>CAKXYN010000043.1:12500000-17300000 GCA_935064755.1 Tragelaphus eurycerus
CCTCTGCATGGCCATTCTTTCCATTCTTATCATATTCTATGTATTTATTTCTCTACTATATCATTTATAATATTCTATTCTCTATTTCTCAGCCCTCACCATTGAGTGCTCAAGTCCTTTAGCTCAGGACCAAACCTTATATATTCAGCACAATTGTTAAAACTTTGCAGTCCCTCCATATATGTTAAATAAACAAAGGATTGCTAAGATAAAAGAGGAAAACATTGTAGGTGAGGATAGAATGTTACAAAAGAGAACAAAATACAAAAGAATGGTTTCCTTTTAGGAGATGGGGGGAAAAGACATTTGAAAAAGAAAATGTTTGAGAATAAATAAAACTATCATGGAAGATCTGAAGAGAAAAAAAATAGAGGTCAGAGTCTTAGGGACCAGTATTTCCTGGTAAGAAATGTGTACCTTATTTTACAGTGTAAGAAAGCCCTGTGGCAGACTGATAACTGCCCCCCAAAGACATTAGGTCCTAATGCCTGGAACCTGTAAATGTCAGCTTAAAAGAAATAGAGATTTTGCAGATGTGATTATGGATCTTTAGAAGAAAGAGATTATCCAGGATCAGTGAGATTGACCCAACATGCAATCACATGTATCCCAACAAGAAGGTAACAGAAAAATTATTGACACGCAAGGGCAAATGTAATGTGAAGACAGAGCAGATGAAGATTTGATGATGCTCATCTTGAAAATTAGTGTGATACGACTACAAGCCAGGGAATGCTAACAGCAACCACAAACTGGAAGATGCAAGGCACAGATTCTCATAGAGACTGAGGAAGTGTGTGTGTGCCTTGCTGTGTGCCTTGCTGACATCTTCCTTTCAGCTTGGCATCTTCCTACTAATTTAGGACTCCTGGTCTCCAGAACAGTGACAAAATCAATTTCCATTGTTTTAAGTCACCAAGTTTGTGGTAATTTGTTACAGCAGCCACTGGAAACTAATACAGTTTGAATGAGTACAAGATTAGAAAATTACTTATTTGTAACAGAAAACTTTCGTTAATGAAAAAGCAATTCTGGGAAGGGAACTGCAGGAGCAGAACAGGAGGCCAGTTGGGAGATAATGACATTAACGCAGGGCTTCCCAGGCGGCTCAGTGGTTAAAAATCCATCTGCCAATTCAGGAGATGTGGAGTATTCAATCCCTGGATCAGGAGATCCCCTGGAGAAGGGAATGGCAACCCACTCCAGTATTCTTGCCTGGGAAATCCCATGGACAGAGGAGCCTGGAGAGCTACAGTCATATGGAGCCACAGAGAATCAGACATGACTGAACATTACATTAATGTGGGTGAATCATTAAGGGAGTCTACGACAGTGTGGCAGCAGCTCTGAGAATGGCAAAAGGGAATGAAAATTCATTTGTAAAACATCTGTAGTTACAAATATTATGTATGGTGAAGAAATTACATATGTAATTACATATTGTGTATTTCTTACATATATTGTGTACATATATGTAATTACATATATATATACACACACTTGGAGAAGACAGTGGCACCCCGCTCCAGTACTCTTGCCTGGAAAATCCCATGGATGGAGGAGCCTGGTGGGCTACAGTCCATGGGGTCACAAAGAGTCGGACACGACTGAGCGACTTCACGTTCATGTTCAATATCACAAATGGAGAAGGCAATGGCACCCCACTCCAGTACTCTTGCCTAGAAAATCCCATGGATGGAGGAGCCTTGTAGGCTCCAGTACATGGGGTCGCTAAGAGTCGGACACGACTGAATGACTTCACTTTCACTTTCCACTTTCATGCATTGGAGAAGGAAATGGCAATCCACTCCAGTGTTCTTGCCTGGAGAATCCCAGGGACGGGGGAGCCTGGTGGGCTGCCCTGCCGTCTTTGGGGTTGCACAGAGTCGGACACGACTGAAGCGACTTAGCAGTAGCAGCAGCATATATATATACACACACACATATATATAGTCTGATGGTCGTTAAAAAATCTGAAATGCATATATTTTAATCCTTGTAAAGAGAATCATTATTGCTATAATACAATGTACTGGGATGCATTACAATTAAAAATTTTCTTCCAAATAACAAAGGACTTTTCTTACACATAGAAACAGTCATAATTTCTTCGGATCATGGAAACCCTAGGCTAGAAGGGAAGTCAAACGGTCTGACATAGTCTCTGTAGCCTTTTCTCCAGTGTTCTAGATGAATGATCACTTGACTTTTGCCTAACAAGCAACTCACAATGACCAGAGGCAGCAGGCAGCCCAGACATGAAGCTCTGCCTAGTATGCACTCATATACCAAATATTTGTCACATTTCACTCCCTATCTTTATGTACTTTTCCAGTCCTAGAAATTCATTAGTCCGTAAGAAAGACTCACAGAGCTTCCATTCTAGCAGGAGATAGGTAAGAACCAAAGAACTAAATATATTAACAAAATATTAATCAGATATAATTAGGGATAGGAGGAAGACAAAATATTAGGATATTGAACAATAGGATATTGAATATTACAATTTTGGAGTCAAGGAAGGCATCTCAGAGGAGGCAACATTTGATCTGAGACCTGAAAGGTAGGTAGGAGTCAGCTGTACAAAGGTCTGGGCCAAAGAAACCAGGCAGAGGTAACAGAAGTATAGAGGCCTGAGGGTGGGGTGAGCTTGGTGTGTTTGGAGAACAGAAATCAGTACTTCTGCCACATAATGAAGAGCAGAATATCTGAAAGTTAAAATTCTGCGTTGCCCCAGAGCAACTCAGAGCATGGGTAAGGTGGTGTGTTAACATGAGAAAAGTTTTGTTTAGGAATTTAATGGCCTGTTTTAATTCCTGGTCTTCATTTGATCAGGTGTGTGCCCTGAGATTTTCTTTGCCTCACTAGATTTCCATCATCTGATATTTCTGATAAGTCATAGTGTCAGAGTAAATCACTGGTATTCAAATTGTACTCCATGAGGCCTCCTAAGGGGCCTCGCTGATGGGGTTCAGCACTCACCGCCAGCTTCAACCAGAATAAGGCTGTATTTGTCGCTTACATTTTCCAAAACAAGCTTATCTAAACAAAGAATCCTTCAGGTCAAAAAAGTTTATAACCCATTAGCCAAAACTATCAGTTTAATTATTTAAAACTTCAGAACTAGTGATTCTAAGCTATAGATAACTTTGCATCAATAAAATGGAAGGAAAAAAAAAAAAAACAAAACACTGCAGTCTAAATATGAAAAGTATTACCTGGCAATAGAATATGCTACCCATCATAAAAGTTTTGCAAAAAATAAAAACAAGAACAAACAAAAAAGCCCTACATTTAGGAAGGGTAGATGCCTATAATAGAAAAGGAAATACTTAAGAAATAGCACCGTTTGGCCTATGACTTAGTGATTCTTAAAAAAAAAAAGAAAGAGGGAAACAGAACAAAGTCAGATGATACTCCTCTGCCCCTCGTGATGCATCCTTAGCCAATCTAATGGTCCATCGTGATGTTGTTGCTGCTATTTAATCTCTAAATCATCTGTTTCTTTAGGGACCCTATGGACTATAGCCCACCAGGCTCCTCTGTCCATGGGATTTTCCAGGCAAGAATTCTGGAGAGGGTTTCCACTTCCTTCTCCAGGGATCTGCATTGGCAGGCAGGTTCTTTACCACTGAGCCACCACTGGTCTAACCTACAGTGTCCCTGGCTGGACCTCTGAGAACCCAAATAGACCTAGGGGAGGATCAGAGGCTGTCTTTTTTCTGTTAATGTGTGAGGACAAGGGAGGAGGCCAGGACTCTCATTAAACCTCTTCCCTCACCGTGAAACTTCAGGCAAGGGCTCTCATTCGTCTGAGTTTCAGTCTCCTCATTTATAAGACACAACACTGGCATTTTCCCGATAGAAGAGCCAGAGAGGGAACAGGTAGCTTGTGCCCTGAATTATCCTGTTTTAAAAAATCACTACAAATGGTGACTGCAGCCATGAAATTAAAAGACGTTTACTCCTTGGAAGACAAGTTATGACCAACCTAGATAGCATATTCAAAAGCAGAGACATTACTTTGCCAACAAAGGTCATTCTAGTCAAGGCTACAGTTTTCCCTGTGGTCATGTATGGATGTGAGAGCTGGACTGTGAAGAAGGCTGAGCGCCAAAGAATTTGATGCTTTTGAACTGTGGTGTTGGAGAAGACTCTTGAGAGTCCCTTGGACTGCAAGGAGATCCAACCAGTCCTTTCTGAAGGAGATCAGCCCTGGGATTTCTTTGGAAGGAATGATGCTAAAGCTGAAACTCCAGTACTTTGGCCACCTCATGCAAAGAGTTGACTCATTGGAAAAGACTCTGATGCTGGGAGGGATTGGGGGTAGGAGGAAAAGGGGACGACAGAGGATGAAGTGGCTGGATGGCATCACCGACTCGATGGATGTGAGTTTGAGTGAACTCCAGGAGATGGTGATGGACAGGGAGGCCTGGAGTGCTGCAATTTGTGGGGTCACAAAGAGTCGGACATGACTGAGCGACTGAACTGAATATTTCTATTATGATTGCAATTTACCAAATGTCTTTTACATTCAAAATGCCTGATATAACAGCTGCATGAGATAGTGGTGAAGGATATAAAATGATCATGACTTTAGTAAATGGTTTATGGAACATTCGATGCTGTCTTTAAAAAACAGAAGTTGTTTTTGTGAGTACAGGCCTTCAGATAGACAATTTCAGGATGCTTAAAAGTAATAATTACCATCTCTTTATTTTCTAAGTCCCCAGAAGTGATCATTGTATCCTCAGTGCAATTGATCTCTAATACCTGAATAACATATCTGGAAGATAGATAAAATGTTGATAGTTTGGATGCCTTCAATCAACTAAATGGAAGCATTTTATGAGAGGAAAGAGTTATCACTTTATTGGTGATGAATTTTAGGCTTTAAATTTGAGACACTCTTATCCGCTTGGCTAACATTTTAAAATTTGAGCAAAAAAAAAAAAAAAAGCTTGGGGAGTGCAATTCTAAGTTCTCAACTTAACCATAAGGCTTTCATCCTTTGCCAGGCCAGAGTGACCACAGAGCTGCTGGATGAGCCCTCTAAAATCCTTTTTTTGAATTACTATCACATTTTCCAGACAGCGGGAGCTTGGCTGTATGACCAAATCTTCTCTGCTTTCATGGGGCTCCAAGACTGCTTTGTTTATAAAAGACAAAGAAAATCTGGGTAGAAATTGACTTTTCTATTTGGCATACTGGCCCCACAGAACAGGAAACTACTTTGAGATTACCAGACACCTACAGTGGCTTTCTTAGCCATCTTTGTCTTCTATAAGGATAAAATATGTATCACTTCTATTTATCTGTCCATTCTTATAACACATTTAGTATGTCAAGTTTTTTTGTTAGACATCAGATGTAGAAGGATTCCCCAATGAAATAAATGACAGGATCTTAGAAGGGACTCAGGTTTTTTATAACTCAAGAAGAGTTTAATAAAGAGACTATTTACAAGGTGGACAGAGTAAAGGAAAGCTCAAAGGACAGTATAGATCCCAGCCCACCAAGCTCCAGGTACTAGTAAGAAAGGGGTTGGTACCATTTCTAGGGGTGAAGAAATAAAGAGGAGAGAATACTCCCCATTCATTTACTCTCTTCTCCCTGCCCCAATCTCCTGCCATGGTTGCTCATTAGTTAAACCCAACAAAAGCCAGAAGGCAAGGCATTCTCTTGGTATAGTCTTACAAGTCCGTCTCTTCTCGCAGAAAGCAGGGTGAAGCAGGTAGAGACTGGATCTAGAAGGGTAAATAGAAGACACATGCAGCCTGGGAGTACAAAGATAATTTAAATGGTATGTTTCTACTCTGATTTTCATCTAAAGTGTAATCACAAGGAAAGTCACTGAGGAAGTAGAAGTCTGAATTTTTCTGCCTATACACGTGGCAAAAAAAACAAACAATTGAAAAAATTCATAGTGAATTGGGATCAATCATCATGCATTGGTGTCCTTTTTCTAAATTTTTAAGCTGCATTTCTTCTCAGAGGCAATATATTATAATGGAAAGAACAAAAGCTTTATTCCTGGGTAAGACCAATTCAAATATTCACTTTGACTTTACACTCTCTATGGGACTTTGGGTAAATTATTTCACCTTTCCCAAGATTAATTTCCTCACTGGTAAATATGAGAGTAGTTACATCTACCTAGTACTATGCATGACACATAGTAACAGCTCAGAATAATTTATCTTTCATAACAGCTAATAATATTATGATTGTATAAGTATCAATTCTAAAACATCAGTAATTCTATGTTTCAGCAAAAAAGTAGGTGTCTATTGCAGAAAGAAAATATTTAAGAAGCAATATCTTTTGGCCTATAACTTAGTGATTTTAAAATTATCTGATTTCTATTATTAGTTAATTTTGACCCTTCATCAGAAGGGTCAAAGCTTCATCAGAAGCTCTGTGCATTACAAGCTATAACTCCTTTGTGCCAAAGATTGAATTACAGTTCAGATCAGCTAGAAAATGTCCTTAAGATTAAGTCATTTATAAATCAGAAAACTCTGGGGGGCCCCAAAGTTCATATAGTATATTATGTGATCTACCATGGCCTAGAACTCCATCACACAGAAGCCTTGCTCACATGCAGAAGAGAGAGATGACAATTGTCAAAAATATCATAAAGTGTGAAGGAAAATACACTTTAAAAATGGCAATGCCTTATTTTGGGTGGGTATGCAAGATAGTAGAGTCAGAAAAAAATGAAAAATAGTACCTGAAATTATTGACTAATTAGCCAGTGTTTTTCTAGGATAGGGAAGACAAGAAGAATGCTGCAAATATATTCATTTATTGAAGACTACATAAAAAAGAGAAAGCATACAAACTAAAGTGCAAAGAGCCATCATATGAGAAATACCTGTTCACTGGAGGTGAAAAAAATAGAATAAAGGAAAACTAGTAATATTGTTATGCTAAGCCTTTTATGAAGAAGAAATTGACCTCAAAGTCTCTTAAAATGTTCGCTGACCATCAAGTTCAGTCCTTCTCTATAATTATGCATCCAAATATGAGTCCTATATAAACCAAGTACAGATTATTTAGTGACTATTATATATTGTCTTAACCTGGAATCTTTTGAGTGCACTAAAAATAGAACTCATTCAAACTAATTTCATGGCAAAGGGTAATTATTTGAAAACATATAGATATGTCATGGGGAAGGTTTCACAAAACCTTGAATCAGGAACCAGAAAACAAGTGCTGAGGTTCCTCCTGTCATGTTTCATCTCTGCTTCGCCCCAAGTATTTCACTCACTCTCCCTCTCTGGCCACACACCCCTCCTCCACTTGGGCATGTACACCTCCACCATAGTTCTGGCTTCACATTCAATCCATTACACACAGACTGGAGGCCAAATTAGCAAAAAAGAGAATCTACCTGGCTCAACTTATTCAAGTGCTTTCTCCAACTCCATTTTCTATTGGGAGGTTGTGTCACTGAATTGCAGTCCAGAAATCTATGGAAACAGGCTGTATAAAAGGGGGTCATGATCCAGTTAGAAAGAGTAGAGCAAAAACTAAAAGATTGTTTCTGAAAATAAATGGAAAGTAGAGTATGTGCAGAGTTATATGAAGACAAGATGGAAATTGTTTTAAAAGGTCTTACTATGTTTTAACAGGTATTATTATTCCATGATTTAATATTCCTATTCAAATGTCATTAAAACATTATTAGACTTCATACCATATAACTGCTTTATCATTTACCATCTAGCTCCTATGCACCAAGCATGATTTCTAACCAAGAACTATTTTAGCTTTCATTTTGAATTTTTGTACTGATCATTAAAAAAAAGTGAATGATATGTAGAAAATTGTGGGTGGGGTGTCTAAAGAAGTAAATAAAAAGCAAACAATATCCCATACAGCAAAAACTAAAATATAAGCATTTTTGGTGTATGGCCTTCAACTTTAACTCTACACACAAATGTATGCATAAACTTGATCTTATATGACTTTATAATTTACATACTAGTTTAAAGTGTTTTCTATAAATTGATTTTTTATAATTGCTCTTTATAATAGATATTTCTTTCCATTTAATAATGGCTATATATAATTTCATAAATATCTGAACAAAATCAATTGACTATTCAAATTTGTCAATATAAATATATAAACAGAATATATAGACATACAAATGCCAAAGTATGCATACAGATATTTATGCATATATAATCTAATCACCAGATGGTCAGTACTGAAATCAAATTAATTATATTCTTTGCATCCAAAGATGGAGAAGCTCTATACAGTCAGCAAAAACAAGATCCAGAGTTGACTATAACTCAGATCATGAGCTCCTTATTGGAAAATTTAGACTTAAATTGAAGAAAGTAGGGAACACTATTAGGCCATTCAAGTATGACTGAAATCAAATCCCTTGTGATTACACAGTGTAACTGACAAATGGACTAAAGGTATTAGATCTGGTAGACAAAGTGCCTGAGGAACTACGGATGGAGGTTTATAACACTGTACAGGAGGCAGTGATCAAAACCATCCCAAAGGGAAAGAAATGCAACAAGGAAAAATGGTTGTCTGAGGAGGCCTTACAAATAGCCGAGAAAAGAAGAGAATTCAAAGCCAAAGGAGAAAAAGAAAGATATACTGAACTGAATGCAGAGTTGCAGAGAATAACAAGGACAGATTAGAAAACCTTAAGTGAACAAGGCAAAGAACTAGGAGAAAACAATAGAATATGAAAGACTAGAGATCTCTTCAATAAAACTAGAGATATCAAAGGAATATTTCAGGCAAATAGGAGCACAATAAAGGAGAAAAACTGCAGGAACCTAACAGAAGGAGAAGAGATTAAGAAGAGGAAAGAATACACAGGAGAACTGTACACAAAAGGTCTTAATGACCTGGATAATCGCACTGGTGCGGTCACTCACCTAGAGCCAGACATCCTGGAATGTGAAGTGAAGTGGGCCTTTGGAAGCATTGCTACAAACAAAGCTAGTGGAGGTGATGGATTTCCAGCTGAGCTATTTCAAATCCTAAAAGTTGATGCTGTTAAAGTGTTGCATTCAACATGCCAGCAAATTTGGAAAACCCAGCAATGGCCTCAGAACTGGAGAAGTTCATTTTAATTCCAATCCCAAAGAAAAGATATACCAAAGAATGTTCAAACTACCATACAGTTATACTCATTTCACATGCTACCAAGGTTATACTCAAAATCCTTCAAGCTTGACTTTAACAGTATGTGAACCAAGAACTTCTAGATATACAAACTAGAATTAGAAAAGGCAGAGGAACCTGAGATTAAATTGCCAATCTCCGTTGGATCATAGAAAAAGCAAAGGAATTCTAGAAAACCATCTACTTTTGCTTCATTGACTATGCTAAAGCCTTTGACTCTGTACATCACAAACTGTGGAAATTCTTAAAGAGATCGAAATACCAGACTACTTTATTTGCCTCCCTAAGAAACCTGTATGCAGGTCAAGAAGCAACAGTCAGAACTGGACATGAAACAATTGACTGGTACAAAACTGGGAAAGGAGTTAATCAAGTCTGTGTATTGTCACTCTGCTTATTTAACTTCTATGCAGAGCACATCCTGCAAAATGCTGGGCTGGATACTCACAAGCTGGAATCAAGATAACCCGGAGAAATATCAACAACCTCAGTTATGCAGATGATACCATTCTAATGGCAGAAAATGAAGAGGAATTAAAAGAGCATCTTGATGAGGGTGAAAGAGGAGAGTGAAAATTCTGGCTTAAAACTCAACATTCAAAAAAAAAAAAGATCATGGCATCCAGTCCCATCACTTAATGGCAAATAGAAGGGGAAAAAGTGGAAGCAGTAACAGATTTTATTTCTTGGGCTCCAAAATCACTGCAGATGATGCCTGCAATCATGAAATGAAAAGATGATTGTTCCTTGAAAGGAAAGCTATGACAAATCTAGATGACATATTAAAAAGCAGATACATCACTTTGTCGACAAATGTATAAAGTCAAAGCTCTTTTTTTTTTCCCAGTAGTCATGTACAAATGTGAGAATAGGACCATAAAGAAAGCTGAGCACCAAAGAACTGATGCTTTCAAACTACGGTGCTAGAGAAGACTCTTGGGTGTCACTTGGACTGCAAGGAGATCCAACCAGTCCATCCTAAAGGAAATCAATCCTGAATATTCATTGGAAGGATTGATGCTGAAGCTCTAATACTTTGGCCACCTGATGCAAAGAACTGACTGAGTGGAAAAGAAACCCTGATGCTGGGAAAGATTGAGGGCAGGAGGACAAGCGTGTAGCAGAGGATGAGATGATTGGATGATATCATTGACTCAATGGACACAAGTTTGAGCAAACTCTGGGAGACAGTGAAGGACAGGAAAGTATGGTGTGGTGCAATCCATGGTGTTGCAAAGAGTCAGACATGCCTTAGTGACTGAACAACAACAAAACATATGTGTGTGTGTATGTTATTTTATATGTATGTTATGGGAAATAGATGGGGAAACAGTGGAAACAGTGTCAGACTTTATTTTTCTGGGCTCCAAAATCACTACAGATGGTGACTGCAGCCATGAAATTAAAAGACGCTTACTCCTTGGAAGGAAAGTTATGACCAACCTAGATAGCATATTCAAAAGCAGAGACATCACTTTGCCAACAAAGGTTCGTCTAGTCAAGGCTATGGTCTTTCCTGTGGTCATGTATGGATGTGAGAGCTGGACTGTGAAGAAGGCTGAGCGCCGAAGAATTGATGCTTTTGAACTGTGGTGTTGGAGAAGACTCTTGAGAGTCTCTTGGACTGCAAGGAGATCCAACCAGTCCATTCTGAAGGAGATCAATCCTGGAATTTCTTTGGAAGGAATGATGCTAAAGCTGAAACTCCAGTACTTTGGCCACCTCATGCGAAGAGTTGACTCATTGGAGAAGACTCTGATGCTGGGAGGGATTGGGGACAAGAGGAGAAGGGGACGACAGAGGATGAGATGGCTGGATGGCATCACTGACTCGATGGATGTGAGTCTGAGTGAACTCTGGGAGTTGGTGATGGACAGGGAGGCCTGGCGTGCTGCAGTTCATGGAGTCGCAAAGAGTTGGACACGACTGAGTGACTGATCTGATCTGATCTGATCTGATATATGTTATTTTAGACTGAATTTCTGGAAACAGATTACTTGGTGAATGATTGAGATGAGCTATATATATAGCAATTTGAAAAGACTGCCAATGTCCATTCTCTTCAGTGTTCAAAATATCAGTGTTTAGATGGTCAAAAAAACAAAACACCACTACTAACAACAAAACCTGACAACTGGAAAGGATAAGTCACCATACTGTTTTCATCGACATTTTCACAATTACAGAAGTTAACCAATTTTAAATTCCCATACATGATTGTCCATATTCTAGTTCATATGCTGTTGTATAAGCTCTTTGAAAGTTTTCCCCCTAACCTTTCACAGTTATTACCTTATATGAACTAGGTTTTTCTTTCCTATAATCTTTCTAAAAGTAAACAGACTCTGCTATGAAATTCAGTTTAGATGATAATTGTGGGGTTGGTAAAATTGTTGCTAACGGAGTCATAAAAACTTGGTTCACATGTAGGCTTTGATGTTTAACCTTAGTTAGACACCACGTAATCACTTACAAAAATGGAGACAAGGCACCCTACCTTCTGTAATAAAATTAATTTCTGCTCAGTGCTCTAAAAGCCTATGTTGTAAAGGGCCATCTCTCTTTTATGACTTAAACTCTCTTGTTTACTCTCTGAAGAATGATGGATTTGTTGAATATTTTTGAATTGCCTTGCTCTTCCCATTCTCAGGAATTTTAGTATGATACTTCCTCTGCCTAAAATAATTTTCTCATCTTCCTGGCTTCTACACATCTTTGTGACTTAAAATACTACATTCACACGAAAACTTTTCTTTAACTCCACTCATATTACTTGAGGTGCATCTGGTTTTATGTCCTAAAAGGCCCTTTATAGTAATCACTGCATGTGGTGGTTCTGATTTTAACATCTGTGCTTCTTTCTAAACATTTACATTCCTTGAAAGTATGACCCATTTATATCTTGTTCACTACTGCATCTTCAGAGTTCTTAAGAGTTGTACTTAACCAGCAATAAATTATGTGTAAATTTATGAACGAATGAACCAATTTTGCCTTCTGATGAATAATTCGTCTTCATTCAAGTTTCATCATTCTTTTATCAATTATTGAAAATATTGTGTTTGTTTAGTTAGAGGTAACTAGAATGAAATCTAGTACAATAGAGTGGACTCGTTTTCTCAAGCATAAAATGATATTTTACTAAAGACAGCTTGCATACTTGTGGTGACAGTGGAGGTGATTTTTGGTAGTTAAAATTATTTAGAATAGTGATATGAGTAGTTTTGGTGAATATATAAAGTGATCTTGGTCTCTTGTTTTTGTAGAAATGAATAATGAACATTCCATCTGTCATCCTCTCCTTCTGGACACATAAATAAGAAGACTTATCCCCCACCCTAACCCCTACTACCCTTTGGAATTTGTCAGGTCAATGTGATATATCTTCCAACAACACAAGAGATGACTATACACATGCATATCCCTGGATGGTCAATATCAAAATCAGATTGATTATATTCTTTGTAGCTGAAAATGGAGAAGCTCTATACAGTCAGCAAAAACAAGACTGAGAGCTGACTGTGGCTCAGATCATGAACTCCTGATTGCAAAATTCAGACTAAATTGAAGAAAGTAGGGAAGACTACAAGGCTATTTAGGTATGATCTACATCAAATAACTTAAGATTGTACAGCGGAAATGACAAACAGGTTCAAGAGATTAGATCTGATAGAGTGCCTGAAGAACTATGGATGGAGGTTCCTAACATTGTACAGGAGGCAGTGATCAAAACCATCCCCAAGCAAAAGAAATGCAAAAAGGCAAAATGGTTGTCCTGGAAGGCTTTACAAATAGCTGGGAATAAAAGAGAAGTGAAAGGCAAAAGGAGAAAAGGAAAGATATACTCATTTGAATGCAGAGTTCCAAAGAATAGCAAGGAGAGATAAGAAAGTCTCCTAAGTGATCAATGCAAAGAAATAGAGGAAAACAACAGAATGGGAAAGATTAGAGATCTCTTCAAGAAAATTAGAGACACCAAGGGGATATTTCATGCAAATATGGGTACAATAAAGGACAGAAATGTACCTGACAGAAGCAGAAGATATTAAGATGAGGTGGCAAAAACACACAGAAGAACTACACAAAATAGCTTAAAGACCCAAAAAACACAATGGTGTAATCACTCACCTAGATATAGACAAGTGGGCTTTAGGAAGTATCACTATGAACAAAGCTAGCTGAGGTGATGGCATTCCAGGTTAGCTATTTCAAATCCTAAAAGATGATGCTGTGAAAGGGCTACACTCAATATGCCAGAAAATTTGGAAAACTCAGCAGTGGTATAGGACTGGAAAAGGTCAGTTTTCATTTCAATCCCAAAGAAAGTCACTGCCAAAGAATGTTCAAACTATCGCACAACTGTACTTATTTCACATACTAGCAAGGTAATGCTCAAAATTCTCCAAGATAGGCTTCAACAGTACATGGACCGATCAATTCCAGATACTGAAGCTGAATTTAGAAAGACAGAGGAACCAGAGATCAAATTGTCAGCATCCTTCGGATCATAGAGAAAGCAAGAGAATTCCAGAAAAACATCTACTTCTGCTTGAACATTGACTATGCTAAAGCCTTTGACTGTGTGGATCAAATTAAACTGGGGAAAATTCTTCAAGACATAGGAATACCAGACCACCTAACCTGTCTTCTTAGAAGTCTGTATGCAGGTCAAGAAGCAACAGTTAGAACTGGACATTGAACAATAGACTGGTTGCAAATTGGGAAAGGAGTACATCAAGGCTGTATATTGTCACCCTGCTTATTTAACCTCTATGTAGAGTACATTATGTGAGTTTCTAGATTGGATGAAGTACAAGCTAGAATTAAGATTGCTGGGAGAAACATCAATAACCTCATATATTCAGATGATATCATTCTTATGGCAGAAAGCAAATAGGAACTAATGAGCCTCTTGATGGTGAAAGAAGAGAATGAAAAAGCTGGCTTAAAACTCAGCATTCAAAAAATGAAGATCATAGCATCTGGTCCCATAACTTCTTGGCAAATAGATGGAGAAACAATGGAAACAATGACAGACTTTCTTTTCTTGGGCTCCAAAATCACTGCAGATGGTGACTGCATCCACAAAATTAAAAGATGCTTACTCCCTGGAAGCAAAGCTATGGCAAACCTAGACAGCATATTAAAAAGCAGAGACATAGCTTTTCCGACAAAGGTCTGAATAGTCAAAGCTATGGTTTGGCAGTAGCCACGTATGGATGTGAGAGTTGGACCATAAAGAAGGCTGAATGTTTAAGAATTGATGCTTTTGAACTATGGTGTTGGAGGATGCTTTTGAACTATGGTGTTGGAGAAGACTCTTGACAGTTCTTAAACTGAAAGGAGATCAAACCAGTCAATCGTAAAGGAAATCAGTCCCGAATATTCATTGGAAAGACTGATGCTAAAGCCGAAGTTCCAAAACTTTGGCCACCTGATTGGAAGAGCTGTTCATTAGAAAATACCCTGATGCCAGGAACAATAGAAGGAAGGAGGAGATGGGGACGACAGAGGATGAGATGGTTGGATGGCATCATCCAGAAGATGGTGAAGGGCAGGGGAAACCCAGTGTGCTGCAGTCCACAGGGTCATAGAGTCGGAAACGACTGAGAGACTGAAAAACAACAAATATGTATAAGACAGTTCAACAGAAATATGCCTTAACAAAGGTATAGGGAAAACGAATAAAATTTTAATACATGTTACCACATGGATAAGTCTTGGAAACATTGTGCTAAGTGAAATAAGCCAGTCACAGAATACAAATCATATTATGTGATCCCACATACATGAGTTACCTAAGTCAGTTGAATTCATAGAGACAGAAATTAAAATAATGTTTTCCAGGGATGAAGGGTAGGAAGCAATGGGTAGTTAGTGCTTAACAGGTATCAAGTTTCAGTCTGGGATGATGAAAAAGTCCTAGAGATGGATGGTGATGGTTGCATAATGATGTGATATATTTGTCACTGAATTGAATACTTTAGAAAGGTTAAAATGGTAAATTCTATGTCACATGCATTGTATCACAATAAAAAAAGAGTCCAGATAGTATTCAGATATTTTAAAAGTCAGTCTACTGTGTTAGTCAATCAGTCTTATCTGACCCTTTGCGACCCCATGGACTGTAGCCCACCAGGTTCACCTCTCCATGGAGTTCTCCAGGCAAGAATACCGGAGTCGATTGCCATGCCCTCCTCCAGGAGATCTCCCCAACTGAGGGACTGAACTCGAGTCTCCTGTGCTGCAGGCAGACTCATTATTGTCTAAGCCACTAGGGAAGCCTGATAAATAATGACAGTTTGGGAAATACTAACATAGGGAATACACAGGAGCTTTCAGATCAGAGACCTTGGCTTTCAAGCAGAGCTGTTTTGTACTTGCTGAGCACCTTGGGCGTTTGTTGATCTTTGTCAGACTCATTTTCATTGCCTCTGAAACCAAGGCACTGTAAAGATACGCAAGGAAACACGCAAAGCACTTAGAACAAGAGTGGGCACTGTGCAGAAACCCAATTAGTGGTCCCAATTGTTACAGTGCCATTGTTTCTGTCATGTTTTAAAATGAAGTAGGAGACTGAAGTGTTTTCTAGGCACTGTTATTTTTTTCACAAAACATAAATTTGATTAGAAATCAAGTTATGAAAAACAAGATTTTGTTCCAGTAGAGTTATTGAATATTTTATCATCTTAGAAGTCCAATTTTCTTCATTCATTCTCAGTGTATTCTGCCTTTATAAGATAAGGGACAGATTCAATTTATGCTGTCAAACACTAGCTACCTAGCTATCTAAAAGACTGTTCCTTTTAACATTCTTTTATGTTTACCTTGCTGAAATATAGTTAAATGCTTTCAATAAAACATGAAACCACCAACAGTCAAAACCTATGAAAGATTTCTATTCCTATGTTAAGCTAAATAGTTCATTTGTCTAAAAAAATATACATGAACTATTTAGCTTAATAAAATTTTACACTGTTGCTTTGTAAACAACATGTAAGTAAGAATGATCATTTCTAGTCTGATGAATGACTTTTTGTCAAAAGCCTATTATTATGTGACCATAATATTCAGGGTCATGGGAGAGCAGAAATAAGGATATCTCCATAGACTCTAATCACAAGGAACTATAAATCTAACTAATTAATGACATGAATGATCATCTCTGGACAGTTTCCACTGGTAGAGTTTAAAGCAGGTAATAATGAGTCGAGCCTTATTCTATGCTATGCTATGCTATGCTAAGTCACTTCAGTCGTGTCCAACTCTGTATGACCCCACAGAGGGCAGCCCACCAGGCTTCCCCGTCCCTGGGATTCTCCAGGCAAGAACACTGGAGTGGGTTGCCATTTCCTTCTCCAATGCATGAAAGTGAAAAGAGAAAGTGAAGTCGCTCAGTCGTGTCCGACTCTTAGCGACCCCATGGACTGCAGCCCACCAGGCTCCTCCGTCCGTGGGATTTTCCAGGCAAGAGTACTGGAGTGGGGTGCCACTGCCTTCTCCAGAGCCTTATTCTACATTGCCTAAAAGAAAATAGATGCATTGGAGAAGGAAATGGCAACCCACTCCAGTGTTCTTGCCTGGAGAATCCCAGGGACGGGGGAGGCTGGTGGGCTGCCGTCTATGGAGTCGCACAGAGTCGGATACGACTGAAGCGACTTAGCAGCAGCAGCAGCAGCATGAAGTCCCCTTAAACAGCAGCATGTTATCTCTTAACTCTGTTTCTGTCCATACTGTGTCACTGTCTGAGGGCCCTTTTCTTGTATGCATGCCTACCTACATCCTATTCTGTCTCCAAAGTCCTCCTCTCTGAAATCACCCTCATCTACTTCAATCTACAATGTGTGTGTGCTCAGTTACTCAGTGGTGTTGACTTTTTGGAAACCCATGGACGGTAGTCTGCCAGGTTCCTCTGTCCACGGAACTTCCCAGGCAAGAACACTGGAGTGGGTTGCCATTTCCTACTCCAGGGGATCTTCCTGACCTAGGGATTGAATCTGTGTCTCCTGCATTGCCAGGCAGATTCTTTACCAACTGGGCCACCTGGGAAGCACTCTACAACAGCATTTCAGAAATAAGTATGACCTTGAACATAAAATTCTAACACCAGATTGCAGACTATTTTCTAATAGTGCCTAGAGGGAAGATATTCCTTTTGACTGAAACATAAAATGTCTTAAAGAAGAAAAATCTGTTCCCTTATTCATTTATATTCTTCATGGTTCTCAGAAAATGTATTATTATAATTGAGGCATTCAATTGGAGAAGGAAATGGCAACCCACTCCAGTCTTCTTCCGTAGAGAATCCTGTGGACAGAGGAGGCTGGTGGGCTGCTGTCCACAAGTCGCACAGTCAGACATGACTGAAGTGACTTAGCATGCATGCATGCATTGGAGAAAGAAATGGCAACCCAGTCCAGTATTCTTGCCTGGAGAATCCGGGGACAGAGGAGCCTGGTGGGTTACAGTCCATGTGGTCTCACAGAGTCGGACACAAATAAAGCAACTTAGCAGCAACAGCAGCAGGCATTCAATACCTGCTAATATGATTTAATTAAAATAACTATATACAAGGACCTATGCTCAGTCTTTCTAGTTACCAAGTATGATGATCTTTTCATTAAAGACATTGCAAACACCCACAGGTATTTAAGCTTATTGGTACCACTTACAGGAAACTAGTTTCCAAGATGTCTCATGAAACTTGGGCAATTTCTGCCTTGTTCTCACCATTCCATCTTAAGAGGATACTGTGAAATGTATGCAACCTCACAAACAAAATTAAGACAAAGAAATCAACCAAATCAGTCAAACTACTCATATTTTTATAGCGTGGGATAACTATATTACTGGGTTAAATTAACATTATAATTTAGGGAAATGTCTTCATCAGATGAGAAGTAAATCATGCATTTTTAATGTAGCAGCCAGGCCATTAGACTTTTTCAGTTCCCTAAGTATTTAACTTGATCGCTTTGCTATAGAATGCTACTGTTAGATATTCCTTTGTCCACATTATTATACTCCTTTTTAAAACCTCAAGTAATGAGTATATGGAACTTGGTGTAATGAATAAAGTAAGTTAATAAGGTAAATTTATATCTAGTGCAAGAAAAGAGAAAAATAAATGACCAGTCTTTCCAAATCCACTGTTTTCAAAATCTATAATGAGGACTGTCAAAAAGAAAAAGTCCAGGAGCAAAACAATCTAATTTTTTGGTTTCTTTTTTCTCTCCTTTATGTCATCAGGAAAAGGTCTCATTTAAATTAATAACTCAACTACATGTAAGAATTTTCACATTTGGTTGACTGTGCTTGAAATGACAGAAGAGAAAAAAAGATTTTAAACTATATCTAACATGCAATTAAAAGGCCATAGATACAAACCTGAGTCTGTGACTGTTACACCTTGGGACTCCTTTTATTCTTTCACTGCCGCTGCTGCTGCTGTTGCTGCTAAATCGCTTCAGTCGTGTCTGACTCTGTGTGACCCCACAGACGGCAGCCCACCAGGCTCCCCTGTCCCTGGGATTCTCCAGGCAAGAACACTGGAGTGAGTTGCCATTTCCTTCTCCAATGCATGAAAGTGAAAAGTGAAAGGGAAGTCACTCAGTCGTGTCCGACTCTTAGCGACCCAATGGACTGCAGCCCACCAGGCTCCTCCATCCATGGGATTTTCCAGGCAAGAGTACTGGAGTGAGGTGCCATTGCCTTCTCCAATTCTTTCACTAGAGAAAGTTAATTGCTCCACTGTTTATGATATCCTGTCTTATTTACATATTTATATTCAATTGTATTCTAATTTATCTACTCTATTTGATCACTATATCCTTATTTAATATATACACATATCTATATCTTTATCTATACCTAAAACTATATCTATATATGCTTCCTACCTATGAACTGGGCTTCCCAGCTGGCAATAGTGGTAAAGAACTGGCCAGCTAATGCAAGAGATGCAGGAAACTCAGGGTTCCATCTCTGGGTTCCATGCCATGGAGAAGGGCATGGCAACCCATTCCAGTATTCTCTCCTGGAGAATCCCATGGACAGAGGAGCCTAGCAGGTTACAGTCCCTAGGATTGGAAAGAGTCGGACATAATTGAAGCAATTTAGCACACACACATCAATAAACTGGGGCTGTCTACATTATGAGTTAAGCTGTTAGGTAATTTTAAAGCAAATTAAACAAACTAAGTGAATAGGATGAGACATCAAGTGATGGTGATAATTATGGTCTCCCCCACTAATATTATTATTAATAACAATATAACAACAATAATAATAAACTACATGTGATGAAAACGACCATGCTAAGTATTTTACATACCATCTTATTGAAATCTCAAATAAGTCTGAAATTAGGTACCATTCTTCCAGTTTCAAAGGTGAAGTGACCACAGCTTAGACTAAGTAACCAGCTTGCCTAAGGCTGTACAGCTTTTTAAGTGGCAAAGCTGAATTCCAACCTCCGGTTTGTCTGACTGCCTCCCAAGCACAGCCATATCAGAGTGCAACCTGATCAAGGCTTATGTCTGGCCATTAGTCACTCCATTTACTCTGCTGAGGGTCCCCAAAACTGGACGGTCCTCGCTTCTCTGTTTGGCACCTCTGTTTCATTGCTGAGCAATGCTTCTATGCATACAACTGACCCTTCCACTGTGCATGATCAGATCTGCCTCTGTTTGCTGCTGCTGCTAAGTCGCTTCAGTCGTGTCTGACTCTGTGCGACCCCATAGACGGAAGCTCACCAGGCTCCCCTGTCCCTGGGATTCTCCAGGCAAGAACACCGGAGTGGGTTGCCATTGCCCTCTCCAATGCATGAAAGTGAAAAGTGCAAGTGAAGTCGCTCAGTCTGTTTAGCTCAATGTAAACTCAGG
This sequence comes from Tragelaphus eurycerus, assembly GCA_935064755.1. Lineage (NCBI taxonomy): Eukaryota > Metazoa > Chordata > Mammalia > Artiodactyla > Bovidae > Tragelaphus > Tragelaphus eurycerus. The sequence continues at coordinate 12,520,052 of CAKXYN010000043.1, forward strand.
CTTGAAAGGAATGGCTCAACATACAGGCAATAGACTGGACTTAAAAGCTCCCATTTGATAGTCTTGTACGGCACAAGTTTTACTTACTCCTTTATATACTCTCTTAGAACACATGTAGATCAGGGAAGATGGGACATGCGGAGTCAATTAATACAAAAGACCACACGGCATAATTTTCAAATGGATAGCAATGTCCAGATATTCTAACCACTCACAAAGCCAATAGTTGGGACCACATTGTTGTCCCACATTTTTGCATTTATTATAAGTCAGTATTTCTGCCTGTCTGGAGATTATCCAGCTATTCTCTTTGGAATGGATCAAGTATTTAAAGAAAAACAGAGAAAATCTTTTTATCTCTCTGACTTGGGAAAAGTAAAATAAGTCCTGTCAATAAATACTTTGGACTTCACAAATTTCCATCATCCTCGATTATTCATGTCTTTTCAAACCTCAAACATACACCATAGGGATTTGATAGTATACAATTTTCAGTCAAATTGCCACAAATACCCATGGAGAATTCAGTTTGACGTGGGGATTATCCCTTATTTTTCTTTGATCACAGTTGCAGCTTGTGGATGTTTTTGGACCACTTCAAACACTTGCTTTGGAAAGAGTTCATGTGTGTGTTTCTGTGCGCCAATCTCTGATCACATAGCTCCCCTTGGTTCATCCAGACAGGATCTTGGACTCTTTTCACAGACACTCTTAATTAAAGGAAATGAAATTGACACCCCCCATGGGAAAACTAGAACGCTCTAGTTTAGAGAAGCCATTCAATTTGTTAGAAGTAAATACTAATCCCATGTTATAATTCTAACTTTAAAGATTTTGTGACATATATACCACTTGGGAGATTTTCATATGCAATATGAGCTTGTAGGGAAAATTCAGAAGTGCTTATATGTGACACACACTTTTCTTCCCAAAGAATATTTTGGTAGAAAAGTACTGGTTATCTCAGAAAAATAGCAACATAAAAATAACTCCCTATACTTAACAATTACTCAGTATCTGCTATATGTTACGATTTAACTATTGGCTGATGATACACAGTTGTCAACATTGATTCATTCTCTTCAATTCATAGAGTTTGCTTCCCCACTACTCTATCATCTTTAATCTTCACCATGATTTTTTTCTTTTTCTGGTTTTCTGAATATGGAGTGTTTGTTCTTACCTCCAGGACTTTATTTTTATTTTTTAAATTTTTAATTAATTAATTTTACTTTACAATATTGTACTGGTTTTGCCTTGACATACTCCTTTTCTTATTTGGAACCAGTCTGTTGCTCCATGTCCAATTCTAACTGTTGCTTCCTGACCTGCATACAGGTTTCTCAAGAGGCAGGTCAAGTCAAGGCTGTATATTGTCACCCTGCTTATTTAACTTCTATGCAGAATACATCATGAGAAACGCTGGGCTGGAAGAAGCACAAGCTGGAATCAAGATTGCTGGGAGAAATATCAATAACCTCAGATATGCAGATGACACCACCCTTATGGCAGAAAGTGAAGAGGAACTAAAAAGCCTCTTGATGAAGGTGAAAGACGAGAGTGAAAAAGCTGGCTTAAAGCTCAACATTCAGAAAACGAAAATCATGGAATTTGGTCCCATCACTTCATGGAAAATGGATGGGAAAACAGTGGAAACAGTGTCAGACTTTGTTTTTCTGGGCTCCAAAATCACTGCATATGGTGACTGCAGCCATGAAATTAAAAGACGCTTACTCCCTGGAAGGAAAGGTATGACCAACCTAGATAGCATAATGAAAAGCAGAGACATTACTTTGCCAACAAATGTCCGTCCGTCAAGGCTATGGTTTTTCCAGTAGTCATGTATGGATGCGAGAGTTGGACTGTGAAGAAAGCTGAGTGCCGAAGAATTGATGCTTTTGAACTGTGGTGTTGAAGAAGACTCTTGAGAGTTCCTTGGACTGCAAGGAGATCCAACCACTCCATCTAAAGGACATCAGCCCTGAGTGTTCTTTGGAAGGAATGATGCTAAAGCTAAAACTCTAGTACTTTGGCCACCTCATGAGAAGAGTTGACTCATTGGAAAAGACTCTAATGCTGGGAGGGATTGGGGGCAGGAGGAAAAAGGGGACAAAAGAGGATGAGATGGCTGGATGGCATCACCAACTCGATGGACATGATTTGAGTGAATTCTGGGAGTTGGTGATAGACAGGGAGGCCTGGCCTGCTGCGATTCATGGGGTTACAAAGAGTCGGACACAACTGAACAACTGAACTGAATTGAACTGATTGACTTGCCATACACTGACTTGAATCCGCCATGAGTGTACATATGTTCCCCATCCTGAACCCCTCTCCCACCTCCCTCCCCATCCCATTCCTCTGGGTTATCCCAGTGCACCAGCCCCAAGCACCCTGTATCATGCATCAATCCTGGACTGGCAATTTGTTTTACATATTATATTTTACATGTTTCAATGCCATTCTCTCATATCATCCTGCCCTCACCCTCTCCCACAGAGTCCAAAAGACTGTTCAATACACCTGTGTCCCTTTTGCTGTCTCGCATACAGAGTTATTGTTACCTTCTTTCTAAATTCTGTATATATGCATTAGTATACTGTATTGGTGTTTTTCTTTCCGGCTTACTTCACTCTGTATAATAGGCTCCAGTTTCATCCACCTCATTAGAACTAATTCAAATGTATTCTTTTTAATGGCTGAGTCATCTGCTCGGCCTAGATGTCTGATGCTCAACCTAGATGGACATCTAGGTTGCTTCCATGTCCTGGCTATTATAAACAGTGCTGCGATGAACATTGGGGTACATGTGTCTCTTTCGATTCTGGTTTCCTCAGTGTGTATGCCCAGCACTGGGATTGTTGGGTCATAAGGCAGTTCTATTTCCAGTTTTTTAAGGAATCTCCACACTGTTCTCCATAGTGGCTGTACTAGTTTGCATTCCCACCAACAGTGTAAGAGGGTTCCCTTTTCTCCACACCCTCTCCAGCATTTATTGCTTGTAGACTTTTGGATTGTAGCCATTCTGACTGACATGAAATGGTACCTCATAGTGGTTTTGATTTGCATTTCTCTGACAATGAGTGATGCTGAGCATCTTTTCATGTGTTTGTTGGCCATCTGTGTGTCTTCTTTGGAGACATGTCTGTTTAGTTCTTTGGCCCATTTTTTGATTGGGTCTTTAGATATACTGATTCTTCTACTAAGAATTACCTTCTACTCTTACTTTCACCTTTTGACTGCTAGAATTCTACTTATGCTTGGTCTCTTAAAGATATTTTCCCCAGTAAGACCTCTGTGATTTCCTAATTCTAGGTTCAGTGACCCTTCTACTAATATATATTCCTATAGCACTTAGTTTTTATAACCTCAAGGCCTTTTTCACACTGTAGGGATTGCCTCTTTGTCAATATTCCCCACCCCCCAACATCATAAGCTTCTAGATGCAGAGATTATCTATTTACTATCCTATGTTTCAGCATCTAGCATAATCATTAACACATAATTGTTGTTTAGTCACTAAGTTGGGTCTCACCCTTTTGTACCCCATGGACTACAGCCCACCAGCCTCCTCCATCCATGGGATTTCCCAAGCAAGAATATGGGAATGATTGCCTTTTCCTTCTCCAGGGGATCTTCCCAATCCACGGACCAAACCTGTGTTTCCTGTGTTGGCAGGCAGATTCTTTATTACTGAGCACTTGGAAAGACCTGACTAACACATAGTAGGTGCTTAATAAGGCAATACTTGATTTAATAACTATGGCCACCATTCATTGCATCTACTGTTTTCCAGGCATTAAAGTTTACCCCTGACACTTTTTATATCTACTGTTTCCATAAACCATGGAATGACCATATTATTATTTTCATTTCAGATATAAGAAAATGGAAGTTCAAGTAAGTTAGACTCTTCACAACCTGTGAGTCCTCAGCAACAAGGCCTGTGCTCACTCTCATTTTACCACATCTCTTAGAAGATAGTTTTCCAGTACATTTTTGACCTCGAAACAAACAAACAAAAAAAACTACTTCCGTGTGAAGCACATAGAGATTTTTAACTAATTTGCTTTGAAATATTTTAAATTAGATAAAAAGATATTTACAAGACAAAGTGCTGCTTATCTACAGGCCCCTCTTAAGCATAATTATTTCTGCCCCAAGACTGATATTCTAGGGTAAATCACCTTGAAAGAAATAGGCAAAAAGGAGGCAGAGATAACTTCAATAAAGATGGCACAGAAAAACCCAAATGAACTTTTGGCCACACCAATGCTACATGGCGAATTGATCCATACCCCTTAGCTCTTGTCAGTTTAGAGCTGTGATTAATGATACAGTCTCCATAAACTAGATTACTGGGTTCAAATTCTGGCTCCTGGGCAAATATAGCCTTGGGCTAGTTACTCAGTATCTTTGGATTCAGTTTCCATATCTGTAAATTGGGAACAAAAAGAATAGCACCTGCAGCAATAGGTTGTTTGAAGGGTTAAAAAGTCATGGTCATTACATGATAACTATTTCCAATATCAACATCATTATTTTTACTCAAAGCTTCCTCTGACTCAGAGCTTCCTCATCTCACCTTATATAATTGTTGGCAAGATTTGATATAAAATATACAAAACATCCAATGGTTCCTATAACATAAACATCTTTCAACAAAGGTAATTATTATTCCTTAAATAGGGGAGAGATGTGGTTGAGTTGGGTGGTCCAATACAAATCTCAGATTTCCACCCCTAGAGCCAAGCTCTCAGTGTCTTCAGAAAGCCATCTTTCTCCTTGTGTGCTCCAAATCTCACTGCAAAGGCAATTTTCAAAATGGTTAATCAGGTCAGGCTTATGCACATAGCTTGAGAGTCACATGTGGCCAATGGATTCCCTAATTTAGGTCCAACTCTCTAACATTTCCATCTGGTTTAAAAGCATTTATTTTAATGATCTTGCTGGAGACAATGGTTCCCCACAAATGACTGTGCTCTTTGGCCGTATTAGTCAGGCAGTACTCTATCTGTAGAAAGTAACATCATTTCCCACCACTTTGTCTTTTTGTAGAGTGTCTTTTAAACTGAAAGCAAAAGTGTTGCAATAATTGTCCCTAGACACTATCATGTTCTTTTCTGATTCTTTGATTGTCTAAAAGTGAACTCGGAAAAATATAATAAAGTTCTCTTCAATCATTAGTTCATTGGCCAGGGAAAAATTGGCTGAGGAAAAAGAATTAGCAATTCTGTCATTAAAGCCTCATTATTCAGGGGTCCAGTTAACAGAGTTTTATAAATTAGAACTAAGAACAGCTGGTGGATAAGATTAAAGAAGTCAAGTGCATTTGATTTTCTCTGTACTCTACCTCTTCCATTATTAAAGAAAACCATTAAATTTTATTGTTGCAAATGCAGTGATCAAATTAAAATTTGGATGTGTATGTTGATTTCATATAATAAAATAATACTAAATTAGGGGATTGTACATGAGCTCTGTTATCACTTCTGTGATTAACTCTGACCTCAGACAAATTACTTAACCTTTTGGCTTTCAGCTTTCTCATCACTTAAATTGGAATAACAGAACATCACTTAACTATATCATCAATCAATAATAATAATTAAATGTACAAATTCCTGTGAAGATACTTTAAAAAGCATAAAAATTATATACATTTTTACTTTTTGTGTTCATTATCCCTACTATTTGCAAAAATTTCTGAATGTAGCATTTACATTAGTTATCTAGAAAGTTTTTGAAGATATTAGGCAATTATATTATTCCCCAAATTTATATTTTCTTATAAAATCTAGCAAGCATTTTATGAATAATAAGTAATTAAAAGGTAGAAAATAAAGACAGGTAAACTTGGACAGCATTATCAAATAGGTAGATTTGGATAAATAGAAAAAGGCCCTTGCTTGATTTAGAGAGATGTAAATGATGTTGATGATGATAATGAAGGTGATGATGAGATTATGGTTATGATAATGATAATAATAAAAGTCATGTATATGCAGCATGGAAGATTTTTATAATGCACTAGTATATCTTAAAGTACTTGGGTTTTTATGAAACCTCATAAAAGAAATAAAAGTATATATGCATTATTCTTATATCACAATGAGGAAGCTGATAGTCAGACAAGTTAAATGGCTTGCCAAGGTAAAGTAACAATTAAATGGGAAACAAGAATCTTCACTCATTCATTAGCTTATGTATTTAGTCATTCAGTCAACAAACATTATCTGCCACTTACTCTGAAGTATGACAAACACTACTTATTCAGGAATGAACACAATGCAGTGGACCAAATATATTAATATGACAAGGAGATATAAATAATTCAATTAGTAATTATAACATAAAAGAGTGAGGGCAATTATAGTAATATTCCTAAGATACTATGGAAGCAAAAGACAGCCACTCTGCTGTCCCAGTTTATTCCAATGTGATTTTTAATAATGAGACTATCGACTTCATTTGCTTCCTTATGCCAGGGTAGATGCACATGATATAAAAATTACTGCTGTCATTTTCTTATTTAATATTTTCAACCTATTATATCCCATCTAGTACAGCTTCTCTAGGTCAGTTAGAAGAGCTATAAGCCTACAGAACATTTCAAGTATTTGGACTCTGGAAGTACTTTTTAAAAAGACCGAGTCCTAAAGCTGAAAAAACAGGAATAATTTTGACTACACATTTTTCTTTCAGATTTTCTAGTTGACTAACCAACTATTTCCCTGAACAATGAACTGCTCCTTTTAAAAATGTGTCCTTAGAAGTCATAAACTGAGTCTTCAGTGACCAATGTAGGTGGGAAAATAGCCTTAACAATTTAATAGCAATGGAAACTCACAATTGAATGTGAAGACAGTACCACAAATTGCTATGTTTATGAGAAGATTAAGTACCCTAGAAAATGACCTAAAAATCTATAACAGAAATATATACTTTCATAAAGAAACAGAGAAAGAAATTCAAAAAAATAAGAAAACTTAAGGGAGGGAGGTTCAAAAAGGAGGGGATATATGTATACCTATAGCCGATTCTTGTTGAGGTTGGACAGAAAACAAGAAAATTCTGTAAAGCAATTATCCTTCAATTAAAAACTAAATAAATTTTTAAAAGAATATTCTAATTAATATAGCCAGGGGGGTTTGTGAAGATATATAGATAGGGAAACAGTGGAAACAGTGCCAGATTTTATTTTTCTGGGCTCCAAAATCACTGCAGATGGTAACTGCAGCCATGAAATTAAAAGACGCTTACTCCTTGGAAGGAAAGCTATGACCAAACTAGACAGCATATTAAAAAGCAAAGACATTACTTTGAGAACAAAGGTTCGCCTAGTCAAGGCTATGGTCTTTCCTGTGGTCATGTATGGATGTGAGAGCTGGACTGCGAAGAAAGCTGAGCACGGAAGAATTGATGCTTTTGAACTGTGGTGTTGGAGAAGACTCTTGAGAGTCCCTTGGACTGCAAGGAGATCCAACCAGTCCATTCTAAACGAGATCAGTCCTGGGTGTTCATTGGAAGGACTGATGCTGAAACTGAAACTCCAGTACTTTGGTCACCTCATGTGAAGAGTTGAGTCATTGGAAAATACTCTGATACTGGGAGGGATTGGGGGTAGGAGGAAAAGGGGATGACAGAGGATGAGATGGCTGGATGGCATCACTGATTTGATGGACATGAGTTTGTGTGAACTTCAGGGGTTGGTGATGGACAGGGAGTCCTGGCGTGCTGTGATGCATGGGTCCTAAAGAGTCTGACATGACTGAGCGACTGAACTGAACTGAACTTGCTAATGTGTGAGATGAGTACAATTGATAATTGATAATTGGAATTTAAACTGACCTTTTCCATTCCTGTGGTCACTGCTGAGTTTCCAAATTTGTTAGAATATTGAGTGAAGCACTTTCACACCATCATCTTCCAGGATTTGAAATAGCTCAACTGGAATTCCATCACCTCCACTAGCTTTGTTCATAGTGATACTTCCTGTGGCCAACTTGACTCACATTCCAGGATGCCTGGCTCTAGGTGAGTGATCACACCTTTGTGGTTATCTCGATTATTAAATTTTTTCTATATAATTCTGTGTATTCTTGCCACCTCTTCTTAATATCTTCTGCTTCTATTAGGTCCATACCATTTCTGTTCTTTATTGTGCCCATCTTTGCATGAAATGCTCCCTTGGAGGGTCTAATTTTTTTTTACAAGATCTCTAGTTTTTCCCATTCTATTATTTTCCTCTATTTTTTTGCATTGGTTTCTGAGGAAGGCTTTCTTATCTCTCCTTGCTATTTTTGGACTTCTGCATTCAGATGGGTTTGTCTTTCCTTTTCTCCTTTGCTTTTCACTTATCTGAACAGTATGTATTAATTACAACACTGAGCTGTATGTATTAAGATTCAGTCATGCTAATGTAAATGCTCTTGATTGGTTTTCAACTTTTAGATTCAAAGTATGTACAAAGCCACAAAGATTTGAGTGTGGTGGTAGAAGAAAATATTAAGAATTTTGATCATGAAAAATAGAAATAGAATTGTCAAATAATGACTGTTAGAAAGCAGGAAAGGAAAATAATACTAAGAGATACTATGAAGAGTTAATATACTTGAATTAGGATATAAAATCATCATATTAAATTATGATAATCAATAGCAAAGGCATAACCAATATAAATATCTAACATTATTAGTTAAAGGGGAGAATAACAATTAGAGCTGCAGATGGAACAGGAAGAGAGAGAACTTTCATTAAAATGAAATTTTCACACTTGTAATGCTTAATTTTGAAATGTAAAAATACATTTGTAAATGATTAAGCAACAGGTTATCACTGAAAATGCTAACTTGATTCTTTGCATCTTAGTCACTAAACCCAGTCTTCTACTTTTAAACATACTATTTCCTTTCTCTAACCCCAAAACACTATTTTGAAATGCAAATAAAGGCCTGGATCTGTCAGGTTTTGCTATATTAAAAGTATAACTCCAAGCTTCTAAATCCTACAATAGGCTTCTGAATTCAATCTCTATACTCACACCACAAATCCAATCCTTCTGATGATATTACCCTTTTATAATCTGTCCTTCTTTACTCATATTATTTCTATATTTATTTTCTTCCTACAATACTGAAATAGCCAGGAGCAACTCCCATGACCACAGTGACACCAAGATAATCCTAGAAATATATGTTTAAGAGGAATACTAATCATCTTTCAGTGCTTGCCAAGAAAACAGCATGGCAAGCAAAACTCTTGCCTGAGAACACATTCTCTTTAAACTCATTTACCATATTCTAACTAAGGATCTTCTCCTCCAGTAAGAGTCAACCAATTTTTAGGGTGAAAAATAAGTCTGCAAATCTACCACTTAATGTACATCCCACCCTTTCCATACACATATTTGAGTGTATTTACCAAGCAAACTCCTATGCGTTTATCTGAGACTCAGATCAAATGCTCCTTTTTTTCTAAGAAGGCAGTAAATTAAGACAAGGAATACTTAGTAGGATCCTGATGACCCCTGGGCTAAGAGTAGACACACAAGTTAGATATGTATTCATAATTGCACTTTAAAACAGGCATCCTCATCATTTTATTTCAGACAACAAACTGAGACTTAAGAGAGTAAACTGCCCAGTCACAAAATTTGTAAATGTGTGAAGGAAAATTCTACCTGATTTCAAAGCCCATTCTTTTACTGTTTCACCATTCCATTCAAAAGTTCTACTTCTGTGTCTTCATAACTCTGCACACATTGTACATAGTTTTCATTACAGCATGCTGAATCTACTTGTTTGTATATGTATGTTTCCTATTGGCATCCCCATATTCTAATGGCCAAGAATCCTAACCTTAAGTCTATACTTCCAGAATCCAGTAAACACTTTGACTTACAGAAGACATTTAGTAAATTCTTACTGAATGAATAAATGAATTAGTATGAACAATAATGAAATTCCAGAAAATAATGTTATTCATTTAAACCTTCTAACTGTCCTGTTTACCTGGTAAATGGCTATGACATACTAAGACCAAAGAAACACAGCAGAATTTATATTGGCTCTCATTTGGTTTGACTCCTGGAATTATTGGCATGGGTTAAGAATCTGCCTTCATCACAGGAGACTTCGGTTCGATCCCTGGTCAGAAGGATCCCCTGGAGAAGGGAATGGCTAAACACTCCAGTATTCTTGCCTGGAGAATCCCATGGACAGAGGAGCCCAGCGGGCTACAGTTCATAGGGTCATGAAGAGTCAGACACAATCGAGTGACTAACATTTTCACTTTCATGATCCACATGAAAATGTAGAGCTTCCGGGAACCATCTAAGATAAGTTATTATTGTATTGAATATTCAGAAAAGGGAAACATTTTAGCCACAGGACTTTTGAGATGGAAGGCTGCAGCTTGAACCCAAGCACTTAGTGTGCTAAGCCATGCTTACTTTCTTGTTACTATAAAGAAAGGATTTCATCATACCTGAGAAACCATCATCAGCCAGCTCCCCCAAATTTCCTATTTTGAATGTCCGTGTAACATTCCATACTAGGCTGGTGGCCCTTTGCACCCATAAGTCAGCATAAGTGGTGGTAGGCAGGAAAGGGTAAATAAGTTTAGATTTACAGAAAAAAATGAGCTAACATTTACTAAGTGTGTATTATGTGTCTAGCATGTTACACGGACTTCCTTGGGGGCTCATTGGTAAAGAATCTGCCTGCCAATGCAGGAGACATGGGTTCGATCCCTGGGTCAGGAAGATCCACAGGAGAAAGAAATGGCTATCCATTCCAGTATCCTTGCCTGGGAAATACCATGGATGGGGGAGCCTGTTGGGCAACAGGCCATGAGGACTCAAAAGAGTCGGACACAACTTAATAACCAATGATAGCACTTAACATATGTTATATCACACATGTTAAATCACCTGTAACTCCTCAACCTTGTAAAATCAGTGTGATCATTGTATATATTTTATAGATGGAAAGAAGATCAATGACGTTAAGTAACTTGCCTAAGCCTCACAACATGTGGCAGTGGGGTCTAGAATCAATCCAGGTAGTGAGAATGCAGGACATTCTCTCATAATCAGCTCTCTCTTTTGAAATAGTCACCCTTCTCTCTTTATCTCTAACAAACCTTGTTTCTACTTGGCTGCTCTCGAAAGCAACATGCTGCTGGTACGCAAGGCTGCTGGCTAATGCAATCATTCACAATATGTCCTACAGACCAGGCCTCTGAGAGCAGCCCGAAGGCTATAAGGGAGCAAATTCACAGCAGATGAACTTTGGGAACCATCCAAGGTCTACACTCTCATCCCCAAGAAGACAGTTTTGTTGTGAAAAGATAAAGCTGGTTGTTATGCTCACATAAAATTAATTCCACAGTTGTTCTTTACCAACGGATGCATTTGAAGTCTAAAAATAACCATTGTAAATGAAAACAGTTGGTTTATTAGAGGAGTGGGATTTTGGATTTTCCATGCTTCCTCCTTTGTTTTTCTCCTATTTTCTGTTATTCTTACAACAATATTGTTTAGTAGATCAGATCAGATCAGTCGCTCAATGGTGTCTGACTCTTTGCAACCCCATGAATTGCAGCACGCCAGGCCTCCCTGTCCAACACCAACTCCCGGAGTTCACCAAGACTCATATCCATCGAGTCAGTGATGCCATCCAGCCATCTCATCCTCTGTTGTCCCTAGTAGATAGTTTTCCACAAAAGTTATTATAAATATTAATAATACTAAAGAAAAGTGTTTCTACTTTGCCACCCCCACAAAACTCCAAGATGAGAAAATTACTAAAATAAGAGAATGACGGCTAAGAGAGTTTTACTAGAGTATTAAAATGCAAATAAAACATGTACATGGGGGAAAGCAATGCCTTCTTAGTGCGCTAAGCTATTTACATTACAGCTCAGAGCAACTCATCTTCTCCATAGTCTTGCTTATAAAAGCTGAGTGCATATAAAACGATGGTAGGGACCTAGCCTTCATTATGAAAACTATAAAAAAATAAGTGTGTGAATATAAATGATCTATTTGTAAACAGACTTCAGAAGCCCCGAAATAAAAGGCAAAGAGCAAGATGGTGTACAATAATATTGCTTTTGAGCACTGATTTATATGATATTCTGATGCTAGCAGGAGTTCTTAGCTGCGATTTCAGCTTAACAAACATACAGCAAGGAGTGACTTTGGCAGTTATTGTTCACTTAGAAGAAAGCTCATTTCTTATTTTCACATTATGCAGCAGCTGGAAAAACCGTCCTGTCATTTGTACATTTTTCTAATAAACAGTGATCGCTGACTACTATGTGAAAGAGTGAACTAAGGGTCGGTGTTAGCGAAGGGGAGGTAGTGGAAAGAATCGTTAGAAGATGTGCTTGGTGTGTGTCTTTTATATATCTAGCTCTCAGCTGATTTTCAAAAAGACAGAGAAACACATACGCTCACCACACCTTCTAAAGCTGTGCTCACCACGGCTCCTAGGCTATGGTTTCACACTTTACTCACTGCACTCTTCTTCTTGACAATGTGGGGAGCATCACCATCCTTCTGATGCCTTTTCTTGATACTATTCAGGTCGATTTTGCCATTCTCCTTTATATGCCTTTTTGCTCAATAGATGGCCATCATATATTCAATCAGTTATTATATTTATTTGCCAATATCTCGGTTTCATCACTGGATTATAAAATCTTTTAGGGCATTTTTGCATCCTTGGAACTCGACAAAATGCCAGGTTAATGATGGATCCTCAAGAATATGTGGCATATGCATAAATGAAATATTTATGATATTTATGATAATTACTTATGGTAGTTATATTTTATTCTTTTTTTAAAAAAATTGGGGTATAGTTGCTTTACAATGTTTTACAACAGAGTGAGTCAGCTATATGTATACATATATCCCCTCCCTCTTGAATGTCTCCTGCCCATCCCACTCATCTAGGTCACTACAGAGCAGAACTGAGCTCACTGCACTAGAGAGTATGTTCCCACCAGCTATCTGTTTTACACATAGTGCACATAAATTAATCCCAATCTGTCAATTCACCTCACCCCTCCTCTGCTGCCCAACCCGTCCACGTCTGCTCCCTACATCTGCATCTCTATTTCTGCCCTGCAGACAGGTTCATCTATACCATTTTTTAAGAGTCCTTATATATGTGGCAATTCTAATTAAAGTAATGAGAGAGTCAATTCCTAGGCAGATTGATAAGAAGTCTGGGGGTCCCCAAGGAGGAGATAGGGGTCTGGCGTTCTCAAGGAGGAGGAAAGAACAAATTTTTTTTTTCCCCCTCTATATCCCTTAGTCACATACAACTTTTTTTTTTTCTTTAAACCTCAAACTGATGGTTACACAACAAACAACTCAGCTTAAACTCTGTACTAGAGATTATATAACAACAATGTATCCTGCTTGAAGACAGTTTCTCCTTCCTGAAAACCTTCTGGCTAATCCTATTACCTTAAAATGTAAATTATGAGAGTGAGATCTAGTAAGATCTTTACAACCTCAAGACATTCTTTTGATTTATTGTAATAACTAATTAAAAAGTATATAACTCCCTTGCTAACACTAGCAAGAGTGGCATTCTCTATCCCCCTTCTGATGTCTATGTCAGAAGCTTTCTCAGTCCCTTTTCTTACTTTAATAAAAGTCTGCTACACAAAAGCTCTTGAGTGATCAAGTCTGGTCCTTGTTCCCGAAGCTACATCTTCTTCTTCAGAGATCAGGAATTCGACATCATTCACTGTAAGCTATCAGTAAGAACCAGTGAGAGCATGGGGAGGGGAATACATTCTAACAAGGGAATGGGTTGGGGCTTATCCCCAGCAAAAATTATGGCAGGACAGAGAAAATCTTTTCCAGTTAGAAAGAATTACATAAGCTGTCACTGGTGAAAGATGATCCTAAGCCTATGATAAATGTTTACTGATAGGATGGAAGGGTGGGGGCAGGGGGGCTGCTTTAATAACTTACATACTGCTCCTCTCCTCGCTCCAGAACTGAAAAATCCTCACTTATTTACATATGTGATTCTTCAGTCTTTCATCTGACCCTTCAACCATCTTTTAATGAGTATTCACTTCTCCTTCTCACATCACTGCCTCTTTCTAAGAACCTCTTTTTAATTTTCCTGGCTTTATTCTTCTTGGTCCCACGGAGAAAATCTAAATTCTGCCTTTGCATCCATCTCCATCTCCATTAATAACCCACCAGTGGGACTCTCCACCTCCATGCTTCCCTGTCTTCTGTCCTTGCTTATCTACAGCTGTCCCCATAGTCTGTTCCTCTGTGTCGCTGCCTCTTCAGCTGAGCGGAAAAATTGTCACTTATTTTTTCCTTAATTTTTCTTCTTTCTCTTCCTATCACTATACGTAATATCTCCTTCATTTCCAGAATTTATAATCTGTCTCATATTTGATACTTAACTCTCAGTTATATTATTTAATTTTAATTTCATAATGTATATAAACTAAATTTAGATGACATTAAACAAAATCCTTTCTCCAATATCATGGGTGAGCATATACTAAGCATCCTGTGTTTTATAAACATCATAGTAGACTGAACAATAGCTGATATTTATTGAGGACACATTTTGTTCCAGATCTATTATAAATTATATTTGTGTGTGCATATATATGCATATGTTTATACATACATGTTACATGTATATATGCATGCATATATAAACCTCATAAATATACATGTATGTGCATATACATATAATATGTGTGCAGGAATGAATGCTAAGCCACCTTAGTCGTGTTCAACTCTTTGTGACCCTATGGACTGTAGCCCACCAGGCTCCTCTGTCCATGGGATTCTCCAGGCAAGAATACTGGAGTGGGTTACTATGCCCTCCTCAGGGGAATATATATACACACATGATATATATAATACCATTCCATGTATTTATGTATGTATATAAGTGTGCATGGGTGTGTGTGTGTTTGTATATTTATATATATAACCAAGTTCAATTTTTATTATAAGATCATTACTTTGGCAACAAGAAAAACCAAACTTAGAAGTAACAGACAACTGAAAAACACCCATGCATATTCTTCTACAGTAGAAAATTATCTTCTTTCAAATGAATGAACATGAAATATACTCAAAATTATAGATCTGTGATTTTACTTTTTGTATGTTTGATAGTGTGGTTTTGTTATTTTCCACAGCAAAATCTCAAAAGTGCTTTGGGTGTCACTACAAAATGGTATAAGTTATATTCATAGCATTAGAAGGGACATATTTATTTTAGAAAACTTTTTCCTACGCAAAAAACAGAAATGCTTATTTCTAAACCTTTTTGCTATATAAGAAGAAAGCCATTGACATGTGCAGTTGGTTCTCATTGTTTCATTGTGAGGAAGTGCTCAGAGATCACTGTGAGCTCATTCTGATAAGGTATAAGGGAAAAGATTGAAAACTGTCATAATTTTTGGTTAGTTTTGTACTAGAAATTAAAACTTGAAGAATTTTTTTTTAAAAAAGTGATACTTAGACCTGCTGCCGTCATAACTCAGCATTTCACATAACACAGTCAGGATATTAAAAAAAAACAGCAACGACAGACAGACAAATAGAAGACTTTACACCTTGAGATAAACCAAAAATAACAGTGTCACTTGATTAATTCAGGTCCTCAAGATAATGAAAGTTTAGAGAGTTCTCATAAGACCTAACTGCCTATATAAAACAATTTTATCTCTGATTTTTGCTATGTTCATACTTGAATATATGGCATGATCTTTGTGAATATACTAATTATTATAGAACAGTTCTGAAATGTTTTCCATGAACAGGGTAATAGATATTCAGTAAGCTTCTTTATTTTGCAGTGTTAAATACTTATATATTTACTTGGCCAATAACCATCCTGACTCCCTCACACCCTTTTTGATCCAACTCTTCCATTCTTTTTCCGAATCTTCTTTGTCTTTTAGAGACTTTTGACAGGTTCTACACCCTGGTTAAGGCAGCACCCTACACCATTGTTCTGCCTCCCAAACTTTAAACTCCAGTATCCTTCTCTTTGACCACAAACTGATGAGTTTCACTTTCTCACTATCTTCCGAGGCTCTGGATCTTCCATCATATTCAGACATCTGTTCTCTACAGTCCTAGGATGAGATCTCGGTGTACATTTTAGTCTTGCTTTGTTTCCCCCTTAGCTACAAAAGGAAGGCTAGAGAGAACTCAGCTGGGCATTTCCCTTTCCTAAAGTCAGGTAGCCTCTAGTTTCCCTTGGGGGCAAGCCTTCTTAAGAGTAAAATATTCTGGGTGTATTTTAAATGCTTACTCCACCCTATCCCCTCCTTTACAGAAGCTCTAGGGGATTTCTGTTGGATCTTCGCTGTGGGAACTTGGTAGGGTGCTTGGAAGTAGAAATCGCTAGAGTGGGGAGGTTCCCTCATGACTGGGCTCCCTGGAGTTTTTAACTCTGAAACTTGTCCTCAGGGAATCTCCAGCGGTACACCCACCATAGCTCAGGTTTTAAGTACCTGTCTTGCCAGGCACTTGCTGCTGCTAAGTCGCTTCAGTCGTGTCCAACTCTGTGCGACCCCATAGACGGAAGCCCACCAGGCTCCCCTGTCCGTGGGATTCTCCAGGCAAGAACACTGGAGTGGGTTGCCATTTCCTTCTCCAATGCATGAAAGTAAAAAGTGTAAGTGAAGTCACTCAGTCATGCCTGACTCTTAGTGACCCCATGGACTGTAGCCTACCAGGCTCCTACGTCCATGGGATTTTCCAGGCAAAAGTACTGGGGTGGGGTGCCAGGCACTTAGAGGGTTCTAATTCCCAGTTTTTGCTATGATAAACTGTATTTCTTTGTATTCACCTGGCTCACCTTTTGGGAGGCAACCATTGGCCCATGACTTCACCTCTCTGATAGTCCTAGAAAAAGTGGCTGAGTTTCAGTTTGTGAGGACTTTTTCTGTTCCTGAGGACTATAGGAATAATGACTTCCAAACTCCAAACTCCCCACATGCCCAGCAGAATCTGGAAGCCCACTGTCTAATCTCTAGCCGTTGTCATGTTTCCTGTTCAACTTCTCTTAGACTTCATGCAATTCCATTTCAATCACTCACCTGCATAATGAAACCCCAATTCAGAATCAGTCCAGCTGTTAGACTTCTCTTTCTTTGGACTATTGAGGATTTTTTGAAGACAAATGCAAGTCCTTTAGAACTTGACTTTTATTATTTCCTTACTTGACTTTCCAAACTTGACTTGACCCTTATTATTTCCTTCCAGAATACCTGTCTCCCCCAATCATTTGACACCTTAAAGTGTCAAATCTTCCTTAGCCTCTTTCACCAAGGAAAACTGTTGATTCTGTCTCCTTAATTATTTCCTTCCCTGTCCACTTAGGCTCACCATTAATGAAGTTATATGAGGTACATCACCTTCTGCCTTCCTTCCAGTGATAGCCTTTTATCTCTTCTCCTTGACCTCAGTCTTGATCTTTCCAATGTATTTTTCCACATTGAGGCTGGACAGAGGATTCTAACATGGGCATCAAATTGTGGTGCCTCCCCTCCAAAGTTTCTTCATTCCTCCCAGTTGTCAGGATACAGTCTCTACTCAATATGGCCTCAGCATGGTTTCCAAAGGCCCTCACCACTTGCTCTTCCTAGCTTTCTAATCATGGCTCTTGTCATTTAACCCTGTACACTTCTGAACCAGATTTTCACTGTGTCCACTTTTCAGAAGGGACAATGGTCTCTCAAGTCTTGTTGAGTCTGTACAAAATGAACTCTTTTATATTTCAAATTGTTGCTGTTGTTTAATCACTAAGTCACATCTAGCTTTTTTATAGCCCTGTGAATTATAGTCCCCTAGGTGCCTTTGTCCATGGGATTTTCCAGGCAATAATACTGGAACAGGTTCCATTTCCTTATTCAGGGGATCTTCCTGACCCAAGGATCAATCGAGTCCACATCTCCTGAATTGGCAGGTGAGTTCTTTAACCACTGATCCAGCAGGGAAGCCCTTATTTCAAATTAGCTATCAGTTATTCCTATAAGGACGACCCTTTAAGTCTTAGTTGCTCCTTTGCCCTTAGAACCTCACCTTTCCATTATTATATTGTAGAATTCATACTACATAAAACTTACTTGCTTATTTTCTTTTTCTTGTAAGGAAAACAGATTATATCTGTTATCCTGAATCCTTAGTATCCAGCATAGTGCCAGTCACATAAAATGTATACAATGAATATTTATAATGAACTACAAGAGAATACCATATGGGATTACATAAAACATGAAACCAGGCTCTATTTCTATATTCTTAACCTGCTTGCTGAACTTATATGCTTATGCTGTTAGTGTAAACTGTGAGCGTTAGACTCAGCAGAAATTGCAAACAGCCAGCTTGGAGGCTGAATGCTGCCCAGAAAATGTTTGTTTGCTCCCACATTCAGTGCTTGGGAGAAAATGGATCCAATATTTAAACAACCAGAGATTAAAAATCTTAATTTCCAATTGATCTTTAAAGTCAGAAAACCTAGACACACAGACTCCAAAACAGGCTTTGTGCTCAGTCAGATGTAAGCATGCGTGGATATGAAAGCTTTTTCATTTACCATCTCTGTGTTCTTGGGAAAGTTTCTCAATGTCCCTAATCTTTCATGTACTTCTCTATAAAATAGACATAATCCTAGAATGATTTTGACCCTCAAGTTGATTACCTAACATATGTAAATGATATCTGGCATATGGTAAGCATTCAGTCAACAAATTATCAATTTATCATTATTTCAGCATTTTTAAAAAGCAGCTAACCCACTCCAGTACTCTTGCCTGGAAAATCCCATGGATAGAGGAGCCTGGTAGGCTGCAGTCCATGAGGTCCCTAGGAGTTGGACACGACTGAGCAGCTTCACTTTCACTTTTCACTTTCATGCACTGGAGAAGGAAATGACAACCCACTCCAGGATTCTTGCCTGGAGAATCCCAGGGACGGGGGAGCCTGGTTGGCTGCCGTCTATGGGGTCGCACAGAGTCGGACACGACTGAAGTGACTTAGCAGCAGCTGCAGCATAGACTTTCTTTAGTCCAGCATGAATATTTGTATTACTGCCACTAACTAGTGGGTTGGTTCAAATGGCCATAACTCTAATGTGCTTGATGTTGTAACAAGGGACCTATAAGCTACTGGGTGGCTCACTCTTTTCCTGGCTAAGAGCTGCTGCTCCTCCCTCTGTTAGTCACCAGGTCCATTCAATAAAAGTCAGTAGAGTTCTCATCCTTTCTCTCCCATTGGTTTACCTGTTGAGACAGGAAATGCTTCAGTTCTCCTGCTTACCACTGCACCCACATTCTTCTCCCCTCAAAGGAAAAGGAAATTCCAAACTGGATTTTCAGAGTCCAGGGTGAATGTCACTATTGGGTGTGATTAAGAACCCATTCAAAATTCCTCCCCACTCCTTGATTTCCTAGAATTAATAGATCCCAGCAAACCCTTCCCATAGTACACACTCCCATTTCTCTTTTCTGATTCTCTTTTTCTCCCTAAGTAGATGGGGTGTGTTTGGCGAAGTCAGTGCTGGGGTTGGGGGAGTTTGCTCAATCATATCTGACTCTTTGTGATCCCATGGACTGTAGCCTGCCAGGCTCCTCTGTCCATGATATTCTCCAGGGAAAAACTACTAGAGCGGGTTGCCATTTCTTGCTCCAGGGGATCCTCCCATGTCTCTTGTATCTCCTGCACTGGTAGGGGGATCCTTTGCCACTGTACCACCTGGGAAAGAGATGGACAGATGTACAAATTGGTGAAGAGCCTGCCCTTAAGGGCAGACAGAGATTTTTCCAGCTTTCTTTCTTTCTCGTTTTTTTTAACTACTAAGTAGTCTTGCTTGTCTTAAGCTATTGGCCTGACATAGGATTCCATTCCATGCTGGTTCAGCCCTAAGCATGAAAGGCAAACATACCCTTCCTTACTATCCATCATTTTCAATGTTGAGAGCAATGGTAGGGATACTTTGACCCTAAGTCTTTCTTCTCATCACCGTGGATTTGATGTCTAGGAAGGATGAGTAGAGACAAGCAGTATAGGCACAGCTTCCAGAGATATTTAGAACATACTATGACATGGAGAAATTAGGCTGCTGTATTTAGCAAACCTAGACAGAATTGACTATCAGAGGAACAAGGAAGATAAGAGCAGTTTCTTTTACAGACTTTAGACCAAGGACAACTGTCTTTGCTGTTAAGGTAAACTAGATGTCCAGGGAGAAAATATACACCTCCTACAGAACTAGTGGTCACAGATTTGTCAAACACTGATTCTTAGAAGAGTTTTATTACCCCAGCTGGACATCACCCTCTCTACCCTGTTTCCCATCCACTGATGCATGCAAGGCCTCCAGGCTATATGTAGCGGCAGACCAACAGTATGTGAGAATTGCTACCAATGGATTGTTTCTGCTGGATCAGGGGAGGCTTCACAGATTAATTGCTCATTGTGGGTATTTTTGTTTTCTTGCTTGTTTTCCTTTCAGGATTTCTCTCACTTAGTCCCCCTCCAATTGGAATTGTTGGAGACAGGAACTGTCTAGAGCAGATGGGATTCAAGATTAACAGAAATGATGGAAATTTTGTGCTCTTATTAAAGTATGAAGGTTGCCACTACTGCTGCTAAGTCACTTCAGTTGTGTCCGACTCTGTGCAACTTCATAGACAGCAGCCCACCAGGCTCCCCCGTCCCTGAGATTCTCCAGGCAAGAACACTGGAGTGGGTTGCCATTTCCTTCTCCAATGCACCCAAGTGAAAAGTGAAAGTGAAGTCGCTCAGTCATGTACCGACTCGTAGAGACCCCATGGACTGCAGCCTACCAGGCTCCTCCATCCATGGGATTTTCCAGGCAAGAGTACTGGAGTGGGGTGCCATTGCCTTCCCTGTATGAAGGTTAAGGGGAGTTAAAACATAAGCTAATAAGTTGCCAGGATTTGGGGGAATATATAGCAAATAACATATTTACTATGGGATTTCTGAAGGTAAAGACTTGTAGAAATACTACAGGGCTTAGAGGGGCTTCTGAATCTTCAGAGAGAAGCCCATGACATTGCAGTGCTTATTCCAAAGACTGTACAACACTGAGACCTTAGAAAATGTGTACCTATTCCATGATCTAAGTAAAGAAAAAAACAAAAATAACTACTTTTTTTTTCTCTTGCTTCCTTTATTTTGATTTTGCTAGATAACTAAAGATTTACTTAGAAACAAGAAGGAAACATCACCTTTGCTTGGGAAAGTCTACTGATGTAGGAGCTATGTGATCTTACTAAGTTTTTGAGGCTATAGGTCTGGTGTTGCTCTACATTTATTGCTGAATTACTAAATTTTGGAAAAATGAACACATGAGGAACTAGGGATGTTTCAGTTATTCAATGTTAGAGTGTTCAGAAGTATTCCTATTTTAGGGTAAAATGACCCTTGACGTGCAGCTGCTGAAGACACCGCCCAGGCTGGCCAGAACTGAGAGGGATTCTAGAAAAAATAAGGGAAATAAGAAAAAAATTTAAAGCTTAAATTATCTCATAGGTGAGGGGTAAGATGAATTTTATATCTATATTGCTTTTTTGATTATTAAAGGAGGCCAAGGATAGTTCATGCTAGAAAGCATTATAATATTGAGCCTATTTAGGCAAGCTAATCTAGAGAATACAGAAAGACATAATTTCAAAAGTAGATTTAGAAGGGAGTGTGAAGCTTTAGCTTAATTTTCAACGTGGCTTTAACGTTATTATCTAGACTCATTAAGGCATTTTGGTAAAACTGTCACACTATCAAGGAAAGGTGAGGACAGTGGCTAGACCTGAATGATAGACACGTGGATACAGGGAGAGGGCTGCCTCCAAATCCTAACAGTATCCACGTCTGTTCCATCACAGAAGTGACCGCTGCACTGAACCAGGGTAACTGACTAAGCCGCACAGGCAGAAGAGAGGTAGGGAGCTTTGCCCTCGGTCCATGCACTGGCTCTTTGCCCCTTTGCGCCTCAGTCTTCTCCAGGAAGGGCGCAGTTGCTAGCCTGTACAGAATAGCCCAGCATATTGACTTGGAGTCACTGGGTCAATGTATTTTAAAACGTCACATACCAGCCTATGGCTGACATGAGCTCTGTTCTATTTCCTGTACTCATTGTGTACCTAAGTTGATAAGTGGATCCAAGACTGCCTTTCCCTCAGTATACAAGGCTAAGGGTGCTGGTCATTGCATTGGGTTCCTAACCAAATAAGTCAGAAACAATCAGACCCCGTCTTCTTTTCTTTAAGAGGAGATGAGAGGTTCTACTTAGATCTTAGATCCTAAGTCACATGTTTTCATCCAGCTTATTCAGAATTTTATAGGAAGGCATTGGGAACTAATAAGTTAACCTATTAAGTTATCAAGATAACTAATCTATTAAGTTATCATATAGGACTACCATTGGGCTTCCCTGGTGGCTCAGACGGTAAAGCATCTGTCTGCAATGCAGGAGACCTGGGTTTGATCCCTGGTTTAGGAAGATTCCCTGGAGAAGGAAATGGCAGCCCACTCCAGTATTCTTGCCTGGAAAAATCCCATGGATGGCGGAGCCTGGTAGGCTACCATCCATGGGGCCACAAAGAGTCGGACACGACTGAGTGACTTCACATAGGACTACCATATAGCACATATATCAATCTAATAAGTTATCATATAGGATTCTTTTTTACTTATTTAGCTGCTTTTCAATGTATTCCCAGCTCCTTTTAGGGATATGTTTCAGGGAAATCAACTGATTGGGCAATATTACTCCATCTTTGTCAAATACTATCAATACTCCTAATATACTACAGACTGCTTAGCTCTTCATACATTTATTTTCTACTGTGCTTTACTTAATGTCAGAAATATTTTTCCAACTAGATAAAAGACAATGTATAAAAGGATTGCCTATAAATATGCATGTAAATAGTTAAACTAATAACCCACTGTTTTACATTCAGTACATGTATGTCTGCT
The DNA here is from genome assembly GCA_935064755.1 of Tragelaphus eurycerus. Classification (NCBI taxonomy): domain Eukaryota; kingdom Metazoa; phylum Chordata; class Mammalia; order Artiodactyla; family Bovidae; genus Tragelaphus; species Tragelaphus eurycerus. The sequence continues at coordinate 12,543,078 of CAKXYN010000043.1, forward strand.
AATACAGGTAGCTTTCTTACTTTTCTACTTGCTTGTTTAATCTGAATTAAAATTAGACTTTTAAAACAAAATTTAAATAGCTTTATTTCCACTAAAAAAAAAAAAAAAAAAAAAAAAGCTTTCAACAGTATTTCTCAAAATTCCCTTAGAAATATCTCTGCTGAGAGAGATGATGCTCCATAACACTGGGTCTGATTATACAGGCCAAATCAACTCATCATGAAACAGAAAGTTGTCTAAAACAGTAGCAGCAACAGAAAACATGATAATTATTCAACAACAAGGTATAGCCAATTCATTTTAATAAACTATGTCTTAATTTACTTATTACTGCTTAATATTGATTAGGCAGAAGAGATAAGGAGTCAGGCTTTGTAATTAAGCATCTTGGGTTTGAATCCCATTTTTCCATTCACTAGCTTCAAGTCCTTGGACAAGTTATTTACATGACTTTGAGCTCCACTTTCCTCATCAGTGGAAAAGCATGAAATAACAACAACAAATAAACCACCTCATTGGTTTAATGTTTATTAAACATTTATGTTTAATAAACAATATGCACAAAATTATTATTGTGCATAATGTTACAATGTATGTTCAATAAATGTTGTATATTTTTAAAAATATAACCTCTCCTACACTTTCTTTTTTGTTGTTACACATAAGATACCTCTAACTCTCTACCTTCGCTCCCAGGAGTGGGTCTGTCCTAGTTTGAGAAACATGAATGTAGGTGATGAGAGCTGCTTCTGGAAGACATATTCTCTCTTCTAGGCCCTAGCTCCTCATGGATAGAAACAATGATATACTCTATATTTGCTTCAGAGAATGATGCAGAAATGTATTTTCCCAAGGGACATGGCAAACCCTAGGGAGATGGATTTACAGTTTGCTTTTAGTCTAATTCCTTCTTTCTCTGGACTGCTCATTTTTGTTTCTCTTTTAAAAAGTCTTCCAAATTTGTCCATGCTACTTCTGCTGTCCAAGACACAAAGACGGATTCAAACACAGCAGTGACAGCTGGGGAGTTTCACATTTTCCTTTGGGAGATCCCATTGGTCGGCAAAACTGAAAATGAAGGCATTTTTAGTCATTTCCCTAACGTGCTTCCCTAGCATCTTCATGGCTAGTTTGTTTGCCCACACTGTTCTAGCAGAGGTCTGTTAACACAACGATGGCAGAACATCTGGGGGAGATATTTAGATAGAAGGGATTGCAGGAGTAGCTTTTATTGTTATTAATGAAAGCAGCTCACCCTTTGGCACAATGTCCTATGCCTTCTGCTGCTACTGCTAAGTCGCTGCAGTCGTGCCCGACTCTGTGCGACCCCATAGACGGAAGCCCACCAGGCTCCCCCGTCCCTGGGATTCTCCAGGCAAGAATACTGGAGCGGGTTGCCATTTCCTTCTCCAATGCATGAAAATGAAAAGTGAAAGTGAAGTCGCTCAGTCGTGTCCGACTCTTAGCGACCCCATGGACTGGAGCCCACCAGGATCCTCCGTCCATGGGATTCTCCAGGCAAAAGTACTGGGGTGGGGTGCCATTGCCTATAAACTAATGCCTGGTTGCCTGCGACACACTTCATCCCCGGAATTCACTGCCAATTAAAATAATAAATAAGCAACACTAACCATAGAGATTAGAGGGAAAGATAATTGTTCTTCCTTGTCAAATAAATGAGGAGATAATTGTGAACCAGAGAGGAGGACTAGAGAGGTATATGTTTTATTCTCCCATGGTGTTGTTCCATCATTATTTTATCTACATGACAATGGATGAAAAGAAAGACTAAGTCACAACACGGTAATAACAACCAGCTGAAGTGTTCCCATTCTCACAAGCCAGAGACAGGCAGCTTCTTTTCAGTACTTCTGACTACAACTCCAACTCAAGTTCCCCTCACTGGATGCATTCACTTCACTGTGAGGAAGAACAGTACATCAGCTTCCTCTTATGGGACATACCAAGAAAGGCTGACTGAATTTTATAAATAAATCATGCATACACACACACACATACTATGGATAGTTCATCTCAGGCTGAGAATAACAGAAATTAATTTTATTGAATAACAACAATAATGACTATCCTCTATTAACTATTTATTGTGTGTCATTCACCGTGCTAAGAAATAACATGCATCATCTGATTTAATTTCTCAGAATAGTTTTCTGAAGTGCTATTATTTCCATGAGGATTAGAGAATTTAGATAATTTAGATAATTTGCCTGTGATCACAAAACTCAGAGACCATAAGTCCATTCAAAATAGCATGTTTCATGGCACTTACTCCTTTGATTACCTTTGATGGGGAAGATTTTGAGAAACAAATGTGTCACAGTTTATAAAAGAAAAAAAAATCAAAAGAATGACCCTAAAGTGTGAACGCTTTTTAAAAGTCCGTGTTGTACCATCCTGAACTAATTACAAGGCTCAGGAGACCATGAATGGATAAGAAACTGAACTAATACATATAGTTATGTGTTACACTGCATTTTGTTATTTATTTATATTCTTCTCCCTCACACACATATGCACACAACTTAACATTGAGCTGCTAAACCAAGGACATAGTTACATTCATTTCTATATGTCTGTATTTTTCTTGCTTACTGTAAGATCATATAAGATGTTTTAAAAAATTATAAAAGGGAAAGGAGGGGAGATATGAGGGATAACATATTTCTTTGTGAACATATACAGTGCTAGCAGAATTTTAGATTTATGTATCATATCACATTTATATTGTCATTTTGAAGAAGATAGTTATAGTGATAAGAAAACAAAGATTCTGCAAAGTTATGAAATTGTCGTTCACTTAATACATCATAAAACTGGGATGGGAATCTGCTTTTGGCAACTGCATAATCCATTCTTTTCTACAAGATAATGTTGAGCACTAAGTTTTTACCACTATTAGTTTTACATAATTATGGTTAACTTAGGTCCAACTCTGCTATGAGTCAGCAGATAACTTCTCACCCAGGACTGGGTGACTGGAGACTGTTCATTGAGAAAGAGAATAGAGGAAGAGAAAGTGTTCGGATATATTAGGTTTTAGCGTGTTGAGTTTGAGGCAACTGCGTAGTAGGCAAAAAGAGATTTTCCACGGAGCTGAAAATATGAGTTCAACATTCAGAAGGTAAATGTATGCCAGAGATAGAGATTCGGGGAATGGTCTATAAAGCTGGCAGCTAAAGCCATGCTAGTCAAAGAGGGACACCTAAAGGAGAATATGCAGACTGAGAAGAGTGCTAAAAGGTCGTTTTATGGGAGTGAGTGGAGGGAAAAACACCTAAAAAGAGGATTTTGATAAAGGGACTTTCCCGGCGGCTCAGATGGTAAAGCATCTGTCTACAATGCAGGAGTCCCAGGTTCGATCCCTGGGTTGGGAAGATCCTCTGGAGAAGGAAATGGCAACCCACTCCAGTACTCTTGCCTGGATAATCCCATGGACGGACGAGCGTTGTAGGCTACAGTCCATGGGGTCGCAAAGAGTCGGACATGACTGAGCAACTTCACTTCAAAGAAGACAGGAACTAAGCTAAAACTATAGTAGACGATAAGAAAAGAAACAGTTTCAAAAAGGAGAAAGGGGAATATATTAAATTGAGGTAAGGAATGTCCATTGGATATATCAGCTAGGAGTTTTGATTTATCAACCACTTGGTAATTTTGAAGTTTTAGGGTTATTTCAAAATAGCTAAAGGATGTTTGAGTTGAGAGAATGTTAAAAGTACATCAATAAAGCAAACCCCAGGATGTACTTTTAAGCAACAAGAATGGAGTAAAATTGACATCATGGAAAAGAGTCATTCTCTAGCCTCAAACTCTGACTCGTTTTGCTATCATGTATTTAATATATGATATGTGTGTTTATCATTTGCCTGCTTATGGTAGAATACAAGCTCATAAAAGAAGTCACTTTATTTCATTACTACTACATCCTCAGTGTTTAGAGTAAGTGAAAGTTGCTCAGTCATGTCCAACTCTTTGTTACCTCATGAAGTGTAGCCCTCCAGGCTCCTCTGTCCATGGAATTCTCCAGGCAAGAATTCTAGAGTAGGTAGCCAGTCCCTTCTCCAGGGCTCTTCCTGATTCAGGGAGCTTGTCAAATACATTCCACCTCCTGTATTTATAAATAAAGTTTTATTGGGACACAATTCCTGTCCATATTATCTGTAGCCACTTTGGCTACAGTTGCCTGAGTTGAGTCAAGGTGACAGAGACTTTCAAAATAAGAATATTTACTATCCAACCCTTAATGGAAAAAAGTTTGCTAACCCCTGTTTTGTTTTATTTTTGGCCACATTGCAAAGCATGTGAGATCTTACAGCTTAAATACACAGCTCTGGCCTTGGAAGCACAGATCCTAAACACTGTATTGCCAGTGCTCTGCTGTATTGCCCTGCTGACCCCTGCTCTAGAACAATATTCGCACATAGTAGATGTTCAGTAAATATAACCAATAATCAAACGAACTCATTCATAACTTCAAGGCATTTTTCACATTTAATACAGTTGGCTGAGTTAACCCTTCTGAGGTGATACTAATATATAAAGGACAGAAGTGGACACAAAAGGAGATGCATGTAATTGGCAAATGGACATATCAAAAAGTAAATATGTTCATTTCCTCTCCTTTCTCTCTGAAAAGCTATTTGTGAAGATGATTTTATTGCCTCCTGACGGGCTCCTCCAGGACTGTCTTCAATCACTCTGGTTGGAAGTATCAACAGTGGGAAGCCAATGAAAATATGAATTCACCCACCAAAGATGCCCTGGAAGTTATGAGACCTAATCTGCACAGTCATGATAAACAAGTTAGCAACTGAGGAAAATCACAAGTCCCCAACTTGCAGGTCATCCCAGTCCTTTAAAGTCATTATCATTATTAACATTATTTCTGTTGTAGCAAAAGGGGAAGTGGATAAGAAACATAGGTATTTGAGACTGAAGGCCTGGGACTTCACCTTTTTAATCGTTCCAGAAGGGTTCTTCATTATTCATAGCTTTCCCTACAGAATAGTGCATTGTTCAAAGTGGCTGTCAAGACCATTCAGCTTCTTAATTTTTTTTCTGTATTTTTTGCTAGTTATTTTTTCCTTATGGCTGAGTATCCAATATGGAAGTTTTATTTGTTAAGCCACTTAGATTTTAAAAAAATACTAGTACGGCAAGCTATTCTAAGCTTTTGTTCTTCAATACACACACTTTCAACCAAGGGTGATATTTTCAATTTTATTTTGAAAAGGGACTTGAACATTAAATTGAAGCCTTCGGAATTGGCAGGTGTTAAGCAGGAGAAAGGAGAAAAGAAAGATATTTCAATTTTCAAAAGGATTTTAACAATTTATAAAAGAATAGAATAGAGAGTTTAAGAATAGACCAAAGTTAGAAAAATACTGCTATTAAAGATAGAAATGTTCAACTCTTTCTTAGGTCCCAAATACCCCTTTACTGTCTGATGAAACCTTAAATCACATCATTACTTCCATACTTCCTCTCTTCCCTGGATACCAAGATTTGCATTAATCCATTAAGCATGTATAGAGTGAGATTCTGAATTTTATGACACAGTGTGTGAAGCTATATGGGTACTTCAGAGAATGGAATGCCTATGCCTGACTTCAGGTCTACTGCCTATCAGGGAACACTGACCAATAAACATATACAGAAGGAAAGAAGACCGAGGGGAACATCATGTGTAAAACGCCATGGGAGGATATCAGAAAAGATTTCATTCATTCATTTGCTTGACAGATATTTATCCACCACATGTTAGACAATGCAGAAAGGGTCAGGGAGACCATACTGTCACCGTGAACAAAGTGCACCATGATGTATATCTCTTAGGAATGTGTAATAGCTGAGACTATTTTTAAACCTTGACTTTTGTCCAGTTATAATAAAGGTATTTTAATCAAATTTAAGTGAGATGTTTAAAAGGAATGGTTTGCCAACAAGTTCTCATTATGATATATTTTATTCACTCCCACTACATCTAAAGCTTGAAATCTTTGAAATATGTAATTTTAAAAATCAGAAGTAATGTTGATCTTTCTCCTCTTTTGGTTCTAAATAGTGAAAAAAGATTGGTATCAGGGTGCTATTTTTAAACACTTTTCTGAAAATCAAATTAGGATGCAGATAGTGCTTGTTCACAGTAAATAAGAGCAAATTATATACAAAATAACTATTTAAAAAATAGCAATGGCTTTTAAAGATTAGCGATATCTTGATATGCTATCCAGTTTTGATCAAATGTCCATGAGATTTATTGAACTAGTAAATATTAACTCACTGTGAACTGGCAGGGTTCTTTTCATATTTGTGTTTATTATTGCATGTTTTTTAACTTGTTTACATCAAGTGCAGATATTAAGAAACTGGCTTCCACCTTATTTTTGGAAAGAATAGAAACCCTCTGAGTCACAGTTATTTGATCTCTAAGATGACTACAATAGCACCAACTACCTTCTAGAGTAATTAAGAAAATTACCTGAATTAGTTCGTATAAAACAGATAGGGCATTTTAATACATATTTAGTACAAATTCAAGGACATTCAAAATGGATTAAAGACCTAAATGTAAGACCAGAAACTACAAAACTTCTAGAGGAAAGTATAGGCAGAACACTCTCTGATATAACTCACAGCAAGATCCTCTATGACGCACCTCACAGAGTAATGGAAATAAAAACAGAAATAAAAATAAACAATTGGGGCCTAATTAAACTTAAAAGATTTTGGACAATAAAGAAAACTACAAATAACGTGAAAAGACACCCATCAGAATGGGGGAAAATAATAACAAATCAAACAATTGACAAAGAATTAATCTGCAAAATATACAAGCAGCTCAAGCAGCTCAATACCAGAATAAATGAAGAACCCAATCAAAAAGTGGATGAAAGACCTAAACAGACATTTCCCCAAAGAAGACATACATATAGTGAATAAACACATGAAAAGATATTCAACAGCTCTCATTATTGCTGCTGCTTCTGCTAAGTCACTTCAGTCATGTCTGACTCTGTGCGACCCCATAGACATCAGCCCACTAGGCTCCCCCGTCCCTGGGATTCTCCAGGCAAGAACACTGGAGTGGGTTGCCATTTCCTTCTCCAGCATTCATTATTCAGATCAGATCAGTCGCTCAGTTGTGTCTGACTCTTTGTGACCCCATGAATTGCAACACGCCAGGCCTCCCTGTCCATCACCAGCTCCCAGAGGTCACTCAGACTCAAATCCATCGAGTCAGTGATGCCATCCAGCCATCTCATTCTCTGTCATCCCCTTCTCCTCTTGCCCCCAATCCTTGCCAGCATCAGAGTCTTCTCCAATGAGTTAACTCTTCACATGAGGTGGCCAGAATAGTGGAGTTTCAGCTTTAGCATCATTCCTTCCAAAGAAATCCCAGGGCTGATCTCCTTCAGAATGGACTGCTTGGATCTCCTTGCAGTCCAAGGGACTCTCAAGAGTCTTCTCCAACACCGCAGTTCAAAAGCATCAATTCTTCAGTGCTCAGCCTTCTTCACAGTCCAGCTCTCACAGCCATACATGACCACAGGAAAGACCATAGCCTTGACTAGGTGAACCTCTGTTGGCAAAGTAATGTCTCTGCTTTTGAATATGCTATCTAGGTTGGTCATAACTTTCCTTCCAAAGAGCAAGAGTCTTTTAATTTCATGGCTGCAGTCACCATCTGCAGTGATTTTGGAGCCCAGAAAAATAAAGTCTGACACTGTTTCCACTTTTTCCCCATCTATTTCCCATGTAGTGATGGGACCAGATGCCATGATCTTCATTTTCTGAATGTTGAGCTCTAAGCCAACCTTTTCACTCTCCACTTTCACTTTCATCAACAGGCTTTTGAGTTCCTCTTCACTTTCTGCCATAAGGATGGTGTCATCTGCATATCTGAGGTTATTGATATTTCTCCCAGCAATCTTGATTCCAGCTTGTGTTTCTTCCCATCCAGCGTTTCTCATGATGTACTCTGCATATAAGTTAAATAAACAGGGTGACAATATACAGCCTTGACGTACTCCTTTTCCTATTTGGAACCAGTCTGTTGTTCCATGTCCAGTTCTAACTGTTGCTTCCTGACCTGCATACAGATTTCTCAAGAGGTAGATCAGGTGGTCTGGTATTCCCATCTCTCTCAGAATTTTCCACAGTTTATTGTGATCCACACAGTCAAAGGCTTTGGCATAGTCAATAAAGCAGAAATAGATGTTTTTCTGGAATTCTCTTTCTTTTTCCATGATCCAGTGGATGTTGGCAATTTGATCTCTGGTTCCTCTGCCTTTTCTAAAACCAGCTTGAACATCAGGAAGTTCACGGTTCACATATTGCTGAAGCCTGGCTTGGAGAATTTTGAGCATTACTTTACTAGTGTGTGAGATGAGTGCAATTGTGCGGTAGTTTGAGCACTCTTTGGCATTGCCTTTCTTTGGGATTGGGATGAAAACTGACCTTTTCCAATCTTGTGGCCACTGCTGAGTTTTCCAAATTTGCTGGCATATTGAGTGCAGCACTTTTACCACATCATCTTTCAGGATTTTGAATAGCTCCACTGGAATGCCATCACCTCCACTAGCTTTGTTTGTAGTGATGCTTTCTAAGGCCCACTTGACTTCACATTCCAGGATGTCTGGCTCTAGGTCAGTGATCACACCATCATGATTATCTGGGTCATGAAGTTCTTTTTTGTACAGTTCTTCTGTGTATTTTGCCACCTGTTCTTAATATCTTCTGCTTCTGTTAGGTCCACACCATCTCTGTCCTTTATCGAGCCCATCTTTGCATGAAATGTTCCTTTAGTATCTCTGATTTTCTTGAAGAGATCCCTAGTCTTTTCCATTCTGTTGTTTTCCTCTATTTCTTTGCATTGATCGCTGAAGAAGGCTTTCTTATCTCTTCTTGCTATTCTTTGGAACTCTGCATTCAGATGTTTATATCTTTCCTTATCTCCTTTGCTTTTCGCTTCTCTTCTTTTCACAGCTATTTGTAAAGCCTCCCCAGACAGCCATTTTGCTTTTTTGCATTTCTTTTCCATGGGGATGGTCTTGATCCCTGTCTCCTGTACAATGTCACGAACCTCATTCCATAGTTCATCAGGCACTCTATCTATCAGATCTAGGCCCTTAAATCTATTTCTCACTTCGACTGTATACTCATAAGGGATTTGATTTAGGTCATACCTGAATAGTCTAATGGTTTTCCCTACTTTCTTCAATTTCAGTCTGAATTTGGCAATAAGGAGCTCATGGTCTGAGCCACAGTCAGCTCCTGGTCTTGTTTTTGCTGATTGTATAGAGCTTCTCCATCTTTGGCTGCAAAGAATATAATCGATCTGATTTCGGTGTTGACCATCTGATGATGTCCATGTATAGAGTCTTCTCTTGTGTTGTTGGAAGAGGGTATTTGCTATGACCAGTGCATTTTCTTGGCAAAACTCTATTAGTCTTTGCCCTGCTTCATTCCGTATTCCAAGGCCAAATTTGCCTGTTACTCCAGGTGTTTCTTGACTTCCTACTTTTGCATTCCAGTCCCCTATAATGAAAAGGACATCTTTTTTGGGTGTTAGTTCTAAAAGGTCTTGTAGGTCTTCATAGAACCATTCAACTTCAGCTTCTTCAGCGAGCATTCATTATTAGAGAAATGCAAATAAAAACAACAATCTCACACCAGCCAGAACGGCCATCATCAAAAAGTCTACAAACAGTAAATGCTGGAGAGTTTGTGAAGAAAAGAAAACCCTCTTACACTGTTTGTGGGGATAAAAACTGGTACAGCTACTATGGAAACAGTGCTGAGATTCCTTAAAAAACTGGGACTAGAACTGCCATGCTGTTGCTAAGTGGCTTCAGTCGTGTCTGACTCTGTGCGACCCCATAGATGGCAGCCTACCAGGCTCCCCCGTCCCTGGGATTCTCCAAGCAAGAACACTGGAGTGGATTGCGATTTCCTTCACCAATGCATGAAAGTGAAAAGTGAAAGTGAAGTTGCTCAGTCATGTCCGACCCTCAGCGACCCCATGGACTGCACCCTCCAGGCTCCTCCATCCATGGGATTTTCCAGGCAAGAGAACTGCCATATGACCCAGCAATCCCATTCCTGGGCATACACTCTGAGGAAATTGGAATTGAGAGACACATGTACCCCAGTGTTCACTGTAGCATTACTTACAATAGCTAGGATATGAAAACAACCTAGATATTCACTGGCAGAAGAATGAATAAAGAAGTTGTGATATATATAGGACCCAGAGATCCCACAGAGACTGAGACAGAACTGTGTTTGAGAGTCTCCTGAGGAGGTATGGGTCAGCAGTCGACTGCCGCAGGGGCAGGGGCTCTGGGTGCAGCAGACCTGGGTATGGCATAACCCCTCCTGGAGGAGGTTGCCATTAACCCCACCATAGAGCTGCCAGAACTTACACAGAACTGGAGAAACGGACTCTTGGAAGGCACAAAGAGAACCTTGTGCACACAAGGACTCAGAAGAAAGAAGGAATAACCCCACAAGAGACTGACCCAGACTTGCCTGTGAGTGCCCAGGAGTTTCCAGCAGAGGCATGGGTCAGTGGTGGCCTGCTGCAGGGTTGGGGTCACTGAGTGCAGCAGTGCATGCATGGGACATTTTGAAGGAGGTCACCATTATCTTCATTACCTCCACCACAGTTTGGCCACAGGTCAAATAACAAGGAGGGAACATAGACTCACCTTTCAACAGAAAACTGGATTAAAGAGTTACTGAGCATGGCCCCAATCTTCAGAACAAGACCTAGTTTCCCCTTCAGTCAGTCTCTCCCATTAGGGAGCTTCCATAAGCCTCTTATCCTTTTCCATCAGAGGGCAGACTGAAAACCACAATCACAGAAAACTAACCATCTGTTCGCATGGACCACAGCCTTGTCTAACTCAATGAAACTATAAGCCATGCCATGTAGGGCCACCCAAGACGGACGGGTCATATTGGAGAGTTCTGACAAAACTTGGTCCACTGGAGAAGGGAATGGCAAACCATTTCAGGATTCCTGCCTTGAGAACACCATGAACAGTATGAAAAGGCAAAAAGATAGGACAGTGAAAGATGAACTTCCCAGGTCAGTAGGTACCCAACATGCTACTGGAGATCAGTGGAGAAATAATTCCACAAAGAATGAAGAGACAAAGCGAAAGCAAAAACAAACCCAGTTGTGGATGTGACTGGTGATGGAAGCAAAGTATGATGCTGTACAGAGCAACAATATTTCACAGGAACCTGGAATGTCAGGTCCATGAATCAAGGTAAATTAGAAGTGGTCAAACAGGAGATGGCAAGAAGGAACATCAACATTTTAGGAATTAGCAAACTAAAATGGACTGGAATGGGTGAATTTAACTCAGATGACCATTATATCTACTACTGTGGGCAAGAACCCCTTAGAAGAAATGGAGTAGCCATCATAGTCAACAAAAGAGTCCAAAATGCAGTACTTGGATGCAATCCCCAAAACGACAGAATGATCTCTGGTTGTTTCTAAGATAAACCATTCGATATCACAGTAAACCAAGTCTATACCCTGACCGGTAATGCTGAAGAAGCTGAAGTTGAATGGTTCTTTGAAGACCTACAAGACCTTCTAGAACTAACACTCAAAAAATATGTCTTTTTCATTATAGGGGACAGGAATGCAAAAGTAGGAAGTCAAGAAACACCTGGCATAACAGCCAAATTTGGCCTTGGAGTACAGAATGAAGCAGGGCAAAGGCTAATAGAGTTTTGCCAATAGAACACACTGGTCACAAAAACAACCTCTTTGAACAACATGTGTAGAGAAGACTCTACATATGGACATCCCCAGATGGTCAATACCGAAATCAGATTGATTATATTCTTAGCAGCCAAAGAAGGAGGAGCTCTATACAATCAGCAAAAACAAAACCGGGAGCTGACTGTGGCTCAGATCATGAACTTCTTATTGCCAAATTCAGACTTAAATAGAAGAAATGAGGGAGAACCACTATACCATTCAGATATGACCTGAATCAAATCCCTTACAATTATACAATGGAGATAATAAATAGATTCAAGGGCTTAGATCTGATAGACAGAGTAACTGAAGAACTATGGACAAAGGTTTGTGACATTGTACAGGAAGCAGTCATCAAGATCATCCCCAGGAAAAAGAAAGTAAAAATGCTTGTCTGAGGAGGCCTTACAAATAGCTATGAAAAGAAGAGAAGCAAAAGGCAAAGGAGAAAAGGAAAGATATACCTATTTGAATGCAGAGTTCCAAAGAATATCAAAGAGAGATAAGAAAGCTTTCCTCAATGATCAATGTAAAGAAATAGAGGAAAACAATTGAATGGAAAAGACTAGAGATCTCTTCAAGAAAACTAGAGATACCAAAGGAACTTGTCATGCAAACATGGGCACAATAAAGGACAGAAATGGTATGGACCTAACAGAAGCAGAAGATATTAAGAAGAAGTGGAAAGAATACACACAAAAAAGATCTTCATGACCCAGATAATCAAAATGGTATGATCATTCACCTAGAGCCAGACTTCCTGGAATGTGAAGTTAAGTTGGCCTTAAGAGGAATCACTATGAAAAAAGCTAGTGAACGTGATGGAATTCCAGTTGAGCTATTTCAAATCCTAAAAGATGATGCTGTGAAAGTGCTGCACTCAATATGCCAGCAAATTTGGAAAACTCAGCAGTGGCCACAGGACTGGAAAAGTTCAGTTTTCATTCCAATCCAAAAGAAAGGCAATGCCAAAGAATGCAATACTGCACAATTGCACTCATGTCACACACTAGTAAAGTACTGCTAAAAATTCTCCAAGCCAGGCTTCAGGAATACATGAACCATGAACTGACAGATGTTCAAGCTAGTTTAAAAAAGGCAGAGGAACCAGAGATCAAATTGCCAACATCCATTGGATCATTAAAAAAAGCAAGAGAGTTCCAGAAAAACATCTTCTTCTGCTTTATTGACTATGCCAAAGCCTTTGACTGTGTGGATCACAACAAACTTTGGAAAATTCTTAAGAATACCATACCACCTGACATGCCTCCTGAGAAATCTGTTTGCTGGTCAGGAAGCAACAGTTAGAACTGGACATAGAACAACAAATTTTCCAAATCGGGAAAGGAGTACATCAAGGCTATATATTGTCACCCTGCCAACCATCTTATACTCTGTCATCCCCTTTTCCTCCTGTCTTCAATCTTTCCTTGCATCAGGATCTTTTAAAATGAGTCAGTTCTTCACATCAGGTGGACAAAGTATTGGAGTTTCAACTTCAGCATTAGTCCTCCCAGAGAATATTCAGGACTGATTTCCTTTAGAACAGACTGGTTGGATCTCCTTGCAGTCCAAGGTACTCTCTAAAGTCTTCTCCAACACCACGGTTCAAAAGCATCAATTCTTCAGCACTCAGCTTTCTTTATACTCCAACTCTCACATCCATACATGACTACTGGAAAAACCATAGCTTTGACTAGGCGGACCTTTGTTGACAAAGTAATGTCTCTGCTTTTGAATATGCTGTCTAGGTTGGTAATAGCTTTTCTTCCAAGGAACAAGCATATGTTAATTTCATGGGTGCAATCACCATCTGCAGTGATTTTGAAGCCCCAAAAATAAAGTCTCTCACTGTTTCCATTGTTTCCCAATTTATTTGCCATAAAGTAATGAGACTAGATTCCAGTCCCCTATAATGAAAAGGACATCTTTTTGGGGTGTTAGTTCTAAAAGGTCTTGTAGGTCTTCATAGAACTGTTCAACTTCAGCTTCTTCGGCGTTACTGGTTGGGGCATAGACTTGGATTACTGTGACATTGAATGGTTTGCCTTGGAAACGAACAGAGATCATTCTATCGTTTTTGAGATTGCATCCAAGTACTGCATTTCGGACTCTTTTGTTGACCATGATGGCCACTCCATTTCTTCTGAGGGATTCCTGCCCACAGTAGTAGATATAATGGTCATCCGAGTTAAATTCACCCATTCCAGTCCATTTTAGTTCGCTAATTCCTAGAATGTCAACATTCACTCTTGCCATCTCTTGTTTGACCACTTCCAATTTGCCTTGATTCATGGACCTGACATTCCAGGTTCCTATGCAATATTGCTCTTTACAGCATCGGACTTTGCTTCTATCACCAAACACATCCACAGGTGGGTATTCTTTTTGTTTTGGCTCCATCCTTTCATTCTTTCTGGAGTTATTTCTCCACTGATCTCCAGTAGCATATTGGGCCCCTACTGACCTGGGGAGTTTCTCTTTCAGTATCCTATCATTTTGTCTTTTCATACTGTTCATGGGGTTCTCAACTGATCTGAATGAGACTAGATGTCATGATTTTAGTTTCATGACCTTAATTTTTGAATGTTGAGTTTTAAGTCAACTTTTTCACTCTCTCAAGAGGCTCTTCAGTTCTACTTTGCTTTCTGCTTAAGTGTGGTGTCATCTGCGTATCTGAGGTAATTATTTCTCTTGGAAATCTTGATTCCAGCTTGTGCTTCATCCAGCCCAGCATTTACCATGATGGACTCTGCATATAAGTTAAATAAGCAGAGTGACAATATACAGCCTTGACATACTCCTTTTCCTATTTGGAACCAGTCTGTTGTTCCATGTCCAATTCTAACTGTTGCTTCCTGACCTGCATACAGATTTCTCAGGAGGCAGGTCAGGTGGTATGGTATTTCCATCTCTTGAAAAACTTTCCAAAGTTTGTTGTGATACACACAGTCACAGGCTTTAGCACAGTCAATAAAGCAGAAATAGATGTTTTTCTGGAACTCTCTTGCTTTTTCAATGATCCAACAGATATTGACAATTTGATCTCTGGTTCCTCTGCCTGTTCTAAATCCAGCTTGAACATCTGGAGGTTCATAGTTTACATACTGTTGAAGCCTGGCTTGGGGAATTTTGAGCATTACTTTACTAGTGTGTGAGATGAGTGTAACTGTATGGTAGTTTGAGCTTTCTTTGACATTGCCTTTCTTTGGGGTTGGAATGAAAACTGACCTTTTCCACTTTGTAGCCACTGCTGAGTTTTCCAAATTTGCTGGCATATTGAGTGCAGCACTTTCACAGCATCATCTTTTAGGATTTGAAATAGCTCCACTGGAATTCTATCACTTCCACTAGCTTTGTTTGTAATGATACTTCCTAAGGCCCACTTGACTTCACATTCTAGGATGTCTGGCTTTAGGTGAATGATCATACCATTTTGATTATCTAGCTCATGAAGATATTTTCTGTATAGTTTTTCTTTGTATTGTTGCCACCTCTTAATATCTTCTGCTTCTATTAGGTCCCTACCATTTCTGTTCTTTATTGAGCCCATTTTTTGCATGAAATTGTTCCCTTGGTATCTCTAATTTTCTTGATAAAAGGAAGATCACTGAAATTCTTAATTTTAAGCTCCAACAAACTTAGGCCACTAAACCATACAAAACCCCTCCTGGTATTGTCATTTTTGCAAAAGCCATGACATTGGAGGAAAATTGTTATAGGCTTTAGCTCTGTAGGCAACTTCAGCTCTCTGATTAGCCTTCCTGAAATCCTAGTAACTCCCAGTTATGGGATTCTGAGGAGCTGGAATTGTTTTTCCAGTTCTTCTCAACCAGCTTGGAGAAATATTAATTACTCTCCAGATTGGGAATGACACTGTCCTTATAGACACTGGAGCTACACTCTTAGTGCTCAACCTCACTGTTACTAAACAGCCAGTGCCTGGAAGTAGTAAAACAGTTCAAATAGTGGGAGTCTCCAATAATAACCTCAACAAACTCCTCTCTCTCAACCTATTCTCCTTCTTTAGGCCAAGAGGTACTCATCCTTTTCTCCTTGTTTCCTCCACCCCTATTCATTTATTGGGCTGGTATTTCTGTAAGAAATATCACGCTGGAATGTTTCTCCCCAAAGGGGAAGACAGTTCTAGAATTTGGTGGAGCACCTGAAATGCCTAACAAAGTGAATCAAATGACTTCAGGAAAATTTATTTGTTTCTTCTGTGGCAATATTTGGGTTAATTTTAAGGATGCTAAACATTTGTCCCTATTGGATGAGTTTCAAGGCTTCAAAGCCATAACAGGATTATAAAGCTCAGGGGGCCTCCCCTTCCCTTCACTCATCTCTGCAATAATCCTATTTTGCCTGTGAGGAGACCACCTTATAATTTGCTTCTTTGTTCCCCTTTTTAGGTCTTTTCTTGGGGAGACAGAATACACCAGTTAAAGCATGAAATTTTAATTAAAAATATTCTAAGTGACAAGAAAAGAAAATGTTTAGCCTTGAAGGGACACAAAATCTTAAAATACATTGCAGTTTTCTCACTCAGGTGTGATACTTTGGACACCTGATTTCAGAACAATGACTACATGTAGATACAAATAGGCTTTGTGGCATTTTGTTGCTGCTGCTGCTGCTAAGTCGCTTCAGTCATGTCCGACTCTGTGTGACCCCATAGACAGCAGCCCACCAGGCTCCCCTGTCCCTGGGATTCTCCAGGGAAGAACACTGGAGTGGGGTCCCATTTCCTTCTCCAATGCATGAAAGTGAAAAGTGAAAGTGAAGTCGCTCAGTCATGTCCCACTCTCAGCGACCCCATGGACTGCAGCCTGCCAGGCTCCTCCATCCATGGGATTTTCTAGGCAAAAGTACTGGAGTGGGGTGCCATTGTGGCATTCTGAACTTATCCAAATCCAAAATTCAGTATAATTCAAAATTTTCTTAAATCTGAATGTGGGGCAAGAAGCAACAGTTAGAAACCTGTATGGAAATACTAATTGGTTCAGGATTGAGAAAGAAGTACAACAGAGCTGTCTGCTGTCACCCTGTTTATTTAACTTATATGCTGCATCATGAGAAATTGCAGGCTGGATGAATTATAAAATGGAATCAAGACAGGCAGGAGAAATACCAACGACCTCAGATATGTGGATGATATCACTCCAGTGGCAGAAAGCAAAGAGGAACTAAAGAGCCTCTTGATAAGGGTGAAGAAGGAGAGTAAAAGAGCCGGCTTAAAACTGAATATTAAAAAAAAAAAAAAAAAAAGCTAAGATCGTGGCATCTGGCCCCATTACTGCATGACAGGTAGAAGAGGAAATGGTGGAAGTAGTGACAGATTTCCTCTTCTTGGGTTCTAAAGTCTCTGTGCATGGTGACTGCAGCCATGAAATCAGAAGATGACTGCTTTTTGGCAGGAAACTTGTGACAAACTTAGGCAGCATATTGAAAAGCAGAGACATTACACTGCTGACAAAGGTCCATATAGTCAAGGCTATGGTCTTCCCAACTGTCACTTACAGTTGTGAGAGCTGGACCATAAAGAAGGCAGAATGCCAAAGAACTGATGCCTTTGAACTGTGGTGCTGGACAAGACTCTCGAGAGTCCCTTGGACAGAAAGGAGATCAAACCAGTCAATATTAAGGGAAATCAACCCTGGATACTCACTGGAAGGACTACAAACAGACTCATTGGAAAAGTCCCTGATGCTGGGAAAGACTGAGGGCAGAAGGAGAAGAGGGCTTCAGAAGATGATGTGGCTGGATGCCATCACCAATGCAATGGACATGAACTTGGGAAAACTTTGGAAGATAGTCAGGGAAGGGAGGCCTGGGGTGCTGTAGTTCAGATCAGATCAGATCAGATCAGTCGCTCAGTCGTGTCCGACTCTTTGCGACCCCATGAACCACAGCACGCCAGGCCTCCCTGTCCATCACCAGCTCCTGGAGGTCACTCAGACTCACATCCATCGAGTCAGTGATGCCATCCAGCCATCTCATCCTCTGTCATCCCCTTCTCCTCCTGCCCTCAATCCCTCCCAGCATCAGAGTCTTCTCCAATGAGTCAACTCTTCGCATGAGGTGGCCAAAATACTGGAGTTTCAGCTTGAGCATCATTCCTTCTAAAGAAATTCCAGGATTGATCTCCTTCAGAATGGACTGGTTGGATCTTCTTGCAGTCCAAGGGACTCTCAAGAGTCTTCTCCAACACCACAGTTCAAAAGCATCAATTCTTCGGTGCTCAGCCTTCTTCACAGTCCAGCTCTCACATCCATACATGACCACAGGAAAGACCATAGCCTTGACTAGGCGAACCTTTGTTGGTAAAGTAATGTCTCTGCTTTTGAATATGCTATCTAGGTTGGTCATAACTTTCCTTCCAAGGAGTAAGCGTCTTTTAATTTCATGGCTGCAGTCACCATCTGCAGTGATTTTGGAGCCCAGAAAAACAAAGTCTGACACTGTTTCCACTGTTTCCCCATCTATTTCCCATGCAGTGATGGGACCAGAGGCCATGATCTTCGTTTTCTGAATGTTGAGCTTTAAGCCAACCTTTTCACTCTCCACTTTCACTTTCATCAAGAGGCTTTTTAGCCCCTCTTCACTTTCTGCCATAAGAGTGGTGTCATCTGCATATCTGAGGTTATTGATATTTCTCCCGGCAATCTTGATTCCAACTTGTGTTTTTTCCAGTCCAGCATTTCTCATGATGTACTCTCATGAGGTCACAAATAGTTGGATATGACTGGGAGACTGAACAACAATAGAATTTTTCTTGGGCCAGCTGGCTACTGCCAAAATTATATTTCAAATAGTCCTCTTATGACCCAATACCTGTTTGTTTTAGTAAAACCAATAGACCTGACCCTATCATTTGGGAGGATCAGGATGACATAGCTGTTCAAACCCTAATGGAACACTAGATAAATTTTTCCTCCCTTAATATCTCAATTGTCAACTTTCCTTTTTTCTTTCTTTATATTTCAAAAAGAAGAAAATGTTCTTCGTGTAGTTGCCTGAAAGCATAGGGACAACATTGACCCATAGAGTATTAAAACCAACAGCTAGACCCTGTAACACAAAGATCACCTCCTTCCCCCAGAGTCTTTCTTTCTACTGCCCTTTTAGCCAAGATCCTGGAAGAAAGTCATGGGATTCCTTCTAACCATCTTTGTACCTCATGCAGTTGAAGCTCTCCTGAATCCCATCATACTCAACACCTTTCAGCTAGTCGTCTACAGATCACCTCCAGACTTGATGACTTATAGAAAATTCCTCTAAATAATTCTGATTTTATTATTATTTACTGATTGTTCTTATTTAAAAGATATTTCAAAAGAAAAAAAAAAGGTCAATATATGCTGAGTATGCTACTGCATGTCCTTTTGAAGTCAATGAGGCAAAACCCATGCTCTCAGCTACCTCAGCTCAATAGGACGCTCTTAACAAGGCCTACATTAGCAAAGGGCAAAAATGCAACTATCTCTACTGACAATAGGAATCCTTAGAGTATCTCAAGACTTTAGAATATTATAGAAACAGTGAGGCTTCCTCATTTCCTGTGGAAAACATGTCCAGGAATTATTAGATTCTATACTCTTGCCAGCTGCTGTGGCCATTATCAAATTCCCTGGAAATTTCAAACTTCATTCCCTACAGGCTAAAGGAAAGCATCCTGCTAATATTTCTGCCAAATGTTACTCTCAAGGAACCAAAAATTCAACCTCTGTTGTGATCCAAAGGATCACTTGTGTTCCCACAAGTGATAATTTAGAACCAGAAATGTCCAACCGTTGGCCTCAGAAAAGGGAAAACAAAATTGGAAATTTCATAACTATTGTTTTGATGAAAGGAACTCTGGCTTGGGCTAAATAACAATCCAGTTTTACCAAAGACTCTAACATTTTCATCATTGCCCACTGCATATTCATTAAACCACTGGTCTTCAATACTGGTGTGTAGATGTTACCAAGGTCACAAAGAGTGCCCAGTTTGTTTGCCCCACCTTTCTGAAGTACAATTCAGAAATGGGCCATTTGAGGTTTAGCTGTTGAATTTTATAGAACTACCCTCATCTCATTCATATAAATATGTCTTGGTGAGGAAAGGGTGTATATATTTTCTCAGTAGATTGAAGCTTTTTCTCATAGATAGGCTATCACTATTTCTGTGACTAAAATACTACCAGAAAAGTCTGTCTCCACTTGGACATCTCCCTTAAACTTCATCGTGACTGGGAGATTCACTTCACCAGTCAAGTGATTCCAGAAGTCTGTGCTGTTTGGCTGGTTTTCAGCACTTTCACTGTGCTTACCATCTTCAATCCTCAGGGATAATTGAACGCACTAATGGTGTTATTAAACCTCTATCGGCAAAACTGTAGAAAACTTTCAAATACCCTGTCTAAAGGACTATCATTAGTCCTTCTAAATCTCACGTATACCCCTTTTGGAACTCATAAGTCCCCCAATTTTGAGATAATCACAGGATGCCTGATATACGTAGTTCTTGCCTCCTTTGATTAACAGATGATAAAAGAAGATACATTTCAGTATCATACAGGCATAATTGTTTCTGTTGAAAATAAGCATGTTTCAGTAGAGTAGTCTTTTCACTATGCCTTTCTGTGAGATAAAGACCTTAAACATCATTCCTTAACCCCATTGGAAAGGCCCCTATCAGGTACAGTTAAGTAACCCTTGTGCTATAACTTCAAGGAATAGACTCTTGGATTCATGTAGCACCTCTAAGAGAACAATAAGACCTGACTGGACCCACACACGACCTGGCAGCCTGAAAGAAAGATTTCCAGGAATTGAAGCAGACAGCACCCAACAGATAGCTTTCCCAAGATGCCCAAACCAGGTTTGCATACCTTTTTCTTGCTGTTATCTCCACTCTTTCTTTCTTGGTCCAGTCTACTGAAAAAGGGGAAAATCTTTCTGATTGTTGGAGTTGTTGCCAAAAAGTCAGTCTGTTCATGATATCAGAGATCCCTTAGTCTTCTCTTTAATCCCAAATGATAACCCCCAAGACTATGGATGTTGTGGATATGATTAGGTTGATATGAAGAGGTGTTCTCAAATGTTGTTGCACATTTACAAATCATTACCTGAAAATTCATGGTCCTTTGACCTCTTTAGCTGGTTAACTTCAGGTTTGGCTCCTGCTTTTTTGTTATTACAAAAACTAGGGTCATTATTCTGCTAAATAATGGGAGAACTGGAGGGCTTGTGCCTGCTGGCTTTGAAATCTTTGCAGAAGTAATACACTAAAAAGAATGATAATCTCTAATGCTTATCTCTAGTGGAAAATGCCTGAGAGCTCTCCCCGCTACCCTTTCGTGTTATGCAAATACGTCCTTCCTGGTTCCAATCTGTGCACCTTCCCTCCAATGTGGGGATGTGGACATGACCACCAGAAAAGGTTCTTTCTAACATCAAAAGATAAAACCATTAAGTATGACAAATCAGACTGTTGATTAGCAGTGCTTCTAAGGAAACATCTTGATTAAAAGGGAAAACTGTAAAAATAAAGAAACTTCTTTTAAAATAGAGTCTGGAAGCCCTGAAGGGGAAGCTCTCATGCACTACCATTTAGATCCCAGTAACAGGAAGGAAGAATTTTTCCTTGCTCAGCAACAGTCCAGCCAATGATAAATGTTTTTTGATAAGTGTGGTTTTTGATAAGTGGTTTTTTGATAAGCCAATGATAAGTGTTGTCATCCTGGACTCTGAAACAGCCTTTCATAACTGCCTTTTTTCTTTTATAAAAGCAAGCCCCTCTCCTGTGTTCTCCAGACTTGACTATGGTTTGCTTTAGTTCGATTGTTCTGAATTGCAACTCTCTACTCTTCCCAAATTAACTTTTTTTTTAATATAAAGTAACAGTCTATGTGTGTGCATGTGTGCATGTGTGTGTGTGTGTGTGTGTTTTTTAAGGTAAACAAACTAAATCATGGATGTAAATTAGCATACTTATTGGCCCATTCTTGTACTGAATTAATATTTTTTTTAAAATTCAGTCAAATTTATGGAACAGTATCAAGCAAACATATCTAAAAAAGGACATAGCAAAGGGGAGAAAATTATTGCTATAAATATAGTAGAAAAGGTTGATAATTTTGATATACAAAAAGCTCTTAGAAATCAATTTAAAAACTCACTAAGATTCCCTTAGAAAAATGGGCAAAGAATCCAACAAGGTAATTGTCAAGAAAAAAATTAAATACCAAATAAATACATGAAAAAGGTCAGTCTTTTTAATTTACAAAATGAGATTTTTTTCACTTATTACAGAGTGCTTTCCATGATGTGGTGGCTGTCTTGTACAGGGCTGATGGAACCTCCTGTTACTATAACCTAATGAGACCTCTAGTCACTGTAACCTTTATAGAGAGCACATTGTCAATATGTACCTAGATCTTTAACAATGGTCACAGATCTGGGCCTACTAATTCATGGATAGGATATAACCAGAATTGCTGCATAATTGTTATGCATGAAGTTGTTCAAGCATATATTAATTGAAATAGTTTTAAAATAAAAAAGTAAAAAAAAGTGTATAACAAGCACAGAATTTAAGAACAAAGAATATTTAGTGAAAAAAATGCAACAAATGCTGTGTGAAAACAGCAATTTGAGTCATGTGTGGTATGCATGTGTTATTGATTACACAACTGGGTTATTAATGAGCTAGACCCATTAAGGTTCAATTTGAAAGGTCTTTCACTTTCCCCAGACACTGCATTCAACTTACTATGTCACCTCTTTTTTCACGCTAACTGGATGGTATCTTTGGCATGTCACATAGCTATCCAGTGATTAAAATAGTCTTTTTTTCAGGACTTAAGATGTTTAGTTCATAATAGCTGCACTGGGAGAAACATTGCAATGCCTTCAACTCGTGAAATCCATTCAAGTGCATTTCTTAAAAATAAGGAAAAATGCTTTCCAACAAGCTTTTAATTTTGGAATTGCAGATGAAGTGAAAGTCACTCAGTCATGTCTGACTCTTTGTGACCCCATAGACTATACAGTCCATGGGATTCTCCAGGTCAGAACACTGGAGTAGGTAGCCTTTCCCTTCTCCAAGGGAATCTTCCCAACCCAGGGATCAAACCCAGGTCTCCTGCATTGCAGGCCGATTCTTTATCAGCTTTACCAGCTGAGCCACAGGGGAAACCCCTTGCAGATAACTGTAGATAATTTCTGCTTTATTTTTTGTTATTGCATCTTACAAGTTTTATAGTCATCTAGTCTTTATAAGAATAAAATAAGAACTACTAAGTAATTCAATTTTGTTGGTACCAAAGTATATTATTCATATCATGTAAAGTATAGTATAATCTACTTGAAGAAAATAATCACTTGTATTATTAATAAAAAAATTTGAGTACTTAATAAAATTATATTATTTATTTAGATGAAGGTCCAGACAAGTAAATAAACTAATCAATACTGATCATTGAGAGGGGAAAAGAAAATCAGACTTGGGGTAGCATTTCATTCACTTAAATAAAAATGTGATATAACCATAACTTTATTACCACTACTGCTTCTACTTGATAGAACTGCACCATAACTGCTCACTGTGGGATTAGTTTTCAAGTTTTATCCCATGATATCTCTGAAAATATGAACTGCTTATTTCAGACAGAGGCTTAGAAATGTAGAATATTTTTTATCATGTTTACTCAACTAGATAGTTGGAACAACTTTGGTAATTCAAACTCTGCCTGGAATAACTAAAGATCATGTACTTTCCACTGCCTCAGACTCGAAAAAAAATTTATTAGGAGAAAAATGGTGCATGATATCATCATCATATTCAAAATGTCCTCTCTTGCCAAGGTGAAAAATCACCACAGATTAACGGCTCTGGATAATCAAAGTACACTAGATTATTGTTATCTGCCATTTTATATAAAGAAGATAGTTAATATAAGTAAGGATATAGAATACGTATAAGATAGATAGATAATATAGCAGCATAAAATGTTCCAGTGTAGAACTTGCTTTGTTTTGTAAAGGATGATTTAATTATTACAGCTTGCAAAGTCCACCTTTTATTGAGATTAACAAGGTGGAATACTGTAGCCACACAGTGAATCCCACGACTGGCACGAATCTAACAAGAACCAGTCACTTCATTCGATTTCTTTCTTCCTCCAAAATGCAATTAACAGACTGTGATTAGTTGAACAAATTCCAAATCATATTCAAATGAAAGCAATTTACCCAGAGTCTGGGTCCAACAGGTGATCATTTCAAAGCTCCTGGAAGAATTGGACGGTTTCATCTAATTGTTCTCAGGATGAAATGGATTTAAATACATGGTTCCAACAGGCCCCTCCATGCACAGCCCATATGGTGGTTCAGTGCTAGCCTTTCAGCTTCATTAGCCCAAAGGGCAGTCTGAGTATATTTTATGACGAATAAAAATGCTTCAATCTAGCACAAAATAACAGCTGAAATTTTCTAATAATAAGGCAAAGACAGTTGTAGGTGTATGCGTATACAGGAGGAGTGCTTGTATTGGGAAGGAGGGTAGATATAAAAGACCAATAATAAAAATTCTTTGTGTGCTAGATATGGAACACTTGAAAACATTTCACTTACTTTGTATTGTGATAATAAAAGTGTGAAATATGCATTATTTCCTCCATTATTTCAAGGAAGAAACCAAGGCTCAGAAGGAATTAATAATTAATCACATGTGGTTTGAACATGAAGAAGTGGGATATTCAAAACCACATATAAATATTTAATACTACCTTTTTGGTATTCAAGGTGTGTCTTTTTCTTTGCTCTACCAGGTTGCATTTATTTATATTCTAAGCACCATATGAATGTGGCTGAAACCATTTGTCTTCCATTCATCTAAGTTAATTTTCAGACAGTTCAGTTGCTGAGTCGTGTCCAACTCTTTGCCACCTCATGGACTGCAGCACACCAGGCTTCCCTGTCTATCACCAACTGCTGGAGCTTGTTGAAACTCATGTCCATCAAGCTGGTGATGCTATCTCATCCTGCGTTGTCCCCTTCTCCTCCTGTCCTTAATCTTTCCTATTATCAGGGTCTTTTCCAATGAGTCAGTTCTTCACATCAGGTGGCTAAAGGATTGGAGCTTCAGCTTCAGTCCTTCCAACGATTATTCAGGATTGATTTCCTTTAGGATGGACTGGTTGGATCTCCTTGCAGTTCAAGGGATGCTCAAAAGTCTTCTCCAACACCACAGTTCAAAAGCATCAATTCTTTGATGCTCAGCTTTCTTTATGGTCCAACTCTTATACAGATATGACAACTGGAAAAACCATAGGTTTGACTAGACAGACCTTTGTCAGAAAAGTAATGTATCTGCTTTTTAATATGCTGTTTAGGTTGGTCATAGCTTTTATTTCAAGGAGCAAGCATCTTTTAATATCATGGCTGAAGTCACTATCTGCAGTGATTTTGGAGCCAAAGAAAATAAAATCTGTCACTTTTTCCACTGTGAGTGAGTGAGTGAGTGAAAGTGCTCAGTCATGTCCAACTCTTTGCGACCCCGTGGACTGTAGCCTACCAGGCTTCTCCATCCACGAGATTCTGCAGGCAAGAATACTGGATCTTCCCGATCCAGGGATCAAACCCGGGTCTTCCGCATTGGAGGCAGATGCTTTAACCTCTGAGCCACCAGGGCAGCTATCCCTATCTATTTGCCATGATTGATGAAACTGGCTGCCATGATCTTTGTTTTTTTTTTTTTTTTGAATGTTGAGTTTTAAGCCGGCTTTTTCACTCTCCTCTTTCATTTTCATCAAGAAACTCTAGTTTCTCTTCACTTTCTGCCCTAAGAGTGGTATCATGTGCATATCTGAACTTACTGATATTTCTCCCTACAATCTTGATTCCAGCTTGTGCTTCATCCAGGCTGGCATTTCGCATGATGTACTTTGCATATAGCTTAAATAAGCAAAGTGACAATATACAGCCTTGATGTACTCCTTGCTCAGTTTGAAAGCAGTCTGTTGTTCCATGTCTGTTTCTAACTCTTGCTTCTTGATCTGCATACAGCTTTCTCAGCAGGCAGGTTAGGTGGTCTGGTATTCCCATCTCTTTAATAATTTTCCAGTTCACTGTGATCCACACAGTCAAAGGCTTTAGCACAGTCAATGAAACAGAAGTAGTTCTTTTTTCTGGAATTCTCTTGATTTTTCAATGATCCAGTGGATGTTGGCAATTCAGTTGCTGGATCCTCTGCCTTTTCTCAATTCAGTTTGAAAATCTTGAAGTTCTCAGTTCACATACTGTTGAAGCCTCTCTTGGAAAATTTTTCCTTTTCTCCTTTGCCTTTTGCTTCCCTTATTTTCCCAGCTATTTATAAGACCTCCTCAATCATTTTGCCATTTTGCATTTCTTCCTCATGGGGATGGTTTTGATCACCATCTCCTGTACAATGTTACAAACTTCCGTCCATAGTTCTTCAGGCACTCTAACTATCAGATATGATCGTTTGAATCTATTTGTCACTTCCACTGTATAATCATAAGGGATTTGATTTAGGTCATACCTGAATGGTCTAGTGGTTTTCCCTACTTTCTTCAATTTAGGTCTGAATTTTGCAATAAGGACTTCATTTTTTGAACCACAGTCAGTCCTTGTTTTGTTTCTACTGACTGTATAGAGCTTCTCCATCTTTGGCTGCAAAGAATATAATCAATCTGATTTCGGTGTTGGCCATCTGGTGATGTTCATGTGTAGAGTCATCTCTTGTGCTCTTGGAAGAGGGTGTTTGCTATGACCAGTGCATTCTCTTGGCAAAACTCTGTTAGCCTTTTCCCTGATTCATTTTGTACTCCAAGGCCAAACTACCAGTTCCTCCAGGTATCTCTTGACTGGAGTAAGAAATTTAATTTTAAAATGATATAAAGTTTTTGTTTTGTTTCCACTTCTGCATATAAAGAAGGAACTTAGAAGTTACCAATCCATTGTGACAGGTTAAAAAAAAAAGTAAACGGAAAAATCACAACACTTTGGATCTGTAAAAGAGGTAAGGACTTAGGTCAAATTGCCACTCCCATGACTGGAGAAAAAGATGAGTGAATACAGAAGTCATGATTAACCAGATAATCGACTAATGAGTGGAAACTACCATGAGAATTCATGCCCAGGTAGAAAAACCTAAACTGTAATTGATGATCTGTTGAAGGTCCAGCATGGACATATATGAAATTTTAAAATGTCAGGGAGATCCAGTTACAAGAGGGACTACACATTATTGTGCTTTTTAAAAATTTTTTTCTTTATTTTAATTGGAGGCTAATTACTTTACAATAGTGTATTGGTTTTGCCATCAGATCAGATCAGATCAGATCAGTCGCTCAGTCGTGTCCGACTCTTTGCGACCCCATGAATTGCAGCACGCCAGGCCTCCCTGTCCATCACTGACTCCCGGAGGTCACTCAGACTCACATCCATTGAGTCAGTGATGCCATCCAGCCGTCTCATCCTCTGTCGTCCCCTTCTCCTCCTGCCCCCAATCCCTCCCAGCATCAGAGTCTTCTCCAATGAGTCAACTCTTCGCATGAGGTGGCCAAAATACTGGAGTTTCAGCTTTAGCATCATTCCTTCCAAAGAAATCCCAGGGCTGATCTCCTTTAGAATGGACTGGTTGGATCTCCTTGCAGTCCAAGGGACTCTCAAGAGTCTTCTCCAACACCACAGTTCAAAAGCATCAATTCTTCAGCGCTCAGCCTTCTTCACAGTCCAGCTCTCACATCCATACATGACCACAGGAAAGACCATAGCCTTGACTAGGCAAACCTTGTTGGCAAAGTAATGTCTCTGCTTTTGAATATGCTATCTAGGTTGGTCATAACTTTCCTTCCAAGGAGTAAGTGTCTTTTAATTTCATGGCTGCAGTCACCATCTGCAGTGATTTTGGAGCCCAGAAAAATAAAGTCTGACACTGTTTCCACTGTTTCTCCATCTGTTTCCCATGTAATGATGGGACCAGATGCCATGATCTTCGTTTTCTGAATGTTGAGCTTTAAGCCAACCTTTTCACTCTCCACTTTCACTTTCATCAAGAGGCTTGCCATACATCAGCATGAATCTGCCATGGGTGTACACGTGTTCCCAATCCTGAACCCACATCCCACCTCCCTCCCCGTACCATCCCTCTGGGTCATCCCAGTGCACCAGCTCCAAGCAATCCATATCCTGCATCGAACCTGGACTGGTGATTCATTTCTTATATGATATTATACATGTTTCAATGCCATTCTCCCAAATCATCCCATCTTTTCCCTCTCCCATAGAGTCCAAAAGACTGTTCTATACATCTGTGTCTCTTTTGCTGTCTCGCATACATAGTTATCATCATCATCTTTCTAAATTCCATATATATGTGTTAGTATACTGTATTTCTTCTGGAGCTTGACCAAGTTCTTGCATTAAATAATAATAATAATCCCAGCATGCTTCTAGTATGGGGAGGGAAAAAAGGAACCACTGTAGAATGTACCAGTATACTATTCTTGGCAAGTCCGGCATTCAGAAGAAACTAGTCAACTAGAGGCTTATCTAAAGGGGAATTATCAGAATCTCACTGAGCTGGGTGAAGAGAAATACAAAATTAGCAATTATTTCCCACTTGTAGGGGGAGAAAGAAAAACAAACCTAAAAAAAGAAAACAAACTGGGAAATACTTGTGAAATTCAGAGTCCAGAGACACAGGCCCATTAAAAAACTGATACCTTTTGATAGGACTATTGAGTGTTTCCCCTCCTTCATATCTTGCCACCACATTACCAAAGACTCATTTATGGCAGTTCCTTTTACCTGCATATCATGTATGACTTTAGAAAAAAAGTATAGCATACTAAAAGGAAACACACATATATGCGCACACAACTGGAAGAGATAGAGCAATAATCAGAATCAGAAATACCATAGATACTTCTTTGGTGTTCCAGTGGGTAAAACTCCATGTCCCAATCCAGAGGGTCCTGGATTTGACTCCTGGTCAGGGAACTAGATCCCACATGCTGCAACTAAGATCCCACAAACTGCAAGTAAGATCCCTCATGTTCTAACCAAGCCCTGTGCGCGATACTGTGCTTAGTCCCCCACTGATGTCCCCATGGACTGTAGCCTGCCAGGCTCCTCTGTCTATGGGGATTCTCCAGGCAAGAATACTGGAGCCATCTGAGCCACCTGGGAAGCCCATGAATGCTGGAGCAGATAGCCTATCCCTCTCCAGGGGAACTTTCCAAACCAGGAATTGAACAGGGTCTCCTGCATTGCAGGCAGCTACCAGCGATGCCCAAGTAAGGCTTGCTACTGCTACTGCTAAGTCACTTCAGTCGTGTCCGACTCTGTGCGACCCCATAGACAGAAGCTCACCAGGCTCCCCCATCCCTGGGATTCTCCAGGCAAGAATACTGGAGTGGGCTGCCATTTCCTTCTCCAATGCATGAAAGTGAAAAGTGAAAGTGAAGTCACTTAGTCGTGTCCGACTCTTAGCGACCCCATGGACTGGAGCCTACCAGGATCCTCCATCCATGGGATTTCCAGGCAAAAGTACTGGGGTGGGGTGCCATTGCCTTCCCCGCAAGTAAGGCTTAGTGCAGCCTAAATAAATAAATATTTTAAAATAAATATTATAAATGCTGCAATCTTCAGACTTGTGATTTTAAACAGCCATGGTTGATATGCTAAAAGCTGTAATGTATGGGTAGACATCATTCAGGAACAGATGGACAATATAAGCAAAGTGACAAAAATCCTAAAAAAATAACCAAAAAGAAATACTAGATAACAAAAGAACTGTAATAGAAATAAAGAATGATTTTGGTGAGTTTATTAGTAGACTGCACATGACGTGGAAAGAATCTCTGAACCTGAAGATACAGGAATAGGAACAACAAAAAAATAAAAATAAAAAAGAACAAAAACTAAGAAAGAAAAAATAGAATATTCAAATATTTGAGGCCTTTGGGATGTCAACAAAAATTATCAAATGTGTGTAATATACCATAAAGAGAAGAAAGGAACAAAATAAATATTTGAAAAAATAGTGATTGAGAATTTCTTCCAAATTAATGGCAGACAGAAAACCACAGAGTTAAAAAGCTCAGAGAACACCAAAGAGGAAAACTGCCAAAAACAAAGAACAATGAAAAAAAAATATATATATCTAAACAGGAAAAAAATACTTATAAAGGAACAAAAATAAGAATTATATTAAATTTCTCCTCAGAAAGCATACAATAAAAATGAGAGTGGAATGCAAAATTTAAACATTAAAAGAAAAGAAGTATCAACCTAGAATACTATAACCTGCAAAACCGTCTTTCAAAAGTAGAGGCTAAATAAAGACTGTTACTTGAGATAAAGAAGGAGACTGCATAAAGTTCAAGGGACCAATCCAATAAGAAGATATAACAATTTTAAGTACATATGCAGCCAACATAGGAGCACTTTAATATCTAAGGTGAATACCAACATCCATAAATGGAGAAATCAACAGTAATGCAATAGTAGGAGACTTCAACATCCCACTTACATCAATGGACAAATAATACAGACAGAATCAGTAAGGAAATACAGGCTGTAAATGATACATTAGACCAGATGGACTTAACTGATATTTATTAAGTACCCCATCTAAAAGCAGCAGAATGCATATTTCTCATGTACATATGGAACTTTCTCCAAGATTAACCACATACTGGACCACAAAATGACCCTTGGTAAATTTAAGAACATAGAAATCATATCAAACCATTTCTGATCACAATATTATAAGAAATAAACTACAAAGGAAAAAAAAAAACAAACCTGGAAAAAATCGCAAACACACTGAAGAGAAATAGCAATGGATCACCAAAAAAAAAAATCAAAGAGGAAATAAAAAAAAATACTTAGAGGCAAATGAAGATGAAAGTATAACCTATGGGATGCAGCTAAAGCAATTCCAAGAGGGAAATTAATAGCAATATAATCTTATCTCAGAAAACAATAAAAATCTCAACCTAACCTTACACCTAAAGGAACTAGAGGACGTAGATCAAACAAAATCCAAAGGTAGCAAAAAGAAAGAAATTAAAAAGATTAGAGCAGAAATAAATAGAAATGAAGAAAACAATAGAAAATATTAATGAAATGAAACTAAAATTTGGTTCTTCAAAAATACAAATCAAATTGATAAAACTTCAGTCTGATTCATCAAGCAAAAAAAAAAAAAAAAAAGGAGAGGAATAAAATCAGAAATGAGAAAGGAGAAGTTACAACAGACACCAGAGAAATACAAGGAATCGTAATAGACTATTACAATAATAGACTGCCCATAAAATGGACAACCTGGAGGAAATGAAGTATACAGACTACTTGTGAAGTAGTATATGTTACTTTCAAAAATATATTTGTTAAGCACATAAAATGTTAAAGTCATGATGCACCTACTGTGGAAAATGCAACTACCACATGTTCTTTTTCTTACTTTCTCTTTTAGATACTTATACTGTGAAAGTTAAAACAAAAAACTTCCTCTGTTCTAAAAAAATAAGCCTATAATAATATAACCTTAAGTATGTAGAGTAATATATTTCCATCTTTAAATAAAATGAAACAATCACTGTCTATCCAACTTTCAGTCTGACAGGACATCTCTTGACTCTTCCTTTAACCTATAGTTATAATTAGCATAGCTTAATTTCAGCAATTCTAGGAAGTCAGATCCAGTATTGATAAATTTTCTTACGTTGTGTTTGTCTGGGAGATTGGGAGAGACTCTATCCAACATTTCTGAAGGACAATTTTGATAGGTAAAGTATTCCTTGTTGGTAGTCTTTTCATTTTAGCACTGTGAATATACAATCCCACTCTCTCCCAGTCTGTGAAGTACTGCTAAGAAATCTGCAAATAGTCTTGTAGAAATTCCCTTGTATGTGTTTTTTTTTTCTCTTTGCTTTTAGTTTTATTGTTCTATTAAAATGTGTCTTGGAGATCTCTTTGAGTTGAATACTTTAGGGGACCTATAAGCTTCATAAATGAGATTGTCCAAATCTCTCCCCAGATTTGAGATGTCCTCAATCATTATTTCTTTAAATATCCTCTTCCTTTTTCCTCTTTGCCTTCTGGGGCTGCAATAACGGGTAGATTGCTTCACTTTGTAGTATTTCATAATTCCTGTAGACTTTCTTCACTCATTTTCATTTTTCTGTTTTCCTTTGACTGAACTTTTTTCAAATGATCTGTCTTTGAAATCACAGATTTATTCTTCTGCTTGATCAACTCTATTATTAAAGGTATCTATTACATTTTCTACTCATTCATTATATTGATCAGCTCCAAAATTCTGTTTGGTTCCCTATCACTATTTCTATTTCTCTATTAAACATGTTTTATTCATGTGTTGTTCTTCTGATTTCAGTGGATTGTTTTCCTGTTTTTTGTTTTTTGTTTTTTTCCTCTTATAATTAACTCAGCTTCCTTAAAACAATTACCAAGCAAAATTAAGGTCTTGATTTCTTTGGGGTCAGTTGCTGGGAAATTATTGTGTTCCTTTGGTGGTATCATGTTTCCTTTATTTTTCATATTCCTTTAAGTCATCTATTGCAGCCTTTGCATTTAAATAAGGAGCCACATCTTCTAGTCTTTACTGAATAAATTTAGAAGAAAGTCTTTCTGTCACCCCTGTTATGGATTCTAAGGCTTTTTCAGACCTTTTCTATGGACACACTTGCTCCATACTTCTTGTTCCATTTTGGGGGGTAGTTCTTTAAGATTTTATGCTTTCTCTTGAGGCTGCAAAACCAGGCCAGGTAGTAGTGATGTCCTATTTTCTTCCCCTTGGGTAGTGGTAAATGTTCAAGTTTGCTTGCTTTGTCCTGGACCTGAAGACTTGAATGAGCTTTCTGAGTCATGCTCACTAATCAATTAAAAAAAAAACAAAAAACAAAACAAAACCCTCACACTGCTTATAGGTGTGTACATTGGGGTCTGGCTATGCAGTTGATGGTCATCTGAATTAAATTTGCCCATTTTGGTCCATCTACTTCTGCTTCTGCTTTATTGACTAAGCCAAAGCCTTTGACCATGTGGATCACAAAAAACTGTGGAAAATTCTTAAAGAAATGGGAATACCAGACCACCTTACTTACCTCCTGAAAAATCTGTATGCAGGTCAAGAAGCAACAATTAGAACCAGACATGGAACAATAGACTGGTTCCAAACCGGGAAAGGAGCACATCAAGGCTGTAAATTGCCATCCTGCTTATTTAACTTATATGCAGAGTACATCATGAGAAATGCTGGGCTGGATGAAGCACAGCTGGAATCAAGATTGCTGGGAGAAATATCAATAAGTTCATATATGCAGAAGATACCACCCTTATGGCAGAAAGTGAAGAAGAACTAAAGAGTTTCTTGATGAAAGTGAAAGAGGAGAGTGAAAAAGCTGGCTTAAAACTCAACATTCAAAAAACGAAGATCATGGCATCCAGTCCCATTACATAGTGGCAAATAGATGGAGAAACAATGGAAACAGTGACAGACTTAATTTTCCTGGACTCCAAAATCACTGAAGATGGTGACTGCAGCCATGAAATTAAGACACTTGCTCCTTAGAAGTAAAGCTATGACAAACCTAGACAGCATATTAAAAAGCAGAGACATTACTTTGCCAACAAAGGTCCATACTGTCAAAGCTATGGTTTTTCCAGTAGTCATGTATGGATGTAAGAGTTGGACCATAATGAAAGCTGAGCACCAAAGAATTGATGCTTTTGAATTGGGGTATTGGAAAAGACATGAAAGTCTCTTGAATTGCAAGGAGATCAAACCAGCCAATTCTAAAGGAAATCAGTCCTGAATATTCATTGGAAGGACTGATGCTGAAGCTGGAACTCCAATCCTTTGGCCACCTGATGGGAAGAACTGACTCACTAGAAAAGACCCTGACTGGGAAAGATTAAAGGCAGGAGGAGAAAGGGACGACAGAGGATGAGATGGTTGAATGGCATCACCAACTTGATGAACATGAGTTCGAGTAGGCTCCAGAAGTTGGTGATGAACAGGGAAGCCTGGCATGCTGCAGTCATGGGGTCACAAAGAGTTGGACACTACTGAGCGACTGAACTGACTGAAGTCTGTGGTTGGGGTATGTGTGTGTGGCAACCGAGCTCTGGTGGTATCTGTGGCCAATTGTGAGAATATTCAGATGACTTGTCCCCAGAATCTTGTGGGTAGTCTTCCTGACAGTACATAAGGCAGTCAGTGAGATTCACACTCTTGTAATAACCTCAGAGCCCTTATTGCTGTTCTCTGGGTCCTTCACTGCCCCTCAGTTATATAACACACTCCATATTCTGGATGGGGTGAGAAAGAAGTGAGCCTGAAGTGAGTCCTGAAGAGCTGGGTAAGACAGACACTTAACTCAAAACCTTTCAATTTCTCCCTCTCAGGAAACTACAGGTCAAGTAGATTAATCTGTACCACCTTGGTGAAGGGGTGTTACCAGTACAGTGAAATTTTCTGTTTCCCTCTTCAATGAATTCAACATCAAGTTTTGCTTTTCATCTTTTTTTTTTTTTAATCCAATGGGCACTGGAAATTTTTTGCTAAACTACTGGAATTGTACAAAGACACTCAGTTATTTGAACATGGACTTGGAATGGTTATAAATGTATATTGCAAACACTAGGACATCCACTAAGAAAAGTTAAAAAAAAAAAAAAAAAAAGAATTGTAGCTGCTATGCTAAGAAAGGATAGGAAACGAAGTCATCCAAAATGCTCAATTAGAATCATGATAAGCAGAAAAAGAGTGGAAGTCAAAAAATGGAAACAAACAAGGACAACAAATAGTAACAAATATGGTAACTGTTAATCCAACTATATCAGAAATCACTTTAAATGTTAAAGACCTCAGTATGTCAATAAAAAATAAAGATAAGGTGTACCAAAAAATAAGACCTAATTCTATGTTGTCTACAAGAAACCCATTTTAACTATAGATATATTTATATGAAAAGCAAATTGATGGAGAAAAAATATGGCATGCTGTTGCTGTTGCTGCTGCTGCTGCTAAGTCGCTTCAGTCGTGTCCGACTCTGTGCGACCCCAGAGACTGCAGCCCACCAGGCTCCCTCATCCCTGGGATTTTCCAGGCAAGAGTACTGGAGTGGGGTACCATTAGGAAGCAGGTATAGCTATGTTAATTTCAGACAGAGCCAATCCTAAAACAAGTTACTCATGATAAAGGAGGCCATTACATAATAATAAAGAGGCAATTTTCAAGAATAAATGAGTCTTAAGGTATATACACCTAAAAATAGAGCACAACTACATGAAGTAAAAACTAATAAATTTGCAAGGAGGAATAAGTCAATTCACTATATAGTTGGAGATTTCATCCTCCTGCACAGAAATGGACAGATCTATTTATCCAAATGGGCACATTGAATCAAACAGCACCATCAAATGACTGGATGTAATTGACATCTATACATAGTGTAGCAACAGAGGAATAGATGTTTTTCCTCAAGCTTATATGGAACATTCACCAATAAATGCTTTATTCTGAATCATAAAGCAAACCTTGACAAATTTAGAAGAATAGAAAGCATACAATGTCTATTGTCAGACTACAAAAGAATTTAACTAGAAATCAATAACAGAAAGATAACTAGAAAATTCAAAAATGCATGGAGATTAAACAAAACACTTATTTTGATGTCTGGCAAAACCAATACAATATTGTAAAGTTAAACAAAATAATAATTAAAAAAAAAACACTTTTAAACAACCAATGAGTCAAAGGAGAAATTTTAAGAGAAATTGAAAAATACTTTGAACTTAACAAAAAGGAATATACAGTTTATCAAAATTTGTAGGCTACAATAAAAGCAGTGTTTGGAGGGAAATTTATAGTTGAATCCATACATTAGAAAAGAAAAAAATTGCAATAAATATATTTCCATCTTAGGAAACCAGGAAAAGAATAGCAAATTAAGCTAAAATTAAGAAGAAAAGAAGTACAAAAATTTGAGTAGAAGTCAATGAATTATAAACAGGAAATCAGTAGAGAAAATCAACAAATCCAAGGGCTGGTTCTTTGAAAGAATCAATAAAATTGATCATTCTCAAGCCAGGCTAACTTAAAAAGAGAGAGAGACTGTGAGAAATGGAGAGAAGACACAAATTACTAACATCAGAAATGAAAGATGGGATATTACTGTAAGTATAATGAATATCAAAAGGACAATAAAGGAATACTATGAATAAATCTATGTCTAGAAACTTGATAACTTAGCTTAAATGGACCTATTTTTTGAAAGACATAATTTCCCATAGTTTACACATGAAGGAATAGACAATCTGAATGGGTCTATATTTATATAAGAAATTTAATTAATAATTAATAAATATCCAAAACAGCACCAGAACTAGGAAGATTCACTGGTGAATTCTATCAAGTATTAATATTTAGAAGAAATTCCAAATCTGGACAATCTCTTTCAGGGCACAGAAGCAGAGGGAATACTCCCTAACTCATTCTGTGAAGCAACCGTTACCCTAAAGATAAAACCAGACAGAAACATCACCAGAAACAAGATCTACAGGTCTGCACCTTTCATGAATATAGACATAAAAATCTTCAACAAAGCAACAGCAAACCCAATTCAATAACAGATAAAAATAATTGCATGTCACAACCTTGCAGGATTTATCCCAGATTTGCAAGCACTGTGCTTTGGTTAGTTGCTCAGTCATATCTGACTCTTTGCAACCTCCATGGACTACAG
Organism: Tragelaphus eurycerus; assembly: GCA_935064755.1. NCBI lineage: Eukaryota > Metazoa > Chordata > Mammalia > Artiodactyla > Bovidae > Tragelaphus > Tragelaphus eurycerus. The sequence goes on from CAKXYN010000043.1 coordinate 12,579,677, forward strand.
TCCACCAGGCTACTCTGTCCAAGGGAATTCTCCAGGCAAGAATAGTGGGCTGGGTTGCCACGCCATCTTCCAGGGGATCTTCCCAACCCAGAGATCGAACCCAGGTCTCCTAAATTGCAGGTGGATTCTTTACCATCTCAACTACCAGGGAAGCCCAAGAATACTGAAAAGATAGTCTATCCCTTCTCCAGGGGAGCTTCCCAACCTAGGAATTGAACCAGGATCTCCTGCATTGCAGGTGGATTCTTTACTAGATGAGCTACTAGGGAAGCCCAGGTACACAAGGCAGGTCCAATATTTGAAGACTAACTAATGTAATTGGTCACATCAACAAGCCAAAAGTGAAAGATCATATAATTATATCCATATATGCAAAAATTTTTAAAAACTCAATACTCATTCATGATAAAACTCTCATAAAACTAGAATAGAGGTGAAGATCTAGAACTTCATAAAGAATATCCATAGAAACCTCTAACTAGCATCACATTTAACAGTTTCACACTAACATCAGGGCTCCCACTAAGATCCCGCTTCACACTAAGATCAGGAACAAGACAAGATGTCTCCTCTCACTACCACTTTTTAACACTGCAGTAGAAGCATTAGCTAATACAACAAGAGCAGTAAAGAAAATAAAATGTATACAGACTGGAAAAAATTTTAAAAATCCATCTTTGCTCATGAATGATATGGTTGTCATGTAAAAATCTGATGGAGTTGACACATACACAAAAACAGTAAGTGATTACAAGAAGACTGTAAAATACCTTAATGTACAAATGTCAGTCATTATTATATATACCAAATATGAGCAAGGGGAATTTAGTTAAAAATATAATATCATTTACATTAGCTCCTCCCAAAATAAAAAAGTGTAAATCTAACAAAATATTTACAAGATCTAAATGAGGAAACTATAAAAGTCTGATTAATCAAAAAATAACTAAAAATGAAGATATTCTGTATGCATGGATAAAATAAAAAAGACAAGTTGTCAGAAGTCAGCTTTTTTCTACCTTGATCTGTATTTTCAGTATAATCCCAATCAAAGTTCCAGCAAGTTATTTTGTAGCTATCATCAAATTGATTCTGAGTTTACATGGAGTGGCAAAAGACCCAGAATAACCAAAACAATACTGAAGGAGAAGAATAAAGTTGGAGGACTATCACTACTCAACTTTCAGTTCAGTTCAGTTCAGTTGTTCAGTTTTGTCCAACTCTTTGCGACCCCATGAACCACAGCACGCCAGGCCTCCCTGTCCATCACCAACTCCCGGAGGTCACCCAGACTCGCATCCATCGAGTCAGTGATGCCATCCAGCCATCTCATCCTCTGTCGTCCCCTTCTCCTCCTGCCCTCAATCCCTCCCAGCATCAGAGTCTTCTCCAACGAGTCAACTCTTCGCATGAGGTGGCCAAAATATTGGAGTTTCAGCTTTAGCATCATTCCTTCCAAAGAAATTCCAGGATTGATCTCCTTCAGAATGGACTGGTTGGATCTCCTTGCAGTCCAAGGGACTCTCAAGAGTCTTCTCCAACAGCACAGTTCAAAAGCATCAATTCTTCGGCGTTCAGCCTTCTTCACAGTCCAGCTCTCACATCCATACATGACCACAGGAAAGACCATAGCCTTGACTAGGTGAACCTTTGTTGGTAAAGTAATGTCTCTGCTTTTGAATATGCTATCTAGGTTGGTCATAACTTTCCTTCCAAGGAGTAAGCGTCTTTTAATTTCATGGCTGCAGTCACCATCTGCAGTGATTTTGGAGCCCAGAAAAAGAAAGTCTGACACTGTTTCCACTGTTTCTCCATCTATTTCCCATGTAGTGATGGGACCAGATGCCATGATCTTCATTTTCTGAATGTTGAGCTTTAAGCCAACCTTTTCACTCTCCACTTTCACTTTCATCAAGAGGCTTTTTAGCCCCTCTTCACTTTCTGCCATAAGAGTGGTGTCATCTGCATATCTGAGGTTATTGATATTTCTCCCAGCAATCTTGATTCCAACTTGTGTTTCTTCCAGTCCAGCATTTCTCATGATGTATTCTGCATATAAGTTAAATAAACATGGTGACAATATGCAGCCTTGACGTACTCCTTTTCCTATTTGGAACCAGTCTGTTGTTCCATGACCAGTTCTAACTGTTGCTTCCTGACCTGCATACAAATTTCTCAAGAGGCAGATCAGGTGGTCTGGTATTCCCATCTCTTTCAGAATTTTCCATAGTTTATTGTGAACTACATAGTCAAAGGCTTTGGCATAGTCAATAAAGCAGAAATAGGTGTTTTTCTGGAACTCTCTTGCTTTTTCCATGATCCAGCAGATGTTGGCAATTTGATCTCTGGTTCCTCTGCCTTTTCTAAAACCAGCTTGAACATCAGGAAGTTCACGGTTCACATATTGCTGAAGCCTGGCTTGGAGAATTTTGAGCATTACTTTACTAGCATGTGAGATGAGTGCAATTGTTCAGTATTTTGAGCATTCTTTGGCATTGCCTTTCTTTGGGATTGGGATGAAAACTGACCTTTTCCAATCTTGTGGCCACTGCTGAGTTTTCCAAATTTGTTGGCATATTGAGTGCAGCACTTTCACAGCATCATCTTTCAGGATTTGGAATAGCTCCACTGGAATTCCATCACCTCCACTAGCTTTGTTTGTAGTGATGCTTTCTAAGGCCCACTTGACTTCACATTCCAAGATGTCTGGCTCTAGGTCAGTGATCACACCATCATGATTATCTGGGTCGTGAAGCTCTTTTTTGTACAGTTCTTCTGTGTATTCTTGCCACCTCTTCTTAATATCTTCTGCTTCTGTTAGGTCCATACCATTTCTGTCCTTTATCGTGCCCATCTTTGCATGAAATGTTCCTTAGGTAATAGTATAGTACTATGCATCTACATACATTTTTCTTTCCATTTTGATAAACTCTTATGCCATAGGTATTGTTATATATAGTTGAGAATTAAAGACAGTGGGGCCCCAAATGTTGAAGTAGCTTAAAAACACACAGCAAACAAGTGGAGCAGCCAGTGTTCCAACTCAGGTTAGTGCTTTTATAGAGAAAATATATACTTTTATGTGGATATGTCCACACATATAGGTAGTTTGACTGAAATGATTGCTACTTTGGTTTAAAAATTGGTCATATTGGAAAGAAAAATTAACTGAATTGAAGACCAATTTGCCCGATGGCTCCATTCAATCTAGTCAAACTAAGTGGAATCGCTGTGTGTGCAGACAGCCTGCACCCCCTTTACTCTGTTGATGAAATTACTTGTATATTTCCCTGAGGAGACATACCTGGGATTCCTCTCCACAGAAGACTGTGGTCTGGGCTTTAAGATATGTTCAGCACTGTACAGATTCCACTGGGACATCCATGCTAGATAATCATCTGCTGATTGTTTTTGTGAAAACTATGGGAGAGGCATCTCCCTGCTGACTCACATTCCCTTTACAAAAAGTTTAATGTATTACTCTTCACATATCAAACTTATCTCTTCCCTTTTTCTCCACTCCTACTCTTTGTCATGTCTTCATATTTTGTAATCCACACAGACATATCTGATAAAGGCCCATCAAAACCGCTGAAATTCATCCTTTGTCTTTCTAGTTCTCATCATTCATTAGTACACATGCAGATAAGTCTTCGACTATTTTGCTTACTTTTTCTTAATTCCTCATATTTTACTGTGCACAAAGAGCTCAGAGACAAAGGCTCATCACAGCCATCAATAGGCTCCATTTATCTGCTATAAACTGCCTTTGTCTTCTATTAGTTTTTAAAATGTCCCAATGCTTGTGTAGCTAGCTGGATTCTCTCACTGCATTTGTTCTTTTTATAATTGTTACTGAACTGACAATGCTACTTGGTGAATTTTTGGTCATGCTTTCCAGCAAGGAGAGTATCTCTAAGCAATCTGTTAGAGGTTTGGATTCAAAAACGAAAAGGGCTTTTTAATTAAAAAATTAAGTACTGCCTGCATTTATGTTTATCATCTGTGAAACATTCATTTTTCATTTTCATTCTCTTGCAGTGTGGGAGCATTGTTATGCAATGATTATTTCCAATGCCAAGCTATCAACAGGAGTATTTTGAGATAAACAATGTGTTTACAATAGAAACTGTAGTAGTGTCTTTTGTTCTAGAAGATGTTGGCATTTATATTATTATTCTACTCAGGAGTGAGCCTGTCTATCTAAGCCTATTGGAGAATTGCGGTAATTTGCTCAGTGATTGCACACAGAATCGGCCCTCTCCTCTGTGTCATCACTGAGTGAGGTGAGGTTCTTTAGCGTTTTTGTTTTTTTTTTTCTTCTTCTTCTTCTTTTTTCTTTTCCCCCTGGTGGTTCTAGTTACTTTATTTACTCATTCATCCATGTATTTATTCATTTAGCAACCACGAACAATGCAGCTTTAAATTATGTCTAAGAAACAGAACTTGCAACACCCTTTCCCATCAAATTATGAATCTATAAATTTGCAGAGGAAAAAAGTTTACAATAATACAGAAAACTAAAACTAACAGGAAAATCTTGAGAGATTTCCACTAATTTCCATACTTAGTGGTTTACATTATGAAATAGAAGTAGTAACCTACTGAATCTTGCCTTCAGAAAGTAAATAAAAAATAGTGATCTCTTCTGTTTCACTTGATACCTGAAGTAGAGTAAGCCCATCTTTAAAACAGACACGCAAACAAAAAACAAAGGCTATATTCACTTGACAAGATCATTTCAGAAAAATACATAAACTTGAAGGGAACTATGTGAAGAGAACGGGGACGGAGTTTGGAGGAAAAGTGTGGTATTTCATTGGATCATAAAAAGCACATTCCATATACATATATTAATACGGGCTTCTCAGGTAGCTCAGTGGTAAAGAATCTGCCTGCAATACAGGAGACACAGGTTCTATCCCTGAGTAAGGAAGAGTCCTTGCAAGAGGAATTAGCAACCCATTCCAATATTCTTGCCTGAGAAATCCCATGGACAGAGGAGCCTGGCAGGCTACAATCCATGGGGTCGAAAAGATTTGGACACGACTCATGTGACTAAACATGCGTGCATGCAGGATAGAAATAAGACTACTGTCTGTAGAAATATGTCTTGACAACAGGAGCTATTTATTCCTGTACTCACCTCTCTGAATCTTAAGAAACTCAGTAATAAAGGTGGGAGACAAATCTGTCTCAGAATAGTGGCTGTACCAAAGAAGCGACTTCACTTTCAATTTTCACTTTCATGCATTGGAGAAGAAAATGGCAACCCATTCCAGTGTTCTTGCCTGGAGAATCCCAGGGATGGGGGAGCCTTGTGGGCTGCCGTCTATGGGGTCGCACAGAGTCAGACACGACTGAAGTGACTTAGTAGCAGCAAAGAAGGACCTGGTCCACCAAGGACACAGGGTGAGCCATATCTATCACATTACATCTTGGCTCAGAGGAGTGTTCACTTACCTGACAAATATATAAGGGATAGAGCCAAGTAAAGTAATATACTATACTTTGTTATCAAACAACAAATCAAACCAGAAATTTACCATGAGTTTTATGGCTATATCACTGATTTCTAATAAATGCTCTATTCTATATATGCTTTATTTGAAACATGTTATTCAGAATTTATAAAGATTATCAGTTCCAACCTTCCCTTCTGTAGTCTATAAAGCTGAAACTCCAGTATTTTGGCCACCTCATGCAAAGAGTTGACTCATTGGAGAAGACTCTGATGCTGGGAGGGATTGGGGGCAGGAGGAGAAGGGGACGACAGAGGATGAGATGGCTGGATGGCATCACTGACTCGATGGATGTGAGTCTGAGTGACCTCCGAGAGTTGGTGATGGACAGGGAGGCCTGGTGTGCTGCAGTTCATGGGGTCGCAAAGAGTCAGACACGACTGAGCGACTGATCTGATCTGATCTGATCTGAGTCTATAAGTCTTGGAATATCTAAAGAAAACGTTTATGGAGGTTCAAGATACTTATGAACGTTTAAGCTGATATTCTCTTTCCCTGAATATATAACATTAGATTTTCTTTACTTCTTCTTCCATGGTTTAAGTAAGGAGATTTAAGAAACATGGCTATCCACGTGCAGGGAGATAGAGAGGATGAGAACAATCTGAAGTTTCCTTGGATGATATATTTACAGATAATTTAAGGTTCTCATTCTAGGTTGAGTCCCTAGGGACAGCTGCACACTAAATCCTTGCAGGTGTCTACTTTTAATCAATGGGTGCTTTTGTTATGTATATCATTTTAAGGTCTAATGCACAATGTAGGAAACAATGGTTACACGGGAACACATGTACACCCATGGCATGTTGATGTATGGCAAAACCAATACAATATTGTAAAGTAAAAAAATAATAATAAAATAAAATTACTTAAAAAAGAAAAAAAAAAGAAAAGAAACAGTGGTTAAATACACAAATACCAAGGCGTCTTGATATTGTTTCTGCCACAAATTATTTTAAGTATTCTAATAGAATCTTCTTGGTGTGATAAAACAGCAAATAAATTTTGCACAGAATGATCTGGACTGGAATCCAGACCTTGTTAATTGTTATCTCTGTCACACACAGAAACACACACACCCCTAGCTTTTTTAACTGGAAGCTATGGAGTTGACTGTCATTTTCAAATACTTTCTAAGGGTATTCTCTTTTCTTTGTTTTTGTTCTGAATGTTCTGTGAAGACAGTCCTAATGAAAGATTGGTTATTACAAAATTAACAAGTATCATTTTTTTAGATTTTCTTTTAGAGAGGGTAATTTTATCGACAATAAATAGGTAGCTTCACGGTATCCATACTTTTCATTTTTTGATTGTTTATAATCTTATCTGGGCTTGTGGCTGGACTACATTTCCCAGTTGCCCTTGCAATTAGGTATTTTCATGTAACTAAGTCCTAGCCAATGAAATGCAAGGTTCCTCTCAAGCCTGATCCATAAAAGGGTCTTATATATACTCCTCCCTGCTCTAGTCCCATTTTTTTTTTTTTTTTTTTTTTGCTGGCGAAACAGAGGCCTCCGGGGAAATCTTGGGAATCACAAACTGAGGGCAACAGAAACCCAAAGTTCTCAGAAGTTGAGGTTCCTAAATACTGCTCGAGGAGAACTGCCCAACCAACAACACCCCCTTCCCTGAGCAAGAAACAGGCATCCTTTTATAATGCCTGCATTACCTTAATAAATATACTGTCTTAGCACAATACTTAACACAGAGTAAGCACTCAATAATTGTTCTCCTTTTCCCCTTGTCAGCACATATCGATTCAATTCATGGACTAAAACCTGGCTTCCCTGATAGCTCTGGTAAAGAATCTGCCTGCAATGCAGGAGACCTGGGTTCTATCCCTAGGTTGGGAAGATCCCCTGGAGAAGGGAAAGGCTATCCATTCCAGTATTCTGGCCTGGGAAAATCCCACAGACAGAGGCACCCTTGTGGGCTACTGTGGGGTCACAAGTAGTTGGACAGAACTGAGTGACTCCAAATTTCATATAAAGCCTGGACAGACTCTGGAAATAATCTCTGAAACTGCCCAACTCTAGTTACAGCTTTCTTGTCTACTTGTCTATCCATTTATTTGCATGTGTATCTTTCATTACCATCTCTGCTAATCTTTGAGCAACATAAAATAGATAGCTTTACTCATTTTTCTGTCTATTGCTTTGCTTTAGATGCCTAGGCAAAGTTTCTTGAATGAACAAAATAAAAATATTGGGCTGGCCAGAGCAAATCCTGACAAGAAGTGCAATTAAGTCCTGGGAATGTAAAGCATAGTGGTTCAAAGTTCAGATTCCTCTGGTCAGATAGCCCAAATTTTGTTGCTAGAGCCTTGAGTCAACTTCTTTTAGCTGAGGTTTCTGCACCTATCAGAATTTCACTTATTCATCTGTAAACTGAGGACAATAATAGTACTCATAAAATTAGCTATGGTTACTTTGTTATTATCGTTATCATTACTAGGTAGGTAATTTGTGGCATTAAGACATTAAGATATCAGAAAAGGTACACACATTCTTTGAAAGTTCCTCGAAGTGATAAGAATCTATCAGATTCTCCTAGTGAATATCACTTCCTTTAAAAGAACAAAATCAGTCAAGCAGGGGCATCACTAAGCAATTACTCATCCACAGCCCAAAATTATGTTTGTTAATGTCACTACTACTACTAATACTACTACTAAGTCACTTCAGTCGTGTCCAACTCTGTGTGACCCCAGAGACAGCAGCCCACCAGGCTCCCCTGTCCCTGGGATTCTCCAGGCAAGAACACTGGAGTGGGTTGCCATTTCCTTCTCCAATGCATGAAAGTGAAAGTGAAAGTGAAGTCCCTCAGTCGTGTCCGACACTCAGAGACCCCATGGACTGCAGCCTACCAGGCTCCTTCGTCCATGGGATTTTCCAGGCAAGAGTACTAGAGTGGGGTGCCATTGCCTTCTCCGGTTAATGTCACAATGTCTCATATATCTAGCAAACATCCTTACTTTTGAGATTTCAAGCAAATCAAAATCATGTTCGAATTTAAAAGAACAACCAAAAAGAAAAAAAAAGGGCGGAGGGAAAGGCAAGTGAAATAAATGAGAAGTAGCTTTTCATAGAATCAGACTACAGATGAATAAAATAGGTATGAATATGTGACATAATCACTGCTTGTTGCTGAGCTAACATTCGCAATGCTAGCACAATTTGACGTCTAAATAAAGATACTGGAAGTGGGGGAAAAAGTGACATTTCAAAAGAGTGAACTATGTGATTAGGCAGTGTAAGAGTTGCTTAAATATCAACTTCACAAATCATTTAGAAAGCACTTAACACAAAAAACAGTCGGAGATTGAAAAAATAAAAAGCTTAGATGAAGACAAATGATGTGATTTTTAGAGCATAAATTCTTAGGGATAATGCAAAACACAATTCTGTAGATATTACCTCTGCTTAGTACTCTTTTTTAAATTTATTAAACACACACATGCGCATGTACACATACACACACACACACAAACTGGTTAAAATGAGTATGCCACCCCAAAACCCTTGTATTCAGAATCTCCACTCAGTGTGCATTTTTATTTCCTCCCATCTATAAATTAGAAAAGCTGTTCAGGATAAAACAAAAAATAAAGATAGATACCTGATTTAGGAAAAGTTGTCCTATGGTAGAAGCAGAAAAAAAATGGAATTTCAAGATTCCTGATTATTAGAGCTGGAAGAGACCTTTACTCCAGACACAGGTAATTTCAAATCCCAGCCCCACTACATACTGATCATAGATTACTTCATCTCACAGAGTCTTGGCTTCTTTATCCATAAAAGTGTAATACTAATATACAAAATATTTAGTATGTATACATTTCCATAAGTACTCTTTTTTTTTTTTTTTTTTTTTACTCCAAGTTCTGAAAGGCTTCTCTTGCCCTTGTCCAAGATCAAACAGCCAGTTAGTGGCAGACAGTAGATTAAAGGCCCCGTATCTCAAAAATCGACCTGTGTTATTTTCCCTTCACCAAGTTACTTTCTTATGTCACTATTTGTCAATTGGACTCAACTTTCTCTAATTATTTCCCTGATGCACTATGTTAAATGTTGACAGATAGCCCCCAATACACTCTAATCTCTTATGAATTCATTTATTAACAAGTAATTGTAAAGCATCTGTTATGTGTCAGGCACTATTCTAATTACTGGCAATAGATTGGAAATCAGTGAAGATACAGCCGACCTTGAGGAACTCATAGCCTATCCCGGAGCAGGAGTGAGAGGGCAGAAGACAGAAAATAAAAAAATAAATAAGAAAACATCAGATGGTGACAAGTTCTAGTTAGATGATTAAAATAGAAGGCTTTAATAGAAAGTTGGCTCTATTAGGGACTTTAAGAAAGGCCTCTCTGGGGAGATCACATTTAATCTGTGATCCGAACAACATGATGAAGTTAGCCAAGTAGAAGAAATTAGTGCAGAGCTGATCGAGCAGGAATAAATTTGGCATGTTCAAGAAACAGGGAGAAGTCAAGCAGAGAGCAAGGAGAAAGGAGGACAGCATCAAATAATGTCAAATTGGTGTCCAGATACCAGTCTTCAGAAACCTAGGTGTTTCTAATTCAAGGCAAGAGTTTGCATTTCACTCTATGTGAAACCATTGGATGTGAAACCACTGGATGATCTTAGCTGTAAGAAGTATCACAATCAGGTTAAGATATACATAAAAAAGAGAACTAAAGCTTGAAGGAGAGGTTCTGAGTAGCAAGGAATGAAAGATGAGAGAAGGTGAGAGAGAGTACAGGGTATTCAACAACTTCTCAGTGGTTACAATACATCTTTTTCAGTGTCAACCTTTTAGCAAGTTTTAGACATTTTCTCAGGAGAAGGCAATGGCACCCCACTCCAGCACTCTTGCCTGGAAAATCCCATGGACAGAGGAGCCTGGTAGGCTGCAGTCCATGGGGTCGCTAGGAATCAGACAGGACTCAGAGACTTCACTTTCACTTTTCACTTTCATGCATTGGAGAAGGAAATGGCAACCCACTCCAGTGTTCTTGCCTGGAGAATCCCAGGGACAGGGGAGCCTGGTGGGCTGCCGTCTATGGGGTTGCACAGAGTCGGACATTACTGAAGTGACTTAGCAGCGGCAGCAGCAGCAGCAGCATTTTCTCAAAAATCAAAGCAAAGTAACAACAAATAAAAACCCAGACATATGTCCAATTGTAGATCTTATAGAACTAACAACAACAAAAATAATGTCCTTTTCATCATAGGGGACTAGAAAGAAAAATTAGGAGGTCAAGAGATACCTTGAGTGACAGGCAAGTTTGGCCCTGGAGAACAAAATGAAGCAGGGTAAAGGCTAACAGTTTTGCCAAGAAAGTGCACTGGTCATAGCAAACACTCTTCCAATAACACAAGAGACAGCTCTATACATGGACATCACCAGATGGTCAATACCAAAATCAGATTGATTATATTCTTTGCAGTGGAAGATGGAGAAGCTCTATACAGTCAGCAAAACCAAAACCAGGAGCTAACTGTGGGTCAGATCATGAACTCCTTACAGCAAAATTCAGACTTAAATTGAAGAAAGTAGGGAAAACAATTAGGCTATCCAGGTATGACCTAAATCAAATCCCTTACAATTTTACAGTAGAAGTGACAAATTCAAGGGCTTAGATCTGATAGACAGAATGCCTGAAGAACTATGGACAGAGGTTCACAACATTGTACAGAAGGCTGTGATCAAATCATCCCCAAGAAATAAAAAAGGCAAAATTGTTGTCTGAGAAGGCATTACAAATAGCTGAGAAAAAAAAAAGAAAGTGAAGGCAAAGGAGAAAAGGAAAGATACATCCATCTGAATACAGAATTCCAAAGAATTTCAAGAAGAGATAAGAAAGCCTTCCTAAGTGATCGGTGCAAGCAAATAGACAAAAACAATAGAATGAGAAAGACTAGAGATCTCATCAATAAAGTTAGAGACAGCAAGGGAACTTTTCATGCAAAGATGTGCACAATAAAGGATAGAAATGGAATGGACCTAACAGAAGCAGAAAATATTAAGAAGAGGTGGCAAGAATACACAGAAGAACTAAAATGACCCAGATAGTCACAATGGTGTGATCACTCACCTAGAGCCAGACATCCCGGAATGCTAAGTCAAGTGGGCCTTTGGAAGCATCACTACGAACAAAGCTAGTGGAGGTGATGGAATTTCAGCTGAGCTACTTCAAATCCTAAAAGTTGAGCCTGTGAAAATGCTGCATACAATATGCCAGCAAATTTGGAAAACTCAGTAATGGTCACAGGAATGGGAAAATGTAAGTTTTCATTCCAATCCCAAAGAAAGGCAATGCCAAAGAATGTTTAAACTACTGCACAATTGCACTCATCTCACATGCTAGCAAAGTATTACTCAAAATTCTCCAAGTGAAGCTTCAACAGTACATGAACAGAGAATTTCCAGATGTTCAAGCTGGGTTTAGAAAAGGCAGAGGAACCAGAGATCAAATTGCCAACATTCGCTGGATCAAAAAAGCAAGAGAATTCCAGAAAAACATCTACTTCTGCTTGAACATTGACTATGCTAAAGCCTTTGTGTAGATTACAACAAACTGGAAAATTCATAAAGAGTTGGGAGTACCAGACCACATTACTTGCCTCCTAAGAAATCTGTATGCAGGTCAAGAAGCAGCAGTTAGAACAGACGTGGAACAATGGACTGGTTCAAAATTGGGAAGTACGTCAAGGTTGTATATTGTCACCTTGCTTATTTAAATCACATGTAGAGTACATCATGCAAAATGCTGGATAAAGTACAAGCTAGAATCAAGATTGGCGGAAGAAATAACAATAACCTCCAATATGCAGATCACACCACCCTTACGGCAGAAATAGAAAAGGAACTAAAGAACCTCTTAATGAAAATGAAAGAAGAGAGTGAAAAAGCTGGATTAAAACCCAAAGCTAAAAAAAAAAAAGGTAGATCATGGAGACCAATTTCATCACTTCATGGCAAATAGATGGGAAACAATGGAAACAGTGACAGATTTTATTTTCTTGGTCTCCAAAATCACTGCAGCCATGAAATTAAAAGACACTTATTCCTTGGAAGAAAGGCTGTGGCAAACCTATACAGCTTATTAAAAACCAGAGACATTACTTTGCAAACAAAGGAACATCTAGACAAAGCTATGTTTTTTTCCAGTAGTCATGTATGGATGTTAGTGTTGGACCATAAGGAAAGCTGAGCACCAAAGTATTGATACTTTTGAACTGTGGTGTTGGAGAAGACTCTTGAGAGTCCCTTGGACTGCAAGGAGTTCAAACCAGTCAATCCTAAAGGAAATCAACCCTGGATATTCATTGGAAGGACTTATGCTAAAGCTGAAACTCCAATACTTTGGCCACCTGATGCAAAGAACTGACTCATTAGGAAAGATCCTGATGCTGTGAAGGATTGAAGGCAGGGGGAGAAGGGGATGACAGAGGATGAGATGGTTGGATGGCATCACTGACTCAAATGACATGAGTTTGAGCAAGCTCTGGGAGTTGGTGATGGACAGGGAATCCTAGCGTGCTACAGTCCATGGGGTCACAAAGAGTCAGACACGACTCAGAACTGATTGAAGTCCAGTTCTAAAATAGGACAAAGAGAGTAAAATTTTACTGAAGACACTGGGGACAGAAAAGCATGAAAAGCTACTTTTTGAAACACAAAAGCAAAGCAGCCTGGGAAATCTACCTTTAACCTGCCACCTCTCCCAAAGCTTCTCATCCTCCAAGACTGTCCCTTGTGTTCCCTTTCTCTCCACCTCTGGACATACCTCTCTATCTTGCCCTGCTCCCTGCACTGCAGAAACGTTTTCTACCTCTCCATGCCCCAGGATTTCCTCTAGGTCCTTTTCTCTCATGAAAATCAACTTGGTCCTAACTTAGATCTCAAAATGAGCTTCAACCAAGTTTGAACTTAGGAACACAAAGCTTCTTCCTTCCTTTAAGAAGTTAAAAAATGGAACTTATAGGTCTGAGCAAGTTGTGATTTACCAGTAATAATTATTTTTTAAAAAATGGAACAGGGATCATACATTCATGAACTCAGTGGATTCTAATGATCAGGAACATTATAAATTTGGACCAACATTCCTGTCTCCTATATACTTCTCGTCCCTTGATTGTGGATGGGACTTATGATTATAATGGGATGTCTCTTTTGTGATTAGGTGCCACTGCCTGACAAATGTGAAGGTATTTTGCACATGCAATTGTATTCATTTGAGTTAATAAAAAAGAGATTATACTGGGTGAGCCTGACCTAATTGGGTGAGCTGTGTGATAGAGAATTTAGGCCTTACAGGAAGAGAGACATTCACATGTATACACTACCATGTGTAAAGTAGCTAGCTAGCAGAGAGCTGCTGTACAGCACAGAAAGCTCGGTTTGTGCTCTATGCTGACCTAGACAGGTGGGAAGGAGTGTGTGCGTGTGTGTGTGGGGGGGGGGGTGTGGGCGGTGGTCGCAAGAAGGAGGCTCAACAGGGAGGAGATATATGTATATTTAGGACTGATTCACAATGTTATACAGAAAAATCTAACACAACATTGTAAAGTTGTAAATTGTATTCCAATTAAAAGAAACATAAGAGAGATTTTCCTATTTGCCTTGAAGCAGTAAGCTCCTCCTGAGAAGAGAAGGAGGTTGAGACAAACAGCAATTCCAGGCTGATGGCAAGCAAGAAAATGGAGTCCTCGGTCCTACAAACTCAGGCTAAATTCTGCCAATGGCCCAAATGATCATGGAAGGGAACCCTGGACTCCAGAGAGAAAAGCCAGCCAACACCTTCTTTGCGGACTAGTGAGATCTTAAACAGAGAAATCTCCACCTGGACTCTGATCCTTGGAAATTGTGGGTAATAAATACATGCTGATTTTAAGTTGCTCAACTTATGGTAATTTGTTGTCTCATGGTAGAAAACTAAAATAATCTGTAAATAACATTCCTAATTCCATTTAATTGGTCTTTTCTGTGGTTATTTTTCTTTTTCTATAGCCTCCTTTTCTCTGCTTCTATCACAATCTTTTTTATCTCTATCTTAGCATATTTTTTTAACATTTACTATTATTGATTTCACAATGGAAACAGTGAGAGACTATTTTGGGGGTTCCAAAATCACTGCAGGTGGTGACTGCAGCCATGAAATTAAAAGACACTTGATCCTTGGAAGAAAAGTTATGACCAACTTATATAGCATATTAAAAAGCAGAGACATTACTTTGCCAACAAAGGTCTGTTTAGTCAAAGCTCTGGTTTTTCCAGTAGTCATGTGTGGAATCAGAGTTGGAATATAAAGAAAGTTGAGCACCAAAGAACTGATGCTTTTGAACTGTGGTGTTAGAGAAGACTCTTGAGAGTCTGTTGGACTGCAAGGAGATCCAACCAGTCCATCCTAAAGGAAATCAGTCCTTAATATTCATTGGAAGGACTGATGCTGAAGCTGAAACTCCAATACTTTGACCACCTGGTACAAATAACTGACTCATTTGAAAACATCCTGTTGCTGGGAAAGATTGAAGGTGGGAGGAGAAGGGGATGACAGAGGATGAGATGGTTGGATGGCATCACCGATTCAATGGACATGAGTTTGAGGAAGCTCTGGGAGTTGGTGATGGACAGGGAGGCCTGCATGCTGCAGTCCTTGGAGTCCAAAGAGTTGGACACAAGTGAACAATTGAACTGAAATGACTGATTATTGGTTTGGTCTATCCACCTAATGGCCTATTGCAATTATTTTTAAAATGGCTTTTCTACATATTATCAACTATTTGCTCATTTCCTAAAACCATGTCTCTTCATTCAAATTTTTTTTCCACTTTATATTCTTCTTTTAAAATCCTGTTTATCCTTCTATATATAAAGTCTGCTTCCATTATGAAATTTCATCTGGTTAGATTTATGTCCACTTATTCCAAACTCCTTCAACACTTTGTTTGATCATCTATATGTTTGCTTTGTTTTACAGTTATCTGATTGTTTTTTTATTCTTGGATAACATAAACCATACCTTTTCCCTAGCACCAAATACAGTCAAACTTCAGTATTTGCATATTCTACATCTGCAAATTAATTTGCAACTTCAAATTCAATACTCATAACATTTTCACAGGCACTCAGGGCCATGTACATGTTCTAAGGGGAAAAAAAAAAAATGATTTGCCTGATGTTCATGTTGCCAGCCAAGGTGGAATGAGGCAATTCTTGACTTTCTTGTTTCAGCTCTCATATTAGAAACAAGTGATCATTTTGCAGCCTAGTCAGTGCATACACAACGTGATACACATTTTTTGTATTGTTGTGCTTTTGGTGAGTGAATTTGCTGTTTAAAATGCCCCCCTCCAAGCATAGAGCTGAAGTGCTATTTGGTGTTCCTAAGCATAAGAAGGCTGTCATGTTCATACGGAGAATATACATGTAGTTGAAAAGAGGAAAACCAAACTTAGAATAGGACATTAGTGACTTTTGAAGAAATTACAAATTTTAAAAAAAAGCCTAGAGATGAATGGGCAGAAGGAAGGGTGGGTAAAAGTTCCTGAAGTGTGACTGAACTTGGCACAAGTGAAAAATGGAAATAATTCTGGTCTAGCTGGTGGGTGGTAATTCAGAACAAGAGAGAGAATGATACGCGATACTTAACTACTTTACTTAAAGAACACAGTATACTTTTGTAACATACTGTTCCTCCACATAGAAAATGCTAATTAAAAGTGATTGTAAAAATAATAAAATAAGAATAAATAGTGGCTTGATTAATAGACTGAATTTTACATAAACAACCTGATAGTACATTTTTCAAATGTATTTTTTCAAAATCAGTATCAGTTGGTTTTTAAGGTGTACATTCATATTCTATTTGTTAAATGAGTTATGCCAATGGTAAATATAAAACTCTTTAAAAAGGTTAAAAAAAATAAGCCATTCAACAATCTGACAAAACACTTATAAAGCATTTTGTGTAATAGAATAACTCAATTGAAGGATTATCTTGCCAATACTCATTAACTCACTATCAATATAGCTTTTCAAAGCACATAATGCTCTAATGGTCTATAAAACATTAATATATATGGATAGAATTATTGTATCATGAAACAATCATTTTCATTTAAAATTCCAGAGTTGATGAATTTTGATCTCTGCTACTTCTACCAAAATCATCACAATAGGCCAATTCTTTTCCCCTGAAATTCTCATAAAATAGTTGTTTTTATCCTATTAATTTCAATATTAAAATTATCTTAATTTTGTATTTAAATTTTTCATGTGCTAATGAATTTTAGGTTAAATATCTTTCAAAGTAGATAGATTAGTCTTGTTTCTAAACATGGGGGATATTAACTCATTGTATCCATATTTTGTTAAGCTCTTGTGTGTCAAGAGACCTTCCTGTGATACTCATATCATCTATCCTGTTACCTCAGCTCTTTGTGAAATTAAATTACTGTTATAGTTTTCATCACTGACATTAAAACTGCTATAAACTAAATATGTGTACTTATTTCACTGAGAATATTGAAGCACGCATCGTACATAAGAGGACATATGAATATCTATATTGAAGAATATGGAATGAAAGAAGAAAGAAAAGTATGAAGTTAGGAAGATGCTTTATTCAAAGACTACTACTACTTGATTTTTCCTGAGTTTCCAAGGAAATTTAATTCATGTTTTGTGATTTAAGTTGATATGAATACATGAAGTAAAGCATACATACTCAAATTATTGAATGTATGTTATATCACACTGTTTATTAGGCAGAAAACGAGGAAGATTAGTATTTTCTATTATGTTCCACGGCATAGTAGTTGTAAAGGGAGTTAGTGGATATTGCTAGAAAAATAAGAGAAAGGGCTCTTTAAAGGACAGGAAGATCATTCAGTGAAATGCTGAGCTAGAGAAGAAAGGTTGGCCTTTACAAGCTATTGACCACAACATAAAATATGAATGAAAACAATAAGGAAGAGAGAGATTTCACCTATTAAGATAAAAGTGAAAAAGAATGATACTATTCAGAATTGCATGAGTGGAAAGTGATTTCAAGAAATAATTATGGGGAACACGTGTATACTGGCGGCGGATCCATCTTGATGTATTGTAAAAGCAATACAATATTGTAAAGTTAAGCAAAATTAAAAAAAAAAATAAAATAAAAAAAGAAATAATTAGTGAGTCACACAAAAATAAATGAGCTTTAATGTTTACCACTGCCTTTTTGTAATAACTGATTTTATAATACTGCAAGTTAAGAAATAACCTTGCATTAAACACTTGAATGCCAGCTCCATAAATTGTTATATGTTAAAATGGAAAGCATGAGGATGATAAAAGGATTACAGAAGAATAGGCATTATGGAATATATTATTAAATGTGAAAAACATATCACAATATTAAATATAACATGAATATATTAATAAGCTAAAAAAGATAAGTACAAAATACTAACAGTATTATTTCTGGATGTATAAATGATTACATTAGTATTGCTTACTAATACTAATGATTCTATTCTCATTTTCTCAAATTGCTCTTTTTTTTTCCCCCCTTGGGAAGTGGCTGGAATAGAGAGGTATTCCCTTATCAGAGTTAAAGATGAGCTTCCATAAGTCTCTTTGGCAGGAGAGGAAATTTATAAGGACTTCCACAAATTCAACCTTCAAAACTAGCTTCTAAACTACTTGTGGAAGGGTTCACTTAGGCATGCAATTATCCATCACAGGTCTAATTGCCCATTTGCATGCACAATTTAGAAAGGCACATTTGAAATTTAGTCCCAGGCTCTCCAACACTAATTTTCTCCCTTGAAATTGACATTTCAAAGAACATCAGGTGGCTAAAACCCCAGATTTGTTACTTATTTCAACAGGAATGGAACTTTTTTTTTCCTTTCCAAGTTGAAATATTGGTTTAAAGAATTAAATTAAAAGATGAAAGGGAAAAGACAAGCATACAAAGGAATGTGGCCTCCCTCCATGTTATCAAGAATAGACTCGTTTGCCTTGAAAATAGTTATAATGTGATCAGTTATCCAACTAGCAAGGCTTGTCCTTACTTCTCCATAGAGGGGAAAACATATCTCACCATCTTACAGTTGTATGTTTCTATTTATAAATATCTTTATCTTCCTCTGTAAAAGTGGCAATAATAATATGCATTTCACTGAATAGTTCTGAGAATTAGAGCTGATAATACATACAAAAAATTACACAGAATTCCCTCGGTATTAGTCCTCTTCTCTGCTCCCTTCTTATTTTCTCCACCATCATACGTAATAATCCATAAGAGTCTATGACTGAAAGGATTAGTGAAATAGTGAAGTAGACCAGTCTTCTCTGCCAACTCAATTTTATGACTCATAATATTAGAGACTGGAGACAGATGCATTTATGAATTTGCTAGTGAGGTTCACTCACTGTGCTGTTTAAAATAGTGGTTATCAACAGCTATGACAAGGAAAAGGTGAATCCCCACTGTTTAGCAGGGCTTGTGTAAATCTAGCCAGGAATCTGGTCTCTATCATTACACATTCAAACTAAAACAAGCAAAATGACAAGTGTGGAGGTCCTGGGTGTGCAGTGTCAATACTGCATGACTTCTGGGTGAATCATGAAGGAACAAGGGGTGGTCTGGCTCCTTGCACAGGAGAGCTGTGCTGCACTGTGGTTGGCCTGAGCCCCCTCGGAGCAAAGAATGTGGGGTTCCTATGAAGCAGCCTTAGACACACAAGACAGAGCTAGAGGAGGATACCCTTACACTTGTCTAAGAAGGCCAACTTGAGGGTGAACAAACTTTGGCAGAGAGAACTGTCTGAAGACAAGTTCCTCATTTACTTGGGCCTCAGCTCAAAGGTTAAATCCTCAATGATATTCTATCACTGTCATCACTCAAGGACTCATGCCCCTCCCTCTTTTCTTCACTGTATTTATCACTCTCTGACATTTGCTCATTTATGAATTCACTTGCTTATTTTTTTCTGTGTTTCCCTACAAGAATTAAAGCGTTATTGCTAGGTTTAGCATATATTATTCATTCATATAAATTGAAGAAATAATGCCTTTATATTGTGGCCTCATCATGCTGCCCATTTCTATAGGTTATGCCAGGTATTGAGATGTGCAGTGAAGTGAAAGCTGCTCAGCTGTGTCCAACCCTTTGTGACCCCATGGACTATACAGTCCGTGGAATTCTCCAAGCCAGAACACTGGAGTGGGTAGCCTTTCCCTTCTTCAGAGGATCTTCCCAATCTAGAGATCGAACCCAGGTCTCCCGCACTGCAGGCAGATTCTTTACCAGCTGAGCCACCAGGGAAGCACAAAGATTTGCTGTAAAAGCTCTACTTGAGTATGGATACCTAATGAGAGCTAACTACAATTACTAGCACACATAGACTCTTCAACCATTTTGTGGAATAGTCAGCATTTTATAGATGAGAAAGCTGAGGAAGAGAAAGTTAAATTAGTTTCACAAGGTCACATGCCCAGAACTCAGGAAAGCTGGGCTTTGAACCAGGCTATCTGGGTCCAGAATCTGTCCATGCTCAGCTGATGCCAGGAAGTACCCTTATCAGCAGGACGGCTCAGAAATCCTCTCTGGGAATACGAACTGAGCAGACAGGAAGTCAGCCACTGTTAGCAACACACAGACAGCAGAGACAGAAAACAGTAGAGGTTATGAGGCACTGATACATTTGGTTCTGAAGACGCAACGAAACATAAACAAACAAAAAAGGCAACCTGAGATCAGGTAGCTGGATGGCAGCTCTGAGAAGCAGAGAAACAGAACCTTGTCACCTTTTCTATAGAGGCCACAGTAAATATCTGATCACTTTCTTCCTGGATCCAAAATGACAGTTAATGTGCCAATGTGCACCATTTTAAGGCACAAGGCTATTTTTGTTTCCCCATAGTATTCCTGCTGCTCTTATTATTATTGTTAATTCTGTTTGTCTCTATAGTAAATCTCTAGTAATTGAGACCATCTGATTGAATCTCTGTTCCTTGAAAACAAAATTGCCCAGTGTAGCCAAAAGTTATTACCTTCACAATTCCTATTCAATGACCTCTTTCCTTTCTCAATTAAGAGTCAATGAATTTCTGCAGAGGTGTCACTTGCTAATTATGGGTCTGGTTCACAATGTCTGATAGCTCGCTTCTCCACTGAAGTGCTCTTGAAGACGGGAGAGCTGAATGGGTGCCCTTGGGATTTCAGGGCAGAGTTCCTGCAGTCATTACTGCAGGAGAGAAAGAACTTTGAAATTGTTTCTGTTATCTTACAAATCAGGTGACTTTTATATCCTTTCATAATGTGATTATGCTTTGCTTTAAATTTTGTTTTTTACATGGTTTTGAGGACTAACAGACTGTCCTATACCTTATTTTGAGAGGAACAACATCAAAATGATCCTTTCAAACAACCATCACAATATTGTAAAGTAATTATCCTTCAATTAAGATAAATTAATTTTTAAAATGTATGCAATTTTAAGATAGTCATCATTAGATGGAAAAAAAAAGGAGTAAAGACTCCAATATCTGAAATCACTTAGTTATAAAGATATAAATCTAAATAATGAAGTTTGCTACTTGCTGGTATTAAGTCCTGACTTGGATAATTCTTGAAAAAAATTGACAGATCACAGGAGCTGCAGAGGCATCCATAAGATGACACTATTGGTTATTTCTATGCTTAGGTTTAGAGCAATGGCTTTCAAGCATTTTGCTATTGACTCACCAAAATAAATGCATTTTACATCTCAACTTAGTATACACAGTCACACACCTAAAGTCAGACTTCCATGAAATAATAGGGTAACTTATTATATTAATACATGATACTCTCTGTTCCATCATAGTTTTATTTTCTAAGATATGCTAGACAAGACCCAATAAACTGAGTCTACTACCCAGGAATATGTCACAATTCACAGTATGAAAGACAACACATTGGATAAGGTATCTTCTTGCATCATACAAAGGCAACAAGTTTGTGCATAGGGATAACACAGAGCTGAAATGGACAACAGGGAGACGAAGCTTAAAAGAGATGTACTACATTCTCCAGATGAAGTTTAAGCCCTACCAGGACAATATTTAAAGGATCAGATCTGTATTGCCTCCTAACAGCCACAATATTCAGAGTTCTACTTAAAGACATCCTTCTTCCTTGAACAGACTGTATTCACTGTATCTCCTTTAACTGATTCTCACAACCTGGGCCTCATTCATTTATTGAACACTTGTGCTTCCCAAGTGGCGCTAGTGGTAAAGAACTCGCCTGCCAGTGCAAGAGACCTAAGAGACGCAGGTTCAATTCCTGGGTTGGAAAGATCTCTGGAGGAGGGCATGGCAAGCCACCCCAGTACTCTTGCCTGGAGATTCTCCATGCACAGGGAAGCCTGGTGGGCTATAGTCCATAGGGTCACTAAGAGTCGGACATGACTTAACTGACTTAGCTCCATAACTTATTTTTGAAAATATTTAATCTAATTTGAAACTTGTAAGAAACCACAAGAAAGAAGTGTCTAAAAAGCCACCTGCTATTCCTCACTTTTTGGAAATTATATATAAAGTCCAAAGTGAAACCCTCCCTCCCCTCTATTTCTCCCTCTGATCACAACTTTCAGAAGTAATTATTGTTAACAGCTTGATACATAAACCTGCAACTTTGAAGAGTTAGGCTTATGTTAGCCTATGTGTGTTTTAGAGAGAGACAAAATTTCACACAGACATGTGTGTATTTTTAAATGGAATTTTGTCATATACCACCTTTGTTTTTCCATAACACAACATAGCATATATGTTCTGAGTTAAGTGCATATACATTCAGTTGCTTAGTTATGTCTAACTCCTTGCAACCCCATTGACTGCAGCAGGCCAGGCTTCCCTGTCCATCACCAAATCCCAGAGCTTACTCAAACTCATGTCCATTGACTTGGTGATACCATCCAACTATCTCATCCTCTGTTGTCCCCTTCTCCTCCCACCTTCAATCTTTCCCAGCATCAGGGTCTTTTCCAGTGAGTCAGTTCTTTGCATCAGGTGGCCAAAGTACTGGAGTTTAAGCTTCAGTATCAATCCTTCCAATGAATATTCAGGACTGATTTCCTTTAGGATTGACTGGTTTGATCTCCTCGCAGTCAAAGGGACTCTCAAGAGTCTTTTCCAACACCACAGTTCAAAGCATCAACTCTTCAGTGCTCAGCTTTCTTTATAGTACAACTCTCATATCCATACATGACTACTGAAAAAAACAATAGCTTTGACTAGCTAGACCTTTGTCAGCCAAGTAATGTCTTTGTTTTTTAAAATGCTAAGATGGAGAAAGAAATGGCAACCCACTCCAGTACTCTCGCCTGGGAAATCCCATGTATTGAGGAGCCTGGTAGGCTACAGTCCATGGGGTCGCAAAGAGTCAGATGTGACTGAGCAACTTTAATCACTCACTCACTCAAGTTGGTCACAGCTTTTCTTTCAAGGAGTAAGCATATACATTCACCCATTACCATTTGCCAATTGATTGGCATTTAAGTTACCCACTGTTTTCAATATTACCATAATTCTGCAATGACTCTCCACAATATACATTTTTAAGTCCAGACTATTATTGTGGTGAATTACAAAAAATGGGGATGATATTTCAAAACTCAATTGAGGCTTCAAATAATCCTCCAAAATATTTTTACCAATCTATACTTTTCACTAATACCATATGAGAATGACCATATCCCAGATCTCTATCAAGACTGATATTATCAACATTTAAAATATATGGAATTTAGAAAGATGGTAATGATAACCCTGTATGTGAGACAGCAAAAGAGACAGAGATGTATACAACAGTCTTTTGGACTCTGTGGGAGAGGGTGAGGGTGGATGATTTGGGAGAATGGCATTGATACATGTATAATATCATATAAGAAATGAATCGCCAGTCTAGGTTCGATGCAGGATACAGGATGCTTGAGGCTGGTGCACTGGAATGACCCAGAGGGATGATATGAGGAGGGAGGTGGGAG
This sequence comes from Tragelaphus eurycerus, assembly GCA_935064755.1. Lineage (NCBI taxonomy): Eukaryota > Metazoa > Chordata > Mammalia > Artiodactyla > Bovidae > Tragelaphus > Tragelaphus eurycerus. The sequence goes on from CAKXYN010000043.1 coordinate 12,603,237, forward strand.
GGGGTTTCAGGATTGGGAACACGTGTACACCCATGGTGGATTCATGTTGATGCATGGCAAAACCAATACAATATTGTAAAGTAATTAGCCTCCAATTAAAATAAATAAATTAAAAATAATAAATAAAATATTTGTAAATTTTATGGACGAAATATGCATGAGTTTAAAGATCTTTTCATATCATATGTATTTAATTTTTTAAATTACTGGTTCATTTCTACTATCCATTTTTCAGTTGGTAATATTTGGATGTATAGCTTTTTAAAAAAAAATATTTATAGAAAATATGCGATAAAGTCCCATGTCTATTCTATATGCTCCATTTTCTCCATAGCATGTAATCGTCTTTTAACTTTATGTATGGTGTTTAGGGTTAGGGTTAGGAAAAGGAGTACGTCAAGGCTGTATATTGTCACCCTGCTTATTTAACTTATATGCATAGTACATCATGAGAAACGCTGGACTGGAAGAAACACAGCTGGGATCAAGATTGCCAGGAGAAATATCAACAACTTCAGATATGCAGATGACACTACCCTTATGGCATAAAGTGAAGAGGAACTAAAAAGCCTCTTGATAAAAGTGAAAGTGGAGAGTGAAAGAGTTGGCTTAAAGCTCAACATTCAGAAAATGAAGATCATGGCATCCGGTCCCATCACTTCATGGAAAATAGATGAGGAAACAGTGTCAGACTTTATTTTTTGGGGCTCCAAAATCACTGCAGGAGAAGACTCTTGAGAGTCCCTTGGACTGCAAGGAGATCCAACCAGTCCATTCTGAAGGAGATCAGCCCCGGGATTTCTTTGGAAGGAATGATGCTAAAGCTGAAACTCCAGTACTTTGGCCACCTCATGTGAAGAGTTGACTCATTGGAAAAGACTCTGATGCTGGGCGCGATTGGGGGCAGGAGGAGAAGGGGACAACAGAGGATGAGATGGCTGGATAGCATCACTGACTCGATGGCCATGAGTCTGAGCGAACTCCGGGAGTTGGTGATGGACAGGGAGGCCTGGCATGCTGTGATTCATGGGGTCGCAAAGAGTTTGACATGACTGAGCGACTGAACTGAACTGATGGTGTTTAGGCACAGAAAAGTGCTTTATATTTAAATTTTCTTATTAATATAAATATAGTTAAATGTGTTTATCTTGTTGATGACCATTATGTGTTGCCATGCTAAAGTGTTGTCTCTTTTTTTCAAGTTAAAAATAGCACTGTGGATCTTTTAAAACTACTTATACAGCACTGTATTTTAAAAACATAAAACTCTTGATATTTACATTTTATGTAATTGGACCAACTTCAGTATTTATGTTTTGCTAGAAGACCATCCATTTTATATACTTCAAAATCATTTGCATATTTATACAAATAAAATTATCTTATAATTTTAATTTCACTTTTAGCTATAGTCATATATCACAATTTTTATTCCTAATATTGTATATTTTTGCTTTTTAAAATTTTTTATGTCAGACTTACTGACTTTAATTTTCTATTTTTAACAGAAATACATTTTACTCCTATCATTCTTTTAATTTTATTTTAAAATGTATTAATTCTTTAAACATTTTTACTTTTCTATCTTGGTTTTGTTTGTTTTGTAGTTTCTAAAGTTGCATTTCAGTTTATTTACTTGTTAACAATTTTATTAAAGCATATAAAAAGGGATATAAAATATACATCTTACTCTGTGTACAGTTACCATTACATTCCATAATTTTATGAACTTTTCTTATTTCTGTTCACTTCTAAGTCATTCATATTTAAAATTTTGATTTCCCTTATAAAATATCTATTTGAATATACAGTGAACATTTGAATTTAGGTAATTAGATATGTCATTACATATGTACTAGACTAATAAAAGCTATAGGACTAAATGCTCTTTTTTCTCTGCATATTGAGAATTTCAGTGGGGTTGGGAGTTGCAAAATGGAAGGTGAAAGGAAAGAACAGCAACGTTTTCCTCAGATATCAGCTTAAAGCCCACTGAAAGGAATCGAATGTTTGCCTCAGTCTTTTCCAAGAAAGATTTGCCTATAGAAGCTGAGGGTAGTGTTTTTGCAAGGGGCTCTCTCCCTGACGTGATAGCAAAAGCCAGCCAGCATTTTTAAGCAAGGCAGTGAAGGGAGTACAGAGCCATCCTTCCATCCTTCTACGCTTCCCACAACGTGGCTCCAGTACGCTCAGATTTTGGGAGACCCTTAGGTACCTTGCCTTCATCTTTCACATGCATAGTTTCAAGCACATCGGTGTGCCAAGCACTGGGCTCCCCCGCTGGAGAAGCAGTGGGACAGTGTTGCCTGAAGCACAGACACCTGCCCTGCTGTACAGGATATAGGTAGCCAAGGTCAGTGGAGGGTTAGCCTGCGGATCTGAGAGCTCCTCCTCACCGGTTTTCAGAAGCGGAAACCACAGAAGAGAGTGGCAGAAGAATGCGGAAGGGCTGTATATGAGCACACATGGAAGTTCTTCCCAGAATCCCCACAAATACCTGGGTGAAACTAATAGAATTTGAAAATGCTCTACACTCATAATGGAGTGACACCTAGCATTATATGGGTTGTTTCAGTTTGTATCCTTACTTTGCTTCCAAAGACTGGCAAGGTCATCACATATGCATTTGCTTATCAACACTGGACAACTTGAGAAAATGAGACAACTTCATTTGAGTTACTGTTGTATACTTTCTTATCCTGAGTCTTCTCCAGTCCAATGAGAGAATTTCAACTTTTTCCAAGTAACACATGTGCCAGACTCACATGTTCCCCAGACTTGTGTACATATTCAGTAAAACATTTTCATGCAGTGATGATCATAATTATCCCTGCTACAGTGGAAAAATTGAGACTGAAGGAGACTGGATCTCTGACTAAAGTCATGTAATTTAGGGTAGCATCCTGTCTAGGAATTGTTCAACCAATGTCTGTTGAACTAAGGATGGTATGAGCCATAACTTTATTACTTGTCCAGATACAACACTTCAAATTGAGTTTCGATGAGTGATATCCACTGAGGGCTTCCCTGGTGGCTCAGACAGTAAAGCATCTGCCTGCAATGTGGGAGACCCAGGTTCGATCCCTAGGTTGGGAAGATCCCCTAGAGAAGGAAATGGCACCCCACTCCAGTACTCTTGCCTGGAGAAAATCCCATGGATGGAGGAGCCTGGAAGGCTGCAGTCGGACACGACCGAGCGACTTCACTTTCACTTTTCACTTTCATGCACTGGAGAAGGAAATGGCAACCCACTCCAGTGTTCTTGCCTGGAGAATCCCAGGGATGGAGGAGTCTGATGGGCTTCTGTCTATGGGGTCGCACAGAGTCGAACACAACTGAAGCCACTTAGCAGCAACAGAAAAAAAGTAAAGGTGAAAGTGTTAGTCACTCAGTCGTGTCCAACTCTGCAACCCCATGGGCTGGGGCCCGCCAGGCTCCTCAGTCCATGGAATTCTCCAGGCAAGAATACTGGAGTGTATTACCATTCCCTTCTCCAGAGGATCTTCCCGAACCGGGGATCGAACCCAGGGTCTTCCACATTGCGGGCACATTCTTTACTGTCTGAGCCACCAGTGATCCCAAGTAACAGGACAGAATTTATGATTACAAATCATTTCAGGGTAGCTTATAAAAAAATAAGCAAAAAAAAAAAAAAAAAAACACAACTTCTCACTTTGACTACAGATGGTTTTTTAGAGGTATGAAAAGACATTATAATGTGTAATTATCTGAAGTGAAGTTTTACAGTGGGCACAAATAAATATGGAAGAAGTGAGTGTTTTATTACAATTGTTCATTAGATTTAATCATTTATTTATTCAAATGTATGCCTTGAACACCTCCACATTACCAGATATTATGCTAGGCAGAGTGAGGGAAAAAATATAGACTTTTTTTTTTTTTTTTTTTTCTAAAAGGAATTCACAGTTTGGGAAGGTAGATGAGGTCTGTACTTTAGACAGAAAGGTATGTCTGTCATCTGAGGCAACAGCATTCTGCCTTTATCTTGGATCAGATGTAGTGCTTCTTCCCCTCCAGTTTTCTCTCTAGATTTCAGTTTTCTCATCAGTAAAATGAAAGGAGTGATCTAGGGGATTGCAAAGATCTCCAGTATTTTTTGACAGTAAGAAATTTATAAATTATTTAGGAGAGACTAATTCTACCTGGTTTAGGAAAACATTAAAAAAGAGGAATTGCATTTGAACTTATCATGAATGAATTGCTTTGAAAACTGTCATAACAAACCACAGAAAGACAAATTCAGTTTCTAGGGATAGATATGTTTATTACTGGGGCTTCCCTGGTAAAGAATCTGCCTTCAGGACAGGAGGTACAGGAGACACAGTTTCGATTCTTGGGTCACAAAGATCCCTTGGAGAAGGAAATTTTAACCCACTCCATTATTCTTGCCAGGAAAATCCCATGGACAGAGGAACCTGGCAGACTGCAGTCCATAGGGCTGCAAAGAGTCAGACATGACGAGAGACTGAACATACATATGCACACACATACACACGTTTATTAATAGAATATTCTATTAAATCATAATATTGGTTTATCAGAAAGTTTTGCTTTGTCCTCACAACATGTGGAAATTTTTTGGGGGGTTGGGGGTAGTGGCAGCGAAGGGCTGGAAACTCTCAGCAAAAATGTTTTAGATTAGAATTTAAATTTTCATCTCTGTGTGGGCTACACATTTTCAATTTTTTAAAACGTGTCTTCACTGTTACTTGAAAATTGCATGCTAGCAAGCATTCTTCTTAATTTAATAGCAAGCTCTTAGTTATGCAATTTGCTCATGTTTCAACACCTTCCCTGTCATACTATAAAGTTGATATATCTTATTTGAGATTTCCTAGTTATATTGAAATCACACCATTATCAATCTTTACCTTGCACACACTTTTGGAAATATGTCTTTATTGCCTACCCAATTCTGAAATATTCTCATGGAAGTGGAAAAAAAATCAATCAATCATTTTAGTGTCAAGCAAATCATTTTAGTGTCAAGCAAACAGTTGGTTGACTGAATTGTTCAGCTTTAATCCAGATGTTATGTTATACTAATCAACCAAAGAAAGTGTGTGTGTGTGTGTGTGTGGGGGGTACATGTATGAGTGTAATGCAATATCATTATATATTTAGATTATTTTTTGGTGGGGGGTAGACACATCTAGAAAGTACCCTGGTTTTATCTCTGGATTAAATGAAAATCACTACTAATAGTGCCACCTTGTGTCTGAAATTTAAAATCCAGACTATATGTTCATGCATTACAGAATTTTCAAGCAAAAGATAAGTATATATATTAATCTACTCCAAACTTCTCTTCATAGGGTTAAGCAGCTGGAGGTCTAGGGAGGTTAAGTGAGATTAAAATCACTCACTCAGTGAATGGTGCAGCTGGAACTACAAATCAAAATTCCTGATTTTTGCTTTGGTCCCTTTTCCATCCTTTGGAGAACTGACTTTTGATGACAAAGAAAAGTAATCAGTTTTATTAAAGTCAGGTATAGATGTTATATTAATTTAGCTTTAATTTATAGCTGTAATACAATTCAGTTTTGATATCTAAATACTTTAAAATCCTGATAGTAATAATGTGGACTCCTGTTATTAATGGGTATCAAGAACAATTAACTTCAAGAATAACATCCTTTTAATTATTTTTCGATGCATGATACTGGATGCTCGGGGCTGGTGCACTGAGATGACCCAGAGGGATGGTATGGGGAGGGAGGAGGGAGGGGGTTCAGGATTGGGAATACATGTACACCTGTGGCCGATTCATGTTGATGTATGGCAAAACCAGTACAATATTGTAAAGTAATTAGCCTCCAATTAAAATAAATAAATTTATATTAAAAATAATAATTATTTTAAAAAACATATTATTTTAAGAGACATCACCCAAGATAAGTCTTCTCCCAAGTAACTGATTTTATATTACATGTAAGACAAGAAATGACCTTAATTTTTAGAAAAAAATTTTAAAGAAGGTTTAGAGTAAATGGCACAATGGTAGTGCAATAATAAACAATGCAAAACAACAGATTCAGTGGACCTTTTAATTAAAAAGCTGGGATATCATATACTTTTATAGAATCGTTAGAAACTGAGGATTCCTTCCTTAGATTTAAATCTGACTTTTCCTTTAACAAAGATGAGATAAGCACAGCATTGGCCATAATACAATGTCAAAAGAGGTAGACTATATGGTCTTTACCCTGAGGGTACCCAAGCTTTCTTCAGGTATCTTTCAAAACTAAGGACAATTTATTAAAACCCAGTCAGAAATAAACAAAAATTCTATTTTTCTGGTAGTGGGAAATGGAAAGCATTTGGAATAATGGTAAATGGAAAGAAAACAAAGAGAATATTTCCTAGTCACCTATATTATGTCAGGAAAACCACAAACACTCTGAACCAGTAAATTGAGATTATCTAACCCCGCTCTTACTGAATGTCCAAATTCCAAATTGCCTTTCTGGTTTGCCAACCCTCTTTGAACAATGTGGATCTGAACCACAAAGATCCACTAACATGTGGATTTTTTTCTAATAAACAGGAACAGTATTAACAGTATTATTTTATACAATAAAAACAATATACAATAAAAACTGTTGGATTTGTAGATGTGAGTTACAAAGATACATGGGACAGACTATGGGACAAGAGTATCCTCAAATTTTTGGCATAGGAAGGGGCTTTGGGCTTTTCTGATGGCTCAGACGGTAAAGAATATGCCTGCAATGCAGGAGACCAGGGTTCAATTCCTGATTGGGAAGATCCCCTGGAGGAGGGCATGGAAACCCACTCCAGTATTCTTGCCTGGAGTATCCCCATAGACAGAGGAGTCAGGTGGGCTACAGTCCATGGGGTCACAAAGAGTTAGACATGACTGAGTGACTAAGGACATCTGGAACCAATTCCTGGCATATATCAAGGAAAAAAATGTATATTTATATCTATATCTATCCATATCTCTATATATGTGATGAAAGAGAGTAGAATGCTAAAAAAATGACCTCCTTTAAATGGGGCTCTGTCATCCAGTATAATATAGAACCAAACCTATCTTCATTCATTCCAGTTCTACATTTTGGAATTAATACATTCATTTCCATTGACATTTGTTTGTTCACCAAAAGTCTAGTAGGACCTTAAAAGATGAATTATGTTTCCTGGTTATTAATTCTAAACAAAAACAAGCTAAGCTATTAAGACTCTTTCAATATATTTAAGATACAAAGATTTTCAAATGTATTCAGTTGTATGATAGGAATTATCCCATGGAACCCAAAACTACTGGAAAGTAGGAATCAAGAACCATTTTCCTTTGGTTCCTCCGTCATAGGTACAGAACCCCATTTTCTGAATAAAAAATGTGTCCAAAGAGCATGCAAACAAAAGTTTTTGAGTAGTCCCATATTTCTTTAATAAATTTAGGTAAGTTCAATTGTATGAGCCTGGTTGCCATGACCGTAGTGATAATTGCAAGATGTGAGTGGAATTAAAGGATTAAAAATGGTATACAATAAAAACCTAAAGTGTGACAAACATGGAAAAAGAATAAGGAAGAGGAGAGTCCTCAGAGTCAAGGCTCGTTTTACAGGACGCCAGGCTAAGCAATTGTTGACCTCAAAATTAAAATAAGTGCATAGCAAAAACAGTGCTATGTCCAAAATTAGATGGCTCGATGCATAATTCACAATTGGTACATTTAGCTAAGAAAAATAATTGCAATAGATTGTGTTTTGCTTCTTTTAGCTGCCTAGTTAGGGAGGAGGTCAGAGTACTAACCTTCAATTAAAATTTAAAAAAAAAAAGTAAACCTAAAAGTCAAGAAGGTATTTAGCTTAGCTTACTGGCTTCTTTTGTGGCACTCTTTTCTAGTTATGAAGTGAGCATCTTATGAGTTTTGAAAGATTCGGTTTTCTGAAAGATGCAATATTTCCCATAGTGAATGTTAAGACTTCTTTGCAAAACACTATATTTTTGAAGAAATCATAGCTCACAGTGTTTCAGGTGAAATATAAATATGATCTGCAAAAGTGACATCTTCTGGGGTCAAGAAGAAAATAAAGACTGTGTCAAGAACCAGAGAGATTAGTTTAATGCGATCTCAGCACTGTTAACTAACTCCTGTCACTTATGAAATATTAAGAGGAGGATTTATCTACTGACCTGGAAAGGAAATGAGAAAGCTATGTACTGAGTGGAACTAAAATATTTGCCCCAGCTTAGAGACTTAATAAATTAGCATCCATCAAATCAGTCCTCAAATCAATTTTTAAAAATTTGAGAAACTAGCATCCAGAAATATTAAACAGGTTAAGAAAGAGGAGTTGTCTGAGTTTCCCAATACAAGGTCTATCATATTGGGTTAGGGAAGGAAACATCAGTTGCACAGGTTTTGCTCCTAATTCACTTTGGTATCATCAGTTCAAGGGAAATTACACACACAGACACAGAGTTACAATTCATTTTATAAATCATAATGTAGGTAGGAAATTAAAGCATACCTGAATACTATTTTTTAATTAATTGGAGTATTTTTGTATCATCAGTGGGTATTAGTATCCAGGAAAGAAGATCAAATATCTATTAAGGATTAGTAAGCATATCTGAACCTAATCTGATCATCATTCCATTAAATACAAGAAAAAAAAATCTTTAAAAAAAGGTTTTTTTAAGTACTAATTTAAATGATTATAGAATATTTTGTGTTTTCTCCTTTTGGCTTATCTCTTATTTTTTCCCTACAATAAGCATGTATTGATTTGATACAAAATTAAATTATTTTGAACCAAATAAGCAAAGAAAAGGAAATAAGAAATGTAAAGCTTTAGGAGGTAATTCATTGAAGGATTGGTTATTCCCTGTGAGTCAGAAGTCAGACGTGTGGATTCTACATCACACACTATGTCAGTCAATTAATTACCAAGCGGCTGTGATATTACCTTATACCCATGTAATGAATCTCAGAAAGCATGTCTATTTGGGAGTAGCCAAGAACTAGGCAATCTAACAAACACATGAAAAGATGCTCAACATCACTCATTATCAGAGAAATGCAAATCAAAACCACTATGAGGTACCATTTAACGCCAATCAGAATGGCTGCGATCCAAAAGTCTACAAGCAACAAATGCTGGAGAGGGTGTGGAGAAAAGGAAACCCTCTTACACTGTTGGTGGGAATGCAAACTAGTACAGCCACTATGGAGAATAGTATGGAGATTCCTTAAAAAACTGGAAATAGAACTGCCTTATGACCCAGCAATCCCACTGCTGGGCATACACACTAAGAAAACCGGAATTGAAAAGACATGTGTACCCCAATGTTCATCACAGCACTGTTTACAATAGCCAGGACATGGAAGCAACCTAGATGTCCATCAGCAGGTGAATGGATAAGAAAGCAGTGGTACATATACACAATGGAGTATTACTCAGTCATTAAAAAGAATACATTTGAATCGGTTCTAATGAGGTGGATGAAACTGGAGCCTATTATACAGAGTGAAGTAAGCCAGAAAGAAAAACACCAAGACAGTACACTAATGCATATATATGGAATTTAGAAAGATGGTAACAATAACCCTGTATACGGGACAGCAAAAGAGACACTGATGTATAGAACAGTCTTTTAGACTCTGTGGGAGAGGGAGAGGGTGGGATGATTTGGGAGAATGGCATTGAAATATGTATAATATCATATATTAAATGAGTCGCCAGTCCAGGTTCGATGCATGATACTGGATGCTTGGGGCTGGTGCACAGGGACGACTCAGAGGGATGGTACAGGGAGGGAGGAGGGAGGAGGGTTCAGGGTGGGGAGCACATGTATGCCTGTGGCGGATTCATTTTGATCTATGGCAAAACCAATACAATATTGTAAAGTTAAACAAAATTAAAAAATTTTAAAAAAAAACAAGGAAAGGAGTAGGAAATGGATGGAAAGATAAAGAAAAAAAGATAGGAGAGAGGAGAGATGTGGAAGGAGAAAAAATACAGAAAAATAAGGAGTGAGAAAAAAACATGTATAGAGTAATAAATCATACAGGTTACTTATTAAATCTCATACCCTGTACGTCACCCTGCCTATATAATATTTAGTCTCACTTAAAACATTTTAAAAATAGGTATATTAATCTTTCTTCATATACAAATCAATTTTTTAAAAAATAGAGAAGAAACTAGCAGAGTGTCTGGCATACAGTCGATATACATTGCATAAATTGGGTATTTTAATGAGCTTAGTGGTTTACTCCATGGTATATTGAAATTTCAAATGATCACTTGAATAATTATGAAAATGTTCTATTACGTCCGACATCCTTTGCTTAAGAAACAGGCTTTCAACCTATTCATTTAAAGAAATAAATAAACAAATACAAGTGTTAATTAAAATGTCAGTACAGAGGAACAGTAAAACTTTTACATATTATTGGTGGTCAAGTACATTGTACCTGACTTAAGAGAAGTAATTTGTCATTATTTACTAGTCATAAAAATTTAAAATCATGTAGTACAGTAAGCTCAATAAAATTCAAATATGAAAAAATGTATATGAATATATGCATATGAATAAAGATTTCTGCTTATCATAGACTTATTTATCATAATGTTTGACATTATGATAATGTTAACTAAATGCTCCACAATATGGCAATGGTTAAGTAAATTATAGTATATCTACTTTATGGAATATAATGAATACATTAAAATATTGCTCTATACTGTGTCATAAAAATAGCTGTGATATAAAGTTAAGGAAGTCAGAATGCAGAAAGTGTAAATTTTGATTGAAAAACTACATAAAATACATATTAAATATGGATTGGATGGTAAAAATCAATATTGGTTGAACCAGAATGATGATATATGTACATTTTATTTTCTGTTATTTTTGTCCTAAATTATCCTGTACCATTATCTTATTTTTTACAAAAGCATATACAATAGAATAAAAGTTTGTTAGCTAAAATACCTGGGCATAGATGTGTGTATACATATGAGTACACTAATACACAAATAAATTCATTTGGGGTTTATTGGATTTTATACAAATACAATAATTTAAAGAACTTTTCATAAATATTTAAAATATTTACAGCAGTAAGGTCCTTTAAGCAAACACTTTCTGACAATAGGATTTACAATGCATAATCTCATGGAAGGTTTTTTTTTGTTTCCTGTTACGTGTGTATTTACTTTTTAATTTGAGTGTGTAATATGTTGTATGCTGATGTCCAGAGGACAGCAGCTCTGTGTGTATGCCTGATGCTGAGTGAATGTACTGGGGCAACAGGAAATGAAGCCTGTGTGCTGAGTTTGCTCTTAATCTTGTGTGTGATGCAGAAACAATGTTGTGTTTTTTTGTTTTTTTTTTTTTACCCAGAAGCATAATGTGATTGTACTTGCATTTTAAAAAGGTTTTTCTCACTTGAAGTCCTGATTCTGTCTTAATTTACCCTACAGGGACTATTTGCATGACTGGCTGTTTTCTACTTCTTGGGAGCTTGGCTTCAGTAGGGGCTGGCTTGGAACACTCCACTTCAGGCTACAGCTGCTGTGGGCTCGTCCCCTTGTGCTAGGGTTCTAGAAGGTGTCCACAGCAAGATGAAAGGAACTTGAAGTGACAGAGACAGGAAAGTGTATTAGTAAAGCTGTTTTGATAAAGCAGGTGAAAAACAAGGAGTGTGAGTGGGGCTTGAGATGGCAAGACAGCTTTGAGAAATATGCAAGAGGCAAACAGGCAGCCTCACAGTTTCAACGTATACTGTTTCTTTCACGAAAATGGAAGTATCATTTGCATGTACATTTAATCTAAGAAAATTTTAAACTTCTTGTGTATAAATGCTACTTTTTGATCTGTTGCCCCCTCCCTTTTCTGGAAAGACATGAATGTTTAATGGTTTTGTTTTTTTATACTCATATATACAATTGTGTTGCTAAAACAACTGAAATAATAAGAATGAGCCCTTGGCTTCTTGCTAAATGCTTGTCTTGGGAAAATAAAAAATGCAAAATTAAAAATGCATTTTAAAAATACCTGGAATGATTGTTTAATTATGACTCAATCATTGACTTGATACAGGTAATTTAAACAAGTAGCCTACTTTAGAGTTTGATCTGTCCAGTAATTATGCTAAACAATAGAAAATTACCTTCACAGTAAAAGAAACCATGAACAGAATGAAAAGGCTACCTGTTAAACAGAAGAAATATTTAAATCATATGTCTGAAAAGGAGTTAGTTTGTAAAATATATCGCAAATATATATAGTGATAGCAAAATTTAATATACAATCCAACTAAAAATGGGCAGAGGTTCCAAATAGACACTATTTTTTTCCAAAGAAGACATATAGATGGCCAAATGGTATAGGAAGTGCTTAGCATCACTAATTATCAGCAAAATGCAAGTCAAAAATACAATGAAAAATCACCTCACACATGTCAGAATGGCTGTCTTCAAAAAGATAAGAAATAAAGGTTGGCAACAATGTAGAGAAAAGGGAACTACCATGTACTATTTTGTGGAAGTAAATTTTTGCAGCCACCATGGAAAACATTATGGAGGTTCCTCAAAAAATTAAAAATAGAACTAGCATGTGTGTGCATGCGTGCTTGGACACTTCAGTCGTGTCCAACTCTTTGCAACCACATGGACTGTAGACTACCAGCTTCCTCTCTCCATGGGATTCTCCAAGCAAGAATACTGGAGTGGGTCACCATAGCACATGATCCATCAATTTCATTTTTTGGTATTTATTTTAAGAAAATGAAAACACTAATTCAAAAAATAAGCACCTCTGTGTTCACTGCAGTATTATTTAGGTTAGCCAAAACAGGGAAGCAAAGCAAGTGCCTGTCAATGAATGAATGGATAAAGAAGATACACGCACAGAGACACACACACACAGAAACACATTCTAGAATATTACTCAACCATAAAAAAGAAGGGAAATCTTGCCATCTGCACAAAGATGGATGGATCTTGAGGGCATTAGGCTAAGTGAAATAAGTCAGAGAGAGAAGGCCAAATACTGTATAATATCGCCTATAGATAAGATCTAAAACAAAATCGAAAACAAGCTGATAGAGACTAAAGATTTTTATTTGCTAGAGACAAGGGGCAGGAGGTGGGCAAAATGGGTGAAAAGGGTTCAAGGGTACAAACTTTCAGTTATAAACTAAATAAATCTTGGGGATGCAATATACAGCATGGTGAATCCAGGCTTCATGAATTCCTTCTCTTTTTAAATTGCTTATATTTTTTAACTAATTCATATCTATTTTAAGCATCTACTATGTCATTATGTTCTTATACTTTTTCAAACAAGTAAATTTGGTGATATTATCATCCTGACTTCACCCATGTTACTAATCCCAAATTGAGAATTAGGTAACATAAATTCCTCATAAAAGCCATATGGTAACTTCTGTGGTGTTCTGATTCAAAATAAGCATACACTTTCAACATTAAGTATCTTTCCACTGCTCTGTTTGAGAGGTCAATAAAATACTATCATAGCTTTGTATATGCCATACTTCCACATTTCTTTGCAACTCATTTTTCAAAGAATTATTACACATTATTAAGAAAATGCCTCTTTCCTTCTTTGTAAAATTTCTCAAGATAAAATGAAACTGAAGCTTTGTTCTAAATTTATTTCCATTTTTTTCCCTTATGCTACATCTCAGTAGACATGGGACATTTTGATTTTACAATTTGAACTGAAATTCTCCATACTATGTATTAAGATTTATCTCAGGCTTAGTCATACCAAAATGAATCCTACTATTTAAGGGAAGAGTTAAATACTAGTTTACATGTTGAGAGGTTTCATAATTTCATTTAGGGTCAGCAATAGTAAGATTTAAGTAATGAAGCTAAGCAGCTAACTGCACAGCTTGAACATTACTAGGACATCCAATAGTCTGGTTAGTAATGAACTGTGTCTCGTTATGTTACTCTGAGTACACGTAGGACTTTGTCCCTGTGTTCTGCCTATTCAGCCTTGTCTCTCCATCTCCCCTTGGTTCCCATTCTTCCCTCCTTAGGTCTCCACTTAAATATCACCTTGTGAAATATAGGTCAATATCTGATTACTTTCACTCTATACACTATAGTTAGTGTTAGTTGCTCAGTCATGTCTGACTCTTTGCAACCCCATATACTATAGCCCACCAAGCTCCTCTGTCCATGGGATTCTCCAGGCAAGAACACTGGAGTGGATTGCCATTCCCTTCTCCAAGGGATCTTCCCAACCCAGGGATTGAACCTAAGTCTTCTGCATTGCAAGTAAATTCTTTACCATCTGAGCTACAGGGAAGATCCATATCCCCTTATTAAAATTTATTTTAACCAAAACTCCTTACCTCATGTGTACAATGTCATATATTTTATGTATTTATTATTTTATATCCATAATGATCTATTACTTAATATCTATCTCCCTTCAAAAGAATACAAATTACACAAGTGAAAGTTTTTGACACTGTCACTCATGAGCATTTCAGTGTCTGGCACATAGGAGACATTATATAAATAATTATTACATAAATAATTATATAAATAATTAAATAAATATTTATTTAAATGATTATTTATTGAATCAGTGAGAAGAATGATGTGGACCCTACCAAATTTAAGTTAAAGTCATTTAGGCCTGATTTTAATACATAGTAATTATTGGCAAAAATCGTGTCACATTATCAGGGACATCAGAGCCACAGGAAATCTTCTAAAAGGGAATTTTTGAAATTTGGATCGCAGAAGAGATTCAGAAGAGAAAGGATGGAGGGTAACTGGATGCCCTTCCAAGTCAGAAAATGAAAGCTGAGCCTCGGAATGGTGGGGGGACACAAAAAGGACTTGGGGCCTGAGAACTTAAAATGCTGGGTACCCAGCAGTACAGAGGGAAACTTGTATCTATCTATCCATCTGTCTATCTATCATCTATGGTTGGATTGCATCACTAAGTCAATGGACATGAACTTGGTCAAATTCCAGGAGACGGTGAGGGACGGGGAGGCCTGGCGTGCTGCAGTCCCTGGGGTCACAAGAGTCAGACATGACTTGGTGACTGAACAACATCTACCTATCTATCTGCCTACCTACCTACCTATCTACCTCTATCTACTTAGAAATAAAGAGGAAAGGAATGGAATTTGTACCCGTAGCCACCCACAGCAAGAAAAAAAAAAAAAAAAGTGTGAAAAGAAAAGGAAAAGAAAGAGTGAAGAGAAAAAGGAAAGAAAAAGACATCTGAAAATGCTAAGCAGATGTCAAGCACACAAAGACCACAATATTTAGCAATCAGATCAGATCAGATCAGTCACTCAGTCGTGTCCGACTCTTTGCGACCCCATGAACGGCAGCACGCCAGGCCTCTTGATAAACCTCCAAGAATCTCCCAGAAAGAAGCGGCAGCGGGGCACTGTCTAGGAGTGTGAAGCCCTTTATGAGGCATAAATATGATACAATATTGACAACTTGGGTAAAAAATAATGCAAGTATGACTGCATTTTAACTCACAGGCTGATAAGGGCAAGGATAGTACTGGGCATTCATAGAGAAACAACTGTAAGAAAAGTGAAATTTTTCACTTAAAATTATTTAGAAACCACTTTAGATTCAGTTCAGTTCAGTTGCTCAGTCGTGTCCGACTCTTTGTGACCCCATGAACCAGAGCACGCCATGCCTCCCCTAGCATCACCAACTCCAGGATTACTCAAACTCATGTCCATCAAGTTGATGATGCCATCCAACCACCTCATCCTCTGTCATCCCCTTCTCCGCCTGTATTCAATCTTTCCCAGCATCAGGGTCTTTTCCACTTCAGATTAGCCCTTCATATATATTAAGATGAATGCAATCTATTTTCATTTTGCCAGATATTTAATGAAAATCTTCTATAAGCCAGGTAGTGTATTCAGTATCAGGCACACGAAGATAAATAAAAACAAAATTCTGCCCTCATCAAATTTAGGATCTCATTGGGATGGGAGATAATAAACAAATGCTTACTCCAGTGTGGTGAGCTCTATAGTAGAGATAAACAGAAGTCTCTTCAATTACATAGATGATGATGAAGACACCATAAGTGTACAAATATTGGTTAATAGTTTTAGTTTATATACCAATGGGGAGAAATATATTTTACAGCTGGCTTGGAAATAAATGATTGAAGATAATGTGTGAAAAATGGCCACTCACTAATGGCTTAGTCACAATCCCTAAACTAATGAAACTTGCTTATTTATTTATCTACAAATTTAGTTTCCACATGCCACCAGAAGAAATGTACAGAAAATTTCTACTGCATGGCATGATTGAATTAATTGGGATTTCACTCAATATTTACAAGATCAAGCAAGCACTGATGTTAGGTGGAGGCACTTTGTATAATTCAACCACAATATTAAATTGAAAAAATCAATTTGAAAATGCCCAGTTTAGCCACCTCTAATATTAGAAAATAAAAATATTCAGGTGTGAGCAAAGGTCAGTGTTATCATTCATAAAATTTTCAAAGAACAAAAAGTTATTCTCTAATCTAGCAACTACGGTATCTGCAAGAGTTTTCTTTCTAATTCAGATAATTCAGAGCATCATGTCATAAAACCTGAACTTTGTATCTCTATAATCACCAGATATGGTCTGGTTATAATAAAGTCCTTAACTTTTACTATTACTTTCTGCTGCTAAAGGCTTCTCTTTATGATAACTGAATCATTCTGATGGAACAAGACAGGAAGAAATGATGTTTACCCTTTTGTGAAGGTATCAGAGGAAAATAAGTTACAGAAAAAGTAACAGAAGAAGTAAAGGGAAAAGGCACACCATCAGGTAATAAAGCCTGAAGTTTCTGACTATTAATTCAGAGTGTATGGTGGTTAAGATCAAAGATCACCTAAAATCATAGACCTGAGACATCTGACAGGAAGTTTAGTAGAGCAAGGGATGTTCTTTCCTGAGAACTTTGCTAAGTATGTACTTTCTTCTTGATGATCCTAATGATGATACAATCTTGTTATCAACTCTTCCCTTTCCAGTGACTTTAGAAAGCCTCACCCCATTATTTTCCACCTCCACACCAGTTGAATCAGATATTGCTAATAAGAAGACTAAAAATTGTATGCTAACCAGCTCCCCTAAGAGATGTCTTTTATCCCTGGGCAATGTACTGAACAGAATGTCTGTGTCCCCCCAAATTCAGATCTTCATAGTATAACCTATGTTATACTCTGTATAATGCTATGGCATCTGGAGATGGGACCAGGTTGGTAATTAGGGTTAGAGCATTTATGAGGGTAAGGGTCTTATGATGGGATTAGTGTCCTTATCAGAAGAGATGCAAGAGCTTGCTTGGCCTCTATGTCTCAATGAGTGCACAAAAGGGTCAAATGAGCACACAGTGAGATGGTGATTATCTAAAAGCCAAAACAAGAGACCTTAGAATAAAAGCAACTATACTTGCACCTGGATCTTGGAACTTTTCAGCCTCTAGAATTATGAGAAATAAATTTCTGTTGCTTAAATCATTCAGGTGATGGTGTTTTGTTATGGCAGCCTGAACGGACTAACATAGGCGGGTTGGAGAAGCATAGCGTTACTTCCTGGCTAGAAAATATCCTTGCAAGTCATTTGAAAGCTCCTATTAAGATTTAGCACTTGAGTATCACCTTGAGAGATACCTTCCACACACTTGTCTGTGAGGAGAGTCCTCATTTACAAACACCTAAATGATCGAATGACTAAGAGGTTTGCAGGGCAAGAAACAACCGTTGAATTTGTTCTACCAGCAAATCTCTACAAAGGAATCTTCTATTCTCTCCTTGAATAAAATGAATTTGCATAGTGGTTTTCAGAAGGCTGTTGAATTTCTTGTTGCAGACATTCGTTGGAACCATTTATAATATCTTTTGAGAATGGGTATAAATAAGAAAAAGGAAAGTAGGTACATTCACCCTATTTCCATTTGGGCTGTTAACCTCAGAAGAAGAATTCAAGCAAGAAAATATATGAGAAAAATGGGACCTTCTATGACTATTGGCCATGTCACCTTAAGATAAATACAAAGGGAAAATATGACAAGTATATGGATTTTGATTTCTTTAATATGTCCCAATGCTAAGAACAATTAGTTCCTCATCATTGTAGTAGCTCAATAAATATTCGTTAAATGGTTAAAATAAAAAACAAATAGGTGGATGAAGAGAATCCTCTCTGAGACAAACTTTTCTCAGTTACATGGAAAGGTGACAAGCTCTCCAATTTCTCATGAGAGGTAAAGCAAATGTGGCAACACATTAGCTGCTGGCTACTCTAACCAATGGGTATCCAGATGTTTGTTCTTTTAAATATTCCAAAGCTTTAAACATTACAAAAATAAAGAGGTGGGAGAAAATATGACAGAATAATTCATTGAATCATCTTAGTAAGGTCAATCAAATCATCATCACTAACATCATTGTTATCACAGAAACAAAGCATTATCTATGACATTGAATCAGTATTCTAACATGATTTCATTTAACCTGTCAACTTCAGTATTATTGCATTGTTTTTTGTGTGTGTGTTAGGGACTCGGTCATGTCTGACTTTTTGAGACCTCATGGACGGAGGAGCCTAGTAGGCTGTAGTCCATGGGGTCGCTAAGAGTCGGACATGACTGAGCGACTTCACTTTCTCTTTTCACTTTCATGCACTGGAGAAGGAAATGACAACCCACTCCAGTGTTCTTGCCTGGAGAATCCCAGGGACGGGGACGCCTGGTGGGCTGCCGCCTATGGGGTCACACAGAGTCGGACACGACTGAAGTGACTTAGCATAGCATAGCATAGACTGTAGCTTGCCAGGCTCCTCTGTCCATGGAATTCTCCAGGCAAGAGTACTGGAGTGGGTTGCCATTCTCTTCTCCAAGGAAACTTCCTGACCCAGAGACTGAACCCTGGTCTGCTAAATTGCAGGCAGATTCTTTACCATCTGAGCTACCAGGGAAGCCCATTACATCATTTTTACAGATAAGCAAACTGAGGCTTAGAGAATATAAGTAACTTGCCAAAGGTTCTAGAATTGGTTTGGGGCAAGAACAGCATTCAAATCCAAATCTTGGTTTCAAACACATTCTTTCTGCTGAGCTGCTTTTTATGAAGGTGCTCATGTACTCTTCTCATGTTTAAAACCAACTGTGCATCAAGGGTATTTCCCTGGAATTTTCAGTGCTCATCTAACTAAGATAAATCTATAACAAGTTAGCAGGTCAAAGAAAAATAGTGCCCTCCCTTAGCTGGTAAAGCACTTAATGTCATTGTTTATTTATTTTTTAAACAAATGTCTCTTGGAGTTTTTAGTTTCTTCTCTGTGAAAATATATTTGCATATCCTGTAGCTGAAAAAGGCAATTAGTAATTCATGAGTAATTTAGGAAACACTGGCTATAAAGTTGTAGATATTTACATAGTTCCCATAAAGTATAGTCAGACTATAATTTGTTCAATTGAAATTCTGCTAAAAGCTTGCATTTACACAGAAAATCTGAATGCCAAATGTTGACATGCATTTTTAAAACCAACATACCGGGGCTATTTCCTCACATAATTTAAACTAAATTCATATTCCATACCAGAAGCAATAAGGTTTGTTTTCTTCCATCATGGGGAAAAAACAAAACAAAACTATTTACGCACAGTTTGAGACAAGCACATGGAAAATAACTACAAACCTACCAAACATGACAGTAGCAAGAAATGTTTAGCAAACATAAATAAGCTGTCAGATTAACATATACAGTGCAAAGATCTATCATAGAAAGGGAATGTATAGTGCCCTTTACAGGCTTTGCTATTAGAATTAAACTATGACAAGAAATTGAAAAACTTTAGTTTTAGTATGAAGTTGTGGTAGTCAGGAAAAGATGGCATCTTCTGGTGGAGAATACTGTGGTAAGATGAGATTTATATTTGGGGATAAAGGGATGAGCTGCTGATAGTTTCAGTTGGAGATCCTAGATCAGATCAGATCAAATCAGATCAGTCGCTCAGTCGTGTCCGACTCTTTGTGACCCCATGAATCACAGCACGCCAGGCCTCCCTGTCCATCACCAACTCCCGGAGGTCACTCAGACTCACATCCATCGAGTCAGTGATGCCATCCAGCCATCTCATCCTCTGTCGTCCCCTTCTCCTCCTGCCCTCAATCCCTCCCAGCATCAGAGTCTTCTCCAATGAGTCAACTCTTCGCATGAGCTGGCCAAAATACTGGAGTTTCAGCTTTAGCATCATTCCTTCCAAAGAAATCCCAGGGCTGATCCCTAATAGATATTCAAATAAAGATATCTGAATAAGCTAGAGAAGGAAATGGCAATCCACTCCAGTAATCTTGCTGTTATAATTACCATTGCACAGCACTACAAACCTCCCATAAAAAGCAGCTGCGATTTTATTATAAATATATTTGTCAATTGTGATTTAACATTCATATTCTATTAATTTATCATTGCGTTAAAATCTGGAACATATACTACGAACCATAAAAACTTTGAAAAAAATATCCTTAATTTCAAAATAATTCTTATGTATGTATTAGTAGGAATACATCAGTGTCTATTGCTGGTTTTCTTTCAAAAAATAAATTTATTATTTTAGTGGCTCCAGATATGATCTATTCAGTTTGACATATATTTTTACTGTAAATGTTATTTTTCTATTAAAATTCATAAGTCAAGGAAAACTTCAATTCAATACAAGTTAAATGCCTTACCTCCCACCTGTCATCTGCACAAAGCATATAATTTCCCTAAAATTATGCAAAAATTAGCTAATTAAGATTTAATTTGCTAATCCTTGCTCAGTTAAACTAGTGACATATGCAAATTGCCTGCTGAGGCCTTTAAAATTTTTGAAGCGAATGATAAACAAGATTTCGAGTTCAAAAAAATGTAAAGAATCTGGTGATTGACACAACATAGCAGCAGATAGTTGGATAAACACTTACTCTAATTTTATTCTAAGCACAAATTGAAGTATTCATAAAAATATGATGAAGTGCACACATAGGCACGTTAATCACAATGTCTCAAGGACCATAAAGACGTTAGAACAAGAGGAAATTAAGTGTGAGTCTCTAAAGAGAGAATATATTCTACCTCTTACTTACAAAATTATTGTACATGTTTTTCACTGCTCTCTACCTTTGAAAAAAATCCCTGTTCAGTGTGAAACAGAATATCTACTATATTTTTGGGGAGGTTACTTGGAACTACTTAGCACTGAATTGCACTAAGAAAGGGTCAGCGCATATGAAAACAATCTCGTAGGTCAAAGTGGTTTATGAATATTTTCTAGATCCAAAACCCTCATTGTTTTATTGAATTGTTCAGTGTTAAGGAAGCTGTGTTGGTGTTGTGTAAAAATGGATTGAACAAGAGGAAAGATGCATTGTCTATTTGTGTGTGTGTGTGATACAGATGGACCATAGAGAAGTTAATATGAATATGATGATAGCTGACTTTCCAAGTAGTTAAAATATATAGGAAGACTGAAGAGATCCATGTCAAGTATATCCTAAATCATTTTTTAAAATGCATGTATCTGTTGATAAATACCGTTTTAAGTAGGTGAATATTATATTTGATTATCCCCAAAATGATAAAATAAAGTTTTCATATGTTTAGTGTAAAATACGAACACAAACACTCTGCTAGGTCTTTCACATACATTGTTTTGGGAACACTTTGACTTCTGACACCTAAAACTGTAAGATAATACATTAGTCCTATTTTAAGCAGCAAGGTTTGTGACAACTAGTTACAATCACAATAGAAAATTAATGTAGATATTTCTTATTATCATTACCAACACTATAAAGAACAGAGTTATTTTATAGCTTGACTGTGACATCTCTGAAGATTCCTGCATATTTGGCTTTGATTATTGCCTTAATAAAGGGCACTGGGAGGGATTGAGGGCAGGAGGAGAAGGGGACAACAGAGGATGAGATGGCTGGATGGCATCACTGACTCGATGGATGTGAGTCTGAGTGACCTCTGAGAGATGGTGATGGATAGGGAGGCCTGGCGTGCTGCAGTTCATGGGGTCGCAAAGAGTCGGACACGACTAAGCGACTGATCTGATCTGAAAGGGCACTGAAATTATTCATGCTATTAAAGCTTGAAACTTCCTTGGACAGACCAGGGTTGGTCTGTCTAATGATGGCTTCACTTGGCACAAACAGTTAGAAATCCTTGCTTGGGTATGTGACCAAAAGGAAAAAGGACCCTGCTGGAAATTCTACTTTGAAGATAGGATTCATAGCACAGATCTTGGTGGTTTGGTATAGGGACAAACTGTTTGTGTGATAGATTATGAATCCTGGGAAACAATTCTGGCTGTCTCTTCCTACACTATCTTCTCTTACTATACCTAGCCTTTCCCTTTAAATGAAAGCCCTATGTGTCGCTAAGTCGTATCCAACTTTTTCTGACCCCATGGACTACAGTATGCTAGGCTTCCCTGCGTTCACTAACTCCTGGAATTTGCTCAAATTCATGTCCATTGAGTTGGTGATGCTATTTCACCAACTCATTCTCTGCTGCCCTTTCCTTTGGCCTTCAATCTTTCCCACCATTAGGGTCTATTCCAGTGAGTTGGCTCTTCACATTAGGTGGTCAAAGTACTGGACCTTAAGCTTCAACATCAGTCCTTCCAATGAATATTCAGGGTTGGTTTCCTTCAGGATTGATTGGTTTGATCTCCTTGTGTCCAAGGGACTCTCAAGAGTCTTCTCTAGCACCATAACTTGAAAGTATCAATTCTTCAACACTCAGTCTTCTTTACATTCCAACTTTCACATTCATACATGATATTGGGTGTTTGGTAGTATCTTGTAATTTCTTTTAAATACTCAAAGTTGATAAACTGTTGCACAATTATGATAAAATGCTTTGAATGTTCCTGGTTTCTAAATTACATTATAGAAATTATACACCTCCTCTGCCTTGTTATAGGCATTCTTGGGTATTTCCAATAAATTTATTTTATGATGTCTTATTGCTTATACTAGGCTATCACTCTGAAATTTTCTTTCTTATATGATTATATTCCCGAAAGATTAGTGTGAATGCAACATGCACTAAGAACTGTTTTAAGCAATCAGAAAGGGAACTGATTGAGTTAATCTTATAAATGGGCTTCCCTGATGGCTCAGTTGGTAAAGAGTTTGTCTGCAATGCAGGAGACCCCAGTTTGATTCCTGGATTGAGAAGATCTGCTGGAGAAGGGATAGGCTACCCAATCCAGTATTCTTGGGCTTCCCTTGTAGCTCGGCTGGTAAAGAACCTGCCTGCAATTCAGGAGACCTGGGTTCAATCCCTGAGTTGGGAAGATCCCCTGGAGAAGGGAATGGCTACCCACTCCAGTATTCTGGCCTGGAGAATTAGAATCCATGGGGTCACAAAGAGTCGGAAACAACTGAGCGACTTTCACTTTGTTTCACTTTCTCTTTTAATCTTATAAACATTCACACACACACACACACACACACACACACACACACAAGTATACACAATCTCATGAGATTGGTCTTTTAGCATCATTTGCATCATTGGCTTACATTACATAAGTAAAAGGATACTTCTTGTAAATGCTTATTGGAATGCATCAGAGTACCCAAGAAACAATTGCCAGTGTGACTGGTTAGCAATATACAAAAAGTCCACTTGCTAGAAAGTGCATTTCATGTTATAGCAGCAGAGAGTAATCAACAGGAAAATAATCCTTCTCATGTTGTGACCCATATAACTTTGAAGTGAAATGTGACACTGACATTGGGAATTAGAGTTGCTTGCAATTGGGCAGGAGTAAAGCTCTTCAAATGACACCATTCTGTGAGGTTTCAATTAGTTCACACAATAGGGGGCTTTATGATGACAGCACTGCTGCTGCTGCTGCTGCTGAGTCGCTTCAGTCATGTCCGACTCTGTGCGACCCCACAGACGGCAGCCCACCAGGGTCTCCCGTCCCTGGGATTCTCCAGGGAAGAACACTGGAGTGGGTTGCCATTTCCTTCTCCAATGCATGAAAGTGAAAAGTGAAAGTGAAGTCGCTCAGTCGTGTCCGACTCCTAGCGACCCCACGGACTGCAGCCTACCAGGCTCGTCTGTCCATGGGATTTGCCAGGCAAGAGTACTGGAGTGGGTTGCCATTTGAGCCAAAGCAATATTGAAAGTTATCAAACTGGACTTGCTTCAACAAATCCATCAACTGTTCTCTCTTTGCTCATCACTGAGTCAAGATATAGCTCTCAAGAGTTGACTAATAAGGAGTCTTGTGGACATATAGGTGATCTTTTTTTTTCTTTTTTTTGGCTTACTCCTATATTGCTGGCTTCTTTTATCATGCAATGATGATCAGGGTGTAAAGAATCCCTGCAATATTAATGGCCAAAAGAAGGGAGAAGAGTGTACATGAGGAAGTTGCTAGTTATTAGTCCTCAATGACCATTCATTCTTGAAAAATAGGCTCAAACTTTTTTTTTTTTAATCAAACAGATAGCAAAACAAACAAATTATCTCATTTAAAGCTTTTTCATACATTAAATGATCAACAAGTTTGGTTATGTTGTTGTTTAGTTGCTAAATCATGTCCAACTTTTTTTTACGGCCCCATGAACCACAGCCCGACAGGCTCCTCTGTCCGTGGATTTCCCAGGCAAGAACACTGGACTGGGTTGCCATTTTCTTCTCCAGGGAATCTTCCCAACCCAGAGATCAAATGTGCATGCATTGACAGGCAGGTTCTTTACCATGGAGCCACCAGGGAAGCCCAACCTTGGTTATGCACGCTTGTGTGTTAAGTTGCTTCAGATGTGTCTAACACATTGCAACCCTATGGACTATAGTCTACCAGGCTCCTCTGTCCATGGGACTCTCCAGGCAAACATACTGAAGTGGGTGGCCATGCCCTGTGTCTCCTGCTACTCCTGCATTGCAGGTGGTTTCTTTACTGCTGAATCACCGGGGAAGCCCAACTTTGATTATACCAGTTGTTAAATAGGCTACATCAATTATATCAATTACTTTATTCATTTACACAATACAAATTAACTTTTTACCATATGCCAAGCATGATGTTGGATAATACTAATATATAATGAACAATAAATTCTAGCTTTAAGAAACTTCTACGTATACAGATCCTTAAGACTAAAAGGTAGGGTAGGTTCTAAAAGTCTATCTAAAAGAAGAATCTTCTTTTCAATGAATTCACATTCTTCATTAAAAATAAATTTTTAAAATCACATATTTATTTTGTTTTCATTACTTTTGGAGTCAGATGTAAAAAATATAGCCAAACATGATAACAAGGAGTTTACCTATATGCTTTTGTATTAGAATTTTACAGTTTCTAGTCCTACATTTAGGTCTTTAATCTATTTTGAGCTAATTTTTGTATATAATGTAAAATAGTGGTCCAGTTTAATACTTTTGCATGTGATTGTTCATTTTTCCCAATAAGGAAAAAAGAACTAAAGAGATTGTCCTTATTTCATTATATATTAATGCCTCTTCTTCAGTAAAGTAATTGGCCAAGTATGTGTTAGCTTATTTCTCAGCCCTATACTCTTCCATTTATCCAGTTTGTTTGTTTTTTTTATGTCAGTATCATACTGTTTTGATAACTATAGCTTTCTAATGTAGTTTGATATCTGGGACCATGATGCCTCCAGTTTTGTTCCTTCTTTTTTAAGATTGTTTTGGTTACTTGGGATCTTTTGTAATCAAAAACCAAAGAAACTGATTAAAAAATGGGCAGAGTACCTGAATGGATACTCTTCCAAAGAAGACATACAGATGACCAACAGGCACATGGAAAGATGCTCAAAATCACTAATCATCAGGGAAATGCAAATCAAAACACAATGATATTTCACCTAATATCTGTTTTAATGACTATTATCAAAATGACAATAAATAACAAGCATTGGTGAGGATTTTGAGAAAATTAAACTGTTATGCACTTCTAGTAGGAATGTAAATTGATGCAGCCACTAGGAAAAATAGTATGCAGATTATTTTACAAAATGAAAAGAGAACTACTATATAATCCAGCAATTTCATTTCTGAGTATTTTTTCAAAGAAAACCAAAACACTAATTTAAAAAGCTATAAGCAGCCCATGTTCCCTGTAGCCAAAACATGAAACAACCAAAGTGTACATCAAAGGATGAATAAAGAAGATGTGAGAGATGTGTGTGTATACACTTATTCTGTATACATACATATACATGCACGCACCTACAATGGAATACTACTCAGCCATAAAAAAGCATAGAAGCTTACAATTTATGACAACTTAGATGGATGGTACAGGTATTATGCTAAGTTAAATGTCAGAGAAAGACAAAAACTTATGATTTCATTTATATTTGGAATCTAAACCAAAACAAATAAGCCAATAAAACACAACACAGCAAAACTTATATACAGATACGGAGAACAGATTCATTTTTTTTTAATGCCAGAGGTAAGGGGGTAGTGGAAGGGGGTTAGACAAAATGGATGAAAGGGATCAGAAGTATAAGCTTCAGGTACAACATGAATAAGTCATGGCACTTGTACTGTAAATTTGACTGCTGCTGTCATCACAAGGGGAAAAAAATCTGAAAGTTTGCAGTGCAACAGCTGACAGGTTTATTGTGATCATTTCACAATGAATGCAAATATCATATAATCACAATATATACTGGAAACTAACAGAGCATTATTAAAGCAAAACTAAAACAACCTGTGTAGATTAGGGTCTTGAACTACATAAGTTCTGAAGGTAGTAATACAAGCCCTTTTTTATCATGAAGTACTTGACACATACTATACATAGGGCTAAGGGTATCTCAGCCAAGGCCCCAGCATGAACTCAGTTTTAGTCCAGTTCTTTGACCATCATGCAAAGTTTCTCTACTGGCTGAGAAGCTTTGCTATCGTTTGGGATAATGTAAGTGCTTAACAAGTGGATAAAATTTACTTTTAAGTAAAAACAAATAAACCTATATATTAAAATCTGGAGTTATTAATAACTGAATGAATATTTTACATTTTGAAGATTTGTAATGTTTAAGGACTTTGGCCTATTAGAGAAATGTTCAGTATTTAGAAGCCACATTAGCATATATAATAGAGCAAATATATTACATGGTCACCTGATATGATGAACTAACTCATTGGAAAAGATCCTGATGCTGGGAAAGATTGAAGACAGGAGGAGAAGTGGATGACAGAAGATGAGATAGTTGGATGGCATCACCGACTTGACAGACCTGGGTTTGAGCAAGCTCTAGGAATTGGTAATGGACAGGGAAGCCTGGCGTGCTGCAGTCCATGGGGTCACAGGGTTGGACACAAGTGAGTGACTGAATGGAACTAAACAGAGCAATTTGTGATTTTGTGATTTTTCAGTGTAAATCTCTCTAAATTTGTACAAAACCTTGGAACATGAGATTTCTAATATTTGTGAATTTAAGTTTATACTTATAAGTTCTTTGAAAATTTTCTTTATTGTGATAGAAAATAGAAGCATTTAAAAATGGAAATCATAGCAATACAGGCATACCTCAAGAAACAAGAAAAAAGTCAAATAAATAACCTAACTCTACACCTAAAGCAACTAGAAAAGGAAGAAATGAAGAACCCAAGGGTTAGTAGAAGGAAAGAAATCTAAAAAATTAGGGCAGAAATAAATGCAAAAGAAACAAAAGAGACCATAGCAAAAATCAACGAAGCCAAAAGCTGGTTCTTTGAAAGGGTAAATAAAATTGACAAACCATTAGCTAGACTCATCAAGAAACAAAGGGAGAAAAATCAAATCAATAAAATTAGAAATGAAAATGGAGAGATCACAACAGACAACATACAAATTCAAAGGATCATAAGAGACTACTATCAGCAATTATATGCCAATAAATTGGACAACTTGGAAGAAATGGACAAATTCTCAGAAAAGTACAATGTTTCAAAACTGAACCACGAAGTAGAAAATCTTAACAGACCCATCACAAGCACAGAAATTGAAACTATAATCAGAAATCTTCCAGCAAACAAAAGCCCAGGTCCAGACGGCTTCACAGCTGAATTTTACCAAAAATTTAGAGAAGAGCTAACACCTATCTGACTCAAACTCTTCTAGAAAATTGCAGAGGAAGGTAAACTTCCAAACTCATTCTATGAGGCCACCATCACCTTAATACCAAAACCTGACAAAGATGCCACAAAAAAAGAAAACTACAGGCCAATATAACTGATGAACATAGATGCAAAAATCCTTAACAAAATTCTAGCAATCAGAATCCAACAACACATTAAAAAGATCATACACCATGACCAAGTGGGCTTTATCCCAGGGATGCAAGGATTCTTCAATATCCACAAACCAATCAATGTAATACAACATATTAACAAATTGAAAAATAAAAGCCATATGATTATCTCAATAGATGCAGAGAAAGCCTTTGACAAAATTCAACATCAATTTATGATAAAAACTCTCTGGAAAACAAGAATACAAGGAACATACCTCAACATAATAAAAGCTATATATGACAAACCCTCAGCAAACATTACCCTCAATGGTGAAAAACTGAAAGCATTTCCTCTAAAGTCAGGAACAAGACAAGAGTGCCCACTCTCATCACTACTATTCAACATAATTTTGAAAGTTTTTGCCACAACAATCAGAGCAGAAAAAGAAATAAAAGGAATCCAAATTGGAAAACAAGAAGTAAAACTCTCACTGTTTGCAGATGGTATGATCCTCTACATAGAAAACCCTAAAGACTCCACCAGAAAATTACTAGAGCTAATTAATTAATATAGTAAAGGATATAAAATTTGGATATAAAATTGCAGGATATAAAATTAACACACATTCCTATACACTAACAATGGGAAAACAGAAAGAGAAATTAAGGAAACAATTCCATTCACCATTGCAATGAAAAGAATAAAATACTTAGGAATATATGTACCTAAAGAAACACAAGGCCTATATATATAGAAAACTATAAAACACTGGTGAAAGAAATCAAAGAGGACACTAATGGAGAAATATACCATGTTCATGGATCAGAAGAATCAATATAGTGAAAATGAGTATACTACCCAAAGCAATCTATAGATTCAATGCAATCACTATCAAGCTACCAATGGTATTTTTCACAGAGCTAGAACAAATAATTTCACAATTTGTATGAAAATACAAAAAACCTCCAATAGCCAAAGCTATCTTGAGAAAGAAGAATGGAACTGGAGGAATCAACCTGCCTGACTTCAGGTAGGTTGAAATTAGGTTCTACTACAAAGCCACAGTCATCAAGACAGTATGGTACTGGCACAAAGACAGAAATATAGATCAATGGAACAAAGTAGAAAGCCCAGAGATAAATCCACACACCTATGGACACCTTATCTTTGACAAAGGAGGCAAAAATATGCAATGGAGAAAAGACAATCTCTTTAACAAGTGGTGCTGGAAAAACTGGTCAACCACTTGTAAAACAATGAAACTATAATACTTTCTAACACCATACACAAAAATAAACTCAAAATGGATTAAAGATCTAAACATTACACCAGAACTCTAAAACTCCTAGAGGAGAACATAGGTAAAACACTCTCCAACATAAACCACAGCAGGATCCTCTATGACCAACCTCCCAGAATATTGGAAATAAAAGCAAAAATAAACAAATGGGACCTAATTAAAATTAAAAAGCTTCTACACAACAAAGGAAACTATAAGCAAGGTGAAAAGACAGCCTTCAGAATGGGAGAAAATAATAGCAAATAAAGCAACTGGCAAAGAGCTAATCTTAAAAATATACAAGCACCTCCTGCAGCTCAATTCGAGAAAAATAAACGACCCAATCAAAAAACAGGCTAAAGAACTAAACAGACATTTCTTCAAAGACATACAGATGGCTAACAAACACATGAAAAGATGCTCAACATCACTCATTATCAGAGAAATGCAAATCAAAATCACAGTGAGGTACCATTTCACGCCAGTCAGAATGGCTGTGATCCAAAAGTCTATAAGCAATAAATGCTGGAGAGGGTGTGGAGAAAAGGGAGCCCTCTTACACTGTTGGTAGGAATGCAAACTAGTACAGCCACTGTGGAGAACAGTGTGGAGATTCCTTTAAAAACTGGAAATAGAACTGTCTTATGACCCAGCAATCCCACTGCTGGGCATACACACTGAGAAAACCAGAATTGAAAGAGACACATGTACCCCAATGTTCATCGCAGCACTGTTTATAATAGCCAGGACTTGGAAGCAACCTAGATGTCCATCAGCAGGTGAATGGATAAGAAAGCTGTGGTACATATACACAATGGAGTATAACTCAGCCATTTAAAAGAATACATTTGAATCAGTTCTAATGAGGTGGGTGAAACTGGAGCCTATTATACAGAGTGAAGTAAGCCAGAAAGAAAAACACCAATGCAGTATACTAACGCATATATATGGAATTTAGAAAGATGGTAACAGTAACCCTATATGCAAGACAGCAAAAGAGACACAGATGTATATAAAAGTCTTTTGGACTCTGTGGGAGAGGGTGAGGGTGGGATGATTTGGGAGAATGGCATTGAAACATGTATAATATATAAGAAATGAATCGCCAGTCCAGATTCCATGCAGGATACAGGATGCTTGGAGCTGGTGCACTGGGATGACCCAGAGGGATGGTATGGGGAGGGAAGTGGGAGGGGGGTTCAGAATTGGGAACACATATACGCCTGTGGCAGATTCATGTTGATGTATGGCAAAATCAATACAATATTGTAAAGTAATTAGCCTCCAATTAAAATAAATAAATTTAAATTAATCACAAAAATGGAAATCAAGTACATAATTTAAAATTACAGTATAAAATAACTGAAGTAACGAGAATATTTGTAACTGGTTCAAATATTATCAAAGACATTTTACCAATAAAATTTTCAAATGTGCCAAATAATATATTTGCCAAATATTGGAACAATAAATTGAAACAATGGATAGCTAGGTTTCCAATAATAATTTAGAAGCAATTAATAAAATTGGAAAAGACCCTGATGCTGGGAGGGATTGGGGGCAGGAGGAGAAGGGAACTACAGAGTATGAGATGGCTGGATGGCATCACTGACTCGATGCACATGAATTTGGGCGAACTCAGAGTTGGTGATCGACAGGGAGGCCTGGCGTGCTGCGATTCATGGTGTCACAAAGAGTCGGACACGACTGAGTGAACTGTACTGAACTGAATAATTTAAAAAACTGCACCTCTGAACGATCATCTTTTATAGATCCCTATAACAGTTATGGAGGATGTTAGACAGCTTATGTTAAAAACATATTTATACAAGTAAAAAATCTGAAAGAAAATATACCAAAACATTTAGAGTAGCAATCCCATATCACGGAATTATATATCTTGATATAGTTTCTCAATCTTCTATAGCCAATTTTTATCATATTATAACTAGAAACTTGCAAATAGTAATATTTTATGATATTACATTGTGATTCATCATGTTCTACTAAAAACAAGCATAGTATATAACTTCTAAAATATGTATTCAATTAAAATTTAAACTCTTTGGACTTTTGAAATTAAACTTTATCAAGTATTTCACTGGTTCAAAAATATATTGCAGTTACACATCTGCCTAAAAATGACAAGATATGTTGTGATTGAAATAAATTTATACAAAAATGTAAAGTCATTTGGTTACAGATTTTCTGGCATTTTCAATGTCCCAGGTGGGTCAGTGCTAAAGAATCCACCTGCCAAAGCAAGAGATGCAGATTCAATTTCTAGTTTGGGAAGGTCCCCTGGAGAAGGAAATGGCAATCTACGCCAGTACTCTTGCCTGAGAAAACCTGTGGACAGAGGAACCTAGCAGGCTGGAGTCCATGGGGCTGTTAAAGAGTCGAACACAACTTAGTAACCATACAGCAAACAACAACAAAAACATCTTACAAAAGAAAATAATTATTTGTTCACAAGAGAAAGGTTTTTATTTCTTTTCAGAAAACCTAATCTCAAGTATCAATTCTGTAACCACTTTATAATTTGACAACAATGCAACTCTGGACAAATAATCAACCTCTCTTTGCTGCCTCTTGAGCACAAAGTAGATAGCACTACCACTTGACTGCATTATTAAAACATTTAAAAGAAAACAAAAATGAATATACTGTTGAAACTATTCAATGCGATGCCGTTTTTTTTTTTTTTTTTTCTTATAGAGTCCTTGTAGAACTATCATAGTGATAGAAAACACATTTCTAGTTTTGATGAAACTTAAAATTTAGCCAGAGGAACAAAATATAAAGAAAATAAAAAATGTGAATAGAATACATAGCATAGATAGAATATAAAAATATTGAATTCTTTTTCAGGAAACAAAAGATAATACTTTTGCTTAGATTACAACAGGCCAAATACTGTGATAAACACATAAAATATAATATTAGCCTTGCCGTGCACGCTTAGTTGCTCATTCATGTCCAACCCTTTGTGACCCCATGGACTGTAGATCACCAGGCTCTTCTGTCCATGGGATTCTCCATGCAATGATACTGGAGTGGGTTGTCATTTCCTTTTTACCACTGAGCTACCTCAGAAGCCCCAGCATTAATATTAGCATGTCTCATAGTGTGAAAAGCACTGCCGTATATATGAGTGTATACTGACTGTGTCAGTGGGCTTTGCAGTGCTTTCGAGGGGTTCCAGAGAACTTCAGGGGCTTATTTAAGGTTTTGAAGAATGAACAAAGTTTCATCCAGTAGTAAAGAGGAGAAAGGTTATTTTAGGTGGCAGGAATAAGTTTTAAAGGCAGTGTGGTAAGACATTGCTTGGCATATTTGTGGATGTTTGTGATACACATCCCGGTATTGAATGCTGCACAAAGTTGAACTTTTATTCTGTAACACTGGAGGAAATAAATTTCAAAGAACATAGAGAAGCTCTGGATTGCTGCTATACACTTCCATAGTTCCACTTTATGTTTTTTTTTTTCTTTTTCCTTTTGCATATCAACATGTTTCTCTATGCATTGAAATGCTAGTTATAATCAGTATAAATAAAGAGTGTACATGTAGGGAGTGGGGGTTTCCATGGTGACTCAGATGGTAAAGAATTTACCTGAACTGCAGGAAATCTAGATTTGATAACTGTGTCAGGAAGATCCCCTAGAGAAGGTAATGGCTATAATTCATAGAGTGGCAAAGAGTCAGACATGACTGAGCAACTAACACTTCACTTTTCACACATAAGGAGGAAGCCTATGAAGGTTTTGTTGGTTTTTAGGCAAATATCTTTCACTTTAAGTATATGCTCAGATCAGATCTGATCAGTCGCTCAGTCGTGTCCGACTCTTTGCGACCCCATGAACCGCAGCACGCCAGGCCTCCCTATCCATCACCAGCTCTCGGAGGTCACTCAGACTCACATTCATCGAGTCAGTGATGCCATCCAGCCATCTCATC
The DNA here is from genome assembly GCA_935064755.1 of Tragelaphus eurycerus. NCBI lineage: Eukaryota > Metazoa > Chordata > Mammalia > Artiodactyla > Bovidae > Tragelaphus > Tragelaphus eurycerus. The sequence continues at coordinate 12,636,786 of CAKXYN010000043.1, forward strand.
CTCTGTCGTCCCCTTCTCCTCCTGCCCTCAATCCCTCCCAGCATCAGAGTCTTCTCCAATGAGTCAACTCTTCGCATGAGGTGGCCAAAATACTGGAGTTTCAGCTTGAGCATCATTCCCTCCAAAGAAATCCCAGGTCTGATCTCCTTCAGAATGGACCGGTTGGATCTCCTTGCAGTCCAAGGGACTCTCAAGAGTCTTCTCCAACACCACAGTTCAAAAGCATCTATTCTCAGCCTTCTTCACAGTCCAGCTCTCACATCCATACATGACCACAGGAAAGACCATAGCCTTGACTAGGCGAACCTTTGTTGGCAAAGTGATGTCTCTGCTTTTGAATATGCTATCTAGGTTGGTCATAACCTTCCTTCCAAGGAGTAAGCGTCTTTTAATTTCATGGCTGCAGTCACCATCTGCAGTGATTTTGGAGCCCAGAAAAATAAAGTCTGACACTGTTTCCACTGTTTCTCCATCTATTTCCCATGTAGTGCTACTTAAAGGGAAAATAATGATTTTAATAAAACAACTACTGGTAACTTAAGGACTCCATGGGGAAGCATCTCACAGTGACAGCAAATTTTTCCATATCAAAATGAAGAAGTCTTCCCACAACACCATCCATTGCACTTCCCAGTCCCTAATCACATCCAATTTCAACAGCAAAAAAGCTGATGCTTGCTGCACAGCAACTCTGGAGACCAACCAGCAGAAATTTCTCAATGGCAGCTGCCACTTTGAAACTAGAGGCCAATCACTGTCCCAGATAACAAATTCTGAGGTTACACAGTTTCATTTACCTTTAGTAGCAGTTCACTGACTTCTCTTTGCTGTTTTCTTTAACAGCTTATAATATAGTCAGACTATCTAATAATGTAGAATTCACTGGAGGTCAATTAGAATAAATACAATCCTAGTTCCTGACAGATATATAATCATACTGACACTTAAAATCACTAACTCATCTAAGGGAAAAAAAATGTCCAAAACTAACCTTTGGAAAGAAGTCAACCAAGATTTACTGTTTTAGTTCTGTTGCCAACAGCAGTAATTTAATTTCTTTTTGCATAACGAAATAATTATTTGTTCACATACGGAGTCTTAAATATTTCCCTGGGGAATATCAACAGAAGGAAAAGGAGTGCATATTATGTGACTAAGATTGTTAAATATCAGTGTTTCAGAAGCATCAAGTAGTATCAAATAAGAATTTCACCTCAAAGGAAAAAACAGTTTTAGACAGGAGTAAGGACAGAGACTATTGAGAGAGTTAAGAGTATTGACGTTTGGTCTGCGTAGGAGTTCTCAAGTGATATCTTCTCTGTGTGTGCGTGTGCGCTTGCATGCAGGTTGATTGCTACCAGGTTTATAGAAATATAATACCACAAAATTCACCTATTCAAAATGCATAGTTCAATGACTTATAAAGCATACTCAAGTATTGTACATTCATCGTTAATATCTCATTTTAGAACTTTCTATCCCCACTAAAATAAACTGATGCCCATTAGCAATCATTCCCTATTCCCTTCATCCCTCTACAACCCTAAACAACTATTAAATTACTGTCTATAGAAATTATTTTAGTGGTGTTATTAATAGTTTTGATCACACAAAATACTCTGTAGATATTTTGGAAATGTGAAAATACTAATTTTTGTAAAGACTTTAAAGTATAGGCCTAACTTCATTCTTTAGCATATGGTAACCCAGGTATTTCTTTCTGGGTTTCTGTTTAGTAGAGAAAGACAATTCTTTCTCTACTAAATCTCTACTAAATAACCTCGTGTTGCAAAACAATTGGTCAAAAGTACATAGATTTATTTATGGACTCTCAATTTTATTCTGTTGGTCTATGTCTCTATCCTTAAACTATTTTCACACTATCCTTATTTCTGTAACTTTATAAGTGTCAAGATCATTAAGTGTTAAGCCCAGCAGCTCTGTTCTCCTTTGCCAAATTAGTTTTGGAAAAAAAAAAAAAAAAAGAAAACTGATTTCTCTGTGTTGGTCCTGTATCCTCTATTTTAGCAAAGATTTTTTTTTCATAGTCAATTACTTAGGATTTTATTTGTTTAAAAATCCTGTCACCTTTAAATAGAGTTAGCTTTACTTCTTTTTTTGGAATTTGTATTAAAGAAAAAGGCTCAGAACTCAATTAATTCTCAGAATGGAGATTTAATTTTTATTCCTAATATCAGGGAGGAAAGCATTTAATCTTTTAACACTAAACCAGATGTTAAATGTGTGTTTCTTGTAGATGCCTTTTATAAAGTTAAGGAATTTTTCTTCTACCCATACTGAATTAGGTTAAATTATTTCACTTTGTTTATGAAGATAAGTATGATTTCTGTCCTTACTGTATTGATACAATGTATCACATTACTTGATTTTCAGTTCTTAAAACGAGCTTGTATCCAGAAATAAATTATACTTGGCCACGGTATACAATGTTTGTATATAGCTAGATTCTCCTTGATGGTCCTTTGCTGACTTTTCTGCATCTGAATTTAAAATAGATATTACTTGGTATTTTCCTTTTCTTGTGATGTTTCTGTCTGGTGCCAAGGTAAATCTGGATTCATAGCTGCTCATTTAGGAGCTGTTTCCCACCCCCCTTCTATTCTTTGCAAGAATTTGAAAAATTTGTGTAGAAGAACTGATATTTATATTGAAGTTTTTATTTATTTTTTATTAACTTTTCTTTAAATCTTCTGAAAATTTTACCAGTGAAGCTATTTAGACTTTGGATTTTTTTATGTTTTTTTTTTAATCTTTTGCTTAAGAGTTCAATATCTTTACTTGTTATAAGTCTATTTAGATTTCCTGCATTCTACTAATACAGTTTCAATAATTTCTGTCTTTCTAGGAATTTTTCCAATTTATCTAAGCTATCTAATTTGTTGATATAATGTGGTGAATAGTATTCCTTTATTATTATAGTAGAGAAATATTTATTTTTTCTATGGTATGTAGTGATGTATTCTGTTTCGATCCTGATTTTAGTAATTTGAGGCTTCTCTCTTTTCTTCATGGGTAGTCTAGCTAAATGTTTGTCAACTTCATTGATTTCAAAGAATCAGGTTTTTATTTTTGTTGTTGTTGTTAATTTTTCCTTTTCTGTTTCATTTATTTGCACTTACATCCTCCCTCCATCTTGCTGTCAGTTTGTCCTGGTTTTTCGAGTCCCTTAAGGGGAAAAACATTATTGATTTAAGATCTTTCTTCTCAGGAATTTGCCCCTATAAATTTCCCCTAATCATTTCATTTAGTTCCATGTCACAGCTTGTGTTATTATGTGGCTTCAGTTCATTCAATATATAATATGTATATCAGTTCAGTTCAGTCGCTCAGTCATGTCTGACTCTTTGTGACCCCATGAATTGAGCACGCCAGGCCTCCCTGTCCATCACCAACTCCCAGAGCTCGCTCAGACTCACATCCATCGAGTCATTGATACCATCCAGCCATCTTATCCTCTGTCGTCCCCTTCTCCTCCTGCCTCCAATCTCTTCCAGCATCAGAGTCTTTTCCAATGAGTCAACTCTTTGCATGAGGTGGCCAAAATATTGGAGTTTCAGCTTTAGCATCATTCCTTCAAAAGAACACCCAGAACTGATCTCCTTCAGAATGGACTCGTTGGCTCTCCTTGCAGTCAAAGGGAATCTCAAGAGTCTTCTACAACACCACAGTTCAAAAATATCAAATCTTAGGTGCTCAGCCCTCTTCACAGTCCAACTCTCACATCCATACATGACCATGGAAAAACCATAGCCTTGACTAGACAGACCTTGGTTGGCAAAGCAATGTCTCTGCTTTTGAATACGCTGTCTGGGTTGGTCATAACTTTTCTTGCAAGGAGTAAGTGTCTTTTAATTTCATGGCTGCAGTCACCATCTGCAGTAATTTTGGAGCCAAAAAAAAAAAAAAGTCTGACACTGTTTCCAGTGTTTACCCATCTATTTCCCATGAAATGATATGTATGTACTTCAGATCAGATCAGATTAGTTGCTAAGTTGTGTCTGACTCTTTGCGACCCCATGAATCGCAGCACGCCAGGCCTCCCTGTCCATCACCAACTCCGGGAGTCCACCCAGACTCACATCCATCGAGTCAGTGATGCCATCCAGCCATCTCATCCTCTGTTGCCCCCTTCTCCTCTTGCCCCCAATCCCTCCCAGCATCAGAGTCTTCTCCAATGAGTCAACTCTTTGCATGAGGTGGCCAAAGTACTGGAGTTTCAGCTTTAGCATCAGTCCTTCCAAAGAAATTCCAGGGCTGATCTCCTTCAGAATGGACTGGCTGGATCTCCTTGCAGTCCAAGGGACTCTCAAGAGTCTTCTCCAACACCACAGTTCAAAAGCATCAACTTTGCGCTCAGCCTTCTTCACAGTCCAACTCTCACATCCATACATGACCATAGGAAAAACCATAGCCTTGACTAGACGAACCTTTGTTGGCAAAGTAATGTCTCAGCATGTATATACATATACATGTATAACTTCACCAGTTAAAGTTATTTTCCAGGAAAGAAGGCTTACTGAGCTCATTATCTCACCAGTCTTGAAGTCCCACCTTTCATAGATGGTATTTTTAAAAAATAATCAGTTTATATGTGTCTCTTGGTACATTAGTAATAGAAATCATTTGACCTCTAGAAATACTTAATTTTCAAGGTTAGGAGATGGGGATAATATGTATTTATCACACAGGAGCAGATATTGAGTTAAATAACTTACTGCAAATGGTCATATTTAATCCCTGGAACAATTTTCCTTCACCACACTCTCACCTCTTTGGCACTTACTGAGCTCTAAATGGGGGCTTCACCAACTCAGAATGAGTTAACATCATCATGGTCTAAATTCTGTCCTGCTGCTGCTAAGTTGCTTCAGACGTGTCCGACTCTGTGCAACCACATAGATGGCAGCCAACCAGATTACCCTGTCCCTGGGATTCTCCAGGCAAGAAACCGGAGTTTTCTCTGGTTGCCATTTCCTTCTCCAATGCATGAAAGTGAAAAGTGAAAGTGAAGTCGCTCAGTCATGTCCGATTCTTCGCGACCCCATGGACTGCAGCCTACCAGGCTCCTCCGCCTCTGGAGGCACTGCAATTATAAAGGGCTGTCGAAGTATTAGAAAGGATTTCATTCCTAACTTTAGCAGCCATACCAGACATTGATAACTGAATATGCAAGCTATCTTTTTAAATCTGAATAGAGTCTCACAATTCTCCTCAACTTAATTATATAGATATTCTCTTCTCACAAATACTACTCTTTTGTTTAGAGGACTTATCAGATCAAATCCACAACAGAGATGGCCACAGGGAATGATGCTTATGTATAACTGTTGACTTGAATTTTAAAATTATATTTACAGTTTGAATCTTTTATTAGGATATTATACCATTTTTATAATTATATCATAGAAGAAAGTCACATTGTTTAAATAACAGCTTTAGAATCAGATAATCTGTATTTAAATTTTGTTTTCCTTCCTTTCTAGCTGTGGAATATGGGGAGACTTCCTGGCTTTCTGAATTCTTTTTCTTATAATTTGTCATTATTTTTCATCTATTTATCTTTCTATCCTCAAGCATAATGGTCATCGGAGTTAGAGTCACCCATTCCAGTCCATTTTAGTCTGCTGATCCCTAGAATGTCAATGTACATTCTTACTATCTACTGTTTGACTGCTTCCAATTTGTCTTGATTCATGGACCTAACATTCCAGGTTCCTGTGCAATATTGCTTTTACAGCATTGGACCTCGCTTCTATCACCAGTCACGTCCACAACTGGGTATTGTTTTTGCTTTGGCTCCATCCCTTCATTCTTTCTGGAGTTAATTATCCACTGATCTGTTGTAGCATATTGGTCACCTACTAACCTGGGGAGTTTCTCTTTGAGTATCCTATCATTTTGCCTTTTCATACTGTTGATGGGGTTCTCAAGGCAAGAACACTGAAGTGGTTTACCATTCCCTTCTCCAGTGGACCACATTCTGTCAGACCTCTCCACCATGACTCACCCGTGTTGGGTGGTCCCACATGGCAGGGCTTAGTTTCACTGAGTTAGACAAGGCTGTGTCCGTCTGATTAGATTGACTAGTTTTCTGTGACCATTATACCTACTACTGTGGGCAGGAACCCCTTAGAAGAAATGGAGTAGCCATCATGGTCAACCAAAGATTCCGAAATGCAGTACTTGGATGCAATATCAAAAACAACAGAATGATCTCTGTTCGTTTCCTAGGCAAACCATTCCATATCATGGTCATCCACATGTATTCCCCAACCAGTAACGCTTAAGTAACTGAAATTGAACTGTTCTGTGAAGACCTACAAGATCTTTGAGAACTAACACCCCAAAAAGATGTTCTTTTCATTATAGGGGACTGGAATGCAAAAGTAGGAAGTCAAGAAACACCTAGGGTAACAGGCAAATTTGGCCTTGGAATACAGAATGAAGCTGGACACAGGTTAATATAGTTTTGCCAAGAGAACCCATTGGTCATAGCAAACACCCACTTCCAACAACACAAGAGAAGACTCTACACATGGACATCACCATACGGTCAACATCAAAATCAGATTGATTATATTCTTTGCAGCCAAAGATGGAGAAGCTCTATAAAGTCAACAAAAACAAGCCCGGGAGCTGACTGTGGCTCAGATCATGAACTCCTTATTGCCAAATTCTGACTGAAATTGAATAAAGTAGGGAAAACCACTAGACCATTCAGGAATGACCTAAATCAAATCCCTTATGATTATACAGTGGAAGTGAGAAATAGATTTAAGGGCCTAGATCTGATAGATAGAGTGCCTGATGAACTATGGAATGAGGTTCATGACATTGTACAGGAGACAGGGATCAAGACCATCCCCGTGGAAAAGAAATTTAAAAAAGTAAAATGACTCTGTCTGAGGAGGCCTTACAAATAGCTGTGAAAAGAAGAGAAGCAAAAAGCAAAGGAGAAAAGGAAAAATATAAGCATCTGAATGCAGAGTTCCAAAGAATAGCAAGGAGAGATAAGAAAGCCTTCCTCAGTGATCAATGCAAAGAAATAGAGGAAAACAACAGGATTGGAAAGACTAGAGGTCTTTTCAATTAATATAGAGATACCAAGGGAACATTTCACACAAAGATGAGCTCAATAAAGGACAGAAATGGTATGGACCTAATAGAAGCAGAATATTAAGAAGAGGTGGCAAGAATACACAGAAGAACTGTACAAAAAGGATGTTCATGACAAAGATAATCATGATGGTGTGATCACTCACCTAGAGTCAGACATCCTGGAATGTGAAGTCAAGTGGGCCTTAGAAAGCATCACTACAAAAAAAAAAAAAAACTAATGGAAATGATGGAATTCCAGTGGAGCTATTGCAAATCCTTAAAGATGATGCTGTGAAAATGCACTCAATATATCAGCAAATTTGAAAAACTCAGCAGTAGCCACAACTTGAAAAGGTCAGTTTTCATTCCAATCCCAAAGAAGGGCAATGCCAAATAATGCTCAAACTACTGCACAATTGCGCTCACCTCACATACTAGTAAAGTATTGCTCAAAATTCTCCAAGCCTGGCTTCAGCAATATATGAACCATGAACTTCCAGATATTGAAGCTGGTTTATAGAAAAGGCAGAGGAACCAAGATCAAATTGTCAACATCCACTGGATCATGGAAAAAGCAAGAGAGTTCAAAAAAAACATCCATTTCTGCTTTATTGACTATGCCAAAGCCTTTGACTGTGTGGATCACAATAAACTGTGGAAAATTCTGAAACAGATGGGAATACCAGACTATATGACCTGCCTCTTGAGAAACCCATATGCAGGACAGGAAGCAACAGTTAGAACTGGACATGGAACAACAGACTGGTTCCAAATAGGGAAAAGGAGTACGTCAAGGCTGTATATTGTCACCCTGTTTATATAACTTCTATGCAGAGTACATCCTGGAATGTGAAGTCAAGTGGGCCTTAGAAAGCATCACTACGAACAAAGCTAGTGGAGGTGATGGAATTCGAGTTGAGCTATTCCAAATCCTGAAAGATGATGCTGTGAAAGTGCTGCACTCAATATGCCAGCAAATTTGGAAAACTCAGCAGTGGCCACAGGACTGGAAAAGGTCAGTGTTCATTCCAATCCCAAAGAAAGGCAATGCCAAAGAATGCTCAAACTACTGAACAATTGCACTCATCTCACACGCTAGTAAAGTAATGCTCAAAGTTCTCCAAGCCAGGCTTTAGCAATATGTGAACCATGAACTTCCTGATGTCCAAGCTGGTTTTAGAAAAGGCAGAGGAACCAGAGATCAAATTGCCAACATCTGCTGGATCATGGAAAAAGCAAGAGAGTTCCAGAAAAACAACTATTTCTGCTTTATTGACTATGCCAAAGCCTTTGACTGTGTAGATCACAATAAACTGTGGAAAATTCTGAGAGAGATGGGAATACCAGACCACCTGATCAGCCTCTTGAGAAATTTGTATGCAGGTCAGGAAGCAACAGTTAGAATTGGACATGGAACAACAGAATGACTGGTTCCAAATAGGAAAAGGAGTACGTCAAGGCTGTATACTGTCACCCTGTTTATTTAACTTATATGCAGAATACATCATGAGAAACGCTGGGCTGGAAGAAGCATAAGCTGGAATCAAGATTGCTGGGAGAAATATCAATAACCTCAGATATGCAGATGACTCTACCCTTATACCAGAGGTGAAGAGGAACTCAAAAGCCTCTTGATGAAAGTGCAAGTGGAGAGTGAAAAAGCTGGCTTAAAGCTCAACATTCAGAAAACGAAGATCATGGCATCTGGTCCCATCACTTCATGGGAAATAGATGGGGAAACAGTGGAAACAGTGTCAGACTTTATTTTTCTGGGCTCCAAAATCACTGCAGGTGGTGACTGCAGCCATGAAATTAAAAGATGCTTACTCCTTGGTAGGAACGTTATGACCAACCTAGGTAGCATATTCAAAAGCAGAGACATTACTTTGCCAACAAAGGTTCGTCTAGTCAAGGCTATGGTTTTTCCTGAGGTCATGTATGGATGTGAGAGTTGGAATGTGAAGAATGCTGAGCGCCAAAGAATTGATGCTTTTGAACTGTGGTGTTGGAGAAGACTCTTGAGAGTCCCCTGGACTGCAAGGAGATCCAACCAGTCCATTCTGAAGGAGATCAGCCCTGGGATTTCTTGGAGGGAATGATGCTAAAGCTGAAACTCCAGTACTTCGGCCACCTCATGCAAAGAGTTGCCTCATTGAAGAAGACTCTGATGCTGGGAGGGATTGGGGGCAGGAGGAGAAGGGGATGACAGAGGATGAGAAGGCTAGATGGCATTACTGACTCAATGGATGTGCGTCTGAGTGACCTCCGGGAGTTGGTGATGGACAGGGAGGACTAGCGTGCTGCGATTCATGGGGTTGCAAAGAGTCGGACACGACTGACGGACTGATCTGATCTGATCTGATCTTCCAAAGAACACCCAGTCCTTCCAATGTATATTCAGGACTGATTTCCTTTAGGATGGACTGGTTGGATCTCCTTGCAGTCCAAGGGACTCTCAAGAGTCATCTCCAACACCACAGTTCAAAAGCATCAATTCTTCGGTGCTCAGCCTTCTTCACAGTCCAGCTCTCACATCCATACATGACCACAGGAAAGACCATAGCCTTGACTAGGCGAACCTTTGTTGGCAAAGTGATATCTCTGCTTTTGAATATGCTACCTAGGTTGGTCATAACTTTCCTTCCAAGGAGTGTCTTTTAATTTCATGGCTGCAGTCACCATCTGTAGTGATTTTGGAGCCCAGAAAAATAAAATCTGACACTGTTTCCACTGTTTCCCCATCTATTTTCCATGAAGTGATGGGACCGGATGTCATGATCTTCATTTTCTGAATGTTGAGCTTTAAGCCAACTTTTTCACTCTCCACTTTCACTTTCATCAAGAGGCTTTTGAGTTCCTCTTCACTTTCTTACATAAGGGTGGTGTCATCTGCATATCTGAGGTTTTTGATATTTCTCCCGGCAATCTTGATTCCGACTTGTGTTTCTTCCAGTCCAGCATTTCTCATGATGTACTCTGCATAGAATTTAAATAAAATGGGTGACAATATACAGCCTTGACAAACTCCTTTTCCTATTTGGAACCAGTCTGTTCTTCCACATCCAATTCTAACTGTGGCTTCCTGACCTGCATACAGATTTCTCAAGAGGCAGTTCAGGTGGTTGATATTCCCATCTCTTTCAGAATTTTTCACAGTTTATTGTGATTCACACAGTCAAAGTCTTTGGCATAGTCAAGGACTGATTCTAAAGCTAAAACTCCAATACTTTGGCCACCTCATGCGAAGAGTTGACTCATGGAAAAGACTCTGATCCTGGGAGGGATTAGGGGCCGGAGGAGAATGGGACAACAGAGGACGAAATTGCTAGATGGCATCACTGACTCAATGGACATGAATTTGAGTGAACTCCGGGAGTAGGTGATGGCCAGGGAGGCCTGGCGTGCAGCAATTAATGGGATTTCAAGTGTTGGGCACGACTGAGCGACTGAACTGAACCGAACTGATTCTCAAGTATTATCACTCTTCCCCTGGCACCTAAGTTTCTGTTTCAGCCCTTTTAATAAATATATTGTATCATATATTTATTTAAATATCTTCCTCTTCTTTCTAAGGGCATTTTCCATTTTGCTAGAGCTTGGATAAGATCCTTCTATATTCATCTCAAGCATCAACTTCTCTATAACTGAGCATAGTTAATAACTCCTTTCATTATCTCACTATGATATTTTCTATTGTTAGGTACACTCACTGAAGCATCCACTTACTTTCAGGATAAGGATTTTATTGTAAAAACGAACTTTCCTCATTACCTGACTCTGTGTTTTATGCATACAAAGTCTGAACAAATGTTTGCTGGACAGAATTGCTTCAAGATTTATGAAAATATATTTGGAGCTAAAGTCATATTCATTCTCCTTCATAATCAATGTATAATAATGCTCATCTTAAAAAACATGGATCTAGCTACATTGGCAACAGAGATTAACTGTGTATTTTACAAGTCATTGCATCAAGATGGAAAAGAACACAGGTTTTGCATTGGGAGGGCATGTGCATTTTTTAGCAGATTTTTTAATATTATTATTATTGTTTCTAAATTAAATACTCTGTTTCTGAGTCCCAGTTTATGTTTTACCTACTCAGCCTCATCTTTGCTACTATCTCTTTTATTTCATGTTGTAGCAATACCAAATTCTCTCTCATAAATTCTTCACCCTTCCTTGAATTTCTGTATATGCTGTTACCTCTACTTAGGACATCCTCCACCTCCATTCTAGGCTTATTCATCTGGCAAACCTGCAATTCATTCTTTGAAGCTCAGCTGAAGCTACATCATCTGTGAAATAGTTCCTGACTTCCACAGTCAGGTTTGGGAATTTCTTTCCCTGTGTTTTTACTGGAATGTGCAGAAATAATTTGATGATGCTGCAATTAACTGTGCATTTATCTAAGTTTTTTGAGCCTAAATAATGGGTATTTCATTTTTTAATTTGGAGAAGTCAATGGCACCCCACTACAGTACTCTTGCCTGGAAAATCACATGGATGGAGGAGCCTGGTAGGCTGCAGTCCATGGGATCACTAAGAGTTGGACACGGCTGAGCGACTTCACTTTCACTTTTCACTTTCATGCATTGGAGAAGGAAATGGCAACCCACTCCAGTGTTCTTGCCTGGCGAAACCCAGAGACGGGACAGCTTGGTGGGCTCCCATCTCTGGGGTCGCATAGAGTCAGAAAAGACTGAAGCGGCTTAGCATCAGCAGCAGCAGCAGCATTTTTGAATTCTCATAACAACGGCTTATAGCATAAATTGGGAGTTCAATAAATATTTGATAAATTAATGAATTGTAAATTCATTAACAGTAAGATTTTCTTATCCATGCTTTCCCTAAAAAATAAATATTAACCTAATCGTAAAAATGTACCTATGTTTTGCTGGTGAAACTTAAATGTTTGCCAGTATAAAAGAATGCAAATGTGTCTGAAGCTCAAATCATAGAATGTCTAAAGAATGGCTTGGGAAGTGTTTTCAATTACATAGAAGTTCCTGCATTGTATACAGAAAAAGGAAATGGTATAATATTAAAGAGAGCTTTATATGTCCACGTTAATAACCACTCCACAAACACACACTGAGTGTAAAGTACTTGTGTAATAGCCTGGAAGTCATCTTGGACACTAACCGGCTATGATGGGGTGAGATTGAGTGAGGAGGAGGGCGGCTTCATGAATGAAAAAGTGAAAAGTTAATTCCATCAGTTTTTATAACATTTGAAAAAAGCCCTTTGTTTAAAAATTCCAGCTTGATATTATTTAACATAGTAATTTATTTTAGCAGTCCAAAAGAGTAGTAGATCACTATTTCATATTGAATATAGATACACAATATTTAATTTAACCTTCTCCTTACGGTTGGATGCTTAAGTATTTCATCTTTGGATACAATGTTTTTTCATAACTATTATTTTGAATAGTCTGAATACATTAAAAAATTTAGAAGTTTTATTTGAGAGATAGAAATAAATATTTTAAAATAAAGAAACATTACTGAGAAAGAAAAATAAACAGAATGGGACAAAATATTTGACAGTCTTATCTGTGGTAAGGATATAGTATCCAGAATACATAAGTTGCACTTACAATTCAACAACAAAAAGACCAAAGCTCAAAAATGGGTAAAGGTCTTGGTCCAGTGGTTAAGATTCCATACTTCCAATGCAGGGGGTGTAGGTTCAATCCCTGGTCAGGGGAACTAAACTCCCACATGCCTCATGGCTGCGTAGCTAAAAATTAAATTTAAAAAAATAGTTTAAATTTTTTATAAAGTGATCAAAGGTCTTAAGTAGGTATTTCTACAAATAAGACGTACAAATGGCCAATAAACATGAAAAGAAGCTCAACATCATCAGTCATATATAGAAAAATATAAATTAAAAAATGAGAATTCAAGTTTAACAAGACAGCTATAATGAAAAAAAATGAACTAAAAAGCCTCTTGATGAAAGTGAAAGTGGAGAGTGAAAAAGTTGGCTTAAAGCTCAACATTCAGAAAACGAAGATCATGGCATCTGGTCCCATCACTACATGGGAAATAGGTGGGGAAACAGTGGAAACAGTGTCAGACTTTATTTTTTGGTGCTCCAAAATCACTACAGATGTTGACTGCAGCCATGAAATTAAAAGACGCTTACTCCTTGGAAGGAAAGTTATGACCAACCTAGAGAGCATACTGAAAAGCAGAGACATTACTTTGCCAACAAAGGTCTGTCTAGTCAAGGCTATGGTTTTTCCTGTGGTCATGTATGGATGTGAGAGTTGGACTGTGAAGAAAGCTGAGCCCCGAAGAATTGATGCTTTTGAACTGTGGTGTTGGAGAAGACTCTTGAGAGTCCCTTTACTGCAAGGAGATCCAACCAGTCCATTCTGAAAGAGATCAGCCCTGGGATTTCTTTGGAGGGAATGATGCTAAAACTGAAACTCCAGTACTTTGGCCACCTTATGCGAAGAGTTGACTCATTGGAAAAGACTCTGATGCTGGGAGGGATTGGGGGCAGGAGGAGAAGGGGACAACAGAGGATGAGATAGCTGGATGGCATCACTGACTCAATGGGCGTGAGTCTGAGTGAACTCCGGGAGTTGGTGATGGACAGGGAGGCCTGACATGCTGCGATTCATGGGGTCGCAAAGAGTTTGACACAACTGAGTGACTGAACTGATAATGAAAAACTGAGGGGGTGAAGAAGTTCCATTACTTGTGGGAATGTAAAATGACTCAGCTACTGTAGAAAATAGTTTGGCTGCTTCTTATAATGTTTAACATAGGATTACCATACTACTTCCAGTTTTGGTTATATATCCAAAATAAAGGAAAACAAATACTCAAAGGAATAAATACATACATATGCATACTTATAATAGCTCTATTAACAATAGCCAAAAGGTGAAAAGCACTAAAATGTCCATAAAGAAATGACTAGATAAGCAAATTGTAGTATTTATAGACAATGTAATATTATCTAGCTGAAAAAAGAATGAATACTGACACATGATGCCATCTAGATAAACCCTGAAAATACACTAAGTCAAAGAAATCAGACACAAAAAGTCACATATTGTATGATACCATTTACATGAGATATTCAGAGTACATCAATCCACAGAAACAAAAAAGCAGATTGGTGGTAGGTTGAAACAGGCTAGAACAGGGAGAAAAGGGAAAATATTGTATAATGGATAAAAAAATTTCCTCTTGGGACAAGAAAAATATTTTGGCGGTGGCGGCATTGTAAATATACCTAATGCTACTGAGTTGCTCCTTTTAAAGTGGTTAGTTTTGTTTATAATTTTACTTCAATAAAAAAACAATGAAAATATTTATTGTATCATTGCAATTCAAAATCAGGATAAAAATGAGGTTTGCATTTCTATAAAAAATTTAAAACTGTTTGTTCTAGTTATGGGAAAAATGCCATTGATATTTTAATAGTAATTACATTGAATCTGAGAATTGCCTTGGCTAGTATGGGTATTTTAACAATATTAACTTTTCCAATCCAAGAACACAGTGAATTTTTCCATCTATTTGTGTTATCTTCAATTTCTTTCATAATTGTCTTATATTGTTCTTAGGACAAAGCTTTTACAGTGAACAGATTTATTTATACGTGTTTTATTCTTCTGATGTGGAGGTAAACGTGATTGTTTCTTTAATATCTCCTTCTGATAGTTTGTTTTTAGTGTGTAGAAACAAAAATAATACCTATATTCTCGAGACAGTACAAGTATAAAATTAGATAATATAATGTAAGAATCTATTATTTCCAGCACATTGCTAAGGAAATCATAGGTCATCAATAATAGTTGAAGTTGCTACTCTAAATAAACATGAAAAAAAATCCATTATTTATCTACAGCCTATCATTCTTAACCTATTAACATATCTTCTTCTGAATACCTTATATATGGTTATATTTTACATTATTTAAATAACCATGCAAGTTTTATTTTATTTAATTTTCTATTAAAGTATAATCACTACAAAATATTATGTATTACAGATCTACAATATCATGATTCACAATTTTTAAACGTTATCAAATCAGAGATCAGATCAGTCACTCAGTCGTGTTCGACTCTTTGCGACCCCATGAACTGCAGCACGCCAGGCCTCCCTATCCATCACCAGCTCTCGGAGGTCACTCAGACTCACATCCATCGAGTCAGTGATGCCATCCAGCCATCTCATCCTCCATCATCCCCTTCTCCTCCTGCCCCCAATCCCTCCCAGCATCAGAGTCTTCTCCAATGAGTCAACTCTTCGCATGAGGTGGCCAAAATACTGGAGTTTCAGCTTGAGCATCATTCCTTCCAAAGAAATCCCAGGGCTGATCTCCTTCAGAATGGACCGGTTGGATCTCCTTGCAGTCCAAGGGATTCTCAAGAGTCTTGAATCATAGCGCTCTGCCTTCTTCACAGTCCAGCTCTCACATCCATATACTCTACTTATAGTTATTAGAAAATATTGATGGTATTCTGCATGTTACACAGTTTATCCTGTCATTTATTTTATACCTAATAGTGTGCACCTCTTATTTCCTTGCCCCTGTACTGAACGCCGAAGAATTGATGCTTTTGAACTGTGGTGTTGGAGAAAACTCTTGAGAGTCCCTTGGACTGCAAGGAGATCCAACTGGTCCATTCTGAAGGAGATCAGCCCTGGGAGTTCTTTGGAAGGAATGATGCTAAAGCTGAAACTCCAGTACTTTGTCCACCTCATGCGAAGAGTTGACTCATTGGAAAAGACTCTGATGCTGGGCGGGATTGGGGGCAGGAGGAGAAGGGGACAACAGAGGATGAGATGGCTGGATGGCATCACTGACTCGATGGACGTGAGTCTGAGTGAACTCCAGGAGTTGGTGACGGACAGGGAGGTCTGGTGTGCTATGATTCAAGGGGTCGCATAGAGTCGGACACGACTGAGCGACTAAACTGAACTGAACTGATGTTTTCTTTGCCTCCCTCACTGGAAACTACTGGTTCATTCTTTACATCTATTGAGTCTGCTGCTTTTGTGTTCTATTCATTGGTTGGTTGTATTTTTTAGATTCCTCATATATGTGATGGGCTTCCCTGGTGGTTCAGCTGGTAAAGAATCCACTTGCAAATGCGGGAGACCTCGGTTTGATCCCTGGATTGGGAAGATCACCTGGAGAAAGGAATGTATTCTGGTACATTCTCCAGTATTCTGGCCTGGAGAATTCCATTGACTGTATAGTCCCTAGGGTCACAAAGAGCTGGACCCAACTGAACGACTTTCACTTTCACTTTCATATATGTGATACCATGCAGTATTTGTCTTTCTCTGACTTATTTCAGTGAGCTTAATGACTTTCCAGTCTATCCATGTTGCTGCAAATGGCAAAACTTTCATTTTCAAGTAGATTGGATGATAAGTAGGGCTTGTGGTGGTAAATTTGGGCATGAAATCAGTGCTTATTTCATAAGTACCCAGAAACTTTTGATCCAAAAGCCATGCATTATCGGCTGAACCAAGGGTGGCCATGCATGCTTGTTTCTTTTTATTTTATTCTTATCTTACAAACAGAAAGAGCATGGGCCTCAGAGCTAGACTGGTTTGAGAGCCATTGCTGGTTCCACAGTTTATAAACTGTATTATTTGGGACTAATTATTTAACCACACTAATATGGGAAATAGATGGGGAAACAGTGGAAACAGTGTCAGACTTTATTTTTCTGGGCTCCAAAATCACTGCAGATGGTGACTGCAGCCATGAAATTAAAAGACGGTTACTCCTTGGAAGGAAAGTTATGACCAACGTAGATAGCATATTCAAAAACAAAGACATTACTTTGCCAACAAAGGTCCGTCTAGTCAAGGCTATGGTCTTTCCTGTGGTCATGTATGGATATGAGAGTTGGACTGTGAAGAAGTCTGAGCACCAAAGAATTGATGCTTTTGAACTGTGGTGTTGGAGAAGACTCTTGAGAGTCCCTTGGACTGCAAGGAGATCCAACCAGTCCATTCTGAAAGAGATCAGCCCTGGGATTTCTTTGGAGGGAATGATGGTGAAGCTGAAACTCCAGCACTTTGGCCACCTCATGCGAAGAGTTGACTCACTGAAAAAGACTCTGATGTTGGGAGGGATTGGGGGCAAGAGGAGAAGGGGATGACAGAGGATGAGATGGCTGGATGGCATCACTGACTCGATGGACGTGAGTCTGGGTGAACTCCGGGAGTTGGTGATGGACAGGGAGCCCTGGCGTGCTGCGATTCATGGGGTCGCAGAGTCGGACACGACTGAGCAACTGAACTGAACTGAACTGAACCTCTATTTCCTCTTCTAAGAAGTGCAGATGATAACAGTGACGGAGCCAGGCTGCCACCAGGCCAGCATCCAGTACTCTGTGTGAGGTGTCTAGCAAGGTGCCTGGCATCATCATTGCTAATTAATGGTACTTTGTATTATATTATCATTTAGTTATTATGGCCTGCTCACTGGGGCCTTTGAGGCCTAAGGCTTATAGTCCGGGTACTCATGCTGAGTCTCAGTGAAGACAGGAGAGAGATCCAGCACAGTCAATGGGGGGACTCAAGAACTGAGCCTGGTATCAACTACTAAGTCTGCAACTTGAATCTCAGCAACCTAGAGACCAGAGTTCCATATTTTCAGGAAAGAAACTGCAGGGATTTTCATTTGGATAAACATACCATATCAACACACACATACACATACCCAGATGCCAATTTTGGAGGTACCTCAAATACATTGTTGAGACCACCAGCAGATAATCACCTATCTAGGCATGTACAGTTTTAATAAGCTTTTTTGAAATGTAAAATATATTATATTTATTATAAACAAGTTTAAAATACTTTGCAATGAAAATAAAGTTATCTGTAGCCAGTATTAATATGTATCTGATTTAACTACCAACCAACAGAGGATGAGATGGTTGGATGGCATCACTGACTCAATGGACATGAGTCTGAGTAAACTCCGGGAATTGGTGATAGACAGGGAGGTCCAGAGTGCTGCAGTCCATGGGGTCACAGAGTCGGACACGACTGAGTGACTAAACTGAACTGAAGCCCCTTCAGAGATCTCTTGTGTAAATCTTTACTATTATAAATGCAAAACCCTTTTTCTCAAGTTAAGTTGTGACTATGCTTGCCTTACTAAAGTTATTATTATGTTGGTAAGAGATTTTCTAATATTTTTTCTCAAAAAATTTACATATTTTAGTAAATCTAATTATGTGCCCTGAGACTTTTAAGAGTTTATTACATTGCACATATCACACCTGTGCAATTTAAACAATCACTTGTGTTCTCTACTAGCACTTAGTGAGATTACTTTGAAGTTTGTCTCAAATGCTTTTAGGCACTGATTCTTAATACCTTATATTAATGCCAATTATTTCTAATGAAAATATGAAGATCAAGATTATATACTTGAGCTTGTAGTCAAATATCACTGTCCTCCACTACAAAAGAGACTTAATAATAAAATGCAATGCAGATTCAATGTATATTAACTTTGTCAAGATGTGTGAAAGATCAGTTTGTAATAATGCTAGACAACAGACAGGGCCACATGATGTATAAAATGTTCCCACTGAGAGGATGGATGGATGGTTTAACCCCATGGTGAGGTACGGTAGCATCATTCCTATTTTATAGTAACAACAACAACAAAAGTTAACCAATATATGGATATGCCAAGACTGTTCTTACATGTTTAAATTTAAGATTATCTTTCATCAAAGAAGATTTTTGGTCATGTGAATTACAATATTTAAGATAAATTACATTTTAATGTCCATAAAAGGAATATGGCACAAAGGAACATTGATTTCACTTGCCAAGGACACATGGGATTCATCTTCTCTCAGACACTGTGTCACTATATTGCTTTTCTGGGCCCTATAAGAAATAGAGGAATAGGGCAAAATGGCTACATTATGCAAACACTGACTCTGGAAAATGGTTGTGCAAAGATATCTCTGAGTGAGTGGTTATCACATAGAGACCAGTCATAGTCCACTTGGGTCCACTCTGTGTTCACTCTTTACTTTCCATGTTTTCCGTTCAGCTGTATGACGGTAAGGGTTGGCCTTCCCTGGTACTTCAGCTAGTGAAGAATCCACCTGCAATGAGGGAGACCTGGGCTCTATCATTCGGTTGGGAACATTCCCTGGAGAAGGGCATAGCAACCCACTCCAGTATTCTTGCCTGGAGAATTCCCATGGACAGAGGAGCTTGGCAGACTACAGTCCCTGGGGTCACAGAGAGTCAGACACTTCAAGACTAAGGGTTAGTACTAAACAATGGGAGCAGGGGAAAGGGCCTGTGATTGTAAAGCAAAAGTATGTGAGTCTGAATTTCAGTTTTATCACTTAGAAATTATGCAAATTTTTGCTTTTATGACAACACTCTGGGCTTTACCTTTCTTATCTTTAAACTTGGGATAATATTACCTCCTTGCATAATCCCTAAAAGACGGAGATTAGATTTTGAATCTAACAAAACCAATACAGGGTTCATAGCATATACGCATTCATAAAATTCTAAGTATCAGATCCCTTGCTACTGAGGAAAAGACGTAAGAGAGGATTTGAACCATGGAGAAAAGTTTGAAGTGCAATCTTCATATTAAATGGATTGGAATGGTGATGACCAAATTCTTTCTATGTACAAAAAGTATTAAGACCCTAAAAGGGAGGCTTTTGTAAGGAAATTTATTAATAGTTAAATGATAATTGAGGCAGGCACTGAAGAGAAATGGATGGGATTAAACGTGAAACTGGGTAGGGTGATTGCATCCAGCGGCAGACTGGTTCCCTAATACTCCTGTCTTACATATTAGAAAATCCAGTGTGGGAGTTTCTAAGTAGCCATTCCAAGGTCATAAGGAGTATGTGTTAGAATGAGGACTGGAGACCAAAGTGGCTGAGAGCATTCTTAGTGCTCTCTCGTTAGCCTCTTATTGTTTCTGGGCTTTTCTCTCCCTACCCATGAAGTGAATGGTGGCAGTGGTTTCGTCACTAAGTCCTGTCCGACTCTTGCATGCCCACAGACTGTGGCCCGCCAGGTTCCTCTGTCCAACAGGTCTTTAAAGACACATCATTCTTTGAATGTCCCGTGATAGTCAATATCTGAACCAAGGCACACATAATGCATGATTTAATAGTTTTTTGTTATAAAGCCAACTTCAAACCCTGCCTATTTCTCTGTAACTCAGGCAAAGTTTGTTAACGTAAAAAAAGTTCTGTTATCTTATATAAAAACCAAAACCAAAAAGTGGTATATATACCAGCTAACACTCAGGATTTACAGTTACTATATATGCAAAGTGTTTAATACTGAGCCAGGCATAGTAAGCATGGAAAAACAGTAGATCTGATTTTTACAACTATATTTTGCAATATTCTTATTGATTCTTTACATCTTTTTATTTAGAAGCAAAAATATGGAGTTAGTTGCTTAGAAAAGCGCTAAGTGAAGCTTTTACTTCAGGTCAATAAAAGCTAGCTCTGGACCATTTTGTAAGCAGTCATACTTAACTTTGAATCCCTAGTGTTGCAGAGAGCCTTTAAGTGTGATTCTGGGGGCTAGCAGAGTGGGAGGAGAGCCCTTCCCACTCTCCTCTTCCTGTTTATATGTGTCAAGCAAGCAAGGATCTGGTGTCTGAGAAGCTTTCAGTGAAATTCCCAACCTCAACATCACCAAAAGTCCTTGACACGGACACCCAGGAGCATCAAAAAGCAATGAAAAAGGTTGCTCAAGCCTGTCTGAGATAACTAAGTATAAGGACCTTGGAGGATTTTTGTGAGCCACTGAAATAGATTTTAGAGAGCTAAATTTGTATTTGTCTTTACATTTTATTGCATTTCCATCTGACCACAGCCCCGACAGATGCTGCTTCAAGCTCCAAATAGTTCAACTAGTGAATCTGAAGAAGGCTCCTGGGATAGGCATCTTTTAACACTCAACTGCTTTTTTTTTTTTTTTTCACACTCTTTCTCTCTGGCTTCTCAAGGAATCATTTTCTTTTGCACTTGAAGGGGCTTTTGTGAAGTGGCCTGGAAGTGAGATTGTGCATCCATCTCAGCAAAATTCATCCAGGATGAAAATGCCAAAAGGGACCCGCTTGTTTTTATTCTGAACACTCCCTTCAGTGGTCTGAATGCAAAAGCAAAACGCTTCCTGCCAGCCTCTGTAACTCCACAGAGGGCTATCAACACCTTCTTCCAATCTAGGTCTTCATCAAAGCTGATGGAGTGAAGTCCTTAACAAGCAGGGACTTGATCATACAATGAAAAAAAAAAAAAAAGAAAGAAAAAAACAGGTAGCTGATCTCATCAATCAATGGCAAAACTACAACTGAAATCTTTAGAATTTATACAAGAGAATCAAGGACACAGAGGAAAAAATATTCATAAGGTGTTCAAAATGCACGCGCTCAAAATGCTTGCAAGGGAGATAAAAGCATTGGTTTTAGGGTCAGATGATGGGGTCTCAGAGGCGACTTTACTAATTTACATTCATGAAGCTTTGGTAACTCATTCTCTGAGCTTCAGTTTACTCATAGCTAAATGGAAATAGTATTAAGATGGCAGATGTACAAAGCAGGAAGAGTGAAGAGCAGTGGGGAATGTTTAGCTTGCATGGGGACAGGTTAAAAACAAGGAATGTACATGGAGGAGGCACCTTACTTTAAAAGTTCTTGTGCTATAACAAATTTTGACATGGATATAAGACCCTGTGTCCCCTTCTCTGTCTTCTTCTTTGTGCTCCAACATCATACTTGCACTGTGCTAAGAGCCTTATTTTCCCTGTCTACCTTCCTGCATTGTCTGTGGGGTGGCAGAGGCTATAGCTGATCATGTCTTATCTGGCTTTCTATTTTTGGCATCTGCACAGGGCCTGGAACTGAGTAGCCACTTAACCAAAATTAATTTGATGTACAGCCTAAAGAAAAATGTGAAAGTCATTCAGTTGTGTCCTACTCTTGGTGACGCCCGTGGACTGTATAGCCCACCAGGCTCCTCTGTCCATGAAATTCTCCAGGCAAGAATTCTGGAGCGGGCTGCCACTTCCTTCTCCAGACTAAGCATTATATAAATGAATGGATTCTGTCTTGTTAAAGAGAATACTAGAATTGCAAGAGAGGAGTAGCATCAGCTACTTGACCCTTCTTTTCTACACAGGGTTCCTGCAGCTCAAGGGGTCTGGCCCGCATTCACACAGTAACGCAGAGGGAGATACAGAATAAGGATGTTCATCTCCAGTCTTCTGAACATGGGCCTTCTCTACAGCATTGCACTGCCTCCATTCATTATGCTTCTGCTGTATTCAGATGCCAGAAAATGAGGAATCAGAGAATGCACATTTTTTTATAAAGAGCTAGTATGACTGATTTTCTCCTTTTACTTTTTGTGAAGAAATCTTTGTAAAGCAACTGCAACCTTTACAGGTAACTTTTATTAGCTGAAGTGGGTTCTGGGAATGTTTAAAATCCTTTGGACAGCATATTTTCTGACAAAGCACATGGACCAGATATCTGACAAAATGCTGATTCCAGACAGAGAGAAGCTAGCATTTTCAGAATAAAACCTATAAGAGCATAAAGAAAAGTGTACCATTGTATTTAGGAACTGGCTGGATTAGCTTCTGATAAATGCATGTTAGAAATCTTCATGGGTTAATAAAAAATAATTTCACAGCTAATCTTAAGATATGTATGCAGTTGAAAGATTATGAGCTTCCATTTTCATACTCTGGCATATAAATCAATAAACCTAGATCACACTGAGTCAGGATTTGTGATAAGTATGACTGAAGAAAACTGATGTTTACTTTTAAATTATCCTAGGAAAAAGAGCTATAAAGAAGTTTTCACATGGATTATATTGTCAGAGCAGTGATGAAATTCCTTAGGTGAAACTTTTTGCCCATTTCGCTCTAATATTAGTTTTGAGTGCAGAGCCTCTCCTATTTGAGTTCAGGCCTGTCACTTGGTGATTGTAACTTGGGACAAACGTAGTGGGTTTAATTGAATGTTAACTGACTGCTCTGAAGAATGAGAATAATGCTAATGACCTTGTTGTCTCGTAGGATGGCCATGAAAACTGAACGGGAGAATGTACCTGCATTGTTAAATGAAAACATGCTTCGCTTCAGTGCAGGTTCAGCTATAATTATCACTAGTAATAATGTGACAATGATCACAAATCATTATTCCTGTCAAGAAAATCTAGACATGCCATATGTTTTTGCTTATTTTATGCTTCTGGATTTACTTGAAAATATCAAAACTATAGTTTACAACATATCGTTCATTCAAAGCTGTCTCTAATTTATTCTAGCTTACTTCCTAATTAGTAAGGTTTCAGGTTTCCTCACATCTAAAATGCTCACATATGATCATCTTTGGTGGACTGAATTATCCCTGCTTCTTGGCCCTGGGTTATTTTCACTAATGGAAGATTATGTGTGTGCTTTCACATACCTCAGAGCAACCATGTGATTTACTTTGCCAATGAAATATGGATAAATGTAACGAATGCCATTTCTAGGAGAAGTTTTGTGTACAAGCTAATGATTTTAGGTGTCTCTTTTCCCATTTCTACAACCAAATTGCCCCAAACAGGTAGTTTTGTGAGTCTGGGTTTCAGAAAGAGAATGGCATAGAATAGGGCCACACACAACCCATAATGAATATATGATATATGCTAGAAATATATTTTGAAATAATAAGTCATGTTGATTTTGAGGTCATTTGTTATCATAGAATAAATTAGCTTGAATTTACTGAACAGCGTAACAGTGAATGGAACTGTTCCACTGTGATGGACAGGGAGGCCTGGCATGCTGCGATTCATGAGGTTGTAAAAAGCCAGACACGACTGAGCGACTGAACTGAACTGAGCATGGCCCTGCCCATCAGAACAAGACCCACTTTCCCCCTCAGTCAGTCTCTCCCATCAGGAAGCTTCCATAAGCTTCTTATCCTTCTCCATCAGAGGGCAGACAGAATGAAAACCACAGTCACAGAAAACTAACCAATCTGATAACATGGACCACAGTTTGTCTAACTCAATGAAAATATGAGCCATGCTGTGTAGGGACACCCAAGATGGATGTGTCATGGTGGAGAGTTCTGACAAAACTGGAAAGTGACGTGAAAATGAGAGTCACTCAGTCATGTACGACTCTGTGGCACCATGGACTATACAGTCCATGGAATTCTCCAGGCAAGAATACTGGAGTGTGTAGCCTTTCCTTTCTCCAAGGGATCTTCCCAACCCAGGGATCGAACCCAGATCTCCCATATTGCAGGCAGATTCTTTCCCAGTAGAGCCACAGGGAAGTCCAAAACTGGAAAGACAAAAACTGGAAAGGGAAGACCAACCTGGAAAGGAAATGGCAAACCACTTCAGTATTCTTGCCTTGAGAACACCATGAACAGTATGAAAAGGCAAAAAGATAGGACATTGAATGATGAACTCCCCAGGTTAGTAGGTACCCAATATGCTACTGGAGATCAATGGAGAGATAATTCCACAAATAATTAAGAGACGGAGCAAAAGCAAAAACAACACACAGTTGTGGATGTGACTGGTGATGGAAGTAAAGGCTGATGCTGTGAAAAGCAATATTATATAGGAACCTGGAATGATAGGTCCATGAATCAAGGCAAATTGGAAATGGTCAAACAGGAGATGGCAAGAGTGAATGTCGACATTCTAGGAATCAGCAAACTAAAATGGATTGGAATGGGTGAATCTAACTCAGATGACCATTATATCTACTACTGTGGGCAAGAATCCCTAGAAGAAATGGAGTAGCCATCATAGTCAACAAGAGTCCAAAATGCAGTTCTTGGATGCAATCTCAAAAATGACAGAATGATCTCTGTTCATTTCCAAGGCAAACCATTTAATATCACAGTAATCCAAGTCTATGCCCCAACCAGTAACACTGAAGAAGCTGAAGTTGACCATTTATATTAAGACCTACAAGACCTGCTAGAACTAATACCCTCAAAAGAGATGTCCTTTTCATTATAGGGGACTAGAATGCAAAAGTAGGAAGGCAAGAGATACCTGGAGTAACAGGCAAGTTTGGCCTTCGAGTACAAAACGAAGTGGGGCAAAGGCTAACAGAGTTTTGCCAAGAGAACACACTGGTCATAGCAAATACCCTCTTCCAACAACACAAGAGAAGACTCTACTCATGGACATCACCATATGGCCAACACTGAAATCAGATTGATTATATTCTTTGCAGCCAAAAATGGAGGTCTATGCTGCTGCTGCTGCTGCTGCTGCTAAATCATTTCAGTCATGTCCGACTCTGTGAGACCCCATAGATGGCACTCCACCAGGCTCCCCCATCCCTAGGATTCTCCAGGCAAGAACACTGGAGTGGGTTGCCATTTCCTTCTCCAATACATGAAAGTGAAAAGTGAAAGTGAAGTCACTCAGTCGTGTCTGACTCTTCGCGACCCCATGGACTGCAGCCTACCAGGCTCCTCCATCCATGGGATTTTCCAGGCAAGAGTACTGGAGTCGGGTGCCATCGCCTTCTCCGGGAGAAGGTCTATACAGTCAGCAAAAAAACAAGACCAGGAGCTAACTGTGGCTCAGATCATGAACTCTTTATTGCCAAATTCAGACTGAAATGGAAGAAAGTAGGGAAAACAACTAGACCATTCTGGTATGACCTAAATCAAATCCCTTACAATTATACAGTGGAAATGACAAATAGATTCAAGGGATTAGATCTTACAGGAGGCAGTGATCAAGAACATCCTCAAGAAAAAGAAATGCAAAAAGGCAAAATGGTTGTCTGAGGAGGCTTTAGGAATAGCTGAGAAAAGAAGACAAGCTAAAGGCAATGGAGAAAAGAAGATATATCCATTTGAATGCAGAGTTCCAAAGAATAGCAAGGAGATATAAGAAAGCCTTCTTCAGTGATCAATGCAAAGAAATAGAGGAAAACAATAGAATGGGAAAGACTAGAGATCTCTTCAAGAAAATTATAGATACCAAGGGAACATTTCATGCAAAGATGGGTACAATAAAGGACAGAAGTAGTCTGGACCTAACAGAAGAAGATATTAAGAAAAGGTGGCAAGAATATACAGAAGAACCATACAAAAAAGATCTTCACGATGCAGATAATCACAATTTTGTGATTACTCACCTAGAGCCAGACATCCTAGAATGTGAAGTCAAGTGGGCCTTAGAAAGCATCACTACAAACAAAGCTAGTGGAGGTGAGAGAATTCCAGTTGAGCTATTTCAAATCCTAAAAGATGATGCTGTGAAAGTGCTGCACTCAATATGCCAGCAAATTTGGAGAACTCAGCACTGGCCACAGGACTGGAAAAGATCAGTTTTCATTCTGATCCCAAAGAAAGGCAAGCCCAAAGAATGCTCAAACTATCACACAATTGCACTCATCTCACACACTAGCAAAGTAATGCTCAAAATTCTCCAAGCCAGGCTTTAACAGTACATGAACCTTGAACTTCCAGAGGTTCAAGCTGGATTTATAAAAGGTTAGAGAATGAGAGATCAAGTTGCCAACATCCGTTGGATCATCAAAAAAGCAAGAGAGTTCCAGAAAAATATCTACTTCTGCTTTGTTGACTATGCCAAAGCATTTGACTGTGTAGATCACAAAATCTGTGGAAAATTCTTCAAGAGATGGGAATACCAGACCACCTTATCTGCCTCCTGAGAAAACTGTATGCAGGTCAGTAAACAAGAGATGGAACTGGACATGGAACAACAGACTGGTTCCAAATAGGAAAAGGAGTATGTCAAGGCTGTATATTGTCACCCTGTTTATTTAACCTATATGTAGATTACATCATGAGAAAGCCAGGCTGGATGAAGCACAAGCTGGGATTAAGATTGCTTGAGAAATATAAATAACCTCAGATATGCAGATGACACCACCCTTATGGCAGGAAGTGAAGAAGAACTAAAAAGCCTCTTGATGAAAGTGAAAGAGGAGAGTGAAAAAGCTGGCTTAAAACTCAACATTCAAAAACTAAGATCATGGCATCTGATCCCATCACTTCATGGCAAATATATGGGGAAAAAATGGAAACAGTGAGAGAATGGTTTTTGGACTCCAAAATCACTGCAAATGGTGATTGCAGCCATGAAATTAAAAGAAACTTGTTCCTTGGAAGAAATGCTATGACCAACCTAGACAGGATATAAAAAGCAGAGACATAACTTTGCCAAAAAAGGTCCATCTAGTCAAAGCTTTGGTTTTTCCAGTAGTCATGTATGGATGTGAGAGTTGGACTATAAAGAAAGCTGAGCACCTTAGAATTGATGCTTTTGAACTGTGGTGTTGGAGAAGATTCTCAAGAGTCCCTTGGACTGCAAGGAGATCGACTCAGTCCATCCTAAAGGAGATCAGTCCTGAATATCATTTGAAGGACTGATGCTGAAGCTGAAACTCCAATACTTTGGCCACCTGATGCAAAAAACTGACTCATTGGAAAAGACTGTGATGCTGGGCAAGATTGAAGGCAGGAGGAGAAGGGGAAGACAGAAGATGGGATGGTTGGATGGTATCACCGACTCAATGGACATGAGTTTGAGTAAGCTCTGGGAGTTGGTGATGAATGGGGAAACCTGGAGTGCTGCAGTCCATGGGGTCACAAAGAGTCAGACACGACTGAGTGCACTTAATTGAATGTTTGAATCCAATCTAAGTAGCCTTTCTAAACAATATCTCTATCATGATGGATTAATTTCAAACTTGGCCAGAAGGTACAGACTTATGAAAAGTACATTCTCATCCCTGAAAGGATATGGGCAGTCAAGAGTAAACTACTCTAAAATTTTATGAACCAGGCCTCCATTGTCCATCCAAGCCAGTTAGCAAAGTAACCAAAATTGCCTTGGTCTCCAGGCATCTTTATCATATACACAGCCAAACACAGAGACCACATGGGCTAGTTAAGTGACCATAGCCCATGGGATGGGCTATTACCTGACATGCTGAATTTAATTTATTAAAAAAAATTAAATTGAAAATATTTACAATATAGTCTTTTTAAAATATGGAAATAAAATGGTAAGTTGTATGATTTCAACCTATGAAAACCAGGCATAACCTTAAAACAGTTTTAAGAATTAGAAAGAAATTTATTAACGTTGCAACAGTTGATTTCTCTGCATGGTAATTCTCTGATTTTTTATTTTATTTCCTGATAAGCATGTCCTCAATGATTTTTTTCTAGAATGGGTATATAGATTTATAATCACACATATAGAAAATACATATTGGTAAAAATAAACCTATAAAATACACAGATGAGCATCACAGCTTGTCTTTGGTAAGATTAGTTTTGTTTACAGTAGGTAATGCAGTCCACTCACCAGATTTAGACATTCTCTTTGGAAATAAGTGAATCTTATTATCAGGAGTGCTTCATGAAGCAGTTATGATTTATCTTGATCAATCGTTCAAACGTGTTTCTACTTTAAGAACTGCCTTAATGCCTTAAACAGGGCAGGACTTGGTTGAACTTTTATATAGGATTAAAACACCCTATAATTAACTTTTTTATATACTGAGTTAAAACTTAATGAAAACGTGAGGTGAAACACAAAGACTTAATTTGCAGACTCTTTTCCTTTTCCACATCATGAGCTAAGTGTTAGTTTACTGCTCTTTTTCTCTGAGGCACCTTTTTCTGACCAGAATACGACTTGCTAAATGCCCATTCACAAAGAGAACACAGAAAAAGAACACAGAGATGTGGAACCAAGAAAGAAAGGGTGGAGTTCAAGCTTCTGGGGATGGCAAGCGCCTGGGAACTCTGACTTGGGAGTCAGACCAATTTAAACCCTAATCTCAGCTCTTAGTGTAATTATGGGCATATCACTTAATCTTTAAACCTCAATTTGTATTATCTTAAAATAGGAATAATAATGTGTGTGTGTATGTCTGTGTGTGTGTAAGTGAGCTCAGTTGCTCAGTTGTATCTGACTGTTTGCAACCCCATCAGCTGTAGCCTGCCATGCTCCTCTGTCCATGGAATATTCCAGACAAGAATACTATAGTGGTTGCCATTTCGTACTCCAGGGGACCTTCCCAACCTAAGGATCGAATCTGCATCTCCTTGCATCTCCTGCATTAGCAAGAATATTTTTTTTTATCACCGTGCCACCTGGGAAGCCCCCAATTAATAAATGTACCTTAGAGAATTATCTAAAGATTGAACAGGCCAGTACTCATAAAATATAACTGGCACATTCTTAAGGGCACAACAAAAATTAATTGTTGATTTGTTGAAGACTCTTCATGTGTGGCTCATGATTATGCCTCCAACTTTACGTCACACAGTATTATCCCTCTTCCCACCTCCTGCACCTTTAGTCTAAGTCACCAGGAATACTTGCCATTTCTTAAACATCTTACTATTTTCTACCTACCGCCAAAGCTATTATTTTCTTGCAAAATCCAATCTCCTTTCCTTATACAACAGTATAATTTTCACTTGACACATGGTCTTTAGGAACATACACCACAAACCCCAGCCTCCTTTGCAGCTACGCCCCTAGCTTTTGGAAAATTAGATATACAGTGATTCTGTAGAATCTTAAGACAGAATTTGGATACCTCCTTTGCCCCTGTTTTTCTTCTTTCCTTTATCCTGCTATCAAAATAAAGATATGAACTTGGACCAAGAGATGAGGGTCATGCCCAGAGGTAGTTAAAAAGTGAGTTAGAAAAAGCCTCGATCCCCAAGGACTAAGTTGGTTCTGAAACAGTCTTTGAGAAAAGAAATAAACATCCGTCTTGCTGCATCCACTATCATTTGATGCTCCCCTGGTACTCACAGGCAAACTTATTTCTACCTGAGAGTGCCAAGCTCTTCACATATGAAAATGCTACATAAATGCTATTTCTTGCACCTATTTTTCATAGAAGTTGTTGACTGCTTTCCATAAACATGCAACCTCCTCCAAGATTCCTTCCCAGATTCCACAGGCAAGTCTCGGCATATATGGCATCCCTACCATGGCATTGCTCACCATGCATTTTAATGATCACTTTTTTTGACTGTTTCCCTTTCTACATTGTGAGATCCTTAGGGGCTAACTGTTGTTTCTTACTTATTTCTAGATTACACATGCTCTCTGGAAAGTTCAATCCAGACAGGTACTAGAAACATGTTCAATAAATAAATAAGTAGATGAATGAATGACTGATTGAGAAAAAAAAATCCATACGAATTTCTCCGTTACTAGTCAGCCAAGGTCCTCACATCACTCAATTTTCTTCTTATCTACTTATCACCACCGCCCATCCCCACCTCCCAGCCATAGAAAGGAGTTGCTTCACCAGTGAGTTACAATTGCCTTCAGAGTTCCTTAGTCACATCAGAATGCCCTCTTTCAAGGTTCACAGTAAATTCCTATTGATTTTTTTCTAACCAGAAATCTCGGATTCACTGATGTGACTGCAAAGGAAAGTAGGAGGAACAGTATGAAATTCATTCCCTACCTAAATCTTCATTACCTTCTGCTGTTCTCGTTTCAAGAAGATTCAATTACGTATTACATGCACAAGTTCTTTTTTTTTTTTTTAACCTTAGGGCTGCTTATGAAAAATTAAACTAGTTACATAAAAGAGATTATATTGCTCTTCTTCCACATCTCAGTGGGGAAAAAAATGAATCATCAGAAACTAGAATAGACCAATACAAGTTATTTTGATTTAAACCTCAGATTAGTTCACTGGTGGGGTTTATGTGCTAGTCTAATGCTACTACAAATTTTCCTAAAATATCAATACAAAAATGTGATTAGATCTTCTTTCAAGGTTTTATTTCCTCCAATCTACAGAATATAAATTGCTTTCTAAAGACTCTCTTTACCTTACCGAGTAATCCATATTGCTTAAATTTTTATATGTGGCAAATATAGCCCTGGCTACATTATCACAACTCAGACATGTTTAAATTCAGATTCAATTGGTTCCAATTATAGTGACTTCAGCCAATCGAAAAGGGATTTTAATCTGAAATATATGTTTTCAATGGTTCAGAGGATTTTAGAATTTTGAACTCTGCTTTCTCAGTTAGCTTCTTTAAGTGATATGGAAACAAATAAGGAGAACTGAGGCTCACCTTGATTACAGCATAACTCAAACTTAACTACTGGTAAAGATGATTCACAAAGCCTTCAAGCAATTTGAGCTATAAAGAGTGTTTACTCTTTATAGACCAGGGCCCATTATATCCATATAATTTTATACTTGGGGGACTTGCTATTCCATTCAGTTCAATTTAACAACTTTTTGAGCGCCTACTAGGGGCCAGTCACTGCCTGGTAGTGGGAGGAATTGTCTCAGGTAAACAGTGCAGCTCGGTAGATAATTTCAACAGTCTAGCAACTTAACAACAGTCTAGCAACTTACAATGGAGAAGGCAATGGCACCCCATCCCAGTACTCTTGCCTGGAAAATCCCATGGACAGAGAAGCCTGGTAAGCTGCAGTCCACGGGGTCACTAGGAGTCAGATACAACTGAGTGACTTCACTTTCACGCATTGGAGAAGGAAATGGCAACCCACTCCAGTGTTCTTGCCTGGAGAATCCCAGGGATGGGGGAGCCTGGTGGGCCGCCGTCTATGGAGTCGCACAGAGTCGGACATGACTGAGGTGACTTAGCAGCAGCAGCAGCAACTTACAAAAGGAAAAGCACAGAAATTAATGAGCAGCAGGTAAGAGGCAACTAGCCCAGGTGTGGCTGAATACATGCATCCTTTCCAGAAGACCTGATATCTATACTGAAATTGTAAAGACACCTTGTGATTATTCATGTACAACAGTGAAGGGGGAAGGTATTCCACACAGAAGAGGTATTGGGAGGAAAGAGATCAAGCAGGAGAGGTAAGAACTGGCTAAGTTATCCACCATCTCTTTTACTTCATAATTTTGGGCCTGGATGAGCTGAGTACACAGATCTCCTGTGGACTGAGGAGCAGGAATCATTTTCTGTCCCAGCCTGAGAGGGAACACAGAATAGTATAGTGAGTAGGCATAAGGGCTCTGTAATCAGGCCATCAGGGTTTGAAAACCAGCTCAAGTATTTCAGTCACTTATCCACATATTTATTATTTAATCAAAAGTCATATATTGATGGAGAAGGAAATGGCAACCCACTCCAGTATTCGTGCCTGGAAAATCCCATGGACAGAGGAGCCTGGCGGGCTACAGTCCATGGGGTCGCAAGGGTTGAACTTAGTGACTAAACCACCATTTATTGAATGTTCGTTGTGTGCCAGGAATTGTTCAAGCACTTGGAATACCACCGGGAACAACACTGACAGAACCCCTGCCCTCATGAAGCTTATAGTCTGCTGCTGCTGCTGCTAAGTTGCTTCAGTCGTGTCCGAATCTGTGCGACCCCATAGACAGCAGCCCACCAGGCTCCCCTGTCACTGGGACTCTGGATAAAAAACATAAATAAACAGATTATTTGGTACTTTAGAGCAGTTTATAAGTGGGACTGCCATGGAGGAGGGAGCTGGTATTGTAATTTTCAGTGGAGTGGTTAGAGTGGGCTTCAATGAGCAGGTGACATCATGAGCAAAGACTAGAAGGAGATGAAGGAATTCATTTCTTAAGGTGAAACTGCGTCCTGCTTTAACTGTTGGCAAGCTCCCATCTCTGCTTCAGTTTGTCTATCTGCAAAATGAGAATAATTGTAAAAATGAAGTCATAAGGTTATCATAATTAAATGAGTTAATACACATAACTTTGATTGGAGTAGTGTTTGGAACAGATAAGAATTTTTTGAGTACTTGAAGTTAGAATTGTTGTTATTGTTTAAATTGGGCCCTTTATGTCCCATGGCCCATGCCCTCCTTTCAGAAAATCTGCAAGAAGTCATTCCTGCTTTCTCTCTCTCCCTCCCTCTCATTGGCCTAATATGACAGTAAATAATATTATCTGGTATCTAAAGGATGTCCTCAGTCTCTGCCCTCCCACCTTCTCCGCTGCCAGGATCCTAATCCAAGGAGATGGAGATTACACAAAAGCCTCCCGGGTTGTTGCCTTTTCTGTTCTATTTCAGTCCATTCTCAACTCATGTCTTGTTTTAACATAAATCAGATCACGTTACATTCCTGCGAAAATCTCTAATATCTTTCCATTGTACTACTAATAAATTTTGAATCCATTCTCCCAATCTACAAAGCAAGAGAGTACAGTGCTAGTTTGGCTCAGTCCTTCCTTGGCTCTTCTGCACTGGTCAAACTGACTT
Organism: Tragelaphus eurycerus; assembly: GCA_935064755.1. NCBI lineage: Eukaryota > Metazoa > Chordata > Mammalia > Artiodactyla > Bovidae > Tragelaphus > Tragelaphus eurycerus. The sequence continues at coordinate 12,670,200 of CAKXYN010000043.1, forward strand.
TCTCAGGGTTACCTGCAGAAGTTGAGCTTGTTCTTGCCCTTGGCAATTTCTTCTTATTCTTCCCAGAACCTAAAGTGGCCTCCCTACTCGCCCTTGCTTACGTGGTTCTTTCTTGCGATTCAAGTGCCAGCTTCAAAGTCATCTCCTCATAGAGACTTTCAGGGGCCACTCAATCCAGGGTTGACGCCCAGTCACTCTCCAACACATTAGCCTGCACTGTTTCTTCAAGGGGTTATTTTCCTATCTGTTTAGTATTTGTATCTGTATCTATCTCTTGGCTACCAGAAAGCAAGAGCACACATCTTTTTTGCCTTGCTCACCCCTGTTTCCCCAGGGCCTAGTACTGCAACTAATCCTTTTGAATGAATCGGTGGATGGATGAGCAGCCTTGTCTTGGCTGAAGTTTCAGAGATAAGTAAGACACTGAATTTTCTCTAGATCAGAGTCTACCCAGGAATGAATGCTGGTCATTACTACCAAGATGAAGAGGGAAGCCTAATACACCAGTTGTAGTCTCTTCAGACGCCTTTGAGTTCTGCTATTCTATGAATTGCTGAGGACCATTTTGTATATTGAACTATGTAACCAATTCCTTTGTTCTGTTGATACTACCTCATTATTTTTTCACATGTTTAGGATACATTTTCTTACTGTATCTGACTGGAAAATTTCAAGTATTACTTAAGAACCAACTTATGCATCACCTACTATAAAATTATTTTTCCAAACTACCTGTTCTGTACCAACTTTGAAATTCCTACAAACCTGTTTTGGCATTTGTCCTGTTGGGTTGCAACTATTTATCTACAGATATTTCTTCCCCATACTATATGAGGATTCTTTGAGAGCAAGGAAAATATAATAATCTTTGTACCAAAACACTTCATGCATAATAGGTGCTCAGTGCTTAGTGGGTGAGTTGATGAGGGGCGGGTTATCTTCTATTCATCAGACATACCAGATGGTGTTGTAACAATTGTGCTGATGTGATCAGCAGTCTAAACCCAGAATCTGAAGTTTCAACTGGCACACCCTTTTTGAAACAGAGGATCCATGTATTCATATTTATGGTAGATTGGTTTTAATAGAATTTTGATGCAGGAATGGGCATAATAGTATGAGCTGAAAAATTGAGCTCATATTTAATCTTCAAATGGACTACTGTCCATTTAATTGTCAAATCAATAAATGAACTGAACTGCCTCAGGAAAATTGCAATTCATCCTAAAGCTGAAATTAAATATTATAGAATAAAAGATAGCTTTGTGTCACAAATGTCTATATCTGATATAGATAAAGACACATAAATCTCTCTCTCAATCCTTTAAATGGGTCATAAAATATGCAGTTCAAACACAACTAACACAAATGGGCCAAAATGTATAAATAGTTTGTATTATAATCTTAAAAACATATTTTTAAGGTTATTTATGGGCAAGGATAAACTCAGCTTTGCAGAAGATAAAGCAAAGCATAAATGATGCCAGTACTCATCATGTTGTACTTTCATTCAATTAAACCAAAGGTCTTTACAAAAAAGACTTTAAGGTGATTTACAAAAGTCATAGTAGTAAAAAGAAACATATCATATATAATTAGAAAAGTGAAGTAAGCCAGAAAGAAAAACACAAATACAGTATACTAACGCATATATATGGAATTTAGAAAGAGGGTAACAATAACCCTGTATACGAGACAGCAAAAGAGACACCGATGTATAGAATAGCCTTTTGGACTCTGGGAGAGGGAGAGGGTGGGATGATTTGGGAGAATGGCATTGAAATATGTATAATATCATTTTTGAAATGAGTCGCCAGTCCAGGTTCGATGCCTGATACCAGATGCCTGGGGCTGGTGCACTGGGATGACCCACAGGGATGGTATGGGGAGAGAGGAGGGAGGAGGGTTCAGGATGGGGAACACGTGTATACCTGTGGCAGATTCATTTTGATGTATGGCAAAACCAATACAATATTGTAAAGTTAAATAAAATAAAATTTAAAAAAAAGTTAGAATTATGGATCTTTTAAAAGAAGCAATTTTAGTTGTTTTGGGATTATCACTGGAGATCTGAGCTAAAATTAAAATTCAGTTTGTGTTTTCTGTCAGCAGTGACAAAAAGAGAAGCACAATATTATACAAATCTCTACCAGTAAAGAGGATTTGTTACTCTGAGAAAATAAATGGCTTTCCTAATATTAATAGGAAACCTCATATTAATTAGGTTTTCCTAATATTCTAAGATAAACTTACAACCTACAGAATTTGACATGAGATCATGTACCCTAGTATACAATGTTTTTGGAATCAATGAATAAAATTTGCATAGTAGAAATAATATTAATATTGGGAGACTTTCCTCATAGCTCAGGTGGTAAAGAATCTGCCTGCAATGCAGGAGACCTGCGTTCGATTTTCATGTTGGGAAGATCCCCTGGAGAAGGAAATGGCAACCCACTCCTGTATTCTTGCCTGGACAATCCCATGGACAAATGAGCCTGGCAGGCTATAGTTCATGGGGTCACGAGAGTCTGACATGACTTAGCGACTAAACCACCACCACCAATTATATTAATATTAACACTACTAATAATAATCAGAGTAAGAATACAGACTCTAGATATTCATGGAATATCCAGCATATACCACACTGTATTTTATGAATCTTATGAAAACCACTGCGTTCCTATAATTTCAAGATCACTGTTTTGTAAATGAGAAGTTTTCAAGAAAACACCATTAACAACACTTTTCTGTTTTACTTCAAGATTCATATATTTCCCACCATGATATTTCTATAAAAAACGCAGAAATGGTAATAGTCCAGGTTGCAAAATTAACATAAAAGTTATTTGTTAAAAAGCATACTGCTTTCTGCTGGTTTAAGCTGATATAAAAAGAAAACTTAAGACTCCTTTAGGAGTAGATGGATAATATTGACTAAAACACTGTTCTTCTTTGCTTCTTTAAGTAGCTGAGCAGGCAGGTAGTTGTATTTATACTCTGACAAGATCATGGAATACCAACATACAAAGTCCAGTTCAGTGGTGCTGAACAACCACTCTGCTGGGTGCTTATGTCTCGTTTGAGCTTACTATAAGGGGTCATTATCTATGCTCCTACTCATCATTTGCTAATATTTAGTGAAAATAATATCTACTATAGTATAAGTATTGTACGGAGTATGTAACTCTGTATAAAAATGCAAATGGAAGAGTCAGCATTCATTATGAGTTGAAAATCCTACCCAGTAATTGGACCACACATCTCTATAACTTGTATGTACACTGGGAGGTTTAGCGTCTATTGGAAATATTCAACAGAGTTGTATATTAATAATTTACAAATTTTTGCATAAGCATACAGAAATAGATACATAAATTAATATAACTTAATCCAAACTTCTATCATTCATGTGTTTCAAACCTTGAAGTATCACAATTGCCAAATCAAAGCCAATTGTTCTCACATGCACTGGAACAAGACAAGTGACAATTACCCTTCATTTGGAAAAAATAACTTGATGACATTTAATGCAACAATTAGCATGTTTCCAAGCAATAAAAGGATATATGAGATCACAAATAATTCCCTAGTTTATTTCTTTGTCCATCCACAACAGTCTACAATCAATGCCCTCAACAGAAACTCAAAAATTTTCCAGCTAGAAAACAAATGTTAAATTGGATAGAAATTGTTCTTCAAACATCATCTACTCCAGAATGTTACAATTTGTGAAAATTGCTTTGGAGCTTTTACCTCTGAGTGTGAAAAGGAAATGTCTCATTATAATCAGTCACAGGAATGTACTTCTATCCAGCATTATGGCACTTCCTCTCACAGGGAGATTTTGGATCAGGTAAGGTAAACTTCCTGAATGCAATTATCCAGCATTAAAGAGCATTATTATTGATATTTTATCCTCACCTGAATAAGCACAAAGGTAAGAATCATGCTACCTAAATTACCAGAGTCAGTCCTTTGCACTTCTCTTTTGCTTACCTGATGTGTGGCTTTGGAATTTAAGCCTAATTGTCCTCAGTTGGAAGTAAATAGCAAATTCTTCCAAGCAGGCAGCAGCACTCAAGAGTTATAAATGCCTAGAGCTTGCAGTCGCCAGCACCTGCTGTTCCCCACTGTAACTCTGTAATGGGTAGTTCCTTCAGAAGACTAGTATGCTGGTTGTATTCTCAAAACATGATTTTTTTAAATTTATTTATCCGAAAAGGACTAGGTGATACTGAGTTGCTATTATACATAGATCAGCAGAAAGGTTATTTTATAGCAGGGATTTATTTTATGCTGTCAGAAAGAAAGAATACTCTAAATAAATTGAAACCAGACTTTATTGGTTTCTCCCTTCCAAGAAGAGGAAATTATTTTGCTGGGGTGATGTAGAATCATGAACACAGCGTTATTACTCCTCTGGATGCTTTGTTTAGTAGACAGGGAAAGGAATGAAATTAACATTTATTGAGTTCCTGTAGAGAAGCATGGTACTGTACTTGGCGTCTCTGTGGATGATATTTCATTGCAATTCTATAGGAACACCAAGAGGTAGGTGTCATAATTCTATTTTTCCAGAAAAAAATAAGAGTAGCATCTGACATTTACTGAGGGCCTACTAAGTGCAGGCCAGTCATATCAGTCAATATGTCAGATTCTTCTCCTGAACAACCGTGATGATCCTTATAACAATCCATCCAGCAGACAGTAGGTGGGAACAACTGTAACATGTCCATGAAGAATATGGAGGTAAATGAAACAAACTGACCAACGTGAATTATCTAGCAAAATTCATATGCTTTTTATAATTAACTTTTTGTGTAAGGATATTCTTAATTCCAAATAATTTAGGAATAATTTCTGAGACCTAGGTAAGTGACAGTTTCAATCCAGTTAGCAGAAACCAAATAAATTTCAGTATAACCTGTCTAATTAAAATCTGTATGAACAACCACAAATTGGCTAATCTAGAGTAGAACCAAAATGTAAAGAACAGGTATAATTTTGCTATTTGACAGAGTGGTCTATGGTTTCAGAAATTTCAGTATGTCTCTCAGAAGAGAAGAAGTTTCCAAGAGCAGATGTGAAAATCACTGAACTTCAGATTAAAAAGGAAAAAAAAGTGTCAAAGGTTTTCACTATTCAAGATATATGAATACAAACACCTCTGCTTCCATGACAAGTGTACTTATCAAAGGTTTAGGCACCCTTAAGGCTATCAACTCACCTTCAGAGGAGAAAAGAACAAATTTCCATAATGTTAAATAAGATTTCTGAGTCTTGAGTTTTGGCTTTCCAGCCAATATTCTGGATAAATGTTCAGGATGATAAAATCCTGGGGTCAGAGTCAGTATAGTGTCCCAAAAGGGCAGCATTTCTGTCTACAGGATTTATAATTTTCATCACAAATTAATAACTGATTATCTCTTCTCTCTACCACCTCTCCTTCTCTCATAAATACACACAACACACACACAAACACACATTCCTCATAGACCTCTGTCTCCTAGAGTAATGAAAATACTACGAATGTGCACAAAAGTTTGAATTCTGGGTCAGCCATAACACTGTCACCAGACCTCAGATGAAGACAAATCCCCTAGAAGTCAGCATCTCCTTAGCTTCCTACCAAATGGCCCACTTTGTCCTTGCTAAGAGGACCATGATAGTTTTCTGGTAAGGGGTGCGTGTTGAAAGGGATGACAGGTGCCTGCCTAGGTCCCATATGACAAACCCTGATTAGTGCAAATCAATCACAGTAACTCCATTCCCCTTGACTAGTGATTGCCTTAGGCCTGGCTGCTGCTTCTGCTGCTAAGTCGCTTCAGTCGTGTCCGACTCTGTGCGACCCCATAGACGGCAGCCCACCAGGCTCTACCGTCCCTGGGATTATCCAGGCAAGAACACTGGAGTGGGTTGCCATTGCCTTCTCCATTGTGTGAAAGTGAAAAGTGAAAGTGAAGTCGCTCAGTCGTGTCCGACTCATAGCGACCCCATGGACTGCAGCCTACCAGGCTCCTCTGTCCATGGGATTTTCTAGGCAAGAGGACTGGAGTGGCTTGCCATTGCCTTCTCCGTTAGGCCTGGCAGGGAGATGCAAATCTGATGCTTTCAGCCAGCTTTTGTGAGAATAAGTCTGGTGGGGGTTTTGTGGAAGCCCTGCCTGCTTTCCTCAGAACGTACACCAAACATCCTTTTTATTCTCTACCTGTGGTCAGCGTCCCATGATCATCATCTCGGGAACAGCTGCTTTGGATCCAGGAGGGCAGCTGCAGGAAAAGGACTAGAAAAATAAACTGAACAATGATATACAGAAAGATACACTCAGTGAACAAATCCTACCATCCACGTCTTGTTATGTGAGCTAATAAATTTCTAATTGTTTTATTTTATTGGGCTTATCTGCTGTCTCATTACTATGTGATCAGTCATTTCGTACTCTTTGTGACCCCATGAACTGTAGTCCACCTGTCTCCCCTGTCCATGGAAGTTTTTAGTCAAGAAAGCAACCAATTTATTTTCCAGTTACAACAAAATAAATTACACTTATCAGAAAGAAAAAAAAAAAAGTGTATTTCCAAATCTCCGCAGCTTAACATTTGTGATATTTAAGATAAAAACCAAAACTACCCTATGAAGAATTGGGACTATAGAATGCATTATTTTCCTAAAAAGAAAAAAAAAAAGATAATCAGATACCAGATGATTGAGATTCAACTAGGCTCATCTTTCCACAGAGAAAAAGTCTATACTATGCATGTCATACAAAAAAGATCTCTTGAAGGCACCACCCAGGATTGTCAGCCACCTTGACCTTTACGTTTGTAGAATAAAACGACACTGAATACCAAAATGCACATTTTTGAAGTGCATGTGGTTAAGTTCAACAGAGGGAGCCATGAAATAAGTCTAAATAAATTCATAAAGACTGAAATCTTTAAAAAAAAAAAATACTGGAGTGGGTTGTCATTTCCTCCTCCAGGGGATCTTTCTGACTCAGGGATCGAACCCACATCACCTGGGTTTATCTTCATTGACAGGCAGTTTCTTTTCCACTGAACCACCTGGGAAGCCCCTAAAGCTAGATAAGAACTAAACAATACAAGACCCAGTCAGCCTTCCTCACTCTGTAAGCAATCTGCAATTCAAATTATTATCTTCTTTTCTCAGAAGAGTAAACCGAAGAACCAATAAATGGGAATACTGTTAACATTTCCCAAGAGAGGTGGTACAGTTAATAGCTGACACGTCTCTGGCAGAACAAGGTCTTTCTAGCACACTGTTTGGTGAGCAGTGAAAGGGCCGTTGATTACCTGAGGAAGCTATAGATCTAAGAAAGTTTTGGAATTCATAAAATAGATATAAATTGGATATACATGTATATATCTTTGGAAATCAAATAATGAAACCATTCAAATAAATCTCAGGAGTCTCCAAATATTCAGAAAACAGGGAGAATGTAGCAACTCTTAAACATTGTGTTGTAGTGGAGGTAACCATATCATTTTTAGCCCCCATACAAGGAGGACTGCTCATCTCAGTCTTCCTCCTTTATTTCAAGAATGGTAGAAGATGGAAGGTGCCTACAAAATGAAAATTTGTTAAACAGCCAACTGCTTTGGAATTTTTACCTGTGGCTGTGCAAATGAGATTCTTATTGCAATTAGTGAAAGAAATGTGCTTCTAGGCAGCATTACAGGATTTATACCCTAAGAACAGGAAGGATCTCAGACCAGATCAGGCAAGATCTCTATACTTATCTAGCATTAAATAACATTTTTACTGATAATAAAATATTTAGATATTTCATTATCTAATTTTCCAAGTTGAATTAGTTCTCAAAATTTTGTTACTTAAATAATAGCAAGCTGATTACCTTTATAGAACTTCTATAGTGTGGTACATACATAGCAAAAATAAATAAATAAAATGTAGAACAAACTAACACATGCTAAATACTAGAGATAAACATTTACAGAAGCAAGGAGGGTATCAGCTGGAGAGGACTGGGCAGTGAAAAGTATGTACAGGACTGCTGGGAAATCTGCACACTGAAGGTGACTTTTGACAATTAACTGAATTAAATCATAATTCACATACAATCAAGTATGCCTATTTTAAGTCAACCAGTTAGTAAATGTTGACAAGTGAGTTGTTAGTCATCTCCATTACAGTAGAATTTTTCCTTGTGTCCTTTTCCTGGTGATCCCTGATTTGGTATCCAAGAAACCATTAACCTGCTTTCTGACACTATATATAATTCCCCTTCTAAAATTGTGCATAAACAGAATCTGACAGCATATAGTCTTTTGTATATGACATCTTAACTCAGTATGTTGTCTATATTATTGGGGGAATTCATCTACACTGTTGCATGCATCAGTTTGAGCCTATTCCGTCCCATCCCTTCATGGCAAATACATGGTAAAACACTGGAAACAGTGCCTGACTTTATTTTGGAGAGCTCTAAAATCAGTGCAGATGGTGATTGCAGCCATGAAATTAAAAGATGTTTACTCCTTGGAAGGAAAGTTATGACCAACCTAGACAGCATATTAAAAACAGAGACATTACTTTGCCAACAAAGGTCCATTTAGTCAAGGCTATGGTTTTCCCGTAGTCGCATATGGACATGAGAGTTGGACTATAAGGAAAGCTGAGCACCGAAGAATTGATGCTTTTGAGCTGTGGTGTTGGAGAAGACTCTTGAGAGTCCCTTGGACTGCAAGGAGATCCAACCAGTCCAACCTAAAAGAGATCAGCCCTGGGATGTCTTTGGAAGGAATGATGCTAAAACTGAAACTCCAGTACTTTGGCCACCTCATGCAAAGAGCTGACTCACTGGAAAAGACTCTGATGCTGGGAGGGATTGGGGGCAAGAGGAAAAGGGGATGACAGAGGATGAGATGGCTGGATGGCATCACTGACTCGATGAACCTGAGTCTGAGTGAACTCCGGGAGATGGTGATGGACAGGGAGGCCTGGTGTGCTGCGATTCATGGGGTCGCAAAGGGTTGGACACAACTGAGCGACTGAACTGAACTGATAGTAGGTATTTAACTTCTTAAAGGAAACTATTAAACTGTTTTCAAAGTGTCTGTAATGATACACTCTCCCACTAACAAGGCATGCCAGATCAAATTGTTCCACTTCCTCATCAACACATAGTATCATCAGAGTTTTGTTGTAATGGTTTTAATTTACATTTCTCTGAAGCTGAATGATGTTAAGCATGTTGTCAGGTGCTTAATTATATACACACAGACACACACACACATATTATTTGTGTGTGTGGAGACTGCCTATTTTTTAATTGGGTTTTATGGTACTTATTAAGATGTTTTTACTGTGTCCTTAAATCCTTCTCAAAACTACTGCAAATATTTTCTCTAAGTAGTTAGCTTACCTTTCTGTGTTCTTACTGGTGTTTTTTGAAGTACACAAGTGTTTCTTTTTCTTAAATGGTCTGTGTTTTTTGTGTCCTAAGAAATCTTTGCCTATCCCTAGGTCATGAAAATTTTCTCCTACATTTTCTTATGGATGTTTATAATATATATTAACAAAGAGTCGGACACGACTGAGCGACTGATCTGATCTGATCAGTCGCTCAGTCGTGTCCGACTCTGCGGCTGCCATGAATCTCAGCACGCCAGGCCTCCCTGTCCATCACCAACTCCCGGAGGTCACTCAGACTCATTTGCATCGAGTCAGTGATACCATCCAGCCATCTCATCCTCTGTCGTCCCCTTCTCCTCCTGCCCCCAATCCCTCCTAGCATCAGAGTCTTCTCCAATGAGTCAACTCTTCGCATGAGGTGCCCAAAGTACTGGAGTTTCAGCTTTAGCATCATTCCTTCCAAAGAACACCCAGGACTGATCTCCTTCAGAATGGACTGGTTGGATCTCCTTGCAGTCCAAGGGACTCTCAAGAGTCTTCTCCAACCCCACAGTTCAAAAGCATCAATTCTTCAGCACTCAGCTTTCTTCAAGGTCCAACTCTCACATCCATACATGACCACAGGAAAAACCATAGCCTTGACTAGACGGAACTTTGTTGGCAAAGTAATGTCTCTGCTTTTCAATATGCTCTCTAGGTTGGTCTGTTAATCTCTGCTGTATAGCAAAGTGATTGCTAAACATATATACATATTTTTTATATTATATTCCATGATGGTTTATCACAGGATATTGAATATAATTCCCTGTGCTATGCATTAAGACTTTGCTGTTTATCCATTCTGTGTATGCTAGTTTGCATCTGCTAAGCTTAAACAGCCCTTCTATCACTTTTCAACCCTTCTTCCCCCTTGGCAACCATAAGACTGTTCTCTAAGGATACTTTTTTTTCTTTTTTTTTTAAGTAGGGATATCTGGTTGTTCTAGTAATATTTGTTGAAAAGACTATCATTTCCCCTATTGCATTACCTTGGCACTCCTCAAAGATTAGTTGACTGTTTATGTGTGGTCTATTTTTGGACTCTATTCTTTTCCACTGATTAATTTATCCTGAAAACAGCACCACATTGTCTTGTCTACTGTAGACTTAGAATAAATCTTAAAATTGTGTAATGTAAGCCCTCCAATTTTGTTTTGCTTCCTTGTATGTGCGTATGTATGTTAACTTTTCCATATAGATATTTTAGAGTAATCTTGTCTTTTTCAACAAAATCTTCCTATTGGGATTTGTATGGGAATTCTGTTCTAATTATCAATTGATAATACATAAAAATAAAATCAAAATTTTATACATTGACTTTATCACCTGAAATCTTGCTGATTTCACTCATTATTAAAAATAGATTTCTTAGAGTATCACCTAGGATTTTCTGTGTGTATGCATACTTATCTTCAAATAAATATTACTGTATTTCCTCTTAATCGAAGAGTGTTCAAACTACCACACAATTGCACTCGTCTCACATGCTAGTCAAGAAATGCTCCAAATTATCCAAGCCATGCTTCAGCAATATGTGAACTTCCAGATGTTCAAGCTGGTTTTAGAAAAGGCAGAGGAACCAGAGATCATATTGCCGACATCCACTGGATCATCAAAAAAGCAAGAGAGTTCCAGAAAAACATCTATTTCTGCTTTATTGACTATGCCAAAGCCTTTGACTGTGTAGATCACAATAAACTGTGGAAAATTCTGAAAGAGATGGGAATGCCAGACCACCTGTCCTGCCTCTTGAGAAACCTGTATGCAGGTCAGGAAGCAACAGTTAGAATTGGTCATGGAACAACAGACTGGTTCCAAATAGGAAAAGGAATACATCAAGACTGTATATTGTCACCCTGCTTATTTAATGTATATGCAGAGTACATCATGAGAAACACTGGGCTGGATGAACCACAAGTTGGAATCAAGATTGCCAGGAGAAATATCAATAACCTCAGAAATGCAGATGACACCAGCCTTATGGCAGAAAGTGATGAGGAACTAAAGAGCCTCTTGATGAAAAGTTAAAGAGAGTGAAAAAGTTGGCTTAAAGCTCAGCATTCAGAAAACTAAGATCATGGCATCTGGTCCCATCATTTCATGGGAAATAGATGGGGAAACAGTGGCTGACTTTCTTTTCTGGGCTCCAAAATCACTGCAGATGGTGATTGCAGCTATGAAATTAAAAGATGCTTGCTCCTTTGAAGGAAAGTTATGACCAACCTAGACAGGGTATTAAAAACAGAGACACTACTTTGCCAATAAAGGTCCATCTAGTCAAGTCTATGGCTTTTCCAGTGGTCATGTATAGATATGAGAGTTGGACTATAAAGAAAGCTGGGCACCCAAGAATTGATGCTTTTGAACTGTGGTGTTGGAGAAAACTCTTGAGAGCCCCTTGGACTGCAAGGAGATCCAACCAGTCCATCCTAAAGCAAATCAGTCCTGGGTATTCATTGGAGGACTGATGTTGAAACTGAAACTCCAATACTTTGGCCACCTGATGTGGAAAGCTGACTCATTTGAAAAGACTCTGATGCTGGGAAAGATTGAGAGCTGGAGGAGAAGGGGATGGCAGGGGATGGCAGAGGATGAAATGGTTGGATGGCATCACCGACACAATGGACATGGGTTTGGTTGAACTCTGAGAGTTGGTAATGAACAGGGAGGCCTGGCGTGCTGTGGTTCATGGGGTCTCAAAGAGTCGGAAACAACTGAGTGACTGAACTGAAGTGAGCAAATAGGCCAAACTCAATGCTTTTCTTGTTTATTTTAATATGATTGCACTGTTTATAACCTCGAGTACAAAGTAGATTGGAAGTGGTCATTCTCTCTTTTTTATCTGAAGAGAAACTATCCACTCTTTGATGAAATTTGATGCAGGCTTTTCTTAGATGCCCTTGAAATATTTTTATAATGAATAGGAGTTTTATATTGTCAAATGATTCTTCTGAAACCACGAAATTATCATATTTCCCTTTTTTATCTTGGTATGAATTACACTAATTGATTTTCAAATGTTATATTGATCTTGCATTCAGGAGATAAACTCCAGTTGGTCATAATATCTTGATCCATGTTGGAAATTACTCAGTTAAATTTGCTAATATTTTTCTATGAATTTTTATGTCTAATGAGGGATTGGGTCTGTACTATTTTTTTATATGCTGTCTCTGTCCAATTTTCATATTAGGGTAATGTTCATTTTACAAAATTAGGTAACAATTGCTCTTTCCTCTCCTATCTTCTGCAATAGGATCAGCAGTATTGGTTTCAATTGTTCAGCATAATGATACAGCATTTTTACAGCTTACACTCCTTCGAAAGTTATTAATGGTTAAAACTCCCTGTGCTATAAATATATATTTGTTGCTTATCTATTCAGTATACAAAAGTTTGCAACTCTTAATCCTTTACCTCATCATGCTCCTTCATTCTTCCCTTTTCCTACCAGTAAGCACACTTTGTTTTCTATATAAGGGAGCCTCTTTCTGTTTTTCTATATACATTCATTTGTTTTTATTCTTTAAGATTCCACATATAAGTACATCATGCAGTATTTGTCACTCTGTCTGATGTATTTCACTAAGCATAATACTCTCTAGGTCCATCCATATTGCTGCAAATGGCAGAACTTCATTCATTTTTATGACTGAGTAATATACCACTGGCCTTGGAATACAAAATGAAGCAGGACAAAGACTAAAAGAGTTTTGCCAAGAAAATGCACTGGTCATAACAAACATCCTCTTCCAACAACACAAGAGAAGACTCTATACGTGGACATCACCAGATGGTCAACACTGAAATCAGATTGATTATATTCTTTGCAGCCAAAGATGGAGAAGCTCTATACAGTCAGCAAAAACAAGACCAGGAGCTGACTGTGGCTCAGACCATGAACTCCTTATTGCCAAATTCAGACTGAAATTGAAGAAAGTAGGGAAAACCACTACACCATTCAGTTATGACCTAAATCAAATCCCTTATGATTATACAGTGGAAGTGAGAAATAGATTTAAGGGCTAGATCTGATAGAGTGCCTGATGAACTCTGAAATGAGGTTCCTGACATTGTACAGGAGATAGGGATCAAGACCATCCCCATGGAAAAGAAATGCAAAAAAAGAAAAATGGCTGTCTGCAGAGGCCTTACAAATAGCTGTGAAAAGAAGAGAAGCGAAAAGCAAAGGAGAAAAGGAAAGATATAAACATCTGAATGCAGAGTTCCAAAGAATAGCAAGAAGAGATAAAAAAGCCTTCTTCAGTGATCAATGCAAAGAAATAGAGGAAACAAAACAGAATGGGAAAGACTAGGGATCTCTTCAAGAAAATCAGAGATACCAAAGGAACATTTCATGCAAAGATGGGCTCGATAAAGGACAGAAATCGTACGGACCTAACAGAAGTAGAAAATAATAAGAAGAGATGGCAAGAATACACAGAACAAGTGTACAAAAAAGATCTTCACAACCCAGATAATCACAATGCTGTGATCATTGACCTAGAGACAGACATCCTGGAATGTGAAGTCAAGTGGGCCTTAGAAAGCATCACTACGAACAAAGCTAGTGGAAGTGATGGAATTCCAGTTGAGCTATTCCAAATCCTGAAAGATGATGCTTTGAAAATGCTGCACTCAATATGCCAGCAAATTTGGAAAACTCAGCAGTGGCCACAGGACTGGAAAAGGTCAGTTTTCATCCCAATCCCAAAGAAAGGCAATGCCAAAAAATGTTCAAACTACTGCGCAATTGTACTCATCTCACACGCTAGTAAGGTAATGCTCAAAATTCTCCAAGACAGGCTTCAGCAATATGTGAACCATGAACTTCCTGATGTTCAAGCTGGTTTTAGAAAAGGCAGAAGAACCAGAGATCAAATTGCCAACATCCACTGGATCATCAAAAAAGCAAGAGAGCTCCAGAAAAGCATCTATTTCTGCTTTATTGACTATGCCAAAGCCTTTGACTGTATGGATCACAATCAATTGTGGACCACAATCAACTGTGGACAATTCTGAAAGAGATGGGAATACCAGACCACCTGATCTGCCTCTTGAGAAATCTGTATGAAGGTCAGGAAGCAACAGTTAGAACTGGTCATGGAACAACAGACTGGTTCCAAATAGGAAAAGGAGCTCGTCAAGGCTGTGTATTGTCATCCTGTTTATTTAACTTATATGCAGAGTACATCATGAGAAACGCTGGACTGGAAGAAACACAAGCTGGATTCAAGATTGCCAGGATAAATATCAATAACCTCAGAAATGCAGATGACACCACCCTTATGGCAGAAAGTGAAGAGGAACTCAAAAGCCTCTTGATGAAAGTGAAAGTGGAAAAGTTGGCTTAAAGCTCAACATTCAGAAAACGAAGGTCATGGCATCTGGTCCCATCACTTCATGGGAAATAGATGGGGAAAGAGTGGAAACAGTGTCAGACTTTCTTTTTCTGGGCTCCAAAATCACTGCAGATGGTGACTGCAGCCATGAAATTAAAAGACGCTTACTCCTTGGAAGGAAAGTTATGACCAACCCAGATAGCATATTCAAAAGCAGAGACATTACTTTGCCAACAAACGTTTGTCTAGTCAAGGCTATGGTTTTTCCTGTGGTCATGTATGGATGTGAGAGTTGTACTGTGAAGAAGGCTGAGCGCGGAAGAATTGATGCTTTTGAACTGTGGTGTTGGAGAAGACTCTTGAGAGTTCCTTGGACTGCAAGGAGATCCAACCAGTCCATTCTCAAGGAGATCAGCCCTGGGATTTCTTTGGAAGGAATGATGCTGAAGCTGAAACTCCAGTATTTTGGCCACCTGATGCAAAGAGTTGACTCATTGAAGACTCTGATGCTGGGAGGGATTGGGGGCAGGAAGAGAAGGGGACAACAGAGGATGAGATGGCTGGATGGCATCACTGACTCGATGGGCATGAGTCTCAGTGAACTCCAGGTGTTGGTGATGGACAGGGAGGCCTGGCGTGCTGTGATTCATGGGGTTGCAAAGGGTCGGACACAACTGAGTGACTGATCTGATCTGATCTGAATATTCCACTGTATATTTATATGCATGTGTACATGTATTTGTTGTTGATGTTTAGTCACTCAGTCCTGTCCAACTTTTTGTGACACCATGGAGTGCCAGGCTCCTCTGTCCATGGGATTTTCCAGGCAGGAGTACTGGCGTGTGTTGCCATACGTATATACACCACTTCCTTAGTTGTCCGTTTGTCATTTGAGTAACACCTGAGTAGCTTCCATATCTTGGCTACTGTAAATAGTGCTGATATCAACACTGGGGTGCATGTACCTTTTTGAATTAGCATGTTTGTTTTTTCTGGATATATACCCAAGGGTGGAAGTGCTAGATTTCATTTTCATTTAGTTATAAAAAATCTATTTTTCTTCATGATTTACTTTTTGACCAATGTACTAAAGATAGATTTTTTATTTAATTTCCAAATACTTGGGATTATGCTGACATCATTTTAATCAGATCAGATCAGATCAGATCAGTCACTCAGTCGTGTCCGACTCTTTGCGACCCCTTGAACCGCAGCACACCAGGCCTCCCTGTCCATCACCACCTCCCGGAGATCGATTGCTAATTTAAATTAGCCGTAATCAAAGATCAAATTCCATATAGAATTGGTCTTCGTGGTATCTGCAACTTTCACAACTATGTAGATTCAACCATCTGCTGATTGGAATTTCCCTCACAGATACTGAGAATCACTGTAATTTCAACATTTTAAGTGTATTTTAAAAATTATGTACAAATACAGTATACTAACGCATATATATGGAATTTAGAAAGATGGTAAAAATAACCCTATTTACGAGACAGCAAAAGAGACACTGATGTATAGACCAGACTTTTGGACTCTGGGACCGGGAGAGGGTGGGATGATTGGGGAGAATAACATTGAAATATGTATAATATTATATCTGAAATGTATTAATTGTTCAAACTAAATACTGTCATGTTACAATTTGTTCATATTAGATGTTTGTAATGTTTCTGATAATCAGTAAAAGAGATTCTTGATAAAAAAAAAAATTATGACCAATTCTTTTGTAGTTCTATTCATTTTACTGACACGTTTCCCATCTTTCGTAGTTCTATTTATTTTACCAACATATACAGACATTAGAACATGTTGCTGTGATTCACTTAATGTACTTTGCAGATACTGCCAGTTTTACAGATTGGAAGTTTGTGGTAATGTTGCATTGAGCAAGTCTGAGTTATTTTTCCAACAGTATTTGTTTATGTCTCTGGTCACATTTTAGTAATATTTGTAATATTTCAAAATCTTAAATTGTTATTATATTTGCTATGATAATCTGCAATGTTATTATTGTAATTGATTAGAGGAGCTATGCAACACAGCCATATAAAATGACAAAGTCAACTGCTAGAGTTGAGTGGACTATGACTGCTCTACCAACGGGCTATTCAGTGTCTCTCTCCCTGCCCTCAGGCCTCCCTGTTCACTGAGACACAACAATAGTGAAATTAGGTCAATTAATAACTTGCAATGGCCTCTAAGTATTCACACGAAAGGAAGGGTTGTACGCCTCTCACTTTAAGTCAAAAGCTAGAAATGATAAAGCTCAGTGAGGAAGGTATGCTGAAAGCTAAGACAGGCCAAAAGCTAGTCTTCTTGTACCAAACAGATCAGTTGTAAATGCAAAGGGTAACTTAGTGAAAGAAATTAAAAGTGTTACTCCGGTAATCACAAGAATGCTAAGAAATTGAAACAACTTTATTGATGACAGGGAGCAGGTTTCAGAGGTCTGGATAGAAAATCAAATTAGTTACAGCGCGATCTTATGGCAAAGCCTAGTCCAGGCAAGGCCCTGCTGCTGCTGCTGCTAAGTCGCTTCAGTCGTGTCCGACTCTGTGCGACCCCAGAGACGGCAGCCCACCAGGCTCCCCCGTCCCTGGGATTCTCCAGGCAAGAACACTGGAGTGGGTTGCCATTTCCTTTTCCAATGCAGGAAAGTGAAAAGTAAAAGTGAAGTCGCTCAGTCGTGTCCGACTCCCAGCGACCCCATGGACTGCGGCCCACCAGGGTCCTCCATCCATGGGATTTTCCAGGCAAGAGTACTGGGATGGAGTGCCATTGCCCTAACTCTCTTCTATTCTATGAAGGCTGGGAAAACAAATCTGTGGAGGAAAACAAGTTTGAAGCTAGCAGAGGTTGATTCATGAGATTCAAGAAGGAAATTGTCTCCATATCATAAAAGTACAAGGTGAAACAGCAAGTGCTGTTGTAGAATCTTCAGCAAGTTATTCAGAAGATCTAGCTAAGATAATTAATGAATGTGGCTACACCAAACAACAGATTTTCAACGTAGCCAAAACGTCCCTCTATTGGAAGAACATGTCATGTAGGGCTTTCATAGCTAGAGAGAATACTGTGACTGGCTTCAAAGTTTGAAAGTACAGGCTGTCTCTTGTTAGGGGCTAACACTACTAGTGACTGTTTAAGTCATAAGTCAATGGTAATTTACCATTTTGAATATCCAAGGGCCCTTAAGAATTATGTTAAATTTACTCTGCTTGTTCCCTATAAATGGAACAACAAAGCTAGGATGTCAGCACATTTGTTAACAACATAGTTTACTATTATAAGCCCACTGTTGAGACCTACTGCTCAGACAAAATAATCCCTTTCAGTATATTCTTGTTCCTTGACAATGCAGTCACCCAAAAGCCCTAATGGAGGTTTGCATGCATGAGTGCTTAGTTGCTCAGTCCTGTCTGACTCTCTGCAATCCCATGGACTGCAGCCTTCCAGGCTCCTCTGTCCATGGGGATTCTCCAGCCAAGAATACTGGAGTGGGTTGCCATGCGTTCCTCCAGGGGGTCTTCCCAACCCAGGAATCAAACCCAGGTCTCCAACCCAGGTCTCCCACATTGCAGGAACATTCTTTATCGTCTGAGTCCAATTGACTTATTTTCATCCCTGATAATGCAACATCCATTCTGCAGCCTGTGGATTAAAGAGTACTTTTGATTTTCAAATATTATTTTTTTAAGAAATGCATTTCATAAGTCTATAACTTCCATAGGTTGCAATTCCTCTGGTGGATCTAAACAAATTGAAACACTCTGGAACACCATTCTACATGACATTAAGTACATTAATGACTCATGGGAAGATGTCAAAATATCAACATTAACAGGAGTTTGGAAAGTTGATTCCAACCCTCATGGATAACTTTGGGGGGTCCATGATTTAGGTAGTGGCAGTAACTACAGATGGAAATAGCAAGATGAGTAGAATTAAAACTGGAACCTAAGATGTGACTGAATTTCTTCAATATCATGATATAACTTTAACAGATCAGGGTTGATGGTTAGAGTTGAGCAAAAAAAAAAAAGGGTTTTCTTGAGATGGAAACTACTCCTGGTGAAGATGTTGTGAAGACTACTGAAATAACAACAGAGTCTAGAATATTGATGAGCTTAGTTGATAAAAGTGGCAAGGTTTGAGATGACTGGCTCCAATGTTGTAAGAACTTCTACTGTGGGTAAGATGTTTCCGAGGAGCATTGCATGCTGAAGAGAAATTATTTATGAAAAGAAGAGGCAATTGGTGTGTCAGTTTCACTGGCGTCTTATTTTAGGAAATTGCCAGTCACCCCATTCTTCAGCAACCACCGCCCTGATCAGTCAGCAGTCATCAACACTGAGGCTAGATGCTCCACCAGTACAAAGAGTGCAACTTTCTGAAGGCTGAGATGATGGCTAGCATTTTTCTTTTGCAATAAAATATTTTTAATTAAGATACACACACTGGTTTTAAAGATATTAGATACTTAATATGGAGAAGGAAATGGCAACCCACTCCAGTACTCTTGCCTGGAAAATTCCATGGACAGAGGATCCTGATAGGCTACAGTACATGGGGTCGCAAAGAGTCGGACATGACTGAGTGACTTCACTTTCTTTCTTTGTATAGTTCCTTTTGGAGAAGGAAATGGCAACCCACTCCAGTGCTCTTGCCTGGAGAATCCCATGGATGGAGGGGCCTGGTGGGCTACAGTCTATGGGGTTGCAAAAAGTCGGACACGACTAAGCAACTAACACACACACACACGCACACACATGCACACACACGCACACATACTTAATAGACTACAGCATAACTTTTATATGCACTGGGAAAACACCAAGAGCAAAAAATTGTGTGACTTGCTTTATTGGGATAGCCACTTTTCTGTGGCCGAATGGATTCCAATCTGCAGTATCTCTGAGGTAAACCAGTATACTATTTTTTTGTTGCTCTTCTTTCCTTTATACATTTCCTAGCTTAATTTTAGATCTTTTTTTTTTCCTGGCCAAAATGTCTATAACATTCCTCCAAGTGTTGCTGGTGAATTCTCCCAGTTTTTCTTTTTCTCAAAAAGGTTTTATTTTCCTTTATATTTTAAAACATATCTCTGTGTATTTAGAATTCTAAGATTTTTTTAAAAAGTATTTTAAAGATGTTCCACTGGATAGCTTCAGGTAATAAGTCAGCATTAATTATTATTATTTTTTGTTCCTGTATTTATAATGTTTATATTTTAATCTGGCTAGTTTTATGCTTTGTTTTTATTTTTCCCTTATCCCTGGCTTTCACAACTTGATTATCATATGCTGTGTTCTGTATGTTTTTATGATTCTGCTGTGTTTCCTTGAAGTTTTTGCACCCAATGGTTATCAGTCAGTTCAGTTCAGTTCAGCCACTCAGTCGTGTCTGACTCTTTGTGACCCTATGAATTGCAGCATGCCAGGCCTCCCTGTCCATCACCAACTCCCGGAGTTCACTCAGACTCACATCCATCAAGTCAGTGATGCCATCCAGCTATCTCATCCTCTGTCGTCCCCTTCTCCTCTTGCCCCTAATCCCTCCCAGCTTCAGAGTCTTTTCCAATGAGTCAACTCTGTGCATGAGGTGCCCAAAGTACTGGAGTTTCAGCTTTAGCATCATTCCTTCTAAAGAAATCCCAGAGCTGATCTCCTTCAGAATGGACTGGTTGGATCTCCTTGCAGTCCAAGGGACTCTCAAGAGTCTTCTCCAACACCACAGTTCAAAAGCATCAATTCTTCGGCACTCAGCTTTCTTCACAGTCCAACTCTCACATCCATACATGACCACTGGAAAAATCATAGCCTTGACTAGACGGACCTTTGTTGGCAAAGTAATGTCTCTGCTTTTCAATATACTATATAGGTTGGTCATAATTTTTCTTCCAAGGAGTAAGAGTCTTTTAATTTCATGGCTGCAGTCACCATCTGCAGTGATTTTGCAGCCCCAAAAAATAAAGTCTGGCACTATTTCCCCATCTATTTCCCATGAAGTGAAGAGACCAGATGCCATGATCTTCGTTTTCTGAATGTTGAGTTTTAAGCCAACTTTTTCCCTCTCCTCTTTCACCTTCATCAAGAGGCTTTTTAGTTCCTCTTCACTTTCTGCCATAAGGGTGGTGTCATCTGTATAGTCTGCGAATTTGGAAAACATTTCAGCCATATTTTTTTCAACTATTCACTCAATCCTAAGCCCCTATCTTTTTCCTATGGTACTCAAATACTGGAGTTCTTGATACCACAAGTCACTGAGGCTCAGTTTATTTATTTTTTTCAGTCATGTATATGCATATGTGTATAAATATGTTTAAATATGCACTGTTAAGACAGAAAGTTTACTGATCTTTATTTTGCAGTGCCTCATTTGATATTGATCCCAGCAGTACTTTGTCCTTTCCCCACCCTTTGGATACTTGACTTCTGTAAGTAGAAATTCTATTTGTGTGTGTTTATTTTTCATTATATACATATTTTTCCTCTAAGATTTTATATATAATCATGTTATTTTTTACATTCTTTTATATTAACTATTATATATGGCAATGGCACCCCACTTAGTACTTTTGCCTGGAAAACCCCATGGACGGAGGAGGCTGGTGGGCTGCAATCCATGGGGTCGCTGGAGTCAGACATGACTGAGAGACTTCACTTTCACTTTTCACTTTCACGCATTAGAGAAGGAAATGGCAACCCATTCCAGTGTTCTTGCCTGGAGAGTCCCAGGGACGGGGAAGCCTGTTGGGCTGATGTCTATGGGGTTGCACGAAGCGACTTAGCAGCAGGAGCAACAGCAGCAGCATGCCCTTTCTGAATCTTCTTTATTGGTTGATTTTTCTCCTCACTATGGATCACATTTTCCTATTTCTCTACATGTCTTACAATTTTTCAGTGAATTTTGAACATTATAACAGTTTTAATTTTGTTTTCTTTCAAATAGTGAAACATTTTGTTCTGTCAGAAGTTAACTTGTGGATCCACTTAATTTTTTCATGTTTCTTATCACAGGTTTAGAGTAGCTTTTAATCTATGGCTAGCTCAGCACTATTAGGGTTTGACTATCTGGCATCTCTGCCAAATCTTCCAGGCATTTAGCAAGAAGTCTTTTCTGTCTTGTTAGAACAAAAATGCCTCTCAAAAGTGTTTAGTTTACAATTCTGTTTTTTCCTTGTCATTCTTATGGACTTTAAATCTATGTATGTATTTTCCTATGTGTAGTAGCTCCATATATGTATAATACCATGTGTGGTATTCAGCCATAGTCAAAGGGCTTCTGAATAGAGTTCTGTTACTTCTTTAGACAGCTCTCTTCTTCCTGGTGAGGGCTTCCCACGTGGTACAGTGGTAAAGAATCTGCCTGCCAATGCAGGAGATGAAAGAGACACAGGTTTGAATTCCTGGGTTGGGAAAAATCCCCTGGAATAGGAAATGGCAATCTGCTCTAGTGTTCTTGCCTGGGCAATCCCATGGACAGAGAAGCCTAGTGGGCTACAGGCCATGGGGTCACAAAGAGTTGGACACAACTGAGTGACTTCACTTTCTTTTCTAGTATTCTTGCCTGGAAAATTCCATGGACAGAGGAACCTGGTAGGATACAGTCCAAGGGGTTGCAAAGAGTCAGACATGACTGAGCACTCATGCACTTCTTTCTGGTATGCTACCCTAAAAATTTATGTTGCCTTCTTCTCTCCAACTTTTTCTTTCCATCTTTTCAGTTTATCTAGGTCCTCTGTCCTTTTCTTGGTATTTCTGTCCTTGCTACTTTGCTTAGAAAATGGCTTAGACAAAACTCCAAGGAAATTGCATAGCTGACTTTTTCTGTTCCCTTTCTTTCAAGGACCACACTCCTTGTCTTTTGATCATATCTGAAAACAATTTTGCATTAAGAAAGTCATATTTAGTCTAGTTTTCTATTTATTAATTTTGGGAGAATAAGTCTTGTCCCAAACACTCCATAATTTCAAAAGGAGAAATCACAAGAATTTGCTTTTGAGTAAAAACACAGCAAATGAAGGAGCTAACTATATAGATACCCGGAGAACTAGATTTCTGGGAATAGCACTAGAAATTAGTGTAATAGTTATAAGATATCTGTGCCTGACAAGTTTAAGAAACAAAACTAAAGGCAGAAAAAGTGAAGTAGGAGAATATCAAGAGTTGAAATCAGAGATTAAACTGAGGCAAAATCATAGAGAAATTTAAAAATTATAGTAAGGACTTTGGTTTTACCCTCAATCAGATGAAAAAAATCTAAAGAGGTCAAGGGCAAAAGCAGGGACATAAGTCAAAGGACAACCCAGGAATATATATCCCAAGAATGCATAATTATAGTGAGGACCAGGGTACCTAATTGTCACTTACTGGTTGTGAGAATGGGTATGCTTTAAGATATTTAGAAAATGTTTGAGATGTATGCATAACACTATTCTATTCCCTTCCAAAGCAAATAAGGCAAAGAAAAAACATGTTTTTGTTCCTCTATAATTGAAGGGATTTAATTCCCTACTTAACTATAAAATTAAAATCAAAACAAGTTCTAGTATTATCTAGACATAATGCTACATATAAGATTCTCTTTCACTGGCTCATTTGTACTCTCTCTTCTACTACCAAGCCAGGGTTGCTGCAGGGGGTAAAGCTTTTCTATTAAAAGTTTTCCTACCCAATTTCCATTTGGATTATACATATTCTTTCTAAATGTACATGATTAGAGATTAAATCAATTTTTTCAACTCGCCTATTCCTCTGATTTTGTAGAGTTAAAGCCACCAATCAAAGGGCCACTATTACAACCTGGGTTCTAAAAGGGCAGCACTAGGAAAGGGACTTCTCCCATAGGAAATAAGGACTGTAGCAAAACGGAAGTGAGAATCAAATGCCAGCGTGAAAAAAAAATACAAAGACAATTCCAAGAGGCCAATGTCAAGTGCTTAATTTCAGAGAAGAGTTTTGAGTTGGGAGGAAATTTTAACGAAAGAAAGACGAGGTTCTAGCTAATAAATAAGCTTAATCTGAGGTCATGGAAGTAGTTGTTGAGAATAACTTTTATGTAGTCACTGTTTCAGTGGAGGTATGCCGTGTGTGTGTGTGTGTGTGTGTGTGTATGATTCTGAGGGTATAAATTGCTCTCACTTAAAATACCAAAAGCAGGATTCCTATTAGACATAAAAGATAAAAGTGCATGCCTAGTGGATAATGTACTAATGAATACTTAAATAGAATGCACCCCAAGGAGCAAAATTATACACCTTTCACAATGTATAATGTGTATAATGTGGTTAGATGTGTTTCCATATCAGAGTTATATATATACAATATAGTACACAGATAAAACTCAGTGTAAATGGATAGTTCACTCAGGCAAACATCTAAACAGACTTTTTTTATGGTACCAAGGTGAGGTGGGATTGGAATCCACCCCCCTGCTGTTTTTTCTGATTTGTTCCTAAGCTCATTAGATGCTCAGTACCTCCTCCAGGGGATGAATCTCATCTTCAGACAATGTTAAACTCATTCTCTTGAGCAGAGGTGAAAAAGCTATTTCCCCACTGGAGTTTTCAAAAGCAAACATTTCCTGCAGGAAATCAAACAATTCTAGGACTTGACAAGGTAGCTAAATATATTCAGTTTAGCAAGTAGCTGCCAGTGGAAACCTCTGTACACCTCCACACGCAGTCTCAGGTCCCTCCTGGGGATGACAAAGCCATTAGTTTTTTTAAAAAAAGGAAAAATCTTGACAAATCATCTTGCAACAAACTCTGGTGTAGCCAAAACAGAAATGAATAATCTCAGATGAGGGATATATTGGGTCCCCAAGCAACCTAACTTCATGATTAGCACATACATGAATATGCATATTTTGCCTTCTGATCCTAACATAGAACAGTCTTTGAATTTTAGGTTCTTAATTTTAGTCACTTGTAGTTTATGATTATTTTTTTTTTTCCTTCAAATTTCACCTCTCTGACAAGGATTACTTGAATATTAACTGTCTGTCAGGCATTCTGACAGGGGATGGCTCTACCCAATGGACAAGGAGGCACAGCCTCCATGATGGCCCCAAAACCTACTGCTGCGGATTGAAGATACCTCAGTCAACAAAGGCATCACGCACTGTGATAAGAGCTAGGAGGGAAATGAGCAGAGAGCTGAAAGAAACAAACAGGGAGACTTCCTTTATGCAGAAAGGTCAAGAACAGTATTTCTGAGGGTGTGACACCCACCCTGAGATCTAAAGCTGAGAAGGTGGCAGCTCTGCAGCAGCAGGGAAATGGTTTCAGACAAGAGAACAAGAGCAAAGACTCTCAGGCCAGAATGCCTGTTCAGCAGTATCAGAGGAAGAAAGGGGAAGCCTAGTTTAAAAGAAGGCTGAACAAAGTTCAGGTCCAGATCCCAAGAGACATTTAAGACAGTAGTACGTATTGGGTATGATATACACACAGGTCAATAAGTAATCAATAAGAAGTAGTAATCAAATGGAACACTCTGTTTATTTCTATGATTCTGCCAAAGATCCTTTCTCTATTATTTCACTTTCTTCTTCAGCCCAGCCTGTCTTTCCATCCTCTCATTGGAATTGTTACTTCTTCATGAGGTATACGCATGCAATGGAATACTATTCAGTAATAAATAAGAATAAAATAAGACCATTTGCAGCAACAGGGATGAACCTAGAGATTATCATACTAAATAAAGTAAGCCAGAAAGAGAAAGACAAATATTGTATGATGTCAATATGATATCACCTATTTGTGGAATCTAAAATATTATAAAAATGACCTTGTCTACAAAACAGAAACAAACATAGAGAGCAGACTTTTGCCAGGAGAAAGAGGGTGGAGTGATGGATTGGGAGTTTGGGGTTAGCAGATGCAAACTATTAATGCATAGAATGGATGCAAAGAATATGGAAAGGAATGTATACTTATGTATAGCTGAATAATTTGCTTAATAGCAGAAGTTAACACAACATTGTAAATCAACTATACTTCAATAAAATAAACTAAAAATAAAAAGAATTGCACCTCTTCAGTGAAAAAGAGAGAGATACATCCTAAATCTGAACTAAAATGAAAATACCTATTCCAGAAATGAAGACCAGAAAAATGAATAGGCAAATAAGTATTGGTAAAGGTATCCAAACCTGTTTGATTTTGAAAAGTTAAGAACAGTTTCTCTTTCTAAAAGACTCCTCTAATATAATTTCTCTCCATTATACATTTGCCATTCTACCCCTTTCTTTTTATTCTTGAGCTCTACAAAGTTCAAGAATATTTGGATGATTGTAAATGTTTTTCTGGCTCAGACATCCTCATATTTAGCTGGTCACCAGAGTCTTGTGGGGACTTTAGAAATACCTATTACAGGGAGGCCTGGTGTGCTGCGATTCATGGGGTCGCAAAGAGTCGGACACGACTGAGCAACTGAACTGAACTGATCACACATATATGTGTATATACGACATACACATGGAAAACAGATCAATCTCTCTTAGAAAATCTAATTTATGAAATGAGGGCTGTTAACTGATCTTTTACCCCAGTTTGCTTTTTCTGAGGTTTCTCAAGGAAAATTCACTACTCTAACTGGTCTCTTCACTTCCAAACTGTGACATCACAGTCCACCCTCCACTCTGACAACAGATCAGCTCATTTCTAAATTGAGTCATAGCACTTCTCCATTCAAAAAATGATTTTATTCATCTTATGGCTGAGTAATATTCCATTATGTACATGTACCTCTTCATACATTCATCTGTCGATGGACATCTAGGTTGCTTCCATATTCTAGCTGTTGTAAATAGTGCTGCAGTGAACAATGGGATACATGTATCTTTTTCAGTTTTGATTTCCTCCAGGTATATGCTTAGGAGCAGGACTGTTGGGTCATATGGCGGTTTTATTCCTAGTTTTTTTTTTTAAGGAATCATTTCTTCCATATCTGTAGTTATACCCCCTTTCTTAATCCCAATTTTATTTATTTGAATTCTCTCTCTTACATATTTTCTCTTTTTCTTTCTCCCTCCTTTATATCTTTCTTACTTTTCCTATTGATAATTTAACAGATTTTCTATTTCATCATTTATTTCAAAACTCTCATTTAAAAGTTACTTTATACATCAAATCTACTTCTGTTTTCTTCATGTTAGTTATTATTTTTTTCTAATTCTTTGAGTTTGGAACTCAGGTAACATTTACTTATTTTGTTTTCTAAAAATTTGTCCATACATTTTTGTTTTATTATAACCAAAAGCATGTGTAAAGAGCTAACCGTTTCTCATTTCTAAATAGTTGGGAGTTTCAGTTGTTTTCCTTAAACTTTGTTTGGTACCAAATTATTGTAAAGGGCTTGGAAAGGAAAAATTTGACTGACCTGCTTTTCTGGGCAGTTTTTTGTTGATTTCTAATTTTATAAGCAAAAAACAAATTCTTACACTAGATATCATGGCAGAGATTTCTGAGTTGTGGTTTTCCCTCCAAACAAGCCAACAAACATAAAGAATGAAGATAAAGTATGTTCACTAAGACCTAACATCCTGTAGGGCACTGGTAAACCAGACCTTCACCTTGATATCAACTTTTTATGCTAGTTTAGGAGCACTTTATATTTCATTTTGAGCACAGCCATGATTAAGAATTAATCTAAAACCTGGGCAAGATGATGCAAATGCAGCTGTGCATCTGTGGGATATTATATATGAGAAAATGCTATCACTTTTTCAACAAACATTTACTGAGAGCCTATGACATGCAGGGGATGTTCCTAAACACTTGAGACTCATCAATGAAAACAGGCCAAAAGGTAATCCCTTCCCAGTAAAGCATGTGTTTTATTAGGTAATCCAGACAATAAATAGTAAATAGAGAACATAAATTATAAGATATTTTTGAAAGCCATGATTACTATGGATAAAATAAAGGAGGTCAGAAGGACTGTTTTTCTTTTTTGTGTGTGTGGCTCAACTGATGCCTTTAATTTTTTTTTTTTTTTTTATTTTGCTTAACTTTACAATATTGTATTGCTTTTACAATACATCAAGATGGATCCGCCGCCAAGGCAGTCAGTGTGGCATTGAGCACTAAGGAGGCAGATATCTGGAGAAAAGAACCTGAGGTAGAAAAGCAAGTCCAAAGGTCCTCTGGTGGTCTCAGTAACAAACCAGAGGACCAGGAGAACTGAGCAAGGCAGGCCGCTGTGCAAGGTGAGATCAGCGCTTAAGGAGAGGTGATAAGATCATAGAAAGCTTTCATAGGTTATGAAACTTGTGATCACTTAATAGTTTAAAAATTAATATTCTCCCTGCAGGAATTTTGGCCCAGGCCTTCTGTCTTTGGATTTAAACTGTAAAAAGATCTTTATCTTGAATTAATAGATGAAGAAAGCCCACGATCTCTCACAGTCCACTCTCACAGTGTGGTTGAACTCCTTTCTCTTGGGCACCTTGGAAGGTGAAAAGGATGAACCTCTGCAGATTCACAGATGCAAATGAGCAGTTATACCAAGGAAAGCCCAGGTGTTTAGAGAAGGGACTAATGTGGATTCTGAATGCTCTCCAGAGCTCTAAGTAGCATTCTACCTTCTTCCTTTTTTGTCTTCACATCATTACAACTTCTCCTGTAAATGTGACCATCTGAAGCTGTCATAGACATCTGATGTGACAGACCTCCATTTGGCCTTTTAAATTACCCTGATGACTTGTTCCCATAAGCCCCACTGTAGAAAACTACTGGTTTGCTTTTCCATTTAGCATTTGGACAATTTACCAGATTCATAATCACACAAATTTGAGAATTTTTTTTTTTTAACATTTACTTTCTGCCCTGGATCTTATCTAGCTAGAGTCTCAGCCAATACCTCCATCTTTCCTGAATCTAGAATAGATGGGTTCTAAGCTAGATGAAACAAGATATTCGTAACTATAAAAATAAAAAAATGAAACAAACAATTATGAGCAGATGACAGAAACTGTAGACAGACTGACAGCCCCATGATGTCAGGAACTGTGACTGCTTTGTTTACTACAACTTACATATGTTTCCACATAAACTGATTAACTATTTGAGGAATAAATTAATAAATGGGAAGTAGATATGTCTTTGTGATAAGAGAAGTGATCATTAGTAATAATACTGTTTTCTACTTACTAATTCTATGTCCTTGGCCACTGCACATAACTTTTCTATGCCTCAGTCACTAGCTGTAAAATGGGCATAATAATGTCCATTCATTGTGTTGTGATAACAAACTTAATAATTTAGTGCAAAGAAGAAGCCACCTAGTCCTTACATTTCACTTGCATCAGTTCCTCACTGTTGTTTCCTTGAACACACACCATATACGATTGTCAGACAATTGTATGTCTGAAATATTTACTGAGCTCTTTGGATTTGCCAGTTGACATCTCATTTATTGATCACGACCTGCCTCCTTTGAGTATTCTCCCAGCCGCCCAACATTTAAATATGCCTAGCACTTCACCTGAGCAGTCTGTGCTGTTTCTTGTCTCCTGGTGCCTTCTGAATATGAAAATCTGCATAGGCAAAGAATTCTAGAAGGTTTCCAACTGGCATGTTTTCCCCTGAGTTAGCACTCAATTCACAAAAAAGAAAAACATGTTGAAATAAAGTCATTCTGTAAAATTAATTGCGTGTGTTTGGATTTTAGGCTGCTAGGATTATTGTACACTGCACACTGAATGCCCAGCCTTTCTAGTGCAAAATCAGACTTCCGTGAATCAGCTGACAAATAAGGATATTTAGAACGTGGAAGAGTATTCTACAACTTGAACATTTTCTTTTGGAAGTGTCACTCTCAGGCAAGTTATTTTAACTTACTATCCTCCACTTTTTTCTCCTTTAAAATTGGGCAAAATTTGTAACTAATTCAGAGAGCTACTGTGAACACAGTAATTTCCTCTGTATTCCTAATACAGAGGAAACTGTATGCACTAATCAGATCAGATCAGATCAGTCGCTCAGTCGTGTCCGACTCTTTGTGACCCCATGAACCGCAGCACGCCAGGCCTCCCTATCCATCACCAGCTCTCGGAGGTCACTCAGACTCACATTCATCGAGTCAGTGATGCCATCCAGCCATCTCATCCTCTGCCGTCCCCTTCTCCTCCTGCCCTCAATCCCTCCCAGCATCAGAGTCTTCTCCAATGAGTCAACTCCTCGCATGAGGTGGCCAAAATACTGGAGTTTCAGCTTTAGCATCATTCTTTCTAAAGAAATTCCAGGGCTGATCTCCTTCAGAATGGACCGGTTGGATCTCCTTGCAGTCCAAGAGAGTCTCAGGAGTCTTCTCCAACACCACAGTTCAAAAGCATCAATTGTTCGGTGCTCAGCCTTCTTCACAGTCCAGCTCTCACATCCATACATGACCACAGGAAAGACCATAGCCTTGACTAGGCGAACCTTTGTTGGCAAAGTGATGTCTCTGCTTTTGAATATGCTATCTAGGTTGGTCATAACTTTCCTTCCAAGGAGTAAGTGTCTTTTAATTTCATGGCTGCAGTCACCATCTGCAGTGATTTTGGAGCCCAGAAAAATAAAGTCTGACACTGTTTCCACTATATGTATGTATGTATGCATGCATGTATGTATGTATGTATGCACTAATATATGTAAAGTAATTTGAATCATTTCTGGTCATAACAAATACTTGTGCATAATCATCATGGTTATTATCATTCTTATTTGCTATTATATTCACCCTGGGGACAACACTAATTTTTAAGTATTTGATTACACAATATCTTTATCTTTAAAAAGTGATCCTAACTTATGGTTCTCTGTAAGTAGAAATTATCAGTGTTTGCCCAAGATGGAGCAAGCAATCAGAAAATATTTCTTGACAAGGTGAATGACACTATCTGGTTTCCTACCCATGTTTCTGTCCCTTTTTGTGCCTTTCTCCATATGAGCCTGGTAGGCTGCAGTCCATGGGGTCCCTAAGAGTCGAACACGACTGAGGGACTTGACTTTCACTTTTCACTTTCATGCATTGGAGAAGGAAATGGCAACCCGCTCCAGTGTTCTTGCCTGGAGAATCCCAGGGAGGGGGAAGCCTGATGGGCTGCCATCTATGGGGTCGCACAGAGTCGGACATGACTAAAGTGACTTAGCAGCAGCAGCAGCAGCAGTCATATGTGCACTACTCTTCAGGCAGAGCATTTTCTCAACTCTGTCCTCACTTCCATCACCCATTTTGTTGACCTGTCCCTTACTAACTGCTCTATGAAATCTAATTTAAGGCATTTTCATAAGTGAGTCTTTCTTGGCCAACTGTATTTATCCAGTGCCCTGTTAGTGCTGTATATAGCTCAGAGTCTGGACTTAAAAAGCCCGAGGCTTCCTCCCTGGGTCCACCACGTATCATCCATATGCAGAAGTGTAAGTGACTTACCACCTCCAAGTCTCACATCTCAGTTTGTCCATATACGAGATGCACCTACTTCATAGGGTTAGTGTGAAGATCTAGGGAAAGAACGCCTCTATGTGCTCAACAGAGTATTTGCAGAGAGAATATGACTTGATAAATATCAACCATTGTGTGATCATTTTTTAACATATCAATGATTTTATTTATTTTTTAAATTAACTTTTATTGGAGTATGATTGCTTTACAGTGTTGTGTTATTCTCTGCTGTACAGCAAAAGGAATCTGTTTTAGATATGCATGTATCCCTTCTTTTTAGATTTCCTTCCCATTTAGGTCACCACAGAGCACTGAGTAAAGTTCCCTGAGTTACACAGTAGTTACTCATCATTTTAATTGATGCATTTCTTGACTTTCATAATATTTTCCACCTTACATTATAATCACCAATAACTATATCAATATGTGCTTCCATCATTGACCTGTCAGACACCAGGCCCTCTGTAAACATTTATTGGCTAGAGAAGAAAAGAAATGAGTTCCCAGAGGGCAGAGTATATCCCAGCTCTGTAAAACTAAGTTGGCAATGCCAAGCACCTGGATCCCTGAAACAGAATTCCCAGATTTAGCAAATAAAAACACAGGGCACCCAGCTAAATTTGAATGTTAGTCAAAAACAAACTATTTTTTAATAAAAGTATGTCTTATTAATATTTGAGATATACTGAATGGAATGTGTGTACTCTGTCATGTCTGACTCTTTTGCTACCCTTTGGACTATAGCCCACCAGGCTCCTCTGTCCATGGAATTTTCCAGGGAAGAATACTGAAGTGGGTAGCCACTCCCTTCTCCAGAATACTGGAGTGGGTTGTTATTTCCTCCTCCAGGGGATCTTCCTGACCCAGGGATGGAACCCATGTCTTCTGCACTGGGCAGGCAAATTCTTTACCATTACACCATCTGGGAAGGCAATGGCACCCCACCCCAGTACTTTTGCCTGGAAAATCCCATGGATGGAGGAGCCTGGTAGGCTCCAGCCCATGGGGTCGCTAAGAGTCGGACATGACTGAGCAACCTCACTTTCACTTTTCACTCTCATGCATTGGAGAAGGAAATGGCAACCCACTCCAGTGTTCTTGCCTGGAGAATCCCAGGGACGGGGGAGCCTGGTGAGCTTCCGTCTATGGGGTCGCACAGAGTCGGACACGACTGAAGCGACTTAGCAGCAGCACACCATCTGGGAAGGGGGGATACTAGAAATTTGTTTACTGTTTATCAGAAATTCAAATTTAACTGAATGCCCTGAATTTTATCTGGCAACACTACTCTGAGGCCACTTTTGAATCCATAAATCTTTATCTTCCCATGCTAAGACTGAGAATGAGGACTCAAGTGTGTCCATGGGACACCCAGTCAAAGTCATGATGAAAAGAAATTGTATGTAATCTTGCACTATTTTTCTTCAATCTAGGTATAGCTACAACTCATTTATTTTGAAGTAACCACTACTATTAAATTAACTTTCATTCCTCAAAAGAATATAGTAGAGAATAGTGTGCTTGTTTCTTTTTCTACTGAGGTAATAATAAAGAATTTCACAAAATCTTCCAAAATTACAGGAGAAACAGTACAATGGCTCATAGAAGTAACTCAAATTTTCATTTGCCTCTTTTATTTGATCAGATCTAGGGAAGAAGGGAATGGCAACCCACTCCAGTATTCTTGCCTGGAGAACTCCCTGGACAGAGGAGGCTGGCAGGTTACAATCCATGGGGTCGCAAAGAGCTGGACATGACTGAGTGACTAACACACACACAAGGAATAAGCAGAGTTTGTGGGCTGGTCCTGGCTACCCCAAGTCATCTTATTTGGGAAGCTAATTAATTTAATAGTTTATCGCTCACATCTCTGGCATCGGTGACACTTATATAATTTAGTATTTGGGCACTTGCAATCTGTAAATATGCACAGGTTATTGCTATACATAGAACACGGGCTGCATATGTGTCTTCTTCAATTCTTTATCCCTAGCTCCTAGCAAACTTCTTGACAACAGAGGTGAAGGTCAATACACAGTCAGACAGTAAGCAAGTGGTTAAGAGCTCAGACTCTGCAGACAGATTCAGGTCCAGATTCAGACTCTGTCACTAGCTGGATGACCTTGCAAAATCCCTTAGTCTCTCAAGACTTAACTTGTCATATATAAAATGGGGATTCAAATAATATTTGGAACACAGGGATGCTTTGAGTATCAAATGCAATCTTGCATTTACAGTTTAGAGAGAGCCTGACATGGTAGCCAGTGCTTTAAAATGGGGTTAATATTATGTTACATTTCTGACTACTACTCTCAGCAAAGTGTCAATGAAATACTACCCCTGCTTTATGAGAACCTGACCTTGAGTTAATTCTCTAGCTCAACTTCCCTGAAAAAGCTGATAAGAATAACAAAGTTGACAGGCAACACAGCTAATGTTAAGCAATATAACCCTGAGTATTAAACTACAGCTGGACTGGGAAGAACTATAAACAAACTATATAAATACATAATGAACACACCACATTTTGAGATTCTCTGAGTATTGCATAACACATGCATTGCATGAATATGTGGTGGTCACTCTGAAAGTTATGCATATGGGGTTTTAAGACAGAGCAGCCCTATACCTACTGATCATGTCTCCTTGGACCTAAAGTTGTCATCTGGAAAGAAGACAGTTTGGGGATGGCTATATGACCTGCTGCATGGACTTCCAGAAGAGGAAGCCTTGACATGTCCAGCCAGCCCACTACAGCTTCTCTTTTCTTGTCATCCTGGCAGACTCCAAGTGGGATCTCTTGTAGTCTCAAGGGTCTAATGCTCACTAAGCCTGAGACAATGGCCTGGTTGTTGCATATCTATCCAGTGGCAGGGACTTCCTCAACAAATTGCCCAATGACCTTAGAATCCTCGGACTAGAAGTAATCTTCTATACCATCCCTTTGGACAAGTTACCCAGTGTTGGAAGCTCTTCTGTGGTATTTTCAATTGGCCAGCTGATCTCTTCAACCTTTTTTTCAACCATGGGTAGAGATGTACCTTGTAGGAATCCATTTCATTGCCATGCAGTCCTCACTATAAAGGGCTTTGTTCTACATCAAAATCAGCCTACCTGAAGTATCTGCTCCTGCTAAGTCGCTTCAGTCATGTCCGACTCTGTGTGACCCCATAGACGGCAGCCCACCAGGCTCCCCCTCCCCTGTTCTCCAGGCAAGAACACTGGAGTGGGTTGCCATTTTCTTCTTCAATGCATGAGAGTGAAAAGTGAAAGTGAAGTCGCTCAGTCATGTCCTACTCTTCGAGACCCCATGGACTGCAGCCTACCAGGCTCCTCCGTCCATGGGATTTTCTAGGCAAGAGTACTGGAGTGGGGTGCCAACTAACCATTAGTTTTATACGTATTTTTGTCATGAAAGCTACACATAAGTTTAGACTTTTCCCCACAATTACTACTTACATACTTTCAGGGTTCAATTTGATCCTCCATCAATTTCTTCTCTATTTTTTTTAAGCAGAAATATGTCAAGTTTCCTCAACTAATCCCTATTGTCTTTGCCAACTTTCTGCCCTTCTTCCTGGACTAAGCCATCACATTAAGCTTTCAGTACAATTTTTAGAGGGACTGGTATTATCCCTTAATCAAGGTAAATGTAGGCTTTTTAAAGCATGGAAATTTATTTTAAATTATAGGAATAAGAAACAATTATGATATTATATATTGGGAAAGGCAGAAGTTGCAGAAAACACTAAAATACATAACAAATATATATATATATATACACACATATATATGTATACATATGATATGAATGATCATAAGTAATAAAGATACCAGTACATGGGAAATAGATGGAGAAACAGTGGAAACAGTGTCAGACTTTATTTTTCTGGGCTCCAAAATCACTACAGATGGTGACTGCAGCCATGAAATTAAAAGACGCTTACTCCTTGGAAGGAAAGTTATGACCAACCTAGATAGCATATTCAAAAGCAGAGACATCACTTTGCCAACAAAGGTTCGCCTAGTCAAGGCTATGGTCTTTCCTGTGGTCATGTATGGATGTGAGAGCTGGACTGTGAAGAAGGCTGAGCACTGAAGAATTGATGCTTTTGAACTGTGGTGTTGGAGAAGACTCTTGAGAGTCACTTGGACTGCAAGGAGATCCAATCGGTCCATTCTGAAGGAGATCAGCCCTGGAATTTCTTTAGAAGGAATGATGCTAAAGCTGAAACTCCAGTATTTTGGCCACCTCATGCGAGGAGTTGACTCATTGGAGAAGACTCTGATGCTGGGAGGGATTGGGGGCAGGAGGAGAAGGGGACGACAGAGGATGAGATGGCTGGATGGCATCACTGACTCGATGAATATGAGTCTGAGTGACCTCCGAGGGCTGGTGATGGATAGGGAGGCCTGGCGTGCTGCAGTTCATGGGGTCGCAAAGAGTCAGACACGACTGAGCAACTGATCTGATCTGAACATAGTGTTATGCTTGAATTCATGTTTTGGAGAAATACCACCTGTATTCAAATTTTGGCACTACAAATGACTAAGCATGAACATTTGGAAAAGCTATTTTATTTCTCTAACTCCTAGTCAGTTGCCCCATCTGCTAAACAGCAAAAGTAATGGTATAGATTTCACTGGGCTGTTGATGAGAGAAACAATCAATGTAAAATATTCCATGTATACTTAGTTGAGAGTAAACATCATGTAAATCATTATTACATGCTGATAAAGATTGCTAACTCTCAGTTTAAATCTCTGTTCACTATGCACAGTGACTGCAGCCATGAAATTTAAAGAGCTTTTGCTCCTTGGAAGAAAAGCTATGACAAACCTTGACAGCTTATTAAAAAGCAGAGATGTCACTTTGCCAATAAAGGTCAACATAGTCAAAACTATGGTCTTTCCAGTAGTCATGTATAGATAAGAGAGTTGGGCCATAAAGAAGGTGAACGCTGAAGAATTGATGCTTTCTAACTGTGGTTTTGAAGAAGATTCTTGAGAGTCCCTCGGATTGCAAGGAGATCCAACCAGTCAGTCCTAAAGAAAATCAACCCTGAATATTCATTGGAAGGGCTTAAGCTGAAGCTCCGATATTTTGACCACATGATGGAAAAAGCTGTCTCATTGGAAAAGACCCTGATGCTGGGAAAGATTAAGGGCAGAAGGAGAAGTGGGTGGCAGAGGATGAGATAGCTGGATGGCATCACTGACTCAGTGGACATTAGTTTGTGCAAATTCCAGGAGATAGTGAAGGACAGGGAAGCCTGCAGTTCATGGGGTAGCAAAGAGACTTAGCAACTGAACAAAAACTAAACAACAACTGAACAACAACAAAACCATTTACTCACTAAGTCTTAGGCAAGATATTTATCCTACTTCCATCTCCATTTCCTTAGATGAAAAATGGAGATCGTATTATATTCTGCAAAGATTAGTGTAACCATATTTCTAGTTCTTCTCAAAACTTGCCACTTCCCTCATGACAAGGTGGAGTCTATGCTTCCTTTTCAACCTGGGTAGGCCTTTGTGATCACCTGGCTAGGCCTTTGTGACGACCTGGTTAGGCCTTTGTGACCACCTGGCTAGTAGGCATAGGGAAATGATGCCATATGACTTTCCAGGCTCACTCATAAAAGGTGATACAGCTTCTACTTTCCTTTCTCTCTCTCTCTCTCCTTGGATTTTTGCTTTTAAAACTGTCCTCCATGAAGCCTAGCTACCATGAAGCTACCAGGATGAAGAGACTACAGAGAAATAGAGTTGCATCAAGAGCTGCAGCTCTTTCAGCTTCCCAGCTGTTAAGTCTTCATGGCACAGGCCACAGACTTATGAGCAAGTGAGTGAGCCCTCAGATCTTTCCACCCCCATCATCTGATTGCAGTCAAATGAGAGACCTTGAGTGAGTGGAAGCATACCATGAGTGAGGTTACTTAACCCCAGGATCATGAGCTATAATGACACAATGATTGTTGTTGTTTTAAATCACCACATTTGGGGATGATTAGTTAGGCAGCAATAGATAGCTAATGCAAAGCTATAAGAGTATCTGACTCATAAGGCTTATGAGAATTAGATGAGTCATGTAAACTGCTAAACATAGAGACGTGGTTCTCAAACTTTAGTGTCCAATTCTATCATCTGAGGGCTTATTAAAAAACAAATTCCAGGACTCCACCCCACAATTTCTGATTCAGTTAGTCTAGAGGGAAGCCTGAGTGCTTAATTTCTTTCTTTTTTTTAATTTTTATTTTTTATAGGAGCATAGTTGATTAATCATGTTGTGTTAGTTTTAGGTGTACAGTAAGGTTCCAAATAGGAAAAGGAGTTCATCAAGGCTGTATATTGTCACCCTGCTTATTTATCTTATATGCAGTGTACATCATGAGAAACGCTGGACTGGAAGAAACACAAGTTGGAATCAATATTACTGGGAGAAATATCAATAACCTTAGATATGCAGATGACACCCCCCCCCCTTATGGCAGAAAGTGAAGAGGAACTAAAAAGCCTCTTGATGAGAGTGAAAGTGGAGAGTGAAAAAGTTGGCTTAAAGCTCAACATTCAGAAAACGAAGATCATGGCATCTGGTCCCATCACTTCATGGGAAATAGATGGGGAAACAGTGTCAGACTTTATTTTTCTGGGCTCCAAAATCACTACAGATGGTGACTGCAGCCATGAAATTAAAAGACGTTTACTCCTTGGAAGGAAAGTTATGACCAACCTAGATAGCATATTCAAAAGCAGAGACATTACTTTGCCAACAAAGGTCATCTAGTCAAGGCTATGGTTTTTCTTGTGGTAATGTATGGATGTGAGAGTTGAACTGTGAAGAAAGCTGAGCGCTGAAGAATTGATGCTTTTGAACTGTGGTGTTGGAGAAGACTCCTGAGAGTCCTTTGGACTGCAAGGAGATCCAACCAGTCCATTCTGAAGGAGATCAGCCCTGGGATTTCTTTGGAAGGAATGATGCTAAAGCTGAAACTCCAGTACTTTGGCCACCTGATGCGAAGAGTTGACTCATTGGAGAAGACTCTGATGCTGGGAGGGATTGAGGGCACGAGGAGAAGGGGACGACAGAGGATGAGATGGCTGGATGGCATCACTGACTCGATGGACGTGAGTCTGAGTGAACTCTGGAAGTTGGTGATGGACAGGGAGGCCTGGCATGCTGGGATTCATGGGGTCGCAAAGAGTTGGACACGACTGAGTGACTGATCTGAAAGTGATTCATTTATACATATACTTTATCTATTCTTTATCAAATTATTTTCCTATTTAGGTTGTTACCAACTAAGCCTTCCCTGTGCTTATACAGTAGGTCCTTGTTGACTATCTATTTTAATTATAGCAGTGTGTACATTCCAATTGAGAAGGCAATGGCACCCCACTCCAGTACTTCTGCTTGGAAAATCCCACGGACGGAGGAGCCTGGTAAGCTGTAGTCCATGGGGTCGCTGAGGGTCAGACACGACTGAGCGACTTCACTTTCACTTTTCACTTTCATGCATTGGAGAAGGCAATGGCAATCCACTCCAGTGTTCTTGCCTGGAGAATCCCAGGGACGGGGGAGCCTGGTGGGCTGCCATCTATGGGGTCACACAGAGTCGGACACGACTGAAGTGACTTAGCAGTAGCAGTACATTCCAATCCCAAACTCCCGATCTATCCCTCTCCACCACCCTTCCCTCTAATAATTGTAAGTTTGTTCTCTAAGCCTGTGAGTCCATTTCAGTTTTATAAATAAGTTCATTTGTATAATTTTTTTTGATTCCACTCATAAGCACATAAGTGATATCAGACATTTGTCTTTGTCTGACTCACTTCACTTAGTATGATAATCTCCAGTTCAAACCATGTTGCTGCAAATGGCATTATTTTATTCTTTTTAAGGACTGAGCAGTGTTCCATTTTATATATGCACCTCATCATCTTATTTATTCATCCGTCAATGAATATTTATGTTGCATCCATGTCTTGACTATTGTAAACAGCACTGACATGAATGTTGGGATGTATGTATCCCTTCAAACCATGGTTTTCTCTGGATATATCCCCAAGAGTGGGATTGCTAGATCATATTGTTGTTCTTCAATTGCTAAGTCATATCTGACTCTGAGACCCCATGAACTGCAGCATGCCAGGCTTCCCTGTCCTTCACTATCTCCCCAAGTTTACTCAAATTCATGTCTATTGAGTCTAGTGGCCATCCCAGTTCACATTCCCACCAAGAGTATTAGGAGAATTACCTTTTCTGCATATCCTCTCCAGCATTTAATGTTTGAAACTATAATTGAAAAACTCAACAAACAAAAGTCCAGGACTAGATGGCTTCATACGTGAATTCTATCAAACATTTAGAGAAGAGCTAACACCTATCCTTCTGAAATTATTCAAAAATTTGAAGAGGAAAAAATACTCCCAAACTCATTCTATGAGGCCACTGTCATGCTGATATCAAAACCAGCCAAAAAGTAAAAGTGAAAGTGTTAGTCACTCAGTCGTGTTCAATTTTTGTGATCCCATGGACTGTAGCCCACCAGGCTCCTTTGTTCATGGAATGGAATTTTCCAGGCAAGAATACTGGAGTGGGTAGCCCTACCCTTCTCCAGCAGATCTTCCCAACTAGGGGATCAAACCTGGGTCTCCAGCATTACAGACAGATTATTTACCATCTGAACCACATGGGAAGTCCCAAATCAGACAAAGATATGACCAAAAAAAAGAAAGAAAATTGCAGGTCAATAGTCCATGGAGTCACAAAGAATCAGACACAACTTAGTGACTGAACAATAACAACAAATAACAATATAGATGATGATACAGGCAAAAATCCTCAACAAAATACTAGCAATCTGAATTTAATAACACATTAAAAGGCTCATACACTAACATCAAGTGGGATTTATCCCAAGGATATCAAGAATTTTTTCAATATCCACAAATCAATCAGTGTGACACTCCACATCAACAAACTGAAGAATTACAGATATATGATATAATCTTCTCAATAGATGAAGAAAAAGATTTTGACAAAATTCAACACCCATTTCTGATTAAAATAAAACTCTCCACAAAGTGAGTAGAGAGGGAACCTATCTTAACATAATAAAGGCCATATATGACAGGCTTATAGCTAGCATCATACTCAGTGGTGAAAAGCTGAAACCAAGTCTTCTAAAATTGGGAACAAGACAAGGATATCCACTCTCACCACTTTTATTCAATATAGTTTTGAACATCCAAGCCATGACAATCAGAGAAGAAAAAGAAATAAAAAGAATCCAAATTGGAAAAAGAAGAAGTTAAATTGTTACTATTTGCAGGTGGTATGATACTATTATAAAAAATCTTAAATGTGTCACCAGAAAACTACTAGAGTTTTCTTTTTTTTTCTTTGTGAATTTTTACTGAAGTATACTTGCTTTATAATGCTGTGTTAGTTTCAAGCACACAGAAAATTGATTCAGTTATATACTTATTCCTTTCCTGCTCCTTTTCCTTTATACTGCTACTGCTAAGACACTTTAGTCGTGTCGGACTCTGTGCAACCCCATAGATGGCAGCCCACCAGGCTCCCCTGTCCCTGAGATTCTCTAGGCAAGAACACTGGAGTGGGTTGCCATTTCCTTCTCCAAAGCATGCAAGTGAAAAGTGAAAGTGAAGTCACTCAGTCGTGACTCTTCAGGACCCCATGGACTGCAGCCTACCAGGCTCCTCCGCCCATGGGATTTTCCAGGCAAGAGTACTGGAGTGGGGTGCCATTGCCTCTTTTCCATCATAGGTTACCATAAAATATTGAGTATAATTCCTGTCATTGTGGGTTATCTATTTTCTATATAGTAGTGTGTATCTGTTAATCCCAACTCCTAATTAATTACTTCTCCCACTTTCCCTTTTGCTAACCATATTTGTTTTCTATGTCTGTGAGTCAATCTCTGTTTTATACATAAGTTCATTTGTATAATTTTTTTCATTTCACATATAAATTATACCATATGATATTTGTCTTTCTGTGTCTCATTTACATCATTTAGTATGATCACCTCTAGGCCCAGCCACGTGCTGCAAATGGCATTATTTCATTCTTTCTTACAACCGAGTATTATTCTATTGCATATATGTACCATATCTTCTCTATCCATTCATCTTTCAATGGACACTTGCATTGCTTCCGTGTCTTGGCTACTACAAATAATGATGTTATGAATACTAGGGTGCATGTATCT
The DNA here is from genome assembly GCA_935064755.1 of Tragelaphus eurycerus. Lineage (NCBI taxonomy): Eukaryota > Metazoa > Chordata > Mammalia > Artiodactyla > Bovidae > Tragelaphus > Tragelaphus eurycerus. The sequence continues at coordinate 12,711,657 of CAKXYN010000043.1, forward strand.
TTCCGAATTTGAGTTTTCTCAGATGTATACCCCAGATGGGTATATGCACCCTAGTATGCTATTTTTAGTTTTTTAAGGACCTTCCATACTGTTCTCCAGAGTGACTGTACCAACTTACATTCCCACCAACACAGTAGGAGGATTCCATTTTCTGCACACCCCTTCCAGCATTTATTATTTGCAGACCTTTTGATGATGGCCGTTTTGACCAGTGTGAGGTGATACCTCACTGTAGCTCGGCTCATTCTAATGCTGATGCTGTTGCTTTGGTGATCAAATCTGAAAACCATGACATATATCAAACACTCAATTATTAATTTTATTACTACTATTTTTAAAATTCTTACTGTTTTTATTTGATGAAACTTAAGTATTGTTAGTTTCTTTGGGTACAAAGGAAATTTATACTCTCTCCATAACTTATAGTCTTATTTTTTTCCCCCTAGTGTTTATCACAATGACTGTCACAAAATAAGTGCTTAAAAATTGCTTTTGTGGGAATATGGGGTCCCTACATCAACTGATGTAATGAATATAATGTAATGAAGTGAGACAGTGTAAAATAAAAGAGCAAGACAGAGAAAGTGGTGGGGAAAGAGAGGAAGGGAGGGAGAGATAGGAAGGGAAAGGGTGCAGAATTTTACATTCTGAGTTCTAAAACTTTACTCTTCACTATGATAAGTTTCACATTTTCTTCCTCTAATTTTAAGATGTACAGTCCATGACAGGAGCATATTGTCTCCAAATCCCTCTTTCATTTCTTCTGTTTCTTTAAAATTGAATGATAAAATCACTGAAGGACTGTCCAACAGAACCAGCATAAAAACACTTATCAGACTCTTGTTTTGATTTGCTTTTATAGCTACTGTCTAGTCTGATAAAAAATGCATCAATTGTTTGGATGTTTGAGCTCTGTCTTTAGTTCAAGATGCTCGTACATCAGCATTCATCTTATTGACAAGATCTTATGGATATGAAAGAATAAAAATATGACGGTACAGAACAAGACTCACGGATACCCTGGAGGCCTATGGTTTCCATATAGTCCCAATTTTAAAGGCATTTACAAGGTTGGCCATGTCTAAAAGCCCTATTAGGATTTCAAAGCACATATTCAATATTTAGCTCCCTCCTTTCCCATCCCATGAGGAGGAAGATCATGGGAACAAATCAGACAATCTATATAAAAGCTCTTCAAGTCTGTAAAGCTCTATCTATAAACACTTAACACAATTAGTATCTTGTTTTGTTATTTGCAATAGCTTGTAAATCTTATTAGGAATATAAATATTAGTTTGCATACTATACAACATATATGATGTGTTGAGGACCATTCTGTACCTATTTATTTGTAAATGCTTCAGTTCAGTTCAGTTGCTCAGTCTTGTCAGACTCTTTGCGACCCCATGAATCATAGCACACCAGGCCTCTCTGTCCATCACCAACTCCCAGAGTTCACTCAGACCCACATCCATCGAGTCAGTGATGCCATTCAGCCATCTCATCCTCTGTCGTTCCCCTTCTCCTCCTGCCCTCAATCTTTCCCAGCATCAGGGTCTTTTCAAATGAGTCAACTCTTTGCATCAGGTGGCCAAAGTATTGGAGTTTCAGCTTCAACATCAGTCCTTCCAGTGAACACCCAGGACTGATCTTTAGGATGGACTGGTTGGATCTCCTTGCAGTCCAAGGGACTCTCAAGAGTCTTCTCCAACACCACAGTTCAAAAGCATCAATTCTTCGGCGCTCAGCCTTTCTTCGGGATCAGAATGAAAACTGACCTTTTCCAGTCCTGTGGCCACTGCTGAGTTTTCCAAATTTGCTTAGCGAAATGCATAAAAGGAGAAAATGTGGCACTTGCCTTAATGTAAGACATGGTTTTAAGAAAAAGACAATATTTTGCCTTTTTATTTTTATTTTTTTTTAAATTTTATTTTACTTAACTTTACAGTATTGCATTGGTTTTGAACTGTGGTGTTGGAGAAGACTCTTGAGAGTCCCTTGGACTGCAAGAAGATCCAACCAGTCCATTCTGAAGGAGATCAATCCTGGAATTTCTTTAGAAGGAATGATGCTAAAGCTGAAACTCCAGTATTTTGGCCACCTCATGCGAAGAGTTGACTCATTGGAGAAGACTCTGATGCTGGGAGGGATTGAGGGCAGGAGGAGAAGGGGACGACAGAGGATGAGATGGCTGGATGGCATCACTGACTTGATGGGTGTGAGTCTGGGTGACCTCCGGGAGCTGGTGATGGACAGGGAGGCTTGGCGTGCTGCGGTTCATGGGGTCGCAAAGAGTCGGACACGACTGAGCGACTGATCTGATCTGATCTGATTGGCTTTGCCATACATCAAAATGAATCCACCACAGGTATACATGTGTTCCCCATCCTGAACCCTCCTCCCTCCTCCCTCCCCATATCATCCCTCTGGTTCGTCCCAGTGCACCAGCACCAGGCATCCTGTATCAGGCATCGAACCTAGACTGGCGACTCGTTTCAAACATGATAGGCATGAGATCAGTTGTTTTCCTGCTGAAAGCCTTTTGGTATCATATTGCTTTTAGAAAACAAACTTTATATTAGCTTGGGCAAAATACTCATTCAGGTGTTTTTCATAAGATGCTATGTTATGTTATGGGCTTCCATGGTGGCTCAGTTGTTAAAGAATCTGCCTGCAGTTGTGGGGGACCAGGGTTTGATTCTGAGAGGTTGGGAGTATCCCCTGGAGAAGGGAATGGCAAACCATTCCAGTATTCTTGCCTGTGAAATACCATTGAAAGAGGAACCTGGCGGGCTACAGTCCATAGGGTCGCAAGGAATAGGACATGGCTGAGTGACTAACTCAGGGGAAGGCAATGGCACCCCACCCCAGTACTTTTGCCTGGAAAATCCCATGGATGGAGGATCCTGGTAGGCTCCAGTCTATGGGGTCGCTAAGAGTCGGACACAACTGAGCGACTTCACTTTCACTTTTCACTTTCATGTATTGGAGAAGGAAATGGCAACCCACTCCAGTATTCTTGCCTGGAGAATCCCAGGGATGGGGGAGCCTGGTGAGCTTCTGTCTATGGGGTCGCACAGAGTCGGACACGACTGAAGCAACTTAGCAGCAGCAGCAGAGTGACTAACACTTTCACTTTTCACTATGTTATGGAAAAATCCAAAGGAGCTTTTGGCCAACTCAATAGAATGACTGGCAAAACCTCTATGATCTAGCTCAGCTTTCCATCTAATTAGTCTCAACATTCTCATTTTTTGCATAAGCCTATCACCCCTTAGATATTGCAGTCATTCTAACACCCACCATCCTCTTTCATATTATCATGGCTTTGTATGTATATTTTTCTTTCCTTCAAGATATCTATCATTGGTGTTTCTATAGTCTCTTATAGATAGTAATCATACTATACAAAATATTTCTAGAAGCACTTATTAATATGACCCTGCTACTATGTTATTTCAACCTCTGCCTATGCCAACAGACTGCAAGAGGAATGGTACGCTTTTTTCCAATTATCATTCTTGTATTATCCCACAAAACCTAGCGAGGTCCCTGGTTAATTGAATGAAAGAAGGCAAATACATATATTCTAAACAATTAGGATTATATTAAAATTTAAAAAAAGAAAAATAGAATTAAAAAATAGCATATGATTGGATCAAAAGAGATTATGGACAGTTATTAAACTAGCGATATATTTTGGCTAAGAATGATTCCAGGAGGAGGTAAAATGTTGATCTTAATGAACTTATGTCAAATTGAACCTTTAGAAGCCAGTTAATGCTCTGGGGGAAGAAACTGCACCAATAACTCAAAAACTTACATATCTATCAACCTTATTTGTAAGAAGAAAAAACCATGGTATAGAATTAGGAAACACACAGTTGCTAATGGTGTATAATGTATCAATATGTCATTAAGAGTTGGAACAATCATAAGATATGAATTTATATCCACTTTAATAGAAGAATAATCAGAGTCTATGAAGTAAATTAATTACACTAAGTCTAACATTGAGTGTCAGAACTAGAATTCAGAATAAGAGTATGCAGAAGCTCATGGTATTTTCAATATATAAAGAGATTGTTCAGATACTAAGAAAAAGAGAAGAAATGTAGCTTTCCCATGGTAGTGTGTTTACTAGGAAAGGCAGACAGAAAAAAAGTATTCAAACTACTATTCATTCATTTGAGCTTTTGGTTGGTGAAGCTACATTCCTGAGAATCAAAATAACACAAATATATAGCCTCTGCTCTTGTGGGGTTTGTGAGAAGCAGGCATACATTTAAAAATCCGCATGCATTATGCAAAATTTACAACTGTGGTCAATGTGATTTAAAAAACAAAAGTGCTACCTAGGACTTAGAGAGCTAGAATGGAAAGAACAGATCTGAACTCGCCTTTCCTTCTGATGTGATGAAAGAATGTTGACCTAAAAGAGCAGCTGGGATCCACAAGGGTGTGTGTGCTGGCAGAGGGGAGCACGCAGAAGGAAGAGATATTTCAGGCATAGGAAACATCAGGAGCAAAAGTGTGGGAGCAGGAAGGATGGTCTCTTGTTTAGGCAACTGAGGAAAAAATAGTGTATTCTACACTTTTTGACCCAAGAGAATAGTATATAGAAGTCTTCTTACCTTGAAATCTGGGAAAAGAGGAAGATTTTGTGTCTAGTAGTCTTCTTACATTGAAATCTGGGAAAAGAGGAAAATATTGTGTCTAGTAAAGATCAACCTTGACTTGAATTAATGCATACAACTGGGCTTATCAAATATTTCCCCCTCTTTGACCATCACACTTCTCTGCATGGTGGAGATGTTAGAGGAAGCACTGAAGTCACAGACACTCAAGCTGCAGCATATGATGGATTTGCTTCAGGATAATCTCTAGAAGGGCTATTACCAATTTCCTTAACAGGCAAGTAGTGGTTTTCCATGGAGAAGGAAACGGCAACCCACTCCAGTATTCTTGCCTGGAGAATCCCAGGGACAGAGAAGCCTGGTGGGCTGCCGTCTATGGGGTCGCACAGAGTCGGACACGACTGAAGTCACTTAGCAGCAGCAGCAGCAGTGGTTTTTCAGAAATCTGGGACATGTAACAATAATAAGCTTAGTCCATGGATTGTGCTTGATTTTGGCTCAAACCCGTAACTTTACTAGCGAGGTCAGTTTGGGCAAGCAACAAAATTTTCTGAGCTTCAGGGTCTTTGCCTATCCTAAGATTGGAATGAGTTAATAGGAGAAGAAACATTAAGTTAACACGTGTTCAACACCTCACCTTTTCTTTCCTCCTTCCCTTCCTTTATTCAATCCTGTTTCATCTCTTACACTATCTGTACTGCGTTCAGTCTTCTGACAACATGCCCTTTATCCACCCTTCCTTCTCCATTTTGGCTTGATATCTTTTCTCTTTTATTCCTGGTGATAAATTAAAACAAAATAACCCTTATTGTTTTTACCTTCGTGCTGTATCGAATCCCAAAGAGTGTTACGCTCTCATCAGTTCAGTTCAGTCGCTCAGTCATGTCTGACTTTCTGTGACCCCACGAACCAGTCTGAACAGTATTCTCTCATAAACCAGAACTAATCTCTTCCCTATTGAAATGATAGTGTACACCAGGCTATATAATCACATTGCTTTCCATAGGACCAAAAGAGAATAATGCAAGGAAATGACGTTTTTGTCTATTTCAAAGTCAAAAGGTTTCCATAAAACTGTGTTGAATTAACAATACTCACTTGAAAATACAGAGCCCTTTGTATGGGATAGGGTGAGGAGTTCAAGTAACAGGCTGCATATTTAATACCTTACCCTTTCTTTCCCCTTTCTTTCCTTTACAACTCTATTTCATCTTCTTATACTGTGTGTATTACTTGGCACACCAGTAGTGCTTAAGTTTGCTTCCCTGGTGTCTCAGACAGTAAAGAATCTGCCTGCAATGCAGGACACCTGGGTTTGATACCTGGGTTGGGAAGATCTCCTGCAGAAGGGAATGGCTACCCCCTCCACTCCAGTATTCTGGCCTGGGAAATCTCATGGACAAAGGAGCCTGACAGGCTACAGTCCATAGAGTCACAAAGAGTCAGACATGACTGAGCAACTTCACTTTCACTTTTCACTTTCATGCATTGGAGAAGGAAATGGCAACCCACTCCAGTGTTCTTGCCTGGAGAATCCCTAGGACGGGGAGCCTGGTAGGCTGCCATCTATGGGGTCACACACAGTTGGACACTACTGAAGTGACTTAGCATAGCATAGCATAGCATATTAGGCATTTGTATCCAGTAAATGCAAGTTTTTGTATGTCTAGTCCTAGGTATCCAGTAAATACCCAGTAGGTACTAAATAAAAGGAAAAAAAAATAGATTATCTTCCAAATCATACAAATAGGATAATACTGAATATCATCAGATCAGATCAGATCAGTCGCTCAGTCATGTCCGACTCTTTGTGACTCCATGAACCGCAGCCTACCAGGCTCCACCGTCCATGGGATTTTCCAGGCAAAATTAACATTTTTCACTTTGAGGTAATAGTTCATAAAGATATACTTTCTTTCCCCTGAATTTATAATAACCTCTATTTCATCAAAACCACCACTTAGATCCATATTTTCTTTTAATCATTTACCCATTATTAGCAGTACTAAAAAGACAGGTGTCAGGCTTAGAAAGGCCAGGTCTCTTAGCTAAGGAATGTGCTGGGTGGTTAATTAGAGATATTTTGCAATTATCCTTGGCTAAGCCTTTGTATTTCCTATTCCGAGGAAGCAAGCTTCTCATGCCTATAGTCGACAGCGCCTTTATGTTAATCCAAAAGCAACAACCTAGCTCTCCCTCTGAATGTTGTTTGTAAGAAACATAGAAAAAAAGAAAGATGGTCCCATCTCATCCTTTCTATACATATGTAGTCAACACTCTGCTTTCTCCCACACTGCTATTTTCTTATCTGTAACTCCTTCACTCTTTGATAAACTCTTTGAATCAAGAGGCTTTATCTTGTCCACAACTGTACACCAAACAGTTAAGTGTCCAATAATAGAAGTTTAAAAAATAGGGAAAGATTGTCCCTTACCTCAGTGCAGGTACCACTTACTTTCAGTGGGTTCTTGTCTTTTCTATCTGAGAGCTCAACATTTCTTACAGGAAGAAACCGAGGGGGAAAAATAAAACCCAACACTATGTACCTGGCATATAGTAGGTACCATGGTCTGCATTTTTCATACATTAATCTCACTTAATGTAAACCACAGCTACGGTAGTTAGTTTCCTCCTGTCTTACACAAAAGAAAAGAAAGCCTCAGAGAAATTAATAATTGTATCAAGGTCACATAGGAAGAAAGCGCCAGAACATGAATTTGAAGGCATGGCCAAGATGGAAAGAACTTGTCTTTTGGTTTAGGTGGCCGGTGCAGGGGCTGACACTAGAGGAGATAAAAGAGAACAACTCTTGAGAGTGTACATATCCACTGCTATATTGAAAATGGATAACCAATAGAGACGTACTGTATAACACAGGGACCTCTGCTCCATGTTTTATGTGGCAGCCGGGATGAGAGGAGAGTTTGGGGGAGAATGGACACAGGTATATGTATGACTGAATCCCTTCACTGTTCACCTGAAACTATTGCAGCATTGCTAATCAGCTCTCCCCCAATACAAAATAAACGGTTCAAAACAAAAGCGGGATCAAGAATTCTATAAGTAAATGGGAAGATATACTTTGTGAATATTATAGTTACTTGAAAAAAGTCTCAACAGCAATTTGAATTTTACTTTATTGGATCTCTAAGTATAATTTGATTATCCATATATCTAGCATTGTTCCTAGTCTATATTTTCAATATGCTGAATTGCTCAGTCATGTCCGACTCTTTGCAACATCATGGACTGTAGCCCGCCACGGCTCTTCTGTCCATGGGGATTCTCCAAGCAAGAATACTGGAGTGGGTTGCCACGCCCTCCTCCAGTATATTTTCAACAGAATCCTAAAATGACGCTAGTGATGAAACTGCTGTTTTAAGAGGTACTTATTATTAAATTCTTATACACATTGCATAATTAGAATGGGAAAAATTAGCCTTATATAGTCCTGTGCTACAACTGTTAGATCTGTAATTTTGTGAGCCAAATGGCTTGGCATAGGGGACCTGGGTTCCCTCTGGGGACTGTTTTGAGCAAAAGCAATCAGGCAGTGATGCAATTGTAACACCTGCAAATATTATTGTAACCTTTTCTACCCACTCTCTACAGCAGGTTGGGTTCCCAGGGAAGCAAAGTCTGAAATGGAATTTAGCATGCAGGGTGTTTATTAAGATGTGCCCTTGGGAGCAACACCTGTGGAAGGGATGGTGGGAAGTGGAATTTGTTTGGCACAAGGAGAAGTCAAGTATAGAGTTGACTACAGCCTCTGCACCCGCACAGAGAGTTCTGGAGCTAGAATGCACCCAGTGCTCAGTCATACTCAGCTCTTTGCAACTGTATGGACTGTAGCCCAATAGCCCCTCTGGATTGTCCCAAGGTGGATCAAGGTCCAGGCCCTTATACTCCTGGACTGATTAGTTACTCAGTGTGGGTCATGCCAGGAAAGGGCTTGACCTTGAGTGTGGCAGCTCTCTGCAGCCAAGGCAATCTCTGAAGGAGCTGACAGCTGAAGTCTTTAAAAAGGCTATGGCCTGACATCAGCATTAGCAACTGCGGAAACATGTCTCTCAGGGATGGGGAATCTGAGTGGTACTGGAGGGTACAGTGTCCACCACAGAGTCTAAATGATAAACTCCCCAACCTAGATATCTTTACTAACGTAGCAATATCCAACTACAGGAAGTCGTATCTTCCTGTGAACAAAAACAGTGGCTATGTGGTTTTTTGAATCTGCATCCTCTTATTTGTGAAACATATAGCCCATTTACAGATTTAAGTAAAATTGAGGGGGATTTTTGTAAGCTTTATAAATGAGCTTACATACAGACTTCATATGGTATATTATTCAGCCCAGCCAACCATAATAACAGTATAGACTGGGTGGCTTAAACCACAGAAATGCATTTTCTCGTAGTTCTGGGAGCTAGAAGACTTAGATCAAGGTGCCTACAAATTTGATTTCCAATGTATGCTCTCTTCCTGGCTTTCAGAGGTTACTTTCTTTTTGTGTTCTCACCTGACCTTCCCTCTGTGCATGCCTAGAGAGATAAAGACATCTCTGGTATGTCTTCCTCTTCTTATAAGGGTACTAGCCCTCTCAGGGGAGAAGGCAATGGCACCCCACTCCAGTACTCTTGCCTGAAGAATCCCATGGATGGAGGAGCCTGGTAGGCTGCAGTTCATGGCGTTGCTAAGAGTCGGAGACGACTGAGCAACTTCACTTTCACGCATTGGAGAAGGAAATGGCAACCCACTCCAGTATTCTTGCCTGGAGAATCCCAGGGATGGAGCCTAGTGGGCTGCCATCTATGGGGTTGCACAGAGTCGAACACGACTGAAGCGACTTAGCAGCAGCAGCAGCAGCAGTAAATATTCTCTAAAGCTAATGGATAGTGCCTTCATTGGTGATTTTAAATGGTTCCCTTTTTTATTTAAATTTAGGTTTATTCAAATTTATTCAATCATTATGTACCTGAGACTGATGCTCCTAACTTCAAAAACCTATCTTCTGAAATTGCTCATTTAACCTGTATATTATTCTGCATATCTTTCAAGTATCTGATTTTTTTCTTTGGTATACAAGTTCCATTAGAACTGAGATGTATACGCTATCTCATCTGAGTTGGAAAGAAAAATTGATGATGACAAGGAGGAAATTCTGCCATTTTGGTTGTAATGAGAGAACATTCAAATTATTTCATTACAAAAGACTTCCTGCACTAGGAAGACTTCCGCTTGACTTTGTAATTCTGAGTTTTTACCTGTAGGAAGTAGCTATACACACACACACATCTACATATATATACATAAGTACACATATATACATATCTACATATATGTAAGTAGATGCATATGTACATATATATGTACATACACACACAGACCATATACACACAAAAGGATGTTCATTATAGCATTATTATAGCATTGTTAATCAAACTGAAAAATTAGAAGCAATCTAAACAGTCTAATAATATAATTCTAGTAAATAAATTATGATACATCTTCTCAAAAAAATATACAGCCAAAAACTGTCAGAAGTATTTGTGACAAGGACTATTTATTATAAAGCTTATTTACATTTCAAAATAGTTTATATGCACGTCTCTATAGGAATATGAGTATATGTATATAGGAAAATATAGAATTGTATATAGCTAAATATTAATGGATTTTATCCCTGGGAGTAAGAATATATTAATAGATAATGTTTTTTAATTCTTGATGTTTTACTTATTCCTATTTTTTAATTTTCTGTAATTAAAATGCCTTAAATATGTAATTAAAATGCATAGCAAATATCAGTTTAAATTTTGTGAAAACATTATAAATTATCACTCAGTCTAATACTACTAACAGTAATGATAGTTAATATTGATTGCTTACAATATGACTTTCACCTCCTTAAGATCTCTACCTAATTTAATTCATGTAATCCAAGAAATCTAAGCCAATCATTCACGCATGATTTTGTGTATGCCTCCTAAAAAACAAAATCCAGAACCCAGTATCTCCACAACTATTCCTTATCGTCAACTATAGGTAAACTACATTACAACTTTCTATTGAAAGATGAAACTGAAGAAAGCATTTTTAAAATAAATGAGACGATACTAAATTCAGGAATTTATTCAAGTTTATACGTGAAGAAGAATGGCTAAAGGAAACGGGACTCAACACGAGAGAGCACGTGACAGACTCTTGGGTCTAGAGGTCCATCCCCAGAGCATTGGTACAACTTGACTGTTCATAGGTGAGGACGGCCTTCTTCAGAGGGGAAAGGCGGTATGCAAAGGCTTCCAGATATAGAACTGGAACTCAAATGTCTATTCACAGTTTTTAGATTTTCCACTCTTAAAATATTTTCCATAATCTTATTTCTTTATGACTATCCACATTTGGGAAACACTTACCTCATTTGAATTTTAAGATTACCCCTAGAGCACAAAATTCCTGAAGTGTTCAACCATTTCAAATATTTCAAAACTGTTGCCTTAGGATTTAGACTTTTATTCTGGATCAATTCCCTTTAATCAACATAAAAGAACTTAAATAATGCCAACTTTTTATACCCTTATTCCTGTGAGTTGGGTATCATTATTCACTAATTTATAGACATGGAGATTAAGGGTAATTTAAAAAAAAATTATTCAATGACAAGCACATATTAAGTTGCTAAGGTAGATACTATTGGAAGCTAATAACCACTTTACTTGAAAACTACTTTTTTCTTTTATAAGACATCCTGTCCCCCAGTCAATGGACACTTTGGTCCTGGAGAAAAATCACATAAAGAAATGCAAAATAAAAAAGATAAAAGTCTCATTATGGTTAATATCAGGCTAAATTTATAACATTTACTTCTCAAAAATTAGTAGATGGGCTTCCCTGGAGGCACACTGGTAAAAACAGCCACCTGTCAATTCAAGAGATGTGGGTTTGATCCCTGATCCAGGAATCTCCCACAAGCCATAGGTCAAGTAAGCCCATGTGCCCAAACTACTGAGCCTGAGCTCAAGGGCCCAGGAACCACACTGACTGAGGCCACATGTCACAGCTACGGCAGCCCGCTCACCCTAGAACCAGGGTTCCACAACAAGAGAAGCCACCCCAATGAGAAGCCTGAGCACCACCACTAGAAAGTGGCCCCTGCTCACTGCAATAGACAAAAGCCCACACACACAGCAACCAAGACTCAGCGCAGCCTAAAAATAAATAGATAAAAATATTTTAAAGAGGAGTAGATGGAAAAATAAGGACTATACTGAGGTAGATACAAATTTGAAATAGTGTTATGAATGACAGATCAAATATTAGCCTCAAAATTTGATTTTTGCAATTCTTAGTAATATAATGCACTTAGAAAATTCAGACTCACCTTGTTGCAAATAGCAATTACTCCTAAAAGTAATTTGCCTTGCAATTTCAGGATATTTTCATTCAAATGAAAATGGCAGTGAGAATGGTATCCCCAAAGCTACAAAAATAAGAGATGGAGTCCTGTTTTCTTTCGTCAGGACTTTCCCATGTGTCTACTCTCATATCTCCAGGGTCTAGCAAATTGTCTGGCAATAGCAGGTGCTAAATAACCATTTGAGGAAGTAAAAAATAATAAAGGATGCACTGAGCCTTACTTCTGCTCTTGTTCTTTGATGTTGGGACTTCCCTCTCCTCAGATGATGGGTTAATTATCAAAAATGTATCAGAGAAGGCTTGTTTTGCAGCCACTGTTTCTAGTATGAGAGATTAACAAGCCTATCTGAAAATGATCTGAGAAGTGGGGTTAGATGAGAAGTACAGAGTATATATATTTTCCTCATCCTCTTTTTTCCTCCTCTTTTTAAATTTTAACTTTCTTTAATCTGCTACTTCTTTAAAGATTCTGTGTATTGGGAATGGTTAATTTAATGTTCCTTGGACTGCAAGGAGATCCAACCGGTCCATTCTGAAGGAGATCAGACCTGGGATTTCTTTGGAGGGAATGATGCTCAAGCTGAAACTCCAGTATTTTGGCCACCTCATGCGAAGAGTTGACTCATTGGAGAAGACTCTGATGCTAGGAGGGATTGAGGGCAGGAGGAGAAGGGGACGACAGAGGATGAGATGGCTGGATGGCATCACTGACTCGATGAATGTGAGTCTGAGTGACCTCCGAGAGCTGGTGATGGATAGGGAGGCCTGGCGTGCTGCAGTTCATGGGGTCTCAAAGAGTCGGACACGACTGAGCGACTGATCTGATCTGATCTGATCTGATGAAAAAGTGGGCTAAAAAGTAGCTCTGAAGAATTCTAAATTTATTTGTCCACAAATACCCCCTCAAATAAATACTCCATTCTGTAACAACAGGTGATACAGTGTATGTCTCTAAACAAGTGGACCTTTGCTTTTGGGCACTGATGTGTCTGCATTTTTCTTATATCTTTACTTCAGATTGCCTTTCTGTGATTGATATACTGGCTTGACCATGTGGAACTTCAGTTCAGTTCAGTCGCTCAATCAAGACCAATTCTTTGCAACCCCATGAACAGCAGCAAGCCAGGCCTCCCTGTCTATCACCAACTCACAGAGTTCACCCAAACCTATGTTCATTGAGTCGGCGATGCCATCCAACCATCTCATTCTCTGTCGTCTCCTTCTCCTCCTGCCCCCAATCCCTCCCAGCATCAGAGTCTTTTACAATGAGTCAACTCTTCGCATGAGGTGGCCAAAGTACTGGAGCTTCAGCTTCAACATCAGTCCTTCCAATGAACACCCAGGACTGATCTCCTTTGGGATGGACTGGTTGGATCTCCTTGCAGTCCAAGGGACTCTCAAGAGTCTTCTCCAACAACATAGTTCAAATGTATCAATTCTTCTGCACTCAGCTTTCTTTATAATCCAACTCTCACATCGATACATGACCACAGGAAAAACCATAGCCTTGACTAGATGGACCTTTGTTGGCAAATTAATGTCTCTGCTTTTTAATATACTGTCTTGGTTGGTCATAACTTTCCTTCTAAGGAGTAAGTGTCTTTTAATTTCATGGTTGCAATCACCATCTGCAGTGATTTTGGAGCACAAAAAAATAAAGTCTGACACTGTTTCCACTGTTTCCCCATCTATTTGCCATGAAGTGATGGGATCAGATGCCATGATCTTAGTTTTCTGAATGTTGAGCTTTAAGCCAACTTTTTCACTCTCCTCTTTCACTTTCATCAAGAGGCTCTTTAGTTCTTCTTCACTTTCTGCCATAAGGCTGGTTTCATCTGCATATCTGAGATTATTTATATTTCTCCCAGCAATCTTTGATTCCAGCTTGCAATTCTTCCAGCCCAGCATTTCTCATGATGTACTTTGCATATAAGTTAAATAAGCAGGGTGACAATATACAGCCTTGATGTACTCCTTTTCCTATTTGGAACCAGTCTGTTGGTCCATGTCCAGTTCTAACTGTTGCTTCCTGACCTGCATACAGATTTCTCAAGAGGCAGGTCAGGTGGTCTGGTATTTCCATCTTTCAGAATTTTCCCCAGTTTATTGTGATCTACACAGTCAAAGGCTTTGGCATAGTCAATAAAGCAGTAATAGATGTTTTTCTGTGAGGACCTCAGCAGTAAATTTTCTCCATGGACACAAAGCTTATCATGCTAGGTATCAGAATGCTAACAGAATTTCCTATCTGAAAATAGTTGTCCTTCCTGCTAGGTTTTCTAACCTAAAACCTCTCTGCTGATATCCCCCCTTATGTGAACCCCTTGATTCCCATACTTTCAAAAATGGGTCAGAGAAGACTTGCTCTGCACCCATTATTTCTAGTATAAGGGATTAGCAAGCCTAAAATGATCAGAGAAGTGCAGTTAGAGAAGAACAGAGTATATTTTCTTCAGAATCTTTTGGTGTATGTATATGTGCAGGTGTATATGTTTATGTATGTATACCTCTAGCTCCACCAGTTTAATACCTTTTGTGATAGTGGACATAATACTTAAACCTCTAAATCTTCACTTGCTATTGCTGCTGCTGCTGGACATAATACTTAAACCTCTAAATCTTCACTTGCTATTAGCTAAAAGTTAATAAATGCAACATATTTAATCAGTTGTTAACAGAAATACGCACGAACATTTACATGTCTATTTTGCCTACTGTATTAGGCATTGGAGAAGGCAATGGCACCCCACTCCAGTACTTTTGCCTGGAAAATCCCACAGACTGTGGAGCCTGGTAGGCTGCAGTCCATGGGGTCTCTAAGAGTCGGACATGACCGAGCAACTTCACTTTCACTTTTCACTTTCATGCATTGGAGAAGGAAATGGCAACCCACTCCAGTGTTCTTCCCTGGAGAATCCCTAGGATGGGGGAGCCTGGTAGGCTGCCGTCTATGGGGTCACACACAGTCGGACACGACTGAAATGACTTAGCATAGCATAGCATATTAGGCATTTGTATCCAGTAAATGCTAGTTTTTGTATGTCTAGTCCTAGGTATCCAGTAAATACCCAGTAGGTACTAAATAAAAGGAAAAAAATAGATTATCTTCCAAATAATACAAATAGGATAATACTGAATATCATCAGATCAGATCAGTCGCTCTGTCGTGTCCGACTCTTTGCGACCCCATGAACCGCAGCACGCCAGGCCTCTCTGTCCATCACCAACTCCGAGAGGTCACTCAGACTCACATCCATTGAGTCAGTGATGCCATCCAGCCATCTCATCCTCTGTCGTCCCCTTCTCCTCCTGCCCCCAATCCCTTCCACCATCAGAGTCTTCTCCAATGAGTCAACTCTTCGCATGAGGTGGCCAAAATACTGGAGTTTCAGCTTTAGCATCATTCCTTCCAAAGAAATCCCAGGGCTGATCTCCTTCAGAATGGACTGGTTGGATCTCCTTGCAGTCCAAGGGACTCTCAAGAGTCTTCTCCAACACCACAGTTCAAAAGCATCAATTCTTCGGCACTCAGCCTTCTTCACAGTCCAGCTCTCACATCCATACATGATCACAGGAAAGACCATAGCCTTGACTAGGTGAACCTTTGTTGGCAAAGTAATGTCTCTGCTTTTGAATATGCTATCTGGGTTGGTCATAACTTTCCTTCCAAGGAGTAAGCATCTTTTAATTTCATGGCTGTAGTCACCATCTGCAGTGATTTTGGAGCACAAAAAAACAAGTCTGACACTGTTTCCACTGTTTCTCCATCTATTTCCCATGTAGTGATGGGACCAGATGCCATGATCTTCGTTTTCTGAATGTTGAGCTTTAAGCCAACCTTTTCACTCTCCACTTTCACTTTCATCAAGAGGCTTTTGAGTTCCTCTTCACTTTCTGCCATAAGGGTGGTGTCATCTGCATATCTGAGGTTATTGATATTTCTCCCGGCAATCTTGATTCCAACTTGTGTTTCTTCCAATCCAGCATTTCTCATGATGTACTCTGCATATAAGTTAAATAAACAGGGTGACAATATATAGCCTTGACGTACTACTTTTCCTATTTGGAGCCAGTTTGTTGTTCCATGTCCAGTTCTAACTGTTGCTTCCTGACCTGCATACAAATTTCTCAAAGGGCAGATCAGGTGGTTTTGTTTTCCCCTCTTTTTTAAAATTTTCCCAAATTTTTTTTAATCCCACACACAAAAGGCTTTGGGAAAATCAATAAAGCAAAAATTGATTTTTTTTTGAAATTTTTTTTTTTTTTCGTTGTTCCAGAGGTTGTTGTTTTTTTTTTTTTTCTTCTTCTTCTTTTTTTTAACAACCAGCATAAAAAAGAGAATGTTTTTTTCATTTTTTTCTTGCCCTTGGTTTGTTTATTTTCTTTACTCTCTTTTATTTTTTTTTTTTTTTTTTTAATTTTTTTTATTTTTTATATTTTATATTAATTAAATTTAAAATAAAAAAAAAAAAATATTATTATTTTTTATTTAAAATAAAAATAAAATATATAATTTTTTTTTTTTTTTTTTTTTTTTTTTTTTTTTTTTTCTTTTTATTTTTTAATTATTAATTAATATTAAATTATAATAATATAAAAATAAAACAAAAAATAAACAAAAAACCAACCAACAACCAAAAATACACATCAATTTACTGAATATTTAAAATATCTCCCTGTGTGGCAAATGAGAAACAAGTAAAGTCACCATTAACTGAAATATAATAATAAATTGTATCCTCAACAGAATTAAGGCTTCCCTGGTGGCTCAGACGGTAAAGCGTCTGTCTGCAATGCAGGAGACCCGGGTTCGATCCCTGGTTTGGGAAGACCCCCTGGAGAAGGAAATGGCAGCCCACTCCAGTATTCTTGCCTGGAAAACCCCATGGACGGCGGAGCCTGGTAGGCTATCATCCATGGGGTCATGAAGAGTTGGACACAACTGAGCGACTTCACTTTCAACAGGATCAAATCCATCCTACATTCTCTTTGGTAAACATTTATTTAAAGTAGTTTTAAAAGTCCTGGTTTTATAAGGATATATGTATTTTTCTCTTATTGGACTACAGCAAAGCCATGCATTTTCAGCCTGCTATGCAAAAAGGTACATGTGCTTTTCACGTTAAAGTCCAAAGAAACTAAATTTATCCGCCCTACTTGTTTCATTTATACCACATACATTATTATATTCTAAGGTGACAGCTAATAAGCTTTTCTCAAAGGTACTTTTTAAAAAATGGAATTGTTTTTTTTTTTCTTTCTCCAGATAAAGTATACTCCAGTAAAGAAATGGAATGTATCCAAGTATTTAGTGCATAACTGCTGTGTGACAGGGACCTTCAAAGAGTCTCAGGATAGGAAGAAAATGCTATTGTAGATTGATAATTAAAAAAAAATAAGTTATTGAGCTTTCTGTACACAATATTAAGTGTAATAATATGATATATAAAAACATGTCAAGAAGCAGCAGAAGAGAAAAAACATAGCTGCCTATTTGCTTCTGACAGGTGACAGCGGGTCTGTACAGTACAGACCAGACGAAACGGCTCACTGCGCCTTGAACCCAGGGCAAGTGCATGACCATGCTGCATCACATTCGGAGCAGCGGCAGGTGGGGCTTCAGCACAAAGACCAGGAAAGAGGGAGCTGGACAGCAGTTTTCTCACTGCCTGTAGATCATTTATTTACACAACTTACCTGACTGGTTGGGGCTTCCCTGGTGGCTCAGATGGTAAAGCGTCTGCCTACAATGCGGGAGACCCAGGTTCGATCCCTGGGTCAGGAAGGTCCCCTGGAGAAGGAAATGGCAACCTACTCTAGTACTCTTGCCTGGAAAATCCCATGGACAGAGGAGTGTGGTGGGCTACAGTCCATGGGGTCACAAAGAGTTGCACATGACTGAGCAACTCCACTTTACTTTTACTTTACTGGACTGGTTATCTGGTCTTGGGGCTTCCCTGGTGGCTTAGCAGTAAAGAATCCACCGGCCAGTTCAAGAGACATGGTTCGATCCCTGGTCCAGGAAGATCCCTTAGAGAAGGAAACAGCAACTCACTCTGGTATTCTTCCTTGGAAAATCCCATGGACAGAGGAGCCTGGTGGGCTACAGTTCATGGGGTCCCAAAAGAGTCATGACTTAGTCACTGAACAATAACAACATGTCTGGTCTAAACAAGTCTTAAAGCCAATTTAGAATTTAGGTGCTTCTATCTATGAAAATTTCTTCAGTCTGAAGTCAACTCCTTGTCTTTCTTAAGACATGGAGAAACGTGCTATCTTTCAAATTCTATCAGAGCCTAAAACTTGATTTTCTCTGCTCATTCTGTTCCTGGAGCCACCAAAATAGTTAGATCTATAATCAGGTGTTTTCACTGCCATGATAGTCAAACAGGACTCATTTATAATCTATTTGTCTGCTTTGGAGTCAAGTGTGCAAATATATGTTCTTATAGTATACTTGGACCTGTGGTAAAATCGCCTCAGTAATAACATTCACTGATGCAGTTAGGTAGACACTGATGCAACTATGAAAACTTGAAGCATATTAATTTAAGAAATATTGTTTCAAGGACCTCCCCAGTGCTGTAGTGGTTGAGATCCCAACGTAGTAGGCATGGTTTCTTTCTTTGTTGGGGTAAAGAAACATGCTGCATGTCACAGTCAAAAAAAAAAAAAAAAAAAGAAAAATATTATTTCAAAATGTACATGTCTAATATCTGATTATAATGTTTATCTATGTATAATTAACAGAAGCAGAGATATTAAGAAGATGCCAAGAATACACAGAAGAACTATACAAAAAAGATTTTCATGACCCAGATAACCACGATGGTGTGATCACTGACCTAGAGCCAGACATCTTGGAATGCCAAGTCAAGCAGGCTTTAGGAAGCATCACTATGAACAAAGCTAGTGAAGCTGATGGAATTCCAGTTAAGCTATTTCGAATCTTAACAGATGATGCTGTGAAAGTGCTGCACTCAATATGCCAGAAAATTTGGAAAACTCAGCAGTGGCCACAGGACTGGAAAAGGTCAGTTTTCATCCCAATCCCAAAGGCAATGCCAAAGAATGCTCAAACTACCGCACAATTGCACTCATCTCACATGCTAGTAAAGTAATGCTCAAAATTCTCCAAGCCAGGCTTCAGCAATACGTGAACCGTGAACTTCCTGATGTTCAAGCTGGATTTAGAAAAAGCAGAGGAACCAGAGATCAAATTGCCAACATCTTCTGGATCATCGAAAAAGCAAGAGTTCCAGAAAAACATCTGCTTCTGCTTTATTGACTATGCCAAAGCCTTTGACTGTGTGGATCACAACAAACTGTGGAACGTTCTTAAAGAGATGGGAATACCAGACCACCTGACCTGCCTCTTGAGGAACCTATATGCAAGTCAGGAAGCAACAGTTAGAACTGGACATGAAACAACGGACTGGTTCCAAATTGGGAAAGGAGTACATCAAGGCTGTATATTGTCACTTTGCTTATTTAACTTAGATTCAGAGTACATCATGCTAAATTCTGGGCTGTAAGAAGCACAAGCTGGAATCAAGATTGCAGGGAGAAATATCAATAAGTTCATATATGCAGAAGATACCACCCTTATGGCAGAAAGTGAAGAAGAACTAAAGAGCCTCTTGATGAAAGTGAAAGAGGAGAGTGAAAAAGTTGGCTTAAAGCTCAACATTCAGAAAACTAAGTTAATGACATCTGGTCTCATCACTTCATGGCAAATAGATGGGGAAACAATGGAAACAGTGAGAGACTATCTCTTTGGGCTCCAAAATCAGTGCAGATGGTGATGGTAGCCATGAAATTAAAAGACGCTTGCTTCTCGGGAGAAAAGTGATGACCAACCTAGGCAGCTTAATAAAAAGCAGAGACATTACTTTGCCAGCAAAGGTCTGTCTAGTCAAAGCTATGGTTTTTCCAGTAGTCATGTATGGATGTGAGAATTAGACTATAAAAAAAGCTGAGTGCTGAAGAATTGATGCTTTTGAACTGTGGTGTTGGAGAAGACTCCTGAGAGTCCCTTGGACTGCAAGGAGATCCACCCAGTCCATCCTAAAGGAAATCAGTCCTGAATATTCATTGGAAGGAATGATGCTGAAGCTAAAACTCCAATACTTTGTCCACCTGATGTGAAGAACTGACTCATTTGAAAAAACCCTATTATTGGAAAAGATTGAAGGTGGGAGGAGAAGGGGATGACAGAGGATGAAATGGTTGGATGGCATCACCAACTCAATGGATATGAGTCTGAGTAAACTCCAGGAGTTGGTTATAGACAGGGAAGCCTAGAGTGCTGCAATCCATGGGGTCGCAAAGAGTTGGACACAGCTGAGCGACTGAACTGAACTGATGTATAGTTTTATTTTTATAAAAGGCAAAGTGTACTCATTAATTATAATTTATACATATATAAAAACTATTATTTAGTATGCTATAGTCAATGGACACTCACAATAAAAATTTATTTTTAAGGGTTTAAAATAAGTATATAGGTTGCCAGTGATTCAAATAGATCACTGGATTTGAAAACAGTGGCAAACACTTGAAATAGGGAAGCTCAGAAATGTTGTTTCATTACTTTGACCTGTAGAAACTTCTTATAACTTCAGTTTTACAATTCAGCATTTTGAAGTCTCCCAGTTATAATAAATCATAAAATCCCTATTAGAATAGTAAGTTATTCTCTGATAAGGAACTGCGATAAGTCTAAATTTAAAAAATGAATGGCATATGATATAATCAAAGACAATTGGCAAACATGGTATGGAGCAGCTATTTACAGTTCAAAGACTCTTTCAGTATGTCTTTGCATGAGAAATAGAAAGCAGTCAAAAACCTCAACATATTTTTTCTCAATTTTTCCCCAATGTATTATCAATATAGATTTTAAAGCTGATATCTAGTTTTAAAAGGTTTAATTATGTGCCAATATAAAGAGGTTAGGTTAAAATACCTTTAATTTTAGGATTAAAGGAATTTACCAATAAAGGTCTTTTATTCATTATTTTAAGAACTATTTTTTTGAGAGACTACTATATGCTGACTATTGTTCCAGGCACCTGGAATACACATGTGAGCAAGATAGAGCCTGCTTTCTCATGAAGCAGATAAGCAATTATTATACAAATGAGTAATGTAATTTATAATCATAAAACTTCTTGTTCACTTTTGCCATATTTGTCAAGCACCTTCTACATGCTAGGGGCATTAGTGTGTGCTTGAGATTTATCAATGAACAAAAACAAAAAGCTGCCTTCAAGAGGTGTGCATATTGATTCTATGAGGAAAATAAAGTATAATGACAGGGGACTAAGATCCTTTTTCTAAGAGAGCTGAGATAAGGAGAATCTGAGGAAGTGGTATTTTAATAGAGACTATAATGACATGAAGGAGTGAGACCTGTGAGATCTAGGGAAATAGAATTCCAGGCAGAGAAAACATCAGATATAAAGGCTTTCGAAACAGACAAGGGCTTGGTGGGTGCTAGGAATAGCAAGAGCCTTATTGCTGGAGCACAGTGGCCAGAGAGGGAGTGGCATAAGGTGAGATCAAGGAGATAACTGGTCCAAAAATGAGATCCCGATTTTGATCCAAGTGTGATGGGAAGTCATTAACAGGTTTGAACCTGGTGAGTAAAGTGACCAAATTTACCTTTTTAAAAGAGGTCTCTCAATTACAAATGTAATAAATGCACTGCTGTGGTTTTGATGTTGATGATAGCTGGGGTGCTTTGCATGTGTGGAGAACTCTGCCCCTTCTACTCAATTTTGTTATGAACTCGAAAGGCAGTCTAAAGGCAGCATAGGCAATAACAAAAAATTTCATTTTTCAATCAGTTATAACCAGTGAGAGTTACGGATATCTCTTCCTGATATCTAATCAGGTATTCTTCCTTATTTCCCAATAATGTTGATACAATGAATATATTTGACCCAAAAATGGTAAACACCCCCTACAGAATAAAAAAGAAAAAATAAGCCCCTCAGTAACATGGAGACTACATAGGGAGCACACAAGAGGGGAAGTGACAATTTACAAGACAAGGGAAAAATGTTAATGGCTTGGAATAGAATGATGACAGTGGGTCTGGCAAGAACTGATCGCATCGGGGTATGTTTTGAAGTTAGAACAAAAAACGGATTTGTCGATAGATTCACCACTGGTTGTTAGAGAAAGCAAAGATAGAAGGATGTCTCTTAGGTTTTTGGAATGAGCAACTGGGTAAACCATGATGCCACCTATATTGACAGATGAAAGTAAGAGGGAAGTGACATAGTGATGATGGGCAGGTAATCAGGAGTTCTTTCTGAACATGAAATAGAAACAAAGCCTATTATATATTGCTATGTCAAGGAGCCAGTGATATGCTAAGTCTGTGGCTTTAGTGAGAAGTCGGGGCTGGGGATAATTTGGGGGTCATGAAAATTTAGATAAAAGTGAAAGCTATAAAATTGGGGGGAAATTGGCTAAAAGAGAGGAAAGATTGAAAAGAGCCAAAAATTGAATCTTTTTCAATTCAAATTGAAATTTTCAATTTAAACACTTCAAAATTTAAAATTGAAAAGAAGAGGAGCCAACAAAGGGACTTTGGAAAGAGCAGTCAGTGTTTAAGTGAGCTCTGAAGTGTTAGCAGTGACAAGGAAAAAGAGGAGACTCTGGAAAAGAGGAGACATAGGAAAAGTGCTCAGAGCTGAAAAAAGCATGATCCAGTTGAGAATGGGAAACAATTTCTCTGTTGTAGGAAAGCAGAATGCAAAGGGGAAAAAGGTTAGAATTGACCCTGGAAAGGGAGGGAACAGCTGTCTATCCTGGAGGTTGTTACGATAATCAAAGAAAAAGATGATAGTGGCCTGCTCCAGGGTGGTGGCGGGAGGAATGGAACATGCCAGATAAACTAGCGAAAGATGCAGGAGGCATGCGTTGCAGGCCTGCCCCATTACTCAGCTGTGTCTGACTCTCCGGAATGGGTTGCCATTTCCTGCTACAGGGGCTCTTTCTGACCCAGGGATCAAACCTGCATCTCCTGCATTGACAGGTGGATTCTTTACAACTGAGACACCTGGAAAGCCCTTATATGAGGCGGGAGTGTCCAAACTGCATGATGTTTTGACATTGAAATTGAAACAAGGAAACTCTGGTTTCAGGCCAATCTATTGACCTTCCTTTTAAACATTTTATAATAAATATGTAGCTGTTGGAAAAATAGGTGAAAAAATGTATAACCCCACTAACAGAAATACTGGCTTCCCTTGTAGCTCAGTCAGTAAAGAATCTGTCTGCAATGCAGGAGGTCCGGGTTCGAGTCCTGGGTTGGGAAGAGCCTCTGGAGAAGGAAATGGCAACCCACTCCAGTTCTTGCCTGGAAAATCCCATGGACAGAGGAGCCTAGCAGGTTACAAAGGGGTAGGAAAGGGTTGGACATGACTTAGCGACTCAACCACCATGACAGAAACACTATTTTCTTTTCACATTTTAACAGTATTCTTGAATATAATGTTGAAATGTGGCAATCCTAGTAGACATGCACATCTTCATAAACACTTCCATGCTGCCTCATAGTATCTACAGTTACCATTTAAATGAAAGCATATTATATGATAGACTACAAATAATTTAATTTACTCTGTCTCCATTTTGAACAGTTACTACTTCCAATATCTAACCATTGTCACTAGCACTACATGCTCATGAACATGGGCTTTCCTTACTTTTGAATTATTCGTTCAGGGTATATTTGCTGCTGCTGCTACTGCTGCTGCTGTTGCTGCTGCTAAGTTGCTGCAGTTGTGCGACCCCATAGATGGCAGCCCACCAGGCTCCCCCGTCCCTGGGATTCTCCAGACAAGGGTACTGGAGTGGGGTGCCATTGCCTTCTCTGGGGTATATTTGAAGATGCTGTAAATACACAAATATCACCAACTGCTTTTTTAAAGTTTTGCCAATAGACAATTCTCTCAGGAATATATCCATGTACCATATTCAACACAATCTAAATAGAACTGAATATTTTTCTTAAAAATATCTTCTGACTAAATGTGTGATTTCAATTTTCCTGTTAATTTGATTAGTATGGTTCATTTCTATCAAGATGAGCTGTTTACCTAACTAAACACTCTCCTTATTGCTAAGCATTAATATTAAGGCTTTTAACTCACTTAAAGTGTGTTTTTGTTCAGCTAGTTGTACAGGTTTTTATATAACAAAGTCATTTATCATTATGAGTTCCTCTGAAAATTTTTCAGTATACTTCAAATGAAAAAAACAGAATCAGGCATAAGATGAAGGTTTGTATCCTGGTTTCAATATTTTTTGCTAGTTAGATTAGAACCCTGACTCTCTGGCTTATGAACTTTGCTTGGGTTTGATCCTTTCCCTTCCCAGTATTTCACAGTGTAATTTTGAGGGTTCAAGTAAGCTAATATACCTTTGAAGTTTGTTTTAAAAGAAAATAAATTGGTGATATTACTATTTGAGCATTTCAGTTGGGTGCTTGAGGGAAGGAAAAGCTAAATAATTTTTGACATCATTGAAGCTATTGCAGCCAGTGGCTGTCTCTTCTGCTTATTTATCAGGTCAGTCTTGCTCCCAGGGAAGAGAACAATCCATGGGTCGTGGATTCCATTAAATAAATGTGTATAAATATTTAATTTTAATTATCAACTTAATCAACTCTAGGAACAACATAAAAAATAAAATCATGAAGCTTAGAAATTATATTAAAAATTCCTGATGGGTGTGGTGCACATTTTAGACTTTTATAGAGTCTAATATAATAGAGAGGAGAGAACCAATAAATGTTCTCATCACTAAAACATTCAGTTTGTAAATGATATTTATTATTTTTAATTTCACTTTAATAATGAAGTAACCATGTAATAATTTTTATGCCAGACTAATAACATATGATGGCCAAATTGGGCTGTCATGCCTTTAATTATGGTTTAAAAAATAATACAAATGATGGTAAAATTTGTATTTGCTTAAACACTCAAGAGTCTAGGTAATTTAATAAGATAAATTATAAGTTAAATTAATAGTTTATGATTTAGTCGATGATAATATAACCAATATAGCAACATACTGCATTTCATAGGGAAAAAAAAAACTTTTCATCACTAATAGGTATTTATAATGCATGTGTTCATGTTCTTGCCTAAATATTTAAAACATTAAAATTACAGACAGGAATTGAACTGGGGTCTCCTGTGTTGCAGGCAGATTCTTTATCAGCTGAACTTCTGCTGCTGCTGCTGCTAAGTCACTTCAGTCGTGTCCGACTCTGTGTGACCCCATAGACGGCAGCCCACCAGGTTCCCCCATCCCTGGGATTCTCCAGGCAAGAACACTGGAGTGGGTTGCCATTGCCTTCTCCAATGCATGAAAGTGAAAAGTGAAAGTGAAGTTGCTCAGTCGTGTCTGACCCTCAGCAACTCCATGGACTTCAGCCTACCAGGCTCCTCCATCGGTGGGATTTTCCAGGCAGAAGTACTGGAGTAGGGTGCCATTGCCTTCTCCGGCTGAACTTCTAGGGAAACCCAAAATTAAAGAAGGTTTACTGAGATTAATACACAGAGGTATAATTACCTTTCTATCTTTTAAGATGATGTCTTTCTTCTCCATTTGTCTAAAGCAGGTGCTGAATTCATCCAAATTATATACCGAGAAGTAACTTTTGCCAAAGCACAGGAAAATCCTTTTCTGATGGCTTTCCTTCCACTGCATCTTCACTCCTCTAAACTCATTTTTTATCCCTTGCTCCTCCCATATGCAATGGCTCATTCTAAAAACTGGCATGGCCAAGCAAATACTTATAGTTACTTTTGCAATCTTAAAAAATTTCCAGTAACTATTATAAACTTAAAAACACATTTAGGGAAACATAAAGTCTGTTGTTATCTGTTTTTCATTAAAAAAATAAACATTGGGTCCACATTGGGCTTCCCAGGTGGAGTTAGTGGTAAAGAACTCACCTGGTAATGCTGGAGAGATCAGGGACCTAGGTTCAATCCCTAGGTTGGGAAGATCCACTGGAGGAGGGCATGGCAACCCACTCCACTATTCTTGTTTGGAGAATTCTCTGGACAGAGGAGCCTGGTCAGCTCTAGTCCATGGGGTCACAAAGAGTAGGACACGACTGAGCGACTTAGCACCTACATGCAGACACTGGGCAGTTGTTTCCAGTAGTCCGTTCATCTAATTTATGCTATGAAAGTGACTCAAAGACTGTCTTTTGCTGTGATCTTGGACAACTTACCTGACAAATTTAGACTAAACATCACTTCTGCAGCAGGAACTGTAATGGCTCACAACCGTACTGAGAGTAGCATCATCCTTATGGACTGCCTACAGGTTCATCTCCTTATAAATCTTGCCATCCTCTAAAACTTGTCATGAGCGCTCATCTCTCTTAACCACATGCTTCTGTCCAATTTGTGAACATATCACTCATGTGTTCTATAATCTGTACTTGAGGTAGTTCAAAGTTCATAGTAAAACCACTATCACAGGGGATACAAGGGGAATTCCTTCTGCTCCTTCTTAATTGTGAGTTTGAAATGGACATATATAAGAGCAGAAGGCATCATCTTCCTTGAAGAAATCTGCTGTGAAGAGAACCTACTTCAATTAATGATACCACTGTCTACACAGAGATCTGCAACCTGGGTATCAGCCTCTCCTCCTTCCTCTCCCTGTCATTTTTTATACCCAAACTATTCCTTGGATGACTTGCTTCTCATTGTCTTCTGCCACTTTTGTAGCTGAATCTCAAACACAGCTCATAAGCATTAGTGAAATCAGCTTCCAGCTTGTCATCGTGTCTTAATCTTGTCCATGTCAAATTTATATTCTGCCAAAATAAGTTATATCTTTTATTCTTCATTAAGTATTTCAAGGTTTTCAAGATTTTATGACATTGTTGCCAACGTCCATGAACTCATCACTCAAGCATTCTAATTTATGGCATCAGGTCATTTAAAGTCATAGCTATTACTTATAAAGCATTTTTATGCCAGTAATAGAAATGCTTTAGCATGCTCATGAGCAAAAGGGATTTTATTTTCTCTCTATTAGCCCTCGCAAGATGCCAAAATATAATACCACAACCCTTTTTCTCACTCAACTGTGGTTTTGAGCCCTATTCTTATTGACAAATGTTCGTTAGCTCATTTACTTTGAGAGTGACTCTCACCCTCCTCATTCTGTCATTTCCCCCTTACACAGTTACATTTCACCAACCAGCACTGCCATCACAGTTGAATCCATGCTCAACCTCCTTCCCCTTCTTCTATTTAATTGCACTAGTCTGTCATAACCTCAGCATTTGTTCTGTCCATCCCCCGCTCTATTCTGTGCAAATATCTGCACTGATGAAATGGTTTTAGATTATATACTTGCTCTCAGTTTATTAATACTATAATTCAATATACATGCTAGCAAAGTAATGCTCAAAATTCTCCAAGCCAGGCTTCAACAGTATGTGAACTGAAAACTTCTGGATATTTAAGCTGGATTTAGAAAAAGTACAGGAACCAGAGGTCAAATTGCCAAAATCCTCTGGATCATCAAAAAAGCAAGAGAGTTACAGGAAAGCATCTACTTCTGCTTTATTGACTACGCCAAAGCCTTTGAATGTGTGGATTACAACAAATTGTGGAAAGTTCTTAAACAGATAGGAATACCATACCACCTTACCTGCCTCCTATGAAATCTGTATGTAGGTCAAGAAGCAATAATTAGAACCAGACATGGAACAATGGACTGGTTAAAATTGGGAAAGGAGAAGGTCAAGGCTGTATATTGTCACTCTGCTTATTTAACTTCTATGCAGAGTACATTATGCAAAATGCTGGGCTGGATGAAGCACAAGCTGGAATCAAGATTACTTGAAGAAATATCAATAACCTCAGATATGAAGATGACACCACCTTTATGGCAGAAAGTGAAGAGGAATTGAGGAACATCTTGATGAAAGTGAAAGAGGAAAGTGAAAAAGCTGGCTGAAAACTCAACATTCAAAAGACTAAGATCATGGCATCTGGTCCCATCACTTCATAGCAAATAGATGGGGAAACAATGGAAACAGTAATAGACTATTTTCTTGGGCTCCAAAATCAATGCAGGTGGTGACTGAAGCCATGAAATTAAAAGATGCCTGCTCCTTGGAAGAAAAGCAATGACAAACCTAGACAGCATATTAAAAAGTAGAGACATTACTTTGCTGACAAAGGTCTGTCTAGTCAAAGCTATGGTTTTTCCAGTAGTCATGTATGGATGTGAGAGTTGGACTATAAAGAAAGCTGAGCACCAAAGAATAAATGCTTTTGAACTGGTTTTGGGGAAGACTCCTGAGAGTTACTTGGACTGCAAAAAGACCAAACCTGTCAATCCTGAAGGAAATCAGTCCTAAGTATTCACTGGAAGGACTGATGCTGAAGCTGAAACTCCAATACTTTGGCCACCTCATGTGAAAAACTGACTCATTGGAAAAGACCCTGATGTTGAGAAAGATTGAAGGCAGGAGAAGAAGGGTATGACAGAGGATGAGATGGTTGGACAACATTACCGACTTGATGGACATGAGTTTGAGCAAGCTCTGGGAGTTGGTGATGGACAGGGAAGCCTGGTGTGCTGCGGTCATGGGGTCACAAAGAGTTGGACACAACTGTGAGACTGAAGTTGAAAAATGTAATATAAGTTTTTAATGTAAGTTGAAAAATGTAAATTTATGACTGATAAATTTATGACTTCAAGTAAACAATTATTTCAAGCTAACAATCCTATTAGTGTTCCTATTCCATCCACTCTCTCCCTTGCTATTCTATGACTCTTTAGAATTTTCCTGACTTTTCCCAAACTTTGAATAACTTAATTCTCAGCTCGTGGTGATTCTTCCTATTTCCCTGAGAAAATGAGAGCAATTACAATGAGAATTCCCCTACAATCCTATTATAAAATCTGCCCACATGCTTGCATACATACCACAGTATCATCTATACCTCCTCTCCTGGGAAATAAATCCAGTGCCTTTGTTTCTAAGGCCACCTTTCCACAGACATTCAGCTCCATCCTAGGACACTACACAAGCAATTCTTTCTCTCCTGCTTGTTACACATTCTCTTTCTATTTAATCATTTCTTGCATTAATACAAACATACTATAATTTAAAAAACAAAGTTACCAAGCGGTCTCGAGCTCACATTTTTCTTCATTCACTGTCTTACTAACTCATACTCTTTTAACAGATAATCTTGTTTCTTTTTTCTTCTTCTTTAATTTTCTCTTGAACTTACACCAACCAGATTTTTACCCATAACACTTCTGCCCAATTCTACTCCTACCAAGATTCCCAATGATTAATTATTGTAGATCAAAGATCAATGCTCAGTCCTTTTCTTAAAAAAGCTTTCTACAACTTGGCACAGTTGATCACTCTCCTTGCATTTCCTAGTTATCCAGTGTGGCTGATTTTATTTTTAGGGAAATAAGATTGCTTCTTTCGTGCATTACATGTTCCTACCCTCGGCCCTCATTTTTATTCAGCTGTTAATTTTAAAATATTTTATAGGGTTTTGAAATATCTCTTATAGATTGTAAATATAATTCTGGAATCAGTTCTTCCTTTTCTAAAAATACCATTTTCATTGCTATCTTTTTGTTTTGTTTTAAATATTATATTTTGAGGTACTCGGAATTGTCAATCTTATCCTTTGTGTTTTATATTTTATTAAACTGCCTTGTTTAAGTAACTGTTTACATCTCAGACATTCTAAACTCATTACCTATGCTTTTCCTTAAAAATAATAATACAAGTTTTATGAGAAAGTGGTGTACAATATTTATGAAATGAAAAATGAATTTTCCCAACCTAATTTGTGCAATCATCCAATCTGTTGCTGTTGATTGTAAAGCAATTTATAATAGATATCAAGTTCACATATGCAGTGGGTATGTTGCTGAACTTTCTGGTCTTTTTCTATGAGTTTCTCCCTGGGCCAATTTTGTTTGCATTGCTTATAGCTTTGTAAGAAAAATTGGTATCTGGTGAAGTAATGTCAAAAGTGTCTTTGCGATTCTAGGACACTTTCTCTTTTGTATACAATTTAGAAATATATTGCTGCTGCTGCTGCTGCTAAGTCGCAGCAGTCATGTCCGACTCTGTGCAGCCCCATAGACAGCAGCCCTCCAGGCTCCTCCGTCCCTGGGATTCTCAAGGCAAGAACACTGGAGTGAAATATATTACGGCTTACTAAACACCCTGTTGAGAATTTTCATTGAAATTGATTAAATTGAATTAAATTTTGATTATCTGGATATCCTCATTATTTTGAGTTCTCCAGTTGTTGTATATAATTGTACTTATTCCAGATTTCTTTTATAGTCTTTAAAATATTTTTAGGAATTCTTTTAAAATGTCATACATATTTCTTAATTTCTTTGCTCTTTATATTTTATGCATTTGTAATTTTATCTAATTAACTGTTATAGGGAGCTTACTAAATTTTTATTGTGGTCTTAAGCAATCTCTCTCTCTCTTTTTTTTTTCTTCCTTGGTGGAACTTCCCCACCACAGATCAAACCTGTGCCCCCTGCAGGGGAAGCAGAGACCACCACAGAGGTCCTTAGTTTAAGTTAAATTGATGAACTGTCTCATTCGTATACTTTTTAGGTGTTCTTGTATTTACTTGCATCCACTGTGTATGCTGCTAAGTCGCTTCAGTCGTGTCCGACTCTGTGCGACCCCATAGACGGAAGCTCACCAGGCTCCCCTGTCCCTGGGATTCTCCAGGCAAGAATACTGGAGTGGGTTGCCATTTCCTTCTCCAATGCATGAAAGTGAAAAGCGAAAGTGAAGTCACTCAGTCGTGTCCAAGTCTTCGCGACCCCATGGACTGGAGCCTACCAGGATCCTCCGTCCATGGGATTTTCCAGGCAAAAGTACTGGGGTGGGGTGCCATTGCCTTCCCCGTATTATCTGAAAATTATACTTTTTTCTTTTCATCTCATGTTTTCATTTCTGTTGTTGTTTTTTTTTTTTTTTTAACTAACTATATCACCATTCTTATAGTCCATTAAATATACCATTCTTATATTCCTAGGATAAACATTGTAATATTATTTTGAATACTGTTGCATTCAATTTGTATTTTATTTAGTATCTTTGAAGCTATGCTCATTAATGAAAATAGAGTAAGAAATTTTTTGCTCAGGAAGTTGCATATTATCTTTACCTAGAGGACAAACTTAGCTTTATTCTATTAAATTTAGCATTTTTTGTTTTGTAAGTGAGCACACATATATTTTTTCAAATACAAACTACATAATGTGTGGATCACTCTTGTGGTAGAGACAGTGAACTGGCACCTGATTTGCCTTCTTCTCTGGTTATATGCACACAACGCACATGCACTAATGGGCATACATACACATATCTAGATCTTTATATACATCTATATCTATGTGCAGGTATGCTTAGTTGCTCAGTCATGTCTAACTCTTTGTGATCCCATGGACTGTACTCCACCAGTCTCCTCTGTCCTTGGGACTTTCCAGGCAGGAATACTGGGGTGGAATACATTTCCTTCTCCAGGGAATCTTACGAACTCCAGGACTGAACCCATATTGCCTGCATCTCCTGTATTGCAGGTGGATTCTTTACCACTGAACCACCAGGGAAGTCCATATGTAAAAATATTTATATCTATATCATGCATATATGCTGCTTCTGCTGCTAAGTCGCTTCAGTTGTGTCCAACTCTGCGCGACCCCATAGACGGCAGCCCACCAGGCTCCATCATCCCTGGATTCTCCAGGCAAGAACACTGGAGTGGGTTGCCATTTCCTTTTCCAATGCATGAAAGTGAAAAGTGAAAGTGAAGTCTCTCAGTCGTGTCCGACTCTTTGCGACCTCATGGACTGCAGCCTACCAGGCTCTTCCGCCCATGGGATTTTCTGAGCCATCTGCAATAAAGAACAAGATCCTCTTGTAGCTAGGTGTGCCCATGTGATTAAATGCTAACCAGTTGAATGTAAATGGCAGTGATATGCTCAACTTCTAGAAAACGTAGATTCCTCACCACCTTTTTTTTTCTCCCTGTGCTTTGGAGTAAAACTAAGTGCCTGAGCCTTCAACAATAAGCTTATCTGTTCCATAATCACTTGAGAACAAAGCTAAACTCACTGAATTTGTTCATTTCTTTCTCCTTTTGATTCCATCAGTTTTAGGTTCATGTGTATACAATTTTAAACCTCAGTTATGTGGATGGTACCACTCTAATGGGAGAAAGCGAAGAGGAACTAAAGAGCCTCTTGATGAGGGTAAAAGAGGAGAGTGAAAAAGCTGGCTTACAATTCAATATTAAAAAAACTAAGATTGTGGCATCTGGTCCCATCATTTCATGGCAAATAGAAGGAGAAAAGGTGGAAGCAGTGAGATTCCCTCTTCCATTGGGCTCTACTGTAGATGGTGACTGCAGCCCTGAAATTAGAAGATAATTGCTTCTTGGCAGGAAAGTTATTTCAAACCTAGACAGTGTGTTAAAAAGCAAAGATCACTTTGCCAACAAAGGTCAATATAGTCAAGGCTATAGTCTTTCCAGTAGTCACGTGTGGTTGTGAGAGCCAGACAATAAAGAAGGCAGAGCACCAAAGAACTGATGCTTTCGAACTATGGTATTGGAGAAGACTCTTGAGAGTCCCTTGAGTTTGATCAAGGAGATCAAACCAGTCTATCTTGAAGAAAGTCAACTCTGAATACTCATTGGAAGTACTGATCCTGAAGCTGAAACTGCAATACTTTGGCCACTTGATGTGAAGAACTGACTCACTGGAAAAGACTCTTGTACTGGGAAAGATCGAAGGTAGAAGGAGAAGAGGGCGACCGAGGGTGAGATGGTTGGCTGGCATCACCAATCACTGGACATGAACTTTTGCAAGCTCTGGGAGATGGTATGCAACAGAGAAGCCTGGCATGCTGTAGTCAGGCTGGAGAAGGGGTTGTGATGGAGTTGTGAAGAGTCAGGCATGACTTGGTGACTGAACAACAACAACAAATATACTATTTTGTTACAGATCCAGATATATTCAGGATTATTATGGTGTGATAAGATGACATTTAATATTATGCAGTTACATCAAAGCTGCAAGTTGATATAATGACATTTAACATTATAAAACAACCCTCTATCTCTGGTAATAGTCCATGAATCCCAGTCTACTTTGCCTCATACAGTATAGCTATATTGGCTTTCATATGTTTAGTATTTGCGTGCTATATCATTTTGTATCTTTGTATTATTTTCACACTATGTGTTTCTATAGATTTAACATACCTCTCATGTAAATTGCATATGGTTGGCTCCTGACTTTTTTATCTAGCATTATCATATGTGTCATGTATCAATATAATTATTACTCTGCTTGGTTTTAGTCTATAATATTTCTACTTGCTTCTTCTTTTCTGTGCTATTTCTTTTCTTTATACTTCTTTTCTGTGCTATTTCTTTTCTTTATACAGGTTTAATAAATTATTTTTAGAATTTTATTTTCCTCATTGGCATCTTAGCTTGCCTCATTGTGTGCGTGTGTGCATGTGTGTGTTGTGTGCATGTGTGTGTGGATGGCGAGTGCACTTCTTTGTTAGGGTCAGGCTGCTCTCCCTGGCTGCCTTTATCCAATTTGGTCCTCAAGAATCCAGGCTCCTTTTGTCTTATGATACTGCAATGTTTAACATGACACCATTCAGTGTACTTTATGGCCTGACTTTGTAGTGAAAAACATCATTTTTCCCATATTGCATTGTTAAAGCCCATTCACATCTTACAATGTGACTGAACAGGATGTTAAGAAAGATTAAGTGAAATGTATTAAAAGTGAAAGTCGCTCAGTCATGTCCAACTCTTTGAGACCCCATGGACTGTAGCCTGCCAGGCTCCTCTGTCCACAAAATTCTCTAGGCAAGAATACTAGAGTAGGTAGCCATTCCCTTACCCAGGGAATCTTCCCCACCCAGAGATTAAAACCAGGTTTCCTGCATTGCAGGCAGATTCTTTACATTTTGAGTCACTAGGAAGTCCCTGAAATGTACTGAGGTAGGGGAAAAGGAGGAAAATATCCAAGGTGGAGGCCACAGCATGAACAGTAAGTGGTAGATAACAACGTAGTGTGGGCTGAGCAGACGGATTACTTTAGACAGTAACTACCAGTGAGTTGATAGGGTGTATCCAGATTATAGGGGTTTCAAAATTCAGCCAGAAATGCTCAGATTTAGTTATGCTTTTGGAAATATGGTAGATTATATAGTTCATAGCTATCCACTGTATTACATATAACACGTTACCTGTACATTCAGTTAAATGTGACTTGCCATATCTCCCAATAGATGGAATGTATTTCCCTGCCCCATTCTTGGCCCTAGCAGGGCACTTTCTTCAACTAATGTAATCTGGGCTGTCATGATATATGCCACCTCCACAAAAAAAGTGTATATTTGATTGTATGGCCAAGTTAAGCCTCTAACCTGCTTGTAAAACATAACTCCCATAGACCCTGCTTCTTTATTCTTGGCCTGGAATGAGAAGCCACTAGCAGACTTGCAGCCAGTATTGAGATTATATGCAATGAGCATAACGAACACGAATTAATGTTTAGAGTAAAATAATATATGTGTGGATGCTAAGTTGCTTCAGTCATGTCTGACTCTTTGCAACCCTATGGACTGTAGCCTGCCAGGTTCCTCTGTCCATGGGATTCTCCAGACAAGAATCCTGAAGTGGGTTGCCATGCCCTCCTCCAAGGAATCTTCCTGACCCAGGGATTGAACCTGTCTCCCATGGCTCCTGCACTGCAGGCAGATTCTCTGCTACTGAGCCAATGGAGAAGCCCAAAGGAAGTATATAGTAAGCACCAAAATACTTCTGGGGAGGAGTGTGGAATAGATAACACAAGAGCAGAACAGATAGAGAATGGTAACTTAGTACTTGGGTTTCAGAAAGAGACAAATATAGACATAATCATTCTGTTTTATTCCCTACCCTCCAGGTCAATCATAGTCAAGTTTTTGTTTATGTAAAACATGAATAATTTTACATATGCTAAGGAACTTTAGTGAAGTATAAAATAAATGTATGCCCGATGCTTAACACATTATTTGACTTCAGGATTTTGGAGAAACTAACACCGGTGACTGGGAATTTGTTGTGTAAGTGTATATTGAAACACTGATCAATAACATTCAGGTAACTAAAGATGTATTAATATGTCTCTGGTCAATAAGTTGTTAATATTTCAAATGTTCTTAAAATTTGTCATTGCTCATATATATAAACTTGGTTTAATGCAGATCGAACCAAGTTCCTCAGCCAGGCCA
Source organism: Tragelaphus eurycerus (assembly GCA_935064755.1). NCBI lineage: Eukaryota > Metazoa > Chordata > Mammalia > Artiodactyla > Bovidae > Tragelaphus > Tragelaphus eurycerus. The sequence goes on from CAKXYN010000043.1 coordinate 12,747,090, forward strand.
TACACCTGGATCTGAAGGATGCAGCATGACCCACTAGAAAGGTTCCAGCTGTTGGCATCCCACAGACTCACGCTCACAATTCTAGCTTTGCCAAATAGCAGCTCTGACCTCCTTTTGCAAAATATCTAAGTCTTAGTTTCTTTGCCTTTAAACTGGAGGCAAATTATAACTATCTCATGTAATGATAACATGTACTTGTGATCACATGCGCAAAACACCTTTCAAATTCATAACATGGAACACAGTAGATACTCCATGTACCCCTATGAAGAAAGTTGCAGAGGGGTGAAGTACAGCAATTGAAATACCTGATCAGAGTCTTTTAATCACCTTGGGATGCAAAGATTTCAACTGGAAAATTGGGATGCTACTTCAAAAGCATTTTGTGTGTTGACTAATTCACTATCAGGAGGCACTTTAAAACATCAAATTCCCAGTTTCATAATAACATATTAATAGTGATAAAAACTAGTATGGCATGCAAATTCTAAATCTAAAACACATTCTGCATAAATTCCTTTGGCAGATTCATTTGGTCCTAATAGAACCATTCATTTTTCATTTTAAGACACAGTTCAGTGTTACTCTTGGTTATCATAGCTATTTTATTCTACTCCAGGGGAGAACACTTGAGTCAGATGAAATGATCTCTCTGGGAAGCTGCTATATATTCTTTAGTTAAACTGGTTAGCATGGAGAGGCATAGCATTTTGAAATTCTTCACATAAATTAAACTGCATTATGATATTTGAACTCCACATATTTATTTATTAAAGGTATATGGGCCTTTCCTTTTTTTCAATTCTGTTTTGAACCACCTATGAATGCAGGTGAGGATAGACATCTTTTTAGGAAAAATAAATATGTTACTAAGGTTTTTATGTTTTATTTTTAAATAGCTGCATGTTTTCTTACAGAAAAGAGATAAACATGTTACAGTAAATAGAAGGTGGAAAAGATTATTTGAAGATGAAGAAAAGTGTGAAGTAGTAAACAAACCTGTAAAAGCTATAAGAGTTTTGTGGACAGATGGATCAGGGCTGGAAAAGAAGTGGTAATAACAACAACAACAAAACTGTGTGAAAAAGCAAAACCCTCTTATTTATATTGAATATGGTTGTCAACTTTCGAAATGAAATATACATTTACATATCAGTATAAACAGACTACAAAAAAGCTTCATATTTATTCATTTGTAGAGGTGACATGCCGTTCAAAGGAATTGGAAACACATGTGTATGGTATGATTCCCTTTAGGAAAAAAAACAAAGCAAGTCTTAATATCTTCCCCATATGAGAAGGCAATGGCACCCCACTCCAGTACTCTTGCCTGGAAAATCCCATGGATGGAGGAGCCTGGTAGGCTGCAGTCTATGGGGTCGCTAAGAGTCAGACATAACTGAGCAACTTCGTTTTCACTTTTCACTTTCATGCATTGGAGAGGGAAATGGCAACCCACTCCAGTGTTCTTGCCTGGAGAATCCCAGGGACGGGGGAGCCTGGTGGCTGCCATCTATGGGGTCACACAGAGTTGGACACGACTGAAGTGACTTAGCATAGCATAGCATAGCATAGCTACGAGTATATGTTTTTGTACATATCTGCATGAACCCAGGAAAAGGTCCATACCATCCCGCTAAAACTGGCTAGATATATGTGTGAGTGAATGAAGGCTGAGGACAAATAGATGTGCGGTGACAATCTGCTTTATATGTTACAAGCAGGTATATATTAATATTTAAGTTTGTGTTTTGAAAAAATATCAAATAATGAAATATTTCAAATATTCTATTGCCTTCTTAATCAAGTCTCCTCCTCATCTTAAAACTCTTTTCAACTACCCAATTCCTTAACCTTCTCCAGAGCCAAGATTCTCTAACAGTGTTTCTATGGACACTGCCCCCATCTGTGCCCCTCCTTTCACTCTTTGATCCCTAAAATGCACTTTTCCTCTGGCCATTTTGTAATACTTTTCTTACTGTCACCAGTCATCACCTGCTGCTGAATCCAGCAGGTATTGTTCAGATCTCATCTGACATCATTTAGGACAGATGGCCATGCCCACCTTCTCAGAACTTTCTGTTCTCTTGGCTTCATTTTCTTTGTCTTTCCTCACCCATCTCTTAGCTCCACTTTCTGACAATCTCCTCCTTTCCCAGTTGCTCCTTAATTTGTGTTGCGCTAGGCTTCAGTGATGACTTTACTGTTCTCTTACTGTACATTCTCTCCCTATGAAATCTCATTCACATTTCAAACATCATCCATATTTCAATGAATCTCAAAGTTAGCCCGCATTCCAGATCACCTGTCTGACTTCACATTTATGCTTGACCCATCCATCTACCTGGGTGATTCTCATGCCAGAAACTTAGAGTTATCCTTGGTATTACTTTATTAGTTATTTATCAATCATTATTAAAATTAAACTCTTCAATAAACATAAAATAATATTCCATTATTATAAAATATCTAAAATAATTATGATTATGTGGTAAGCATAATTCTATAAACATTTCCTATATTATTTTGTTCTTAACAATGCAATGAAATAAACACAGATGTCATTTGATTTTTACAAATAAGGAAATGAAGCCCTTAGAAAGTTTACATAAACTGGCCGTGACCTACATCCTTTACTGCAATTCCTTTGTTCACCTTGCTTCTGTGATTTTTTGCTGATAGGAAAAATTTTAAACTCACTGACTTTGAAAGGTCATATATAATCTAGTCTCTTTTTATATGTCTTATCTCTTCCATGATCATCATATTTGAGGCCTACTTTAGGTAATACAGGTATTTGAAAATTCCAAGCCTTGAGTTCTTGCGCTCAGTTGCTCGGTCATGTCTGACTCTATGCAACCCCATGGACTGCAGCCCACCAGGCTCCTCTGTCCATGAGATTCTCCAGGAAAGAATACTGGAGTGAATAACTATTCCCATCCTTGTCTTTTTAGGGACTTTGTTAACATGATTTTCTTTGCCTAGAACACTTTTGCTCCAATCTCTGTCTGGCTAACTTAGACACAGCTTTTACATCTGAACTCTAATGTCACTTTAAACCAGACTAACTCTGACCCACTTATGTAAATTAGACTTCTAGTGTGTTCTCTTACAGAGTGTACATCTGTACCATGTATCTTTTATAGGGCATAATTTATATATGCTTTTGTTTTATTTTTAGATGTAAACTTAACAGGGACAGGAATTGTTTATTTTCTCATCTTTGTAATCCCAAGATCAAACACAATCTCTGGTCTGTCAGCCAGCTAATATCCACACAGATAACACTGAACACTGTAAGTCTATCAGAATATCTCAGAATGGCCAAAAGAGAATTCTCTTGGAATATTTCTTCCCCTTCTGTGATACTGATTCATACACCTGAATGTATGGTTTTATCCATGGCAAGTACATCATATAAGCCCCATTTCAAATGTTAAATTCACAATACTGCAGGGTTTGCCGTGAATGCTTACTTACAAGGAAGCAATCAACAGAGTGAAGGGACCATCTACAGAAAGAACGAGAACATTTGCAAATCATGTATCTGATAAGGAGGCAATACTCAAAATACACAAGGAACTCAAATATTCAATAGCAAAAACACTCCAAATAACCTCAAATGGGCAAAGGACGTGAATAGACATTTCTCAAAACACAAATGGCCAACAGTCATAGGAAAAGCTGCTCAATATTACTCATCATCAGAGAAATGAAAATCAAAACCACAGTGAGTTAGTACTCTACACATGTTAGGATAGCTGTTATCTAAAAAACAAAAGATAGCAAGACTTGGTGAGGTTGTGGCTAAAAAGAAAGGAAACCCTTGTGCTCTGTTGGTGAAGTCATTATGGGAAACATTATGGAAGTTCCTCAAAAAATCAAGAATAGAACTACATGTGATCCAACAATCCCACTTTGGTGTAAGTCCAAAGGAAACAAAATCAGTATCTTGATGAGATATCCACACTTCCACGTTCACTGTAGCACTATTTATAATAACCAAGATATGGAAACAGTCTCACTTGTCTGAGGTCCAGGCCTTGGCTAAGGGGAAGGGGACCCTGTGCCGGCTGGTTACCCTGTCTGGGCGTGTTCGTCCAGCACGCAGGCTGGGTCTTCTCTCCAGTGCCAAGGCCTGGCTGAGGGGACAGATCTTAGCTGGCAGTACCCAGGGTTCCAGACCCTGCCCAGCCATCATCACTGAGGGAGTCAGAAGCCCAGGATGCAGCCAGCCCTCAGATGGTTTATTTAAACTGAGAATTAACTGGATCAATAGGAGTATGTGTAGCAAATGTAAATCAGGTTAATACCCAACTCGCAACAACTACTCTTCCTTGAGACTAGCCCCAACCAGAGAGATGGGCCTGAAATAATGCTGTGCAATGTCCTTGCAACCTAACCCTGAATTCTAGCCACCTCTTAGATGGGCTTCCCTTGTGGCTCAGATGGTAAAGAATCTGCCTGAAATGTGGGAGACCTGGGTTTTGGTCCCTGGGAAGATCCTCTGGAGAAGGGAAAAGGCTACCCACTCCAGTATTCTGGCCTGGAGAATTCCATGGACTATATAGTCCACGGGGTCCCAGAGAGTCGGACACGACTGAGAAACATTCACATTTTCAGAGGTACATAACTGATCTAAGCTGTACCATTCTTTGAATCTTGAACAGAGAGACTGAAGTTGGTTGAAACTGTTACCTTAATGGCAGTGTCCATATACTCTAGTTGCCAAGGGTTCTATGGACTGTGACCCATGGAGATTCTGCTGCCATTAGGTCGAGGAAGTGGAGAAGGGGGAAAGGTCGCCGTGCTTTAATGCTGGGGCCCTGTGGCCATGACGAGAGCTCTGAGTGGAGCTCTGTAGAACACAGCCCTCTGCCCCTCTCTGCGGCCTCCCCACTGACTCCCCTGCCAGCCTGAGGCCAGAGGGCCTAGAAGGCCCCTGGGAGAAGGCCACAAACCCTCTCACTGCCCTCTTCACCCCAGGACCTCTCCCACCCAGCTGACGATTGGTGGGGCAGGACCTCTAACCTCTGAGCTCCGAGTCTCATGCTAACAGTCCTGCGCTAACCATCCTGAGTCAATTTCTGCACCGGCCTGGCCCCTGTTACAATACCCTCTCCCTTTCCTTGAATTCCTCAGTCTCTAGGAGTGAGTTGCCATGCCCCCCTGCAAGGGATCTTCCCAAACCAGGGATCAAACACAGATCTCCCGCATTGGAGGCAGATTCTCTACCATTGGAGTTACCAGGGAAACACTTAGGATAAAGAAGTTAAACACAAGTTTGGCAGAGGAACTTGGTTGTAGGTTGTAGCTAAAACCTCCAATCCTGTTTCACCTTCCCCAAGTCTTTCAGGAAATAGAATGACAACTGCTCAGGCTCTTTCTTGCTGAAATGGGGTATGATCCTAACCTTGATTTGGGGACTGGATATTGAGTTGGAAATATTTCTGCATTTCATGCCCTGGATCCAAATCGTGTATAAGAAGGAGTCCAGGAGAATAAGCCTGAAATCCAGTCTGGACCTAGCACTTTGGTAGAGACTTATTGCCAGGTATCCAGCTGTCTAATTTTATCTAAGCAGGTTTGGGGCACCACCCTCCAGTACTCTTGCCTGGAAAATCACATGGTTAGAAGAGCCTGGTAGGCTGCAGTACATGGGGTCATGAAGAGTTGGACATGACTGAGCAACTTAACTTTCACGTTTCATTTTCATGCAATGGAGAAGGAAATGGCAACCCACTCCAGTGTTCTTGCCTGGAGAATCCCAGGAATGGTGGAGCCTGGTGGCTGCCGTCAATGGAGTCGCACAGAGTCAGACACAACTGAAGCGACTTAGCAGCAGAAGCAGCAAACAGTGATATTAAAACACACATAGGCAAAACACTCGATGACATAAATCACAGCAAGATCCTCTATGACCCACCTCCCAGAATATTGGAAATAAAAACAAAAATAAACAAATGGGACCTAATTAAACTTAAAAGCTTCTGCACAACAAAGGAAACTATAAGCAAGGTGAAGAGACAGCCTTCAGAATGGGAGAAAATAATAGCAAATGAAGCAACTGACAAACAACTAATACCAAAAATATACAAGCAACTCCTGCAGCTCAATTTCAGAAAAATAAATGACCCAATCAAAAAATGGGCCAAAGAACTAAACAGACATTTCTCCAAAGAAGGCATACAAATGGCTAACAAATACATGAAAAGATGCTCAACATCACTCATTATCAGATCAGATCAGATCAGATCAGTCGCTCAGTCGTGTCCGACTCTTTGCGACCCCATGAACCGCAGCATGCCAGGCCTCCCTGTCCATCACCAGCTCCCGAAGGTCACTCAGACTCACACCCATCAAGTCAGTGATGCCATCCAGCCATCTCATCCTCTGTCGTCCCCTTCTCCTCCTGCCCTCAATCCCTCCCAGCATCAGAGTCTTCTCCAATGAGTTAACTCTTCACATGAGGTGGCCAAAATACTGGAGTTTCAGCTTTAGCATCATTCCTTCCAAAGAAATTCCAGGATTGATCTCCACTCATTATCAGAGAAATGCAAATCAAAACCACAATGAGGTACCATTTCATGCCAGTCAGAATGGCTGTAATCCAAAAGTCTATAAGCAATAAATGCTGGAGAAGTTGTGGAGAAAAGGGAACCCTCTTACACTGTTGGTGGGAATGCAAACTAGTATAGCCACTATGGAGAACAGTGTGGAGATTTCTTAAAAAACTGGAAATAGAACTGCCTTATGACCCAGCAATCTCACTGCTGGGCATACACACCAAGGAAACCAGAACTGAAAGAGACATGTGTATGCCAATGCTCATTGCAGCACTGTTTATAATAGCCGGGACATGGAAGCAACCTAGATGTCCATCAGCAGATGAATGGATAAGAAAGCTGTAGTACATATACACAATGGAGTATTACTCAGCCATTAAAAATAGTACATTTGAATCAGTTCTAATGAGGTGGATGAAACTGGAGCCTATTATACACAGTGAAGTAAGCCAGAAAGAAAAACACCAATACAGTATACTAACACATATATATGAAATTTAGAAATACAGTAACAATAACCCTGTATGTGAGATAGCAAAAGAGATACAGACGTATAGAACAGTTTTGGACTTTGTAGGAGAGGGTGAGGGTGGGATGATTTGGGAGAATGGCATTGAAACATGTATAATATCATATATGAAATGAATCGCCAGTCCAGGTTCGATGCAGGATACAGGATGCTTGGGGCTAGTGCACTGGGGTAACCCAGAGGGATGGTACGGGGAGGGAAGTGGGAGGAGGGTTCAGGATTGGGAACATGTGTATACCTGTGGCAGATTCTTGTTGATGTATGGAAAAACCAATACGATATTGTAAAGTAATTAACCTCCAATTAAAAGAAATTAAAAAAAAAAAAAAAAACACATAGTAGAAGCTACTGGCCACCGCACTATGTTTGTGCTTAGTCGCATCCAGCTCTTTGCGACCCTTTAGATTGTAGCCCACCAGGCTACTCTATCTGTGGGATTTTTCAGGCAAGAATACTGGAATGGGCTGTTGTTTGCTCCTCCAGGGATCTTCCCAACCCAGGGATCAAATCCACATGTCTCCTGCATTGCAGGTGGATTCTTTGCCCACTGAGTCATCAGGGAAGCCCATCAGGCACTATGTATCTCCCTTTATCTGTTAACATCTGATCTAAAACAATGTTATTGCCTCAAGTTTCACAGTTAACAGAGGAGACCATGAGGTCATAAGGCTGCAACAACCATCTCCCAGCAGACACTACTTTGAGAATGAATGGCTAGTGGCATCCTGCCCAGGTATGACATGGCTCCGAAAACCAAAATGCTCAGAAATACAGAAATGTGTCTGAAATCACATCCACAATGGCTGCTTCAGTTTACCATTTCTGACTCAAATATATTTCTCTCCTCCATGGCCAAGGCAGATGTATAATGCATTTCTGAAAGGCCACAATACAGTCACTCTGGTCTGCAAAGTTTAATTGAAATTATGGATCAGCCAGAATGACTCCTCACACTCTAAAATAAGTGCAGACTTTTTCATCATTTCCCTTTTTAATTATAAATACTTCAATAAACCAAAGCATGTCCCTTGATGCCAAGGTGATTTAGCTGCTTTTTCTGAGTCTAGATCATGTTCCTAGGTGCTAAGCCTCCTTTATATGTGCCTAGATATTTATGTTGGGGGGAAACTGATCAGATATTGGGAACATGCTCAGAAGTATGCTAGTGGGAAGCACTATATAGATCATACATTTTGTCACTTATACCCCAATTTTTATACAAGCATTATGCATGTGATTTTAGCAATGGACTTAAAGCAAGCAGTGTTCTTCCCCACCCCACCCCCACACACATACATACCATATCAAGACTAATTTATTTGTAAAATAAATCTGATCAGTCGACTACACAGGCTCCTCCAAACTGGATTTGGTGGAGCTCCTCAGGAGTAACAGAATGAATTCCCAAAATGTTTCTCAGGGCCAGGAATTCCACACCAAAGGCCTGCCGTTGGACTCTGCCTCAGTGAAATTCTTGGTCCCCAAAATATCAAGATTCCTGTACATGCCAGGAGACAGTCTTTCCCACTCACCTGATAACTCTACCTGAGAGCCTCAAGTTTCTAGAGGGACCAGTCAGGGAGAAAAGAAAAATAGTTTAATTTTATTCATAGAGGTAAAATTTACCCAATTTCTGTAAGCCATGACTAACTTGAAGGGAAAGGCTTCCCTATATCTGGAAAACACAGTAAAATTCCATATAAAACCCATAAACGTTATAACCATATTCACCAGTTTACTCAGTAACCAATTATTTTAATAACTCTATGAAGCCATTAGTTTCTCCATAAGATTTTAAATTTCTTACCCAGTTCAATGCAATAATCTGAGATGTATTACAGACCTGTACTTGTCAAAAGGTCTTTCTTATGAATCTTCTTGAAGGTAAAGGACTTTAACAAAAGTATCAGCTTAAATGTCTATCAAAGACTTGAAAAGCCATGGTTAAAGATTTGATCACAATGTGTTGACAAAGAACCTTAATCAATTTGTTGTGATATAACCAAAATTATGACTGATATATTATACCAGGACATATCTACATTTTAATTTCTAGAATATCAATAGTAGTAACATTTTTCCATATAGTATAACCTGAGAAGGTTTATTACTCATTGAAAAATACCTGTCATGTAATTCAACATACCAAATAATACTGGTTATATATTCCTCTCTGAGATTACTCAGGGGCCCTCTAAAGTGCCCCAAAGATAGCTGGAGGGCAAAAGAACTTTAAATAAAATTTGAACTGGAGGAATCAACCTGCCTGACTTCAGGCTCTACTACAAAGCCACAGTCATCAAGACAGTATGGTACTGGCACAAAGACAGAAATATAAATCAATGGAACAAAATAGAAAGCCCAGAGATAAATCCACGCACATATGGACACCTTATCTTTGACAAAGGAGGCAAGAATATACAATGGATTAAAGACAATTTCTTTAACAAGTGGTGCTGGGAAAACTGGTCAACCACTTGTAAAAGAATGAAACTAGAGCACTTCCTAACACCATACACAAAAAACAAACTCAAAATGGATTAAAGATCTAAACATAAGACCAAAAACTATAAAACTCCTAGAGGAGAACATAAGCAAAACACTCTCCGACATACATCACAGCAGGATCCTCTATGATCCACCTCCCAGAATATTGGAAATAAAAGCAAAAATAAACAAATGGGACCTAATTAAAATTAAAAGCTTCTGCACAACAAAGGAAACTATAAGAAAAGTGAAAAGACAGACTTCAGAATGGGAGAAAATAATAACAAATGAAGCAATAGACAAACAACTAATCTCAAAAATATACAAGCAACACCTACAGTTCAATTCCAGAAAAATAAATGACCCAATCAAAAAATAGGCCAAAGAATTAAATAGACATTTCTCCAAAGAAGACATACAGATATGAACACATGAAAAGATACTCAGCATCACTCATTATCAGAGAAATGCAAATCAAAACCACTATGAGGTACCATTTCATGCCAGTCAGAATGGCTGCGATCCAAAAGTCTACAAGCAATAAATGCTGGAGAGGGTGTAGAGAAAAGGGAACCCTCTTACACTGTTGGTGGGAATGCAAACTAGTACAGCCACTACGGAAAACTGTGGAGATTCCTTAAAAAACTGGAAATAGAACTGCCTTATGATCCAGCAATCCCACTGCTGGGCATACACACTGAGGAAACCAGAATTGAAAGAGACAAGTGTACCCCAATGTTCATCGCAGCACTGTTTACAATAACCAGGACATGGAAGCAACCTAGATGTCCATCAGCAGATGAATGGGTAAGAAAGCTGTGGTACATATACACAATGGAATATTACTCAGCCATTAAAAAGAATACATTTGAATCAATTCTAATGAGGTGGATGAAACTGGAGCCTATTATACAGAGTGAAGTAAGCCAGAAAGAAAAACACCAATACAGTATACTAACGCATAAATATGGAATTTAGAAAGATGGTAACAATAACCCTGCATATGAGACAGCAAAAGAGACACTGATGTATAGAACAGTCTTTTGGACTCTGTGGGAGAGGGAGAGGGTGGGATGATTTGGGAGAATGACATTGAAATATGTATAATATCATAGATTAAACAAGTTGCCAGTCCAGGTTCGATACACAATACTAGATTCTTGGGGCTGGTGCACTGGGACGACCCAGTGGGATGGTATGGGGAGAGGGGAGGGAGGAGGGTTCAGGATGGGGAACACATGTATACCCGTGGCAGATTCACTTTGATATATGGCAAAACCAATACAATATTGTAAAGTTAAATAAAATAAAATTTTAAAAAAAGAACTTTAAATAAAATTTGATATTTGGGAAGTTTTTCAAAAAGTTTCAAAATATTTGGGCAAATAAGATTATGGGTCACTGAAAGACAGTATGTAACTCTTATCTAAAGAGAGAAGAGATCTCAAAAGCAAATACAGATCACTTAAAGGCAAGAAAGTTCATATAACCTGTTATCAAAAGCAGCATTCTAAGTAAACTTGCTTCCTTAGCTGAAGGGAACCAAACCTAGTCTAGCACCAGCCTACTTTTTTAAACAATAAAATGCATTTATCCAAGTTTAATTTCAGCCTGACCTTGCAAACAAACTCATTGTTTTACACAAAACATATATCATAATTTCCTATTGCACTCTGCATTTTTTGATTATATTAGTATCCCCAATTCTTAAAAATCTTAATTTTTAGTGAAAACCAAGGGGCAAGTAATTGTGATCTGTCATACCCACATTTCTCATTGGAAACTTATGCTTTAGTTTTCCTCTCCTAAAAAGGCAAATGCAGGTAAACTTAGATTTTCCCAGTATTCAGTGTTCCAATATTTCACCCTATTTGAAATGACCCAGATAGTCATTGAATTTTTGCCATTTAACTTCATTCAGTTTCAAGTTACCAAAATCTGGAGGGCCTACTTTAGATAGACTTAAAGTTTCAACATATCAGGTTATTTTCTTTGCTGACAAATTTGCAACAGGTATAAGATCTTACCTGATTTCTAATAAACCTAGATACAACAGATATATTATACTTATCAATCCAATAAGCTTTAGTCAGCTTCAATACCAGATATTAATTCAGTACTGAATATTTTCCAGATCATGAGTACCTGAAATTCATTTTGGCCAATGTTCTAAGTATTAGGAAATATTTAATCTGTAAGTGCTTACTTTTAATTCAATTAAATATAATTCATTTACAAGTTAACTCAGTAATAATATAACTGTAAGTGGTCCAATCTGGAGAATGCACCTCAATGGCTACGTTTAGGAAATAAATCTGAGTTTCCCATACCCAGCACACTTACACACAAGACAAATGCAAGCATATATACAAAGAGCAAAATATAATTCCTGTAGGACAAAAACAAGTGTGAAGTCCAACAATTTTCTCAACTTTTTCCAACAAAGATCCCACTTTTTAACAACAAACAATAGGAAAATGGAAAGACAGGGAATCATGACCATATGTGTCATGGCTATTCATCTGGCAAATGGAAAACCAAAAATAATAGTTAAGTTTACTAAGTTAAATTTACTTAGCTAAATTCAAGCTTTCTCCTAGAATTTTTTTAAATTATTATTTTCTGAGACTCAGTATTCTGAAAAAAAAATTATCAAACTAGTTTTCTTTAACTACATATGCAAAAAGAATCAGTTTTGGAAATTCAGAGAAGTTTCATCTTAACCTATTTTTTTCCAGAGTCTAAAGCATACAGTGGTCACACAGTGTTTAAAAAGAAAAGTCTTCTTTCTCTCTCTTTCTAGGAGCATACTAAAGATCTCCCAGTTTTGAAAATACACTCAGGAAACTATTGGAAAAGTGAAAGTGGCTCAGTCGTGTCTGACTCTCTGTGATCCCATGGACTGTATAGTCCATGGAATTCTCCAGGCCAGAATACTGGAGTGGGTGCCTTTCCCTTCTCCAGTGGATCTTCCCAACCCAGGAATCGAATCCAGGTCTCCCACGTTGGAGGCAGATTCTTTACCAGCTGAGCTACAAGGGAAGCCCAAGAATATTGAAGTGGGTAGCTTATCCCTTCTCCAGGGGATTTTTCCAACCCATGAATTGAACCAGGGTCTCCTGCAATGCAGGTGGATTTTTTACCAACTGAGCTATCAGGGAAGCCAGATAGAGCTCTGATTATCACTGCATGTGTTATCAAATATAAATCAAACAAATAGAATGCAAAAAGGTCTCTCAGGATCATAGTTCTCTAGCACCAAACCTCCATCGGTGGATAAAGAAAATGTGAGATACACATACAATGGAATATTATTCAGCCACAGAAGAAGGAAATTCTGCCATTTGTTACAACATGGATGAATCTGGAGGACACTATTGACTGAAATAAGCTAGGCATGGAAAATAAATATTGCATGACCTCACTTATTTGTAAATCAACAGTTGAACTCCTAAAAGCAAAGAGTAAGAGTAGAATGGGGTGAAAAGCTGGAAAAATTGGGGAGATGTTGGTCAAAAGTTTACAAAGTTCTCATTATTCAGAATGTAAAAACTGTGGAGATCTAATGGATAGCCTAGTGACTAAAGTTAATAATACTGTATTATATCCTTGAGAGTCCCTTGGACTGCAAGGAGATCCAACCAGTCCATTCTAAAGGAGATCAGTCCTGGGTGTTCTTTGGAAGAAATAATGCTAAAGCTGAAACTCCAGTACTTCGGCCACCTCATGCGAAGAGTTGACTCATTGGAAAAGACTCTGATGCTGGGAGGGATTGGGGGCAGGAGGAGAAGGGGACGACAGAGGATGAGATGGCTGGATGGCATCACCGACTCGATGCATATGAGTTTGAGTGATCTCTGGGAGTTGGTGGTGGACAGGGAGCCCTGGTGTGCTGTGATTCATGGGGTCTCAGAGTTGGACATGACTGAGCGACTGAACTGGACTGAACTGATATCCTTGAAACTGGCTAAGAAGGAAGATTCAAAATGTTGTCACCATCTCTACCACCAGAAAGAATGTAATTATGTGAGGTGATGGATATGGTAATTAGCTTGATTATGATAATCATTGAACAATGTATACTTACATCAAAACATCATATTGCATATCTTACATATATACATCTTTTATTTATCAATTGTACCTCAATAAGACTGAAAAAATGGGGACAGTGATTTTTCTCAAACAGAGTTACTGAATGGATTAATGATATTTGTAAAGCTCATTTCTTCATCTCTGCAGCTGGTGGTAGTTTTTCACTCTTTTGCTGAGGGTCCTAATGTTTTTCTGTATGAAATAGTGGAAAGAAAACTAGAATTATAAATGGGAAACATGGCTGCACTTATTACCAGACATGTGATTTTGGATGAGTCCTTCCTCTTTTGAACCTCTATTTATCCCTTTCTGCAAAATATTTGTAGTAATAATATATAATTCTCCAGGCTTTAGGATCAAATGAGACATTATATGTCAAAGTGCTTCAGAAAGACCATCAGGCCATAACACAATAAATGTTACTATTTACCAATATATAATTAAAAAAAAAAGAAAACATTCACACTAAATATAAGTGACTGAGAAAGTTTAAGCAATTTTTTTTCCTATAGGTATTTGCATTTTGGTGCTTCCCAGGTGGCTCAGCAGTAAATAATTTGCCTGCCAATGCAGGAGATGAGAGTTCAATTCCTGGGTCAGGAAGATCCCTTGCAAAAGGTGATGACAACCCATTGTAGTAATCTCACCTAAAAAATCCCATGGACAGAAGGGTCTGGCAGGCTGCAGTCCATGGGGTCGCAAAAGAGTTGTACACAACTCAGCGACTAAAAAACCAACTTGCATTTCAACAGTAATCAAAACCAATTTTTGTCGTATAAAACAGTAATTTCAAGGAGTATTAATATTGTTAAGGTATATTATATGATAACAAAACTCCAAAGTTAGGTGTATCTCAATAGCAAATTCTGATAAAATACTTACTGCATGCCCCCAATTGTGCTTATTCTGATGACACCAAGGTTAACAGAAAAGACATGATTAGAACCTAGGCTTACGTATCTTACATTCTCACTGGAGTAGTAAAAGATAAAAAAGCCAAGAAAAAAGAGCGTGGTAGCCTGTGATAAGAGCTAATAAATAAAATGCTGTGACAGTAAGTTATCAGGGACAAGAGGGCTACTCCAGATAAGGTGGTTGGAGAGAGACCTCTGAGATGATATATGGACTGAGGCCCAAAAGCTACAAAGGAAGGACTCAGACGTAGAGACATGTGACATTTGCTCTGGGTAGAGAGGACAGCAAGTTAAAGCAAAAGTAATCTGTGAAAGAAGGTTCTGTGCTTCTGGGATTGTTAGAAGAAAATGTGGCTGAAACATAGTAGACCATTGGGAAGTGGAAAGGGTCTGAATCCTCAGGGTTAGACAGGGTCAGAATATATTCTCGATGAGAAAGTCCTGTAAAGCATTTGAAATTTATTCAGTTCTAGAAAGGAAACAAGATATGAATGATTCTTAAAAACATTACACTAATAAAACCAAACTGCCATAAACAAAAGAATACACATTAGGTGCTGGGACAGGCAAACCCAAACCAAAACAAATAAATGAAAAGAGAAAAACAACAAACAGGAAGAAAAGTCAGATACGTGGTTAGGTCTATTTGAGTGAAGGGTATGAACTTTGGTGAAGAGGAATAAGGAGAATCTTTAAAGTGATGTGCTTTGATTGAGGATTGGGTTACATAGGATTATGAGTGTCTAGCTCATTGAATGTATGTTTTGTTTTTGTTGTTGTTCAGTCATTCAGTCATGTCCAACCTTTTGCAACCCCATGGACTGCAGCACACCAGGCTTCCCTGTCGTTCACCATCTCCTGGAGTTTGCTCAAACTCATGTCCATTGAATCAGTGATGTCATCCAGCTATCTTGTCCTCAGTCATCCTCTTCTCTTCCTGACTTCAATCTTTCCCAGCATCAAGATCTTTTCCAATGAGTCGGCTCTTTGCATCAGGTGGCCAAAGTATTACAACTTCCGCTTCAGCCTGTCTTTCCAATAAATATTCAGTGTTGATTTCCCCTAGGATTAACTGGTTTCATCTCCTTTCAGTCCACTATGTATGCTTAATATTTGTTTATTACCAATATGCAAAATTTAGCAAAGTTAAAAAAAGTCATGAACAAACACTGCACTCTTATTGATATGCATGCTCAGAAAATGCAGACGACATGTAAGTCTACAACTTATTTTGAAATACAAAAAAAAAAAAAAAAAAAGACCATGGAATGATAGGTGGGTGGAAAGATGGCTAGATGTTTGATAAAGCAAGTATAGTAAAATGTTATTTGTAGAATATATAGAGATGGTAGTTATATAAGGGTTCTTTGTAAAGTTATTTCACGTTTTTTGTGTCCTTGAACTTTTAAGTTGAAAATCTTGGGCGAGGGGGAGGAGGTATGCAGAATACGATGAAAATCCACTGAAGGTGAAGGTTTCTAGGTTGGAGGACTGCCAATGTCCTTTACAATTAAAGGTGAATTTTGACTATCCCATGGAGGATAGAGACATGGTCACCTGGTTCCTTTGTATGTATTGGGTTTGGCTACATATCAGTATCTGATATTCACAGGGACGGACAGTGGTGAGCAAAGAAGTCATGGTCTTTGTTATCAAGGAGCACAACATATGTTGAGAACACATTTACAAGAGAGATGGGAATGATTACAGAAAAATATAGGGTGCTGTTTGACACGTTAATATGACACTTTACAAATTTGTTGACCATATTACACCATGGGATATCCTCAGATGTGGGGACTGTGCTCTGATGGTAGTAATATAAGTAGCCACCAGTCTCTAAAGAAGGAAATCATGATATTTTTCTCTTCTCCTGCTCATGTGTCAGATATCTCTGTAGGGGATATTTCCTTGTTTCTCCCAAGTTGCAATAAACTAACATCTTAAAAAATGAATTCCTAAAGGGTGTAAGCTAAGCACCAATAAAGGTTATTCACAATAAGAGAGAGGTATGTGAAATGAAAAGCCATCTGTCTTTGAAAGAGGAATTGATGAAGGTTAATGTTAATGTTCAGAGCAGAGTTGCTCAGGAAGGTTATCCCACGGCCTACAGCTGAAAAGCCACAGTGATAACCTGAGAATCGGAAATTACACCTTGTATGACATATCACAGAATTTTAAAGTTATGATTATAGGAATTAGATATAATTGTGAAGGCCCAAATCCTTGGAATTTATATTCAGAACATTTTACCTTATATACACAGTACATGAAACATTTGGCATTAATATGAGGGCAGTAAATGAAAGATAGTCAGTCAACTTTATTTAATTTGAGATGCATATACATTTTCCAAAGAAATCTGTTTAATATGTATTAAACTTTGGGACTTAAAAATCCTAAACCCTCATTTGCTTTGTGAGACAGTTTAGGTCAATACTTTTGCAACTCTCATGGTTAATTTGAGTATCAAATTGATTAATAGTGAAGTGAAGTCACTCAGTCGTGCCTGACTCTTTGGGACTCCATGGACTGCAGCCTCCCAGGATCCTCCATCCATGGGATTTTCCAGGAAAGAGTACTGGGTACTGGACTGGGTTGCCATTTCCTTCTGCAGGGGATCTTCCTGACTCAGGGATTGAACCCAGGTCTCTGGCATTGCGGGCAGACACTTTACCCTCTAAGCCACCAGGGAAGCCCTAAATTGATTAATACATACAAGTACTTGCTAAGTGCATTCATATGCATTCCGTTCTATAGAAGCCTTTCTGATTAGGTATCCAAAAAACCATTTTGCATTTCTGCATCTTTACCAGCACATGTATAGCTCCTATGTGTCCTTTTCATATCTTCATTAGGGAAGTAAAAGGTTACTATTTTTCACATTCACTAAGAACTATTAAAACTATTAAAAGCTATTTTAACTATTAAAAAGCAGAGACATTACTCTGCTGACAAAGGTCCGTCTAGTCAAACCTATGTTTTTTCCAGTAGTCATGTATGGATGTGAGAGTTGGATTATAAAGAAAGCTGAGCACTGAAGAATTGATGCTTTTGAACTGTGGCGTTGGAGAATGAGAGTCCCGTGGATTGCAAAGAGATCCAACCAGGCCATCCTAAAGGAAATCAGTCCAGAATATTCATTGGAAGGACTGATGCTGAAGATGAAACTCCAATATTTTGTCAACCTGATGTGAAGAACTGACTCATTGGAAAAGACTCTGATGCTGGGAAAGATTGAAGGCAGGAGGAGAAGTGAATAAGAAAGGATGAGATGGTTGGATGACATCACTGACTCAATGGATATGAGTTTGAGCAGCTCAAACCAAGAGTTGGTGCTGGACAGGAAAGCCTGACATGCTGTAGTCCATGGGGTGGCAAAGAGTCAGACAGGACTGAGCAACTGAACTGAACTGAAGACCTATTACCAGGCTCTCCTTCAATGAGCAGCTGCGTCTTTGTGGGTGAAAGTCATTTTGTTTCCATCCCTTTCCTAAAAGTTATTTTAAAAGTCTTCCAAGCCCCTTACTTCCTCCCCTACTTTTCTGTGAGAACCTAACAGGGTGAAGCCGACACTACTATTCACTTATGTAGCTCTGGAAGTGCAATGACCTTAGATATTGTGATGTGGTTATGGGAGAGAGAGGGATTAAGAATGGTTCCATACTTCTTCACTAGAGATTTGAGTCCTTGCTGTCTTAGCAGGAGTCCATTTCCAGATGGACAATGGTATTCATTCATATATTTATCCATTCAGTTACTCACTTCTCAACAACTTCCAGAAGGTGGCTTTAATATGCCAGACCCTATGACAGAGGCTAGAGACATGAAAATACATTTGTAGAATACACTGCAAATCCTTTCAAGAGTGTGAAAAATATAGCTTGGCATTAATTCTTGCCCTGAAAAATAACTTTGGGAGATAAAAATAGTAGATGAGCATGGGGATAAAATATTTATGTCATTAACATAAATAATGGTATGCATTGATGGATTGTTGTCCCCTGCCATTTGGTCTCAAGGCATACTCATGTCCTAATGTATATCATGTTCAGTAACAAATGCCAGATAAAAACAAGTGAATAAAAGATCCATTGAGTGTGAGTTTCCTTTTGTATAATGCTCATATTTTCAGACTCTGGGAATGCAGAGATGAATAAAACATAGCCCTTGTCACCCATGAGATCGTGATTTGATGGAGGAGAGTGACATATGCTAACATTTTTAATACTAGATTTTTAGGGCTTGTCAAGATTTTTACTAGTTACAATATTGGGCAAATGAGAATGAACAATGTAGGGATGTGGATAGTGAGGAAAGGTTTTGCTTAGATGACCCACATTCTTACTAGATCTTGAAGGATGTTGATGATCAAATGGAGAACTTACTATTTGCCAGTTCAGTTCGGTTCAGTTCATTCGCTCAGTCGTGTCTGACTTTTTGCGACCCCATGAATCACAGCACACCAGGCCTCCCTATCTATCACCAACACCCAGAGTTCACTCAAACTCATATGCATTGAATCGATGATGCCATCCAGCCATCTCATCCTCTGTCGTCCCCTTCTCCTCCTGCCCCCAATCCCTCCCAGCATCAGGGTGTTTTCCAATGAGCCAATCTTCTCATGAGGTGGCCAAAGTATTGGAGTTTCAGTCTCAGCATCAGTCCTTCCAGTGAACACCCAGGACTGGGGAGAGTTCCATATATTTTGCCAGAAATAAATAATTTCATCTTCTTAGATCCCTTTGAGGTAAGTATACTATCTATAATTTTATTTTTTAGAGAAAGTAACTGAGGCAAAGACTCCCCAGGTGGTACTAGTGGTAAAGAACCCACCTGTCAATGCAGGAGACATGAGACATGGATGTGATCCCTGGGTCAGGAAGATCCCTTGGAGGAGGGCATGCAACCCACTCTAGTATTTTTATCTAGAGAACTCTATAGACAGAGGAGCCTGGTGGGCTACCATCCATAAGGTCTCACAGAGTCAGACGTGACTGAAGTGACTTCACATGCACACACGAAACGGAGGCAAAGGGAGTTTGAATAACTTGACTGAAAATTCATTGTAGGTGCTGGAGTGAGCACGACAACACAGGTGGATAACATTCAAACCCCGCTGCTAAGTCGCTTCAGTCGTGTCTGACTCTGTGTGACCCCAGATATAGCAGCCTACCAGGCTCTGCCTTTCCTGGGATTCTCCAGGCAAGAACACCAGAGTGGGTTGCCATTTCCTTCTCCAATGCATGAAAGTGAAAAGTGAAAGTGACGGCGCTCAGTCGTGTCTGACTCTTAGTGACCCCATGGACTGCAGCCTATCAGGCTCCTCTATCCACGGGATTCTCCAGGCAAGAGTACTGGAATGGGGTGCCACTGCCTTCTCTGCAAACCCTGGCAGAGGAAGAGTCTAATGAAGCCTTAAGTTCAGGAGGCAAATAAACATACGTATAGGGACCAGGCTAGAAATCTAAATGAGAGAAGAAGGTCAGCTAGATAGCACATGTCCATTCTGAACTGCCTCAGTTACTCAGGAGCCACATCATTTAGGAAAACTGTTCAGTCAAGAAGTGAGTATTTTCTCTAATATAAAAATTCCCTTCACCATTTTTCAATCTTCATTTTTTTTTTGGTTATGCTAGTTTTAAAACTTCTACTATTTTGATACTGAACTTCCCATAAGTATCTTCTAATTTTCATGTGTGTTCAGTCTCATTTTCCTTCTCTTTACACTTTTTATTCCACTTTCAGCACTAATTCCTCAACATTATATATGAAGCATTTTATTAAATTTTGATTTCTGCTGCTATACAATATGAAAATCTATATCTATAAGCTATTATATAAAGGAAAATTATATATGAATATATGAACATAAAATAATTATCATTACAAGAGTGCTTTATTTTCTAAATATATCTTACTATAATATTCTATTCTGAATAGAATATCTATTCTTATTCTTCTGAGATTGTCAACTAATATTTTTTAATTTTTTTAATTTTAACTTAGAGCTACTTTTTGGAGAAGGCAATGGCACCCCACTCCAGTACTCTTGCTTGGAAAATTCCATGGACGGAGGAGCCTGGTAGGCTGCAGTCCATGAGGTCGCTAAGAGTCAGACACGACTGAGTGACTTCACTTTCACTTTTCACTTTCATGCATTGGAGAAGGATATGGCAACTCACTCCGGTGTTCTTGCCTGGAGAATCCCAGGGACGGGGGAGCCTGGTGGGCTGCTGTCTATGGGGTCGCAGAGAGTCAGACACGACTGAAGCGACTTAGCAGCAGCAGCAGCAAAACTGCTTTTTCTTTCTGTTGGTTTGTTAAATATCTTTCATATTGGAGGCATTTTTAGTTGTCTGTGACTTTTAGTTGTGTACTTATATTTAAGAGTTGGGAAATAAAAATCTATTTAGAAGAGCAAATGTTTGTGACTTGTAACTGTGCATGTAATTGTAGGATTATCTGCCTGGTTTGTTTAGTTTATGTCTTTCTTTTTGGGTGAATCACTTTCACCTTAGAGGAAATCCCCAAATTCCTGTCTGCAATGCTCACATGAGAGAGGAGTATTGTGGGTCTCAGCATTCAGTGTGTAAACACAAACTTAGCCCTCATATTTTCAGTAAAGTACTTTCCCCACAACCATGACTCATAACTTATAACAAATCTCTATTTTATCATTTTTAGCCTTTTAATAGTTGGAAGACAGAATAGGGGGAGTTATCTGGCAATTTGAATGCTTTTTTATATAAAGTTTCCAGCACTCCTTATTTTTGCTCATATTTATCCCCATTCCCAGAACCACATGATACCCAATTCCTGTCCTTTTTTTAAAAAAAATTTATTACTTTAAGAGGGTTTAATATGCATTACATGATCAATACTTTTTTAAGTCTTTCTCACTACAAGTTCAGAATTCAGCTTCCTTACATATGCTCACTTAACAGCTGTCCATCAACTTCATAGCTCCCAACTTTTATTGCTTTTATTTCTTCTCCTTTCCCTTTTTCTCTGTGGGTTTGTATAATTTAAGATTTAAGACATGTTTTATTTTCATTTAGGGAATAAAGGTAAATGTGTGTTTTTTTTTTAGGTCATTATATCCATGTATGGATGTGAGAGTTGGACTGTGAAGAAGGCTGAGTGCCGAAGAATTGATGCTTTTGAACTGTGGTGTTGGAGAAGACTCTTGAGAGTCCCTTGGACTGCAAGGAGATCCAACCAGTCCATTCTGAAGGAAATCAACCCTGGGATTTCTTTGGAAGGAATGATGCTAAAGCTGAAACTCCAGTACTTTGGCCACTTCATGCAAAGAGTTGACTCACTGGCGAAGACTCTGATGGTGGGAAGGATTGAGGGCAAGAGGAGAAGGGGACAACAGAGGATGAGATGGCTGGATGGCATCACTGACTCAATGGACGTGTCTGGGGGAACTCTGGGAGTTGGTGATGGACAGAGAGGCCTGGCATGCTGCAATTCATGGGGTTGCAAAGAGTCGGATACAACTGAGCGACTGATCTGATCTGATATCCATCCAGAGTACATTAGTATGAATTATCATCAGGGCTGTGATAGAATTAAGGTAGAATACCTCCTATTTTACAGAGGCCAAAATTAAGCTCAGAAAATTCAAATGGTTGTTTTATATGCTCAAGGTTAATAATTGGTTGAGGCAGGATTCTTATCCAGTTCAGGTTAACCAAGTCTCTGGCTCTTCCTGTCTCATGCTGCTTCCTCAGTTACCACCCCTGTTTACAGTGGACCAAAGGCAAACATACTGTCCATCTGCTGGGAATCGTGAGTGGCTTATCACAGCCCTGTGTGTCCTGCGTGCACACCCTATTGACTTTGTCCTCTTACCCTTACAAGCTGACAAGTCTGCAAATCTCCACTTTCCAATTAGTAAAGTTAATGAAGCTCTTTAAAGAAATCTATAAAGCCTGCCTCCATGGTCCTGACATTTAGTAACTTCTGGATAATGGTCTCTGGGCCCCTTCTCCATTAAAATATTGTATTGAGTCCTAAAGTGCTGACTCTGAGACTTCCTTAGAATGGAATGAGGAGGGGCTCCCTTTGGCCCTTCCCAAACCCCAGGACAAATACAGAAAAGGCACTTTTAAGAGTCAAGCCCACTGAGAGGCCACCCTTAACGCAGTTTCCCCCTGTTAATCAAAGCTATAGCTTTCTGAGTGAAGCAGAGCAGCTAGAGGCAGAAAAAGTGGAGATGAAAATGAGCCTGGAGTCACATCTTAGGATAGGGACACAAGGCCTGCAGATCAAAAGATGACTCAGTTAGTAAAAGAAACAGAGGCCAAGAGCTGGGATCCTCATCACCCAAGGCAAAGTAACCTCTTGGTGCCTTAGTTTTCTCTTTGAAGCAGTAGGAAGGATAATGCCTTGTTCTTACTTCAGTCTTTCAGTGAAGATACAAATGAGAGCAAGAGGGGGGATATATTACTCATATGGAAGGGACCGAATTAAAAACTGACTCCGCAATGTTCACATTCAGTGTTGACAGTAGTCACAGGTGAGTCGAATGGCATGTTTCTAGTATTTTCTCCACAAAGTTTGGAGGCATATTTGCATCTGCTTTGTCAACAGCCCTTTTACTCACATACCCTTAGAACTTGCTGAAAATTCGCTTTGACTTTTCATTTAAATTAGTCATTTAAAAAAAAAAAAAAAAACGTTCTTTATTTATTTGGCTGTGCCAGGTCTTAGCTGCGGCACACAGGACCTTTGATCTTGAGTTGCGTCATACAGGGTCTTTAGTTGAGGCATGTGAATGACTGGCTGCAACATGTGGGATCTAGTTCTCTGGCCAAGGAGCGATCAAACCCAGGCCCTCTGTATTGGGAACACGGAGTTTCAGCCACTAGACCACCAGAGAAGTCCCTCAGTTACTCATTTTTAGCACTTATTTGCATTCATCTGCCAGACTTGCACACACTATATTCATCTAAATCTAATTAAACACTATATTAAGCATAAACCATCCTCAAGTATTCTTTGACAACATATATGTCATGCTTTCCCCTACTAGGTTAGAAGCTAGGACAAGTCAGTTAATAGGACACTTCTGATCATTTAATACATATCCTGAGGCTACATATTTCCATTTGCTTCTTCCCCTTAATATTTATCTGTATCGTGCATGTGTATGAGTGTACTTGACTTTTTGTGACCCCATGGACTATAGCCCTCCAGGCTCCTCTGTCCATGAAATTTCCCAGGCAAGAATACTGGAATGAGTTTCCATTTCCTACCCCCGAGGATCTTCCTGACCCAGGGATCGAACCTGCATCTCTTGCATCTCCTGTGTTGTCAGGTGGATTCTATACTACTGTACCACCTGGGAAGCCCCTATTGGTACTGTGCAATGTGCCAAATGCTGGGTTAGATTCTAGCAGTAGAAATAAAGCAGATTATAGACTGACATTTTAGGAGAGGGAAAGAGACTTTTAAATTCCTTTTTTACTCCACAGGATGAGAGATGAAGGGATCTCTACCCTCAGGAACATCCTCCCTAGAGACCAAAAGCAGAGAAATAAGTTAACGCTTCCAACAAAGTGTGATTTGTTGGAGGCTGAAAGTGGTCTTTGAATTCTGATGGACACAAGGGAGGAGCTTCTGTGTGGGTTGGCCTCCAGGAATAAATCACCTTGAGCCAAGTGCTAAGTAGGAGTAGATCATCTTGAGATGACTTGTCAGTGTTCCCATATGCTAGCAGCCCTTGTGTCTTTATTGATACTGGTGTTAACTCAGTCCCTTCTGCACTTGCCATGTGATGAATAACACCCATAGCCTTTAGAAATCTATCCTAAAAGGTTAATTACTTTACTTATCTCTTGCTACAAGTACAGAGGGGCAAAGACTTCATTTAGGCTAAGTGAGTTGCACCTAACCCTTTGTCATTTCTGATGGACCGTGTGGCTCCCCAAAACACATGCCTTCTCTTGTTCATATGATAAGTTTATTCTTTACTTTTTCTGTCTGGTTAAGTATTACTTGTACAACAAGATTCAGATGGAGGGGGAAATGTCTTCATGTCTCAGAGGGCAGGGGAAATAGTTACCTTGGTATATATCTACAAGAACATGGACAGTCCCTAAACTTAATCATTAAGCTTAATTGTCATTTGGGATGGACATGTACACACTGCTATATTTAGAATGGATAACGAACGAGGTCCTACTGTATAGCACATAGAACTCTACTTAATGTTATGTGGCAATCTGGATGGGAGGGAGGTTTGGAAGAGAATGGATACATGTATATGCATGGCTGAGTCCCTTTGCTGTTCACCTGAATCTATCACAATATAGTTAATCAGGTCTTTGTTCAGTCACTAAGTCATGTCTGACTCTTTACAACCCCAAGAACTTTAGCATGCAAGGCTTCCCTGTCCTTTACTATCTCCCATAATTTGCTTAAACTCATGACCACTCAGTTGGTGATGCCATCCAACCATGTCATCCTCTGTTGCCCTCAATCTTTCCCAGCATCAAGGTCTTTTCCAGTGAGTCTGCTCTTCATATCAGGTGGCCAAAGCATCGGAGCCTCAGCTTCAGCATCAGTGCTTCCAATGAATATTCAAGATTGATTTCCTTTAGGATTGACTGATCTCCTTGCTGTCCAAGGATCTCACAAGATTCTTCTCCAGCACCACAATCAATTTTTCAACTGCCCAGCCTTCTTTATGGTCCAACTCTCATATCCATACATGACTACTGGAAAAACCATAGCTTTGACTGTATGGACCTTTGTCAGCAAAATAATGTCTCTGCTTTTTCATATGCAGCTAGGTTTGTCATAACTTTCCTTCCAAGAGCAAGCAGCTATACTCTAATACAAAATTAAAATATAAAAAAAAAAAGAAATAAAACCCTGAATTATCTTTATTCCACAAACTAGGAGGTACTTGAGAGCAGAAATAATGTCTAATCCACCTTTGATCCTTCTCACCATTACCTAACCCAGTACTTCGCCCATAGTTCAGTAACTACTGTGTCATCACTCAGTAACTAATTGTGTCATCAGCCATTTTGTCATCCACCCATCACATGGAAAACTGACCTTACAATCCTACCTGAAAGCATCATTTTACTGTTAAATGTAATCCATATTTTCAATACATTGTGGCCTACATCATTTGATCGCAAACTACTTTTGCCATTTGATATCCTATCTCTCTTTCCTTCATTGTTCTCCTACAACCTTGTGAGGTGGGTAGGATATTTTTTTGCATTTTACAAAGGAAGAAACTGAACCTCCATAAAATCATCTGTTTGATTGTGTTTCTCCCTCTGAGCAGCAGCAAAACAAGGACTTGCCTTCTCATGTTCTGCCTTTCAGTCTGGCACACTTTCCACTATACTAGGCCACCCTTGACTCTTGCTTTCATCTGTTCAAAACCTGTGGGACATTTTGGAATTAGTTAAGATCCCTCTTAAATCAGGGAGTCTTATAAAAGCACTCTAATCCACAGATACCACTCTACATTCTAAAATAAGTAATGAGCATTTAGGTCACTGGAAATTACTCTTCCTAAAGTCCTCCCCTAGGTTTGCATTTATTTTTATACAAATTTACTGTTACAAAAACTTCCATAGGCTTATATTGTTTCTCTATTCTTAAACACGCTGAGAAACAGTATCTGTGCATAGTGTTTAGTACATTGTTTGGAATTTAGTAGGTGCTAATCTGAGATTATTTCCTTAAGTACCAACCCTCCATTTACAACTGGTCTATGACATATGTTTGGGACCCTGAAGACTTATGATGGTGTGACATGCACAAGCAATGAGATTAGGGCAAGAGATGGGGTGAGGTAGAAAGGCCCAAAAGATACTGATGTCAAAATTCCACCTTCTCTATCAATAAGTCTATTTTCAGTACCATTAAATCTGTAGGCCAGAGGTTAAGGGAAAAAAAATTATAGCAGAATCCTTAAGTGATAAATATGGCCTACCTTTGACTTTGAGAAATCCCTCCCTTTGTTTCTAATCTCTTGCATCAAGTTACACATATAGCAACAATTAGAAGATCCTCCCACCCTAATTCCTGTATACAAATTATCAAAATATATCTTGACTTTAAAAAACGGTTTTCATTGTACAATACTAATGTTCACTGTATAAAAGTTTAAAACAAAGAGAAGCCATAAGACCAAAATGAAAACCATTCCATAGTCACAACACCTAAACCAAATGGACATATTTTTTGTTTCTTTTTTATGGGATCATAAACTTTATACTATTGGGAACCTAACTTGTTTCATTTAACAGTGTACCATGAACATTTTTCCATGTCATTAACTATTCTATAATATAATTTTAATGACTACACGGATATCTTTTTATGTATTGCAGGCACATAATAAACCGAACCACTGTTAATAAGTTGTTAGATTTTGTCTAATATGTTTTTTGTGATTTCAAACAATGTGTAAACTTAAACAGGTTTTGTGACTTCTCTGGCCCTCAATTTTCTCATTTAAAAAATAGAGATAATAATACCTGTTCAGAGGGCTCTGTAAGAATTAAATGGATCAACTTATGAAAAATCACAAGAGGTCAGTGATTATTACCCACCATTTTCATGTTGTCATAAACAATGTGCAGTAACTTATTTTTACAAATTCTTGTGCATTCTGAAATCTTTGGGATTTCTAGGTTAATGATACTATAGTTTTGTATTTTGATACATAATAGAAAACTCACTTTCCCCCAAAATGTACTGAGGTACCTACCCATCAGTAAGTGTAGAAGTATCTATTTCTCCATGTGATCACTGACCTGATTCTTGGAATTATTTACTCTTCTCGGGCTGATGGATGTAAAACGATTATCTCTCTGCGATTTTAATTCACACTCCTCTGTGGAAGAACATTCTTACATTGGTTTATTCATCATTTCTAATTCTTCATTCATGAATTCTCAGTAACTGTCCTTTATCCAGTTTTATAAAGAGCTTTTTATCACTACTTTTATTACATTGCAAAATATGTTTATACATTCAAGGTAACAATCTCTTATTTTTATATATATCTTGCATTTTTCTTGAAATTTGATTATATATATCCTCCTTGCAGGAGGCATACACTTTTATATAACTATATTCATAAATCTTCCTTATTTTGGAGTCATGTTTATAAACTCCTTCCCTGTTTGAAGACTATATAATACTCAACTATACATTTTCTTATACAATTTGTATGGATTCAGTTTCTATTTATCATTTTAATCAAACTTTATTGTGCAGCATAGTATTATGTCTTTTTTTTTCCACAAATGGTAAGCTGATGAGTTTATTATTCAGTAATTTTACAGTAATTTGAAATGATACTTTATTATATTTTTAAGTCTGGTTTTTATTTTTTTCTTTTTACTAATCATATGGCATGTATTGTTTTATATCTGGCAATATGATAATAGTGCTTCTTGGTAACTTTTAGTTTTACAAAATTATTATTGTTGTTGTTCTTGGAATACCTAAATGGTGTTGAGTATTATTTCACTCCATTGTTTTAAATTAATAATAAAGTGTGAAGACTTTTTAGTGTTGAACTTTCTAATTAAAGAATGTGAAATACATTTCTCTGTTGATAGATGTCAATATATATACCAGGGAAGCCCCTGCATCTCCATTATAGGCTCATTAATACCATCTTTCTAGATGCCATATACATGCGTTAATATAGGATATTAGTTTTTCTGTTTCTGACTTACTTCAATCTGTGTAAGAACATTTTAGTTGAATTTCTTGGTCATTGCAGGAAGAAAATCACATATAGACATTTGCTTTATATGACATATAACTTGTTATTTATTAAATAACATGCATATCTGGTTCACTGAACAACATGTAAAATAACTGAATTACTACCAAGTTAACATCAATTCAGAAAGTACTGTTATGGACCAGTCCCTTAGGCACTTGAATATAAGAACTGACAAGACAGAACCAATGTATTGGTCAGAATATACTAGATTTTACTGTGGTTAATAAAAAATGATCCAGTCTTTGTAGCTTAAAATTGTGTTTCTCTTAAACTGTATGACCCATTTTGGATGAGCAGAAGTGCTTTGTGTTCCTATAGTAATCTAGAAAATCTCACTGTCATTTTTTACTCATTTTACCATAATCCATGAGTCAGGGGAAGAGAATAAGGCACATTGCTCCCTGGGTATTGAAGGTTTGGTAGAAAAGTAGCCCAGATAACAAGGCTATTCGATGAACGGGTAAAAAAGTATAATCCTACCATGTGCTAGGAAGGCGAGGCCAGAGTATTATGAACTGTCCAAAGAGTTGACTCATTGGAAAAGACTCTGATGCTGAGAGGGATTGGGGGCAGGAGAAGAAGGGGACGACAGAGGATGAGATGGCTGGATGGCATCACCGACTTGATGAACGTGAGTCTGAGTGAACTCCGGGAATTGGTGATGGACAGGGAGGCCTGGAGTGCTGCGATTCATGGAGTCGCAAAGAGTCGGACACGACTGAGGGACTGAACTGAACTGAACTGAACTGAATAATTCTTGAAACCTCAGTCCTGGAGCTATTCATACCATTTTGAAGAAGAGAGAAAATCAACACATAATTATACTAATTACAATACAATATGGTAAACTGGACAAACTTTAGTAAAGGACAAAGAAATTTTCAGCAGGAGAAGGCAAACATTCAGCCTACTTGGAGAAGACAGAAAATATTTCTTACGAAAATTGACATGTGACTTGAACTATATAGATAAATGTATCAGATGTATCAAGAAAGAGTATTTCACTCATAATTTATACTAAAGTACAATAGAGAAACAGCCTCTAAGAGAAAGAAGCATAAAGGAAGACCAAGATTCAGGGGGCTGATCACAATAAGTTACATCTGTTTAGATAAATTACTTTGCTTCTCTACACCACAAGTTTCATGATAATACAAAGAAGTTTAACAATATTTTTTCAGCTCTAACACTCTATGTTGGAATTTTTGATGCTGAAAACTTACTGGTTATTCTCAGGTCCTTATGTGTAGTTAATCATTCCACATCAAAGAAAGTCAGATAGAAGAGACAGCAAATGATTTTGCACTATGCATGTCCATCCTAATTACTTAGAAGGGGCTGGAACATTTGATTGTATAAGATGCAGTCTGAGACAGAATAGTGTGGAAGGCTATCAATGACTTTCATAGACCTAGGATTGGGAACCACAGAAGTAAATGTGGGAGTGAGTGGAGATGTAGAAGGAATGGTTATTTCCATGAGCTCTTGTTATAGAAGTGCTGTCATTTCAGCCGTTGTTAGGCCTGTGATAAAAATATATTGGTGTGATCAGGCCTAACAACGGCTGACGGAGAAGGCAATGGCACCCCACTTCAGTACTCTTGTCTGGAAAATCCCATGGATGGAGGAGCCTGGTAGGCTACAGTCCATGCGGTCGCGAAGAGTTGGACACGACTGAGCGACTTCACTTTCACTTTTCACTTTCATGCATTGGAGAAGGAAATGGCAACCCACTTCAGTGTTCTTGCCTGGAGAATCCCAGGGACAGGGGGGCCTGGTGGGCTGCCGTCTATGGGGTTGCACAGAGTCGGACACGACTGAAGCAACTTAGCAGCAGCAGCAGCATATATTTTAATTTGTTATTCAGCATAGTTATATATTTACTTGGAGTATAAGCAGGTTTTTTTTTTTTTTTTTTAAATATCAACTTTGTCTACTGTATGGGCTTCCCTGGTAACTCACATGGTAAAGAATCTGCCTGCAATACAGGAGACCTCAGCTTGATTCCTGGGTTGGAAAGATTCCCTGGAGAAGGGAACGGCTACCCACAGCAGTATTCCTGGACTTCCCTGGTGGCTCAGATGGTAAAGAATTTGCCCGCAATGTGGGAGACCTGGGTTCGATCCCTGGCTTGGGAAGATCCCCTGGAGGAGGACATGGCAACCCAGCCCTGTATACTTGCTCAGAGAATCCCCAGGGACTGAGCAGCCTGGCAGACTAAGGTCCATGGAGCCACAAAGAGCCAGACATGGCTGACCAATTAAGCACCACACAGCACAGTCTATTGCATTTGTGAGCACAATTTTAGATAAATAACAGTAATATATTTTAAAAGAACATTATACAACTGTGGGTTTCATTCTATTTGTTTTTTTACACATTTGTGTTTATTTTTCTCTTCCTTAAAGGCCTGTGATAATTTTGTAATTTCTTTACTAGTTCATTGGCTGTATTCTCCACATTGTTCCCCATTTTTTTCTATTTCTTTATTTATGGTTTCTCCAAAAATAGTTACAATTCACATGTACATCAAGAGTCTCTACATAACGTAGCACTACAATATTGCTAAACTTCTGAAAAAGGGGAAAGCCAATATCAAGGATGAGCAGACAGTCTTATGAGTCAAATACAGCCCACCAAGTCATCTTGAGCCTGTGAGGTAGGGGTGATTTTATAGTTTTAAAAGAATTTTAAAAAGTCAAAGCCAATATTTTCAACCTATGAGCATGATATAAAGTGCAATTTTTTGTATATTTATAAATTTTTCCTGAACTCACGTACATTCATTTATGTATTGCCCTTGATTGTTTTCATATTATAAGAGCAGAGTTGACTAGTTACAAGAAATGCCATTTGAACCACAGGCCTAAAATATTTGCTATTTTGTGCTTTACAAGGAAAGCATTCTAACTTCTCACCTAGATAATTAAAAGTAATGATATACTCTTTAACAAATCTAGAATACCTATGACTAAGAACAATGGGGTGCATTTTAATTAAATCATTTGAGTATAAATAAGCTAATGTGGCATTGTGTTTTAGAGATTGGAATGAGAGGGTGGTAGGAGTGATATAATTTATCATAATAGAAATTCTGGTAGTTCCAAGATCAAGAATAAAAACAGGAGAAGCCACATAATGAAAATAATAAAATAAGTGAAGAGTAGAAATGTTTGTGTATGTTTCTCAAGCAGTTTTCTAATAAGTGTCAGTATTTTACATCTCAGGTATAAATAAAAAGACTGCTGCTGCTAAGTCACTTCAGTCGTGTCCGACTCTGTGCGACCCCATAGACGGCAGCCCACCAGGCTCCCCTGTCTCTGGGATTCTCCAAGCAAGAACACTGGAGTGGGTTACCATTTCCTTCTCTAAAATAACAAGACTAGTATTGGTTAAAATGTTACAGAAAATACATCATGTAAGATCTCGATGTTTTGAACCTTATGACTTCGTGAAATACAGAGGGATGAAAAAATTTGACTACATTAAATATAGATCAACAACCGTCATGCTAAGAGAAATAAGAGCCAAATGCTCTTCTGGGGAAAAGCTCAAAGCAGCATAAAAGAAAGAGAAAACTGATTTTGGCAAAAGGTTTGAAGGTTTCCTTTCCTGAGAGTCAGATGAGTTCACATTAACATATCAAGGGAACTAATGTACTGGGAAACAACTGGTCACAAAATAAAATAAATCAAGTATGATATAAAACTAATAAATATTTCTTTGTCATTAATAGACCTCCTTCTTCCATGTGCATTATTAGTCAGAGACAGTCAAGGATTGCTAACCTTTTAAAATAATGAAGGACCTGTAACTGTTAAGGTAGCCTTCAGAACCAAATTTTATTTTAAAATCTGAAGAACTAAGCCAAATTAAAAACATATTCTTATTTGATATGCTCTTGAATTTAGAAAAAGATTTTTTTAAATGTGTTATTAATCTATATTTAAACTCCTGGGGGACTGTACTTGTCTACAGGATTGTGGAATTTGTGAAGAAAATGACCTTCATTGACAAATGTTCAGTACGTGTTCAATGAGAAACGTGTATCATAAGTGGATTTACAGTTCTCGGGCTGGGCTGAGGGGAGTGAAGGAGCCTGTAGGGAGTGATCACTATGTTATAGGCATTGTACTAAGTGATTTACATAGATTATTTAATTTAATATTCACATGACATTGACAAGTTACTCGACTTTATACATGAGAAAACTGAGACTACAGAAAATAAATTATGTATCTGCTGCCTAGTTAGCAGAAAGTAGTAGAGCTCAACTTAGCAATCTAAAACATGCTATTCTCAGGACACCGCTCTGTTTATATTTATGGCAGGATTATCCCAGGACAAGCTATAACTAATAACATACAGCTGGAAGGTTAAAAGCATAGGCTATGGACTCAGACAGACCCAGAAATAGACCTTTTCCTAACTGGAAAATTATTTAACCTCTTGGACTTTAATCTCCTTCTTTGTAAAACAAGTGTAATTATTACATATTACATACAACTGTCAAGGTCAAATAAGCTTAGGCAATAAGACACCTAGTCAGTGCCTGGAACAGAAACTGTTAACTACATTACAAGTATCATTATCGATGTTAGCTCTGTCATCATCACCATGATTTCTGATAAGTCCCCCAAACTTTCTCCAAGGAGTTTGACTCTCTTTACTTGATGAACTTGTCATGTATCACTGACCTTTAATATGTGTACTCGTTACAACATGGAACAATCTAGCAGATCTTAACTAATTATTAAAATATTTCATTTCATAATTAGTTTATCAACACATCCAGTAATAAATTAATAGCTTTGATTAAAACTAGAAGTTTTTCCCTCCTCATAAAGCACACAGATAGTAGATAATTAACAAATCAAAACACCAAGCAATTTCAGGTAATGATAAATGTTACAAAGAAAAAGCCAGCAGGGTAAAGGGAAGAAGAGGAGCTGTTTGAGAAAGGCCACTCAAAGGTTGCTCTTCTGAGAGAAAAAAACATGAAAACAACGAAAGAGTCAAGCCTAAATCCAGGAAAAGACTATTCAGGCAGTGGGCAAAGAAGTGTAAGAGTCTGTGTAACTTAATGCAAGAGCTAGAGATAGAAAAACAGAAAAGGAACCTCAGAAGATATTAATCATAGGGTGCCAACTTAATTGTCCAAACTGTTACCTATATATTATGGGAATCCACCAGAGCATTCTAATGAGTGAGGCTCATGATTTAACTTATGATTTTTAATAGATCCTTCTGGTTGGTTTTTCAATGAGGAGGGGAGGAAAGAACTCAGTCATGAAGCTACACTGATCTTCTTGAGTAACTTGGAACTGTGGCTTGGACTGGGGACTACAAACAGGGTGGTGAGAAGCTCTCTGATTTGGGGAGTGCTTTGTAGGTGGAGAAGTGCTGCGGTTCATGGGGTCGCAAAGAGTCAGACACGACTGAGCGACTGATCTTGATCTTGATCTTGTAGGTGGAGATACTAGGATTTAGTGCTAGATTAGATATCGGATTTCAATATAGTTCTATCAGCCAGTCAGTTCAGTCGCTCAGTCATGTCCGACTCTTTGCAACCCCATGGACTGCAGCACACCAGGCGTCCCTGTTCATCACCAACTCCTGGAGTTTACTCAAACTCGTGTCCACTGAGTTGGTGATGCCATCCAACCATCTCATCCTCTGTCATCCTCCTTCTCTTCCTGCCTTCAACCTTTCCCACCATCAGGGTCTTTTCCAATGAGTCAGTTCTAGTTCTTTATCTCTAGACATAGAGATATAGTTCTATATCTCTAATTAATCTAGTTCTATATCTCTTTATAAAAAAAGAGTTATTGATCTCACTGTTTGTGTATATAGTAACAAATGAGAAATTTATGAAAGTACAGGCTCATGAAAAATAAACTTTTTTTTTTTTTTTTTTTTTTGCTATTAATAAAACCCGATCCTGTGATGGATGCTGCTGCTGCTGCTAAGTCGCTTCAGTCGTGTCCGACTCTGTGCGACCCCATAGACAGAAGCTCACCAGGCTCCCCTGTCCCTGGGATTCTCCAGGCAAGAACACTGGAGTGGGTTGCCATTTCCTTCTCCAATGCATGAAAGTGAAAAGTCAAAGTGAAGTCGCTCAGTCATGTCCGACTCTTAGCGACCCCATGGACTGGAGCCTACCAGGCTCCTCCATCCATGGGATTTTCCAGTCAAAAGTACTGGGGTGGGGTGCCATTGCCTTCCCCGTGATGGATGCAGAATCATATAAATTGCTTATAACTAGCTTGAAAGTGAAAATCATTCAGTCGTGTCTGACTCTTTGTGACCCCATGGACTCTACAGTCCATGGAATTCTCCAGGCCAGAATAGTGGAGCGGGTAACCTTTCTCTTCTCCAAGGGGATCTTCCCAACCCAGGGATCACACCCAAGTCTCCCTCATTGCAGGTGGATACTTTACCAGCTGAGCCACCAGGGAAGCCCAAGAATACTGGAATGGGTAACCTATCCCTTCTCCAGTGGATCTTCCCAACCCAGGGATCTAACTGGGGTCTCCTGCATCACAGGCAGATTCTTTACCATTTGAACACTCAGGGAAGCCCTATAACTAGCTTAAATACTATTTAAAGTTAAAATGCTCAACATTTATAAATTAAATGTCTGAAGGGCATTGGTAAGATACATTGAGAGGTGCTTGGTCACCCTCTTTTTACATCCCCTGGCACAACACTACATCTATGCTTTTTTAAAACACATGATTTATGAGCATTGTCTCCGTTTTCTGTAAAGTGATGCACTAATGCTATTCTGAGCCCCTTCCCACTTCTATGCAACTAAATTCTTTCTAAATATGAGCTCAAACATTCACCAGCTAACCAGAGTGTTTTTTTTCCCACATGCCACATACTTTCTTGATATTGGTTAATGTGTTTACATGAAATCTCTGCTAACTATTATCTTGAGAAAAGTAACCCTTAAAATGAATTAATTAGAAAAGATGGAAGATGATCATGTGATGTCAGTCAAACTCACCTCCTTTCCTAGGTGCCTAGGGCTGGGTTCCTGGCATATTGGGGCTATCAGTGTGTTTGACTCTGTTAGTGGGTGCAATAGACAGATAAGCACCAGATGAAGGGCCGAGATTGCTGGTTGCATCTGAAATAGAAATTCTGGAGCTCCCTTTGGGTCCCAAGCAGTTTATCGCTTTTAATATATGTGTTCTGATCAATTAATGGTGATTACTGTTCATCCCAAAGGATCTGTTTGATCACTTTAGGTCATTACCATATCTGCACTGGTTAGTCAGGGCAGGCAAAATTCTTTAAATGTGTTCTACACTGAGGTCTGGGTAAAGTGGTCTAAAGGTTTCCAGGGCAGCATAGAAAATAGATGTTGGGGTGGATTGTAGGCTCTTTTATAAGATCTGGGGTTCCCTGATACCAGAAGTATTCCTCTGGTTTTAGGATTCTTTTAAAAGGATAACTTCTAACCCCTTATGGTAGGACAACTAATACCTACCCTTACCCATCCCACAATGCTGCACAGCTACAGTACTGGAGTTTGTCTAACCTGATGGGCAGGAAATGCCTGTTTGTCCAGATCACAGCCTAACTAACGGGATGTCCATCTTTCTTCCAATGGCTCTCTCCCAAGCTTCTGCAGAGAATAGTCTTGTTCACAATCCAGAGTCTCTTGAGTGACTATATTTTCCCAAATACGATATTTGTTTCATTCAAATTTAGTTCATCATCAGCCGCAGTACATGAACAAGAATATTGGAGATGGCCATCCCCAGTGATTTAATTTACCTTAGGGAAGTGACTTAACTCTTGTGATGCTCAATTTCCTAATGTTTGAAACAAGGATATCATTATTTCTGACTTCACAGAAGTCTTGAAAGAATAGATCTACTTAGTTCATGCCTGGGATAGTGTTGGTGCTCAACAGATGATGAATATTATCTCCTTCTGTGTTAAAAATGAATGATTCACATATACCTATGGTTAATTCATGCTGATGTATGACAGAAATCAAACCGATATTGTAAAGCAATCATAAATTAAGTAAAAATAACTAAATACAAAAAATGAATGATTCAGTATATTTTTTCTAAGTCTGCTAAGTGATTTTCATGATATCACTCTATCTGTCTGTTTCTATTGGTGTAGCAAACAAATGAAACTCAAACCTTGGGAAACTGGAGGAAATAGTTAATAACATTTAGCGTCAGGAAACAGACCTAAGAAATTTTAAAAGAGATATTTACATTAATATTGTCCTTTTGATGATGAGCTTTATATGCAAGGAAACCACATTGTAATCATATGTGAATAAAGCAATTTCCTCTTATCTGTAGGACACACTTTCCAAGATACCCAGTGGAGGCCTGAAACTAGATAGTGCTGAATCCTATACATACTACATGTTTTTCCTATACTTACATACCTATGACAAAGTTGAATTCATAAATTAGGCACAATAAAAGATTAATCACTATAACTAATTATAAAATAGAATAATTATAGCAATATAATAAAGTTATGTGAACATGATCTCTCTCTAAAAATATCTCATGTACAACTTTAATGCCTTTTCATCTTAACTCAGAACTATAACTTGTGTAGTTTAAGGTACAATAGCAAAACTAAACTAAATTTTTTTCCCACAATTTCATGGATAGGAGATTTGTTCTTACTACAGATTTTTACAACTTCAGTGTACAGGTTTTGTTTCTTATCAAGTCAAGAACTTTCAACATTTCACTTAAAGGAAGCACCTTGCAGTTTGTTTTTGGCATGCCTGAATTTTCAACATTACTACTCTTGTACTTTGGGGTTATTATTAAGTAAAGTAAGGGTTGGTTGAACACAAGTAGTGTGATCCTGTGACAGCCAATCTGATAACCTAAATGGCTGCTGAGTGACTAATAGGTGTGATAAGCTGGATAGAAAGATGCTTCATGTACTGAGCAGGATGTTCTGAGATTTCATCAGCTACTCAGAAGGGTACACAATTTGAAACTTTTACGTTGCTTATTTCTGGAATTTTCCATTTAAAATTTTGTAACAAGGTTGACCATAGGTACCTGAAACTATGAAAAGAGAAATTTCAGTTGAAGGAAGTTTGTTCAAAATTTACTCATAATCCACACTCTAAATATCCTTCTAGGATTGTGTGGGGAACTGAATAATTGCATTTGTGTTCCTTAAATGAAATATAGGTCTTAAATAGCAGCGAGAGGATTTTAGAGACAATTAGAGTCAGTATATATATTTTAATTATTTGTAATTGAGGTACATTGTCATATAACATCACATTACATTCATGTATACAATATAATTATTTTATGTTTATATATTACAAAATGATCACCACAATAAGTCTAGCTCACATTTACCCCCACATATAGTGACATATTTTTTTTCTTGTGAAGAGGATTTTCAGGATCTGCTCTCTTAGTAACTATCAAACATGTAAAACAGTCATCACAAGTATCTGCCAGTAATTAGTTCCAGACCCCCACCCCAAGAAATAACAAAATCCATGGATTCTTAAGTCCCTCACTTGGTGTAGTATATCAGCCCTCCATATCCATGGGTTCCACATTTGCAGATATGGAGAGCTGATGGTACAGGATTAACAATATTCATCATGTTCTACATTATAACCACATCAATTATTTAACTTATAACTTGAAGTTTGTGCCTTGTGACTCCCTTAACCCATTGCACCCATCCCATCATCCACCACTGATAACCACCAATTGGTTTTTTGTATCTGTAAATATGAACTTGTTCTTTTTCTTTCTTTCAGGGGGTAAAGGGAGGGTTCCACATATAAGTGATATTATATGGTATTTGTCGTTCTCTTTCTGACTTATTTCATGAAGTTTAAAGCCCTCAAGTTGCATACATGTTGTCCCAAATGATAGGATTGCATTTTTTTTATGCTGGATAATATATACCACACTTTTTATACAATCATTCATAGTGCAAGTACTTAAAAAATTCTATTTGGAAGCATGGAATGACATGTAGAAGCTCTCAATAGGTACCTCACTTAATGCTGAATGAGTGATGTCACTCACCTCTCTATACAAACCATCTGTTGATTGTGTGATCGTTGACAGAGCTATTTAGCTAAATACCAAAGTCCGTCTGAAAGGTGTTTCTAAATATTTCCGAGGAATCAACATCCCTAAAAAACCCTACAGTAGTAATTTAATACACTATGGCTTTAAAAGTTCTGCTTTGTTATGCCCAATATTGTTCTTGACACGTAGCACTAAATAGTACATAACTCTACCATAACAACAGAATGAGTCAGGGAAAAGTTGAACCATTTGGATTTCCTTGTAGTAAAGGGAGAGTGGATGGTGATGGCCACACAAAATTGGTCAAAAACAGTGATGGGTAAACAGAGTTGCTCAGATGAGAGACAGGGCTGAATACCTGTGGCTACATGAAAAAAAATATTAAAGAAGACAAAGATTTCTTCCTACCCAGTGAAACATTTCTGTGCAAATTAGAACAAACCGTCTTTTCATCAGGCATATATTTTTTTAATGTACTTTTCAGCTCCTCCACAGCTACACTCAGAACAACTTTTCATAACCCAGTAGTAGCACACTGGCAGAATGTGCACATATGTCCCAAATGCAGCCTTTTCCACATACACCCCCGATGCTACAAGGACACACACTTGCCTTTACTACATTCTGTCCCCTTCCATTCTCCTACTCAGGTAAGATGATTGTGTCAAGTTCAGAAATGAATGAAGAATCAGGCCTCAGAGTAAAGGTCGGTAAGAGAAAGCAACTGCAGAGTACATTTGAAACAACGGTTGAGACAAGATCACAGTTGAGTATGACGGCTGCAAGGTAGGTTCTCCCTTGCTGCTCTATAAGTTGGCCTGAAAGCCCCAAATCTCTACATTTAGGATGTAAATAACATTC
Source organism: Tragelaphus eurycerus (assembly GCA_935064755.1). Classification (NCBI taxonomy): domain Eukaryota; kingdom Metazoa; phylum Chordata; class Mammalia; order Artiodactyla; family Bovidae; genus Tragelaphus; species Tragelaphus eurycerus. The sequence continues at coordinate 12,786,398 of CAKXYN010000043.1, forward strand.
CCCTAAGGTGTGCCTTCTTTGAATAGTACACAACCCGAACACCCAGACATGTCAGACATTCCTATGAGAAAGCATAAGACATTTACACACTGACATCTAATATTCCAGTGGAAAAACTGTGCCCATACAGAAACAGAACATGGTTTAAGAAAGAAAAGAAGATAATCCAACACTGATCAATCAACATGAATTATGCATTTGAAAAATGCATGCCATTATATAACAGTATGTATTTCTTCTGAATTCTTTCTATTAATATTTCCATTCCTATATCCCTTGTTGCTTTGTTATCTATTTTGTCACATGGAATGTTAAAACTACACAGGGATTTAGAGATAACTGCATTTTAATTCTTTAACTTAATAGGTGAAGAATTTGACATCCAGAAAGATTAAACTGCTTTGGATGACCTAGTACCCAAGTAGGGAAACAGAACCAAACTCCTAGTCACCTGATCATTGATCTTGTTTTCAGTATGCATATCTATTAGTCATTTTATGAAAAGAAAATTGTTTATTAACTTTACACGAGTTAAAAATATATTTTGTTTTTTGCTTGTCATGCCTTGTGTCACCTGCCTTCACTTCGCCTCTCACTCTGCTCTTACTGTGATCTTTCCAAAGGAGAAATAATAGAAATAGAGTCATGCACATCTCTTGCGTGGAATATGAATGTGTTCCTGTTCTACAGGTATCAATCTATTCATTCTTTCAAAATATATCTATCACATAGGTGAAAGATGCTGCTTATACAATAACATGGTCTCTAACTTCATGATATATTTAAAGAGAGACATACTCTGGCAAAAAAAAAAAAAAAAACAAACTCCATACAAATAAATAATTATAAATTTTTTGTGGTGATAATATGAAAAATAGCTGTTCCAAATTTGATGCTGCAGAACAGAGAGGAGTTCACCTTCCAGCCTTATCTCTATTCTTTCTCCTCCTTGCTCCAGAAAATCTTCATTCACCTCTCCTTGAAGTATACTTTCCTTTCCTGTTGCTGACAATGTAATACAGCCTCTAAGACCCAGTTCAAAAAATAAGTACAGTTCAACAAAGCTGTAGGCAGAACTCATCATAGTATACCCAGTGGTCTTGCATATTTTGAAGATAATTCATTTACCATTGTGTACTTTGCTGATTTCTTTGCATTTGTTTTTACCATTAGACTGTGAACTTAAGGAGAATAGGAGCTACATTTTATTCATTATTGTGGTCTCTTCAGAGGTACTTATTACACATTTGTCTAAATGAATAATGAGCTATATTCCTCAAGTCACAAAATCACAAGAGAATTAGTTACAAAGTCAGAACCAGAACCCAAAACTCTAATCTCCCAGCTCAGATCCACTTGGCATTCAAAACACACAAATTGGGTGTAACTTTACAGCATGATATGGAATCAGAAAGACAAAGGTAATTTATGCAGAGTTTGAAGAGGGAAATAATATTGGTTCTCTCCAAGCAAATCTAAGAAAATGTGTTGGGAAAATGACCTTCAATTTAAAGCACTGCCAAACTGCATAAACATGAGGCCACAGAAAACAGAAATAGAATGTGTTAAGCAAATGAAAAAGCTGGCTTAGCAAGGAATCACCAAGATTCACACGTGAATTGGCCACTTGACATGAACAAGAACAGTGCAACGTGTAAACAAGAGAATGAATACTGGATGCTTAATCAAAGAAGAAAATCAAAGCTTAAAGCAAGATTTATTAAAATGAATTTTTGTAACACACAGGTAACCTCTAGTAGATATAGTTCTTAAAGCATATCTATATTCACTGTATGAAAACTGCAAAATAAGATGTGTTTAACCTGTATTCTGAGCTCCATTTAACAGCTTGTGAAATGGGGTCAGTCTTGTTAAAATCATACCTCTGGAGTTAGAATTGTATGTGATCACCCAGTTCTTAGGAGAGTGTGCGTCCTCTTATACCATGACAGAATCAACCATCTCTAAGTGCTAGAGTGATCTAAACGTCAGAAAAATAGCCAGGAGTGACAGGTGCTGTCTTTAGATTTTGATCATTTTTCTGAGACATGTCCAGGAATGTTCTGGTACCTCTTACTTTAGACAAGAGATATGTTTCTCAGCAGTTCTACATAAATCAGAGGGGGTTTTTTGTTGTTGTTGTAAATTACATTTCATTATCAATGCATTAAGAAGTCTTACAATTAAAAAATCCTAAAATAAAACTTTCTGTAACATAATCATATAATTAATTTTTTATTCAACTTTATAATGCAGGCACCTTGTAACTTGCACAGTTTATTTTTATTTTCTGAAAATGAATCAAAACACTTTTATTGGCATTTAAAATGGTCATCATTTTAAGAAAAAAATCACCAAATCAGATGGTCCACCAGAAGAAATCTATAACTGAGTATAGTGGGCATAATTTTTTTCATTTATTATTTTTTATTGGAGTATAATTGCTTTATAATGCTATGCTAATTTCTGCTGTACAACAAAGTGAATTAGCTATATATATATATATATATATATATATATATATATATAAAATTATGTTTTATGTGTGTGTGTGCATGCATGGATGCTAAGTCACTTCAGTTGTGTCTGACTCTGTGAGACCCTATGGACTATAACCTTCCAGGATCCTCCATTCATGGAATTCAACAGGCAAGAATATTGGAGTGGGTTGCCATGCCCCCGTCCCTAGGAATCTTCCCAACCCAGGAATCAAACCTGGGTCTCTGGCATTGCAGGGAGAGTCTTTCCTGCTGAGCCACTGGGGTAATATATATTATCTCTCCCTCTTGAACCTTCCTCTTACCCCCTCCATACCATCTTCTAGCTGAGATACCTGTGCTCTAGAGCAGTATCCCACTTGGACATCTTAAAAAGTGGGAGCAACTTTGTCTTGTTATTTTCACACTGTTTTTGTATTCCACCATTCAGGAAAACCTTTTCTTACTTCCTTCTGATGCATTTTCATGTGTACCTTGATGTTTTTCTGTTTTTGTTTCTTTTCCTGGATTTCCCCATCTCAGAAAACATACAGTGCTTATTCTTCTGTAATAAGCATACTTTAAAATTCTGCCTTCTTCCAGAAAATAACTTTGCTGATTTGAACAATAGAGAGAATGTCATAGTGGCCACTCCTGGTTTTGATCTTCTTCTCCAACTCAGAATGAAGATAGTCTTTACTAGTGCAGGGGTCTGGGGAAAGAGTTGCTATGCCCATGGTTCATGTCAACTGGTGACGTGACCTTGAGTAAACTCAGTCAAGTTTTGTATCTTCTGTAGGTGGCGTTCTTATTCTTCCGGAGCTGATGAAGGTTGAGGTGTTTGATGTAAATACTCACGGGTCAGGAGGCATTCTTTTTGAATGATGTTCAAACACTGAATCCCACCTTGAGGATGGAACCAGACATTTTGGCACTCAGTTGATGTGATAAACAGTATGTAGCAAAGTTTCCATTATTTGAATTTCTGTTATCAAACAGGATCTTCTCTGAACCATGTTAGCACGGTTGAAGTGAAGAGGATTATGCTCACTGGGGCATTTGATTTGCAATGACAGCTGTCAGTGGATTCTGCTAGGTCCAGATTTTAAGCTTCAGGGTTGGAGAACAGCTTCCCTTTTCCTTATTTTCTTCTAGTTTTTGTCTTTTTTTCCTGATTTTAATTTGAAAGAGCAAATCCTAAATTGCATTTCATGGTTGAGAGAAGACGGATACAAAGCTCAATTATTCTAAGTTTATTTATCATTTGTACCAATTAGATAAACTATCATATTATACACCACTAAAGCTCAAAACAGAAATTTTAGTTTATTTTGCAATGTTTAGCAGATTCCACCCAAGCAAATTAACTTTAGTTCAGAGGAATCTGTTGTTTTTTTGTTTGTTTGTTTGTTTGTTTTTGTTTTTTTATGGATAGCTTGATTTCTTAAATTCCTTAGCACTTGACAAAGCTCACAGGCTATTTATAAATCTTTACAGCCAATATTTTGAGATCTGCTACTAGACTAAGAAAATTCACAGAGATGCAGTGGTGAGCAAAAAAAAAAAGTGCTACTCATGACCCAGAAGCTTATAATTGAAGAAGAGAATGAAATATAAATGCACATGCACAATTACATATACAGGTACACACTGAATCAATTGATCTGAAGAAAATTACCTGGTGCCAGGGAAGAATATAACATGTACATCTAATTTAGATTAGAATCTTGGAGAAACCTTGCAGGTGAATAATTGTCTAATTTAATCTTGTAACATTGTCAAATAGCTTAATACCATATCCATTTGACAGATGAGGAAAGATGGCCCAGAAAGGTTTGAAAAAAATGTTATTAGTCAATAACTGTCAGAACTGATCATCTAAAATTTTTCCTTGATCCCTAAGGCAAGCCTGCTTCCAAAGTCTATGCATGTATATGCAAGTCTGCACTTGAAGACTGTGATAATCCTTTTGAGGAGTAAACTCAGCTAGGCTTCAGCTTACAGGCATTTAGTAAACATTATCTTGCCTGGAGAATCTCAGGTACAGGGAACCTGGTGGGCTGCCATCTGTGGGGTCGCACAGAGTTGGACACAACTGAAATGACTTAGTAGCAGCAGCAGCAGCAATAAACTTTAAGCTAGGTGTTCAGAGAAGGCAATGGCACCCCACTCCAGTACTCTTGCCTGGAAAATCCCATGGATGGAGGAGCCTGGCGGGCTACAGTCCGTGGGGTCTCTAAGAGTCAGACACAACGGAGCGACTTCAATTTCACCTTCACTTTCATGCACTGGAGAAGGAAATGGCAAACCACTCCAGTGTTCTTGCCTGGAGAATCCCAGGGACAGGGGAGCCTAGTGGGCTGCCATCTATGGAGTGGCACAGAGTCAGACAGGACTGAAGAGACTTAGCAGTAGTAACTTAGCAGCAAGCTAGGTGTTAGTTATAAAGATATTTTATCAGTTCAGTTCAGTCGCTCAGTCATGTCAAACTCTTTGCAACCCCATGAATCGCAGCACACCAGGCCTCCCTGTCCATCACCAACTCCCGGAGTTCACTCAGACTCACGTCCATCGAGTCAGTGATGCCATCCAGCCATCTCATCCTCTGTCATCCCCTTCTCTTCCTGCCCCCAATCCTTCCCAGCATCAGAGTCTTTTCCAGTAAGTCAACTCTTTGCATGAGGTGGCCAAGGTACTGGAGTTTCAGCTTTAGCATCATTCCTTCCAAAGAAATCCCAGGGCTGATCTCCTTCAGAATGGACTGGTTGCATCTCCTTGCAGTCCAAGGAACTCTCAAGAGTCTTCTCCAACACCACAGTTCAAAAGCATCAATTCTTTGGCACTCAGCCTTCTTCACAGTCCAACTGTCACATTGATACATGACCACAGGAAAAACCATAGCCTTGACTCGATGGACCTTTGTTGGCAAAGTAATGTCTCTGCTTTTCAATATGCTATCTAGGTTGGTCATAACTTTCCTTCCAAGGAATAAGTGTCTTTTAATTTCATGGCTGCAGTCACCATCTGCATTGATTTTGGGGAAACAGTGGAAGATATTTTATAGGTGTAATTAAATTCCATAATTAGTTGACTTTAGATAAGAGATACTATCCTAGGCAATCTTGGTGGCTGTAGAGTAAGGGAATTAGAGAAAGCGAGGTCCAAGAAAGAACAAGACTGGCACTTTACAAGAACAGATCACCTTTAATGAGGCGAGATGAGGCAGCAGTCAGATTAGTGAACTGCTAATGCAAGAAAATTCTGAAAGATATGGGAATACCAGACCACCTGACCTGCCTCTTGAGAAATCTGTATGCAGGTCAGGAGGCAACAGTTAGAAATGGACATGAAACAACAGACTGGTTCCAAATAGGAAATGGAGTAAGTCAAGGCTGTATATTGTCACCCTGCTCATTTAACTTCTATGCAGAGTACATCATGAGAAACACTGGACTGGAAGAAACACAAGCTGAAATCAAGATTGCCGGGAGAAATATCAATAACCCAGATATGCAGATGACACCACCCTTATGGCAGAAAGTGAAGAGGAACTAAAGAGCCTCATGATGAAAGTCAAAGAGGAGAGTGAAAAAGTTGGCTTAAAGCTCAACATTCAGAAAACAAAGATCATGGCATCCAGTCCCATCAACTTCATGGGAAATAGATGGGGAAACAGTGGAAACAGTGTCAGACTTTATTTGGGGGGGGGCTCCAAAATCACCGCAGATGGTGACTGCAGTCATGAAATTAAAAGACGCTTACTCCTTGGAAGGAAAGTTATGATCAACCTAGATAGCATATTCAAAAGCAAAGACATTACTTTGCCAACAAAGGTCCATCGAGTCAAGGCTATGGTCTTTCCTGTGGTCATGTATGGATGTGAGAGCTGGACTGTGAAGAAGGCTGAGTGCCAAAGAATTGATGCTTTTGAACTGTGGTGTTGGAGAAGACTCTTGAGAGTTCCTTGGACTACAAGGAGATCCAACCAGTCCATTCTGAAGGAGATCAGCCCTGGGATTTCTTTGGAAGGAATGATGCTAAAGCTGAAACTCCAGTACCTTGGCCACCTCATGCGAAGAGTTGACTCATTGGAGAAGACTCTGATGCTGGGAGGGATTGGGGGCAGGAGGGGAAGGGGACGACAGAGGATGAGATGGCTGGATGGCATCACTGACTCGATGGACGTGAGCCTGAGTGAACTCCAGGAGTTGGTGATGGACAGGGAGGCCTGACGTGCTGTGATTCATGGGGTCGCAAAGAGTTTGACATGACTGAGTGACTGAACTGAACTGAACACAAGAACAGAGTAAGTATATATAGGCATATATGTGGAATCTAGTGTCTTAAGGGGGCCCGTTCTTCTCCAAGGTTGTTCAGATTAGTTATCTCTTAAAGGTCTTAGGCAAGAAATTCTGCAGATTGGCCACAGGCTGGGGGCTTCCCTGGTGGCTCAGACAGTAAAGCGTCTGCCTGCAATTTACAGGAGACCTGGGTTTGATCCCTAATCGGGAATATGCTCTGGAGAAGGAAATTGCAACCCACTCCAGTATTCTTGCATGGAAAATCTCATGGATGGAGCCTGGTAGGCTACAGTCCATGAGGTCGCAAAGAGTCGGACACAACTGAGCGACTTCGCTTCACTTCACTTTTGGGATCCCTGTAATCAAATGTCCTTTTTTTCTTCTTCTTGGGTGAAAGAGTTCTTTGTTTCACATAGAATGGTGGGGAGGACCAGAGGGGAATTTAACTCCAGGCTATTTTGAGCCGTGTAACTTTCCTTCAGTGGGCTTGATTCAAACAATTAAAATTCCCCTAAAGTCAGGAACAAGACAAGGGTGCCCACTTTCACCACTACTATTCAACATAGTTTTGGAAGTTTTGGCCACAGCAATTAGAGAAGAAAATGAAATAAAAGGAATCCAAATTGGAAAAAAGGTAAGACTTTCACTGTTTGCAGATGACATGATCCTCTACATAGAAAACCCTAAAGACTCCACCAGAAAATTACTAGAGCTAATCAATGAATATAGTAAAGTTGCAGGATATTAAATCAACACAGAGAAATCTCTTGCATTCCTATACACTAATAATGAGAAAATAGAAAGAGAAATTAAGGAAACAATTCCATTCACCATTGCAATGAAAAGAATAAAATACTTAGGAATGTATCTACCTAAAGAAACTAAAACCTATATATCAGATCAGATCAGATCAGTCGCTCAGTCATGTCCGACTCTTCGCGACCCCATGAACCGCAGCACGCCAGGCCTCCCTGTCCATCACCAGCTCCCAGAAGTCACCCAGACTCACACCCATCAAGTCAGTGATGCCATCCAGCCATCTCATCCTCTGTCATCCCCTTCTCCTCCTGCCCTCAATCCCTCCCAGCATCAGAGTCTTCTCCAATGAGTCAACTCTTCGCATGAGGTGGCCAAAATACTGGAGTTTCAGCTTTAGCATCATTCCTTCCAAAGAAATTCCAGGATTGATCTCCTTCAGAATGGACTGGTTGGATCTTCTTGCAGTCCGAGGGACTCTCAAGAGTCTTCTCCAACACCACAGTTCAAAAGCATCAATTCTTCGGCGCTCAGCCTTCTTCACAGTCCAGCTCTCACATCCATACATGACCACAGGAAAGACCATAGCCTTGACTAGGCGAACCTTTGTTGGTAAAGTAATGTCTCTGCTTTTGAATATGCTATCTAGGTTGGTCATAACTTTCCTTCCAAGGAGTAAGCGTCTTTTAATTTCATGGCTGCAGTCACCATCTGCAGTGATTTTGGAGCCCAGAAAAAGAAAGTCTGACACTGTTTCCACTGTTTCTCCATCTATTTCCCATGTAGTGATGGGACCAGATGCCATGATCTTCGTTTTCTGAATGTTGAGCTTTAAGCCAACCTTTTCACTCTCCACTTTCACTTTCATCAAGAGGCTTTTTAGCCCCTCTTCACTTTCTGCCATAAGAGTCGTGTCATCTGCATATCTGAGGTTATTGATATTTCTCCCAGCAATCTTGATTCATGGAACAACAGACTGGTTCCAAATAGGAAAAGGAGTATGTCAAGGCTGCATATTGTCACCATGTTTATTTAACTTATATGCAGAGTACATCATGAGAAATGCTGGACTGGAAGAAACCTATATATAGAAACTATAAAACACGGGTGAAGGAAATCAAAGAGGACACAAATAGATGGAGAAATATACCATGTTCATGAATTGGAAGAATCAATATAGTGAAAATGAGTATACTACCCAAAGCAATCTATAGATTCACTGCAATCCCTATCAAGCTACCAACGGTATTTTTCACAGACCTAGAACAAATAATTTCTCAATTTGTATGGAAATACAAAAAACCTCGAATAGCCAAAGCAATCTTGAGAAAGAAGAATGGAACTGGAGGAATCAACCTGCCTGACTTCAGGCTCTACTACAAAGCCACAGTCATCAAAACAGTATGGTACTGGAACAAAGACAGAAATATAGATCAATGGAACAAAATAGAAAGCCCAGAGATAAATCCACACACCCATGGACACCTTATCTTTGACAAAGGAGGCAAGAATATACAATGGATTAAAGACAATCTCTTTAACAAGTGGTGCTGGGAAAACTGGTCAAACACTTGTAAAAGAATGAAACTAGAACACTTTCTAACACCATACACAAAAATAAACTCAAAATGGATTAAAGATCTAAATGTAAGACCAGAAACTATAAAACTAGAGGAGAACATAGGCAAAACACTCTCCGACATAAATCACAGCAGGGTCCTCTATGACCCACCTCCCAGAATACTGGAAATAAAAGCAAAAATAAGCAAATGCGGGAAAAAAAAAAAAAAAAAAAGGCAAAGCACTTGCTCAGTCATATCTGACTCTTTGCAACCCCCTGGACTATAACCTACCAGGCTCCTCTGTCCATGGGATTCTCCAGGCAAGAGTACTAGAGTGGGTTGCCATTTTCTTCTCCAGGAGATCTTCCCAACCCAGGGATCAAACCTGGGTCTCCTGCATTGCAGGCAGACGCTTTACCATCTGAGCCATCAGGGAAGCTCAAACAAATGGGACCTAATTAAAATTAAAAGCTTCTGCACAACAAAGGAAACTATAATAAGGTGAAAAGACAGCCTTTAGAATGGGAGAAAATAATAGCAAATGAAGCAACTGAAAAACAACTAATCTCAAAAATATACAAGCAACTCCTACAGCTCAATTTCAGAAAAATAAACGACCCAATCGAAAAACAGGCCAAAGAACTAAATAAACATTTCTCCAAAGAAGACATACAGATGGCTAACAAACACATGAAAAGATGCTCAACATCACTCATTATCAGAGAAATGCAAATCAAAACCACAATGAGGGACCATTTCATGCCAGTCAGAATGGCTGTGATCCAAAAGTCCACAAGCAATAAATGCTGGAGAGGGTGCGGAGAAAAGGGAACCCTCTTACACTGTTGGTGGGAATGCAAACTAGTACAGCCACTATGGAGAACAGTGTGGAGTTTCCTTAAAAAACTGGAAATAGAACTGCCTTATGACCCAGCAATCCCATTGCTGGCCATACACACCGAGGAAACCAGAATTGAAAGAGACATGTGTACCCCAACGTTCATAGCAGCACTGTTTACAGGACATAGGACAGGACATAGAAGCAACCTAGATGTCCATCCGCAGATGAATGGATAAGAAAGCTGTGGTACATATACACAATGGAGTATTAGTCATTAAAAAGAATACATTTGAATCAATTCTAATGAGGTGGATGAAACTGGAGCCTATTATACAGAGTGAAGTAAGCCAGAAAGAAAAATACCAATACAGTATACTAACGCATATATATGGAATTTAGAAAGATGGTAATGATATCCCTATATGCAAGACAGCAAAAGAGACACAGATGTATAGAACAGTCTTTTGGACTCTGTGGGAGAAGGAGAGGGTGGGATGAATTGGGAGAATGGCATTGAAACATGTATAATATCATATAAGAAACGAATTGCCAGTCCAGGTTCGATGCAGGATACAGGATGCTTGGGGCTGGTGCACTGGGATGACCCAGAGGGATGGTACAGGGAGGTAGGTGGAGGGGGGTTCAGGATGGGGAACACATGTATACCCGTGGCAGATTCATGTTGATGTATGGCAAAATCAATACAATATTGTAAAGTAATTAGCCTCCAATAAAATAAATAAATTTAAATTAAAATAAAATAAATTAAAATGACTTAAAAGCAAACTAGGTCCTGAAAGAGGAAGAGATCCCACCTGTGGACAACAACTCATGCCCTTGAATTCTAGTTTGCTCTTCCCAATACACCACTCTGAGGATTTCAGGTTTTCCTGCATCCTTCTAATCACATCAGCCAATTACTTTCAATAATCTGTCAGCTTGTCTGTCTGTCTATATTATCTACCTATATCTATCTATCTTACTGAATCTTCTCTTTCTTGAACAATGATTCTGCTGCTGCTTCTAAGTCACTTCAGTGGTGTCTGACTTTGTATGACCCTATAGATGGCAGCCCACCAGGCTCCTCCATCCATGGGATTTTCCAGGCAAGAGTACACGAGTTGGGTGGCATTGTCTTCTCTGGAACTCTGATTCAAACAACCAAATTCATACCAGAATAAAAAATATGTAGGTAGCTTTTCAAGTATCAGTGTGATATTTTGGAAAGAAGTGAGTTAAATATTTAAACCATTTTGGTTTTTTTTTTTTTTTTAATATGAGCCATTTATGAAGCAGGTTTGTATTTACAAATAATAAGATTCTCACCTGTCAGGATTTGAACTGGAAGATTCTGATTCTAAGCATAATTTCCTAAATGAAAAGTTTTGAGAAAGATACAAGCTCTAAATCAGAGCTTTTAGTCATGTTCTGCAGTTGGAAATGAATTATTTAAAACTTCTGAAAATTCATGTAAATAAAAATCATACTGTGAAAATCCTCTGCTAAAATATATTAATTTAAAACTATCCCTTTTCCCCAAAAAATTTTTATTATTTGAAGTTGTATGGGTTATAAAAAGGAAAAGAATGATGTAAATAAGTATGTTCTCCTTCAGGGAAAAAAAAAAGTGTTACCACTTGTTTCTTTTTAAAACACAGTTCCCCAAGCTTACATGGTGCCACACTAAAGAAAGGAGTAAAACGATGGATACATCTTTCTCTCTTGGTTTTGGGAAAGGACTTTGAAGTAGAACAGAGAAGATTTTGTTGTAGATTTCTTAAGGAGATCAGCCCTGGGATTTCTTTGGAAGGAATGATGCTAAAGCTGAAACTCCAGTACTTTGGCCACCTCATGCGAAGAGTTGACTCATTGGAAAAGACTCTGATGCTGGGAGGGATTGGGGGCAAGAGGAGAAGGAAACGACAGAGGATGAGATGGCTGGATGGCATCACTGACTCGATGGACTTGAGTCTAAGTGACATCCGGGAGTTGTTGATGGACAGGGAGGCCTGGTGTGCTGCGATTCATGGGGTCGCAGAGTCGGACATGACTGAGCGACTGGTCTGATCTGTAGTTAGTTAACCTCAAATAGAACGACTTTTGTGAACCTCACTTTTCTCAATTTCAAATGAAGTTCATAATTTCTGTTTTGCTGGGTCTGCTGTGAGCAACAGAGATTACGGATGCGACGGCATTTTGCTTAGCATTAACACTTTTAACAAAATAATCATCAGAGCAACATGGCAGATTCAGTTCTCTTGTTGTCTGCTTGATCTGTAGCGATGCCTCAGCAGTTTTGCAAAGCATCAGAGCACACATCAGAGCTTTCTTCTTATTATGACTTACATGGATGCAAATTGTAGGCAAGAGAATAATGTTGGCATTACATGTCAAAGCACAATAGGAGATAGAATGAAAAGGTTATAATCAATCTGCACAATCTACTCAGACATCTTTTTCTCTAAATTATATGAAGTGCAATTTCCGGAAAATTGAGACACTTGATGAATGAGATCATTAGAAAGTGCATCTACTTCAAGTGGTTGCTACTTATACAAATTGAATAATAAGAAACAAACACACAAACAGAACACATTCACATACACAGATTATTAGGAGGAGGAGGTCCAGATTTCTACCTGCCACTATTTATTAGACACATAAAGGATATTCTGTATGTCTCTCTACCCTGGCATTGGGAAACTTTGAAATGAGGTTTCATTTTATTTTATGGTCCAAAAAAGCAAAATGTTAGGTATGAATAAGCAATGAACTATTTAAGACAACTGATGTCACTAGGGATTTTCTCTAATTTCATCAGGGAAACAGGATAAAGAGATGTAGAGATGTTATGAATTTATTGTACATAGTTAAAGGCTGAAACTATTAAAATTTCTTAAAACCAACAAATAAGCACAAGAAAATAAAGCTTTTCTTACATCATGTCTTTTGTTGATCTAATGATTTTATATGAATTAATCTTAATAGTCATATATGTAAGTAAAGAAAATCAAGAGATGCTTTTGCTAATGAGAGAAAAGAGAAGAAGGAAAAATATGTTCCATGTTCTTTACTTGATTATTTTATTTAATTTTCAATAATCCTGAGGTACATAGATTAGAAGCTAAATGGCTTGTCCAAGGTAAAGTTTACCAAATGATTTTCTATTTCAGATTCAAATATTTTATCCAAAAATACATCACCTGAAACATTTTAATGAAAATAATATAGAGCTTAATATAAAATGAAACTATTCCAAGATGAAGAAAGGGCTCAGGGTCATTCTTGACAAGATGCAAAGTGACTTTGTTTTGAGACAGTCTTGTAAAACTGCTTTTTGTTTTATGCATAACATTTTAACTATTTTTTACCTAAATTAAATCATTGAGAATTATACAGATACTTAAGGTTTTAGTATAAAATATTTATTCCTTTTCTACCATGGGTTTGTTAAATTTTTAACATTTATTTTCATATTAACATTTAATATGTTTTATAATAAAGTGAATGCAAGCAATGCACCAAATATCTAAAGTATTTGCTCTTTACAGGTCAGGAACAAGATAAAAATGTTTACTATCATTGTTATTGCTCAGTATTGTAGAAATAATACTGGCTAATGCTTACAGAGAAGAAAAAACAATACAGATTCAAAGTGATAAAAAATAATTATTTGAGGATATATAACCATCTACAACAGAATAATTCAAAATCATATAATTTAAGAAATATGCCAGATATAAAACTAATGTTCAAAAATCTCTTACTGGTTTCTTTTAATCAGTAAATCCAAGTTAAAAATGAAAATAAAAATAGGATCATTTACTTTAGCAACAAAACTATAATGTTTCTAGAAATTAATCCAAGAAGACCTTTGTGGAGAATTTATGTGTCACTATAAAGGATATTATGCAAAATACAAATGTACTGAGAATTATTTCACAACTATAGTGACTGTATTGTAAAGACTTCAATTCTCTTTAAATTAAGTGATAATTCAAAAATTATTTTATTTAATAAGAAGAGTTAATAAAATAATTAAAATTTATGGAGAATCACAGTGCTTCAACATTCCAGTAGCTAAGACAATTTGAAAAATAATATCAACTGAGGGCTCTCATTTACCAGTTATTAAGATTGGAGAAGGAAATGGCAACCCACTCCAGTGTTCTTGCCTGGAGAATCCCAGGGACGGTGGAGCCTGGTGGGCTGCCGTATATGGGGTCGCACAGAGTCGGACATGACTGAAGGTACTTAGCAGCAGCAGCAGCAACATACATAGAATCACAGCAAATTCAATAATATGATACACTGAAGCAAACAAGAAATAAACCAGTGGGAAAGAATGTAGGTCCAACAAGTGACCTATGTGTATTTGTAAATTTAGTTCTCAGTGGATTGACATCTAGAAGCCATGCATTAGTGTAGAAAAAAATGAGTCATTTTGTAAAAAACTGTTGAAAATAGTGGCACATCGTTTAATAATAATGATGAAGATAATGATGATATTAACAATGAAGGTAACTATGTGGTGTTCAAAATGTATCAGACGATGATCCAAACACTTTAAAGGTACCAAGCTTTTTGATAAAAGAGTCCATTAAGCTGAACATTATTATTACTTGTATTTTATAAATGAGGAAATTAAGGCACAGAGTTATGATTTTTTATGGAAAATAATCTGAAGCACTTTGATGTATGCCCCAAACTACTAACACTACACTGTAAAACAAGTATACTTCATTAATAATAATAATATCCCCTTACTTAATTTTGCAAAGTTACTTTTCTAGTTAAATACAATAAACTTAGTGAGGCTACTCAGTCATTGAGGAACTGCCATATAAATTTAAGTTGAGCAAAATAAAATTAAAAATAAAAAAGAGTGCTGCTGTCAAAACTAACTCTTTTCAAAACTGTTGAAGTGAAATTTTGTTCATACTCTCAAGGCCTCCTCAAAGGTTACCTCCTCAGTGGCACGGTCCTAATCTCCATAGACAGAATTGATCCTTTTCTTGTCAAAACTCCACTCTACTTAGGAGCAGAGTCAGGATACAAACTCAACGGTTTTGCTACAGAGTCTTTTCTCTTATCCATTGTATTTTTTTTGTCTTTACAAGTGGAAAAATTAATTAGATCCCTATCCCTTTTGTGATTGTGGGATAATTGTTTTACAAAGTTGTGTTGGTTTCTGCTGTGCAACAGTGCTAATCAGTCATAATTATACCCACATATTCTCTCCCTCCTGAGCCTCCCTCCCTCTTCCTCTCCCACCACTCCAGGTCATCACAGAGTGCTAGCTCTTGCCATTCATATACATTAACTCCAGAAGGTTAATGACTTAGTGTGAAATGTAAATCTTATAGAATTAAAAGCAGTAAAGAGCTGGATTACTTACTGTGAATTGATATCTGTATCTGTAGTAACCAAAATATTAATTTATAGAATATCTAAGAAATATCTGCAAATTAGGAAAAGTTGAAATATAAAAATAATCAAATAACTAAAAATAAGTAATTTATCAAAGGGAAAGCCTGTACTCCCAATACGAATATTAAGAAATACTCAATCTCACGAGCAGTCAACTTACAGTCCATGGGGTGACAAGGAGTCAGACATGACTGAGTGACTAACACTTAAAGATGAGATATTTACAGATATCATATGCAGTGTTACAGTGAAAAATATAGTGTTTGCTTAAATATATATTCAAACATATTTAATATTACATATATATTTAAGCACGAAAAATACTATCATTCTCCCCAGATACCCATAAATCTTTCATTTTATAGAGAAGACAGACAATGATAAGGTTACTGATAAGATAATTATAAGGTTGCTATTTCTTAGAAAGAAGAACCAGTGCCACAGAAGTAACGAGAAAAGAGAGGTTTGGTCGCACATCTTTGACACAGTAGCTTATCCAGGAGAGTTTGTTGAAACAAATTAAATTCTTATAACCAGCATCCCTCAGTTTTCAACAATTTTTAATTCCTTTACCTTTCCCATCTGGACAATCTAGCTATTCGCTTATTGTGTGTGTGTGTGTGTGTGTGTGTGTGTGTGAGAGAGAGAGAGAGAGAGAGAGTACTGAATTGAACTGATTAAGTCAGAAGTAAATTTAATTTTGTCACACATATTTTGCAAATCAGAGAAGACATGAGGGAGTAAGAATATTTCTTCTGTAGACATTTAATTGGAAAGCTATTAAATTATATTTCTATATAATATGTGACTAATATAATTTTGAAATCACACTTTTAAATTTCAACAGCACTTTTTTGACTCATGTAGAAAGAATAGTTCATAAAATCAAATAAATTAAACCATCTTCTTACAGAATAAAAGATAATAAACTTTAAGTTTAATCCTTATATTCTAATCAAATATATTTTATAGAAATGCAAGTAAGGAAACTTTTGATAATTGTTAAATGACAATTCATATGAAAATAACTTTTAAAGTAGAAATTCTGATTACCTACATGTGTGTATTTTAAACAAAATCATCTGAATTGCTACATGTATGTATGATGAGATGAGTTCTAGAAAAGTATTCTAAAACAAAGAAAAAACAACAAATAACTCAACCTTCTTCCCCAAAGTGTATTTAATTCCTTCTCTACTCAACTGGAATAAGAAAGCAGAAATTATCTTATAGGATTTTATTTATAAGCCGCACTACACCTTTATATCTGGTCCTAAATCTTTTGGATAAACTGTTCTATTCCTTAAGGGAGGGGAAAAACACTATAAGAAAAACAAAAGAGATAATACATTTTGAGGATGAAGCTCCTATTGTTTTAAATAAATGTTTGAATAATCTGATTATAAACATGAAGTCTCCTAATATTCTCCACTACCATTTTCTTCTATCAGATAGAATTTTGCTGGAACAATACTAGGCCTTGGAATTTAAGATATCTGGATTGAAACCCATGCTCTATTATTTGCAAGATGTTTGATATTTGGCAAATGTCTCAGCCTTTGAACTTCATAGATATTTTGCTTAGGATTAAACTACATGGTGATTTCTTAATTAATAGTACAGTTATAGGACATAGAATATAATCAGACAATGGTGACTATTAATAATGGAAATAATTATAATGATGGAGCTAGAATTGATGATGATGATGATGATAGAATGGAAGCTTGATCGTATCTTTTTACTAAGGAGTTTCTGATTCATAAATATGAGCCAAGTCAATTACACTGTAAAGAAAATGGCACACAGCTCCTACATGAGAGAACTTTCATCTCATTTATCAATAAAAGAAGATATGCATTCCTGGGTATATGAAAATCTGGTTTCAAGCCCTGTAGAGGAAGGCCAGAGCTGGCTTCTGGAGTAGCTGATCTATGCAATTATTGGGCACCAAGGTCCTAAGGTCTCCACTCTTGGTTTAAGCTCTGTTGCCTCCATCTTGAAATTCTTCATACTTTTTAAACAAGGGGCTCTACATTTTCATTTGGGTCTAGCCATTTATGCAGTCTGTCCTGGGAGGGACCACGCATAGGAAAAAACCCACAATGTTAACATTCAAAAGTTCTTTCCTTTGCATTAAGGCAGATACCTCACACAGAGTTGGGGCAAAACTCTCAATAAGAACAGAAATCTTGGTTCCTATCTAGAAGGACTTACGATCTCATTGTGTAACATAGAATACATAAAAGTGAAGATACATGAAACACAGATTATGACAATTTAAAAAGGAAATGCTCCATTTCATGACCCAGGGATTACTGTAGATTTGAAATATTCACCAAGTAAACTACTTAAAGGCATGCAAAGTTTTATTCTGAAGAATTTTTGAACCCTCAACCCTGTGTGACTAAAATGCTCTCTGGCATTATGAACTTGAATCTTCTTCACCTGCCTGTTCCCCAGATATACCTCTCAGAGATACTTCTGTATCTGGTGGGATTAAATAACTGAGCTCAACACTTTCACACTCCTTTTCCTAAATTTTGATCAATATGTAAACTATAATTTTGCTACCACTGAATACAAATCTTAGCATCATGCTTAAAGAAGATATAAAAGCATCATTGTCTTCTAAATAGGACTGCCTATACTCAAATCCAAATCCTAACTCCACTACTTTACTTGTAACTTTGAACACACTGTCAAACCATGCTAAAATTTGTTTTTCATATTTATATTATGAGGTTAATAATAGAATCCCCATAAGGATGATGATGAGAAATTAATAAGGCCATTCATCTAAGGTATTTAGTAAAGGAGCTGACAGGTGGCAAACACTCTGCATGTTAGAAGTGATGATAAAGAGGCGAAGAATGTTGATAATAATGGTAATGATGATAAATGGGATGATGTTATTAAAGTATTGAACTTAGTACATTCCAGACATTTGACAAGTGAGCACTTTCTATTTAGAAGTATAACACATTAACACAGCATCATTCTGGCAACAAAAAAAGAGCATATGTGAACTTACATTTTGAGTAAGAGCTATGCTTATGAAGTTAAAAGTTCTACACAGACAATGAATGATGTTATAATTTCATATACGAGACACAGTAATGGTTGTTGTGTTGTAATTATTGCTGCTGCTGCTGTTGTTGCTAAGTGGCTTCAGTCGTGTCCAACTCTGTGCAACCCCACAGATGGCAGCCCACCAGGCTCTGCCATCCCTGGGATTCTCCAGGCAAGAACACTGGAGTGGGTTGCCATTTCCTTCTCCAATGCATGGAAGTGAAAAGTGAAAGTGAAGTCACTCAGTCGTATCTGACTCCTCATGACCACATGGACTGCAGCCCACCAGGCTCCTCCGTCCATGGGATTTTCCAGGCAAGGGTGCTGGAGTGGGGTGCCATTGCCGCTAATACACTATTATTTTGAGAGTTTCAATTACTTAAAGGGTTCCACCAATTATTCTCCGACACAAAAAGGCTTAACATGTGGAATCATCATGAACAAGGAGATAGGAAAGTGAGACCTAACAATTATCAAAAATCTCCTCTATTCTAGGTACTGGGTGTGGCCCTTGCATATGCTTCAGATCCTCTAATTATCATAGTCTTTTATAGTCTTCGAGGCAAAAGTGTTTAATAAACTCTCAGATTAGAAAATTAGACGGGAAAAGAAGCTTGTATAACTTCTCCAATTCCATATGATAAAAAATGATTCCATATCAGAACTCAATTCCAGGGACAGAATTCACCTCCTTCTTTCCATTAACTTACCTTTTTTCCTACTCCATAGGAATGATCACCTTCATCTACAAAAGACAGAGGTAACTGCAGACAGCCCTTATATAGGCAGGTTGCTTTTTAAGTGATGTAATTCCCTAGTGAAAATGGCATTTTAGAAGAAAGAGGTACAGATCAGGTGAATTTTTAAACACTGTCATGGGGTTCAAAAATGTCCTTGTACATCAAATTAAAAAAATCTACAGTTGCCAACTATGTCACAGTAGAAAAATATATCCATCTACTCCAGGACCAAGAGAAAATTTAACTAAAATTTGAATCCATGCTTGACTTGGGCAGTTTTCCTTATCTTTGTTAGTCACAATGCCTCTATTTACAAAATAAATATATAGTGTTAAAAAAGATTATCTGGCTTGAAATAAGTAACAGAGTAGAAAGTATAGATAAACTCTTCATTGTACAGATGAAAGCTATTATGATCCTGTTGGCTTGAAACTGAACTAAAAGTTCAACAAATTCTTATGAAGACTATTAATTATATTTATTAATTTGATGGATTGCTAAAATATCATTTTTCATTTGTAAGTTCTTTTCAAAAATGTCTCCAATCCCACTGTTTGTTTGAAAAAGTTATACATTATGTATATGTTCTAAAGGTACAAATGTATTTTAAATTGTGTTACCACATTCATCTGAAAGATTAAAATTGCTTGTACATGATTATATAATCAATCACAGTACTAGTAAGTTATAATACCTTCCTAAATTTCCTAAACCCTAGGAATAAATAGGATAAATAAATAAATAGGAATAAATAAATAAATAGGAATAAATAGATAAATGCATAATCTAATCTAAATGCAGATTTATTTGTAAAATATACTTCTGACTACTACACTGGAATCCAATAGTACAAAGTAACTCACAGTGAGCAGTGGGGAACAGGTTTGATTACAATGAATTAAAAATGGTTACATGGGGGTTGGGAAGAAGAGAAAGGCTGGATGGCAGAGAAAGAAGGTATATATTAAAAGGGAGAATAAACTGGAAATAAAATGCCCCAGAGTCTTCGGAGCACATTCTTGAATATATTTGGAATGAAAGAGCTCAGATGAGTCTGAGGAACTAATGAGAGCAGAGGCCAGAACGGCCTGCTCCACACCATTGACGTTTGATGGGTCATGATCACAGGGGCAACGAAAACCGGAAAACCTACAATCCTTTTTCACTTGGGTAATAAAGTAGTCAAAGTGAAATTGGCTCAGTCATATCGACCCTTTGGGAGCTCATGGACTATATAGCCCATGGAATTCTTCCGGCCAGAATATTGGAGTGGGTAGCCTTTCCCTCCTCCAGGGGATTTTCCCAACCCAGGGATCGAATCCAGGACTCCCACACTGCAGGAGGCTTCTTTACCAGCTGAGCCACCAGGGAAGCCAAGAATACTAGAGTGGGTAGCCTATCCCTTCTCCAGGGGTTCTTCCCAAACCAGGGATTGAACCCAGGTCTCCCTCATTGCAGGCAGATTCTTTACAATCTGAGTCACCAGAGAAGCGTAAGGATACTCGAAGTAAAGTGAAAGTCACTCGATTGTGTCCAACTCTTTGTGACCCCATGGACTATACAGTCCATGGAATTCTCCAGGCCAAAATACTGGAGTGGGTAGTCCTTCCCTTCTCCAGGGGATCTTCCCAACGCAAGGATCAAACCCAGGTCTCCCGCATTGCAGGCAGATTCTTCACCAGCTGAACAATACGGGAGGCCCAAGGAGACTCTTGCTGCTGCTGCTGCTGCTGCTGCTGCGTGGCTTCAATCGTGTCTGACTCTGTGCGACCCCATAGATGGCAGCCTACCAGGCTCCCCCGTCCCTGGGATTCTCCAGGCAAGAACACTGGAGTGGGTTGCCATTTCCTTCTCCAATGCATGAAATTGAAAAGTGAAAGTGAAGTCACTCAGTTCGTGTCTGACTCTTAGCCACCCCATGGACTGCAGCCTACCACGCTCCTCTGTCCAAGGGATTTTCCAGGCAAGAGTCCTGGAGTGGGGTGCCATTGCCTTCTCCAAAGGAGACTCTTAGATGATAATAAACTCTTTTTTATAACTTGGATCTTTTATTCAAGAAGTTTCCATGTTAGGCATATAAAGCAAAAGTTAGGTGGGCAAACATTCCCAAGGTGCAATGCAAGAATGGCTGATGGAGGGCAGAATATAGGTACCTCAACACTGTCTTCTTTTTCTGTAATGACTTTTTATCCTTCTAAAATGACTTATGTCCACATGTAAGAATTGCATCACACAAACTACTTCTGTATGGTGCTTAATTGAAGTAGACAAAAGAGAATAAATTCAGGTGTTAGAAAAAAGTAAAGGAAATATATCAAACCATCTGAAACATAATTATCATGTTTCCTGTTGGAAGTCACAGACATGCTATATCCTGGATTCAATCTCCAAACCCCACATTCCCAATCTCCAGAGTTGATGACTTCATAAAACACAGGACTTTCTTTTTAAAATTAAGGGCACTTTGCTTCTCTTCTTTTTAAGCACATACTCTAATGGAGGTTTGATGTAGCTTTTCTAAAATGATAAATCATTATAGTGATTATGTTAATTAAAAATGTAAGTTGTGCTATCACTTAATCTCACACAAATATATGTTCTATTTTGTGAATAATACACAATGCAAGCCCTTTTCCAAACATTTGTTTGATTTTATTTTTTAAATGGGAAACTAAATTAAAGAGAGATTGCATGGTGCTTTTGTTTGTTTTTGGTTCTGTTTCTTGCTCACTGACAGTATTTAGCTAATTCAGTCAAAATGAAAATAATCTATTTATAAAAATGCTAACAATACCACTGCTATGAGTGCATATAATTTATGTAGTATTTTATGCTTAAAA
Organism: Tragelaphus eurycerus; assembly: GCA_935064755.1. Classification (NCBI taxonomy): domain Eukaryota; kingdom Metazoa; phylum Chordata; class Mammalia; order Artiodactyla; family Bovidae; genus Tragelaphus; species Tragelaphus eurycerus. Next base: position 12,808,417 of record CAKXYN010000043.1, read on the forward strand.
AATTCACTTCCTTTAAGACACCTGTGACCTCTTAAAAAGATATAAAAGGCTCAGTGGTAAAGAACCCACCTACCAATGCAGGAGATGCAAGTTCAATCCCTGGGTCAGGAAGATCTCCTGGAGATCTAGTACCCTTGCCTGGGAAATCCCATGCACAGAGGAGCCTGGCAGTTACAGTCCATGGGGTTGCAAGAGTCAGACATGACTTGGTGACAAAATGAGAACAACAACCTCATAAAAATAGATAAGGATGGCATCATCTTCGTTTCACATGTACCTAAAGAAAGCACGCTCTTATAGTTTCCAGTGATATCATCAAGATTCCACATCTAGTAAATGATACCATTTAGACTAGAATTCAGAGAAGACAATGGCACCCCACTCCAGTACTCTTGCCTGGAAAATCCCATGGACAGAGGAGCCTGGAAGCCTGCAGTCCATGGGGTCGCAAAGAGTTGGACACGACTGAGCGATTTCACTTTCCCTTTCACTTTCATGCATTGGAGAAGAAAATGGAAACCCACTCCAGTGTTCTTGCCTGCAGAATCCTGGGGATGGCAGAGCCTGGTGGGCTGCCGTCTATGGTGTTGCATAGAGTCAGACACCACTGAAGTGACTTAGCAGCAGCAGCAGCAGATTAGAATTATGTCTTCTTTATCCTGGTTCAGCATTTATTCTGCCACATTGTCACCTCTGAATGTTTATATACAGCTAATAGTTGTATATGAGGCAAAGGTGAAATGAAATAAAATAGGTAGAAGATTTCATCATGTCAGCCCAGGAATGAACCTCTAGTAAGAACTTTCCATATAAATTCCATATATATATTTCCTATGTTAATTAAGTAGAAGGTAGAGAGATTTTTCCCACATAACCAAGACCCACACATTCATACTGCTCCCCATTATTAACATCACCTGGTACGGTGTTACGTTTGTTATAACTGGTGACACGTCATAATCATCCAAAGTCCATGGTCAACATGTGAGTTCATTCTTTGCGTTGTTCAGTCTATGTGTTTGAACGGATGTATAATGACAGCATTCATCATTATAGCATCATACAGAGTATTTTCTCTGCCCTAAAAATTCTTTGTACTCAGATAACATATTAATTTTCAACACTATAAATCAAATAGCAAATGGTGCTGCACACACTCATGCAAGCTGGCCCTTCTGAGTAGTTTCAGTCTTAGAGACAACTTGCACTATACTGTTCATTTACAGTTAAAAAAAAGAATGGGATCACATATGCAATGGTACATACTCACTTAGAAAATACTTTGTGAGAATAGAACGCACAGCTCAGAAAAATCTCCTTTAAGGGTACGGCAGATAGGGAACTAAACTGAAATGTCAAAGTACAAACCTTCTTTAGGAATTTGAAATAATATAAAAAAATGCATAAATTTGCTTTTCACAGATGAATGGCAACAGGAAGAAAGATTGCTGACATATTCTATCTTGGGATATTATCATTCTAGGGCAAGAAGATTTAAGTTGAATGTGACCATGTTTTAAAATCAGCCCAATGGGCTCAGTTTGTTAAAAATGAGACTTGAATGAATATACTAAGACATGTATTCCATAATATTTAAAGATAAGTAATGGATGGCCAGCAACAAGAAAATATTATGTAATGGAAGCAGCAATACTAACACTTAATCAAAGGATGAGTGATGCTTGATAAAAATATAAGTGTTAATATTTCTCTATCTCAAAGCAGATGTATCATGTGAAGACATCGACAGATGTAATTACTTAATTCCTCCAAAGCAAATATGAAAAAGAAATCAGAGATATCTTTCCTATAATAATGACAACTGATGACATATTATGGCTGCTACTTTTCAAATTATAGAAATGTGATCACACATACATACAGTCACACACAAGCAGGTATAAATGTATGTCCTTCTTATAAATATATCCATCATTTCCATCACTATTTTCAGTCTGACAAAAGACTTTTGGAACTTCTACATTTACTCATAGTTACCAAGACATCCAAAACTTAGGAGATTTAGGAGTAATCCTTCAATGACTTATTGATTAGTGTTCCCATTACTCATTTCTGTGCAAAAACTAGCCTGAAACTTAGTGACTTATGATAATAGTAACTATTCTGTATTGTTCATGATTGTGTGAGTTAGGAATTTGGTCCTGGCTTACTGACATTGATAGTGTCATTAGGTAGTATTAAGCTAGTAGTTGAGTTGATATGTAACTTATATGCAGAGTACATCATGAGAAACTCTGGGCTAGAAGAAGTACAAGCTGGAATCAAGATTCCAGGGAGAAATATCAATAACCTCAGATATGCAGATGACACCACCCTTATGGCAGAAAGTGAAGAGGGACTAAAAAGCTTTTTGATGAAAGTGAAAGAGGAGAGTGAAAAGGTTGGATTAAAGCTTAATGTCCAGAAAATGAAGATCATGGCATCTGGTCCCATTACTTCATGGGAAATAGATGGGGAAACAGTGACAGATTTTATTTTCTTGGGCTCCAAAATCACTGCAGATGGTGACTGCAGCCATGAAATTAAAAGACGCTTACTCTTTGGAAGGAAAGTTATGACCAACCTAGAGAGCATATTCAAAAGCAGAGACATTACTTTGCCAACAAAGGTCCATCTAGTCAAGGCTATGGTTTTTCCTGTGGTTATGTATGGATATGAGAGTTGGACTGTGAAGAAGGCTGAGCACCGAAGAATTGATGCTTTTGAACTGTGGTGTTGGAGAAGACTCTTGAGAGTCCCTTGGACTGCAAGGAGATCCAACCAGTCCATTCTGAAGGAGATCAGCCCTGGATGTTCTTTGGAGGTAATGATGCTAAAGCTGAAACTCCAGTACTTTGGCCACCTCATGTGAAGATTTGACCCATTGGAAAAGACTCTGATGCTGGGAGGGATTGGGGGCAGGAGGCAAAGGGGACAACAGAGGATGAGATGGCTGGATGGCATCACTGATTCTATGGACATGATTTTGAGTGAACTCCGGGAGTTGGTGATGGATAGGGAGGCCTGGCATGCTGCGATTCATGGGGTCTCAGAGTCGGACACGACGGAACGACTGAACGGAATACACACACACACACACACACACACACACACATATACATACATACGTAAATATGTTCCCTTGATATCTCTAATTTTCTTGAAGAAATCTCTAGTCTTTCCCATTCAATTATTTTCCTCTGTTTCTTTGCATTTTTAATGCAAATGGATGCTTTCGTACTGTGGTGCTGGAGAAGACTCTTGAGAATCCCTTGGACAGCAAGGAGATCAAACCAGTCAACTGTAAAGAAAATCCATCCTGAATATTCACTGGAAGGATTGATACTGGAGCTGAAACTACAATACTTTGGCTAGCTGATCTGAAGAACTGACTCATTGGAAAAGACCATGATGCTGGGAAAGATTAAAGGCAGAAGAAGGGGACGACAGAGGATGAGATGGTTGGATGGCATCACTGACTCAATGGACAAGACTTTGAGCATACTTTGTGAGAGAGTGAAGAACAGGGAAGCCTGGGGTGCTGCAGTCCATGTAGTCACAAAGAGTCGGACATGACTGAACACGACTGAACAACAATAAGCATAAACATGACTTAAAATAATCAGGTCTTTTTCAACACAGGTATCTATGTCATCATCTGTGCCACACTTGGACAATGTGCCTGAAATCTTAAAAACTTCATTGATTCTTTGGGGATTTCATGGACATATTGAGAATATAGCTTATCTATCATGTGTTGATAGATAATTACAGCAACAAGAACATTCTTATCTTTGAAAAATCTGGCCCAGTGGTTTTCATATTGTGACATTGATTCTTCACTTCATGACAATATCCCCCTGATCTTAAAATCAAAGGTGGGGAGGGGGCATATTCTCTGTGACTTATCAAATGCAATGGAAATATAACAATGAATTTTCAGCCACTAGGACATTCTAGGACACAAATCAGGGGGAAGCCAGCACATGGGCGAGTTGTCACAGTGAAGCTATTTTAGGCAGCCTGGAGATGGATGGTACTGGCAAAATAGAAGAGGGCACAAAAAGAAAGGTCAGGGAATAATAAGAAAAAAAAAAATTGGAAAAAGAGGCGCTTCAGGAAGATAGTATTTTTCCTAATAAGACTATTTAAAGAAAGAGTAGAAAAGAGGATTATCCACTAGAGGATTATTTAGTAAGCCAACACCATGGTTAAGTTTTTAGAGACATATAGTGACCTATTTTGTGATTTTCACCATCATTTTTTAACAGGAAGAAAGTATAGAACAGAAAATTTGGTCAAGGTCTTAAAACTGAAGATGGAAGAACTAGGATTCAACTTCAGGTTTATCTGATTCTTTTAGCATCCCACCCTCTTTCAAAACCCGATGCTATTGAAACTCTCAGAAGACTAGTATAATAAACAGTTCGGGCAACATATTCCAGCACTATGACTTTAGGCAGACTTTCTGCTGCTGCTGCTAAGTAGCTTCAGTTGTGTCCGACTCTGTGTGACCCCAGAGACAGCAGCCTACCAGGCTCCACCTTTCCTGGGATTCTCCAGGCAAGAACACCAGAGTGGGTTGCCATTTCCTTCTCCAATGCATGAAAGTGAAAAGTGAAAGTGAAGGCGTTCAGTCATGTCTGACTCTTAGCGACCCCATGGACTGCAGCCTACCAGGCTCCTCTGTCCATGGGATTTTCCAGGCAAGAGTACTGGAGTGAGGTGCCATCGCCTTCTCCAAGGCAGATTTTCTACCAGATAACAATTGAACTGTCCTTTAAAGGATACTCAAAATTTTTCTAAATGAATAAAGAAGGGTCCCATGTAGAAAGGAACTGTTGTTTAAAGCTCTGTCTTACAGTGTATGATGTGTGTCTAAATAAAGTCATAAGAAATGAGTGTGGAAGAGGTGGGCTTCCTAGGTGGCACTAGGGGTAAATAATATGCCTGCCAGTGCAGGAGATGTAAGATACTTGGGTTCGATCCCTGGGTTGGGAAGATCCCCTACAGGAGGTCATGGCAACCCACTCCAGTATCTTGCCCGGAGAATCCAATGGACAGAGGAGGCTGGCGGGCTACAGTCCATGGGGTCGCACAGAATTGGACACGACTAAAGTGACTTAGCATGCACGCACATGGAAGAGGCACAGGTTAATCTGGAAGGGTCTCAGGCTTTGGAATCAAACATAATAATTTAGAGTCACAGTCATATTGGGTCTAGGATAATTTATACAATCTAATGTTATATTTTCTCACTTATTCATGTATTCATCAATTACTTTATTCACTCTTTCATCAAATATTCCTTTGGGTGTATATTATGTACTACACAATATAATGATACTAGGGGTTACTTCTGAACAGAATAGCTACAATCCTCTATTTGTACAGTGCTTAAAGTCTCATGGAGGAGGCGCACGCTTAATGGCCAGCACTGAGCTTCTAGCTTGCATGTGTGAAAGGTAGCTGTGAAAACAGCGAAAGAAGCCTGCTGCTGCTTCTTATGCTCTGGATGCCAGCTACAGCGCAGTGTCTTTCAATTCAATAGTCCAAGGGCAGTCCCCTGACTTCTGCGACCCCAGTTCTGCTCATGATTTTGTGAGTACCTTTTCTTCTTCTATATTAAGTCTCTTCCTGCTTAAAATATCTAGCAGCTTTTTTTTTCCTGTTTCCTGAATTAAATCATGACCATAATAGTGAGTCCAAGCTATAAATAGACAAGTTACATAATATGTTAGGTGCTATGATAGCCAAAAACAAAATGACAAGTCAGTCAAACTTCACTTTCAATTCACCCATGGTTTGCAGCACTGAGCAGCACTGAAGAATGTGAGATCAAACTGCGTTCTCTTCCTGTTCTAAAATTCCACAAATCTAAAAGAAAAGTCATTCTACTCATAAAAAAGTATTTGTAAACACATCAGTATTTCATAAGATAGTTTCTGTCCTAAGGAATATCACTAGTCCTGACTTGATTCTTACAAGGATAAACGTCAAATTAGTTGTTATAATGGGAGGAAATCATTTAGCTACTTGGGAGTTTTCAGGTTCTAATGAAACTAGGTTAAAATTGATATGTCTCCTGTGTGAACAATGGTACACAGGTGTGAGAGAGTTTTACCACTGGAAAATATGGAGTGAGATAACTACACTTTAAGCTTTTGTTCTTGTTGTTGTTATCATCATACATGTTCCCTCAACTCATTGCCAATTTATTATTAAACCCAAGAAAATGAGTGTCTCCAATTCAGGAACAATTTGTATCTTTATTATGAGACAGGTAGACTGGGAGCAAAAAAGGTAATTTTGTATCTTCCAGGCACCATCATTTCTAAAGAAAGTTTGAAGAGAAGTCAACAAGTCAGTTGTCATCATCTCTACCCTCAATAATAAATGATTCATGAATAGAAATTATTGTTTAATAGCAACTTCTACACGCACCAAAACACTGTAGCTCCTTAGTTCAAACTCCCATGGGTTAAAAGTAATCATACAACCGAAAAACATTCTTATCCTATGCAAAAGATATCTAAACTTGCTGCTGGTACTGTTCAACTTCAATACTTGGTTTTTTTTTTTTTTTATTTTATTTAACTTTACAATATTTTATTGGTTTTGCCATATATCAAAATGAATACTTGGTGTTTTTATTCTTCTCTATTCTTCAGTCTGTAGGTATAAAAACCTCTGAAATAAATATAACTTTTTGTTGAGAAGGAAGAAGAAAGATCTTTTACTTTCTGCAATAGGTTTTTTTGAAAAGAATCACTGACCTATTGACTGATTAGTATGGCAGGGAAATGTGTGTGTACATGTGTGTGTGTATATGTGTGTGTGTGTGTGTGTGTGTGTACATTTTTCCCCTTTCATAGAATAGACTCGGAGAAGAAAATAGCAACCCACTCTGGTATTCTTGCCTAGAGAATCCTGTGGACAGAGGAGCCTGGTGGGCTGCCATCTATGGGGTCGCCCAGAGTCGGGTATGACTGAAGCAACTTAGAATGCATGCGTGCATTGGAGAAGGAAATGGCAACCCACTCCAGTATTCTTGCCTGGAGACTCCCAAGGACAGAGGAGCCTGGTGGGCTGCCCTCTTTGGGACGGCACAGAGTCGGGCATGACTGAAGCGACTTAGCAGCAGCAGCATAGAATAGGCTGGGTTGCCATGCCCTCCTCCAGGGGATCTTCCAAACCCAGGGACTGAACCCAGATCTCCTGCATTGCAGGTGGATTCTTTATCAACTGAGCCACCAGAGAAACTCTTAGAATAGGCAGATCACCACATTCTGTATAGAAATGAGTGACTGTCCCTCTATCAGAAATCCTTTCCACACCCTGAATGCTTTGTTTTTTCATTGAACTGTTGGACTCTACAGTACAGTTTAATAGCAGTAGAGGGAAAAACAATTCCTTGATAGCAAAGGATGTATCTTCATTTTCTCACTCTCTTTGTCATCTAGCCTAATGCTTGGTAATTTGACACAACTCAATAAATTTGACTGATCATCTTGAAATACATATGAAGGCCAATTAAAAAAAAAATCTGACCAATTTGGTCAAGCCTAACAAACCTAAAGGGGAACAAACAAACACTTGCCCATAGATAAAGGGAACGAGTAGGAAGCTAAAAAGTCTTAGAAGGATGATACAATTCAAAAAGAGAGCTTGGTCAGGTGTATAAACCACTGGGATGATGTGGAATGAGAGTGAAGGTAGTTAAAACTATCAGGGTTACAGCAACTGCAATGTTAAAAAGTTCAGGTGAAGTAAAATCCAAATATTTTAGTACAATAAACTTGGACTTAAGGGCATAAAAATTGTGTCAACTTCAAATCAAGGCTGAATGCTTATCATGGTTAATTTTGTGTTAACATGGCTAGACAATGGTGACCAGTTATTTGGTCAAAAATTAGTCTAGATGTTGCTCTAAAAATATTTTTCACATACAGTTAACTTTTCTAATTGATTGACTTTAAAAAGTTGCTGTGCGTAGTTTGGGTGGGCCTCACCCAATCAGTTGAAGGTTTTAAGAGCAAACGTTTCTCAGAGAAGGAATTTATACTACAGACTGCAACATACAGATTCTGCCCATGTTTCTAACCTTTAGAATCAAAAATGCAAAATCATCTCTTATCCGAATCTGCAACTTGCTAGCTTGCCTCGCAGATTTTGGGCTTGTCATCCCCCAGTCATATGGTCTATTTCTTTAAGAAGCTGTCTATCTGTGTACCTACCTACCTACTTGTCTATGTGCTTTCTATGTACTTGTCTGACTATCTCTGTTTATTTGGCTTTCTCCAGCTAATAAAAGCTGATAACATAAACCAGGAACAGTATCACTTAGGTTACACTGCAAGCCTCCGTCACCTATTGACCTAAACTATTTAACTATGTTGGTTGTTCAGTCATGTCCAACTATTTGTTACCCCATGGACTGTAGCCTACCAGGCTCCTCTGTCCATGGAATTTTCCAGGCAGGAATACTGGAGAAGCCATTCCCTTCTCTAGGGGATCGTCCCAATCCAGGGATCAACCTGGGTCTCCTGCACTGCAGGGAGAGCTTTACCATCTGAGTCACCAGGGAAGTCCATAGACTTAAAAGTCCATTATTTTCTGATAACTGGGGTTGCCATGAATGTGTCTTAGGTGACTTCTAAAGCTTCACTTTTCAGATACTCAGAACATTTTTGAAGGGCAACTCCTCAGTGGGTTTGAGCAAAAAAAAAAAAAAATTTAGCATTCCAGTTCAAGATCCTCTCCCTATCCTTCCCATTCCTTCTTCTTTCTTGGTGTGGGTACATAATTTTCACTAGAACAATGGAGGCAGACTTCTATAACTCATTGTCTGCATCACAGTCCCTTGGGGGCTGTCCTCCTAAAACAGACTTCTGGAAAGAAAATTTGGTTTATTTCTCTCCTACTTAATATCTTTCAGTGCTTCCTCAGCTCCTTAGCAAAAAGGCTAAACTAAAATATGACATCCACAACCCACTGTAACTATCCTGACCTCTCTTTTACTGTATCTCTAGGTCCCACCTAGTACTCTCTCTCTCCCTCTCTTCCTCTGATCAAGCCTCGATGGAATTTCTGGTTCCATGCCTTGCTTTATCGTTATTCTGCATTTTTTTTTTTTTTTTTTTTGCCACACTACACAAGATATTATGTATCTGTTATGAAACAACAGACGGGTTCCAAGTAGGAAAAGGAGTACGTCAAGGCTGTATATTGTCACCATGTTTATTTAACTTATATGCAGAGTACATCATGAGAAATGCTGGACTGGAAGAAACACAAGTTGGAATCAGGATTGCTGGGAGAAATATCAATAACCTCAGATATGCGGATGACACCACCCTTATGGCAGAAAGTGAAGAGGAACTCAAAAGCCTCTTGATGAAAGTGAAAGTGGAGAGTGAAAAGGTTGGCTTAAAGCTCAACATTCAGAAAACGAAGATCATGGCATCTGGTCCCATCACTTCATGGGAAATAGTTGGAGAAACAGTGGAAACAGTGTCAGACTTTATTTTTCTGGGCTCCAAAATCACTGCAGATGGTGACTGCAGCCATGAAATTAAAAGACGCTTACTCCTTGGAAGGAAAGTTATGACCAACCTAGATAGCATATTCAAAAGCAGAGACATTACTTTACCAACAAAGGTTCGCCTAGTCAAGGCTATGGTCTTTCCTGTGGTCATGTATGGATGTGAGAGCTGGACTGTGAAGAAGGCTGAGTGCCAAAGAATTGATGCTTTTGAACTGTGGTGTTGGAGAAGACTCTTGAGAGTCCCTTGGAGTGCAAGGAGATCCAACCAGTCCATTCTGAAGGAGATCAGCCCTGGGATTTCTTTGGAGGGAATGATGCTAAAGCTGAAACTCCAGTATTTTGGCCACCTCATGCGAAGAGTTGACTCATTGGAGAAGACTCTGATGCTGGGAGGGATTGAGGGCAGGAGGAGAAGGGGACGACAGAGGATGAGATGGCTGGATGGCATCACTGACTCGATGAATGTGAATCTGAGTGACCTCCGGGAGCTGGTGATGGACAGGGAGGCCTGGCGTGCTGCGGTTCATGAGGTCACAAAGAGTCGGACACGACTGAGCGACTGATCTGATCTGACACAAGATATTAGTTCCTCATGGAACTAGGTATGGGTTCCATTAGGTATGGAACCCATGCCCCCTGCATTGGATGTATGGGGTCTTAACCACTGGACTGTCAAGCAAGTTCCCTCACTCTGCGTCTTTGAAATGCTTAAACCTCACACACTTATCAACCTCATATGCTTTAGGGTTGAGAGTAAAACCAAGTTCCATGTGAAGTCTGCTTCACTCCCAGGCATAAGCAGATATTACGATATCTTCTTTCATGGAACCACTGCTGTTTGAGAGCACTCCACCTTCACTGAAACAATTGTCAAAACCCTCACATTTGTTAACCTCCATATCTACTTCCATACTAGATTTTGTCCTTTTTGAAAACAGTCTCTAGGGATCCAGGGTTGAATTTGAAGTACATGCCTTAGTGTGTGGCACAGAGACACTCAATGAATTATTATTAAGTGAATAATGATAGAAATGTAAAGAGGTTTGGCTAGTAACTGGCTTCAGCATAATTCAGAGCATTAGTCGTTAGCTGTTTCTTCCTCAGCTGAGACCATTTCTTTTATTTCTGTTTTACAATATGGACTCTGAAAACCTAACAACTTTACTTTTCAATAGCTGAATTGCATCAATTTGGTGAACTTATAATGGGTTTGTTTTATTCAACACCTTGTTTTATTCACCATCTTCAGTTGTAAATTCTTTTCATGGGGTTTCTATGGTTTAATGATAACCAGAAATGACTCAAGCAGTTAAAGAATTCACTTCATTAGTGCAGAGTGTACTAATTTGCATCACAAAACAATTCATTTAAATACAGAAAGCTGCTCTGCATGTCTCTTCTTCATGCCTAGTATAATTGTACCTTTATTAATGCAAACTCTCAAGGTATCCATCTTAACTTGCTCATTCTCCAGCTGTCAGGAAGGGCGAAGACTGATATTTTTTTCTGATGCTTTTAAGATGTGAAGCAAAACCGAGGCTATAAGGTAAAAATCGATGCTGATTAGGAATACTGAATTCACTCTTGCAGTAAAATAGCATGAATGACCTCTGTTTTATAGTGGCAGGATCATGGCAGGGACCTGAGTCTAAATCCTGAGTTCAACGTTTCCATCAAATTAATTTATAAATGCACGTGAGTCAGTGAGTGAGTGTTGGTCTCTTAGTCATGTCCAACTCTTTGCGACCCCATGGATTGTAGCCCATCAAGCTTCTCTGTCCATGGAATTCTCCAGGCAAGAATACTGGAGTGAGTAGCCTTTCCCTTCTCCAGGGGATGTTCCCAATGTAAGGATCAAACCTGGTCTCCTGCATTGAAGGCAGATTCTTTACCACTGAGTCACCTGGGAAGCCCTTATAATGATACAACTAAAGTGTAATATGATATTATAGAAAAAATAGGTGCTTTGGAGTCAGCAGACCTAGGATAAAGTTCTTCTCTAGTATGCCTTCTCTGTAAAATTTAGACTCATTCTTTATTGGCTGGCTGTGAGGATAGAATGAAAGGGTGGATACAAAGTGCATAGCAGAATGCTCTGTGCTCAGGAGGTGATGGGTAAATGTTAGAGACCCATCAGTGATGAATTAGGCAATATATGCCATATTCTTTTCTAGCTTCCTCCTTCCTTTCTGTATGTATCTATTAATTATCATGGGTTAAAACCCTTGTAAAGGGAGGTTCATATTCAAACTTGTAGAGCTATTTCAAAACACCCAGTCTTCATTGTCCCTCCCCTTCTCTTCACAATGAGCAGATACTTTTCTGATGTACAATCCACTTCTAAATCTGAACAGAAAATTATCTGCTAAAGTTATTTATGACTGAACTGATATTCATTGACAATAAACTCGGACTCCTCTCTGTGTCCTGAGTGCTTCTGGAAAGGCGCTTGATGCAGTCAAAGCTATTGGAGGTCATTGCTAAGAGGATGGAAACCAGTAGAAAGAGCTGCCATTTTCTGAACACCTACAGCATGGACATCTCTGTGACCAACACTGAACACTGCTGCTGCTGCTGCTAAATCGCTTCAGTCGTATCCGACTGTGTGACCCCACAGATGGCAGCCCACCAGGCTCCCCGTCCCTGGGATTCTCCAGGCAAGAACACTGGAGTGGGTTGCCATTTCCTTCTCTAATGCATGAAAAGTGAAAAGTGAAAGTGAAGTCAGTCTCTCTGTTTCACGGCCATTGTGAAGGCAGGCATTCCTGTATATAATTCATGGATAAGAAAATAAGGGTCAGAAAAAGAAATCATCACTTGATCAAAGACACATCATTACAGAAGGAAAACTATTGAATCCTTATTTTTCATCATTTTAAGACCAGTGTATTCTCTAGTGAATCCTAATTGCCTGCCACACTCAGATGTATCCTATGATGAAGAAGGAGTCAGATTCTTGTAGGAAAAAAAAAAAATGAAAGCTGTGTACTAGACTCAGATATCTGCCTCATAGAGCTGGTGGGTAAATGTTCAAACATCAGTGACTTTACATGTGGGTCTCCTCTCTTTTCATCTTTCATGTTGATTCAATCTCATTATGAGGCCCAGGGAGCTATAGATGACAGACCCCATACTGTCGACAGAAATATTTAAGAGCTATAAATCAAATAATGGCATAGTTAAAGGTATTTGACCTTCTGACCTGAAAGATCAAACTTGATTTTAGAACTACTGCACTTCTTGGAGTTCTGAGCCAACCACGGTAGTGCTAGCAGATATGTCTCCTAAACCACAACCCCCGGTCCCAAATCTGCAGTCGAGTGTTTTCTCCGCTCCCTCTGGCTCATCCCACAATGAGGAGGGCCTTGGGGACACTTGTGTGAATCCCCCATCCATATATTCAAGCTCCATCCATATTTCTACACACATTCATCCTGTGGCCATATTGTCCTAAGATGTGCCTCCAAACAAATAGAGCAGTAGGAGGTAATGGGAAAATTTAGACAGTAGACACAGAGATCCCAAGAGCCTGTAGTGCACATACGCATTCATGGGCTCCACATAGTTAGGTGTCTGATTCTACTGGCTCTTTATCACATAAGGAAGTGTGTGTTGAGAGGAGGCCAGATGCCCAGGACAGGGCGCAAACCACTCTTGACCTAGTCTACATGTGGCTGGCTGATGTGTTTTACCCTTGAAGACCAGGAATTCAGGGCCAGTTCTCATGATAGTCTCTGTGTTCCATGAGCTACCATTCCTGTTGGAAGTTCCATTCATACTCCCCCACCCCCATGGTAACTTGGGAATTGTGCTAATTTTATCCTTTTCACATTCTTTTCTGTCTCTTTCCACTTTGTCCTCCTTTCCATTTTATTTTTAGAAAGATTGTCTCAAGAATCAGGCAGCCTGAAGTTAAATACTGGCTCCCTCACTTACTGCTCACAGGGTGTTGGGTTACTACTCGGTGTCTCTGGGCTGCCAGTTCCTTATTTTGGAACACTGTGTACTAGGAGGTTGATCTTATTTGCCTGTGGTGGGGATTGCAGGAGGCCAGGTATGTGATGCACTTAGCTCAGTGCCTATCACATTTTAATGACTTAATAAATGCTAGTTTCCTTTCCCTCCTTCTTTGCCTCCCTCCCTCTTTACCTTTCAATTTTTCACTTGACACTTTTCTCTTTTGCTTCCTACCTCTGTTTGTATTCCTTATTTACCTACTTTGTATTCCTTATTTAACTACTGACTACTCTGTAACTGCCACAGGTCTGACGTACAGTGATTCTCAACTGAGGATGGTTTTCATCCCCAGAGGATGTTTAGCAATGCCTGGATACATTTTTAGGTATGACCTAAATCAAATCCCTTATGATTATACAGTGGAAGTAAGAAATAGATTTAAGGGCCTAGATCTGATAGATAGAGTGCCTGATGAACTATGGAATGAGGTTCATGACATTGTCCAGGAGACAGGGATCAAGACCATCCCCGTGGAAAAGAAATGCAAAAAAGCAAAATGGCTGTCTGGGGAGGCCTTACAAATAGCTGTGAAAAGAAGAGAAGCAAAAAGCAAAGGAGAAAAGGAAAGATATAAACATCTAAATGCAGAGTTCCAAAGAATAGCAAGAAGAGATAAGAAAGCCTTCTTCAGCGATCAATGCAAAGAAATAGAGGCAAACAACAGAATGGGAAAGACTAGGGATCTCTTCAAGAAAATCAGAGATACCAAAGGAACATTTCATGCAAAGATGGGCACAATAAAGGACAGAAATGGTATGGACCTAACAGAAGCAGAAGATATTAAGAAGAGGTGGCAAGAATACACAGAAGAACTGTACAAAAAAGAGCTTCACGACCCAGATAATCATGATGATGTGATCACTGACCTAGAGCCAGACATCCTGGAATGTGAAGTCAAATGGGCCTTAGAAAGCATCACTACAAACAAAGCTAGTGGAGGTGATGGAATTCCAGTGGAGCTATTCCAAATCCTGAAAGATGATGCTGTGAAAATGCTACACTCAATATGCCAGCAAATTTGGAAAACTCAGCAGTGGCCACAGGACTGGAAAAGGTCAGTTTTCATTCCAATCCCAAAGAAAGGCAATACCAAAGAGTGCTCAAACTACCGCACAATTGCACTCATCTCACACGCTAGTAAAGTAATGCTCAAAATTCTCCAAGCCAGGCTTCAGCAATATGTGAACCGTGAACTTCCTGATGTTCAAGCTGGATTTAGAAAAGGCAGAGGAACCAGAGATCAAATTGCCAACATCCGCTGGATCATCGAAAAAGCAAGAGAGTTCCAGAAAAACATCTATTTGTGCTTTATTGACTATGCCAAAGCCTTTGACTGTGTAGATCACAATAAACTATGGAAAATTCTGAAGGAGATGGGAATACCAGACCACCTGATCTGCCTCTTGAGAAATCTGTATGCAGGTCAGGAAGCAACAGTTAGAACTGGTCATGGAACAACAGACTGGTTCCAAATAGGAAAAGGAGTACGTCAAGGCTGCATATTGTCACCATGTTTCTTTAACTTATATGCAGAGTACATCATGAGAAATGCTGGACTGGAAGAAACACAAGTTGGAATCAAGATTGCTGGGAGAAATATCAATAACCTCAGATATGCAGATGACACCACTCTTATGGCAGAAAGTGAAGAGGGGCTAAAAAGCCTCTTGATGAAAGTGAAAGTGGAGAGTGAAAAGGTTGGCTTAAAGCTCAACATTCAGAGGCATCTGGTCCCATCACTACATGGGAAATAGATGGAGAAACAGTGGAAACAGTGTCAGAATTTATTTTTCTGGGCTCCAAAATCACTGCAGATGGTGACTGCAGCCATGAAATTAAAAGACGCTTACTCCTTGGAAGGAAAGTTATGAACAACCTAGATAGCATGTTCGAAAGCAGAGACATTACTTTACGAACAAAGGTTCGCCTAGTCAAGGCTATGGTCTTTCCTGTGGTCATGTATGGATGTAAGAGCTGGACTGTGAAGAAGGCTGAGCGCCGAAGAATTGATGCTTTTGAACTGTGGTGTTGGAGAAGACTCTTGAGAGTCCCTTGGACTGCAAGGAGATCCAACCGGTCCATTCTGAAGGAGATCAACCCTGGGATTTCTTTGGAAGGAATGATGCTAAAGCTGAAACTCCAGTATTTTGGCCACCTCATGCGAAGAGTTGACTCATTGGAGAAGACTCTGATGCTGGGAGGGATTGAGGGCAGGAGGAGAAGGGGACGACAGAGGATGAGATGGCTGGATGGCATCACTGGCTTGATGGGTGTGAGTCTGAGTGACCTCTGGGAGCTGGTGATGGACAGGGAGGCCTGGCATGCTGCGGTTCTGGGGGTCGCAAAGAGTCGGACACGACTGAGCGACTGATCTGATCTGATCTGGATACATTTTTGGCACTACTAAAAGGATGCTAATACTTCTAGTAGGTGGAATGAGGGATGCTTCAAAATATCTTATAATCCATAGGACAGTTCTGATCCGCCCAACAACAAAAAATTATCCATCCCAAATGTCAGTGGTGCTGAATTTGAGACTCCTGTTCTAGAGGTTCTGATATACATAAGGTATCATTTTCAGTGTCCAGGTCTCATGAGAGAGACAGACAAAACGCTAACAACATCTTAAGTAGCAAGTACAGATTACTACAGCAGAAGAAAAGAGAAGCTATTGAATCCTCCTAAGAGTATACCAAAAAGTCTCTCAAAATAATGATATGTAATAAATATTAAAGAAGTGAATTCATGAAATTAAATTAATATTCAATTAAATATTAAATAAATTTCTACTTTCTGTGTGCTTTATATATACCAGCTATTGGGCTATACCCTTTCCAAGCATTGTGGGAGAATGTGTTGTTGGTGAACTTTGTGAAGGGAGGGACAAAATTTGTCTTCAGCATTTGTATCAAAGCAAGGTTAAATCAGGCACTCAATAAATTTATGTTGAATGGATAGATGGACTGTAAATATCTTAGCTCTAAGCTTAGAATATAGCAGGCATACAGTAAACAATACTTATTGTATTTTTTAATGCTACATAATGTGTGTTATATTAATTTAAATAGACTCTACACTAGGAAATCTTCATGTAAGTTGGTTTGTGACTTCAGGGTTCAAGCTATCAATTACACAAGACCCAGAAATTATTCAGGGATACAAACTGAGAAGAGGTAAAGGTTAACACATTACAAATGGAAAAACATATACCAAGTCATGGAGACAAGGGCCGTCGTGAGGTAATGATGATTAGACTACATAAGGACAGCAGAAATCGTGAGGCAGAACAACATCCATGAAGCTGGAAAGACTGCCTGTGGTCAGATTGCAGAGGGCCCTGGATGCCGTGCTAGGAGCGTGGGATCTGGTCTAAGATCTCAGCTACTGACAGTTTCACCAATAAGTACTTCTTGTGCACTTACGCCTTCAATCCCTGGACACGGGTTAAAGTTCAGGGAACATTCATAACCCTGCTCAAGGCACAATGAGAAGCTGGTAAAAAGAAAAGTAACTGTGGGATAAAACCTGGATTTGGGAGCACTGGCAGAATGAAATATCCTAAGGAACGGGGCAAGTAAACCAGTGCAGAATAACTACCTAGGAAACTGATTGCACACAAATCCAAAATTATATGATGCCAACCTCATTGTCTAACATCTTTCATGCAATTAAGACTTCACTATTAAGATTTCTCTGTTTCCCGTCATTATCACCCTTTGTGTTACAGTGTTTTTCTGCCTCACAGGTGCGACAGGTGCAGGCATTTTTGGCACCAAACAGTTAAGACTGCTGCCAGAAAGTTTTGCCACACAGCAAGACTTCCAAGCTCAATCAGGGCCTGATTTTGATTCTCTATGAAACTCTTCAACTCAGCTTCAGAAACGAGACCCTGAAATAAATTACCCCTGTTTCATTGAACAGAGCCAATGACCAGAGAATACCAGTCAGTAAGGCCCCCTCAGACCTATCAGTCTTAATTCTACTTATTCTTTAAGAACCAGCATATTAAGTGCTATTATGTATTATCTAGTTATCAAGCAACAGGAATTTGCTAAGTGGCATATATAGTGAAGGACAGGGAAGCTTGGTGTGTTGCAGTCCATGGGGTTGCAGAGTCGGACACAACAGAGTGACTGAACAACAACAGCAATATATAGATAGAGAATCAGATATATTAGATCTGGCTCATGTAATCCTCCCAGCAACTCTATGACTAGATAGTCTTCATTTAGCAAGTAAAGAAAGTCTTAGAAATAAAATAACATCAACTAATATTTATTAACAAAGAAATAAATGGTAATAAACATTTTTTATACTTTTTCATGTATATCTCATTTTATTTTTATAAAATATTTTCTATAGATTCATTATGGATTCTCCTTCAATGCACCTGCACCAGAGTGATGCTCCAAAGTATTCAGTTTCTACCTCTGTACTCCCTGACCCTGAGTGACTCTTAGGTGCTTAAGCAATGCATAAAGATATAAAGGAGGAAAGAAGGAAAGGAAGAGATGATAAGTTTAAAAAAAAAGAAGGTAAAATATAATGAAGTTCATAACACTCTAATGAAAATAAAAATTAGTAAAATAATATGTAACATCCAGTGTAGTCAGCTTGACAGTGGAAGTATACACAAGATAATACAACATAAATACAAGGTATTGCATCAGTTTGGGGATTCATGAAACATTTACATGAGGATGTTCTGTTTGGTTAAGTCCTACACTATGAAGAGGAGTTGCCTGGACAATGAAGAGGGATGAAGTCACGGTCCACATATGGTTGAACAAAGATGTAGGCATGAAAAGATACTCCATAAATCTTACAGAATCCCAACAATCAAGACTTTTAGTCAAATAAAGATGCCAGTTGTACATACATGGGACTTACTCCTTAACTCTAGTTAAGGGACATTTGATCTAGTTATGAGGGATATTTGGCAAGGACCTTTAATTGTACATAAACCAAAAAACAAAAACCTCATCAATTCAATATTTCACTTCACCTAGACATGAACACTATATACTGGTCCCCTTAATTGTTTCAGCACCTCGGATCACAGCCTAGAGTTCTGAATATTAGATGTAGCATAGTCCCCACCACACATCTGCCCGGCTGACCTGTGGTTGTCTTTGCAGTCTGGTGGAGGAAATTGCCTTAGAAAGACACTGACTTCTCAGAATCACCAGGAAACTGTGATTCTTACCAATGGCGTAGCATTTAATCATTTATTAGAGTTACTTATGAACAGATGCTAGCTCCTCAAAAATTAATAGAGACCTTGAGGTTTGGACCATAATTAACATATTTTGTCCTCCCATGGTATACCATTTAGTGACACGTCCTTAGGAAAATCTTAGATAATATACAATCAATTAATTAATTAAAGAATGAAGAGTCTAACTCTCCAAAGAATTTTCTGCAAGAAAAAAAAACTGCATTCCAGTCACCAACTACAAGAATTGCAAATATTAAAAAAAAAAGAATTGTAGATATTGTAGCATTGTTGCAAAAAAAAAAAAAAAAAGCAGCATGGGAAAATACATAAAACTACTACTCAAAGAATTACAATGATGATGGGGTAGGGGCAGATGGTGATGCAATGTGCTAATCACAGAAATAGACAATATTGGAATATAAAATCGGTTATAAATCAAGATGAAGAAGAAACAAAGAAAGTTCATTTGTAACAGTCAGCAAAAGATTATAGTAATAACTGGACACTGAAAAATTTACTGTGGGAAGTACTCCTATGCCCCTATGCTATCAACATTATATGCTAAGGATAAGACAAGAGACCACAGTCATACGGAAGCCTTAGAAAAAAAGCAATGGATCAAAATTTAATTTAACAACTCAGCAAACATGCATAATGTATCTAACCTGGACTGAGAATTAGGCCGTAAAAATACAAAGATGAATGGGACAAAGACAAATGAGCTCGTGATCTACTGGGGCCAAATGAGTTGCATGGCAGCTTTTTGTTAATAATGTGTTAAGTGTTATAATAGAAGTATATTTGCAGTGCATTGGAAACAAAGAGGAGAGAACAGTTGAATCTATCTGAGGCGTACAGGGATAAAAAAAAGAAAAACTATGGAAAAGCAAAGACATTAGAAATTGGTATTTAGGGTTCATGAAAAGTTTCCCAAATGGACAAAGGGGAGAAAAGGACAAATTTTCCGTCACTCAAGACCATGAAACAAGGCAACGAGATGCATACATTTTTGGTGTCTTGGAAAAACCTTTCCTAAAGTAGCAGAATGTAATTGAAGTATTAGCTACTCTTTAAAGGATGAAACACAAGGAGTAGCTGGGTTATCAAAAGCTCTGAATGATGTGCTAGCAAAACTGGAATTTTATTTTTCCTTACTGGACAAAATATTAAAAACTTCAAAATGAGAAGATGTAATCAGAGAATGCTTTGGAAAATCTGTCCAGTACCATGGTCAAAATAAAGAGAGTTTGGTGAGGTCTTAAAGAGATTGTGGTAGAGAAGTCAGTTAAGTGGTGATATTTAGGAGATTCAAACTGAGAAAGAAAAGGGTAAATATTCGAAGATATCCACAGACCCAATTCTGGCATAACTTCTTGCTAGTGGCCTTTTTAAGAAGAGTCTAGATATCTAACCATATAGGTATTTGTAGATGACATTACATAAACACACTTGTGGCCAGCATTACATAAAAGACATTTGTTCTATAAAATGGTTGTCCTTGCATCCCATGGTTCTTTTATGGCACATAAATATCCAATAGACACTTGATGTGTGAATGAATGAAAGCACCATATAAATTTATGTTCACAGCTTTTTCTCTTCAAGTAGCAGATTTAGATTCCTATAAGGGGATTGTTTGAGGGCTTTCCAGGTGGTGCAGTGGTAAAGAATTTGTCTGCAAGCAATAAATGCTGGAGAGGGTGTGGAGAAAAGGGAACCCTCTTACACTGTTGGTGGGAATGCAAACTAGTACAGCCACTATGGAGAACAGTATGGAGAATCCTTAAAAAACTGGAAATAGAACTGCCTTATGATCCAGCAATCCCACTGCTGGGCATACACACAGAGGAAACCGAATTGAAAGAGACACGTGTACCCCAATGTTCATTGCAGCACTGTTTATAATAGCCAGGACATGGAAGCAACCTAGATGCCCATCAGCAGATGAATGGATCAGAAAGCTGTGGTACATATACACAATGGAGTATTACTCAGACATTAAAAAGAATACATTTGAATAAGTTCTAATGAGGTGGATGAAACTGGAGCCTATTATACAGAGTGAAGTAAGCCAGAAAGAAAAACACCAATATACTAACGCATATATATGGAATTTAGAAAGATGGTAACAATAACCCTGTATACAAAACAGCAAAAGAGACACTGATGTATAGAACAGTCTTTTGGACTCTGTGGGAGAGGGAGAGGGTGGGATGATTTGGGAGAATGGCACTGAAACATGTATAATATCATATATGAAACGAGTCGCCAGTTCAGGTTCGATGCAGGACGCTTGGGGCTGGTGCACTGGGATGACCCAGAGGGATGGTATAGGGAAGGAGGTGGGAGGAGGGTTCAGGATGGGGAACATGTGTATACCTGTGATGGATTCATGTTGATGTATGGCAAAACCAATACAATATTGTAAAGTTAAAAAATAAAATAAAAAAGAATTTGTCTGCCAGTGCAGGTGGTGCAAGAGACGTGGATTTGATCCCTGGATCAGGGAGTAGGAAATGGCAACCCACTCCATCATCCTTGCTTGGAAAATTCTGCGGTCACAAAGAGCTGGATATAACTGAGCACACACAAACACACACGGGGATTATTTATTTCAGACTTGTTTGCCTCAGGGACATTGAGCAGGTGGGACACCAGCAATAGAAGTGG
This sequence comes from Tragelaphus eurycerus, assembly GCA_935064755.1. Classification (NCBI taxonomy): domain Eukaryota; kingdom Metazoa; phylum Chordata; class Mammalia; order Artiodactyla; family Bovidae; genus Tragelaphus; species Tragelaphus eurycerus. The sequence goes on from CAKXYN010000043.1 coordinate 12,829,869, forward strand.
TGCCTGATTTCATCAATAGCATAACGTCTTAACAAGAAAACTAATTTTCACCCATTTATGAAAGACTGAGTGAATGTAGTCCTTAGCATTAAAACAATAATAAAACACAAAGCCTATCAACTCAATAAGCTATTTCAATGAACCCCAAATCCTAGGGTCATGAGTAGTATTGATTTAAATGAAGATACACAGGGTCACAGGCATCACTGCTTGTTCTATTTTAGCAAAGCCATGCTGATACACTTATTTAAAACAGAAAAATAAAATATTTTAGTTATTTTCATTTTAATATGTAAGCTGATGTGACTTTTTTGTGTAGACCTTTCTTTAAAAACTGTTTTTGCTTGCCATAAAATCCCCTATTTATCAGTATTGGAAAGAATGCTTCATTCAAAGGCTTCACATCCTAGAACTTTTCTGCAACAATTTAGTCTCTGGTAAGAGACTGAATATCTTTGATCCTCAGATCCTTATGAACAAAGTAGGACTGATGACACACTCATTTTTGGAAAGAGCATATAAGACAATGTATGGAAAATGTCTCTACTTGAGCACACATAAAGGTTCAGAATTCTGTTTATCCCTCCTTCCCCTGCTCATTGCTCTCATTTCCTTTTCTATCCCCAAAGGCATGTGTTTTCTCAAACAACAACCAGAAGACAAAATTTCCACAGAGTTCAGAGAAGATCTCAAATTAAAACCTCTGTCTCCTTAAGAAGAATTTCAGATATTTTAGCAATAATTCAAACACACAGAGCTCTCCTTGTCTCAGGTAAGGGTCTTTCCAAAATAATCTTTCAGAGCAAAGTATGATAATCCATTGTACATGTGTTTGAGCAACATAGTTAGGCTCGGACTTTGCATTTCAGGGACAAAATAAACTTAAGATGTCTCACCTCAGACAATGATAACACTCCCAAACTACCCACTGCCAAACAAATTTGCTTTGCCAGACTCCAAACAGGAGAACAAATTTGTGTTCTGGTTATCTATGAGATAACCTTCCCTGACCTAGAGATAACAGTGGAATTAAGGGCTAAAGCCAGCATTTGGCATGGTGTGTTTGTTTAATTTGATGTTATCCTAGTGGTAATGGCTTTGTTTCCATCCTGATGGCTCAAATTCCTTAGCCTGAACTTGCTTATTATAATGTGTCTGTGATCAATTTTGTACAGAAACACTATATAAAGTAAGCAAGAGTTGGAGCCCATAATGGCATTACTAATCTACTATTTTAAACTCTCATTCAGTAGGATACAATTGCCATTTTCCTAATGTCACAGTGAAAGTAAGTCCTATACCATCACTGGAGATTAAAAAGCCCTTGAAGATGTATTACGTAACCTTTATTTCTAGAAACATTTCTGTTCCTGTCTGGGGGAAAGAGCAGAATTATTTAAAGAAAGAAGTTACAGCTGAGTCAGGGAATGGAGGAAAAACTGGCTGAGATGTATTACTGATAGCTACTAAAAGAAACTGAGAATTAGAAAGAAAGAAAGGTGGGAAAGGAATAGCATATAAAAGCTATTTAAATTTTTTTTTTTTTTTTTTTTTTTGCAATTCAGCCCAGGATGAGGGAATTCCCTGGTGACTTATACAGTAAAGAATCTGCCTGCAATGCAGGAGACCAAGGTTCAATCCCAGGGTCAGAACAAGATTCCCTGGAGTAGGAATGGCTACCCCCACCAGTATGCTTGCCTGAAGAACTCCATGGGGATAGGGAGAAAACTGAGATATATGCTTTCTCTCTGGAAGAAAGCTGTCTGCTGGGGCAAAATATCTGACTACACCATAATAAAGATCTCTTCATGAAAATTAGAGATACCAAGGGAACATTTCATGCAAAGATGGGCTCAATAAAGGACAGAAATGGTATGGATTTAACAGAAGCAGAAGACATTAAGAAGAGGTGGCAAGAGTACACAGAAAATTATACAAAAAAGATCATCATTACCCAGATAACCACAATAGTGTGATCACTCACCTAGAGCCAAACATCCTGGATTGCGAAGTCAAGATGGCCTTAGGAAGCATCACTATGGACAAAGCCAGTGAAAGTGATGGAATTCCAGTTGAGCTATTCAAATCCTAAAAGATGATGCTGTGAAAGTGCTGCACTCAATATGTCAGCAAAATTTAGAAAACTCAGCAGTGGCCACAGGCCTGGAAAATGTCAGTTTCCAACCAAATCCTAAAGAAGGCCAATGCCAAAGAATGCTCAAACTACCGCACAACTGCACTCATCTCACACGCTAGCAAAGTCATGCTCAAAATTCTCCAACCAAGACTTCAACAGTATGTGAACCATGAACTTCCAAATGTTCAAGCTAGATTTAGAAAAGGTAGAGAAACCAGAGATCAAATTGCCGACATGCGTTGGATCATAAAAAAAGTTCCAGAAAAACATCTACTTCTGCTTTATTGACTACACCAAAGACTTTGACTGTGTGGATCACCACACATTGTGGAAAATTCTTAAAGAGATGGGAATACAAGACCATCTGATCTGCCTCCTGAGAAATCTGTATGCAGGTCAAGAAGCAACAGTTAGAACCTCATATGGAACAACAGACTGTTTCCAAATTGGGAAAGGAGTACATCAAGGATGTATATTGTCACTCTGCTTATTTAACTTATATGCAGAGTACATCATGTGAAATGCCAGGCTAGATGAAGCACAAGCTGGAATCAAGATTGCTGGCAAAAATATCAATAATCTCAGATATGCAGATGACACTATCCTTATGCCACAAAGTGAAGAACTAAAGAGCCTCTTGATGAAAGTGAAAGAGGAAAGTAAAAATGTGGGCTTAAAGTTCAACATTCAGAAAACTAAATCATAGCATCTGGTCCCATCACTTCATGGCAAATAGATGGCGCAAGAGTGGAAACTGTGACAGACTTTATTTTCCTTGGCTTTAAAATCACTGCAGATGGTGATTGCACCCATGAAATTAAAAGACGCTTTCTCCTTGGAAGAAAAGCTATGACCAACCTAGACAGCATATTAAAAAGCAGAGACATTACTTTGCCAACAAAGATTCATCTAATTAAATCTATGGTTTTTCCAGTAGTCAAGTATGTATACGAGAGTTGGACTGTAAAGAAAGGTGAGCACCAAAGAATTGATGCTTTTGAACTGAGGTGTTGGGGAAAACTGTTGAAAGTCCCTTGGACTTCAAAGATATCCACCCAGTCCATCCTAAAGGAAATCAGTCCTGAATATTCATTGGAAAGACTGATGCTCAAGCTGTAACTCCCAATCTTTGGCCACCTGATGTGAAAAACTGACTCACTGAAAAATACCCTGATGCTGGGAAAGATTGAAGGTGGAAGGAGAAGGGGATGACAGAGGATGAGATGGTTGGATGGCATCAGCAACTCAATGGGCATGAGTTTGAGTAAGCTCCAGGAGTTGTGATGGACAGGGAAATCTGCTGTGCTGCAGTTCCTGGGGTCTCAAAGAGTTGGACACGACTGAGTGACTTAACTGAACTGAATGCCATACAGGATGTCCTTGCTTAGTTTTTCCCAGAATGGATTTACTAGGAATATTATTAAGGTTGCTTATAAATGGAGCTGTTTTTTTTTCCTTCTCCACTTCCTCTGAACATGGTTCTCCCCTATGTTACTCACAAGGGAAAATGGCACTTTTATCCTGACAGGTGCTCAAACCAGAAATATGGACACTTCACTAAATTTTCTATCTCTTCTTTTGCATCCTTCAATCATCAAATTTTGTTGTTCTTAGCTCCTAGAATATTCACACAACCATCTACTCTCTGAAAAGCTCTACTATAACTATCCAGGACCTAGATATCTTTACCTGTTGATCAAATTATTACAGAAGCCTTCTTTTTTTTTTTTTTTTTAACAGAAGCCTTCTATATTGCTTCCTGCCTCTATGCAACCAGTTCTGATACAGATCGGACAGAGTAGCTCTGCTTAGTACAAGTATAATCTTGCCATTACACTTTTAAAACCCTTCTATGTCTTCCATAACTGAAAAATCCAATGTCCTCAAAATAATTCCATATTATCTTGCTAAGAGTACCCACCATCATCAACCTTCATAATCATTCACTATATGAAATTTCTTTCCAGTCTTTGATTTCATTGTGAACTTTATTTTCTCTATGTCTTTTTACATGCTTTCCTATTTGCCTCAGGGGAAAAAAATTCCTCCTTCTCTACATTCCTTAAATCTTAGCTCAGCCATCAGTTTCTCAGAAAAACTTTCTAGATCATTCCAAATCTGGTCAGTTATTCCTCCGAGGTGTTCTTACATCTTCCTATACTTCCCTTAGTTAGTGTACAACAGACTCTATTCACTATATCACACGTTTGTTCATCCGTGTCTTTCATTGAATAGTAAATTCTTCAATAAAAGAAGTTAAGTCTATTTTCTATCACATCCTCAAAAATGAAAACCATGCCAGAAATAAAGAAAAGGGTCAATCAATAATTATTAATAAAATGAATGATGGAGCATATCCTATATACTAGGCTCATGGTATGAGAAACTGTTCTTGCATTCACATGGGAATTTGGTTTTGTCATTCATGGCCTAATTAAGTTATAAATAGGTAACAATTTTTTTTTATTATCTTAAACATTCAAACTTGTATATCACTCTGTCCCTGGACCTAAACCCACATAAGGATCTAAGTTAACAAAATAATCTGTGATCCTTAAAACATATATAGGCACATTTTTAAATCATCTATATTTTTCCTGTTAATTACCATAAGATCACTCCTGTCTCTCAAATATTAATCTAGAACCTGGCTACCTGTGAATTATCACCCTGGATGGCCAGGAAGTCATAACACATAGTCAAATTACCACTGAGATAGAATTCATTCATCTTGGATTTGTTTATTTTCTAAAAGCCCAAAGTTTATTCTAGGTAAATGAACCTCGATCAGGGCCAAGGGATCGCTGCGCTTGGATAGAGGAAATGTCTGTGACCTGAAGTTCATCAATAGGTAAATAAAATTATGTCAAAAGTTAGATATTTAAGAAGAAAAGTGTAAAATAACCCTTAAGCTTGGAGTCTAAGGCTAAGGTATTCCTATGCCAGAAGCAATCATGTTACTTTGATCAAGACATTTTCGATTTGATTTCTGCTTCCTGCCCCATGGAGTTTTTGTAAAGCTCAAACAGTGATAACAGTAACTCTGTAAAATGTCCAAGTACTGTAAAATGTAGTACCAAATAGAACTCTTTGAGGAAAGTGTCACAATAGAACTCAGTGATGCTCATAATGTGGAGTTTGTGCTGTCTCCTTGTACTGTCTCTTCCTAGAAAATGAAAGTGAAAAGTGAAGTCACTCAGTCGTGTTCGACTCTGCGACCCTATGGACTGTAGCTTAACAGGCTCCTCCGTCCATGGGATTTTCCAGGCAAGAGTGCTGGAGTGGATTGCCATTTCCTTCTCCAGGGGATTTTCCCGATCCAGGAATCGAACCCGGTTCTCCCGCATTTCAAGCAGATGCTTTTACCGTCTGAGCCACCAGGGAAGCCTCTCTTCCTAGAAGGAAATATATTTCAGGATATTGGAAGAAGTAACAGCAGGAAAAGAAGGGGACGACAGAGGATGAGATGGTTGGATGGCATCACCAACTCAATGGACATGGGTTTGGATGGATTCCGGGAGTTGGTGATAGACAGGGAGGCCTGGTGTGCTGCAGTTCATGGGGTTGCAAATAGTTGGACACGACTGAGCGACTGAACTGAACTTCTTCTATTGCTGGTGGCTTATAAAATGTTTAGAAAATAATGTGTGCTTAATAAATGTCCATTGGATTAAAAAGAAGATTTAATATGTACATATTTTCTGATATGGGCATCACAGGTGATTCAGTAGTAAAGACTCTGCCTGTCAATTCAGGAAATGCAAGACGTGGGTTTCATTCATAGGTCGTCAGGCAGATCCCTTTGGGAAGGATGTGGCAACTCACTCCAGTATTCTTGCCTGGAAAATCCAATGGACAGAGGAGCCTGGTGGGCTACAGTCCTTGGGATCACAGAGATTCAGACATGACTTGCATGCATGCATGCATGCATGTTTTCAAACTGTGGTGCTACAGGAATCTCTTGAAAGTCCTTTGGACAGCAAGGGGATCAAACCAGTTAATCCTAAAGGAAACCAACCCTGAATATTCATTGGAAGCACTGATGCTGAAGCTGAAACTCCAATACTTTGGCCACCTGATGTGAAGAACTGACTCATCAGAAAAGACCTGATGCTGGGAAAGATGGAGGGCAGGAGGAGAAGGGGATGACAAAGGATAAGATGGTTGGATGGCAGTGTTGACTCAAGGGATAGGAGATTGAGCAAACTCTAGGAAATAGGGAAGGACAGGGAAGCCTGGCATGCTGCAGTCCATGGGGTCACAAAGAATTGGACATGACTTAGTGACTGAACAACAGCAAAAATGCATACACACATAAATATAAACAAATATTTTAAGAGAAAAGGTATACACATCTAAATTAAGCAGAGTACATTTCAAGGAAGAGGAAGAAAGAGTTGCTGTATCAAAGCTACTCACTCTATTTCAGCTTCTATGCTAACAACCTTAGATACTTTGTTCTATTTGAATCCCTTTGACACTAAATGGCATTTTACTAATGAGGCAACTGAGGCTCAAGAGAGGTCAATGATTTTTTTTCACAATTATTAAGTGGTATAATAGAATTAAAAACCAGGTTTGCTGCTTGTAAATTCCATTTTCTTTTACTGATGGAAGTAGGATTCTCAGGCACGAATGAAGACTTCGCACAATTTCCTTTTAAACATTCCGTACCAACTTACATTTCCAAAAAGCTATAGCTAAGGACCACTTTAATCACATCCCACTAGACAGAGCGGTGAATCACAATGTTTGGTCAGAAATCAGAGGATAAATTAGATTCCTTGCTGTAGCACATTTCCTTGATGCATATGTAATATCAATCAAAATCTCTCTTGATGACTCAGTGGGAAAGAACAGCAGGAAAGTCTTCAACATCCAGCAGGAGGCCTGGTCTGTAGCCTGATGCTAGCATTATTCTAGAAAGAAAAGTTTGCAGGAGGGCATGAGATTGGTCCTGCTAACTCAGTATCAAGCAACTCTAGCTGCCCTGAGTTCAAACTTCCCCAACTTGTCCAGATGCCTTGCATTTTCAGGTCACTTAATATTAATTCAGTTAAATCTATTTCAAAACATACAAAATGTATGCTCAATATTCAAGTGTTTCAAAAACATTACATTCATTGCAAAGAAATTTTTGTTCCCTGCCCAAAGGAGTAGCAGAGGGCAAAAGATGACTCTAAAAGTTCTTTAACTCTCTGAATAATAGGCAGAAATTAGTCCTGCCTATTATTAAACATGTCAAAGGACCCAGCGATCCAGGGGAAGCTTGGCTCAAACTCCTCCTCTTTTTGATCTCTGAGCATGGTGGTGTGTTCTGAGAGGATATTGCAAGCTAACTTGAAAACAAGGGAAAAGTGAAAGTGTTAGTTGCTCAGTCATGTCTGACTCTTTGCAGTCCTGGGGACTGTAGTCCACTAGGCTCCTCTGTCCAAGGGATTCTCCAGGCAAGAATACTGGAATGAATAGCAAAGAGGAACTAAACAGCCTCTTGATGAAAGTGAAAGGGAAGAGTGAAAAAGCTGGCAGAAAACTCAATATTAAAAAACTAAGATCATGGCATCCAGGCCTATTACTTCATGGCAAATAGATGGGGAAACAGTGGAAACAGTGACAGATTTTATTTTGGGGGCTCTAAAATCACTGCACATGGTGACTGCAGCCATGAAATTAAAAGATGCTTGCTCCTTGGAAGAAAATCTATGACAAACCTAGACAGTATATTAAAAAGCAGAGTCATTATTTTGCTGGCAGAGGTCCATCTAGTCAAAGCTATAGTTTTTCCAGTAGTCATTTATGGATGTGAGACAAGGACCATAAAGAAAGCTGATCACCGAAGAATCGATGCTTTTGAACTGAGGTGTTGGAGAAGACCCTTGAGAGTTCCTTGGACTACAAGGAGATCAAACCAGTCAACCCTAAAGGAAATCAGTCCTGAACATTCATTGGAAAGACTGATGCTGAAGCCAAAGCTCGAATATTCTGGCCACCTGATGCAAAGAGCGGACTCATTGGAAAAGACCTGTTGCTGGGAAAGACTGAGGGCAGGAGAAGGGGACCACAGAGGATGAGATGGTTGGATGGCATCACTGAATTGATGGACATGAGTCTGAGTAAACTCTAGGAGTTGGTGATGGACAGGGAAGCCTGGCGTGCTGCAGTCCATGGGGTTGCAAAGAGTCAGACACAACTGAACAACTGAATGGAACAGAATCTATTCCCTTCTCCGGGGAATGTTTCTGACTCAGGGATAGAACTCTAGTCTCCTGCATTGCAGGCAGGTTCTTTACTGTCTGGGCCATCAGCAAAGTCCAAGATTATTTGACTTGCAATGGCAACCCACTCCAGCGCTCTTGCCTGGAAAATCCCATAGATAGAGGAACCTGGTGGGCTGCAGTCCATGGGGTCGCTAAGTGTCAGACACGACTGAGTGACTTCACTTTACTTTTCACTTTCATGCACTAGAGAAGGAAATGGCAACCCACTCCAGTGTTCTTGCCTGGAGAATCCCAGGGACGGCGGAGCCTCGTAGGCTGCCATCTATGGGGTCGCACAGAGTCGGACATGACTGAAGTGACTTAGCAGCAATGTTTGTCAAGTCCTGATATTTCTTTGAAAGGAGAGCTTGGCAAGTAATTATTCCTCCTAAAAAATAACATAAAGCAAACATCCAGTTCTGTACTTTCATCTGAGCTCTACATATACATATAACCTTACATATAACTCTGTGTGTGCTTAAGTGCTCAGCTGTGTCCAAGTCTTTTTATTCCCATGGACTATAACCCATCTGGCTCCTCTGTCCATGGTGATTCTCCAGGTAAGAATACTGGAATGGGTTGCGATGCCCTCCTCCAGGGGATCTTCCCAACCCAAGGACTGAACCCACGTCTCCCACATTGTAGGTGGATTCTTTACCTTCTAAGCCACCAGAGAAGCCCATTTAAGTCTACATATACTGAACTCTACATCTGGGCTTCCCAGACAGCTCAGTGGCAAAGAATCCACCTTTCAATGCAGGAGATGCAGGAAACACAGGTTTGATCCCTACATCAGGAAGATCCTCTGGAGAAGGAAGTTGCATCTCACTTCAGTATTCCTGCCTGGAAAATCCCAAGGACAGAGGAGCTTATCAGGACAGAGTACACGGGGTCACAAAGAGTCAGACATGACTTAGTAACTGAGCATGCCTGCATGCTTCTGAACTATGGTGCTAAAGAAGGCTCTTGAGAGTCCCTTGGACAGAAAGGAGATAAAACCAGTAAATCCTAAAGGAAATTAAGCCCAAATATTTTTTGGAAGGACTGATGCTGATACTGAAGCTCTGATACTTTGGCCACTTGATGTCAAGAGCTGACTGATTGGAAAAGACCCTGATGCTGAGAAAGACTAAGGGCAGGAGGAGAAGGGGATGACAGAGGATGAGATGGTTGGATGGCATCATGACTCATGATGGACATGAGTTTGAGGAAACTCTGGGAGACAGGGAAGGACAGGGAAGCCTGGTGTGCTGCAGTCCATGGGATTGCGAAGGGCTGAATATGACTTAGTGACTGAACAACAGTAACAATGTGGAAGCAAATTTTTCGTCTAGTTTTCTATTTCCCAGGGACTGTATAGCATAGGACCTGACATACTAGGCATTTTATCCATATTTGTTAGATACATTAATATGAGTGCTAGCCCTAGTTTCCCAGGAAAATAGTTTCTTCCCTGTGGCCCTCACTTTATTTTACATTTACCTGTGCTAGCTCATTGAAAACCTTGAACAACCTGTATTTACTTACATAACTGATGCCCTATTAGACTGGGATTTATTTATCTCTGTACTTTTATTGCCTATAACTCTATATGGCTCTTGGCTTTAAATAAATATCCTTGTGGACTAGGTGATTTTGTGATCATTAGAGCAAAGTCTTTTTATTTTTGAAAGTATTTGCTTTTATTGGAGCCCATTCTTATCTCATTCTTCTTTAAAATCCTCTGTTTTTAGTTGATAGTACATGAAATTATATTCTTATATTCTTATCATGATAAGTATTCTTACCAGATACTCACAATGGTGTGATCACTGACCTGGAGCCAGACATCCTGGAATGTGAAGGCAAGTGGGCCTTAGAAAGCATCACTATGAACAAAGCTAGTGGAGGTGATGGAATTCCAGTTGAGCTATTCCAAATACTGAAAAATGATGCTTTGAAAATGCTGCACTCAATGTGCCAGCAAATTTGGAAAACTCAGCAGTGGCCACAGGACTGGAAAAGGTCAGTTTTTATTCCAATCCCAAAGAAAGGCAATGCCAAAGAATGCTCAAACTACTGCACAATTGCACTCATCTCACATGCTAGAAAGGTAATGCTCAAAATTCTCCAAGCCAGGCTTCAGCAATATGTGAACTGTGAACTTCCTGATGTTCAAGCTGGTTTTAGAAAAGGCAGAGGAACCAGAGATCAAATTGCCAACATCCACTGGATCATCAAAAAAGCAAAAGAGTTTCAGAAAAACATCTATTTCTGCTTTATTGACTATGCCAAACCCTTTGACTGTGTGGATCACAATAAACTGTGGACAATTCTGAAAGAGATGGGAATACCAGACCACCTGACCTGCCTCTTGAGAAATTTATATGAAGGTCAGGAAGCAACAGTTAGAACTGGTCATGGAACAACAGACTGGTTCCAAACAGGAAAAGGAGTTCATCAAGGCTGTATATTGTCACCCTGTTTATTTAACTTATATGCAGAGTACATCATGAGAAACACTGGACTGGAAGAAACACAAGCTGGAATCAAGATTGCCAGGAGAAATATCAATAACCTCAGAAATGCAGATGACACCACATTTATGGCAGAAAGTGAAGAGGAACTCAAAAGCCTCTTGATGAAAGTGAAAGTGGAAAAGTTGGCTTAAAGCTCAACATTCAGAAAACGAAGATCTTGGCATCTGGTCCCATCACTTCATGGGAAATAGATGGGGAAACAGTGGAAACAGTGTCAGACTTTCTTTATCTGGGCTCCAAAATCACTGCAGATGGTGATGGCAGCCATGAAATTAAAAGACGCTTGCTCCTTGGAAGGAAAGTTATGACCAACCTAGAGAGCATATTCAAAAGCAGAGACATTACTTTGCCAACAAAGGTTCATCTAGTCAAGGCTATGGTTTTTCCTGTGGTCATGTATGGATATGAGAGCTGGACTGTGAAGAAGGCTGAGGGCCGAAGAATTGATGCTTTTGAACTGTGGTGTTGGAGAAGACTCTTGAGAGTCCCTTGGACTGCAAGGAGATCCAACCAGTCCATTCTGAAGGAGATCAGCCCTGGGATTTCTTTGGAAGGAATGATGCTAAAGCTGAAACTCCAGTACTTTGGCCACCTGATGCGAAGAGTTGACTCATTGGAGAAGACTCTGATGCTGGGAGGGATTGAAGGCAAGAGGAGAAGGGGATGACAGAGGATGAGATGGCTGGATGGCATCACAGACTCGATGGATGCGAGTCTCAGTGAGCTCCGGGAGTTGGTGATGGACAGGGAAGCCTGACGTGCTGCAATTCATGGGGCTGCAAAGTGTCAGACACGATTGAGCAACTGATCTGATCTGATCTGATTCGTATCATGGGAAGCATGATTGCACTCATATGGTGTTTATATGTACCAGATTCTGTTTTATCTATGTCTATTTATCATCTATATATATATACATATATATAACATTTATGCTTTGTTATATATGTAATATATACATATATATATGAATTATACACTTTCATTTAACATTTTTTCATACCTACAGGTATTATTGGTATTTCAATTTTCTAAATGAGAAAAAACTGAGGCACATAGATATTAAGATGCTCACCTGAAGTTGCACAGTAAATGCCAGAACCAAAGTTATAAAATCAGGTAATCTAGTTGCCAAATGCATGCCTTTAACCAGTACTTTATACTGCCTCTTTTTGGACTAGATATTTATTTATAAGTTTTCAAATTTTCTCCTACAATAATTCCATAATATTGCTAGTATTATGTCTTTTTAGTCAATGAGAAAATAGAGACTCAGAGGAGTCAGATAACTCATCATCAAATCTCACATCTATCCACTGTTAGAATGTGTGTGACTACATCTTTTAACTCAATATCCAATATGTGTTCTATGCTATATAATGTAATTACCATTTTTGTTTCAAAATTTTTGGCTTGTTTCCTCCAAGTGGAATTTAAAATTCTTGTAGAAAAATAATACATATAATATTAGTGCATTTTCCTGAGCATTGATCACAATTACTCACATGTAAAATTAACATGAATTATTGTCCTATCATTTTATATTAAGTGGGATCTACAGAAGTCATCCAGAGCCTGTGTATGCCAAAAACTGGAATATGAGCAAGTTATAAATATAATCATACAGGGTATTCGAAGAGAATTTTAAATAAAATATAACTAAAGATTTAAAGAAAATTTATGGTTTTGTGTTATTATTCACACAGCACGAAATTGAGTGGTAATTTGGTGTTGTGGGTAAGACAGGAGTCAAGAATCGTGGGTTCTTTTTAAAATATTACTTTATATGACCTTCTTCACATAGCTTCTCAGTCTATGAAATGGGGATAATTTAAATGTCAAAAAGAAGAATCAAATTTTCCACTGAGTAACCTATACAGAGAAAGTGTTAGACAAATACCCATTATTCATAAGCCAGCTAACTTTTTCCTACCTGAACACCTTTTGCATCCATAAACCAGCAATACCAGTATCACTTTAGACCTTTTAAGAAAGGCAGAATCTCTAACCCCATCCTAGACCTATAATATCAGAATCTGTAACTTGAACAAAATACCCAGGTAATTCACACACCCATTAAAGTTGAAGTAACACTACTCTCACACTCAAGATAATTCACATCCCAGTTTTAATTGATTTTTCCAATCTTTAAAAAACTCTACAAATCTCCACTGATTTGTTCAAATCTTTACTTTGTTCTTTAGTATATGTCTGGTCTTACCATACATTTGTTATTCTCATTGTGGCAGGAACACTTAATGTGAGTACCTTGAGGCCAGAGCTATGTAGTGTTCTTATTTTATATCCCCCTACTATGATTCACATAGTTATTTAATGAATTTTTATAAATTAATTTTTAGTTTAACTCATTAACTTACTATCTATGTTATACTGGACATCTCAATTCATCTGTCTTGAACTCAATTTGAAACTTAATGAAAGGAGTGAATCAGATGATTTTTTAGGTCTCTTTTGGTCTCTCTATGCTTGCTGCTGCTGCTGCTGCTAAGTCGCTTCAGTCGTGTCCGACTCTGTGCGACCCCATAGATGGCAGCCCACCAGGCTCTGCCATCCCTAGGATTCTCCAAGCAAGAACACGGGAGTGGGTTGCCATTGCCTTCTCCATTGTGTGAAAGTGAAAAGTGAAAGTGAAGTCACTCAGTTGCGTCCGACTCATAGCAACCCCATGGACTGCAGCCTACCAGGCTCCTCCATCCATGGGATTTTCTAGGCAAGAGTACTGGAGTGGCTTGCCATTGCCTTCTCCCTCTCTATGCTTACCTATTGCCTATTATAAAAAGAAAACAAAGAAGGTACAAGATCAGACAAAAATGAGTACAATAAATTCACAAAATCAAAACTATCCTGGAATATCCAAACGTGTCATATAATATCACAACTCACAGAAGGGAACAGAAAAGTAGAATATGTGCCAAGGCTGGTCTGAAAACTTGACCATGATATATTTCTACAAATAAGAATCTCTAACTGGTATGAGTAGTGAGTGGTTATATAAGCAGGAGAGGGAATGGCTACACACTCCAGTATTCTTGCCTGGAGAATTCCACGGACAGAGGAGCTTGGTGGGCTACAGCCCATGGGGTCTCAAAGAGTTGGACATGCCTGAGTGACTGACACTAACAGAGACATCATAAAATCTTTCTTCCTTATTTTTAAAACCATGCTCTTGGCACTTGTCTGTTTCAATCCTTTTTAATACAATGGAACAAGGCAATTTAGTCTTAATATAAAACTATGAATTTAAAGAATCTTTAGATCCTTTTAGACCCTTTGAAATGTTCATTAGCCCACTACATTTATGGTCAACCACCCAGTGAGCTTTGAGTGCCCACCATAAGCCAAGCACAGTCACAGGCTCCTGTGAGAGAGAAGAAGTCCAGCATAACACACAGCTTCTATCTAAGAATTATTTCTCCTCCAAAGTCCCCATTCCAAACATCATTCCTTGTGTTTCTCAAGGTCAAGTAAGTGCCTCAAATATAATCTTCTAAACTAAACTTTTTATTGCCACTTTTCCCCTAAATCCAGCTACCACAAATTAATGACTAATTAAATAACCCCAAACTCCGAATTTATGTGTTTTTTTTGAATTGGAAAATGACTTTATGTCATATCTAGAAGCCTAAGCCAGAAGCATCAGAGTTTATTGTAGTGAGGGCTGGGAAAAGTTTGGCATTCGGCAGAGAAGATGGTTGTTGAAAGGAAGCCATGTACAAGTCTCCATCTCTACTATGACTTTGGTTATAATTAAATACATATGCAAACAACTGGTTTCTTTCAGATGGCAAGAGGAAGTGCTTTATATTTCTGCTTGGAAAGTTTTTTTTAATGTTGCTATTACAATTAGCTTTTAATTAAAATTAGAGGAAGGTTAGGGCTGCAATGTATATAAGATGACTGAAATAAAAGATTTTGGAGGCATTTTCATATAATGGAATGAATTCAAGTTTGGTTAATGGGTTTGCAACTTGGCTCCAAAATTATTAGCTGTGTGACTTCTACAAGATACTCAATGTTTCTCAAGTTTCTTCCAATTCTTTATTTGTGAAACTAGTATGAAAATCGGGGAAGGCAATGGCACCCCACCCCAGTACTCTTGCCTGGAAAATCCCATGGACAGAGGTCCCTGGTGGGCTGCTGTCCATGGGGTCGCTAAGAGTCGGACACGACTGAGCGACTTCACTTTCACTTTTCACTTTCATGCATTGGAGAAGGAAATGGCAACCCACTCCAGTGTTCTTGCCTGGAGAATCCCAGGGATGGGGGAGCCTGGTGGGCTGCCGACTATGGGGTCCCACAGAGTCGGACACGACTGAAGCGACTTAGCAGCAGTATGAAAATACAGCACATATTCAATAGAATTAAATGCATCATTGGTATGAACCATGTAGCAGGAAGTTGCACTAATAGTGCGCATGCTTGGTAAGTGGCACATAATGTTCATATGATCATGGTTATCAACAGCCCTCCTTCCAGTTGGCAGCAGCAGAAGCCTATATGACTGGATTGCATTGGGAAAAAATGGAATTCTCAAGTCTCTTATCCTTGAGTTGAAGTCAAAAAGCTCTATCCAGAAGATCTTGTTTGCTTCTCTGTGAAACTCCCTTTATTTCTCAATCTTGTTTTCTTCCTCCTTTCATCTTATCCACTCCTGCTGGGCCAAGACATGCCTTCTCTCCCATGCAAACACTGAGATGTTTGAAGAGACATCCTAAGGATATGTGTTGAAGTAATAACCCACTTATCATCTGATACAGTCTTTTAGGACATCAAAGGATATCCACAGTTGAGGACATCAATTGTTTTCTCCATTTCAGTTGAAAGTAATAGGTCTCCAGTGGCACACATAGATAGCATGTGTAATGGATGCTTGAATTAAACATAAAAGTTAAATGTACAAATGGGTGGAATAGGACTCTAACTTAGTAATAGTAGTGTAGCGTTAGTCCTTCAGTTGTGCCCAACTCTTTGTGACCCCATGGGCTGTAGCCCATCAGTCTCCTCTGTCCATGGGATTCTCCAGGCAGGAATACTGGAGTGAGTTGCCATCCCCTTCAAGAGTAAAGTGGGGGTGGGAACAGAGAACTGCTAATTCTCGACAGAGATGGATTTTATCTTAACTGTAAAAGTATCCTTGATTCATGAATATATAGTATCTAGCAGCAGTAGCCGCAGAAGGCAATGGCACCTCACTCCAGTACTCTTGCCTGGAAAATCCCATGGACAGAGGAGCCTGGAAGGCTGCAGTCCATGGGGTCGCTGAGGGTTGGACATGACTGAGCGACTTCACTTTTACTTTTCACTTTCATGCACTGGAGAAGGAAATGGCAACCCACTCCAGTGTTCTTGCCTAGAGAATCCCAGGGACGGGGGAGCCTGGTGGGCTGCCATCTATGGGATCGCACAGAGTTGGACACGGCTGAAGCGACTTAGCAGCAGCAGCAGCAGAGAGATTGAGTATTGTTTTTCAATGTAACCTAGGTTTGAAATTGACAAAAACATAACTAATATCACTTTTTTAAATAAAAGAGAGCAGTGAGGTAATAAAAAGAGATATATAGATTTAAGCACATCCTATAATTATGCCTGCTGTTTTACAAGTCAAAATAAATCTCAAGAAATAATAGTAAAAGAGAAAAAAAGAGAAATCTGAAGAAGCATGTCTGTGAGGAGTGTGAGCTACTCTCACCAAAAGGCATTTTCTAAGATGCTGCTTTTCGTTCAAAGGCAAATAATATACACAAAAAATCTGCAACTAAAGACAGTCAAAATATTAAAGTAGAAACTGATCTTGATTCAGTATGTTACCTTAACTAGAGGTAGCTATTGGTTAACTGTGGAAGTATCAACTGGGAAAAAAAAATGCATAAAAAGTTGCAAGTTGTGTTTTATATGGTGATCCTACTGAGGACTGTCCCCTGGGGACAGACTGTCAGATCACTGCACTCTGAGGAACTGTTCCAAAGAGATAAAGCAGGAGCCAGGGTACTAGGAAATTTTTACTGAAAACAAACCCAAACCAAAAACATGTGGTTGAACATCAAAAGATTATTGTTAATCACAAAAACAGAAATCTCAAGTTAATTATCTGAGGGTTTTGCTTTGTTTTCTAATGTGTGGGAAGATGCAGGAATGTGGCCTCATTGAAATTATTCCTTTGATATGCATCTTACTTATCTAAGGCCTCTACCCTGCTTTTTCCTATCCTGAATCCTTCTCAGGCTACACCATCTGAGTCTGGGGTGGCTATAGTGGCTGAGACGGACAATGTTTTTCATTTACTAAATGGCAGGTCAGATCAGATCAGTCGCTCAGTCGTGTCCGACTCATCGCGACCCCATGAACCGCAGCACGCCAGGCCTCCCTGTCCATCACCAGCTCCCGGAGGTCACCCAGACTCACACTCATCAAGTCAGTGATGCCATCCAGCCATCTCATCCTCTGTTGTCCCCTTCTCCTCCTGCCCTCAATCCCTCCCAGCATCAGAGTCTTCTCCAATGAGTCAACTCTTCACATGAGGTGGCCAAAGTACTGGAGTTTCAGCTTTAGCATCATTCCTTCTAAAGAAATTCCAGGATTGATCTCCTTCAGAATGGACTGGTTGGATCTTCTTGCAGTCCAAGGGACTCTCAAGAGTCTTCTCCAACACCACAGTTCAAAAGCATCAATTCTTCAGTGCTCAGCCTTCTTCACAGTCCAGCTCTCACATCCATACATGACCACAGGAAAGACCATAGCCTTGACTAGGCGAACCTTTGTTGGTAAAGTAATGTCTCTGCTTTTGAATATGCTATCTAGGTTGGTCATAACTTTCCTTCCAAGGAGTAAGCGTCTTTTAATTTCATGGCTGCAGTCACCATCTGCAGTGATTTTGGAGCCCAGAAAAACAAAGTCTGACACTGTTTCCACTGTTTCTCCATCTATTTCCCATGTAGTGATGGGACCAGATGCCATGATCTTCGTTTTCTGAATGTTGAGCTTTAAGCCAACCTTTTCACTCTCCACTTTCACTTTCATCAAGAGGCTTTTTAGCCCCTCTTCACTTTCTGCCATAAGGGTGGTGTCATCTGCATATCTGAGGTTATTGATATTTCTCCCAGCAATCTTGATTCCAACCTGTGTTTCTTCCAGTCCAGCATTTCTCATGATGTACTCTGCATATAAGTTAAGTAAACATGGTGACAATATGCAGCCTTGACATACTCCTTTTCCTATTTGGAACCAGTCTGTTGTTCCATGACCAGTTAGTTCTAACTGTTGCTTCCTGACCTGCATACAGATTTCTCAAGAGGCAGATCAGGTGGTCTGGTATTCCCATCTCTTTCAGAATTTTCCATAGTTTATTGTGATCTACACAGTCAAAAGCTTTGGCATAGTCAATAAAGCAGAAATAGATGTTTTTCTGGAACTCTCCTGCTTTTTTCATGATCCAACGGATGTTGGCAATTTGATCTCTGGTTCCTCTGCCTTTTCTAAAACCAGCTTGAACATCAGGAAGTTCACGGTTCACGTATTGCTGAAGCCTGGCTTGGAGAATTTTGAGCATTATTTTACTAGCGTGTGAGATGAGTGCAATTGTTCAGTAGTTTGAGCATTCTTTGGCATTGCCTTTCTTTGGGATTGGGATGAAAACTGACCTTTTCCAATCTTGTGGCCACTGTTGAGTTTTCCAAATTTGCTGGTATATTGAGTGCAGCACTTTCACAGCATCATCTTTCAGGACTTGGAATAGCTCCACTGGAATTCCATCACCTCCACTAGCTTTGTTCGTAGTGATGCTTTCTAAGGCCCATTTGACTTCACATTCCAAGATGTCTGGCTCTAGGTCAGTGATCACATCATCATGATTATCTGGGTCTTGAAGCTCTTTTTTGTACAGTTCTTCTGTGTATTCTTGCCACCTCTTCTTAATATCTTCTGCTTCTGTTAGGTCCACACCATCTCTGTCCTTTATCGTGCCCATCTTTGCATGAAATTTTCCTTTGGTATCTCTGATTTTCTTGAAGAGATCCCTAGTCTTTCCCATTCTATTGTTTTCCTCTATTTCTTTGCATTGATCACTGAAGCCAGGAGCAGCCGGAAACAGCCGGGACGAGATACGCCACGCCCAAGGTAAGAGAAACCCAAGTAAGACAGTAGGTCTTGAAAGAGGGCATCAGAGGGCCAATACACTAAAACCATTCTCACAGAAAATTAGTCAATCTAATCACACAAGGACCACACCCTTGTCTAACTCAATGAAATTAAGCCATGCCCGAGGGGCAACCTGGGATGGGTGGGTCATAGTGGAAAGAGATGACAGGGTGTGGTCTGCTGGAGAAGGGAATGGCAAACCACTTCAGTATTCTTGCCTTGAGAACCCCATGAACAGTATGAAAAGACAAAATGATAGGATATTGAAAGAGAAACTCCCCAGGTCAGTAGAGGCCCAATATGCTACTGGAGATCAGTGGAGAAATAGCTCCAGAAAGAATGAAGGGATGGAGCCAAAACAAAAAGAATACCCAGCTGTGGATGTGTCTGGTGATAGAGGCAAAGTCCGATGCTGTAAAGAGCAATACTGCATAGGAACCTGGAATGTCAGGTCCATGAATCAAGGCAAATTGGAAGTGGTCAAACAAGAGATGGCAAGAGTGAATGTTGACATTCTAGGAATTAGCGAACTAAAATGGACTGGAATGGGTGAATTTAACTCAGATGACCATTATATCTACTACTGTGGGCAGGAATCCCTCAGAAGAAATGGAGTGGCCATCATGGTCAACAAAAGAGTCTGAAATGCAGTACTTGGATGCAATCTCAAAAATGACAGAATGATCTCTGTTCGTTTCCAAGGCAAACCATTCAATGTCACAGTAATCCAAATCTATGCCCCAACCAGTAACGCCGAAGAAGCTGAAGTTGAAAGGTTCTATGAAGACCTACAAGACCTTTTAGAACTAACACCCAAAAAAGATGTCCTTTTCATTATAGGGGACTGGAATGCAAAAGTAGGAAGCCAAGAAACACTTGGAGTAACAGGCAAATTTGGCCTTGGAATACGGAATGAAGCAGGGCAAAGACTAATAGAGTTTTGCCAAGAAAATGCACTGGTCATAGCAAATACCCTCTTCCAACAACACAAGAGAAGACTCTATACATGGACATCACCAGATGGTCAACATCGAAATCAGATTGATTATATTCTTTGCAGCCAAAGATGGAGAAGCTCTATACAATCAGCAAAAACAAGACCAGGAGCTGACTGTGGCTCAGACCATGAACTCCTTATTGCCAAATTCAGACTGAAATTGAAGAAAGTAGGGAAAACTACTAGACCATTCAGGTATGACCTAAATCAAATCCCTTATGATTATACAGTGGAAGTGAGAAATAGATTTAAGGGCTTAGATCTGATAGATAGAGTGCCTGATGAACTATGGAATGAGGTTCGTGACATTGTACAGGAGACAGGGATCAAGACCATTTCCATGGAAAAGAAATGCAAAAAAGCAAAATGGCTGTCTGGGGAGGCCTTACAAATAGCTGTGAAAAGAAGAGAAGCAAAAAGCAAAGGAGAAAAGGAAAGATATAAACATCTAAATGCAGAGTTCCAAAGAATAGCAAGAAGAGATAAGAAAGCCTTCTTCAGTGATCAATGCAAATGGCAGGTAGCATTATATATTTGTCCACAGTAAGAAGAAAATATCGCCCTTTTTATTCCTAAACTGAACTATGACCATCTTTATCTTCATAGAAGTTATTCTCTATGAAGCATATCTTCTGTCCAGTGATCACTCTCAGGGTCATTTCTCATGCATGGGCCAAGTATCAAATCATCTTTAATTTCTTTTTCTTAAGACCAAAGGACTGCTTCCTCCCTTCTCCTTTTCTGGAACCTTTCATTTATCTTAAGTGAGAATATAGACAATTGTGGGAATTGTTCAAGGTAGGTGCCAAGCATTATGTTTGTTATATATTCATTATTCTTAAATCCTTGACAGGAAAGCTATGACAAACCTAGATAATGCATTAAAAAGCCTTTGCTAACAGAGGTCCATATAGTCAAAGCTATGTTTGTTTGTTTTTTCCAGTAGTCACATATGGATGTGAAACCTGAACTATAAAGAAGGCTGAGTGCTGAAGAATTGATGTCTTTGAATTTTAGTATGGGAGAAGACTCTTGAGAACCCCTGGGTGAGGTCAAACCAGTCAATCCTAAAGGAAATTAACCCTGGGTATTCATTGGAAGGAATTCACTGAAGCTGAAGCTTCAACACTTTGACCACCTGATGTAAAGAGTCAACTCACTGGAAAAGACCCTTATGCTGGGAAAGATTGATGGCAAAAGGAGAAGAGGGTGGCAGAGGATGAGGTGGTTAGACATCATCACTGACTCAATGAACATGAATCTGAGCAAATTTTGGGAAAGAGTGAAGGCCAGGGAAGCCTGGCATGCTATAGTTCCCAGGTTTGCACAGAGTCAGACAAGACTAAGTGACTGAACAGCAGCAGCTCTTAAATCCATCCCAGAAAGCGACAGATTCCCATATGCCATTCACAAGTTTAGAGCAGACAATATATGCAAAATGATCAATGTGGTTCTGGGGACAGAGTAAGTACTCAAAACTACCAGCTTCAATTATTTTTAATTATTATTATTTGTGTGTGCGTGCGTGTGTAGAGATGAGAGTACTTCACACTGGTGAGACCACAGAGCTGAGGAAGCTAAAAACTGCCTTTCCCTTTGGCCAAAATTTTCCAAATATAACAAAGCTAGATGTTTTGAGTGTTCTGATCTCAGTTTTTCCAAATAATCCTAATCAGAAAATGTTACAACTTTCGTAAGTTAAACATAAAACACAATTTGCAGCACAGAGTTATTTGAAAAAAGTATCTTAGAATGTATTATGCAATGGAGAAATGAGCTACATATCCTATGGTTTAATTTTTTTTTTAAGAATCTCATAAATTGGTGAAAGAAATACTTAATTTGCATTATCATGTGTTTTCCCTAATTGACCACACAATGACTACAACTATACATAACCAATATAGATATGATGAATGAATTTCAAATAAAGGTTCAAATGTCACTGTGTTGTATGTTTCCTATCCCTGCAGTAATAGATAAGCACAGGTTTAATGACTTAATATTGTTGCAGAAACCAGTAGTTGAGAAACCAAGCACTACAATCGGAGAGTTGGAAAACTCAGGTTTATTATGCTGGCGGGCCCAGAGGAGTTAACACGCCAAGCTCTGAGCCCCAAACAAAGGGGTTATAGAGTTTTTATAGACGGACTATAGTGGGCAACACTAGCTGCTAATAGGCTGGTTTAAACTAAGAGGTTTCGGGCACAACAACAGTCAAGATGGGGAGGGGGATGCCTGACCTTTACATGGACAGGCATGATTAAACCCCGGAGGTTTGCAGGGGCTGGGCAATTGCAAAGAGCAGGACAAGGGTGAGTGAGATAAGCTCCAGTTCCTAGTATTGCAAGTCCCCACTTTCTGAGACTGCCTGACCTACATGATCCAGACATTGCAAGGAGCAAGCTGAGTTACAGAGGCAGAACGAGCAGGAGGTTATGTAAAATTTTAACTTTTCCTCTTCAATATAATACAAATTTATTCTATCAAATACCGGTAGGTCAGAAGCCTAAAATTAAAATTTTATCAGGGCTATGTTCCTTGTTGAGGTATCATGGGAGAATCTGCTTCCTTATCTCCTCCGGTTTCTAGAGGCTGCCTGCATTCTTGGGCTTATTGCCCCTGCCCTCATCTTTGAAGCATGTCACTTCAACTTCTGCATCCGTTGTCCGAACTTCCTTCTTCTTCCTTCAGCCCTCTTGCCTCTCTGTCATAAGCATCTTTGTGGTTACACTCAGCTCATCTAAATTAATCTAGGATATTCTTTCCATTTCAAAATTCGTAACTCACACCAGTCCAGTCCCTTTTACCACATATGATAACATATTCATAGGTTCTGTAGATTAGGGCGTGGATATTTTTGCGGGGTGTCATCCTGTCTCTCACATATCTTAAGTTATAATCTCTGAGATTGCTGTGCTTGAGGATTATTGGGGTTCTCTTGAAAATGTTATTTGTAAAGAGGTAGAGGAGAGTAGGATTGAACAGAGAGGGATATGTTAAACCAGGATGTAGTTGCAACAGAGGCTCAAGCTGATTCTAGAGGAGCTTAGGAGTTGGGCTAGCCCTTCAGAGAGGACCTGAATCAAAGCAGGGAGGCTTTGCAAATTCATTTGTCATTTCCCCAAGTTTCTCACAGTGTATATAACTTCCTTGACCTATGACTATTTCTCCCAGGGTCCTTTCATGCTGTCACTAGTTCCTATCTGACTCTTTGTGACTCCATGTTGTGTAGCCTGTCAGGCTCCTCTCTCCATAGGATTTTCCAGGCAAGAATACTGGAGTGGGTTGCATTTTCCTCCACCTGACAGGGGACCTACCTGACCCAGAGATTGAACCTGCATCTCTTGAAAGTCACTCAGTTGTGTCCCATTCTTTGTGACCCCATGGACTATACAGTCCATGGGATTCTCCAGGCCAAAATACTGGAGTGGGTAGCCATTCCCTTCTCCAAGGGATCTTCCCAACCCAGGGATCAAACCCAGGTCTTCTGTGTTGCAGGGAGATTCTTTACCAGCTAAACCACATGGGAAGCCCAGGAATATTGGAGTGGGTAGCCTATCCCTTTTCCAGCTTGATCTTCCTGACCTAGGAATCAAACCAGGTTTCCTGCATTGCAGGCAGACTCTTTACCAACTGAGCTATGAGGGAAGCCCTGCATCTCTTATGTCTCCTGCAAATTGGTAGGCAGATTCTCTACCACTGAACCACCTGGGAAGCCCTCTCCCAGAGTCCTTTGCCAAGGTGTTTAATTTTGTCTCGTGGAGGGATGCATCTGTATCAATAAATATTTGTAGATAAGATTTTCCTCATCTAAACTACATGCTTCACCCTCCCCAGGGCATCACATCTTCAGAATCCATTCAGTCTCCTGGTTCAGGTTAGTTAGACATTTGGGCTCTTTAGGTATTAATCCCTTTTTTCTATAGAAAGAGCACCTCACTGGTCAAATTATACTGTAATTGAATCCAAGCTGTTGGCTTGGTAGCCAGAAGGCGATGTAGTGGTAAATCCTGAAGTGAGTATCTGTTGTTTTGTAAGACAAAGATTTCTACTTTATCCTCAAGCAATGAGAGCACTGCCTTTAACATAGACAGCTGGGCCACTTCTGTAAGCCCAGAAGTTTCAGTGGAATGTGAAAACACAGAGTTTGCATGTAGATCAACCCAGATGTTCTCATTGTAAATTTTTTTTAATCTCACTTCTTCCTATTCAAGGTCCAGACTTTGGCTCAGCAGACTTGCTGTGTATGAGAATTTAGTCATTTTTGTACCTCTATGACCCATTTCATTGGGTCCTGGCCCTGAGCCTTAAGTTTCTATGCCCTCCAGGTGCAGCAGATGAGAATCTTTTTATACGCTGCCAAGGAGGTTCTCTGGCTTTGACAGTTTGCCTTTAATTGGTGATTTAAAATCTCTAGTCTTTCATTACCTTTTCCAATCCATCAATAGCACCCAGCAAGAGCCATTCAATTGCACAGTCCTTATAATTGGTACTCCCTCAAACCTTCCAAAGGCCCAGTCTATTGTACCAATCATCACACTACCTTCCAAAACCCCAGTTCATCACATTTTAACAATGCCAAGGGCCAAAGTGCTCCAAGCATCATTTCTCCACCAAGGGCCTGGAGGGTGATCAACTTCAAAAATCTCATTTTAAAGTCCAATTCTTAGGACCATTTTAAATACAGTCATCCTAAACTGTTTCCTAGCAAATAGACTATTAGGCAGATAATTGTAAACAAGAGGTTTATTGGAGAGTGTTTGGGAAAATGCACCTGGATGGAAGACACAGAAGTAGGTGTGGAGAGAGGGAGACATTGAACAAACATATAATTGTGTCAGAGCCCACAGAATATTCCATGGGAACTCTTGAGCCAGAATAGCTCTTCAAAGCAATCTTGAATTAAGACCAGGAGGTTAGAATTCCATATTGCCTTTATAAACCAGTCACGAGATGTGGGCTTTCTCCAAGGAAGAGACATATTCTTTACCAAGTAGGGCCCCGTGGGGCTCCTGGGCACAAAGCCTTTCTGTGGCCCTCATTTCTTTGATTATAGGAAACAGCCTTCATTCAACCTCCAGGACCTTCCCTGAGTTCCAAGGGGGCAGATTCAAGCAGTTGTTAATTAGAGGTGATGTGAGAGTAGGGAGAAACAAATAGTCAAGATAAACAACAGTGCAGCCTTGGTGTAAGGTCTTAGTTCCCCATCAAGGATACATACAATACCTTTGAGCTGTTTTGCAGATACTGAAAACTCCTCCAGATGAGAGAAGTTAATGATTAATGATAGCATGCTGTCCACAAGCAGGTAGACCCCAGACCAGTTGGACGGTGAAGGTCAGTGATGCTGGCTCCCACTTATCTCGCCATCAACCAATCAGAAGAATGTCCGTGAGCTGATCATGTCCTCTTTGAACCATTACTATAAAACTTACTACCCTCTCTAAATGGGGACACATGCATGTACGACATTAGCCCATGGTGGCTCCCTTTGCCTTAGCAAAGCAATAAAGCTATTCTTTTCTACCTCACCCCAACCTCTGTCTCCAAGATTTAATTTGGTGTTGGTGTACAGAGCCCAAGGGCCTCTCAGGAGGCACTAGTGGTAAAGAACCTGCCTGCCAACGCAGGAGAGACTTAAAGGATGCAAGTTCACCCCCTGGGTCAGGAAGATCCCCAGGAGGAAGGTATGGCAACCCACTCCAGTATTTTTGTCTGGAGAATGCCATGAACAGAGGAGCCTGGTGGGCTACAATCCATAGGATTGCAAAGAGCTGGACAAGACTGAAGTGACTTTGCATGCACACACGTACAGAGCCCAGATTCATCTTCAATACAACACACTTCAGCTGAAGGCGATTCCTGGAGAAGGACTCAGATGTGAGATTTTAAACCCAATTTTCATCAGTTCAGTTCAGTTCAGTCGCTCAGTTGTGTCCAACTCTGTGACCTCATGAACCGCAGCACGCCAGGCCTCCCTGTCCATCACCAACTTCCGGAGTCCACCCAAACCCATGTCCATTGAGTCAGTGATGCCATCCAACCATCTCATCCTCTGTCGTCCCCTTCTCCTCCTGCCCTCAATCTTTCCCAGCATCAGGGTCTTGCAGCCCATAATTATTAAGATGGAATATTGCTTTAAAAAGTGCCTCCATTCTTAAGTGGGGATCTGGGCAACATAACACAGTATCAACAAAAGGAAACGATGAAATAGAAATCCTCTTCAGTGCTTCAAAATTGGTTATATAGTATGGTAGAAAAAAATCATAGACTTGAGCTGTACAAATATAGGCAGAAACCCAATTTTTATCAGTAAGTTAACACTTGTAGACTTCATGATCAAAGGAGATTATGCTTAAAAATACCTTCAATTCCAGTTCTTCATACTGTGATCACAGTAGCTTAGATTTATGTATCAAACATGTAATGAGCATCTTACTAAGCACTCTGTTAAGACAGGAAGATGAAGATGACCAAGCCCTAAACTTAGGTCTAATAGAATTCGTAGTTGTATATATTTTCACACAGCATTATGTAAATACTGTAGATCAAAAAACATATTCCCTTTTTTAAAACTTAAAGACTTAGTTATTGTAAATATATTCTGACATAAATAACATATACCACTATTTATTGTCAAGAAATAAGAAAATACACGTAGGAACTGGAAAATGTGTAACCTTTAAAACTCTGAAATGTTAAAACAAAACAACAGGACAAGAAATAAATAAGCTGTGTCTTCTGTATCCTAAAGAAAGTGAAGTCGCTCAGTCGTGTCCGACTCTTTGCGACCCCGTGGACCGTAGCCCACCAGGCTCCTCTGCCCACGGGATTCTCCAGGCAAGATATACTGGAGTGGGTTGCCATTTCCTTCTCCAGGGGATCTTCCCGACCCAGGGATCGAACCCAGGTCTCCTGCATTGCAGGCAGACACTTTAACCGCTGAGCCACCAGGGAACCCTATGTATCCTAGGTTTGTTGCAAAGACAGACAGATAAGGCAGAGGAGAGCCTCAGAGAAGTAGAAGATAGCAATGTTCATGCCAGGTGCTGATATGAATATGCACAAACTCTCTTTGATGATCACAGTTTTAAGATATTAGAACAAGCAGTAAACTATGTTTTATGTGTTAAATCTCCATTTCATAAACAAAATACTTATTCAAGCATTCCCTGATAGATGTGAAGTTCATAATGGCAGGAAGCATGTCTCTCTTGTTCACTATTATGTCTACAACATAGTATCTCTCATATAATAGGCTTCCACTATGCACTGAATGAATAAAGGATTTATGGTATATCAGAATCAAAGGGAAATATGAACCTTATGTTTTAATATCGATCACATCTTTGTTAATCCCTTATGTCCCTGAAATCTGCCTCATACATGCCCAGTGTTACTTCGCAGAGTGATATTAAAATTATTGCAATTTCATAGGAAGATAAAATAGGATAGTTATGTATTAAACTCTAGTAACAGCTTCTTGAATATTTATTAATTTTTAAAAATATGTTAGAATAATGAAGTTAATTGAGGCATGCCACTTGTTAGATCGACCAAAATGCTAAGCATTTGGCCTCATCCTGAATTAATTCTTTGATATTTTGAATGATTCCTCTAGGAAAAAAGGCAAAGAAAATTAAGACAATTGTATAGAATAAAAAGACAAAAGCTAATGAAGAAATCCATATCAAGTTCCATAAGTATCATACTCATCAGATCAGATCAGTCGCTCAGTCGTGTCCGACTCTTGGTGACCCCATGAACTGCAGCACGCCAGGCCTCCTTGTCCATCACCAACTCCCGGAGGTCACTCAGACTCACATCCATCGAGTCAGTGATGCCATCCAGCCATCTCATCCTCTGTCGTCCCCTTCTCCTCCTGCTCCCAATCCCTCCCAGCATCAGAGTCTTTTCCAATGAGTCAACTCTTCGCATGAGGTGGCCAAAGTACTGGAGTTTCAGCTTTAGCATAATTCCTTCCAAACCCATGCTTAAATCGACACCCCGGTCTAAGGAAGAGGCTTTGGACAAGATATTGTGCCCTAAATAACATTGTATTTTAATCAACAGGGATAAGAAAAAAAATGTAACCAGGCTTGTAATGAAATAAAGTACAACATCTCAATAGTTCGAGGAAAAACTGTTGGAACACACTTACGAAATGGGAATATCCCCATCAGATTTTCACAGTGCCTGCATCAAATAGCCATGGAAAGGCAAAAAAGCAAAACGTACTATGTAACTAGAGCCAGATTAAACACAGGGTACCAGCTGGGACATACGAAGTCCACAAACATATGAGTCCAAAGATATGAAGTCAGAAGATCTTAACTTAAATGTTGCCCCCACTCCCTGCTGTACCCACCCCCGCAGTCCCCATTTGCCAGCTTGTAATATAGGGCTGGAAGAAAACAGCATCTCTGTGCCTCACCCTCCTTTTTGCTAAAATGTAATGATCCACACCATCAAAGGCAGAAGACTATTACAAAGAGCACAGGAGATAATGGACTCACCAAAGCTCCTAGAAAATCATATACCTGCAACTTATATTTATAATTACTGTGATGGCAGGTGTTTCATATTTGCTCTGGAAGTCACATATTTCATATTTGCTCTGGTGAGGTCACAACTTGATGGCAAAAGCTCAGAATTAAATGTAAGCCTGGCTAAGGGAAATCCAAGTATTTCAAGTGGAATGGTATCTATACAGAAAAGAAGAAAAAAGCTCTCATATATATTTTTTAATTCACCATGTGATCTGAACCTTCTTTTTGCCATATTATTTTTCTCTGTATTTGTATACTTCTTGTGATTTCAGAATGCTAATAACTGCAAAGCTTTGTATTAAAAGGAGTCCAATAGCACTGTTACATCGGAATAGATATGCTTTAGACCAAAGTGGCTGAGAGCATTAATGAAATAAAATATAATTATGCAGCTAAATTATGCCTTGAATTATTGATGCAATATTGACTCATTTAGCATCTCTCACAACGAATAGGCAGAATTTACACTTACAGGTTAATATACCCTACCCAAGAAAGAAATGCACAGCAGCTCAACCTATAAATTCAGTAATTTTATAACCCTATGTTTTATTAAAATCCATTTAAGTCCCTTCAGAAGCACAAGGTCAAGGAAAAACAAAAAAAGGTGTTCCACACCAGTTTAAACAAATACAGAAACATTGCTGACTATGTAACATTTATCATTTTAATTACCAACATCCATTTTCTGTTAATTCTCTCTAATGTAGAGATGTGGTTAAACAATAGAAGCTGTTAATAGCTCACAGACTTTTTGGCCTCAATTATCTCTCCCTACAAGGACTGGCTTTGTTTTAGCTGAAAAATTGCTACATTTACTACATATCTGAGACATGCAGAAAACCCAGAGATGTATTTAAACACTAATGAGTCCAAGGATTGTGTTGTATATACAGTAAGCAATTGGTAGCTGTGTTGGTTGTTTTTAAACTACAGATGACTCTCATGTTCTTCATTTTTAAAGTGCATATATTATTTGCTTTTGCATATTTTCTCTTCTTCATAGCTAGTTAGCATCTTAAGAATACAGCCTCTTTCTTCTTTGTAAATGCCCTGGGTATTCTAAATCCAGAGAAATATTAATGTATACAGTAAACTACTTAAAGCATTCAGATTATTAGTTGCCAAGTGAAATTAAAGACACTACTGTCAATGTAAAAGTAGTCTAAATATCAAGCTGAATGCAATCTTTACTTTATATATAAATGTAATAAATATTGCCACAAAGAGTGGCAGTGAATATCCACAAACAACGTCTTTTTGACCAAATATCTTTCTTTGGATAAATTGTCAAATAGTGAGGTTCAGAGTATTGGTAGCATTCAGCTAAAAATGTTGAACTTTACCAAGTTTTCAGGTAATTACTTTGAGTAAATAAGAGCCTCTGTGTTCTTACATGTATAAGCAAGTGTTTGGAGTTTCTGACATTTCAAAGCAAATGCCTCGAACTTTCATAGAATTTTTAGACTTGCTCTTCTTCATTTTTAGTTGTTCTTAAAGGAAGCACATTTTGGCCAGATATTACTGTGTAAATTAGTTTTTGAAGGGGAAGAGTCAGATAAGAAAACATTGTTCCTTTAAAGGGATATATTCTGTATTCCACTGAAGGGTACCTTAAAATAGCAGAGTTAAGGTACAAATAAAGTGAAACAAACGTGCTTTAGTTAAGGAAAACCAAACATAATTTCTTAAATTTCATCATCCATTTTAGTCTCAATGTAAAAAAAGGTCTTCAATCACAGCTGCTAGTATGGGTTGAGAATTCCATGTTGCTCTGAGTACGTGGCATGCAGTCTGATAGAATAAATCTCTGACTTCCTGCACAGAATTAAGATCTTTGAGACAATTAAATATTAATAGCATCTCTTGATCATGATGGCTAATGAACGGTTTTGCATAGCTTAAATGTCTGTGCTACATATGGAATGCATTCTGACTTCTAATCTGAAGGATTAAACCTAATCAGTCATAAAGCAGAAGACTGAGGCACTGTTTGTAAATTGTGAAAGTCCTAGTCCCCTGATTTCTACCATGTCCCCTGCATTCCACTGCCATGCCCAATCAAACCCTAGTTCATTTAGATACTTCGGCCATCATTATGCCTGGAGAATAAATAACTTCTTCATCTGTGCTACCTCTGTATATCTGATCCATACTTCCACTTTTGACTTATTACACAAGAATGGAATATATTTGTGGAGTATTTGTCATCTCCAATAGATTATGAACTCTAAAGACAGGATCTCTGTGTCTTAAATTACTTTGTATTGTCACAACAAGCATGATCCTTGTCATTTAGTAAACTTTTAACAGTTGTTATCCATTATTATTAAAGCCTCACTAAATATTTGTTATTGAAAATTTTCTGTCATATAGCTGCTCATGTGAATCCTGATTCTTCAACTAACTAAAACAAAAGGAATAAGGTTAATCATTTTTTAGGCTGTCTATAAGTCTAACATAATTGAAAAGGCATGGAGACTGTGAGAAGAGCATCTATAGAGAGAAAGAAGTAAAGGAGGAAGTTCACCCTAGGAACTTTGGATTGAAGAGTCCTTCTTTCTAGAAGCTTCTTTCTATGATCTTGACATGTATGGATATACTGCGCCATTTAGGTCTCTCTCATTGATCTTTTAAGAAAGAGATAATCACTTTATCTCTTTAAAGTAAAGTAATCACTTTATTATGTCACCTTATTTTAATTCCCTACACTGTATTAATCATAGTTTTGTTATTTCTTTTATTTATTATTTTTACATATATATTTATCTACTGCCTGTCTACTTTCCCACCATAATATAGAATCCATAAAACAAAGCTGCTTGTCACTGATTTTAAGTCTAGAACACATCTTGGCTCCTAATAAGAATTTAGTAAATATTCATTGAATGATTGTTTTGAAAAGTAAATTGCTTGCAAAACTTGGTAATTTTTTTGCTAATAGCAAATTGCTTTAATATCTTTAACAAGCAAATGGCCCCTAAGAGTATGTTCCAAGACTCTCAGGTAAGAACAGCAGAATTAGCAAGTCAGGGTAAACAGAATTTATTGGTCTCACAAAGTTATCTACTTGAGTGAGAAAGGAAGGGATGAAAGTAATGAAGTTCAGAAGCATCTTCAGAGTGGAGAATGGCAATGCTTTGAGGGATAAGCAGTGAAAACCTACAAGGAAATAAAGAGTAAAATAAATGTCTCCCCTGAAAGTAGATTAAATACAGTCATACATATGTGAGCAGACCTTTTTGACCAAATCAGATGAACATCAAGGTTGTTAAATTAATCAAACGGGGAAACCATTAGATTGAGGTGACTTTAATGCTGTAACTTCACATTCCAAGATGTCTGGCTCTAGGTCAGTGATCACATCATCATGATTATCTAGGTCTTGAAGCTCTTTTTTGTACAGTTCTTCTGTGTATTCTTGCCACCTCTTCTTAATATCTTCTGCTTCTCTTAGGTCCACACCATCTCTGTCCTTTATCGTGCCCATCTTTGCATGAAATGTTCCTTTGGTATCTCTGATTTTCTTGAAGAGATCCCTAGTCTTTCCCATTCTGTTGTTTTCCTCTATTTCTTTGCATTGATCACTGAAGAAGGCTTTCTTATCTCTTCTTGCTATTCTTTGGAACTCTGCATTTAGATGTTTATATCTTTCCTTTACTCCTTTGCTTTTCGCTTCTCTTCTTTTCACAGCTATTTGTAAGGCCTCCCCAGACAGCCATTTTGCTTTTTTGCATTTCTTTTCCATGGGCAAGAAGATCCAACCAGTCCATTCTGAAGGAGATCAATCCTGGAATTTCTTTAGAAGGAATGATGCTAAAGCTGAAACTCCAGTATTTTGGCCACCTCATGCGAAGAGTTGACTCATTGGAGAAGACTCTGATGCTGGGAGGGATTGAGGGCAGGAAGAGAAGGGGACGACAGAGGATGAGATGGCTGGATGGCATCACTGACTCGATGGATGCGAGTCTGAGTGACCTCCGGGAGCTGGTGATGGACAGGGAGGCCTGGCGTGCTGCGGTTCATGGGGTCGCAAAGAGTCGGACACGACTGAGCAACTGATCTGATCTGATCTCTAATGCTGTAACGGCCTACGTAAGCAAACCTAAACCTGAGGCTAAAAAGGCTTCACTGTTACAAAATCAAAATCTAAGAGCCACCCATCAGAAAAGCCCAGGAGATTTCCCAAATAATGTAACTGATTAAGCTACAGACAAATGTTTTCCTTGCTTTGTCTCTACCTTTTCTCTAAAAAAAAAAAAAATACCTTTCTCCTAGTTTCTGTCAGTGGACACTTCTAACCACTTGTGGTTGACACTGCCTGATATAAATTGATCTGTTCTCAATTAAACTCTTAAAACTTTTAATGTGCTCAGTCTTTTATTTTTATTTATTTATTTTTATTTTGCTTAACTTTACAATATTGTATTGCTTTTACAATACATCAAGATGGATCCACCACCAGTATACACGTGTTCCCCATCCTGAACCCTCCTCCCTCTCCCCTCCCCACACCATCCCTCCAGGTCGTCCCAGTGCTCCAGCCCCAGGCATTTGTTATCAGGCATCGTACCTGGACTGACGACTCGTTTTAGATATAATATTATACATATTTCAATGCTATTCTCCCCAATCATCCCACCCTCTCCCGG
This sequence comes from Tragelaphus eurycerus, assembly GCA_935064755.1. NCBI lineage: Eukaryota > Metazoa > Chordata > Mammalia > Artiodactyla > Bovidae > Tragelaphus > Tragelaphus eurycerus. The sequence goes on from CAKXYN010000043.1 coordinate 12,863,137, forward strand.
TCCCAGAGTCCAAAAGTCTGTTCTATACATCAGTGTCTCTTTTGCTGTCTCGTAAATAGGGTTATTTTTACCATCAGTCTATCTTTTAACAAGGTCAATTTAAATGTGCTCTTGATAGTATAGTTTTCATATGGATTTGTATTTACCTATTACTATACGGCAGGGAAAACCACTGTCAGTCCACCAGTTTTGATTCCTTTCCGCTTTGTGCCCACAGACTATACTAGGTATAGTCTTGTGATCTGGAGAGTGGGGTGTAGATAGAAGTGTTTACTACGTCCAGGCTTGTTCTTTAAAAATTGTCAAGTGATCGGTCATACTTTCTCTCTTGCAGCTATCTCAGGGATGGCTCTGAGGTGCCACTGTATAGAAGCTGCTGCTGCTAAGTCACTTCAGTCGTGTCCAACTCTGTGTGACCCCATAGACGGCAACCAACCAGGCTCCCCTGTCTCTGGGATTCTCCAGGCAAGAACACTGGAGTGGGTTGCCATTTCCTTCCCCAATGCATGAAAGTGAAAAGTGAAAGTGAAGTCATTCAGTCGTGTCTGACTCTTTGCAACCCCATGGACTGAAGCCTACCAGGCTCCTCTGCCCATGGGATTTTCCAGCCAAGAGTACTGGAGTGGGGTGCCACCGCCTTCTCCGACTGTATACCACGCTACTCACCAAATGCCCAGTGGGACTGGGAAGTGAAGGAGAAATAAACACTGTCAAGCCACTGAAATGCTACTATAGCACAGGCTGACGTGTACTGATCTTATTTCCCACTCCCTCCTCCTCTCCCCCTTTTTGAACTTTCTTCTCTGTCATTCTATGGAAACCAGTGGTCAAGGTGCCTTGTCTCAAGGTTGATCTGTTCAAGTGTGGGAAGAAGGCTCAAGTCAAGGCCACTGAAATCCTACTTTAGGATTTTTTGATTGAGAATCTAAGGAAAAGTTTCAGACCCTCCACAGTGGTGAGGTTGGAACACATACAGGTGTGTAGTCTCTCTGAGAGACTGAAGCATAAAGACGAGAATGCAAAGTTGAGCATTCTGGAAGCACTTGTAGTATTGGCTTCACACATTCTAAAGGTCTAACTAAAACCTTACTTTTCTACAATTTTCAGGAATTCCCCATTATTCTTCCAGTAAGTTCTCTTTTTGCCTAACATGTTTGGATTTCTGTTACTTAAAATCAAGAATTTCGTTACTTAAAGAATAAAAATTCATATATAACACAGAGGCTGAGGAACATTATGTTTTAGCAAATAGAATTACATGGGATTTGTCAAAAACCTTTAGTATAGTTCTTTCCCACCCTTATTAACATGAATAAACTTGAACCATAAATCACCACTACCCATTTTAGGATGCAGTTTCTCAAACAGGTGAAAACAGGGTCCACCAGCTATAGAACAGAAAGAAGGACAGGAGAAATAAATGAAATTTACCAAATAACTGACTAGTCCTGCTACTACTATGTCTCAACCTCTAATGTATATATGAACTACCTAGAGGTTTTCTTAAAGTACAGATTTATATTCAAGTCTGGGACAGGGCTTGAGGGTGTGTATTTTTAAAATGCTCCCACATAATGCTAAACTTCTCCACTACCACAATTTGAGTGGCGAATTCTAGAGAGAATGGTATGCCCTCTTGTTACTCCTTACCTGTGTGTGACTCTGAGTAGGGACAGCAGGAAAAGCTACATACTGGTCCTTGAAAGCCTTTATGGGAGTCCTGTGCATTCTCAGGTCAGAGTCACTGACATCATCTGGGAGCTAGAGGTAAATGCACATTTCTACGTCCACCTCAATATATTAAATCAGAAACTCTGGGCAAGGGGCTCCAGAAACTGTATTTGTAAACACTGTAGGAAAACAATATGTTCTTTAAAGGTTAAAAATTTATGGAAACACTGGGCTGGTAATACTGACCAAGTATCTTCAGATAAACATCACTTTAATTGGCTCTAGAAGCTTTGTTAAGACCAAGACAAACAGAGGCCAAAGACATTGAGAAAGCCAAGACAGCTGGAAAGAAACTTTAACCTTTAAAATGTTTCTCAGTTCAGTTCAGTCGCTCAGTCATGTCCAGCTCTTTGCAACCCCATGGACTGCAGCATGCCAGTCTTCCTTGTCCGTTACCAATTCCTGAAATTTGTTCAAACTCATGTCCATTGAGTCGGTGATGCCATCCAACCATCTCATCCTCTGTTGTCCCCTTCTCCTCATGCCTTCAATGTTTCCCAGCATTAGGGGCTTTTCCAGTGAGTCAGTTCTTTGCATCAGATGGCCAAAGTATTGGAGTTTCAGCTTCAGCATCAGTGCTTTCAATGAATATTCAGGACTGATTTCCTTTAGGATTGACTGGTTGGATCTCCTTGCAGTCCAAGGGACTCTCAAGAGTCTTCTTCAACATCACAGTTTAAAAGCATCAATTCAATGCTCAGCTTTCTTTGTAGTCCAACTCTCACATCCATACATGACTACTGGAAAAGCCGTATCTTTGACTAGATGGACATTTATCGACAAAGTAATGTCTCAGATTTTTAATATGCTATCTAGGTTGGTCATAGCTTTTCTTCCAAGGAGCAAGTGTCTTTTAATTTCATGGCTGTAGTCACCATCTGCAGTGATTTTGGAGCCCAAGAAAATAAAATCTGTCACTATTTCCACTGTTTCCCCATCTATTTCCCATGAAGTGATGGAACCAGATGCCATGATCTTAGTTTTCTGAATGTTGAGTTTTAAGCCAACTTTTTTTTACTTTCCTCTTTCACTTTCATCAAGAGGCTCTTTAGTTCTTCTTTGCTTTCTGCCATAAGGGTAGTGTCATCTGCATATATGATGTTATTGATATTTCTCCTAACAATCCTGATTCTACTTTTGCTTCATCCAGCCCAGCATTTTGTATGATGTACTCTACATATAAGTTAGATAAGCAGGGTGACAATGTACTCCTTTCCTGATTTGGAACCAGTCTGTTGTTCTATATCAGGTTCTGTTACTTCCTGACCTGCATACAGATGTCTCAGTAGGCAGGTCAGTCAGGTGGTCTGGTATTCACATCTCTTTAAGAATTTTCCACAGTTTATTGTGATCCACACAAAGACTTTGGCATGGTCAATAAAGCAGAAATAGATATTTTTCTGGAACTCTCTTGCTTTTACCATGATCCAACAGATGTTGGCAATTTGAACTCTGGTTCCTCTGACTTTTGTAAATCCAGCTTGAACATATGGAAGTTCATGGTTCACGTACTCCTGAAGCCAGGCTTAGAGAATTTTGAGCATTACCTTGCTAACAAGTGAGAGGAGTGCAATTTTGTGGTAGTTTGAACATTCTTTGGCATTGCCCTTCTTTGGGATTGGAATGAAAACTGACCTTTTCCATTCATTTTGCCATTGCCAAGTTTCCCAAATTTGCTGGCATATTGAGTACAGAACTTTAATAATATTATCCTTTAGGATTTGAAATAGCTCTACTGGAATTCCATCACCTCCACTAGCTTTGTTCATAGTGATGCTTCCTAAGGCTCACTTGAATTCACATTTCAGGCTATCTGGCTCTAGGTGAGTGATCATACCATCATGGTTATCTGGGTCATGAAGATTTTTTTGTACAGTTCTTCTGTGTGTTCTTGCCACCTCTTCTTAGTATCTTCTGCTTCTGTTAGGTCCCTACCACTTCTGTCCTTTATTGAGCCCATCTTTTAATGAAATGTTCCCTTGGTGTCTCTAATTTTCTTGAAGATATCTCTAGCCTTTCCCATTCCATTGTTTTCCTTTATTTCTTTGCACTGATCACAGAGGAAGGCTTTCTTATCTCTCCTTGCTATTCTTTGGAACTCTGTATTCAAATGGGTATATTCAAACAGGTATACTCTGAATTTGAATTTGAACTCAAAGTTCCATTTGAACTCTGCATTCAAATGGGTATATCTTTCCTTTTCTCCAGATATAAATGTTTTTGCTCCTGATATAAATATTTATACCAGGAGCAAAACTCTTGAGTATACCAATGCCATGCCTCAAGCAGGTGTGTGTGTGTGTGTGTGTGTGTGTGTGTGTGCTGTGCCCAGTCATGTCCAGCAGAGGGGTGGGCAATGTGGTAGATTCTATAGGAAAGTTATGTTTCTGTCTGGGTTCCATGTTCAAGCCATAGCCTCTCAGGAAAGCAGTTTCCTGATAGGTAGATGGGGATCATTATCATTTCCTCCTACCTATCAGACAAAATGGGGAACAGCAAATCTGATGCTTTGTATTTGGCCCTTTAAGAATTCTAGCTGCTTGTGTACTTAATGTGTTTGTGCATGCTCAGCCTCTTCTGTTGTGTCTGACTCTTTGCGACCCCATGGACTCTAGCCTGCCATGCTTCTCTGTCCATGGTATTCTCCAGGCTGGTTGCCCACTGGAGCTGGTTGCCATGCCCTGATCCAGGGGATCTTCCCAACCCAGGGATTGAACCCAAGTCTCTTGCGTCTCCTGCTTTGGCAGGTACATTACCTCTAGCACCATCTGGGAAGCCACTTGTTAGTAGCTGATATTTATGTAAATAGATATTTTAGTCAATTCTAAGGTGGTTGTTATATATTTTACGGGGGGAAGGAAGAATTTATGAGATGAAAGCAGATAAAAATAATTCAAAAAAATGGTCTAGAAGAAGAAGGCAATTAACTCTAAGTGATCTCTTACATGAAAATGGCTTTATACAATAGACAAAGAGCTGAGTCCAGAGATATTGGCAAAAATCCTTAATTGTTGTCTCTTTCTTCAGTCCTTTCTTCCACCAACCCATGATAATTATGCATGGCTATATTTTTATTAGAACTATGAAAGATGGGTATTTTTAAAAATTTCCAACACAAGACTATTAGGTTCTTAAGAAGGGGTCTTTTATTTAGTGTGATTCAATTTATTCTGCTGGGTTTATTTGAATTGGGTCCATGTAGGGGAAAGGAATGTTGAGAGGAGAGTGCAGCATAAGAAAAGCTACTTTGCACAGGAAAGATACCTGTCAGCCTATTACCACATTTTAAGCCCAAACCCAGCCCAAGGAAGCTAAGAAGCTGAGTGGATAAAATCATAAAACTAAGACACCAAGGGAAATAATCCATCATGAGGAGCCTCTGACCTAACCTGGACAACACCTTCATGAAAATAGCTAAAAAGGAAATGAAGATAAAGTAACTGAGTAGGAAAAATGATGTTCTGTACCTTGCATTTCTGAGTAATGATACACAACATCTCTGAACTTTCAGTAAAATGGCTTAATGTGTTTTTCTCTTCTCCCAGCCCACAGTTCCCTCTCCCCACTCCCACCCCCCTTTGTTGTCCACTTCAATTTAGTTTGTACAGGGTAAGTGATTAATATGCAATTTGTGTCCTTCCCTGAAATGTTCATGAAGACAAACAGAGATGTCCCCTCCAATGACCTTTGTTGAATCCCCTGGTACCTTCCCCCAGTGGATGCTTTAGCATTTACAAATCACTTTCATTTTCTCCTTCCCTGCCAGATGAGTTTGAATCTCTGTGGTGGTTTTCATTTCCAAACACCATGGTTTTCTAAAGGATCAAATAAAGTTCATAGTGGCTTATCTCAATTTGCCCGGGATAGCTCACATTTCAAAATGAAAGCATCAGAATAAATCAACAGCAGTAGCAAGCACTTAAAGAGGTCTCTATTCAGGGCAGCTGCCATCTCTTCTCTAGGTACTATGAGGTACACTGGAAGCCTGGCCTCAAGGAGATGGCAGGGAGGGGTTGGCAGTCTGGAAGCCTGATGGAGGGGGTCAACAGGTAAGGAGGTACCACACAGCATTCAAGAAAGGCAAATACTGGAAGGGCCTGTAAGCTTATCAATCTCTGCCTGTGAAGCAGTTGTTACAGATGAACAAATCAGGGTAGAGGAGGTGGGCAAGAGCTCAAACTGAGAAATGAATACCCTCCCTAATGACTGTCTGGCAAGCAAATGACTTTCTAGGCAGAAAGGATGGTAATGTTCTGACTACTTTTAGTTATTGTTATTTATCACAAAAATATTTTTATCGACATGCCTACTATTGTGCTATTCACTTTAAATATTCATTTCACTGTACATGCAATTCATAAATTACATTATGATTATTCATGATTATGCTAATTTTAAAGACATGAAAACAACTATAGCTCCAAGAGAGTTTTGATGTCTTTTTTTTTTTTTTTCTTCTGGTTGTGCCATGTGACTTGCAGAATCTTAGTTCCCTGACCAGGTCTTTGAATCAGCCCACCTAGCAGTGAAAGCATCGTTACCACTGGACCACCAGGGAATTCCCTCAGATGACTTTTAGACTATACAGAACCAATTTTCAAAGTGTATCTTTAATGCTAATATTAAATGATATAATATATTTCATAAATGTTATATATTTAATAAATTTTAAATAATTGTAGCTTGCTATAACATTACTTTCTATCCAACTACTTATATATTATATATATTGCATATGCTTATATGTATATATACATACATATTATATAACATATATATTACAGATGCATGAGTATATATTACATATATTATATATATATATATGCAATATATATCATATACACATGGTGGCTTAGTCGCTAAGTTGTATCTGACTCTTGCGACCCCATGGGCTATAGCCTGCCAGGCTCCTCTGTCCAGTGGATTCTCCAGGCAAAAACACTGGAGTGGGTTGCCATTTTCTTCTCCAGGGGATCTTCCTGACCCAGGAATTGAACCCGGGTCTCCTTCATTGCAGGCAGATTCTTTACTGACTGAGCTACAAGGAAAGCCCTATCATATACATAATATATATTATATACATAATGTAAAATTTTAAACATACCTATGAACTATGGAATAAGATGATGGAAATAAATCATTTACCACAGATTATGGTAATATGCAAAAAATTAGATAGTGGTAGAACTGCAAGTAATTTTTACTATATATCTTTAATTATATAAATTTTCTAACTCAGATAAAAAACCATGCTCATCACACATGAATATGTAAATTTCTAGTTTTCTGTCTTGACACTATTATGGATGACAGTACATGCAAAACAGAATAAAAGTGCCCAGCTGTGGCCTGCCATGTGATGGGCAATCCTTAATGGGCAACAACAGAAGCAGGGGAGAGAGAGCTGGGAGAAGTATCTCCATGCAGTACAGCCCCAGGGTGCCTCTCTCGTACCACACGCTCAGTGAAGAGCACTTATCAGAACCATATCTTGAGAATGGGGCTTTGTGTTTGTGCAGTGCTCTGACCCTGGATAAAGGAAAGACACTTGCAAATACTTTCAAAGCTAAACAGCACTGATATGTCCCCAGTTGCCATAGTGAAATGTTTTTAAATCCAGCATTCACTTGCATAAAGAATACTGTGAGAAATTCTCTAGACTTACTCAAGAATTAGCTGAAATGTTACCTCTTTAAGGAAGCTTTCCTGACTCTTTGTTAGCTTCAGCATCATTGTCATCTATATTCCTAAGCCAATGTGTTTATAACTCTAGCTAAGCATGTCAACATGGAATAACATGGCCTTGTACTCTATAGGACTATCAATTCTTTGAAGCTAGCAGCTATGTGAGCCCTATGTGAGACTAGATACACTTCAAAGCAATAGATGTGGATTCAAAACCTGAACACACCAATTATCAGCTCTTGTATTTTCTGAACCTATATGCCTCTACCTTTAAAGGGGGAGTTCTTTATGATATCTGTCTCATAAAACTGTTCCAGGATTATGCAAAAGAAAAGCTATGAAAAAATTCTAAGACAATCTGTTCAGTTCAGTTCAGTCACTCAGTCATGTACAACTCTTTGTAACACCATGAACTGCAGCTTGCCAGGCCTCCCTGTCCATCCCAAACCCCAGAGTTTACCCAAACTCATGTCCATTGAGTTGATGATGCCATACAACCATCTCATTCTTTGTCGTCCCCTTCTCTTCCCACCCTCAATATTTCCCAGCATCAGGGTCTTTTCAAATGAGTCAGCTATTCACATCAGGTGAAGTTTCAGCTTCAACATCAGTCCTTCCAATGAACACCCAGGACTTATCTCCTTTAGGATGGACTGGTTGGATCTCCTTGCAGTCCAAGGGACTCTCAAGAGTCTTCACCAACACCAAAGTTCAAAAGCATCAATTCTTTGGTGCCCAGCTTTCTTTATACTCCAAATCTCACATCCATACATAACTACTGGAAAAACCATAGCCCTGACTAGATGGATCTCTGTTGGCAAAGTAATGTCTCTGCTTTTTAATATGCTGTCTAGGTTGGTCATAACTTTCCTTCTAAGGAGTAAGTGTCTTTTCATCTCATGGCTGCAATCACCATATGCAATGATTTTGGAGCCCAAATAAATAAATTCAGGCACTGTTTCTACTGTTTCCCCATCTATTTGCCAAGAAGTGATGGGACCTGATGCTGTGATCTTAGTTTTCTGAATGTTGAGGTTTAAGTCAACTTTTTCACTCTCCTCTTTCACTTTCATCAAGAGGTTCTTCAGTTCTTCACTTTCTGCCATAAGGCTGGTGTCATTTGCATATCTGAGGTTATTGATACTTCTCTTGACAATCTTGATTCCAGCTTGTGCTTCTTCTAGCCCAGAGTTTCTCATGATGTACTCTGCATGTAAGTTAAATTAGCAAGGTGACAATATACAGCCTTGATTCTTTTCCTATTGGGAATCAGTCTGTTGTTCCATTTCCAGTTCTAAATGTTGCTTCCTGACCTGCATACAGGTTTCTAGTTCCATACCTTTGTCTAACTCAATAAAACTAAGCCATGCCACGTGGGGCCACCCAAGATGGGTCAGGGTGGAGAGGTCTGACAGAATGTGGTCCACAAGAGAAGGGAATGGCAAACCACTTCAGAATTCTTGCCTTGAGAACCCCATGAACAGTATGAAAAGGCAAAAGATAGGATACTGAAAGATGAACTACCCAGATCAGTAGGTGGCCAATATTCTACTGGAGATCAGTGGAGAAATAATTCCATAAATAATAAAGGGATGGAGCCAAAGCAAAAAGAATAGACAGCTGTGGATATGACTGGTGATAGAAGCAAGGTCTGATGCTGTAAAGAGCAATATTGCATAGGAACCTGGAATGCTAGGTCCATGAATCAAGGTAAACTGAAAGTGGTCAAAAAGGAGATGGTAAGAGTGAACATTGACATTCTAGGATTCAGTGAACTAAAATGGACTGGAATGGGTGAATCTAAATCAGAGAACCATTATATCTACTATTGTGGACAGGAATCCCTTAGAAGAAATGGAGTAGCCATGATAGTCAAGAGTCTGAAATGCAGTCAGATCAGATCAGTTGCTCAGTCGTGTCCGACTCTTTGCGACCCCATGAACCGCAGCACGCCAGGCCTCCCTGTCCATCACCAGCTCCCGGAGGTCACTCAGACTCGCATCCATCGAGTCAGTGATGCCATCCAGCCATCTCATCCTCTGTCGTCCCCTTCTCCTCCTGCCCCCAATCCCTCCCAGCATCAGAGTCTTCTCCAATGAGTCAACTCTTCGCATGAGGTGGCCAAAATACTGGAGTTTCAGCTTTAGCATCATTCCTTCTAAAGAAATTCCAGGATTGATCTCCTTCAAAATGGACTGGTTGGATCTTCTTGCAGTCCAAGGGACTCTCAAGAGTCTTCTCCAACACCACAGTTCAAAAGCATCAATTCTTCGGCGCTCAGCCTTCTTCACAGTCCAACTCTCACATCCATACATGACCACAGGAAAGACCATAGCCTTGACTAGGCGAACCTTTGTTGGTAAAGTAATGTCTCTGCTTTTGAATATGCTATCTAGGTTGGTCATAACTTTCCTTCCAAGGAGCAAGCGTCTTTTAATTTCATGGCTGCAGTCACCATCTGCAGTGATTTTGGAGCCCAGAAAAACAAAGTCTGACACTGTTTCCACTGTTTCCCCATCTATTTCCCATGCAGTGATGGGACCAGATGCCATGATCTTCGTTTTCTGAATGTTGAGCTTTAAGCCAACCTTTTCACTCTCCACTTTCACTTTCATCAAGAGGCTTTTTAGCCCCTCTTCACTTTCTGCCATAAGAGTGGTGTCATCTGCATATCTGAGGTTATTGATATTTCTCCCAGCAATCTTGATTCCAACTTCTGTTTCTTCCAGTCCAGCATTTCTCATGATGTACTCTGCATATAAGTTAAATAAACATGGTGACAATATGCAGCCTTGACGTACTCCTTTTCCTATTTGGAACCAGTCTGTTGTTCCATGACCAGTTCTAACTGTTGCTTATGCAGTACTTGGATGCAATCTCAAAAATGACAGAATGATCTCTGTTCATTTCCAAGGCAAACCATTCAATATCATGGTAATCCAAGTCTAGGCCACGACCAGTAACACTGAAGAAGCTGAAGTTGAATGGTTCTCTGAAGACCTACAAGACCTTATAGAACTAACACCCCCAAAAGATGTCCCTTTCATTATAGGGGACTGAAATGCAAAATAGGAAGTCAAGAAATACTTGGAGTAACAGGAAAATTTGGCCTTGGAGTACAGAATGAAGCAGGGCAAAGGCTAATAGAGTTTTGCCAAGAGAATGAACTGGTCAGAGCAAACATCCTTTTCCAACAACACAAGAGAAGACTACAAATGGACATCACTAGATGGTCAACACTGAAATCAGACTGATTATATTCTTTGCAGCCAAAGATGGACAAGCTCTATACAGTTAGCAAAAACAAGACCAGGAGCTGACTATGGCTAGATCATGAAATCTTATTGCCAAATTCAGACTTAAATTGAAGAAAGTGGGAAAAACCACTAGACCATTCAGGTATGACCTAAATCAAATCCTTTATGATTATACAGTAGAAGTGAGAAATAGATATAAGGGACTAGATCTAGATATAAGGGACTAGACAGAGCGCCTGATGAACTGTGGATGGAGGTTCATGACACTGTACAGGAGACAGGGATCAAGACCATCCCTAAGAAAAAGAAATGCAAAAAAGCAAAATGGCTGTCTGGGGAGGCCTTACAAAAAGCTGTGAAAAGAAGAGAAGTGAAAAGCAAAGGACAAAAAGAAAGATATACCCATTTGAATGCAGAGTTCCAAAGAATAGCAAGGAAAGATAAGAAAGCCTTATTCAGTGATCAATGCAAAGAAATAGAGGCAAAACAACAGAATGGGGAAGACTAGAGATCTCTTCAAGAAAATTAGAGATACCAAGGGAACATTTCATGCAAAGATGGGCTCAATAAAGGACAGAAATGGTATGGACCTAACAGAAGCAGAAGGTATTAAGAAGAGGTGGCAAGAATACACAGAAGAACTGTACAAAAAAGATCTTCACAACTTAGATAATCACGATGGTGTGATCACTCACCTAGAGCTGGACATCCTTGAATGTAAAGTCAAGTGGACCTTAGGAAGGTCCACTATGAACAAAGCTAGTGTAGATGATGGAATTCCAGTTGAGCTATTCCAAATCCTGAAAGATGATGCTGTGAAAGTGCTGCACTCATCACGTCAACAAATTTGGAAAACTCAGCAGTGGCCACAGGACTGGAAAAGTTCAGTTTTCAAAGAAAGGCAATGCCAAAGAATGCTCAAACTACCGCACAATTGCACTCATTTCACAGGCCAGCAAATTAATGCCCAAAATTCTCCACACCAGGATTCAGCAATATGTGAACCATGAACTTCCAGATGTTCAAGCTGATTTTAGAAAAGGCAGAGGAACCAGAGATCAAATTGCCAACATCCCCTGGATCATCGAAAAGGCAAGAAAGTTCCAGAAAAACATCTATTTCTGCTTTATTGACTATGACAAAGCCTTTGACAATATGGATCACCACAAACTGGAAAATTCTTAAAGAGATGTGAATACCAGAACACCTGACCAGCCTGTTGAGAAATCTGCATGCAAGTCAGGTAGCAACAGTTAGAACTGGATGTGGAACACCACCCTGGTTCCAAATAGGAAAAGGAGTACATCAAGCCTGTATATTGTCACCCTGCTTATTTAACTTATATGCAGAGTGCATCATGAGAAACTCTGGGCTGGATGAAGCACAAACTGGAATCAAGATTGCCAAGAGAAATATCAATAAACTAGGATATGCAGATGACACCACCCTTATGGCAGAAAGCAAAGAAGATCTAAAGAGCCTCTTGATGAAAATGAAAAAGGAGAGTTAAAAAGTTGGCTTTAAACTCAACATTCAGAAAACTAAGATCATGGTATCCATTCCCATCACTTCATGGCAAATAGATGGAGAAACAGTGGAAACAGTGTCAGACTTTATTTTCTGGGGCTCCAAAATCACTGCAGATGGTGACTTCAGCCATGAAATTAAAAGACTCTTACTCCTTAGAAGAAAATCTATGAACAACTTAGCATATTAAAAAGCAGAGACATTGCTTTACCAAAAGAGGTCTGTCTAATTGAGGTTATGGTTTTTCCAATAGTCATGTATGGATGTGAGAGTTGGACTATAAAGAAAGCTGAGCACTGGAGAATTGATGTTTTTGAACTGTGGTGTTGAAGAAGACTCTTGAGAATCCCTTGGACTGCAAAGAGATCCAACCAGTCCATCCTAAAGGAAATCAGTCCTGAATATTCATTGGAAGGACTGATGTTGAAGTAGAAACTCCAAATCTTTGACCACCTGATATGAAGAACTGACTCACTGGAAAAGACCCTTATGCTGGGAAAGATTGAAGGCAGGAGGAGAAGGGGACAACAGAGGATGAGATGGTTGGATGGCATCATCGACTCAATGGCCATGAGTTTGGGTGTACTCCGGTAGTTGGTGATGGACAGGGAAGCCTGGTGTACTGCAGTCCATGAGGTAACAAAGAGTCAGACACGACTGCGAGACTGAACTGAACTGAGTGGTCTATAAGATGAGAGCACATGTAGGCTAAGGGCAGTTAAATGCCTTTGTGAAGGAGAGCTATAGCATCATAAAGGAAATAAATGAAAACTCAATTTAGATATTTGAAACATTAAGCAAATTCATTGCACAACTACACATGAGAAAATGTCTTAAAAAAAAAAACAAACTTCCCTTTGATGAAGCAAGCATTCTCTTAAATATAAAATAGTCTTCTTTTCTGATGCACAGATGAAAAGAAATACTGTATTCATAGAATAGAAGAATTAATATTTTTTTATTTAACTTTACAATATTGTATTGGTTTTGCCATACATCAAAATGAATCTGCCACAGGTATACATGTGTTCCCCATCCTGAACCCTCCTCCCTCCTCCCTCCCCATACCATCCCTCTGGGTCGTCCCAGTGTCACAGCCCCAGGCATCCGGTATCAGGCATCGAACCTGGACTGGCAACTCGTTTCAAATATGAAATTATACATATTTCAATGCCATTCTCCCAAATCATCCCACCCTCTCCCTCTCCCAGAGTCCAAAAGACTGTTCTATACATCAGTGTCTCTTTTGCTGTCTCGTATACAGGGTTATTGTTACCATCTTTCTAAACTCCTTGATCCAGCAATCCCACTGCTGGGCATACACACTGAGAAAACCAGAATTGAAAGAGACATGTGTACCCCAATGTTCATCACAGCACTGTTTATAATAGCCAGGACATGGAAGCAACATAGATGTCCATCAGCAGATGAATGGATAAGAAAGCAGTGGTACATATACACAATGGAGTATTACTCAGCCATTAAAAAGAATACACTTGAATTAGTTCTAATGAGATGGATGAAACTGGACACTATTATACAGAGTGAAGTAAGCCAGAAAGAAAAACACAAATACAGTATCCTAATGCATATATATGGAGTTTAGAAAGAATTAATATTGTTAAAATGACCATGCTACCCAAGGCAATCTATAGGTTCTATGCAACCCCTATCAAAACATCAAGGGCATTTTTCACAGAAGTAGGTAAAATAATTTCAAAATATATCTGAAAATACAAAGCAATCTTGGGAAAGAACATAAGTGGAAGATTCATGCTCCCTGACTTTAGATCATATTAGAAAGCTACTGTAATCAAAATAGTATAGTACTAGGACAAAAGCAGACCCACAGATCAATGGACTATATCAAGAGCCCCCAAATAAAACCTGCACTTATGGTCAATTAATTTACAACAAAGGAGGCTAGAATATACAATGGAGAAAAGACAGTTTCTTCAATAAGTGGTGCTGGGATAACTGGATATAAAATAATGCAATTGGAACACTGCCTAACACCGTATACAAAAACTAACTCACTTGGGATTAAAGACCTAAATGTAAGACTGGAGGGACGTCTCTGGTGATCCAGTGGTTAAGAATCAACACTCCCAATGCAGGGGTCCTGAGTTCCATCTCTGGTCAGGTAACTAGATCCTGCATGCCACAACTAAAAGAACCCACATGATACAAGGAGGGTCTGCATGTGGCAATAAAGAACCTGAGTGCCATAAACTAAGACCCAGTGCAGCCAAATAAATTTTTTTTAAAGACTGGAAATCATAAAATTCTTAGAAGAAAACATCGGCAGAACATTTTTTGACATAAATCATAGCAATATATGATATTGATCTCCCTCCCTAAAGCAGAGGAAATAAAGCAAAAATAAACAACAGTGACCTAATTAAATGTAAAAACTTTTGCATAGAAAAAGGAAACTGTGGAAAAAATACATTCACTGAAAGGGAGAAAATATTTGCAAATGATATGACCCATAAGGGATTAATAAACAGTTGCTCAAAATAAAAAAAAAAAAATCAAACAACCTAATTTTAAAAATGAGCTGAACACATGAATAGACATTTTTTTCCAAAGAATTATATATGATCAACATGAAAATATGTACAGCATTGCTTATTAGCAGAGAAATGCAAATCAAAAGCACAATGATAAATCACTCACACCTGTCAGAATGCCTATCATGAAAAAGAACACAAAAAAACAAATTTTGAACAGGATGTGGAGAAAAGGGAGCCTTCATACATTATTGGTTGGAGTGTAAATTAAGGCGGTCAGTGTGGAAAATAGTATGGAGGTTTCTCAAAAAACTAAAACTAGAACTACCATAGGACCCAGCAATTAAACTTCCTGGATATTTATCTGAGAGAAACAGGAACACTAATTTTGAAAAGATACATGCACCCCAATGTTCATAGCAGCATTATTTACAGTTATCAAGATGTGGAAGCAACCTAAGTGTCTATCAATAGATCAAATGGATAATGCTTGCATACATACAATGGAATACTAGTCATTAAAAAGAATAAAATTTTGCCCTGTGCAACAACATGTATGGAATTGGAGGGGATTACACTTAGTGAAATAAGCTGGACAAAAAAGACAGATACTCTATTATACCATTTACATGTGAAATCTAAAAAATAAAACCAACCAATAAATATAACGAAATAACTCACAGAGAACAAACTAGTGGTTACCAGTGAGAAGAGGGATGGGGGAGGGTCAATATACAGGCAAGGGATTAAGGAGTAAAAATTATTAGGTATAAAACAAATATTGTGTTGAATTATATAGTTTAAAGCTTAAAATCTTATTCACAGAAAATAAGCATTATTTAAGAAATAATCACTTAATTATATTCCTATAATTCTACACTCAATGTTTTAAAATCATAATGAAATATTTTGTTTTAAAACATAGCTCTTTTAGAATTTTTTCACTGTAATAAAATATACATAAAACAAAATATACCATTTTAACCATTTTTGAGTGTTCAGTTTAATAGCATTAAATTCATTCACATCGTTGTGCTCCTATCACCACCATTTCAGAACTTTATTCATCATCCCAAACTGAAACCCTGTACCTATTAGACAATAATTCCCCATTTTCTCTTCTGTGTAGCCCTTGTTAACCTCTACTCTACTTTCTGTCTCTATGAATTTGATGATCAGAAAAGGCAAAAGTAGAAAGACAGTATAAAGATCAGTGATTCCCAGGAGTCAGAGAGGACAGAAAGTAAATATGTGAAAAAAATAAAACAAATGTAGGATGAAGAAACTACTGCATATGAGAATATCATATACAGAAACATGTCACTGTACAGTTATTCAGACCCATGGAAGGTACAAAGAATGAACTCTAACATAAACTATAGATTCTAGGTGATGATGTGTAAAGGTCTGGTTCATCATCATTTATAATAAATGTAACACTCTGGTAGTTCAGTTCAGTTCAGTCGCTCAGTCATGTCCGACTCTTTACGACCCCATGAATCGCAGCACGCCAGGCCTCCCTGTCCATCACCAACTCCCAGAGTTCACTCAAAATCATGTCCATCAAGTCTGTGATGCCATCCAGCCAACTCATCCTCTGTCATCCCCTTCTCCTCCTGCCCCCAATCCCTCCCAGCATCAGGGTATTTTCCAGTGAGTCAACTCTTCACATGAGGTGGCCACAGTATTGGAGTTTCAGCTTTAGCATCAGTCCTTCCAATGAACACTCAGGACTGATCTCCTTTAGGATGGACTCTTTGGATCTCCTTGCAGTCCAAGGGACTCTCAAGAGTCTTCTCCAACACCACAGTTCAAAAGAACCAATTCTTTGGTGCTCAGCTTTCTTCACAGTCCAACTCTCACATCCATACACAACCACTGGAAAACCGGACCATTGTTGGCAAAGTAATATCTGTTTTTCAATATGCTATCTAGGTTGGTCACAACTTTCCTTCCAAGGAGTAAGCGTCTTTTAATTTCATGGCTGCAATCACCATCTGCAATGATTTTGGAGCCCCCTAAAATTAAGTCTGACACTGTTTCCACTGTTTCCCCATCTATTTGCCATGATATAATGGGACCAGATGCCATGATCTTCGTTTTCTGAATGCTGAGCTTTAAGCCAACTTTTTCACTCTGCTCTTTTACTTTGATCAAGAGGCTTTTTAGTTCCTCTTCACTTTCTGCTGTAAGCTTGGTGTCATCTGCCTATCTGAGGTTATTGTTTTTTCTCCCAGCAATCTGTGGGGGTAGTGGTATAGGATAATCTTTATTTCTTCTGCTCATTTTTACTGTGAATCTAAAACTCCTCCAAAATAATTAATTCTACCAAGAAAAAGAAAATTCTGACATATACTACATGAACGAACCCTGAAGACATTATGCTAAGTGATATAAGCCAGACACAAAGACAAATACATCATGATTCCTCTTATGTGAGGTAAGTAGAGAAGTCAAAGTCAGAGAGAAATTCTTTTGAAATCTTAACTATTTTAAAAAAATTAAATGAAAAGTTTAAATTATTGTACAATCTAAGCAGTATTAAAGTATCATTCCTAATGCAATATTTTAAGTCTAGTATAGCTATTCATATGCACATTTTTGAATATTGACAATTATATACTTGTCAACTTAAAATGTTGTAGTCCAGCCTCTCAACTCTACTTGTTCTGTGCCTCCTTCATTTCATAATAATTTACTCATAATATTAGAATTAATTATGCATCTACTGTTACATAATTTTATTTTCATTTAATATAATTAATAATTTAATCATTCACTTATTAGAGCTTTTTCTATGTACATGTATTGATAGCAAAACCAGTTAAATGATCACATTTATGCCGACACATTTCTCTCTTCTTTTAGATGCTTTCTTTTAAAGAAACATCTCTAAATTTTTATTTATTATATTATCCTGTTCTAATTCATAGCATGTATCCCATGTGAAGCCTGTGTGTCGGGGGGCATGCACCTGTGTGCAAGTGTGATAGTTCTCTTCCCTGGCTATAGTGCTTGCTTACTGAGCACAGGGCTTCCCTTGTGGTTCAGCTGGCAAAGAATCCGCCTGCAATGAGGGAGACCTGTGTTCCATCCCTGGGTTGGGAAGATCCCCTGGAGAAGGGAAAGGGTACCTGCTCCAGTATTCTGGTCTGGAGAATTCCCTGGACTGTATAGTCCCTGGGGTTGCAAAGAGTTAGACATGGTTGAGCGACTTTCACTTTTCTGAGTACAAGGACTTTCCCAAATTTCCATTACTATATCCTCAAGCACTGTGACATTGCCAGATGTGTGCTACATATTTATAAATGGGTAGGAAATTAATAAAGTAATAATTGAATGAAAAGCTTTGTACAAGCAGTAGTTATTTCTTCACATCTCACAGTACTATTTGACATCAATATTTAGAAATTTTTCTAAACTAAAATCTGAAAAAAGTTTAAAATAAAACTTATTATCTCTAAACCATTCATAAAGTAATCTAATATTTAGAAAATAGACAAGGTAAATACCTCCACATTCCCATAATTAAAAATAAATACTGAGGTTTTCATCAGCTTTATTTCTGTGTTTTTTTCATATAAATTTACATGTTATTATAAGTTAATTAGCAAATACTACATACACAAGCTGAATTTCTCAGCATATTTGTAAAATTTCTAAGCATATTTCTCATCATGGGTCTGATATATTCACAAAGAAACATTTTGAAGACTGCTCTTACATTAGATATAAATAATATTATGTACATCTTATTGAATTTATGGTTTACTTCTGCTGCACTCAGGAAAATATGTGGAATGCATCATGTTACCAATAAAGGAAGGTTAAAATGCTAAACATGGAGAATGTTATTTATAGAGATTTTAATTGTTATGAAAAGCATAACCATAAATCCACATTCTACACTGAAAGCTTTATGAAATGAAAAGGCTTTTAAATGCTATTTCAAGGTTGACAGTGTCACACTATTTCAACCAAAATATCTTTTTGTGTTCAGAGTGTAATGCAAAGATGCCAATAAAATCACCCTCCCCCCAAAAAAAAATCAGGGGGAAAGATAATATATCAGCTCTTAGAAATCTAGTCTCTCTAAAATTATGAGCAAACAAAAATATCCAATGTCAATATTCTCTGTTTGCTAGGGAAATATTTTTAGAAGTTAAAGGAACATTATTTTCAGTTATTGTCTATGCTACAGAATAATTGTGTGGTAGAGAAAGAGCAATTCTTGAATTCAAACCTTCAAACTCTACCTTGGCTATCAAAGAAAGTTATTTATTTTTCCAGGCCCCAGCTACCTCACTCCTAAAATTAAAATCACTTTTCTCATGAGCTAATTGTGAGAATTAAATAGAAAATGCACATTGTGGCCTCCAAGACTACCTGGCACATGATAAGCTTTCTGTAACTGGCAGTCTCAAAAATAACGGTTCTGGAGCCTATTCATGAGCGTAGAGGAGAGCCACCTTTACCCTCTGCGGCTCGCTTTATCCTGTGTGTTATCAAGAGAAGACATGCTATCACACCAACATTTCTTTGGGAAGCTGTACATTTTCAAGCGACTCAGTGTTTTGTATTAGTAACACTGACATTGAAAAGAACGATGAAGAAAAACTGTCCAAAACAAGCAAGTTTAAAACTAGTTTATTGACTCAACAAGCTTTAAATTTCAGACACAGTCCTTTCTTTAAATATAGCTTAATTAGAAGGTCAAAATCTGGCATCCAGGGAGAAAATGTCTTTGTCCTCCTTCTCCCAAACTCAGCACTTTAAGAGTAGATTTGATATTTCTGATTAGCTTGAGATGGAGCCATATACCCAGCCTGTGATGTGGTGGACTCTGATTGGCTCATCTCAACCCACATATCTCAATTAGAACTTCTTGGATTGAGAGACAGAGAAGAATGATACAAATAGGCCATACTTCCTTACCTCTGTCAAAGCTCCCCTCAGGAGCAGGAAGTCTAACCCTTTTGGTGGCATAACAATATATATCTACATAAATTACCTAAAGCTTCTAAAGCAGATGGAGTAAGGAACATGGAAATGTATTGAGATTCAGATCCATAATGAATTATACTTCTGTTTTGATGAATACTCAATACACCTATCAGGAATCCATCTGCAGCATTTAGTAAAGACTTAGCAGCAGCAGTAGCAGAAAACATTATATTCTCAGAAAAGACAAACAATAGTAAGCATTTCACTATAATATGAACCACTCACTTTCTCATTCTCCCTTTTCCTATCTCTGTTCTTTCATCCCTATTTTCTCTTTATATCTCATCATTCTTTTCTTTCTGAAACATTTATTGATCACATCTTAGATATGACCCTCATATAAACTGATACAAGGCATTGCTGTCCCCAGTGATATTTATGATCTAGTTGAAAGGTATTTCAAAAGGAAGTGTGCTGTGTTGTAACAAAACAAAAAGAAAACCAACAAACAATAAAAACTACAACACTCCTGGATAGGATCATACAGCTATAATTTTGGAATATAGTGATAATGTCATAATGGAATTAAATATAGCTTGGAATGAAAAGCCCTAGATTGTATAGCTAGCTCTGCCTCTTCCTAGCTAGGTGAATTTTGGAAAGTCATGTAAGCAATCTGAACCTCAGGGTTTTCATCCCCGTAGTAGAGATGATGCCGCCTGCCTCACAGCAATGTTGTAAGGATCAAATGAACGACACATGTGAAAGTGCCAATAGCATTCTCTGACACATGACTGGCATCACAGCATTTCAAGATAAAGGGTTGTGGGTTTTCATAAGAAAGAGAAATATTTTAAGCTGCAGGAATCAGCAGACACTTCATTGGGATGACTTTAAAAGTGATAGAAATCTATAGCACATATGGAAAGGAAAGACTGCTCTGGTATCAGGGGGAAAATACGCAAAACAATGAAAATGAAAACAAGAAAGCCTGTTTTATATACATATAACAAGAAAAATATATGTGTAAAACAGGCTTTCTTACATATAAATATACGTGTGTATATATATATATATATATATATATATATATATATAGAGAGAGAGAGAGAGAGAGAGAGAGAGAGAGCGACCAATAGAGGAGGATTCTACATTAGCCAAAATAGTGATATTTTATTTAGTTATTTGTTTTTGTTGTAGAACTCTTTTGTGAATAAATCTTTTGTAGGCATTTAATATATAAAACAGTTAAAGGGTCTGCTCTCATTGAAACAGGTGTGATAAGACTCCCTACCCCACAATCCCAGATACCTGCACCTAAGGAAACATCACTTCAGGTCTGCTCTCATTGAAACAGGTGTGATAAGACTCCCTACCCCACAATCCCAGATACCTGCACCTAAGGAAACATCACTTCAGTTTAGTCACTCAGTCGTGTCTGCCTCTTTGTGACCCCATGGACTCAGCACGCCGACCTTCCCAGTCCATCACCAACTCCCAGAGCTTGATCAAACTCATGTCCATTGAGTCGGTGATGCCATCCAATCATCTCATCATCTGTTACCCACTTCTCTTCTGCCTTCAATGTTTCCCAGCATCAGGGTCTTTTCCAATGAGTCAGTTCTTCACATCAGATGGCCAAAGGATTGGAGCTTCAGCTTCAACATCAGTCCTTCCAATGAATATTCAGGACTGATTTCCTTTAGGATGGAATGATTGGATATCCTTGTAGTCCAAGGGACTCTCAAGAGTTTTCTCTAACACCACAGTTCAAAAGCATTGATTCTTCAGCACTCAGCTTTCCTTATGGTCCAACTCCCACATCCATACATGACTACTGGAAAAACCATAGTTTTGACTAGATGGACCTTTGTCAGTAAAATAATGTCTCTGCTTTTTAATATGCTGTCTAGGTTTGTCAGTGATTTTCTTCCAAGGAGCAAATGTCTTTTAATTTCATAGCTACAGTCACTATCTGCAGTGATTTTGGAGCCCAAGAAAATAAAGTCTGTCATGGTTTCCATTGTTTCCCCATTGTTTTGCCATGAAGTGATAGGATCGGATGCCATGATCTTAGTTTTTTTTTTTTTTTTTTTTTTAATGTTTTAAGCCAGCTTTTTCACTCCCCTCTTTTACTTTCATTAAAAGGCTGTTCAGTTTCTCTTCACTTTCTGATATTAAGGGTGGTGTCATCGTGTCATCTGTATATCTGAGGTTATTGATATTTCTCCCAGCAATCTTGATTCCAGCTTCTGCTTCATCCAGCCTAGCATTTCACATGATATACTCTGCATATAAGTTAAATAAGCAGGGTGACAATATATAGCCTTGATGTACTCCTTTCCCAATTTGGAACCAGTCTGTTGTTCCATGTCCAGTTTTAACTTTTGCTTCTTGACCTGCATATTGATTTCTCATGAGGCAGGTAAGATGGTCAAAATCCACAGCTTTAAAACCAATGCAGTGTTAACAGAAAACAGGAAGACTGGGGTGAGGATCAAAGACAACAGTCAGTAACTGACAACATACCTAACCTGTAATTTTGCAAGCCACACTCTCTCATCTTCCAAGACTCTCTTCTTGGAACACATCCCTCCTGAATTCACCTTCTTGTCCTCTAAGATTCAGTTCTGCAAAGCTTCCCTTGATCTTCCTTGTCCATTCTTTAAGCCTCCTGCTGAACTAAGTGCTAATTCTCTGAGCCAGTTCCCAAATTCAACATACATATATATATATAAAACAAATATATATATATATCCAACATATATATATATATATCCATATATATATATATATATATATATATATATATATATATATAAAACAAATCAGTTAATGTCCCTAAAGAATAATATATATATATATAATTTATTCTTTAGGGACATTAACTGATTTGCTCCTTATTAGGCATCCTTTCTCTTTTTATTTTGTCAAATTGCTAACAGCTTTACTTAGGCATAATTGACATATAATAATCTGCATATACTTAAAGTGTACAATTCACACATTTTAACACATATATGCAAATGTGAGAAACCAGAGTCAAGATAATGAAGACTACATTCAAAGTATCAGTATGTAAGTTTGTAATTCCAACCCTAGTCAACCAGTGGTCTACTTTCTGTCATCAGAGTATTTTGTATTTTCTAAAGTTCTATGTAAATGGAATAATCATTTTGGTTTTATTTCTCTCAGTGAGCACAATTATTTGGAGAATCATCTATGCTGTAGCATGTAGCAACAGTTCATTCATTTTTGTTCCAATAAGTACTTAATTGCAAGGATGTGCCCCAGTTTGTTTACACACAAACTTGTTAATAGGCATTAGCATTAGTTCTGATTTTTGGCTATTATAAAGCAGAGATGTTAAGAAGGTTCATACATAATATTTATATGGATATGCTTTTATTTCTCTTCTAAAAATACCAAGGAATAGAATTGCTGGATTATAAGGTATGTATGGGACTTCTCTGGTGGCTCAGATGCTACAGAATCTGCCTTCAATGCCAGAAACCCAGGTTTGATCCCTGGGTCAGAAGATCCCCTCAAGTCAATGGCTGCCCACTCCAGTATTCTTGCCTGGAGAATTCTATGGACAGAGGAGCCTGGTGGGCTATAGCCCATAGGGTTACAGAGTCTGACACAATTGAAGTGACTTATGCAGGTAAAATAGGTGCATATGTAACTTTTTTTTTTATTTTAGTTTGAACAATTAATACTTTTCAGATATATTATTATACATATTTCAATGCTATTCTCCACAATCATCCCACCCTCTCCCGGTCCCAGAGTCCAAAAGTCTGTTCTATACATCAGTGTCTCTTTTGCTGTCTCGTAAATAGGGTTATTTTTACCATCTTTCTAAATTCCATATATATGCGTTAGTATACTGTATTTGTGTTTTTGTTTCTGGCTTACTTCACTCTGTATAATAGGCTCCAGTTCCATCCACCTCCTTAGAACTGATAACTTTTTAAGAAATTTTCTCCAAAGATAGTACACCAATGCATAATATCTATTTTTATCAGTTAGTCTTTTAAATTTTAACCTTTCTAATAGGAATGTAAAACAAAACTGCGTTTACCTAACGATGAATTAGGGCTTCATGGTGGATCAATGGTAAAGAATCCACCTGCCAATGTAGGAGATGCAGACTCGACCTGTAGGTTGAGAAGATCCCCTGGAGAAAGAAACGTCAAACCACTCCAGTATTCTTGCCTGAGAAATCTCATGGACAGGGGAGACTGGTGTGCTGCAGTCCATGCAGTCACAAAAGATCTGGGCAAGACTGAGTGGCTAAACAACAACAAACAGTGATACATTTTGGTGCATATCCTTTCACGTGTGTATTTGCCTTCCGTGTTGTCCTTGTTGGAGTGTCTTCCCAATCTTTTACATTATTTATTGGATTTTCTTTTGTTATTTTGCTTTGAGGGTTCTTTATTCTAAGTTCTTTATCTGATATATGATTTGTACCTGCTTTTTTTCCAGGATGTCTGGTCTTCTCTTAACAGTATCTTTTGTAGACAATGCAGCTTTCAGATTTGATGAGATACAGTTCATTGACTTATTATTTCATGGATTATACTTTAGTTTCTGTGTTTAAGAAGACCTTGCTTAACCTATGGTCATTAGGAGCTTCTGCTATTTTTTTTATTAGAAATAGATATTAGTTTTATGTTTCACATTTAAGTAATGATTCTAAAATCATAGGTATTTTATTTATGTGATATGAGATATGGATTAGAATTATTTTGTTCTTTGTTCATTTTTGCAAATGAATATCCAGTAATTCAAAAAATCAGTTGCTCATATGTTTCTGGACTATCTACTCTGTTTTATTGATCTATTTATCCATCTTACTGTAAATACAAACTCTTAATTACTTAAGTACTGTTTATAATGTCTTAAAATGTGACATTAGTATTAGTCCTTTTTTGTTATTTTTCAAAAATCTTTGAGTTTCCATGTTACTTTAAGAGTAAGTTTTAAAATTTCAACTAAAAATCTGGGATATTCATTGAAAGGACTGTTACCGAAGCTCCAATATTTTGGCTTCCTGATGCAAAAAGTTGACTCACTGGGAAACTCTGATACTGGGAAAGATGGAAGGCAAGAGGAGAGGGGGAAAAAATGGATGAGATGGTTGGATAGCATCACCAACTCAATGGACATGAATTTAAGCAAACTCAGGGTGAAAATGAAAGGCAGGAAAGCCAGGGGTTGCAAAGAGTTGGGCATAACTTAGTGACTGAACAAAAAGCTCTGCCTGAATTCCTCTCTCTGCACCATTGCCAGAAATTACAGGTAATAAGTAGGGTAATAATAATCTCCCTGCATGATAAATTTAGTGCCTGATATCCCATACTAGCCAGAAGCCAAAGACTAGGTCCTCTTCCTTGTACAAAGATACGCTTCAGCACTCTTCACAATATCCAACTCTTAACAAGGATATTTATGCTTCAGATCAGATCAGATCAGATCAGTCGCTCAGTCGTGTCCGACTCTTTGCAACCCCATGAACCGCAGCACGCCAGGCCTCCCACCAGCTCCCGGAGGTCACCCAGACTCATACCCATCGAGTCAGTGATGCCATCCAGCCATCTCATCCTCTGTCGTCCCCTTCTCCTCCTGCCCTCAATCCCTCCCAGCATCAGAGTCTTCTCCAATGAGTCAACTCTTCACATGAGGTGGCCAAAATACTGGAGTTTCAGCTTTAGCATCATTCCTTCTAAAGAAATTCCAGGATTGATCTCCTTCAGAATGGACTGGTTGGATCTTCTTGCAGTCCAAGGGACTCTCAAGAGTCTTCTCCAACACCACAGTTCAAAAGCATCAAGATTAATCAATAAAATCTCTTCATGAGTTGTAAAACAGATGAATCTGAGATATTAACAATAGGTTGAGGATTTTTGTAAAATCATGCAGTCTCAAATAAATAAGATTTTTAATCTTTAGTCTAAAGAGTTACATTGGAAATGGAGAAAATGAGGGACTTTTTAAATCTTGCTGCATTAAAACAAAAGTTCATATGTCTCCTGGTTGGACTTTCTGAAGAGAAGCAGAGGAAAACCGCTGAGCTAATTTTTATACAGCACCTCAAAAGAAGAGATATAAATCAGATTCCACTAAAAAAGAATAGCATATGAAACATTCAGGAAGATAAAGAAAATCTAGTATCTGGAGAATGGCAAGTTCTAGAACACCGCTTGCTGCACAAGTGGGAGAGTATATACAGGGAATAGGAAGAAGGGACTAGAAATTGACCTACCCTGTGTCAGTCATGGCTTGCAATGAAATGGTATGTAAGTTTATCCTATAAGCCACTGGTTCTCAACCCTATCTGTATAACAGATCTAACCATGAAAATTTGAAAAAAGTATAATCCCAAACATAAATCTTGTACAGTTATCTATATAGTAGTTCTGAGGTATAGTCCCAAGCCTAACATGTGTTAAAATCTTGACAGGTAGGCCCGATGTACAGTTAAATTTTTTATGTCAAAGCAGCTACTATAGGTCAAAGTTGCTATGAAACTTATAACAATAATAGATATGTTCTTTAACATTCATATTATGTGACTTTTCTAGCTCCTCTAGAATTTTAGAGTTGAATGAAATATAGAAAACCTATCCAATACACAAATGGTCTCTAAAATATCCTAATAGTCTAGTTATATAAAACAATTATTGAGTATTGTATGTTCTGAGTACAATGCTGACAATTTGTCCCCCAATGAAGGAAATTTTTCAGTCACTAAATCATGTTCTCACAGCCAGTCCCTCTCATCAGGAAGCTTTCAGAAGCCTCTTATCCTCATCCATCAGAGTACAGACAGAAGGAACAAGAACTACAATCCCACAGCTTCTTGAATGAAAACTACCATCATAGAAAACTAACCGAAATGATCATGTGGATCACAGCCTTGTGTAACTGAATGAAGCTATGAGACATGCCATGCAGGATCACCCAAGACGGACAGGTGATGGTGGAGAGTTCTGACAAAATGTGGTCCACTGGAGAAGGGAATGGCAAACCACTTCAGTATTCTTGCCTCGAGAACCCCATGAACAGTATATTATGTGTAATTATAATTTTACTGTGGCAGACACAACACAAGGACTCTGAGGAATAAAAGGCAGAAGTCTCTGCTATCAATATCTCCAAACACAAGAAGATGAAGAGGCATGGTCTCATAGAAGGTTGCACCTGAGGACAGGGCGCCAGCCATCTGGAATTGCAGGAGCTGGTTTATGGAGAGCAGGTGGGTGGGATTAGCTTGGTTTCATAGCCTCTTGGGTACTGGGTATTTTGAAGAATTTTTCCCCTTTAACAAAGAATGGGCCTTCCCTGGGCATCTCTGGTATGGGTTTGTGTGTTTTATAACCTAGAGTATTAGCCTGATGAGCAAAGTATTTGGTGTCAGGGTTAGCAAACTGCCCATGAAAGGGAATTAAGAGTGAGTTAGCACTTCAGAAATATTATATTACACTATTAGTAAGTCCTATATTAACCCAAGGATGCAGGAAGTGTCATATTTACCAACTGACTTTGGGAGGTCTAGTAATTAGATTTTCCATATTGGGGATTTCTCCACTATTCACATATTGGTGAGAGATAAGCCCAATACTCACTTTTCTCCACCTTCTGGCAGCATATTCATGGCATGCAGTTGAGACTTAAGCAACCGGAAGTTCTGGCCTAAAATTTTGAACCTTGCCAGAATGACATGGAAATCTAACTAGAATATAATACATTTCAGTTGCAATTGCTAATCAGCATCCAGAGTAGGAGGATCAACAGGGGTGACACTACAGTCTGTGCCCGGTGGCACTGGCATCTGCTAGTTCCTATGGCGTGATTTTGGCTATGGTTCTAGACCTATTCACTGTAGGCTCTGCCTGTCTCTTAATTTTGTTCTGCTACATTTCTGTTGATTCTGTGAATTATTCAACATCGTCCACAAATTCCTTTTGTACTTGAATCAACCAGAATTGATTTCATAAGAAATTTGACAGATAAAATCGCATAAAGTGTATAACAAAGAGGAAGCTCTACAAAGATCGTTAGCATGCTAAGGCCACACTGTCAACAACTAGCTGTTAGCAGCTGATGGAACTAGAATTTAATCCCAGAAGATTTTAACTTCAAAGATTATCTCTTTCAACTTTATCTTGCTGTTAGGCACTACTGAAATAAATCTAGATATTGAGAAGTCACTGTGACCAAATGAATATATCTTCCTGGGAGGACTTTTTGTAGATTGAGAAGAAACCTACCTTTCTTCAGTACATATTCTTAGCCCACAGTTTTGCCATCTGATGTCACAGAGAATAACTCACTTCCTCTGTATGGTAGTCTATAAAATATTAAAATGTCGTGTCTTGTGTAAAACTCCATGTGTAATTCACATTTTCAGAAAAGACCAATTAGATATTATGATTGAAGATATGTACCAAATACATCATCACAGATGAATAAGACAAGCTACCTACTCATGTATGTGAAATAAATATTTACTTCACCATATAAAAAAGATTTTGCAAACAGTTCAATTAGCTGGCTACAAAAAGCTTCCTAGGGAAGTTTAGTTTTCCCTGTACTGCCCGCAAGTCAACCGGTGGCAAGGCCCCATGGAAGCAGCTGGCCACCAAGGCGGCTCGCAAGAGCACGCCGGCCACGGGCGGCGTCAAGAAACCGCATCGTTACCGGCCGGGTACCGTGGCCCTGCGGGACATCCGGCGCTACCAGAAGTCGCCCGAGCTGCTGATCCGCAAGCTGCAGTTCCAGCGGCTGGTGCGTGAGATCGCGCAGGACTTCAAGACGGACCTGCGGTTCCAGAGCTCGGCCTTGATGGCGCTGCAGGAGGCGAGCGATACCTACCTGGTGGGGCTGTTTGGAGACACGAACCTGTGCGCAGTCCGCGCCAAGCGCGTGACCATCATGCCCAAAGACATCCAGCTGGCTCGTTGCTTTCACGGGGAGCGGGCTTAAGGCGTACACTTTAAAGTAGACGATCTACTACGGCACAGATTATGCTATATGTTTACTATATCATTTCTTCTTCAAGTGTAAACAGAAAGGCTACATTTCTCAACATGTTTTTATGGCTATTTTGTAAACATGTGACTGAGTCTGGCTCTTACAGTGTGGACAGACGGGTTTTAATCTACTTTTAAGTTTGATTCTTAAAAATATTATGCTTCATTCTACATCCACTACAACAGTGACAAATGGTAGTGTCCCTGGTTTGGGTTAAAGTTTCTACTGAGAGACACTCAACCTGCATTACATTTTGCATGAGGAAGAAATAAATCCTTATGTATTTAAGTCATTGAGACTTAAGAGTTTGTTAATGCAGCAGAGACTATCCTATCCTAATACAGACACACAGAAATTCAGTTTAAAACATTTCTCTTTGTTTGTTTCTATTAGATATTTCGGAGAAGGCAATGGCACCCCACTCCAGTACTCTTGCCTGGAAAATCCCACGGATGGAGGAGCCTGGTAGGCTGCAGTCCATGGGGTCGCTGGGAGTCGGACATGACTGAGTGACTTCACTTTCACTTTTCACTGTCCTGCGCTGGAGAAGGAAATGGCAACCCACTCCAGTGTTCTTGCCTGGAGAATCCCAGGGATGGGGAGGCCTGGTGGGCTGCCGTCTATGGGGTCACACAGAGTCGGACACGACTGAAGTGACTTAGCATAGCATAGCATAGCATTAGATATTTAGCATTCTGTGGAGGTTAGAGAAACTGAAATGAATGAGTCTCAAATCGCTCAAAGAGACTAAATGATATTGCCAGGATGGCTAAGTTGTTCGATTCTCGATTGGATCTGCCAAAGTTCCAAAAACATGAAGCTTTAACTTTGTTTTCAATTTAGTGTTTCAAAAAACAAACTGAAATCGGTAGAAAAATCCAGTGAGTCACTCAATACACATCCTACTGCAGCTGGTGCTGAGTCACTTCAGTCGTGTCCGACTCTGTGCGACCCCATAGTATTTAAATTTTGTAGTGAGTGTTCTAAGATTCAGACTTCCCTGGTGGCTCAGACGGTAAAGTGTCTGTCTACAATACGGAATATTAAACAACATGTCCAATGTTACATAGCTTATAAACAAAAGATACTGAATACTGAATTTGAAATCATGTCTATCTGGCTATAAATAATGTCTTAAATTACTGTAGTGTAGTGAATATCTTGTAAACTTACAAAATAGTAAGTCCCCAAATCTAATCTTTTTCATACAAATGCATAGCTAAGCTACTGAGTTTTTTCTCATTTCCTTAGTTCATACTTTTAACTCTAAAATTTCAGTATGTTCCCTAACGCTGAGATGTTGACACAAGAGGAATTCCTGAGTATTGAAGAACACTCTACCAAATTATAGAAACTTCATTTTATTAATTAAAATGATCACAACCTTAAAAACGTAATTAATTTTATTATGAAAACTCTGTTTCATATACTTATTACCTCATCATTCTCATATAGGTACATACATTAATAGTAGAAAAATAAAACTTACTTTAATTGATCAATTTTAAATCTATATCTACAAAAAAAAAAAAAAATCCATTTAACAAATGTATTATATGCAATGACTACTGATGTACCTATCCTTCTTGACCTTTCTATCAATCTTCAATTTCTCTGTTGAAATAGGTAGTGTTTTCAGATTACTTTAAAAAAAAATGAGGAGAGATATCAATGTATCATGGTTCTTATTATTTTAGCTATAACTTTCTGAACAAAACAATTCAGTCATATTGTATCATGGTTCTTATTATTTTAGCTATAACTTTCTGAACAAAACAATTCAGTCATATTTAGTCTTGAGGTTTTATTTTTTGAGTGTTTGCTTTTAAAGACATCAGTCTCTATTTGCTTAATTTCAATTTCAAATTGTGGTAATGCTGAAACATTGTTTTTGTTACTGGGGTAACTCAAGATAAGTTCCTGAGGAAAATGGTAGCTCATGGAAAACCTAGAAAAATGTTTCTCTTAAAGCACATTTCTATTCATGTTGTACAGGTTCCTTTTTAGTTTTTCTTGGATTCTTTCCTTATAAGCAAGAACTTTTGCACAAAATACATTTCTTGCTGAGAATGCAGCCTACCCTTCATGAGGAATCAAACAATGATATGAATACACTTTCAAAAGATGAAAAAAATTAGCATATGGAAATATTAGAATAAGAATATAGAAAGTTAGAGATTAATAAATCTATATTGGGCTACATCTTAATTTTAATTATTATTGAATCTAGAATTAAGCTATACAGATCTAGATTCTGCTGTTCTATAACTCTGCTGCTGCTGCTAAGTCACTTCAGTCGTGTCCGACTCTGTGCGACCCCAGAGACGGCAGCCCATCTGGCTCCCCCGTCCCTGGGATTCTCCAGGCAAGAACACTGGAGTGGGTTGCCATTTCTTTCTCCAACACATGAAAGTGAAAAGTCAAAGTGAAGTCACTCAGTCATGTCCGACCCTCAGCGACCCCATGGACTGCAGCCTACCAGGCTCCTCCATCCATGAGATTTTCCCAGGCAGGAGTACTGGAGTGGGGTGCCATTGCCTTCTCCAAGGATCTAGAATTCCAGATATATCTTTAAACACAGTCTACATTCTTACAAAACTAGAATGAATATATATATATATATATATATATATATATATACACACACACACACATATAATAAACATATATATCATTTTTACTATGTGATGTATAATTAGCTTGTATATATGTAAAGATATATTTCGCTTGCCACGGGCCCGCTAAAGCGCAGGCGGCTGCAGCGTAAGAAACACAAGCTGGAATCAAGATTGCCAGGAGAAATATCAATAACCTCAGATATGCAGATGACACCACCCTTATGGCAGAAAGTGAAGAAGAACTAAAAAGCCTCTTGATGAAGGTGAAAGTGGAGAGTGAAAAAGTTGGCTTAAAGCTCAACATTGAGAAACTTAGATCATGGCATCCAGTCCCATCACTTCATGGGAAATAGATGGGGAAACAGTGGAAACAGTGTCAGACTTTATTTTTCTGGGCTCCGAAATCACTGCAGATGGTGAATGCAGCCATGAAAATGAAAGACGCTTACTCCTTGGAAGGAAAGTTATGACCAACCTAGATAGCATATTCAAAAGCAGAGACATTACTTTGCCAACAGAGGTCCATCTAGTCAAGGCTATGGTTTTTCCTGCAGTCATGTATGGATGTGAAAGTTGGACTGTGAAGAAGGCTGAGCGCCCAAGAATTGATGCTTTTGAACTGTGGTGTTGGAGAAGACTCTTGAGAGTCCCTTGGACAGCAAGGAGATCCAAGCAGTCCATTCTAAAGGAGATCAGCCCTGGGTGTTCTTTGGAAGGAATGATGCTAAAGCTGAAACTCCAGTACTTTGGCCACCTCATGCGAAGAGTTGACTCATTGGAAAAGATTCTGATGCTGGGAGGGATTGGGGGCAGGAGGAGAAGGGGACGACAGAGGATGAGATGGCTGGATGGCATCACTGACTCGATGAACATGAGTCTAAGTGAACTCCGGGAGTTGGTGATGGACAGGGAGGCCTGGCGTTCTGGGATTCATGGGGTCACAAAGAGTCGGACATGACTGAGCGACTAATCTGATCTGAAACATATATTTGGGCTTCCCTTGTGGCTCAGCTGGTAAAGAAGCTGCCTGCAATGCAAGAGACCTGGGTTCCATCCCTGTGTTCCCTCATAGCTCAGTTGGTGAAGAGTCTGCCTGCAACACAAGAGACCCAGGTTCAATTCCTGGGTTGAGAAGATCCCCGGCAAGAAAATGGCAACCCACTCCAGTACTCTTGCCTGGAGAATCCCATGGACAGAGGAGCCTGACACGCTACAGTCTATGGTTCGCAAGGGTCAGACTCGACTGAGCGACTAAGCACACAAACATATATTTATGCATTTACATATATATATGTATGCATGTGTGTACTCATACATATGCAAAAACACAGCACACATACAACTCCTAGTTTAATGACACAGCATGGATAAAATTGTGCTAAAATTATATACTACATAAAAAGGTTCCTCAGAAAATTACTCCATTTAGAAATATAAACGCTCATAGGAGTACATTTAAAAATCTTAGAAATGAAAGGATATGTTATCAAAATAGCTGGTGAAATTTTAAACAAAGGTTCTATTTTCACACCAATACCTTTGATGATAGAGAAACAGAAAGAGCAGGAAAACCAACTATAATAACAAGAGGCAGCAACACTGATAAGCAAATCCATTTAGCCTAGAGGCAGGACTGAACAAAAATACTGCACTGCAAAGTACAAGAGAACTGATTTCAAGTTGCTCTGACATTAATATATATGATTCTCTCAACCGTAGTAATCATATTTTTTTGCTTGAGGTATAATGGATGCCCTCCCTTTTTGGTATCTGTCTCCAGCTTCTGCAACTGGACAAGGTACAGCTAGACAATGGAACAAATACACTCTCTTTACAAATCTGAAGATCCTTTAGTTTTTCACCACACAAATATCAACAGTCAACCTTTTTAGCCTACAGAGCATTCACACTTTACCTACAGCCACTGTAAAGAACAGTATGGGGATCCCTTAAAAAGTTGAAAATAGAACTACCACATGACCCAGCAATCTCACTACTGAGCATATGGGCATTTACCCTGAGGAAACCATAAACCATAATTCAAAACAACACATGTACCCCAGTGTTCCTTGTAGAACTGTTTACAACAGCAAGGGCACGGAAACAACCTAACTCTCCAACAACAGAGGAATGGATAAAGAAGATAAGGCTGGAATGTTCCTTGGTCATAAAAAGGAATGGAACTGTCCATTTGCAGAGATGTTGATGGACCTAGAGTCTGTCATACAGAGTTAAGTCAGAAAGACAACTATTGTATATTAGAGCGTATATGTGGAATCTAGAATAATGGTACAACTGAACCTATTTTCAGGGCAGTAATAGATACACAGACAAAGACCATGGACATGTGGGCCCAGTGGGGGAGAAGGAGGGTATGGCAAACTGGGAGAGTAGGATCGACATATATACACTCCCATGTGTAAATAGGTAGCTGGTGGGAACCAGCTATGAAGAACAGGGAGTGCGGCTTGGTGCGCTGTGATGACTTAGACGGGGCAGAGTATGGGGTGGTAGGAAGGAGCGATCCCAGAAGGAGGGGGTATATGTATACATGTAGCTGATTCACTTGTTTGCACAGCAGAAACTAATACAATGTTGTAAAGCAACTGCATTTCAATAAAAATATTAATTTATTGAAAAAAACTTTTGGTCTGATGTCCTGCCTCTTTCCTTACGCGGTTCCTATGTTCAGCTACTCCCAGGTATAATGCATAGATTACATGGTGTTGCTTCAGGTCACAGTGCCTTTGCACATACAGTTTCCAAAACTTGGAACAATGATCTAACAGGCTCTCACTCTGCATTTAAGACCAAATGCAGAAGCCATTTCTTCTGTGAATCCTCTGTGAGGAAATCCTCCTCATTTCCCTAAATTTTCTCTCAGCATTTTGACTCACTATTTCCAAGGCAAACGTAGAACATGTGTTTAGAGATATAAAACCAACTACTGAAACATGGATTTACTACGTATTGAAACAGGGACCATACTCAAACTATTTATTTATAGTTTCAGTTTATTTACAAACCATTTATTTATTATTTATTAATACAAATTATTTACTATTTTGTAAATAATTATTACAAAATTATAAACCAAAATTAATGATAAAATTAATGTTATAGGTTTTTCAGGAAGACTTAAGGATATGCATAAATTCACATCCCTATTAAGAGATAGTCTCTTCCTTCATTCTTTTCCCACATTCCCTGTGAGCTTTCACAAATCAAAGTAATTCATGCTGTTTTCCATATACATATATACTGACCTCCTGGTCATTAGCAGTTTGATGGAACAGCTATGAGTTATTCATCTTTGTACCCTCAAACCCAGCAAGACAATGTAAGTCTTCAACAATGCTTGTTAAATGTATCAAATAAATATTCCCCTTTAACTATGTTTTGGGTTTTATCCCATACGAATGTACAAATTTAATATAAAAGAATGAAACCACAGATATCTTCAAACTATGCTTTTATTTTATCTTAATAATGTATTGTCCATTTTGTTCCATAATCCTCTTAATTATTGCTTGTGATGAGTACTTATTATCTCATCATGCTGAGTGATGCACCATAAGTTCATAGCCTCTCAAATATTGTTAAATAACCAGGCTGCTTCTTATGTTTTACTATTAAAATGATACTTTAATAAGCATCTTTATGGATTCATTTTTTTTCCTTCAAAATATAATCCATAGTAGACATTATAGAATGCACTGATAGGTCAAAGAAGGAGTGACTGCTCCCTTGGTTCTTGAAACGATTTGCCAAATCACTTTCAAAAAGATTTGTGCCAGGGGTCTACTCTGTCACCATTCAGACACGTGCATGTCAACTGTACCAAAATCTAGTGAAATCTATATTTACTCTTTCAGCAGACACCTACTATTTCATCTGCCCTTCATTCCACCCACCCCCCTACATAACATATTCCAATTACGTCCTTCTCTTGGAAGTTATTTGATAACTTTAAATTATGTCCTTCTCTGGGAAATTATTTGCTGTTTTATGAGACAGAATTAATTACTTTAATAATAAGTAACTTGACTGATATACTTCATTGAAAATTTTCAAGTTAGTAATGAGATAGTGAGTCAATCTCTTTCTTAGGCTAAGAAGTAAAGGTTGTAAAGTGGAAGCCTTTGCATTTCTCTCCTTGATGAGTGTAACTTCATATGGTTGCCTCCTTCCATCTCATCCCCATTGCTTTCTAGTTATTTTTTAAGGTACTACTTATATTTTTATATGTCACATGTATCCATGCTCAGTTCTGTCTGACTCTTCATGACCCCTACTCCTGTAGCCCGCCAGGCTTCCCTATCCATGGGATTTCCAAGGCAAGAATACTGGAGTGGGTTGCCACACTCCAGGGCATCTTCCCAACTCAGGGATGGAACCCTTATTTTTTGCATCTGAATGAAAAATTTCCAAGCAGATTCTTCACCAACCAAGCCATCTAGGAAGCCCCATAAGTGAAAGTCAAAGTTGCTCAGTCATGTCCGATTCTTTGAGACCCCATGAACTATACAGTCCATGGGATTCTTCAGGCCAAAACACAAGTGGTTAGCCTTTCCCTTCTCCAAGGGATCTTCTCATCCCAGGGATTGAACCCAGGTCTCTGCATTGCAGCCAGATTCTTCACCAACTGAGCCACAAGGGAAGACCCATAGGTCAGGTATAAAATCATTTAGAGTTCAATTGTTTATTTTCTCTCTCCATATCCTCCTATTCCTCTGCTCAGTTCAGTTCAGTCACTCAGTTGTGTACAACTCTTTGCAACCCCATAAACTACAGCATGTCACACTTCCCTGTCCATTACCAATTCTGGGGCCTGCTCAAATTCATATCCATTGAGTCAGTGATGCCATCCAACCATCTCATCCTCTGCTGTCCCCTTCTCTTCCCACCTTCAATCTTTCCCAGCATCAGGGTCTTTTCCAATGAGTCAGTTCTTCACATCAGGTGGCCAAAGTATTGGAGCTTCAGCTTCAGCATCAGTCCTTTAAACGAATATTCAGGACTGATTTCCTTTAGGGTGGACTGGTTTGATCTCCTTGTAGTCCAAGGGACTCTCAAGAGTCTTCTCCAACAACACAGTTCAAAAGCATCAATTCTTCAGCGCTCAGCTTTCTTTATAGTCCAACTCTCACATCCATACATGACTACTGGAAAAGTCATAGCTTTGATTAGATGGATCTTTGTCGGCAAAGTAATGTCTCTGCTTTTTAATACGCTGCCTAGGTTGGTCATTGCTTTTCTTGCAAGGAGCAAGTGTCTTTCACTTTCATGGCTGCAATCCTTCTGTAGTAGAAGATAATCTACATGAGGCCTCATTATTTCAAACTTATTCACCAACGCATCCCTAGCACCTGGGAAAGTACTTGGTGTAGAGTAGGTTCTCAAGAAGTAATTTTGAGAATCTACTCTACATTGCATTAACATGTGATATAACCAGTATCCTGTCAATAAGCTGAAACTGAAGTTAATTCATATAAGAATTCTGGTTGACATAGACCTAAGTTTTGAATCTTGCTCAAAGACAGCATCTGCTTTTGTTTCCTTAATTGTTCATTGCTTAAAATCTAAAATTCAGAGTATGCAATAATATAACTTTGTCCAATGAAGAATTTGTGGAAATACGTACAGAAATAACAAATTCTCTTGTAATCAAATCCTCTTGTCAGGTTCTAACAGCCATTTGTCATGTCGTTAATTCTCTGCCCAATTTCCTATGTAGGGAGAGGGTTTTACAACAAGAGCTCATTGCAGAAATTAAAACTCAAACTGGCTGTCCCCTGTTCATTTGCCACACGACATAGGTTTCTGGTGACATTCAGCTAATGAATTTTCTTCATGATTAACTACCCGTTACAGGTGGCCATTATAATGGATACATATTCAGCCTGTGCTGCACCCTTACAAGCCAGGTAGTTGTGGAAAGGGTCATTAATATAAGTGAGCTGGGATAGTCTTCTTTTATGAAGTCAGAGAAAAATGGAGCTTGAAAAATATTGCTCACAATCAAACAAACTGCTGAAACAAAAAAATATGCTCTGCTGAACTGTAACATCTATTCTTTTTTATTAGGATAGAAGGCAAAAGACATGCAAAATTAGTTGGTATTTGCAATAGGGGCATTCTTTCTTTAATTCTCCAAGGTACTTTGGAGAAAAGGCAGAAAGAAGGAAAAAAGTGAAAGCAACTGCCAGACTATTTTTCTTTAAAAATTAACATCTTCTTGTATTTGCTTAACTTGTCAAAGGCCTCTGTATACTTTATGCTGCGGGAAGCCTCTCACCATTGCTTAATCTGTAGTGACATCTGGTGGCCCAAATTACTCAAGTAGTTGGAGGAAGCACACATCTTCGTTATACAACTTTTAAGACCCCTTAGTGGATATGCAGTCACCAGTAAGGATGAGTCAAGCCTTTCTTGGATTCTAAAGCCAGGTGTATACCCATGATGTGGGAGAGAATTGGTGGAGAGCAAAAGCAAATTTATAAAGACAATAATAATTCTTTATTCTGGGATTAAAGTGAAATCTCACTTTATGATTCTTTCTCATTTTTTTTTAATTTGTATTTTTAATTGCAGGATAACTGCTTTACAGTGTTGTGTTGGTTTCTGCTGTACAACAATGCAAATCAGCAATAGGTATGTGTATATATCCCTTCTCTCTTGAGCCTCCCTCTCCTCCCCTGATTGCACCCCTCTAGGTTGTCATAGGGAGAAGGCAATGGCACCCCACTCCAGTACTCTTGCCTGGAAAATCCCATGGATGGAGGAGCCTGGTGGGCTGCAGTCCATGGGATTGTGAAGAGTCGGATATGACTGAGTGACTTCACTTTCTCTTTTCACTTTCATGCATTGGAGGAGGAAATGGCAACCCACTCCAGTGTTCTTGCCTGGAGAGTCCCAGGGACGGGGGAGCCTGGTGGGCTGCCATCTATGGGGTCGCACAGGGTCGGCCACGACTGAAGCAACTCAGCAGCAGCAGCAGGTCGTCATAGAGTGCCAATCTGAGCAACCTGTGCTGTGCAGCAGCTTCCCACTAGATGCTTAGTTTTCATATGGTGATGTATGTATCTCAATGCTTCTCTCTGAATTTTCCCCACCCTCACTTTCCCCTGCTGTATCCACAAGTTCAATCTCTATCTCTGTATCCCTATTCCTGCCCTGCAAAAAGGTTCATCAATGCCATTTCCTTTCTCATTTTCAAATTCTTTGTTTTTATATATTATTTTGAACTGAATTAACACATCAAATATTGAATTCTTACCAATCCTCCAACACTATGGATACTTCACTTTTTTGAACTATCATTGATTTATCAATTAGATTGAGCATCTACTATGGACCACATTATTATACAAAAATATTTGTAAATAGATGTAATCATCCTGATTTTATCAGTGGAAAACTAACATGCAATTTTTCATTTTGTGATCAACACATGACTTTTTAGCATGTTTTTACATTTTTGCTATCCTCAGAATATTAAGTGTGCTTTGGGGCATTTAGCAATTTTCCAAAATATGCTTGACAACTGAATGTCTTTGCTACAGATATATTGTACATTTCTCATATTTCATTGATCATGAATAATGAAGCAAAACCTTCTTCTACTACTCCTCTTCTCAATAAATTGTTACCTAGTTATCTAGATAGTTTCATCTAGTTACACAAATTAAGAACCTAGGAGATATGTTTGATCTCTCTTTTTTCTATGGCTTAACTCTGATCCATCACCAATTGCTGCTGATTTACTTACTGAAGAGATTTTCAGATCAGATCAGATCAGTCGCTCAGTCGTGTCCGACTCTTTGCGACCCCATGAACTGCAGCACGCCAGGCCTCCCTGTCCATCACCAGATCTCGGAGGTCACTCAGACTCACATTCATCGAGTCAGTGATGCCATCCAGCCATCTCATCCTCTGTCATCCCCTTCTCCTCCTGCCCCCAATCCCTCCCAGCATCAGAGTCTTCTCCAATGAGTCAACACTTCGCATGAGGTGGCCAAAGTATTGGAGTTTCAGCTTTAGCATCATTCCTTCCAAAGAAATCCCAGGGATGATCTCCTTCAGAATGGACTGGTTGGATCTCCTTGCAGTCCAAGGGACTCTCAAGAGTCTTCTCCAACACCACAGTTCAAAAGCATCAATTCTTCGGCTCTCAGCCTTCTTCACAGTCCAGCTCTCACATCCATACATGACCACAGGAAAGACCATAGCCTTGACTAGGCGAACCTTTGTTGGCAAAGTGATGTCTCTGCTTTTGAATATGCTATCTAGGTTGGTCATAACTTTCCTTCCAAGGAATAAGCGTCTTTTAATTTCATGGCTGCATGTATGTACACAAATGATGAGCAGCAATTCTACCTGAGTAGAGTGTAGGAAGGAGAAGGAACAGCAAGCAGGTGAATTGTGATTTCACACATGTACCGAGACACATATGTGTGCGCATCTGTGTGCTTGTCTTCACTTTTGGCAACCATAAAAGCTTTAAGCGACATCAACTGTGGATAGAGGATCTGCTAAGGAAGAACAGATGGTGCCCTTTTAAAAATGGAGGGCTTTGGGACCCTGAAGACTGCTAAGAAGTATACCCTGAAGAGACACACCAACAGAGAGGTCAGAGGGTCCCAAGACAAAAGTGGATGACAAGGGAACAAGCTACACACTCAGGTTTGATCATAAGATTAGAGACCTGGGGCAGGGGAATTCCTATCCGTTTTCTAATGATTCCTTACTTGTGCATAGATATATGTATGTAATAGTAGTACATTATGCATGAATTATATTTCTTGTTTTCCTGTAAGATTATTCTCCTTGTCTTCTGCATTGTGTAATAAAGAACATAGTTTAATGAAACATATAATTGGGTACTTAGAAATACATAGCAAATATATGGACGGGTAATATCTTGGTTATATTTTTTTAAAGTGCTGAGTTTTTCTTCTTCTCACTGTTCATTTCTGAGGGATTATTCCTGGGATATTTCAAAAGCATATTATAAAAGTAGAAACAGAGGGAAAAAAAAAAAACAAAACAAAACTGGGAAGCCCCAGCAATATACCAGAGGAGAGAGGAAGTATAACACACTGATTTGGCAGTTAACAAATAGCCATGTTTTTTAATTCAGTGGGTACAACAAAAACACATCTCTGAACCCCAAACTTTACCACTTGAAATTTTTTGTATATGTTGTATATACATTTATTGTATATATAGTATGCTGCTGCTGCTAGGTCGCTTCAGTTGTGTCCAACTCTGTGTGACCCCATAGATGGCCTATTACCAGGCTCCTCTGCCCCTGGGATTCTCCAGGCAAGAACACTGGAGTGGGTTGCCATTTCCTCCTCCAATGCATGAAAGTGAAGCCACTCAGTTGAGTCCAACTCTTAGCGACCTCATGGGCTGCAGGCTACCAGGCTTCTCCATCCATGGGATTTTCCAGGCGAGAGTACTGGAGTATAGTTATTTGCTATATTTATTGGAGTACAGTTATTTACTACGGATGTGAGAGTTGGAACATAAAGAAAGCTGAGCACCAAAGAATTGATGCTTTTGGATTGTGCTATTGGAGAAGACTCTTGAGAGTCCCTTGGACAGCAAGATCAAAGCAGTCAATCCTAAAGGAAATCAGTCCTGAATATTCATTGGAAGGACTGATGCTGAAGCTGTAACTCCAATACTCTGGCCATGTGATGCAAAGAGCTGACTCACTGGAAAAGACCCTGATGCTG
The DNA here is from genome assembly GCA_935064755.1 of Tragelaphus eurycerus. Taxonomy (NCBI): domain Eukaryota; kingdom Metazoa; phylum Chordata; class Mammalia; order Artiodactyla; family Bovidae; genus Tragelaphus; species Tragelaphus eurycerus. The sequence continues at coordinate 12,904,200 of CAKXYN010000043.1, forward strand.
GGAAAGATTGAAGGCAGGAGGAGAAGGGGATGACAGGATGAGATGGTTGGATGGTATCACCAACTTGACGGACATGAGTTTGAGCAAGCTCCGGGAGTTGGTGATGGACAGGGAAGCCTGGTGTGCTACAGTCCATGGGGTTGCAAAGAGTTGGACACGACTGAGCGACTGAACTGAACTGATAGTTATTTACAATGTTGTATTAGTTTCTTCTGTATAGCAAAGGCAATCAGTCATAAATATACATATATCCACTCTTTTTTAGACTTTTTAAATAAGATCCCCATTCATTTTAAGGAGCAACATTGTTTAAGAACTCAGAAGGGGACTTTCTAGGTGGTCCAGGGTATAAGACTCCATGTTCCCAATGCAGGCGGGCCTGGGTTTGATCCCTGGTCAAGGAACTAAGATGCTTCCTACTGCAATAAGCCCATGCACCACAATTAGAGAACCTGGGCATTGCAACTAGAGAAGCCCCAGGTATGGCAATGAAGACCCAGGGCTGCGAAATAATAACAATAATAACGACTCAGAAGTATAGATAAGGAGCAGAGAGTCCAGGAGAGGTTATTCCACTAATATTTTATTCTGTACATTCCAAACACGATATGGTTTTTCATTTCTTCATGTTTTTTCCTTGATATTTGATCAGTCTTAGCAGCTATTATTTTCTTCTTACCAGAGCTTTAAAGTATCCTTTCATGTAAAGTTTGCCTATGTTCTTCAATCAGAATAAATCCCCACCTTCCTTCAAGTCCCCATAGCTCTCTCAGTTTGATTACAATAATCATTTCACTTAGCTACACAATACTTAAGCTCATGTTCTCTTTTTAGTTAAAAAGCTTATTTAGGTTTATAGCCCACCCAGCCCTTTCCTTTGCATAGAGTTTTGGGAAAACAAAGTGTTTATTTGAATGAACGTGTTATTTAAATGAATGAAAGAATTAAGTGAGTGATTATTTTAAATTTCAAATTGACATTCAAGAAAGTATGCCCTTGTGGTCTAGATGTTAGACTAAGAAATCCTAATTCTGGGGACTTATGTTAGCTTCATCATTTATTTAATACCTCAGTTACTCAGGTTTCATATCTTGAAAAACATTATAACAGCACTTACCTAAAGGGCTATTAGAAATATTAAGCATTAGCATATGGAAAATGCTTAAATGGACATCTGGCATGCAGAAATTGTTCGGTAATGCTGGCTATCTTGATGGCACCATCTATCAACTGAGACACTGTTCTTTCACAATCAAAGCAGTTTGAGAGTATTTGCTGTGTTTCTCCCTTTTCTCTGGTTTAAACTACATTATAATAAAGTAAAATCTCATATTGAGTTGATATAGTGTCTTCTCAAGTTTTCCAACCATTTGCTAGAGATGCATTAATCTTAATACTTTCTGTGAAACATTATCATAATTAATATTTATCAAGCAACCCAGTGTAGAATATACAGCATACAAAAGACAGATAACTTGAATTTGTAAGAGACAAGTCTAATATTTTCCTACATCTGCCCTGGCATTTTAATCAAGCATTTCAATAGACATTCTCCTGAGACTTTTCAGAATCCATACAGCTTCTATAACTGACAAAAGTTCTTCACATGTCCCATCTCAAGTAATTTGACAGGAGGCTAGAGGTAATAGCAAAAGTCCAAGTTGCATGAAAATGTTTCTGGGTTTGAGATCAAGATGTAAAAGTTGGGAGTATTGTTTGAGCAAGATATTTCACAACTCTGGGCTCTGACTACTCTACCTCTAAAACTGGAATTACAATACCTACACGGAAGAGTTTGTGCATGGCAGATATTAAATGTCACAGTTATTAGCTTTTCAGTCAGTTAAAAATGATTTGCTTGAAATGTCATTATGTTTCTAAGATCCAATGTTCTAGGAACTTATCCTAGGTTAGCAGACTTACTTAAAATATTTGCATGGAGAATTTTAGGTGCTCAGAGTCACAAAAATTTCATATTGGTCATAAGAACTGTCAGCTGCTCCACAAAAATCAACTTCAAAGCCCTTTGCATTAATAGCATAGAGTGTGGTTATGGTTTGAGTCTGATGTGTCTCTCATCCGTAACAAATGACCTGCAGGGCAGGGTAGAAAAATTGTCCTTACAGTCGCTGGCTTTGTTAGGTGACTCACCTTTCTGCTTCAGAGATTTCTTTGCCAATGCATATTTAGAGGAAGGAGGACTGTAAAGAACATGAAAGCACATCAAATATTTATCTCCAGAGTTTCATTTTCTAAGGAACAGGAAGTGTGTCACACGATTTCTCAGAGGGGTAAACACCCCTAGGCCTCTCCTGGTATTCATGGAGATAGAAGGCATAGAGTATGTAGTGTGGGAGGGACTGGTGCTGCTTTTCAGTCGCTAAGTTGTGTCCACCTCTTTGCAGCCCCATGGACTTCAGCATGTCAGGCTTCCCTGTTCTCCCCATCTCTTGGAATTTGCTCAAATTCATGTCCATTGAGTCAGTCCTATGCCACCCTCTTCTCCTTTTGCCTTCAATCATATCCAGCATCAGGATCTTTTCCAAGGAGTCAGTTATTCACATCAGGTGGCCAAAGTATTGGAGTTTCAGTTTCAACATTAGTCCTTCCAATGAATATTCAGTGTTGATTTCCTTTAGAATTGACTGGTTTGATCTCTTTGCAGTCCAAGAGACTCTCAAGAGTCTTCTCCAGCACCACACGTAGAAAGCATTCATTCTTGGGCACTCACCCTTCTATATGGCCTTACTCTTACATCCATACATTACTATTGGGAGAATCACACCCTTGACTATACACACCTTTGCTGGTGTGTGATATCTCTGCTTTTTAATATGCTGTCCAGGTTTTTCCATAGCCTTCCTTGATTGTGCCCTGCCAGAAAATCTATAGCTTTAACTATATGGACCTTTTGTGGCAAAATAATGTCTCTGCTTTATAATATGCTGTGTAGGTTTGTCATAGCTTTCTTCCCAAGGAGCAAGCAGCATATCCATGGAAAAATTCTCCATCTAGAGACATTGGGTCCAAGCAGTACATTTCTCACAAGACTAGAAGTCTCAGAAACAATCAAATTGTTACGAACAAAACAAAATAGGAAACTCCTATAGGAGACAGTATTGAAAATTGATTAAATCTACACTACCTTTAAATCACACTATTGCAAAGCAACCAATGATGGGCTCTATCTGAATCAAACTTCTCTTTCTGTCCTCTAGCCTCCACCCCGCCTCTGGTACCTGCACTTCTGCATATTCATAACACCCAGAAGCCAGATTTAGCATGGTGCCATTGCTGCTTCACTTTGTTTATTTCTTTCTGCTATTAAATCAGGCCAGAACCCAAATATCTAAAAAGCATAATTAGTGTACATGAAAGTGTCTCAACTGCAAAGTGCTTTGTAATTATTATTTAATCAAGAAAATTTCCTTTCACATAAAGTCTCTCAAACATATTTTACCTGGGGGTTTTCTTCAAATAACAATTTTAATAGGTAGCATTTCCTGAACACTTAACCACTTACCAGGCAGTATTCTAATTGCTTCCTATTTACTGATTTATTTAACCATCAGAATTTTATAAGGTTGGATTATTACCAGTCTATCAGTATTATTATTGATGAAGAAACTGAGTTAAATTAGCTAGTGAATACTGAAACTGTTTTTTTTTTCCTTTAAAACAACAGCTGTATTGAGATATAGTTTGTATACCATAAAATAAATCTGTTGTAAAAATATAGTTTATATTTTAGTAGATTTATTGAGTTGTATAATTATCACTTCAATCCAGTTTGTGTTTTAGTTAAGATATTTTTTGAAATAATTATGGATTCACAGAAAGTTGCAAAAAGTCCAGGAAAGTCCAATACTCTTTACCCAGCTTCCTCCAGTGGTACTAATTTTCAAAGCTACAGTACAGGGTAAACCAGGAAACTAATATTGGTACCATCTGCATAGGTTTTGAAGATTTCACCAGGTTAACCTTGACATGCTTATGCAAGTCACTTATGTGTGAGTGCACTTTGCATGCACTCACTTATGTGTGAGAGCATAGTTCTGTGCAGTTTCATCCCATGTATCGATGTACAAACTCACCTGCACACTCAACATACAGAATGTTGCATTACCACAAAACCCCATCATGCTGCTCCAGTATAACCTTTTGAACCCAGTCTAGAAAGTTTACTCCTAAGTTTCTAGAAACTTCATTTTTAAGATCACAAACATATAATAAAAGAGGAAAGCAGAGAGGCTTTGGTAAATAGTTATAGAACTTACTGTGAGCCACACTATCTGTTAATTATTAGAAGTAGGGGGGTGAGTATGCCTTTGCTTGTATGAAGCTTGTCTTACAGTAGGGAGACAGACAATAAGACTAACCATATGCAAGAAAGCAAAAACGGAGTAACTGTAATGATCAACTCTGGATTCCTGTTCTGTACCCCAGTAATCTCTAACATAACATAGGGCCCCACCACTCATCAGGTTGTTCATTTCTCAAATTGATGACTCAAATTCAACCAAAATTCTGTCAGCTTTATCTTCAAAATAGATTTCCAGTCTCTCATCAGTGCATCTCTAACAACGTTCGAAGTCAGGACACCCCATCTCTTACTCAGGCTACAGCCCCAGTCTCCCCACTGTTCTTCCCACTTCTTTCTCCTCTTCTCTCCAGCATGTCTCTATCTGAGGGGGCACTAAACTCTTGGTTCTGCCCTTGGAATCATTCTCAATCTGCACTATCATTGTTATTGCCTTAATTCAGTTTCATACGCATCAGACACCGTCAGTGCCAAGCTCTGAATTGTGGAACATGAAGGAGCCCCAGTGTTGTTGTAAGAGGCCTTTGGAGACATATAAGTACATCAAACCTAATGTAGTTTCCATTAAAGACAAGTATAGATATCATCAATTGGGAATATGGGAAAAAAATGTAATGGATTTCCACCTTGAAATAGTTAGAAACCACTGACTTAGACCTCTTGACCAATGACCTTTAGCTTTTGTTTTGGCTACTATTTTATATGTTACATTTTCTTCATTCCCAGCACTGTTCCTCTCAAATGCATACATATGAGAATGTCACCATCATGCTAAGCCATTGATATCTTCTCTTGGGCCAAGAGAAAACATCTTAACTCCTTTGTCTATGATTTGGTATATCTTTTGCACCACTTTCTCCTTGCACCCTTGTAGCTTCATTACTATACCTGTTTACTTGATGTTCCTTAGATACAAAAATATTCATAGCTTCATATTTTAGTTAAAGATTTATTTATGTTTTGGCTCTAATATCTTTTTTATCCTTTATCTTATAGAGAAAATATTTTAAGTATAAGCTCAATTGCCATTTCTGTGAAGCTTTTCTTATTCTTTCTATAGAGAATAAGTTAATCATTCTATCAGATATGTTTCTATAGTCTTATGAAGAAGTAAAACGTTAGACATCATAGTTAGACATCATAATTTTACCCTTGATAGGATGACATAAGAGCAAGAACTTTAAAAAAAATCTAGCATATATTCTGGTCCATAGTATGCATGTCTATATTTGTGTGTATGAGTAGTATCTTAATCCATACTATATAATTTCAAACTGATAAAATATGCAAACTATGTGTTTTCAAATATCATCCTATTTTCAATCCTCGCTTACAAATTTTAGAAGCAAATATATCCATATTTGTTAATATTAAAACCATAACAAGTCTTGATTCATAATCATACTTAATTAGGTTGAAAGAGGCTCCATTTGTTAGGTTCACTTCTATCCCAGTTCTGTGGTTGCTGTATAGTCAGAGAGCTATTTTCAGAATCAGAAGTTTGACTTGTTTCTCCCTCACATGACAAACTCTTGCATGTCCCAGATAAAATCCAAACCCCTTTGCATGGTTTGACAGATCTTTCCTTCCTGGTCCTTACTCATCTCTCCACTCTTGTCTCTTTCCACGGTCCACTCTATCTACTGACATAAACCTCTAAAACATCATTTTTCAGGCATGCCAAACTCACTTTAGTTTCCCTTTTATCACATGCCTTTTTGATTGTTGCTATTGGGCAATGGCAACCCACTCCAGTACCCTTGCCTGGAAAATCCCACGGATGGAGGAGCCTGGTGGGCTGCAGTCCATGGGGTCGCTAAGAGTCAGACATGACTGAGTGACTTCACTTTCTCTTTTCACTTTCATGCATTGGAGAAGGAAATGGCAACCCACTCCAGTGTTCTTGCCTGGAGAATCCTGGGGACAGGGAGGCCTGGTGGGCTGCCGTCTATGGAGTCGCACAGAGTCGGACACGACTGAAGTGACTTAGCATTCTAGATCTCTGCTTATATATCTTTCCCCTATCATTTCTCCTCCAATCCTTTGGTGTCCTTTGGGCCTAATATTTGACTTAAAAGTCAACTAGCCCATCACCTTTCCTGACCATCTCTGTATCTTCCTCTCTAGTAATACCCAGTAGCTGTCTTTCCTCTGTCTCCCATTGCACCCTGTCATTCTCTCTTGCCCCTGTCATAGCATTTACCAGGGTTTAATTTTACTTCCTGTTTCTTTGTCTGCATACCTCAATAAATTTCAGAATCTTTGAGTTCTTGATCTAGTTTATCCATCCCAGTGTCTCCATAACCTTGCACAGTCTCTGACACATAGTAGATATTAAGTAGATATTTATTGAATGAATAGATGTGAATTATTGTTTAGACTTTAGACTCAGCCAGAATCTCAAAAGTAAAGTAGGATGTTAGAAAAAAAAATAAATAAAATAACCTCAATTCAGTTCAGTTGCTCACTTGTGTCCGACTATTTGTGATCCCATTAATTGCAGCATGCCAGGCCTCCCTGTCCATCACCAACTCCTGGAGTCCACCCAAATACATGTCCATTGAGTCGATGATGCCACCCAACCATCTCATTCTCTGTCGTCCCCTTCTCCTCCTGCCCTCAATCTTTCCCAGCATCAGGATCTTTTCAAATGAGTCAGCCCTTCGCATCAGGTGGCCAAAGTATTGGACTTTCAACTTCAACATCAGTCCTTCCAATGAACACCTAAGACCAATCTCCTTTAGGATGGACTGGTTGGATCTCCTTGCAGTCCAAGAGACTCTCAAGGGTCTTCTCCAACACCATAGTTCAAAAGCATCAATTCTTCTGCCCTCAGCTTTCTTTATAGTCCAACTCTCACATCCATTCATGACTACTGGAAAAACCATAGCCTTGACTAGATGGACCTTTGTTGGCAAAGTAACGTCTCTGCTTTTGAATATGCTATCTAAGTTGGTCATAACTTTCCTTCCAAGGAGTAAGCGTCTTTTAATTTCATGGCTGCAGTCACCATCTGCAGTGATTTAGGAGCCCCCCAAAATAAAGTCAGCCATTGTTTCCACTGTTTCCCCATCTATTTGCCATGAAGTGATGGGACCAATGCCAAAGATTCTAAGTGAGTAAGATTCTCAAGCCAAAGTAATACTGATCTTTTGGCTTGGAGAAAGGGGATTTATCCAGAGGGAAAGGAATGCCCATGGTGAATTAGGCCTTGAAGAGCCAAATCTGTGTTTTCCCCCTAGAAAAACTGAATGGTAGATGTTGGTTTCCTTCATAAGAAATAAAGGAGAGAAGACAGATCTGCAAGACAGGAAACAAAGATTATTTATGGGAGGTGGGCATGTGACCTTGAGCACATCATTTCTCCCCTTCTGTCCTGTTTCAACCACAAAATAAGCAAACATGTTGGGTTTTTACTCAGGATTCCTGGTGAGTGATTTCAGTTTAGTGAGTCTAGAAAACAGCCCTTGTCCTCTATTATGTTACCTCCGATTGCAAAATCTCCCTATTGGTGTATTGTTTCCTCTTCTGACACATTCTCTTCATGACCAAACACTTTATTTCTGAAATAAAGGGAAATTATATCACCCGTGGTTTATGCATTTCAACCACTCCTTAATGTTCAATCTTGAGTATAGACTCATGTGCAAATCAACCAAATAATTCATCTCCTCCCCATCATATTTGCCCATGAGCCATCAGCTTAAAACTGTGGCCAAAGCAATTTTAAAAAGAGAGGATTTTTTGCAATGGGTTTTGCTAGACTTGTAGGATATCAGTCTCAAGCTCTGTATGTGGCTAGAGCCAACCTATAAAGGAAGATGGTACAAAGGAGAGCAAGGCAGAGGTGGAATGAGGATAAGACCTGTTCCTGCTGCCACTATTTGAGCGCTGGAGTCCAGCCAAATGCTAGTGCTACCTTTAGTTTTCAGTTACTGTGAATTGGTTTATTATCATTTTAGTCATCATACTAAAGTTAGGCTTTCAGGTAAATCTCAACATCTGTGTTTAGCAATGGGAAAATGTCACCTCTTTTAAGGCTACTTTTCAAACAGTATATGAGAAATTAAAGAGCCTCTTGATGAAGGTGAAAGAGGAGAGTGAAAAAGCTGGCTGAAAATTCAACATTCAAAAAATGAAGATCATCACATACAGTCCCATCATTTCATGGAAGATAGATGGGAAAACAATGGATACAGTGAGAGGCTTTATTTTCTTGGGCTCCAAAATCACTGCAGCCATGAAATTAAAAGGCACTTGCTCCTTAGAAGAAAAGCTATGACCAACCTAGACAGCATATTAAAAAGCAGAAACATTACTTTGCCAACAAAGGTCCATCTAGTCAAAGCTATGGTTTTCCCAGTGGTCATGTATGGATGTGAGAGTTGGACAATGAAGAAACCTGAGTGCCAAAGATTTGGTGCTTTTGCACTGTGGTTTTGGAGAAGCCTCTTGAGAGTCCCTTGGACTGCAAGGAGATCAAATCAGTCAATCCTAAAGAAAATCAATGCTAAATATTCATTGGAAGGACTGATGCTGAGGCAGAAACTCCAATACTTTGGCCACCTGATGCAAATAAGTGACCAACTCATTAGAAAAAATCCTGACACTGGGAAAGGCAGGAGGAGAAGGGGACGACAGATGATGAGATGGTTGGATGGTGTCAACAACTCAATGGACATGAATTTGAGTGGGCTCTGTGATGTGGTGAGGGACTGGGGAGCCTGGTATGCTGCCATCTATGGGGTCATAAAGAGTTGGACACAACTGAGTAACTGAACAACAACAAAATGAAAAAATATACATTATAATATGTTCACTTGCTAGAATATAAAATCAGATTGGACTGGTAGGTGGAGAATGTTGGAAGATAAGTTTGTAGAAGTGGGTCGGACCTTGACATTGAATGTCCTTGAAAGCCAAGTTAAAGAGTGAGGTATGCAGACAAGTAAGCAGGAAGTAAAATTAAACCCTGGTAAATGCTATGATAGGGTCAAAAGAAGGGTATGATGGGAGACATAAACGTCACCTTTTCTCTCTTCTATCCTCTCTCAACATCTCTTTCTGTCTATCTGTCTCTTTCCCCTCCCTCCCTCATTCCTGGTTGTTCTCCTATCCTTCCCATGGTAAGCAAAATTACTTTTTACATTATGAAATAAGTTCAAATCACAAGGCAAAATGTTCAGTTAAAATGTAAACTGGAAATCTTATTTATGTGAACAAGGAAAGATTTCAAGCACTGGATGTATGCTTGGGCTCTGCATTCTTTGAATCCTTATAGTCTATGTTGCTGATTGTGTTTATGCTAGTTATCACAGTTAAACCTCACAATAACCCTATTATGGAGGTTTGTTATGCCCATTTTTAGATGACTGAACTATACTGGCTGCATTGCATTTTCCATCTTCCAGAAGTGGCCTGCCTCCCTCGGCCTCCTAGTCCTGCCTCACTCCCACCTCTGCTTCTGTAATGTCATGCCCATCTCTGACTCAGACTTCTTATAAGGACCCTTGTGATTACACTGGGCCCATCCAGATAATGCAGAATAACCTTTCCATCTGGGTCTTGAGTCCCTTTTAGTAAAGTCCCTTTTAGCATCTCAAGTGACATATTACAGATTTCAGGGATTAGGATAAGGACATCTTGTTAGGGAGGATTGGGCATTATTCAACTTTCTATATATACACCAATTTTTATAGAAAATAAAAGATATGGTCAAAGCTACACAGATGGTTACTATGAAAATGAGCTTCAATTCCAGCCAGGACTAATTCCAAAGTGTGTGTTCTTATCTATTATGCCTATGATATACAGGTACTGTTTCATGTTCTCCTGTATGATGCTATACAATGTGTAAAACAGTGTGGATTTACACTATCGTAGGTCCCAAGAGTAGTTTGTTTGGTCCTGCCTGAAGCCTTTTTTCCCTCCATAAGCTACAGAAAAGTGAATCTGTTGCTTGGAAAAGTACATCTGTGTGCTTCTTCCAGGCAGTTGCAAGACATTCATGTCCTTCTGATTTACAGTGTATACAAATCCAGGCACCCAGTTAGTTTCCTATTGGCAAAATGACTCCACTATATACATCATTCTTATCTCAAATGTTTGTGAAAGTCAGTCAGTCAAAAAGCATTTATCGAGTGCCTAAAAAAGCATTTCACATAAATCAATGTGCTGTAAGTCAATAAGATAATCACTCAAATGCCACTAATAAAAGTGTGCTTTTTTGTGCTTAGTCGCTCAGTCATGTCTAAATCTTTGTGATCCCATGGACTGTAGCCCACCAGGTTCCTCTGTCCATGGGATTCTCCAGGCAAGAATACTGGAGTGAGTTGCCATGCCCTCCTCCAGGGGATCTCCTGACCCAGAGATTGAACCCAGGTCTTCCACATTGCAGGCAGATTCTTCACCATCTGAGCTACCAGGGAAGTCCCACTAATAAAAGTGGTCTTCCTCAAATGAAGATTTCCAGAAACATGTGCATATTTGAAAACACACACACAAAAAGTGACCATGTGGCAAAATTATTTTTAGAGATCTGAAAACTTAGAAGATACCTAAATGTCTTTGTGTCTTTTTTCCCTCCCTCCCCCCTTTCTTCACCTCCTTCCCTACCTATCCTTCATCACACACACACACACACACACACACACACACACACACAGAGCACATATATGTCTAAGTAATTTTAAAGCTCAAAATTCAGAAAACTAAGATCCTGGCATCAGGTCCTATCACTTCATGGCAAATAGATAGGGAAACAGTGGAAACAGCAGCTGACTTTATTTTTGCTATGCTATGCTATGCTAAGTCACTTCAGTCGTGTCCGACTCTGTGTGACCCCATAGACGGTAGCCTACCAGGCTCCCCCATCCCTGGGATTCTCCAGGCAAGAACACTGGAGTGGGCTGCCGTTTCCTTCTCCAATGCATGCAAGTGAAAAGTGAAAGTAAAGTCGCCTAGTTGTGTCTGACTTGTAGCGACCCCATGGACTGCAGCGAGCGCACCAGGCTCCTCTGTCCATGGGATTTTCCAGGCGAGAGTACTGGAGTGGGCTGCCATTTTGGGGGCTCCAAAATCACTGCAGATGGTGACTGCAGCCATGAAATTAAAAGACACTTACTCCTTGGAAGGAAAGTTATGACCAACCTAGACAGCATATTCAAAAGCAGAGACATTACTTTGCCAACAAAGGTCCATCTAGTCAAGGCTATGGTTTTTCCAGTAGTCATGAATGGATGTGAGAGTTGGACTATAAAGAAAGCTGAGTGCAAAAGAATTGATGCTTTTGAACTGTGGTGTTGGAGAAGACTCTTGAGAGTCCCTTGGACTGCAAGGAGATCCAACCAGTTCATTCTAAAGGAGATCAGTTCTGGGTGTTCATTGGAAAGACTGATGTTGAAGCTGAAACTCCAATACTTTGGCCACCTGATGTGAAGAGCTGACTCATTTGAAAAGACCTTATGCTGGGAAAGATTGAGGGCAGGAGGAGAAGGGGATGACAGAGGATGAGATGGTTGGGTGGCATCACTGACTCAGTGGACATGGGTCTGGGTGTACTCCAGGAGTTGGTGATGGACAGGGAGGCCTGGTATGCTGCGGTTCATAAGGTTGCAAAGAGTCAGACACTACTGAGTGACTGAACTCAACTGAACATAATGTAAGTGAATCAAGATGATCATTTCTTTAGATGTAACACCTAACACAGTGATACAGCCACAATAAGTAATTCATTAAAAAAAAAAACAAACTCAAAACCCATATGCTGGACTAGTAGGTACTGAAGTGCAGTAAAGTGTAAGTCACTCAGTTGTGTCGTATTCTTTATGACCCCATGGACTATACAGTCCATGGAATTCTCCAGGCCTTAATACTGGAGTGGGTAGCCTTTCCCTTCTCCAGAGGATCTTCCCAACCTAGAGATTGAGCCCAAGTCTCCCACATTGCAGGTGGATTCTTTACCAGCTAAGCCACAAGGGAAGTCCAAGAATACTGGAGTGGGTAGATTATCCCTTCTCAACCAGATCTTCCCAACCCAGGAATCGAACTGGGGTCTCCTGCATTGCAGGAGGATTCTTTACCAACTGAGCTATCAGGGAAGCCCCCAGGAGGTACTGAGTTGGACCCTAAAACACAAAGCTGCACTCTATCATTGACATCCTCTTAGAGACCAGGATGTTGAACTATATCCAGCTCCATGGATGTATACTACTCATATTTAAGGGGTTCTTTAGCATGGTATTCCACCTCATTGGGATTTTCTTCTCCAACCTCTTTACCTAGTTAGCTCATACCAACACCTCAATTCTCACCTTCTCCAAAGCACCTCTCATTCTCCTACAGTGAATTAAATGTCCTATTGACATGTTCTGCTGGTACTCAGTACTGGTCTCTGTGGTGACACAGATTATTTTTCAAATTAGTTGGCATTTTTTATTTTTAAAAATATTTTATTTTTATTTAAAACAGGTTTTTTAAGAGCAGTCAGGTTCACAGCTAAATTGAGAAATTTTAAAGATATCCTGTACACCCTCTACCCACTCACATGCACAGCCTCTCCCATTATCAACATCCCAACAAAGTGGTACATTTATTACAGTTGATGAACCTACACTGACACATTATCACCACTCAAAGTCCATAGCTGACATTAGGGTTCACTCTTGGTGCGGTACATAAACAAATGTATTCATAATATGGCATCAGACAGTATTTTCACTCCCTTAAAAATCCTCTGTGGTCTTCCTATGCTCCCTGCCCCTACCTTCACCCCTGGCAACCACTGATCTTTTCATGGGCTCCATAGTTTTCCCATTTCCACAATGTTATATAGCTGAAATCAGATAGCATGTACTCTTTCAACATTGGCTTTTTTCCACCGAGTAATACACATGTAAGGTCTCCCCATGTCTTTTCCTGGCTTAGTAAATCATTTCACCTTAGCACCAAGTAATATTCCATTGCCTGGGTATACCACAGCTTTTTTATCCATTCATCTACCAGAAGACACCTCAGTTACTGCCAAGGTTTTCAAATTAGCTGGCCATGGATCTGTGCGGTCAAGTGTGCCATGACTCCATGAAGACCAGACTGTACCTCATTTACTGTTTTGTAACCCCCAACCTAGAGCCTGGATCATAGTAGAAAGAAAATCCTATGGGAGCAAGAAAATGAAAATCCTCATATTGTGTAAAGACATTTTTGAAAAGTTTTCTGCAGTGCTAGACCTCTCAATACAACTACTCAGAACTATATTCCCACTTTCCCTAGTTAATAAAATCCTTTCACTGTCCCTGACATTAGTTCAAAAGGCAGGAATCAAGTTTTCCCTTAAATGGAAGCCTATAGATTATATAATTCTTCATGAATGGTAATGAAAATACAAGTTATGTAAGGATTATTGCCTAGTAAAAAAAATTAAACCTCTACAGTCAGCAAGACTCCCCTACACGTGGACAGTGTCACTGGCAGATGCATGCCACCTCTCACCCCTAAGGGATTTGGGCACCAAGGGAATGCTACTGAAATCTGCTCCAGTTCTGGGTGATCAAACTCATTCCTTATAAGGTCCTCTATCCTTGATTAAATAAACTGAGAATTTAGTCTACCACTCTGCCTTGTGTGTATGTGTGTTTGCGTGTGCATGTATTTGCTCTGTTAAATTTGAAATTACACAGGAAGTCAGGAAAAACTTTATAAAGGAAATAACATTTGAATAAGGAAATTTATAGAAGGCTAGAATTTTGCCCTGTGCAGGAGTAGGTACAAGAGCCTTCGAGGTAGATGTAAAACGTACGAAACTACAGTGGGGTTCAAGAAAAAAAGAGAAAAAAAATAGATAGCTGGGATATAAATTTGGACGGGTGCATGAAGACCGTGGGAGGTAAGGTTGGAGAGGTGTGTTGGACCATGACATTGAATGCTCATTGAAACCAAGTTAAAGAGTAATGATAGCAAGAAATGATGTAAAATGCTATTGATTTTTAAATAGGAAATTTAGTTAGTAAAGTAAGTAACATTTAAAAGCCATTTATAGTTATTGCTATTTTGTTGCTTCTCTAAGCCTCTTTAGTTTAACTGCTCTCTACTGTTCCTCTTCCCCAGAATGTTGTCCTTGCAATTTTTGGATGCTGACATGTACACAATAAATTTTACAATAATGTGAATTTATTCAGGGCCACTCTAAAGAGCTACCTTATTCACAAAACAATTCCAAGTTCTCATTCATTAAGTGTCCCCAAGTAATCTGTTTCACGTTTCTGAAAGATATCATTCTTTATAGCATTAGAGTTCATTTTGTTCTGTGTTTTTCCTACTAGAATACAAACCCACTAACCACAGAAGACAGGTCTGACTTCTAACAACGGCCACAATATAAAACAGTAATAATATTCACTAATAACTACACAGTTCTTACTTTGTGATGGGAACATCTTTAAGCACAGTATAAGAATTCACACCTCAGTACCTGGAGATGATGAAAACCTAACAGAAAGAGACACAGGTCACATACTTTGTATGGCTAGAATTATCAGCCAGAAATTCTAGATTCAGAGTCCCTGCTCCTCATCATAGTGAATTTGTTGTTGTTGTTCAGTCACTTAGTAGGGTCTGACTCTCTGTGACCCCATGGACTGCAGCATGCAGGGCTTCCCCCTCTTTCACCATCTCCTGGAGTTTACTCAAACTCATGTCCGTTGAGTAAGTAATGCCATCCAACCATCTTGTCCTCTGTCATCCCCTCCTCCTCCTGCCTTCATTTTTTTTCCCAGCAACAGGGTCTTTTCCAATGTGTCAATTCTTTGCATCAGGTGGCCAAACTTTTGGAGCTTCAGTGTGAGTCCTTCTAATGAATATTCCGGACTGGTTTCCTTTAGGACTGACTGCTTTGATCTCCTTGCTGTCAAGGAGACTCTTAAGAGTCTTCTCCAGCACTACAGTTCAAAAGCATCAATTCTTTGGCCTTCTTTATCATCCAGCTCTCACATCCATACATGACTACTGGAAAAACCACAGTTTTGACTATACGGACATTTGTTGGCAAAGTAATGTCTCTGCTTTTCAATATTCTGTCTAGATTGTTCATAGCTTTTCTTCTAAGGAACAAGCATCTTTTAATTTCATGGCTGCAGTCATCATCTGCAGTGATTTTGGAGCCCAGAAAAGAAAGTCTATCACAGTTTCCATTGTTTCCCCATCTATTTGCCATGAAGTGATGGGAGCAGATGCCATGATCTTCATTCTTTGAATGTTGAGTTTTAAGCCAGCTTTGTCATTATGTTTGTGATTGCAGCATGCCAGGTTTCCCTCCCACTTTCCTTATTTAACTTACAAGCAGAGTATGTCATGTGAAATGCCAGGCTGGTTTCTAGAAATATCAATAATGTCAGATGAGCAGATGACACCACTCTTATGGCAGAAAGTGAAGCAGAACTAAAGAGGCTCTTGATGAAAATGAAAGAGGAGTGAAAAAAGACGACAGGATGAGATGGTTGGAATGCATCACTGACTTGATGGACATGAGGTTGAGTAAACTCCAGGACTTGGTGATGGACAGGGAAGCCTGGCATGCTTCAGTCCATGGGGTTGCAAAGAGTTGGACATGACTGGGCAACTGAACTGAACTTTCACTCTCCTCCAATACAGTGAATACTGTTCCATTATCAAAACCAAGGTGCTATTTTTCTGCCTGCTATAATTAAACAGTGATAATACTAATACTTTTTATTTACCCAGAGTCTTGCCCTCAAAAATATAACCAATTTATTTACTAAATTAAAAAATATTTATTAAGGTTCATTATATGCTAAGTACTTTCTGTTCAAGATTCGATAGTAAACCAGAGTCTGTATCCTCATAAGACCTTATAGCCATGAGATACTATAGAGCTACAACATGTGACAAATAAACTTTTACTCATTTACGATGTCTTAACAGCCAAATTATGTCTTTACTCATAATTTTAAGAAAAAATGTTAACTTGAAACAGTTCTGATTATTCCAGTGAATTTATGTATCCTTTTGGACTTTTATTGATACGTGGTATTATCAAGAAAACACATTTTAGTAAGAGTGTGTGCTTGGGAAATGTTAACAAATTACTTAAGACAAATGATTTACTTGTTCATCAGGGTTTAAATATCAGACAGAATATCCAAGCCAGTTAGCAATTCTTACATTACAAGAGGGAGTCATTTTAGACCGGAGAGTAAGCCTTTGATACAATAGTTCTTGACATGTGAATTCATCATGTTATAACTGTTTGGGAAATAACTGCTTTCCTACAAATGTTAGACATACACTTTCATCTATATGAAGTATTTGAATGATATGTATCAATTTCTTATGTTACCAGCTCAGTATTACAAATAAGTCATTCTTTTTGTCCTGATTCAAAATATATATTTATATACTCCTTATGAATGTGTTATTGTGGTATGAAATAAAATACAGAAATACAAGTACTAAATATAAGAGGTGAGAGGTAAAGGATTCAAAACCCAAGGCTTCTCTTTTGGACCCCTTATATGGCTACTCAATTTCTCCAACATGGTTAGTTAATGACAAGTTCTTCCCAGAATAAATTGCAAGAAATCCTTTATAGCATTTTTTTCTGCAGTCTCCTGCACTATGGTTCCCTCTAATATAACTGCCAATCAGATAATAACTAGAAAAAATTTCAAATACATGTGACATATTTTAAAGAAAGATGAATCAACAGGTATCACTTTACTTAAAAACATTAAGATAAACTAAACAACCAAACATATCAACTAATGCCCTAAGTTTCTACTTTAAAGATAGAATTTTCACATCAAAAGGCACCAGTTTGTATAAAAAGCTGTGGCCTTTCACTTTGCAATGCCTATGTTTTATATTTATTGACTTAATTTATTTCCATTCTCCTTTTTTTCATTCTAATTTTCTAGGTTTTCACAGTGAGTTTTTAAAATTCATATGCTTTTATTTCAGTAGGTACTCAACTGATACTTAGAATGTGGGTTATAATTCCACAGCATTATCATATTTGCCTGTGGTCATACCAGACAGCACTGTCTCACTTGTAAAATAAATATTTAAAAGAGAAATGCTATGGGAGCAAATCAACATTATTATAAAATGATAACAAGCAGATTAGGGGGTATAGTATAAGCAATATTATATTTTGACTCATAATATATCCTCTTGTATTCTCAAAGTAGATTATTAAAATATCTATCCAAAAGATAAATATCATATATAGATATTATAGAGTACATTTAAATCATAATTAAAATTATATGCAATTGTATTTCCAATGATTCTCCCAATATATATTGCATTATTCAATGAGAATAGTAAGAGATTCAATTAGAATAATGAGAGATACAAATACAAATGAATCCTCTTTAAAAACTCATCTGATTTTTATACACGTAAGTCAAAAGTAAAATTCTTCCTGTTGAACTGCTTCTCAGCTAAGCTACATAGACCCATAAGGAGCATAGATCCACAGAATATCTAAATTATTTACTAAGAAAGAAAATAGATTTCTCAGGTTCATCATAAAGCTACTGGCTTCACAACTATGGTTATTCCAACTTGACTGCTACACGAGTAACAACAAAATATACCAACTGTCATTAAAATCATTAAATTAATGCTAAAAAGTACTTAGTTTGAAATTACATCCCAGATAAAATTAACAAGCCCTTGTAAACTTTATTATTAAGTGTGCATGTTATTATATTGGCAAATTTAACATTTTCTTGCAAGAGTTTATTACTTTGTTGCATAAAAGAAACAATACTTCATCCTATTTGTATTCTCAAGCAAGACCAAATTATTCTTTACATATTTCTAAACCATATACAGGAAGACAGAATTTCAAAGATATTCTATATTTTTCATGGAATGCTAAGAAGTTTAAAAATATAAAATCCATGCAAATTACATTGTTTATAGAAAGTAACAACTCACAGTTCTTCTCAAGTTAGTTTCCCTATTTTTCTTCTTTTCTGTTATTTATCTAGATCCTTGTTTTCCTTTAAAGCATAATTTGTGTCATGATGACACCAACATCATTGTTCTCCAAACCATTAATTCAATTAACTTTTGTTACTTTGAAGATTGAAAATATCCTTATGAAATATAGGATATCCAGTGACGCAACCAGACCAAAAAAAAAATGAAAATAATACTTCATCTGCATACCTGCAGGAAGAAAACAGACTATTCCAATTCCTATAAAGCATGGCTTTTAATTTATAGCCTTGAGGACCAGGATACCAGATTATTTATTGTTTTTTAAAGTATCATATTAAGAAACGTGATGTCACTTACCAGTCAGTTTACATCTTTGCACCCAACTTCAAACACAGTCAACGCTGAAAAAAAAAATAATAATTAAAATGTGAAAGTAAACATATAAAAACTGAATATTCCATAGAAAATTTAGAAATTATATTGTTAGAGCTACATGAACATACCTCCAAGTAAGTGTTTTTTAGACAAAAGCATTTCAATACTAATGACCATAGGTAAGCAAGTATGTACAAACTGATCTTAAAAATTTATGCAAAGAAATAAATTCAATAAATATTTTAAATGCATCAACTAGGATTAAAATGAATTAAGGATTAAAAATTGTTACAGTGAGTCTATGTCCACTTAGATATTGTCTAACCAGATGTGATAAAAATAAATATTGCCATATTTATTGTCACCTTTTTTCATACCATAGGGATTGACAAGCTTCTGGAAAGAAACAGCAAATATTTTAGCCTTTCCAAGCCTGCAGTCTCTTCTTCAACTACTCAACTCTGTGTATGTAAATTAATAGATATGGCTGTGTCCCAGTTCAACTTTATTGACAAAATCAGCCTATTGACAAAGATTTGGTTCCAGGACACAATTTACTAACTCTTGGCAAAACCCAGTGAGAGTTCCCAGTCAGGAATAACAGTCCTTGCAAGTGGCAGACAATGAAGTATGGAGAATCACAGGGCTGATTAAGTAGACACCTTAGGTTCATAATAAGTGGTACGACTTAAAATCTCCCTGCAAAAACCCGTGACACTCTCAGCCCTAGAAGATGATGTATGAGACTCAGAGTAATTATTTTTAAAATTTACAGTAAATATCAAAAGTATATTTCTCATACAAGGTAAATATCTAAAATGTAATAGCAAACAGAAAATGTTATATTTTTAAAAGAAGGAAGACAATTATTGATTTTCATTTATGCTTAAAAAATGCTGAATGATAGCAAGTTTCCTGGGACCTATAGATCAAGGAGGCCAAATACTAAATGAGAAAAAATAAGATATTGAAATTAGCCAGAGAGATTCATCACGCCAACTTTGCAATCTTTGGGAGGTAAGTTGAAAAGATGAGTCTGCAAAATGTTCTAGAGAAGTATTTGATGTCAGTTAGAGAGCATCACTGATAGACTCCTTGCAATGGTATCATTATTTGATTCTTAGTTACTTAATATGTTTCTTGTTAGAAATAAGAGGACAGATTGAATTGTCCATACACACACAACTATTCAGAGGAATATTAAGTTTGTTCTTTTTGGCAATATGGGATGAACTCAAAACTGGTAAACAGATTATGCAGGAAAGAAATAATTCTATTTCTGACAGAAAAGAGTCTAGTAAAAGGATATGGCTATTATTTCACAGTTATAACTTTTCCAATTTATATTTATTTTTGGATTTTTGAAAGTGACTCTGTGTACCTCAAAGTGTATTTCAACATTTAGTGAACACCTACCCCGACCCATGCACTCATACCGATCACTTACATTCCACAGGGAAATTTTTTTAATTGAACTTTTTATTTTGTATTGGGAGTATAGCCAATTAACAATGCTGTGATAGTTTCAGATGAACAGCAAAGGACTCAGCAAAGGATTCATGTATCCATTCTCCCCCAAACCCCCATCCTGTCCAGACTGCCAAATAACATCGGGCAGAGTTACATGTGCTCTACAGTAGGTTTTGTTGGTTATCCATTTTAAATATACCAATGTGTACATGTCCATACCAAACTCCCTAACTGTCCCTTCCTCTCACCCTTTTATAATTCATTCTCTAGGTCTGTGAGTCTCTTTCTGTTTCGTAAATAAGTTCATTTGAGTATTTTCCATTCTGAACGGCTGGCTTGTCCTAGTAACTTTATACCAAAAGAATGGCTCTACTTATGAGAATAAATAAATATCAAGATAGCATGATGCTCCATGCTTGGAACTGAAGGAAGAACAATTGATTGCAGGGGGAAGGGGGAAGGAAGAAGACTTGCTCTAAGTGGCAGTTCTCCATTTTAAGAGGAGCTATAAATGAATCTTAAAATTGTAGCTGAGGGCTGCCCTGGTGGCAAAGAATCTGCCTGCCAATGCAGGAGACTCAGGTTTGATTCCTGACCCAGGAAGACCCCACATCCTGCGGTACAGCTAAGTCGGTGTGCCACAAGTGCTGAGCCTGTGTTCCAGAGCCCTGGGACCACAGCTGAGCCCACAAGCGGCAACCACTGAAGTCTGCTTGCTCTGGAGCCTGTGCTCTGGACAAGAGAAGCCAAAGCAATGAGGAGCCTGTGCACCAGAACTAGAGAGCAGCCCCAGCCCACTGCAAATAGAGAAAAGCTCACACAGCAATAAGGACCTCGCACAGCCAAAAATAAAATAAATAATTAAAAAAAATTAAAAACGTAGCTGGAGTCCACATTATCAGAAACAACATTGTCCCTCTTTTGGTAAACTGCTACTTCTTGGCTAAACTCCAGCGCCCAGATGTTGGAATTCCAATTACCATGCAATTGTCAAAAATGAAGGTTGTTTCAAGAGATTCTGACAGTCTGCTCTTCATTGCAGAGAAAATGGGGGCTCTTAGCCACTAATTTGCTCAAAGTCACAAAAGTAGTGATTTGTAGATCTTGCATTCATTACAAAACCAGATTTGTCTTTTTCCAAATTTTATACAATATGGAAACTCCGCCTCCATGAGCAGTTCATTCATTGGTTCAACAAGCTTTTATTTGCAAACACTCTTCTTACTGTTTAGGATACAAGAGTCAATAGCACAGACTAAAGAACCTACCTCCTTGAGTTTATTTTCTAAAAATGGATGATGGATGATAAATAACACATCACTACATTACATGATTTGTTATCAGGTTAAAAGAGTTGGGTAAAAAGGAAAAAGCAAAGTAGGATAAAGGGCCTGAGGATTATAGGGTAGAAACTGACTTAGGGCAATGGAGGAGGGAATTTTCAGTCTTACACTGGGTGTCAAGGCAAGCTCACTGATATTTTAGCAAACAACTGAAAGAGATAAGGGAAGTAAATATTTCCATAAAGGTTGACTCCAGGAGAGAATTTCAGTACAAAAGCCAGGCCTTAAGCTTGAGAACCAAAACCTACCTTGTTTTGAGAAATGGCAAGGTGATCAGTGTGATTGGAGGAGAAAGAATGAAGGGGAAAACAGTGGGAGAAGGACCCAAATCAGAAAAGGGGGACAGAGATCTGATTAGAGAGAGCTTTGCAGAGCATTGGAAAGAGACTGCACTTTACTCCATGTACACTGCGGAGCTGGTTTTGACCAAAAATTAATCCGTACTATAAGGACCACCCTGGTTGCTCTCATGAGCACTAGATCCAGGTTTTAAGTAATGTATAAGCAAGGAAATGAGCTAAGTTACTACAGTTGTACTGCTGAAAGATGGTGTTGAATTGGATCATGCTAATAGTGATGGAAATGGTGAGAAACAATTAATTGTTGATGAACTTGAAAGATATTATAATCTGAGAGTAAACGGTATATCAGATATGGGTTCTGAGAGAAGGGAGAGAAATCAGTTATTTCAGTAAGAGAGCTTTTTCCATTAAGGTTTCTGTTATATATAAAAGATGTCATATGAGTGATGGAGTATTGCCTGTGAAGACAGACAAATCTCTTCGTTGATCTCTGGTTCTATTATGTAGTAGGCTTCCCTCTTTTCAACAAAACAGTGCTGTAATTAAGAGCTCAGGTCTGAACTCTTGTGACCCTTTCTGTGAATCCTGGTTCTTTCACTTACTAATTTTAAGCAGCTGACGTTGACACTCTAATCTTCACTTTATAATTGGGCCCGGACGTCTACGCGATTCCTGCCTGACCAAAGTGACCTCAAAAAGAAGGGAAGATGGCTTCTGAATCTGAAACCTTGAATCCCAGTGCTCGGATAATGACCTTCTACCCGACTATGGAGGAGTTCCGAAACTTTAGTCGTTACATTGCTTATATTGAATCCCAAGGAGCTCATCGGGCTGGGCTGGCTAAGGTTGTTCCTCCAAAGGAGTGGAAGCCACGAGCCTCCTATGATGATATTGATGACCTGGTTATTCCTGCCCCCATCCAGCAGCTGGTGACGGGGCAGTCTGGCCTCTTTACTCAGTACAACATACAGAAGAAGGCCATGACTGTGCGAGAGTTCCGCAAGATAGCCAACAGTGATAAGCATGCTTATTTGTTGGATGTTAGCCACACTGCATAGGATGGTGGGAATGCAGCAGAGATAATTCAAGTGAGCCCTCTTGGAGACACTTTCTTAGAGAGCAGGGAAGTGATTGCTGTTCCAGGGCCTCACCTCTTCTTGTGTGGGCGGGTTTTTGGTTGTCTATGGATACACAGGGGGAAGGCAATGGCACCCCACCCCAGTACTTTTGCCTGGAAAATCCCATGGACGGAGGATCCTGGTGGGCTCCAGTCCATGGGGTCGCTAAGAGTCGAACACGACTGAGCAACTTCACTTTCACTTTTCACTTTCATGCATTGGAGAAGGAAATGGCAACCCACTCCAGTGTTCTTGCCTGGAGAATCCCAGGGACGGGGGGAGCCTGGTGACCTTCCGACTATGGGGTCGCATAGAGTCGGACACGACTGAAGCGACTTAGCAGCAGTAGCAGCAATGAACATATTTACCAGAGAGGACTAGAGAAAGAAGCAGAGAAGGGAAAAGAGAATGTGTTACATCTGCTAAAGCATGTGAAGCAGAATCAGCTAAGTGCCAAATATACAACAGGTGCCATACATTGAATCAATGGTTTCAGTTCCTCCTCCTTCCCTGTAGCCACATCCTTTGCTCTGTAACTTTGCAATTGCTTCTTTTCCAACATAAATAACATTTTTATTAAAAAAGAAATACTATGTCTTCCAAAACAGATGAAGGCAGTGTAACGAGTGGCATTGTTTTATATTTTTGCAAATCTCTTGAATATCCGTCTTACTAAAAGAGAGATACTGTTACATAGGCTTCTGCTCTCAGCTTTTCTTTGGTATACTATTTTGGTTGAAGAACTTAAAATAAAAATATTGAATATCATCTTATTTGGTATTATATCCCAGATTTACAAGTGGTCCTTAAGTTTGGTTGCAAAAGAAATCTTAAACCTGATCAGTTGACTCCAATAATCTTATTACCATTCATAAAATTTAAGCTTTTAAACAAAAAACTAGGATTTTGAAAAATTTGCATACATCACCGTGAGCTTAATAGCTTCCTAACAAAATTTTTCTCATGAGGTTAGTGATGATATAGACAAATGAAACTATCTGATATTCTAGCAGTTCCTTCTAAAGAGAACGATTACACTTACCCACTCCTGGAGTTCAGGTTGAACCCTGTGACTGACTTTGGCTGTACAAAAAGGCAGAGATGAGAGCATGACAATTCCAAGCCTAGTTCTTATGAGTGCTGCATGCTAAGTCACTTCAGTCGACCCCATGGACTGTAGCCTGCCAGGCTCCTCTATCCATGGGATTCTCCAGGCAAGAATGCTGGAGTGAGTTGCCACGCTCTCATCCAGGGGATATTCCCGATCCAGCGATTGAACCTGCGTCTCTTACCCCTCCTGAGTGCTCTTTACCACTGGCACCACCTGAGAAGTCCTAATGAGGCCTTGGTTATTACTGCTTCTGTGCGGGCTCCATACTAGCTCTGCATTGCCAAGAGGATGAGAGCTGCTGGGGCAGAACCACTTCTGTTGACACTTGACCTGTAGCTGCAAGCCGAATTACCCAGACAAGCGCGGAGGAACCAACCCAAAGACTCATGAGGCAGACTAAACCGCTTGTTTTCTCAGCCACTGGTATTTGAGGATATTTCATTGCATAGCAATGAAGGATAGGCATTAAATAATCCTAGCTTATTTCCTTAGGATTTTGGTTAAAACAAAATGTAAAGCAAACAACACTTTCTACCCCACCTCCAAAAAACTTATCTATTAAATGATTTACCTTTGCTTTATAGTTTTTTGAATAATTTAATGCTGAGAGAGATTGAAATTTAAGACACAGGTCAAATTCTTCCACACAAAATACCAAATTTTACACTAAACCTCCAAAGTGTCACTTAACTCCTTCCTCTTTAATTTACAGGGTACCTTGGAGAGTTGCATAAATGCTAGAAAGCTTCAAATGGGATCAGAAGCCAAAGCCAGCAAATTTGAGCAGTATCCTTGACTGTGTAAGAATACTCTTTCATATTCATTGCAAATCCAATGGAAAAATGAGCTACTTTAAGCCAATTCTTTCCAAATAAAATATGCCTTAAATATAAAACATTCTTTGTTGGGGAGGGTATATTGCTATGACTGAGGATATTACTACATTTTAAGTGAATTGTAAGTGATATGAATAGTGTGTCTCTCTTCATTATTTGTGGATTCAGTATTTAAAAATGTATGTACCAGTTGAAATATATTTGTTGCTCATTTGATATGCACAGAGTGGTGGAGATTTAGGGCCGCCTGGCGTGCCTGTTACCAGCTGATATCAAACAAGGCGATGCTCTGCTTTCTTGTTAAGCTCATACTGAAAGCCAGTGTGCTCGTCCTGTGGTCTATCTAATGCTACATTTTTCTCATGTTTCTGCTTTATTAATATTGGTGATGTCACTATTTATAATGGCCCCCAGGTACAGTGTTTAAGTGGTGTTAAATGTTCTAAGCTCCAGAAGGCTGCAATGTGCCTTATGCAGAAAACACAGGAGTTAGACAAACTTTGTTCAACATTGAGTTATAGTGCTGTTGACTGTGAGTTCAAGGTGAAGCAATCAACAAAATAAAATCAGTAAGATGTATTCAAATATCAAATAAGATCACATACTTACCAGTTGAAAAAAATGTGACCAGAGGTTCATAGGAACCTAACCCTGTATGTTTCCTAAGAGTAATGGGTTAAAGTTTTTCCTAGGTTAGTGTTTGTGGTAATTTTAAAGACTATAAAAACTTCCAATAAGGAGAATGGACTGTGTGTATATATGTGTGTATTTGTGCATTTCTATACACATATCTATATATTTTTCTATATATATGAGATGTCTCGTATTCATATTCACATTCCCCATTAGCTTCAATCGCCAAACAATTCTGTACAGAAAGAAGCCACTAATTTCTCTAAAGCAAGCCAACGACCTTGCATGAAAAGATGATGATGAATAATATTCCTAACTATATTAGTCATTTAGATTTGTATGCTTTTATGCTTCTTGGGTTATTACATTTAAGTGAATGAGATTGTTACTGTGAGATTAAAAAAAAAAAAAAAGTGAATAACTGCCCCAAACTTACTCAGAAGGCAGCATTTTGAAAAGAATATTTCTAACTCAAACATCTCATTCAAAGGAAGAATAAGAAAAATTTCATGAGAAGTGCTGCTGCTGCTGCTGCTGCTGCTGCTGCTAAGTCACTTCAGTCATGTCCGACTCTGTGCAACCCCATAGACGGGCAGCCCACCAGGCTCCCCCGTCCCTGGGATTCTCTAGGCAAGAACACTGGAGTGGGTTGCCATTTCCTTCTCCAATGCATGAAAGTGAAAACTGAAAGTGAAGTCGCTTAGAAGTGTCCGACTCTTAGCGACCCCATAGACTGCAGCCTACCAGGCTCCTCTGTCCATGGGAGTCTCCAGGCAAGAGTACTGGAGTGGGGTGCCATTGCCTTCTCTGATGAGAAGTGCTAGGGGCAACTGTCTATCCCCAAAATTACCATTTTGGCACCAAATCCCCCTTCCAATTACAGTATCTTCTATCTATCTCATTATTGTGCCTGAACTCTATGACAATGGTCATTTTGCCTTTGTATTACCTTTGACCCCCTCCTCAACCATTTTCAATGCAGGTAGTAAACTATAATTATGGAATTTGATCATCACACTACACACCTACACATTTTTATATTTATGTATATGTATGTGCCAGGAGGACACGGAAATCCATTCCAATATTCTTGCCTGGAGAATCCCATGGATAGAGGAACCTGGAGGATTATGTTCTATGGCATCACAAATTCTCAGACATTACTGAGCAACTAAGCACAGCCCAGCACAAACTACCCTGAAGGTCTTCCCCAGTGGCTCAGGAGGTAAACAATATCTTTGCAATGCAGACGATGCAGGTTCAGTCCCTGATTGGATAGATGATCTAGAGAAGGGACTGGCTACCCACTCTGGTATTCCTGCCTGGAGAAGTTCAAGGACAGAGGAGCCTGGGGGCTACAATCCATGGGGTTGAAATAAGTTGGACACAACTGCGCAGTGACACTTCCACCTTCAAACTAAAACAAAACCACAAATTTTATTTCATTCTCCATAGGAATTTCCAACCTTCACCTCAGTCTAAGCCAAAACTGGTTGTAGGAGAAGGTCATAGGAAGGATGTTGACACATCAGCAGGATCCAGAGAATCAGAAACTCCCCACCCGCTCCTCTGTCCTTGGAATATATGATATCCACCCATTGTTCACATGGTCAGGAAGTCATTTCAAGGACACGACCTTGAGAGAGCAAGGTGTCATTGAAACCATCTGGACTGAATGCATGACTGAACCCTATTAGGGCCTCCATATAAATCTGTAAGAGTCTGGCAGGTGTAGAGAACTAGTCATCTTGGAGACACCTAAGGTAAGCCTTGTATGCAAGTTCCCTTGCTGAATTCAACTGCCACCTGCCAACCTGGAGCATTCTGTCTCTTTCTTTGGTCTTTCTTTGTCCTCTGCATGTTGGGGAAAGTTTGCAAACCAACATCATTGTAGCAGAAAGAACACGACTTTTATTAAAATGGGATTTACGTTCTGACTTGACCACTTAATTGTGGAACATCCAAACAGCTACAAAACTTTTCTAATCTTCAACCTCTTTATATGTGAAATGGATCACAGACTCAGACCACTTAGGAGATAGTTGTGAGAATTGTGCTAGATCTTACATGAGAACATGTCTGGCATAAAGGGTCCACCTCACACATGTTAGTTTTCTTTCCTCCAAGATCTTACATGCATATCTTGAAATAGTTCAGTGACAAATCTGCTTCTCATAGAGATGAGCGTTGCTGTTGTTTTAATTTTCAGAAATGTAGGAATCTGGATACAGCTGGAGGTCTGTGAATTATCAAAAAAAAGCCTCAGCTATAGGCAATAATTTTAATGTTAATTAACTCCATCTGGAAGGAAAAGCAGGTGTGGAAATTGATCACTTAAGTACAGAAAGCAAAGGCTGTTTACTAAACTCCCCCTAAATTAATTTGGCTGAGCTAGTGGTTAAATTGCTTTCAAGTCACTTTTCTATAAATGCCTTATACCAAGTGCTGAAATTGGAAAAAGAAGTAGACCAAGCAGATTTTAATGAAATGTAACAAATTGGACTGAAAGGTTACCTAAAAATAAAAATTACATTTTAAAAATGAAAAACAAAATGCAGCAGTTTGTTTTGCTTCAATAGCAGGTGGAATTTGAGCAAAATCTTAATTTATTCCCCAAATGTTCTTCAGAAATCACCTGAATCAAAGCAAAATGGGTGCAGAAGAAAAGGCAGTATCCGTGGTCTCTGTCAAATATACTGCATCAGATGTGTCTGTGAGGCCCAGAGATCTGCAGTTAACTACTCAGCTGATTTGTATTCTCCCTAAAATTTAGAATTATTTTCCTAAGGACAGAGAAATATCAAACCGTGGAACAGTGATGCAGGGTCCTAGAAAGTTGACAAATTAGGACAATGGTTGTATGAGAAGGTCAAAGATAACAAATAAGTTTGGAAAATAAGAATCTGGATACCAAAATCAAATCTATATTTATCATTGAAGAACATTCTGATATATTGGTGACAGTCGTTTAATTTTTACCTTCTGTCATTATCTGACTTCTCAATAGAAAACCCAGATTCATTAAATGTCTTTCCAAGACCT
The DNA here is from genome assembly GCA_935064755.1 of Tragelaphus eurycerus. Lineage (NCBI taxonomy): Eukaryota > Metazoa > Chordata > Mammalia > Artiodactyla > Bovidae > Tragelaphus > Tragelaphus eurycerus. The sequence goes on from CAKXYN010000043.1 coordinate 12,932,716, forward strand.
TCCATAGTTTGATCTGATTGTCTATGCCACTCCAAAGTCTGATCCCAAAACAGCAACATCACATCACCCAGACTTAGAGCATCAAACGTTCTGGGGATGTGCTAAGTTGCTTCCGTCATGTCTGTCTCTTTGAGACCCCATGAACTATAGCCCGTCAGGCTCCTCTGTCCATAGGATTTCCAGGCAAGAGTACTATAGTGGGTTGCCGTTTCTGCATCCAGAGGATCTTCCCTACCCAGAGACTGACTCCAAACTCCTAGGTTTCTTGCACTGGCAGAAGGGTTCTTTACCACTAGCACCACCTATCAGACATTCTATGGATGGAGACCAGTGATCTGTTTTACCAAGGCCTCCAGGTGATTCTGATGCACAAAAGTGAGTTACTGTGTACCCATCATGATTCACCATGACCCAGCGGACTTTACTCAGTTTCTCTGCACGACTCATTAGAGCTGAGACTTTAAAGTAGGAAACCTAATTGGGTCTGCTTTTTTCCCTTTCAAATGGAAATGTGCCCAACCATGAATGAACCAACATGTACGCATGCTCCGTCCTGTCTGACTCTTTGTGACCCCATGGACTATAGCCCACCAGGCTCCTCTCTCCAGTAGGATTTCTAAGGCAAGAATGCTGGAGTGGGTTGCCATTTCCTACTCCAGGGGATCTTTCTATCCAGGGATTGAACCTGTATCTCCTGCATTGCAGGCAAATGCTTTACTGAGAAACCAGACACCTGAGTATTTACTGCATGTAAGTGACTTTTCTGAGTGTTTTACATTTATTATCCAGTTAATCCTCATTAGAACCTAAGGATATAAGTTTGATTATTATCACTGTTTTGCACTGTGATGCTGAGATACAGCTGCTGCTGCTAAGTCACTTCAGTCATGTCTGACTCTGTGTGACCCCATAGATGGCAGCCCACCAGGCTCCCCCATCCCTGGGATTCTCCAGAGAGCAAAAACAGCAAGGCCACATAGCTACCTAGAGATAGAATCAGAAATTGAACTTAGCCTGTCTCTTCTACTAATGTCCTTCACTACTCTGTACACCAATTTCAGGAAATGTTAGCAGTCTCTAACACAACCTGAAGGATTCTCAACCTTGGTCTAGACAAAGACAAAGCCCAAACTTAGGAAAGGAGTAGGACTGAGTCTTCTTGACTATTTCCAAGACCATAGGTAAAGACACTTTGACACTTGGAGTAACCTGGTTTCCAGTATGCCTCCTTTTGTAAATCACCTCAAAATCTACTTATTTTAGGTTTCTATTGAAGTAAGTGAGACAGTGAAAGGAAAATATCATATGATATAACTTATATGTGGGATCCAAAAAGTGATAGAAATGAACTTAGTTACAAAATAGAAATAGAGTCACAGATGTAGAAAACAAATTTATTGTTAAGGGGGGATAGGGAGGGGATACGGATAAATTGGGAGGATGAGATTGACATATACACACTGCTATATATAAAATGTGTGTGTGTGTTAGTCACTCAGTCGTGTCCAACTCTTTGTGACCCCATGGACTACAGCCTGCCAGGCTCCTCTTTCCTTGGAATTTTCCAGGCAAGGATATAGGATAAGAACCTACCATATAGCAAAGGAAACTCTTTTCAATAATCTGTAATGACCTACATGAGAAAGTAGTCGAAGAAAGAGTATAACTGATTCACGCTGCTGTACAGTGGAAACTAACACAACATTGCAAGTCAACTGTGCTATAATAATATCTTAAAATATAAATGTGACTTTATTAGAAAGAACTTCAGCTATGTGAATTTGAAGCAACACACAGTATCAGAGACTATGTTTCCTCATCAAAAAACTGAAGATAATAATACATAACCATGGAGAAATAATAGGAAAATATTATTATATGTGGACATGCATTTTAAAATTTTGAAACATTAATTACATGCTTGTAATGTGGTATAATGGAGAAGGAAATGGCAACCCACTCCAGTGTTCTTGCCTGGAGAATCCCAGGGATGGGGAGCCTGGTGGGCTGCCATCTATGGGGTCACATAGAGTCGGACACGACTGAAGCAACTTAGCAGCAGCAGCAGCAATGTGGTATAATATTTTTTACAGAGGACTTCAGGTACTTATTTATTGGAGAATGTCTCCTTGAATGATCATTTACACCACAACCAGCATTGTCTTTAAGATGGGTTGTACAAAGTGATTTTATTTTAGCAACTTACTCATCAAATCTGAACTTTCACCTCCCACCCCACAGTAGAACAATTTTTTCAAACTTTCCTTACTATAAGCGCAACCTGAAATGCTTTATATAAAGTTATATTCTCTAGTATCTCACCTGGGAATTGTATTTATTTTGTTCTTATATGGGATCCAGGACACTATATATTTTAAGAAATATCCTAAGTATCAGTTCAATTCAGTCGCTCAGTCATGTCCAACTCTTTGCGACCGTATGAATTGCAGCACACCAGGCCTCCCTGTCCATCACCAACTCCCGGAGTTTACTCAAACTCACGTGCATCGAGTCCATGATGCCATCCAGCCATTTCATCTTCTGTCGTCCCCTTTTCCTCCTGCCCCCAATCCCTCTGAGCATCAAAGTCTTTACCAATGAGTTAACTCTTCGCATGAGGTGGCCAAAATACTGGAGTTTCAGCTTTAGCATCATTCCTTCCAAAGAACACCCAGGACTGATCTCCTCTAGAATGGACTGGTTGGATCTCCTTGCAGTCCATGGGACTCTCAAGAGTCATCTCCAACACCACAGTTCAAAAGCATCAATTCTCCTAAGTATCAAGTTGGTGCAAATGTAATTGTGGTTTTGGCTTGTGGATTTTAAATCATTATAATTAGGCTCAAACATCTTTATCAATCAAAATAGAAACCATTACAGTCAACACATTTTTGCCAATGAGACATGTTTGTTTATTCCTGTAGTGTAAAAACCCATGCTTTGGGATTCTATGAACTCTTGGAAAGTATTTTCTAACTCCTGCTGATTGTGGAAGCATTTTCCCTGCAAAAAGTTGTTGATTTGCTTGAAGAAGTGGTAGTTGGTTGGTACAAGTTCAGGTAAATACGGCAGATGAGGCAAAACTTCAGAGCCCATTTTGTTCAACTTTTGAAGCATTGTTTGTGTAATGTGTGGTCGAGTGTTGTCATGGAGAATTGGGCCCTTTCTGTTGACCAGTGACCATCTACAAGCATTGCAGTTTTCAGTTCATTTTTTCGATTTGCTGAGCATGCTTCTCTGATGTACTGGTTTTGCTAGGATTCAGGAAGCCATAGTGGATCAGATGGGAAGCAGACCACCAGTGACCATGACCTTTTCTGGTATGAGTTTGCCTTTAGGAAGTGCTTTGGAGTTTCTCAGTCCAACCACTGAGCTGGTTCTCTCCTGTTGTCATATAAAATCCACTTTTCATCGCACATTGCAATCCCATTGAGAAATCGTTCATTGTTGTTGAGTAGAGTAAAAGAAGATGACACGTCAAAATGATGACTTCTTTTATTTACAGTCAGCTCATGAGGCACCCACTTATCAAGCCTTTTAAGCCTTCCAGTTTGCTTCAAATGCCAAATGGCCATAGCATGGTTGATGGTGAGTTCTTCAGAAACTTCTCATGTAGCTATAAGAGGATCAGCTTTGATTATTGCTCTCAATTGGTTGTCAACTTCTGCTGACCACTGTGTTCCTCAACTTCAAGTCTCTCATCTCCTTTGTAAAACTTCTTAAACCACGAATGCACTGTACTTTTGTTAGCAGTTACTGGGCTAAATGTATTATTGATGTTGCAGGTTGTCTCCCCTGCTTTAAGACCTATCTTGAACTTAAATAAGAAAATCACTTGAATTTGCTTTTTGTCTAGCATCATTTCCCTAGTCTAAATATAAAATGCACACCATGTCACTAGCAAAAAACATAAAGTGAGAAACGTACATTAAAACAATGTATAGCATAATCATATTTACTTAAGAATGTATTTTTATATCAAATGACAAATTTCAACAATGCAAAAAATGCAATTACTTTTGCACCAGCCTAATAATTATGAGTATGGGAAGTACTACAGTAAATTCTAAAATTCTTTGGAGATTTAAAAACACATACTAGATAAAGTCATGTCACTTTTTAAATCTTTTAATAGCATAAAGATTATTTGGGGGCCTAGATCTATTCATTTGTTCATGTAGTTATAAAAATATTTATTTTTCAATAAATATAGGTTATTCGTGCTTTACCCCAATACATCTGTCAGAAAGGATAGAGTTTTTGTTTTTGTTTTTTTTCTGTTTTCCTGTAAAGAGGGTTTTAGAAAGTATTCACTTGGAAAGAGTAAATTAGGAGAGTAATATATTAGATATTCCAATTAATCCTCACTATAAATACTATAGCATATTAAAGTAATTAAACCCAGATCATTCTCAGTCCATGTTGATTGAAGGTAAGTAGAGTTTGGAACAAGATAGGAAAACTTACTCCATGAGGTCACTAAGGGAGCCAGACTGATTTTCTCCTACCTTATGGTTATACAGTCTGGATAGTCAAGAGAGAGGAAGGGAGAGACTGTATAGCTGAACATGGTGAGTGACACCCAGCACTCAGCCCTAAACAGCAAACTCTTCTAGTCTAAATAAAATGGGGCTTGGAAATGCAGAGTAGCGAATGCAGTATTTCACAAGCTTTACTATTTCTGCCTCCTCGGTCTACTGTAAATTCAATGAGTACTCTAAAATAATCACCTAACTTTAAGCAATTTAAAGTTCTGAAGCAGTGTGGGAGGAAGAGAAACTAAATAAATCAGTCTGTCACCACAAAAATTTTAAATTTACTTAGGCCTTTAGGAGAGTAAATTGTTAATTATAAGGAGCATGCATTTAAAAAATAATGTGTGATATATGCTTTCATTGCAAAAAAAAAAAAAAAAAGGATACTTTTGAAAGCAGATAATCATAAAAGAGACTGGGTAAATTAGAGCTATAGATTTAGAAAAAATCTGGGAATACATACACATATCTTAGACTTTGAGGGGCTCATGTTTATAACAATATAAGCCATGGTTATGTAATAACGCTTAGGATAAATTGTGGAATTGAGCACATTAATCAAGAAACTACAGTATGACTCATCATAGGAGGAGAAGAAAAACAAAATATTTTTAAGAACCTTCCATATGCAAGGACTATGCTAATGCTTTACCTATGTTACTTCTATTGAATCATCACCAAAACCTCTCAGAAGTGAGGATTATTCCCATTTTACAGATGAAATCATAAATAAAATGCAACTACACTAACATCACACAACTAGTAAATAGCAGAATTAAGATTCAACTCCATGACTGTAGGTCCAAGCTTATATATGAGGATATGTATATTTTTTCCATTATATTAAGTGATGCTATACTAACCTAGGACATTCTTTACTAAAATCCTGTCTCTCTGAAAAAAAAAGAATACAGATCTCCCTTGTTTTATGATGGGGTTATATCCCAATAAATTCATTGCCTGCCAAAAATATAATGTCAAAAATTAAATTTTTACCTACATCACAGCTGAGCATCTCCTACCTTCAATACCCTCTGAACATTTATATCAGCCAACAGTTGGGCAAAATCATCTACCCAAAGCCTGTTATATAATGGTGTTGAATATCTCATGCAATGTATTAACTATTGTAATGTACATGAAAAATGGAATGATTGTATGTGTATAGACAGTTGTAAGCATATTGACTGTGATCATTTTGCTGACTGGGCGCAGAGGGCCCACTGCCAATGCCCAGTCCATGAAAGAGTATCATGCTGCATATCACTAGCCCAGCAAAGGACCAAAATGTAAAACTTGAAATATGGTTTCTAAAAAGTGCATATTGTTTTTGAATCTTTGTCAATTTGAAAAAGCCCCAGCAGCATAAGTCGGGGACCATCTGCACTTATAGGCCTCTACATTAGTAATTTTTAATGAACTTATAATCTGTCTACATCCATATTCAGTGAGCCTGTGTTAACTTGATGTATAATATTTCTGTACTATAGGACTATGGACATGTGAAACAAATAGACGAGATCATTGAGGCATATTCCTTTGAACAGTCCTTCTAAATTGTACAAGAATTGGCAGCTAATTAGCAACTCATTAGCAGCATTGATAAACCATGTGAGAAAAACAAATGCTGTGCTAACAGAAGGAATAGAGCTTTCCAATGAATATGAAATAGAGTATAGGATAAAAGCAAATTGTTTAACAGAATGTCTTGTGTGTGTTAGTCACTGAGTTGTGTCCCACTCTTTGCGACTCCATTGACTGTAGCCCGTCAGGCTTCCCTGTCCATGGAAATTTCCAGGCAAGAATACTGGAGTGGGTTGCCATTCCCTTCTCCAGGGAGTCTTCCCAACCCAGAGATTGAACCTGGGTCTCCAGCATTGCATTGCATTCTTTACCATCTGAGCCTAGATTTCTAAATGATTTCTATTTAATGTTTTCTTAGTCATTCATACATTCAAATATTTATAAATCAACATCATCAAAGCAATATGTTAGTTCATTGGAGATGAGATATATATGTTGAACACATTCCTTGCCTTCAAGAAGTTCACAAAACAGCAAGATGATTATGGAATCGACACATTTCCTCTTTTTATAAGTGACCTTCATCAAGCCTGAAAATGGTCTTTTTAGGTAAAAATTGGCATTACATCAATGTTTACACCCATGTGCCTCTGACCACATATCTGCTTTGTAGACAGACGGCTGTTAAAGTAAGCATAAGTTTAGGCTAAGAAATTCATGTCTGTGAGATTAGGAAACTTTTTTGATGTATACAAGAATTAGATCTATGAGATTAAAGTATTTTGAATGACCAGACTTAGTTTTCAGGCCAATCTATTCTTCCAATTAAAAGAGAACATCACATATTAATGCACACAAGTGGAATCTAGAAACATGATATATATTATTTGCAAAGCAAAAATAGAGACACAGATGAAATAACAAACATATGGATCCCAAGGGGGAAATGGGAGGTGGGAGGAATTTTGAAATTGACACATATATACTATTGGTATATGTATAAAATAGATAAATAATGAGAACCTACTGTATAGCACAGGGAGCTCTGCTTAATGGACTGTGGTGATCTAAATGGGAAGGAAATCCAAAAGGAAAGGAATATATGTATATTACGACTGATTCAGTTTTCTATACAGTAGAAACTAACACAAGATTATAAAGCAGCTGTACTCTGCTCAGACAGTAAAGAATCCGCCTGCAATGCGGGAGACCTGGGTTCAGTCCCTGGATTGGGAAGATGTACCGGAGAAGAGAACAGCCACACACTTCAGTACTCTGGCCTGGAGAATTCACGGACTATATGGCCTGGTTGGCTACAATCCATGGGTCACAAGGAATCGGACATGACTGAGTGACTTTCACTTTCATACTCTGCTAAAAGTTCATTAAAAATAGATTTTAATAAAGCATACCGTTATTCTAGATTTCTGCTAAAAGAAAATTTTAACTCCTTAAAATTGTCTACAAGATCTTGACTTATCTTTCCCATCTTCCTGTGTTCTATCCTAAACTATCTGGGTTTAAGAATATGCCACTCTAGATCCTATCTGTGTTATTCTCTTACGTTGAATGACTCTCACCCACTGTACCAATGTCTATCTTTACAATTCCTGCTCACACATCAAAATGCAGGTAACATCATGAAACCTAGTAAGAGTGAGATTTGCAACCCTTTCTATCTACCTATATTGAATTTGGTGTACCATATAATATGTACCTTATTTGTCTTCTATTTTCCCTTTGGACTTCTTGAGAGCAAAGTCTAGGTCTTCAATCTTTATTGGCTAATACTGGGCAGGGATATAGTGTGAAATTAATGAATATTTGAATGATTAAATTAATTAATAACTATGTACTATTTCAATTCACATCTATAATATGCACATTTGAATGCTGAACCAATTGGTATCATAGTCACAGGAGACTCTAAACTACAGACATGGATAAAAGACAAAAGCATATATAAATATTTTTCTCTTAAAAGAACTAATCCAGCTATTTCAATAAAGTAATTAAACATATAATCGTATAGAACAAAGCTTTAAAGAAATAAATGAAAAAATTTTATGGTTCCTCTCAATGACATTTATTCCTGTTTTGAGCATAGCTTGGTAAAATAATTCTATCTGGGAGATTTGATTAGAATTACAGAACACAGAATTCTCTCCTTCAGCAGATAGAAGATATTATTATATTGTGTGAGTTTTCTTTACAACTTGCCTTTGCAAAAGATCTAACACTTAAAACAAGTGTATCATTCTCTCTCTCCTTTTTTTTTTTTTTTTTGAACTTTCCTTAAGTACAAACAGAACAGAAATTTAAAAAAAAAAAAAAAAAACATACAACTATAATGAATGTAATTTAAAAACTGAGTCCCAGGTATTCGTGAAGCAAATAAAAAAACTGAGGAATGAAAATAGGAAACGACTTATGAAAAGCCAGCCTGTGAATATCACAATAAGAATTGGTTATCTTACTTTCTACTTTAGTGTTCTGCCCACTAAACCACCTTTCTCATTTACTTTATCTATTCTGAGAGTAAATTTCTTCACTGAATTGCTAGGTACTTGTGACTAAGGGATTCAGGCCAATAAAAGCAATTGATTTACACCTAATTTAAAATGGCAAGTAACTACCAGCTTTTGACATAACTTTAAATTTCAACTTTCCACCATCATTTTTGTGATGATAAATAGAAAGACAAATGGAGAAAAGATGGACAACTTTTGACAAAATGAGGAAAGATGTGATATCAATTTGAGAGTATGGTGGTCAACTTGTGCTTTGTCTCATGGAAGAGATTAACCTCTCTTGCAGAAAAGAAGGAAGAAATCTACTTCATTTTAGTATTCCATTAACTTTGAAATCTAGGGTCCATGAAAGTCAGAAAACTGTTGGTGTTGTGGCGGTGGTAGTTTTGAGTAGCAGGGGAAAAAGAGCAGTGGGGAATGAGAGATAGGTCCATTTGGTCTCATAAAGCCACAACAAATGAATTTCTATGATAGGGACACATGTATGATTGCCTTCCAGATGTGAAAATGAGACAGAGTTCCATGAGAATTAAAATATTTGGATAGAAGATTTAACAGCAAATTCCCAGACCCTTTCTTTTGGAAAACTTCAAGTCTGTATATCCTCTATCACTGATTTTATTTGGATTAAAAAAATAGAATAAATTCTAAAATTTAAAAGCATATGTATTCTAAGCAGAGCAACATAGACTTTAAGAAAAAATAGAATTTTCAATAGAAGGCAAAATGGCATTGCTTTGTTGAAATAGGATAAGAAAACCAAAAATTAAAAAGAGGTTTAAAAAGAACACAATATTTTTTCTAATTTCAAAAAATTTCCTAGAAAAATAGGCAACAGCATCAAACTAATTTGAAAAAGAGTACAAAAAATGTAAAATTGTATTATCAGTGTACAAGAACACAATGTAAAGCTATAAGAAATTTAGTCAATAGTGCAAAGAAAGACTGAGAAGTCTCTTGAGAATACAAAACAAAAAGGGTGACAAAGATTAAAGTCATGAGAGAGATAGATGCAGGAACAAATAATAGTAATAATAATAATATCAAATGTTGAGATCTTAGGATTTCAGGACAAATGAAATTTTATAATAAACAGTGACAAAGTTGAAGAAATCTCTCAGGAAGTAAACATATGAGTTTCTTAAAATTTTTAAGGCAAAACTGAAGAGACATGTTCAGAACCAAGATGAATTTTGAAAACAAATAAAGGTTGACTTTCAGTGATAAAGACTTAAAAAGACCCAAACATTAAAATAGTATCCAAAAGTATATGGAATTATATGGATTCAATCATACCTAAGACAATAAATGGGCTTCCCTAGTGGCTCAGATAGTAGAGAATCTGATAAATCCTCAAAAACCTCTCATTAGGAGTCTTTAATTTTCATTTATCTAATTATTAATACACATATTTATTGTAGGAAACACTTCTTAGAAGTAGAGAAACATGCTCGTGTACATGCGTATGCATGTGTTATGTGTATATACAAATACATGCACACACACATATTTAAAGCAACTCCAAAGCATGTTAACCTTGCATACTTTCTAGTGTGTGGTACCTAAGCCATGGTTACGTTCTGTGTGTATGTGTGATTGAATCTTAATGACTAATCAATGTGATGTTAAAAAGCCCAGGTCTTTTTCCTCAATTGTGATCTACTCTTAAAGGCCTGACCAGCTCTGGAGCTCCTCGTGGGAAGTGCTAATACATCTGTTGCAACATCCTCATTCAACCAGTCCTGAATCCCTTACTCCTGATGTGGTATCCATGAAACATTTCACTCCCACTTTTACCCAAAAATAAACAAATCAATCTACCTTAAATCTCTTGCTCATAATGTTTCCTGAAGGAACAAAAATCTAAATCAGGAAGAAAGCATCCTACTCTGCTACTGATGAAATTGCTATTGCAAGGTATACATGAGATGGAGCATGCTCACAACCCTGCTTGAAAACAACACTCGGGTTGAGTATAGCTGACAAAGTGCTCTTTATAATATCTTTAGCCATCACAGTAGTTTTACTTTCTTCAATATCTTTCAAAAAAAGATAAATTAAAATTCAGTTCAGTTCAGTTCAGTTGCTCAGTCGTGTCTGACTATTTGCAACCCCATGAATCACAACACGCCAGGCCTCCCTGTCCATCACCAACTCCCGGAGTCCACCCAAACTCCTGTCCAAGTCGGTAATGCCATCCAGCCATCTCATCCTCTGTTGTCCCCTTCTCCTCCTGCCCCCAATCCCTCCCAGCATCAGAGACTTTTCCAATGAGTCAACTCTTCGCATGAGGTGGCCAAAGTATTGGAGTTTCAGCCTCAGCATCAGTCCTTCCAATGAACACCCAGTACTGGTCTCCTTTAGGATGGACTGGTTGGATCTCCAATTAAGTATACTTAAATTCTGATATGACTATAAATGCATATGTGTATATCTTCAACAAGAAAGAGAAGTGGATGGGAGGTTCCAGGTTTCAAAATACCAACTCTCTTGTTTCATAATGATGCAAGTGGAAGCTGCTGGCCCAAAATAAACCTGTTTCAATTTTCAATGAGTTGACTTGAAGTCCTTTCATAAACACTTTTAGGTATTTTTCTCATCTTTAAACAAAATTCAGAAAAGTATCCATAGTCATAGGAGGAGAAAATGAATCTTGAAGAGCTTCAACAACTGAATCAAAGCCCCAAAGCATCAAGTGATGAGACTGGGATTTGAACTAGCACAGTTGCTTTCAAAGTCTTAATTATTTGACCTCTTTTGTGAAATCACTGTTCCAAAATATGATTTAGAGATCACTGAATTTACTGGGTGAATGGAGGAATCCAAATATCAGTATCTGTGCTCATAAATGATTACTTTCCTTGAGGAATCAAGATGAACGCATGGTATGCATGAAAGCCTGTATCAAAACATCTGGGTTCAAACTTGGACTTTTCCTCTAAATGGCGGGGTAACTTTGGCTAAGTTACTTGACCTCTCCAAATTTCACCTGATTTCCTTCACCTGAATATCTAGCAATAATATGCTGCCAGCATTTATGTGGGAATAAAATGCAGTGATAAATTAAAGTGCTTAGCACAGTACTTGGCACACAGTAAGCTCTCAGTAAATGTGAACTATTACCATTCTAACTTGTCTAGATAAAATATGGGAAAGAACAATATCGAAAGATCATTTGATTTTCTGTTTTTGATATGGGATAATATGACACTGTAAATCTCAAAAACTGACAAGGTATTTCAAGGTCAAACATTTAACAATAACTAATTAATTATATTTTCCTCTTAGTGAATCATTATTGGAAGAAATCATTAAGTGACCTTTTTTGGTTATAGCAATCCAATAAAAAATACATTAGCCAGTGTTTCAGGAACATTAGTCTAATGTGCTTTTAGAGATCACCTTCTCTGAGCAGTATAATAAGTTTGTGTGAAAAGCATAAAGCATGTAATATATAATAAGATTTGGACTTTAATGAACCATCTTGGCAAACTGACTGGTACAATAATTCAAAGGTGAGCTTTCCTTAATTAATGAATTAAAAAAGCCAAGAGTATGCCCTAAATGCTACACTTGATTATGCTTTCACTTATTTTCCGTTTTTAATCATACACCCCTGATTTGTTGAGTAATATGAATTAAATCCTAAGTGACCTTGGCTATGAAAATAATAGGGAAGAACTGAAACTTACAAAGAGATGGCATGAGTAGCAAGTTGCATAGCTTCCAAAGCATACTTTTTATCCTTAAAAATATTAGCAAAATTTAACATATTTAATTTTGAATCAGCCCAGGTATTTTTCTGAAACCACTCCCTACCAGATATTTAGTACAAAATGGGTACTACTAAGCCACTGAGTCAGAATTAGGTAAACATTCACACTGAAAGATTTCAAGAGCATAGACTAGTAGATCATTTCAAATAGTAACTTCATCTCTCTTAATCCTATAGACTTTGAAAAAGAGTTATGACAGTTTATTGTATTGTGTATCTAACTATCCTATAAGGTAGTAAGCTTCCTAACAGTAGAAACTTCTCAGAACCGCATGGTATTTATGACATTTAGCAAATGCCTAGGAAATTGTCTTAGAATGCACTGAATGTGTGATTGCTGAACAAATGACTAAATGAATGAGAAAGTGATAAATAGCAAGTAAACATCTTCATTTAGGTTAAAAGTTTCCTATTAATATATCATAAATTATGTAGCTATGGCCAGAAGTTAGTTATTCAAATATAATATTTCAACATATCTAAGGTGCCATGAGTTATAATAAGAACTGTTCATTTATATGAAATTAAGAAAGATAATAAAAACACTATTAATTTATCTGTGATATGCCCTCATTACTAAGACACAACCAATTTTCAGTAATATAAAATTTGTATTAAAATTTTACAATTAATATTATTTTATTTTTTAGATAATTTTATGTGAATAAGCTTTAAAGTTTATTAAAAGTGTTGACTTTAAAAAATGTACAACATAAATGTTGTGAATTAAGTTTTATTTGGGGAAAATTGGGGATTGCAGTCCAGGAGATAGCATTTCAAATTGCTCTGAGAAGCTGCTCAAAGGAGGCAAGGGGAGGGACTAGGATATGTAAGAATTGCAACAATGGACAGGCAGTCCTGAGGAGTTAATTTAGACAGGTTGATAAGGAGTCCAAGCCTAAGGCCCCTTTAGGAAGGAAGTGAACATTGTTTTTTTGTTTTTAACATTCTTTTACCTTTAGACACGTAGGTCTAAGTATGGCAGGCAGCAGTGTCTCTTGTTCAAGAACATGCTTTTCTGCCCTCAGAATGTATGCTATGGAGGTCTGGGTAAAAAAGTTCCACAGCCTTGACCTTTGGGTTAACCTGTTCCTTCTGACTAATCTCATTCTGATGTTATCCCAGGATGTATGTTACAGGAAAGGGCCTGGAGGAAATTTTCACAGCCTTGAGGTATTTCTTTTTCTATTCTCAGCAGCTAGCAGAAAAGTATATAATGCCCTGCTTAAAACTAGCCAGGCGGATAATCTTTCTACCCTCTTCCGACATCTATGTCAGAAGCTTTTTTCTGTCACTATCTCTTTAATAAAATTTCTACTAACAAAGCTCTGAGTGACTGAGACTGTCTTTGGTCCTAGAGTTAAATCTTCTCCTTCGGAGACCATGAATCTGGTGAAACACCGTAATCTTTCATCTATCACCTTGGGGTCGCATCTGGGATCACAAGACAGGGTGTAATTTATCAGTCAGAACATCATTAAGATTATTGTTAAAGAATCCCAATATGTCAGGTGAAGGAACTTAGCACTTTTCTATGTATGAGAAGATGCATGAGTCTGGGTCCACTAAAATCATTCATTTGATATTGCACCTCACCTATCTGGGGCCAGTATCCTATGTCTGCACATCCTGAATGTCCTCAGGACTCACTATGGGGAGTGGCTGCAGTCTGATGACTGCTAGGTGGCAGGTTTTCTTCTCCTGCCAAGTTCCTTCAGGCTCACCAGCTCGCCATCCATGGTGGCTGCAATGGTTGATGACTACAGACTGGTTCCAAATAAGAAAAGGAGTACGTCAAGGCTGTATATTATCACCCTGCTTATTTAACTTATATGCAGAGTACATCACGAGAAACGCTGGGCTGGAAGAAACACAAGCTGGAATCAAGATTGCTGGGAGAAATATCAATAACCTCAGATATGCAGATGATACCACCCTTATGGCAGAAAGTGAAGAGGAACTGAAAAGCCTCTTGATGAAAGTGAAAGTGGAGAGTGAAAAAGTTGGCTTAAAGCTCAACATTCAGAAAACGAAGATCATGGCATCCGGACCAATCACTTCATGGGAAATAAATGGAGAAACAGTGGAAACAGTGTCAGACTTTATTTTTCTGGGCTCCAAAATCACTACAGATGGTGACTGCAGCCATGAAATTAAGATGCTTACTCCTTGGAAGGAAAGTTATGACCAACCTAGATAGCATATTCAAAAGCAGAGACATTACTTTGCCAACAAAGGTCCATCTAGTCAAGGCTATGCTTTTTCCTGTGGTCATGTATGGATGTGAGAGTTGGACTGTGAAGAAGGCTGAGCGCCAAAGAATTGATGCTTTTGAACTGTGGTGTTGGAGAAGACTCTTGAGAGTCCCTTGGACTGCAAGGAAATCCAACCAGTCCATTCTGAAGGAGATCAGCCCTGGGATTTCCTTGGAGCGAATGATGATAAAACTGAAACTCCAGTACTTTGCCCACTTCATGCGAAGAGTTGACTCATTGGAAAGATCCTGATGCTGGGACGGTTTGGGGGCAGGAGGAGAAGGGGACGACAGAGGATGAGATGGCTGGACGGCATCACTGACTCAATGGGCATGAGTTTGGGTAAACTCTGGGAGTTGGTGATGGACAGGGAGGCCTGGCGTGCTATGATTCATGGGGTTGCAAGAGTCAGATATGACTGAGTGACTGAACTGAACTGATAGCATCCTTTGTTTACGGATATGGCAGGAAATAGTCTATTGTAAAAAATTGTTTAACACCCCTTGAAGAGGAAAAATTAGTTGAATAAAGCCACTGAGGAAAGTATAGATAAATTTATGCTCTATATTTTTTTTTGGGGGGGGAGGGGGAGATCTAATTCAGCCAAGCTGAAGATCTAAAACTTTTCTGCAGGAAATTGAGCTTTCTGTTGTATTTATATTCCAAAACTGTTAGAAGAACAGTACTATTTTTCTAGGGTTGTAAGGAGCTACAGCATGGAAACAACAAATGTAATAGCTATTTCAACACTCCCACCCTCCTCCCGCCACGAGATATTGTACTTACTATGTAATAGAAAGGATTTAGTTCTGGAAAGAAGACTACAAATTTCAGTATGTTTAAGATAATTTACATCTGGTACAACTAATGATTGCTATAACTTTTAAACTTTCATTGTTTCCTAAGCTAACCATGCTGGATTGCTTTCCACAACTGTATAAATCATATAAACGTAGATAGTCATAGAGTTACAGCTTATGCCTTCTATTTTAAAGTAAATAAAGAGAGATGAACACATATTAGAAAGCTTCATCTTTTTGGAACTCTGGTGTCAGGAAACCAATTAATTTGAGGCTCTGGAGAATTGAATGTGCCTTGTGACTTTCAGCCTTAGCTTAACAAAACCAGATAACAACATGATAAGCCACCAACTATTTTAAATATTATGGAGCTAATTTAGTTCATTATATTGGAATAAATAAACATCTAAGGCATTGCCTTATTTTCTTTTATATAAAGCGGGGCTTCTTCTAAAGGGAGGCATTCTGGTTTCACCTATTTGTTTCTTGAAGAGGGGATTTATGTCTATACCCTTCCATGAAAAACCTTAGACTAACTAGAGTTTGAGTTAATAGTTTTGCACAACCTTCTAGAATCTTCATATCCCATATCTGTAATAAAAGAACACCTGCCCACCTCCATATAATATGCTGAAAATGAAACAAGGTTGAGAGATCCGTCAGGCACGGGCTCCTGCCTCTCTCTAGCTTCCCAGTTAGCTGACAGTAACAGTGTTATAACTGAACCCTCACAACTTTAGATTACAAGGAGATGAAACCAGTCAATTCTAAAGGAAATCAACCCTGAATATTCATTGGAAGGACTGATGCTGAAGCTCCAATACTTTGACCGCTTGATACAAAGAGCTGACACATTGAAAAAGACCCTGATGCTGGGAAAGATTGCAGGCAAAAGGAGAAGAGGGCAGCAGAGGATGAGATGGTTAGATAGCATCATTGATTCAATGGACATGAACTTGAGCAAACTCTGAGAAGTAGTGGAGGACAGAGTATTGCAGTACATGGGGTCACAAAGACTCAGACATGACTTACCAACTAAACAACATAATAACACAACTTTAGGTCGTGATATGGTTCCTCCCAAAAGTATCAACTAAACTGCCTAACTATGAAAATTATAAAAATCATAATATTTTAATAAAGGGATGCATTTTTTAATCTCTATATCCTCCAGAGCCCTTTGGAGTGGGACTCTCCTGTCTCTTGCCAGTCTAGTTTATATCTTCCCAGCAACCATGCTATCCTTGTTGACCAGAGGCTGAGATATTCATGGCTCACCTCTTTGTGGATCTGGTTAAACTGCTTTACAAAGACTTGGCCATACTCATTCTGTATATTCAGAGATAGTAAGTTTTCTTATACCTCCTCTCCCTATGGGGGTAAACACACCCAAACTCACACTGCCTAGGCCACACCAAGACCACACTAAGAACTGTCTAGACCACACTAAGAATTGCCAGTTTCTTCCACTTGAATGTAGGTTAGCTTAGGATCCTGACAATGCTTGTTTGTGATTGCCTGGTAGTATTTTTGTGATGATCAAATGAGTCGATAGACACAGAATGGTTTGAAAAGTGTCTAGCCCTAGGATGCTTTTAGTAACTATTGACTAACATCACTATTGTCATTATCATTGTTGATAAATGGACCTTTGAATAGCCACCATATCTCAGGCTTTTTAGATTCTATGGATCAGGAAGAAAGAGTCTCATTTTGCCTTCTAAATGCAAATTTATCTACTAACAAACTTTGCTAACATCACTAGCACATTATTTCTCATTTGTCTTTCATCCTAATGAACATGACTTATTGGCCTGGAATCTAAGTGTATGTGGATGGTAGAATGTTCAGACACCAAAAACTCTAAGAAGTCTTAACTAGAGTGATTATTTTTTAATTCCTAATAAATATTTGCAAAAAAAAAAAAAAAAAAATCCCTAGATTTTATCAGCAACTAACAATTGCTATTGCCCCAAATAAACAATCAATACTCTGAGACTGTGGTCTTGTATTCCATGGATTACATATTTTTATATATAGTAATAGCTCCATGTGTATAGCTCCATATACCTAACAATGAAAGTTGCAGTGGAGGGGCATGAGGAAAGAAATTTTCATTTGAAAGAAGAATCTAGGACAAGTGTCTACTTTACTAGTGGTGTGGCTTAAGCAAACTATTTAATATTGCCAAATCTCAGTGTACCTGTATGCAACATGAAATAAATATCAGCTGCCCTTCTTGCCTTTAAATTGTACTTTCAATTTGATACCTCCAAAGAAGTAATACATAAGAAAGTCTTTTGTATGCTGAAAAATAGTATGCATATGTAAGGGTTTATTAACTGTAAAATAATATGATAAACACTGAAGTTAAACTTTATAGATTGTGTTGCACTGAGGGTGCAGACATCTGTCTCTTCCCCAAACACTAATCCCATTTGTAGTACATAATTGTACAACTTGGAAAGAAAAATGTTATGATAATCCCAGGCGGTTCCCATTCACCTTCACGAGTTGTTTCTACACTTGCCCCAGAAAACGAATTGTTAATGTGTGTGCTACAAATAATGGCATAAATATTGACTGTGCCAAAGAAACAATCAGCGATTATCCATGCACATTTTATAGTAGTCACTTCCAAGTGCGAAATGTTTGGCAACTTAAAGGAAAAAGTTGAACTTGTTAATTTTCTAGCAGGAAGGTTAAGTAGAGAGGAAGCAATTCAAACATATGTGAGCAGCCGGGCTCCCTGGCACTTGAAATCCCTCAACAGCTGGTGGAGAGGGCCTACTGTTGGGGATGCATAAGGGCTGGAGGGGATGGGAAGAAAAGGAATGGGCAAGAGAAGACATTGCAGATGTTTTCTTGCAGATTTGTTCTATGTTACTGTCAAAAACTTTTCCAATTACGATCAAAACTTCTATAATGGTATAGATAATGATTTCTGAAATCCTATATCATATTAGAAATTATTATTACATATATGTGTTATTATTATTACATGTATATGTAATAATCTCATTTAATCTCCACAAACCATGAGGACAGAAAGATGATACCCATTCTGTAATTTGTATAAATGGAGTTTAGGAGTTTTAAGTGATTTAATCAATGTCAGTGATAGGATCAGTATTCCAATCTGTGTCTATCTGGCTCTGAAGCCCCCAGTCTTTATATTATAAGCGGTTGCCAACTTTTTTGGCACTGGGGACAATTTTCGTGGAAGGCAATTTTTCTACAGGGTGGTGGTAGGGTATGGTTTGGGGATGATTCAAGCACGTTACATTTAGTGTGCACTTTATTTCTATTATTATTACATCAGCTCTACCTCAGATTATCAGGCATTAGAGCCTGGAGGTTGGGCATCCCTGTTTCATAGCACTCCACTCTCTCTTCAGACCAGGCATATGAAGAAAGGGCCAAGGTGAAGGTGAAAGTCACTCAATTGTATTCGACTCTTTGCAACCTCATGGATTACACATAACATGGAATTCTCCAGACCAAAATACTGGAGTGGGTGGCCTTTCCCTTCTCCAGGGGATCTTCCCAACCCAGGGATCGAACCCAGGTCTCCCGCATTACAGGCAGATTCTTTACCAGCTGAGCCACAAGGGAAGCCCAAGAATACTGGAGTGAGTAGCCTATCCCTTCTCCAGAGGATCTTCCCAACCCAGGAATCAAACCTGGGTCTCCTGCATTGCACATGGATTCTTTAACAACTGAGCTATCAGGGAAGCCCAGAAAAGGCCAAGGAGACTTTCAAATGAATAAAGTTTCCACACTTGCTATCACACACCTTCATGGCAACCAAAGAGAGGCATTCTGTTTTGTATCAAATTTTAACATTAGGCCACAAAACAGATACAGATGTATAGAACAGTTTTTTGGACTCTGGGAGAGGGCGAGGGTGGGATGATATGGGAGAATGGCATTGGAACTTGTATATTATCACATATGAAACAAATCAACAGTCTAGGTTCAATGCATGATATAGGGTGCTTGTGACTGGTGCGCTGGGATGACCCAGAGGGATGGGATGGGGAGGGAGGTGGGAGGGGGGTTCAGGATAGGGAACACATATACACCCATGGTGGATTCATGTCTATGTATGGCAAAACCAATACAATATTGTAAAGTAAAAAATAAATACATTAAAAAAATAAGACCTTGTGACCATCGCAGTGACAATTTCACATAGTTCCAGTTCATATATGCACCAACACTTCATCTTCTATGCTCCAACCTAAAGTGAATCCTCTCTACTTTGATCATCTAGCCACACTTCAGTCTTTCACTCTACTGTCCAAGTTCGAAAAATCCTTTTAATCCATTCAGACTTAGCTCAAATGTCACCTCCTTTAAGCCATTCCT
This sequence comes from Tragelaphus eurycerus, assembly GCA_935064755.1. Lineage (NCBI taxonomy): Eukaryota > Metazoa > Chordata > Mammalia > Artiodactyla > Bovidae > Tragelaphus > Tragelaphus eurycerus. Next base: position 12,952,507 of record CAKXYN010000043.1, read on the forward strand.
CAACCCCTTTTATAGAAAAAAAAACCCTCAATGACCTTGAACAGAAAATTCTTTCTGCGTGCTCTTAAGATTGTTCATCTGGAGCCCTCTTAGAGCATTTTTTAAATTTAATTATATTAATATTTTGGGTCCATATTTCATAATAAATAGAATATTGTAATCTCAAGGGGGTAGGCCAGGTGTTCATATTTTAATTCTTTAAGACAGGAACTATATAGTAGTCAATAAATGTATATACAAATAATGATGCTAAATATAAACTATACATACCTATATCTTATCAACTTTGACATTGCTTTGAAGATGTCTATTTATAATGTACTTGACTCTAGCACTTAAGTACGGGGACCTTGCCTTATACAGATCTTCAAAGCACCCAAATCTATTCTAGAGCCAAGCACTAAGGCGGTGCTCATTGGATGCACATTCCATATCCAGTGGGCTCCCATGCCCACTGTGGAAACTGGAGTTCCAACTGCACCCAGTAACTAGGATGGAGGTAGCTTTTGTTTCTGTTCATCAGCTTTGTGTGTACTTTGGTGCCATGCTCGGTTTCCATGGCTCTTACAGTAAAATTTGGTTCACCAGTTCATTCTCCAATAAAGTGCCTTATGTACAAATGGCAGTGATCCTGTTTCCTTGTGAAAAGAACTCTTGGGATTTACTCTCTGAATGTCTGTCATATACAACATAAAGCAAAGTATATGTATGTATGTATTATATGTATCATATTTTAGATTACATCCCTAATATTTATCTTATAGCTGAACATTTTTACCTTTTGACTGCTTTTATCCAGTTCCACTTCCCCAACCCCTATGCCTTAGATAAGTCTTTTGGACTCTGTGGGAGAGGGAGAGGGTAGGATAATTGGGGAAAATGGCATTGAAACATGTATACTGCTACTGCTAAGTCACTTCAGTCGTGTCCAACTCTGTGCGATCCCATAGACAGCAGCCCACCAGGCTCCCCTATCCCTGGGACTCTCCAGGCAAGAACACTGGAGTGGGTTGCCATTTCCTTCTCCAGCGCAGGACAGTGAAAAGTGAAAGGGAAGTCGCTCAGTTGTGTCCGACTCTTAGCGACCCCATTGACTGCAGCCTACCAGGCTCCTCCGTCCATGGGATTTTTCAGGCAAGAGTACTGGAGTGGGGTGCCATTGCCTTCCCCGTGAAACATGTATAATATCATATAAGAAACAAATTGCCAGTTCAGGTTCAATGCAGGATACAGGATGCTCGGGGCTGGTGCACTGGGATGACCCAGAGGGATGGTATGGGGAGGGAGGTGGGAGGGGGGTTCAGGATGGGGAATATGTGTACACCCGTGGCGGATTCATGTTGATGTATGGCAAAACCAATACAATATTGTAAAGTAATTAGCCTCCAATTAAAATAAATAAATTTTAAAAAATCACAAATCTGATTTTTTTTTCTATGAGTTTGTTTGTTTGTTTGGTTTTGAGGTATAATTGATCTGTAACACTATGTTAATTCCTGTTACACAGTATAGACAATATAGTGATTCCATATGTGTATAGATTATAAAACGATGACCAAAGTATGTTTAGTTTCCATCTATCACCGTAGTTATTAACTATAGTTATTGACTAATTCCTCCCACTGCACAGTTCACTCTAATAACGATTCATTTATTTTGCAGCTGAAAGTCTGTACCTCTTAAATTCCCTCACCTATTTCTTTCCTCCCCTCCATTTCCCACCCTCAAGGCAACCACCTGTTTGCCTTCTCTATGAATCACTTTCTGTTTTGGTTACATTTGTTCACTTGTTAGGTTTTGTCTATTCAGATCCTTTCCCCATTTTTTTAATTGTTAGTTTATTTGAGGTTGGTGTGTACAAGTTCTTTGTATATTTTGGATGTGTGCACGTGCGCTTGGTTGCTCAGTCATGTCCAACTCTGACCACATGGACTGTAGCCCACCAGGCTCCTTTGTCCGTGGGATTTTTCAGGCAAAGGTATTGGAGTGGGCTGCCATTTTCCTCCTCCAGGAGAATCTTCCTGACCCAGGCATAGAACTGTCTCTTGAGTCTCCTGCATTGGCAGGTAAATTCTTTACCACTAGTGCCATGTGGGACATCCATATTTTGGATATCAATCCCTTATTGGATATATAACTTGCAAATATCTTCTCTCATTCAATAGGCAGACTTTTCATTTGATTGATAGTTTCCTTTGCTATGAAAAAAACTTTTTAGTTTGATGGAGAGTTCAGGCAAACTAAAACTAAAAGAATTTATCACTCAAAACTAGCTTTACAAGAAATGTTAAAAGGACTAATATAAGTAGAGCAGCAAAGGCCATAAATACTGAAATATGAAAATTCCCAGAGGAAAAATCTCATGTGTAAAGGCAAATAATACAGTAAAGTTAATATATCAGCCACTTATATAAAGTTAGGAGTAAAGTTAAAAGAAAAAAGTAGTAAAATCATCTGTATCTACAATAAGTAGTTGGATACATAAAAAGATGCAAAATATGACAAAAAAACTATGAACAAAGGGGGAGTAAAAATGTAGGACTGTTAAAATGGTTCAAACTTAAGATATTGGCAATTTAAGAGTGGCATGAGGCTTATCTTCATGGAATTCTTTTATCTTATCGTGTTCTTCACCATCACCTTGGACCAGCTCGTCTGACAGACTAGTGAAATTGACTTTGAAAAACTCAATTACAGACCTCAGTGGCAATATCTTACAGGTATGGGACAATGTCTCTCAGTATGTGGCTTATGCACTAAATCAAAGACCAAGAATTCCTGACCTAGGGAGAAAGTTAATGGATAGATCATTAAAGCTTATGATTCTAGATACTGTAGGAATATACACATTATTGCATGTTTCCAAGAGACCAGTTTCAGATTCCTGGGTCAGAGATAAGATTACCCTGACTTGGGGAATCTAGATGACCATAAATATAGGATGAACATATTCCTTAATCAAAAAATAAAACAAAACTGTCCTGCTAGGTATTCTGTGAATATGCTGCCAGGTGGGGAAACTGGCTGGCATGGACTTTGTTGCACTTGTTCAGCTTCTTATATTCGATATATGCTATGTTGTTGTTCAGTTGCCAAGTTGTGTCCAACTCTTTGTGACCCCTTGGACTGCAGTCAGTGTATGCTATTTATGATTTATTTGCTAAATGTGCCTTGTCAATGCCTATCGTAAATTCTTACATGAAAGTAATAGTTAAAAGTGAGAGACTTAAAGGAGGATTTTTCTCTTTTTTTAATTTTATTTTGCTTAACTTTACAATATTGTATTGCTTTTGCCATTCATCAAAATGAATCCGCCACAAGTATACATGTGTTCCCCATCCTGAACCCTCCCTCCCTCCTCCCTCCCCATACCATCCCTCTGGGTCATCTCAGTGCTCCAGTCCCAGGCATCCGTTATCAGATATGGTACCTAGACTGGCGACTCGTTTCAGATATGATATTATACATATTTCAATGCTATTCTCCCAAATCATCCCACCCTCTCCCTCTCCCAGAGTCCAAAAGACTGTTCTATACATCAGTGTCTACTTTGCTGTCTCATAAACAGGGTTATTGTTACCATCTTTCTAAATTCCGTACCATCTTTCTAAATTCCGTAAAGGAGTAGGTCAAGGCTGTATATTGTCACCATGTTTATTTAACTTATATGCAGAGTACATCATGAGAAATGCTGGACTGGAAGAAACACAAGTTGGAATCAAGATTGCTGGGAGAAATATCAATAACCTCAGATATGCAGATGACACCACCCTTATGGCAGAAAGTGAAGAGGAACTAAAAAGCCTCTTGAGGAAAGTGAAAGTGGAGAGTGTTGGCTTAAAGCTTAGCATTCAGAAAACGAAGATCATGGCATCTGGTCCCATCACTACATGGGAAATAGATGGAGAAACAGTGGAAACAATGTCAGACTTTATTTTTCTGGGCTCCAAAATCACTGCATATGGTGACTGCAGCCATGAAATTAAAAGACGCTTACTCCTTGGAAGGAAAGTTATGACCAACCTAGATAGCATATTCAAAAGCAGAGACATCACTTTGCCAACAAAGGTTCGCCTAGTCAAGGCTATGGTCTTTCCTGTGGTCATGTATGGATGTGAGAGCTGGACTGTGAAGAAGGCTGAGCACTGAAGAATTGATGCTTTTGAACTGTGGTGTTGGAGAAGACTCTTGAGAGTCCCTTGGACTGCAAGGAGATCCAACCAGTCCATTCTGAAGGAGATCAGCCCTGGGATTTCTTTGGAAGGAATGATGCTAAAGCTGAAACGCCAGTATTTTGGTCACCTCATGCGAAGAGTTGACTCATTGGAGAAGACTCTGATGCTGGGAGGGATTGGGGGCAGGAGGAGAAGGGGACGACAGAGGATGAAATGGCTGGATGGCATCACTGACTCGATGGATGTGAGTCTGGGTGACCTCTGGGAGTTGGTGATGGACAGGGAGGCCTGGCGTGCTGCGGTTCATGGGGTCGCAAAGAGTTGGACATGACTGAGCAACTGATCTGATCTGATCTGATACTGTATTTGTGTTTTTCTTTCTGGCTTACTTCACTCTGTGGTACCCACCAGGGCCTGCAATTTACTCCTTGTGACATCTCTGCAGTCCTAAAACACAGAGAAAAAAAAATGCAGTCCCAAAACACACACAAGGCTTACACTTGGATTCTGCTGCCTGCTAGCTGGGTGACTTCAGGCAAGGCAGTAACTGCCCTAAGTCTCAGTTTTCTGGTCCATAGAATGGCATGATAATACTGATCTGTGGCAGTACATCAAGGGAACTGTGTTTGAAAATGTTGCAAAATCTGGACTCTGAAATAGTTGCTTGCTGCACACTACTCAGTAATATGGTAGCAGTAGCTATAATTATTTTATCAGACATCCACATTTACAAATTAAATGCTGTCATGATTTGTTACATTTGGAACAGAAAACACACTAATTATATACCAACATTTTTTTAACCTATGAACAAAAATAGAAAGTGACAAGTAACAGCTGAAAACTATGCATATAAGTTTCACAGATTGTTCAGAAAGACTGCCTCTTTCTTTTCAACTTGCAAACAAAGGTAATCTGTTTTCCAAATGTTTTGCCTCTTTCCCCCATCTTTAGCAGTGCCTTATTTACCTGTGTTCTAATGACTTTCTGCTGCTTTTTTCATCAGGTTGTCACATCTGGAGAAAGAACATATGTACTGCAGGCCCTAATTAAGGCTAACAAAAATATCTCTCACTTCCTGTTTAATCCAGTCTGCCAGCAATCAAGAGAAACAGCTCCACAATGGCAGACTCACCACAGCTTGGCTGCCTTGCTGACACAGGACCTGGTGCCCATATCAAGTGTGAAACCAAAATGATACCAGATGAGAGTGAAAAATGACAGTCTCTCACACAATGCATCGCACTTCCTAATAGCAAACAGTAAGGCACTAGCACCCCACTCCAGTACTCTTGCCTGGAAAATCCCATGGATGGAGGAGCCTGGTAGGCTGCAGTCCATGAAGTCGCTAGGAGTTGGACACGGCTGAGTGACTTCACTTTCACTTTTCATTTTCATGCACTGGAGAAGGAAATGTCAACCCACTCCAGTGTTCTTGCCTGGAGAATCCCAGGGACGCGGGAGCCTAGTGGGCTGCCGTCTATGGGGTCACACAGAGTCGGACACGACTGAAGCGACGCAGCAGCAGCAGCAGCAGCAGCAGCAGCAAGCAAGCATTTAGGAAAGCCACAGAAAAAATATTAGGGAGAAATTGGAAAAATAGAGTCCTTTGAAAGTAAGAAAATGGGTAACTTCCTGTTAGGTCACTTCCCACTTCTGATTCCTCCAGACAGCTCTCAAATTAAATCAAACTTGAAGGGAGATTATTTAATTTGACTGATTGATGTCCTGTTTTACCAAGAAATGAGTTAAGATGCTTAATATGGCTTTTCTGACCTTGCTTCGGCTCTCAGAGGTTTTGAGTCAGTGCTTGAACATATTATGTTTTTTTGTTTTTTGTGTTTTAATTCATGAGGACAGTTTAGTCATTTTTGTGCCTCTCAGAACCAACTTTGAGACTCAGATTCAGCAAGTTACTTTGTCTGCACCTCTTGGCTTCCCTCGAAATCCAGCCATCCCATGCTTCCCTGTGGTGGTAGGTCCCTGGAATGGCATCTGCTCGGCAACCACTGAGACAGAGGCAGTGATTTCTCAAGAGTGGCTGCCGGCATAGTTCCTACCTCCCCATGGGCACATGTCCTTGCCCTTTACCTGCCACTCGGTTTTCTTCTTCTTTACTACTTTTCAACCCTCCTCCCTAAAAATCAGAGGAATTCCCTGTGGCAGGATAACTAGGGTCTTTTCCTAGATGATTCATGCCCTTCATCACTGAGGGTAGAGGAAAATAGGATGGATGTTGGATCCAGACAGACCTTTGCTCACCTCTGTCTTCCTGTATTCTTTTCTATGTGTTCCTGGGAAACTCCCATTTTTTTTTTCAGTCTCCATGCTATCATATGAGCTTTTGCTTTGGTTTAAAACATTATATAATACTCTAGAATGGTTGGGGACTAAGTGATAAAACATGATTATATACCTTTAAGGCCAGATATATAGTAGGCGCATAACATATATTTTTCTTGATTTCTTTCAAATTATATTTAATTGTGTGAAATGGAAGTCATCTTCCAACCTGACCAGTAATCACAACCTCCAAAAGGGCAAGACTCCTGGTTCCTAATGTGCGTTCAACTACCCATGACACTTAGCTGCAACCGACTAAAGCCCTGCTGCTCTGTCAGTGGTTATGAATCTACTGCCCTGGGCACATCCTTTTGCACCAAAGAAAAGGCAGAGTTGTAGCCCCCAGAACAATGTCAGAGCACATTCATTTGAAGCTAGAAAATTCCTAAGTCATTGAGCATCTTTGAGGGGCTCTACTTTTTTATTGTTATAATTATAATACAGTATTAGATTACTTTCAGGTGTACACCATGGCTTTTTGATATTCTTATACATTATAACCTGGAGAAGGAAATGGCAATCCACTCCAGCACTCTTGCCTGGAAAATCCCATGGATGGAGGAGCCTGATAGGCTACAGTCCATGGGGTCGCAAAGAGTTGGACATGACGTAGTGACTTCACTTTCACTTTCATACATTATAAAGTGATCGTCATTGAAGCAAGACCAATTACCATCCATCACCATAGAAAGTTGTTATAATATTACTGACCATGTTTACTAGATGTACAAAATTATTTTAACTTGTAATTGAAAGTTTTTACCTCATGATCCCTTCCACTTATTTTGTCCACCCCCCAGCCCCCTCTGGAAACTATTAATTTGTTTGCTGTATCGGTTTTGTTTTATGGCAATTACTCAAAAGACAAGAAACAAGTGTTGGTGAGGGTATGAAGGAAGGGGAACATTCCCACACTGTTGGTAGGAATGCACACTGGTGCAGTCACTTTGAAAAACAGTATGAAATTTCCTCAAAAAGCTAAAAATAGAACTACTATATAATCTGGCCATTCCATTCCTGGATATTTACCCAAAGAAACCAAACACTAATTCAAAAAGATATATGTATCTCTATATTCACAGCAGCCCTATTTACAATAGCTAAGACATGGAGGCAACCTAAGTGCCCCTCAATAGATGAATGGATCAAGAAGATATAGTATACATAAGCAGTGGAATATCTGTTGTGGGTGTTTGATCACTAAGTTGTGTCCAACTCTTTGTAACCCCATGGACTGTAGCCCAGCAGGCTCCTCTATCTATGGAATTTCCCAGGCAAGGATACTGGAGTGGGTTGCCATTTCCTTCTCCAGGGGATCTTCCTGACCGAGGACTCAAACCTTTGTCTCCTGCATTGGCAGGTAGATTCTTTACCACCAAGCTATCAGGGTAACCTGTAATGGAATATTGCTCAGTCATAAAACAAAATAATGAAATCTAGTGATTTGCAGCAATGTCAGTGCACCTGGTAGGTACCATGCTAAGTTAGTTGTCAGATAGAGAAAAAAAATATGTATGGTTTTACTTATATGTGGAATCTGAAAAACAAATGACCAAACAGAACAAAACAGATTGAATTTACTTTTTGTTTAGAATAAAGTTCATTTCCCTGGGCATCATATAAGGAAATGTTAAATACCTGCTTCTCCCAGACCTCTTTCTGCTCATCTTCAATCAGAGCCCACAGCTCTGAGTCACTCACATCCACTACAAACTGTCATCTGCATCTGTATTTGTTTCTCACTGGACCACCCTTCCCATCTTCTTTATTGTCCTCTCATTTCTCAAGACTCAAATCCAAGATACATTAAAAATTATTCATTAGAAATTCTTTAAGAACAGAAGATGATCTTCTCACCTAGTACCAGACTTATCACACAATGGACAATCAGTATTTGTATACTGAGCAAACAGGTAGATAGCTACACTGATATTTAAACTTCTCTTATACAAAGCTATACTGCCAGGAAGGTGAAAAGGAGGGAGCCACACAGGGTGACAGACTCATGGACTGAGTTATCTTTATAGGAAAGGCAACAACTTTTGATTTTATTCATAACAACTAATTTAATATTTATTATTTCACTGAACTCTGGGAGATAGCGAAGGATGGGGAAGCATGGCGTGCCACAGTTCATGTGGTCACAAATGGTCCGACATGACCTGGCAACTGAACAACAACAACAATTTGCAAGGCAATGTGCTAAGAGGTGTATATACATTATCTTATATAATCAGGATTAAAACTCTATAAGGTAAGTATTGGTATACTTAGAGGAATTGGTGGGTTATCAGCGTACCACTCTAGAGGCTGATGAACTTGGAAAAAGAATCAAGTCTCTATGAAACCAAAGCCCAAGCTTCAACGATCTGTTTGTCTATCCAACAGTGCCCCTAGGGATGATAACTTCCTTCCAGATTATCACTTGTAACAATATCAATGCTCTTAAAGGGATACTCTAACAGTTAATAGAAATGGCAATAGCAAGTGACTGACACATTTCTGGGGAGAAATTAAAACTTCCAAACATCTGGTACAATGTGCCCAAACACACACGGTGGGTCAAAGCTTGCAGCACGGTCATATTGCGCACCATCAGACTGCTGTGGGTTGTGATGCTTTGAAAAGGTGAGAACAGAGAATGCCTATCATATTTAATTACCACGATAACTTTATGATGTGAGGCATTAGATTTCATTGATTAGCAAATTAACTCATTCAGTTATGGTTAGACAATTTTTCAAAATTTAATTTCTGCCTTGTTCTAGCTGCTGTTGAAATAAATAAAATTTTATATCATTCCCTCCTCTTGCTTCAGTTATTGTATCAATGTAGTGGTGGAATAGGGATTAATATCTTGTTTCATAGAGCACGTCAAAAGCCATTATCACTATGCTCCTAGTGATCTAGCCCTTTGATTAGTTGGTATGGTGGCTGGAATTTTGAGAAGGACAGGGTTACCATTCAACCAGTGAGAAGAGGGTTGCACCCCATAACCTGGGAACACTGAATGTTATGAGTTCTTAGAAGTGCTCTCTGGGCATCATTCAGCACCCAAGAAAGTATAGACTTGAGGTACATTGATTCCACAGGTGTGTTTAGAGACTGGGACTCAATAAGCCCAGCATAGGACTCCTACATCCAGCATAGGAGAGTGAAACAACACATCTTTCAATGGCTGATATGGGCTAGTAAGCCCATATAGTGGCACTATGATTAATTTAAAACCAAGGATACTTCTTTAGGTATTCTGAACTGTCAGAGCACAAAGATTCCTGAATGATCTCTCAGAAAACAAAACAAAACAACTTTTTGATACTTCTCAAAAAATTAGATAACTGATGTTAGATTTCCAGGCAACTCTAAAATGTGGAAATTACTCCTTATACAATTGGATACCGGGCAAAAATAAGTTAGTCATTTTCTGCAGCCTGAATGTCTTGATATACAGTTATGTTCATTAAATACTTATTTGACAAATGTGAACCATGAACTTCCTGATGTTCAAGCTGGTTTTAGAAAAGGCAGAGGAACCAGAGATCAAATTGCCAACATCCGCTGGATCATGGAAAAAGCAAGAGAGTTCCAGAAAAACATCTATTTCTGCTTTATTGACTATGCCAAAGCCTTTGACTGCATAGATCACAATAAACTGTGGAAAATTCTGAGAGAGATGGGAATACCAGACCACCTGATCTGCCTCTTGAGAAATCTGTATGCAGGTCAGGAAGCAACAGTTAGAACTGGTCATGGAACAACAGACTGGTTCCAAATAGGAAAAGGAGTACGTCAAGGCTGTATATTGTCACCATGTTTATTTAACTTCTATGCAGAGTACATCATGAGAAACGCTGGACTGGAAGAAGCACAAGTTGGAATCCAGATTGCTGGGAGAAATATCAATAACCTCAGATATGCAGATGACACCACCCTTATGGCAGAAAGTGAAGAGGAACTAAAAAGCCTCTTGAGGAAAGTGAAAGTGAAGAGTGAAAAGGTTGGCTTAAAGCTCAACATTCAGAAAACGAAGATCATGGCATCTGGTCCCATCACTACATGGGAAATAGATGGAGAAACAGTGGAAACAGTGTCAGACTTTATTTTTCTGGGCTCCAAAATCACTGCAGATGGTGACTGCAGCCATGAAATTAAAAGACGCTTACTCCTTGGAAGGAAAGTTATGACCAACCTAGATAGCATATTCAAAAGCAGAGACATCACTTTGCCAACAAAGGTTTGCCTAGTCAAGGCTATGGTCTTTCCTGTGGTCATGTATGGATGTGAGAGCTGGACTGTGAAGAAGGCTGAGCACTGAAGAATTGATGCTTTTGAACTGTGGTGTTGGAGAAGACTCTTGAGAGTCCCTTCGACTGCAAGGAGATCCAACCAGTCCATTCTGAAGGAGATCAGCCCTGGGATTTCTTTGGAAGGAATGATGCTAAAGCTGAAACTCCAGTATTTTGGCCACCTCATGCGAAGAGTTGATTCATTGGAGAAGACTCTGATGCTGGGAGGGATTGGGGGCAGGAGGAGAAGGGGACAACAGAGGATGAAATGGCTGGATGGCATCACTGACTCGATGGATGTGAGTCTGAGTGACCTCCGAGAGCTGGTGATGGACAGGGAGGCCTGGCGTGCTGCAGTTCATGGGGTCGCGAAGAGTCGGACACGACTGAGTGACTGATCTGATCTGATCTGATCTGATATTAATCACCAGGCTTCCCAGCTGGTGCTTGCCTGCCAATGCAGGTAGATAAAAGAGACAAGAGTTCAATCCTTTGGACAGGAAGATCCCCTGGAGGAGGGCATGACAACCCACTCCAGTATTCTTGCTTGGAGAATCCACATTGACAGAGGAGCCTAGTGGGCTACACTCTGCTGCTGCGTCACTTCAGTCGTGTCCGACTCTGTGTGACCCCATAGACGGCAGCCCACCAGGCTCCCCCGTCCCTGGGATTCTCCAGGCAAGAACGCTGGAGTGGGTTGCCATTTCCTTCTCCAATGCATGAAAGTGAAAAGTGAAAGTGAAGTCGCTCAGTCGTGTCCGACCCTCAGCGACCCCATGGACTGCAGCCTTCCAGGCTCCTCCACCCATGGGATTTTCCAGGCAGAAGTACTGGAGTGGGGTGCCATTGCCTTCTCCGGGCTACACTCTACAGGGTCGCAAAGAATCAGACATGACTGAAGCAACTTAGCATGCATGTATATATTAATCACCAAAATAATTGAGGAATTCTGTAATGGTACACGCTCAGTCACTCAGTCATGTCCAGTCTTTTGTGGCCCAATGGACTGACAACTGCCAGGCTCCTCTGTTCATGGAATTTTCTAGATAAGAATATTGGAGTAGGTTATCATTTCCTATTCCAGGGGATCTTCCCGACCCAGGGATCAAACTCTCATCTCTTATGTTCCCTGCACTGGCAAGCGGATTCCTTACCACTAGCACCATCTGCGAAGCCCAGTGATTAATACAGATTTGCCATAGCTTCCAGTGTTAAAGGCCCGGTACTGGGAAGAGAAAAATAAGTGGTGAATATAACATAGCATAGAATACTTGAGACTACAGTAAGTATATGCAATCGGTTTTAAAGAGTAATAAAAGAGAGGCTACTGATTTCATCTTTCAAGATCAGGGAAGGCCTCCTGGCAAGGGGTTGGGGGGAAAACAAGCTAAGCAGAGGTCTAAGAGTCAATGTAAAATTGAACAGATCAATAAAGGTTGAGGTAAATGGGTAAGAATGAGTAAACAGCTTACACATCCTAAAAATAGCAGTGCTTCAGTCCAAAGTCTAGCAATTTCTACTAATGCACACTATTAGGAGATGGCCTTCATCTAATAAACCCAGGAGTGGATCAACCAAACAAAAAGAAAAGAAAGGTGGACGTCAGCTACTAAGGCCAACACAGACCTCCTTATGAGGCTCCATCCGAGGCCCAATCTCCAAAACCAGATGAGCAGACCAGATGTGCACAGTTAGTCTTTCGCCTTACTGGTTCAGTAATTCCCATTATAGCGACGGCAATCAAGTTCTGGTAGGATCCAAGGCTCAGAGTCTCTCTCTCCCCCTCTAATTCAGGGACATGAAACAGAGTTGCAATTGAATCTCCAGAGGAGAAAGGAAATGCTACTTCCTCTCTGGATGGTCCCCTGCTGATACATTGACTAGAAGATGCTAAGAGGAAAAAAGAAGTGTTGCAAGTCCCTCGACTTAACATATGCATTGTGTGAAGCGCATGGGAGTCGCATATGCAGAGTGTAATACGTGCTGTGCAGCGGCAGTGGTGGCAGCCACAGACAGCTGGGGCACCGCCACCATGAATTTGCATGAGATGTAGTTTTATTAGATGGATGGGCCAATTTGATTAATCTTAGCAACTGGTGGGAAACAATACATGCATAGAGCATCTCTTTTCCATCCCCGCATCCATTGGTATGTGAGACATTCAACAAAAAGCTGTTAGGAAATGGGCATCAGGCACATAAAAGGTTTGTTGTTTTTACAAACAAAATTGCTGTTTACAAATATCACACAGCAGGTTCTCTGTTTTATGGACAGAAATAATTCACTCTCAAGCTATAAAGGTCCCAGAGAAATGGGTTTGCTAATATCTATCCCATTTTAAATTACAAAAGACCCATGCCACCATCCCAGAGACTCATACCTTCTTGGCCATGCCTTGAATATTCACACACACCAGTGTCTAATGATGAATCAGAGCTGGGGAGCCTTACTGGCCACAGTCCATTTACAGCACATTAGATAAACATCATTATTCTTTGCAAAGTGCAAGCAAACACAGTTTCTTTAGCAAAATAGCCTTACTCTTCATCTTCCAAAAAGGGATATGTTCTAGGTGATTTCAAGAGCACAGAAAAACAGATTGCAAACAAATAAAAAGTAATTCCCATTGTAAAGCACTTGTGCAATAGTCTTCTCAGACAGTTTATTTATTTTTTTTTTAGAAAAGATTCTAAAGCATAAATATTTGCTTTGGCCTATTTTAAGGGTTTTTTTTTTCTTTTTTAAATTCTCTTTCATTTGACACACCCAACTGCTTCATTTAGGTTGGGATTGGGTTTCAAACTTCTTATTTGTATCATTAATTTATATCATTAATTCAGTAATTTAGCTCTCTCCTCTTATGCCCAATATTAAAGGCATTTATAGAACTTCTTGTTTGAAATGGCAACTAAGCACACATTTGGCCTTTCATCTGTAAAAGCATCTTACTGACAGTGAGAAAACATCACTACAACAAGAGCAGCAAAGAGTAAAATTCACCAGGGATGAAAATTTTTGAAAGTATTGACAAAAATTTTAGAATTAATGAATAACTATGCAAATAAAATCTTATAATAATTATAGAATAGAATATAGGCATCATAAAAATTTTAAAATGTGTTGGAAGAAATGAGAAATAGTAGGAAAAAAGTTAAATGTTAACTTTTAAAGATGAAGTCATCAAAAACTAGACTGTGATATGTTAAGTTATAACACTAATGTTTTTTTTTTTGTTTGTTTCTTTTTGTCCTCACCGTATAGCAAATGAAATCTTAGTTCCAGGACTGGGGATTGAACCCATGCCCCCTGCAGTGGAAGCACAAAGTCTTAGCCACTGGACTGCCAGGGAAGCCCCTAATGCTAAGAGTTTTAAAGGGCCAGGAGTGCAGCAGAGGGAAGGCTTTGTTGTCTCTGCTTCTGGGACAATGCTGGGTGAGAGTTTTTCCCTCTGTGGTAAGTGAACACATTTGGTCTGCTAAGTAATAAGACAAGTATAAGAGTTGTGAAAGTGTCTGTGGGACCTACACAGAGCAATTGCATGGCATGTAGGAACTACTTTTCACACCCTAGTGTCCCCAGCGCAGTCCACACTCTTCAAGGGGCCACTTGTTTGCTCAACATGCACTGGACCCTAGAGAAGCTCACCTCTTCTTCATCCTCATCAGATCAAATGGTGGGAGGTGAGCATGCCCTGCAGATGCCTTCTTTCTCTGCCCGCCACATCATCCTGCATCCCATGCTCATATCATCTCTGTACTAACATCCATTTCAGATGAGCAAACACACAGCATACACAGGAACTCATCCTGGAATTGGAATGCCACAGCACATCCTCAGTCACATGGCTGATTGCCTTAGAGCCCACCGCACTTGGATTTAGGGAGAGGAAATCCTCTCGGGAGGAAAACTGCACTTTGTACGCCACCTCACTCCTATAGAATCTTTTCCCAAAGTCCTTCTGTATAACTGAGAAAAAGAAATAATGTTTTGTAATAGATGTGGTTCTGCCCTGGCTTCTCTGAAAATGCTAGGATTTGCATATGGCCTCAATGGCAGGTGACGCCTTGACTTTGGAATGATGAACGCTCAGGCCTGAGAGAACAAGAAAGACCCCTCTCTTTACATCTGTTTACAAGAAGAGCTCAGTCCAGCAGCTATTACGATGTTCTCATTAAAAGATGATAAAACTCTATTAGCATGGGAGTTATAGAAGGAGTTCTGATGACATTTATGAGATAAGATAAGTGGGCCATCTGAAGCATCCAAATGCAGGTGAGTGAGCGGGACAAAGAGAAAGGATCCAGAGAGTCTCCAAGGATGTTCACTTGAGCATCTCCATAGGTCACTAACCTAGAAGGCAAAAGGGAGGACAGGTTGAGGGGAACAAAGATTGTGATCACGCTTTGTGAGAAATTTCAGTTTGATTTATCTGTAGCACACCCTGAAGAAAGTGCTGATCAGACGGTTGGTCTGAAGCTCAAGGTGAATGATCAGAGCTGCAGTAGTATTTGGGAAGTGTCATGTATACCTTTTGTGAATAGGACCACAAGAAAAGATGAGGGCAACTTTTTTTTCAGAAAACAGAGAAAAAAAGTCTTAATTATTCCATAACATTTTTAGAAGTTCAGTCGCTCAGTTGTGTCCGACTCTTGGCGACCCCATGGACTTCAGCAGGCCCTGTCCATCACTAACTCCAGGAGTCTACTCAAACTCATGTCCATTGAGTTGGTGATGCCATCCAACCATCTCACCCTCTGTCATCCCCTTCTCCTCCCGCCTTCAATCTTTCCCAGCATCAGGGTCTTTTCAAATGAGTAAAAGAAGTAAAGAAGTAAATAAAGGATGTTTCTTTTTTAAAGATTTAAACTCAATTGAATGTTGCCAGTTATCCAAGAGTCCAGTACTTCTACCAGATGTAATGAACTAGCTGCTAAATAAAGCTCTTTGAAGGCAGCTGCTGCAGAGGTGCCTGACACCCTTTGACATTTTTCTAGAACAGCAACAAAGGTATGATATAGGGAAGAGCAAAGCTGACTAGGCTTCCCTGGTGGCTCAGTGGTAAAGAACCCGCCTGCCGATGCAGGAGACACGGGTTCAATCCCTGGGTCAGGAAGACCCCTGGAGAAGTAAATGACAACCCACTCCAGTATTCTTGCCTGAGAAATCTCATGGACAGAAAAGCCTAGCGGGCTACAGTCCATGGGGTCGCAAAAGAGTTGGATACAACTTAGTGACTAAACAACAAAACTGACTCCATATTGGATCTGTTTCTTTTACTTGAACCTTTATTCTATTGTTTTTGCTACAAGTTAAGAATGCTTCCTATCACCTGAAATATATAGAATAGCCCATGCCAAGGCTCTGAAAATGAAAGGTATAACACTTTTCCATTCATATAGAGATAAAAAGTTAAGAGAGAAGAAATTTGTCTTGTTGTAGGTTATAGGAACAATGTGACCTACAGGGACATCTGCAAAAATGAAGGATTCTGACATTAAGAAGTATGTAACCATCAACCACACCCACTCCCCTTTTAGTATAAGAGAGGCTTGAATTCTAATTCAGGTAAGATGGTTCTTTGGGACACCAGTTCACCATCTTCTTGGTCTTCTGATTTTTTGAATAAAGTCTGATTTTCTTGACCTAACGACTCATCTCTCAATTTATGGGCCTATCACGCAGAGAGCAGTATAATCTTCTACTCCATAACAGGTAGGATAGTATGGAAAACAGGACTCCTGACTTTAGGATGAATAAACACTTTCCACATACTATTTCAAATGTTATTAAGAACTTTTCTAAGTTGGAGCCTATAAAATGCTATTTTCTTGCACTCTTTAGTTGAATCACTAAATTCATCCTGATCCTACCAGGAGAAACTTCGTGACAGAGTTAAGCCATGGTTTTATCCTAATGAATGATTATAGGCAGGAAATTTCATTAGAAAATTAGAATTTCATTGTAACTGGACTAAGCTTTTAATATCTCAAACATAACAGTTTAGTGGCTGAAAGAGCTGATATCATCACATACCTTTAATCCACAGATCAATAAATTATTATCCTGTCATATTGCATCACGGGGGATACACAGAATATAAATTGACTTTATGATTACTCAGCTTAGTCACTATAAAGTATTGCACATAGGTACTATGTGATACTTTTTTGCTAATTCAGATGCTATCCTGACTTTTTTGGAGTGCAGAGAATCAATCAATAAGTATCTGTTTGTTAGCCAATGTTTTCCCTACTCTCTTCTTCATCCTGTCCTCCATAGCCCTCTATAGAGTAACTGGAATGTTCCAGAATCACAGTGGGACAGATAAAGAAACCAAAGATAAGATGTTTACAGCTTAGTTATGAAGCAAGATTAAAACAGGTAAAGAAGAGGAGGTGAGGTGTGTACCAAGTCATTTTAGTCGTGTCCAATTATTTGTGATGCTGTGGACTGTAGCCCTCCAGATTCCTCTGCCCAGGGGATTCTCCAAGGCAAAAATACTGGAGTCGGTTGCCATTTCCTTCTCCAGGGGATCTTCCTGACCCAGGGATCAAACCCATGTCTATTATGTGGCAGGCACTTTACCACTATCACCACCTGGGAAGCCCAAAGAAGAGGAGGTATGGATATCAAATTCTACAGTCCAGACTGCAAATGTCCTGAAGAAGCTGTTCCA
Source organism: Tragelaphus eurycerus (assembly GCA_935064755.1). Classification (NCBI taxonomy): domain Eukaryota; kingdom Metazoa; phylum Chordata; class Mammalia; order Artiodactyla; family Bovidae; genus Tragelaphus; species Tragelaphus eurycerus. The sequence continues at coordinate 12,969,987 of CAKXYN010000043.1, forward strand.
TAGGGAATTAGGCAAGTAAACAAGGTCTAAGAAGTAATAATGCCCTTCATGGATTCTGAGTTACATCCTGAAGAACATAAATGATTTGAATAATCAGAGAGGAGTAGAAAGATAATCTCTGACTCAGAGAAAACAGGATGAATTGATGTTAAAAAGCTTTTATCTTTTAATAATCATCTGGGTTTATAACTTTGTTCTACTTTACATATCAATGAAAATATTGTTGTAGTTTTAATACAAAATAATAATAGCTTTTCCAAGAATGCAACAGGTGTATAAATCAAAAGAAAAGTTATAGTTTTTTTGTTGTTATTCAGGAAAGTCCAAAACCTTGTTTATAATTTCAGAAAATTATATAATTTGGCAAAACTGCTCTGATTCTCTGGAACAAGTAACACATTTCTATGTATATATATTTGTAACACTGTCATTCAAATAAGGGCTTCCCTGGTGGCTTAGAGGATAAAGCGTCTGCCCACAATGTGGGAGACCCAGGTTCGATCCCTGGGTAGGGAAGATCCCCTGGAGGAAATGGCAACCCACTCCAGTACTCTTGCCTGGAAAATCCCATGGACAGAGGAGCCTGATAGGCTATAGTCCATGGGGCCGCAAAGAGTCGGACATGACTGAGCAACTTCACTTCACTTCACTTCACTTCACTTCATTCAAATAATGCTACATTTCCTGTGGGGCTGCTCATTATGGAGCTTCCCTGGTGGTTCAGCGGTAGCGAATCTGCCTGTTAATGCAAGAGACATAGGTTCCATCGGTGGGTTGGGAAGATTCCCTGGAAAAGGAAATAACAATCCACTCCAGCATTTTTGTCTGAGAAATCCCATAGACAGAGGAGCCTGGGAGGCTACAGTCCATGGGGTTGCAAAAGAGTGGGACAGGACTTAGCAACTAAACAACAACTGCTCATTAAGGAAGATGGTTTTACCAGATGAGAAAGTTCCTAATTATTGACTGTATACTCTTTGAGAGTTTGTTCTTCTCTTGCCTGTATTGTGATGCTTGATTTCTCAGAATGTATTGAAAGCCTCTTTTGACTTAGTATAATTACTTCTTGCAGCTTCCTATCTACTCCCACAACTTCAACTACTATATCTATTTTTATTATTCCCAAATCTGTACCACAAAGATGGACTTGCTGTGATGCTCCAGACCCATATTTCTAACTGCAATTCTCTACATGGATACTTCATTCTATATCTAGGTCATTTGTGTAAAATGTAATTCATTGTCTTCTCCTCCACTATTTTGTTCTCAATAAATTTATAAATGACTATAAGAACCACCCAGGGCTTTCCTGTTTGGCTCAGCTGGTAAAGAATCTGCCTGCAATGTGGCAGACCTGGGTTCAATCCCTGGGTTGGGAAGATCCCTTGGAGAAGGGAAAGGCTACCCACACCAGTATTCTGGCCTGGAGAACTCCATGAACTCTATAGTCCATGGGTTCACAAAGAGTTGGACACAGCTGAGCAACTCTCACTTCACATACCGACCACCCAAATGCCCAAGTGAGTAACCTGAATGTGATTCTTGACAATTCCTGCTTTTTCACACTGTGCATTCAGTGACTATGTCCTGATAAGTGTGTCTCATATTAATGCAAACATATTACCAATTCTGCATTCCCAAGACAGTAACCTATTGAGTTTATAGTCTGCTGCTGCTGCTGCTAAGTCGCTTCAGTTGTGTCCAACTCTGTGCGATCCCATAGACAGCAGCCCACCAGGCTCCGTCCCTGGGATTCTCCAGGCAAGAACACTGGAGTGGGTTGCCATTTCCTTCTCCAACGCATGAAAGTGAAAAGTGAAAGTGAAGTTGCTCAGTTGTGTTCGACTCTTAGTGACCCCATGGACTGGAGCCCACCAGGCTCCCCCGTCCATGGGATTTTCCAGGCAAGAGCACTGGGGTGGGGTGCCATTGCCTTTCCCCGAGTTTATAGTTTAGTAGTAGCCTATTGCTGTAAAATAAAACATAAGCACCTCACTTTTTCCTAGGACAAAAATATTGATAAGATAGCTATTTTGGTTTATTTTGGGCCCTTGGATTGTTATGAAAATTATGATGCTAATAATTATCAATATTAAACAAAAATGATTGTTATTAATGATGTGTGTGTGACTCAGTCATGTCTGCCTGTTTGCAACCCCATAGACTATGGACTTCCAGGATCCTCTGTCCATGGAATTTTTCAGGCAAGAATACTGGAAGAGGTTGCCATTTCCTACTTTCCAATCCAGGGATCGAACCTGAGTCTCGTATGTCTCTTGCATTGGCAGGCAGCTTCTTTACCACTCCACCACCTGGGCAGGCATATTGTTATTAATAATAATTATAATTAATTCAGCAATAAGCACTGAGTGCAATTCCAAATATATTATATCTGAGTTTGCAAAGCAAAACATGTCATGGGAATGAGTTGGAAGGGATTGGCACAGAAGACTTTTAAGGGAAAACTTTCAAGCCTTAATTAACAACTAGCAGGGTGAAGAGAAAATGATGTAAATAAATTTTTGAGGAATTCAATTCATGCTGTAAGACAAAGAGGTGGTAGAACTATAGTTATATTTTTAATTATTTTTTTATTTTAAATATATAGGGGCACAGCAAGGTGATTCAGTTATACAATACACATATATTATTTTTGAAATTATTTTCCATCATAAGTTATTACAAGATATTGACTATAGTTCCCTATGATACACAGTAAACCTTCGTTGCTTGTTGCATATCTATTTTTCATTAGAAATCTAGCATTCTATTCATACTAAGTCAAACAAGTAGAATCAAAATATCATAAGTTTTTTAGTTAGGCAAAAATTCATACATTTTCTAAAATATGTATATTATATATGTGTGTGAGTGTACAAAAGCTTTTCTACTCCACTTGATAAAAGCATGAGAAAGAACATAAAAAAAATAGAGATGGAGAAATTGGAAAACATAAACTAAATGAAATGGGAGCACTGAATATGAAATAGAAAAAGTGAAACAAACTGAATAAAAGTAAAAGAACATCATATAATACAGTTGTTTTTAAACATGATGCTCAGTGGAAACATCTGGAGCTCTGGAGGAAAAAAAAATACCTGAGCATTTGTATTTTTCAAAAAATTTCAAGATAATTCTGATGTGCATCTGGATATTTAAAAAGTGATTACAGATTATTAGATCCTAGTTTTGGTGATATAGAGTCCTTAACTATTTATCTTAAAAGAAGAATAGTCTCTTTATCTCTGAAATGGAGTCCTGAAACAATGAAATGATTCTAAGGGAAACAAAATTTTACCTTACGGAAGGGATTTAGTGGTCAAAGCTATCTGAAAATGGAGCAACTGTCTTAGGCTGTAGTTCTCTTCCACTGGAGAAAATGATCCAGGAGCTGCTCAATTACAAGGCAAGAAGACACTCAGGAGATTCAAGCATGGAAGAGTAGACCCTGAAGACCATCCAGTACAACTCTGCTATTTCTGACAGCCCCAGAAGTTCTCACTTTCTTACCACCAGTGTGAAAACTTGCATAAATAAATAGTAGTCCAGGTCTTTCCAAATCACACAGAAGTTGCACACAAGTACAGATCTGTATCCCTGCTGAGAAGAAAGGAGAACCATTCCCAACTGGAAGCTTCAAAGATAAACACACATTCTTTGTGGTGTTAATAGATCATCTGTTGATACCTCTTCCCCACATGCAATTTAAAAATAGCTCAATGTATTAGTCTTACTATTGAAGAGGATATTGTGTGTGTGTGTGTGTGTGTGTGTGTGTGTGTGTGTGTGTGTGTGCAGGAGAACACATGGCTGGTAAGAACCAGTGCTCTCTGTCTTCTTGATATAGTGAAACAGCAAACAGCTGAACTGAACTGTGACTCAATGGCATCCAGACTGAAAAGATCAATTAATCTTCTCCTCTAGAGCAATTTCAAGATTTCATAGACCATTCACAGACATAAAAAATGAATAGGACACAGCCCAATCAGTCACTTATTTGAGAAAAGAAGACATACTGAGCCTCTACTATGGGCTAGCAAACTTGTGACTGAAAAGATGAATAAAATGGTCACTTAGAGAAACATATTGAGTCCAATAGGCATATAAAAATTTCAGCTGCTGCCTCATTTGTTGTAGATTGCATAGTCTTATACAAATCTAGGAGGAATGATTAACTCTGTCTGAAGAAATTCAGAAAGATTTCATAGAGATTACATTTCAACTGGGCTTTACCAAAAAGTTCATTCATTCATTCACTCACTCATTGGTCTACATTTTTATTTGGCATTTTCTATTCTCCAGGCATGACCTTGGGCAAGGAAGATAAAGACTTTATAAAACATTTTTGATTCTGAAGAGCTCATAGAAATAAAAATAAAATTTAAATATCAAACAAATGCTCTAATGATATAGAAGACAGATCATAGTAAAGGGAGAAACATGAGTTTCAGAGGGAAAAAATGGCATATGGTTAGTGGTAAAGGACCAGTGGTCTCAGGTGATGGGAGAGATATGGAAAAGGATGTTCTTTACGTGGATTAGAGAAGGTAGATAGGAAAGATGACATAAAAGAATAACTGGGTAAAAATGGCCAGGTGTGATGAGACTAGAAAGGATATTTTGACTTAATTCTGAGAGTCCTTTAATGTCATGCCCAGGACTTCAAATTGAAAATAATGACATAAGCAATATTTTGTTTGTTCTGAGATTTTTGCTTGTTTGTATGTTTGTTTTTAGCTTTTTGCCTTTCAGATATACTTGGTGGCATCTTGTAAAATGAATTGTATTTCATGACAGGGAAGAAACTAAAGACAGACTTTCAGGTTTTCATATGTGGACCAACTAGGACCACGTATCTATTATCTCTGTGCGTCATATTGTTGGACCCTACCTCGTGGAAACTGATGACTTTGGGTCAGAGTTATAGAGCTTGTAAACTCAGAGAAATAAAGGACATAATACAGATAAGGTTTTAAAGGAAACTTATAGTGTCCTGAGAGGAAAAATGTTTTCCAAGATGTTGGCAGCAAATTTCAAATAAGCAAAAAACATACTGATTAGATAGGTTTCACCTGTATATCCAAGCATCAAGTCTGGCCACTTTCTTACCAATGGAAATACATGTTTTAGACTTAATGAGAATTAATTTCCTTAACATGACACTTTTCATTTAAGACCTTTGTAAGTTCTCATTTTTCCTTTAATTTTAGTGACTTCAGAATTTTAATCTTCATCAGAAGATTGATAATGACCAACTACTCAAATTCACAAGCAAAACTATGAACTAAGGTATGAACTACATTAATTAGTTCATACCTTAAATCTTTAAGGGCTTCCCTGGTGGCTCAGAAGTTAAAGCGTCTGCCTGCAATGCAGGAGACCTGGGTTCAATTCCTTGGTCAGGAAGATCCCCTGGAGAAGGAAATGGCAACCCACTCCAGTACTCTTGCCTGGAGAATCCCATGGATGGAGGAGCCTGGTAGGCTACAGTCCATGGGGTCACAAAGAGTTGGACACGACTGAGCTATTTCACTTCACTTCATTTCTTAAATCTTTAAGAAAAATACCATAGTAAACATCAGATCAGATCAGATCAGTCGCTCAGTCGTGTCCGACTCCTTGCGACCCCATGAACCGCAGCACGCCAGGCCTCCCTGTCCATCACCAGCTCCCGGAGGTCACTCAAACTCGCATCCATCGAGTCAGTAAACATAGAAGATTTTAAATAAAAATCTCCAGAAAACAGAGTCACTTTCATAAGTACAGGATCATCAGAAATAATGTCAAAGAATATTAGAGGTTTTGATAAAAGGCCAACACACACACTAATTAGATGCAATGTACCTTGATATAGAACCTACTGCCAAAAATGGTGGCATGTAGTGACTTGAGACAAATTTTTGCAGAATGATGTCATACCAAGGGGTCAAGTTTTTAATAAGAAATATAGGTTCAAATTGTCAGTCTTACTGTTTTTAACGTAGATATCAATATGAAGTAGAAAGCATACCAACTTTACAAATGAAAAAAACTGAGGCTCGGTTATAAATAACATGTTCAAGGTCCAGATCACATAGCTCATGAAACTCTACACTTAAAAACATGTACCGTATATTGTTCTTTTTATATATCAGATGCTGACCTTAGGGTTTTAGTATGATATAACCATATAACAGCCCCATGAGGTACATACTAATCATGTCCATTTTAAAGATGAAGACATTGAGGCACAGAAATGTATTAGCTCATTTAATTCACACACACAAAATACCACTGATATCATAAGAACCTTTGTTATTCTCCTTTTTCTGATGAGGAAATTGTGGCGCAGGCAAAGTTGAACCATCACCTCAACACATGACTGCTGCTGCTGCTAAGTCATTTCAGTCGTGTCCGACTTTGTGCGACCCCATAGACGGTAGCCCACCAGGCTTCCCCGTCCCTGGGATTCTCCAGGCAAGAACACTGGAGTGGGTTGCCATTTCCTTCTCCAATGCATGAAAGTGGAAAGGGAAAGTGAAGTTGCTCAGTTGTGCCGACTCTTAGAGACCTCGTGGACTGCAGCCTACCAGGCTCCTCTGTCCATGGGATTTTCCAGGCAAAAGTACTGGAGTGGGGTGCCATTGCCTTCTCCACACAACATGACTAATAGATGACAAAACCTATTAGAGTGCAGACTAATCCCATTGCCAGGCACAGCCCCAGACAAACAGTGGTGCCCAAATACTAGTGTGCCAACAGCTATCAGTAGCATCTGCATGTAACATCTTCTAGGAATTCCATAATTTTTTTAATATATTTTCAAATAATGGTGAGGATCTTTTGTTTTTAGAATTCATGTGATTTGTTTATAATGCTTTCCTTTGTCAGCAAGGCTTCTCTAAATTATACTGCAATGCTGCTGGGCTAGTTCATCTGTTATATTGCATTTTTAAAAAATTAAGTAGCTTATACTTTATGCTATGCTATGCTAAGTCATTTCAGTCATGTCCAACTCTGTGTGACCCCATAGACGGCAGCCCACCAGGCTCCCCCGTCCCTAGGATTCTCAGGCAAGAACACTGGAGTGGGTTGCCATTTCCTTCTCCAATGTGTGAAAGTGAAAAGTGAAAGTGAAGTCGCTCAGTCATGTTCGACTCTTAGCGACCCCATGGACTGCAGCCTACCAAGCTCCTCTGTCCGTGGGATTTTCCAGGCAAGAGTACTGGAGTGGGGTGCCATTGCCTTCTCCGAGCTTATACTTTACATCTCTTATATACCTTGTCCAGAGGGTCCTACCTTTTATCTTTATGAAGGCTTCTTCGGTCAAGTCTTTGATATGAATCCAAAAATAGCAAGGTCCCCTTGAAGCTTATCAGACTGCCTTCTAAGCAGCATCTTGCATGTTACTTATGTTAATGCCTAAGGACTTTAGGTATAGAAGGATTTACAAAGCATAGCATGGGATGGTGTGAGGTGGAGGGTAATTACTAAAGCAGGGTTAAGCTTAATGGTAGAGTTGTAAGTAGACTGGATGACTAGATATTTGGTTGAAATACCATCCTCATAACTCATATCTCTAATAATAAGTAAGTCACTTTACTTCTCTGAGAGTCAAAAATCTTCTTTTGTGACTGGACAGTTACTTAACTCTATCTTATATAATACTATAAAGATTAGAGATAATATATATGAGATGTCTCCCAAAGCAAATAGCAAAGACTTTAAGGATTTTTTTTGGTCCCTGGTGGTCTGTGTCTCAGATTCAGAGTGTTATAAACTTGTACAGAAAAAAAAAAATTACATCCTTACTTTTACTATTACCAACTAAAGTTTAAGCTTTTTTTCAAATATATATATAGATAATATAGGTAACAGATGACATACTTAACAGTACCTGTGACCATATTACTAATAGGGATCATTCCAGGTATTTTTATATAACATTATAAGTATTACAGATATATTAAAATATCAGTTGCAATTATCACTACTTTGAAATTCAGATATAACTGAAACATTTTTCTATTTAATGAGCTTAAAAGGAAACACATTACTCTATTAATAACTTTTTAGAAAACATCACTCTATTCATTACATTTTAGAAAATTTATCAGAAGGTAATCAATTAAAATATACATTTTATTTATGAGTTTATAGACGTTTGAAAACTTCTTCAGAGAAAGAGCTCATGAGCTCTTTAAGACTGCCAAAAGTGTTCACGATATAAAAAGGGTTCAGGACTCAACTTTTTGCTGTCTTTTCATAGTCTGTTGTACTTAGAAGCCTCAGTCCCTAACAGTTCATCATTATAGACTTGGGGACCAGGATGAGAGTATGAGAGTTACGTAGAAGAGAAGCAGGAAGGCTTCCCAGCACTAGGGGAGCTCTGAATGTCTGATGCTAGAAATTTAAGATGAAGTTGGAATTGTTTACTTCACACCTGTTCTTATTATCTGTTTCAGTGCCAAGAAACAGACAGACTTGCCAATCTTCAAACAAACAGGCTTCCTCATATTCAGGAATTGAATTCTCCTCTGAGTACAGCTGTTACTTCCATGGGTTCATGATTTCACATGAATCTTTCTTTTGACCCCATTATCTCAGTTGGTAAAGAATCCACCTGCAATGCAGGAGACCCCAGTTTGATTCCTGGGTCAGGAAGATCTGCTGGAGAAGGGATAGGCTACCCACTCCAGTATTCTTGGGCTTCCTTGGTGGCTCCGCTATAAAGAATCCACCTGCAATGTGGGAAACCTGGGTTCTATCCTTGGGTTGGGAAGATCCTTTGGAGAAGGGAAAGGCTACCTACTCCAGTGTTGTAGCCTGGAGAATTCCATGGACTGTATAGTCCCTGGGGTCTCAAGCAGTCAGCCACGACTTAGTGACTTTCACTTTTGTCCTACCACATGTTCTGTGATTTGGAGTGGGGACACGTATCCTTACATAAACTCACATCGGTCTCATCTCCCACTCAATCCTACTGTGAATCACCTTCAGTTAAATAGGGAAGCATTTGAGGCACCCATTATTCATCAAGGCACTACCATAGTGAATAGCAGATGCGATCAGACACATCACACAGCTCTGAGTATAACCCTCTCGTCAACCATTTACGGATGCACATCTAAGGAAGCCACCTAAACCCCTGAACTTTAGTTTATTCATCTGCAAAGTGAGAATACCAATACCTATTTCTCAGGGTAAAGAGTGAATAGATACTCAATGATTGTTAGTTCCATTGAAGTAAAACTTAGCTGTACTTGAGCTGTTCTCAGATAAACAAAGCACAATCCTAAGTATAGCTAAAGGTTTACTTCAAAACCCAATTATGTTATTTCTGAATAATCCATTTTTCCCCCTTCAGGTTTGTTTACTTTATCAGGATCCTTACTTTTTGATCACTTCTGGGTTCGTGACTGTATCAAGTTTTTCCTTTCAACAATGTTGGGAAAAGCTGATGCACTTTTGAGTTAGTAACCCCTGAACTTAAATTCCAAAACCAATATTTTCTGGATTTGGCAATTTGGAAATTCATTTACCTTCTTTGAATCTCTGTTTCCTTACTAGTGAATTAGCTTTAAAATGCCCTAGCTTTTCTGAAGGTTAATTTACATATCTGTAAGTATCTGACACATAGCAATTTTCCTAGTTTTAGAGTGGCAATTATCAGGCCCCAGTTTTATGTATAAGAGGAGGAGAAATGGATAAAAGTTTAGATCAGTTTTCTCTGAAAAAAACATATAAGTAAATGTAGATAATATGATAATGTTTCATCATAAAGCAGTCTAAGAGAAAACTCAGAAGAGATATACTGTTACTCAAAAAATATCTGATTTTATATATATATATATGTGTGTGTATATATATATATATGACAATAAAGAATGGAAATGGTATGGACCTACAGAAGCAGAAGATATTAAGAAGAGGTGGCAAGAATACACAGAAGAACTATACAAAAAAGATCGTCATGACCCAGATAACCATGATGGTATGATCACTCATTTAGAACCAGACATCCTAGAATGTGAAGTCAAATAGGCCTTAGGAAGCATTACTAGGAAAAAAAAAAAAAAAAAAGAACAAAGCTAGCTGAGGTGATGGAATTGAGCTATTTCAAATCCTAAAAGACGATGCTATAAAAGTGCTGCACTCAGTGTGCCAGCAAATTTGCAAAACTCAACAGTGGCCACAGGACTAGAAAAGGCCGGTTTTCATTCTAATCCCAAAGAGGAGCAACACCAAAGAATTTTAAAACTACCACACAATTGCACTCTTCTCACACACTAGCAAAGTAATGCTCAAAATTCTCCAAGCCAGACTTCAACAGTACATGAACCATAAACTTCCAGATGTTCAAGCTGTTTTCAGAAAAGGCAGAGGGACCAGAGATCAAATTGCCAACATCCATTGGATCCACCGAAAAAGCAAGGGAATTCCAGAAAAATATCTACTTCTGCTTTACTGATTACACTAAAGCCTTTGACTGTGTAGATCACAACAAACTGTGGAAAATTCTTAAAGAGATGGGGATACCAGAGACCACCTTACCTGCATCCTGAGATATCTGTATGCAGGTCAAAAAGCAAGAGTTACAACTGAACATGAAACAGACTGGTTCCAAATTCAGAAAGGAGTACATCAAGGCTATATATCATACCCTGCTTATTTAACTTTTATGCAGAGTGAATGTGAACGTGAAGTCACTCAGTCGTGTCCGACTCTTTGCGACCCCACGGACCGTAGCCTACCAGGCTCCTCTGTCCATGGGATTTTCTAGGCAACAGTACTGGAGTGGACTGCCATTTCCTTCTCCAAGGCATCTTCCCAACCCAGGGATCGAACCTGGGTGTCCCGCATCATAGACAGACGCTTTACTGTCTGAGAGTACATCATGAAAAATGCTGGGCTGTATGAAACACAAGCTGGAATCAAGATTGCTGGGAGAAATGTCAATAACCTCAGATATGCAGATGACACTGCCCTTATGGCAGAAAGTAAGGAGGAACTGAGGAACCTCTTGATGAAAGAGGAGAGTGAAAAAGTTGGCTTAAAACTCAATATTCAAAAAACTAAGATTGTGGCATCCAGTCCCATCACTTCATGGGAAATAGATGGGGAACAGTGGAAACAGTGTTAGACTTTATTTTGGGGGGGCTCCAAAATCACTGCAGATGGTGACTTTAGCCATGAAATTAAAAGATGCTTACTCCTTGGAAGGAAAGTTATGACCAACCTAGATAACATATTAAAAAGCAGAGACTTTACTTTGCCAACAAAGGTCCATCTAGTTAAGACTATGTTTTTCCAGTAGTCATGTATGGATGTGAGTGGACTGTGAAGAAAGCTGAGGACTAAGAATTGATGCTTTTCAACTGTGGTGTTGGAGAAGACTCTTGGGAGTCCCTTGGACTGCAAGGAGATCCAACCAGTCCATTCTAAAGGAGATCAGTCCTGGGTGTTCATTGGAAGGACTGATGCTAAAGCTGAAACTCCAATATTTTGGCCACCTGATGCAAAGAGTTGACTCATTGGAAAAGACTCTGATGCTGGGAGGGATTGGGGGCAGGAGGAGAAGGGGATGGCAGAGGGTGAGATGGCTGGATGGCATCACTGACTTGATGGACATGAGTTTGAGTAAATCCCGGGAGTTGGTGATGGACAGGGAGGCCTGGCATGCTGCGATTCATGGGGTCGCAAAGAGTCGGACATGACTGAGCGACTAAACTGAACTGAACCCAGTATAGTTTCAATCCTGTTCTTGTTGATCAGTCTCCAAGTCATGTCTGATTCTTCACAACCCCAGGGACTGTAGCATGCCAGGATTCCCAGTACCTCATCATCTCCCAGAGTTTGCCTAAGTTCATGTCCATTGCACTGGTGATAACATCCAACTATCTCATCCTCTGTTTCTGCATTCAATCTTTCTGCCCTCAATCTCTAATACTAAGCTTATTTTAATAGAAACACTTTATCATGAAATATTTGAAATGTTCCTTTTTGATACATGTTTTACATGTCTCAAAATATTTTTTGAGACATCTTTTACATATTTTACATGTAGCATTGTATTTATGGAGAAGAGCTCTTCATCTAATGAGGGCAATGAAAGCAAATTTTATAGGTGAACAGGAGAATTATCTGACAAAAGTGTCAAGCGCTTGAATGAGATAGATGTTTAGTAAATTTAAGATGATAGAAAAATATTTATTAGGATGTGCACTGGCCAGACAATACATTCAAGTGATATCCAGTCTGAAGACAAAACTTAACTTGCAAAGAACCAAAGGAAACATTTCCCAAAAAAGTAAGAGGGAAGGAAAAGTGATGCCAGCTTCATAAAACTGGCTAATTGTCCTATCACTAAATTTAAATGACTAAAAGTATATTTAGTGAAAGTGTTAGTTCCTCAGTTGTGTCTGACTCTTTGCAACCCCATGGACTGTAGCCCCCCAGGCTCCTCTGTCCATAGGATTCTCCAGGCAAAAATACTGGAGTGGGTTGCCATTCCCTTCCCCAGAAGGTCTTCCCAACCCAGGGATCAAACCCAGGTCTTCTGCATTGCAGGCAGATTCTTTACCCTTTGAGCCACTATTTAATGTTACTTTTACTCTTGTATTTATTAGATCTGTCATCCAGCTTTTCAGCCAAGTGTCCTTTAGGTATACAATGGTTCCTACAAGGACAGATAATCACAACTGGTCTGATTATCACTGCTGGTTGGGGAAGAGAGGAGCATTTGCTATTTTCTCATTAATATGAAACTGAAAAGGAAGAAAATTTTCCAAATAGAAACTACTGGACTTAACTGTATTTGAAGTATCACAATGGCAATTACTCACCTAGATTCTGTGTCCCTATCAAACTCAGAAAATTGAACAACATCCTTAGTGTGACTGATACAACCAACTCCAAGCCTGCCCCTCCAAATCTCAACAGTGTGAGCGCGTGCTAAGTCCCTTTAGTTGTGCCCGACTCTTTGCGACCCTAGGCACTGTAGCCCGCCAGGCTCCTCTATCCATGGGACTGTCCAGGCAGGAATATTGGCGTGGATTGCCATGCCCTCCTCCAGAGGATCTTCTTGTCCCAGGGATCGAACCTGCATCTCTTATGTCTCCTGCATTGGCAGGCGGGTTCTTTACCACCAGCACCACCTTGGAAGCCCAAATCTCAACAGAGGATGAGACTAATACTCAGGAGACTTACAGCACAAGTTTCTCATGATTTCATTTGAGGTTTATGACAACTCATGGTGGTGAGCTTTAAAATACTCATTTTGTAGAAGGATAACAGGCTCAAGAGGCTAAGTTATTAACCTAAGGTTAAAAAAAAAAAAAAACGGTGAAACTAAACTCAAATCTGCAGACACTAAAATATGTATTCTTCCTCAGTTTACAGCAGTGCCTGAGTAGCAAGGCTATGTCATGATTTCTTACTATGCAGATGTGCAATTCTTACTTTCATTTTATACTCTTGTCTCATTTTCATCCTGTTTATTTTCTTCTTTTCTAGCTCTTGGTTGAATTCCTTACATGAGGTCCTCTATAAAATAGTCTCAATCTAAGGGAAATATTTTATCTAATGTTTTGGTTATTTCTGTGGAACCGAAACATTTTTTACCATTAATATTTAATACTTTGTACAATGGTAAAAAAAATCTGTCTGACAGTGCAGGAGATGCAAGAGATATGGGTTCAATCTCTGGATCAGGAAGATCCCCTGGAGGAAGATATGGCAAGCTACTCCAGTATTCTTGCCTGGAGAATCTCACAGACAGAGGAGCCTGGTGGGCTACAGTTCACAGGGCCACAAAGAGTCAGATACGACTGAGTGACTGCGCGCGCGCGCGCACACACACACACACACACACACACACACACACACACACACACACACACACTCTCATGGTCAAAAACAGGGTTCAACCTGATATTGGGACCTAGGACATGTTCCAATGGGAGCAAACCCCAAAGGCCTTTGCCCTACTTTGGACCTGATAAACTACTTCAGTAATGAGCACAGAGTACATTTAAGTTTAAGTACCTCCTCAGGCACTTTGCAAAAGCCGATTCTGATGTAGTTAAATCCATCCACACAGGGAGGGGTAAATTGAATCATGTGAAAATAGAGTTTTGGTTTTTATAAAGTTGATCCACCCCCGCTGTTTATTATCCACCTGAAGTCATATGCTTGTGCTTGTGATACCCTTGTGCTTGCTATATAAATGATGATTAATGTAGAAAGTAAGATGGGCGAGCACCTTTTTTCCCCACACACAGGTGTTCCCAGCAACTGAGGAGGAGCTTCTAAGAATGGGGAGAGATGAGGATGAAACTTACGTTCTTTAATGGCATATATCCTTAGACAAGTTCTGTATTTTAAATGAAATAGAAATCTTGAGACCTCTCTGCTGTAGATCACTGGTAATCCCCTGGTGCCCCAGAAGAGCCTCATAAAGAGGCAATTGAGCAGTCAGTGACATCGTCTGACACTTTGCTAAAAGGAACCTCATCTACTTAGTTTTTTTTTTTTTTTTTTTTTTTTTAAATCTCATTCTCCATATGATGGCAGTTTTAATAAGGAGTGAAATTCAAAGTATTTGCCTCAAGTCTCTAATTATTCCAACCCAGGGTATATTCCCGAAGTCCAATTACAGCAGTACCCCAGAGAGTTAATACTGATGTAAGTATATGGATCAGCCAGTGTATCAGCTCCTGGTTTTATCTTCATTTTGGAGAGGTTTGATTATTTCACTAGATACTTTACCTGACTGTTAGCTCTACTTGTTTGGCCAACCTTTCCTGCAATATTCACTCATTTGTTCAAAATACAGATTAAGTTCCTCCCACATGTGAGGCAGTATGCTCGGGCAACACAGAGGAAGAATACATTCTCCTTACAAGGAATTTAACCTCCAGTTGTGTGCTTCTGCTCAATAGCACACTCATGTCTGCCTCTTTGCAACCCCATGAACTGTACACCTCAAGGCTCCTCTGTCCCTGGAATTTTCCTGGCAAGAATAGTGGTGTTGGTTGCCATTTCTTCTCCAGAGGATCTTCCTGACCCAGGGATCGATCCTGTTTCTCTTGCATCTCCTGCATTGGCAGCAGACTCTTTACCGATAGCACGAGCAGGACAGTCTAGTAACAGGGACATTAAATACGATTGAGCACTGAGATGATTGACAAGCATGACATGGGACAGTGTGCTGTAACAGGGATGTAGGATGGTGGGGAAGTTTGTTTCCATCTAAGCAGAGAAAGTTAAAAATGGCATCTTAGAGAAGCTAACAAAATTTTCAGCTGAACAGGGAAGATGGCTGTCTGTTCAGTATGCAAGTGGGAATGAGGAATGCAAATAAGAGTTCTTTCCTGACAGAGGAAATAAAAAGCTCAGATGTAAGCAAGTGCAAATTGACTTGGTTTGTTAGATAGTGCTGGGTACATGCTGAGAACAATAGCTATTATTTATCTGTGTATCCCAGACATGGTTCAAGACACTTTATATATATTCATCCATTGAAAATTCACATGCTTCTTATGATGTAGATACTATCATTTGACTTTTAGACATGAGTAGCCAA
Organism: Tragelaphus eurycerus; assembly: GCA_935064755.1. NCBI lineage: Eukaryota > Metazoa > Chordata > Mammalia > Artiodactyla > Bovidae > Tragelaphus > Tragelaphus eurycerus. Next base: position 12,985,552 of record CAKXYN010000043.1, read on the forward strand.
GGGTTAGATGACGTGCCCAAGATCATACAGTGAGTAAGAAAGAGAAGCAGAATTCAAGTCAGCTTGTCTTATATCAGAAAAAATGATATCCACCTTAATGCTAAGTATTCAGGATGAAGCTTACAAGTCAGGCCAAGAATTTTGCCACAATCCCATTTGTGGATTTAATCACAAAGATGCCACCATCCAATTTTCATTTTAAGGGGAAATATCACCAACACTGCAGTATAGCTCATGAAACACTAGTCAAGAGACAGATTATTTCCATAATCCAGACAGAAAATGATAAAATCTACAGTCATAATAATAGTAGAAAGAATGGGGCAGGACAGATTTGATAATATTAGTAGGAAGAACGGGGCAGGACAGATTTGTGTTGAGGTAAAGGGATAAGACTGAGGATAGGTTGTAGAGAATGAGGGTAAAAGGGAAATGGACGTTGACACCCAAGTTTCTGGCTTAATTTTTGAATGCAGTCATTGTAGTCTTTATGATATTTTCAGAATTGATGAGAAAACAGTCAACAACTCACCTTACATCTTAACTCGTAAAGATACCTTAACGCCTATGGTATAAGATTTAAGTACTTCACACATCTGGAGAAATCCATTCTCTATGCATCAAGTTCCTTTCACCACACTGCAATGAACAGTTGTTTTTTTTTTTGTTTGTTTCCATAATATATACAGAAGATAGTTCTCTCTCATCAATCTCACAAAACCTGGTCATCATGCTTTCAGCTCTACAATGACCTTTTCTTATTGCCTGAGTAATGCCTGCCTAGCCCATTTTGTAACAAATACAGATTGCTTTCCTTCTCTTTCTGTCTGGTGATGAGCTGATTAATAGCAGCACAAGTGGCTGCTCCTTGAGACTAATTAATCACCTGTCATAATTGTTCAGCAGTTAAATAACTATTAATCTGGATGCTAGTCAGAGGGAAGGTTGACAGGGTTAGGAAACAGAGGAAAATTCTTGGCATGAAATTAAAGCTCAGGTTTTTCTAAGATGCTGCTTTTAAAAATCAGAAGTTGCGCTGTGTTCGAAGAAAAGTCTCTTAAGGACTTTGTACATATGAAAGATTAAGGGATTGCAGGTCATTTCATGCTTATTATTTAACTATTATAGTGTGTCATAGGGACTAGTATTATAATTAGCACCATGTGAATAAGCAGGTGGCAGTCATCTGAGAATTGTGGGTCAAAGCTTTATCTAGAAGGTATCAAAGAAAGGAGCTTCATTGAATGCATGGAGACTAGGGGAAACATAACAAAATATTTTGTTTTTCAAAATACATGCTGCTACTGCTGCTAAGTTGCTTCGGTCCTGTCCAACTCTGGTGACCCCATAGATAGCAGCCTGCCAGGCTCCCCTATCCCTGGGATTCTCCAGGCAAGAACACTGGAGTGGGTTGCCATTTCCTTCTCCAGTGCATAAAAGTGAAAGTGAAGTCACTCAGTCGTGTCTAACTCAGCGACCCCATGGACTGCAGCCCACCAGGCTCCTCCATTCATGGGATTTTCCATGAGAGAGTACTGGAGTGGGGTGCCATTGCCTTCTCCCCCAAAATACATAAAAGCAATAGAAAAAGGAAATATGATGTGGGAGGACACACTTTTGCATCATTTTCTGTCTCTCCTGCCCATATATAAGACAAATAGGTGCAATTACAGTCATTCAGGAACCTCCGCACATAGATGAGATTTGCTTCTGGGTCCCAAAAAGACTATTGCTGCCCACCCAGTGATCTAGCCTCCATAATTATGAGACAGTCCAACCAGTCCATTCTGAAGGAGATCAGCCCTGGGATTTCTTTGGAAGGAATGATACTAAAGCTGAAACTCCAGTACTTTGGCCACCTCATGCGAAGAGTTGACTCATTGGAGAAGACTCTGATGCTGGGAGGGATTTGGGGCAAGAGGAGAAGGGGACGACAGAGGATGAGATGGCTGGATGGCATCACTGACTCGATGGACATGAGTCTGAGTGAACTCTGGGAGTTGGTGATGGACAGGGAGGCCTGGCGTGCTGCGATTCATGGGGTCGCAAAGAGTCGGACACGACTGAGTAACTGATCTGATCTGAAGCATTCACTGTTGTAAATCACCTAATTTGTAGTACTTTGTTATGGTAACCCTAGTGAACTAAGACAATGTTATATTATTTTCTTTCTATATATTTTACATCTTTCTCAAATATTCTCATTTTCTATCTGCAGATTTTTTTCTTCCAAATACATCTCAAACATCTCTTCTGAAAACTCCCAGGAAGTACAGTTTAAACTTTTCTTTATTACATATCAAATGGCAAATTTAAGACTGAAGTGAGAAGATTCAGGACATTAAGAGCTTTACTAGTAAGCAGATTTTCCTTTTATAGAATATTAATGTATATTATTTGAAAGAATTCAATTCAGTTCAGTCGCTCAGTTGTGTCTGACTCTTTGCGACCCTATGAATTGCAGCACCCCAGGCCTCCCTGTCCATCACAAATACCTGTAGTTTATGTAAACTCATGTCCATCGAGTCGGTGATGCCATCCAGCCATCTCATCCTCTGCCGTCCCCTTCTGCTCCTGCCCCCAATCCCTCCCAGCATCAGAGTCTTTTCCAATGAGTCAACTCTTCACATGAGGTGGCCAAAGTACTGGAGTTTCAGCTTTAGCATCATTCCCTCCAAAGAAATCCCAGGGCTGATCTCCTTCAGAATGGACTGGTTGGATCTCCTTGCAGTCCAAGGGACTCTCAAGAGTCTTCTCCAACACCACAGTTCAAAAGCATCAATTCTTCAGTGTTCAGCCTTCTTCATAGTCCAACTCTCACATCCATGCATGACCACTGGAAAAACCATAGCCTTGACTAGACAGACCTTTATTGGCAAAGTAATGTTTCTGCTTTTGAATATGCTATCTAGGTTGGTCATAACTTTCCTTCCAAGGAGTAAGTGTCTTTTTGGCTGCAATCACCATCTGCAGTGATTTTGGAGCCCCCCAAAATAAAGTCTGACACTGTTTCCACTGTTACCCCATCTATTTCCCATGAAGTGATGGGACCGGATGCCATGATCTTCGTTTTCTGAATGTTGAGTTTTAAGCCAACTTTTTCACTCTCCTCTTTCACTTTCATCAAGAGGTTTTTTCGTTCCTCTTCACCTTCTGCCGTAAGTGTGGTGTCATCTGCGTATCTGAGGTTATTGATATTTTCCCAGCAATCTTGATTCCAGCTTGTGCTTCTTCCAGCCCAGAGTTTCTCATGATGTACTCTGCATATAAGTTAAATGAGCAGGGTGGCAATATACAGCCTTGATGTACTCCTTTTCCTATCTGGAACCAGTCTGTTGTTCCATGTCCATTTCTAACTGTTACTTCCTGACCTGCATATAGGTTTCTCAAGAGGCAGTTCAGGTGGTCTGGTATTCCCATCTCTTTCAGAATTTTCCACAGCCATCACAGTCAAAGGCTTTGGCATAGTCAATAAAGCAGAAATAGAGGAACTCTCTTGCTTTTTTGATGATCCAACAGATGTTGGCAATTTGATCTCTGGTTCCTCTGCCTTTTCTAAAACCAGCTTGAACATCTAATTTTTAATTTCACACATAACTGTCCAGTCTCCCCAGCACAACTTATTGAAAAGACTACCTCTTCTCCATTGTATATTATTTCCTTTTTTGTTGTGGATTAACTGGCCATTACGTGTGTAGGTTTATTTTTGGACTCTCTATTTTGTTCCATTGATTTTTGTTTCTGTTTTTGTGTTATTATCATATGGTTTTGATGAATCATTTGTACTATTGCCTGAAATCAGGTAGTGTGAGTTTCTAATTGTGTTCTCCATTCTCAAGATTTCTTGGGTTATTCAGGGTCTTTTGCGTTTCCATACACATTTAAAAAATATTTATTCTAGTTCCATGAAAAATGTCACTGGTAGTTTGAAGGGACTGCATTGAATCTATAGATTCCCTTGGGTAATACGGTCATTTTAACAGCATTATATCTTCCAATCCAAGGATACGGTATATCTTTCAACCTGTTTATATTGTCTTCTATTTCTTTCATCAGTGTTTTAGTTTTCTTAGAGAGGTTCTGACTTTTTAGGTAGGTTTATTTCTAGGTATTTTATTCTTTCTGATGTGATGATAAATTGAACTTTTCCTTAATTACTATTTTCTGATAGTTCACTTTTAGCATAGATTTCTGTATATTCATTTTGTATCCTGCAACTTTCCCAAATTCAGTGGTGAACTTTAGTATTGTTTTGGGGGTGTCTTTGGGGTTTTCTATATATCATATCATGTCATCTGCAAATAATGACACTTTTACATGTTCCTTTCCAATTTGGATTACTTTTATTTCTTTTTCTTGTGTGATTGCTGTAGCTAGGACTTGCAAAACTATGCTTAATAAAAGTGATGAGAATGAGTATCCTTGTCTTATTCCTGATCTTAGAGGAAATGCTTTCAGTTTTTTACCATTGAGTTTGATATTATCTGTGGGTTTGTCATGGAGAAGGCAATGGAAACCCACTCCATTACTCTTGCCTAGAGAATACCAGGGATGGCAGAGTATGGTGGGCTGCCGTCTATGGGGTCGCACAGAGTCGGACACAACTGAAGCGACACAGCAGCAGCAGCAGCAGCAGTGGGTTTGTGATACCTGGCCTTCCTTATGTTGAGGTATACTCTCCCTATGCCTACTTTCTGGAGTTTTCAACCACAAACTTATGTTGAATTTTGACAAAATTGTGATTAATTTGAATTTTGTCAAGATCAGGATGGCCATATGGTTTTTGTTATTCAGTCTGTTACTGTGGAATTTGATATCAATTTATTTGTGGATACTGAAAAAATTTTATATCCCTGGTATAAATCCTACTTGATTATGATAAATGATCCTTTTAACGTATTGTTGGATTGGGTTTCCTAATATTTCCTTGAGGATTTTTGCTTCTATATTCATCAGTGACATTGGCCTGTGATTTTAACACCACATCTATTTTAACACCTATTTACAAAAATAAATTCAAAATAGGTTAAAAGCCAACTATATGACTGGAAACCATAAAACTCCTAGAGGAAAAATAGGCAGAACACCCCCTTTCACATAAATCGTAGGACTATTTTTTTGGATCTGTCTTCTAAGATAAAGGAAATAAAAGCAAAAATAAACAAATGGGACCTAATTAAACTTAAACATTTTTGCATGCCAAAGGAAACCATTGAGAAAGTGAAAAGACAACCTGCTGAATGAGAGAAAATATTTGCAAATGACATGACCCATTAGAGGTTAATATCCAACATATGTAAACAGTTAATGCAACTCAACATCAGAAAAACAAAAACACAGTTTTAAAAAATAAAGCAGAAGACCTGAATACATCTTTCACATGCAAATGGCATGTGAAAAGATGCTCAACATCACTAACCATCAAGGAAATGCAATTCAAAACCACAATGAGATATTACTTCACACCTGTCAGGGTAGCCATCAACAAAAGGATGCAAATAGCATGTCAGCAAGGGTGTGGAAAAAAGGACAACCTTGAAAGTTGCAACCCACTCCAGTGTTCTTGCCTGGAGAATCCCAGGGACGGGGAGCCTGGTGGGCTGCCATCTATGGGGTTGCACAGAGTCGGACACGACTGAAGTGACTTAGCAGCGGCAGCAGTAGTATGTTGCTGGTGGGAATGTAAACTGGCATATCCCCTGTGAAAAACAGTCTAGAGGTTTCTCAGAAAACTAAAACTAGAAGTACCATATGACCCAACAATTCCATTCCTGGATGTTTATCTAAAAAAATTAAAAACTGCTAATTTGAAAAGATACATGCACCTCAGTGTTCATAGCAGGTTATTTTCAAATGCTAAATATGGAAGCAACCTAGGTTCATCAAGAGATAAATGGATTAAGAAGGGGGTGTGTGTGTGTGTGTGTGTGTGTGTGTGTGTGTGTGTGTGTGTGGAGAAGGCAATGGCACCCCACTCTAGTTCTCTTGCCTGGAAAATCCCATGGATGGTGAAGCCTGGTAGGCTGCAGTCCATGGGGTCGCTAAGAGTTGGGTGCAACTGAGCGACTTCACTTTCACTTTTCACTTTCATACATGGGAGAAGGAAATGGCAACCTATTCCAGTGTTCTTGCCTGGAGAATCCCAGGGATGGAGGAGCCTGATGAGCTGCCATCTATGGGGTCACACAGAGTCGGACACGACTGAAGCGACTTAGCAGCAGCAGTAGTATATGTGTGTGTATATATATATTCCAACATTCCATTGGAATGGAATGGAATATTGCTCCTGCTGCTGCTGCTGCTGTTTAGTGGCTAAATTGTGTCCAACTTTTTTGTGTTTCCCTGATAATTAGTGATGTTAACCTCACAGACTGTAGCTGGCCAGGCTTCTCTGTCCTTGGGATTTCCCAGGTAAGTTTACTAGAGAGGGTTGCTATTTCATTCTCCAGAGGCTCTTTTGAATGCAGGGATCAAACCTGCATCTCCCACTTGGCAGGCCTATTCTTTACCAATGGGCACCTGGGAAGCCCCACAATGGAATACTACTCAATTATTTAAAAAAAAAATGAAAATTACACTTGCAGGTGGATATGGAGGGTATCATGCTAAGTGAAGTAAATCAGACAGAGAAAGAAATTACCATATGATATCACTTATATGTGCTGTGCTTAGTCGCTCAGTTGTGTCCAACTCTTTTCGACCTCATGGACTGTAGCCCGCCAGGCTCCTCTGTCCATGGGCATTCTCCAGGCAAGAATACTGGAGTGGGTTGCCATGCCCTCTTCCAGATTTTCCCAACCCAGTGATCGAGCCCAGGTCTCCCATATTGCAGGCGGATTCTTGACCATCTGAGCCATCAAGGAAGCCCATCACTTATATGTGGAATCTAAAAACAACAGCAAAAAAATGAATACAACAGAAAAGCAGCGGATTCACAGAGAGAACAAATTAGTGGTTACCAGTGGGGAAAGGGAAGAGCAGAGGATCAATAAAGGGGCAGGAGAGTAACAGGTACAAAGTATTAGGTATAAACCATTAGAAAGCTATACTGTGTAACATGGGAAAAAAAGGTCAATATTTTATAATAACTACAAATGGAGTATAACCTTTAAAATTGTGAATCACTATATTGTACACCTGTAACTTATAAAAGATTGTACATCAACTATGCTTAGGCTTCAGAAATACATGAACCATGAACTTCAGATACTCAAGCTGGTTTGGATCATGGAAAAAGCAAGAGAGTTCCAGAAAAACATCAATTTCTGCTTTATTGACTATGCCAAACCCTTTGACTGTGTGGATCACAATAAACTGTGGAAAGTTCTGAAAGACATGGGAATACCAGACCACCTGACCTGCCTCTTGAGAAACCTATATGCAGGTCAGGAAGCAACAGTTAGAACTGGACATGGAACAACAGACTGGTTCCAAATAGGAAAAGGAGTACGTCAAGGCTGTATATTGTCACCCTGTCTATTTAACTTCTACGCAGAGTACATCATGAGAAACATTGGACTGGAAGAAACAAAAGCTGGAATCAAGATTGCCGGGAGAAATATCAATAACCTCAGATATGCAGGTGACACCACCCTTATGGCAGAAACTGAAGAAGAACCAAAGAGCCTCTTGATGAAAGTGAAAGAAGAGAGTTAAAAAGTTGGCTTAAAGCTCAACATTCAGAAAATGAAGATCATGGCATCTGGTCCCATCAATTCATGGGAAATAGATGGGGAAACAGTGTCAGACTTTATTTTTTTTGGCTCCAAAATCACTTCACATGGTGATTGCAGCCATGAAATTAAAAGATGCTTACTCTTTGAAAAGAAAGTTATGACCAAAGTAGATAGCATATTCAAAAGCAGATACATTACTTTGCCAACAAAGGTTTGTCTAGTCAAGGCTATGGTTTTTCCAGTAGTCGTGTATGGATGTGAGAGTTGGACTGTGAAGAAAGCTGAGCACTGAAGAATTGATGCTTTTGAACTGTGGTGTTGGAGAAGACTCTTGAGAGTCCCTTGGACTGCAAGGAGATCCAACCAGTCCATTCTAAAGGAGATCAGTCCTGGGTGTTCATTGGAAGGACTGATGCTAAAGCTGAAACTCCAATACCTTAGCCACTTCATGAGAAGAGTTGACTCATTGGAAAAGACTCTGATGCTGGGAGGGATTGGGGGCAGGAGGAGAAGGGGACAACAGATGATGGGATGGCTGGATGGCATCACCAACTCAATGGACATGAGTTTGCATAAATTCCAGAAGTTGGTGATGGACAGAGAGGACTGGCATGCTGTGATTCACGGGGTCGCAAAGAGTCAGATACAACTGAGTGACTGAACTGAACTGAACTGATGATTAGGTTAAAAGAAAAGAAAAGCTCTAAGTTGTTGGAGGTCTCTGGTTCTCTGCACTGAAAGTGTTTCTCCTCTCTGCTTTGTCTTACCTTGACCCCAAAGGATCTCATGCTATATAAGATTTGAACATTTATAGATTCCCAAAAGGAGAAGGCAATGGCAACCCACTCCAGGACTCTTGCCTGGAGGATCCCATGGACAGAGGAGCCTGGTGGGCTGCAGTCCATGGGGTCGCTAAGAGTCAGACACTACTGAGTGATTTCACTTTCACTTTTCACTTTCATGCACTGGAGAAGGAAATGGCAACCCACTCCAGTGTTCTTGCCTGGAGAATTCCAGGGACGAGGGAGCCTGGTGGGCTGCCATCTATGGGGTCATGCAGAGTTGGACACGACTGAAGTGACTTAGCAGCAGCAGCAGCAGATTCCCAAGGCCAGTTTCTAGGTATACAAGAAGAGGAAAAAGTAAATCTGCCTTTGTATGGCTATTTGCTTAATGTGAGCCAGCCAAGGCTGAAATCCATTTGAATTATGACAGATGTCTCCTCATCATATTTAAGCTTATTAGTGAACTGAAGATATGAGAAATGCATTTTTCATCAATGCCTCAGTTATTCTGAACCAAACATTTGTGAGCCTTGACCCTATAAATTACACCTTCAAAACACAAGGATTTAACAAAGGAATGTATTATGATTAATGGTCTGGTGCCAATAGAATTAATGATTTTCTATTAAAAAATACTATACTCATGAGTCTTGGTCATGAATGTATGAGAGATTTCATTAAACCATTTACTCTTAATAGATTTTTTTCTACATATAAGTGTGGGTCCTTCACATGTGAGCTGAACTTGGATTTAGAAAAACTTTCCCAACATGCTTTAACAGGTATCAAGCAAGAGGGATTGACAATTTTTGTATACTCTCAGTTGTCTTCAATATAAAGTCAAAATTCCTTAAAATGGCTTTATGTCCTGTCCTCTGCCTATTTTACCAACCTCATGTCTTTTAATCTTTCCACTGTGTGGTACTACAGATATTAAGAGCTTGATTATTTTATTAAATGCCATCCTGTTTCACATTTGTGGACCCCATAATTGCTGCTTTCCTGCCCTGGAATATTCTCCTGCTATTTGTGTGCTAAGAAATTACCCCTTCAAGTCTGTGTGCTCTTTCTCTTTTTTCCTTTCTCTTATCTTATAGACACATTCATTCCAGCGCTGTAGTTATTCTGTGTTCACCTACTTCTCCAGTGGACTGAAGGCATCCTGTGGACAGTGACCTTGTTTTGACCATCTTTCTGTGCTAAGCATTTCACATGATAACTTGCATAGAATGATCCTTCAGTTTATGCTTGTCTTTTTTCACTTTGGGCTGTTGTAACAAATTACCATAAACTGTGTGGCTTAGACAACAGGCATTTATTTCTCACAGTTCTAAAAGCCATGAAGCTCAAGACCAGGAGCTGAAAGATTTGGTTTATGGTTAGGGCCTCTTTTACAGACAGAAGCATTCTTGGTGCATCTTCAAATGGCAGAAAAAGGCAGCCCTTCACTCTGTATCCTCTTAGGGTGGTACCAATCTCATCATGAGGGCTTCATCCTCATTACCAAACCCAAACCCAAACCTAATCAACTCCCCAAAGGTCTTGTCTCCAAATGCCATCAGTAGGGATTAGACTTCTAAATGTGAATCTTTCAGGGAGATATTTTGTTCATATCAATGTGTGAGTGACTGAGTTGATGAGTGAGTGGAAGAGAAAATTATTGGGAAAGCTAACAATGTCCTTTAAATTAATGTTTGTTTTTCTTTTCTTTATATATATATAAAAAGAGTCAGATATATATATAAAACATTCAACTGTGGTTATATTGGTGGGACTGTCAGAATGGACCCAATACTATATGTACAGGGAGTTTTATTGAAGTTGTAAGGCAAGATTTTGTCTAGATCCAATTCTTTAAGCAAATGGTGGTATCTATGACTGGCAAGAACCAAAGAGGAGGGCCTGAGTAAAACTGGATTCTCCCTCTTCCTCTCCATTTTAGACACGACTGTGAAGGTGCCAAAATGATTGATCAGAACTCTTGGGGGTGAGTTCCATGCTGATTAGTGTCAACACATTTCTGGGAAATAATCTCATGCTAGGAAGTGAGGGAATTTAAAAGGCAGTCTGTCTGCTTTTTGGAGTTGGGGTAAAATATGATGGCCTCATGAGCACTGGAAACAATACAGTAGGAAACACAAAGGTATACTTCTATGATAGACTATTATTGGCTCTTAATTTTTCACATGTTTCTCTATTTATCTTTAAGTTTTTGATAATGACTTTTGAAAGATATAGATTATCTCAGTTGTTCAAGGGGATCTAAGTGGATCCTTGACCTATAAGATTTCAATGTGGAAAAGCTTAGCTCCTTGAGCTGAGCCCAAGCGTTGTATTAAGTTCATGAGAATATAATTAAATATTATTGGTCTATCTGGCCTTCTTCAGTGTAATTGTCCGTGTTCAGAGCTGTGTATCTAGGTTTTTATATCTTAAGAAAAGTTGTATCTACTAACATTTGCCCCTAAAGTTACACAAACACAGTGCCTGGTAGAATGTAGGCATTCATTAATATAAGTGAATGATAGCCATGGTTATGAAATTCTGGAGAATTTTTTCAGCTATCCAAGAATTAACAGGTATTTCTTAAAAAAAAAAAAAAAAAAAAACAAAACCTTTAAATAATAGTAACTGCCACTCTCCACAGGATATCGGGACAAAAGGAAAAAAAAACATTAAAATTACTAAATCATTGTTAAGAGTTCTGACCCCAATATTTTCCAAGTTACTATGGCTAATAACTCAATATTTCTAAGCTTCCATTTGATTAAATAGAGGAGGTAAAATTTATCATGCCTACATTAAAGTTTATTGTGAGAATTAAATGGGATAAATTAGCACCTTAAGCGAACAATAAACATGGTTGTTAAATTAACACTTGGAGCAGAAATGGCTAACTCACCCCCAAGATTTATGCTCCTTTTCTGTAATGTAGAGATATTCTGGGATTTAATTGTCCAAACAAGAACTACAGGTCCTAGTCCCTTTATATCAAGGTAGGATTAAATGAAAATTATAATTATTTGCCAGCAGAATGTGAATGGAAATGATTTATGTCACTTCCAGGCCTACAGGCTTAAGAAACAGATACAACTACCCCAGCGTTTCATCTGTCTCTCTGTCAGCCTGATATCAATGTCACTCACTGTCAACCTTCAAAACCACTATCTGAAAGATATTACAACTTCCATCGTTCTGGATCACTGAATGATTGTCTACCACAGAGTCCCATAGCTTTCTAGGAGCACTCAAATTAAATAAGTGAGGGGGAAAAAAATTATTGTGTTAAGCTCCTGAAACTTGGAGATGATAAAAGCAGTTTCATTACTCTAACTAGGCTGTCATTTGAGATGCAGTGCTAGTCAACAAGCTGCATGATATTGGCTTATTGGCTAAATGGTGGGCATCAAGCGGGTAGACAAAGCAGTTTGGAAAGAAAAAGAGTTCTGTTTTACTGTGACAAAATAATCAGTAAAACAATTTGCCAACAGGTCCTATAGGTCAAGGGAAAATGGTTAGATTGAGTCCGAATTTAATGCGTGTGGCTCTATTGACTGTCCAGAGTATTCTAAAAAGAAATGAACTCAAGCAAAGATTGGACGATTTTCATGCAGAGATCAAAGGAATTAGAGAAAGTGTAGAGATTAACAGCCTTACAGATTGGAAAAGTTTCCTGCTTTGAGGCTCATAAATAGCAAGATATCAAGTTGTCAAAGACTTTGTTCATCAAAGAATCACTAAATCTCCTCAAAATTAAACAGAGAACTTCAGCTGTGTTGCAAATATCACATTAACAATGTTATATCCCACTTAAGTCTGCTCTTTGTAATGGTTTCTAGATAGGATGTCAATGAGAAAGCCAGGAGATAAAGCAGATTTAAGAAATGTATATAGGAAACTACGTTACATGTGATCATTTGCCCATGGAATTGACTACAAATTGTTGAAAATATTATAAATATCTAAAGGAATTGCACTGCTAAAGGAACCATAGCACAGATTTAAAGTTTTAAAAATACCCTTGGCCCTTTGAACTTTCATGGTCATAGAGGAGGTTGTGAGAATTTCAGATATGTCATGAAATATAAGAGGAAACTTCAAGACAGTGAACCTAGCAACAATTAAGGACAATAGGCAAAATAGTTCCTCCCAAGGAGCATATCACCATCTAATCACAGAAATCTCCCAACCACAGGACAGGGGTCCTTATGATGCTGTTCCTGGAGGATCTCATTATTGCTATAGACTAGGGACCACCATGGGCTTTCCAGGTGGCACAAGGGGTAAAGAATCTGCCTGCAAATGCAAGAGATATAAGAGATGTGGTGCAGGTTCTATCCCTGAGTCAGGAAGATCCCCTGGAGGAGGCCATGCAACCCACTCCAGTGTTCTTGGCAGGAGAAACCCATGGACAGAGGAACCTGGTAGGCTCCGGTCCATAGAGTCGCAAAGAGTCAGACATGACTGAAGTGACTTAGCACGCATGGGGATGATGATGATGATGATGATGATGATTTTATTTCCAAAAGGGAGTTTCCAATTTCATATTCTGTCCTTGTGTTCTGTATTACCCATTGAGTGTGACAGTTACTCAGTTGTGTCAGACTCTTTGCAACCCCATGGACTGTAGCGTGCCAGGCTCCTTTGACCATTGAATTCTCCAGGCAAGAATATTGGCGTATTCTTTCTCTAGTATTTCCTTCTTCAGTATTTCCTTCTGCAGTATTACACATTGGGTAATCAATAAACAACTTGTCTTAAAATTCATAGCTTTAAGAATAATAAGGAGTTAGATTTGATCTTATGTAGAGTACTTTGATTACACAGAGATTTAGTCCATGAGATGAGTAAAGTATTCATAGATGATTTGAGATTCTGTCCTTTGTGGAAGGTAACACTAGTGGTCAAGAACCCCCCTGCCAATGCGAGAGACATAAGAGACACAGGTTTGATCCCTGGGTCAGGATGATCCCCTGAAGGAGGGCATGGTAACTCACTCCAGTATTCTTGCCTGGAGAAGGCCATGGACAGAGGAGCCTGGTGGGATATAGTCACTATGGTCACAGAGAGTCGGACATGACTGAAGCAAACATGCACACACTCATGCATAAAGAGAAAGGTCATGATTATCGTCTATGCTTGGGAAGAAGGGTGAAATTTGATGACCAGAAGGGCAGATCTTAGTAGAGATGGCAAACTGTCCACCAAAGAATCTATATTCTTTTCTATAAAGTACAGATTTTATGTATTTATTTATTTTTGAGAAGCAGCTCTTCACTTAAAAACTGTATTTTCTAGAAGACGCTTGCATAAAGGCAGGGCCATCAACTTCCCGGTAAGGAATTATAAGCATAAGTGATGTGAGCCACTTCTGGTCCATGGTGATTAAGAAGAGTTCCTTCATGCCTTCTCTTATTCTTCTCTTATCTGTAATTTAAAAGTCATATGGTAGGGGATTCCCTGGTAATCCAGTGGCTAAGACTCTGCACTTCCAATGCAGGGGGCATGTGTTTGATCCCTGTTTGGGGAACTAAGATCCAATAGGCTGTCTGGTATAGCCAAACAACAACAAGAACAACAACAACAAGTCATATAGTCAAGAGGGCATGACACTGAAGTCCAGCACTTAGTGACAACTGATCAATCGCACAACTCTGAAGACACAGACTCAGTCCTCATGGGGTCTTCTTAAGCTATATCACCTGCATTCCCTTTGGTCCAAACACCTGTGTTTTTTTTTTCATGTTTTAATTTTTTTACTATTTTCATAGCTGGCATCATCTCCTGGAGGAAAATTTGAAATTTCAGTGGCCAGTTTTGGAAAATTTTGACATGAAGGAGGCATTCATTCTAGACATACTTGAGAACAAAAGGAAAACAAAAAGGAAAATTAGAAAAATCTTATGAAGGGATTCATTGTCCTATCTGCCAAAAGAAAGATGACTTTGCATAATACATGAGATCTCCCTCTTTCAGCTCCATGCCCCAGGGATTGAAAGAAAAAGTGAAAGTCTCTCAGTTGTGTCCGACTTTTTGCAACCCCGTGGACCATACAGTCCATGGAATTCTCCATGGATTCCAGGCCAGAATCCTGGAGTGGGTAGCCTTTCCCTTCTCAGGGGATCTTCCCAACCCAGGGATCGAACCCAGGTCTCCCACATTGCAGACAGATTCTTTACCTCCTGAGCCACAAAGGAAGCCCCTCCAGGGATTAATAAGTACCAATTTATTGATTGAATAATTTAATGGAATAATCAAGAAACTGAGTTACTATTAAATCAGTTCTAGAAAAAAATTTTTTTGGGTATCTGTCTTAAGAAGGCTTTTCTAAAAGTCAGCCTTCTCCTTTCCCTGCAGAAGGAAGCAAATGTACCTTTTAGAGTGATAATTTTATATCCCAAAATGGTAACTGGGAAGAAAACACTTCCTAGTTATTGGACAAGAAGTTAAAATACTTAGAGCTTTGGAAGCTATTTCAAGAATATTTTAAAATTTGATTTATGTATGTATTACTTTATAAATCATATTTTATGTTATTTTCCTGACAGTGAAATAATCTATGAACCGATTCAACTGATTTAATTTAGTTCAGAAAAAAACATATAGAATAGTTACCCAAAGTATAAGATAGTGAATACAATCTGCCTGTTTGGTTATGATTTATTAAGATGGTAAATTAAATATATGTGTTGTTGTATTACATATGTGATAAAATTAATTTTGTTTTCACTCTAAAGTTAAGAAGGTTTTTATTGTTTTAATTGGAGGATAATTGCTTTACAATGTTGTGTTTCTGGCATACATCAGCATGAATCAGCCATGGTGTATATACGTGTCCCCTCCCTCTTGAATCTCCCACCCCATTCCACCCTCTAGGTTGTCACAGAGCACAGTGCTCCCAACATCATACAGCAAACTCCTCACGGGCTCTCTGTTTTACATATGGTAATGTGTATGTTTCGATGTTACTCTTTCAATTTTTCCCTCCCTCTCCTTCCTGCTCTATGTCCACAAGCCTGTTCTCTATGTCGATGTCTCCTTTGCTGCCCTGCAAATAGGTTCACGGCTACCATCTTTCTAGATTCCGTGTATATGCATTAATACCTGTATTTTCTCTTTCTGACTCACTTCACTCTGTACACTAGGCTCTAGGTTCCTAAAACTGACTCAAAGGTGTTCCTTTTTATGGCTGAGTAACATTCCATTGTATATATATGCTACAACTTCTGCCATTTAGATGTGTGTATATTAATGTTCTTGGGATGCCATAACAAAATACCATAGACGGGGTGGCTTCAGTAAGAAAAATTTATTTTCTCTCACTTCTGGAGGCTAGAAAATCCAAAATGGAAGTTCCAGAAGAATTCTGTTTCTAATGAGAGCTCTCTGTCCAACTTAGAGATGGCCGCCTTTTTGCTGACTCTTTATGATGATTTCATGGTGGAAAGAGAAAGCAAGCTCTCTGGATGTCTCTTCCAGGACAGTAGTCCTTTTAGATTAGGGACCGGCCTTTATGACCTCATTCAACCTTCATTACTTTCTTATTCCAAATATAGTTGCATTGGAGGTTAGGGTTCCACTGTAGAAACTTGGAGGGGCACAATTCAGTCTAAAACAATCTGAATATATGTGAATAAAAATAAGCTGCTGCTGCTGCTAAGTCACTTCAGTCGTGTCCGACTCTGAGCGACCCCATAGACAGAAGCTCACCAGGCTCCCCCGCCCCTGGGATTCTCCAGGCAAGAATACTGGAGTGGGTTGCCATTTCCTTCTCCAATGAATGCAAGTGAAAAGTGAAAGTGAAGTCGCTTAGTCAGGTCTGACTCTTAGCGACCCCATGGACTGGAGCCTACCAGGATCCTCCGTCCATGGGATTTTCCAGGCAAAAGTACTGGGGTGGGGTGCCATTGCCTTCCCCGAAAAATAAGCTGATGAATGTCTTATTGTATATTGTTAAATGGACAATCTCCATATGAAGTAAAATTAGACTGTTTCTACATAATGATTAAATTTATCTCTGCTTGGATTGCAGAAATATCACACACTGTGTTATATGTCTTTTGGCATAATCTTGAATCATTCTAACAACAAAAATGTTTAGTTTTGAAAAAAGTTAAAAGTTCCTAATGAGCACAATTTCAATGGTGTATATTTTAAAAATATTCCCTATAATTGTATTTTGCCTTTGGATATTACTGGCATGTTCATGCATTTTCTCCTTTGCCAAATTGTTTCTAATGGCAAATGCAGAATAATAAAATGGTTAAGATATCTTTTATGTCCAAACTTTCTTTGGTAGTACAAAGATTTCCTACTTACTTGTAAAAAAAAAAAAGGGACAATATGAATAGTTTCTCTATCATTCTCTGAATTTTTATTTACTAAAAATTATTGTGACAGCTTTTAATTTAGCAACTTATAGGAAATAAATGTCTAACAAATCAGTAGAGAAATTCAATTTTCCTAGGTTAGTTATGTATAAGTAAAATATTTCAATATAAATATTTGTTGTTGTTGTTTAATTGCCAAGTCATGTCCAACTTTTTGTAACCCCATGGCCTAGAGCCAGACAGGTTCCTCTCTTCATGGGATTCTCCAGGCAAGAATACTGGAGTGGGTGGCTATGCCCTCCTCCAGGGGATCTTCCCCAACCCAGGGATCAAACCCACAGCTCCTATGTCTCCTGCATTGGCAGGTGGGTTCTTTACCACTAGCACCACCGGGGAAGCCCCAGCACATATTCTTCTGCTGCTGCTGTTGCTGCTGCTAAGTCGCTTCAGTCGTGTCTGACTCTGTGCAACCCCATAGACGGCAGCCCACCAGGCTCCCCCATCCCTGGGATTCTCCAGGCAAGAATATTGGAGTACATATTCTACTTGCCTGTAATACAAAGCTGAGAGAGCTTTAAAGGTGAGGCAGAGACTGGAGCTGAAATCTTGATGATGTTTGATTGCTTACAATCAAAGGATTTTCTATTATTTCCCCAGATAGGCCCAGATAGATTTGTTTAGGTTACTGTGTATATATTCTCAAGAGAGAGGAAGGCTTTTCTTTGTTAGAAATCCACAGCTTTTATAGTACAGCAAAGAAAAATAATTGCCTAACTTTATTTTCTTACCTAGGCCCAAGCTATCTAAAGACAGAAGCACTCATTTTACTAAAGTTGTTTTTAAGAAAAAAAAATTATCAAGCTTATGTTAATAAGCATACACCCAAAAGAATTGCAAACAGCTATTCATATAGTGTTTTTTATATGAATGTTCATAGCAGCATTATTTTCAATAGGCAAAAAGTAAAAACAATCCAGTATCCATCTATGGATGAATGGATAACCAAATGTGGTATGTATGTCCTTACCATGAAAATTATTCAACTACAAAAGAAATTAAATTCTGATTCATACTACCATGTGAATGAACCTCAATACAATTAAGCAAAGTGAAAGAAGCAAGACATAAAAGGTCATATATGATTCCATTTATATGAAATATATAGAATAGATGAATCCATAGAGACAGAAGGCATATTAGTGGTTGCCAAGGGCTGAGGAAAGGGGGAAGGAGACGTGATTGCTTAATGCTTAATGTATACAAGGTCTCTGTTGAAGTGGTGAAAATACTTAGAAGCTAGACAGAGGTGATGGTTCTACAACACTGTCAACACGTTTAAACTGCTGAACTGTTCATTTTAAAATGGTGACTTTTGTTGTGTGAATTTCACCTGAAGATGTACAAAAATATAATGAGTCAAACTTTCAGAAACTCTTGAACTTCCTTGGCCTAAAGTTCACTTTGACTTTCATGACCATAGCATCAATTCTATTGGAAGTCCATCTACTCTTTTCTTATGAAGTAAGAATTTCCACTGTCTTGAAATACTTCGACCATTCCTGGACACTCCTTTATTATAGGATAACATGTTATCATTACCGAGGACCCTCTCAGTGCACTCAGTCTCATTACCAAGACACAGGTTTTTCTCAACATCTTTAAAAAATAAATAAATAAACAAAAACAGCTTTTCACAATTTGAAACCCAGATATTTCATCTTTTCTAAAAGGCTTCAGAGAAAGATTAGCCTGGAGCTTCAGTGGAAAGGACCTTCCAGGGACTGTGGTTGTTGTTTATTCACCAAGTTTTGACTCTTTCCCAGCCCCACAGACTGTAGCCGACCAAGTTTCTCTGTCCGTGGGATTTCCCAGGCAAGAACACTGGGGTGGGTTGCCATTTCCATCATTATTATCTTACTCAGTTTTGGAACTCATTATGCTTATACTTAGATCTAGGTGTCTCAATTATAAAGAGATGTTAAGTCAACATTTAGTCACCAAAGGACTGTTTCAAGTGACCAACTCAAACTAAGTATTCTTATTAATGCTTAAAAGTGTTTTAAGTACACAGCTCTTTCCTTGCCCATTCTGTCTATCAGGGGAATGCAAATCAAAAGTACAATGAGCTATCACCTCACACCTGTTAGGATATCTGCTGTCAAAAAGACAAAATGTAAAAAGTGTTGCCGAGGATATGCAGAAAGAGCAATGCTTATACACCGTTGGATAGAAAGTCAATTAATACAGTTAGTGTGGTAAATGAGTATGGAGATTGCTCAAAAATTAAAAGTAGACTAGCGTCTTATCCAGCAATGTCATTTGCTGGCATATATCCAAAGGAATAGAGATCAGAATCTTGAAGGGCTACCTGCCCTCTCATGTCCCTGGCAGCACCATTTACCACAGACAGAATATGAAAGCAACCCTAATTCTATATAACAGATGAATGACTTACAGCATGTAAGAGATGTATATGCAAATAAAGAAAGCTATCAGTTTTTTTTTTTTTTAAAGGAAATCTTACCACAACATGGATGGAGCTGGAAGATATTATGCTAAAGGAAATAAACAGAACATAGAAAGAGAAATATTCTATGATCTCACTTATATGTTGGATCTAAAATAGTCAAATTCATAAAAGCAGAGAGTAAGATAGTGGCTGTCTAGAGCTTGAGGGAATAGGTTATGATACTACATTTTTGGTCAAAGGGTACAAAGTTTCAGTTACAGGAGATGGATTAAATTCTGGAGATTTAATGTGTAGCATGGTGAGGATAATTCACAATATGTATTGTATAATGGAAATTTGCTAAACTTAAGATCTTAAATCTTCTCACTACACACGTATATAACACACACACATACACACACAGAAATGCTAATATGTGAGAAGATAGATATGTTAAATAACATTACTTTGGTAATCATTTCACAATTTATATGTATTTTGAAACATCAAGTTATATACTTTAAATATAGACAATTTTTGTATGTCAGTAAGTCCATAATTGGAGAAGGCAATGGCACCCCACTCCAGTACTCTTGCCTGGAAAATCCCATGGATGGAGGAGCCTGGTAGGCTTCAGTCCATGGGGTCGCTAAGAGTCAGACATGACTGAGTGACTTCCCTTTCACTTTTCACTTTCATCATTGGAGAAGGAAATGGCAACCCACTCCAGTGTTCTTGCCTGGAGAATCCCAGGGATGGGGGAGCCTGGTGGGCTGCCATCTATGGGGTCACACAGAGTCAGACGACTGAAGGCACTTAGCAGCAGCAGCAACAGCAAGACCTTAATAGGGCTTCCCTGGTAGCTCAGCTGATAAAGAATCTGCCTGCAATGTATGAGACCTGGGTTTGAGATCCCTGGGTTGGGAAGATCCCCTGGAAGAAGGCATGGCAACCCACTCCAATATCCTTACCTGGAGAATCCCCATGGACAGAGGAGCCTGGCAGGCGACAGTCTATGGGGTCGCGAAGAACTGGACACAACTACAGTCTATGGATCGCAAAGAGTCGGACAAGACCTTAATAAAGCTGAGCATTATAGTTTTGTATACAGTTGAAATGCAACCAAACTGAATAAATAATTTCACAAAGTGTGCAAATTATTCAATTGATAACCCACTATACCAAAATGTGGTGCCAACCAAAATATCACAAGATTAGTATTATTTGATAAAAATCTCAAAACCAAAAAAAAAACTAACTTGGCCCATTCCCAACCAATAGCTGTATTAAAATATCCACCTTATACAAATCAAGTAAAGACTTCAAGGCTGTATAAATGCCCTTCCTAATGTCCCCAATTGAGAGAGTAGGAAGACCTTGCCCAAATGCTATTCTCAATTCTGACAGTGTTGTTTAAAATAACTCAGCTTTGTTTGACAGACGGATTTCACTGGTGTCTCATGTCATAGCCTACTACCTATGCACCAGCTACACTTAGATGACATTTTACATTTAACACGCCTACAACAAAATTCTGTTTCAAACCCACCTGTCCTCCTCCACTCCTTTACATCTCAACCAAGTCAAGAAGCACTTCATTCTTTAAGTTATTCAGGTTCCAAATCACAAACTTACTTTTGGTCCCTTTATTTCTATTATGCTCTATAGCCAATTATTTCACCAGTCCTCTCAGATCCTGCTGGAACATGTGCTGTGCTTAGTCGCCCAGTCATGTCTGACTCTCTGCGAGCCCATACACTATAGCCTGCCAGACTCCTCTGTCCATGGGATTCTCCAGTCAGGAATACTGGAGTGGACTGCCATGACCTCCTCCAGGGGATCTTCCCAATCCAGGGATCTAACCCAGGTCTCCTGCATTGAAGGTGAATTCTTTACCATCTGAGCCAGCAGGGAAGCCTGCTCTAACATATATAGTGCTATTATGAATGTGACCACTTCTTCCCATTTCTGCTGTTAACATCCAGTTCCAGGTAACCATTTCTCTTAATTGAATTATTATAATCTTGCTGGATCACCTTTGTCTCTGCTCCCAGTGGCCTGTTTTAAGGACATTGGCAGGAGCTCTCCTGTCAGGTCATGTCAAGCCTTGGCTAGAAACACTCTAGTGATTTCTCAGCTTGTTCAGAGTTCCAGCCAGATTTCTAACAGGAACTTGCTTCATCTGCTTCCCCCGCTTTTACTCTCAGGCTTTATTTCCTTAGCCCTTCTCCCTGCTCATTCTGCTATGACCACACCAAACTCCTCGGTGAGCAAAAACAACAGGCTGACTCAGTTTGAAGAATTTGTTCTTCCTGTTCCACCTAATTAAAATGTTTCCTGAGATATTTATTTAGCTTTCTTACCTCCTTCAATTCTTTCCTTAAATGCTCTGAAGATGTAAAATCTTCAAAAGCTACCACATTCAAATGGGGGACCCATCTCCCCTCACCTTACTTTGACTACTTTGCATTTCTCTTTAGCACTTAATATTATCTAATGTTTTTTTCTACATAATGAGAAGGGATTTGTCTCTCTCTTCTTTTATTCTTTTTTACATTGCTATCTTCCCAGCATATAAAACAGTGTCAATAAACAAGTGTTATTGCCTATTAATCTATACACAGATCAGATCAGATCAGATCGGTCGCTCAGTCATGTCCGACTCTTTGCGACCCCATGAACCGCAGCATGCCAGGCCTCCCTGTCCATCACCAACTCCCGGAGGTCACTCAGACTCACATCCATCGAGTCAGTGACGCCATCCAGCCATCTCATCCTCTGTCGTCCCCTTCTCCTCCTGCCCCCAATCCCTCCCAGCATCAGAGTCTTCTCCAATGAGTCAACTCTTCGCATGAGGTGGCCAAAATACTGGAGTTTCAGCTTTAGCATCATTCCTTCCAAAGAAATCCCAGGGCTGATCTCCTTTAGAATGGACTGCTTGGATCTCCTTGCAGTCCAGGGGACTCTCAAGAGTCTTCTCCAACACCACAGTTCAAAAGCATCAATTCTTCAGTGTTCAGCCTTCTTCACAGTCCAACTCTCACATCCATACATTACCACAGGAAAAACCATAGCCTTGACTAGACGAACCTTTGTTGGCAAAGTGATGTCTCTGCTTTTGAATATTCTATTTAGGTTGGTCATAAGTTTCCTTCCAAGGAGTAAGCGTCTTTTAATTTCATGGCTGCAGTCACCATCTGCAGTGATTTTGGAGCCCAGAAAAAGAAAGTCTGACACTGTTTCCACTGTTTCTCCATCTATTTCCCATGTAGTGATGGGACTAGATGCCATGATCTTCGTTTTCTTAACATATAGGGTTGGCCAAAAACTTTGTTAGGATTTTTTCATAACATCTTATGGCCAACCTATACATTCTGGAGCCCTGACTATAGGCATTTGTCCTCAACCTGTAAGTTCTGATTTAGACCACCCATTGCTGGTGGTCTTTAACAAAGGTCCTCTTGATTTTGTTTTAGAAAGTAATGTTGGCTCATCTACTCAAATTTTTCATCACCCTTGAATTATCATTGCTGTATTCCTTGTGCTTTGCTCAAACGTTCCATCATTAATGATTATGACTCGAAGATCCCCAGTACTGTCATATGACCGAATATATCAGCCTATATACTATCTAGGGAATATTTGTTATATACTGCCTTGTAACAAGATCAAGTTCTCTCCTCTCCTTGCCCATCCCTATTTTGCCCCTTCATATGTTGTACCTGTTTCTCCCAAGTGGGTAACACTGTGAACATCTGACTAAATGTCTGGAACATGATGCTTTCTTTGGAGGTATATGAGACTGTGGGAGAATATTGCTATAATTACCTGCCTTCCACCTTGTTGAGGCAAGACCCTTGTTATCACTGGGGAAGCATTTACCCTGTGGGCTTCTCTGGTGGCTCAGACAGTAAAGAATCTAACTGAAATGTGGGAGACCTGGGTTCAATTCCTGGGTTGAGAAGATCCCCTGGAAAAGGGAGAGGCTACCCAATCCAGTATTCTTGCCTGGAGAATCCCATGGACAGAGCAGCCTGGCAGGCTACAGCCCATGAGGTCACAAAGAGTCAGACACAACTGAGCAACTAATTTCCTGCCTTCCACTTTGCTGAGGCAAGACCCGTGTTATCACTGTGGAAGCATTCACCCTAATTTCCCCTAATACAACACCTAATACATAAATAGGTTCCAAGCAAATCTATATACTCTTTATAACTCCTAAATCAAGTATTCAAAGTGAAACCTCTTCAGTTACTTAGTGTATATTCCCCTGGGTCCTGTAAGATACCATTGTAATACCTGGAATATCTTGATATTCTTCCCATATATCTCCATGTATTATCTAAAGCCAAGTATGTTCTATAGGAAGTAAATGCGGCAACACCTTAATCTCTTAGACTCTGCTGTTTTGGCTTTAATCTGCTTGCCATTATATGTGCACAGATATGTTATTTTATCTTTGTACCTAAATTCAAACTAAAACCTTCCTTGAACTGTCTGCTTGACTTTCAGTATCACTCTACATGGAAATGCACAGTAGTCTGTTATTCTGCTCTTAACCCACTGCCTTAGGTTTCTCTTTGTTAGTTAAAAGGTTTAGATAAATATTAGGGGTTATTTGCAAACATAAGTTACTTTTGGAAAACATTCACTTTGATATTATACACGAGGGTATAAAAACTGTTCACCAAGAGACAAGCTCCTCCATACAATGAATTTATTTTTCATTCTACTACCAAAATGATGCTCCTGACCTTTCTAGACTTATTATATACAATTATCACTCACAAATAGTGTTCTACTTTGGCCACCTGATGCAAAGAACTGACTCAATGGAAGAGACCATGATGCTGGGAAAGATTGAAGGCAGGAGGAGAAGGGGACAACAGAGGATGAGAAGG
Organism: Tragelaphus eurycerus; assembly: GCA_935064755.1. Classification (NCBI taxonomy): domain Eukaryota; kingdom Metazoa; phylum Chordata; class Mammalia; order Artiodactyla; family Bovidae; genus Tragelaphus; species Tragelaphus eurycerus. Next base: position 13,009,693 of record CAKXYN010000043.1, read on the forward strand.
TTGGATGGCATCACCGACTCAATGGACATGGGTTTGAGTAAGCTCAGGGAGTTGGTGATGGACAGGGAAGCCTGGCATGCTGCAGTCCATGGCATCACAAAGAGTCAGACACATTGACTCAACTGAACTGAACTGATAAACCACATCAGATAAAAGATATTGACTTTGTAATAGAATACAATTATTTTCTACTTTCTTATTACTTTGTAAATATATCTGTTTTACAGGAGGCAAATAAAGAGCTTCTGGCCAATTTTCATAATAATCAATCCCAACCCATCCCTAACCTCATCCAGCTCATGGATTTAACTATATGGCCCCATGGAAACATGGAAAATTAACAACATCATACAACTCCATCCCACATGGAGAACTCAAAGCAAAGATCCATGGATCAGAAATGCAATATAATTATAGCCCACACTACCCAGAAACCTGAATATTGGGGTATAAGCCTGTTCTGGGACCCAGACATAACCAGAAGCATCCAGATTCCTGAAAATAATTAACTACATAGCTAATTATGTCCCCACTGATACATAATCTGAGTAAATCACAAATAAAAGCCCTATCCAAGAATTCACAAGTAATCACAGTATGATTAATTTTTCTTTTTTAATCCATGGAATAAACCAGGAGTTCAGTTAGAAATGTTATCCCCCTGGTATTAAGTTGGGTGATCCTCTATAATGGATATAAGAGAAAAGAGATGATATTCTAAAGAGAAGCTATCAACATCAAACAAAACAGCATAACGGCCTTAATGCGGGGTTATTATGTTCAGTGGTCCCTTTTGTAATAAAAATATTAAGATACAGAAGATTTATCTCAGAGAGAAATACTGCTGCATTGTACATGTAACACCATTGGTTTTATGGACATAGAAAAAGAAGGGCTTTCAAATCTGGAAACCTCAAAACCTCTGTGAACCTGATGTACACTGCCTTAGACAGAGAATTTGGATCTAGCCAGTGTATAGATTTATTGGGTAGAGTAGTATAAATTTATATATAGAGAATTAACTGTAAGCATAAATTTCCAAAAATAGTGTTCCAGTTTTTCCATGACTTTTTTCCACATTACAGATTGTCCCCATCTTCTACAGTACTTTTTTATGAATCTCTATATCCCAGCCAAATTAAACCATTCACAATTTCCTGACAGTATTTGTATCTTTCATATGTTTTATGCTCTGCCTCAGTCACAAATGTTCCTTTTCACTCATTCTATCAAAATTATGTTCAATCTCCCTAAAGGCAAATTTAAATGTGATATTGTCCATGAAAAACTCCTAATTACCCTAGGCATAATTAATTTTTTCTACATTTTCACAACAGGGACGTTACACTTCTATCATTTATTTTATGCCTTACATTATACTAAATTATTTATATCACTTCCAATTTAATTCTGAGGACCAGAGTTTACCCAAACTCATGTCCATTGAGTTGGTGATGCCATCCAGCCATCTCATCCTCTGTCATCCCCTTCTCCTCTTGCCTTCAATCTTTCCCACCATCACGTTCTTTTCCAATGAGTCATTTCTTCACGTCAGGTGGCCAAAGTATTGGGGTTTCAGCTTCAGCATCCTTCCAATGAATATTCAGGACTGATTTCCTTTAGGATGTACTGGTTGGCTCTCCTTGCCGTCCAGGGGACTCTCAAGAGTCTTCTCCAACACCACAATTCAAAAACATTAATTCTTTGGCACTCAGCTTAAAGTACAACTCTCACATCCATACATGACTACTGGAAAAACCATAGCTTTGACTTGATCAGCCTTTGTTGGCAAAGTAACGTCTCTGCTTTTTAATATACTGTCTAGGTTGGTCATAGCTTTTCTTCCAAGGAGCAAGTGTCTTTTAATTTCATGGCTGCAGTCACCATCTGCAGTGATTTTTGAGCCACCCCCAAAAAGTCTCTCACTGTTTCCATTGTTTGCTCCTCTAGTTGCCATGAAGTGATGGGACCAGATGCCATGATCTTAGTTTTCTGAATGTTGAGTATTAAGTCAGCTCTTTCACTCTCCTCTTTCACATTCATCAAGAGGCTCTTTAGTTCTTTGCTTTCTGCCATAAGGGCGGTGTCATCTGTGTATCTGAAGTTATTGATACTTTTCCAAGCAATTTTGATTCTAGCTTGTGCTTCATCCAGCCTGGCATTTCACATGATATACTCTGCATATAAGTTAAATAAGCAGGGTGACAATATACAACCTTGACGTACAATGAAAACTTGTATTCAAAATAATATCAATTAAATCATCTAAGAGCATAGGCTGGAAAGCTGTTTGAGTTATTCATTTATGGAATTTTCCAAGGACACATTCATAGCCTGAAACAAAGGGTAATTTGATACTCAATGGCATGGGCAAACATATTCCCCAAGAGCTCAGAAATGAAACAAAGGGTAATTTGATACTCAATGGCATTGGGCAAACACATTCACTAAGAGCTCAGAAATGAGATAGAGCCATGTGCACTTGAATGAAAGCCCTTGAATGTTAGATGAAATTTAGGAAAATAAGGAGGCCTTTATGTGTCAGGCACAAGATTAGGTCTTCTACCAGAGTAAGAGATATATTCAACCCCATCTGAGTATTTAGATCTAGTCAAGTATTGAAATATCTCATATGGATCTTACACCTTCTAATTTAGAGTAAATTTTGCCAGAGGTTATATTTTATTATCTTCACAACCCTATTGTGAAGGTAGTAAGGGTGAGATACATTTATTCATCTCTTCATCAATTAATTAATTCATTCATTCACACATTGACTCATTGACTATTTTATCCACAAAGGAAATTACTAATGATTTGGTTTGTGATAGACATAGTTGTAGGAACTGTAAGATACAAATATAAAATAGTCCTTGGTGTTTAGTCTCACTATTCTTATTTCAGATTGACAATTTGTGTTCATGATAAAAGAACTGATTTACTCAACTATATAGAATGATTAAAGAGCAGGGAAGAAATTGTAATCATATTGTCTAATTACCTAGGAGGTCAAAGAAAATCCTAGGCTTGCTAAAAAAGTGAAACAATATTAAATAGATAAGTATAACGACTACAAAATTGGTAGCTATATGAACACTATTCCAATCTTATCAGCTGTTCTATCCTCTCTTATTCAACCTTTCTCTCAGGAGTCCTGGTTAGAGCTCTTCTGTCCTTCTGGACTATTTTGTCCATAAGATTCACTAGACTAAACAAAATATTTTAATTAGGTTTTTGTTAATGCAAAGGTGAGCCCACAGAGGCAAAAGCTGAGTACTGCAGAGTTGGAATTTGTCACCTATCACACAAATTAAGTTGCTGATAGATTCAGTTTTAGGGACTAGAGCCTTCTTTCTAAATTCAGTGCTCTCTTAGCTATACCCAAGAGTCATTTAGGTTCAATGCAAAGACACTCCTAAAAAGATACAGTGTTGTCACATATTCAAAGGACCCTTAGAGGCCTCTTTCATAAAAGCATTCCATTTAAATAGAGAGATACCAATGATTCTGTTACAACATACAGGCTTGTTATTATACACAGGATAACATCATAGCATCTATTTGAAGAGTTTCAGGATAATGACTTGTTCCTATTGTGACTCCTTCAAGCCTATCTTTGACGTTTGATATTCACCATTTCATTATGCTGGGAAGGAGAAAACATATATTGATCATGTACTGGATATATATAGTACCCAAATAAAAAAAATATCAAAACAGTACTATCATTATTAAGTGTCAACTAGGGATTCAGACAGAGAAGGCAATGGCACTCCACTCCAGTACTCTTGCCTGGAAAATCCCATGGATGGAGGAGTCTGGTGGGCTGCAGTCCATGGGGTCGCTAAGAGTCAGACACGACTGAGCGACTTCACTTTCACTTTTCACTTTCATGCGTTGGAGAAGGAAATGGCAACCCACTCCAGTGTTCTTGCCTGGAGAATCCCAGGGATGGGGGAGCCTGGTGGGCTGCTGTCTATGGGGTCACACAGAGTCGGACACGACTGAAACGACTTAATAGCAGCAGCAGCAGGGATTCAGAGTCATATAAATTATACATAAAATAAGCATAATTTGACTTGTTTATTGGCTCACTTTTGTTGTTGTTCAGTCACTGAGTCATGTCCCACTCTTTGTGACCCCGGAGACTGCAGCATGCCAAGGCTCCTCGTCTTCCACTCTCTCCCAGAGTTTGCTCAAAGTCAAGTCCATTGAGTCAGTGTCACTATCTAACCACTTCATCTTCTGCCACCCCTTTCTTCTTTTGCCTTTAATCTTTCCCAGAATCAAGGTCTTTCCCAATGTGCAGACTCACTGAGTCACCTTATTCATCCATATAATTATTATTATATAATTCATCCATATAATTATTTTATTATAATTATTATTAATGGCCTATTATTATTAAAATAAGTTTTCCAACCAAAAGGATTATGAAGAGGATCAAGAAGAAATAAGCTTTCTAAATTGTAAACTGATACACAGTTCAAGGTTGGGTTTATTTTAAAATGTTGCTTGATTCCAACAGCAAATGGGCCTGCTTCCAAAGGTGGATCAAGGGTATCATAAGGTCCACTTTCATTTCAGTAGTTGCTCTGACTGCCTTTTCCAAGATAAGTAGTTAGCTTTGAAACATTTCTTTCTTATTGTCTTTATTAAAAGGGTATGTTTCCCATGCCCATTTTCACAATATTAAATAAATGATCAGTTTTGATAAGAGCTATTAAATAGTCTAATATTTTAAAGTTCTTATAAATGCAAAAATCCATTGGTGTCTATCTGAATGTTTTTGCAGATGTTAGTAGTATATAATGTGCCAAGTACAGAAATCTCTAAATGCATCAGTTAGAGCATTCCACCTCAGTGACTCATTCATTTAGCTCAAGGCACCTGGTGATATTTAAATAGCTGAGACTGGATCACAAAATATGAAACATTATATTCATTTTTTTCTTTTCTGTTAAATTAACATAGCATAACAAAACAAGAAAAATTCAAATTTATTAATTTTGATTCATATTGATGAGGGTAAAGGGAATATGTTCTGACCCACTTGTTGAGTGGTAGGTATATGTTATCACAGTGCTAGTTATTATAAATATATGTGATTTATTCCTTATATATAATTTGTTCAGAAAGAGAAATCAAGGTGAAGAGATATTGAACAAATGTCAAAGACCACACAGAGAACAGAACTGAAGCTATGATGAAAACCTAGATCTATCTGTCTCTACTTAGCTGATACCTAATCCCCTTTATTACATCATGGACCACAGAGTATGAAAGCTTTTGTCATCAAGAGCACCTGTATTTCTTAAGCAACTATTTTTTTTTATTTTATTAATAAATAAAAATATAATAAAACCAGTCAGTACTCAGATCAGCCTAAGATAATCCAGCTCTACTGCAATGAAAAGTTGGCAAAATAATAGTTAATAAATAATCTTAATGTCTGTTTCCCCAATAGCTCACTTGGTAAAGAATCCACCTGCAATGTGGGAGACCTGGGTTCAATCCCTGGGTTCAGAAGATCCCTTGGAAAATGGAAAGGCTACCCACTCCAGTATTCTGGCCTGGAGAATTCCATGGACTGTATAGTCCATTGTGTGGCAAAGAGTCGGACAGGACTGAGTGAATTTCACTTTCACTTTCTGTTTACTTATTCAGTCTTATAGTAGAATTAAATGTCTGTGATGCTTCAAAAATTAGGAATAGTCAAAAACTAATGTTCATGTATTTTGAGAACTAGAGGCTTCAGATTTGGGAACCAGTAAATTAAGCATAGTATGCTAAGTTCAGAATACCCATAGGTAACTCAGTGGAAGACTTATACTCAGTACTGAATGGAATGAACTAGAGATGAAAAAAGCATATACTACTTGAAATCAGTTCTTGGCTTTCCCCATTTTCAAGGGTCCTGAGACTGAGCTAGACTAAGAAGTAGGTTCTGAGAGATTCAGGTTCAAACATCATTTTCCATTCTATACCTAAAGGTATTCCTTTCCTAGTCCACCCTCTCCCCATTATTCCTCACAGATGTGCCTGAGCAATTAAGGTTTTGCCCCAATTCATATATTGCCTTTCTTTAAAAGGTGAGTTTCCACACTGAATTTCTCTTTCTCTCTGAATATCTATAGCCTTTATCATTTCTACATTTCACTTGGCTGTTTATGGCTAAAGATTATAACCATTTTCCTAATCTCATATACCCAACTCATACCTTCTGATCAGCAGGAAGCACTGTACTTTCAATAGATCTTTTAAAATATCCAACTCTTCATGAGATTATCAAACATAATAAATCTTCACATCTCAAATATTCCTGAAACCCTTTCAGTAAGGCAATTTGCCTTTTGGGGTAGTCACTCTACACCAAATATATTACAGAGTGACTACCCCAAAAGGTAAATTGCCTTACTGAAAGGGTTTAAGGAATATTTGAGATGTGAAGACTTGTTATGTTTGATAATCTCATGAAGAGTTGGATATTTTAAAAGATCTATTGAAAGTACAGTGCTTTCTGCTAATCAGAAGCACTGTATATTATATTATCCATACCTGGACACTTCTGAGAGTGAAAAGGGGCTCTCACCCCATGAGACAACAGTAACACCTGTGAAAACTGAGGCTGTATGAGCAGGCTGGTAATTAAGGTCACCCTCTCTCCCCCGGGGTTCTCAAGAAGCTCAGAGACAGAGTCGTAATATGTTTACCTGTCCCTGAAAGGCAGGCAGAGTCACAGCTACTTCCTATTCCACATCAACTCTCAACTCACATCAGCACGTCAAGGGCTCTTGTTGGCTTTTCTAAGTCTGTGGACTTTGATTCCTGGGATGCAGTTATTCCTCAGTGGGGAGGGTGGAGGAACACTGTCCCGATGGAGAAATGTCCAGCCTCACCTTTTCTCTCTGACTCTCAGATCCTATTACTTAGGCCCTTCAATGCACCATAAATTCAGTCTACCCTTCATGAGGTGATTTTCTTTATGGCCCTGCAGCCCTGTGCCTCCCTCAGCCTTCAGCTCCAGTTTGTGAGGCAATAGAGCACATATCTGCACTACTTTTAGACACGGTTCAAATGCTTCCCCTCTTAGCCACCTAGAATCCATTCACATGCCACCAAACATTTTATGAGTTAACTTTCTAGAGTACTCTTTGACTGTTAGAAGGATAGTCAGTCAAGGGTTAAATCTACATTTGAGAGAATTTAGCCACAAGCTCAGTCAACAGAGCCTGTTACAGCATTGCCATCTGCACCATACAGCCTAGTTCATAGCCATTTCTTCACCAGCTTTGGGTGTGTTTCCAAAAAAGATTTGGAGTTAGTCTCACAAAGAATTTTTTAAAGTTCTGTTCTCTTTGAATATTTTGTCAGAGTCATTTTCTGTTCTTCCTTATTCCCTTTTTATCACATCATTTTAGTGGTATTACTGATACCATCAGTAACAACAGAGGGTAACTTTAAAAAGCAACTTTAAAAGCTTACATACTCTGATTCATTTTAGATACACAGATGTACAAAGTCAGTAAGAATTCTTTAGCATTTCCATTTTGCTGCAGAGAAAACTGAGCTTCCGAGACTTTTAAAGTATTTCCAGGGTCTAAGAGAAAGTGACTGAGTCATGTTACAAAGTCTGTACCTGCTGGAGCCATATGTTGTGCAAACACTGAAAGTTCCTCCTTACAACAACTGTTTGCAATGACCCTCCCCAGCACCAGTGACAGGAAGTTGAAAGAATGGGTAAAATGCCGAGGTGAATGCCAGTCACTAGCCAGGAGCCCCTGTTCATAAAACGCCCCTTTATTTTTCTGCTTGATGGATCTCTGTTTGCCACGGCGTCAGCTCTCTTCTTCTGGCAACATATCCATCTGGTTTGAATACTTCAGCTTTGACCTTAAGTTTATGTTCCTTTATATTCTCATCGATGAATGAGACCCCTTGGGACATATAAGGGGTTGCCTGGTACCTTTTTAATCATTAGTATTGCCTTTTGAATATCTTGCATCATTCTGCTGATGCTAGAAACATCAGTGCCTCATTTTACACAGGTCAGCAACACTGTGTACACCAGTTTAAGTTACTTTGCATTTGTGTCAAATAGTATTGCACTCATTACCCTCACATGGGCTTCTCTGATAGCTCAGTTGGTAAAGAATCCACTTGCAGTGCAGGAGACCCTGGTTTATTTCCTGGGTCAGGAAGACCACCTGGAGAAGGGATAAGCCACCCACTCCAGCATTCTTGGGCTTCCCTTGTGGCTCAGCTGGTAAAGAATCCACCTGCAATGTGGGAGACCTAGGTTTGATCCCTGGATTAGGAAGATCCCCTGGAGAAGGGAAAGGCTATCCACTCCAGCATTCTTGGGCTTCCCTTGTGGCTCAGCTGGTAAAGAATCTGCCTGCAATGTGGGAGACCTGGGTTTGATCCCTGGATTAGGAAGATCCCCTGGAGAAGGGAAAGGTTTCCCACTCCAGTATTCTGGCCTGGAGAATTCCATGGACTGTACAGTCCACTGGGTCACAAAGGGTCGGACATGACTGAGAGCCTTTCACTTTCATTACCCTCATAGCTGAATTCAGTTGGATCTTAAATTGATTCTTCAGATGCAGAAAATGTACGGCCAGTGTTGCATCAGGAAAGGTCACACGTGTTTTGATATATATCTGTAATGTCTCCTCTGATCAGTATTAAAATATGCAGTATATTGTGGTGCAGAATAAGGCTTCAGATTTGGGTTGAAGGTCTAACTCTATCACTAATCTGTCTGATGATGATAAGGTGACTAAATGGTCCTGAAGCTCATTTTTCTCATCTGTCCAATGGTCATTATGATTTCGTATCATGTTTCTTAAAATGCCTGAGACAGTTTAATGGCTGAATAAATAGTAACTCTCATTAAAATTAATAGTAATGACTCCTACTAAATCAGTAAGTAATTAATACATTTTTGTTGTTGTTGTTTAAAGAAGGTGACAGTAAGGCTTAGAAGCTGTAATGGGTATCGAGTTGAGATGGTACCTCAAATACTGCGGATAAGATATGGGGAGTGTTAAAAAGTAAACCATCTCAAAGGCATGTGGGCTTTGGCTGGAAAAGGCCTGAGTAGATTAAAATCACTTCACCATAAGACTCAATTCAGAAAAACATAACTCTTTCCTAAAATGTTTTACTATTTCCATTCAAGTGATTAACAGAGTTGTTTTTATTAGATAATTGATCCTTCATACTTGCTCGTGCATTTTTTATTTTTTTGGTTCCAGACTATTTTTTCAATCATACTCTCATAACTGAATCCTCTGCAGTGCACTGAAAGAGTCATTTAACTCAGATATCCATCTCTGGTGGGTGGCATTTTATTTAATGAAGTTGGAAATGTAAATTCATTGAGGGCACCAAGGGATGGCATTTTTATGAGAAGAACATTCCTCAAGCAGAAAGGTCACACAGGACAGAAAAGAGAACATAACTGGAACTGGAAGACCAATCATTAACACTGTGTGACCTTGACAACTGAGTGAATCCCTCTGGGGTTAAATCTTCTCATCTGTTAAACAAGAAGATGGTGTATTTGATGAGCTGTGATGTTCCTTGTTGAGTTTTAATCATTAAACCTTAAGAGGGACTTTCAAGGAATTTTTGTTTTCCTTCTTTGTTTGAAACTCACGTGCAGTGAATTAAATTAATCAGAAAATTCAATTTAGAGCTCTGTCAACACTGAGGTTTATTACTATTTTTATAGTTTTTGTTTGTTTATCTCTTTTCTAATCATCTCTGATATTCACATTCTTACCGTCTCCACCATAGGTACCTGCTCTAATAAATGTATGCTTTTGGATGATTGTTAGATACATATTTTTCATCACATAAAGAACATCATGCTATACATTTCGTTCTATTACATATGTTTGCCCTAACGCTATGTTACTGTTTGTATCTCTAGTTCATTGCCTCTGAATGCCAGTCAATGTCTTCCATAATTAGCTGTTCCCCTAGCACAAGACATCTAGATTATCTCCATCTAAATATTGCCCCTGGTGGTTCAGTGGTAAAGAACCTGCCTGACAATGTAAGAGACACGGATTCAATCCCTGGATCGGGAAGATCTCCTGGAAAAGGAAATGCTAACTCACTCTCGTATTCTTGCCTGGGAAATCCCATGGAAAGAGGAGCCTGGCAGGCTACAGTCCATGCGGTCACAAACAGCTGGACACAACCGAGTGACTCAACAACAGCAACAACAACTCTTGCCCCAGATATTCATATTTTTCCAGGATAATTCTTAGGTATTATAACTTATAGTTTTGTTGGTATTATGAGCAGTACCCTTTTTGCCCATTCCAAACCTTTTTCCAAACTGTTTCTATCTGGTGATGATAAACACATTGATTTGTCAGTATCCTGTATTTGAACATTTTGCTTACTTTTCTTATTGATATTGATGGTATATAAGTAGATTCTGTTTGATTTTTTGATAGATAATATTCTATGCAATAGATGTTTTATTTCTTTGTTTCCTATTTTTATGTATTTTGTATCTGTTGCTTTTCTTGTAGCTATCATAGCAGGTTTCTCTCCTTCATAATGGCAATGGCACCCCACTCCAGTACTCTTGCCTGGAAAATCCCATGGACAGAGGAGCCTGGTGGGCTGCAGTCCATGAGGTTGCTGAGGGTCAGACACGACTGAGCAACTTCACTTTCCCTTTTCACTTTCATGCATTGGAGAAGGAAATGGCAACCCACTCCAGTGTTCTTGCCTGGAGAATCCCAGGGATGGGGGAGCCTGGTGGGCTGCTGTCTATGGGGTCGCACAGAGTCAGACACGACTAAAGCGACTTAGCAGCAGCAGCAGCTCCTTCATAATCTTAAAGAGAATGAGTAAAAGTTTGTCCATTGAATTCCATCTTCTTTTTATATTTTTGATATATAGCCTTGACTGACTTAAGGAAGCTATAGTTCATTATTAGCAGTAAAAACACCTCAATATAAATAACTAATAAGCTTATAAAAATCAAATAATTTTGCTACATCTATTCATAATCATGTAATTTTTTCCTCTTTCAGTTAATTAAAATGGTATTCAGGTTGACAGATTTTTTTTCTCTTTTAAAAAAATTTATTGGAATATAGTTGAAACAGATTTTGTGTTATTCAAAGATTTGGTATTTCTTGGAAAAACTATTTTTCATACACAGATATAGTAGTATAATATTTAAATGAAATGAGACCCATATTTTGCTTTTTAAATACTGGGTTTATTCTATTATGGAACCAAGGTTAAACCAGTCCCATGAAAATCTCCATAGACTTTCCTTAATTCTTATTATGAAACTGTATAAAATTATCTCCTTAGAAAGTATTCTTAGTGCTCTTGTATGATGTTACTGAAACTGTCTTTTATCTTCTTTTAGGGTGGGGACTGTTGAGATGCTTGGCTTGATGATGATTTCAAAAACTTTAATAGTTATTAATCTATTCAAATTTTAAATTTCTATTTGTGCCAGTTTTATCATTATATATATCTTTTGAGAATGTACCCATTTCGTCTAGAGTTTTCAAAGTCAAATTTCAAACATCAAACATATATCTGGCATATATGTTCACATCATTATTATTTAATGATATTTTCAATCTCTATTCTGTATTTATGATTTTCCCCTTTTCAGTTTGTATTTTACTTATTTGAGCATTCTTTTTCTCTAACAAAAAAACAACTTTTGGGTTTGTGAAACTACATGTATATCCATGTAAACTACATATCCATACATCACAGTGTCAGGTTTATGAGAGACCATAAATATTTACTGAAAGAAGAGCAGAATTATTTCTTCCACCTTGGAGAAGGAAACGGCAACCCACTCCAGTGTTCTTGCCTGGAGAATCCCAGGGACAGCCGTCTATGGGATCGCACAGAGTCGGACACGACTGAAGCGATTTAGCAGCAGTAAGATCTTGGAAATGACCAAGAATTTGGTAGAAACAATATGCTACTTCTAGTTAAGAGATCTGGATCCAAAGAGGGAGAACAATAATTCTTATCAGCGTGATTCTGATCAAGTTACTTAACATCAGGAAGACTCACTTTCCTCTGTATAAAATTTTCTCCCATACAATCATCGTGGGGATTAAAAATGCTGAGTATGAGAGTACTTTGTAAACATCAATGAGATATAAATATTTAGAGAAGGAAGAAAAGAAGGAAAAACAAAGAAAAAAAGAAAAAGAGGGGCACAGCTTTACCTAACAAAGGCACAAAGAGAATTCTAAGGATAATAGCAACGCACTAAGAGCTCGGCCGAGAGGAGCTACCCCACGACCGAGGTCAGGAAGGGCGGAGGTGAGGAGAGACCCCTCGTCCAAGGTAAGGTGCGATGGCTGTGCTTCGCTGGCCGGGAGCAGCCAGGAGCAGCCGGGATGAGATACCCCACGCCCGAGGTAAGAGAAACCCAAGTAAGACAGTAGGTCTTGAAAGAGGGCATCAGAGGGCAAATACACTAAAACCATTCTCACAGAAAACTAGTCAATCTAATCACACAAGGACCACACCCTTGTCTAACTCAATGAAATTAAGCCATGCCCGAGGGGCAACCCGGGATGGGCGGGTCATGGTGGAGAGAAATGACAGGGTGTGGTCCGCTGGAGAAGGGAATGGCAAACCACTTCAGTATTCTTGCCTTGAGAACCCCATGAACAGTATGAAAAGACAAAATGATAGGATACTGAAAGAGAAACTCCCCAGGTCAGTAGGGGCCCAATATGCTACTGGAGATCAGTGGAGAAATAACTCCAGAAAGAATGAAAGGATGGAGCCAAAACAAAAAGAATACCCAGCTGTGGATGTGCCTGGTGATAGAAGCAAAGTCCAATGCTGTAAAGAGCAATATTGCATAGGAACCTGGAATGTCAGGTCCATGAATCAAGGCAAATTGGAAGTGGTCAAACAAGAGATGGCAAGAGTGAATGTCGACATTCTAGGAATTAGCGAACTAAAATGGACTGGAATGGGTGAATTTAACTCGGATGACCATTATATCTACTACTGTGGGCAGGAATCCCTCAGAAGATATGGAGTGGCCATCATGGTCAACAAAAGAGTCCAAAATGCAGTACTTGGATGCAATCTCAAAAATGACAGAATGATCTCTGTTCGTTTCCAAGGCAAACCATTCAATGTCACAGTAAAACAAACCTATGCCCCAACCAGTAACGCCGAAGAAGCTGAAGTTGAAAGGTTCTATGAAGACCTACAAGACCTTTTAGAACTAATACCCAAAAAAGATGTCCTTTTCATTATAGGGGACTGGAATGCAAAAGTAGGAAGTCAAGAAACACCTGGAGTAACAGGCAAATTTGGCCTTGGAATACGGAATGAAGCAGGGCAAAGACTAACAGAGTTTTGCCAAGAAAATGCACTGGTCATAGCAAATACCCTCTTCCAACAACACAAGAGAAGACTCTATACATGGACATCACCAGATGGTCAACACCGAAATCAGATCGATTATATTCTTTGCAGCCAAAGATGGAGAAGCTCTATACAATCAGCAAAAACAAGACCAGGGGCTGACTGTGGCTCGGACCATGAACTCCTTATTGCCAAATTCAGACTGAAATTGAAGAAAGTAGAGAAAACTACTAGACCATTCAGGTATGACCTAAATCAAATCCCTTATGATTATACAGTGGAAGTGAGAAATAGATTTAAGGGCCTAGATCTGATAGATAGAATGCCTGATAAACTATGGAATGAGGTTCGTGACATTGTACAGGAGACAGGGATCAAGACCATCCCCATGGAAAAGAAATGCAAAAAAGCAAAATGGCTGTCTGGGGAGGCCTTACAAATAGCTGCAAAAAGAAGAGAAGCGAAAAGCAAAGGAGAAAAGGAAAGATATAAACATCTGAATGCAGAGTTCCAAAGAATAGCAAGAAGAGACAAGAAAGCCTTCTTCAGTGATCAATGCAAAGAAATAGAGGAAAACAACAGAATGGGAAAGACTAGGGATCTCTTCAAGAAAATCAGAGATACCAAAGGAACATTTCATGCAAAGATGGGCACGTTAAAGGACAGAGATGGTGTGGACCTAACAGAAGCAGAAGATATTAAGAAGAGGTGGCAAGAATACACAGAAGAACTGTACAAAAAAGAGCTTCAAGACCTAGACAATCATGATGATGTAATCACTGACCTAGAGCCAGACATCTTGGAATGTGAAGTCAAATGGGCCTTAGAAAGCATCACTACGAACAAAGCTAGTGGAGGTGATGGAATTCCAGTGGAGCTATTCCAAGACCTGAATGATGATGCTGTGAAAGTGCTGCACTCAATATGCCAGCAAATTTGGAAAACTCAGCAGTGGCCACAAGATTGGAAAAGGTCAGTTTTCATCCCAATCCCAAAGAAAGGCAATGCCAAGGAGTGCTCAAACTACCGAACAATTGCACTCATCTCACACGCTAGTAAAGTCATGCTCAAAATTCTCCAAGCCAGGCTTCAGCAATATGTGAACCGTGAACTTCCTGATGTTCAAGCTGGTGTTAGAAAAGGCAGAGGAACCAGAGATCAAATTGCCAACATCCGCTGGATCATGGAAAAAGCAAGAGAGTTCCAGAAAAACATCTATTTCTGCTTTATTGACTATGCCAAAGCCTTTGACTGTGTGGATCACAATAAACTATGGAAAATTCTGAAAGAGATGGGAATACCAGACCACCTGATCTGCCTCTTAAGAAATCTGTATGCAGGTCAGGAAGCAACAGTTAGAACTGGTCATGGAACAACAGACTGGTTCCAAATAGGAAAAGGAGTACGTCAAGGCTGCATATTGTCACCATGTTTATTTAACTTATATGCAGAGTACATCATGAGAAATGCTGGACTGGAAGAAACACAAGTTGGAATCAAGATTGCCGGGAGAAATATCAATAACCTCAGATATGCAGATGACACCACTCTTATGGCAGAAAATGAAGAGGGGCTAAAAAGCCTCTTGATGAAAGTGAAAGTAGAGAGTGAAAAGGTTGGCTTAAAGCTCAACATTCAGAAAACAAAGATCATGGCATCTGGTCCCATCACTGCATGGGAAATAGATGGGGAAACAGTGGAAACAGTATCAGACTTTGTTTTCTGGGCTCCAAAATCACTGCAGATGGTGACTTCAGCCATGAAATTAAAAGACGCTTACTCCTTGGAAGGAAAGTTATGACCAACCTAGATAGCATATTCTAAAGCAGAGACATTACTTTACCAACAAAGGTTCGCCTAGTCAAGGCTATGGTCTTTCCTGTGGTCATGTATGGATGTGAGAGCTGGACTGTGAAGAAGGCTGAGTTCCGAAGAATTGATGCTTTTGAACTGTGGTGTTGGAGAAGACTCTTGAGAGTCCCTTGGACTGCAAGGAGATCCAACCAGTCCATTCTGAAGGAGATCAATCCTGAAATTTCTTTAGAAGGAATGATGCTAAAGCTGAAACTCCAGTATTTTGGCCACCTCATGCGAGGAGTTGACTCATTGGAGAAGACTCTGATGCTGGGAGGGATTGAGGGCAGGAGGAGAAGGGGACGACAGAGGATGAGATGGCTGGATGGCATCACTGACTCGATGGATGTGAGTCTGAGTGACCTCCGGGAGCTGGTGATGGACAGGGAGGCCTGGCGTGCTGCGGCTCATGGGGTCGCAAAGAGTCAGACACGACTGAGCGACTGATCTGATCTGATCTGATCTCTGATCCTAAAACAAAACCAGAATTTGATGCCAAAATATGGGATTGTGGCCCCCTAGTGATTCTATTTGTTTGATTTTAGATAAATCTCTTAACTTTTCAAATATAAAATTGGAGAACACATTTAACACATAGGATTCTTAGAGTTTCAAACAAGATGATCGATTTTTAAAATTATGTAAACTGAATAATGTTTCTTATAGCAATTCATTTCAATAGACATGCACTAGAAATATGTCCAAATATTGTTAGAAAACCAGTTTTCTGATGAGATTTTTCAGACTGCCACTAAAAGCCTTTCCACATTTCATTTTTTTGAGTGACCACCATACTGCTTTCCATAGTAGCTGTACCTATTTAAATTCACATCAGCAGGGTAAGAGTGTTTCCTTTTCTTCATAATCTCACCAATACTTCTCGCTTTTCCTTTTGATAATTGCCATATGAAAAGATGTGGGGTGATAATTCATTATGGTGTTGTGTTTTCTCTGACATTAGTGACTTTAAACCATTTCAGATACCTGCAAATCAGTGTATATCTTCTTTGAAAAATGTTTATTCAAATTATTTGGCCACTTTTTTATCAGATTGTTTGATTTTCTTGTTATTTTTTTGTTTCTGCTGTTGAGTTGTAGAAGTTTCATATATATTTTGAATATTAACCCCTTATCAGGTATATGGCTTAGAAATATTTTCTCCTATTTTGTAGGTTACCTCCTATTTTATTGTTTTCTTTGCTGTGTAAAACCTTTTTAGTTTGATGAGGTCCTACCTGTTTATTTCTGTTTTAGTTGCCTGTGCTTTTGGTGATGCACATAAAAAATTGACTGCCAAAACCCATGTCAGCGAGCTTTGTTCCCATATTTTGTTTTAGAGGTTTTATGCTTTCAGGTCTTACAAATAAGTCTTTGATCCATGTTTAGTTAATTTAGCAGCTCATGATAAAGGTCTAAGTTCAATCTTTTGCATATCAATATGTATTTTTTTCCCAACACCATCTATTAAAAAGAATATCCCTTCTGCATTGTGTATTCTTGGCATCCTTTCAAAGACAAGTTGACTGTATATGTGCAGGTTTATTTTAAGGCTTTCTATGTGTTTCATGTGTCTATGTGTTTATTTTTATGTTTTTATGTCAAAATCACATGGGCGGAAGAGCCTGGCAGGCTGCAGTCCATGGGGTCACGACTGAGCGACTTCACTTTCACTTTTCACTTTCATGCACTGGAGAAGGAAATGGCAACCTACTCCAGTGTTCTTGCCTGGAGAATCCCAGGGACAGAGGAGCCTGGTGGGCTGGCTGTCAACGGGGTCATATACAGTCGGACACGACTGAAGTGACTTAGCAGCAGCAGCAGACCAAAACTATGCTGTTTGATTACAAAAGGTTTGCAGAGTGATTCCCACAGCTCTGTTCTTATATAACAAGATTTCTTTGGCTATTTAGGGTCTTTTGTGGTTTCGTACACATTTTAGGAATTTTTTCCTATTTCTGTGAAAAATGTGCCTGAAATATTCTTTGATATCATAGTGAATCTGCAGATTTCTTTGGATAATATGGATATTAAAAAATAAATAAGTAACATTAACCCTTCCAAAGCATGTGTACAAGATACTTTCCACCTGCATGAGTCTTCAATTTTTTTCATCAATGTCTCATAGTTTTTATACAGACCAATGATCACACTTCTAGGTGTACAGTCAAATGAAGTAAAATCAGTATTTCTAAGATATATGTGTACTCTTATGTTCACTGAAGCACTATTCACAATAGCCAAGACATGAAAACAACTTAAGTATCTATCAGTGGATGAATGATTAAAGAAAAAGTCACACACACACACACACACACACACACACACACATGGAATTTTATTCAGCCTTGCAAAGGACAAAAGATTGTAGTTTACCACAAAGTAGATGAACCTAGAGGACATATGTGCTGATGTGCTCAGTCGTGGCCGACTCTTTGCGACCCCATGGACTGTAGCCCACCAGGTTCCTCTGTCCATGGAATTATCCAGGCAAGAATACTGGAGGGGGTTGCCATTTCCTTCTCCAGGGAGAAGATGTATGCTAAGTAAAATAAGGCAGACAGGGAGTGACAAGTACAGTATGATCTCACTGATATGTGGAATCTAAAAAAGTCAAATTTACAAAAGCAGAGAGTAGAACAGTGCTTACAGGGACTGGCGTGGGGTGGAATAAGGAGATATGGCCAAAGGGTACAAACATCTGATTACAAGATGAATAAGTTCAGGGATCTAACATACAGGACAGTGATTGTAGTACTAATACTACATTGTATACATAGAACTTGCTGTCATTAGATCTGAAGTATTTTTACCACACACAGTAAAAGAGGCAACTATGTGAGGTGATGGGTATATTAACCAGTCCAATTGAATAATCATGTCACAATGTCAACATATATTTTAAAAATATATTTTACATACTAAATATAGACCCTTGTTTTTGTCAATTTTATCTGAACAAAGTTGAGGGGAAAATCCCAAATTTCATCTGCCAGCTATACTCCAATAAAGCTGGAGGAAGAAAAAGTCCTTTTCTATCAGATCCAAGAAAGACAGTATTTTTTTTTCTTTTGCTGATTTCAATACTAAATTGTCATATACATGCAATTGCTCAAGCAGTATGTGTTTCCTTCAAAGACAATTGCTGAGCATCTACAATCAGCACTAAACTAAGCAATGCAATGATTACAAAACTCACCAGAGAGAAATGAACATTTAAGAAAGAAAATTATGAATGTAAGTAAGAGCAACGTATAATGAAACATGCCAAATTTATAAGCAAAGGTGAGGGGGAAAAGCTGTGTTCTGAAAGGAAAGGAAGCCAATTCTTAACATAGGGGGTGTGGAAAGTTGAAGGGTTAATATATAGAGGAATTTGTTTAAAATGGGTCACTTTCATATGTGTTTGGAAGTGTAGGTGAAAAAGGACATGTTCAGAAGAGGAAATGAAACACAGCTATGAACTGGGGAGAACTCAGGCTACATTGAGAAATTACAAATTTCCTGGAGGGCTTAAATGGAAGGGTTCATGGGTAGGGTCTCAGGGATTGTGGAGAAATTATGGTGTGTGTAAACTGAAGTCTGATACACCATGCTAAAGGATGTTGAGTGTAATCAGAAGGCAATCTGAAATCACAGAGGATTTTCAACAGAAATGTAATATGATCAAATTTAAAAAAAAATGATTGAGAGTCCCATGTGTAGGTCACTGAAATAATTCATATCCAGCGAATGAGTTATGGATAGGAGGTAGTGGTTTGGGGAAAGAAAGGGCATAGATGTGAAAATATCATGCAAAGTAGAATTAGGAGGACTAGTCAGATTGTAGTCAAACTATCGATATCTTCTTTCTCCATGTTATATACAGGGATCTATATCTACGTGTATACACAGGACTTCCCAGGTGACACAGGGTAAAGAATCTTCCTGCCAAATCAGGAGACACAAGAAACACGTGTTCAATCCCTAGGTCTGGAAGAGAGCCCGGAGGAGTAAATGGCAACCCACTCCACTATTTTTGTCTGGAGAATTCCATAGACAGAGGAGCCTGGCGGGCTATAGTCCATGGGGTCACAAAGAGTCAGACACGACTAAGTGACTAACACTACCACTAGTACAGCACAAACACACACAGAGCTACATGAAAACCAAGGCCTTGAAAGGGACACATGCAAGTGAGGGACCTAGCCATGTACACATCACTGCTGCTGCTGCTGCTAAGTCGCTTCAGTCGTGTCCAACTCTGTGCGACCCCAGAGACGGCAGCCCACCAGGCTCCCCCATCCCTGGGATTCTCCAGGCAAGAACACTGGAGTGGGTTGCCATTTCCTTCTCCAATACACATCACTAGCTTTGTGATAAAATTGTCTCTGAATATATAATAAAGCCATATTTTGCCATATTTTCCCATAAACAGGAGTTCTGCTCTAGAGTGGTTGAGGGTGAGAGGCTGGCAGCACATCTAGGGAGAAATATCTGTGCAAGATAATTATAAATTGGTGATATTGGAGGCGAAGTAGGCAGAAAGGCAATCATCCTTGGCAAGGTAGTCGCTGGGGGATTCTAAATAATTGACTATTAAGATAACACACAACACAACCTCTTAAAGAGAGATAGATTTGAAGGAAAGGCACACTAATGAACTGTGTCCAAAAGTATACAAACAGCAACAGCAATGTGGCATGGGGCTAATTTCCTCTCCACTGTGACCATTTGCTTGCTGGAGGCGTTAATGGCACTAATTGCTTGGGGACGGCTCTGTAAAGTCCATTTCATCTGCTTTGCTGAGAAATATCTGAAAAAACAATAAAACCTCAAGATTGCTATTTGCAACCCTTTCACAAATCAGCTACAATTTATCCTAGTAGGATTTGATATTAAGAAAAAAGCCTACTTCCCATCTGTATGGACCCAATAAATCTCCCTTTATACCAGGAACAAAGGTCTTCCAAATTAACTCTTCATGGACGGGTTGCTTGTTGCCATTTCTGAGTCAATACAGATGGGTATTTGTGCTGTAATTCTGTTCCTGAGCCCAATCCTCTGATTACTCTAAAACAGCAAACAGTGAAAGCAAGATGACAGGCAGAAAATGAAAGACTTTAGATACATAGGGAGTCACTGAACAAAAGTAAATCAGTGTTGTTTTATTTTTAAGTAATTGGCTATTAAGAAACTTGGGCTTGGCACAATTAAATTATCCAAGTAAACTACAAATCGTGTTTACCCGCAAAACACATGTAAGATCATGGTAATTAGGCATGGCCTAAACAGCTGACGGCTAAGCAGAGGACCCCATATGATTCTGAAGTATTATAGAAAAGAAGATACATGGAATAATGGGAAAAAATGCCCTTCTCCCTAACCTCAGAAGTCAGAATTAGCTGTCACTGTTGCAGAACATCTCAAGAGAAGGGAAATCAATGGCAAACCTGCAAAGATGTGAAGGCAAGAGAAGAAAAACTGAACTGTATTTTTTTTTTTCCCCTCTGTCGTCTTTGGTAATTGTCAGTGATTTTCCCTGTATTTTGTAGGATTCAGGATAGTAATTATGGCTCCACTATAAAATTTTGAGCAATTTTTTGCATTGTATAGTGGCTGGAGTGGTAAGTAGAGCATGTTACAGAGGTTGAGTGGTTCAAAAATACCCCCACACAATCAACCACTGTGATCAAGATAGAGGACTTTACTGTTACCATATTCACAGCCAGGTCATGACATTATGATACTATGCATCCATGTGACACTCTCTGAAGAGAATATACAGGATGCCATCCTCAGGGGAAAGATAACACTGCCTGGTTTAGCATATTAGACATTTCTGTAACATGCTGCTACAGAACAAAGTTGAATATTCTTCTAGTAGAAGTCATCAGCTGAAACTCCCATGGCTTGTAGCTCCCAGATAGCAGGTTACATGTTTAGTGCTCCTACTAACAATTGGTGGTAAAATTTACATGCTCATAAGCAACCAAGAACAGACATAGAATTGATATGTCTAGCAATGATCTGGGCTGTCACACATGGACGTTCAGGTAGTGTCCTGCAGAAAGGTACCCCCAAAGAGGTGGGCAAATGGAGTGCCCAGTGGGTCTGCCTCCAAGGGGGCACTTTTGCAAATTTTCTCTAAGACCTTGGCTTTAAATAGATAGTCATCTCATAGACTATACATAAATGGGTTGTTTCAGCCTAAATCACCCAGAGCAGCAATGTGTCATGTTGGGGCAGCCCAAAAGGACCTCATGGTACGTGTGAGGCTTTCTTCTGTTGACAGCTCCCCTTCTTCTTAGTACCATACCACCAGGAGAATTGTGGACAAGAGTTACACTTTTAAGGAACATAAGTAGGCTTAGTTCCAATCACAACCACTTCTGCCATTCAGGGATGAGTAATCCAAGATACACGGTTTAACTACTCTCAGTACAAGTTTCTGTTTCCTCACCTCAACTTTCAGAACTGGAGTCTTCTTCAAGGAGTCAAAACACAGCAAGTAGGAGCAGTGAATTTTGGGGCTCTGTCTGCATTGGTGATGTTGTCAGTCTAAACTGTCTCTCTTCCATTTTACAGTAATTCTATTTTTGGCACAACTAGTATACTTAGGCTTTCTAATTGAGCAACACTTCTGTTTGACATACTTTGGTCAAAACTTTTACTTGGAAATTGCAGTCTTCTATAGAACTATTTAAAAAAATCCTAGCAATCGCCTTTCCTCTAGCTAAGTGAACAGTTGGGGGTAGAGGCAGTTCCACAATTTGGCAGCTTCTCAAGAGATAAAGAAAGTGCATACAGAATAATTGGTAACATTTCATTTTTCAAATTCAGGATTTGTCATCCAAACTACTTCAAAATTCACATGTACTTAAATATATGTTTATTCCTCTATGGAAAGATCGTCCAAGAAATACCAAGTGACCCCTCCTCTCAAGATGCTTCTGCTCCAATGAGGGGAAAAGCCATATAACTAAGGGACTATAGAGAAACTCATTCATTGATTGGTGGATCAGTTCACTTGTTTATTCAGCTAATATTTGCTGAGATTTGATGTGCATGAGAAACTGTTAACGCGGGTCTCCCACACAGCAGGCAGACTCTACATCTGAGGACCAGGGAAGCCCCATTAGAAACTGTACCAGATGCTAGTGAGAGTGAGATGCACTGGATATCCTGCCTAAAAGGAGTTCACAGTCTGATGGGAGAGAGACACAGCAATGCAATCATTACATTCCTGTGTGAAAAGCAGTGACCTGTGTAGAGATTTGTAGAACAGGGCTAAGATCTTTATGGGTTAAAAGATGGAACTGTGTTTCCACCAAGACTCTAGTAGGAAACCCCTTGTGAACCCTGGACCAGTGTTAAGGATTCTCACACTTTCTTGTTTTTCTGTTTCATTTGGCCTGAAAGGTCATCCAAGGCTTCTCCTTGATAGAATTCTACTCATTCTCAAGGCCTTATTTTTCAATTGAGATTGAATTGACATATAGCATTAGTCTCAGGGATGCAACATAGTGGTTTGGTGTTTGTATATATTGTGAAAAAATCAGCTCAATAAGTCTATTAATGCCTGTCAACATACATAGTTATAATTTTTTTTTTCTTGTGATGAGAACGTTTAAGATTTACTCTCTTAAAATGATGAACAGGCAAGCCCTCCATTCCTCTTTTAATCTAAGGACTCTAATCTCTGTTCCTGCGGTTTGTTGTAGTATCAGAAAGCAGCATACCTGGGCTGGATCACCTCTGTTCCCAACAGGAATGCTCTCATTGAGTTAAAAATTTAGTGTTATGCTTTAACCCTTATGCATTCAATAGAAGAACTGTCTATTGATTCACCTGAATCTATCACAACAATGTTAATCAGTTATACATGGTCTATTGGGAAAAAAAGATTTACTCTCTTAGCAACTTTCAGTATTACTAACTGTAATCACCATCTTATATTTTATACCAATGACATTTATTCACAACTGCTAGTTTGTACCTTTGGTCCCCTTTACTTGTTTTGTCCCTCCAGGTCAAGTAGTGGTAGTAGTAGTTTGGTCGCTAAGTCATGTCTGACTCTTGCGACCCCTTGGACAGTAGCCTGCCAGGCTCCTCTGTCCATGGGATTCTCCAGGCAAGAATACTGGAGTGGTTTGCCATTGTAACCACTTCTCTGTATCTGAGTTCATTATTTTAGGTATTTTGTTTGGCTTTGTTTTCAGAGTCTACATGTAAGTGAGGTCATATAGTATTTGTCTGTCTGACTTAGACTCAGGCCTGCTTCTGTCACAACTTCTGCTATGAAACATTCTCTTAAACATTCAGGCAGAATTTACTGCTCTGCCCAGCATAAATTCATATGCAGTTACAAAGATAGCAGTTGTCTATTTTATTATGGTCTTAAATAAAGTCTTATTTGTTCACATTACTATTTTCCCTATTAAGCTGAGGATCCCTGAAGGCTGGCTCTCCTTCCTTCTGGACACTACAGATATCTAGCATGGTACCCAGTGCATGCAAGGCTTAGAGCTGGCCTACTGAACAAATTAAGGGATGAGTTTTACTGAGATCTTTGTGGATAGGGAGTCCAGGTGTAGAGTTTTCTCTAAACACTTTGAGGATAACTTCCATTGCTCACAATTATACATAAATGATTGGAAATAATTAGATAGGTTATCATTCCTAAATGTAAATATAGTTTTAACAGTGCTTTTTTAGAGAAAATAACATGGATTTGGGGAGGCCACCAACACCCATGTATGAATCTGTTTTTCATTCATCCTTATGATTTTTTCCAAGAATCTTAACTATTTTGAACCTTAGCCTGCCTCATACCATTTTTAACAATTAAATATTAATCTTCTACCTCATTCAACTTAAAAGATTGGCCTTGCTGATACATATTTGAAGATTCAAACAAACTCGGGAAACACATTATTGTAACTCTGCAATGCAGTGTTCATCTATTTGGGATTGCCCATTTCACGACATGCAGCAAACCTTGTATATTTTTTGAGGCAAGTGCATTTCTTAAGAAATGACTTTCAGATCCATGATAAGATGACAATCCACATGCTGCCAGTGTTAAAGGAGATGTCACCTTGATGGCAATGTGACAAGGAAGGTGATAGCATGATAGAACCCAGTATCAGGAAACCTAGAAAAAAAGATGATTTCTCAGTTTTCTTTCAGCATTTTAAATCTGCATTCATGAGATGTGACTTTCCAGAATGACTGTAGCTCATAGCAAATGGAATATTCAGTGACCTCCTGGAGCCCAGGGAAAACTTTTGGGGCAATGATATAACAGGCTTGGACAAGTCAACAGAGACCTTCTCATACCTGAATTTCTCTTATTACACAAATAACACATTATTCTGCATTGCTTCCCCTGTCTCCCCACCCCAGGACTTACTACATGTCAGTCACATTTCCCATCATAGCATCATTCATTCTCTTCCACCAAAAACCTTGTATCCCAATGCACTTCATTTTCCTTGTGTTTGGGCATTTGACTTTCAAGACTTAAACAGTTAGAATTCTCCTGGAATCTTCCTCCTAGACTTTCAGACTGAATGAGGTGGACCTCTCTTGTATGTTGTTTCATCACAGTAACATCACATTTACTATTTCACATCACATTTACTAAGTACTGAAGTACACATTACTGTTTCGTTCACAGTGATGGCTCTGCTTCACTCGTCTCTGCATCATCCGAATTTAGGATAGTGACTGGCAATAATAGACATCTATTAATGTTTTATCTAGGAACCCATGAAGAAAGGAATGAGATTGTAATTGAGTAAGAGTTGGTGAATTTGTAACACTGTATCCATGTGCTGAATTACTTGTCATCACCTAATGATTAACTATCTCTTACATTTTTCATAGTCCAGTAGATGGTTTGAAATCTTTATTATTATTTCTTTTTCCAAAAGGAAATGAACTAATGAATGAATGAAAGGAGGAAGGAAGGAAGAAAAGGAGGAAGTGAAGAAGGAAGGAAAGGAGGAAAGGAAGAAGGAACGAAAGGAAAAAGGAAATAAATCAGGCTAGAAATAATAAAATTATATTCTGCAGTTCTGGAATAGACTCTATTTTGCTCTCCAATTCGTTATGGACTCATGCTAAAGACTTGCTTAAGTATGTCCATGTAATTGGCTAATTGGAGTTGACTAAAGATTTTTCCTTTATTTTGTTTTTTCCCCAGAATCAATATAAACTATATATATATATATATATATATATATATATACACACACACATATATATATATATTGCATTTTCAGTAGAACTAATTCAATCCACCAAACGTTTATGGGGCACATAATATACACTAAGCAAGGCAAGAAAAAAATTTGAGCAAGTCATGTTCTCTGTATGCAAAGGAAGAAAACTGAGTGAACTGATCATAAAGAAGAATTGATGCTTTTGAACCATGGTGTTGGAGAAGACTCTTGAGAGTCCCTTGGACTGCAAGGGAATCCAACCAGTCCATCTTAAAAGAAATTGATCCTGAATATTCATTGGAAGGACTGATGCTGAAGCTGTAGCTCCAATACTTTGGTCACCTGATGCGAAGAGCTGACTTATTGGAAAAGACCCTGATGCTGGGAAAGATTGAAGGCAGGAGGAGAAGGGGACGACAGAGGATGAGATGGTTGGATGGCATCACTGACTCGATGGACATGAGTGTGAGCAAGCTCCGGGAGATGGTGATGGACAGGGAAGTTTGGCATGCTGCAGTCCATGGAGTCACAAAGAGTCAGACACGACTGAGTGACTGAACAACAACCACAATGTGCCATTCAAAAGTTTGGTGTGAACATGCACAGGAAAATATGCTCCCACATATTTAGATGCTCTAGTCTGTGTCCCAACCTCACACAGCCTGCCACATGGAGAAGGGCAGCATATGAGTGGGCTGCATTTCCACAGTCTACTCTGGACAACAGGCAAGTCACCTTGAAGGAGTCCTCCCTTGCTCTTGATTTTCCAGTGTACCGGGAGAATAACATAAGTTTGTTTTTAGATGCAGTGGGTTGGATTTTATGTTTCAGGAAGATCTATGGGTGTGTTTAGGCAGGATATTTTAGATGAAAGTCTTCATGCTCTAAAAAGAGGAAAAACTAACAATGTCCTTCTGAGATTAGGCGGGTAATTTAGAACACCGAGTCACTTCACGTCCCTGGGGTGGACAGAGTCACAGAGCCTGGCTCTCAGAATCAATAATCAAAACAAATCCTACCCCAGCAGGACATGTGGATCTGTCCAGTTAATAAAAGCTCAGGCTCCTATTTTTAGATTTATCCTCACACTAGGGAGACAACAGTAACATAAAGGAGTTTTGTTCAAAAGCCACTACGCCTTTTCAGAAGCGAGTTTCCCTTTAAATAGATTTATTTCCTTCTCTTTCTTTCCTTTCTTCCCTGTTCTAATTAAAGCGAGTTGTGAAGAGGAGTTCCTGTCTCTGAAGCCAGATTTTCTGTTTTGAGGCCTGGCTCTGAGCTTCCTATTTGATGAATAAACCAGGCACTTTGAAGCCTTGCTAAACAAAATAGTGTTTGCTTGTTTTCCTGAAACCTCAGGGATTTTAGAATCAACCTCTATGGATTCCTTGCCAAACCCCTGAAAGTCCCACTGTTGTTTTGGAGGAGAAAGATAGGGTGTCTATGGTTAAAAAAACTCTCCCAGAGTTTGGGTAAAATAACTATTCCTTGGACAATTGAGATCAAAGGTGGCAAGCAAGAGAATGAGACTTGGCCAGCAATGTAGGAGCACAGAGAAAATTATAGAATCCAGAATGAGTACATTTCCCATAAAGGTGTCTCCTCAATCCAGAACTCTGCTGTGCTGTCCATGGCTTCTGGGGTTTGGGAGGAACTCAGATAACCCTCTTTTTAGTTCACAACTGAGCTTCCACTTTAAACGTCTTCCAAAAATCACATTTGCAATGTAATCCATGTGTAGCACAAATCTAAAATGGACAGAACATAAAACTGAATAGACTCCAGTGAGATCAGCTTCCTAATTACAGAATTGATCCTAAAAGAGAGTCAAAGGTGACAGAACATGATTTGACATCAGACAATATGGCTTCAGTCCTCATCTCAGCTACTCTCTGGGTCACACAGAGAAAATTATTTAATTGCTTTGAGCCTTGGGTGACTCATTTTTAAAGTAATACATATGCTTCGCTCATTGTGCTTCTCCTATGTCAGAGCTTGTGCTAAGATCTTGACTAGTACTACCTCATTTGATCCTTCAAACAGCTCGAAGGGATAGAAAATTATTATTACATATCTAGATTCAAATGAAGAAACTGAAGCTTAGAGAGCTCAAGAAACTAAACTGTCAAGTGGAACTACCTAGCAAGGGAGTAGTTAAAATAGTAAAAATAAAATATGTAGAGTTCTTGGTGTGAAGCAGCCTTGGTGATGTTCGTCTTGCTGAGGGGGCTGGTGATGGTGGTGGTGGAAGTGTGGTTGGTTGAAACCATGAGCTGGTAATTAGCAGGGAGGCTAAGGAGTGAGGGGCCTTCCCAGGTGGTGCCGTGGTAAAAAATTCACCTGCCAGTACAGGAGATGCAGAAGACAAGGGTTCAATCTCTGGGTCAGGAATAGACCCTGGTATAGGAAATGGCAACCCACTCCAGTAGTCTTGCCTGGACAATTCCATGGACAGCGGAGCCTGGTGCGCTAGTCCCTTGGGTCGCAAAGAGTTGGACACAATTGAACAACTGAGCATGCACACAACGAGTGAGGACCCAGAAGGAAGGAGATTTTGGATTTCCATCAGTCTCAACTTAGTGCCCTGCATGGAGTAGCTACACAACAAATATCCATTGACTGACATACCCAGGATTATGAGATGTTGACATTTCCAGGACTAGGTATCCACCATCAAGGTTTTGGACGCTGGATACAGGCATTTTTATGAAGCACATGCCTCAAGCCTGGCTTATCTAAAGTGTGTCCTATGAGACCAGATGTATACAGATTTCGTAAAGACAGATCTGTGATGAGAGGCTATGGATCTCCATGGAAGGTTCTATATGGGTAGCATAATAACACTTTAGGAAACAGGTTTTTCATTTTTCATAAATTTTGCCTTAAGCAGCTGGGCTGTTTCAAACTCAGCTTTCAATAAAACTCAAACCATCTGGACTTTTTCAAATTCAGGCTTCAATATTGCCCAAACTGCCTATAAAAATGCAAGCAGAGTATTAATATTAAGCTTCTGTGCTTGTTAAGAATAAATGAATTGAATATGAACACTTGGCAAATGTATCGACACTGATTATAAGCTTACATAATTGAAAAAATAGGCCCTTAAATGACATTCATTGTAATATGAGGTTGCATGTGTATTAAAGTACAAACTGCTTCAGGCAAAGACATTCAGGGTCATTTGATGTTGGAGTTAGATATCAGGGGAAAAAGAGGTGAGCACTATCTTCCCAAGATTATCAGGTGTCAATACAATATAAAGTATTAAATTCCTATTAGGATCTTTGCCTGGATTCCCTGGTGGTGCAGTGGCAAAGAATCCACCTGTCAATACAGGAAACAGGGTCGGGAAGATCCCCTGGAAGAGAAAATGGCAACCCGCTCCAGTAGTCTTGCCTGGAGAATCCCATGGACAGAGGAGCCTGGCGGCCTACAGTCTACAGGGGTCTCAAAAGTCAGACACGACTGAGTGGCTGAGCATGCACGCATGATCTTTGCCAATGTCATTTAGTTTAATCTCACAAAACCTCTGCAGATTAAGTACCTATCTTCCTTTTTGAGATGTTGTGGTTGGGAAACACGAATTTGACGTTATTGAGAGGTTCTTCAGGTCTGCAGAAAGGCTGTGATGAGATGCAGGCTTGAGCACAAAACCTATGTTCTCACTAGTGAGGAACAGTGAACAAACCAGAGCAATCCTCTAGCACTGGGTACTCTGTACCATACATTTTGCCTTGCCCTGTTGTTCTCCTAGGCTAATTCTAGGCAAATTGTCCCTCCAACTAGGATCTTTCTTTCCAAGCCTGACTGCCTTGAGGAGTGTGGCATCTTCTCCAACCTCCACTCTTATATCTGGAATGGCATCTACAAAAATTGGGGGCAGCGCACTCTAGTGGTCTTGCCTGGAGAATCCCATGGACAGAGGAGCCCGGTAGGCTGCAGTCCATGGGGTCGCTCAGAGTCAGACAGGACTGAGCTACTTCACTTTCACTTTTCACCTTCATGCACTGGAGAAGGAAATGGCAACCCACTCCAGTGTTCTTGTCTGGAGAATCCCAGGGACAGGGAAGCCTGGTGGGCTGCCATCTATGGGGTCGCACAGAGTCAGACACGACTGAAGCGACTTAGCAGCAGTAGCAGCAGCCTGAGGGCTATGGACTTCCCTGGTGGCTCAGATGGTGAAAAATCTGTCTGCAATGCAAGACCCTGGTTCGATCCCTGGGTCAGGAAGATGCTCTGGAGAAGGGCATGACTACCCACTCCAGTATTCCTGCATGGAGAATTCCATGAACAGAGGAACCTGGCAGGCTACATGTCATAGAGTCTTAAAGAGTCAGTCACGACTCAAGTGACTTAGCATGCGCACACCCACACACACACCCACACACACATACACACACACACACACTATGTGGCTATAGTAAATTGGGGGCTATATTGTAAATTGCCTTTCCTGTATAAGATAATACAAATTATAATCCACCAATATCAAAGTTGAAGATTTCCAGAAGGCCCATCTAACTGGGAAAGACAAATGCCATCTAATTGGAGGGGATCCTTTCCCTTCAATCATTTAAGACCCACAGAGAGAAGTAGTTAACAAGCAAATGTTCATTAAACACTGCAGGGAGTAAACATGACGGCACTATAAGAAGACAGAGAAGAGGCACCTAATCCAATCTAGGACTAGAGGGAGGTGAGTTCTGAAAAGGGGGTGCCTGAAATTGACCTTGAAAGTGATTGTGGGTTAGACATCAGAAATGATAAGTGGTAGGCTGTGGGATCATGGAAAAAGCAAGAGAGTTCCAGAAAAACATCTATTTCTGCTTTATTGACTATGCCAAAGCCTTTGACTGTGTAGATCACAATAAACTGTGGAAAATTCTGAGAGAGATGGGAATACCAGACCACCTGATCTGCCTCTTGAGAAATCTGTATGCAGGTCAGGAAGCAACAGTTAGAACTGGTCATGGAACAACAGACTGGTTCCAAATAGGAAAAGGAGTACATCAAGGCTGCATATTGTCACCATGTTTATTTAACTTCTATGCAGAGTACATCATGAGAAATGCTGGACTGGAAGAAACACAAGCTGGAATCAAGATTGCCGGGAGAAATATCAATAACCTCAGATATGCAGATGACACCACTCTTATGGCAGAAAGTGAAGAGGGGCTAAAAAGCCTCTTGATGAAAGTGAAAGTGGAGCGTGAAAAGGTTGGCTTAAAGCTCAACATTCAGAAAACTAAGATCATGGCATCTGGTGCCATCACTTCATGGCAAATAGATGGGGAAACAGTGGAAACAGTGTCAGACTTTATTTGGGGAGGCTCCAAAATCACTGCAGATGGTGACTGCAGCCATGAAATTAAAAGACGCTTACTCCTTGGAAGGAAAGTTATGACCAACCTGGCAAAAGAGACACTGATGTATAGAACAGACTTTTGGACTCTGGGACTGGGAGAGGGTGGGATGATTGGGGAGAATAGCATTGAAATATGTATAATATTATATCTGAAATGTATTAATTGTTCAAACTAATCACTGTCATGTTACAATTTGTTCATATTAGATGTTTGTAATGTTTCTGATAATCAATAAAAGAGATTCTTGATACCTAAAAAAAAAAAAAAAAAGGCAGAGACATCACTTTGCCAACAAAGGTTCACGTAGTCAAGGCTATGGTGTTTCCTGTGGTCATGTATGGATGTGAGAGCTGGACTGTGAAGAAGGCTGAGCACCGAAGAATTGATGCTTTTGAACTGTGGTGTTGGAGAAGACTCTTGAGAGTCCCTTGGACTGCAAGGAGATCCAACCGGTCCATTCTGAAGGAGATCAGACCTGGGATTTCTTTGGAAGGAATGATGCTCAAGCTGAAACTCCAGTATTTTGGCCACCTCATGGGAAGAGTTGACTCATTGGAGAAGACTCTGATGCTGGGAGGGATTGAGGGCAGGAGGAGAAGGGGACGACAGAGGATGAGATGGCTGGATGGCATCACTGACTCGATGAATGTGAGTCTGAGTGACCTCCGAGAGCTGGTGATGGATAGGGAGGCCTGGCATGCTGCAGTTCATGGGGTCGCAAAGAGTCGGACACGACTGAGTGACTGATCTGATCTGATCTGATGGATTAAAGAATTGGACACCTGAGCATTTTTCTCTTCCTCAACCACATGATGGAATTGGTAGTTTATCACTTTGTATGCCGAGACTGGCTCTTTATCTTCCCCTAATTTGTACTTCAAGCCTTTATGGAGGCTATGGACATTTCACTGCAGCTTGGGAATCGAGAAAAACAGTGCATACTCAATCAAAATAAAACTGAAAAACTTGAAAATACTCTGTTATCTAGAATGAAATGTCATATAGGAAATAGGAAAACAAAGCAATTTCAACACCAATTTATTCATTAAAATCATCTTCATAAAAGTTTTTCCTCTCTCCCTTTCTCATTCTCTTCCCTTCCTTTTCTCTCTTTCTCTCTCTATATAATGTTTCCATCTGATAGCTTTATTTTTATTTATAATAACAGTGTTTAAAAAAAAACAGAAAGACATTCATCAATGGAACAAAAATATGTTCTAAATGTTAGGGAGATAAGGTCAAATTTATGGTAGAGAGAGAACAGAGGAAAACATGCCCAAAATGAGAAGCAAAAGGTGTTCTTTACAACAGAGCCCTGGGGAAACTCTAAACCAAAGCTCATCAACTGCATTATTTAAAGATCTATATTTGCAAGTTGTAGCAAGTTAGATCTAGCCCTATTTTCTCTTAAATCCAATAGAATTTTCTGTGGCGATGGAATCCTCTGTGATCTGGACTACTCAATAAGGCAGCCACTAGCTACATATAGCTAGTAGAACACTTAAAATATAATTGGTATAGTTGGGAAATTGTATTTTTAATTTAATTCAAATTAAATTTTAAAAATCAAAAGTGGCTAGTGGCTACTATACTGAGTAGTGCAGATTTAAACAAAATTATAGGATATCTTCACATGAGAAATGTTTGTTAAACTCAAACTGTTTATTTTATTCAAATATTGGAATTCAGTGCTGTTGTTGGAAATAATGAGGTAAGTCTATTAACTGACAGAAAAGATGTTTACAATTTGGTATATTTTGTGTGAAAAAAAAATTAGTTGAAAAATGTTAGACAGTATGCTGCTGCTGCTAAGTCACTTCAGTCGTGTCCGACTCTATGCGACCTCATAGATGGCAGCCCACTAGACTCCCCCATCCCTGGAATTCTCCAGGCAAGAACACTGGAGTGGGCTGCCATTAGTATATATTCATAGGAAATTTCTGAAAGCATATATATCCCCTTTGGGGGAAGGACTGGGCTTTTTCTTCTATATATTTTAGTGTTTTAAACAAATGGTACAGTATACAGAAAAACATAAGCATGAATGGAGAAATTAGTCATAATTGTATACCTACAGATAACTATCATTAAGAGTTAAAGATATTTCCTACTAAATATGTTCAAATAGATAGTTCAAAAAATTAGATATGGAGGTTAAGAACTTTAAAATAGAAAAAAAAAATTAATTTACCTCCTCTCGATATGTGAGAGTCATTTTTAAGTATTAAAAGAGTGGGAAAACGGCGGATCCATCTTGATGTATTGTAAAAGCAATACAATATTGTAAAGTTAAGCAAAATAAAAATAATAATAATAATAATAAAAAGTGAAAAAAAAAATAAAAGAGTGGGAAAAAATAAATCCCAAGAAACAGTTCAACATATATTTGAAACGAGAACTTTTCTATTTTATGACACATGGCGAGGGAAATTAAATTCAAAGAAACTCAGTAAAAATATCTGCCTGCATAATGATAAACAGGACAGTGTGGTGGTAGGTAGGGATCTTCCAGGTCTTATTCGTCACTGTATGTCCAGGTCTCTGAGCAGAGTGGCCAACAGAAAGCTGCTCCTGTACAGATATGTGTAAAGTAAGAAGGCATTTTAAACACTAGTAAAGGACATGAATGCAGAGAAGGAAATGGCACCGCACTCCAGCACTCTTGCCTGGAAAATCCCATGGACAGAGGAGCCTGGTGGGCCACAGTCTATGGGATTGCTGGGAGTCAGACACGACTGAGCGACTTCACTTTCACTTTTCACTTTCATGCATTGGAGAAGGAAATGGCAACCCACTCCAGTGTTCTTGCCTGGAGAATCCCAGGGATGGTGGAGCTTGGTGGGCTGCCATCTATGAGGTTGCACGGAGTCAGACACAACTGAAGTGACTTAGCAGCAAAGAACATGAATGAGCAATTCATATGAGAGAAAGTAGATGCAACTAGTACAAATATGAAAAAGTTAAATTTTACTAATAATCTAGTGTTAGTTGCTCAGTCATGTCCGACTCTTTGCGACCCCATGGACCGTAGCTGGCCAGGCTTCTCTGTTCACAGAATTTTCCAGGCATATAAGTGCAAAGGGAAACAACATTTATACACAATCTTTTATTTTTCAAAACAGCTATGGCTCAAATTGGAGAAGGCAATGGCACCCCACTCCAGTACTCTTGCCTGGAAAACCCCACGGATGGAGGAGCCTGGTAGGCTGCAGTCCTTGGGGTCGCTAAGAGTCAGACATGACTGAGTGACTTCACTTTCTCTTTTCACTTTCATGCATTGGAGAAGGAAATGGCAACCCACTCCAGTGTTCTTGCCTGGAGAATCCCAGGGACGGGAGAGCCTGGTGGATTGCCGTCTATGGGGTCACACAGAGTCGGACACGACTGAAGTGACTTAGCATAGCATAACATGGCTGAAATAATGCTAGAGAAACTATTGTAACAATGTCTTAAGTATTGAAGTTTATGTATGTATCAGAAATGGTTATGAAACTAATACCTTCCTCTGGAAAATTGTTTAAAATGAACTGGCTTATGATACTTAAAAATAATTATGTTTGATCAAATCATTCTTTATAATAGCCAAAATAGAGGACAAATTAAATATGTGACAATATTAAAATGGTTATCTATGTGATGGTAATTATATACAATGGCATAGAATATCATCACAAATATTTTAAATAATTTTACATGGCATGAAAACATTTTTTACAATTAATTTTACTTCATGTCTGTAGTTTTCAACATTTCTTGGAACAGACCCTTTTCCATTGAAACTTTATATAGAAACGTAATATGTAGTGACCCCGTGGACTGTAGCCCACCAGGCTCCTCCATCCATGGAATTCTCCAGGCAAGAATACTGGAGTGGGTTGCCATTTCCTTCTCCAATATGTAATATATAAATCACTAAATTTCAGTTAATATTCTTGCATTTTTAATTTTAAAATCATGCAATTATAGTACTAATATTTTTCCATGAACTCAGGTGTGCTAGATGGCATTTGCAATTATATGCAAGCTTCTACATCAAAACAATTTGTTTTTAGATTATATTATAAAATTTTTATTCTTCTACAATTTTAAATTGTAAAACTATTTTTCAGTAAATTTTCAGTAAAGTTATCTTGCAGATTAAATTGAACTTATTCAAAACTTTGAATGAACAGTAGTAAAACTGTGATTTTAAGTAAAATGATATGGCTTATATAGCTTATAGATATTAAAGTCAGGGAGAAAAAAAGCAAAATTTATACCTAGTACTAGAACTCTATAAAATGTGATATGATCAAATAAGATATACATTTCTCACTATAAGACATATTATCTAACTATGGAGAGAGCAAGCTCTGTTCAAAATTTGACCTGACATGTTGGGGTGATACATAGGTGCTGTCTTAATGACCTTATCTTGAACCCTGTGTAGTGAGCCATGTTCAGGCTCCATAAGACACTCATACATATCTTTAAAGTTTCCAATTAGTTGCACATAAAAGAATTTAAATTAAGCTTGAGAGTAGAAAAAAATTTCCAAGGTCTTCCTAAAATAGTCTGACACATTTGAATATGGTGGCATTTTTGTATGCTAATTTTAAAAATGGATAAAGTGCATTTTAAAATAAAATTTTAAATAGCTACCCTAGAGCACTTTCACAGAACACTGCAAAACAGAAAGACAATAATTCTGCAGAATAGATAATATTGTTATCACTTTCAATGTAGATATAATTATATACAGAGGTATAATACAAAGATATGCACAGGACGAAAAACAAAAAGCACTGAAATATTGATACTATACCTAGGTTGTTATATGAAAATGTGTTTTCACTTTTAATTTTCTTTAATATCCAAGTTGTCTATTATGAATATTTTCATTTTCCCATTTTTTCTTCTCAGAGCTGTTTATTTTTTCATCATTTATATGAGCCATGATATAATTTGAA
This sequence comes from Tragelaphus eurycerus, assembly GCA_935064755.1. Taxonomy (NCBI): domain Eukaryota; kingdom Metazoa; phylum Chordata; class Mammalia; order Artiodactyla; family Bovidae; genus Tragelaphus; species Tragelaphus eurycerus. The sequence continues at coordinate 13,045,471 of CAKXYN010000043.1, forward strand.
AAGAAAAACTATGAGCTAATGGTTTTGATAGATATAACTTCCATAGATTTTAATTGTCATGAGTCTTTTATTCCATCTAATTTTCATTCTTTCATTTATTCATCATTATACAAATAGTTTTGTGAGAACACACTGTATACCCAAGAGTGGGGTATTGTTAAGGAAATTTTTTTTTATCCAAGCCTTAGGGCTGGCAAGTAATTTTGAAGTACAGTAATGGTGATACTTGTTTTGGTATTATTGTAGTCAAGAGATACTTAAAAGTAACTTGCATAGAAAACCATATAAAGGCATGGATAATGTGTGTGTGTGTGTGCATGTTCACTCCTGCTGTGTCTGTCAGAAAATTCTTTGTATTAAAATTATTATATTTTATTATTTGAACAAATATCTTAAATATTAAGTTTGAAATTCAGAGTTGCTAATTCATTCATTATTATTATTCTTGCTTTTAACATGCCATATGCTAAATATTCCTGAACACATTAAAACAACCAATCACTTGAGCAAGGCTAATGATATTATCTTATTTCCACATAGATAAAAATACATTTTTTTTCCCCAAATACAAAACTAAATTTAAGGAATTTTACACTGAAAGTCATGCATAAAATACTGAGTCTCTTTTAGGGTCAAGATGTGCTTGAATGCAAAAATGCCATTTATAAAAGGACGGACGAGCCTGGTAGGCTGCAGTCCATGGGGTTGCTAAGAGTCGGATGCGACTGAGCAACTTCACTTTCACTTTTCACTTTCACACAATGGAGAAGGAAATGGCAACCCACTCCAGTGTTCTTGCCTGGAGAATCCCAGGGATGGCAGACCCTGGTGGGCTGCTGTCTATGGGGTCGCACAGAGTTGGACACGACTGAAGTGACTTAGCAGCAGCAGCTCATTATGAAGAAGAATTTAAAGTTTTAGGGAAAAATACCTCCTGAACATACTTGCTTGAGATCATGAGTCAATTCACACCAATACTGATGGACGAAACCATGAACTATATTTGATGTGTTTATTTCTGAGACATTCAGAAGCTTTCTGATTTACAAGCGAAGTTTGTAGCCATTCATTCCAGTGGTAGATTTTAATAAGCCTCTAGATGCGTTATCACAGCTGAACATAAGAAAGAGTCCTAGAACTAATTCTGGGAAAGATATGTCAGAAGCTATTAGTGAGCTGAATCTGTAGCATAATATGTCATTCACTGAAGCTCTAAGGCATCATTTTGTCCCCAAGAGCCCGATGAATGTATTCCTCCTCCTCTCTGTACATGTTAATTCCACCTCTGGGCCTTACTAGGATATCATAAAATTTGGATTATATTTCAGCTAAATCCATGTACAATATATGTGTGTGTGTATATATATATATATACTACATTTCTTTTGGTAATGTTAATTTCTTTTCCCCAGCAGATACCAAATCTTCAGCTGACAAACATATTTTACACTAAAAATCTAGCTTCTTTACAACAAGGTTATAATAATGTAACATTGATTCTACCTATTCCTTTAGAGAGTTTTAAAGCCTTATAAATAATGTATTGAATTTCGCTTAACCAAATCTATTATCTTGTATTTTTGATACATTTATCTATAACATACTGGTTCCTTGGGTTTATTCAATTTTTTTAAAAGTGACTGTTTTATTTTAAATTTTATCTGTTTCTTTATTTTCGGCAATGCTGGGTCTTCATTGCTGTGCAGGTTTTGCTTGAGCTGCAGTTCACAGAGGCTGCTCTTCGTTGTGGTGCGCAGGCTTTTCATGGTGGTGGCCTCTTTTGTTTTGGAGAACAGGCCCCAGGGCACACAGGCTTCAGTAGTTGTGGCACATGGACTCAACCGTTGCAGTTCCCAGGCTCCAGAGCACAGGCTCAATAGTTGTGACCCAGGGGTTTAGTTGCTCCATGACACATAGGATCTGCCCAACCAGGGATAAGACCCATTGGCAGGCAGATTCTTTACCACTGAGACACCAGGGAAGCCTCTCCACCTTTATAACATTAGACACTCCTTGTTTTTCTTATATTTAGTGTTTGTGCTAAGTCTGCGATCATAGGTTTTACTTTTGTTGAAGAGCTAGCACTGAGTCTTTGTGTAAAACTGCAGAAATCTTATATGCTATAAAAATGAGCTTTCAGTAAAGTACTTACAGGGAATAACAACCAAAATCTATTTAGTTTGCCCTATTATACAACTGGCTGTCTTTAGACGAAAAACTTCAATGTCAAGTGAGTTCAGAGAAGTCTGCCGATGTTAACTATGTTTTTTTAAGAAGTTAGATGTAAAAGACTATATTTTTAGTAATGACATTCTGTTAGTTCTCCTTGATTTTTATTTTTATTTTTTTATCTTTTAAACAAGTTTCTAGTTTCTTTGGAAATAGTTTACAAAGTTTCCTGATTTTTTAAAAGTAAGTGATTACATGCTAAACAAACAAAAAACGGAGAAAAAAATGGAATTGAAAGGCAGAATAGAAACCTATAAAAACTGGCATTTTTCAAAAGATTAGTGTTATTAGGCACATTGCTCAGTTAATTAGGAAGTACTATTTCCATTTCTAATTCAAATGTAAATAGTTTTGGAACTAGATATAGGCTCCATAGGATTTGGAGCCAAAACGTGTAACCTAAAGCTAAACAAGTTTTGTGGTCTTAGAAAAGTTTATCTCTTTACTTCCTTTTTTTCACATAAGAAGTTAATGTAGGCGTGGCGAATTCATTTTGATGTATGGTAAAACCAATACAATACTGTAAAGTTAAGTAAAATAAAATTTAAAAATAAATAAAATAAAATTTTATCCAGTGAAAAGCAATCCAGTGAAATAAAAAAGAATCCAGTGAAAAGCAAACTAATATTATTCTTATAAGATTTAAATAAGATAATAAGGTGGTGCAGTGGGAAAGAATCTATCAGTGCAAGAGACGTAAGAGATGTGGGTCTGATCCCAGGGTCAGGAAAATTCCCTGGGGCAGGACATGGCAACCCTCTTCAATATTCTTGCCTGGAAAATCCTGGATGGAGGAGCCTGGCGGGCTACAGTCCAAGGGGTCACAAAGAGTCAGACATGACTGAGCACACGTGCATAAAATAAAATAAATACTGTGATCACCATGCAGCTCTATGCTGTCATGTTATGGTATTTTCTCTGAATTGCTGCTGCTGCTGCTGCTAAATCGCTTCGGTCGTGTCCGACTCTGTGCGACCCCATTGATGGCAGGCCACCAAGCTCCCCGTCCTTGGGATTCTCCAGGCAAGAGTACTGGAGTGGGGTGCCGTTTGCCTTTTCTGATTTTTCTGAATTAACCTACTGTACTTTGGAAGGTGACCAAGACCACTACAAGACCAAGACTGCTCGCTACAGGGATGAAACCTGGTAGGAATTTAGCCTAACACTGTGTGGGGCATATTAATAGGCTTTCAACATTACATAACCAAGAAAGAGAGAAAAGGATTATATAAGCCCCACATTCTTTTACAACAAAGATAGAACAAAGCAGAGAAACACAGGACCACATACATTCAAGCTGTAGGCTTCAATTAGACCTGAAAGTAAATATACGGCTTGTTTTTATGTTATATATTTACCTTCTTAGTGGCAAATGACTACTGTCATAGCAACACTAACAAAGTCTTAAAGATATAGACTTTGTTTAAAATGAAGGATTATCATGTTTTGAGTGCTTCTATAGAGTAGAATACTTCAAAAATGTTTAAACATATTTTTACCATTTTTAATTGGGTCCCTGACAGTTCTATTATACTTTTTCTACAGAAAAGTACCCTGAGTCAGATTATCAACACTTCTTCACAAAATCTGGAACATTTAATATTCAGTAAGGAGAAGTTGAAAGCTTTAATAATTTGAAGCAATTAATTTACCTTGAAGTTATTATTCTCCTTTGGAAATTGCAATAAATGAGAAAATTTGCTTTTGAATAAATTAGTAAGTCATTATCTCAAATTTGTAAGAAACTCTTGAAAATAATATTTGTTATGATAAAGGAACATAGAAACAAAACCAAACCAAGAAATTGCTTAATGTCATCTTTTTTGTTTGTTTAAGGAAAAGGGATTATTCTGTTTATAATAAAAAGAAAACAGCTTGAAATTATGGAAATAAAATAAAAGGAAACTATCAATTCTGCTGTCCCTAGGCAGGGGAGTTTGAGTTATTTACTAAACACCCCACAGGTTATGCTAATTTCCCTGAGATTGTGGTCAAGGTAATTCCATTATTTAGGTGATTATAAAATTTAAATGCTGACTCTAATCTGGATTGCCTTCCAGAGTCCTGGCTACACACCTTTTTGCACTAATTTTTACATAATAGATGTTTAAACTGAAAAAAAAAAAGGTGGGGGGATTATCTAAATTGGATTTTCTGTGGGCACTGGACCAATTTCTTGCAAATGAAGAATAGCATGATCTCTCATAATACATTATATCTATTTTTAAGTCAAGACCTTTATATTTGACAAAGCCTGCAATCTCAGTAGCTCACTGACCTTTGAAATCACTGCACTGAATGGAAAAGAAAGGCTTCCAATTGATGGAACTATGATACTTTTCTCTGCCATATTTTTAGTTATAAAGCAATATACTGAGTACAGACTCCTATGTCTCTACTTCTTCTAGATTTCATCAGTTATGACTTGCCTTTGGGGTCTAAACACCCATATAAGTAATTACTTCTGTGTCCATGTCTCAATCGAAACTCATCCATAGAATTGCTGAGTCACCAGCTGGCAGGATCCAAAATTAGTTGCACTTTCATCAACATAATATTCATGATGACAGAAGCATTTTAAATCAGCTTCATTCCTCTCTTCACCCTACATTTTCTGTGTTGCCAAGCTGTTTATCAGTTCAGTTCGATTCAGTTGCTCAGTCGTATTTGACTCTTCACGACCCCATGAATTGCAGCACGCCAGGCTTTCCTGTCCATCACCAACTCCCAGAGTTCACTCAGACTCACGTCCATTGAGTCAGTGATGCCATCCAGCCATCTCATCCTCTGTCGTCCCCTTCTTCTCCTGCCCCCAATCCCTCCCAGCATCAGAGTCTTTCCCAAGAGTCAACTCTTCGCATGAAGTGGCCAAAGTACTGGAGTTTCAGCTTTAGCATCATTCCTTCCAAAGAAATCCCAGGGCTGATCTCCTTCAGAATGGACTGGTTGGATGTCCTTGCAGTCCAAGGGACTCTCAAGAGTCTTCTTCAACACCACAGTTCAAAAGCATCAATTCTTCGGTGCTCAGCCTTCTTCACAGTCCAACTCACATCCATACATGACCACAGGAAAAACCATAGCCTTGACTAGATGGACCTTTGTTAGCAAAGTAATGTCTCTGCTTTTGAATATGCTATCTAGGTTGGTCATAACTTTCCTTCCAAGGAGTAAGCATCTTTTAATTTTATGGCTGCAGTCACCATCTGCAGTGATTATGGAGCCCCCCAAAAATAAAGTCTGATACTGTTTCCACTGTTTCCCCATCTATTTCCCATGAAGTGATGGGACCAGATGCCATGATCTTCGTTTTCTGAATGTTGAGCTTGAAGCCAACTTTTTCTCTCTAGTAAGAACAACTTACACAGGCTACAAAGTATTGCTTTTTATCTTATCCATGTAAAGTACCAGGCACTTGACACGTGGCATGCAGCATCAATTCTTCCTATCGCCAGTGTTGGTGTAATTCTCATCATGTAGTTCAGTTCAGTTCAGTCTCTCAGTCGTGTCCAACTCTTTGCGACCCCATGAATCGCAGCACGCCAGGCCTCCCTGTCCATCACCAACTCCCGGAGTTCACTCAGACTCACGTCCATCGAATCAGTGATGCCATCCAGCCATCTCATCCTCTGTCATCCCCTTCTCCTCCTGCCCGCAATCCCTCCCAGTATCAGTCTTTTCCAATGAGTCAACTCTTCACATGAGGTGGCCAAAGTACTGGAGTTATTGAATTGAGGTTTTTGGTAAGATTAGGTAACATTGAAGTTACAGTTCAAGGGACTAGATTTCTCTCGTTCTCTCTATTCACCAATTAAGAATCTCAGCATTCTTATGCTAAATTATCTCTTATAATTTGACCTCTTCCCAGTAAATATGAATGATATAACTTTATGATGTCATGATACCACCATCTCATTGTTCTCTGAACTCGAACTCTGTTGAGTTAGAGAACACTCTGTTGCTGTTGTTTTCACTGACTGGACCAGCCTCCAGGTGGAGAGCTCTTTCCCAAAGCACAGTCCTTCAAAACACAGTTCATACCCATCAGGCCCAAAAGGTGTTCTACATTTTATTGGTTTCAATTCTGACATGAGAACTTTGAGATCCTGGCTATGCTGACTTTATCTCTTAAAGTTCTTGGCTTTTACTTTATGCTCCAGCAACTTGAAGCCACTGGACACAAAATGTATTTTCTTATATTTTGGTGTTTCTGCTTATGTCCTTCCTGGGATGTTTTCCTCAAAATCTTTATTCAGTGAGCACCTATTGTCATCTACAAAGCAAACTAGCTTTTACTTCTTATGGGCTTCACTTGTGGCTTAGATGATAAAGAATCTGTCTGCAATGCAGGAGACCCAGGTTCAATCCCTGCGTCAGGAAGATCCCCTGGAGAAGGGCAAGGCTAGCCACTCCAATATTCTTGTCCGGAGAATTTCATGGACAGAGGAGCCTGGTGGGCTGCCATCCATAGGATCAGAGAGTCAGACAGGACTGAGTGACTAACCCACACACACACACATTACTGCTTATAGTGAGCCTATTCTGATTCTTAAGGTCTAAATTTCCACAATGATAGTCTATGCTTGCTCTTTAACTCACGGTGCACCCTACTGTGGTAAAGTTATTCCTTTATATCTCTTTCTTACTCACAAGCCAATGTCTTGCTGCTTCCACAGCAGCTTATCTATAGCCTGACACATCTGTAAATAAGCGCATGAAAATAATATAATGAAATCTGTCTTATAAATTAGTTATTTCTGTATGTTTCTGTTCCAGGTTAAGTTATTAATTTATTCAATCAATAATAAACATGACCTAGGCCAGTGATAAAGAAAGGAACTATCTAAGGATTGGATCAAATCCTGGCTCAACCAAATGCTAGGGGTAAGATCTTGGACAAATTATTTAATTTGTCTCCATCTTTGTTCTCTCATCTAAAAATAGAGATAAGTACAGTTCCTGTCCTTAGCAACAACTAGAACCAAACTATCAACCATGTGAGGGAGTCACCTGGGAAGTAGATCCACCAACCCTAATAAAACCTTCAAATGACTGCAGCCTTGGACTACAATCAGAACTATTCAGACTGCCTCATGAAAACTATAATTGATAAATATTATTTTTGCTTCATGCTACTGTGATTGGGATAATTGTTGATAAGTAACGAAGCTATAAACTCCTTTGTTGACAAAGTTTTACTTAGCTTCATTTCTCTTTTTTATAACTTGCAAACATTATTCCCAAATATTGCATTTATTTCTCATGTACCTCTGTGGGAAGAGATTCTTTGTTCTATTATTTTTTTTCTTTATTCTCCTTTACCACCACTTTTATAAACCAGACTTATTTGGAGGTCCTGACACCCTAAATGACTATGTCAATAGCTTCTTCAGTGAAATCTGATTAAATTATAATTTAAGCTGGCAGATGCCAAGATGAGGGTCAGAATGTTAAAAAGACCACATGCAAGAGAACGAAAACACAAAATAATGGTAGGAATTAGGTAGCAAGGGTCTTCAACTTAGTCAATAAGGAGTATGGCCAGGAGCTATCAACAAGAATGTGATAGATGGTGGTGTAAGCAGGGTCACAATAAAGCCAAACTTTTTACAAACCTATGAAAGAATGATTATTTGGAATAGCAGTGAAAGTATGGATGACATGGAACTCACTTCTGGATTCCTGAGTATATAAGATATGAAAAATAAGGAAATTCCACTTGAAAGAACTGCAGGTTAAGGTCAGCTTCACAGAAGGGGGGAAAAAAAAAACATGTTAAGGTATGGAAAATATTCAGTGAAAAATTTGAAAAAGTAGAGGATTGTAGTGGTTTTGAAATGGATCATTCATATGGCATAATAGCGGCTTCCCAGGCGGTGCTAGTGGTAAAGAACATACCTGCCAATGCAGGAGACATAAGAGGCATTGTTTTGATCCCTGGCTCGGGAAGAGCCCCTGGAGGAGGAAATGACAATCCACTCCAGTATTCTTGCCTGGAGAATGCCATGGATAGAGGAGCCTATGAGGTCACAAAAAGTTGGAGACTGAGCATCTGAGCACACGTAACAGGAATATAGGGGTCCATTGCTTATGGGAAGATAAGGAAGTTAGGTCAGGATAGAGGAATTAGAGAGAAATATAAGGGTGAATTTAAAGTAGAGAACAGATGATCAGAGACATTAATCTGTTAGGTAGTGGCCAATGGTAGGGTGATGTGAGCCATGAGGTAACAAGTAACCTTAATATTTCATGGAAGTATCAGTACTTAGCAGCTTCTAACACATCATACAGTGTCTGACACAGAGAAGGCACTTAATAGAGTTTACCCTTAAACAACATGTGTTTGAACTGCAAGGGTCCGTTTGTGCAGTAACTCTTTTTCAACAGTAAATATGACAATATCATATGAACTGTGGTTGGTCGAATCTGTGGATGTGAAACTGTAGATAGGGAGGAGCCACAGATACAGAGGGTTGTTTATAAATGATACAAGATTTTCTACTGCACAGAGGGTCAGTGCCCTTAAACTCTGCATTCTTCAAGGTTCAACTGCACATTTATGGTAAATGAGAAATCTCTGGGCAGATGAAAGAAATTTGCAGTTTTATTAAGCTATAGATAATAATTCAAACAATTGCCCAAGGGAACCATGGTGAAATTCATAGAGTCAGAAACCTCCTGGGGGAGGTAAGTAATATAAATGTATATTTCAGTATATTAATGTGCCTGGTCACTCAGTCACGTCCAACTCTTTGTGACCCCATGGACTGTAGCCCGTCAGGCTCCTCTGTCCATGGGGATTCTCTAGGCAAGAAGACTGGAGTGGGTCACCTTACTCTCCTCCAAGGGAAATTCCCAATCCAGGGATAGAACCCAGGTCTCCTGCATTGCAGGCAGATTCTTTACCATTTTGAGCCACCAAGGAAGCCCCAATATATCAATAGGAGTAAGTACTAGTATATGTACTTATATGCACTGGTATGCGGCATGCCTCACTTAAAGATATTCAAATATATATCACAACTGTTAACATGGAAAGATGATAGTTTTAATGAATAAATATGATTAACTTATTTAATTATTCAGCACACATTCATTCTAAACATGCTATGCTATATCTGAGAGCAATAGTTAGACCCTGCTCTGTCAGAATGACCTGGGGAGTTGCTAGAAATACCAATGCTTTGACCCAACCTGAGTTACTGAGTCAAAAATTAGAACTGGAGCCCAGGCATTGACTCCTAAATATATAATTTAAATGTTGCCTTACACCTTGTCTAATAAGCAAGGCTATGTGTGTACCTTAGACTCATGCTCAATTCCATTTGGAAAATACTTGATGTACTTGAGGACAGTCCCTTCTTCCTCCTCACCCTGCTGCAGGGAAATATCTACATCAATTCTGACAAATGATTATTATAACTTTAAAATCATATAAGTGATGCAGACCTGACTCTTCCAAACAGATCATCCCATACTTTAATAATCTTGATTTGACAAAGTTGTTCTATTTTTTGAATTCATATTTGACTCTAAGAACTCTTGCTTTTACATACTTTTAAGAGTAACCTTGGAAAGGTTATTTAATTTCTCAGAGTCACTCAGGATGCTATAATAAATCAGAAGCGAGATATCTAGTCAACTGTGGGGAATGATTTGTGATTCTAAATTCCTCAACACAAGATACTTTTTTTAACCCCATGTGGAACTAAACTTTTAAATACAACATACACACATGTACACACACACACTCTCCCTCTCTGAGAAGGAAACCATATATCAATAATTGTGTCACGTATTTACCATGTAAACATATCATCTTTAATTCTTTATCTTTTATTCTCTTAATTTAATTCAAGTGAACTCTTTAAAAATGATTATGCAAAAGCTGTTTCTATGTACATATGCATTCATAAATATAAACTATGCTAAAAATGAAATCTTTCCTAATTAACTACATTTAAATATTTGTATATCATATTTCCTATTTATAGCCAGTTTACATGAAAACAACAGCTGCCTTAGAAAAAAAATTGCTGGGAAAGAACCAGGGTATAACTAAGCAACTACGGTCATTTTCTGGTGAAATAAATGTATTTGATTGAAAGCAACTCTGCATGTGGAAATGGGAATATAAAAACATCTATGCGCATGTTGCTCCTTCTTCAAGAGAATCAGATTTCAGATTTAATTAGATGTCTATATTTTCCATCTGTATTTAATAAAAATACATTAAAAAATAAATTACCAGGCTTCCATGATTCTCACAGTGCACATGGAAAGAACTGATACACATAAGTATGGAAATAAGAGAGACTGACCCTAAATTATATCTGTACACTAATTTGATCAACAAGAGTATTAAATGATTGCTTATTAGCTGTAACATCCTTGAACCCTGTACTTGTTTCATATGTTTTATTGACTTTAAATCAGTCTTGGTAAGTCTATTATTTGCCAGTTAGTGGACTAAAAGAGGCAAATGCTGTTCATTTTTTTTTTTAAATGGAACTGAGCCTAATGCAGGCTTCCATAGGTGGTTCCACGGTAAAGACTCTGCCTTACAATGTAGGAGACACAAGAGATGTGGGTTCAACCCCTGGGTCGGGAAATTCCCCTGGGGAAGGAAATGGCAACTCACTCCAGTATTCTTCCTGGAAAATGCCATGAACAGAGGAGCCTGACAGGCTACAGTACATGGCGTTGCAAAGAGTGGGACATGATTGAACAACTGAGCACACACTTATGTACACATAAGCCTAATATAAGGAATGTTTACATAACATAATATCAATACATATTTGTGTTAAATGGGTCAGTGGTAGGATGAATTTGGTTGCTAGAAACTAAAACATTTTTACTTGTTGAATTTTGCCTTGATTTTCTTGGTTCATTTGTCTCTAAACTGATGTTTTAAAATTGTTTATTAAATGATCTTTTAAAATATATATGATAAAAAATAAACTTCAGTGCTATGCAGTGAAAATTAAGTATCCCTTCCCCTTTAGATTCTCTACCTCAATCTTCCGTTAATAGTATTCTTCAAAGCATTTTCTTTCCCCATCCCTTTTCCTTCATGTAGCACATAGTAGACAATATTTGAATAAATACACAAATATCTAACTACATATGCTGCTATAAAAATAATAGGCATTATATATTCTGTTCTGAACTTTGTTTTTGTTTGGTAGGTTGATATGTATGTACACTTTAGCTTAGAGATGCTTATAAAACGTATAGATCCACTTTTCAGAGAAGGCAATGGCACCCCACTCCAGTACTCTTGCCTGGAAAATCCCATGGACAGAGGAGCCTGGTGGGCTGCAGTCCATGGGGTCGCTAAGAGTTGGACATGACTGAATGACTTCACTTTCACTTTTCACTTTCATGCATTGGAGAAGGAAATGGTAACCCACTCCAGTGTTCTTGCCTGGAGAATCCCGGGAACAACGGAACCAGTGGGCTGCTATCTATGGGGTCACACAAAGTTGGACACAACTGAAGTGACTTAGCAGATCCACTTTTACTCTATAAGAACATCCAAGTGTTCCATAATTAGGTGTTGTGAGTCAGTCCCAGTTATGAGGCAGTTAGCGTCTGAATTTTTAGTGTCACAAATGATGTTGCCACAAGCACCTTTTGTATGCATTTTCAGAACATCATGATGTGCATATCTGTAGTACAGAGTATAAAAATGGAGCTACTGTGTTAAAAGGCCTATGCATTTTAAATTTTTATAAAAACTGATCATTTGTCCTCAGATCCAAAATAGATTCAAAATAGGATGGTACTACTGGTTTGTTTGTTTAGTCACTAAATCATGTCTGACTTTTGTGACCCTGTGAACTGTAGCCCAAGAGTCTCCTCTGTCCATTGGATTTCCCAGGCAAGAATACTCGAGGAGGGTGCCATTTTCTCGTCCAGAAGATCTCCCTGGCCCAGGGATCGAACCTGTGTGTCCAGCATTGGCAGGTGGATTCTTTACCACTGAGCCACCAGGCAAGCCTGTATTTCTGGTAGTTCAGTTCAGTTCAGTTCAGTCACTCAGTCGTGTCTGACTCTTGAGACCCCATGAATTGCAGCATGCCAGGCCTCCCCGTCCATCCCCAACTCCTGAAGTTCACTCAAACTCATGTCCATCTAGACGGTGATGCCATCTAGCCATCTCATCCTCTGTTGTCCCCTTCTCCTCCTGCCCTCAATCCCTCCCAGCATCAGTCTTTTCCAATGAGTCAACTCTTCACATGAGGTCGCCAAAGTATTGGAGTTTCAGCTTTAGCGTCATTCCTTCCAAAGAACACCCAGGACTGATCTCCTTTAGAATGGACTGGTTGGATCTCCTTGCAGTCCAAGGGACTCTCAAGAGTCTTCTCCAACACCACAGTTCAAAAGCATCAATTCTTTGGTGCTCAGCTTTCTTCACAGTCCAACTCTCACATCCATAAATGACTACTGGAAATACCATAGCCTTGACAAGACGAACCTTTGTTGACAAAGTAATGTTTCTGCTTTTTAATATGCTATCTAGGTTGGTCATAACTTTCTTTCCAAGGATTAAGCGTCTTTTAATTTCATGGCTGCAGTCACCATCTGCAGTGATTTGGGAGCCCCCAAAAATAAAGTCTGACACTGTTTCCACTGTTTCCCCATCTATTTCCCACAAAGTGATGGGACCAGAAGCCATGATCTTTGTTTTCTGAATGTTGAGCTTTAAGCCAACTTTTTCACTCTCCTCTTTCACTTTCATCAAGAGGCTTTTTAGTTCCTCTTCACTTTGTGCCATAAGGGTGGTGTCATCTGCATATCTGAGGTCAGTTCAGTTCAGTTCAGTCGCTCAGTTGTGTCCGACTCTTTGTGACCCCATGGATCACAGCACGCCAGGCCTCCCTGTCCATCACCAACTCCCAGAGTTCACTCAAAATCACGTCCATCGAGTCAGTGATGCCATCCAGCCATCTCATCCTCTGTCATCCCCTTCTCCTCCTGCCCCCAATCCCTCCCAGCATCAGAGTCTTTTCCAATCAGTCAACTCTTCGCATGAGGTAGCCAAAGTACTGGAATTTCAGCTTTAGCATCATACCTTCCAAAGAAATCCTAGGGCTGATCTCCTTCAGAATGGACTGGTTGGATATCTGATGTAGATCATTCCAAAATTCAAAATCTTAATGGACTGGTTGGATATCTGATGTAGATCATTCCAAAATTCAAAATCTCCCTTACCCATCCACTGCTCTCAGTGATTCCAAATAAACACAGACTACTGGTTTATTTTAAAAAATAAATCTGCTGTTCAACCAGCTACTAGACAAGTCCTTTTTCTTCAGTGTCCCTACATCATCACATAAATACATAATATAAGTAAAAATGTCATATCTGGCAGGCAAGCATGGCTTTAATACACAGCCCCAGGCCCCTTTCCAATCAGATTGTCACACCTCATCCCCCTGCTCCGAAGGTGTTGAACCAAATCACAATCATTGCAACAGTGATTCTGAGCACTTATTTATTCACAACCTTGTCAGCATTGCCTTTTCTCAAATGTGTTAATATTTGCCAATATGTCAAGAAAAATAAAGGTGTCTCATTATTATTTTATTTGGCATTTATTTTATTATAAAAGTGACTGAGTATCCCACTCGTTTTGTTAAAACTTGAGATTTCTTTATAAATTTACCAATCATTCTTCATCAAGAGCTAGACTAACTCTCATTATTGACCCAATATTACTACATGACTTCTTAAGTCAGTACCCTAGGCCAAGTGATTTGCAAGGAAGTTTTATATTTAGACAGGCTTTTATATAGAGATAGGGCTGGCAGCTCAGACAGTAAAGAATTTACCCACAGTGCAGAAGACTCAAGTTCAATCTTTGGGTTGGAAAGATCCCTGGAGGAGGAAATGGCTACCCACTCCAGTATTCTTGCCTGGAGAATCCCATGAACAAAGGAGCCTTGTGGGCTACAGTCCATGGAGTCGCTAAAGAGTCGGACATGACTGAGTGAGTAATACACATATTTAGAAGGTCAGAAGCAAGTTCCTTCACGGATGGTAGAAGTGTCCCTGTGCACAAATGAAAAGGCAGAGAAATCACTGGAACAGCAATTAAACACAGGGAAGGTACAGTCCAAACCTTGAAGATGCAGAGACTGTGGCAAAAAACCAAAACTATCCATTGATCTGCTGCAAACAATTAGCTACTCTGCTGGATGGTTTCCCTGCCTAGACATTAAGGTAGAAGTTAGTGCCTTACAGAGGAGGAAATGGAACCTCCCATACTCACCCAGCTGATTGAGGGAGAATTCAAACCCCCCAGTATGTCTCTTTCCACACCTGAGATTCTTTTCATGATATCATACTAGATTTTATCAACATCAAGACCTGATAAGACTCAGAAAAGAAGTTCAGAAAGAATTATAACTACTGAGATTTATAGAACTTCAAGAAGAAATATAGAGGGAGATGGGAAGAGAAAGCTTCCCAAGTGGTACTAGTGGTAAACAACATGCCTGTCAGAGCAGGAGACAAAAGAGACATGGGTACTATGGCTGAACCATGTTGATATTTGGTAGAAACAACACAATACTGTAAAGCAATTATCCTTCAATTAACAGTAAATACATTTTTTTAAAAAAGAGAGACATGAGTTTGATCCCTAGGTCAGGAAGATTCCCTGGAGGAAGGCATGGCAACCCACTTCAGTGTTTTGGTTGGGCTTCCCTTGTGGCTCAAATGGTAAAGAATCTGTCTGCAATGCAGGAGATCTGGGTTCAATTCCTGGGTAGGGAAGATCCCCTGGAGAAGGGAATGGGGAGATAGAGAGACAGAGAAGGATAGAGAGAGAGAGAGGAGAGAGGGAGAGACAGAGAGTTGGGAATGGGGATATAGAGAGACAAAGAAGGATAGAGAGAGGGGAGGGAGAGAGAGAGTTGTCTTTTGCATTTTGCGTCTTCTACACAAGAAAGGTTATTGACATTTTGACTTCATGAACTGTGCTCCATATTTCCCCCCCCCCCCTTTTTTTTTTCCAGATTTCAACATCTGCTTCTCTCATTCATTCCAGGCAATTTCAATGTAGCAGTAGGTCAGACAATAGTTTATATTCTCCCTGAATCTGAGTTCATTGTAAGTAATTTAATGTGACAGGAGATAGAAAATTGTATTGGCAGACTGTTACTAAACTTAATTACTCACCAGATCCAATCCCAATCAATTAACTGCAGTATTAAACAACATAAATTCTGCATTAGCCACAATGAGAAAAGTTGCAACTCCTGTTTCTTCTCAGTTAATAACTTCACTCCTTTCATTTACTATGCAGACTCAGAGCCACTAAAGCTGTGTTAATTTATAATAACTGTGCCTGATATTTATACGACAATTGCCATTTTCAAAGCACTTTCGTAGCTACTAACTCAATTCAGCTCCGTCATTCAATAACTCATTAATGGAAGCAGGTAACATTATTGCCACTTTTCAGGTCAGGAAAATGAGAGTTGGAGAGGTCAATGGCTCACCTAATATGACAAGCTTAAGACATTTCAGATGTCAGACAAGTCATATAACCCTTGGAGGTTAGCAACTCTAGATATACTTTTTCAGAAAACACCTAAACAGAACACATGAGGAAGCTAATGCTCCCTAAGTGCTCTATTTCTTCTCATTATCTCCTTGTCCTCACCTACCATTGCCAGTAGCTTGACTTATGTTTATCAGTCACTCTGCCACCCTTCTCAGCCAGGCGGGCTCATATACTTTCAATCCAACAGTATATACTTTTATCCCCAATGATTTTTTTTTTCTGTGCCTCTAAGCTTCTCAGTGAACAAGTTGGCTTAAAGCTCAACATTCAGAAAACGAAGATCATGGCATCTGGTCCCATCACTTCATGGGAAATAGATGGGGAAACAGTGGAAACAGTGTCAGACTTTACTTTTGGGGGCTCCAAAATCACTGCAGATGGTGACTGCAGCCGTGAAATTAAAAGACGCTTACTCCTTGGAAGGAAAGTTATGACCAACCTAGATAACATATTCAAAAGCAGAGACATTACTTTGCCAACAAAGGTCTGTCTAGTCAAGGCTATGGTTTTTCCAGTGGTCATGTATGGATGTGAGAGTTGGACTGTGAAGAAAGCTAAGCGCTGAAGAGTTGATGCTTTTGAACTGTGGTGTTGGAGAAGACTCTTGAGAGTCCCTTGGACTGCAAGGAGATCCAACCAGTCCATTCTGAAGGAGATCAGCCCTGGGATTTCTTTGGAAGGAATGATGCTAAAGCTGAAACTCCAGTACTTTGGCCACCTCATGTGAAGAGTTGACTCATTGGAGAAGACTCTGATGCTGGGAGGGATTGGGGGCAGGAGGAGAAGGGGACGACAGAGGATGAGATGGCTGGATGGCATCACTGACTCAATGGATGTGAGTCTGAGTGACCTCCGGGAGCTGGTGATGGCCAGGGAGGCCTGGCGTGCTGCAATTCATGGGGTCACAAAGAGTAGGACACGACTGAACAACTGAACTGAACTGAACTGAAGCTTCTCATTCAACATTCATTCTTACTCTGTGAACTTTACCCATCATATTTGTCCCATTTCTAACTTTGAAAAACATTCTTATCTCACTTATTCCAATATGTCTGCTCAAACTGACCAGTTTATTTTGATATTTCTTATTTAAAAACACCTAAATCACATCCCTGTTATAGAAAATGAAACGTGTGACTAAATAATAAGATAGCACCTACAGTGTGTCAGGCACCCGTTAGAGACTCTGCAAGTGCTATTCTCATTGATCATCTCAGAGTCTGTTTTTTGATAGAATCAGAAACGTTAAATGAATTGGCGAGTTCCATTAATTAAGCCACCTGATGCGAAGAACTGACTCATTTGAAAAGACCTTGATGCTGGGAAAGATTGAAGGCAAAGAAGGGGACAACAGAGGCCGAGATGGTTGGATGGCATCACTGACTCAATGGACATGAGTTTGAGTAAACTATGGGAGCTGGTGACAGACAGGGAGGCCTGGTGTGCTGCAGTCCATCGGGTCACAAAGAGTCAGACACGACTGAGTGACTGAACTGAACTGATTAATTTAGAGCTAGTTTTATAAACCAGATTAAAACACTACTACATCTAAAAGTAATAATAACCTTAACAAAATTACTGTTAATGTCTTTCTCATATATCATAGAATGATAATTGACTTATACATGTTACACAATTTTAAAATCACAATGTGTGTTCAGTTGCTCAGTCATGTCTAACTCTCATGGTTCTATGGACTATAGCCCACCAGGCTCCTCTGTCCATGGAATTCTCCAGGCAAGAATACTGGAGCAGATTGCCATTTCCAACTCCAGGGGATCTTCCCAACCAAGGGACTGAACCCACGAATCACAATAATAATCATAAATAACACTAACCCCACTTTATACATAAATAAGGCACAAAGGAGTTAATCACACTACTCAAAGCTTTATAACTCGTGTGTAGTCAAGCTTGAACTTGAACCAAACCAGATGATTTTATAGCTCTTGAACTTTTAATCATGTTCTTGTACTTCAGAGAACATATATGTGGCAGTACACCATGATTTATTATCAAATTTATTATCTTCTTAGCTAATACATTCTGTCACACATTCCTGAAGATGGAATAGCCTTGAAACTTAATACTTTAAAACTGTGTTGGAAGTCTCCTAAAATAACACTAATTTATGGAATAACTTGTAAGTGCTGAGTCTTATATATGCATATTATATCAAATCATAAATTCTGTGATATAATTTTGAGTATTGAAACTTTATAAACAGGAAAACCAAGGTCTCTAATTACACAGTAATAAATGGTCAAACCACAATCTAAATCTTGTTCTACTGCTTTCAAAGTCCCTATTGTTCATTCACTACTTCTCACAATCTCTCTTGCATTAACACATGGTTATAACATTGTTGGTAACTGATATATACTTGATAGTGGAACTTCAGTCTGATTTTGCTGAAACTGAAGAATCCTTCTTGTATGATAACATGTTTCCTAAAGATGAATTAGAGAAAGTTTTGGGAAAAGCCTTTTCTCTACCCATGATTTGTAATTCATGTTAATGAAAAATCCTACTGGGTATAAAGTGAAAATTACAATTAATTATATATTTGGAGACTTACTTATTTTGAAAATATATTATACAACATTAAGATTCTCTAATAAATGTGAGGACTATGGCCATTATATGCTTAGCAGCGCAAGCTTGATATTATAGAAATGATTAATGAACACATTTTATAAAGCTTAAGGAAGATAGGAAGAAAGTTCCTACTAAACATTTGTTAAATAAGAAGTTAAAATATTCTATACACTCAGTTTAACAGTCCATGCTAAACTGATTAACATTCCTGCCTTTAGCATTTCACCATATTTAAAAAATAAAATTAAACAAGCATCTCACATTTTTTCAAGACAATTTTCTCTTTTTCATTTAGTAAATTATTAGCAGAAAAATGACTAGGTGAGTCCAATTCTTTGTGTCTCTCTCATTATCAGAAAGTAACTATATTATGGAGAAGAAAAACAGATGGAAATAATACAAGATGCACTTTGTATCCTTGTATTTAATATTTATAAAAATCCTGCAAAGTAATTGTTATTCTAATAAATTAACATTTCATGAAATTAAGCTTTAGAAGTGCAGTAACTTGTCAGACAACAAAGTAGTGGTAGAGTGGAATGGGGCTCCAGGGACATCTGATTTTGTGACAGTGATAGACCCTTGCTTTCAAATGGAGTTTTAAATGCAGGAGACCTGGGTCAGGAAGATCCCTTGGAGAAGGGAATGGTTGGTTACCCACCCTCATACGCTTCCCTGGAGAATTCCATGGATAATAATGTAGTGTAAGTGCATCAGTTAACCATGTTCAGAAAATGCTGAGTAACAAATCACTCCAAAACTCAGGCTTAAGACAAGAATCACTTATCTTCAAACATCTGCAGAGTGGCTGGTGTCAGCAGCTCTGGCCTGAACTTTTCTGTAGCAAATGCCTTCTGAAAGTCTCTTACCCCGCTTCTGGAAGGAGCAGGCCAGTATAGGCATGTCTGGTGATGGTAGAAGCATATGCATTAGCAGCTCAGTTTTTCCAGTGCTTTGTCTGCACCATATTTCTAATATCCCATTGTTTGAAGCAAATGCCTCTGGTGAGATATTACATGGCACACACAGTTGCAGCCACTGTAACATCACTTACCAAATGGCAGATATAGAGAAAGATGGAGAATCAGAGTCCAGGAATACAATTTACCACAGGAGGGGATAAACACTTCTACATCAACAGTCCACTGCAAGAATGAGTCAAGAAGTCCTGGAAAGCTTGCTAAAATTACAAAGTTTGGGCTACCTCCAGAGTTTAAAATCCTTTAAATATTTATTTTAATAAGTATGCCAGTGATTGCAAAGCCAGGTGTCCATATCCTGAGAAATGTTTCTATATTCAGCCCCGTAATAGTTCTCACAGAAATGTCTTATTCAATGTACCAACCCAAGACCCATTCACCTAATAACGTCACATTTGTGACTCAATAATCAGAAACTCAGTTTCCTACTCTAGGTCCAGAAATGCCGTTCTTAAAATACTTTAATAACAGATTTGTTGTTAATACTTTAATGATATTTTGATATCATGCCAAATAAAACAATTGGTTGTTGATGATCTGGTAATAGCCAATCTGAAAAGAATTATCAATGTGCAACTTGACTTTGGATTGCAAGGTAAGACAATGAGAAGAGACACATATATGAAGTAATCAATTGACAGATTACTCTTTCTACTTATTCTGAAGCCTTCATGTGTAAAACCCCCTAACTTTTCTGTTATATTGATAATGAAAAAGAAAAAAAAGACTGGCCAAAGTAGAATTTGATAATAATATGAAGCAGCAGGTGCTTAAATTTCTTCAAAATTATTTTTCAAGTTCTCTCTTTCAACAACCCCTTTTAATTCTATGATTTTATGAGGAGGTATGAACTATGAGGTGCTAGTCTCTAATGCTTTGTGTCTGTTAGACTTTCCTCCAGAAAATTGCAGGTTTGTTGTTGTTGGTGGTGATGTTTTTCTTTTCAAGACAAGAGTCAACAGGGGTGGCATGAATTGATGATGAGCACTGAAGCTGAACCTCTGTCCCCAGTTCTTCAGGCACTCTGTCTAACAGTTCTAATCCCTTGAATCTATTTCTCTCCCACTGTATAATCATAAGAGATGTGATTTAGGTCATACCTGAATGGTCTAGTGGTTTTCCCTACTTTCTTCAATTTAAGTCTGAATTTGGCAATCACACAGATTTTGGAGCTCCAAAGTCACTGCAGATGGTGACTGCAGCCACGAAATTAAAAGATGCTTGGTCCTTGGAAGAAAAGTTTTGACCAACCTAGACAGCATATTAAAAAACAGAGACAATACTTTGCCAACAAAGGTCCATCTAGCCCAGGCTATAGATTTTCCAGTAGTCATGTATGGATGTGAGAGTTGGACTATAAAGAAAGCTGAGCACCTAAGAATTGATGCTTTTGAACTGTGGTGTTGGAGAAGACTCTTGAGAGTCCCTTAGACTGCAAGGAGATCAAACCAGTCCATCCTAAAGGAAATCAGTCTTGAATATTCATTGGAAGGACTGATTTTGAAGCTGAAACTCCAATACTTTGGCCACCTGATGTGAAGAACTGACTCATTTGGAAAGACTCTGATCCAAGGAAAGACTGAAGGCAGGAGGAGAAGGGGACCACAGAGGATGAGATGGTTGGATGGCATCACAGATTCAATGGACATGAGTTTGAGTAAACTCTGGGAGTTGGTGATGAACAGGGAGGCCTGGCGTGCTGTAGTCCATGGGGTCCCAAAGAATGGGACACAACTGAACTGAACTGAACTGAACTGAAGCTAAAGTAGTTTCAGAAAGCAGAAGGAGAGGAAACTATGATGTATTGGAAGTCTTTTCTACAGAAACAGTCAAACCAAACATTTATATCTGACCTGAACTGAGAGAGGTAAATTAAGTCTTCTATTTTTAGAATGTTTTATCTATTTTGCTTTGTATTTCCTATTTTCCCCCATTTCCTGAAAGCTCTGGCTAAGATTTTCGTCATGGAGAAATTGGTGACTATTCTATTTTTATTGCCAATTGTGATGTGTGCTTTAGAATGATAAAATATCCCTTATATATGTGTTTTCTTCCTTATACATTTTTATTCCTAACCTCACTTATCTAGTACTATTTTTGTAATATCTGTTTTTCTTTTCTCTTTGTTTGCATTTGTTTATACTTTTGCTGGTAAAATAGGCAAAAATATTACTGGATGTCCCACCTAGTATATTCTTTTCTGTTATTCACACCATTCATTGCCTCTGAACTATTTTACAAACTGATCACAAGGTAAATGATTCTTGTATATAGAAAGCAAAAATAAAAAAAGATCAGTGAAGATGTAATGAATTATTTTCTTATAGGTAATGATCAGTTTTTCACCTATATATAAATTCATTTCAATATTCCTGACTGCCCTGTATGTGTGTGTGTGTGTGCTTTTGAAATCTACTTTGAAGCAATTCTAATATTTTATTGGCTTCATCATTAGTTAATTACTTAAATAAAATATTTGGTATATGTTGATTTTATATGTATAGGTCTATCAAAAATAGTTTTCCTTCATCACTTTTATTTCCAGACTTTTTGAATTATGTTGTCTCAACTGCATATTTTGATACAGTATTTATTTTGTTTTGTTTTTTGATCCAGTCTATATTTTCTTTCATATTTACATTTAACATTTTAATATAAATGATAAATTTTATCTTTGTTGAATTACATGTATATTATTATTTTTATTTTAACCTATACTTATTAGTGTATAATAAAATATTTTACAGTGTTGTCTTTTCCTATAGATATCCCATTTTTCCCTTGTTTGTATGGAAGCTAAATAATTTCCTTAAGAACAGCTAATATAAATAATAGAACTGAGAAGCAGAGGAAAAACAACAGTCCTTAAGCATGTTAAAAAAAACAACTCACTCCACTTATTTTGAGAGAAATGCTAAGCACAGTCACACTGAGAAGACAATTTTCACCTATTGTGTTGGTGAAAATCCAACTTAGACAAAAAAACTGAAAACTGGAAAAATCGGCTCTTCATATATTGTTGATGTGAGTTGAAAATAATAAAACGTGTAAACGGCAACTTGTAAATATCTGTCAAAATTGAAAATGCTTTTAATGTTTAACCTAGCAATCCCACCTCTTGGTATCTTAAAAAATACCCATACACATTTGACAGATGGACAAATTATGTACTGCAGTACTGTTTTCAAATAACAAAATAACAGGCACAAAACAAATGTTCATCAACAGAGGACTAGTTACATAAACCAAGGGGCAATATACAGTGTGATACTGAGCTTATCTCAAAAAATGAAAACAAAAAAATCTCTGTATATGTTAATGGGGGAAAGTGAAAGTCGCTCAGTCATGTCCAACTCTTTGCGACTTCATGGACTATACAGTCCATGGAATTCTCTAGGCCAGAATACTGGAGTGGGTAGCCTTTCCCTTCTCCAGAGAATCTTCCCAACCCAGGGATTGAACACAGGTCTCCTGCCTTACAGGTGGATTCTGTACTAGCTGAGCCACAAGGAAAGCCCTGTTAATGGGGGAGGCGACCCCAAAACTCAAGGATTGTCAAGTAAAAAAATAAAAGTATTAATATGGGATATACAGTATGCTACCTTTTATAATTAAAAGGGTAAACAATACTAATATAGACCCATACTTACTTTTACCTACTTAAGGAAAAGTTATACATGGGGAAAACATCAAAAATATTACTTCTAAACCTTCCTGACTTCAGGTTATACTACAAAGCTACAGTCACCAAGACAGTATGGTACTGGCACAAAAACAAAACTATAGATCAAGGAACAAGACAGACAGCCCAGAAATAAATCCATGCACCAATGGTACCTTAGTTTTGACAAAGGAGGCAAGAATATGCAATGCGGAAAAGACAGCCTGTTCAGTAAATGGTGTTGGGAAAACTGGACATGTAAAAGAATGAAATTAGAAAACTTCCTAACACCATATACAAAGATAAACTCAAAATGGATTAAAGACCTAAATGTAAGACAGAAACTATAAAACTCTTAGAGGAAAACATAAGCAGAACACTTGATGACATAAATCAAAGCAAGATCCTCTATGACCCACCTAGAATAACGGAAATAAAAACAAAAGTTAACAAGTGGGACCTGATTAAACCTAAAAGCTTTTGCACAGCAAAGGAAATGATAAGCAAGGTGAAAAGACAACCCTCAGAATGCAAGAAAATAATAGCAAATGAAAAACTGACAACAGATTAATTTCCAAAATATACAAGCAGCTCATAGCTAGAGCACATGAAATAAAATGAATGATTTTATACTTCTAGGAATAACATGTGTTATCTATAAAAACATAGTAATTAGCTACATTCTTCACATATTCTCTCCATTTACACAATGCTCTAGATTTTTCTAGGGCATAATTTCTAAAAATGTATATCAAACTTTTACTCCTCCTATAACACTGCTCACAAAAATTGCTCAGATCAAATGTATCTCTAAGTACTATATTCTATGTCCTTCAGAAAATCAAAACTATTGACATCTCAAAGCCTCTAAGGATTCCTGAACTAAAGAAATCAATTAAGGTTGTTTGAGATGTCTCCTTAATAAATCATGTAAACATAGAATTATTTATTATTATGACAGTATTTCATTGAAAATTATGTTTATGTTATTTGCCAACTTTTCTAACTAAACTTACAAATCTAATGAAGACTATGCAGTCAATTTAGCACTGATTATGACCAGGTAGCAAGGATGTCCATCATTTTCTCCAAATAACTGTAGTCCTCAATGCTTTCATGTTTATCAATTTAAAATAATTCAGTCATTTTAAATTTTAGGCAATGGTTTGCTAAATAAAAATCACCTAAATAACATGGTCTTAAAAATATCCATTCTACAGCTTCTCTGCTACCTCAACTTTATTTTCAAAACAGGTTATGAATAAACAAATGATAAAAGGTAAGCAAAAAGTTTTAGAATTAAAGACAAGATACTATAGTAGAAAATGCTTAGACTTGGGTCTAGACACTTCTGGTTTTCAATCTTACATGTGCTACTTATAAACTATATGAAAGTTAACAATTATCTTTTCTACATTTTGATTTTCTCATCCATAAACATGTGGACATGCAACTTGCCTGACTGTTATCAGAACTACACAAAATGTGTATTAATCGCTTGACATGATATCTGTCATATGATGAGAATCAAGTTATATTTCTTCCTCCTCAGGAAATTTAAGCAACAATGAGTTATCCCTTATTAATTTATGATTAATTATAAAACATATACAAAGTTGTTAGGACAGCCACTGGTGGAAGCAAACTGGCTTGAAATTAAAAGAAGGGGGAAAAAAATAATTAAAAATGAAAAGATGTCTTGAGGGCTAAATATTTCTCTAGGCATAAAACAAGCTAACAAAACTTTGCAGCTATACTACCAATATGGACCCTTTTTTACAGAAAAGGAAGCAGGAATATGGGGCAGAGCTAAGAGCCCCAAAGTGAAGTGAAGTCACTCAGTCATGTCCAACTCTTCGCAACCCCATGGACTGCAGCCTACCAGGCTCCTCCATGGGATTTTCCAGGCAAGAGTGCTGGAGTGGATTGCCATTTCCTTCTCCAGGGGATCTTCCTGACAAAGAACTACACAAATAGGTAAACTAGGTTCCTAATAAGCGTATGCTCCCTGCTGGGGAACAGAGGATTTAGAGCATCTATTTTTTTCTATCCCTTTTTGATTGAGTGTCTATTAGGGTCATTCCATCACTATCTCCTAACTGACTTGTTTATTAGAGTAGATAACTTTCTTCTTAGACCGCAAAAAGCAAACAAACAAAAATAAACATGTGAAGCCAGCCCTTCGGAGCCTCAATCACACCTGGACATGCTATTGAAACTTTTGAAACTGTGTACCTTAAGCCTGAACTTGATGCTGAAGCAAGATACAACTTAGTGGTCTTGAAAGAAGGGGCTAGTATATTTTTACATCTCTGATGGTATTTTTACATCTCTGATATATTTTTACAATTTTCTGACCAAAGGGCAGACTGTAGTGGACTCAAGTTGGACCAAATTTGCTGTCATTCCCCATTTTTAATCTAACCTGGCCTGAGATTAGCTGTGCTTGGTAAAATGAGACAAAAGCAACGCTGTGTAACTTCTTAGAGTGAACAGTAAATGGGTTTTTAAGAAATCAGCAGTGCAACTTTTTGTTTCTCTCTTCCATGATCGGCTTCCAGGATCTAAAAAGCACGAACCTTGCAGGAGGTCACCTGGAGGAGAACTGAGGTGCTCTAGTTAAAGGCCCCAAATGACGGTCAGTGCTAAGTATCAGCCCTGTGAGGAGGTCTCCCAGGCAACTACAGCTCCAGCCAACAGCACAGAAAACAGAGCTTTCCAGCTGAGCACAGCCAACCTTAGTCATCAGAGACAATGAAGAGCTATTTTTTTTCTTTCAAATTACTAAGTTTGGTGGTATTTTTCTTTTTATCTAGAGTCATAGCTACATAGTCATAATATTTGTTAAATGAACCCTAAGGGTAGAAAATATGTTTTTCATAACATATCTGTGAATTTTCAAAAATTAAAGACTTCTCAACATGCTACAAACTCTCCTTTTGTGGTCTATCTCCTGAAAAGTAGCAAAACTGTCACAGCTTTCAGAGTAACATGCATTGGTTAAGACAGAGTTATTTGAAATGAAAAATGCCTGAGCTTGGAACTTACCCTAACCACTTATTAATAAGCTAAGATAAGCTAAGTCGCTTCAGTCGTGTCCGACTCTATGCGACCCCATAGATGGCAGCCCGCCAGGCTCCCCCGTCCCTGGGATTCTCCAGGCAAGAACACTGGAATGGGTTGCCATTTCCTTCTCCAATGCATGAAAGTGAAAAGTGGA
This sequence comes from Tragelaphus eurycerus, assembly GCA_935064755.1. Classification (NCBI taxonomy): domain Eukaryota; kingdom Metazoa; phylum Chordata; class Mammalia; order Artiodactyla; family Bovidae; genus Tragelaphus; species Tragelaphus eurycerus. The sequence continues at coordinate 13,071,735 of CAKXYN010000043.1, forward strand.
AGTGAAGTCGCTCAGTCGTGTATGACTCTTCGCGACCCCATGGACTGCAGCCTACCAGGCTCCTCCGTCCATGGGATTTTCCAGGCAAGAGTATTGGGGTGCCATTGCCTTCTCCGACTTATTAATAGTGAAAACTGATTAAACTATTTAACATTTTAGAGCCTCTATTGTCACTTCTTAAAATAAAGATAATCATACCCATTGTACAGGATATGTGTGAGTATTACATGAAATAAGATATAAAAATCACCCATCAAGAATTCCATAAGCACAGGAATTTGCTTTATTCAATACTGTTAACTGATACTATTATTATCCGGCAAGAGAGACAGTGGCTCCTTGTGTTGGGGCCATAAAATGATTCTTTTTCTTCCACAGCGGGAGAGGGAGAATGATAGAAGATGTTGTTACGAGGTTTCCCTGGTGGCTCAGATGATAAAGAATCTGCCTGCAATGCAGGAGACCCTGGTTCAGTCCTGGGGTCAGGAAAGATCTCCTGGAGGAGGAGGAAATGGCAACCTGCTCCAATATTCTTGCCTGGAGAGTCCCATGGACAGAGGAGCCTGGGGGTTTACAGTCCATGGGTTGCAAAGAGTTGGACACAACGGAGCTACTAGGCACATGCACATTGTTACTGTAACTTAAACGAAGAATGTTGAGGGTTGTTCTACTGGGGAGGATTTTACTTTTCCATGACTAGTGAACACTCTTGGAAATTTCACCAAACAGTTTCTTGGCACCTGGAATTGGGGAAGTCATTTTATAAAGCCATGCATGCACATCCCTCCATCCCAGCACGGGATGTGTTAATAGGTACATGATGGCAGAAAGGGTGAATCTGACTCCTCTAAACCTAGATGGATGGGTTCCTTGTCTTAGTAGGAAGACGCTCAGTCAATACAAATCCTAACTCTATTTCACTGGCATACGCTGTGAGGGAGGAGCCATTATGATTAGCCATCCAAGTATCGAACAATAGACAGCTCTTCACTATTTACCTCCTAAAATAAATACAAGTTATAAATCTAAAACATTCCAGAGGAGGAAAATAGTAAGAGCTAGAAATCTGATAGAATTGTACAAAGCATGAGAATTCAGTTGTGTTTTTTGTCAGTGCCAAACATAGTCTGTTTGTTCCGCAAACATTAATAAATTGACAGGGGCATCTTTTCAGAACCCAGTCCCCTCGTATATATAGTCTATGACATGTTCCATAGCCCTATCTGATCACTTTATGCCTGTGTGAAAAATGGATCCAGATCCACTGTGGTCTAGTGCTTCTCCTAGGGGCACCACTTTGAAATCTATTTCTGAGTGAGGATGAAAAGTACTTAAGGGCATATGAAGAGTTGAGAAGGTTTAATGCCTGCAGTGGCTTTCAAAGTGTGGTCCCCAGGCAAGCAGCATCAGCATCTCCTGAAGCTTGTCAGCAATAAAAATTATCCACCTGCTAATTCAGAAACTCTGGGAATGGGTCCAGTAAGCAGTGTTTGAACAATCTCCCCAGGTTATCCCTAACACTTGAAGTTTGAGAACTGTCAGCGCAATGGACTTAGGTAAGGAAAAATTAAAAAATAAAAACAAAAATACCATGATCTCTTAGAAATATGACTTTCAAGATTGATTCTATAAGATAGCAAGGAAAAGCACAAGTATCAGTCCATACTGAGAGTTGAAAACTGCTACTTCTAGAATCAGAAAGAACTGGAATTAAAGCATGACTCTCTACTCTTCTCTGATTTTATTTAACTTTTCTTGATGCTATCTTATGGTCTGTGAAATGGAAATAATAATGTCTCCCTTAGTATGAATTATTTCAAATAACATATATAAAATGTCTAGTATAAAGCTATCCAGTATTCATTCAATTCATTTCAGTGTTTGCTGAAGATCAGGAAGCAACTTCAACTCAAGAGAACTATAAGATGTTTGCTTCAGGGTAGATAGAGGGATATGAGGAACAGAGACACGAAAATGAAAGAAAAATATAGGCATTGATTAGTTTCCTGATTTCTTATCACTCAGGCAGCTTCTTCACAGACTAGCATGGAGAGGTAGATTTACCTGTGGCAGAGGAGAGCCTGTGTTCATTTGCTGAATTTAGGGCCTTATTCTTTTCAGTTATTGAATGCCTGCCCATGAAGGAACTGTGTCAGTAAATGAAGGTGAAACAGATTATTGAAAAAGAGGCAGCATAGGATAATAATTAAGAACTAGAGCTTGGAACCAATCTGCCTGGTTTTGAATCCAAACCTATTATCTATCTATTGTGTGACTTCAGGGAAGTCACTGAACCTCTGGGGTCTCTGCTTTTTCATCTTTATTATTAAAAGGTGGTAATAATATCCAACACCCTGTAGGACTGCAGTCAGAATAAAATGAATTAATATACATTAAAAGTGAGATGAGTATTCCAGCAGCACAGGTTCTTAATAAATGTGGATTATGGTCATCGCCTGCCAGGCTGGTAGAATTCAATCCTTGACAGGCTTTTCCTAACATCCCAATGTCTTTGAGATTAAGTCCAGAATTCTAGCCTTGCAGATCTCTAGTCTGGCGCTTCTCAATCTTTAATATGAATAGGATCACTGGAAATTCATGTTAAAATGCAAATTCAGATTCGAGAACTCTGGTAGGGCCTGTTTCTGCATTTCTAACAAGCTTCCAGGTGAGGTCCATGTTATTGAAAACAAACCTCGAGTTCATTGCAAAACCACATTCTAATTCCAACTTTGAATGTAGCCCATTGCAAAGCTGGAACAACATTTTAATAGCGGTCCCTAAAATAGCTGTGGGAAGAATGACTAATCTTGCTCACTTAGAAATCAGGCAAACTTATAAGTATGTCTTGGTGATAAGGAAAGATAAACTCGAAGACAAGAGAAAAAGGTAAGCATCTTCTGTGTTCTGACTTTGATGTCAAGGGCACAGAGCTTGAATCTGATCTCCACAGTGGCAGGAGACAAGAGAAGAGACTGAGAAGCAGAATTGATAAGAGTTGCAGGGCAGGGAAGAAAGCTTTTACTAACTGCTGTGCTGAGAGCTCGACCACAGAGATGGGGGGAATACAATTCATGGGCATGGAGTTACAGTAGCAGGAAGTAATTTTTACAGATTCTTACACATCTTACACTGAATTGTGGTGGAACATTATTGCAATACATGTTGGCTGAGCAGAATTCAATTTATTTTATTATGTCATTTTATTTTATTTTTAGACATAGTATTTGCAGCAGTTATTATAAAGATGAAATGAATTAATAAAGTTTTGAGAATAGAATTGTTCAGGGTATGCAATACATGTTAGTTAATATTAGCCATTATTATTACTAAGGGATTTTATCTTAGATAAAATGTTTATTATAAGAAAAAAAATAAAAGATAAGTTCTATGTGTTATTTATTTTAATAGTACAGAAACTTTAATATATTAAGATGAAACATGTTGATATATGGCAAAACCAATACAATATTGTAAAGTTAAAAAAATAAAATAAAAAAGATGAAACAGGTAAAAGGCATTGCTCAAAGCCACATTATGTACATGAGGTATAACTGGATTGGATTTCATCTGTCCAGACTCACAGGCACAGAAAAGAGAATTATGGTTGCCAAGCAGGGGTGGGAAGGAAGAAGCATGGGGTGGGACTTTGGGGTTAGCAGATGAAAAGTATTATAGAAAAAGTAGATAAACAACAAGGTCCTACTGCATACCACAGGGAACTATATTCAATATCCTGTGATAAACCACAATGGAAAAGTATATGAAAAAAGAATGCATATGTATGTATAACTGAGTTATTTTGCTGTACAGCAGATATTAACACAACATTGTAAATCAACTATACTTCAATAAAATCAATTAAAAAAAAAAAAACCCCACTCCATCTGTCCAGATTTAAAAGTCTACATGCTTCGACAACGGCATGCTGACTGGTTTAAGCCAAACTACATTTTAGGCTATAGTTTTCTCATCTATCAATTGATGATATCATCCTTAAGCAGCTAGGGGATCATTTATATATCAAAGTATAAATGTATATTAAACATTTTACAGATATAAATTATAATTGAGTTCAGGGATCAGTTATATTTGTTTTCAACTACATACACATTCTCAACAACTATAATATTTTTAATTAGATATATCTCATAAATTAATTGTACTATATATTACAGTTACATCAACAAGCTAAAAAGAGGAGAAAAACACATTTGATTAATATCTATGTCTTTCAACTCATACAGCAATGATAACAAGAACAAAATTACTGCAAACAGTAAACCCCAGACATATTAGCCTTCTTGCAGTTTCTCTAAGATGCCATAAAATTTCCCAATTTATGATATTTTTGGTGTTTATTTGCCTGGAAGACTCTATCCCAGGGTCTTGACATGGCTAACTCCTGAGTTTTTCTATCATCCATGTCCCAGCTGCAATGTCGTTTTAAAATATTCATTGGGCTTCTTGATCATTAATCTTACTTCTCTGTCTTCATTTTCACATCTAAATGTTCCATACCTGTGTATGATGTATACCATTTTAATCTTTTGAATGCTCATCACTATCTTAAATCTTGTTGCTATGTTGTTTCTCTGTTGGTTGAATGTTTTCTTCCAAGGAGTGGTGGTGGTTTAGTCTAGGTCATGTCCAACTCTTGTGACCCATGGACTGTAGCCCACTAGGCCCCTCTGCTCACGATCTTTTTCAGGAAAGAATACTAGAGTGGGTTACCATTTCCTTTTCCAGGGATATTCCCAACCCAGGGTTCAAACCCATGTCTCCTGCATTGGCAGGCAGATTCTTTATCATTTAAGCCACCAGGTAAGCCCTCTTCCAAAGACAGTGAGTATCAGAGTATAAGCATCTTGAGAGCACGGACTTCCCTTCCCTGCCAAATTTGGACTGTGGACCCTAAGCATGGACTTGACACATAGCTAGTCCCTCAATAACCCTCAATAACCATCTCTCTAATGAGTAAAAATAAGTAAGACATTACCCCTGACATCATGAATCTCAAAACATCAAAATGTCAACAACTCCTAGACAGGCTTAGAATAATTTAAAATGCTATTCTTTGCAGGTGGAGACAATGCCTTGTTCCAAAATTAGCAGCAGTTAAACATTTATTTTTACAGAACTTTTAGGTCTGTGATGACATTTTTGCTACATAGATTTTGGCATATAAGAATAAGGTGAGACAAGGACCTACAATAAACGACATGTCAGCCTTGTATGGGTTTTGCTGAATGTAAGTTCATTGTTTGGAACACAGAAGTTCTGTGTTCAGAGCTCTAATTTTAGACAGCCCTTGTAGCTATGAGTGAACTTGGAAGTAATGTTCCATCAGTATTTCTTCACTTAAATTATGAGTGAAATTTAATCAATCTTAAAAATAATTTAAAAACAGAATCAATCTTAAACTGAATACAATGGATATACATTTTATGTGTCCTTACTATATATAAAACAATAATGCTGTATATTATCCTCCAATAAAAAATTATGCTGTATATGAAATCAACTTTATTAACTATGAACTTTCTAAATGTTGCAATCCACTTAATTTATCATATGCATAAACCTAATGTTTTCTCTAAGTTATTAGCAGGAGAGAAATGCTTGTCAGGAATGGAGAAGGGATTTATTAGAGAAAAAAGTCACAATCTGGTACTGCTATGACTCTATATATTGTGCTTATAGTTACTCAACTATATTTCTATGAAAAGATTAAGTCAAAGGATATATAGAATTTATTTTCAGTTTTGTATTGGAAAGGGAAAAAAGTGTTTTGTCAGAAGTCCGAGTCTTAGCACTGCTTTTTTCACATCCAAGTATTTCATTTTGAAAGAAATGTTCAACTGTATCAAGCCTCAATATATAATAATAAACTGTGAAAACAGAACTGCGGGGATGATGTGGCATAAGAATGATCTGTCTACAAATAATCTTTGATTGCCAGTAAAAATGATAAAAGCAGGTTTAATGTTAATACCCATCACATGGCACATACTATGCAATTAATAACTGCACCTGAAATTAACAGAATGTATTTCTGTGTTTCAGTGTTCACTTTTAAATTTTACACATATTGTTAATATTTAAATCAAAAGTACCCCTCTTTGTATTCCTTCGAAATGTGTCTTTGAATCGATGGTTTTACCTTTCCTTTAGGGTTATCTTATGCCCGTGTTTTTGTCAGTTATCAGCAAAGAAATAAGATTCTCTGTGTATTATTCATCTCAGTGTCCAAACATTTCCTGAATACTAAATCTGTTCAGATAAAGATTTGTATAAAGTTCTAGGAAGGGAACAGAAATGACTGAAATATGGTCCTCTCCTGTTAAAGACATACACATTGCTATGAGAATACTGTGAATAGATGAAAGAATAATTCACCGAAGAAGTAACATTTGAGATATGTTCCTTGGAGAGTGGAAGGAATTTTGATATATGGAAGGTAGCTTAGTGATAATGGCAGATAAGCTAAATCATGGAACATAGGCAGAAAAATTCACAGTGAAATTTAAAACTTTTGAGAAAGTGATACGGGGATGGGATGTATTAGGATTGCCAAAAAGTTTGCTTGGGTTTTTTAATCACATCAAATACCAAAATCCCCAATGAAATGTTTGGTGAACCCTATAAATACAACAAAAAATGTACAAAAAAGATCTTCACGACCCAGATAATCACGATGATGTGATCACTGACCTAGAGCCAGACATCCTGGAATGTGAAGTCAAGTGGACCTTAGAAAGCATCACTATGAACAAAGCTAGTGGAGGTGATAGAATTCCAGTGGAGCTATTCCAAATCCTGAAAGATGATGCTGTAAAAGTGCTGCACTCAATATCCCAGCAAATCTGGAAAACTCAGCAGTGGCCCCAGGACTGGAAAAGGTCAGTTTTCATCCCAATCCCAAGGAAAGGCAATGCCAAAGAATGCTCAAACTACCGCACAATTGCACTCATCTCACACGCTAGTAAAGTAATGCTCAAAATTCTCCAACCCAGGCTTCAGCAATATGTGAACCATGAACTTGCTGATGTTCAAGCTGGTTTTAGAAAAGGCAGAGGAACCAAAGATCAAATGCCAACATCCTCTGGATCATGGAAAAAGCAAGAGAGTTCCAGAAAAACATCTATGTATGCTTTATTGACTATGCCAAAGCCTTTGACTGTGTGCATCACAATAAACTGTGGACAATTCTGAAAGAGATGGGAATACCAGACCACCTGATCTGCCTCTTGAGAAATTTGTATGCAGGTCAGGAAGCAACAGTTAGAACTGGACATGGAACAACAGACTGGTTCCAAATAGGAAAAGGAGTACGTCAAGGCTGTATGTTGTCACCCTGTTTATTTAACTTATATGCAGAGTACATCATGAGAAACGCTGGGCTGGAATAAACACAAGTTGGAATCAAGATTGCTGGAAAAAATATCAATAACCTCAGATATGCAGATGACACCACCCTTATGGCAGAAAGTGAAGAGGAACTAAAAAGCCTCTTGATGAAAGTGAAAGTAGAGAATGAAAAAGTTGGCTTAAAGCTCAACATTCAGGAAACGAAGATCATGGCATCCAGTCCCATCACTTCATGGGAAATAGATGGGGAAACAGTGGAAACAGTGTCAGACTTTATTTTTCTGGCCTCCAAAATCACTGCAGATGGTGACTGCAGCCATGAAATTAAAAGACGCTTACTCCTTGGAAGGAAAGTTATGACCAATCTAGATAGCATATTGAAAAGCAGAGACATTACTTTGCCAACAAAGGTTCATCTTGTCAAGGCTATGGCTTTTCCTGTGGTCATGTATGGATGTGAGAGCTGGACTGTGAAGAAGGCTGAGCACTGAAGAATTGATGCTTTTGAACTGTGGTGTTGGAAAAGACTCTTGAGAGTCCCTTGGACTGCAAGGAGATCCAACCAGTCCATTCTGAAGGAGATTAGCCCTGGGATTTCTTTGGAAGGAATGATGCTCAAGCTGAAACTCCAGTACTTTGGCCACCTCATGGGAAGAGTTGACTCATTGGAGAAGACTCTGATGCTGGGAGGGATTGGGGGCAGGAAGAGAAGGGGACGATAGAGGATGAGATGGCTGGATGGCATCACTGACTCGATGGGCGTGAGTTTGGGTAAACTCTGGAAGTTGGTGATGGACACGGAGGCCTGGTGTGCTGCGATTCATGGGGTCACAAAGAGTCGGACACGACTGAGCAACTGATCTGATCTGATCTGATAAATACAAGGCTGAATGTTAAGTTTGAGGGAGGATAACAAAGAAGCACTAAGCTTTTTGTTTTTGTTTTCCTTAAAATCAATGACCATTAAAACTTTTGAACTGGAAAGTGGCAAAATTCGTGATTTTCTTGACTTTATCTTTCTTTTCCTTTTCTTGTAAATCAGTCTCTAAATGTTCTCATCTTAATATTTCTTCTATCTTAGCATATATTGAATCCTTTTTCTCTTCTCTGATACATACCAGTTTCCTAATGCCTTTATTTGATTTACAAAAATTCCTCCTATAGCTATCCTTTTTCATTTCCAATCCATTCTCCACGCCACAGCTGATAGTCTTTGTAAAATGTACACTTCCCATGCCACTTCTCTGCTTTGAAAATCTGTACTAGTTTCCCGATATTCTCAAGACTCTTGAACATGATTTATGAGCCTTCACATCCAACCCTTTATCCTCCCAGCATCTCTTCTGCAAAGAAATCTCTCCCACTCACCTCGAGAGCTTTGGCCTATCTTCTTCCGTCTGAAGTTCATTTCTCTGACCCTGTTCATCTTTAGAGCTCACTCCTCCAGGAAGCATTCCTCATTAAGCATCACCTCCTCTGTACTCCCAGTGCCCTATTTGTCATACTACAGCAGGATATTTACATGGCTAATCCACTCACACAAACCTACATAGTCCATGAGGCTCGGCCATGTTCACCTTGCTCATTGTTAAAAATTTCCAGGAATAAGTATACTGCCTGACAAATGTATATGTGTAGGTTTTAAATATATATGCATGATCTAGATGCATACAGAATATATAAATAATGTGGAAACTGAATAAGTGATGAAGATATGCTTTTCTAATCGTGTATTACTGAAAAGTTTTAGATCTTGAAATTAATGAACAAATTATGAATATATACATATATACCTACATATATGTATGTCAAACACTATGCCAAGTGACAGATAAAATACTACCTGTATTGATTTGACACTTATTTGTGGCTCAATAAGTAGCAGTTATTATAATTATTATTTACATAATTTATTCATTAGTTTACAAGATCTCAAACTTCTGTGTTGTTCAGTCACTCAGTCGTGTCCGACTCTTTGAAACCCCATGGACTGCAGCACGCCAGGCTTCTCTGTCCTTCACCATCTCCCAGAGTTTGCCCAAACTTATGTTCATTGAATCTGTGATGCCATTCAACCATTTTGCCCTCTGCTGTCCCCTTCTCCTCCTGCCTTCAATCTTTCCCAGCATCAGGGTCCTTTCTGAGTCTGCTCTTCACATCGGGTGGCCAAAGTATTGGAGCTTCAGCTTCAGCATCAGTCCTTACAATGAATATTCAGTATAGATTTCCTTTAGGATTGACTGGTTGGATCTCCTTGTAGTCCCAGGGACTCTCAAGAGTCTTCTCCAACACCATAGTTCAAAAGCGTCATTTCTTTGGCGCTCAGCTTTCTTTACAGTCCAACTCTCACATCCATACATGACTACTGGAAAAATCATATCTTCTATAAATTGGCTTCCCTGGTGTCTCAAATGGTAAAGAATCTGCCTGCAATGCAAGGGACCTGGATTTGATCCCTCGATTGGGAAGATCCCCTAGAGGAGGGCATGGCAACCCACTCCAGTATTCTTGCCTGGAGAATCCCCATGGATAGAGGAGTCTGGTGGGCTATAGTCCATGGGGTCACAAAGAGTCAGACAGGACTGAGTGACTAAGCACAGCCACACAGTGCACGTGCGTGCACATGCACGCATGCGTGCGTGCGCGCACACACACACATACATATATATATATATAAAGAGAGAGAGAGAGAGAGATCTATCTCTATATGTGTCTTGATTGACTGAATGTTATCCTCATAACATCCTAGAAATGCAGTTACTATTATGTTTTCCCATTTTATACACAAGGAAACTAATATTCAATGAAAATAAGTAATTTCCTTCAGGGATCACAGAGAGTCGTACATGACTGAGCAACTTCACTTCTCATGAGTCCGACTCTTTGCCACTTCTTGCTGTGAAGTCACCTGACAGTATGTTTCATCTTATCAGGGAAAAACCAGGCTTGGCCATCCACATTCACAGAGGAGTCTCCAGTGATTGCACAATAGCATTGCCTATATATAAATATTCTGAGTTTTCAATTATGCCAGCGTTTCTAACATTTTTAAATATTAAAATCTTTTCCTCTTTCCCACAAATAAAGCTTATCTATAACTCCAGTATCCAAGGCTTTTGAAAATGAACCTACTGTGGGATGGGGCAGTCCATCCCTGCTGTCCCTTGTACACTAGTGGGTCCCTGAGTAATCTCCAGGGATGCCTGTAAGATATACAGAGCATTTAATACTTTAGGGGCTCACTCCTTGCTGCCTACCATTACACGGATAAGGTCTCAGAGAAGCAATATTAAATACCTCAACTATATTTTCTTTCAACTTCTCTGCCAATATATTTGCAATATAATGCAAATATTTGCCTAGGTCCAATTAGAGGCCTAGTTATTATATCAAAAAATGAATACATGGAGATATACTGGCTTGGAGCATAGCCCAGCAGTTTTGAAGTTTGACATTTAATATTCTCCAGGCATGTGAAAGAATCTGGGAGCAGAAGTTAGAGCCAGGGTTCAGGGCGGGGGGGTGGTCTATGAAAGTTAATGATACGGTCATGTTGGGGCTCAAAGACCAGAGAGGTACTAAATTAGAACTATGCGGATATAGATTAATACCTGAGATGGACTTACTTTTTTGTACTCTAGGCAGTGTTTTTCGCCTGACACTACAATCAAGAAAAACAGCTTTAGAAACAGATAGATCTGAATTTATGACTTAGCCTTGATAGCCTTAAAAAGTAGCACTTACTTATGACTCTGTCTCTAAAGTAGGTGTTTATTTTGGGAAGTGGCCTCAAGAACAGGAATGAAGGATTAAAAGACTGAATAAGGAATATGGAAAAATCCATCAAAGTGCACAATACTGCTTCCAGCAACTAAGGATCAATTTTCCCCAGGGCATCTCTAAGAGCTTGAGTAGCATGGTTAGTAGCATATGTTTTGAATTTGTCTGCATTTTATTCATGGAAGTGTTGTTTGTTTGAATTACTCTCTGGAAAGTCATCTTGAAACTTATTTATAGAGTCCTAGACCACAGCATTTATTGGAGTTCAATTAACACTTAATTCAAAAGTAATTAAATAAATGGTGTCCTTTTTTGATTTCTAAGGAGAAACAGAGATATAAGCAGAGAGAGAGAGAAATTAGATAAAACACTTGAATTTTAGTTATTTTCTTTGAAAGACTTTCTAGTCTACCTGAACTCAACCATTTTCAAGATTTAAATTTAGTGAAAATTCAATAGCAGAATGTTGAAAATTCAATAGCAGAAGTGGACATAATTCTGGCATCTGTCCATATGGGGATTTGGTGAATAATCACGGCCATTCACAGAAAGATTTTTGCCCACATATACCTTTATTGCATGTGGGAGTCAACTCCATTTTTCCTGACCATAGGAATCCTCCTGTGAAATAGGATAGAGGGCTTACATTGGGGAAATTATCTTCTGCCTGTTTCTCTACCTAGTAAAAATGCAGAAGGTAACAATTCTGTGTAATGTACTTTAAACGCTTAAGGCTACCCTTTGGAAAATCATGATTCCAACCTGCACTTGCAGATCTCTGTAAAAACCAAGGGGATAAAAGATATCCTTTGATGCACGTAATGAACCAAGTAGTTTACTATGAGGATTTAGGAGAATCTCCCAGGGAACAGAATGCTTTAGCCAATTTTGGAGAGATTTAGAAAAGCTCCAGATACACCGCTGGAGATTTTAATTGAGAGCAGGATTATGAAGGAAATTAAGAGTAAGAGCCTTAGCATCATGCAACCTCTCTTCTTGGAGGACAGATCCAGGTAATGGGGCACTAATCCCAGACTTACAGTGTGGTCCTGCCTCACTCTCTTTCTGGGTACAATTGAGATCTCTCTTCTGTGAACCAAGGAATATGTATCCTTGCCAAGGAACACTGGGATGCTATAACACCAGAAGTCTCCTTATAAGCCATCCAATCCAATTTGGTTCAGTTCAGTTGCTCAGTCATGTTTGACTCTCTGTGACCCCATGGACTGCAGCACACCAGGCCTCCCTGTCCATCACCAACTCCCGGAGTTTAATCAAACTCCTGTCCATTGAGTCAGTGATGCCATCCAACCATCTTATCCTCTGTCGTCCCCTTCTCCTCCTGCCTTCAATCTTTCCCAGCATCAGGGTCTTTTCAAATGAGTCAGTTCTTCGCATCTAGTGGCCAAAGTATTGGAGTTTCAATTTCAGCAAGGGACTCTCAAGAGCCTTCTCCAATACCACAGCTCAAAAGCATCAATTCTTCCACACTCAGCTTTTTTTATAGTCCAACTCTCACACCCATACATCACTACTGGAAAGAGCACAGCTTTGACTAGACAGGCCCTTGTCAGCAAAGTAACGTCTCTGTTTTTTAATATCCTGTCTAGGGTGGTCACAGTTTTTCTTCCAGGAGCAAGAATCTTTTCATTTCATGGCTGCAGTCACCATCTGCAGTGATTTTGGAGTCCCCCCTCCCCAAAATAAAGTCTGTCACTGTTTCCATTGTTTCCCCATCTATTTGCCATAATATGATGGGACCAGATGCCATAATATTAGTTTTTTCAATGTTGAGTTATAAGCTCACTTTTTCACTCTCCTCTTTCACTTTCATGAAGAGGCTCTTTAGATTTTCTTTGCTTTCTGCCATAAGTATGGTGTCATCTGCATATCTGAGATTATTGATATTTCTCCCAGAAATCTTGATTCCAGCTTGCGCTTCATCCAGTCTAACATTCCACATGAGGTACTCTACACATAAGTTAAATAAGCAGGGTGACAATATACAACCTTGACATATCCCTTTTCCAATTTGGAACCAGTCTGTTTTTCCATGTCTAGTTCTAATTGTTGCTACCTGACCTGCATACAGCTTTCTCAGGAGGCAGGTCAGGTGGTCAGGTATTTCCATCTCTTGAAGAATTTTCCAGTTTGTTGAGATCCACACACTCAAAGGCTTTGGCATAGTCAATAAAGCAGAAGTAGATGTTTTTCTGAAACTCTCGCTTTTTCGATCATCCAACAGATGTTGGCAATTTGATCTCTGGTTCCTCTGCCTTGTCTAAATCCAGCTTTAACATCTGGAATTTCACAGTTCACATACTGTTGAAGCCTGGCTTGGACAATTTTGAAAATTACTTTGCTAGCGTGTGAGATGACTGCGATTGCGCAATAGTTTTAACATTCTTTGGCATTCCCTCTCTTTGGGATTGGAATGAAAACTGACCTTTCCCAGTCCTTGGCCACTGCTGAGTTTTCCAAATTTGCTGAAATATTGAGTGCAGCACTTTCACAATATCATCTTTTAGGATTTGAAATAGCTCCAATGGAATCCCATCACCTCCACTAGCTTTTTTTGTAGTGATGCTTCATAAGGCCCACTTCACTTCACACTCCCAGATGTTTGGCTCTAGGTGAGTGATCACACCATCATAGTTATCTGGGTCATGAAGATCTTTTTTGTATAGTTCTTCTGTGTATCCTTGCTACCTCTTCTTAATATCTTCTGTTTTTGCTTCTGCAAGCTCAAGTTTCTCATTTAAAAATGGAGATCTAAGTCACTAACTTCAAGGCTACAAATCCATTTCTTAGTCTATAATTTATTTACCTATCAGAAGCATTTGATAGAGTTGATCCCTTTCTCCTTGGGTAAGCCCTTTCTTTCTTTATCTGTCTTCCAGGAAACTTTTCTGTGGCCTCTCTCTGATTCTTGTGAGGGTTAAATGAAGCAATGTATATAAAGCATTTAAATGAAGCAATGTATATAAAGCATTTAGCACAATAACTGAAACTCAACAAATGAGCAGCAAACATCCACCTCTATCATCATCATTGTTGTCATTATCATCCTCATCATCATTTATAATCCTAGTATCATGAATCTCCAGATTCTTTCTCTAGGCAAAATTATGTCCTCTTCATAATGTGTGTATTTTAGGCGCTAAAGACATAGCAATAGGGAGAAAAAAGCAGTAATGCTTGCCTTCATAGAACTCACATTCCAGTGGGAGTAGTAGGATTCTCAACAATGCATACATACACAAAAGAACATTATATGGAGGGTGAAATTTTAAATTGGAATCTCTCAAAAAACTATGTTATTAAATTTTTAAAATATATTAGAGCATGAATCATTTGGACATTAGGGTGGAGCATATTGTAGTCAAAGTAAATAACAAGTAGGAAAGTCCTGAGACAAGGATGTCCCAGAAAGATAAATGAGCACCTTGACCTTAAGGGCAGGGCCATAAGAAATGATATAGGACAGTACTCGTCAGCAGTTGTCCGGAACCTAGCTCAGCTCTTGTATGTGAGACAGGAAGGCATTAGAAGGTCTTGCACAGAAGTCTAACAAAATATTTCTGATTGCTGTGTAGAAAACAGACTATGGGAAGCCAATGATAAAAGCAAAGAAAGAAGTTAGAATGCCATTAAAGTACTTCATAGGAAATGCTAGCTGTTGGACCATAGAGGTAGCTATGAAAGTACTTGGAATAGGTTACATTTTTTAAAATATATTTTGAAGATTGAATTGATAGAATTTACTGAAGAAACAAATGTGGTATTTAAGAAAATAATATTCAAGTCAAGAATGAACTCCAGATTTTTGTCCTGAGCACCTGGAAGAATAGAGAGCTACCTGCTGATTCTATGGAAAAATGGAAAAAAACAAACATATTTTGAAACAATGTGCTCAGTTGCTCAGTCATGTCCAACTCTTCCCAAATCCATGCACTGTAGCTCTCCAGGCTCTTCTGTCCAAGGACTTTTCCAGGCAAGAATATTGCAGTGGGTTGCCATTTCCTACTCCAGGGGATCTTCCTGATCCAGGAATTGAACCTGTATTTCTTATACTAGCAAGTGGATTCTTTTTACCACTGAAACCAACTGAGACAGGGTCTATTTGGGGGCATATTAAAGCTGAATTTACTAAAGATCAAGGTGGGAAAGACAGCTAGGCAGTTGGATGCGTGTGTCTGAAGATTAAGGCATTTCAGGCGGGAAATATACATTTGGGAGTTGTCATAAATCCCTAGGACAAAATTAGGTCACAGAGAATGAGGATAGAGAGAAAAGGCAGTAGTCTAGGAGGTGAGTTCTGGGATATTCTAATATCTTAAGTACATGAAAATTGAGGAGTAAACAGCAAAAGTGATTGTAACTGAGCAGGCAGCAGTAGAAAAAACAGAAAACTTTCCCGGAAATGAAGAATGTGCTTCAATGAGAAGAAAGGAATCAATGATAACAAATTCTCTTGATAGGTCAACTAAAGACTGAGGAATTAATTAATCACTTGGAAATTTGATGTCACCTCTGTTCTGTTATTGTATATTATTTTAACATTCTTCAGTTCAGTTCAGTCGCTCAGTCGTGTCCGACTCTTGTGACCCCATGAACCGCAGCATGCCAGGCCTCCTCGTGCATCACCAACTTCCAGAGTTTATCCAAACTCATGCCCATTGAGTTGGTGATGCCATCCAGCCATCTCATCCTCTGTCATCCCCTTCTCTTCTTGCCCCCAATCCCTTCCAGCATCAGAGTCTTTTCCAATGAGTCAACTCTTCACATGAGGTGGCCAAAGTATTGGAGTTCCAGCTATACCATCAGTGCTTCCAATGAACACCTAGGACTGGTCTCCTTTAGGATGGACTGTTTGGACCTCCTTGCAGTCCAAGGGACTCTCAAGAGTCTTCTCCAACATCACAGTTCAAAAGCATCTATTCTTCAGCACTCAGCTTTCTTCACAGTCCAACTCTCACATCCATGCCTGATCACTGGAAAAACCATAGCCTTCACTAGACAGACCTTTGTTGGCAAAGTAATGTCTCTGCTTTTTAATATGCTCTCTAGGTTGGTCATAACTTTCCTTTCTTTTAATTTCATGGCTGAAATCACCATCTGCAGTGATTTTGGAGCCCCTCCCCTAAAAAAAGTCTGACACTGTTTCCACTGTTTCCCCATCTATTTCCCATGAAGTGATGGGACCAGATGCCATGATCTTAGTTTTCTGAATGTTGAGTTTTAAGCCAACTTTTCACTTTCCTCTTTCACTGTCATCAAGAGGCTTTTTAGTTCCTCTTCACTTTCTGCCATAAGGGTGGTGTCATCTGCATATCTGAGGTTACTGATATTTCTCCCGGCAATCTTGATTCCAGCTTGTGCTTCTTCCAGCCCAGCATTTCTCATGATGGACTCTGCATATAAGTTAAATAAGCAGCGTGATAATATACAGCCTTGACATACTTCTTTTCCTATTTGGAACCAGTCTGTTGTTCCATGTCCAGTTCTAACTGTTGCTTCCTGACCTGCCTATAGGTTTTTCAAGAGGCAGGTCAGGTGGTCTGGAACTCCCATCTCTTTCAACTCAAAAATATTTACAGAAGGATTTGCCTTTCTTTGTTAAATTGGTAAATGATGCAGTTTTTGTTTATCTACTTGCTCAAAAAGAAATCTAATGTCCTATAAGTGTTTTCCACCCTCACAAATAAAACTTCAATAATAGCCAAATTCCAAAGAAATTAACTGGATAAAGTTAGAACTCATGATTTGAATTTCAACTCACTTTGAATATTTAAGTAAAGTTTTTGCCATATTTGCTTTTTCTAATTTCCTATTCTTCCATTTAATGAGTATACAGAATAATTTTGTTCTAAAGCTACATTAATAGAAATTTACTGGGGCAACTCTGGGCATATTCTTACTTAGAGGTCACGGTCATTCATTTTCTTTGAATGAGGTCACCAATGTCAATTAAACTGAAGTAAGCAATTCCACTGAGCATCTTTAATTTTGTTCCATGAACACAGTGACTTTCATTAGAAAAAATATTTCATAATCAATCATGGGAGGTAGGTTTTCTTACAAACAGAAGACCCCAAGAATATTCTGGATTTTTTTCAATTTAAATTGAATCTAATCATTTAAGCTTAGTTCATTTTATATCACTTCTGGGCATAAATTTCACATATGAAATAAATATTTAGGATTTCATTCTGAATTTTTCAATTTTCTAAGATGAACATTCAAGAGGAATATTTTTTATTTATTACAGTATCACTATTATTATTCCTATCATTTAAAATTGTTTATATGTAAAGTTTTCACATATATCATTTGAACCATACAACAGTTATTTAATAAGAAGAGCAGAAGATCAGGAGTAATAATAATAATAATTGTTGTTATTATGATTTATTACTATCATTTTTATAGATATTGAGCTCAGAAATATCTAGGGACTTGTCCAAGGTTTTAAAACATGTTAGCAATGGATCTTCAATCTGGTATTTTCTGTTTACATGGTTTATAGCTTTGATATTTCCATATTAAAAATTAAATATGTAACTATATAAAATAATTGTCTTTAAATCATTAAAAAATTACAATCACATGTTCATATGAACAGTGTATGTTATAAAAATAACATATACACAATGGAGTATTTACTCAGCCATTAAAAAGAATACATTTGAATCAGTTCTAATGAGGTGGATGAAACTGGAGCCTATTATACAGAATGAAGTAAGCCAGAAAGAAAAACACCAATACAGTATACTAAAGCTTAAATATGGAATTTAAAAGATGGTAACAATAGCCCTGTATATGAGACAGCAAAAGAGACACGGATGTATAGAACAGTCTTTTGGACTCTGTGGGAGAGGGAGAGGGTGGGATGATTTGGGAGAATGGCATTGAAATATGTATAATATCATACATGAAACGAGTCACCAGTCCAGGTTCAATGCACGATACTGGATGCTTGGGGCTGGTTCACTGGGACGACCCAGAGGGATGGTATGGGGAGGGAGGAGGGAGGAAGGTTCAGGATGGGAAACACGTGTATACCTGTGGCAGATTCATTTTGATATATGGCAAAACCAATACAATATTGTAAAGTTAAATAAAATAAAATAAAAAAATAAAAATAATTTATATTAAAAAATAAATTTAGTATGATAAGTCTCATTGGTTTATATTTTTATAAATTTCTTTAGCTTCACTAAGTGAAAGTCATTCAGTTGTGTCCTACTCTTCATGGCCCCGTGGACTGTAGCCTGCGAGGCTCCTCTATCCATGGAATTCTCAGGCAAGAATACTGGAAGGGGTAGACTATGCCTTCTCCAGGGGATCTTCCTAACTTAGGAATCAAATCGGGGTCTCCTGCATTGCAGGTGGATTCTTTACCATCTGAGCTACCCGAGAAGTCTGTACCCTCAAAAAATGTAGCTGAATTTGTATAACTGCTGTTACATTGAGTCTTTTAAAAATATCACATGTAATATAGCCCCTGGAAAACATTCACTTTACAGTTATGAGAGAACAAGTGTGAAAAGGGCAAATATTATCTTAGTATTACTATGAAAATAGTTTTGAAGCTCACAGAGTCCCTGAAAGATGATGAGGACCTGCTATGGTCCTAGACTACACTTTTAGAAAAGTCTTAAAAATTCACGGTTTATCCTTCTGTTTCTATTCTACCCATATAAGTGAGTATACAGGCCCTCTGATAGGATCACAGTCTTCTATATCTGACATCTAACATACATTATAAGCAAATTCATGAAACACAAATGAGGGTAACTAGATGTGTCTGAAATTTGAATTATTTTGCATTATGTCAGAAAGAACTTTTAGTAAGGCAAAAGTGTCTATTTTAAATAATTATAGGGCATGAAACACATGACAAGAACTATAAAAGATAGCTTTTGGAGACTTAAAAATATGTAAAGACCTAGAGAAATTACCGGGAAAGAATGTTTTGTTTTCTGTTTCAAGTTGTTGTTGTTTTTTGTTTGTTTGTTTTTTGCATGACTTTAAATGACATAGCCAATCCTGTATCAATCAGCACAATGAAAACATTTTTCTAAGGTGCCTGAAACAAGAATGCACTCTGTTTTGTTAACTACTTGGAAAACTGAAATGTTAGAGCCTGTAAGAGTTGTATAGAAATTGTGCAATGGACATGGGCCAGAATTGCTGGCTGAAACTGAATACAAATATACATCAATGTATATTTTTCATTCCTCTTTTTCAAGTGGTTATGAGGGTATATGCTGACCCGATGCTACCTTCTGGCATCACTTCCATAAAAAGAAATGCAGTATCCAAGTAATACTACATTTGACCTCCTTGGTTAATATTCAAAGTGATGGTCAAGAAGGTTATAAGCAAACATCAGCTTTCTTTCACACCTCTTAGCTCATTCTGCAAATTACTAACATCATCTTGGGAGCATTCAAGACCCTGGATAATGAATGTTAACAGCAGTTCCTGTTGGCTGCATCTGAGGATGCATTTATTTTTCTCATTATCTTACACACAGTCTTAAAGCTATTGTCTGCCACTGCTGCTCACTAAGGAAGCCACAGAAAGTACTAAAGATGTCAAGAGGCAATAAGCCTCATTTATTTTTATGGCCTTCATCAGCATTTTTTTTTTTCTCTTCTGTCTCTCACTTTTTTTTTTTCAACTTAAAGACCTATAATAGAATCTGCTGATTAGAATCAAAGCTGTATCTAAGTATAGATATGAGAGACCTTTCTGAAAGTGATGGGCTATGGAAGGGCATTTTACCCATATGATACATCTGGCAGATACTGTATCTAAAGTCAATTGGTATTTCTTTCTTCCTTCTTGGCTACGTTCTAGACATTTTACAATTGATAATGCTATTAACATTATGAAAGTGAGTAAATAAAAGACTTGGAGAAATAAAACATAATAAGTGGATTTAAATATTGCCAGCAGGGATATTTTGGAAAATATTATATGCAAATAACTGGAAAGCAAATATACTACACTTCTGTAACTATTAAAAGGTCATGTATTATTAGAAAATAAAGTACAAGCAAATAATGACCATAAAGAAAGATACGATAAGATTAAAAATACAATTTTATACTGGAATGGAAACCATTCTGAATTAGTCTGTGGGCCTTCCTGGGCATGTAGGCTATAAACCTGGGATAAATTTATAATTCATGGAAGCTCTTTTCTATATAACTGAACATGCAGTCAGGGACGCACATTAGAAGTCAGTTTCTGAAGGAGAAGCAAATGCAGATGTAGACAAAAAGTCTGAAGTTTCTTGTCAATCGAGAAGATAAATGGACAGAAGAAGGTACGATACTAACCTCAAAATGATAGAGTAACCATAAAGCAAATCTTTTGGATAATCAATGTAGGCAGAAAAATGACAAGCCTGGAAGAATATCTCAGGCATGATGGAATTATAAATCCTAAATAATTTTTAGGATTAGCAGTCTTTCAGGATGGGATGATGGTAAAGGTGGATTTGAAGTATTTATCTAATAATTTGGTTAAAACTGTGAAAACTTTAACTGTCTATATCAAAGCAAGTAGGTACTGGTGAATACTGGAGAAGGAAATGGCAACCCACTCCAGGATTCTTGCCTGGAGAATCCCATGGACAGAGGAGCCTTGCAGGCTGTGGTCCATGAGGTCACAAAGAGTCAGACACTACTGAGCACATACACACACTGATGGATATTATTAACTGACAGTTCCATTCACTTTCTTGTCATGATCATTCTTCCTATCACATGTCTGGAATAAATCAGAAATTGAATAGGCATGATGTGATGGTTTGGGGTATTATAGATTTTTCTGATATAGAAATGAGGTGACCATTTCTAAGGGGAGGAGAGACAAGTGTTACTGAGAAAGACAAGAACTGACCAAATTAGATACTGATGACTTCTGTCAAGAATACGTATTGCCAACCTTTGCTGGAGACATTTTCAAAATGTAATCTATAATACCACCATCGTCCTACTTTTGTACTGTGATTTGGCTACTTGATTCCTGCTAGTATTAGTTTTTATGTTTTTTTGTTTTTTAATCCATTATCAACCTATTCTGGACTATTCTGAATAGCCATGGCCAGCTGAAGCTGAATTGTTTGGCTCACAGGAAGATAGCCTGACCCTGCTCCCTTGTGAGGGCCTGTGACATTCTTGAGTTCTTTGTGTGGAAAATGGAGCCCCTTGTGTGCTGCTTATCAGCATGTCTCAGAAATTCACCTTTGTGGGGCTGGAATTGAAGACAGCTGTGGCATCTTTGTTTATTGATATGACAGGAGAGTTTCCATTTCACACCACCCCTGAAATGACTGTAAAGAAGTGAAACTAACACATCCCCCTGTCTGAGGCTTGCCTTTCTAGGAGATATTTGCAAGGATTAAATGGTCTTTTTATTTTGCTTCTTCACCGCAACCCCTGCCACCATCTCTGATCTATAAAAGAATCTGGCATCCAGGGCCTGACAAATGGTTATTCTGAGACATTATTATGCCATTTTTTCAGTGTGCTGGCTCTCCAAAGTCATATTCCTTGCCTCAAAACTGCATCTCTCAGATTTATTGGCCTATCATTTGATGAGCAGAGAAGGCAATGGCAACCCACTCCAGTACTCTTGCCTGGAAAATTCCATGGACGGAGGACCTGGTAGGCTGCAGTTCATGGGGTCTCGAAGAGTTGGACACGACTGAATGACTTCACTTTCACTTTTCACTTTCATGCACTGGAGAAGGAAATGGCAACCTACTCCAGTACTCTTGCCTGGGGAATCCCAGGGATGGGGGAGCCTGGTGGGCTGCCCTCTATGGGGTCGCGTAGAGTCGGACACAACTGAAGTGACTTAGCAGCAGCAGCAGCAGCAGCAGCAGCAGCAGCAGCATTTGATGAGCAAAGTGAGCTTGGACTCGGTAACAGAACCACACTGGATCCATGTATTAGTGGATTTTGAAAGCTATGATGTAGTAGACTCAAGAGAAATCTTTCAGGGGTCTGTTTTAATGGACTGTCCCATTCACTTCTGCATTTCATAAAGAAAGCCTGTTATCTATGTGGAAGTTGTATCAGAATTCCTCATTATCATTCATATATTTGAAGTACTAATTTCTCCTGATATTCCTATCCATAATAAATCACATATATTATAGTCAGGGGCTTTATGGGTGGCATAGTGGCAATCTTTACCAACGCAGGAGATGCAAGAAACATGGGTTCGATCACTGGGTTGGGAAGATTCCCTGGAGGAGGAAATGTCAGACCACTCCAGTATTCTTTCCTGGAAAGTTCAATGGACAGAGGAACCTGGCAGGCTACACTCCATGGTGTTGCAAAGAGCTGGACGTGACTAAGAGACTGAGCACACACACACACATACCTGACCTGTAAACTGCTTACATCTCAGTATTTGAAATCATTTACCTGGACTTGATCAGATTATCCAGGGCTTAAAAACATGACGTTGTAAAGTCACTTCAGTTATTCTAAACAATATGTAACATGATAAAGTGGAATAAAAATATTGATACATTAGACAAGCAGAAGTTTTAGTGAAGACTTTGATATTAACTGTCTGTATAACCCTGGTCAAGTCACTAACCATTTTATTTAATTAAAAAAAATACAATATGAGGATAGTAGTACCTACTTTGCCTTTTTCCCAGGGCTGGTATATATATCAATGAGCCTGTCTACAAATAGCTTTTGACAAGTACAGAGAATAAAACAAAATTCCATTCAAAGCATTGTGTCATAATTTACATGACTACATGACCAATCGGTTCATGAAGTGTAGTGAGTGTAACATTAGAGATAATCTTTCATTTGCCGCCCCCTCCACAATATAAGATGACATCCATTCCACTTCTCTAGAACAGTATACTGTGTTCATTTCAGATTCCATCCCATGGTGTTAATGATAGTGGGATGAGCAGGTAGGGGGATTGTAGAGGGTCTTTTCAGTGAGTCACTTTTTGATGCAGGGTGATAATACAAGCTGATGTCTTCAATTAAGACAGTGAATGGCTCTACAGGGATAAGCTGAATCATCTTTAAAAGGTTAATGATCTCAGTTGCAAGTCTTCAGTAAAAGGTAGCCTCTGTAACACACAGGAGAATAAAATAGGTAGGGAAACCAAAGAAAGAATTTTAGAGATGCAGAGTAAGTGAATTTCACTTCACTTCACTTTAAAGAACTGTGAATACTTACTTACTTGTCTAACTTTTTAACAATAAACTTGGGCAAACGGATGTTACAGAGTTGGACCATTGGAACTAAGCATTACTCAAACTGGAACCAGAACTCATTTTTTTCTAACACTTTTCATCCACTGACCTTGCCATTTTCCCCCATTTGCATGTTTTTGTGACTGTGGTTATTAAAAGAAAAGTTCTAATTTTTCTTTCTGCTCATATTTAAATCCTTGTTATATTTGGGTCAATTTTCTTTCTCCTCACAGTTTGAAATCTGCATACTTTGCAATCCTGTAAATTTAGTGTCATTTGGCATTCCTATTAATATGCCATTTTCTCCACCATTCTAGATCTTTAATAAAAATGTTAAATAAGACCAGCCCTAGCATTTGTTACTTTTTGTTTATAAGCCCTTCCTCAATTCTAATCTGACTGATTTTCTTGTCATCTAAGCTCATTTAAAACAAATTTGCAAGTAAAATATCATCAGACATAGTATCAGATGCTTTGCTAATGACTAAATATATCACATTTTCCTCCTATTCATTAATTTTAAGAATTTATCAAAGGAAGGAACTCAGCTTGTCTACCATGAATTTTCATTTATAAACTCCTGCTGCTCTGGGTCTGTAAGCCTATTTTAGTCGTTCAGAATTGTTCAACTAGCTTATAAAGTCTTAATATGAAGAATTCTCCTCTAATATCGCAGAAAAAAAATTGGGATTAGGGGTGAGAGTAACACCCTATCCATATATGAAATTTCTAAATAAAATACTACATATCAAAGGCTTGATAGCCTTAATAAAATACAGTGTAAGTTCTTGGTGGAACTCTGGTCTTTCAGTAAAAGCTACTGAATCTATAATTATGAATTATGAAAGGTTGTGGTCTATGTAAATACTTATAAATCACATTTTCCATCAATTCAGTATCAGTAATAGTCTTAGAGATTTGAGTTCTCTCTGTGTTATTGCTCTTGCCTGGATTTAGACCTTTACTCTCTCTTAGCTGAACTTTTCTGACAATTTCTAAGCCATCTCTTTGAAACCCTGATCCCACCTCCTCAGCATCACCTGATATTCTTCCAAAAACATTAGTCATTTATATATCAGTATTTCTGATTTTCTATAGTACCAAGTCTAAACTCCTTTATAAGACCCTTTAAATATGACGCAGATTCTCTCTCCTTGCTCACCAAGCTCCTCATTCCTTTCTAGCCTTGTTCTTTATCGTTTGATGCCTCTGTAGGAACCCAGAATGCCCTTTCTTTCCTTCCCTGTTGAACTATGCATATGGACCCTACTCTTTGGTGAAGTTTTTCTCAACTCCCTCAGGCAGTCAGGAACATCTTTTGGACCACCCAGTATATTGCTAATTTTACTCCCACTTACTCCTCTTATTGTGTTATAATTGTTCCTAACAGAG
Organism: Tragelaphus eurycerus; assembly: GCA_935064755.1. NCBI lineage: Eukaryota > Metazoa > Chordata > Mammalia > Artiodactyla > Bovidae > Tragelaphus > Tragelaphus eurycerus. The sequence continues at coordinate 13,096,535 of CAKXYN010000043.1, forward strand.
CACTGAGCTTCTTTAAGACAGACACAGTTCTTCCTTATCATGCTTTCCCTATTTGCCAACAGAGAGTGAGAGTGGATTATCATGCAAATGCTCTAACACTTTTCAACACAGAAGTAGAAGGCATTTAGAAAATGGACACCTCCCAGTGCCTTTTGTTCTCATAGTTCAATTTTATATTTGCTACCCCAAAATAAAACAAATTGTCCTCTCTATAAACCCAATGCTATTTACTTTGAATAGTGAAAACATTCTTATATAGCTTACAAAATCAAGCCCCAAAACTTCAATGAGAGAAATTCTGTTTTAACCTTCTCTTTATCAATAAAGGTGCTAAGATGATTTACTCTTTTTAAATTTGAGTTTATTATAATTTCCCTAATGAGCATCTAGTGTGAATTTCAAAGCTATTAGTTTTCCATGTTACAGTACTGATGACTATCAAGTTTTCAGAATATTTTATTCTCTTTGTGTTCTAAACAGTCTCCCTTTGCTAGGATTGATTCATGTGACCTTGTTTATCTAGCAGTCCTTATTAACTCTAATCTCCTGCAAAAACTTAAGACTTTCAGCTTGTAGGATCAGCCTTACCTAGTATATAAGTTATTCCTGGGCATGCCTTGTCCCACTAGCCATTGGTGTCTGAAATTGATTTTGCTACTCATAACTCAATATCTATTAGGGTTGATGTGAATATTTCTGATCCCTCCTACATCCACAAATCTAGAACAAAACAGCTATTTCAAGTTCACAGCATGGTCTTATCTGGAACTAAAGTCAAATCCTGAGCCAATTTTCAGTCCTCATTTCTTAGGTAGTGATATAGACTGAATGTTTGTGCCTCTGCTCAAATTCATATGTTGAAATCTAATCCTCTATGAGATGGCATTTAGGGCCTTTGAGAAGTGACTGGACATATGGGTGGGGCACTAATAAGTGGGATTTGTGCCTTATAAAAGGGTCATAGAGTTCCCTGTAAAAGTGAAAGTGTTACTCAGTTGTGTCTGACTCTGTGCAACCCCATGGAGTATATAGCCTTCCAGATTCCTCTGTCCATGGGATTCTCCAGGCAAGAATACTGGAATGGGTAGCCATTCCTTTCTCCAGGAGATCTTCTTGACCCAGGGATCAAACCTGGGTCTCCTGCACTGAAGGCAGACTCTGTCATCTGAGCCACCAGGGAAGCCCAGAGAATTCCCTAGTCCCTTCCAACACATGAAGATACAAGGTGAGGAGACAATCTATGAACAAGGAAACAGGCTCTCATGAGATACTGAATATGTCAACACCTTGGTCTTGGACTTCTGAGTCATAAGTCAACCAGTTTGTGATATTTTTTTTATAGTATCTCAACTGATCAAGACAGGAGGGAAACTCAGTCTTCATATTTCTACTCACCAGACAGGTGATCCAAACAAAGCAGATCCTTCCCAACTGTTGGCTACTAACAATGTGTTACATTCATGAGCAGTGTGTGCGTGTTAGTCGCTCAGTCACATCTGGATCTTTGCAACCCCATAGACTGTAGCCCACCAGGCTCCTCTGTCCATGGGATTTTCCAGGCAAGAATAGTAGAGTGGGTTTCCATTTCCATTTCCTCCTCCAAAGGGATCTTCCCAACCCAGGGTTCAAAACCATGTCTCCTGTATCTCCTGCATTGCAGGTCATCAGGGAAGCCACAACCAAATAACATCCATGAGTTTCTCTCATATATGTTATTGCCTTCAGTTCACACAATTTAGTGAGAAAGGCAGAGTATCAAAAAGAAGCACAACAGTTTTTTGGACTCTGGGGGAGAGGGAGAGAGTGGGATGATTTGGGAGAATGGCATTGAAATATGTATAATATCATATATGAAACGAGTCGCCAGTCCAGGTTCGATGTATGATACTGAATGCTTGGGGCTGGTGCATGGGGACGACCTGGAGGGATGGTACAGGGAGGGGGAGGGAGGAGGGTTCGGGGTGGGGAGCACATATGTGCCTGTGGAGGATTCATTTTGATGTATGGCAAACAATACAATATTGTAAAGTTTAAAAAAATAAAAAATAAAAAAAGAAGCACATAGCTTTGTTTTGTTTTTAATCATTTCCTAATTCAGTGCGAAGTTCTCTATACTCAATGCATCAAAGGTGGGTTCTGGAATTGGTCTTACAGTTTAACTCTGATAACCAGAGTACCCCAGCTGCTCTAGTTAGATCCCTGAAAATCATTCTTGATTTCTCCCTTTTCCTATACATTCAATTAGTCAAAAGGTCATCAATTCTATTTTTAAAATATCCTTCACATCTGTCCATCTTTCTCCTTTCTGGTCCAAGCCAGCTTCACCTCTCCCTCCATCTCTTCAAAATATGCCTAATCTTATAGTCCTTCACATCTCATCCTCTATAATTCCTTCTGCATGCTACAATAGTCAAATGCATTTGTCTGAAATACAAATCTTTTAAAACTATCCATTGGGTCCCATTGTCCTTGGGATCAAACACAAACTCCTTAACCAGGCATTATAGAATTTTCTTTTAATTTTACTTCTTTAATATATATCTTGTACCAAGCTCTCTTTCTTTCAATCTTATTCCAGACATTTCAAAAATTCTTTCAGTCTCTCACTTGTGCTTCTTTTCTCTCATCACTGGGTCTTCATGCATTATTTTCCCTTTTTCTGAAATATCCCTCTCTGCCTTCCCCCCATTCCAGTGCTTACTTTTTGCTTTCTAGGACTCATCTTGAAGAGTCTCCTTTTCTATGAAGTGAGTCCCAACCTCCTGGATTAGATGTGCTTAACACCGCAGTCCACAGTGCCTCACATTCATTGTGTTCATCATTTAATGTTTATTTCTCACTAGACTGTACATGCTGAGAAGACAGAGACTTTACTCTCATTCACTATTTGTTCCCCTGGGCCTAACACATAGTTGGTGCTCTGTAAATATTAGTTGTTATTCAGACTCTATTTCTATCTCCTTGGACCTCAGGTTTCCACATGTTTCATGGCTACCTCTCTACTGTTACTCCCCAACATCTCCCATCTTCTCTGTTCTAGCTCCAAACAAAAGATATATTAGTTGTTCTCTTTGCAGTCCTGTAAAAGGGGAGAAGAATTTGGACAAACTAGTCATAAAATGCCTAACAGTTTTTCCTCACAAGAATGATAGGCCAATTTCTGGCTAGTTGTGACTCATCCTGTAATTTAGCTATCTGTCTTTATCCAAGCTCTACAAAAGATCTGTAAATTACCCTGTCAAACCTGAATGCAAAAGTTCTCATTCTATCTATATATACTTTTTGCTCCTTAAGTGATTTTTTTCCCTAATGATGTAATAGAAAAAAAAAGGGGGAGACTTTTCAGGATTCTATTTTTCTTTTCCACGGGTACACTTTTCTCTGTTTCATTGTTATCACCAAATATGCTCTCAAATAAGTGGCAAGATGAGTTAGTGATTGGATAAATAAATACAAAGTGGTTTCAGGTTTCTAAATTACAATTAAAGTGCCATTTAACCACAATGAATAGTTCTTTAAAGAAAACACGGTATTTGAATATCAGGTAGAAATGAAATTGCTCAGAAGATAATTCTCTGACATTTTGGTTTAACTCCTTTGATAATAGCCCCATGCTAGCTGATCCCATCTCAGTCCCTTTGAAGTCTTGGCTACTTCTTTTATTTACACAGGCACATTATTCTTAAAAATTCAGTGTGAGGTTGACATTGGAAATTTCTTCAGTTGTTATTTGTGAAATTAACCTGCTTTCTTTTTTCACCTTGGAATAGACGTCTGGGAAATCAGTTGTCTTTTTGTTTGTTTGTTTGGCTGTGCCAAGTCTTAGTCCAAGCACTTGGGATCTTTGTTTATCACAAGGGCTCTCTAGTTGTGGAGCATGGGTTAAGTAGTTGCACCAAACAGACTTAGTTGCTCCACAACATGTAGAATTTTAGTTCCCCAACCAGGGATTGAAACCAAATCTTCTGCATTGCAGGGCAGATTCTTAACCACTGGACAACCAGGGAGTCCCCTGATTTTTCTTTTTCTTTTAATTTTTATAAAAGTATAGTTGTTTATAATGTTGTGTTAGTTTCTGCTGTACAGTGAATTGAATCACCTATATGTATACATCAGTTCAGTTGTTCAGTCTTGTTCGACTCTGTGACCCCATGGACTGCACCACGCCAGGCCTCCCTGTCCATCACCAATGCCCAGATTTTACTCAAACTCATGTCCGTCGAGTCAGTGATGCCATCCAAACATCTCATCCTCTGTCATCCCCTTCTCCTCCCACCTTCAATCTTTCCCAGCATCAAGGTCTTTTCCAATGAGTCAGTTCTTCTCATCAGGTGGCCAAAATATCAGAGTTTCAGCTTCAGCATCAGTCCTTCCAATGAATATTCAAGACTGATTTTCTTTAGGATGGACTGGTTGAATCTCCTTGCTGTCCAAGGGACTCTCAAGAGTCTTCTCAAACACCACAGTTCAAAACCATCAATTCTTCAGCGCTCAGCTTTCTTTATAGTTCAACTCTCACATCCATACATGACTATGGGAAAAACCACAGCCTTGACTACATAGACCTTTGTTGGCAAAGTAATGTCTGCTTTTCCATATGCTATCTAGTTGGTCATGACTTTTCTTCCAAGGAGCAAATGTCTTTTAATTTCATGGCTGCAATCACCATCTGCAGTGATTTTGGAGCCCCCCCAAAATAGTCTCTCACTGTTTCCACTGTTTCCCATATATATGCCATGAAGGGATAGGACCAGATGCCATGATTCTAGTTTTCTAAATGTTGAGTTTTAAGCCAGCTTTTTCCCTCTCCTCTTTCACTTTCACCAAGAAACTCTTTAGCTCTTCACTTTCTGCCATAAGTGTGGTGTCATCTGCATATCTGAGGTTATTGATATTTCTCCTGGCAAACTTAATTCCAGCTTGTGCTTCATCCAGACCAGCATTCCTCATGATGTACTCTGCATAGAAGTTAAATAAGCAGGGTGGCATACAGCCTTGCCGTACTCCTTTGAGGATTTGGAACCAGTCTGTTGTTCCACGTCCAGTTCTAACTGTTGCTTCTTGACCTGCATACAGATTTCTCAGAAGGCAGATAAAGTGATCTGGTATTCCCACCTCTTAAAGAATTTTCCACAGTTTGTTGCGTTACACACAAAGATTTAGGCATAGTCAATAAAGCAGAAGATGTGTTTCTGGAACTCTCTCGCTTTTTTGATGATCCAGTGGATGTTGGCAATTTAATCTCTGGTTCCTCTGCCTTTTCTGAATCCAACTTGAACATCTGGAAGTTCACAGTTCATGGACTGTTGAAGCCTGGCTTGGAGAATTTTGAGCATTACTTTGCTAGCATGTGAGATGAGTGCAATTGTGTGGTAGTGAGCATTCTTTGGCATTGTCTTTCTTTGGGATTGGAATGAAAACTGATCTTTTCCAGTCCTATGGCCCCTGCTGAGTTTTCCAAGTTTGCTGGTATTTTGAGTACAGCACTTTCATAGCATCATCTATAGCATCATCTTTCAACATCCAGTTGAAATAGCTCAACTTGAATTCCATCACCTCCACTAGCTTTGTTCATAGTGATGCTCCCTAAGGCCCACTTGACTTTGCATTCCAGGATGTCTGGCTCTAGGTGAGTGATCACACCATCATAATTATCTGGGTATGAAGATCTTTTTCTTATAGTTCTTCAGTTTATTCTTGACACCTCTTCTTAATATCTTCTGCTTCTGTTAGGTCCATACCATTTCTTTCCTTTATTAGGCCCATCTGCATGAAATATTCCCTTGGTATCTCTAATTTTCTTGAAGAGATCTCTAGACTTTTCCGTTCTATTGTTTTCCTCTATTTCTTTGCATTGATAACTGAGGAAAGCTTTTTTTTTTTTTAAATCTCTCCTTGCTGTTCTTTGGAACTCTGCATTCAAATAGGTATAGCAAGATGGTAGGAGTGGTGAAATCACATTTAGAATCAAACTCCATATCTGTCAGAGACGTTCAAAGGGCTCAAACATAGTTTGTGCACATCAGGACCCAGAGATCCCAGAGAGACTGAGACAGAACTGTGTTTGAGTGTCTTCTGTGGAGGTTCGGGTCAGCAGTGGACTGCCACAGGGGCTCTGGGTGCAGTAGACCTATGTGGTATAAGCCCTCTTGGAGGAGATCACCATTAACCCCACCATAGAGCTGCCAGAACTTACACAGGACTGGAAACAGACTCTTGGAGGGCACAAACAAAACCTTGTGCACACCAGGATCCATGAGAAAGGAGAAGTGACCCCACAAGAGACTGACCCAGACTTGTCCATGAGTGTCTAGGAGTCTTCAGTCAAGGCGTGGGTCGGCGGTGGCCTGCTGCAGGGTCTGGGGCACTGAGCTTAGCAGTGCATGCATTGGACCTTTTGAAGGAGGTCACCATTATCTTCATTCAGATCAGATCAGATCAGATCAGTCGCTCAGTCGTGTCCGACTCTTTGCGACCCCATGAACCGCAGCACGCCAGGCCTCCCTGTCCATCACCAGCTCCCGGAGGTCACCCAGACTCATAACCATCGAGTCAGTGATGCCATCCAGCCATCTCATCCTCTGTCGTCCCCTTCTCCTCCTGCCCTCAATCCCTCCCAGCATCAGAGTCTTCTCCAATGAGTCAACTCTTCGCATGAGGTGGCCAAAATACTGGAGTTTCAGCTTTAGCATCATTCCTTCTAAAGAAATTCCAGGATTGATCTCCTTCAGAATGGACTGGTTGGATCTTCTTGCAGTCCAAGGGACTCTCAAGAGTCTTCTCCAACACCACAGTTCAAAAGCATCAATTCTTCAGCGCTCAGCCTTCTTCACAGTCCAGCTCTCACATCCATACATGACCACAGGAAAGACCATAGCCTTGACTAGGCGAAGCTTTGTTGGTAAAGTAATGTCTCTGCTTTTGAATATGCTATCTAGGTTGGTCATAACTTTCCTTCCAAGGAGCAAGCGTCTTTTAATTTCATGGCTGCAGTCACCATCTGCAGTGATTTTGGAGCCCAGAAAAACAAAGTCTGACACTGTTTCCACTGTTTCCCCATCTATTTCCCATGCAGTGATGGGACCAGATGCCATGATCTTCGTTTTCTGAATGTTGAGCTTTAAGCCAACCTTTTCACTCTCCACTTTCACTTTCATCAAGAGGCTTTTTAGCCCCTCTTCACTTTCTGCCATAAGAGTCGTGTCATCTGCATATCTGAGGTTATTGATATTTCTCCCGGCAATCTTGATTCCAACTTGTGTTTCTTCCAGTCCAGCATTTCTCATGATGTACTCTGCATATAAGTTAAATAAACATGGTGACAATATGCAGCCTTGACGTACTCCTTTTCCTATTTGGAACCAGTCTGTTGTTCCATGACCAGTTCTAACTGTTGCTTCCTGACCTGCATACAGATTTCTTAAGAGGCAGATCAGGTGGTCTGGTATTCCCATCTCTTTCAGAATTTTCCATAGTTTATTGTGATCCACACAGTCAAAGGCTTTGGCATAGTCAATAAAGCAGAAATAGATGTTTTTCTGGAACTCTCTTGCTTTTTCCATGATCCAGCGGATGTTGGCAATTTGATCTCTGGTTCCTCTGCCTTTTCTAAAACCAGCTTGAACATCAGGAAGTTCACGGTTCACATATTGCTGAAGCCTGGCTTGGAGAATTTTGAGCATTACTTTACTAGTGTGTGAGATGAGTGCAATTGTTCGGTAGTTTGAGCACTCCTTGGCATTGCCTTTCTTTGGGATTGGGATGAAAACTGACCTTTTCCAATCTTGTGGCCACTGCTGAGTTTTCCAAATTTGCTGGCATATTGAGTGTAGCACTTTCACAGCATCATCATTCAGGACTTGGAATAGCTCCACTGGAATTCCATCACCTCCACTAGCTTTGTTCGTAGTGATGCTTTCTAAGGCCCATTTGACTTCACATTCCAAGATGTCTGGCTCTAGGTCAGTGATCACATCATCATGATTATCTAGGTCTTGAAGCTCTTTTTTGTACAGTTTTTCTGTGTATTCTTGCCACCTCTTCTTAATATCTTCTGCTTCTGTTAGGTCCACACCATCTCTGTCCTTTATCGTGCCCATCTTTGCATGAAATGTTCCTTTGGTATCTCTGATTTTCTTGAAGAGATCCCTAGTCTTTCCCATTCTGTTGTTTTCCTCTATTTCTTTGCATTGATCACTGAAGAAGGCTTTCTTATCTCTTCTTGCTATTCTTTGGAACTCTGCATTTAGATGTTTATATCTTTCCTTTTCTCCTTTGCTTTTCGCTTCTCTTCTTTTCACAGCTATTTGTAAGGCCTCCCCAGACAGCCATTTTGCTTTTTTGCATTTCTTTTCCATGGGGATGGTCTTGATCCCTGTCTCCTGTACCATGTCACGAACCTCATTCCATAGTTCATCAGGCACTCTATCTATCAGATCTAGGCCCTTAAATCTATTTCTCACTTCCACTGTATAATCATAAGGGATTTGATTTAGGTCATACCTGAATGGTCTAGTAGTTTTCCCTACTTTCTTCAATTTCAGTCTGAATTTGGCAATAAGGAGTTCATGGTCTGAGCCACAGTCAGCTCCTGGTCTTGTTTTTGCTGATTGTATAGAGCTTCTCCATCTTTGGCTGCAAAGAATATAATCAATCTGATTTCGGTACTCCCCAGGTCAGTAGGGGCCCAATATGCTACTGGAGATCAGTGGAGAAATAACTCCAGAAAGAATGAAAGGATGGAGCCAACACAAAAAGAATACCCAGCTGTGGATGTGTCTGGTGATAGAAGCAAAGTCCGATGCTGTAAAGAGCAATATTGTATAGGAACCTGGAATGTCAGGTCCATGAATCAAGGCAAATTGGAAGTGGTCAAACAAGAGATGGCAAGAGTGAATGTCAACATTCTAGGAATTAGTGAACTAAAATGGACTGGAATGGGTGAATTTAACTCAGAGGACCATTATATCTACTAATGTGGGCAGGAATCCCTCAGAAGAAATGGAGTGGCCATCATGGTCAACAAAAGAGTCCGAAATGCAGTACTTGGATGCAATCTCAAAAATGACAGAATGATCTCTGTTCGTTTCCAAGGCAAACCATTCAGTGTCACAGTAATCCAAGTCTATGCCCCAACCAGTAACGCTGAAGAAGCTGAAGTTGAAAGGTTCTATGAAGACCTACAAGACCTTTTAGAACTAACACCCAAAAAAGATATTCTTTTCATTATAGGGGACTGGAATGCAAAAGTAGGAAGTCAAGAAACACCTGGAGTAACAGGCAAATTTGGCCTTGGAATACGGAATGAAGCAGGGCAAAAACTAATAGAGTTTTGCCAAGAAAATGCACTGGTCATAGCAAATACCCTCTTCCAACAACACAAGAGAAGACTCTATACATGGACATCACCAGATGGTCAACACCGAAATCAGATCGATTATATTCTTTGCAGCCAAAGATGGAGAAGCTCTATTATCTTCATTACCTCCACCATAGTTTGGCCTCAGGTCAAATGACAGGGAGGGAACACAGTCCTGCCCATCAACAGAAAATTGGATTAAAGATTTACTGAGCATGGCCCCACCCATCACAATAAGACCCAGTTTCCACCTCAGTCTCTCCCATAAGTAAGCTTCCATAAACATCTTATCCTTCTCCATCAGAGGGCAGACAGACTGAATATGTATGTATAGATAACCTCTTTTTGGATTTTTCTTCCCACTTAGGTCACCAAAGAGCACTAAATAGAGGTCCCTGGGCTATACACAAGGTTTTCATTGGCTATTTACACATAGGAGTGGATATATGTCAGGGCTCCCCTGGTGATTCAGACAGTAAAGAATCTGCCTGTATTGCAGGAGACCAGGGTTTGATTCCTGGGATAGGAAGATTTCCCTGGAGAGTGGAATGGCTACTCACTCCAGTATTCTTGCCTGGAGAATCCATGGACAGAGGAGCCTAGTGGGCTAAAATCCTTGTAGATGCAAAGAGTCAGACACAACTGAGTGACAAAGCACACATGCATGTCAATCCCAAAACTGGGAAATCATTTTTAAGAAAATGAATATTTGAATTAAGAACTATAGGGGATCACCCAGGGTAGTCTTTTTAGTTTTGGTCTTTGTATGTGGGTGTTTTCTAAAAGAAAGTCCTTACTGAATTGCAGTATCTCAACAGCCTTCTGAATGTTGTCAGCTTTTGACTAGTGGTTCCTGACCTTGGTTACAGAGGGGAATCACTTGGGGAAACTCAGAAATACAAAAGCGTATGCTCCAATTTCAGGGATTATGATGTAATTGGTTTCAGGTAAATCCTGAGCATCAGAAGTTTTAAAAACTTTCCAGGAAATTCTAACTGTCAAAGTTGAGAACATTACTTTAACTTTATTAACTTGTGTGCTGTGTGCTTAGTCATTCAGTTGTGTCCAACTCTTGGTTGTAGCCGGCCAGGCTCCTCTGTCACTGGGATTCTCCAGGCAAGCATACTGGAGTGGGTTATCATTTCCTTCTCCAGGGGATCTTTCCAACCCAGGGATGGAATCCAGGTCTCCTGCATTGCAGTCAGACTCTTTACTGACTGAGCTAAGAGGGAAGCCCTTTATTAAGTTAGAGTTGGAGAAAATGATGCCTTCTAATGGCAGGATTGGGAGAAGGCAATGGCACCCCACTCCAGTACTGTTGTCTGGAAAATCCCGTGGATGGAGGAGCCTGGTAGGCTGCAGTCCATGGGGTCGCTAAGAGTCGGACACGACTGAGCAACTTCGCTTTCACTTTCCACTTTCATGCATTGGAGAAGGAAATGGCAACTCACTCCAATGTTCTTGCCTGGAGAATCCCATGTATGGAGAAGCCAGGTAGGCTGCTGTCCATGGGGTTGCACAGAGTCAGACACGACTGAAGTGACTTAGCAGCAGCAGCAGCAGCAACGGCAGGATTTATCTCATCCATTCAGTAACTGAGTCAAGCACTACCAGTCACAGCCCACAAGCAGTTTCCTTACTGATCTGGTCTAAATGTTTATGCTACCTACACCTGCTGAATTTGCATGTTATAATCAAACTCCAAAGATAATGTATTAAGTAAAGGAGCCTTTTGGAGATGATCAGGTCGTGAGGGCAGAGCTCTCCTGAAATGGGATTAATGTCTGCTGGCTGAGAAAACTCCCTTGCCTTCTTCCACCCCTTGCAAATACAAGAATTCTGTGACCCAGAAGAGAGAGCCGTTAACAGACTAATGCCAGCATCCCAAACTCAGACTTCCAGCCACCAGAATTGTGAGAAATACATTTCTCTTTTTATAAGCCACCCAAACTGAGATACTTGGTTACAACAACCTAAATGAACTACAACAGTTGCCACCTCACTTTACATTATGCATATATTAAAATACAGGCTTCTTACTAAGGCATAAAGTCTTCCCTGATGGCTCAGTCAGTAAAGAATCTGCTTGCAATGCAGGAGACCATCTACAATACAGTTCAATCCCTGGGTTGGGAAGATTCCCAGTAGAAGGGAATGGCTACCCGCTCCATTATTCTTGCCTGCGAATTCCCAAGGACAGAGGAGCCTGTAGGAAACTACAGTCCACGGTTTCACAAGAGTCAGACATGACTCAGCAACTAAACCACCACCACTAGTAAGGCATAAAAGGCCAGGCATGATCTGCTTATATTTTAAAATATATCTCATACCATCCTCTCCTCTATACTCATTATGCATTAGCCACACAATTTTCTATCTGACTCTTACTGTACTTTCTCATCCTTGATTGCTTACGATTTTCTTTGCTGGGGACACTGGTTTGTTCTCATGATTTGGATAACAGTTCAGGCATCATCTCTTCAAAGCAGTCTTCGGTCAGCTGACCTTATCCAGTTACATTTTATCTCACCACTTCATCTTGATTTTTAATAGCATAGAAAATGTGAATTTCTTGTTTGCTTACTTAATATTTTATTGTATGCCTTTCCCACACTGTAAGGTTTATGAGAATAGATTTTTGTCCATATGTATTCATCACTATCCTAGGACCATGCCTGTCACATAGTAGAAACAATAAAATGTTCTATTAATCGATAGCTTCATTCATTAAATGAATGGACCAATAAATGAATGAAAAATGAAATCAACAAACCAGTTTCAAAAATTCATAAGTACCCTGATAGTATCTATGCAAACTGCTCACATTTCATTTCCTTATCTATGGATCAGATATGGCATTTTGTTAGGAAAAACATGATTTTGAAATTTTCTTTCCACACTTCAAATGTGACATTATATTTTCAGTGTGTTTTCATTGTTTCTGTAGAGAAATTAGCTGTCAGCTTTATTTATAGTCCTTTGTATGTGATATGTCTTAGTGGTCTGGTTGCTTTCAAGATTTGTATGTGTCTTTTTTTTTTTTTTTTTTTTAACATATCTACACGTTAATTTCTTTTTATTCATTTGAAGGTTGTAAAGATGTGTTTGTTCTAATTTTGAAACTATGAATGAATTCTTCAAAGTTTCATCAGTTTGGAAATATTATTGACCGGTGTCTCTTCAAATATTGCTTTTGGAATTTTGTTGTAACCTTGCAAGGCATACAAACTATAGTTTTGTTAGACATTTTCACCATGCTTCAGTCTTGATATTTTTACAGACCTGTTTTTTCAGTTCACCAATTTTCTTTTTTTGCTCTAATTGACTATTAATTCAATCTATTATGTTCTTAATCTCACTTATTGGCCTTTTCAGCTATAGTGACTCCACCTGATTATTTTTAAAACAGATGTCTATTTCTCTCATGGAATTCTCTCAATTGTCCTATTTTTGGCTTATGCATATTATAAAGACATATGATATTTACAGTATTTAGATTACCTTTAGATCTTTCTGTTTTTGTTTGTTTGTTTGTTTTTCGATTGCTTTGAGACCATTTGATGTTATCTTAGCACTCCTGTATTTTTTAAATTGATAACTGGACATCATGTAAAAAATTATTCTTCCAGAGACATTCTTTTTCTCCTTCCAATGACTTAAACATAACTTGGACACATAACCTTCATTGAAAGAAAATTGAAATAATTATACTGAAAGTCAGTGTATTCATTAGAGGCTCTAAAGTGAAGTCGCTCAGTCATGTCTGACTCTTAGCGACCCAATGGAGTGCAGCCTACCAGGCTCCTCTATTCATGGGATTTTCCAGGCAAGAGTACTGGAGTGGGTTGCCATTTCCTTCTTCAATGCACGAAAATGAAAAGTGAAAAGTGAAGTCACTCAGTCGTGTCCGACTCTTTAGCGACCCCATGGACTGCAGCCCACCAGGCTCCTCCATCCATGGGATTTTCCAGGCAAGAGTACTGGAGTGGGGTGCCATTGCCTTCTCCGATTAGAGGCTACAGTCTTCGACAAACTTTGAACACATTATTGTCTCTCCAGCAATACAAAATCACCAAAATCGCACTTAGTTTCTTAGCTAATATCTTATCTAATATTTCTTAATGAATTCTCATCCTCCAGATGCATGAGAAATCAGAAAACAGGAGTCAGAAAATGCATGAATGGAAAATTTGTAAAAACTGTAAAGTTCACTTACCAGTTATTGCTTAAAAAAAAAAAAAAAAAAAAAAACCAACTTGGCTTTTTCCTCTTAAGGTTTCACTGCTTTGGTAATCCCAAACTCCAGCTTTTGTCTCTCCTGCCCATTTTCTATTGAAGGTTGTAAACCGCCACTTTCTTTTCATTCTCTCATCTATGCACTGCTTGTGAAGGAGCAGATTTGTCAAAGCTATACAAAGGTAAACAGTATCACATTCCTGGACACTAGAATCTTCACATCCTTCACATTCAAAAGCCAGTGTTTTGCATTTGTCAAGTTATTCTAGTTGTGTGTGTCTTTTTTTTTTTTTTTCTCCCCTGAAAAGTGCTTGTCTGATACAGTTATTCCATTATAGCTAGAAGTTAACATTTTTCTTTTCTCTGTTTTAGAATTAAATGAGATGTTTTAAAAGTAACTACTAATCTTGACATCCAGTTTTTTTTTTTTTTTTTTTTTTCTTGCTTCCAAATTTCTCCCAGATGCTGAATACCTCATACTTAAACTTTTGTGGCTGAATCCTCACCACCCAGCTTGGCTAATTTGAATTTTTACCCTCAGAAAACTAGACCATATTTCTCAAGTTACTGCCAAAGTCTTACTGATAATTGATGTTGGAAGCCATATTCATTTCAAAGGATATTTGGTTAGACCAATTATTAAAGAATTTGCAGAGACATCTAGATTGCTCCAGAGGCATCTAGAGCATTCTGTAAATTTCAATTAGTATTCCTAAATTCTTACTTAAGTATTACCAACCCCATCACTGCCCTAGCCACATAACTCACAAAAATGAATACTGAATCTCTGTTCCTAGTAGGTATGAGATTTTTAAAATATATATTTTCTAAGTTTAATATCTCTGCAGCCCATGCATAAATCTCTACGATACCATTACTGATTATTATATGGGAGGAAAAGAAGGCATATTTCAAGATAAAGACTGGTATGTACATTTTTGCAATGATCTAATTTTCATGGCAGAAGAAAAAAATGGCAAACCTAAAATGAAAAGATTCAACACAGTGTTCCAGAAACAAAAAGTAAAATAAAAACAAAAATAAGCAAACAGAAACAAAGCCATGTAAAAAGATAAAAGCAAATGGACCAAAAAATGCTCAAGTGATAGGACAGAAATACCACTGAGAATCCCATCACATTTTCTAAGGAGAAAGAAATCACCAGAACACAGCCAGAGAAGGTACAAAGCCTAAGAAGTCTGGAAACAAGGGCAAACAATTTTAGGTCCCCCTGCATCTGAGGATGCTTTTACATGTCTATTGCCAAAATGCATGCTTTGCACTCTACCCTTAAAAAGTAATAAGCAATATGCATTTTTACTACTCAATTTCTACTCCTGTCTTTTCATTCTCTTTTGACTCATCATTGGCTCCAAGATTCTAAGAGAAAGAGAATGTATGTATTTCACAATACAGGTTTTCATCAAATTCCAGTTAGCTAGCTAGTTACAAATTGTTATTTTCTTAATACGGGCACAATATTTATATTTTCAAAAGTGCTTAAAATGAGTCTACTCGAAAATGGTGACAAGGTCACTCTGCTCATCTTAGTATCAATTTCCTCAAAACAAATTCCACAAAATAATGCTGGTTATGTCAACTGCACAAAGATGTTTATGAGTCCACTATGACAGGTGCAAGTACTTTTAATTCTAAGAATATTATAAATTAGCATATTAATTTTTCAAATGCATTTGAGTATAATTCTATACATTTTCCACTTATGTCTAATGTTATTTTACTTTAACCCCAAATAGATTTCTAAAAAAAAAAAAAAATGATATTGGCATGAGAACAGAGGGGTTGACTTAATATTATGATTTGTACATAATGCTCTTGATTTTTGTAGAATTAAAAAATTTAAAACTCATTTCTTTAAAAGTCTAGTATCATCTGGTTATAAGATAAATGCAGCTTGGCCAACTTTAAATTTTATTTTAGGAAGCCTGAATGTACAAACTGCCAAACTACAGGAAGAGCAAAAAAAGGTTGCTGTTGTCTAAGTCACTAAATTTTGTAGTGATTTTGTTACACAGCAAAACCTTACTAATACAGGTATTATAATATCTGAATTTCAATTCAGTTCAGATTGAATTGGAATGAGTTATCCTATAAAACAGAATTTTATTTTGTCTAGTGAGGTGGTTATAACATAATTGAAGCTTCATGTAATTTTACTGGAAAATTTTCATTATCCAAATATAAAATTAAGACTGTTTAATATGGTTAGAAGAAAAAAAATACTGCAAGATTCTCTAAATCATAATAGCTTACCCTTTGGTATTTTACTTTAAAAATGCTTTTACTAAATCCTTAACAAAATTATAGCAAACAGAATCCAACAACATATTAAAAAGATCATACATCATGACCAAGTAGGCTTTATCCCAGGGATGGAAGGATTCTTCAATATCCACAAATCAATCAACATAATACACCACATCAACAAATTGAAAGATAAAAACCATGTGATTATCTCAATAAATGCAGAGAAAGGCTTTGACAAAATTCAACATCCATTTATTATAAAAACTATCCAGAAAGCAGGAATAGAAGGAACATACCTCAACATAATAAAAGCTAGATATGACAAACCCACAGCAAACATTATCCTCAATGGTGAAAAATTGAAAGCATTTTCCCTAAAGTCAGGAAGAAGACAACGGTGCCCACTCTCATCACTACTACTCAACATAGTTTTGAAAGTTTTGGCCACAGCAATCAGAGCAGAAAAAGAAATAAAAAGAATCCAGATTGGAAAAGAAGAAGCAAAACTCTCACTGTTTGAAGATGACATGATCCTCTACATAGAAAACCCTAAAGAATCCACCAGAAAATTACTAGAGTTTATCAACAAATATAGTAAAGTAGCAGATTACAAAATTAACACACAGAAAACCCTTGCATTCCTATACATTAACAGTGAGAAAATAGAAAGAGAAATTAAGGAAACAATTCCATTCACCACTGCAATGAAAAGAATAAAATACTTAGGTATATATCTACCTAAAGAAACAAAAGACCTATATATAGAAAACTATAAAACATAGGTGAAAGAAATCAAAGAAGGCAATAATAGATGGAGAAATATACCATGTTCATGGGTCAGAATAATCAATATAGTGAAAATGAGTATACTACCCAAAGCAATCTATAGATTCAATGAAATCCCTATCAAGCTACGAATGGTAGTTTTCACAGAGCTAGAACAAATAATTTCATAATTTGTATGGAAATACAAAAAAAAACCTTGAATAGCCAAAGCAATCTTGAGAAAGAAGAATGGAACTGGAGGAATCAACCTGCCTGACTTCAGGCTCTACTACAAAGCCACAGTCATCAAGACAGTATGGTACTGGCACAAAGACAGAAATATAGATCAATGGAACAAAATAGAAAGCCCAGAGATAAATCCATGCACCTATGGACAACTTATCTTTGACAAAGGAGGCAAGGACATACAATGGATTAAAGACAATCTCTTTAACAAGTGGTGCTGGGAAAATTGGTCAACCACTTGTAAAAGAACGAAACTAGAACATTTTCTAACACCATACACAAAAATAAACTCAAAATGGATTAAAGATCTAAATGTAAGACCAGAAACCATAAAATTCTTAGAGAAAAACATAGGCGAAACACCTTCTGACATAAATCACAGCAGGATCTTCTGTGACTCACCTCCCAGAATATTGGAAATAAAAATAAACAAATGGGACCTAATTAAACTTAAAAGTTTTGCACAAACTATAAGCAAGGTGAAAAGACAGCCTTCAGAATGGGAGAAGATAATAGCAAACAAAGCAACTGACAAATAATTAATCTCAAAAATATACAAGCACCTCCTGCAGCTCAATTACAGAAAAATAAACAACGCAATCAAAAAATGAGTTAAAGGACTAAACAGACATTTCCCCAAAGAAGACATACAGATGGCTGACAAACACATGAAAAGATGCTCAACACCACTCATTATCAGAGAAATGCAAATCAAAACCACAATGAGGGACCTTTCACACAAGTCAGAATGGCTGCTATCCAAAAGTCTACAAGCAATAAATGCTGGAGAGGGTGTGGAGAAAAGGGAACCCTCTTACACTGTTGGTGGGAATGCAAACTAGTACAGCCACTATGGAGAACAGTGTGGAGATTCCTTAAAAAACTGGAAATAGAACTGCCTTATGACCCAGCAATCCCACTGCTGGGCATACATACTGAGGAAACCAGAATTGAAAAAGACATGTGTACCCCCAATGTTCATCGCAGCACTGTTTATAATAGCCAGGACATGGAAGCAACCTAGATGTCCATCAGCAGACAAATGGATAAGAAAGCTGTGATACATGTACACAATGGAATATTACTCAGCCATTAAAAAGAGTACATTTGAATCAGTTCTAATGAGGTGGATGAAACTGGAGCCTATTATACAGAGTGAAGTAAGCCAGAAAGAAAAACACCAATACAGTATACTAACATATATATGGAATTTAGAAAGATGGAAACAATAACCCTATATGTGAGATAGCAAAAGAGACACAGATGCATAAAAGTCTTTTGGACTCTGTGGGAGAGGGTGAGTGTGGGATGATTTGGGAGAATGGCATTGAAACATGTATATTATCATATGTGTAATGGATCGCCAGTCCAGGTTCGATGCATGAGACAGGGTGCTCAGGGCTGGTGCACTGGGATGACCCTGAGGGATGGGATGGGGAGGGAGGTGGGGGGTGGTCAGGATAGGGAACACATGTACACCCGTGGCTGATTCATGTCAATGTATGGCAAAACCACTAAAATATTGTAAAGTAATTAGCCTCCAATTAAAATAAATAAATTTATATTTTAAAAAATGCTTTCGCTATGACCTGTCAGGGAAAAATTAGAGTAAGATTGTCTCTCAATTAAGTTTTGCTATTATTTATGATTAACGATTGTAAAGTGATTTCACAAATGTAGTTGACTTGATATACTGACTTTCAAAAACTAAGTCCCATTGACAGTAAATGATTTGCTTGAGTAAATTTATAGTTTTGACATGGCAGAGACAGGATTTGAATTCAGATGATTTTGAATGTACCCCCATGTCATCATTGGCTACAGTACTTAATAGCTAAATTCAAAGATACATGGATTTCTGTTCTCAGTTCTCCTCTCTCTAATTCCGTGGTCTTAGGCTAATTGGTTAACTCTGTAAAACTTGTTTTCTTATCTGACATCTGTTATGAGGACTGTGAAATAATCCAAACATATTCAGGGGAATATTTCTAATGTAAAAAGTATAAGCAATGATTTTATTCTTAAAAAAAAAATCTTTAAAGACCATGGAAAGTACAAAGTTGAATCATACAAAATCTCTATATCCCTAAATAATTTAGAATTTAACATAGACATTCTGAACATAAGGTATACACATTGATAGAATTTGGAGGTCTACAAATTTGTGTAAAATATTGTATATTTTCACGAATTTCTTCCTAAAATTTAGTATTTCCTTCAATTAAAAATATGAGCAGGAAATCTCAGTAGTAATAACAATTTCTATAACTTTTTATCAGTAGAGATTAAAGATATTTTAGAGTACACTTTATTAAAGGTATCTGAAAATGTTTTTGCCCAGCATTATTTTGCAATGATTTATATTAGATTTAATACAAATGAATATGGGAAAATTCAATGAATAATATTATTTATTTAATGAAAATCTGATGCTTTTACAATCTTTAATGTACTCATTGAATTAATAATTCCAGATATTATACCAAATTTTCAAAACACAAAAATGAAGCTCTATTATTTGGGAGAGATTCAAACAGTCTGAAAGTTCTGTGATTTCAGTATGCATGAGATGCAATAAAAGTTCGAAGAAGCAGTAACTAATCCAGATGAGGAGAGGGCAAAGTCTTTGAATGAAATCGTACCTGAAATATAAGTTTTGTTCTTCTAGAAAAGGTGGTTGTGTGAAAAAAGGATGAATTTTATTTATGGGTAACAAAAGACAATGAGAGAATGTAATGGAGCCTGCTGGCTGCTTACAAATGGTTTACTCTTTTTGTCATGGGGCCTCTAGTTAGACTATACTTCCCAGACTCATTTTCAGTTCTTTGGGTCACAAGGCCAGTTCTATTCAGTGTGAGGGTCACAGAAGTACTAATGCATGTCATATATAGGTCTGTTTCAAAAACTCTCCTATTGGTAACCTAACAAGATGACTTATAAAATTAATTTTAAAAATATCTCAATCATTTCAGTGATTCAGAATTCTTGTCAGCTTCTTGGTACTCAACTATCTTGATTATCAACAGTTAAGCAATCAAAATAGGAAATCTGAAGAACTGCATGGGTACAAAACATGGGTACAAAAATCCTGACTGAGATCAGGATTTTCAAAGTAGTATGAAAATTCTCATGATTTCTCATGAAATTGCTTATGAATGACTCTTCTTGTAGAAAAGAAGCATGAATGGGCAAGTAGGGGTCAGATTCCAGTCACCTATGGGAAAAATTGGACATTTGAATTAACTCTCTGTATCTTACTTTCTTCTTTTATAGAAATAAAGACATTTACATTTTTTATGATTCCTTACAATATAGAGAGCATACAGCTTTGTATCTGATATAGAGGACACACTAAATAAAAATCACTTCCCTCTGCTAAATATATAGTGCTGTCATTATGATGAAAATTTATTGGTTTTTCTGATTAGTATGATTTAAGCTAAAACATTCAAGTGATTTTTTATATTTCTATGAGCAAATACTTTCAAAAATGACTGCATTAAACCAAGATTGCAGTCTATAAAATATCTTTTCTCAATGGGAAGGGACTATCTTTACTCACAACATGAATTAATAAAGCACACTGGATTACTTTATTTTAAAGTGTAATTACCTGTTTGCCCGGTATTGTAAATAGAATTTTAATGAAAAAGATTGGTCAACTTGAGACAAATTACATTTCACACAGCATGTACTTAATACAATGTGGATTTAAAAACTCTTGGGTAGATGTTATGTCTCCAGTGTTTTATCTAGTGCTAAGTATATTGTCGACAATCTCAATAGATGATGATCATAATAATTCAAAGGCATTTAGAGTTTAATCAGAATTCAGAGATTATTTACTCATTTTGCAGTTGTCAGATTAAATGAGATATAGGTGAACCTACAACTCCACAGTTATTTTCATTTTTAAAGGTATTTTATGCATGAAAAATGCAGCCTTCATTTACTTTTATAAGTGTATAGATATGAGCTGCATTAACTAAAATATCAGTACTAACATTATTTTCAACTTCTTGAGGGAGATAAAATATATACTGTGCTGTTCTCAGTCATGTCCGACTCTTTGTGACCCCATGGACTGTAGTCCTGTAGCCCACCAGGCTCCTCTGTCCGTGGGGATTCTTCAGGCAAGAATACTTGAGTGGGTTGCCATACCCTCCTTCTAATGATCTTTCCAATGCAGGGATCAAACCCAGTTCTCCTGCATTGCAAGTGGATTCTTTGCCAACTGAGCCACCAGGGAAACCCAAGAATACCAGAGTGGGTAGCCAATCCTTTCTCCAGGGGATCTTCCCGACCTAGGAATCAAACCAGGGTCTCCTGCATTGCAGCTGGATTCTTAGTACCTAAGAGCTTAATCCTGGCCACACACTGATGTCGTACTGAGGATCCCTACAGCTTATACCCAGGCACCCTTCCACTGAGAGTGAATGAACATCAGCCTCAAAACATCACAAATGCCTCCAGATATAATCCTTCCTTTTATTTTTCCACCTAGCACAGAACTGTCATTCAAGACTTTATGAAAATTTTGGGAGCCTCTCACTATGTTCAATCAAGACAACACTGTGGTTTAACAAACTATAGAAAGTACTTCTTACTGTATGAAATCCAACTTCTACGTTCTCCAAACTTACTTCTCTCACACTCTGAGTTCCAGCTTCTAATTTCTAGTTCTGGGAGGCAGAATGTTGACCTCTTGATATTTGACCCCTCGTTTTCCTTCCATGATTGTGCTTCCTTTCACGGCAAAAGGAAGTGTGTCCATAGTTACGTGTACTAACCAGCCAATTTTAAAATGAAAAGATTATTCTAGATTTTAGGAAGAAATCTATTATATTCTAGTGCAATATAATCATATAAATCCTTAAGAGACAAACGAGGAAGACAGAGGAAAAAGTCAGAGAGTTTCAAAATATGAGAAACATGACCACATTGCTGACTTAAGATCAAAAGTTCATGTGACAAGAACAGGACAAAAATTGACTTCTACTAACCGGCGGTGAGCATGGAAGAAGGTTGCAAGCCTCAGGTGAGAACTACAGTTCAGCTGATACCCTGATTTCAGATTTGTGAACTTTAAGTAAAGAATCTAGCCAGACTATGTAGGACTTAGCCTACAGTATGAGATAATAATTAGGAGCCTTATTAAACTACTAAGTTCTGGGTAATAACAATTTAAAAAAAACAACACACATTTTGGTGTGTGAAATGGTGAGCATGCCTATATCCTAGAGTATCCATAATAGTAGTATAGACTTTGAATACACATAGTCTCTGCTCTGAAATCCTGCTGAAAATCTTATGATGTCTGGAATCTCTTGCTTGCCCTCCTTTGCGTGACTCTCTCCTGGGCTGTTTTGATCCTTTACTGATTATTTAACCAGAATTTCATGTTAGTTTGTTCATACATATGTACCACTAATGTATATAGTCATCTTGAGGTCAAGTTTTACCATACGATCACACTGGACCTATTTCTGTCTTTAAGAAACAGCCTATACAATAGCCAACACCTATCTTAAAAAAGGTAATACTTGCTTTTTAGGAGAATTATTTTTCAAGGCATAAAAGAAGAATAGTATGGAACATAAATTACTGAGAATGTGGATCATGGTAACTGATGTCAGCCAACTAGTTTATATTCAGCATCATTTGTCTCTTGGACATGACAAACCTTGGTAGCAGAAGGGAATAAGTTCCAGATAATACACTTTTGAAGTAATGAATAACCCTTCCTATGAAGTACTTTAATGACTCTTCTCATCAAATTTATGATTTTATTATTAACATTAAAAATGGAAGCTCAAAAAGATACAGTTGCAAATCAATTTCACTGTGCCTTCATAATGAGTCCCTAATTGAACTCAATTTCTGTTACAGTTGTGAATTTCCTTCCATACTTAATTTTAATGACATGTATAGAAGGATTTAGTGACTGGGAATAAAAAAAATTATTTTAACTCTATTTTTTATGAGTTTAATAGGTGAAATGTAAATCATAATCACATTAATATGATAGTTGAGAGTGTATTTATGCCTCTTTACAGGTTAGAGAATGATCACTTGGTTAAATTAGTGTTTCACTTAACTCATTAAAAATAGATGATAAGTAAGAATACTTTTGCCACCTGATGTGAAGAGCTGACTCATTGGAAAACACCCTGATGCTGGGAATGATTGAAAGCAGGAGGAGAAGGGGACAACAGAGGATGAGATGATTGGATGGCATCACCAACTCGATGGACATGAGCCTAAACTCGGTGAGTTGGTGATGGACAGGGAAACCTGGTGTGCTGCTATCCATGAGGTCACAGAGAGTTGGACACAACTGAGTGACTGAACTGAACTGAACTGAAGAATAATCCCAAATGCTAATGTTCATTATGTAAGGAACTATGGTAGAATATTTACCTTTGAATTTTTAATGTCTAATAAAATATTAGTCCTTTTAAAAACTGATTATTTGATTGGCTTGTCTCCTTAATCCATTACCTTGTAAAGCTGGGATACAGCATATAACTTTTTTCCTAGCATGAATTAGTGGAAATAGGACAGGCCTTGCTATCTAATAAATCTTACTTTTGTTACAGACTCTAAACCTTGCTAACAGCAAGCCTTGAAAAACTAACCTGAATTTCTTGATTTTTTTTTTCAGATGTATATAAAATCTGCAATGAGATTTCTGTATCTTGCTTTATATTTTTACACTGTAATTGCTAACTTATCATTTCAAAGTTATATATTTTATTTCCCTGACTGAAATATCAACTCTCATTGACAAGAAGTTGTACTTTGACTCATTGGAACTTTTAAGTCATGTTATTACTTAAAACCTCTTCACATGTAATGTTGCTGCTGCTGCTGCTAAGTCACTTCAGTCATGTCCGACGCTGTGCAACCCCATAGACCTCAGGCCACCAGGCTCCTCCATCCCTGGGATTCTCCAGGCAAGAACACTGGAGTGGGTTGCCATTTCCTTCACATGTAATGACTATAGGTAAATAGTTAATGACTGAGAAGGCAAACAGATTGATGGGGCAAATTAATGACTTCAGATGACAAAATAGAACTTTATGCCCCTTATCCTTTTTTCCATTTCAAATAGGTCAAAATTCAGAATAATAAGCCAGAAATTCTTTCATCATTTATCTTTTATTTTTTTGGCACACTCCTTCTATATTCTCATCTCATTTCATTCAGATTTCTACTCCCTCTGTCCAATCAGAGCATTTTAATTGTTCACATACTTATCATCTTCTCTGTATCAGACACTGTCACAGAATGAAAGGCTACCGCAGTGAACAAACCACCTTTTCTGCCCTAAGATTATTGACAGAAGAGCTGTGGGAGATTGAGACACCGCTCTCAAAGACCTCACACTCAGACTCTCTTACTCCAAGTCCCAGCACTGAGATCAGAGCCTGAAAAGCACCTGGGTCATGCAAGAAGGAGATTCATTAAATTCAGGGGTAATAGCTCAAGGGGCAAGGATATGGTGGAAATACATATATATATATATATATATATATATAAATAGGGGCTAAAGTGCTGGTGGGTGCCATTTTTTTTACTCCCTTCCCCCTCCTTAGCAGATTCGGTGTTGACAAGCCCCATCTCTGTCACTCTGCATTAATCTAGCTAACATTGTGCATGGTGCCCTAGCATTTCCTGAGGACTCAACCTGCCTGCCCTGATGGGCATCTCCAAAGTGGCCCTAGCCCCACCTCACCTGATGGGAAGCTTGCAAACTGAATCTTGTTCTAGGGAGTCAGCCCCACATACTAACATGTCCACAGTGGTCACAACTGTGCCTCATGGCCAGTAGGGGAAGGGGTCAAAGCACCCATCAGCAAATCCACAGAAGTGCAACCCAATCAAAACAGGAGGCCACACGCAGCTCACAAAGGGAGAACTCTTAGAACACCTGCCTCTAGTTACCATGGGGCATCATGCCACTACATCCCACTTTTTACATATGGTCATTCTTTCAAGACTAAGAGATACACCTGATATACCCAATATGTAGGAAAAGAGAGTGAAAGAGAGAGAGACAGAGAGAGTTAAAATAAGGAGAGAAAAAGATGCTTTCCAAATGAAAGAATAAGACAAAACCTCAAAAAAGAGGAAATGAAATGGAGATAAGCAATTTACCAGATAAAGAGTTCAAAGCAATGATCATAAAGACACTCCCTGGACTCAGGAGAAGAATATATGAATGCAGTGAGAAATTCAACAAAGATAAAATATTAAACAATTAGAACTGAACAATACAATAATTATTGATATGAAAAATACACTAGAAGAAATCAACAGTAGATTAGAGGAGGTAGAAGAACAGATCAGTGATCTGGCAAAAAGGATAGTGAAAATCACCCAATCAGAACAGCAAATAAGCAAATAAACAAACAATAGTAAGAGACCTCTGCAACAAGATCAAGAGTAGTAGCATTCACCTTATAGGGATTCCAGGGAAAGCAGAAAGAGAAAAGGGCAGAAAAATTACTTTAAGAAATAATGGCTGTAAGTTTCCCTAACCTGGCAAAAGAACCTTGGAACCATCCAAGTCCAGGAAGCAGAGAGTTTCAAATAAAAGTCCAGTACCAGACAGGCACAACAGGTAAATTCTATCAAACATTTAGAGAAGAGTTAATATCTATCCTTCTCAAAATATTTCAAAAAACTAAATAGAAAAGAACATTCCCAAACTTATTCTATGAGGCCACCATCACCTTAATACCAAAACCAGACAAAGATACCACAAAAAAGAAATAACAAGCCGGTATCCCTGATAAAAATAGATTCAAAAATCTTCAACAAAACATTACAAAACCAAACTTGACAATACATAAATAGGATCATATATCATAATCAAGTGGGTTTTATTCCAAAATTCAAGGAAGGTTTAATATCATAAATCAGTCAATGTGATATATCACACTAACAAATAAAGGATACAAATAATATGGTTTTCTAAATAGATGCATAAAAAGCATTTGATAAAATTCAACACTCATTTATGATAAAAATTCTCAACAAAGTGGGAATAGAGGGAAGATATCTCAACATAATAAAGGTCGTTTAAGAAAATCCCACATAATAAAACCCCACATAACATAATACTCTAAATGATACCCCACACAACATAATACTCTAAATAAAAGTTGAAACTTTAAAACTAAGATCAAGAGTAAGAGAAGGATGTGTTCTATCACCATTTTCACCATTTTTATTCAACATAGTATTAGAAGTCTTAGACATAACAATCAGAAAAGAGAAAAGCCATGCATTCAGAATAGAAGGAATAAACCTGTCATTGTTTACAGATGGCATAATATTTTATATAAAAAACCCTACAGACTCCACCATAAAAACTATAAAAACTAACACAAAAATTCAGTGAAGTTACAGGATATAAATAAAATCAACATGCAGAAATCTGTCTTGTTTTTAAACACTATTAATGAACTATCAGAAGGGGAAATTAAGAAAACAATCTTTTTTACAGTTGCATCAAAAATATTAAAACATCTAGGAATAAATTTAAACAAGATGTTAAAGACCAGAACTTTAAACTGTAAGATATTAATGAAAGAAATGGAAGATGAAACAGATAAATAGAAAGATATACATGCTTTTTCATATTTCTTATTTCTGCATTAATGATTTAATAAATTTAAATTTATTACATTTAATAAATTTAAATTTATTACATTTAATAAATTTAAATTTATTACATTTAATAAATTTAATGAATTCCTGTATTTTCATTCTGTATTTGTAGGAGAATCTTTTTTTAAATATTTGAAAATTTATTCGATAATGTTCTTTACCATAGTAAACCTCCTCAATAACTTATAACATATTAGAAAGTCTATTTTACAGGAATGCAAACTGAAGCTTCAGAAATACCAACAACTTCTCTGAGATGAGATGGCTTCATGATGTGAGCTCTAGTGATTTCTCATGTATGGTTCTGGCACCATCTTCCTGTCCTTTCTATGCTAGATTCATGACAATCCCCTGGTTTGTGCAACTTTTTCTGTCTCACACAATGAGCTACAGGAAGGGAAATCCTGTAAATATTCCTTTCATACCAGTATACCTAAAGGGGAGATCCTGCATATAGATGCTTTTCAACAAGCATTTTGTGATTTCAGTACAAAATAAGAAAAATCAATTCTGTGTATTTGATGGAGGTTCCCAGAATCAATCCTTTCATTGTCAGC
The DNA here is from genome assembly GCA_935064755.1 of Tragelaphus eurycerus. Taxonomy (NCBI): domain Eukaryota; kingdom Metazoa; phylum Chordata; class Mammalia; order Artiodactyla; family Bovidae; genus Tragelaphus; species Tragelaphus eurycerus. Next base: position 13,123,643 of record CAKXYN010000043.1, read on the forward strand.
AAACACTTTATTGTGGTTGCTTAATATAAAACTCTCTAACCTCCATGAAGAATGCAAAAAGAAAGATGACAAAGTATTAAACGAACACATTTAGAGATGCCTGGGGCTGGAATCTGGACTAAATAGATTTAGCCAACCTTGATGGAACATGAGAAAATCAAATGTAGAAGAAGAAAAAAAAAGTCCAGGCATCTGTTATCTTTCCTAGGGACCTTAGGCTTGAATTAATACTGACTGTTATGAATTAAAGTTGGCAATAGACTGGAGACACAGGGAGTCTTATTCATTTTATTTTATTTTTAGTGTTATCATTAGGAGAACTAGAAGAAATATGAATGTTCTTCTGTGGTAAAGGATCCTGAGAGAGCAAAGATCTGACACTTTAAAGATGATCAAGCCATTTGTATGTAACTGCTCTCATCTTTTATAGGAGCAAGTATGAAATGAAGTTTCTGAGTTTTGGAAACCCCTAGTTTTTATCACTTACTGTGTAATGGAAGAAGACACCATTATATAGATAGGAGGGAATGGTTGAAAGGAGTCATTTGTGACATTTTGTAGTATAGAATATTAAGCTTTGCCTGGAGTTGGTTCCCAAATATTGTGGCTGTGGATACAAGAAGTTACAAATACAAATTCTGGGGGGCCTTGTCCTCACTTAATAATCAGAGCCTTCTAAGAATAGGATGGGGAACATGTATTACAATCAAAAGAAAAGGGTCCAGTCCACACAAATAATAAATCAAAGTGAAAGTAAGCAAGCAGCTGACCAATCACAAAACAAGCCAAGCACAACCACCACCTTGTCAAGTCTCATAATAAACCAGGCTTGGTTTTCAAAGTAGCGTGACATCCTGGAGTAGCGCAATTCTGAGGCCAACTGTAAAGCACGTTTTACTAAGTTCCAGTGCCTATAAATGAATGAAATAACAAAAGCACATATATCCAAAGTTCTTTAGGATTATCTTTACAATAAGGTTGCTTTCATCTTACTTTCAATTGGAGAAACCGTATCAGAAGAGAAAGGGCTGAAGTCATATCAGGAGGTGTGATAATGCACATTATTGCAATCTGGCTTGTGTGTGTCACATCCTGTGTCTGCAAAACTCAGCAGAACATTTTGTAATATACAAACCATGTAAGTCTTTGTCGTTACTCGGGAGTTTCATGAAATCCTATTCAGAAAGAAAGAGACAGAGGAAAGGAGAAGGAGGAAGGAGGAGAAAGGGGTGGGGTTGGGGAGAGGCAGAGTTATGCTGCTTTTCCAAATTGTAGGATTTATTTGAAATCTCTTTGTTTTCTTTTTTCCACACGTGTGTTACTCAGTGATGTCCGACACTTTGTGACCCCATGGAATGTAGCCTGCCAGCCTCCTCTGTGGAAATTTCCAGGCAAAAGTACTAGAATGGGTTATCATTTCCTCCACTAGGGGATCTTTCCAACCTAGGGATCGAACCTAAGTCTCCTGCGTTTTGACAGGCAAGGACTTTACCACTGAGCACCAGAGAAGCCTGGAATCTCTCATCTCTTTGAAGGCTATGGAAAACAGAAGGATGACATGAGACAGGATCTCATATCTAACATTACCTATGTGAGCTCAGAAAAGTCAATCACCTGTCAGGACACGTTTCTTTTGCTGCAAAATATAGGGGCGATGGATAAGGAAGCCTAGCATGCTGCAGTCCATGGGGTCGCAAAGGGTCAGCACGACTGAGCAACTGGACTGACTGAACTGATTTGCTATGTATCAGGAACTCTGGTAAACACTGCAAAACGGTCTTATTTATTTGTCATGTCAAAACATTAAGGACATAAAAATCGAGACATAAATTATGTCTTTTATATTAAGCACACTGACTCAGGAACCAGGTTACTTGCATTTGTCTCCTATATCTGCCCCTTAAAAGCCTAGAGCCCTTCGATAAGGTACATAACTGCCCTGTGATATGAATTTGCCACCTATAAATTAAAAATTACAAATTGCTACTCTCACAGGATTGTTGAGGACTTTTAATAAATGAATACATACAAAGTGCTAAGGATATTGACTAGCACAGAGTAAATGTTCAACAGCACAAGCTATGAGAACTATTAGCTATTGTCATTATTATTCAGTAAGGACAATAGTAAAAGCATCTAAAGACCCTCTCAGATGATTTTAAAGGTACCATACAGATTCTTTTAGCATGAGCAGCACAAAGTCTTATAGCCACTCTCTTGTCAGACCAAAATAACATGAAACTTTCAGTAAAGTAGTTACAGCTCTAACGATAGGAAGAGAGTCAGCATTTCTGGGTCCGATTCCAAATCATAGCATTTTATGTATTTTCAAGTAGCCAGTCACACATACTTCATAGAGGTAAATGCTCAGGGCAAGGACTGGAGGGTTTACTTGGCCGGCGAAGTGCTACAAAACCTTGATTGTTGGCAAGAGCCTGTTCTCTAGAAATTGATGGGGTGGCTGAGGTAAGCCTTTAAGTAATTTAGATGGAGCATTTTAAAAGCCATTTAGAAGCTATTTAGGGAAGTATGAGTCTGAAGTCAAAGTTGAAGCTGAAACGTCCTATGAGGCCTGCAGGCAGAGAACCACAATCGATAAAGGCCATTATCCTAAATAAGTCCAGGACACCACAGCCCAGCTGAAGGTTTTAATTCTTGACTGCCAAAGGAATCAAGGCAGATAGAAGGAGACAAAGGGCCCAGGGGCTCAGAGGCTGCAGAAGCCGAGTCAACTGTAATTCTGCCAAGAGCTTTCTCTGTATTTAGCAATTTTTTCCCCTTGCCTTTCCTCCCACGTCTGACTCCCCCCGCTGCTATTTTGAGTCCCTATACTTACCCATGCCCCTCTCAATGGATCTATCCTAGCAAAGCCTCTCGACTTATTAAGACTGAAACAGAAAATTGTCTCCTCTACAAAATCTCTCAAGAGAGCTCTCTTTGCCCAACCAGTGGTTCTCAAACAATGGCTGCACACACTGGAGTCCTGTGGGGCAACTTTACATGCCTGGCATTTAGCTCCCAAGACTCATTTTGTCTAGACTGGAGCACTGGTTATGGATCTTTTTTTCTTTTTTTTCAAAGGTTTCTAGAAGATTCTAATACATGGTTAGATTTGGATGCCACTTTAGAATGATACATCTTTTCTTTTCACTCCACCTTTTCCTTGTAACACTCTACTGTACTTAGGTATTTCCTATTTTCAAAATTACTTCTTAGGAACTTCATGAATTTAGAGACCTCTCTTTTTCTTTATTTGGTGAGGAGGGGACTAAAGCTTATACTAACACATTTATCGATTTGTGAATTAACTCCTTTTTCACTTCATTTACTCACATTTTTAATTATTATATTCTGCCATCTATGAATTCACTCATTCATTTACTGATGCATTCATTCACCACCAATGTGTCTTACATCACTCAATGTGTGGATGACTGAATACATGAATAGATTGCTATTTATATTCATCAAAGTCTGATGCTGCATTTGGGTAAAAGTACTAAGAAGATATGCAAAGGAAAACCTACTATAACTTTATATGATTTGTAAGTCGCTCAGTCGTATCCAACTCTTAGCGACCCCATGGACTGCAGCCTACCAGGCTCCTCCATCTATGGGATTTTCCAGGCAAGAGTACTGGGGTGGGGTGCCATTGCCTTCCCCCTATATGATTTGTACACACAACCAAATGTACATAATGCACATGCATATACATTTATGAGTTTATGTTCTTCAAGTTACAGCTCTTGAGACCAGACTGCCTGAGTTGATCCCTAGCTCCACCAGGTGTAACCTCTTCCCCTTACCTATCTCTCCTTCTGTTTCTTTCTTTATGAAGTAAGAGTAATAACACAAGCTACCTCATATGAAAGTTGTGAGGATGAAATGCATCAATTTATGTAAAACAACAATAAGCTATATAAGGTTAGCACAATTTTTTTTTTTTTTTGCCAGTTTCTCCTTCATATTTTGTGCTAGTTCATATTTATATACAGTCTTTCAGGGTTGGCTAAGTCAGGCTGGGACAGACTGACAGTCTCAGATCATTTATATCACCAACATGCCAGAGTTAGAGTTCTAAATGATGAGCCTGTCATTTTTCCACACTGAATTGCTTGCATATTTCCATGGAATAATTGCTGACATAAAATAAAAAAAGGGAAAGGTAAAAGAAAACAAATGTGTCTTGTCAACCTGAAGTCTTCCAACCATTTGAAATAATTGCTATGAATTAATATCCTGTCTTCTCGAAATAGCAGTTAACATCTGTGCTCCCGACAGATGTTCACCATGTTTCGTAGGACTGTTCCCCAATTATCCACATATGCTTTGTTCTCTTTGTGAATTCCATATAGCAAATTTTCACCCAAGTGAGGTTTTTTCCCCCTTATTTGCTACTACTTCATGGTCAAAAAATACACATACAACTCATTTTTAAAAGAATATCAACAACCACAAAATACTAAAGGAAAAATATACATCATATATGTATTGTAATATGTTATGTGATTTTACTATAGAATGCAAAATATGCATATCATGTGTCAATACATGATTCAGTAAGAAATAATTTCTGTATAAAATATTATTTACACAATTAGAAGTACTTATTTTACTTTCTAGTCTAAGTTTTGAGACTCAAGAATTGCTTCTTTATGAAATCTTTCTGTTTATAAATCTAAGATTCATCCTTTAAACATCAGTACATCTCAAATTTGATACTAGTCTCCATCATACATTCCTGAAATTGTCTAGAAGATGTTATAACAATAGCTGACTGCAACAAATCTAAAAAAAAATCATTCTTGCTTCTTAATATAATCTTGATTATCACTGGAAAATGTTCACATTTACAATAGAGATCATGCTTACTGATTTTCTGCCTCTGGGTAAATAAAATAATTATTTGAAAATAAGATAATGCAATGGAGTGCCAGACTCCATTATTTCTTAACCTTATGTCTTAATTGACAGAAAATTCTTATGCTAAACTCTCTCCATGCACTTACACTGTGACCCAGGGTTAGTAAAACAATTTCTCTCAGACACAACGTTTTCATCATTAAAATAGAGTAATATCTTAAGGACCATTTTCTAGTTTTCTACCCCTGTTGTCCCATGTTTGGCAGAATGCCTAGAACAGGGTTATTACTTAATAAGGATTTTTCTTAAAAAAAAAAAAAAAAAAACTAAAAAGAAAGCAGTAAGCAAAGACTCCTCATTTTGCTTGCTTTGGCAGCCTTTAGTCAGAATCAAGTGAAATAATGGTTGTGGAAACCACAAAGTGCCATGCTAACATAAACATCAGCTCCACCTCCAGTGTACTATGCCAGATCCTCCTCCTCCACCACCACTCATACAGCGGACCCCATAAGATGCTTCTCTGTACTATGAATGTAAGGATTTCATCTTGAAGTAGAATTTGGGTTAGATGATTGCCCAATACTCCAATATAAGTAGCCCATTCTAGTGAATATATTTCAATCATCTACCCATCCATTTATTCAACACGCATTGAAAGACCATCACGTTCACAATCTGTGCCAGGATTAGAAGAGTACAGAAAAGAATAAAACATAGCTCTTACTAAAATATGTCACACTTTAGTCTGGAGAAGTTAACCGCTCAAAAAATTCAGATATTGAAGGAAAGAAAATTATAAATTCAATGAAACAATGATATGGAGATTCAGAGGAAGAAAAACATTTTTCCAACAGACAAAAATATGAAGGACTTCATGAAAGTATAGTTCTAGATCACAAATGATGATCATAAATAGACACTTGTAAATCCAACATTTTGAAAAATATTGAGTGCATTTCTAATCTGGCGGTAGGCCTTATAAAATTCTGATATGAAAGATCCCTGCATTCACTGAACTTACAAACTAGAGATGATAAGAAAACATAGTATAAAAATTAAGTACAATGACACAAATATATCCATGGATATCACGAGATACTCAACTTTGCCTAAAGGGTCCATTAGGGGAAAATTCCCTGAAGAACTATCAGCTAAACTGAAACTTGAAGGAGGAAAAATAGGTTAATGGGGTCAAACTTTTGTGAAAGGGAAATTATGGAAAGAGGATTGGTATTCTGGATAAAAATAAAATGAAGATGTCTAAGCACATATGTTCGACATTATAAAAGGACTTTTATTGCTTGTACTACATATCAACAACCAATATATAATACATATGTGCTGTCCAAGTTAGCAAGATGGACATACTTTTGTATATTGAATATCATCAAGGAATAAGGGATGAGAAAAAGGTAGAATAAGTTTATAAAGTGACTTATATACCATATGGATTTTATTCAAAAGATGGTTAACAGGATTACTTAACATTCATAGAGCACTCTGACTATTTAAATGCCATTAGTCAGAGATGAAGATGATGTCAATATTACCATAGACAATCTAAGCAAGGGCACATAAACAGGAATATATGAAGAATAGAGTAAGTATCTTGCAGTCTAGGAATGGGTGAATGAAGGGGATTAATGGGCTGGATCAGGACTAGACTATTGAGCATCTTGACACCATGCTAGGGAATTAACACTGTGTTCTGTGCTTGATTAAGATTGATGCAGTTGTCCAGTGTAGGATGGAGTAACAGACAAAAAGCCCAACAGAAGAAACTGGTTAGGAATTGTAAAAAGAGTGCAAATGGGAATTTAAAAGTCCAGAACTAGGCTAGTTGAACAGAGAGGAGATATGAATTACAATTTGGTGGTAAAATCTATATTTAGAAAGTTTGTCATTTCTGGTTAGTCTGTTCTTGGTTGATGTGTTGATTACCATCAAGAGCATAAGTAGGCTCAGTGACAAAGTATCCACCTGCCAATGCAGGAAAAGCAGGTTCAGTCCCTGAGTTGGGAAGATCCTATGGAGTAGGAAATGACAACCCACTCCAGTATTCTTGCCTGGAGAATCCCATGGACAGAGGCGGTAGGAGGGCTAAAGTCTATGGGGTTGCATACAACTAATCAATGAATATAGTAAAGTTGCAGGATATAAAATCAACACACAAAAATCCCTTGCATTCCTATTCAATAATAATGAGAAAATAGAGAAATTAAGGAAACAATTCCATTCACCATTGAAACGAAAAGAATAAAATACTTAGGAATCAGATCAGATCAGAGCAGTCGCTCAGTTGTGTCCGACTCTTTGCGACCCCACGAACTGCAGCACGCCAGGCCTCCCTATCCATCACCAGCTCTCGGAGGTCACTCAGACTCACATCCATTGAGTCAGTGATGCCATCCAGCCATCTCATCCTCTGTCATCCCCTTCTCCTCCTGCCCTCAATCCCTCCCAGCATCAGAGTCTTCTCCAATGAGTCAACTCTTCGCATGAGGTGGCCAAAATACTGGAGTTTCAGCTTTAGCATCATTCCTTCCAAAGAAATCCCAGGGCTGATCTCCTTCAGAATGGACTGCTTGGATCTCCTTGCGGTCCAAGGGACTCTCAAGAGTCTTCTCCAACACCACAGTTCAAAAGCATCAATTCTTCGGCTCTCAGCCTTCTTCACAGTCCAGCTCTCACATCCATACATGACCACAGGAAAGACCATAGCCTTGACTAGGTGAACCTTTGTTGGCAAAGTGATGTCTCTGCTTTTGAATATGCTATCTAGGTTGGTCATAACTTTCCTTCCAAGGAGTAAGCGTCTTTTAATTTCATGGCTGCAGTCACCATCTGCAGTGATTTTGGAGCCCAGAAAATAAAGTCTGACACTGTTTCCACTGTTTCTCCATCTATTTCCTATGTAGTGATGGGACCAGATGCCATGATCTTCGTTTTCTGAATGTTGAGCTTTAAGCCAACCTTTTCACTCTCCACTTTCACATTCCTCAAGAGGCTTTTTAGTTCCTCTTCACTTTCTGCCATAAGGGTGGTATCATCTGCATATCTGAGGTTATTGATATTTCTCCCAGCAATCTTGATTCCAGCTTGTGTTTCTTCCAGTTCAGCATTTCTCATGATGTACTCTGCATATAGGTTAAATAAACATGGTGACAATATACAGCCTTGACGTACTCCTTTTCCTATTTGGAACCAGTCTGTTGTTCCATGTCCAGTTCTAACTGTTGCTTCCTGACCTGAGTACAGATTTCTAAAGAAGCAGATCAGGTGGTCTGGTATTCCCATCTCTCTCAGAATTTTCGACAGTTTATTGTGACCCACACAGTCAAAGGCTTTGGCATAGTCAATAAAGCAGAAACAGATGTTTTTCTGGAACTCTCTTGCTTTTTCCATGATCCAGTGGATGTTGGCAATTTGATCTCTGGTTCCTCTGCCTTTTCTAAATCCAGCTTGAACATCAGGAAGTTCACGGTTCACATATTGCTGAAGCCTGGCTTGGAGAATTTTGAGCATTACTTTACTAGCGTGTGAGATGAGTATAATTGTGCGGTAGTTTGAGCACTCTTTGGCATTGCCTTTCCTTGGGATTGGAATGAAAACTGACCTTTTCAAATCTTGTGGCCACTGCTGAGTTTTCTAGATTTGCTGGCATACTGAGTGTAGCACTTTCACAGCATCATTTTTCAGGATTTGGAATAGCTCCACTGGAATTCCATCACCTCCACTAGCTTTGTTCATAGTGATGCTTTCTAAGGCCCACTTGACTTCACATTCCAGGATGTCTGGCTCTAGGTCAGTGATCACACCATCATGATTATCTGGGTCGTGAAGCTCTTTTTTGTACAGTTCTTCTGTATATTCTTGCCACCTCTTCTTAATATCTTCTGCTTCTGTTAGGTCTGTACCATTTCTGTCCTTTATCAAGCCCATCTTTGCATGAAATGTTCCTTTGGTATCTCTGATTTTCTTGAATAGACCCTTAGTCTTTCCCATTCTGTTGTTTTCCTCTATTTCTTTGAATTGATCACTGAAGAAGGCTTTCTTATCTCTTCTTGCTATTCTTTGGAACTCTGCATTTGGAACATATTTGGAACTCTGCTTTCTTTGGAACATACATAGGAATATATCTACCTAAAGAAACTAAAGACCTATGTATAGAAAACTATAAAACACTGGTGAAAGAAATCAAAGAGGACACTAATAGTTGGAGAAATATACTATGTTCATGGATTGGAAGAATCAATATAGTGAAAATGAGTATACTACCCAAAGCAATTTATAGATTCAATGCAATCCCTATCAAGATACCAACGGTATTCTTCACAGAGCTAGAACAAATAATTTCACAATTTGTATGGAAATACAAACAACCTCGAATAGCCAAAGCTATCTTGAGAAAGAAGAATGGAACTGGAGGAATCAACCTGCCTGACTTCAGGCTCTACTACAAAGCCACAGTCATCAAGACAGTATGGCACTGGCACAAAGACAGAAATATAGATCAATGGAACAGAATAGAAAGCCCAGATAAATCCATGCACATATGGACACCTTATCTTTGACAAAGGAGGCAAGAATATACAATGGATTAAAGACAATCTCTTTAACAAGTGATGCTGGGAAAACTGGTCAACCACTTGTAAAAGAATGAAACTAGAACACTTTCTAACACCATACACAAAAATAAATTCAAAATGGATTAAATGTCTGAATGTAAGACCAGAAACTATAAAACTCCTAGAGGAGAACATAGGCAAAACACTCTCTGACATACATCACAGCAGGATTCTCTATGACCCACCTCCCAGAATATTGGAAATAAAAGCAAAAATAAACAAATGGGACCTGATTAAACTTAAAAGCTTCTGCACAACAAAGGAAACTATAAGCAAAGTGAAAAGACAGCCTTCAGAATGGGAGAAAAGAATAGCAAACGAAGCAACTGACAAACAACTAATCTCAAAAATATACAAGCAACTCCTATAGCTCAATTCCAGAAAAATAAATGACTCAATCAAAAAATGGGCCAAAGAACTAAATAGACATTTCTCCAAAGAAGACATACAGATGGCTAACAAACACATGAAAAGATGCTCAAATGTCACTCATTATCAGAGAAATGTAAATCAAAACCACTATGAGGTACCATTTCACGCCAGTCAGAATGGCTGCGATCCAAAAGTCTACAAGCAATAAATGCTGGAGAGGGTGTGGAGAAAAGGGAACCCTCTTACACTGTTGGTGGGAATGTAAACTAGTACAGCCACTGTGGAGAACAGTGTGGAGATTCCTTAAAAAACTGGAAATAGAACTGCCTTATGACCCAGCAACTCCACTGCTGGACATACACATCGAGGAAACCAGAATTGAAAGAGACACGTGTACCCCAATGTTCATCACAGCACTGTTTATAATAGCCAGGACATGGAAGCAACCTAGATGTCCATCAGCAGATGAATGGATAAGAAAGCTGTGGTACATACACACAATGGAGTATTACTTAGCCATTAAAAAGAATACATTTGAATCAGTTCTAATGAGGTGGATGAAACTGGAGCCTATTATACAGAGTGAAGTAAGCCAGAAAGAAAAACACCAATACAGTATACTAATGCATATATATGGAATTTAGAAAGATGGTAACAATAACCCTGTATACAAGACAGCAAAAGAGACACTGATGTATGGAACAGTCTGTGGACTCTGTGGGAGAGGGAGAGGGTGGGATGATTTGGGAGAATGGCATTGAAACATGCATAATATTATATATAAAACAAGTTGCCAGTCCAGGTTCAATGAACATTACTGGATGCTTGGGGCTGGTGCACTGGGACAACTCAGAGGGATGGTACAGGGAGGGAGGAGGGAGGAGGGTTCAGTATGGGGAACACATGTATACCTGTGGTGGATTCATGTTGATTTATGGCAGACCCAATACAATATTGTAAAGTTAAAAAATAAAATAAAATTTAAAAAATTAAAAAGAAAACTAAAAAAAAAAAAAAAATAGAGTCTATGGGGTCACATAGAGTCTAGCACAACTGAGTGTTCTTGAACACATGCTTTAACTAGCAAGGGCATCCATAAGCATTTACAACAATTACTACAAATTAGAACCAGAAAACAAATCTCTTCAAAAAAATCTAGTAAGCCAGTTGAATTAAGATATTTTCATGCTAATCCATACACAAATCAAACGTGCAAAATTTTACCTTTCAATTTAATTAACTATACTGTAGCAGTAATTTTTAGACAATAATAAACTGGTTCCAAACTTCTGGGTGGATTTCTTCCAAGCTGAGGACATTCTGCTTGTCATGCGTCATTTTAGAGTTTTTTAGGTGCTGAATGGTCAATTCAACAATGTGCAGCTCCAGGGAAAGCCTAGAAGAAATAATTTGCTCCAGAGAATGGAATTTATTTATTTTGGTCTAGATTTTATATCTTTAGTTGATCAGTTCAAAGCTGGTTTAAATTATAAAAAGCTTTGAGTCCTGGTAAATTTTGGGGGTTGGTTAAAAAATATACTGCAAAAATATTGCAAACTTCATATGTCACTTTGCATTTGATTTCTTTTTAGGTCATCTCAAGAGACAGCAAGAATTTTATACAGTGATATAACATCCTTGTCAATAGAGCATAAACTTTACTGACATGCATCTCAGTGTAATCTTGTTTCCTCTTATTGGATAGAATCTTTTTTTTTTTTTTTCTTGACAAAAACAATATCTCCTCAGATACATTACTTAACCAGGGGGGAAAAACAGAAAAAAGAAAAAAAAAAATGGGAACTGCTTCCTAATCTACTTTTATAGAAACAATTCATAAAGTAGAAATAACATAAAATATGTCTATCTAGAATATAATAAAACAAACATATAAACCCAGAAAATGCCCTTTCTCTGTAATTCTAGTAGCTCTGATCACTCTAGCTAGCTTGCTGCTGCTGCTAAGTTGCTTCAGTTGTGTCCGACTCTGTGCAACCCCTTAGACAGCAGCCCACCAGGCTCCCCCATCCCCGGGATTCTCCAGGCAAGAACACTGGAGTGGGTTGCCATTTCCTTCTCCAATGCATGAAAGTGAAAAGTGAAAGTGAATTCGCTCAGTCGTGTCCGACTCTTAGCGACCTCATGGACTGCAGCCTACCAGCCTCCTTCATCCATGGGATTTTCCAGGCAAGAGTACTGGAGCGGGGTGCCATTGCCTAATACAGAATATATGATTTTGTTTTCACAGACAAATCTGAGAAGTACAGTCAATAAAGATACTCTGGAGAGGAAACTTGGTTGTGGTGAGTGCTTAGTAAATATTTGTTGCTAATAATGATGATCAATTCTTTTAAATGAGTATGAACCAAGAACAATAGTCACTGTTGTACTACATTATACAGAAGTGTTATACTGCTCGTGTATAAAAGTTCGAAGCTAGTCAATATATGAGTCTCATTTAATCCTCTCCCAAAACTCTGAGAGGCTTCCCTGGTGGTTCAATGGTAAAGAACCTGCTTGTCAATACAGAAGTTGGAGGTTTAATCTCTGGGTTGGGAAAATCCCCAGGGGAAGGAAATGGCAACTCATTCCAATATTCTTGCCTGGAGTATCCTATGAACAGAGGATCCTGGTGGGCTACAATCTATGGGGTTACAAAAGAGTCAGATACAACTTGGTGACTAAACAACAACAAAAAACACAGAAAGGAATAATGCTCTTTACCTCTTGCTTAGGAAGGAGAAAACTGAAGTCCACACCAGAGTCACTCACTAGTGATTCTAGTGACTATGATGCACATTTTAAAAACAGCAGGCAGAACGTTCATGATTAATAATTCACTCCCATTTGCAAATGAGGAAAGAGCTCCTATGGACAAGCATTGCTGATGCAAGATCTTAGAACATTAGACTTCCCTCTGTCCTCCTCACCTTTGGATTCCAAGTGCCTCATATTACACTGTCTCAGATACATTGTAGGCGCTTAGTATACGTTTCTTGGATAGATGAACAAGTGGAAGGTAATTCCCACAGCAGGCATGTGTTTGGGTTCAGGATGAGCTGCCCCAAAATATACCACAAAGGGATACTGATTATTTTGAATTAAAATTACTTAAGAAATAGCCCATGCAAGAGGGACATGATGACCCTTTTTTCTGTCTCCCTAAAATCAGGGAATAAATCTCTTATTTGAAAGGTGCTTCCCTGGTGGCTTAAACAGTAAAGAACCCATCTATAATACAGGAGACTTTGGTTCAATCCCTGTGTTGGGAAGATCCCTTAGAGAAAGGAATGGCTACCACTCCAGTATTCCTGTCTGGAGAATCCACAGTGGAACCTGGCAGGCTATAGTCCATGGGGCTGCAAAGAGTCGGGTGCGACTGAGCCATTAACACTTCACTTTCACTTGAAAGGCACACCCCGGCATTTGGAGATAGAAGGACATCCTTATCACCACAGTTAGGCAATTCAGGGTGAGAAGCTTGTAAAAATAAACCTCGTAACTTCTTCAATTTACTACCTCAAGCTTAGACTCTGTTTAGATTCTTCATTAATTGATCACTCAAAACCTGAATTTCCTTGTCTTGTCAATGTCACACAAATTTGTTTATTCATCTGCAAACTATAAAAGCTACCTGATTTGGCTACTTTTTAGGTCCCATTTCTATGACAATACCATGCACATGAATTAAAATTTATTTTTCTCCCATTAATCTGTGCTATGTCATTATTTTTAATTAGTCCAGCCATAAGAACTCAAGAAGGATAGAAGGGGGAATTTCCCTCTCTGGAGCCTATGCATTGAGAAATGGAACTAAGGTCAACATTGCATTAGATTAGACTTAGTAAGACAGAATACATCAATAAGTTGTTTTTTTTATATATATTGACAACGTTATCCTTTATCTGTGGTACATGTTAGAGAACAGCAGGACCCTATTTCATGATAATATGACAGAAGAAGAGAAAGTGCATTACAAATGTGTACATTGTCAGGTTTAGTGTTAAGATACAGAGAAGGCTCCCATGTGGGGATGTCTATATATGTCATTTGAAAAGAATGCTAGAATTTGTGCCGTAAGTTTGTAAAAACAAAAGTATGAACCTACATAGCCAGCCCTTTCCCTCATCCTTCAAGATGCAGCTTGCTTGCCATCTCCTACAAGGCCAGCTTGTGCCAAGGACTTCCCTAGCCACAGTGTCTAAAGTACTGCCTGCTGAGTCGCTTCAGACGTGTCCAACTCTGTGCGACCCCATAGACAGTAGCCCAACAGGCTCCCCCATCCCTGGGATTCTCCAGGCAAGAACACTGGAGTGGGTTGCCATTTCCTTCTCCAATGCATGAAAGTGAAAAGTGAAAGGGAAGTCGCTTAGTAGTGTCCGACTCTTGGCAACCCCATGGACTGTAGCCTGTCAGACTTCTCCATCCATGGGATTTTCCAGGCAAGAGTACTGGAGTGGGGTGCCATTGCCTTCTCCAAAGTACTACCTACATAGTATTAACCTCAGTCCCAAGAGCTTAGTGATTAGATGGATTCCTTAATGCCCTCTACCCTCATGTGCAATGATTTTACATATTTGTTTATTATGCTTGTTATTATTTGTCCTAGTAGTTGGTTCCATCAGACAAAGGATGCTGACCATCTTATTCATTGTTCTTTCCACAATCTAACAGGACTTCAAGAGATATAAAGTAATGAGTCACTACAGGCTGAAAGGTAAAACAATATGGAGCAAACCTCTCTCTTGATTAAAGGATAGGGATTGGAAGGAAAGGAAAACATGTGGGGAGGAAGAAAAAAAATTTTTTTAATTGGGGTATAATTGCTTTATAATGTTGTGTTAGTGTCTGCTGTACAATGAAGTGAATCAGCTATATGTATACATATCCCCCCCCCCCCCTTGGACCCCCTTCTTCCCACCCATTTAGGTCGCCACAGAACACCAAGTTGAGCTCCTGGTGCTATACAATAGGTTCCCATTAGCTACCTATTTTACACAAGGCAGTGCATATGAAATAAGGCAGAAAGAGAAAACAAATTACAAGATCTTAGTTAAGTTACACAATGCGTAAGGGGGAAAAAAGTCAAGTGAAAATGGCATCCAGAATTCAATTGCACAGTCTGGCCAATGTTAACTGGGGTAGGCAACAATCACTGTGAGCCTTTGTTTCTTCTCAAAAGAGAGGATCCAGACTACAGGTGAGTTTCCTGGTGGCTCAGCAGTAAAGAATCTGCCTGCCAATGCAGGAAACAAGGGTTTGATCCCTGGGTCAATTTTCCTGGGTCAGGAAGATCCCCTGGAGAAGGAAATGGCAACCCATTCCAGCATTCTTGCCTAGAGAATCCCATGGACAGAGGAGCCTGGTGGGGGGTGGGGGGAAGCGGATGGGGGGGATACAGTCCAAAGAGTTGGACACGACATAGCAACTGAACAATAAGATCTCTCTAACCTTTTAAATTATGTGGAATTTCTCTTTCCTCAGTGTTTTCATTGGGATAGATAGATAACCATTGATATATAGGATAAAGCAATGGTTGCTTTATCCATGCCTTATATGTAGAAAGTACTTGATTGCTTTTTTCTTCATGACTACAATGACTTCATGACTACAATAATTCAAGCACATGTGAGAGAGCAGTGGGAGTAGAGTGCCTCAAATTCTAAATTCTTCATGACTACAATGACTTCATGACTACAATAATTCAAGCACATGTGAGAGAGCAGTGGGAGTAGAGTGCCTCAAATTCTAAATTTTTTGTTTGTTAGCAGATATGAAATAACATATGGCCTGCTGCGATTATGTAAAGGTACAATACTAGACAGGTATTTTCATGAACTGCTGGACAAGAGTTATTCTGGTCCATTTCTTCCAAACCACCCACGTCAAATTGTTTCCATACTCTTTTTTTTTTTTTAAAGAATAATTTTTATGACTTTCTAAATCTTTTCACTTGGCTGCCACACGTTTGAGACAGATAATACATTTTCTTCTTTTTTTTTCACTTTCCTGATCTAAATGACCAGGCTGCAGGAGACAATAAAACAGGCTATGAATTCCTGAGCTGGTTTCCATTCTTAGGAGACATTAAGCTCCACAAGATTGATCAGATTTCACATCTCTAGTCCCAGTAGCCCTGGCAGTACGTCAGATAATTATTTAATTTACAGCTGTAAATCACATTTGGATCATAAAATTCCAGTCAGATGAATGCATGGAGCAAACATGTAATTAAGATTAGAGTGCCCCAAAAGAAGGGGGACTATTATTTATGGTCATTATCACCCTGACACTGTAGAAAAAAATTGAAGATTCAGGATTGTTGGATTGTTTAAAGGTCCTAGGGTAATTGAATATTCATTAATAAATCCAGATAAATTATTAACAATTCTTGACATTGACCATAAAGCTGCAAGTTCAAGAAAATGGTGTGCTTGCTGGTAACATTTTTGGAGTTTAAAGTGACAATCTGAATGTAAAATGTATATAAATGCTTGTTAAGAAGCATGTTTATATTGTTATCCTAATAGATATGATTGGAAATAATTGATGGTATGTTCCCTTCTATTTCTACATGTCTTTTTCTCACATGAAACTGTGGGGGAGGGGGTAGCCCTTTCTCATCCTTTTCAGCCCAGTTTTAGCACAGTGAGCTTCATAGATGCTGAGGAAATGATCATTAATTGAAATTACTGGCATAAAATGTTCTCAGTGGGAGATTAGGCAATCCCACTAAAAGCATATCACAAACATTTTAAGACTATGTGAGAAACGCTTGGTTATAAAATTATATATTAAAGTGAAAGAATATGATCACAACCATGAAATAAACTCTTTATAATGTGGGTATCTTTGCTCTAGGTGATGCAATTACAGTATATTTTGGTTTCCTTCTTAGTCTTTATTTTTTGTTTCAAATTATACATTGAATATTCATAGCTTTAGGACATTAAAACAAAAAACACTTTTAGAAAATCACCCTTTTCTGAATGCATGAACCTACAAACCTGGCTTGTGAATACTGTGGACTTAATATTATTATATGAATTAATAAAGTACATCAATTAATTATTATTTCTTTGTCATTGAAGGCACAATCCTTATGAATGTGAATATAATATGTATTCCCTTCCACCATTTGCCCTGAGAAAATAAATAATGCATGTCAAAGTTTTCTAAACCTGACAAAGCTTAGCTTTGCAAAGGAGGAAAAAAATAAAGCAGAAAACCATACAAACCTAAATCATCCCATATCTCTCAGTTGATTTTTAGCAAGTCATAGGTGAAATGAGCTCCCAATCACCTCTAGGCTTCCATGTAATCATCACCACTGGTAATTTTCCACTTATAATATCTACATGTAGTAGTCTATCTCAGAATGTTGCAGTAGTCAAACACTGTTCCACATGCCCTTTAATGGCAGGAAGCTAGTTCTAATGGTATTCCCATTTTGCAGAGGAAGAAACAGAAATTTAGAAAGGTTAAGTTACTGGTAAAGTAAATGGTACAAGAGGAAGATGACCGCAACGCAGTAATAATATCCAAAGCTGGATGTTTAACCACTGCACTGCACTCCGGTGGAAGTATGAGAGAGTATTAAGTAAGATTGAAAGTAAATAACACAACCTCTGACATATAGAAAGAGCTTAAATGTTACTTGCTGTTGATTTTAACACTGATGATAACTACAAGAACTGGAATTTGTATAGCTCTTCTAAAATTTCAAAGTACTTTCATGTAAGTTATTGTCCGTATTCAAGTATGAAGGTGTCTTTTACAAATCTAATGTATTTTAGGTAAAAATGAAGGAGAATAAAAATTAATATATATTGAGCAACTGCTACTTGTACTGATATTATTTTAAACAACTTTTCATATATTATCTCTTGGCATATCATGATACACTTAAAGGTAATTACTATTTCATTTGGTAGGGATAATGGTGCCCTAAAGATGCCCATGTGCAAATCCTTAGAACATGAAAATATCTTGTGCTACATGGCAAATGGACATTGTAGAATTGGGTCACAGACCTTAAACGTGAGAGAGTACCCTGGATTATCCAAGTAGGTCAAGTCTAAACATATGAACCTTTAAAAGCAGAGAACTTTCTCTTGCTGAAAGCAGAAGGGATGCAGTGGTAGGGAAACTCAGAGGCGTCCCAGACCTGATAAGGATTCTATATGCCCATGCTGGGTCTGAGATGTAAGAAGCCATGTGCACAGACCAGTGACCGGCCTCCAGGAATTAAGGGCAGTCAAGCAAGGAAAACATGACCTCAGTCCTACAACCCATGGAACTGAATTCCACCAACAACCTGAATGCAAATGGAGGCAGATTAATCTCCAGAGTATCCAGAAATTCCCAGACCAACAATATCTTGACTTCAGACATGTGAGATCCTAACCAAAAACACACTCATTCCAGGCCAGACTACTGACCGATTGAAAGTGAAAGTCACTCAGTCGTATCCAACTCTTTACCACCTCATGGACTACACAGTCCATGGAATTCTTTATGCCAGTATACTGGAGTGGGTAGCCTTGCCCTTCTCCAGGGGATCTTTCCAACCCAGGGATTGAACCCAGGTGCCCCATATTGCAGGCAGATTCTTTACCAGCTGAGCCACACAGGAAGCCCTCTGACCTATAGCAATTGTGAAATAGTAAGTAGGTATTGTTTTCAGTAAGGAGATTTGAGTTAATATGTTACAGTAGCAATGTAAAACAGTTAGATGTAATCACTTTATGAATGAAGAGACTTCTGAAGCTCAGAAAATTATTTACTTACAATCAAATAGCCAGGTACAGAAGAACTCAGTTTCACAGCAAGACTTGGATATTTTCTATCACACAATAGTTACATAGGAATTATAAAGGATAAATCATTTTCTCTGCCTGCATCTTAGCACACAGCCTAATATGTGAAGGTGACAATAATTATCAAAATCATAATAACACAAAACACCATTGCTTAAATGGTTGCCATATGCCAGGCATTTTTCAAGCCCTTTACACACCCTATCATACTTAATGTCTAAAGCAATGGGATGAAGCTGGTTCTGATAACATTCCTATTTTGTTGATGAGGAAACAGAAATTTAGGAAGGTTAACTTACTTCATTAAAAAAAATGGTACAATAGGAATATGTACCCAATGAAGTGGTTAATATCCAAAGCTGGTTATTCAACCACTGCATTGCACTCTGGTGAAAGCCTGAGAGACTGATAAATAAATTAGTCAAGAAAGAAAGTAACACAATGTCTGACATATAGGAATAGCTTAAATGTTACTTGTGGTTGATTTTAATATTGATAAAAATAGACACTTTCTGAGCTCTGACTTTTTGCCTAACACTAGACATTAGTCTAAATATTTTACCTATATTTGGTCATTTCTCTCCAGTCACATGCAGTAGACATTTTGTCCATTTAAAACTTAAGAAAATAATAATTTACAGAATTTAAATTACTTCTCTGAAGCCACATAGCTAGGAAATGGAAGAGCCACATTTAAACTCAGGTCTATGTAACTTTAAAGACTGTTTTTAAATGTTCAAACCTTAATTTTCAGACATTAATCAGGATAAGCAGAGGATCGCTACTCCTTCTCAAGGGTCTATGAAGGACATGTTAGAGCTGGGGGTCAAAGCCAATCTAATCTCATCTCACGACATGAGTTTGAGTAAACTCCGGGAGCTGGTGATGTACAGAGAGGCCTGGCATGCTGCGGTCCATCGGATCACAAAGAGTAAAGTTGGACACAACTGAGCAACAGAACTGAACTGAATCTCATCTCCAACACCAGTTGCTACTCAGAGAACTCTAGGTTTCCAATTGTGTCTACCTTTTGTAAAATAATGTACTAGAAACTGGCCCACGACACTTTCTTGAGATAAGTTTTGCGATCTTGTTCAGAGTCTGCTGTGGTGGTAGAGGTTGTATCTTTATTAATATTATTAAGTTTTTAAATTTGTAAATGTACTTTATCAAAATTCTTTTAGCTAAATCAAGCACGAAATACACTTGTAAAACCATTACTTTCTTGACTGTAAGATTAGAACTGATTCCTTGATACATAATATTTGAAGTGCACCTTATGACCCGCCAAGTATTGATGGATAAATGTAATCCTCACAAATCTGTAGCCCATGTAAACATGTCAGCACCATTTCAGGAAGAAATTGAGTCTGAGGAGTTTTAAGCTGTAAGTCTGAGATCCCACAGAGAGTGAGGGGCGGTGCCAGGTTCCCCGTCCTGGCCTTCACAGTCCCAAAGTGAAAACGTTAGTCACTCAGTCGTATCTGACTCTCTGTGACCCCAAGGACTGTAGCCTACCATGCTCCTCTGTCCACAGAATTCTCCAGGCAAGAACACTGGAGTGGGTACCCATTCTGAATCTCGTGCTAATTTCACAAACCATAATCAGTAAGCAACGAAAAACAAAGTCCTATTCTTTACTGAATTCCCATATTTCCTATAGTGTCTCTCTGAATTTTAAGAGCTTGGGCCATGATACTGTTATTGTTATTCTTGCATTAGATCCATATAATATCTTAGAAGAAATTGTCTCTTTGTTCAATGTCAGGAAGCATTTAACAGGAGGCTTCCTGTGTGCTGTTTTGGATCTGTCAGGAATTCTCTGTTCCTTATTAATTCCTGAATATTCAGGAATTAAGAGGAGAGGCAAGCCTCTCCCGGGGATGAAGAATCCTCGCATTTTCTTCGTTAGTTTTTCTATACGGTGATAAGTACTCTCTTCCTTTTTATGAACCATATGGTAAAAGTACAGTGTCAGACTTTGTTTTTCTGGGCTCCAAAATCACTGCAGATGGTGACTGCAGCCATGAAATTAAAAGACGCTTACTCCTTGGAAGGAAAGTTATGACCAACCTAGACAGCATATTCAAAAGCAGAGACATTACTTTACCAACAAAGGTTCGCCTAGTCAAGGCTATGGTCTTTCCTGTGGTCATGTATGGATGTGAGAGCTGGACTGTGAAGAAGGCTGAGCGCCGAAGAATTGATGCTTTTGAACTGTGGTGTTGGAGAAGACTCTTGAGAGTCCCTTGGACTGCAAGGAGATCCAACCAATCCATTCTGAAGGAGATCAATCCTGGAATTTCTTTAGAAGGAATGATGCTCAAGCTGAAACTCCAGTATTTTGGCCACCTCATGCGAAGAGTTGACTCATTGGAGAAGACTCTGATGCTGGGAGGGATTGAGGGCAGGAGGAGAAGGGGACGACAGAGGATGAGATGGCTGGATGGCATCACTGACTCGATGGATGCGAGTCTGAGTGACCTCCGGGAGCTGGTGATGGACAGGGAGGCCTGGCGTGCTGCGGTTCATGGGGTCGCAAAGAGTCGGACACGACTGAGCGACTGATCTGATCTGATCTGATGGTAAAAGTGATTATTTACAACTCTTTCTCTCTTTAATTTGGATTGCCTATGTTTTGTAAGTCTGGAATTTTAATCTTTATCTTTGCTGAGAATAACTACAGTATATAGGCCCACACCATGTTGATTAAAACACCTCTGCTCCATCAGAGCTCTGGTCCCTGTGTCTGCTCGCTCGCTCGCTCGCGTGCTCTCTCTCTCTCTCTCCCTCCCTCCCTCTCTCTCTTTTTCAGGCTGACCCCCTGGAGCACAGACACTCTCTGAATTCACTTTCCTGCCCAGGCTTTTAAGACCCTCCAGAGAAGGCGCTCTGCGCCTTCACCCCATCGAGAGGCTGCCTGAGGCCTCCATGAACAGAACAAGCCCCATGTCAGGGACTTTATTGGCTTTCTGCATAAACCAAGGAATAGCAGCCTCGTTTTCTCTCCTTTACTTTCTTATTGGTCCACTCTGGACCACCAGGTTCCAGTCCCATTAAAGGGCCTCAACAGTTCAACACATCCTTTGCTTGTAGAAACCCTGGATAATTTACACATCAATATAATATCCTTACAAAACAAAACAAAGCCCACACACGCACACAAAAGAACAAAACTCTGTTCCTTGTCCTAATTACACGTATTTCTCTGAATATCTGAGAAATGTTTATGATGAGTCCAAAGCCTTTTACTTTTTCAGAATAACATATTGTCACTTCTGAGGGGAAATGCTCAAAATATATGCTATAATGGGGAATTAATAACTTCTGATTCCAACTTGACAGTTTCCATATTAAAGTATACTTTCATGATCAAAATAGCATACTCAAAAATGCACAGTTATAATCTTTCTAAAACAATGATTCCTGCTTTTAGTCATTTAAAATAATTGGCACTTTTATTTATCTAGAACATCCTTATTTACTATCTTTCATCTATGTAATTCCTACTTAAAATTTATGTTAACTCAAATTTCATCTCCACAAGACCTTTCCTGATTCATTTACTCTGATATAGCTGCCTCTATTCTATGTCCCCAAAGCAACTGTTGTATAAATGTATCACAATATTTGGTTACCATTATTTTACTGGAGTAGAAGCCTTTTATGCAGCTTTTTTGGTTTTGTTTTCTTACTCATATTCCCAGAGCTTAGCAGAATCATTATATTACGTATTTAGCAAATTCTTACTGAATGAAATACATAGCTGAACATCTTAAAATGTATACTAGTTTATTGGTAACTGGGATTTTAAAAATATTTTTGTGTAATTCGATATGGAAGAATGATTTTCAACCAAGAGGATTTCATTTTTTTTCCACAAAATACTTTGATAAGGGCAAAAAAATTGATCTTTGTAGATAAAAACTTAGACTAAGGAATGAAGGAAAGAACTTAATAATTATCCATAAAAAGTGATTATTCACTATTGTTGATATGGATATAGATGACAATTTGGAATATAAATGATATGTCTGTGAGTATTATGACTGTCAGCCTGGAATTGTACTTGGTGATTCAGGGAAGGGTAAGCTACAAAGAAGTTAATCAAACAACTCTAGTTTCCTTCTGACCTCAAGTTATTGTAACAATGCACAATGACAGGTTTTCAGTTAATATTGGTATATAAGACCCTGAGAAACTTATATGATAGTCTCAGAAATGTGGACAGAATGTCAGTTAAGCTTTAGCATAATAGATGCTGCCATACTTATACAGACAGAATGCTCTGGGGGCACAGGTGAAAGGTCCAAGTTTTGTGGCACTTATATTGGCATAGTTCATTCTCCATATTTTGGAGTTACTACTGCACAAGGTCTGGTGAATTGCAGGCATTCAGTACCGCTTAGTTCTCAATCTCCTCTCTTTTTCTATTTTTTATATGCTTTTGTATGTGTGTGTGTGTGTTATCATTAAATATATCGGTCTCCTTATTTTCTTCCCTTTGACCATCACTGATTTGCTCATTCTCAGATGTACATTAGGGATAAAAGAGATGGCTCTATAAAAATATCAGAGTGATATCCCTTTAGAGTATACCTGTGTTTGCTTCTTTTAATAATAAGTGAATACTTTTTTTGCAATTGATTTGGTCTTAGATATATTTGGCTTAGATATATTTGGTCTTAGATATACTTTGGCTTAGATATATTTTGTCAAAAATATATCTATAAGTCAAATCCCAGTGCATTCTCAGGCATCTGGTAATCAGAGAGATGCTGTGCCAAATA
Source organism: Tragelaphus eurycerus (assembly GCA_935064755.1). Classification (NCBI taxonomy): domain Eukaryota; kingdom Metazoa; phylum Chordata; class Mammalia; order Artiodactyla; family Bovidae; genus Tragelaphus; species Tragelaphus eurycerus. The sequence continues at coordinate 13,147,115 of CAKXYN010000043.1, forward strand.
GACTGAGGCCACAGAGCTTCTGTTAGGGCAACAGCCTTGAACACTCTGGGGAAAAGCCAAAGGTGAGAAAGGGCAGCCCATGAATTCACACTTGGAACTTCTGTAAAGATGTCCATGCCGTCTTCTTTGTTCAGGATACAAAGGGCATCCAGAGCTCTCCCTGCAAAGAAACCTCTGAAGATCAGAGAGGAGCCTTGGGATACAGCTGGCTTGAATGGAGCTCTTCTCCACACAGAATAGCTCTGTACCCACTTACAAAAGTATGTATCATTTTGTAAATCAAATTATCCCAAAAAGTTAATTAGATGTCCCCATGATTCAACAGGCCTGTGAGGGAAGTGGGGAAACATTTTTAAAAAAATTAAAAAGGTATCTCCCATATTTAGCTATAGTTCTTAGAGTAGAAGAGAACAGTTACTAAAGAAAGGGAGAACAGCTCATTAGCTGACTGTATTATACCCTGGTGGAAAAGGAACTACCCAGAAGCCTCTGTGCCTATGATAGCCCAAGTCTGACGATATTTCTATATACCATCAAGAAAGCTGTCTTAATTATTGGTGCTATTTCTTTCCTCTTTAAAAACTGTTTTAGAATGTAAAATCCTATAGCAAAGACATTATCTGATTATCTCCCACCATATGGCTATTCAAACAAAGAACTCAAGGATTTGTGGTCTATTTGAGCATACATATGGTGTGATGCCCTGGTTTTCAAACTGTGGTCCAGAGAACTCTAAGAATATCCACAGATATGCAGCAGGAGTCCTGAAGGAGGAAGGGATGGGGGTTTGAGTGTGTAGCCACCAGGACCCTCACACCTGTGCCAAACAGAGAAGCACAGCTTTAATATGGTTTATACATAAGCTTCTGTGAAAAATTTTATTTGGAACAAAAAAGTGTTCTTAAGCTTAAAGTATATTCGAAGACCATCAGTATAATGTAAAGAATGCAAGCTATAGAAATAAATGCGGTAATGCTTTATACTGAAACTCTACTACTCGCTAAGGATATTATCCTATGAAGACCTTATAATTTCTTTCATCTTAATTTCAGTTACCTAAAAATGGGGCCACTGTCACAGATTTTACAAGTGATTCAGTGTATTAGGTGGAAGGGAACTAACGTTTCTAGAGGCATTAATTACAAGGCTCTGAAAACTATTCAATACGTTTTGTATTCCTTTCTGCTCTCCATACCACTCTGCCATGTACAATAAATACAGTAAAAATACACGTACAGCATATGTTTGATCCATACTGGCATATATTTATATTATCATGTGTTCTGCATTGCAAGAACCTTGAGCATCAAAGTGAAATAGCATATTTTGTGAGAACTTCAACAGTTCAAAGAAAAGGATTTCATTGTTAATCCTTTGCCATCCATGGTTTTCTTTTTTAAATGGTAACAGACTAAGTCCTTGTGGGAACAATCACTGCACTTCATCCCAGGGTCACACCCGCTGCACTTCACAACATCACCCTATAGACACTTCATTACTATCTAGTTTCTTTCAATCTCTACACTTTTAAAGATAATCAACTCTAGCTTTCTCTTAATCACCCAGGAGATGAAACAAAAACGGACAAAAAAATTAGCTAATCCTGCTTTTCTTGGCAAACTATTAAATCCTCAAACCAAATACCCTATAAAATCTTCTGAAGAGGAAAAACTGTGTGGGTGGAGATATGGATGAATGGATAGACAGATAATAGATAGACAGGTATGTTTGTGACAGAATGCACTTATTACATTTTAAATGTAAAAGAAAACATATATGGATAGGAATCAGTGGGACCTAAATTAAAGTATCTGTACTTAGTATTAGGTCAATTTATGTTCTCAAGAAGTACATAATAAAGAAAATGATTTAAGAAGATAATTATAGCCACCACTTATTGAGACCTCTCCAAGACTAGACTTTGGTAGCTGTTTTATGTATTATGAGTTTAATTTTCACAGTGTTTAAATAGTAGATATTATTAATTCCATATAGAACATTCAAATACTTGAAAGTAGATATTATTGTCTCCATATACTACATTAAAATATTAAATCTTAGAAAACTAAGTAAAATGAGTTTAAGGTAGCATTCAGGATGAGTGAAAGATGGAGGTAAGAAAATGGAGACTTTTTAACAGAAATTTCCATTTCCTTAAATTAGCCCATTTTTTAAATACTTACTTTAAGCAGTGGTACTATGACTGGATGTCATCACCAATTCAATGGACATGAACTTGGGAAAACTCTAGGAGATGGTGAGGGACAGAACAGGGAAGACTAGCATACTGCAGTCCACGGGGTTGTAAAGAATCAGACTTGACTTGGCAACTGAACAACTATCCCTGTGAGGCTTCCCTGGTTCAGTTCAGTTTAGTTCAGTTCAGTCACTCAGTCGTGTCTGACTCTTTGCGACCCCATGGATTGCAGTATGCCAGGCCTCCCTTCCATCACCAACTCCCGGAGTTCACCCAGACTCACGTCCATCAAGTCAGTGATGCCATCCAGCCATCTCATCCTCTGTCATCCCCTTCTCCTCCTGCCCTCAATCTCTCCCAGCATCATAGTCTTTTCCAATGAGTCAACTCTTCACATGAGGTGGCCAAAGTATTGGAGTTTCAGCTTCAGCATCAATCCTTCCAAAGAACACCCAGGACTGATCTCCTTTAGAATGGACTGGTTGGATCTCCTTGCAGTCCAAGGGACTCTCAAGAGTCTTCTCCAACACCACAGTTCAAAAGCATCAATTCTTCAGCACTCAGCTTTCTTCACAGTCCAACTCTCATATCTATACATGACCACAGGAAAAACCATAGCCTTGACTAGACAGACCTTTGTGGGCAAAGTAATGTCTCTGCTTTTGAATATACCATCTAGGTTGGTCATAACTTTCCTTCCAAGGAGTAACTGTCTTTTAATTTCATGGCTGCAGTCACCATCTGCAGTGATTTTGGAGCCCCCAAAAATAAAGTCTGACACTGTTTCTCCATCTATTTCCCATGAAGTGGTGGGACCAGGTGTCATGATAATTGCACTCATCTCACACGTTAGTAAAGTAATGCTCAAAATTCTCCAAGCCAGGCTTCAGCAATACCTGAACTGTGTACTTCCAGATGTTCAAGCTGGTTTTAGAAAAGGCAGAGGAGCCAGAGATCAAATTTCCAACATCTGCTGGATCATGTAAAAAACAAGAGAGTTCCAGAAAAACATCTATTTCTGCTTTCTTGATTATGCCAAAGCCTTTGACTGTGTGGATCACAATAAACTGTGGAAAATTCTGAAAGAGATGGGAATACCAGACCACCTGACCTGCCTCTTGAGAAACCTGTATGCAGGTGAGGAAGCAACAGTTAGAACTGGACATGGAACAACAGACTGGTTCCAAATAGGAAAAGGAGTATGTCAAGGCTGTATATTGTCACCCTGCTTATTTAACTTCTATGCAGAGTACATCATGAGAAACACTGGGCTGGAAGAAGCACAAGCTGGAATCAAGATTGCTGGGAGAAATATCAATAACCTCAGATATACGGATGACACCACCCTTATGGCAGAAAGTGAAGAGGAACTAAAAAGCCTCTTGATGAAAGTGAAAGAGGAGAGTGAAAAAGTCGGCTTAAAGCTCAACATTCAGAAAACTAAGCTTCCCTGGTGGCTCAGTGATAAAGAACCCACCTGCCAAGGTAGGTCGGGTTCCATCTCTGGATCAGGAAGATCTCCTGGGGTAGGAAATGGCAACCCAAACCAGCATTCTTGGCTTGGGAAATCTCATGCATGCAGGAGTCTGACAGGCTACAGTCCATGTGATTGCAAAGAGTAGGACGAAACTTAATGACTCAGCATGTACATGCATTATCACTATGGCAAATGCATCCCCATAGGGAATTACATAAATAAATAGTTAGAACTGAGTACTGGTTAACAGCAAAATCTTTGATATCAAACAAAAGAATAAATTATGGATCTAACACTAACTGTGAGAACTTGGATTAATCACAATATATTCCTGGGTCTTGATTTGTTGTATAAAATATGTTGAACCACCTGCAACTCACACAATTGTGTTGCGAATCATTTAACTAATGTCCGTGCAGTTTGCTTTGGATGTAGTAAGTGTTCATCAGTTTGTTGGTAGAATTGAAGGTGTTTTCAGCTTTCCAAATGACCACAATTCCCCATTTCCCCTTTGTGACATTCATCTTTCCTCTTTTTACTGTGAACATGAGGTAAAATTCTCAACCAGATAATACAGCTATAAATGTTCACATCCAGATATCTGTCATGTGAAGTACACCTGTTTCAACACTAACTTTTCTCACTATCTTGGACTGATAACGTCCTTACTCCTCCATAGTCTTAGATGTCTGAGATTTAAAGGAAATAAAGAGAAATGCAATCAATCTTTGTGAAGCTATTATTTAAGAAGGGATTAAAGAATATAGTCAATAAAGCAGGAATGCATTTATCATGAACTTCACAAAAATTATATAGAAGTTATATTAAAAGTTTAGGTAAAACAAAATAACTGGATCCTTTCACTTTCGATGTCTGAAGTACCTTCATAGATCTTCATTTTAATTTTATGCTTTTGGTTCATTATAACCAAATTGTCCTTGGAAGAACATTCCTGTTCATTTCTTACAGCAACCATCAGGCACACTCTTTCATATAAGATTATGCACCCAATATATAATCTTACATTAAGAAATGGTACTTACAAATCTGAATTTAAAAGATGTTTATTTCTTTTGACACTAGTGTCTACCTGCCTATTTCTCCCAATAACAGCCAGCAATGAAATGTTTATTCTATATTCACCAAAGCTAGCAACAAGTACAGCACTATATTTAATGGTCACACATTTCTCCCCCGATATTAAATATATGCATTCCTCTTTACACCTACAGTATAAATCTTGAACTTCCATTTCATGTAATTAAAATATAGATATATATGCCCTTTAATGTGCATTAAAGCTGTTTAGAAATTATTTGTTTAGAAAACAAAAGTAAGAACTCCCATCCTTGAAAATCAAAGGAAAGAAAAAATATTAGCCATTTAGTAGGAGAAGAGGCATCAATGGCAAGGCCTTATTTCTGACAATAACGATACTGCCTTACAAGAGTAAATCTTATTTTCATGACAGTAATCAACTGTGCATTGACTATTATGGCAACTTCAGGTTCCTCAAAGATAGGAGATATTTATCTACTGGGCTGTTCCTTCGTGGCTTTGTGCTCTGATTTAATTTTCCTCATGTACTTGATATGGATTTAGAAGTGTACCAGTGTCAGAAGTGAAAAGAAACGCAAAGAAACCCAGGAGAATTCAGTGTATCATTGTGCATTTTCGTTCCCTTCTCCTCTCCTTTCAGGCAGTTCTCACAGCTGTTGATTTCGTACAAGCTTCTCAGCCCACAGTGACACTCAGTGGTGGTCGAGCAGATGACAGCAGAAGTTCAGGGAACAGAACCTCAAAGAAGGCTCATCTGGTGTGTGAGGAGCTCGGGCATTTTGCTTGACTGAATCAAGACACAACTGTCTTTTCAAGGAGAGCACTCTTAGTTTGTAATGACTATAACTTTTAAAATGCTGGCTCATCATCACAATTATTTTCACTGGGCATTTTACCAAAGAAGAAAATTGGCCTTCTTATTGGAAATGCATAAAAGATAAACATCTTTTTATCAGAATGTCCTATCTTCTATAAATTCAGAAAAAAACAAAAATGAAAACAAAGCACACGCACACTCGTTTTCCAGTCTTGCAGGCTGGTATGGTAGCAGTTAGTCACATGTGGTTATTGAGCCCTTGAAGAGTGGCTAAGGTGAGAAAATGAAGTTTTAATTTAAATGAATTTGACTTTAATTAAGTTCAAAGAAAAAAGCAGGTAAAAGCTTACCTTGTGTAACCATGCTTTGTTTCATTGCTTTTTACAGATTATAGCATTTGTAACTAATTGCAGGTTTGCAGCAGCCCTGTGTGGGCCGAGGCTGCCAGGTCATTTCTCCAGCAACATGTGCTCACTTTGTGTCATTATGTCACATGTTTTTAATTCTCACAATATTTAGTACTGTTTCATTATTAGATTTACAATTGGGATCTGAGATCAGTGGGGTCTTTGAAGCTACTGTGACTCACTGAAGACTCAGAGGATGGTTGGCATTTTTTTTTTTAGCAATAAAATATTTTTATTAAAGTATATACATGGTTTTTCAAAGACATTGCTTTACTGCACACTTAACAAGCTCCAGTAAAGTGTAAACATAACTTGTACATGCACTGGGAAACCAAAAGTCTTCTTGTGATTTGTTTTATTGTGCTATTGGCTTCATTGTAGTGGTGTGGAATCCAAATTGCCTGTTTAAGGTATGCCCGTATATAATTACTTATTTAAGTTGTTGGAAAATTTTGTACATATTTGGAATAACTTGAGCATGTGAATCTATTTTTTCAGTTGTAAATTTTATGAAATTTGGAATAGATAAATTATTCTCAATGAAAATTTTGCTTTCAAATTGAGATGAATTATAAGTATAAAATACACATTTGCCTTTGAAAGATATAAGGAAAAATAATATAAAATATCTCATTAATAATGTTATAATTACTTAGTAATTTTATACTGATTTCATGTTGAAGTGATACTTTGTATATAATGAATTAAAATGTGTTATTAACATTACATCCTCCTGTTTCATGTTATCTTTATTGGCACTGCTTTAAAATAAATTAAAATTAAATATATTACTGATGTTATATTTGTATTAGGCAGTATTGCTTTGAATGGTGAATTATCCAGGCTCTTCTCTCAAATCTACTTAAAGAACCAAATTTAGATGTCTTTGATTTCTGATTTTCCCTAAGATTAAAAATTTTTAATGAAAATAAGAAGTAAACAAACAAAAAAAGAAATAAAAAAGAAATGCACTAGGAAAAATATGGAGAAGGCAATGGCACCCCACTCCAGTACTCTTGCCTGGAAAATCCCATGGACGGAGGAGCCTGGTAGGCTGCAGTCCATGGGGTCGCTAAGAGTCAGACATAACTGAGCGACTTCACTTTCTCTTTTCACTTTCATGCATTGGAGAAGGAAATGGCAACACACTCCAGTGTTCTTGCCTGGAGAATCCCAGGGACGGTGGAGCCTGGTGGGCTGCCGTCTATGGGGTCACACAGAGTCGGACACGACTGAAGTGACTTAGCATAGGAAAAATAAATGCAAACAGGCAAAAAGGTTATTTGAGGTGGCCTTACAAATAACTGAGAAAAGAAAAGAGGTTAAAGGTGAAGGAGAAAAGGAAAGATATAGCCATCTGAATGCAGCTTCCAGAGAATAACAAGGAGAGATAAGAAAGCCTTCCTAAGTGATCAATGCAAAGAAATAGAGGAAAACAACAGAATGGGAAAGACTAGAGATCTCTTCAAGAAAAATGGAGATGCCAAGGGAACATTTTCTGCAAAGAAGGGCTCAATTAAGTATGGACCTAACAGAAGTAGAAGATACTAAGAAAAGGAGGCAAGAATATATGGACGAACTATACAAAAAAGACCTTAATGACCCAGATAACTAGATGGTGTGATCACTCACCTAGAGCCGGACATCCTGGAATCTGAAGTCAAGTGGGCCTTAGGAAGCATCACTATGAACAAAGCTAGTGGAGGTGATGGAATTCCAGTGGAGCTATTTGAAATCCTAGCAGATGATGCTATGAAAGTGCTGCATTCAATATGCCAGCAAATTTGGAAAACTCAGCAGTGGCCACAGGACTGGAAGAGGTCAGTTTTCATCCCATTCCCAAAGAGGGACAATGCCAAAGAACATTCAAACATACAATTGCACTCATCTCACACGCTAGTAAAGTAATGCTCAAAATTCTCCAAGCCAGACTTCAACAGTACGTGAACCTAGCAAGAACTTCCAGATGTTCAAGCTAGATTTAGAAAAGATAGAGGAACCAAAGATCAAATTATCAACATCCACTGGATCATCAAAAAAGCAAGAGAGTTCCAGAAAAATACCTACTTCTGCTTTATTTATTATACCAAAACCTTTGTATGGATCTCAACAAACTGTGGAAAATTCTTCAAGAAATGGTAATACCAGATCTCCATCCCTGCCTCCTGAGAAATCTGTATTCAGGTCAAGAAACAACAGTTAGAACCATACATGGAACAAAGAACTGGTTCCAAATCGGGAAAGTAGTGCATCAAGGCTGTATATGGTCACCCTGCTTATTTAGCTTATATGCAGAGTACATCATGCTAAATGACAGGCTGGATGAAGCACAGGCTGGATGAAGCACATGCTGGACTCAGATTGCTGGGAGAAATATCAATAACTTCAAACATGGAGATGACATCACCCTTATGTCAGAAAGCAAAGAGGAACTCATGAGCTTCTTGATGAAAATCAAAGAGGAGAGTGAAGAAGCTGGCTTAAAACTCAACATTCAACAAACAAAGGTCATGGCATCTGGTCCCATCACTTCCTGGAAAATAGATGGGAAAACAATGTAAACAGTGAAAGAATTTATTTTCTTGGGCTCCAAAATCACTGCAGATGGTGACTGCAGCCATGAAATTAAAAGATTCTTGCTCCTTGGAAGAAAAACTATGACCAACCTAGACAGCATATTAAAAAGCAGAGACATTCCTTTGGTGACAAAGGTCCATCTAGTCAAAGCTATGGTTTTTCCAATGGTCATGTATGGATATGAGAGTTGGACATAGAGAAAGCTGAGCACCAAAGAATAATTGCTTTTGAAATGTGGTGTTGGAGAAAACGCTTGAGAGTCCCTTGGACTACAAGGAGATCCAACCAGTCAATCCTAAAGGAAATCAGTCCTGGATATTCATTGGAAGGACTGATGCTGAAGCTGAAACTCCAATACTTTGGCCACTTGATGCGAAGAACTGACTCACTGGAAGAGACCCTGATGCTAGGAAAGATTGAAGGTGGGAGGAGAAGGGGATGATAGAGGATGAGATGGTTTGATGGCATCACCGACTCAATGGACATGAGTTTGAGCAGGCTCCAGGAGTTGGTGATGAACATGGAAGCCTGGCATGCTGCAGTCCATGGGGTTGCAAAGATTGGACATCTGGAGTGACTGAACTGAACTGAAGCAGTAAACATGGATGACAATAAACAGAGCCTTGTGTTTTCTCGTTTTGCAAAAAGACATTCTTCCTAAATGCAAGATTTTGCTGTAATCATTTTAACAGAAATCTATTAGTGCTCACTCTTTTTCTGACATTGTACTAGGCCTTGGATAAACACTGGGGAATAGAAGACAAATGGTTCACGACTTATGAATCTTATAAACTAGTAACACAGACAAACAGTAAACAAGTAGACAAATATATAAAGGAAGATTGGATTGAGTACCATAAAGAAATAGATGGGGTTTTGTTGTTATTGAGTAGCTAAGTTATGCCTGATTCTTTGTGACTCCATGGACTGTAACACGTCAGGCTCCTCTGTCCTTCACTATCTCCCAGAGTTTGCTCAAATTCATGTCCATTGAGTCTGTGATGCTATCTAACCTCATCCTCTGTCACCCTTTTCTCCTTTTGCCTTTAATCTTTCCCAGCATCAAGGTATTTTCCAATGAGTCTGCTCTTCATATCAGGTGGCCAAAGTATGGTAGCTTCAGCCTCAGCCACAGTCCTTCCGGTGAATATTCAGGGTTGATTTCCTTTAGGATTGACTGCTTTGATCTCCCTGCTGTCCAGGGAGTTCTCAAGAGTCTTCTCCAGCACCATAGTTTGAAAGTATCAATTCTTTGGTATTCAACCTTCTATATGGATCAATTTTTCACATCCATAAATATATGAAAAAAATGGGGTTTAGGGACAGAGAATTATAAGGCTGGAGGAATACCTATGTGGGTTCCCAAAGCAAGTGTTTTCTGAGGCTGTGACTTTCAAACCAAGGCTTGACAGAAGTGTAGAAACTGGTCAAAGAACCAGGAAGACAGAATTCAGTACAGAATTAGAGCACATGAAATAATTTGAGGAAGAAAAGATCTTAAGATATAACACTTGAGAAATGACAAAGGTCAATGAGACAGTAGCTCAAGGAGTGAGTGTAGTCATGGCCAGAGCCATGAGGCTGGAATAGTTCACCAATCTGAGTCTTTTGGTACCTGGCAGGCCAAGGCAAGGAGTCTGGATTTTGTTCAAAGTGTAATATGGTAATATCTTTAAGCATAAGAGAAATAGTAGAGTTTCATAACTCTGTTACTTAGAGATTAGATTGGTGAGAAGAAAGATGGTAAGAAGGGAGATTCAGAAACAAGATGTAATGAATGTTTAGATAGGTCATGGTGATGTCCTGGAATTAGGGAATGGGAAGGTATAAATGGAGAGGTTGGAATCTTTGCTATGTATGTGCATATACACCACTCCCCTCCCCTGCCAAAGACTGTTAGCTCATTGGAGATTAGAATCATGTATAATTCACCTTACACAAATACATCTTGGTCAGAGCTAACAATAATTGATGATTGATAAACATTGAGTTTTCATTTTTTAATAGATTAAAAACTATATTAAAACATTACACACTTTCTATGTCACTGTATTACTTGGAAAATGAAGTCCAAACTTCTTAGAAAGGCATTTGAATTGCAATAAAGTGTGACTCCAAGCTATTTCAACCAATATTTCTTCCACCATTTTCAGTATTCACTTGAGACTCAATACCCATACTCTCATGGGTATTGATACTCACTTGCAATACCCATGTCTCTTTCTTTATCCAGACCCAAACAACTAATTGGAATGCCAGGTCCATGAATCAAGGCAAATTGGAAGTGGTCAAACAAGAGATGGCAAGAGTGAATGTCGACATTCTAGGAATCAGTGATCTAAAATGAACTGGAATGGGTGAACTTAATTCAGATGACCATTGTATCTACTACTGCGGGCAGGAATTCCTCAGAAGAAATGGAGTGGCCATCATGGTCAACAAAAGAGTCCGAAATGCAGTACTTGGATTCAATCTCAAAAATGACAGAATGATCTCTGTTCGTTTCCAAGGCAAACCATTCAATATCACAGTAATCCAAGTCTATGCCCCAACCAGTAATGCTGAAGAAGCTGAAGTTGAACAGTTCTATGAAGACCTACAAGACCTTTTAGAACTAACACCCAAAAAAGATGTTCTTTTCACTATAGGGGATTTGAATGCAAAAGTAGGAAGTCAAGAAACACCTGGAGTAACAGGCAAATTTGGCCTTGGAATACAGAATGAAGCAGGGCAAAGACTAATAGAGTTTTGCCAAGAGAATGCACTGGTCATAGCAAACACCCTCTTCTAACAATGCAAGAGAAGACTCTATACATGGACATCACCAGATGGTCAACACTGAAATCAGATTGATTATATTCTTTGCAGCCAAAGATGGAGAAGCTCTATACAGTCAGCAAAAACAAGACCAGGAGCTGACTGTGGCTCAGATCATGAACTCCTTATTGCCAAATTCAGACTTAAATTGAAAACCACTAGACCATTCAGGTATGACCTAAATCAAATCCCTTATGATTATACAGTAGAAGTGAGAAATAAAAAGATCTGATTGATAGAGTACCTGATGAACTATGGACTGAGGTTCCTGACATTGTACAGGAGACAGGGATCAAGACCATCCCCATGGAAAAGAAATGCAAAAACGCAAAATGGCTGCCTGGGGAGGCCTTACAAAAAGCTGTGAAAAGAAGAGAAGCAAAAAGCAAAGGAGAAAAGGAAAGATATAAGCATCTGAATGCAGAGTTCCAAAGAATAACAAGAAGAGATAAGAAAGCCTTCCTCAGCAGTCAATGCAAAGAAATAGAGGAAAACAACAGAATGGGAAAGACTAGAGATCTCTTCAAGAAAATTAGAGATACCAAGGGAAATTTTCATGCGAAGATGGGCTCGATAAAGGACAGAAATGGTATAGACCTAATAGAAGCAGAAGATATTAAGAAGAGGTGGCAAGAATACACAGAAGAACTGTACAAAAAAAAAAAAATCTTCATAACCCAGATAATCACAACGGTGTGATCACTGACCTAGAGCCAGACATCCTGGAATGTGAAGTCAAGTGGGCCTTAGAAAGCATCACTACAAACAAAGCTAGTGGAGGTGATGGAATTCCAGTGGAGCTATTCCAAATCCTGATGATGATGCTGTGAAAGTGCTGCACTCAATATGCCAGCAAATTTGGAAAACTCAGCCATGGCCACAGGACTGGAAAAGGTCAGTTTTTATTCCAATCTCAAAGAAAGGCAAGGCCAAAGAATGCTCAAACTACCACACAATTGCACTCATCTCACACACTAGTAAAGAAATGCTCAAAATTCTCCAAGCCAGGCTTCAGCAATAAGTGAACCATGAACTTTCAGTTGTTCAAGCTGGTTTTAGAAAAGGCAGAGGAACCAGAGATCAAATTGCCAACATCCGCTGGATCATGGAAAAAGCAAGAGAGTTCCAGAAAAGCATCTATTTCTGCTTTATTGACTATGCCAAAGCCTTTGACTGTGTGGATCACAATAAACTGTGGAAAATTCTGAAAGACATGGGAAGACCAGACCACCTGATCTGCCTCTTGAGAAATTTGTATGCAGGTTAGGAAGCAACAGTTAGAACTGGACATGGAACAACAGACTGGTTCCAAATAGGAAAAGGAGTTCGTCAAGGCTGTATATTGTCACCCTGCTTATTTAACTTCTATGCAGAGTACATCATGAGAAATGCTGGACTGGAAGAAACACAAGCTGGAATCAAGACTGCCAGGAGAAATATCAATAACCTGAGATATGCAGATGACACCACCCTTATGGCAGAAAGTGAAGAGGAACTAAAAAAGCCTTTTGATGAAGGTGAAAGAAGAGAGTGGAAAAGTTGGCTTAAAGCTCAACATTCAGAAAACTAAGATCATGGCATCTGGTCCCATCACTTCATGGGAAATAGATGGGAAAACAGTGGAAACAGTGTCAGACTTTATTTTTATGGGCTCCAAAATCACTACAGATGGTGACTGAAGCCATGAAATTAAAAGACGCTTACTCCTTGGAAGAAAAGTTATGACCAACCTAGATAGCATATTGAAAAGCAGAGCCATTACTTTGGCAACAAAGGTCCATCTAGTCAAGGCTACGGTTTTTCCTGTGGTCATGTATGGATGTGACAGCTGGACTGTGAAGAAAGCTGAGAGCCAAAGAATTGGTGCATTTGTACTGTGGTGTTGGAGAAGACTCTTGAGAGTCCCTTGGACTGCAAGGAGATCCAACCAGTACATTCTAAAGGAGATCAGCCCTGGGATTTCTTTGGAAGGAATGATGCTAAAGCTGAAACTCCAGTACTTTGGCCACCTCATGAGAAGAGTTGACTCATTGGAAAAGACTCTGATGCTGGGAGGGATTAGGGGCAGGAGGAGAAGGGGATGACAGAGGATGAGATGGCTGGAAGGCATCACTGACTCGATGGACGTGAGTCTGAGTGAACTCTCGGTGTTGGTGATGGACAGGGAGGCCTGGCATGCTGGGATTCATGGGGTCACAAAGAGTTGGACACGACTGAGAGACTGAACTGAACTGAACTGAAAAAACTAATTTAAATCCCACCGAGGGTAAGCACTGATAACTTGACATCAAGAGTGTAAGCCAGAGCTCACATTTTGATTTTGTGCTCTAGCTCTGGCACGATACATGCTATATCTCAGGCACTTGCTAAATAGGTGATGGTAAGCTAAGATGATGCGAAGTGATATTGTCACCCTTCTTCTCCTTAATGCTCTCACTTTCTCCATGATGAAATCGTAACAACCATCACTTTATAGTCTTTCATGAAGAAGAAGGAAGGCTATATATCAGATCCAATCTAAAAATCTGCTTTTGAATAACTTGAAATATTGGTATCCATATCTTTCTGGAAGCATCAACCAAGGTCAATGAGTAAAACTTCATTTGTAACATCTAGCCATGAGTTTAAGAATCCAGAAGCTAGTTATTTTATTGCTACAGCCCTCTGTTTTATCTTAATTTGGCAGAAAGAAAGATTAGTCAAATAAAAGTCATTTCTGATAATATAGTCCCAAATTCTGAAGAAATGTACGGTTTTCCAGAAGGAATTAAAGCCTCTTCAGACCACAATAGTATATTTGTTGGAGTATCGTTAGCCACTTTTTTTCACTCTTACCCATTTGTCAGTTACTTTTTTTTTCAACATAAACAATGTATTAGATGTATATTTGATAAAATGTTGCATCAGAAAAGCTTTGTGAAAATTAATTTGACAATGTAGATAGTATGTAAGAATTAGAAGATAGATAACCAACTGGTGGTCATGTATGGATGTCAGAGTTGGACTATGAAGAAAGCTGAATGCCGAAGAATTGATGCTTTTGAAGTGTGGTGTTGGAGAAGACTCTTGAGAGTCCCTTGGACTGCAAGGAGATCCAACCAGTCCATTCTAAAGGAGATCAGCCCTGGGATTTCTTTGGAAGGAATGATGCTGAAGCCAAAACTCCAGCACTTTGGCCACCTCATGAGAAGAGTTGACTCATTGGAAAAGACTCTGATGCTGGGAGGGATTGGGAGCAGGAGGAAAAGGGGACGACAGAGGATGAGATGGCTGGATGGCATCACTGACTCGACGGATGTGAGTTTGAGTGAACTCCAGGAGATGGTGATGGACAGGGAGCCCTGGCGTGCAGTGATTCATGGGGTCGCAAAGAGTAGGACACGACTGAGTGACTGAACTGAACTGAACTGAACTGAACCAACTGGTGAATAATCAATGTTTACAGTCCAATGGTTTTATATATATATATTTGTTTGTTTGTTTGTTTGTTTGTATGACACTTCCAAGTCAATATTATCCCATGAAAGTGTTATATTTTCTGGGAAACACTTTGGTTTCTAAAAAAAAGGTTATCTTAAAATTGATTTGTAATTCAGATTTGCAAATTTTTTTCACAAAATTGCATTGCATCAATCCTGAACAAACAACTCATCAGGACCAATAAACATAGTGTGATCCCACTATTGAAAAATGAGCTTTGCCACAGCCAACAAATAACATGGGAATGGTAAGCTCATTCCAAAACCTGTCGGAACATATGGGTAATTATTGAAGAATGATGACAGCAATGTATCATCAAGCAAAGCTGGTATTCTCTACTTTAGAGAGTGGACTGTTTCCTACTAAATAGTGGCTTGCTGCTTAATGATACTATGCGAACATAATAATCAAGAACCCTAGAGTGCTAGGTTAGAAAATGATGAAGATACACTGACCCAGAATAGAGCTGAAGTAGAAGGTGTTTCTGTCAATAAGATAATCAAAACACAGACCTGGATTATGAGGAAGACAGAGACGTGGAATTTCATTCCAACATGATCCTGGGTGGTTGAGTCCATACTTCGGTGGAAGGACCAAGCTTCTTTACCATTAGCATGATACCCACAGGCTCAATGCTGTTTATTCTCTCTTCATGTCACAATTCCTATAGTACATTTTCATTCTAGGATTATCTTGATTTTCAAGACCTCAGCAAGAACTTCTTTGCTGACTCCAACATTTCACGAGTCCACGAATGGTCATGGTCCCCACCCATGACCCCTTAATTTCAAGAGCATTTGTGGTCTAAATTATATAATTTATCAACTTGCCATGAAACACCTGTGTTTGATGTCACATCATTAGTGTCCATTTCACCTCCCCAAATATATTTTAATTAAAAAAAATCAAATTACACTTTGTTGTCCCCCTTTCCCTGCCCCCTAGATTACGAAATTGTGAAGGTTTAGGTATTAATTCCACTAGCTATCTGACTGAGGGGAAGTGATTTAAATATCACCCCCAATATTTTAGTCTCCTTGTCTTTAAAATAGACATAGCAATGTCTGTCTTGGACTCTTGTAAGTACTGAGCACATAACAAACGTGAATTTACTTCGTGTAACTCTACTACTCAATGGATATGTCTCCTTTGTCCTTCTTCATTATCATGATCTAGTGCTGTGTTTGGGCTATTGTAGAAACTCAATAATGAGCTGACTTTTCACTTAATCTTCCTAATCCTTGCTCTGAAATGCTTCTTATTCCATCTTCTTTTAGCTTCAGGGCTGATGAAGATATATCACTGAACTGGCATTAAAAGGTCAAAGAGCTTTATGTGAAACAGTTTAGACACTTCAACGTCAAAGTACCTTGAAATACAGAACAGCAGCACAGTTCTATGTGTTCACTCTTGCAAGAGATGGAAGAGGGAGGATCTGGGGGAAACGGAACTGACAGAGCTTCCTAACTTATTCTACTATATTTTTCCAACATCTCCAGGATATGAGAAAGAAGTATACTGCCTTTCTCTTTCGGCAATATTCCCCAGTGATGAGAGAATTAATGAGAGCCGTTCAGGAGGCAGAGATGACACTTTATAACAGAAGAGACTATGAGCACAATATCCATACTTTGATTGCTATTATCAAACATGGGAAGGCCCCTCCAAGGAGATTACGTAAAGTAGTAATTTACCTACATATGTCCCTTCTGGGCGTGTGCTTTTGGGGGTACACTGGTAAATGGGTGGTATCTTGTTTGCTGTCATATCCCAAACACCGAGCATGCTCTAGTAGACACTAATTACATATTTGTTGGGTGGGGCTATTTTGTCTGCTAAAATGGAAGAAAGTCAATCTTGCTCATGCCAAGCTTCCTACTTCATTTCTCTTCAATCTCTGTCACACAGAGGAGACAATAAATTGTAATGGAAAAAGCAGATAGACCTACATTCAAATGAAGGATTGATACTTACTATGTGAATGACATTGAGTCATTAATGAAATAAACATTGTCTTCCTCATTATTAGCATTATACACATCAATGATTCCTCCTTTGCAGAATTAGGCAGTTACTTCTCTGATACATAACTACTTTAAAAAAAAATTACCAATCATGCTAGGGTTATTGGCTTAGGTTTATGCTTAACTGTCTATCAAGTGTTTAACTAGCTGCCCCGCAGACACTGCAAATCCATTACAAACAAAATCAAACTCATTATTTCACAACTGACAATTTATTCCAGTGAAAATTACCACTTACCAAATTATCATTTACCAACTTAGGGTCAATCAGAAACCTGGGATTCATATTCAACTTACTCATCTGAATATTGCCAACTCTTCTTGCTTTTACTTTTATTTATCTATTAGTCAATAAATTAATAAATAAATTAATAAGCAAGCTTAAAGTTAATAAACAAATAAGCTTATAAAATTTATTATTTATCTATTTATTAGTCAATCCAATCCATCTTTCCCTCTTTATTTCCATTCCTTCTAGCTCTGATGTAATTGTCATTCCTTCCTGGATTTCTCATGGTCTGCAAACCATCTTCTTCCACATTTCAGCCAAAACCACCTTTCTAAAATCCAATCAGTTCTGAATATGATTCTGTTAAAGTTTCATCTGTTTTTAATGTAAAAATTATAATAACAATAATAATAGGAATTTTACTGAGCAGGGACCATATGTCAGGAACTTTGGAAAAGAGAGAAGGAATACAAAGCAATGAGAAGAACAGATACTAAGACACTCAGGCACTAATAAACATGACAACTCAGAGACTAGAAAATACTTGGTCATAGCTATGGCACAGTGGATTTGAGGGAATTGTAAGAACTGAGTGTGAGGAAGTGGATGGAAGTAGATCATGAAAGGCTTTACTGCTAGGGGGTGTGTAGGTGTGGGTGTGTATGTGTATGCCTATTTTCTTTATTTTTATGTATTGGATGCAATAGAACTGAGCACCATCTTTGCCATCAACAAATTCTGCATTTTTATGAAACAAGTTACATAGCAATGTCTAAAGAGATGCCAAATTTCTTAAATAAAACAAACAAGCAAACAAAAAAACCGTCAGGTAGAAACAGAGAACTCTATGCTGGAGAGAGTGTGGAAAAAAGGGAACCCTCTTGCACTGTGGATGGGAATGTAAATTGATATAGTCACTATGGAAGAAAGTATGGAGACTCCTTAAAAACTAGGAATAAGACCACCATATGACCCAGCAATACCACTTATATGCATATAGCCTGAAGAAACCAAAACTGAAAAAGACACACGTAGCCCCAACATTCATTGCAGGACTATGTACAACAGCTAAGACAAGGAAGCAACCTAGATGTCCACGGACAAATGAATGATAAAAGAAGCTGTGGTACATGTATACAATGGAATATTACTCAGCCATAAAAAGGAAAATATTTGAGTCAGTTCTAATGAGGTGGATGAACCCCGAGCCTATCATACACAGTGAAGTAAGTCAGAAAGAGAAAAACAAATATCACATAAGAAATGCATATATATGGAATCTAGAAGTATGGTGCTGATGAACCTGCTCACAGAGCAGCAATGGAGATGGAGACAAAGAGAAAAGACTTATGGACAAGGGTGGAGGAGGAGAGGGAGAGGTGAGATGAATGAGAGAGTAGCATGGAAGCATGCACAATAACGTAAGTGAATAGAGAGCCAACAGTACTTTGCTGTATGACTCAGGGAACTCAGACTGGGGCTCTGTAATAACCCAGAAGGGTAGGAATGGGCAGGAGGTGGGTGGGAGATTCAAGAAGGAGGGGAATATGCAGCCCTATAGTTAATTCATGTTGATGTATGACAGAAATCAAACTAATATCGTAAAGCAATTTTCAATCAATTAAAAATAAATATAGCTTTCTATATATAGGTCTTTAGTTTCTTTAGGTAGATATATTCCTAAGTATTTAATTCTTTTCATTGCAATGGTGAATGGAATTGTTTTCTTAATTTCTCTTTCTATTTTCTCATTTTTAGTGAATAGGAATGCAAGGGATTTCTGTGTGTTGATTATATATCCTGTAACTTTACTATAGTCATTGATTAGCTCTAGTAATTTTCTGGTGGGGTCTTTCAGGTTTTCTATGTAGAGGATCATGTCATCTGCAAACAGTGAGAGTTTTACTTCTTCTTTTCCAATTTGGATTCCTTTTATTTCTTTTTCTGCTCTGATTGCTGTGGCCACAACTTCCAAAACTATGTTGAATAGTAGTGGTGAAAGTGAGCACCCTTGTCTTGTTCCTGACTTTAGGGGAAATGCTTTCAATTTTTTCACCATTGAGGATAATGTTTGCTGTGGGTTTGTCATATATAGCTTTTATTATGTTGAGGTATGTTCTTTCTATTCCTGCTATCTGGAGAGTTTTTATCATAAATGGATGTTGAATTTTATCAAAGGCTTTCTCTGCATCTATTGAGATAATCATATGGCTTTTACTTTTCAATTTGTTAATGTGGTCTATTACATTGATTGATTTGTGGATATTGAAGAATCCTTGCATCCCTGGGATAAAGCCCACTTGGTCATGGTGTATGATCTTTTTAATCTGTTGTTGGATTCCAATTGCTAGAATTTTGTTGAGGATTTTTGCATCTATGTTCATCAGTGATATTGGCGTGTAGTTTTCTTTTTTTGTGGCATCTTTGTCAGGTTTTGGTGTTAGGGTGATGGTGGCCTCATAGAATGAGTTTGGAAGTTTACCTTCCTCTGCAATTTTCTGGAAGAGATTGAGTAGGGTAGGTGTCAGCTCTTCTCTAAATTTTTGGTAGAATTTAGCTGTGAAGCCATCTGGACCTGGGCTTTTATTGGTTGGAAGATTTCTGATTACAGTTTCAATTACCGTGCTTGTGATGGGTCTGTTAAGATTTTCTATTTCTTTCTGATTCAGTTTTGGAAAGTTGTACTTTTCTAAGAATTTGTCCATTTCTTCCACGTTGTCCATTTTATTGGCATATAATTGCTTATAGCAGTCTCTTATGATCCTTTGTATGTTGTCTGTTGTGATCTCTCCATTTTCATTCCTAATTTTATTGATTTGATTTTTCTCCCTTTGTTTCTTGATGAGTCTGGCTAATGGTTTGTCCATTTTATTTATCCTTTCAAAGAACCAGCTTTTGGCTTTGTTGATTTTTGCTATAAATCAAAGAGGACACTAATAGGTGGAGAAATATACTGTGTTCATGGATTGGAAGAATCAATATAGTGAAAATGAGTATACTACCCAAAGCAATCTATAGATTCACTGCAATCCCTATCAAGATACCAACGGTATTTTTCACAGAGCTAGAACAAATAATTTCACAGTTTGTATGGAAATACAAAAAACCTCGAATAGCCAAAGCAATCTTGAGAAAGAAGAATGGAACTGGAGGAATCAATCTGCCTGACTTCAGGCTCTACTACAAAGCCACAGTCATCAAGACAGTATGGTACTGGCACAAAGACAGAAATATAAATCAATCAAACAAAATAGAAAGCCCAGAGATAAACCGATGCACCTATGGACACCTTATCTTTGACAAAGGAGGCAAGGATATACAATGCAGAAAAGACAATCTCTTTAACAAGTGGTGCTGGGAAAACTGGTCAAACACTTGTAAAAGAATGAAACTAGAACACTTTCTAACACCATACACAAAAATAAACTCAAAATGGATTAAAGATCTAAACGTTAGACCAGAAACTATAAAACTCTTAGAGGAGAACATAGTCAAAACACTCTCTGACATACATCACAGCAGGATCCTCTATGACCCATCTCCCAGAATATTGGAAATAAAAGCAAAAATAAACAAATGGGATCTAGTTAAAATTAAAAGCTTCTGCACAACAAAATAAACTATAAGCAAGGTGAAAAGACAGCCTTCAGAGTGGGAGAAAATAATAGCAAATGAAGCAACTGACAAACAATTAATCTCAA
The DNA here is from genome assembly GCA_935064755.1 of Tragelaphus eurycerus. Lineage (NCBI taxonomy): Eukaryota > Metazoa > Chordata > Mammalia > Artiodactyla > Bovidae > Tragelaphus > Tragelaphus eurycerus. The sequence goes on from CAKXYN010000043.1 coordinate 13,167,900, forward strand.
AAATATACAAGCAACTCCTACAGCTCAATTCCAGAAAAATAAATAACCCAATCAAAAAATGGGCCAAAGATCTAAATAGACATTTCTCCAAGGAAGACATACAGATGACTAACAAACACATGAAAAGATGCTCAACATCACTCATTATCAGAGAAATGTAAATCAAAACCACAATGAGGTACCATTTCACGCCAGTCAGAATGGCTGACTACAAAAGTCTACAAGCAATAAATGCTGGAGAGGATGCAGAGAAAAGGGAACCCTCTTACACTGTTGGTGGGAAAGCAAACTAGTTCAGCCACTATGGAGAACAGTGTGGAGATTCCTTAAAAAACTGGAAATAGAACTTCCTTATGACCCAGCAATCTCACTGCTGGGCATACACACCAAGGAAACCAGAATTGAAAGAGACACGTGTACCCCAATGTTCATCACAGCACTGTTTATAATAGCCAGAACATGGCAGGAACCTAGATGTCCATCAGCAGATGAATGGATAAGCAAGCTGTGGTACATATACACAATGGAGTATTACTCAGCCGTTTAAAAAATACATTTGAGTCAGTTCTAATGAGGTGGCTGAAACTGGAGCCGATTATACAGAGTGAAGTAAGCCAGAAAGAAAAATACCAATGCAGTATACTAATGCATATATATGGAATTTAGAAGGATAGTAATGACCACCCTGTATGCGAGACAGCAAAAAGACACAGATGTATAGAACAGTCTTTTGGACTCATTGGGAGAGATAGACAATAAATTCCTCGTGACTATTAGGTTAGAGAGCTTAAAATCAGAGAAGCATTGTACAGGTGTCTTTCAGGTGGTGAATTAAGGCCCAGAACATAGATAAATCTCACTAAAATTCATATAGCAAAAGAAAATAAAACACTCATTTTCTTCTTGATAAAGAAAATTGAAATCAGTATTCTTGGTACCCCTGCATATTCTGTAAGTTTACTGATTTAATTCTTTGATATCAGAAAAATTCATGGTTTTTGTTTTTCTTTCTTTCTCTCTTTCTTTTTCCTTTTCTATCATTAGAACCCAGTCCAAACTACCACCACTTTATAGATGTTCTGCATTCGGGAGCCAGAGTATTCTTTCTCAGCTTATAACCCTTCTAGAAGCTCCCTATTGATCTTAAAAGTGAAAGTGTTAGACGCTCAGTCGTATCCTACTCTTCATGATCCCATGGACTTCAGCCCACCAGACTCCTCTGTCCATGGGATTCTCCAGACAAGAATACTGGAGTGGGTTGCTATTCCCTTCTCCAGGGGATCTTCCTGACCCAGAGGAGATCGGACCTAGGTCTCCTGCATTGCAGACAGATTCTTTCTCATCTGAGCTATCAGTGAAGCCCTGTTGATCTTAAAACAGCAACGTAAATTCTCAAGCTCTGCAGGCTTTTGGCTTCTGCACTTCTGTAACTTCACTGCTTCCAACCTCCCTCACTGTGGCCAATGCCTCTCTTCCTGTCCTCAGGGTCCTTTTAAGGACTGTCCCTTTGTGGAGATGCCTTCACCCCAGTCTCCTATTAATTTATTTCTATATATCACTCAATCACAATAACAGTTTCCAAGAAGCTTAATTAAAATAATTATTCCTATCAATGCATCAGTTTCTAATCTTTTCCTTCTGGTATTGTAAAACAATTATAAATATTTTTATTGAACTAGAAAATATACATGAGAAAATGTACATAATGTGAGTGTGCAACTCAAAAAAATTCACAAGGTAATCCTGCCATGCTTTATTTGATTTTTGATGCAATTAATTGGAATTCTAATTAAGCATTTGCCCTGTGATTTGAAATATGCTCAGTCTGTGAAGGATACAAACAAATCAAAGAAGAACTGTTCTTCATCTTCACGGAACTTTTTGATGAGATCTACACAATAGGACCATTAGGAATGGGACAGGCTAGAAATGATTCATTCATCCATTCAGTCATCTAGTATTTATTGTTATTACTGGGTACAAAATCTGGAACAAAAATGATGGATTCAGTCCCTGTCCTCATTGAGTTCAGCTAAGTGAATAAAGTGTAAATCGTGTGACAGTGAGTTCTATATGCTACAGATGTTCATGTGAACAAATGGTATCTGCAGTTTGGAAAGCACGGGGTTGGGGTGTGGTCATACACGGGAAAGTTTTCTAAAGGAAATCAGAGTGAAACTAAGACTTGAAAGTTAAAGTGCAGCTAGTCAGCAATGGGAGATAAAGGGTGAAGCATCTTTCAGGCAAAGTCCAAATCATCTGACTTTTCATCTGACTTTTTCCCAGAGAAGAAAAAGAATTTACCATAGTTGGAGAACTGAACATATTTCAATATGGCTAGGTCATAAGCAAGTTGGAGAAAGTGCCTGTCTGATGACTGAGTTAGAAAGAGAAACTGACAAAGCCTACTTTCACAAACATGTCTATTTCTATAGTACAATTTAGACTTGTCTCGCAGGATATTTTTTTAATCAAGTTATAAAATCTATTTGAAATGGCAAGTCAGATATTCTGAACACCAAAATGTAAGATTCAGGCATGAGAACCAGAAAGGCTGCTTGGAGTGGTCTCTAAGGATTGTGTGCAATTATCTAAAGTGAAAGATAGAATGGGAAGATACTGAGCAGGCAGAAGTCACTGAATGCAGGAGGAACCAGCCAGGTCATGATTGTTGTTATTATTGTTCAGTCACTAAGTCCCCTCCAAGCTCCTCTGTCCATGGAATTTTCCAGGCAAGAACACTGGAGTGGATTGCCGTTTCCTTCTACAAGGCATCTTCCTGATTCAGGGACTGTACCCACATCTCCTGCATTGGCAGGTGGATTCTTTAACACTGAGCCACCAGGGAAGTCCCAGGTCATGATTGTGGAGTCAATAAAGCTTGTTCCTGGGGCAGGATGTACTATGTGTGTAAAAAGCAGTCTTAGCATAGAGATGTTCCTTTCACTGTAGGCCAAAGAGAAAACTTCTAAGAAAATAAAAGATAATCATCTATTTGCTGTACTTTACACATTAGCTGTAGGCTTTGACTTTTCTATCAACTGAGGAAAAACAGATGCAGAGGACAGGGAGCTACTGCCTTACATCTAAGGACTGATGAGATGTTGTTATCAGTGGGCCCAACAATTCTGATACTTCTTACCCATTCCTCCTAGGAAATCATGACTGAGCCCTTGGTACTGGCCTGATACAAGCACTAGGGGCATGGTGCTAAATAGGAGATTTTGGATTTCTCTAATGAAGCCTATGTTGCTAAAATAGATACAGAAAAAGGTGATTAAACAAACAGATAAGATGACTTCAACTAGTATTACTCAAGGAAGAAAAGAAACTACTTTAGATGGGAGTCAAGGAAAGCTCTAGGGAAAGGAGATATTTGACCTGCGACCCAATGAAAAAAGAAATATACCAGGAGAAAGAACTTGATGACAGATGAAACTTCAAAGGCAAAGACTCTAATACAGGAATGAGCTTGGCTGGCTGCAGTGACATAAAGGGGGGCAGTGAGATAAAGGGGAGTAATGTCAAAGGAGCATCACTGATCTCTAGACCATCCAGGATATCTATACCAGCTCTCCAGAGCATTTCTAGAACATCTGGCTCTGTAGAGCAATAACAGGAAGAATGCTAGAAGCTGCATTCATAGAAGCCAGCAGCTGCAAGGTAACTGGGGCCATTATATGTCAAGTGTGGATTTTATTCTAAGAAAAACAATGACTTATTTTTCCTAGCTGTGTTATAGCTAAACTTTTGTAAAGAAAGGCATTCATGGAAGCATGGAGGCAATAATCTAGACAAGATTTAATACAAACCTAGGCTGTGCACCAATCTTGAAATAGGTTCATAGCAGTGATGTCAGAGAAAGGCGTTAAATTCAAGATATATTTTGCAGCTATAGTGGCCAGAATATTGTGATGGATGGTATACGGTGCATCAAGCAAAGAAAGAAATCCAGGAGGATCCTTCATTTCCTAGTTTCAGCAAACTGTAGATGGTGATGTTGATTAGCCAAGAAACAAGGTTTTTATCTTCAATGGATGTTAAAGGTAATTATTATATGACGGTAAACCTAGAGGTTTACCACAATATATTCCACATTTAATTATAGGGGAAAAGTTCTCATCATTTGAAAGATGAGAAGAGAGAGCTATGAGGGATAGTACAAGAACAGTGGGAAAATGGGTTTCCTCTCATTGGCTGACTCCATCTGCCTGGAACTGGCTGTCTAGAACACTGGTGAGAAAGAGTCAGAAATCCCATCTGGCTTATCTGGAAATACTGCTGACTTAGCAAAACCATTTGTGAAAATAAGGAGGGAAAGGTCAACACACCCACCTTGTATCTCTGAAAGTGAAATACAGTGGAATACTATTGCACTAGGAGTCGGGTGAATTTAACTCGGATGACCATTATATCTACTACTGTGGGCAGGAATCCCTCAGAAGAAATGGAGTGGCCATCATGGTCAACAAAAGAGTTCGAAATGCAGTACTTGGATGTAATCTCAAAAATGACAGAATGATTTCTGTTCGTTTCCAAGGCAAACCATTCAATGTCACAGTAATCCAAATCTATGCCCCAACCAGTAACGCCCAAGAAGCTGAAGTTGAAAGGTTCTATGAAGACCTACAAGATCTTTTAGAACTAACACCCAAAAAAGATGTCCTTTTCATTATAGGGGACTGGAATGCAAAAGTAGGAAGTCAAGAAACACCTGGAGTAACAGGCAAATTTGGCCTTGGAATACGGAATGAAGCAGGGCAAAAACTAATAGAGTTTTGCCAAGAAAATGCACTGGTCATAGCAAATACCCTCTTCCAACAACACAAGAGAAGACTCTATACATGGACATCACCAGATGGTCAACACCGAAATCAGATCAATTATATTCTTTGCAGCCAAAGATGGAGAAGCTCTATATAATCAGCAAAAACAAGACCAGGAGCTGACTGTGGCTCAGACCATGAACTCCTTATTGCCAAATTCAGACTGAAATTGAAGAAAGTAGAGAAAACTACTAGACCATTCAGGTATGACCTAAATCAAATCCCTTATGATTATACAGTGGAAGTGAGAAATAGATTTAAGGGCCTAGATCTGATAGATAGAGTGTCTGATGAACTATGGAATGAGGTTCGTGACATTGTACAGGAGACAGGGATCAAGACCATCCCCATGGAAAAGAAATGCAAAAAAGCAAAATGGCTGTCTGGGGAGGCCTTACAAATAGCTGTGAAAAGAAGAGAAGCGAAAAGCAAAGGAGAAAAGGAAAGATATAAACATCTGAATGCAGAGTTCCAAAGAATAGCAAGAAGAGATAAGAAAGCCTTCTTCAGTGATCAATGCAAAGAAATAGAGGAAAACAACAGAATGGGAAAGACTAGGGATCTCTTCAAGAAAATCAGAGATACCAAAGGAACATTTCATGCAAAGATGGGCACGATAAAGGACAGAGATGGTATGGACCTAACAGAAGCAGAAGATATTAAGAAGAGGTGGCAAGAATACACAGAAGAACTGTACAAAAAAGAGCTTCAAGACCTAGATAATCATGATGATGTGATCACTGACCTAGAGCCAGACATCTTGGAATGTGAAGTCAAATGGGCCTTAGAAAGCATCACTACGAACAAAGCTAGTGGAGGTGATGGAATTCCAGTGGAGCTATTCCAAGTCCTGAATGATGATGCTGTGAAAGTGCTGCACTCAATATGCCAGCAAATTTCGAAAACTCAGCAGTGGCCACAAGATTGGAAAAGGTCAGTTTTCATCCCAATCCCAAAGAAAGGCAATGCCAAGGAGTGCTCAAACTACCGCACAATTGCACTCATCTCACACGCTAGTAAAGTAATGCTCAAAATTCTCCAAGCCAGGCTTCAGCAATATGTGAACTGTGAACTTCCTGATGTTCAAGCTGGTTTTAGAAAAGGCAGAGGAACCAGAGATCAAATTGCCAACATCCGCTGGATCATGGAAAAAGCAAGAGAGTTCCAGAAAAACATCTATTTCTGCTTTATTGACTATGCCAAAGCCTTTGACTGTATGGATCACAATCAACTGTGGAAAATTCTGAAAGAGATGGGAATACCAGACCACCTGATCTGCCTCTTGAGAAATCTGTATGCAGGTAAGGAAGCAACAGTTAGAACTAGTCATGGAACAACAGACTGGTTCCAAATAGGAAAAGGAGTACGTCAAGGCTGCATATTGTCACCATGTTTATTTAACTTATATGCAGAGTACATCATGAGAAATGCTGGACTGGAAGAAACACAAGTTGGAATCAAGATTGCCAGGAGAAATATCAATAACCTCAGATATGCAGATGACACCACTCTTATGGCAGAAAGTGAAGAGGGGCTAAAAAGCCTCTTGATGAAAGTGAAAGTGGAGAGTGAAAAGGTTGGCTTAAAGCTCAACATTCAGAAAACGAAGATCATGGCATCTGGTCCCATCACTGCATGGGAAATGGATGGGGAAACAGTGGAAACAGTGTCAGACTTTGTTTTTCTGGGCTCCAAAATCACTGCAGATGGTGACTGCAGCCACGAAATTAAAAGACGCTTGCTCCTTGGAAGGAAAGTTATGACCAACCTAGATAGCATATTCAAAAGCAGAGACATTACTTTACCAACAAAGGTTCGCCTAGTCAAGGCTATGGTCTTTCCTGTGGTCATGTATGGATGTGAGAGCTGGACTGTGAAGAAGGCTGAGCGCCGAAGAATTGATGCTTTTGAACTGTGGTGTTGGAGAAGACTCTTGAGAGTCCCTTGGACTGCAAGAAGATCCAACCAGTCCATTTTGAAGGAGATCAATCCTGGAATTTCTTTAGAAGGAATGATGCTAAAGCTGAAACTCCAGTATTTTGGCCACCTCATGCGAAGAGTTGACTCATTGGAGAAGACTCTGATGCTGGGAGGGATTGAGGGCAGGAGGAGAAGGGGACGACAGAGGATGAGATGGCTGGATGGCATCACTGACTCGATGGATGCGAGTTTGAGTGACCTCCGAGAGCTGGTGATGGACAGGGAGGCCTGGCGTGCTGCAGTTCATGGGGTCGCAAAGAGTCGGACACGACTGAGCGACTGATCTGATCTGAGGAGTCGGGCAGAACATGGGTTAAAATCCCTTAGGTAAATTACTTAATTCCCATCGCCCCCTCTCCTCATCTATAAAGTGGGGATATAAATTCAAATCTTACATGTATATAGAGAAGACTGAATGTAATTAACTATGTCAAGCACCTGATATTTAACAGAAAATGAATCTATTTCCTTACTAAGAAAAATAATTTGCATATATTATATCTCTACCTATATCTATATCTATCTAATCCTCTGATGGATTACAGGATTCAATAAACCAGAAACAAATGAAAATAAATTCCTCCATCTTATTTTCTCTGTCACTCTTAAATCTCTAAGATTGTTGATCATTACAGATGGAGATGAATCCAGTTAAGACTGGGTTTAGCAGCTATAGAATTTTAACCTCATTGGTTGATGCACTCTTCCTCCTCCCACACGATCTTAAGCCTTCAGATAAATTAAAACAACTGATGATGATGGTCATGAAGGTGATGATAATGATACAAATAGTAATAGGCTTTATCCACTCATGTGTCAATGCACAATTAGGTTACTTCCTTGTCTTGGTTATTGTAAACAGTGCTGCTATGAATATCAGGGAGCATGGATCCAAAATATGGTGGTCTATATACATATACAATGAAGTACTACTCAGTCACAAAAAAGAATGCAATAATGCCATTTGCAGCAACACGCATGGACCTAGAGTTTATCACCCTAAGTGAAGTAAGGCAAAAAGAGAAAGACAAATACTGTATGACATCACTTATATGTGCAATCTAAGACATGATATAAAGGAATTTATTTACAAAGTAGAAACAGACTCACAGACACAGAAAATAAACTTCTGATTACCAAACAGAAAAGTGGTGGGGAGAAACAAATTAGGAGTTTTGGATTAGCATATACAAACTGTATATGAATCAGATAAACAACAAGGTCCTACTTAGCACAGGGAACTATATTCGATACCTTTTAATAGCCTATGGTAAAAATAATATGAAAAGAGTATATATATATATATATATGCTGCATGCTAAGTGGATGTTAAGTTGCTTTAGCTGTGTCCAACTCTTTGAGACCCTATGGATTGTAGCCTGCCAGGCTCCTCAGTCCATGAGATTCTCCAGACAAGAATACTGGAGTGGGTTGGCATGCCCTCCTCCAGGGGATCTTCCTAACCCAGGGATCAAACTCACATCTCTTATGTCTCCTGTATTGGCAGCTGGGATCTTTACCACTAGTGCCATTTGGGAAGACCACAATAAAATGAATAATAAAAGAATATATATATATATATATATATATATACTTTAATAAAAGAATATAAAACTGAAACACTTTGCTGTATACCAGAAACTAACACATTGTAAATCAATTATACTTCAATTTTTAAAAATCAACAACAAAAAAGTATAATAGTAAGAGCCTTCAAATTAAACAGAGATTTGGCAGGCAGCTGGAAGAACAGACTTCAAGCTCTTAGACAGGGACAGGATAGCCAAGGTCTGCACATGGGTTTTACATCAGTTTAATACACCTCTGTTTGATTAGGTTTGGATTTTTTGCTTTTGTTTTTTCCTTCTCTTCTGATTTTAAGTTGATGGGGGAGATTAGCACAATAAAAGGACTCTACAAAATCAACTAATGTTTTGTTTTGTTTTGTTTTATCAAGAATCTCTTTTATTGATTATCAGAAACATTACAAACATCTAATATGAACAAATTGTAACATGACAGTATTTAGTTTGAACAATTAATACATTTCAGATATAATATTATACATATTTCAATGTTATTCTCCCCAATCATCCCACCCTCTCCCGGTCCCAGAGTCCAAAAGTCTGGTCTATACATCAGTGTCTCTTTTGCTGTCTCGTAAATAGGGTTATTTTTACCATCTTTCTAAATTCCATATATATGCGTTAGTATACTGTATTTGTGGTTTTGTTTCTGACTTACTTCACTCTGTATAATAGGCTCCAGTATCATCCACCTCCTTAGAACTGATTCAAATGTATTCTTTTTAATGGCTGAGTAATACTCCATTGTGTATATGTACCACAGCTTGCTTATCCATTCATCTGTGGATGGACATCTAGGTTGCTTCCACGTTCTGGCTATTGCAAACAGTGCTGTTATGAACATTGGGGTACACGTGTCTCTTTCAATTCTGGTTTTCTCAGTGTATATGCCCAGCAGTGGGATTGCTGGATTATAAGGCAGTTCTATTTCCAGTTTTTTGAGGAATCTCCATACTGTTCTCCATAGTGGCTGTACCAGTTTGCATTCCCACCAACAGTGTAAGAGGGTTCCCTTCTCTCCACACCCTCTCCAGCATTTATTGCTTGTGGACTTTTGGATAGCAGCCATTCTGATTGGCGTGAAATGGTATCTCATAGTGGTTTTGATTTGCATTTCTCTGATAATGAGTGATGTTGAGCATCTTTTCATGTGTTTGTTAGCCATCTGTATGTCTTCTTTGGAGAAATGTCTATTGAGTTCTTTGGCCCATTTTTTGATTGGGTCATTTATTTTTCTGGAATTGAGCTGTAGAAGTTGCTTGTATATTTTTGAGATTAGTTGTTTGTCAGTTGCTTCATTTGCTATTATTTTCTCCCATTCTGAAGGCTGTCTTTTCACCTTGCTTATAGTTTCCTTTGTTGTGCAGAAGCTTTTTAAGTTTGATTAGGTCCCATTTGTTCATTTTTGATTTTATTTCCGATATTCTGGGAGGTGGGTCATGGAGGATCCTGCTGTGATGTAAGTCAGAGAGTGTTTTGCCTATGTTTTCCTCTAGGAGTTTTATGGTTTCTGGTCTTACATTTAGCTCTTTAATCCATTTTGAGTTTATTTTTGTGTATGGTGTTAGAAAGTGTTCTAGTTTCATTCTTTTACAAGTGGTTGACCAGTTTTCCCAGCACCACTTGTTAAAGAGATTGTCTTTAATCCATTGTATATTCTTGCCTCCTTTGTCAAAGATAAGGTGACCATATGCGCGTGGATTTATCTCTGGGCTTTCTATTTTGTTCCATTGATCTATATTTCTGTCTTTGTGCCAGTACCATACTGTCTTGATGACTGTGGCTTTGTAGTAGAGCCTGAAGTCAGGTAGGTGGATTCCTCCAGTTCCGTTCTTCTTTCTCAAGATAGCTTTGGCTATTCGAGGTTTTTTGTATTTCCATACAAATTGACAAATTATTTGTTCTAGCTCCGTGAAGAATACTGTTGGTAGCTTGATGGGGATTGAATTGAATCTATAAATTGCTTTGGGTAGTATACTCATTTTCACTATATTGATTCTACCAATCCATGAACATGGTATATTTCTCCATCTATTAGTGTCCTGTTTGATTTCTTTCACCAGTGTTTTATAGTTTTCTATATATAGGTCTTTAGATTCTTTAGGAAGATATATTCCTAAGTATTTTATTGTTTTCATTGCAATGGTGAATGGAATTGTTTCCTTAATTTCTCTTTCTGTTTTCTCGTTATTAGTGTACAGGAATGCAAGGGATTTCTGTGTGTTAATTTTATATCCTGCAACTTTACCATATTCATTGATCAGTTCTAGTAATTTTCTGGTGGAATCTTTAGGGTTTTCTACGTAGAGGATCATGTCATCTGCAAACAGTGAGAGTTTTACTTCTTCTTTTCCAATTTGGATTCCTTTTATTTCTTTTTCTGCTCTGATTGCTGTGGCCAAAACTTCCAAAACTATGTTGAATAGTAATGGTGAAAGTGGGCATCCTTGTCTTTTTCCTGACTTTAGAGGAAATGCTTTCAGTTTTTCACCATTGAGGATAATGTTTGCTGTGGGTTTGTCGTATATAGCTTTTATTATGTTGAGGTATGTTCCTTCTATTCCTGCTTTCTGGAGAGTTTTTATCATAAATGGATGTTGAACTTTGTCAAAGGCTTTCTCTGCATCTATTGAGATAATCATATGGTTTTTATTCTTCAGTGTGTTAATGTGGTGTATTACGTTGATTGATTTGCGGATATTGAAGAATCCTTGCATTCCTGGGATAAAGCCCACTTGGTCATGGTGTATGATCTTTTTAATGTGTTGTTGGATTCTGATTGCTAGAATTTTGTTAAGGATTTTTGCATCTATGTTCATCAGTGATATTGGCCTGTAGTTTTCTTTTTTTGTGGGATCTTTGTCAGGTTTTGGTATTAGGGTGATGGTGGCCTCATAGAATGAGTTTGGAAGTTTGCCTTCCTCTGCAATTTTCTGGAACAGTTTGAGTAGGATAGGTGTTAGCTCTTCTCTAAATTTTTGGTAGAATTCAGCTGTGAAGCCGTCTGGACCTGGGCTTTTGTTTGCTGGAAGATTTCTGATTACAGTTTCAATTTCCGTGCTTGTGATGGGTCTGTTAAGAGTTTCTATTTCTTCCTGATCCAGTTTTGGGAAGTTGTACTTTTCTAAGAATTTGTCCATTTCTTCCACATTGTCCATTTTAGTGCCATATAATTGCTGATAGTAGTCTCTTATGATCCTTTGTATTTCTGTGCTGTCTGTTGTGATCTCTCCATTTTCATTTCTAATTTTATTGATTTGATTTTTCTCCTTTGTTTCTTGATGAGTCTGGCTAGTGGTTTGTCAATTTTATTTACCCTTTCAAAGAACCAGCTTTTGGCTTTGTTGATTTTTGCTATGGTTTCTTTTGTTTCTTTTACATTTATTTCTGCCCTAATTTTTAGGATTTCTTTCCTTCTACTAACCTTGGGGTGCTTCATTTCTTCCTTTTCCAGTTGCTTTAGGTGTAGAGTTAGGTTATTTATTTGGCTTTTTTCTTGTTTCTTGAGGTATGCCTGTATTGCTATGAACTTTCCCCTTAGGACTGCTTTTACAGTGTCCCACAGGTTTTGGGTTGTTGTGTTTTCATTTTCATTCGTTTCTATGCAGAATTTGATTTCTTTTTTGATTTCTTCTGTGATTTGTTGGTTATTCAGGAGTGTGTTGTTCAGCCTCCATATGTTGGAATTTTTAATAGTTTTTCTCCTGTTATTGAGATTTACTCTTACTGCATTGTGGTCAGAAAAAATGCTTGGGATGATTTCAAATTTTCTGAACTTACCAAGGCTAGATTTATGGCCCAGGATGTGGTCTATCCTGGAGAAGGTTCCGTGTGTGCTTGAGAAAAAGGTGAAATTCATTGTTTTGGGATGAAATGTCCTATAGATATCAATTAGTTCTAACTGGTCTATTGTATCGTTTAAAGTTTGTGTTTCCTTGTTAATTTTCTGTTTAGTTGATCTATCCATTGGTGTGAGTGGGGTATTAAAGTCTCCCACTATTATTGTGTTACTGTTGATTTCTCCTTTCATACTTGTTAGTATTTGTCTTACATATTGCGGTGCTCCTAAGTTGGGTGCATATATATTTATAATTGTTATATCTTCTTCTTGGATTGATCCTTTGATCATTAGGTAGTGACCTTCTTTGTCTCTTTTCACATCCTTTGTTTTAAAGTCTATTTTATCTGATATGAGTATTGCTACTCCTGCTTTCTTTTGGTCTCTATTTGCCTGGAAAATCTTTTTCCAGCCCTTGACTTTCAGTCTGTATGTGTCCCCTGTTTTGAGGTGGGTTTCTTGTATACAACATATGGAGGGGTCTTGTTTTTGTATCCATTCAGCCAGTCTCTGTCTTTTGGTTGGGGCATTCAACCCATTTACATTTAAGGTAATTAATGATACATATGATCCCGTTGCCATTTACTTTGTTGTTTTGGGTTTGAATTTATATATCCTTTTTGTGTTTCCTGTCTAGAGAATGTCCTTTAGTATTTGTTGGAGAGCTGGTTTGGTGGTGCTGAATTCTCTCAGCTTTTGCTTGTCTGTAAAGGTTTTGATTTCTCCTTCATATTTGAATGAGATCCTTGCTGGGTACAATAATCTGGGCTGTAGGTTCTTTTCTTTCATCACTTTAAGTATGTCTTGCCATTCCCTCCTGGCTTGGAGAGTTTCTATTGAAAGATCAGCTGTTATCCTTATGGGAATTCCCTTGTGTGTTATTTGTTGTTTTTCCCTTGCTGCTTTTAATATTTGTTCTTTGTGTTTGATCTTTGTTAATTTGATTAATATGTGTCTTGGGGTGTTTCGCCTTGGGTTTATCCTATTTGGGACTCTCTGGGTTTCTTGGACTTGAGTGATTATTTCCTTCCCCATTTTAGGGAAGTTTTCAACTATTATCTCCTCTAGTATCTTCTCATGGTCTTTCTTTTTGTCTTCTTCTTCTGGGACTCCTATGATTCGAATATTGTAACGTTTAAAATTGTCCTGGAGGTCTCTGAGATTGTCCTCATTTCTTTTAATTCGTTTTTCTTTTTTCTCCTCTGATTCATTTAATTCTGCCATTCTATCTTCTAATTCGCTAATTCTATCTTCTGCCTCTGTTATTCTACTCTTTGTTGCCTCCAGAGTGTTTTGGATCTCATTTATTGCATTATTCATTATATATTGATTCTTTTTTATTTCTTCTAGGTCCTTGTTAAATCTTTCTTGCATCTTCTCAATGCTTTACTCCAGGCTATTTATCCATGATTCCATTTTGCTTTCCAGATTTTGGATTAATTTCACTATCATTATTTGGAATTCTTTATCAGGTAGGTTCGCTATTTCTTCCTCTTTTGTTTGGTTTGGTGGGCATTTATCCTGTTCCTTTACCTGCTAGGAATTCTTCTGTCTCTTCATCTTATTTAAATTGCTGAGTTTAGGGTGTCTTTACTGTATTCTGGTAGTCTGTGGAGTTCTCTTTATTGTGGCGTTTCTGCACTATATGTGGGTTTGTACCGGTGGCTTGTCGAGGTTTCTTGTTTATGGAAGCTTGTACCAGTGTTCTGGTGGGTGGGGCTGGATTTCTTTTCTCTGGGGTGCAGTGGAGTGTCTAGTAGTGAGTTATGAGATGTCTATGAATTTGGAGTCGCTTTCTGTAGCCTGTGTATTGGAGCTCAGGGCTGTGTTCTTGTTTTTCTGGAGAATTTGCTTAGTGTGTCTTGTCGTGGAACTTGCTGGTCTTTGTGTGATGCTTGGTTTCAGTGTAGGTGTGGAGGCTTTTGATGAGCTCCTGTCAATTAATGTTTCGTGGGATCAGGGTATGGACTTAAGCCTCCTGGTTCCAGTTATCGGTCTTATTTTTACAGTAGTCTCAAAAACTTCTTCTTCTATAATGCATTCCACAACTGGACCACTCAGAGATGTTCACGGAGTTATACAGAGAAGGAAAAAGGGAGGAAGGAGACAGAGGTGGTCAGGAGGATAAAAGGAGGGAGTGTGAAGGAGAGGGCCAGATCTAGTCAGTAATCAGTAAAGAAAAGAAAAAAGGAAAGGAAAAAAGCAAAGGACAAAAAGGAAAAAAAAAAAAAAAAAACCAGGGTCGCAAAAGTTATATGTAAAGGTGGAGATTAATGAAGTACTAGAGGATAAAAAAAAAACAAAAATAAAAGAAACAAAACAAAACAAACAACAACAAAAAAAAATTAAAAGGAAAAAAAAATTTTTTTGTTTTCCTTTTTCCAATTAAAAAGTAATAAAAATTAAAAAAAATATATTAAAAAATGAAAAAAAAAGGAAATAATGATGGTAAAAATAGTAACAATATATATAAGAGTTTCTCTATTATTGTTGTGGGTTCAGTTCATTTTCGGCTAGTTCCTTGTTCCGGCTTAAATTTCTCAAGATCTATAGGCCCCTTTCTCTGTAGTTGGTCTGTATAGTCCTTTGTTCTGTGCACGGTTCAGCGGTGTTCTGGGCCAAGGCCGGCCACTCGTGTGGTCGGCGCTGCACAATCTGGACTGCCGGCCCAAACTACTCCAATTAGGCAGCACTCCAGACAATCAGGCGAACGCAGTCTGTGCCGCAGCCCACAGAGGGGGAGGGGCCGGCGACGGGAATGGCGGGCGGGTGGGGGAGGGGGGTGGGGTGGCCCTCGTGGGAGCCGCCGGCACAGCGGGCGGGGGCACACCTGCGCAGGAGTGGCTGGCGGGGGAGCGTCCAGTTGGGGAGAGTCCCGCGGGGGGAGCGTCCCTCGGGGGAGCAGCCAGCAGGGGAGCGTCCCACGTGGGAATGGCCAAGGCGTCTCCCTGCCCAGCCCCAGCTCCCCAATGGCAGATACGGGCGTTTGCAGCGATGCTTCTCCGCTGCGGAAGTTACCGCAGGGCCCGCAGTCTGTGGGTTCTAATTGCTCAACTGTTCTCCTCCCTGTTATGATAGTCTCCGTGTTTCCCAGGTTCGGCGCAGATTCCGCAGGGAGAGTGTTTCCTGGTGTTTGGAAACTTCTCTTTTTAAGACTCCCTTCCCCGGACAGAGGTCTGCCCCTCCCTCTGTCTCTCTCTGGCTTCTATATTCTTTCCTACCTCCTTTAGAAGGCAGTGAGTTGCTTTTCTGGGTGTCCGACGTCCTCCGCCAGCACTCCGAAGCTGTTTGTGGAATTTACTCAGCGCCCAGATGTCCCTTTGATGAATTTGTGGAGGAGAAAGCGTATTCCCCGTCCTAATCCTCCGCCATCTTAACCGGAAGTTCCAACTAATGTTTTTTTACTGAACTTAACTCAGGGGTGGACTGCTTAGAGTCACATCCTGTCTTATCTGCTCAAATTCCTTTAGAAACTTCCTGGCTCATTCAGAGTAAATGTCCAAATGCATGCTGATGTCCTGAAAGGGCACAGATGACTATCTCCCCTTTACCCCTGCACCTCGCCTCCTTCTACTCCTTACTCAGCCCTAGGCACGCAGGGACTGTTTTTCTTCCCATACTCTGAGCTTGTCCCCTCTCCTCTTGGGATTCTTTGCACTTTCTAGGCCCTCCCCTGAAATGGTCTCCATCAACTTACTCTAGGCTCAACCCTTCATTTTCCTCCGGGCTTGATTTAAAAGGCCTCCTCTCCACGATGTCTCAGCAGTTGTAGCCATTGGAAGCATAAGATTCTAACTCTGTGTTTTATGATTTTCAGTTCACAGAGAGCCTCTGACCAGTTTGAATAAACTGGGACTAGTATAGGGTGAAGATCGCTCAGTTGTGTCCAACTCTTTGAAACCCCATGGAGTGTGGCCTACCAGGCTCCTCTGTCCATGGGATTTTCCAGGCAATAGTACTGGAGTGGATTGCCATTTCCTTCTCCAAGGAACTTCCCGACCCAGGGATTGAACCCGGGTCTCCCACATTGTAGACAGACGCTTAACCGTCTGAGCCACCAGGGAAGTCCCCTGGGACTAGTATACTTGGCAAATATTGAAGAATATCTAAACTATCTTTCATACCAATATGCTGACTAAATCATTCTCACCTGAGCCTTACAGGCCCAAAAAGATACGACAAATCGTCACTCACTTAAAATAAAAAGGGGGGAGGTCAGTGGATAGGCATTTTTGATGTTATTACAAAGAGAGAGAGAAAAAAAGAAACTGTCAAACTTCAGGCTATAATTATTCTCAAAAGTGTTTATGAAATACAGAATAGAGGATGAATTTATACACAGAGCAGTAAAACATTTTGAAGCTATTTGTATGTTTTTGTCTATTTGAGGCACATTCAAATAATAGAAACTATGGCACCCCACTCCAGTACTCTTGCCTGGAAAATCCCATGGACAGAAGAGCCTGGTAGGCTGCAGTCCCTGGGTCGCTCAGAGTCGGACACGACTGAGAGACTTCACTTTCACTTTTCACTTTTATGCATTGGAGAAAGAAATGGCAACCCACTCCAGTGTTCTTCCCTGGAGAATCCCAGGGATGGGGGAGCCTGGTGGACTGCCATCTATGGGGTCGCACAGAGTTGGACACGACTGAAGTGACTTAGCAACTTAGAATAGTTCACAAACTAGAAAAAAATAAATCAAATAAATTCCATGCACTGAATATTATTTGCTTTGCTTCTGCATCCCTGAAATGGACCAGATAAATAATTGTGGACTGGGTGTCAGGGCACTTGCTTTCTTGTTCTGGTTTGTAAGTCAATAACTATTTGAATGTGAACAGGATTCTTTACCTCTTGACACTGCCCTTAATAGAATCTTTTCATAGAGAAATATAAAAAGGGGAGAAGTTAACTTTTACAAGGTTTAAGTATAAGATAGGCATTTTTAATCTAAATTTTAAAAAGCTTTCAGAAAGCATTCTATTTTACTTCAGTTCAGTCGCTCAGTTGTGCCCGACACTTTGTGATCCCATGAACCGCAGCACACCAGGCCTCCTCATCCATCACCAACTCCCGGAGTCCACCCAAACCCATGTCCATCAAGTCGGTGATGCCATCCAACCATCTCATCCTCTGTCGTCCCCTTCATCTCCTGCCCTCAATCTTTCCCAGCATCAGGGTCTTTTTCAATGAGTCAGCTCTTTGAATCAGGTGCCCAAAGTATTGGCGTTTCAGCTTCAACATCAGTCCTTCCAATGAACACTCAGGACTGATCTCCTTCAGGATGGACTGGTTGGATCTCCTTGCAGTCCAAGGGATTCTCAAGAGTCTTCAATACCACACTTCAAAAGCATCAGTTCTTCAGTGCTCAGTTTTCTTTATAGTCCAATTCTCACATCCATACATGACTACTGGAAAAATCATAGCCTTGACTAGATGGACTTTTGTTGGCAAAGTAATGTCTCTGCTTTTTAATATGCTGTCTAGGTTGTTCATAACTTTCCTTCCAAGGAGTAAGTGTCTTTTAATTTCATGGCCGCGATCACTACCTGCAGTAATTTTGGAGCCCAGAAAAATAAAGTCTGACACTGTTTTCACTGTTTCCCCTACCTATTTGCCATGAAGTGATGGGACCAGATGCCATGATCTTCATTTTCTGAATGTTGAGCGTTATGTCAGCTTTTTCACTCTCCTCTTTCTCTTTCATCAAGAGGCTATTTAGTTCCTCTTCACTTTCTGCCATAAGGGTGGTGTCATCTGCATACCTGAGGTTATTAATATTTCTCCCAGCAATCTTGATTCCAGCTTGTGCTTCTTCCAGTCCAGCATTTCTCATGATGTACTCTGCATAGAAGTTAAATGAACAGGGTGACAATATACAGCCTTGACATACTCCTTTTCCTATTTGGAACCAGTTTGTTGTTCCATGTCCAGTTCTAACTGTTGCTACATGACCTGCATACAGATTTCTTGAGGGGCAGGTCAGGTGGCCTGATATTCCCATCTCTTTCAGAATTTTCCACAGTTGATTGTGATCCACACAGTCAAAGGCTTTGGCATAGTCAATAAAGCAGAAATAGATGTTTTTCTGGAACTCTTGCTTTTTCAATGATCCAGTGGATGTTGGCCATTTGGTCTCTGGTTCCTCTGCCTTTTCTAAAATCAGCTTGAACATCAGGAAGTTCATGGTTCACGTATTGCTGAAGCCTGGCTTAGAGAATTTTGAGTATTACTTTAGTAGTGTGTGAGATGAGTGCAGTTATGCAGTAGTTTGAGCATTCTTTGGCATTGCCTTTCTTTGGGATTGAAATGAAAATTGACTTTTTCCAGTCCTGTGGCTACTGCTGAGTTTTCCAAATTTGCTGGCATTTGAGTGCAGCACTTTCACAGCATCATCTTTCAGGTATTGAAATAGCTCCACTGGAATTCCATCACCTCCACTAGCCTTGTTCATAGTGATTTTTCCTAAGGCCCACTTGAATTCACATTCCAGGATTACATTATTACTAATATTAGTATGGCCGTTGCGAAAATTAAAATAGGTTGCAGTTCTTATCTGGGCTCTACTATTGCCTAGCTATGTAACTTTGGACCCAACGGCAAACTTGACCTCTGTGTCTTGTTCTCATTACTATACGGAGGACTGAATGCCAACTGTGCCTGGTTGCCAGGTGAATCAGGTATGCTGCAAGCTAAATTCCTAGCTTGTGTAATATGTTCAATAACTAGAGATTGAGGTTATCACCTTTGCTCCAGATTCCTAATTTTCTCATTTAATTACCCCAGGGTGTAGGCAGGGTATAGGACTTTTTTCAATAGAGAATCTATTGCAGGACATCTAGATGCTATGATGCCTCATTAAGGTTTGACACTGATGTTTGAAACTATACCGCATAAGCTGTAGAGTTAAAGGGACACAGATGTGACCTCCTTTCCCTCTGTTGATGTCACCGAAATTGCCAGTAATGAAGTAAGAGCGATCCAGAAACACCAGCTTCAGAGGCTAGCAAAGAAGAGGAAGCCCTGTTGAGCACCCCTACCAAGGACATGACTGTGGGAATGCTGAAAGGTTGGAAGAGTGATATGGTTGACCATCTATTCTAGAGCCACTCCTTCTCCTCGAATCCTCTATTTTAGAGAAGCCCAAATATTTTGAGATGAAACATGTGTGTTGTCATTTCAATTATTTTAAATTAATCCACCAAGGCCAAGAAAGTAGATGCTGAACTCAGGCAAAAAGACCAATATTCATCTGTGGCACTGTTTCATACAGCTGAGACTGTGAAGCCTATGCTCTGGCTTAGTCACCATGCTCTGCTAATCTTCTATAAGCTCTCACATCAGGATCCTTCACTCCCTCCATGAAAGCATACATTTCAACACACACACTTGTGTAATAAACAGATGCATATCCAGTCTTCACAACCCAGAAATAGTGACTCATCTTGTTTTATATTATTTTTCCCTTTCCCTTGCCCCAGGGGAAGTTTGATTATCACTCCCATTTTTGCTATCACTATACCTGGTAGCTCAGCTGGTAAAGAATCCATCTGCGATGCAGGAGACCCTGGTTCAATTCGTGGGCCAGGAAGATCCACTGGGGAAGGGATAGGCTACCCACTCCAATATTCTTGGGCTTCCCTGGTGACTCAGATAGTAAAGAATCCCCTCCAATGTGGGATATCTAGATTCAATCCCTGGGTTGGGAAGATTCCTTGGAGAACGGCATGGCAACCCACCACAAGGTTAGATGTAGAAGATGGTTTTGAACAAGAAAACAATGAGAAATGAACAACTGTATAAGCCAATCTCACCATAATTCATATATATTGTTTCATGAACCTAACATAAATCTTAGCACATTTCTTCTTCTGATAAACTGCAAATGACTTGACAGTGAAGCGTGGTGGTTGCACAGTCATATACTTATAGTCACGTTTCTATGGTTCTAGTTTTATCAGATTCTCTATTTGAATTTTCACATTTATAGTGTATTATTTTCCTAAAGGAACAGATGCATTTTAATTGCAAGATGAATCCAGATTCATCAATTTGCTTGAATGTCAGTTGGATAGAGATGCAGGGCTGGTGAGACTTGGAAGCAGATCCATAACATTTATGCTGTGGTAGATTTCACACACTGCTTAGCCTCTGGTGCTCCACTGAATCCCACTTTTCCTAATTGTAAAGTCTCCGATGAGACTGCTCCTCGGTTATACCTATTATATTTACAATTTGACACATGTTTGTGGAACTTAGTTGTGTCCTCTCCAACTAGACTATAAATTACTTAAGGGAAGGAAGTGTATTATCTTTCCTTATCATAAGATATATAACATCTATTGCATG
This sequence comes from Tragelaphus eurycerus, assembly GCA_935064755.1. Classification (NCBI taxonomy): domain Eukaryota; kingdom Metazoa; phylum Chordata; class Mammalia; order Artiodactyla; family Bovidae; genus Tragelaphus; species Tragelaphus eurycerus. Next base: position 13,188,479 of record CAKXYN010000043.1, read on the forward strand.
CTTAGTAAATAATAAATTATATATAAAAATAATGATATCTTCCAATCATTGAAGTGATGATTGCTCCAATAATTGATTGGGAAGCAATACAGAGCACTACATCCCAAAAATGAGGTGCTACAAAGTATTGCTTTGGGTCCTTTCTATAAATGCATCTTTGGTCAGACTTAAGCAATAATGAAGTTAAGAATAAAAACAACAGCAACAACAAACCACAACATCAAAAACAAAAGTGAGTTAGCAGTAGTAATAAGGATGATGGCTATAGTGTGAGGGCCCACAAGGTTCTGAAGGTGATTTCATATAACATTTCAAATCAATACCATAAAGTCAAGATTGGTTGTAAGTTCTGCATTACAGAAAGAAAACTTAATGCTGGAATCCAGACATATTTGACTTTATTTTGTGTCATTTTAGTTTAAGACCTTCTTCAACATTTCATCAATATGAGTATTTCTTTAAAATGTATTTATTTTAATTGGAGGATAATTACTTTTCAATATTGTAGTGGTGGCGGACACAGGTACACCCATGGCTGATTCATGTCAGTGTATGGCAAAACCCACTACAATATGAGCATTTCTAAGCTCGGTTTAGACACAAAAAAAGTAGGCATTATCAATAGTTTTGAAAAGCCATCTGTAATATTACACAATGATATAATGGATTTGTTCATGAGTCATGAAGAGAAGGGGTTGACAGAGGATGAGATGGCATCACTGACTCAATGGACGTGAGTTTGAGTGAACTCTGGGAGTTGGTGATGGACAGGGAGGCCTATGCTATGCTATGCTAAGTCACTTCAGTCGTGTCCAACTCTGTGCGACCCCATAGACGGCAGCCCACCAGGCTCCCCTGTCCCTGGGATTCTCCAGGCAAGAACACTGGAGTGAGTTGCCATTTCCTTCTCCAATGCATAAAAGTGAAAAGTGAAAGTGAAGTCACTCAGTCGTGTCCAACTCTTAGCGACCCCATGGGTTGCAGCCTAACAGGCTCTTCTGTCCATGGGATTTTCCAAGCAAGAGTACTGGAGTGGGATGCCAGGGAGGCCTGGCGTTCTGCAATTCATGGGATCGCAAAGAGTCGGACACGACTGAGCAACTGAACTGAACTGAACACCATTATTGATACAATAGTGCTTGATAAGTGTTTGTGAAAGTCAAATTTAACTGTTTCTACCATCTCCTCTTAAAAATGGACGGGATTCATTCAAGTAAAAGGTTACTGACTTGTTTATGATCATGGCAAATGTAAAAGAATTCACTACACCTGTTTTCTAAGCTCATTTATTCTCATCACATATCTACAAAGTTCTGAAGATGAAAAAGTCCAGCTTAGTAATATTAACTTGTGTGCTCAGTTGCTTAGTCATGTTCAACTCTTTGTGACCCTATGGACTGTAGCCCACCAGGCTCCTCTATCCATGGATTTTCCAGGCAAGAATACTGGAGTGGGTTGCCATTTCCTTCTCCAGGGGATCTTCCCAATCCAGAAATTGAACCCGCATCTCTTGCATCTCCTGCATTTCCCAGTGAACCCTAGAGAAGCCCAATATTAACTTATTGATATTTAATTATTCTATTAGAGGCTATCATTGTTATAAAAATTATTTAAAAATGGATGATTTAGTGATTTTTCACATTAGATAAGTTTAATTTTATTTACAAATTATGGAGTCATAATTTAGAAGTACTATTCCATTGGCAAAGTCAGTCTCTGTAAGATCTTTCATTGTCTAAAACATGAATATTTAACAAATTGAGGAAAGCTGTGGTTAATTTTTGAGACTGAAAAACTTAGTGCTCTGAGATGTTTTGGCTGCTCCTTGTTTTTTAATTCTTTTGTCAGAAATCATTCAGAACACTCAGAATCTGTACATACTTATGATGAGAAGGAAAGGGGAGGGAAGAGGACCACTAAGCCTACCCATTCTTGCTGCTACCACTGCTTTCCAAGCATTCCCTGTCATAACTGAAAGCCTGATTTAATCATTGCTGAGATCTTCAGCCTTACTGAACCCAGAAGAATCTGCCTTCACTATGAGTCATCAGAGTGAAATATACAAGCATGGAGTTTGTAGTCTTGATTTCTTTTCACGTGCCGGCTCTGTAACTTGCTAAGTTTAATATTTGGGGAAAATAATTCATTTTCACCTGAGCCTCTGTTTTTTCATCTCTAAAAACAGGGCTAAGAATCACACTTCATAGTATTGTAGGGCACTATCAATAGCTATGAAAAGTACCTTAAAAATTATAAAACATAGATTTATGAGTTTGTATTTTGAAGTCAAGAGACAGAGGAGAAACTTTCTAAGGTCCCTTCAGTTATTTGACTACTGAACACTTTTAAGGTCCAGTTAAAAGCAAGAAAAATGTTTCAGTGTCTTCCAGGTCTGAGCTCTATGGTTCTGTTATGGGCATGCATTCTTAGTAAGTTACTTCACTTTTAAGATTTTTTAATTTTCTTATCTGCAAAACGGGAAGGAAATTCTCCACAGGTATATATGTAAGGATATGGTAATAAAGTAAAGAAATACTAATAATACACATCTATTTTTACAAATACACTTTTTTTGCTTTATGCTGGCCATTTATGCTAGGCCCTGTAGAAAACTTACTAGATTCATGATTAATAAAATTAAAATAAAAATCAAAAGGTAAAAATAAGAAAAAAGGTACAATAGGAAACAATTCTAAAGATGGTGAGTAGCATCTTTATACTTTGTGTAGGAATAAATTGGACTTGAATTTAATGTGTTTCCATGACAATCAAATATTACTTTTCTATCCGATGAGGACATTAAACAAAAAAGAGATGAAATACAGAGCGCACACTGGCATCCCTCTGGGGGAATTTGTGGACTAGCCATGTCTTTGGTGTAGATGAAGGCCTGAGGGAGATAATTGGCTGACACATTTCATACTTTCAAGAATATGAAGAGAAACCAGCTTGCTCGTCCCTTTGGAAGTAAAATGTTAAACAAATAAGTGGAAATATGGCACTGCACCATGCATGATTGGACCATGATTTACAGCCTTGGATACATCCTGATTTCAGGACAAGATCTTGGCAATTTTCTTCCCTGAACCACATTTGGACAAGTGTGCTTTTAAAGATAACTGTAATAAAATCTTATGTTTCAGGTCATAAACTGTTTACTTTTAGAACCCTGGAGGAAAACATGTTTTTTCTTGGTACTTTCCTTGAAAGATCCCCTTTATGATTACTTTCTCTGGGTGGTCTCTGATCCCAACTCAGGTCAAGGACTCACTCCCAGGCTGACTGAAATGCCCTCCTCTACACACCCATCATACGCTCATCATTGCCATAAACACAAAGTGTTGATGTTCTATGGCTTCTCTTTCCTCCATCAGAATATTCATTTTTAGGGCATGCACTAAACTCATTTTTTATCTTTGTGTTCCCAGAACCTAGCAAATAAGTAAGCATAGGAGCTGGGTTAGAATTTACTAGATAAATGAATGCTTATCTATATCCATGCTTATCCTTCTTAGATATGTTGTGGCTTCACTGTCACCAGAGGCAAGTTGTCAGAGAGAGCAACAGACAAGTATTATTTGGGATTGTAATCATAATTTGTTAACATCCCCTTTGAATGCCCTTAAGTATAGAGAACTTGGAACATCTTTCTTAGCTTGTTGGTTGTGTGATATTCAAATACTAAGATTATCAAAAATCAAGATATACCTCTCAATCAGTCTAACTTTAATTCTCAGAGAATGCAATAGTGTAAACAGACTTGAGATGGGAAAATAATGTTTTTCTTTATTTTTTTTTTTTAATTTTCACTATCCTAAAGGAAATCAACCCTGAATACTTTTTGGAAGGACTGATGCTGAATCTTGAATACTTTAGTTTGGCAATCAGATGAAGAGCCAACTCATTGGAAAAAGACCTTGATACTGGGAAAGATTGAGGGCAAGGGTAGAAGGGGGCAACAGACGATGAGACAGTTAGATAGCATCACTGACTCAATGGACATGAATTTGAATAAACTCTGGAAGACAGCAAAGGACAGGAAAGCCTGGAGTGCTGCAGTCCATGGGGTAGCAAAGAGTGGATACCACTTAGTGACTGAACAGCAAGGGGATAGCAAAAGTTAAACTCGCAGGGTATGTTGAGAATACAAAGGAGGATTATATGTCAAAGTTGCAGTTCAGTACCAAGCACACAGTATACACTTGTTTCTATTATTGCCTTTCTCCTATCCCAGCTCACAACATTAGCTGTATGTTTATAACATATCCTACACTAGAAGTTGCAGTAGATAGTCTAAGACATCAAAAGTAGACCTGGTTTATGGGCAGGCTCCATGGAAACTTCTAAAGAAAGTAAAGATCCCTTTCATGTAAAAAGATCACCTGCTCCAAAGGTAATATCAAGCTTAGAGGAGGTCTTTCTCTAGTACTGTATGGTAGCCTGCTGCTAAGTCACTTCAGTCGTGTCCGATTCTGTGCGATCCCATAGACAGCAGCCCACCAGGCTCCTCTGTCCCTGGGATCCTCCAGGCAAGAATACTGGAGTGGGTTGCCATTTCCTTCTCCAATGCATGAAAGTGAAAAGTGAAAGGGAAGTCGCTCAGTCGTCTCCGACTCTTAGCGACCCCATGGACTGGAGCCTACCAGGCTCCTCCGTCCATGGGATTTTCCAGGCAAGAGTACTGGGGTGGGGTGCCATTGCCTTCCCCAATATGGTAGCCTAGGCTTTGGAAATGTGAAGACCCGTGTTCATACTTGTATTCTGCCCTTTACTAGCTGTTCATTTTGTGGTAGGTCATGCACCTCTCTCTCAGTTTCTTCATCTCTAAAACAAGGTTCATTGTTTATTTCTCATGGGATCGTTATAAAGATTAAGTTAGAATTTAGAATTAAGTTAGACTATAATTCTAAGTCCTGGAATTATATTGATCTTTGTCACTGTCCATAACCCTAGATCCTGGCACTGTACTCTACATATAGTAAGTTCTTGATCCTTATATCTGGAGTTAATGAACAGATGGATTTGCTTACATAAGCTTCTTTACTACTAAGTCGCTTCAGTCGTGTCCGACTCTGTGCGACCCCATAGACGGAAGCTCACCAGGCTCCCCTGTCCCTGAGATTCTCCAGGCAAGAACTCTGGAGTGGGTTGCCATTTCCTTCTCATAAGCTTCTTTATGCCTTAACAAACTCAGATTGAAACCCACACAGTCCTTACTGGGACAGAAATTACTTCAACTCAGATGAGACTAAGTATATTTTCTCAGAATACTGCCTGTTTGCCTAACCACCTCCTTGGCTTGTTTACAAATTAACCTTAGCCTCCAGGCAATTCCACAACTAGCTTTAAATGTTTTCCTATTTTTAATGTTCATCTAAAATGCAGTCTACTCACAGAAACTTTTCTCTCCATCACCTTAATGTGTCTGTGTCTAGTAAATCCATCTCCCTTTTGTCTTTCCCAATTCTCCACCAAAAATTGCTACATAATCACCACTACACTTTGTACAGAGTGCCATTATTATATAGCATACACAGTCTATTGTATAGACTGTTATTTTTAAGCCTATACAATATTGTAATCCCGCACTTTCTTATTTATCTCCCACTCTAGCATGCGTGCTAAGTTGCTTCAGTCATGTCGGACTCTTCATGATGAACGTGAAGTGGACTGCAGCCCACCAGGCTCCTCTGTCCATGGGATTCTCCAGACAAGAATACTGGAGTGGGTTGCCATGTCCTCCTCCAGGGAAATCTTCCAGACCTAGGGATCAAACCCACATCTCTTATGTCTCCTGCATTGGCAGGCAGGTTCTTTACCACTAGTGCCACCTGGGAAGCCCTTTCCACTCTATACTATCTTTTTATTCTAATGATCCAGAATTTGTTAATCCCAGTACTCTAGCCTTGACTGCCAATAAAACTTCAGTGACTGAAGTTTTGTTAGGAGACAACAATTTTTTTTTTCCAGGACAGAATCTTGATGCTTTTCATCTCTTTAAAGCTCAAAAAACAAACAAGCAAAAAATAGTCCTTATGGAAAAACCTCATAATTGTCCTCAAATATCTGTTCTCTCTGTCTTCCATGATAATAGAAAACAAATTTTTAACATAGCAGAAGGATAGCCAGACTAAAACTACACTATAAAGTAGGTGTATGTGGTTTAGTTGGGTCCAGTAGGTTGGGGAAATTATGCTATTGTAATTTCCAGGAAATTCTTTAAAAGACATCTTCAAGTACATTTTACCTTCTTTACTCTTCCTTAATCTTGCTGCCTGGAACACGAAGATGATGGTTGGAGCCCTAGCTGCCATTTTAACCAAAGAGAGAATATCCTGGGCTATAGTAGTGAACTAGGTTAAGCTGTTGTCTCTTTTTGGAGTCGAATTGCTATATTATCTTGGACATCATATAAAGTATTTTACACTGTGAAAGATATATATATATATTTGCTTAACCATTGTTATCATCATAACTTATAAGCAAACTTAAATAATGTGTGCCAACATTTTTCCTGTATTAAATTATTTTCAAAGTTTATTCTTATTTATACATCTTTAATCATTCACATTCCTGGGAAATATTTAGGGATAAAGTAGAAATCTAGCTTACCAATAGTTCTTTAGAGGACTGTAGTGAGGAAAGCATAGTCCAATAAACAATCAAAATATTGGAATTAATCAAAATAAAATGCTGTATTTTCCACTATGTTATCAATAGTTTGCAATTGGGATAGAAAATAGATTGAAAACTCAGTTTTGTACTTTGCCATCTCCACTCTCACAGCACAATCAATTGAGGAATGAAAATCCAGACAGATGTAAAATCCTTTCTAGGTCTGTGATCCTGTGGGATACAGACTAAATATACTGGGATTCAGAGAAGGAAAACAGAATTTAGGTCTTTGTCAGTGAAAGAAAAGAGTCCACATTCTTCTACTTGAAATACTCAGGTCGCTTTGACCCACCATTTTAATATTCTGTATGAAAACATTTGTCATCTCTGATGTTGATTATTCTGAGAAGTATAAGAACATAAGCAAAGATTGGAGATGGAAATAAAGAAAGCATGTTTAAAGAATATGGCTAAACATGAGCAGGGGATATACTCTGTGGGAGAGGACGAGGGTTTGATGATTTGGGAGAAATGGCATTGAAACATGTATAATATCATAAGTGAAACGAATCACCAGTCCAGGTTCGATGCATGATACAGGATGCTCCGGGCTGGTGCACTGGGATGACCCAGAGGGATGGTACGGGGAGGGAGGTGGGAGAGGAGTTCAGGGATGGGGAACATGTGTACACCGGTGGCGGATTCATGTCAATGTATGGCAAAACCAGTGCAATATTGTAAAGTAATTAGTCTCCAATTAAAATAAATAAATTTATATTAAAAAATTTTTAAAAGGCATACAAAAAAAATAAATAAAGCATTACTGATAAAAAAAAAAAAAAAGTGAATGGTGATATTACCTCTAGAGGGTAAGGGTGTTTATGTCCTTGGAATCAATGATGTGATCCTTGCAAACTTCTTTTCTTCAAAATAGGCCACAAACTCTTTTATATCATTTTTGTCTAATGATTTTAGTAGCCTCTTGATCCCCAAAGAACTTAGCACTTACAATCTAGATGTGAAAACACATATACTGTCTCTAATAAATTATAATAAGAACTATGAGAGAAAAATGTCCAGCATACAGTGGGAGTAGGGAAACAAAAACCTCTGAATCTACTTGGATGAAGAGTAGTTAGGAGGGAGTAAAAAATCAGTGATTAATCTTAAGGCAAAACTAGTTCACAAAACAAAAGGTATGCTAAGAAGAAATGATAGCAGAAATAATAAAAAACTCTTGGAAATGGTTGTTATTGTTAAATATCAAGAGGTAACCCCAGGTGGAAAACAGTAAGCCACATGCAATAAACAGCACAGAGAAGGAGAGAATTAGACTAGACGGGATTTTTTTTTATTTTAGCACAAACTTGCTTTCATTATCGGGGAAGGCAATGGCACCCCACCCCAGTACTTTTGCCTGGAAAATCCCATGGACAGAGGAGCCTGGTAGGCTCCAGTCCATGGGGTCGCTAAGAGTCAGACACGACTAAGCGACTTCACTTTCACTTTTCACTTTCATGCATTGGAGAAGGAAATGGCAACCCACTCCAGTGTTCTTCCCTGGAGAATCCCAAGGACAGGGAAGCCTGGTCGGCTGCCGTCTCTGGGGTCGCACAGAGTCGGACACGACTGAAGCGACTTAGCAGCAGCAGCAGCAGCTTTCATTATAGAAATTTTCTTTTTTAAACTATGGATGACTAGGCTTGGTTTTGGAAATTGTAGGGGCAAAACACTCCACTTTGCCATTTTTGGGGGAGCAGTCTGTCTTATTTTCTAATAATTTAAATCAGTATAAAATTAAAATCATCATCAGTATTGGACTTAAATATGCCTACCTACAACTTGGTAGAGTTTAAATATTTGGACTGGTGCTAAATGAGTTGGCTCACATCTCAGCTTTACTACTTAGCTAAGTAGTCCTTTTATAGTTGCTTAATATCTCAGAACTTTTTACCTCAACTATTAAATATATCAGATCAGATCAGTCGCTCAGTCGTGTCCGACTCTTTGCGACCCCATGAACTGCAGCACGCCAGGCCTCCCTATCCATCACCAGCTCCCGGAGGTCACTCAGACTCACATCCATCGAGTCAGTGATGCCTTCCAGCCATCTCATCCTCTGTCGTCCCCTTCTCCTCCTGCCCTCAATCCCTCCCAGCATCAGAGTCTTCTCCAATGAGTCAACTCTTCGCATGAGGTGGCCAAAATACTGGAGTTTCAGCTTTAGCATCATTCCTTCCAAAGAAATCCCAGGATTGATCTCCTTCAGAATGGACTGGTTGGATCTTCTTGCAGTCCGAGGGACTCTCAAGAGTCTTCTCCAACACCACAGTTCAAAAGCATCAATTCTTCGGCGCTCAGCCTTCTTCACAGTCCAGCTCTCACATCCATACATGACCACAGGAAAGACCATAGCCTTGACTAGGCGAACCTTTGTTGGCAAAGTAATGTCTCTGCTTTTGAATATGCTATCTAGGTTGGTCATAATTTTCCTTCCAAGGAGTAAGCGTCTTTTAATTTCATGGCTGCAGTCACCATCTGCAGTGATTTTGGAGCCCAGAAAAATAAATTCTGACACTGCTTCCACTGTTTCTCCATCTATTTCCCATGTAGTGATGGGACCAGATGCCATGATCAGCCCTGGGATTTCTTTGGAAGGAATGATGCTAAAGCTGAAACTCCAGTACTTTGGCCACCTCATGCGAAGAGGTGCTCATTGGAAAAGACTCTTTTGCTGGGAGGGATTGGGGGCAGGAGGAGAAGGGGACGACAGAGGATGAGATGGCTGGATGGTATCACTGACTCAATGGACATGAGTTTGAGTGAACTCTGAAGTTGGTGATGGACAGGGAAGCCTGGTGTGCTGAGATTCATGGGGTCGCAAAGAGTCAGACACGACTGAGAGACTGAACTGAACTAAATAGATTTTAGAACCCACTGTGTGCTAGGTTCTTTATAACATCTATTTAACTCAAATATAGTGTGATAGACCACACTTCTCCTCCTGCCCTCAATCCCTCCCAGCATCAGAGTCTTTTCCAATGAGCCACCTCTTCGCATGAGGTGGCCAAAGTACTGGAGTTTCAGTTTTAGCATAATTCCTTCCAAAGAAATCCCAGGGCTGATCTCCTTCAGAATGGACTGGTTGGATCTCTTTGCAGTCCGAGGGACTCTCAAGAGTCTTCTCCAACACCACAGTTCAAAAGCATCAATTCTTCGGTGCTCAGCCTTCTTCACAGTCCAGCTCTCACATCCATACATGACCACGGAAAAAACCATAGCCTTGACGAGACAGACCTTTGTTGGCAAAGTAATGCCTCTGCTTTTGAAAATGCTATCTAGGTTGGTCATAACTTTCCTTCTAAGGAGTAAGTGTCTTTTAATTTCATGGCTGCAATCACCATTGGCAGTGATTTTGGAGCCCAAAAAAATAAAGTCTGCCACTGTTTCCCCATCTATTTGCCATGAAGTAATGAGACCAGATGCCATGATCTTAGTTTTCTAAAACCTATTAGTTATCCCTATTTCATCTTCCTTTAAGTCTCATTGTAGGACCTTTCAATCAGCTACTAATATTACTACATTATCTTTTTTAATAGTTCATCATGATATCTTTTTTTCAATATGAAGCTGATATGCAAATGAGTTTTCTTTGTGCTTTTTCACAGGGTTGGGATAAGTTTAAATAAAAGCATCTTGTCATAGCCACTGCTCTTCAAATAATTAACCGATCAAGCCTCTGGCTCAGCTGGTGGCCATGCTTTTGAGTAATTATTTTATTCATTGGCACTGCTTTTAACAGCTTGCTATATGCTACGAGGAGAATCCATCCCAATAAATTTAAGTGAAATACTTTATGGGAAGACCAATAAACAGACAATAGCAAGCTGGTTCAAAATAATAATTAATATATTATTGACTCCCTCAGTAAGAGCTGGGTTTTTTCATTTTAAAGATACACTCTGGATTCTGCTTAGAGTCCTAAATGTCTAAGTAACTCTTTATTTTTGCTTATAAAAATAATGTAGGTTTCAAAGCATACATTTCATTTGGTTAAAAATGAAGGACCCCTGGCTTGCAATATCCAACTTTTTATTTACTGCTATACTTTGCAGACTTATGACATAATGTGGATGTTGATAGAAAAATCATCTCCAATAAGTATTATAGTAGAACTTGTCTTCCCAGTGAAGCCCATTTTATCTTTCAAGATTCAACTTAAACATTGTCTGTGTGATAAGACTTGCCCTGAAGTCTCCTCACTCCTTCCACGTCAGGCCCACACTTCCCATCATTGGTTACTTCCAATCTACCCCAAATTAGATCTCTCACAGTGCCAGTGATATTGTGTTTTGGTTTTGCTTTATTTTCTTGTCACCTATGACTACTAGACTCTGAAATCCATAAGGGAAAAGACAGTTTTAAAGTCATATCATATTTCTTTCTTTTTTTTGTTAGCTCTTTATTTTTTATTGGATTATAATCACTTTCAAAGGTTGTGTTAGTATCTGCTGTACAATGAAGTGAATCAGCCGCATGTATGCATATATCCTTTCCCTCTTAAAACTCCCTCCCACCCCCACCATCTCACCCCTCTAGGGCAACTCAGAGCACCAGATTCAGCTCTTTGTGTTGCATAGCAGCTTCCCACTAGCTCTCTGTCTTACATACTATAGTAAATATATATGTCAGTTCTACTCTCCCAAAGATGGTACAGATGAAATAGTTTGCAGAGCAAGAATAGAGAAAGAGACACAGAGAATAGATATGTAGACTTGGGAGGGGGTGAGGTGAAGTAGGAGAGTAGGATTGACATCTTATTTCTGATTACTAGAAAAATTCTGGGGCAATGCAAATGTCTATATTTCACATAAATACATTTTCCTATTTTCAAGTTAACATGTACAATTTGTTGATGACTGCCCCTCTGTGTACTGTTGTCCTGGAATAAGGTTGACAGATTAAATATAAACTAGATACTTCATCAAATTTGAATGTCAGATAAACAAACAGTAATTGTTTAGTAAAAGCATGTCTCAGATGCTGCATTCAAATTTAACTGGGCATCTGGTATTCTTTCCTAAACTTGGCAATCCTTTCCCGAGGCAGAGAAAATTGGTATGATTTAGGTGAAAGAACAATTTTAGATGTACTTTAGTGATGTATTTAACTCCATTTTACCAAAGAGAAGTCCCCCTGGTTCATGAAAAATTTCCTAAGTGCCTCTGCGAATGGAAGCGAATGCTAAAGACAGCTTTGCTTCATTCAGGCAATTGACGCCAATATCACTTAGGAGGAATTCTGTAGAATTTAGAACATATCTGTAATCTGACTGACATAACAGGACCTGGATCCTCTTGTTCCAAATTTGAACAAATAGATAAGAACTGAGTTACAAACTAGATGAATTTCACACTCTCTTTCATGGATCTAAATGGCAAGCTGCTTTCCAGTTTACCACCAACTTTCCTTCTCTCCACTTCTCCTTTACTACAACTGTTAATACTAACAACTGAAATTTTTTACAAATATTCAAATAAGCACCCAAGACACTTTTACAGCTGAATTTTATATCAACTATGTAATTGTTAATGATATTTAGTTTTCCCCAGCTTCCGTGTGAAAAGGAACTCATCACTTCTAGAGCCAGAACTTGCATCTTGGAGAAGAAAATTGTTTAAAAGCCTTTCCATTAACATCACATAGAATGTTGCCTTCCTATAACTTATATCCATAATACCTAGCTATGATTTTTGGAGCTACAAACAGTGATGTTTTGCCCCACATTGTACCATTTCAAATAACACAAAATATTTATTTTCTGTAACCATATCTTCTAAAATATACTTTCCCATAGTTCAAAGAGCTAAACAGATGCTCTCTTGACATTATTTTATCTACAGTGCCTAGCAGAGTACCTGATGTATTATGGTAGCTCAATAAGCATTTGCAAGGTATACGAATAAACCTTTCCTCTCCTCACTCAGGGGGCCTCCCAGGTGGCTCAGTGGTAAAGAATCCACCTGCAATGCAGGAGATGTGGGTTCAATCCCTGGGTCAGGAAGATCCCCTGGAAAATGAAATGGCATCCTACTCCAGTATTCTTGCCTGGAAAATCCTATGGACTAAGGAGCCTGGCAGGCTACAGTCCATGGAGTCACAAAAGTGTCATCTACAACTTAGTGACTAAACTACTCAACTTTGAAACTTAAAAGTGAAAAGAAAACTCCATGAATTCAGTAAATCACATGATCATATTTAAATAGCATTCATTTGGTTAAGCATTCACTTAACAAAAAATTTCTGAGCATTTAAACTCTCAGGTAGGGATCTGTCTCCAAGTGAGTGTGGTGGTAAATAAGAGAGACAAGGTTTCTACTTCAAAGATATGATGCTTTCTATCTAAGTCCTCAATGATCTTCTTACGGCAGTCAAAATTCACAGTTATTTTTAAAGTCTATTTAAGAATGCTACCAGATCAGGAACAATACATCAAACTATGTAGGTGAAAACTAGACTTAGATTGTTTCAAGCCGCTGGCTATTTAAAAGTTTTCTGTTTGTGCAGCTAGATTTACTTTTATTAAGCAGATATCATGTCTTTCCCGTTATGGACACATGACAGATGACCCAGAGGTATCATTTGATTATTCTGTTTTGGAACATGTGATTCTTTTTATCCGTTAGAATCTTGATTTCATACTAGGAAGATAATCTGGTAATGCTTCATGTCCTTCCCCTGCTGATAACTCACCCATCTTAAGTGCCTAATTGTCAACAAAAATTTCCTTTGTCCTTGTTGTGTCCAGGCCAGGATATCAGTTTCAAGTCTTTTCCTATATCTGATACCTCAACATAGAATTTTGTTGATTATGCCCTGTGTCCGTGGCTGAGGGTCAAATGAAATCAGCTGGCAGAAATAAAGGGCTTGCCAAATAGGGCCCAGCCGTGCAGTAACTGTGCAGCAGCCCTTGCCAGGCTGATGGCCGTGGTATAAAGCAAGAGGCCTGAGACTTTGCATCAGAAGACCAAGTTCTATCCCTAAATCTTTCGCTTTCCAGCTGTGGAACCCAACACAAGTCACTAAACTTTGAGTCAGTTTCTTCCTGTATAGAATTGGAATAATGTCCATTAAGAGTAATGAAATAATTCATATTTCCTTTAGAAGTCCTAGCAAATAGTAATTTTCCAATGCATGTTGGCCCCCTTTTCCCCTTCACATGGTAATTGAGAGATAAAATGAGAATTTATAAACACAAAGGCTTAGTAGAATAATAACACACACAGGGAATCCATTCACATGCTTATCCCCTTCTTCTTTATATCTAAAAGGGCTCAAAGTATAGAGTGTAGGTTTTCAGTTTTATTCAGAACATTGCTAGAAGACTGCAGAGACCCCAGTATAGGACCCCAGGGATCAAGACATTATAGACAGGTTTAATAAGACCTATCTCCTACTGAACTTCAAAATGCATTGTAAAGCTTAATTCTAACTGTGTTTTCCAGTAGTCGTTACCTTATGAGAATATACACTAATATGTCAACATTTTTAAAAATATAATTATGGTTTAAGAAAATCTCATGATTAAGTCAGTGGGTAAAATTATTTCAGTTAATGAGGTTGGAAAGAACTAATCATAGCCCTTAACACTAGTAATTTTGTTAATTCTATACAAATGCTTCAAGTTAGGTCTCATGATTATACACAGTTGATTTGCTTGTTATCTATCTGTGCTACCTGATATGCTGAGAAATAGAAGAAGCTGTCATGGCCAAGTCTACTATTCTGATATATTAGACCCTGTAAATATCAAGAGCTTGCAGTAAGGATTAATTATGTACTGGTTTCACAGAGATTGTCAAAATGTTCATGGTGAAAAAGCTCTTCTCTCAAAACCACTAAAAAAAAAATCCCATTTTCTGATAACTTTTTTTTTTCACTCCTGGAGAGAAAAATATAGGCATTGATCTTAGAAACAAGGGAGGCTTTTGTCATTAGAGTATTTTCTTTGTGCAAAGTATTCTGTAGAAATAATTTCTTTGTAAAGAAACGTTTCTTCAAAAATTTCCATTGGATTTATCAAGACAATTGTGTTCTTATTTTAAAGTAAGAACACATGGCACCTACAGCCATATGCATTTTAACTCTATTGACAGAAATATAATGTGCTTTCTAAAACCCAATTAATGGGGAAAATCATTTTAAGATAAATAGAATATCTTTATGAAAGCATTATAAAAATCTAAATAACATTCCCCCTCCCCTACATAACTTAAAAGAGCTCTTTTGTCTCTGGATTGTATGCAGTGAATAATGTCACCACAAATGCTGGACTGGGTTTTCTTGCCCAAGAATAAAATAAAAAGAGAGAACGAGAAAGGTAGGTGTGAAATTTTCAATGCTCTTTTATTAATGTATCAATATTCTCAACTATAATCCAGGATTCTACTACAAGTTATGCTTTGAGCATCAGATGAGGTAGTTAACTCTCCAACATGGTGAACGCATAGAATTTGTTAGCAGCAGCAGCATCATAGGGAGAAGACAATGGCACCCCACTCCAGTACTCTTGCCTAGAAACTCCCATGGACAGAGGACCCTGGTGGGCTGCAGTCCATGGGGTCGCTAAGAGTCAGACATGACTGAGCGACTTCACTTTCACTTTTCAGTTTCATGCATTGGAGAAGGAAACGGTAACCCACTCCAGTGTTCTTGCCTGGAGAATCCCAGGGACGGGGGAGCCTGGTGGGCTTCCGACTATGGGGTCGCACAGAGTTGGACACGACTGAAGTGACTTAGCAGCAGCAGCAGCATATGGTTACTATGTATCCATATTTTAGATTCAGGGTTTTAAAATCACATACAGAAATCATCCATAGAATTACTAATAAGGAATTACCTTTCAGAATAGAAATTGGTTAATTATATTGGAAAAAAAAAGTCAGATTTTTAGTCTAGTCTTCAGCAGTAAAACAGCTCATAAACCAGTAAGTAAAAGTAAGTGATAATCACCATGAAAGGATGTTTTATTCTGTACAAAGTGGTTTCATTTACAATAGTTCACTTGATTTTAACAACCAACTGGCAAAATCGTTATTATTACCAAGCCAGATTAACTGATAAAGGTAACTGACTAATTCAAACACACAAAAATAACACTCATTCAAACACAGACAGATAACAGATGCCATTACTAAACTTGAGTTGCCTGACTCCTGAACTCCAGATTTCATTTATGAACACCATTGAAGAATTCTGAAAGGGTCTTCATCAGTGCTGAGTTATTGAAACGCTCTGTTTTGCAAATATCCTGGAGTCTAGTTCATGTGTAAAAGACAAAGAAGAAAAGGAGACAAACAGTAGGCTGAATCCACTCCTTGAGGTGGCCCAGAGGATATGCTTAGATGGAGCGATGCTAAGATAAGGTGGTTTAGTAGTTATTTAGTCACTAAGTCTTGTGCAGTTCTTTGAGATCCCATGGATGGTAACCTACCAGGCTCTTCTGTCCATGAGATTTCCCAAGCAGGAATACTGGAATGGGTGGCCACTCAGTTCGGTCAGTTCAGTTCAGTTGCTCAGTCGTGTCCGACTCTTTGTGACCCCATGAATTGCAGCATGCCAGGCCTCCCTGGCCATCACCAACTCCTGGAGTTCACTCAAACTCACATCCATTGAGTCCGTGATGCCATCCAGCTATCTGATCCTCTGTCGTCCCCCTTTTCTCCTGCCCCCAATCCCTCCCAGCATCTTAAATGATCATATCCTGGGTATTCACAAGGTCTAATTCAATCATTCACCCAGCAATTACATGAGAAGCTGTGGATTAGTCAGGGAATATAATTTTTTTTTCAAATATTTATTTACTTATTTGACTGTGCCAGCTCTTAGTTGCAGCAATATGAAGGATTTCTTTCTTTTTTTTTTTTTTTTTAACATATGGTAGGATCTTTAGTTGTGGCATGTGGGATCTAATCTCCTGACTAGGGATCAAACCTTGGCCTCCTGAATTGGGAGTACAGATTCTTAGTCACTGGACCACCAGCAAAGTCCCAGGGAGTATGATTTTAATGAGAAACTGTTCCTACCATCAAAACAGAAGACAGACATATAAACTAAACAGTTGAATTTGGTCATAAAGTTCAAGGGTCTGGAAAGGGACACAAGGTCAACAACAGCTTAGCTGTTCTGGAACTGAGGATGAAAAGAAGTGTGTGTGTGTGTGTGTGTGTGTGTGTGTGTGTGTGTGTGTGTGTGTGTGTGTGTGTGTGTTGGTAAGGGGAGCCTGAGGTTCCAATACAGTTATAGTAAGTGGGACTGGTTGCTCAGGGCTGTCTTTTGGGTGGCAGTTTACTAAATGAAAGTATTGAGTCATTGCAAAATTTAGAATGTTTTCTAGAAAAAATTTTGACTTTATAAAAACAAATGAAAAGACAAAAACCTTAGAATAAAATATAAAACTTAACACACACACACACACACACACACACACACACACACACACACACACACACACACACACACACCACTACCTCTTCCCTATCCTTATTATACCTGGTGAGTTGTTTGCATGTTAAAAAATATCCTGAGGCATGAACACGAGCTAGCAAGTAAATAAAATAGCAATGGAACAATGAGCTACATATTTATACAACCGAAATAAACCTCTCCAAAATGAACACATTACTGCTTACACATGAAAAATGTGAAAATACGAAGCCAAAATAAAGTGAGATTTGCTAAACAAAATTCCCTATTAAAGGGAAAACAGCTTCAGCAAGCTGTTTCCCAACACATTTACAAGTTATTGTGACCCTCTAAGATCCAAAGAAATTAAATGATTCTTTAAAAGTTGCATAATCTTAACCTACAACTCTTGATCATGCCACATATTAGATTGTAGGAACTATGTATATTACTTGCCCTATAATTTTGTTGAAGAAAAGCATAAGGTAAATGCATATTCATTCATTCAGTACTTATTAATCATCTACTATATACTATTGACTGTGAGAACTCCTGGAGGTATAACACAAATGTCCATATTCCACTGAATAGAGAGACATAATCAGAGAACTACTCATACAATCTAAAATATGACACAAACGCATTTATGAAGCAGAAACAGACTCACAGACATAAAAACATACTGTGGTTGCCGAGGGGAGAGAGGGGCAGGGGGAGGGATGGTGTGGGAGGTTGGGACCACAGAGGCAAATACTATATAGAGCACGGGTAGACAACAAGGTCAAGGGCTCCCCTGGTGGCTGTGGTAAAGGACCCGCCTGCTAGCGCAAGGGACATGCGATCCATCTGTGACCCAGGAAGATCCCTGGAGAAGGAAATGGCAGCTCACCCCAGTATGCTTGCATAGCAATCCCCATGGACAGAGGAGGCGTGCTATATACTCCAAGGGGCTGCAGAATCAGACATGACTTAGCAACTGAACAGCAACAACCTACTACTGTATACAGGGAACCATATTCAATATCTATGATAAATCATAATGGAAAAAATATATATGTGTGTATACGAAGTCACTTTGCCATGCAGCAGAAATTAATAACACTGTAAATCAACTATACTTCAATAAAATATTTTTTAATCACATATATAAATAACAATTAGAAATCTGTTATTACAAAAGCATGCTGCATTGTGCACATATTGTATAACAGAAAAGCAGCCTCCTTGAAGGAAGCAATAAGTAAACCACAATCTGAAGATATGTTAGAGTTGATTAAAAATTTGGAAAGGTGAGTGATTAAGCCAGCAAGGGAATCTCCAAATTCTAGGGAGCTAGGAAAGGAAGCTTGTGACCAAGTAACAGGCAGTAACTAGGGGTCAGCAGGGGATAGGTCATGTAGTGACTTGTAGGTCATGTTAAGCCTCTGCTATCTTTTTTCCCTCAGCAAAACCAGAAGTCATTAAAAGTTTAATGTAAAAGAAATGATGTGATCTGATTTGCTTTGCAAAAAAAAAAAAATCATCTTGATTGAAAAGCACAGGAGTGAGTGGATGCCATACGATAAAGCAAGTTGCAGGAGCTTGTATTGAGGACGATAGATGTATAATTCTGTGTATCACATATGAGGGTGAGAAAGATGGAAGCTGCAAGTGAGATTCTGTGCCTTTAGATTACAAAATGAAGGGAAGCAATCAAGGAGTTCTCAGAGAATAATCAGACTGGAAATTGGGGAAGGGTGGGATGCAAGTAACCCCGTATTATCCAAGCTGTTATGAGTTTGAGGCATTTGGAACTAGACTTCTGAGAGAAGATGTTGAGTACATAGATGGGTGCAGGGGCCCCATGCTCAGAGATGCTTCATATGTCTAGATGTCTGTCCAGAGGGGACCAGTCACATAATCAAATATCTGTGCAAGTTTTTGCCTCAGCCATATGTTTGCTGAACATTTAGGGCTGGCCCCATAATTTGTCAGGTCTAGGGCCAAATGTGAGTGAAGGGCTCTGCCCAAGGGTGGGGAAGTGAATCTCTCCTCCCCATGGGCCCACTGCTTCAACTCAGGGTAGACGGATGACCCTGAAGGGATTAAACCTCTCCTCTGTGTCCAGTACCCAGATTAGGGGGTGGATGACAGCTCCATGCTGACACATCTGCTGAATGTGTGACGTCCCGGCCAGCCAAGCTCAGGGGCGTCTGCCATGCTCCCCAGCCTAAGAAACTGCACAGGGTATGCCTGACTAGAAGTCTTTCTCTCCATGTGTCCACATCAGGCAGTGGCAGTGCACTGAAGGAATGTGGACTTCCCATTCCTGTTCAAACGTGGCCCTAGGTAAGGGCGGGAACGGCTGCAGGGCAAGGAAGAGGAACCCAGGCAGTTTGGGCTTGGAGTGCTAGGGAGCAGGGGGCAAATAACACAGAATCCAACCTTAGGGAAGTGGAAAGGAGACAGGAGGAAGTATCACACGTGAACCAAAGTCCCTTTCCCCGGACGATCTTCCACCGTGCCATCAGAATTCACTTACAAATTCAAAGATCAAATAGTTAAGAATTTCTAGATGTTAATCACTGGACTTTATATCTCAGCAAAGTGCCTTTCTGAGCACCAAGCTCTGAGCCCTGTCCTGGTCACATGCTTATGAAACCAGCTCTGCTAACCTGCAAAATAAAGTTTTATAAGCCCTAAGTCATAGAGGCACCAGGGTTTTTCCTAAATGTTGAGTGTCATACATGCAATGTGGTTTTTGAATTATTTCTGTTTGATTTAATCATCTTGACCTTCAAAATTCCAGCCGATGCTAATAATATCGGTTGCAGTTAAAAATTAGGACATGTTTCCAAGAATCCTAAGTCAAAGAAGGAAACATTTATTAAGTACTTACTAAGTGCCAGATATTATTATAGATAAATTCATACTAAATCATAACGTCTTCCTTCTGAAGTTAAATTATCACAATTATTAATTCAGTGGCTCTTTAGTTTACCAAATAATGCATATTGAGTATCTACTACATTTCAGACACTGCGGTACTAGTTTGTCCTTGCAATTCTGATGGCACAGTGAAAGATCGTCCGGGGAAAGGGGCTTTGGTTCACGTGTGATACTTCCTCCTATCTCCTTTCCATTTCCCTAAGGTTGGATTCTCTGTTATTTGCCCCCTGCTCCCTAGCACTCTGGGCATATAATTTCATTTGATCCTCATAACTCAGCAAAGTCACTATTTTTATCTCCATTTTTTAGATGGTAACATTTGACGCTTAAGGAGACTGAACAACTTGCTCCAGTTCTCACAATACATAAGTATCAGAGCTGGGACTCAGACCAGTGTCTCTGACTCTGAACTATAATCATTCTCATAACATATCTGTATCAGATCTAAGGCTTGGAATTGTTCTCCATTTCAGCTTTATAAATTTTCCTTCTTAGATAATGCCATTTTTATTGAAAGACAGAGAAACAAAATTCTTGTTGTTTGGTGACCCTGGATACCACTCTGTAATTCTAATCCAGCATGCTCTTCAGTAAGACCAGTGAGGTAGGTGGTCAGGACAGCGGACACAGGCTTCCACCCAGTTTGGTGTCTGGCTTAGATATTTATGTGTCTCTCTGATTGAATTGGTTACTTCAGTGGCTTTCAATTACTTACACAGATTTCATTTGCTTCTTTTTTAGTATACTCATTGCTCAGTCTGAATTAACTGCTCCTTTGGCTGGTTTGGTTTTCTTATGATATAGATGTGTGCATGTGTTCATGCTGTTGCTCCAGTTGTGTCCAACTCTTTGTAAGCTCCTCTGTCCATGGGATTTCCCAGGCAAGTATACTGGAGAGGGTTGCTATCTCCTACTCCAGAGGACCTTTCCACCCCAGGGATCAAACCTGCAGCTCCTGCAGCTCCCGCACAGGCAGACAGATTCTTTACCACGGAGCCATCTGGGAAGCCCTATAACATAGATGGTTTTACTTTAATATCCACATTGGTAAATATCTTCAATACAAAAGATAGGAGAGTTTGTGCAAGAGAAGGAGATGCTTGTTTACTGAGAGATTCTACTGTCCAAGGAAGTTTCTGTTCTTATCTCATTTAATCCTCACAACTCCTTTAGATATCGGGTATCACTATTTCCATTTTATATGAGGAAACTTAGAGGAAAAATGACATTACCAAGAGATATCTATTTAATTAACACATAATAAGCATCTACTGTGTGTCAAGTATAGTGTTCGTCAGTGAACATAATGACATATAAAAGAGATACCACTAATAAGCAACAGATGGGGTCCCGAATGCAAAGCTCTCTGGCATCAGAGCTCAGACTTCCTCACAAACAGAAGGGTGAGTGCCATTCATTTTTTTAAATTTTTGCCATTGCTTAGCATGCTGTTACACACATGGTAGATGTGCTATAAAGGGTGAACTTAAAGATTATTTTCCAAACTCCGGTTATTAAACAAGGAGCACTTTCTTAAGTTTGAAGAGTCTGAGTTCAGACTGAGCTAGCACAGAAAAACAAATTGAACAGACACCCTAATGTGGAGGAAAGACCAGCTGCAATTATCCCTGGATGTCACTGGCCTCAGCACATTGCTAATGAGAGCCCCGTCATCTGTTTGATGGCTTGTGTGGTCCCCTTAGTTTTATGTTCTTCTGTGGCCAGAGACTGTACCCCTCACCCAGCCAGCTGTCTCTGCAATTTATTTTGCTGATGATTAGGAAGTCTAAGCCAAAAAGTATGGTTGGACTCACTTAGAATCACAGACCTTCAACACAGAAAAGACTTTAGAGATTATATAGTTCATCCTAATATTGTAAATGAGGAAACAGACAAAGGTTATGGGAGTTTTTCAAAGACACACAGTCAGGCAGTAGCAGAGCCAAGGTTAGAGCGCGTATCTCTTCACTACTATATAAAGCCATACCAGGAACCTAACCACAAAGACAGGTTTCAGTGCCCCCTTTACATCTATTATTGTACAACTTTTAATGATACTCTTCATTCAAATCATGATTTGTAGTTTTGCTATTGCTAAGTCACTTCGATCATGTTCGACTCTGTGCGACCCCACAGACAGCAGCCCACCAGGCTTCCCCATCCCTGGGATTCTCCAGGCAAGAACACTGGAGTCGGTTGCCATTTCCTTCTCCAATGTATGAAAGTGAAAAATGAAAGTGAAGTCACTCAGTGGTGTCTGACCCTCAGCGACCCCATGGACTGAAGCCTTCCAGGCTCCTCTGTCCATGGGATTTTCCAGGCAAAAGTCTTACACTGTTGGTGGGAATGCAAACTAGTACAGTCACTATGGAGAACAGTGTGGAGATTCCTCAAAAAACTGGGAATAGAACTGCCTTATGATCCAGCAATCCCACTGCTGGGCATACACACTGAGAAAACCAGAATTGAAAGAGACACGTGTACCCCAATGTTCATAGCAGCACTGTTTACAATAGCCAGGACTTGGAAGCAACCTAGATGTCCATCCACAGATGAATGGATAAGCAAGCTGTGGTACATATACACAATGGAGTATTACTCAGCCATTAAAAAGAATATATTTGAATCAGTTCTAATGAGGTGGATTGAACTGGAGCCTATTATACAGAGTGAAGTAAGCCAGAAACAAAAACACAAATACAGTATACTAACGCATATATATGGAATTTAGAAAGATGGTAATAACCCTGTTTACGAG
The DNA here is from genome assembly GCA_935064755.1 of Tragelaphus eurycerus. NCBI lineage: Eukaryota > Metazoa > Chordata > Mammalia > Artiodactyla > Bovidae > Tragelaphus > Tragelaphus eurycerus. The sequence continues at coordinate 13,211,244 of CAKXYN010000043.1, forward strand.
ACAGCAAAAGAGACACTGATGTATAGAACAGACTTCTGGACTCTGGGAACAGGAGAGGGCGGGATGATTTGGGAGAATAGCATTGAAATATGTATAATATCATATCTGAAACAAGTCGCCAGTCCAGGTACGATGCCTGATAACGGATGCCTGGGGCTGGTGCACTGGGACGACCCAGAGGGATGGTATGGGGAGGGAGAAGGAAGGAGGGTTCAGGATGGGGAGCACGTGTATACTTGTGGCAGATCCATCTCAATATATGGCAAAAGCAATACAATATTGTAAAGTTAAGCAAAATAAAATTTAATTAAAAAAAAAGTACTGGAGTGGGGTGCCATTGCCTTCTCCAGATTTGTAGTTTAGAAAGTTCTTTAATCTTCACAGAAATTTGGGGGTGTGGTTAGGGAAGGTATGATCATTTCAATTTTACAAATGAGAAAACTGATATTGACTTTCATCTGGTTAGAAGCATCATTAGGTCTGTGCTAGGGCTCTAATCCACCTCATGTGAAGAACTGACTCATTCAAAAAGACCCTGATTCTGGGAAAGATTGAAGACAGGAGGAGAAGAGGATGGCAGATGATGAGATGGTTGGATGGCATCTCCAACTCTATGGACATAGTTTGAGTAAACTATGGGAGTTGGTGATGGACAGGGAGACCTGGCGTGTTCCAGTCCATGGGGTTGCAAAGAGTCGAACACAACTGAGCGACTGAACTGAAATGAACTGAGGGCTCTAATTCTCAGCCTCTGAATTTATACCTATTGCTCTCCCTTAATACTATGTTCCTTGAGTAGGTGATATTTTTAAGTAATCAACAAGATTCTAGGAGATTATTTGGAATCTAGTAATCCTTTCTTCCAGATAGTCACTATCATGTAATTGACAGAGACTGAGAAACAAACAAGGAAGAGCTTGATTCTACCCATGATGAACTGGGTGGTCTCAGCCAAGCCATTTAACTTCTCTTTTTATACTCTTTAAAATTGAATTAATAATATAATTGCTATTTTTAGCCTACAAATAAAATGATCTACACAAACCCTATAAACACAGTGCTGTGTAATAATTGTAGACTCAGGGATATTTGTAAAGTCTCAGATTTGAGAGCCTAAGAGCCTAAGAGCATGGCTACTTAGCTTGAAGTTCCACTTAATACCAAGTTCTTCTGGGATAATTTGTATATATCTTTTTTTCTCTAAGACTTTCTTTATTTTTCATGACTTAAATTGTTTCAAACAAGTTTGAATATATCAAATAAATTCTTTATTTCTTTATAGAAATAAAAAATATAAGAGGTAAAATTTAAATCTGATTCCCATATAGTTATAATTATATACAAATATGAAATTGCTAAATACACCATTACTTGGTGGTGGAGGTTTAGTCACTAAGTCATGTCTGACTCTTGCAACCCCATGGACTTCAGCTCCCCAGGCTCCTCTGTCCATGGGATTCTCCAGTCAAGATTATTGGAGCGGGTGGCCATTTTCTTCTCCAACAATGTCACTTAAATATATAAAAATAAAGTATTAGGTTTAAAAAATATTGTTTTAATGTTGGGTCAATTTCTTTTTTTCAAATAGTAAAATGGTTTAAACAATGTGATGGAAGGAAGGAAATAAAGATGTGATATGACATGTGAGAGTGAAAATAATTAAGTCAAAAATAGAATAAGAAAATATTAATTTATTTTTCCAACCAGCAAATGTTTGAGGAACTACTGCTTGCCAACAATGGTGTCTTTCCTTAAGGTGCCTCTAGTTTAATGAGAAAAATAAGCAAGAGAAGAGATATTTGCCAAGCAGAGTGATGTGACATAAAGCAGGAGAATGGCATTTGCTGAACAAAGGAGAGGTTGATTCAATGTGCTTGTGAAGGGCAGGGAAGGTTTCACAAATAGGAGACATCTGAGCTGATATTTGAAGAATAACTATTTTCACCAGACAGGTAAAAACAAAGATATTCAAGGACAAAGAAAAAACATGTGCAAACTCAAGGAAAAATAAAGCAGCAGAGAAGAAACAACATCAGTGGTTTTTGCTTTAGATGTTTTTCTGAAATTCCCTACTTAGAATTTTCTTCCCATCTTAATTTGTTTGATGAAAGCATTTTCATTGTTCTTTTACCTTTTTTTTTTTTTTTAATTGAAGCATAGTTAATTTACAATGTTGTGCTAGTTTCTGGTGACAGCAAAGTGATTCAGCTATATCTATATAGATATTTTTCATATTCTTTTCCATCTTGATTTATTACAAGATAGTAAATATAGTTTCCTGTACTATACAGTAGGACTTTGTTGTTCATCTATTTTACATATAGGCACTTTCATTCTTTGAGACTTATTTCATAGATCAATCTTTGAATCCTTAATTTAAACTTAATGTCTTTTCTTTTGCTCCAATAGTATCTCACTTCTTTCTGTATAACTGGGAGCACTCTGTTAAACGTATGTGCTTATTTGTTTGTTCCACTAGTATCTTAGCATCTCATATATGGGGATTTACCTCATTCATTTGATGTTCAAATTACCCACCACTGTTCTTAGAACATGCTAGTACTTCAAATGTTAATTAAATCACATGTAAAAAAAACTGTAACAATAATTTTTCCCATGCGTGAGAGGGAAGGATTTTTTAACATCAAGTTAAAAACTTCATTCACGTCAATTTCAAATCTAACAGGGAGTACAGAACTTTTTTTGCTCCGTTCTCTACAGAGTTGTTTTTAACCAAGTACAAGCCCAGCCAGGGAAGGACAGGAAAATATCCCAACGAGCTGAAAGTTTTTCAAAACAGTTCTTGACAATTAACCATCTGACACCACTGAGCAACTTCACTTTCACTTTTCACTTTCATGCACTGGGAACGAAATGGTAGCCCACTCCAGTGTTCTTGCCTGGGGAATCCCAGGGATGGGGGAGCCTGGTGGGCTGCCGTCTATGGGGTTGCACAAAGTCGGACACGACTGAAGCGACTTAGCAGCAGCAGCAGCACTTGTTATAGCCTTTAACTAGTACTGCCAATTTCTCCTGCCATTCCCACCTAACCATAATAGCATTTTAATTTAAAAAAGTCATTATTATCTATAGGTTTTACAGTTACCATGGTAATATCTTTTTTCTCATCTATATCATTACACATTGCAAAGCTGAACAGAATTGTTTGTTTTTAAACTAGAGCTATGAAAATAGTTTTCATCAATACAAAAGCAGTAATCTTGTCCTTAAAATTTACCATCAAGGATAAATGTAGCAACACGATGTCTATAAATGTCTCCATATCTTTCTCAGAATAAAGGGCTCTTTTATTCCATCATGCTGAGATCCTCAGTGTTTGATATAGTAATGGGAAGAAAATAACATCAAGAAGGTTAAGAATCATAGATACACAGCAATGTTACGGAGCCTCTTGTGATTAGTTCGTGACAATACAGAGACACCAGTCTTCAAATCCTTAGTTAAATATTTATTGAGCATCCACTATCAAACTCATGGTGAGAACTAAAAGGAAAAAAATGCAGTTTTAATTCTTCAATGTTTCTTATTTTATATTAAAAAGACATTCAAAATTACCTTTAATATCTATAAATACTCAACAAGGAATAGGTGTGATGATTATAGGTGTCTACTGAATGGGCATCTCCTCTGCTTCAGCCTCAGTGATGGAGCCTCTCATATATTATCGCATATAATATTTAAGAGCTTCCCTGGTGATTCAAGCAGTAAAGAATCTGGCTGCAATGGAAAAGACCCAGGTCCTATCCCTGAGTCAGGAAACTCCCATGGTGAAGTAAACAGCAACCCCCTACGTATTCTTGCCTAGAGAATTCCATGGACAGAGGAGCCTGGCAGGCTATAGTCCATGGGGTCACAAAGTGACCACTGAGTGATTAACACTTTCCCTTTCGGAATATTTAAAACTAACCATGAGATGTAGCTTTTCCTTTCCATGGAATTTGAAGATTCAGGGAATCTAAGAAAGTTGTTTTGTATCAAGCAACCAGTCAGAGAAAAGTGATCATTATATCCAGTGCCCAAACTCCTGCATACTGCCAGCTTTTTATGAATAATTCTTTTGGAACACAGTCACACTTATTCATTTATTTATTGTGTATGACTACTTTTGTACTAAAACAGGTTTGCATAGTTGTGATGGAGGTTATGTGTCCAGAAAGGCTTAAACTGCTTCCCTCTGGCCATACTGAAACTGCTGAATTATGCTCTAGAACATAAAACAATGAAGGGGAATACATTTATTCAGCACTGCTACACTATCCTATCTACGTTTAGGCCTCTATCAATACTCAAAATATAGGCTCTTGAGTCCTTTCTTGAAGGACTTCACAATTTATCCAACTGGTAAAAGATATAAAAACATAAGCCCATAACTATTTTGTATCAATTATTTACCCTCTTCCTCTTCCTACAGAATAAAAAAAGATGTTTTATACATAAATTTATTTTTACTGACCTGGCAATCTTAACATTCAAGAAACAGTCAAAGGAAACTGTGACAGGAATAGATAGTCAGACTTTTCCTCTTTTATTTTCTAATACACCACTAGACTACATTTCACAGCTTCTTTTGCAATTTGTGGGCTTCCCTGGTAGCTTAGACTGTAAAGAATCTGCCTGCAATACAAGAGACCCAGGTTCAATCCCTGGGTCAGGAAGATCCCCTGAAGGAGGTAATGGCAACCCACTCCAGTATTCTTGCCTGGAGAATTCCATGGATGGACTATAGTCCATGGAGTCACAAAGAGTCAGACATGACTGAGTAACTAACACTTTCATTTTGCCGAACTTAGCCATGTGCCTAAGTTCGAGTAAACAGGTTATGAACAGAAGTATTATGTATTATTTTGAGGCCAAGATTTTCAAGAGTTGTCTGTGTTCCCTACATGCCCCCACACCAGTTGCCCTGAGAGCAAGGGACAACGATGACAAGGCCATAGAGGATGGTGAACCTAGAATAAGACAGGTCTCTATAAGAAGAGAACACCTTACAGTGAAGAAATCTCCACCTGAGGCTGTAGTTTGAGCCATTATACATTTTAGGCCTATTTATTATTGCAGAATATCCTATGCTAAATAATAAAAAACCAGTACCTCGAAGTTACATGTTGTTGTTAACAAAAATATAATCTATGTGGTACTGGAAAGTGATAAGGTGTTAACTGGAGCCTGGAAAGGTGGAGATTCATTTAATTCAGTGGTAAAATGCATGGTAAAGCTTTTACCTCTAATAATTTGAAAGGTAGACCAGATGCCAGTAAGTCTCCAGCTCAATTGGAGAAAGTGGAAAACCAAAGTACTAGTGTGTGTTAGCTATCATGTACCATGTTAAGCAAGACATTAAGCAAAATAGAAGAGCTCCATCAAGAATTGGTTACATTGAGAGCATACTGGAAGGAAACAGAGCCCCCAGAACAGAGGCTTTGCAGAGTTAGAAAAGTTTATTGTTTTGGGATTTAAAATATTGGGTTGGCCCAAAAGATCATTTAGGTTTTTCAAAGAACTTTTTGGCTAACCCAAGAGTAGGAACGAGATTGACACAGACTTTGAGTAGTAGAAGACTATCAACAATTCTAAATTAAACAGAAGGATTAAATTGTTTGGTAAAAATCAAATGAAGAATGGGAGCAAAAGGGATGGGGAGGGAAAGAGACAGACACAGAGAAGGGGTATGTATGGTGTTAAAGAAGCAGCAAAGAGATACACGGATATGAGATCTTTGTTTATGAAAGAGATTTGGTTGTTTTAACTGCCTATATGTTAACATGACACACGAAGACCGATGGATTAAAATTCCCTCATAAGTTATCAAGGAAGTTTATACTGCCCCCAAAGCCCTTGATTCTAAAATGGTTCTCAGGCCTCTAAATATTCACTGACAAGCAGTAGTCTAAATGCTTTATTATGTAAAACCCACTTCAGATCTCCATTCAGGACACTGGACAAGAAAGAACTCTCCAGAACTGAGAAGCAGAAGCCATGCAGAAATGCAGAAACGGAATTATCTCAGAGAGCACATTCAGTTTCTATTTAAGAAACTGTTTCTACTACACTTTTTCATACAAATCAAGATTCCATCAATGTTGTGGACCAGTGACTGCTGTGGTTTCCACATTCTTATTTTTCTAAAGATGAGTTATTTAAGCGTGGGTGCCCTGTCTTGTACCTACCATTGCATAGTGTGCAGCATGTACATGTTTATAAGCTTCTAGAAGACAAAAGTCCTATCCAAACCCACACAATAAGTTTGCACACTTGCAAACTACCAAAACACCCTAGTCTTTGAGATGGAAACTTTAACTAGATGGAAAGATGACTATGGTAACACCCATTGACTTCTGTTTAAGATGCATGGACTAGCAAGGTCATGGTTTCTCAGAATCTGATTAGTAGAGATGTCACTACTAAGAAGAGTCTGATATAATTTATGTCAGTTCCCTCTTTTCTAAATAAACACACTTAATGATACAGACCCCATGTGCTTTGGCATTTACTTAATAGATATCAAGTTCCTACTAAGTCAAAATGCTCAGGAAAGAGGTAAGACGGGTATTACCAGTGGCTAAAGATCTGTGTGTAAGAAACTGTATTGGAGGTGAATCCACTTCTGAACAACTGTCTGATATATCTTCCTTTCAACTTTCACTTTTTTTCCATTTCTTTCTATGAAGGCAGCTTCTCTTCTGTATTTTCAAACTATCTAAGCTCTATTTCCCTCCACATTTCCAGATCAAAATTCTTTTCTAGGTTACTTTCCCTCTTGTTTTTTGAAAAATATCTAATTTCTTAAAGGCTTTAGATAGCAAATCAGTGCTGCATTTAAATTAATTTTGGTCGTTTTGCAATACTCAGTGGCAAAGATATGGGAAGAAACTAGCGCCCGTTGATTGATGAGTACTAGCAATAAAACCAAAGTGAGCCTCTATAGAATTAAAGAATTTAAAGTAGTAAAGATTTTTAAAATTGATTGCAGGAAAGTATTCAAAGTTGATACATCCCATGTAGTTAAACAGAGTCTTCTTTAGAAGTGCTTCTACATGCAGATGATTAATTACATTGCAAACTTCTGTGGGATTCCTTACAAGTCTTTTATATTAAAGCCACTTATCCCTCCCACATATACCTCCTCCTAACTAGAATATTGTTAGTTTTTATCACTAACATTACTTAATTGTGTCACTATTCCTTAGACTTCAAATGCTAACTTCAAATCAGAAATAGAGTTGTCAATCTCTAAGGCATATATTAAAGACTATATATGGAAACCATGGCAGACTAGTAAGGCTAGAAATATTATAGAGTTCATCCATGGAATTTTCCAGGCAAGAGTACTGGAGTGGGTTGCCATTTCCTTCTCCAGGGGATCTTCCTGACCCAGGGATTGAACCCAGGTCTCCCGCATTGCAGGCAGACACTTTACTGTCTGATCCACCAGGGAGGTTCCCAGAAGTTCTAGAAATATTATAGAGTTTGATTTTAACTAGTTAGTGAAGGAAACTTCTAGATCTTTAAATCTAACTAGTAAATAATGTTGCTATTCTTCAGTATCACACCATTAACAATATTATTTTTGCCATTGGCATCTTTTCTTCAACATTCTTTACCTAAAATAGTGGCTTCAGTCAAAACAGAGTACTTCTAGGATAGTTAACACATGTTAAATATCGAGTTAATATTTCAGTCTTTATGGCAGACATTCATATATTTAAATTTCACCCAAAACTAATACAAACAGTCACAGGAGACATAGAAGCAGACAAGTAGTTTTGAGAACAGGTGGTTATCATACATACCCATAATTCATTGACTGCAATTATAAATTAAGAAGTTAGTTACATTTATTTAAACATTGAATCATTTCATTATAGTTTTGAAATGGCATTGTCAATTCTTCACTGACAAAAGGGATGGTATTTTTTTATGATAGCTTGATATCTTGTCTTTTCACATTTTTGACCTTGGTGAATTCATTTCACACTTGTTACCAGTTCCCTCATCTGTAGAATAAATAACTGAAATTTTACATGCCAATATAAGTCTTTTAGGTCAATGTTAACATATGAGAATTTGGAGTTTTGGTATTTTAAAATATTCAGTAATAAACACTCAGAATTATTTTGTAAGCACCTTTAGAGTTACACACAGTAAGTTCTTTAGGGCCAAACTGATAGATCATATGACATTTGATCTGAATTGTCTTATCCAAGGAGCTTATATTAAAAGGAGTGGTCCATCCTTCTGTGATAAAAGATATCAAATGAACCCAATCCCCAAAAATGATCATGACAAAAGTCAACAAAGACCCCTTCCCTGCTCTATGTGTCTACACCATAGTGAATATGTCTACTGTCACAAATATCTAAGCTACCAGAAAGTAGGACTCTTACCGATACCTATCTTCTCAGACTCATGGTCTTTTCCAGGTGCTTGATAAATGCTGAGTATGTTAATCCAAATCTAAACTATATAGTTATTTCAGCTTTGTTTGAAATCAAAATATGATAAACTGCATATGCCTACATGTATACACATTTGCAGATATATGGATATGGATTCATGTATGTATATAAGCAGAACATGTTGAATGTCTATCATCCTGTAAGAAAACTTGATTATTTCTTAGTTGAAAGAGAATGAGAAAGAGAGGCTTAATTTTTAACTTGAACTGAGAAAGTAAGATATGAGTGAGGGGAGCTCGGTGTAGTATAAACTGAAAAGCCACGGAATTGAGCTCCTACTCTATCCTCATGAGCATCTGGGGGTGGCCTGAGGGGAAAGTGAAAGTGTCACTCAGTCGGGTCAGATTCTTGGCGACCCCATGGACTAGAGTCCACCAGGCTCCTCTGTCCATGGGATTCTCTGGGCAAGAATACTGGTGCCATGCTCTTCTCCGGATCTGAGGCAAGTCGCTTAAAATCCCTAATCCTCAATGCCCTCATGTATAAACCAAATTGCAAAGATTACTGTGAAGCGCAAAATGCATGTAAAAATGGTTAAGAAAAATCTATTTATTAGTGTAGATTATGTCTGAAATTGCAAATGTGCAGAGAACATACAGTTATGAAAGTCAATGAACAAGAATGTAATGCCTATCCGTACGGGACTACTAATTATCAAATATGTTTAAGCACTCATGCAAACACACGCCTATAGATGGAAATATACACACCCACATAGCACGCAGATGCATTCACTAAAGACACCACCATGAAACACACATCAAAGTATTTATGTCCGTAGGTACAATTATTCCTAAGAAAAACTCCTCCCAAAGAAGAAACTCATACAAAACTAATTTGTTCCTTCATCTAATTCTTTATTTAATAAAGTCAAATGCCATTCAGTAAGGTTCCCTGCTTTGATCAGACATTCGGACAAGTAAAACTTCTTAGAAAAAGGTACAAAATGTATTAAATTTAGCCTCTTCAGTAGTCAAAGGCATTGGCATCATACCCACCTCAATCAGGCAAGTACTCAAGCTGCCCTCAAATAAGAAGGTGCCCTTCCAGACTCTGCAGGTCTCTGGTATTGACCTACTGCCCCATTCTCATTCAAGATATTAATATAAAATTTCTGCTCCAATTAGGTGATTTTTGTAATCTTTTAACACATTGGCTCTACTCTTTTCACACCTAGCATATTATACCAGGCTTTTTTTTATCCAACGTTTTTGCAATAATTGCTTCTGCTTAATTATGTCACACAAGACTCTGTAGACCAAGACAGATCCAACAAGCCATAGCATCCATTCTTTGTTCAGAGGGCTTTCTCTTTACTATTTCATTCAATATCCTAAGAACCCTTCCCGTGGGGCAGGCACTATTATTTCCATTTAATGGAGGAGGGGATTGAGGTTCAGGATGGGTCAAATTACCCAAAGTAATTTTCAGATAATTTGGTAAAGCCAAAATTCAACTCTCAGAGAGCCAAGAGAGCTACTGCTCTGTTAGGAGAACTGTCTTGATCCTTGTAACAATATAACTTCCAATCCCTTCACCTGTAGTATTTTTGTCAGGGTTAATGGATAAAACTCAACTAAGGAAGGTACTCAGCACCTTGTCAGCATGTAGCAGGAATTCTATAATGTTGAAGGACTCCATAATGTTAACAGGAGTAGTAATATCCTGCTACTTGCTGGTAGCAGTCGTGATAACAGGCATAGCAACAGCAGCAGTAACCTAGCGCTAGTAGTTAGTGGAAGCTCATAAATACTTGAGTAGATTCTTCTGTCCTAAACATGTCTCATTTGTAAGTTATCAAATGAAGAACAAAGATGTAATTAATTCTGACTAAAGATATGTAATTATCTATTTAAAACAAAGCTCTGGAATTGCCTGCATAAAAGAAAAGACAGATTAAACAGTTCTTCACATCTCTTTCTGCCTTAGGCATTTAGCGTGATTTCATTAATGGCAGACAAAACAAAAAAAAATCCCTTCCTAGGGATTATATCCTTATCTTAAAGCTCTCTTTGGTACTAATTTCAATGTTTTATAGAATCTTTTGATTTAATAATATCTTGAAAATCTACGTGATATGTGTTCAGAGAAAAGCATGGATCCACATGGAAAATAGGAAGCTTCTAGTGTTTTTGTGAAATAAAGTTTCCAGTAACAAAAGCAGCCTGAGCTCTTTTGCGGTACAGTCCAGGTCAATTTTTTTTTTTTTTTTTTTACCTTTATATCCCCCAGAGCTAGAAAAGAAGCACATGGCTGTTGAATTCATTCTCAATGCTTCCCACCCCCTCTACTTCTGCCAATGTTTTTTCAACAGTTTATTCATCTAACCTGTTTCTCTGGAACCAGCATCAGGAGATGCCATGGTACCACTGAAAGGCAGAAAGCATGTATGTCTGGGGTCAGTTTCCTCCTAAAAAGACACTCATGCTTTTCAAGGCCAAGAAAAAGTTAAAATGCCTACTTTCTGAGAATTCTTCTGTGTGAAATGAATAGAAGCCTTAAAAAATGACAGAGTAGTGTTTAAATTCTGACCCCATCACTTTGTAGCTATATTACATTCACCCAGTAAGTTCCCATTCCTAAACCTCGTTGTCTTTTATGTGCCAAACAAGCATGATACTATCCATCTTTCTCCATGACTATGTGGATTAAATACACTGGAAGCAAAGCTCTTAGAATGTTGCTTCATATATATTGAATGAGAGGGGCAGGGATTAGTTGCTTCTACTTTGCCCATCTTTGCACTTTCCAGGGACACATAGTAAGAAGTTACTCTTGACCAATCAATAGTAATAATAATAACAATCACAATACCAGCTAACACTTATATAGTCCTCCTGTGCCAGACACTTTTCTATGCAATCCTATTCAACACTTACATTAAGCAGATAAGGTAATTTTGGCACAAGATTAAGTACATTTGCCCAAACCACTGATTCTTTACCAGCTGAGCCACAAAAGAAGCCCAAATGACAGGTTAGACCTGTGCAATCTGGCTATAGATATGACTCTTTTATATATCACCATAGGAATGTTGATAGGCAGTGAGAAACTGCACTGGAAAGGTAATGAATGTGAGCTTTGTATAGTGACCAGCTGCACAGTTTCCTTAACTGGGCCTGCTCTTCCCTGGCACATGTCCTGTTATCGACATGGAAAAGTCCTGCTGAGGTCTTCGGCCCACTGACGCCTGATATGATCTAAATGATCTTCAGTTTCCTTTTCTGTTCCTGCAGATCTTTGCAGATCTTGCTGTCAATTTCCCTGCCTCTCTTTCCCGCATCTGAACCTGTACGTCTGCAAGCCGTTCTTGCCTAAGTGTTTTTCCTTTGCAGAATTATTCAGGATCACGTTTCCAGTTTGAACTCTGACGTCTTTGAGATGGGATGTTACTTTCTCCTCTTGACTGTATATATTTTGAAATCGACAGCCTTGGGGAAAAGCATCCTGCCTTTCTTCCCTAATCTCCAAGTACTCAGCCTGGTCTTCTAGTTTCAGCATAATCAGAGAATGACCATGTCATCAGTGTGACCTTTGACTGGGAACGTGTCTAGAATTATAAGCTGGAAAAACCCATGCTCTTTTCTTTGCCTTTCTCTTGGGCCACAGCATTATAATCCAGGAAGATCTTTCATGTGTACCCTTTTGATTTAACAAAAGCAGACAAAGGTTGGAAGCAAGGTGGGAGGAGATTAAGCCTGCTAAAACCAGGTGACCCCTGCTGGCTATGGTGCTTCTTTCTAAACTGGGAGAAAACTATCCCAGTCGGGAGCCAGACATCCGTGTGTGTGAAAAAGTCAGGTATAATGCCACCTAGTGGACAGTTCGGAGAAGGCAATGGCACCCCACTCGAGTACTCTTGCCTGGAAAGTCCCATGGATGGAGAAGCCTGGTAGGCTGCATGCAGTTCATGGGGTCGCTAAGAGTCGGACACGACTGAGCGACTTCCCTTTCACTTTTCACTTTCATGCGTTGGAGAAGGAAACGGCAACCCACTCCAGTGTTCTTGCCTGAAGAATCCCAGGGACGGGGGAGCCTGGTGGGCTGCCGTCTATGGGGTCGCACACAGTCGGACACGATTGAAGTGACGTAGCAGCAGCAGTGGACAGTTAAAATTAATTCAAAAGTTAAAATAGCGGCTCCATTTAAGGAGTCAGGCAGAGTTTGTCTATAGTTCTGAATAACTTCACCTATCCACTATATTCTCCAAGGAGTGACTGAGGACACAGGAGCATCCGTCTTAGGATGAAATTAACTAAAAAATTCTAGAACTCAGGAGCCCAGACAAGTTAGGCTTCAGAGGAGTACCTATTTCTAGTAGAGGGAAGGCCATGAGAAGTATACTTGGACAAACAAGTAAAGATGAATCTCAGTCCTAATGATAGTGCAATACCAGGAGGTGGTAGAGTTTGAGGTCTGGAGAGAAAATGTTGCCCGGGTGAGCCCCATTGTCACAGAATGTTAGTCTGCGAGAGTTGCCAGATTCAGTGAATAAAAATGCAGGAAGCCAGTTAAATTTGTTTTTCATATAAACAACAAATCATTTTGCAGTATAATGTACCAAACATTTCATGATTCATACTTATAATAAAAAAAATAGCTTTTCATTTGTAATTCAATTTTAACTGGCTGGTGTGTGGTTGGCCTTGACTCAAAAATCCGATGGACAGCAGTATTTCCATGCAGAATTTCTTTTTGAACATATCTCAGTAAATTAATACATGTCTTTTTCTGAATACCTAGAAAAATTATAAGATATTGGGGAAAAAAATGGGAAAAACCTTATAATTCTCCTACAATAATTAAAGTGTAATAAGCAACATAGCAATACTATAGACTTGAAAAAATCCTTTAAACTGGGCAAAAAGCAAGAACAGGAATTGCTGACACTTAGAGTTTAAAGTTAAGGGAAACAGTTCTAGGCACAGAATATTAGTACATCAGAAAGAAGCCATTAATGTGTTATAAGTAAGTGTAGTCCCATCTGCTGTTAATAATGGATTATTCTCACAAATAAATCAAATATTATTAACTTCATATGCATAACATATTTTGCATAAATCCTATGAGTCCCCAGGAAAAAGCCAAACTTCTGGAAGCAAACTATGCAGTTGCATGGACTTCTTCACCACATGATTTTGTGTGGTGCTGTTTATCTGCCTGCTACTGCTAAGTCACTTCAGTCGTGTCTGACTCTGTGTGATCCCACAGACGGCAGCCCATCAGGCTCCCCCATCCCTGGGATTCTCCAGGCAAGAACACTGGAGTGGGTTGCCATTTCCTTCTCCAATGCATAAAAGTGGAAAGTGAAAGTGAAGTCGCTCAGTCGTGTCCGACCCCCAGCGACCCCATGGACTGCAGCCCACCAGGGTCCTCCGTCCATGGGATTTTCCAGGCAAGAGCACTGGGGTGGGGTGCCATTGCCTTCCCTGGTTTATCTGCCTACGAGATTCAAATGCTGTCTTTTTTAATACTACCCAATAGTGCCCGCTGGAGAAGGCAATGGCACCCCCACTCCAGTACTTTTGCCTGGAGAATCCCAGGGACGGAGGAGCCTGGTGGGCTGCCGTCTATGGGGTCACACAGAGTCAGACACGACTGAAGCGACTTAGCAGCAGCAGCAATAGTGCCCTCTAGCGCTTTCCATTGTTTGACTATTTGCTATAGGCTACAATTTGTCGCAAATATCACATCCATAATAATAACTAGCAAGTCTCTAAGTGGGTCCCCAGTGACCCTCTCCTCTTGGTCCACACCTCCTACAATGTACTAGAGTTGGTCTCTGGGCTCAAGAGAATATGGCAGAAGTGTGGTATGTCACTCAAGAGTAGCTCTAAGGGCATTGTGACTGCTCTTTCTCCCTTGCTTTCTTGTTCTCCCTCTCATTCTCTCTCATCACCACTAGCTCTGGGGGGAAAACATGGTGTAAACAACCCTTAAAAAGACCCATATAGTACTATGTCGGGGAAGGCAATGGCACCCCACCCCAGTGCTTTTGCCTGGAAGGTCCCATGGACGGAGGAGCCTGGTGGGCTCCAGTCCATGGGGTCGCTAAGAGTCGGACACGACTGAGCGACTTCACTTTGACTTTTCACTTTCATGCATTGGAGAAGGAGATGGCAACCCACTCCAGTGTTCTTGCCTGGAGAATCCCAGGGACAGGGGAGCCTGGTGAGCTTCCGTCTATGGGGTCGCACAGAGTCGGACACGACTGAAGCGACTTAGCAGCAGCAGCAGCAGCAGACCATAGGTTCCCAATCCAGTTCTCATCAGATCAAGAAATATATGAGCCATGAAAACCTTCCAATTCCTGGTAGTGGAATCCCTGACAGATAGTAATCACTCCCTGGATTAGGACCCTGTGGTACGCATGGTGCTGAGTGCTTTGATTTGAGGTTGGACAAGTCAAGTCTGGAGAATGGAGGCAAGGATCTTAAGAGGCTGCTGCTAAGTCACTTCAGTTGTGTCTGACTCTGTGTGACCCCATAGACAGCAGCCACCAGGCTCCCCCGTCCCTGGGATTTTCCAGGCAAGAACACTGGAGTGGGTTGCCATTTCCTTCTCCAGTGCATGAAAGTGAAAAGTGAAAGTGAAGCCGCTCAGTTGTGTCCTACTCTTAGCGACCCCATGGACTGCAGCCCACCAGGCTCCTCCATCCATGGGATTTTCCAAGCAAAGTACTGGAGTGGGGTGTCATTGCCTTCTCCCTCTTAAGAGGCAGATAAACTCAAAGCATTCTTTCTCTAGACTCTGAATCTTTTCATATAGCCACTGAATACACTGTGCTGTCTTTAAAGTTTTAATAATACTTGAATTGCATCTACTTTATGATTTAAACTTTCTTAATATTTTTATTTTTATATAATATACCCAGATCCTGTAGTGCTTATTCTTGAATATCCATATTCCAGGTTTCTTCCTGAGAATACTACAGATCTTACAGCGTCTCCTGATCCCAGTGTCATGGAAAGAAACTCAAGAGCTTTGAAGCATGAACATTCCACTTAAGGTGCTGATCTTAACTAGCTTTGGTACTTAACAATCCTGGTGCTTAGACAATTTGTTAAATAGGACTAATAATACTTATGGGCTATGTGAGAACAGAAAAAAAAAACCTTCAATATGTTTGTCAAACAAGATTCCGATAAAGATAATTTACAATATTGTTATATCATTCAGTTATTATATGTGCTATTGATGTTCATACAAAAGATGCCTCAAATGTAGTATTTAAGCATAACATACATAAGTTTCACAGACTTAACAATTAACCCAGTGCCCCAGGATAGGAAACAGAACAGTTTTGTCATCCTGAAAGTTCCTGTATCCATGTCCTCTCCTCTTTTAAGCAGAAACCATGTCCACAAGAGCAGTCTCATCATGAGTTCTAACATACCGATGAGTTTTGACAATTTTTGAACTTGACAACGACCTTCTAAATCCTCAAATCTGTCTAATTAAGTTAAGAACTTTGAGATGGAGTAAGTGACCTAGATTATTCAGATGAGCCCAAATGATCACTTGAGTCTTTCAAAGCAGAGAAACTGTCCTGGATATGATTGGTAAGGGAGAGACAGAGAAAGGAGAGAGAAAAATAGAGAGAAAAGGGGAGACAGAAAGAGAAACAGAGATACAGGTAGAGAGAGACACAGAAAGATGACAGAGACACGAAGAGAGAAGGATAGGCAGAGAGAGAGCGACAGACACAGAGATAATGAGGGAAGAAGGGTAAGGTAATCCCACATTCCTGGCATTGTCACCTACAAACTGGTACTTGCGTCTACCTCTATGAGGATTGAGTTCTGAGCCTCTGCAGCTGCTGACCTTCAACACACCTGAAAGGAGTTCAGAATGGAGATCAGGAATAAGGTACGCTGGGTTCTAGGAAAAACTGGCAGAACAGATGTTTAGACAGTTTTCAGGAGAAGATTTTATGAGCCTAATTCTTGCATTACCTCATATCTAAAAAAGCAGTAAAATCCTCCTTGGTGACATCTGCTCCTCATGACTAGCAGTAACCTTCATGAGAGTAGCAATAAACTTCTGCAAAAATGTGTGTCTGATTGCATGTACATCTCTTCATCAACATCACATATATACTCACCTGACCACAACCATCATTTTGGAGCAGTTTCTCAGAGCTACCTGAAATGCTGTCTGTGAGTTAATAGTCCTCACAACTGACAGCTCTCGTGTGTGTGTGTGTTTTGTCAGTTGACACTGCACACTCTGAGTGAGAGTCCCTTCTGAAACTATTTCCAGCTTCTAGAATCTTGCTGCATTCCTCAAGTTGGCCTCTTCCTCCATTATTAACAATAAAGGAAGAAGGCAGGGCCTGAGGAATGCAGGAAGTTTCTAGAAGACAGGATTGACTTTAGAAGGGACTGTCGCCTACAATGTGCAGAAAGGAACATAAGACACTTTTATTTTAGCCCAAAGAGACCTGATGAGTCTTTTGTTTTAAAGAACTGTGAGATAACATATTTATATTGCTTTAAGTCACTCAGTTAGTGGTAAATTTTTACAGCGGCAATAAGAAACTGATACAGGTTTATCCATGGGCTGGGACTGCTTAGTCATAGGGTAGGCTTTCACTTAACTTTATTGGAAATTGTCAAACATTTTTAGGTGGCTTCACCAGTCTATACTTCCACTAAGAGTACATGAGAATTCTAGTTCCTCTAGAATTCATTTGGAATTTTCTTTTGTCATTTTCACTTTTCTAGGAAAATCATACATACTGTCAATCTATTTTGCATTTCTCCAATAATAAATGAGGTCGAACACTTTTCATGTTTATGGGACAAGCAATGCTGTCCCATCTGGTGATGACTGGCAAATCTTTCATCTATTTTTAATGTTTAAGGTGAAGGTGAAGTGAAGTCATTCAGTCACGTCCGACTCTTTGCAACCCCGTGGACTGTAGCCTGCCGGGCTCCTCTGTCCATGGGATTCTCCAGGCAAGAATACTGGAGTGGGTTGCTATTTCCTTCTTCAGGGGATCTTCCCAACCCAGGATTGAACCCGGGTCTCCTGCATTGCAGGCAGACGCTTTATCCTCTGAGCCACCAGGAAAGCCCCAATTATGTTTATTCCTTACACAATTCTAAGAGATTTTTTAAAAAATATTCCAGATATGAGTCATTTTTCAAACCCAGTATCATCAATATCTTCATGTTTTCTTCTAGTCTTTTCATTTGTCTTCTACCATCTTACTGGTTGATGAAGACAAAACAAAAGATTAATATGTTCTTAACCTCTTTGTATACTGTTAAAGGAAGTTTTTCCTATTCCAAAATTATAAAGATTTTCTCCTATGATTTTTTTCTAAGTGCTTTATTTTTTATCTTTTATGTTCAGATATGCAACTGTCTTTAAGACAAAAGTTATTTTAAAAAATCAGAACAGCATTTTAAAGGATTTGTTTTTAAATGTGGACCATCTTTAACGTTTTCATCAAATGTGTTACAATACTGCTTCTATTCTTTACGCTTTGGTTTTTGGTCATGAGGTGCCTGAGATCTTAGCTCCCTAACTTGGGATCGATCCCACACCCCCTGTGTAGGAGGGTGAAGTCTTAACCACTGGACCACCAGGGAAGTCCCAAGACAAAATGTTTGAATATATATATATATATATATTTGCAATTGAGAAAGGTCAAATGGGGTATGGAGATTTAAACATCGAATATAAAACAAGAGAAGAGAGTAAATTTTCGTCTTCTGCTATGCTGGCCTACAAACACTGCTTCATCTACTGATCTCAAGAAGTCTTCCCTGATACTCCAAAGTCAAATGAATCATTCTCTTTCTTAGACCCAGCATTGCTCAACATCACTCATGAAATGTACTTCATAACAATTGAAGATATTGTATGCAGTTGTACTTGGAGTCTTCTCTGCTGGATTGTTAGCTTCTGTGATCAATGGCTGCATCATTATTCATCTTTATGGGTCTCACAGAGTTAGCCCAGCATAAAACTGCTGGTGCACCATTCCATGGTTATTAAAAGAAAGGAAGGATAACCATAAATTTCTCTGCTTTACATCTACAGTTTGCATGGTAGCAGTACTCACTCTATGACTCAAAAAAGTAATGAAACAAAGTGAAAGTGAAGTTGCTCAGTCATGTTCAGCTCTTTGTGCCCCCATGGACTGTAGCCTGCCAGGCTCCTCCATCCATTGGATTTTCCAGGCAAGAGTACTGGAGTGAGTTGCCATTTCCTTCTCCAGGAGATCTTCCCGACCCAGGGATTGAACCCAGGTCTTCTGTATTGTAGGCAGACATTTTACCCTCTGAGCCACCAGGGAAGTCAAAACATGTATTACAGTTCAAGGGACTTTTGTTTTTAATTATTTATTTATTTTGACCACACGACATGGCATGTGGGGTCTTAGTTCCCAGACCAGGAACTGAACCTGTGCCCACTGCATTGGAAGCAGAGTCTTAACCATTAGACCACATGGGAAGTCCCCCCACCCGCCCCCCGCAAAAAAAGTGATGAAAAATTTATTTTAAAATGGCATAAAAATGATGTGAGAAAACAAAAGTGTTGGAGAAAAAGAGGTGTTTTTTAGGTAACCATTTGAACAGACATGTTAACATTTTATAGTTTTCTGTTCTCCGGTTCATTTTTGGTGACTTGTACTTAAATTAAAATGCATATCAACTTAATGGAGCCTGTAATCTTGAACTACATTTTTTTATTAAATTATTTTTTATTGATGGATTATTGCTTTACAGAATTTTGCTCTTTTCTGTCAAACCTCAACATGAATCAGCCACAGGTATACATATATCCCCTCCCTTTTGAAACTCCCTCCCATCTCCCTCCCCATCCCACCCCTCTAGGTTGATAGAGAGCCCCTGTTTGAGTTTCCTGAGCCAATGGGAATTTGTTGAACTACATTTTATGTTGTCAGCATCTCTAGTCAATCCCTTTAGAGACTCAGACTGCCATCAAGAGCCATTTGTGCTACCTGAAAAGTGCCTTCCTCTGGATTCTGTATCTAATGGACACCAGATAAGTTCAAGGCATGAAGTGTTAGACTCTTATCATAGCACTCACAGTAAGAAATCACCAAGACCTAGACCAGAACATCTGCTGTCACAGGGATAAAAAGGCACATTCCTATCATGGCCAAAGGACATATAACTGAATAAATTAGTTGCATTAAAATTTAAACATCATAAAATAATTTCATCACAAATACTTGCATGGAGTTAACTATTGAAGTATCTCTTTGCATATGATCAGATCAGATCAGTCGCTCAGTCGTGTCCGACTCTTTGCGACCCCATGAATCGCAGCACGCCAGGCCTCCCTGTCCATCACCAACTCCCGGAGTTCACTCAGACTCACATCCATCGAGTTGGTGATGCCATCCAGCCATCTCATCCTCTGTCGTCCCCTTCTCCTCTTGCCCCCAATCCCTCCCAGCATCAGAGTCTTCTCCAATGAGTCAACTCTTCGCATGAGGTGGCCAAAGTACTGGAGTTTCAGCTTTAGCATCATTCCTAATTCAGCCCAAATACATTTCTTGTCTAAATCCTGCTTTACAAGTAGTAGAGCCACGAAAGAGATCAGTCCTGGGTGTTCTTCAGAAGGACTGATGCTATAGCTGAAACTCCAATACTTTGGCCACCTCATGTGAAGAGCTGACTCACTGGAAAAGACTCTGATGCTGGGAGGGATTGGGGGCAGAAGGAGAAGGGGACAACGGAGGATGAGATGGCTGGATGGCATCACCAACTTGATGGATGTGAGTGTGGGTGAACTCTGGGAGTTGGTAATGGACAGGGAGGCCTGGTGTGCTGTGATTCATGGGGTCACAAAGAGTCGGACACGACTGAGCGACTGAACTGAACTGAAAGTCACTGTAAATATGCATGCAGTTTCAAAAATATTTTTACATGTATATATTTAAATGAACATAATTATATTATGTATGTTTTATAAATTATAGACAAATCCATTACTTTTCATTTTATTTATTTATTTTTTTTACTGTAAAGATTGTTCTCAGCTTTTCCAATGGTATGGCAGCATTGCCTTACCAACCCCTCAAAAGAAGAAGGCAGAATCATTAATGGATTTTCTTGGTGGTTTGGATGATGCTGTAATTATGAATGGATTGCTGTTGCCTCATCAAAGTAGTTTTAGAGATGGCCTGATGGACAAAATCCAGGTCCTGGGTATATAAGTTCATTAAAGAGTTCATTTTCCAAGCTGAAAGAGGGTGTATTTCCTCAGCTAAAATTCAATTCAGCTCATTTTACTATTAGCAGAAATTATTCCTGCACTTTTTAAAATAAATACCATTTACATGGAACCAACTTTGTATACATAGAACCAAATGGAAAAGGTTAGTTTTCATTCCAATCCCAAAGAAAGACAATGCCAAAGAATGCTCAAACTAACACACAATTGCACTCATCTCACACACTAGCAAAGTATTGCTCAAAATTCTCCAAGTAGGCTTCAATAGTATGTGAACAATGAACTTCCAGATGTTAAAGCTGGATTTAGAAAAGGCAGAGGAATCAGAGATCAAATTGCCAACATCTGTTGGATCATCAAAACAGTGAGAGAGTGCCAGAAAAACACTGACTTTTGCTTTATTGACTATGCCAAAGCCTTTGACTGTGTGGATCACAACAAACTATGGAAAAATTCTGCAAGAGATGGGAATACCAGACCACCTTACCTGCCTCCTGAGAAATCTGTATGCAGGTCAAGAAGTAACAGTTAGAACTGGACATGGAACAACAGACTGGTTCCAAATCAGGAAAGGAGTATGTCAAGGCTGTATATTGTCACCCTGCTTATTTAACTTCTATGCAGAGTACATCATGAGAAACGTTGGACTGGAAGAAACACAAGCTGGAATCAAGATTGCCAGGAGAAATATCAATAACCTCAGATATGCAGATGACACCACCCTTATGGCAGAAAGTGATAAAGAACTAAAGAGCCTCTAGATGAAAGTAAAAGAGGAGAGTGAAAAAAGTCGGCTTAAAATTCAACATTCAGAAAACTAAGATCATGGCTCTGGTCCCAAAACTTTATGGCAAATAGATGGGAAAACAGTAGAAACAGTGTCAGACTTTATTTTTTTTGGCTCCAAAATCACTGCAGCTGGTGATTGCAGCCATGAAATTAAAAGACACTTGCTCCTTGGAAGAAAAGTTATGACCAACCTAGAGTGCATATTAAAAAGCAGAGACATTACTCTGCCAACAAAGGTTCTTTCCAGTCAAAGGTATGGTTTTTCCAGTGGTCATGTATGGATATGAGAGTTGGACTGTAAGGAAAGCTGAGCGCTGAAGAATTGGTGCTTTTGAACTGTGGTGTCGGAGAAGATGCTTGAGAGTCCCTTTTATAGCAAGGAGATCCAACCAGTCCATCCTCAAGAAAATCAGTCCTAAATATTCATTGGAAGGACTGATGTTGAAGCTGAAACTCCAATACTTTGGCCACCTGATGTGAAGATGTCTCTTGGAAAAGACCCTGATGCTGGGAAAGACTGAAGGCAGGAAGAGAAGGGGATGAGAGAGGATGAGATGGTTGGATGGCATCACCAACTCAGGATATGAGTGATTAAACTCCAGGAGGTGGTGATGGACAGGGAGGCCTGGCATGCTGCAGTCCATGGGGTTGCAAAGAGTCCGACCTGACTGAGTGACTGAACTGAAGTGACTGAACTTTGTATAGATCATTTTGCACACATCACTTACAATCTTTGTAACACTGCTCAAGATGGCACTTCCCTGGGGGCTCAGAGAGTACAACATCTGCCTATAATGCAGGAGACCTGGATTCGATCCCTGGGTTGGGAAGATTCCCTGGAGAAGGAAATGGCAACCCACTCCAGTACTCTTGCCTGGAAAATCCCATGGGTGGATGAGTCTGGTAGGCTACAGTCCATGGGGTTGCAAAGAGTCGGACACAACTGAACTTTCTTTATTCCTTACAGGAAAATAAATGTATGGATATTAGTCAACTTGACCACACTCATAGTATGCATTAAATGCATGGTTTAAAATCTAATGGCTTTTCTACATAAGCCATGAGCGTTTGCTGTACTATATAAAAAGATCTGCTTCATTACTTGCAAACATTATTTGAGGTCTATGATACCAAAGTTATAGTTTATCTGTGTACACAGGGATGCAAGGTAACATGGGCAATAAGTAGATAAATATGGATAGAAGTCATTTTCACTAGATGTACAAAATTTTCTTTAAAAAATTTCACAATATGTATCAAAATAATTTTAGAATATCCATAGTCCCTGAAATTCCACATATGGGAAACAATTTAAGAATCTTTTCGACTCTGTGGGAGAGGGAGAGGGTGCGATGATTTGGGAGAATGGCATTTAAATATGTATAATATCATATATGAAACGAGTCGCCAGTCCAGGTTCGATGCACGATACTGGATGCTTGGGGCTGGTGCACGGGGACAACCCAGAGGGATGATACAGGGAGGGAGGAGGGTTCGGGATAGGGAGCACATATATGCCTGTGGCTGACTCATTTTGATGTATGGCAAAACCAATACAATATTGTAAAGTTAAACAAAATTAAAAAGTAAAACAAAAGAATATCATCAAAGATAAATACGGTTAATAATACTGTAATGTATATTTGAAAGTTGCTAAAAGAATAGATCTTAAATGTTCTCAGCACAAGAAAAATATAACTATGTGCAGTGATGAGTGTTAACTAGAGGTTGTGGTGATCCTTGTGCAATATATATATACACAGAGAACCATTATCTTGTATCCCTGAAATTAATATATGTCACTTGCTGCTGCTGCTAAGTCGCTTCAGTCGTGTCCGACTCTGTGCAACCCCACAGACGGCAGCCCATTAGGCTCCTCTGTCCTTGGGATTCTCCAGGCAAGAACACTGGAGTGGGTTGCCATTTCCTTCTCCAATGCATGAAAGTGAAAACTGAAAGTGAAGTCTCTCAGTCGTGCCCAACTCTTAGTGACCCCATGGACTGCAGTCTACCAGGCTTCTCCATCCATGGGATTTTCCAGGCAATAGTACTAGAGTGGGGTGTCATTGCCTTCTCCGATATGTCACTCATCTCTCAGTGAAAAAAAAAAGAGATGAATACAGAGTTGAGCATTCAGATTTTTTCATATATTTTCATGCATAAACTCAAAAAATTAGAAAACCTCTATAACCAAAAATTAGTTAAGAGAATTGTCTGGAACATATCTGTATGATATAGTATTCTAAACACTAAACATTTGTAAATAATATACAAATAAGGAATTATAAAATAATGTTATGTAAAAAGAAACAGAAGGTAAAACTGTATACATAAGCTGGTGAGTATTTTATATAATACGTCTGTTCATGTCTTTGACCTATCTTTTATTTATCTTCCTCCTCCATTTCTTCCTTTCTTCATACCTTCCTTCTTTCCTTCCTGTCTTCCTTTTTCCTTCCATCCTTTCTTTCTTTCCATCTATTCATCCAGCTATTAATCCAGAATATCCATCCATCCATCCACCTTCTGACTATGGCACATATCAATGATGGTTGTCAAAGAAAATGAAATACTTTTTTATTAAATTATTGTTTATAATTTTACTTTCCACTTTAAACATACATTGTTTTCTGTTTTAAGATAAAATACACTGTGCCATTAAAAATAATATTGTCTGCTTGTAGTGTAGTAAAAAGACTTTCTTTTCACTGTTTTAAGGTTGTTATAGCCTGGATCATACTGGCTTAAGTAGAAAAATGCTTATCCTGACTCAGGCAAAAAGGTACAAAGACTGGGAATAGGTAGACATGAGGATACAGATCTGAAGGAAATGTAAAAGGAAAAAATGACAGTAGGTGATAATAGGCTTCTTTGAATGAATAGATAGTTCTTTTAGAGGAGCAGGGAGTGGGGAATGATCATTTTGATAACTATAACTAAATAAGGGTTATGTGTATTGTGTTAGCTCTATAAAAAAGAGTGTATGCCCCCTATACACTTTGTACTGAGAATTGCTGCCATCAGGTAATCAGTATTTCATATTT
Source organism: Tragelaphus eurycerus (assembly GCA_935064755.1). Taxonomy (NCBI): domain Eukaryota; kingdom Metazoa; phylum Chordata; class Mammalia; order Artiodactyla; family Bovidae; genus Tragelaphus; species Tragelaphus eurycerus. The sequence goes on from CAKXYN010000043.1 coordinate 13,235,773, forward strand.
AAAAATTTTATAAACCTCATTTTTTCATTGAAAGTATACTTAATTTAATATACTAGACTAACTTTTAATTGAAGTATAGTTAATTTACAATATTATATATTAGTTTGAGAGTTCCTTGGACTGCAAGAAGATCAAATAGTCAGTCATAAAGGAAATCAATCCTGACAATTCACTGGAGGGACAGATGCCAAAACTGAAGCTCCAATACTTTAGCCACCTGATGAGAAGAGTCAACTCACTGGAAAAGACCCTGATGCTGGGGAAGATGGAAGGCAAAAGAAGAAGAGGCTGGCAGAGAATGAGATGGTTAGACAGCATCACCGACTCAATAGACAAGAACTTGAGCAAACTCTGGGAGGATAGGGAAGCCTGACATGCTGCAGTCCATGGAGTCGTAAAGAGTAGGACATGACTTAGTGACTGAACAGCAATATTAGTTTTGGGTGTGCAAACAGTGATTAAATATTTTTATAGATTTTACTCCACTAAATTTATTATACAACATTGGCTGAATCCACTGTATTGTAAATGCCTTGTAGCTCATTTATTTTACACGAAGTGGTTTGCACCTTGTACTCTCCTATGCCTATCTGGCCACTCTCTCTTCCTCTCCCCACTGGTAACCACTAGCTCATTCTCTATATCTGTGAGTCTGTCTGTTTTTTGCCATGTTCATTCATCATTAATTTTTATATCCCACATGGACCATGTTTTTCCCTGGGTATATGTTCAGGAGTGGGATTGCAAGGTCATATGGCAGCTCTATTTTTAGCTTCTTAAGGAAACTCCACACTGTTTTCCATAGTAGCTGCATCAATTCACATTCCCACTAACAGTGTATTAGGATTCCTGTTTCTCCATATCCTTGCCAACATTTATAATTTGTAGACATTTGTTTTTAGTCTTTTTGATAGGTCAAAGGTAATATCTCATTGTGGTTTTGAACTATTTTTATTATCATAGTACTTTGATGATTATAATTTTGTAATATAATTTGAAGTCACAGAGTGTCATACCTCCCACTTTATTCTTGATTTTATATCCTGCAACTTTACTATATTCATTGATTAGTTCTAGTAATTTTCTGGTGGAATCTTTAGGGTTTTCTACATAGAGGATCATGTCATCTGCAAACAGTGAGAGTTTTACTTCTTCTTTTCCAATTTGGATTCCTTTTATTTCTTTTTCTGCTCTGATTGCTGTGGCCAAAACTTCCAAAACTATGTTGAATAGTAATGGTGAAAGTGGGCACCCTTGTCTTGTTCCTGACTTTAGAGGAAATGCTTTCAATTTTTCACCATTGAGGATTATGTTTGCTGTGGGTTTGTCGTATATAGCTTTTATTATGTTGAGGTATGTTCCTTCTATTCCTGCTTTCTGGAGAGTTTTTATCATAAATGGATGTTAAACTTTGTCAAAGGCTTTCTCTGCATCTATTGAGATAATCATATGGTTTTTATTTTTCAAATTGTTAATGTGGTGTATTACGTTGATTGATTTGTGGATATTGAAGAATCCTTGCATTCCTGGGATAAAGCCCACTTGGTCATGGTGTATGATCTTTTTAATGTGTTGTTGGATTCTGATTGCTAGAATTTTGTTAAGGATTTTTGCATCTATGTTCACCAGTGATATTGGCCTGTAGTTTTCTTTTTTTGTGGCATCTTTGTCAGGTTTTGGTATTAGGGTGATGGTGGCCTCATAGAATGAGTTTGGAAGTTTGCCTTCTTCTGCAATTTTCTGGAACAGTTTGAGTAGGATAGGTGTTAGCTCTTCTCTAAATTTTTGGTAGAATTCAACTGTGAAGCCATCTGGACCTGGGCTTTTGTTTGCTGGAAGATTTCTGATTACAGTTTATTCTTTATTCACAAGATTGCTTTGGCTATTTGGGGTCTTTTGTGGTTCCATAAAAATTTTAGAATAATCAGTTCTACTGCATGAAAAATGTTATGGGTGTTTTAATAGGGATTATATTATATCTGCAGGTTGCTGTGGGTGGAATGGATATTTTAGCCATATTCGATCCTGAACTTTTGTTTGTTGGGAGCTTTTTAATCACAGATTCAATTTCAGTACTTGTATTTGGTCTGTTCATTTTTTTTTTTTTATTTCTTCCTGGTTCAGTCTTGAAGGATTGAACCTTTCTAAGAATTTGTCCATTTCTTCTAAGTTGTCCATTTTATTGGCATATAGTTGCTTGTAGTAGTCTTTCCCTGGAGAAGGAAATGGCAACCCACCCCAGTGTTCTTGCCTGGAGAATCCCAGGGACGGGGGAGCCTGGTGGGCTGCCATCTATGGGGTCGCACAGAGTCGGACACACGACTGAAGTGACTTAGCAGCAGCAGTAGTCTTTTCCAGTTCTTTGTATCTCTCTGGTGTTGGTTGTAGCTTCTTCTTTTTCACTTCTAATATTTTTTGATTTGTGGTTTCCATAAAAGGAGCTTTGTGCTTCCTGTACCCAGATATCTATTTCCTTCTTCAGATTTGGGAAGTTTTCAGCCTCAATTTTATGAAATACATTTTGATCTTTTTCACTCTATTCTTCTGAAGCCTCTATAATGCACACATTGATGCACTTGATGCTGTCTCCTCAAACTTTTCCCATTTTGTAGATTTATTTTTATTTTTGCTGTTCTGATTGGGAGATTTCCATTATTTTATCTTTTAGATCACTTCTGTGTTCCGTATCACTATTTGCTGTTGTGCACCTTCTATTGTCTTTCTCACTTAAGTTATTATATACTTAATTTCTGATCTTTAAAAATATTTTCTAGTGCCTTATTAAAATGTTCACTGTGTTCATCTAACTTTTTTCCCCCAAATTCAGTTAGTATTGTTATTACCAATGCTTTGAACTTTTTATTAGGTAAATTATTTATCTGTTTCTTTAGTTTTTTCAGAGTTTCTCTCTTGTTCTTATATTTAAAACAATTTTTCTGTCTTCTCATCTTGCTTAACATTCTCTGTCTTTATGAAATTATGTAAAATAGTTTCCTATCCAGGTCTTGAAGGTGTGTCCTCCTGTGGGAGCATTTTTATACAGTCCTGTTCCCAGTGGCTACTGTGGGAGAGCTGGATCTGACAAGAACACGTCACATCTGCCTGCAGGGGGTGCTAGAAGCTAAACCCTTGATAACAGTTGTGGCTGGAGAAGGAGGGGCTGGACCTGAAGGATGTGTGAGCCAGGGATTCTCAGCTGCTCAGTGGCCAGTACCCTCCTACAGGGAGGCAGGGATGGGTCCCAAATTACTGGAGCAAAAGCCCTGAAAGCTGGGTCCAAGCTGTCTCCATTTCCTCTGCTCTGCTCGCTTAGAGCACTGGCACATTTACCCTAGAGGGTAGCAGTTCTCAAGCATGAGGGGCCAGAACCGGTGCCTGGTACAGGCCAGGGCCCATCCTGGGCTACTCCTGGCACACACCAGTCAAAGTTTCAGACCACTCCCAGTCTGCCACCTCCATAAATGCCAGCAAGGGTGGTCCTCTCCCCATTTGGATGCCATGCTGGGTTTTACCCAGCTCTGTCCCTCAAAACTGCACACTCTCCTTGGCATCAGTGGACATTGCCCTCGTGGGAATCTGTTCCACAGAGCAAAAATGGTTGGCATAGGAACTTGGCTCAAGTTGAAATATGCCCTAGGGTGGTCATAGGAAATCAGCCAGAGTCCTGATCCACTTCAAACTGCTTCCTTTGCTTTGTGTGGAAAGCAAGCAAGTTTGTGTGTCCTCTTCAGGACTTCCTGGTGGCTTAAATGGTAAAGATTCTGCCTGCAGTGCAGGAGATCTGGGTTAGATCCCTGGATCAGGAAGATCCCGTAGAGAAGGGAATGACAACCCACTCTGGGATTCTTGCCTGGAGAATTTCATGAGCAAGGGAGCCTGGCGGTCTACAGTCCATGGGGTGGCAAAGAGTCGGACATGACTGAGCTATCAGCTAATAAAAACCAGTTTTAAGATTTTCAGGTATTTTGTGATATGATTGATAAGCACAGAAATCACTAAAATTAAATTTACAGTAAAATAAGTTAAATAAGTTACATTACATTAAATATAGTTAAATAAGCTACATTACAAACAAAAATAATGAGTACTCAAAAGTCATGTCTTCTTAACTATTTTAATACATTTTACTCTCAGCTATGCTCTTGAAATTATTTATATCTATTGTATCCATTGGAGAAGGGAATGGTGACCCACTCTAGTATTCTTGCCTGGGAAATCCCATGGACAGAGGAGCCTGGCAGGCTGCAGTCCCTGGGATCACAAAGAGTCAGACACGACTGAGAGACTAACAACACAATTGTATCCATGGTCTGGATATGCTATTCAATGGTGTGCTACTGCAAATCTTTTCAGCTCCAACTTCAGTGATGCCACAATGCAACTAGAAATCAATAATTGTGAAAGTGTTCATACCATGGAAATAAATCAACAAACTCTAAAATAAAACTTTCATTTGTACCTTTCATCCCTGGAAATCTGGTTGTTAAATATTTACCAGCAACCAATGAACATATTATTTCTTTAGGACTTCCTCTTCTTTCTCCAAGACATGTCCAAATATAACATAAAACTGTATTTGTCTATCATCCATTTTCCCATGATCATGGAAAAATAAAAGAAAAATCTATCACAATCTACCTGTTCCATATTTACTGAATGATGATAATCTTGGTACCATCCAGTGATATTGATGCTGTGGAGGCTATAAGTAAGTAAGTGAAGTTGCTCAGTCATGTCTGACTCTTTGCGACCCCATGGACTGTAGCCTACCAGGCTCTTCTGTCCATGGGATATTCCAGGCAAGAATACTGGAGTGGGTTGCCATTTCCTTTGAGGACAAATAAAATATAGTCCCTGCCATTATGGAGGGGGCACAGATAGATATTCAAGTATACACTGCTCCAGTATTGAAAATAATACACATTTATATAAGACTGCTTGGGGCATCCCAGGGGGTGCAGCCTGCCAATGTAGGAGATACAAGGGACATGGGTTTGATCCCTGGGTTGCAAAGATCCCCTGAAGTAGGTTACAAAGAATTGGATACGACTGAACACGACACATCCAAGATTGTTTAATGTATAAAGTGTCTTTGTAAGCAATCTTTCTCATTTGATTCTCACAAACCTCAGGAAGCAAACCAGCAAACTGGTATTATAAGTCTCAACAGAGATCAAGAACAACGCAGAGATAAAAGTAAAATCCAATCTACCTCCTTTAACTATGTGACCTGTGCCACTTGTATTCTCTACTGCTAAAAAAAAATTTTAGGGAGGATTTCCAAATTTCATCTACTAGACTCAATAAAACTATACCTGGATACACTGAGCTTTTCCAAGAAAACCTCAAATGCCTATTATGGCAATCTTAAAATTATCCATCTGTTTTACAAAGTACAAGCACACAATGATTCTCTAACTCTGGATTCTCATAGCCGGGACCGGTGGATTGACAGAAGACACACACACGGCTACCCTTAAATCTGACTGTGCTTCGAGTATCTGGACATTGAAGGACACATATAGTCTCCAGTCCCGAATAAAAATCTATGAAGTGAAAACAGTCTTTCAAACAGGACTGCTAAAAGAGACAAGATGCATCTGATGGCAGTGAGGAAGAGACAGGCTGTAACAGCGTGAAGAGAACCGCAGGAAGAAAATAATCCTTGAGAAGCCAAAAGCTCAGTCAGATTGATGATTTTAAATTGGAAAGGGAAAATATGTCACTTGCAAAAAATTGAATCAATCTGTATTTTTGTTTTTAAAGAATGTTCAGTAGATTTCTGTGGGAAAAGTTATACAAAGGTTCAAAGAGACATGGTTGCATAGTTTCACACCAAATCAATCCAAATATATTCCAGATAATTTAGTATAAGTTGATTAATACCACTGTAAATGTAAATGCAACAAATAGAAAATTCATACAAAGGAAAAATGGAGTCAGTTATTCTTGTTATTTTATTTTATTTTTTTAAATGTATCCTTATCCTCTTTCTCCTTTTGTAGCCTTAACTTTTTAAACTTTATCTCTTGATTTGATCATTATATAGAACACGACTATAAAATATACTTTAGTTTCTAGTTGACTCAGTACCCAAGAGATTATTGGACATATGCAGCAAATATGTCATGTTATGACATCAAAACATTTCTTTTTTCCACAGCTTAAAAAGCAATTGATAATCCAAATCTATCAATAAGGAAGATGAGGTTTTTTTCATGGACTCTCCAATAAGTTTTCTCTCCTTAGACAAAAGACTTAAGAAATTTCACTTGATGGGGAAGAAGGGAATGCAGTATAAAAAGAAATGTGAATGAGATAATCTAAGTAATGCTTTCTGTTTGTAGAGTACCTTTGTTTATTTACTTTGCTTTATTTCAGTCCTTCTTCTATATCTGTATTATCATCCTCTTTTCCTTTAGCTCCAAAATTCTGCTTTATAATCTAAAGGGTATATGACTTCATTGAAAATTATGCCAGGGATGAGCCAATACTAAAGTGGTTAGTGGATAGACTCTCTCAGGGGTGTGGGAGCAGAATGAAACTTTGATAACTACATCGGCAGATAGGCAGCAAGCCTGCAGAGCATAATGGTAAAGCGCAGACTTTGGAGCCTGTCTAGTCAAGGCTATGTTTTTTCCATTAGTCATGTATGGATGTGAGAGTTGGACCATAAAGAAAGCTGAGCGCCAAAGAATTGATGCTTTGGACGATGGTGTTGAAGACTCTTCAGAGTCCCTTGGACTTCAAGGAGATCCAACTAGTCCATCCTAAAGGAAATCAGTCCTGAACATTCATTGGAAGGACTGATGTTGAAGCTGAAACTCCAATATTTTGGCCACCTGATGCAAAGAACTGACTCATTTAAAAAGACCCTGATGTTGGGAAAGATTGAAGGTGGGAGGAGAAGGGAACGACAGAGGATGAGATGGTTGGATGGCATCACTGACTCAAAGGACATGAGTTTGAGTAAGCTCTGGGAGTTGGTGATGGACAGGGAAGCCTGGCGTGCTGCAATCCATGGGGCCTCAAAGCGTCAGACACGACTGAGTGACTGAACTGAACTAAGACTACCCTTAGTTAAATGTTTCCTCATCTGTAAAAAAGGGCCAATAAGTGTACCAATTTTAGGAGGATTAAATAGTTAATACCTATAAAAATTCCTATAACTACCAGAGCATAGCCAATTCCATATAAATTATATATAGTCATATATATATACACACATACACACTGCAGCCATGACATTAAAAGACGCTTACTTCTTGGAAGGAAGGTTATAACCAACCTAGATAGCATATTCAAAAGCAGAGACATTACTTCGCAAACAAAGGTCTGTCTAGTCAGATCAGATCAGATCAGATCAGTTGCTCAGTTGTGTCTGACTCTTTGCAACCCCATGAATTGCAGCACGCCAGGCCTCCCTGTCCATCACCAAGGCTATGGTTTTTCCTGTGGTCATGTATGGATGTGAGAGTTGGACTGTGAAGAAAGCTGAGCACCGAAGAATTGATGCTTTTGAACTGTGGTGTTGGAGAAGACTCTTGAGAGTCCCTTGGACTGCAAGGAGATCCAACCAGTCCATTCTGAAGGAGATCAGCCCTGGGTGTTCTTTGGAAGGAATAATGCTGAAGCTGAAACTCAAGTACTTTGGCCACCTCGTGGGAAGAGTTGACTCATTGGAAAAGACTCTGATGCTGGGGAGGAGAGGGGACGACAGAGGATGAGATGGCTGGATGGCATCACTGACTTGATGTACATGAGTGTGAGTGAACTCTGGGAGTTGGTGATGGACAGCGAGGGCTGGTGTGCTGAGATTCATGGGGTCACAAAGAGTCGGACACGACTGAGTGAGTGAACCGAACTGAACTGATACAATACACACACACCAGTTAATGCCATATAAATTATATATTTATATAGATAATGACATGTAAATTATATATGTAGATATAAAAGTCAATCATCATATATATGTATATGGATAGTCATATAATTTGCAATAACCATTTAAAATGAAAGTTGAATTTAATCAAATCAATAATTTTATTTTAGAATTAGGAGAGAAGTAAGAATATAATGATATTTGCCTCATCACTTTTAGAGATTAATATCCTGACCTAGGGGCTATAGGAGGCCATAAGCTTTAAATGAAATTCATGAAAACTTTTCAAATAAGGGCATTAATTCTTTTATTAGTTACCAATGATGCATGAAAATGACCTAAAAACTGCGACTTAAGCCTAATCATTTCTTACCTCTCACAGTTTCTATGGGTTAGATGTTCAAAATCAACCTAGTTGGATCTCTAATTAGGATGTCTAATTAGCAGATAGTGAAATGTCTGCTCAGGCCGAAATCATCTGAAAGCTCAGCTGGTGCTAGGAGCCCACAGGTGGTTCACACAAGGATGGCAAACTGGTACAGGTGTGGCTTTTAGCTCCCCTCCACAAGGGCTTCTTCACAGGGCTACTTGAGGATCCTCAGGCTGTACGCTAGCTTCTCCTAGACATAGCAAGAGCCCCCAAAGAAATATGCAATGCCTTTCAAGGCCAAATTTCAGAAGATACATTGTCATTTCTGTCACATTCTATTACTCATATGGGTCACATCAGGTACAGTGTGTGAGGGGCCTACTCAAGACCATAAATAACAGGAAGCAAGGGTCTTGGGAGCCATTTTCTAGGATGGCTATCACACTAATAAATGATCATTTCTCCTAAGGGCTGATTTTGACATGTGATCTACCCATCTGGTCTATACTGTAGGACAATATAACCATTTCTGAATAAACATTTATTGAAGACTTACATGTCAAGCAAAATGTTACATATTTGGTTCCATGAATCAAAGAAAACAAAGATGCAGGAGTGTTGAGAAGCCAGATGCTTTTACAATAATCCAGCAGAGTTGGTGACGCAAAATACTGGACAGTACCAGTAAAAAGAGGAGACATCTTGCTTGTTATCTCATGACTTTGGTTAGTTTAAGTTAGTCCCTCAGATTTTGAGTGATTCTAAGTTAAGGTATAAAGTTTAGAGCCTGGTTATAAGGAAACAATCACTCTACAGAATAATGGCAATCCCACCAAGTCAGAAATACATTCTGAGGCTTGGGCTCAAAACTCAGAGAAGAACCAATGTGTTCATCAGATCAGATCAGATCAGATCAGTCACTCAGTCGTGTCCAACTCTTTACGACCCCATGAACTGCAGCACGCCAGGCCTCCCTGTCCATCACCAGCTCTCGGAGGTCACTCAGACTCACATCCATCGAGTCAGTGATGCCATCCAGCCATCTCATCCTCTGTCGTCCCCTTCTCCTCCTGTCCCCAATCCCTCCCAGCATCAGAGTCTTCTCCAATGAGTCAACTCTTTGCATGAGGTGGCCAAAATACTGGAGTTTCAGCTTTTGCATCATTCCTTCCAAAGAAATCCCAGGGCTGATCTCCTTCAGAATGGACCGGTTGGAAGGTGTTCATACGAACCTACAAAGAGTAATGACTGACCGTGACTGAATTCACCAGGGTGTCATATGCAGGAAGTGAAGGAAAAAGAACTTACATTTTTGAAGGGTTATCATATGGAAGGAAAAAGGAACTATAAGTCACTTGGAGATGGATTTCTGTTCAATAAGGATAATTTTAAGGTGATTTGATTGGCTATAGCTTACATGGTTGCCTTATTTGGAAAAGCCTAGCTGGCTGTTTGTGATTGGTTGTCCTTGTTTCTTTTTCTGATTCAAGTGCCTTGACATTGGCTTGGGTTTTGATTTGCTTATGCAGACCACCAAAGTATTAAAGCCAACTCAGTTGAATGGTCTCATTTAATTTTTATGTAATTCTGTATATCATCTATCTAAATGTATAGATACATTACATATAATATATTATATATATATTATATATATATATATATAGAGAGAGAGAGAGAGAATAGATATATGGCCCTTGCATGTTCCCTGTATGTTCCACCATTTGTTTTAAAAACAATAAAATGAAATTTAAGTATGCATTATGAAACTATAGGAGCTGAACTTCTTATGACAATCAAGCCAATTCTCCAATGCATTCAGAGATACATACTATGTTAGTAAAATAAAAAACTTCAGAAAACTTATGTGGCACAAGTTTCATTTACAATAAAGATTGGACTCCCTGCCAAACTTGTCTTTCAGAAATCTAGTAAATGAGACAAAGACTTCTCCAGATTCTCTGACACCAGGCTTACACAGTATCTCCAATTTCAGAAAGGGGAGCGAGGGTAGAGTTACTTGGATTGCAGCATAGCTGCTAAATGGACCTGAACTGCGATCATCTTCTAATAAAAATGTCATTAGCACATTTCAAATGGGAAGATACCTAATATCACTTCACAATTCCTATTTTAATTACCTTTTTCCTCCTCAAAATTCTAATGAAATGATTTTGCATTTACATATCTTTAATGATGTTTCAATCACCCATTATGAATATAGGCAATTTGCAACTTTTATTTAACATACTCATATGTGCACTGTTTATGAATTCCAACGTTTATTAGATAATTGACTAATTAAATCTTGTTTAGAGCTGAATTTGTTAAGCATGCCCCATAGACTTCATTTTATTCCACTTCAATTTGAAAGGCCTCCATGTTCTCTACCTTAAAACTCTGAATAAAAAGCCCTTATCTTCTAAGAGTTGTGGATTCCCACCAAGTTGATAAATGCATTTATCCTCTTTCACTAACATCCCATGGATAATAAATATTAACAGCAGTAAGTCTTCATAGGATATTTGAAGTCACCTGGGTGGTATCATTTACTGACTCTTGGGGTTGCAATGGTATGAGGGCAATTAAATGTTGCTTTCTCCCAGGCCACTACACCAGAAGATTCTGGTTCATCGTTTAGAAATTCTTTTATTTAGTTTATAAACAGACATGACATTATGATAATCACTGAGGTTATGTAAGATATTTAGAAAGATAAGAAGGCAAGAGTCTTTGGAGAAATAAGTCTGAAAGTGCTGTGGTTTCTTTGCTTTGCTTTTATAGAATATAAGATTCCATGTTTCTGTAAGTATTAAGGGGAATTTGTCAAGCCTGGATAACTAATTCCATATTTAAACGTATTTAATTATCCAATACACAGCTGATTTTCTAAACTGTCCACACTGAATTTGCTGAATAAATGTTACAAATGAACTATATGAGGAATGATTGAAGTATTTAAAAATGCAAATACTTTCATATCTTGAGAGAAGAATAAGTGAAACTGGAAACAATAATAGAATTTCTTAATAGTTTTCTCCTGAAATTTTTCCTGCTGATTAGACTAATGACATCAAGAGACATCCCCAGCGACTATCTATCACTTAACACCAGTCTATTTCTTACAGACCAGCTGAAACAGCTTTTATAGAGAGAAGACACAGTGTTCTTTGATCACTGCAAGTAACATCAGGGTCACATCAAATGTTCATTGGGGGCTTTGAATCCTCTTAAGATTAGACATACATTTTCAAACAGTATCAGACTTCCAACTTCTATTAATTTTTTTCTTTTATAAATGCCATATTCCCACCAACTATACCAAGCCATAATAATTTCAGTCACTGTCATTTTTTTAGACATGTTATCTTCTAGTATTTATATCTGCCAGTAGATATTGTGAAGAATTATTTTGAAGGACTCCATGTGGAATGGGATCATGGGTAAAGACAGGTACACATCCACCTAAGATCATGTTTATGTTAAAATGTGAGAAATAATTGTATGATAAGCCATGTCCCCTCAGCAGTCCTTGAGAATACATCTGAATGCCTCAACCAGTTTGCAGACTTTTGTTTTTATTTATTTTTAACTTCCTTTATAATTAATGTTTTTCCAGTTATCCATTATTGCTGGATCTGGTGGGCTGCTGTCTATGGGGTCGCACAGAGTCGGACACGACTGAAGCAACTTAGCAGCAGCAGCAGCAGCAGACATCTTATGATTAGTTCAAAGTTTTTGACACTTAAAGAATGCTTACCACAATGTAAGCAGAGTTGCTTTTGTTCACTATCTGTAGTACTTGATTTACTTATATCAGCTTTTTCTTTTCCAAATGAGAATTCTTGCTCTAATTCTAGAACTTCATAAGTGATATGTTGTTAAATATCTCTTTATGGGAAACCTTACAAAACTATAGTTAATTATCCTCAAATATCTATTTGTGTATCTCAACAATATTGCCACTGGTGTTTAGTGAGTCAATTCTACCTTATTTAAAAATGTATGTTTATTTTTCCTTTTTGATAATCTATAAAATATTTAATGTGTATTACTTGCTTAGTCACGCCCGACAGTTTGCATGGACTGTAGCCCTCCAGGCTCCTCTGTCCATGGAATTCTCCAGCCAAGAATACTGGAGTGGGTTGCCATTTCCTTCTCCAGGGGCACTTCCTGACCCAGGGATCAAATCCAGGTCTCCTGCACTGCAGGCAGATTCTTTACCACCTGAGATATAGGGATATAGTAGTCCTTCACTAAATATAAAAGCAAACTAAACAGTTCATCTAATCTCAATAAGTTCATAGTATAAAATGTAAAAGTAAGTATAATAATTCTCAGAAAAGAAAATATATCTTAAATACATATAGAGTGAACGGGAAATCTTCCAACTTCTTGTTCCCATTTGAAAAAATTAAGTAAGAATACTGGAATATTCAGCTTTTAGATGTAACATCTTACAAGTAGATGGCTTAGTCAAGCCATGTATCAGGAGAAAGATCCTTTCAGGCAGAGGGAACATAAATTGGGAATAGACATAAAGTAAGAAACTGACAACAGAGAAGTTGTCTGTAGTATAGTTGGATATTGTTAGATCTAAGATGATGGTATCCTAGAGGAATGCAAACTTCAACCAACCTTTCAGGTTTTGTGAACAGAATGCGAACTACTACTCACAAAACCCTTTGTAAAAGATGTTCAGAGATTGAGAGAAATAATGAATGTATAAGTATAGTAAAGTAAAAGTGAAAGTTGCTCAGTCGTGTCTGACTCTTTGTGACCCCATGGACTATGGCCTACCAGGCTCCTCCGTCCATGGGATTCTCCAGGCAAGGATACTGGAGTGTGTTGCCATTTCCTTCTCCATATATGAGTATATATATATTCATATATATCTATATATAGATATATACATTCATATATATGAATATACATATTTATGTGAATATATGCATATATATAATGTATATATATGTTTTATATATATATATATAATTTATAGTAAATCATTTATGGTTCAGCAAAAGCAACTGAGACAATTAACTCCTAGGTGCATGTAAGAATCATGCAGGAATATCTCTGAAACACTATAGCATTGTAAAACTTCCTTTTTGAAACAGGTAACAAGTTTAGAGGAAACATATCAGCTTTCTTCCCTTGATAAGAGCATCATAACTCTTCATGGCAAATTTATTCCTGCTGTGTATAAATAACTCTTTTTATAATAACTGTGTATAAATGTGCTCATTTATAGATTGGTTCCACAAATTTTTCTTAAGTATCTACAATATACACTGCACACTTGTGAAAACAGTTATTAAACACACACATATGCACAACTGAATATAATACATTTTGAAATAGTTTGCAAAACATCTGGGAGAGAGAAAATCATGGGAAAATATACATGAAAGAAATAATATTTATTATCCTGAGTGCCTGATAGAGTTCAGTTAAAGAAGTCATTTTTCTGCTGGGAAATTAAAATGAAGTCATGAGTGAGAGGTTCTACAGAGACTAGTTGTTGCCATTGTAATTATTGTACATTAATTCAGGCTTCAAAAAGACATCTACTGATACCTATCAAGCATGATACAAAAATTCTTTAAGTATTTTTATTATCTTGATTTTTAAAAAAATGTTCCAAAAGTATTTCCCCTTGAGACATACTTCTCTTATTCCATCTTAAATTTCACACGCCTCACATCCAGAGTATCCACACAGTTAACATCCCTAAAGGGATCAACAACTGAATTAACTTGACAAAAATCAGAACAGATATTCAGACTCATTGAAGCCAAATGAAAACAGCTCTAAATGATTGCTCTCCTTTTAGCCACCATGGACAAGTCCTGTTGCTTTGAAGAAAAATAAGTGTAGCCCTCTTTCTTCAAGCAAAAAGTCCATTTAAAATCCAGTGATATAGTTTTGGTTGGGTCCCCATTGATGGCTCAAGCCTTTCCCAGGAAGTTCTAGGATTCTAAATGCAAATTGCCATGCTACAGAAAACATACTAGCATCTGCCTAGCGGAATTCTAAAACAAGCATATTTTTTCTTTTCTTGTTGGACAAATGAGGTATTAGAGAGGGAACTAAAGGCCATCCTGTAAAAAAAAAATCTGTTTTCAAGAGAAAGTCCATGTGACAACTGTTCAGTATTCTTAGCAAAATGAGGAGCTTTGCATATTTAGACAACTGGTCAATCCTCTAGGACACTTTCTTCCTGCTGCCTATAATTTATATGTTGCTATAATTTATTAATGTCCAATGAAGTGATGGACACAGTCACGGGCAGCTCTTAATATCACTAATCTACACTTTATAGACAAAGAAACTGAGATTCAGGGGGTTTGGATGACTAGCCTAACAGCAACTAGCAGAAGTTAGCAGGGCCTTCTCTGGTATCTCAGTGGTAAAGAATCCACCTGACCATGCAGAAGATGCAGGCTCAGTCCCAGATCTGGGAAGATCCCCTGGAGAAGGAAATGGCAACCTACTCCAGTATTTGCCTGGGAAATAACCTGGACAGAGGAGCCTGGCGGGCTATAGCCCATGTGGTCACAAAAGAGCTGGACACAACTTAGTAACTAAACAACAGCAAGAGATCAGAGGAGGGGATTCGGTACTAAGCTGAAATTTTCATACTGACAGTCCATTGGAGTATCCTGGTGAACCCTCACTTTACCTCTTTTAGCTGTCATCCTTCCCTTCCCAAGTGTGTTACTGTGAAAAATGCACTCAAACAGGCCCTGTGGCATAAGAAAATCAAAGAACCCTGGCTTTACAATTCAACCATCTGGCCTAGCGTGGCATGTAAACCTTTTGGATTATACCCTGCTACACCAAACAGAAGCAGTTCTTGGCACTGGCTTCATGAGACAGCTTTGTAACTGCTACACATTTCATGTTAGGAAACAAAGTGAGAATGGAGACTTTTTCAGGTATTTTGGAAAACATTATCTTTACAGAGAGCTCTATCCACATTGCCCACCACAATATAGGAAAGGTTTCTGTAGGTCCTTTCATGTGGGATGGCAGAAAGGCCTTCCCCTCCGAGAAAACAGCATGTAAAAAGCCTGGATGCATGAAAGGCCTTGTCCCATAGATGACGACAGATTTGGTTTTCTGTATTGAAACATGAGGTACTGTTAGAGATCTGGCTGAAAAGAAAATAGGGCCCATTTTGGTCTTTTCCACCTATCTAAAGGGGGGCTGACTTAAACCTGTGATTAATGTGTGGTATGTGTGTATTCATAGCTGAGCATCACAGGTTTTTAAGAGTAGCATGGCCTCATTTGCTTTGGAGAGAAAATTTTTGAGTAGGTGGTGAATTGGAGATGTAAACTATGTATTGCAGAGACTAGGAAGATGGACATAAAAACAGAGTTTGGGTGTTTTGCAGAAATTTGTGCTTAAGCAACTAGGACTCTGCAGTTTGCCAGGACTAAAAAGAACTAATGGTGTATTTTTTAATCTGGCAGAAAAGCATGCCATTAACAAACTTTGCTAGAAATTTATTTTCCTTTTTTACCTCCTGGGAGTCTTTTATACCCTAACATCTTTCTTTCCTTTCCTGAATATAGCCCAAAATTGGCATTAAACTTAGGATGTTTCAACATTTATTTATGTCATGAGTATAACAAGGATTCTGAATTGATAAATGGAACCTTTTTATCTGTTTGGGTTAATCATGTCTTGTTAATAAGAGTTAGTTAGGTGTAGGAAATCTTCAATTATAGAAGATAAATCTACATTCTGAAGATTGAATCTCCTCACTCATAGAGTCTCATCCAATGGTATAAGTTTTCTTGGCCACATAATCAACATACCTGCTTATAGAAAAAATTGAGTTCTACACCGTGAAATTGGAACATAATTGGTAAAATCAATTACTTGAGTAATGTCACAGGAGGATAAAGATCTACCAAGGAAGAAGAAAAGAAATGTGATTCAATAGTGCAAGAATCCATGATATTTCCTTAAAAAAAAAATAAGTTTATACATGGGCTGTCAGTGTTTAATTAAAACACAGTGAAACAGTGCATAACTCTTGATAAGAATTTTCTCATGGCAATTATTTCCCTTACATAGGGTCAGTTGTACATCTTAGGTAAAGTCTTACTCAGAAATTCAATTCTAGAACTATAATACAATTTGCCATACTACAGTTTACCATTTAACAACATAATTTATCTGTGGAAAATAGAAACATTCTTTACTTGTTCTAAGTCACTATCTCCATATGGCACATGAAAACTGTATTACATTGAAATTAGGGCACATAGGATAAAAATGGTGACTCAGACACTAAAGTTCTGCTTGTTCTGAGAAACACAATGCCCCACTCTTTCACTCTTTCCTCATATCTTTTGTTTTAGCTATTACAAATCATGTGTAAGTCCCAAACACACTCATAGTTGACTTCCTACCTTTGCATGGGCTGTTCCAATTTCTTGACACAATCCCTTTAATTGGCTAACTCCTACCCACCTTAGAGATTTTACCAGCAACCACCTGGCTGAGGCACACCTCCTGTCATTTTCAGCACTCCATGTGGTTTCTAATATGATAACTATTCAATATTATAATTCAGATTACCTTGTTCATCTCCACTTTCAGATTTAAAAATATCTAAAAGTAGAGAAATTAAAAGATGTTTATTACTTGGAAGGAAAGTTATGACCAACCTGGACAGCACATTAAAAAGCAGAGACATTATTTTGCCAACAAAGGTCCATCTAGTCAAGGCTATGTTTTTTCCAGTAGTCAGGTATGGTTGTGAGAGTTGGACTGTGAAGAACGCTGAGCACCAAAGAATTGATGCTTTTGAACTGTGGTGTTGGAGAAGACTCTTGAGAGTCCCTTGGACTGCAAGGAGATCCAACCAGTCCATTCTGAAGGAGATCAGCCCTGGGATTTCTTTGGAAGGAATGATGCTAAAGCTGAAACTCCAGTACTTTGGCCACCTCATGCAAAGAGTTGACTCATTGGAGAAGACTCTGATGCTGGGAGGGATTGGGGGCAGGAGGAAAGGGGGATGACAGAGGATGAGATGGCTGGATGGCATCACTGACTCGATGCACATGAGTTTGGGTGACCTCCGGGAGCTGGTGATGGACAGGGAGGCCTGGCGTGCTGCAATTCATGGGGTCACAAAGAGTTGGATACAACTGAGCGACTGAACTGAACTGAAAAGTAGAGAAAGACTTAATTTTACTTCATCTAGAGTTTTTCTTCATAGTAAGAATCAGTTGAATCCATTCCAGTATTCTTCCTGGGATAATCTCATGGACAGAGGAGCCTGGTAGACTACTGTCCACAGGGTCACAAAGGGTCTGACATGAGTGAACGACTGAGTACGCACACACGAGTCAGGTAACTGAATGAATGTACAAAGCAACTGACAGACAGGAGTGAAAGTATGAATAAATAGATGAATATTAACTTAGAAAAAAATCACTTTATATTTATCGGCAATCTCACCTCACATTTAACAAGTTGTGCTACTGACAAGAATCCTCAATGGTTTTATTACTAGTCTAACCCAAGTGGAAACACAGTAGGCATTGGTGTATATTTCCATTAAATTGAACCTTGTTGGATTTAACATATTATCCCAGATCAGTGATAATTAAACTTTAATCTTCACAGTATCACTTGAGTAAAAATGTTAAAATCTCATATTTGTGGTCCTCCCATTATGTTCCCTAACTCAGTTAATCTGGGATATGCTCAAGAATCCTGGAGGAATAAACAGCAAGCCATTCCAGTATTCTTGCCTGGGAAAATCCCATGGACAGAGGAGCCTGGTGGGCTATAATCTATAGGGACACAGAGAATCAGACACAACAGCGATGGAGACACACACACACACGAATGGTCAAGAATTCTGACTTAAAAAAAAAAAAAAAGATACTTCAAGTAAACCTCATATAAGTGATCCAAAAGTCTTATTATAATAAAGACTCTTCTACCATATTATCTTAATTAACTTTTTTTTTTTTTTTGCATTTACTGTCATGGCTAAACTTATTCCACCCTAAAAATATGAGTGCACCCTGCATTTTCTTGTACAAGACACTGATTCTACATAAGAAGTTATATATAATTTTATATATATATATTCACACACATATGTGCATATAATTTTAATCCTCACAATAATAAATCCTTTTATTTAAATCCTCTTTTAAACTTAAGAAGCAAAGCACTAATATTTTCATTGTTTAAGAAATCAGAGAAATTTAAATTCAAAGAAATAAGGAGTAGAACTTGATCTGGGGTAGTCTACTTCCAGAGTTTGTGTCCATTCTTCCATTAGATCCTTGGGAAAGAGAAGGTGTTAGCCACAATAAATCTGTGTCTACTGACAGTACCCCTGGAAGCACTATTATTTATAATAGTCAAAAACACACCAAAATGAATCAACTGATGATGAATCTGAGAAGCACAGCTTTGAACAAAGCCAAAGTCTACACATACGCCCTTGGTCAATCAAGGCAGAGTGTTGTATGTGCCCAGTGAGACAACACATGAAGGAACTACTTGGCACCTACCATGCATCAAACCTTGGTCTTACCAACAATGATCTCATCATTGCAGGCATACAAATGATAATAAGACATTGTACTTGTCTTCATCACTTACAACCTGTTAAGGAAGAAAGATGAGTAAACAAGACATATTATCATGACTGCAAATATGAAGTCCCACATGGACCTTTAGAGAACCCAGAGATTAATACCAACCAGATAGATCAGGATAACTCCATGAAGAAGATAGCATATAAACACAACAGGAATGGTAATAAAGTAGCAACTCCACTTTATTCAAGTCTCAACTCTGTGAATCTGTGAGGTTTTCTGTCTAGTGAACTCCCTCAACAGGATGAAGCTAAGGATTCAATTTCATGTTAATTGCATTAAATCCCAGAAGACTAGGAAAATTGCAAATTCAGTCCCTGAAGTGAAAAGACTGTACTAGTATCAGTCTTCATGCTTAACTGAAGCAAATACAAAATCCACTAATTAGCAGAGGCAAAAAGAATAATTTAGGACTTTATTTAATTGAAAGCTCATAACTTACAACACAACAATTATTTAATTAGATCATCCTTATATTAATCTCTCTCCCTCATACTTACAAATTCCATCAAGTTAGCTCACCGTACTTAGGGACTTAATAAAGTTTTCTGAACTCGTTTTTGAAGGAATAACCATTGTTCTACATATTTAGGAATTGAGTTCTACAGATTCTACTTTGAGTACCCAATATAAAGGGAAAAACTGAAGGATAAGCGTAAAACGGGATTTCAATATTTGACTGCTATTTATTCTTCCAAAATGTCCTATCCTCAACCTCTTAACTTTTGTAGTGGAGTTGTAAGTTATTTGAACTCTAATTGTTAAAAATATAAACATATTTTCCAACAGAGGCAACTTCGCTTTGCCCATAAATACCTGAAGTAAAGTCAAAATTGCTCAGTCATATCCAACTCTTCGCGACCCCATGGACAGTAGCCTGACAGGCTCCTCTGTCCATGGAATTCTCCAGGCCAGAATGCTGGAATGGGTAGTTGTTCACTTCTCCAGGGATCTTCCCAACCCAGGATTGAACCTGGGTCTCCCACATTACAGGTGTATTCTTTACCATCTGAGCCACCAGGGAAGCCCTAAATACCAGAAATATATATGGAATTATCTTTAGTGACCTTTTGCATAGAGAATGTTCCAAGGAAAAGCAACTTCTCTGTAATATATGGCACATTTGCCAAGTTCTTTGATGTTCAATCCACTGTTGGTGCTCTCCTATATGTCCATGTTGATATTTCTTATGTTTTAACCATATATTAGTGAGCATTTGCTTCCCAGGTTGCGCTAGTGGTCAAGAATCTGCCTGCCAATGCAGAAGACACAAGAGAGTCCCTGGGGTGGGAAAATCCTCTGGAGGAGGGCATGGCAACCCACTCCAGTATTATTGCCTGGAGAGTTCCATGGACAGAGGAGACTGGCGGGCTATAGTTCATCGGGTCACAAAGAATCAGACACAACTGAAGCGACTTAGCACACATGCACGCACTCAGTGAACATTTGTGTGTACAAATCAGTGTGTCAGTTGCTCAGTATAACCCAAACATAGTTATACTTGCTTGATGTTTATTTTTCTACAGTTACAATATTTTTGATTATTTTTGCCCCATCATTATCACTTTGTAACAGCAAGCATTTTGCCATGGCCTTTGCAGAATTTTTGTCTTCTTTTCACTCACATAACTCTCTCTCATTCTCTTTCTCTCTCTGAGAGGTGTTTGGGATTTAACAATGATCCAAAGATTAATGATGCATAATTATGAAGTCAGTAGGAGGGACCGGGAATTTCAGTTTGCAGGACATTTCAACTAAATATGATAACCATGATGGTTGAGAGTTTGGTTTCAGAGAAGATGCCTGAGAAGAAATGTTGTCTGGGATGAGAAATAATAACTGATTCAATGAGATGAAAGGATAGGAGAATCTGGGGAGTCAAAATGAAGCAGCCCTGCATTGCACTACAGTCCAGGAAAAAGAATAGTGAAGTTTGGCTTATTTGAAAAATCGAATTAAAAAACCTCTGTGATGGGGGAGGGAGGTCCATCAGGGAGGGGATATATAGAGAGAGTTATGACTGATTTGTGTTGTCATATGGTAGAAGCCAACACAATATTGTAAAGCAATTATCTTCCAATTTAAAAAAGAATCTCAAAATGTGCATAGCATGTAAAATAAATAAAAGTGATGCCCAGCAAGAGACAAAATGCACAAATAAATAATGAAGAGATCAGAAGATCAGATCATGGATGACGTCTTACAAGTTTGGACTTGATACCCAAGCAATGGGAAAAATCTTCAATGTCTCTGTAGTCCCCTATTAATTATGTTTATCTCTTGTTCTATTTGTGTGATAGTTATTTGTTGACAAGTATCATCTCCTTTATGCAATATACTCTCTTTTAAAGTATGATTTATATCAGATTCATCACTGTCTTCATCTGCATAGCACAAGACTTAGACTTATGATACATACATTTCTCAATTCAAAGTTGACCTTCATAGGTGTTATCTCATTAAATTCTCATCATAACCTTTTGAGAATGGCTTACTCATTGCTCCCTATCTTCAAATAAATTAACTGATTTACAGAAAAATTAAATCACTGATAAATGGAAAATCTAGGATAAGAAAACTAGGAATTCTGTTGGCAACTTAGAAATGCTTTATATTTATATCAATAATTTAACCACTAGCCACAAGTGATTATTAAGCTCTTGAAATGTGGCTAGTGCAACTGGAAAATAGAATTTTAAATTTTATTTAATTTAAATCAAATTAAATTTAAATAGCCCCCTACCTAGGAACTGCCATATTGGACAGCAAAGCTCTATGTCATGATGTCTCGTCACTATTGCTTATTAAATGGGTGCTAAATAAGCACATGGGTAAACTGGAGGATTATTCCATCATTTTGCTATTTATACACTATTTTGGATTCTATATCAGTTACAGCCTTAAAATATTTTGTTTATAGACCTCAATGAAACCAGTATAATTTTTTACTATGCCAAACCAAAACAAAAGGTTCTTTCATAATTGACTTTCCTCATGAAGACATATATGCCTTAAGTTTTTAGAGCACTGTTGTAACAGGAATTTAACATATTTTAAATGAGTTTATTATATGTCAACTATAAGTTTTTAAAAATTAATAATATTTTTATGAATTTTTTTTTTTTTAGGTTAGCCAGAATATCACATTCTCCATGCATTCTATGACAGGTATGTAAATAAATACATGCTGAGTATATTAGTTTGCTAGGGCTACCATAAGAACCTACCACATATCCACTGATTCAAATAACAGACATTTCTCTTCTCAGAGTTCTGGAGGCTGGGAGTCCAAGACCAAGTTGTCTTCAGGGTTAATTTCCTTTGAGGCTTCTCTCCTTGGCTAGTGGATGGTTATCCCTCTGGGTATACCACTTCTGATGTCACTCTGTATGTCTTTATCTCTTCTTCTTATGAAGATGGAAACTCATTGTAAGACACCTCTTCAAAGACCCTAACTCAAAATACAGTCACATCTGGGGTTGATTAACTCAAAATACAGTTCCTGGGGTTGCTTAAGTCTTCAACATAAGAATTTGGGGAATGGGACACAATTCAGCCCATCATATCATCCTTTTGGACCCTCTATTTCTTTGTTTTTTCCAGGCACCTCTGAAGAGGGGTCTAAGAACAAAATTAGAGAGCATTAAATCATTTTTATAACTATTATGCACTTTTTAAGTGTATAGTCTAAAGCAAGAAGTGCTTGATTCAGACAAAGCACTTATCTTCTTCAAATCTTCATATGAAGAAAATTGGTGGAAAATGCCAGAGGCCAATCATTAATTTCCAATAAGCATTTTAAAGTACAATGGCCTGTAATTTTTTATCAGGGTTTTTAAAATGTAAATCATTTTATTTTCTATATTAAAAATGCAATTATCATTAAAATTAATCCTGCAGGCTAAACATTTTTAAAGTATATTTCTTCCTTCAAATGTACTTCTGATTTTAACATTTGCTTTCTTAGTTTCAACCCATGAAATAATGGAAACTTGCTTCTATGCAAGTAATGTTTTTGTTTTTTTTTTTTTTTTAACTTTTGCAAACTTAAAAGGCACAGGTTGGTAAGTAATGCCATAAAAGACTGGCCTCATACAACACACTGCTGCTGCTGCTGCTGCTGCGTTGCTTCAGTCGTGTTCGAGTCTGTGCAACCCAATAGACGGCAGCCCACCAGGCTCCGTGGTCCCTGGGATTCTCCAGGCAGGAACATTGGAGTGGGTTGCCATTTCCTTCTTCAATGCATGAAAGTGAAAAGTGAAAGTGAAGTCGCTCTGTCATGTCCAACTCTTAGCGACCCCATGGACTGCAGTCCACCAGGCTTCTCCGTCCATGGGATTTTCCAGGCAAGAGTAGTAGAGTGGGTTGTTAGCTCTGGCTTTAATATCTCTTCTCCCTGTGAACAATTAATATGCCTATCCTATGCGCTTATCAATTCCTAACTAAAGTTATATTATTTTATATATCTTTTTAAAATTTCTTTTGGAGGGCTGAAGAAGGCACTATTTGCTGCTTATCTTTATTTTTTTAAGAAAATTTGTTTGATATTTATTAAACTTAATTTCTCCAGCTATGGTTTGGCATTATACAAAGCATCTTAATGACACAGTAGAGTTAAAAACATCCTTACAAATTGAAATGTGATACCCTCGTCTCCAAATATTTTAATTGCCATAAATTTGTTTAAAAATACACATTAAATGCATGTTTGACACTCAAAACTTTCTATAATCTCAACACCACAAAATACATATAATATACTATACAGATGTGGAAAAATCTAGTTAGTATATAATACTTTGCTCACCATTAGCAGCTTTATTGTGGGAAATGCACATACTGACTTATAAATCCTAGCTTTTGAGCCCCAAAGTACCTCTGATATTTTAATGTATTGCCACAAATAAAAATCACAGTATATAATTGAAATTTTGGTTGAAAATGTCAGATGCCTAAATATTTTGGAGAGAAGCAATGTAAAACAAAGATTTGGATCATGTATAAAACAAAAGCATCCTATCAGACACTAACTACCTTTCTGCAGAATCAACAAGGCTTTTCATTTATCAGTGGCATTACCGCCCCTCCAAACATGTACACCCATGGCTGATTCATGTGCATGTATGGCAAAAACCACCACAATTTTGCAAAACAATTAGCCTCCAATTAAATTAAAAAATTTAAAAAAGAATGAGTGAATAAATAAATTCAGATTGTTTCTGGTGCTATTTAAATGCTCCTATTATAGGAAAAGCTCTTTAGTAATCTCTGCTGATGTTCTTCTATTAAAAAAAAGATTTGTTTTATGAAAATGAAGCAGCATTTCTATTTTGAACTTGCAAAGAAGGCTTGAAAAACATTATTATTTGTTTCTTTGGTGTATATAAAACAGTCTGAAGAACTGGTGCCTTCGAAGCTAAAATCTTTTAAGAAGGAAACTTGGAAACAACAATAGCATTCCTAGCATTCAGGTCAGCTTGACTCAGATAATGTTTTTCTTTCAGTTTTTCAGTGCGCATCATTGGAAGAGTGAAATTTTTCCTTTCTAATTTTTAATTAGTACCAAGAGCAAATTCCTCCTCAGTAAAATGATGGCTGTTTTGTCAGTCTTTGAAGCTTACTTGAAAGGGGCCTCCTGATAGTAAAGAATCCGCCTGCAATACAGGAGACCCTGGTTTGATTCCTGGGTTGGGAAGATCCCCTGGCGAAGGAATAGGTACCCACTCCAGTATTCTGGCTTGGAGAATTCCATGGACTGTATAGCCCATGGGGTCTCAAAGAGTCGGACACGACTGAACGACTTTCACTTTCACTTTGGATGCCAACACTATAAGTTGCTATTACAGGTACTGGAAATACAGAAATGGTTAAAAGACAAAATTCCTTTCCCAGTGGAGTATACATTCAAGTCTGGGGAAACAGAAAATATTCACAAAATAAACTTTAAAATATTTATATGTGATATAAAAGTAACAAAACAGAGTGAGGGAATAAGAAATGTTGTAAGGCATTATTTTAAATAGAGTGGAGAGATAAAGTCTTTTTTGGGAGGAGACATTCCAACCAAAACTTTAATAAAGTGACGGAAGAGCTGAGCAGATATTGAAAAATAAGTACTATGTTTTAAAATAGATAAAAATAAATGTAACAAAGGAGTCCTCTGAGAAACTGAATTAAGTGCAATGCATTAAAAATGGTGTAATTTATGAGAGAGATACACATTTACATTGTATATTAGTTTCTTGGGGCTGCAGAACTGAATTACCACAAACTGGGTGGCTTAAAAAAAAACACACACATTTATTGCCTTACAGTTTTGGAGCCTAGAAGTCTGAAATCAAGGTATCAGCATGGGCATACTCCCTTTGACATCTTTCTGATAATTTTCTGGCAATCTTTGGTGATTCTTGGTTTAAAGCTACCTAAAAATTCAAGCTTTACATTTTCTCTGTGTGTCTCTGTCTTCATATGGCATCTCATAAGGATGCCAAATTGCATTAGGGGTCCATTCTACTCCAGTAAAACCTCATCTTAATTAACTACATCTGCAATGACATTTTTTTTTACAAAATTAGGGGCACATTCAGAGGTATCAGCATATCTTTGTGTGTGTGTGTGTGTGTGTGTGTGTGTGTGTGTGATGGAGGGACATGACTCAATGAACAGCATGGTGTTACTGAAAGGGATTTATTTTAAAATATACACATTTAGTTAATTTTTATTGGAGTATAGATGATTCACAGTATTGTGTTAGTTTCAGGAACACAGCAAAGTGAATCAGTTTTGCATGTATCCACTCTTCTTTCCGGAGAAGGCAATGGCACCCCACACCAGTACTTTTGCCTGGAAAATCCCATGGACGGAGGAGCCTGGTAGGCTGCAGTCCATGGGGTCGCTAAGAGTCGGACATGACTGAGCGACTTCACTTTCTCTTTTCACTTTCATTCATTGGAGAAGGAAATGGCAACCCACTCCAGTGTTCTTGCCTGGAGAATCCCAGGGATGGGGGAGCCTGGTGAGCTTCTGTCTATGGGGTCACACAGAGTCAGACACGACTGAAGTGACTTGGCATAGCATAGCATAGCATACTCTTCTTTCAGATTCTATTCTCATATAGGTCATTACAGAGTATTGAGTAGAATTGTCTGTGCCATGCAGTAGGTTCTTATTAGCTAGTCATCCTATATATAGTACTGTGTAGAATTTCTTGAGAGTCTTTTTAAAGGGAAGTCAGAAGAGTTTGGGATGGATAACAGAGGAGATTAATGACTATTTTTCCTTTGGGGGAAATATCTTTTCTGTGTGTGTTAAAAGCAGAATTCTAAGAGGCAAAATAAACCTAGGTCTTCGATAAGTTTTAAGTAAAGTTCTGAAATGATTTTTTCCCCTCATAGGATTAAAAGAAAAGAAGAGCTGTTTTAATTCTGGCCTCTAGATCATTAGAAGTATGTCAAATGAAATATTTTTAACTTGAAGTGTAAGGTTAATTGGGCTTCTCTGGTAGCTCAGCTGGTAAAGAATCCACCTGCAATGCAGAAGACCCAAGTTCGATTCATGGGTTGGGAAGATCCCCTGGAAGAGGGCATAGCAACCCACTCCAGTATTCTTGTGTGGAGAATCCCCATGGACAGAGGAGCCTGGCGGATGACAGTGGGGTTGCAAAAAAGTCAGACATGACTGAGTGACTAAGCATAAGGTTAGTTATGGTAAATGAAAGAAATAGTCTTCTTATGCCGGAAGTTAAGGATGAAGTTAAATCAAATAATGACTGAGAATAATTAAAAACCAAGAATGATATTAAATTATACCTAAATTGCTGGCTTCTTTAAAAGCACATTCATCAACTATCTATAACTCTCTTTTAAGGCTATATTTTTTATTAAAATTTGACTTTTTTTCCTGTTTTTGCATGTGAGTGTATGCATGTGTATGTGTGTGAGTGCCTCTGTGTGTGTGTTTTCCAAATAGAAAAAGGTGAAAAATTATAAGATTACTTTTGAAGTCATGACTATTGAAATATTGAATCTGGTATGGAAGAAAAGTTTGGATACTTGGAGCCAGAAAGTATCAGTTTCTATTCAGCCGTCACATATCTGTCTGTTCTTGGAAAACTTAGCTTATCATCTGCAATTAAATCATTCATTTGTCAGGACTGGTCAGAGGATTAAATAAGATAACAGAAATACAGCACCTACCCCTAATGTAACTTATGTAAGTCATGAATGTTAATTCTCTTTATCTCTAGTAAAATTTTACTCTGCTGCTGCTGCTTCTAAGTCGCTTCAGTCGTGTCCGACTCTGTGCGACCCCATAGATGGCAGCCCACCAGGCTATCTCGTCTATGGGATTCTCCAGGCAAGAACACTGGAGTGGGTTGCCATTTCCTTCTAATTATAGCCAAATTGCCAACGAGGAAATGATTAGGCCAATGTAATCATATAAGAAATTGATTATAAGCCATCTCTGTATATTTCAAACTGCCTAGAAAAATTCTCCATTTCAGTTACCTGTTGAAAGAGTGAATGATTATAACAGAAACTGACTCCAGCAAAAATAGGTCCCTTATCCATTCATCTGCTGATGGACATCTACGTTGCTTCCATGTCCTGGCTATTGTAAACAGTGCTGCGATGAACATTGGGGTACATGTGTCTCTTTCAATTCTGGTTTCCTCAGTGAGTATGCCCAGCAGTGGGATTGCTGGGTCATAAGGCAGTTCTATTTCCAGTTTTTTAAGGAATCTCCACACTGTTCTCCACAGTGGCTGTACTAGTTTGCATTCCCACCAACAGTGTAAGAGGGTTCCCTTTTCTCCACACCCTCTCCAGCATTTATTGCTTGTGGACTTTTGGATAGCAGCCATTCTGACTGGCGTGAAATGGTACCTCATAGTGGTTTTGATTTGCATTTCTCTGATAATGAGTGATGTTGAGCATCTTTTCATGTGTTTGTTAGCCATCTGTATGTCTTCTTTGGAGAAATGTCTATTTAGTTCTTTAGCCCATATTTTGATTGGGTCATTTATTTTTCTGGAATTGAGCTGTAGGAGTTGCTTGTATATTTTTGAGATTAGTTGTTTGTCAGTTGCTTCATTTACTATTATTTTCTCCCATTCTGAAGGCTGTCTTTTCACCTTGCTTATAGTTTTCCTTTGTTGTACAGAAGCTTTTTAAGTTTAATTAGGTCCCGTTTGTTTATTTTTGCTTTTATTTTCAATATTCTGGAAGGTGGGTCATAGAGGATCTTGCTGTGATGTATGTCAGAGAGTGTTTTGCCTATGTTCTCCTCTAGGAGTTTTATAGTTTCTGGTCTTACATTTGGAACTTTAATCCATTTTGAGTTTATTTTTGTGTATGGGTAAGAAAGCTGTGGTACATATACACAATGGAGTATTACTCAGCCATTAAAAAGAATACATTTGAATCAGTTATAATAAGGTGGATGAAACTGGAGCCTATTATACAGAGTGAAGTAAGCCAGAAAGAAAAATACCAATACAGTATACTAATGCATATTTATGGAATTTAGAAAGATGGTAACAATAACCCTGTATACGAGACAGCAAAAGAGAAATTGATGTATAGAACAGTCTTGTGGACTCTGTGGAAGAGGGAGAGGGTAGGATGATTTGGGAGAATGGAATTGAAACATATATAATACCATATATGCAACGAGTTGCCAGTCCAGGTTCGATGCCCGATACTGGATGCTTGGGGCTGGTGCACTGGGATGACCCAGAGGGATGGTACAGGGAGGGAAGTGGGAGGAGGGTTCAGGATGGGGAACATGTGTATGCCTGTGGTGGATTCATGTTGATATATGGCAAAACCAATACAATATTGTAAAGTTAAAAAATAAAATATAAAAAAAATTTTGCACAATTTAAAAAAAATTAAAAAGTAAAATAAAATAAAAAAGTAGGTCCCTTATTCCTCAGGGACTTTTAAAAAGTCTTCCCAACCACATACCAGAATCTCTCTACTATTGTCCTGCTCTTAAGTCATCACCTTTTCTCACCTTGTCATCTGTAGTGGTTCCATTCTTGCTTTCATCTAATTAACTCTCTACATCATACCCAGGCTGAGTTGTTAAAATACAAATTAGTTGTCATCACTTTCCTCCTTACAAACTGTGAAAGATTTCCTGTTGCCATAGAGTGCAAAACAAAATTCTTTTCACAGTCCTCAGGGCTCTATGCATGCAGGCTAAGTCGCTCGACTCTTTGTGACCCTGTGGAGTGTTCCAGGCTCCTCTGTCCAAGGGATTCTCCAGGCAAGAATACCAGAGTGGGTTGCTGCACCCGCCTCCAGGGGATCTTCCTGACTCAGGGACTGAACCCATGTCTCTTATGTCTCCTGCACTGGCAGGCGGGTTCTTTCCCACTAGCGTCACCAGCATCTGCTTACTGCCCTGCCCTCATTTCACATCACTGGTTCTCATGTTTACTGGCCCCTGTTTCTGGACTTCAGACACAAGATCAGTTCTGCTTTGCCCCTTTGTGTATGTTCTAACTTGGCTTTCTCTCTCCTAGATCATCCTGTAATTTCAGTTATCCACTCATTCCCTTACCCAATGATAAAAAGCAAATATTTACTGAGCATC
Source organism: Tragelaphus eurycerus (assembly GCA_935064755.1). Taxonomy (NCBI): domain Eukaryota; kingdom Metazoa; phylum Chordata; class Mammalia; order Artiodactyla; family Bovidae; genus Tragelaphus; species Tragelaphus eurycerus. The sequence goes on from CAKXYN010000043.1 coordinate 13,265,270, forward strand.
TCCTATGTGTTAGGTGTGATTTCAGGAGTTGTTGACACAGGTATAAACAAAACAGACAACAACAAACACCACTCATGTGGCTTTAATCTTTAGGGGAATATTGATGATACAAATAAACAAATAAAGAGCCCATAGGAGGTGGTGAGTGCTACGGGGGAAATTAAGCAGGAAAGTAGTTTAAGGAGAACTACAGAGGGGGAAATCATTATTTTACTATCTCAAATGAATAATTTTAAAAACTTTGACAGGAAAGGGCTCCTTGGTAAAGTGAGTAAAGTTCTGAAAGAGATGACAGAGTAAGGCATACTGATATTGGCAAGAATTTGGCAGAGAGAACTACTAATGCAAAGGTTGAGGTAGGAGCTTGATCAAGGTACATCAATTGGAGCGTCATAATAGAGGTATAAGAGAAGGAAGTTCAGTCAAATACATAACGGTATAGAGATGCCTCTGCCTTGTAGGACCTTGTGACAACTTTGCACATCATTCCGGGTAAGATGAACAGCCATGGGTGAGTTTTGAAACTGGTGAGATTCTTTACCAACTGAGCGATCAGGGGAGCCCTAGAGTGACTGATAACAACTAATGTTTTCAGACTGTAGGATGGTTCTTTCTTATCATGATAAACACTTGTTGAATGAATGAATACAATTAATGGACTTTGTCTTAAAATAAAAAGCTAATACCTACTTTCCTATTATGTAATATTGAAGCAGTAAAATAAACCCAATCCACAAATGCGCTATTGAATCTTGGAAAACTAACTTATTTTTAGTGAATGCACGTAAAGTATCTAGGAGTTAACTTGCTGCCTGTTGCTCCTTTGTCTTTTCCAGGATTAACATGCTAAGTACTAAGAAGCTAGACTTCATAAGCTTTTGTTTCTAATTGCTGTGTTCACTGGGAAAATGACACCAAATCTCTGAAATAACAACCGCTTGACATTCCTCTTCATGGCAATGTTTGCTAAAAGATTGAGAAGACCTAGGCAGTGTAGAAAATCTTTACTGTGTCTTATCTTTTTGTTTGTTTCTTCCACTGAGAATAGGGGCTTTCAAATGAAGACTAGCTCTGTTTCTTCCTGAAAAGAAGCTAAGTGATATCTCATCACACCTCTGATGTTAGCATTTCAAATTTAAACCACTCTGCTTTTCTATATGGTATCCGAAACAGTCTGAATCTAACCCATTATGTAGTTAAAACAAATAGCAATAAAAACAAAAAATGAAACATGGACGATTTGGTATTTAGTGCAGTGGAAAGAGACAAATGGGCTCTGGAAACAGATTTTTTGTTGAATTCTTGTTTTGCCACTTACTCATGCTGTCATAATGGGCAAGTTATTCCCACTTAAGAGCTTTTTCATCTAGAAAAGAATAGTAAGTACTATTTGTTGATTTAATGATGCAATGTGAGTAAAGCACTTAATATAGTCCCCATTACATAGGTTTTCAGTAATTGTTGCTTACTCTTTCTTTTGTTAATGGTGGTGTTAGCCCAACTTTTCCCAGCTATCCTTTCTTGAGCTTCACCTTGATTCTTTTACTTGCATTGAGGAACGGGTGTCCCCACTTTTCCAAAGTTGGTTTTATGCCACTTTGCTTTTATTAAAAAGCTGTGTTAATATCCTGTTTTCAGTAACTAAATTCTTCAGATTTCTAACCAAGTTCTTTAGATTTCACTAGATAAATCTAAAGATGCTTTTGCTATTATGGAAAAAACAAAGCTACTTTCTTCTTTGCTTTACACTGTTTCAGTTATGAAAGTTTTCATAGGAATGCTCTATTTTCAGAGATCTAGAGAGACATGTATCTTGCAACTTCACCAGAGAAAGATATCTGTCCACAATTATCTCTTCTATCAGATATAAGATATAACATGGTAATCACATAATAGAAAATACACAGTCATGTGTAACCACAGAGTGATATCTTTCCATCCAGGAAAGAGGGAATGATATTAGAGAAGTTACTTGACCCATCTATTCCTCAATTAATAACATAAAGATAATGATACCTACTGTCAGTCTGAAATGAAGTGATACCTATACAATTGCTTTTAAAAAGTGCTTGATACATCGTGTGTTAGTCACTCAGTTGTGTCTGACTCTTTGCAACATCAAGGGCTGTAGCCCATGGAATTCCCCAGGCAAGAATACTGGAATGAGTGGCCATTCCCTTCTTCACTGATATATCATATGTGTTGCATAATTATGAGCCTTTTTCTCTGAGAAGTTTCTCACAGATTGACTTTGCTCCAGAATCAGTAACATGCAACAGATGCTGCTTCCCATTGTCTCAGGGAAAATACTGCTTGTTTTGTTGTTGTTGTTTAATACAAGATATGAGACTAAAAAAGAGCCTTTGTTTTATTTTTATAATATCTTTCATTTAATCCTGTCTTCTCATCCTATCTGGCATGTATCCATCGTTTTGCTTCAGCATCAGGTGAGGATCTGCAACCCGAGGGCAAATAACACAATAGGGAACATTTTTTAACATTAGATTTGCTGCTGCTGCTGCTGCTAAGTTGCTTCAGTCATGTCCAACTCTGTGCGACCCCATAGACGGCAGCCCATCAGGCTGCCCTGTCCCTGGGATTCTCCAGGCAAGAACACTGGAGTGGGTTGCCATTTCCTTCTCCAAAGCATGAATGTGAAAAGTGAAAGTGAAGTTGCTCCGTCGTGTCCGACTCTTTGTGACCCCATGGACTGCGGCCCACCAGGCTCCTCTGTCCATGGGATTTTCCAGGCAAGAATACTGGAGTGGGGTGCCATCGCCTTTTCCGAACATTAGATTTAGAGATTCCAAAAGGGAAATTTGTAGTGGCTAAAATAAATTCTACTTCTTTGAATATCAGAAATACCATTTTAAGAATTGCTGAATATATGAAAGATTGAGTACATGATGAGAAACTTTTTGGTATCAGCATAGAATTTTTCACCTGGTCATATTATATAAGTATAATATGTAGTGCTGCTATTTACAGCACATTAAAAAAAAAAAAAAAAACAGAGCTGTATTTGAGTTGCTCTACCACTCTATCCATACCAAAAGCATTGAATCTGAGTCATAAAATAACAACTGTGGAGACTGTGCAGTTAATAATTATGTCCAAGATAGTGGAAAGTGCAGAGTGATAGAGGCTTCTAAGTCAGAAGCTATGAATTTGAATACTGGGAGTTTTACTCATTTTCTGAAGTTGAATGAGATAACATTTCTGGGCATTGACTTTTTCATGCAAAAGCTAAGGGCAATAACAGCTACCAAGTTGTATAATTATGAAGATGAAGATAAAATAAATTTGTTACAGGTAAGATTTACCCGAAGTTATTTGAATCTTAACCTGACTGTGCCAGAGGTTATTATATATCCTTGGACCAACCTAGACTCAATTTTTAAGAGGCTGATTTAGATTGTAATTATCAATCTCTAGCAGACATTTAAAAAAAAATCTACGGGATATTTTTAAAATACAGGTTTCCAAATCCTATCCTCAGAGATTTGGATCAACATGCCAAATATATAGGTTGATATGCCTTGCATGTGTCCTAGAAGCCCGTGTTTAAGAAATTCTCTGGAGACTACGCCCAAAGATGGGTCATAAATCATGCTTTGGTAAATACTGGATAAAATGATCTCTAAATTTCTTTTTGGTTCTAAAAAGGCATGCCTGTACAAAAGTACATTTTTAAAATGTTACCCCATGTTATATTTTCAATAGTAAGCAATCTAATTACAAAATGTGAGCAACTTTTAAAAGTTTATACTTTTTGGGGGTACAACATATATAGAATAACATTCATTAGCTTTATGTGTGTGACTCAATGAATATTTACAGATGCATAAACAATGTACTCACCACTTAAGCCAAAATATAGGGCACGTCCAGAGCCTTAGAAAATTTCTTGATGGCTCTTTCCAGTCAATACCATAACCTACTCTTCCCAAGGTAATCAGTTTTCTGACTTCTGTGTGTTAAGTCACTTCAGTTGTATCCAACTCTTTGTGACCCTACGGACTGTAGCTCACCAGATTCCTCTGTTCTTGGATTCTCCAGGAAAGAATACTGGAGTGGGTTTCTGTGCCCTCCTCCAGGGGATCCTCCTGGCCTAGGGATTGAACCCGTGTCTCTCATGTCTCCTGAATTGACAGACGGGTTCTTTACCACTATCGCCACCTGGGAAGCCCACAAAGTACACACTGAATTCCTATACATCACTTATGTGTGTGCATACTTCCTCAGTTGTGTCCAAATTTTTGAAAGCCTCTGGACTGTAGCCCACAAGACTCCTCTGTCCATGGAATTTTCTAGACAAGGATATTGGAGTGCATTGTCATTTCCTACTCAAGGGAATCGTCCCTACCCAAGGACTGAACAAGTGTCTCCTGCATTGGCAGGCAGATTCTTTACCCACTGTGCCATCTGGGAAAACTTATAAGGTGATAATACATGTCAGAAGCATTATTTATGATTTCTTTCACTTAACATAATGCTTATGAAATTCATTAGTATTTTATACGTAGTTTTAATTTTAAAAATTTTTATTGAAATATAGCTGCTTTAAAGTCTTGTGTTAGATTCAGGTATGCAGCAAAGTGATTTCATCATAGGTTATTATATTGAGTATAATTCCCTTTCTATATAGTAGGCCCTTGTTGGTTATCTATTTTACATGTAGTAGTTTGTATATTTTAATCCCAAACTCCTTATTTATCCTTCATCACTCCCCTTTCCCCTTTGGTAATCATACATTTGTTTTTTACCTGTGAGTCTCTTGTCAATTTTATAAATAAGTTCATTTACACATTTCTTAAGATTACACATATAAGGGATATCATATGAGTCTTTCTCTGATTTACTTAGTATGATAATCTCTAAGTCCATGTATGTTGCTGCAAATGGCATTATTTCATTTGTTTTTTGGCTGAGTGACATTCTATTGCATATATATATATATATATATATATCATGTCTTCCTTATCAGTTCATTTGTTAATGGGTACTTGGGTTGCTTTCATGTCTTAGCTATTGGACTTAGTGCTGTTATGAATATTGGGATCCATGTATCTTTTTGAATCATAGTTTTCTCCAGATAAATGCCCAGGATTGGGATTGCTGAATCATACAGTAACTCTGTTTTTAGTTTTTTAAGGGACCTCCATACTATTCTCCATAGTGGCTGCCCCAATTGATTGTGACAGTTTAAAGTCCTGTGGTAGATGACAGATAGATATATAGATGATAAGATATATGTCATATGTAATATCCAACTGTTACTTCATATCTTTACCAACACAATATTTTCCATCTTTTTATATTTTACCATTTATTTTGGTTGCATAAAAGTACTCAACATGATTTTAATTTCCACTTCCTTGACAAGACATGTTGTCACATGTTTAGAGAACATTTGAAAGTGGCCTATAAACTAGAAAACACAGTGTTGTACAGTGACTACTTAGTCTCGTACTCATATTTTCCATGTTTCCTTATATTGACTTGAGCCTTTTTTAATGTATTTTGAAGTTTTCTTTTCTATATATAGGGATATATGTATACACACATATACATACATGCAATACAGTCTCCCAACAAGAAGCTTGCATTTTCAGGTTATTAATGTTGTATTTTTAAAAAGAGTTTTGTTTTAATCTTAATAAGTTCTATTCATCAACTGCATATTTTATGATTAGTGAATTTTGTTTATTGTTTTAAAAATTGTTGAATGCAAGATCGCTACAATATTTGTCTTTATTCTAGGAGCTTTATTTTTTCAGGCTTTACCTGTAGATCCATAGGCCATCTTGAATTAAATGTTATGAATGGTCTGAGGTAGGAGTAACAATTTACTTTTTTTCCATACAAGATACCCAACTTCTCTGGTACCATTTATTGAAATTGCTATTCTCTTCTCATTGAATTGCAGTGACACTGCGTTGTAAGTGACTTTTAAAGTGTGTATCTTAAGAAGACAGACAGATTGACAGACAGACACACAGACAGAAAGAAAACTATTCTTTTTGTTGATCTAAATTTCTATCTCTGTGCCAATACTAGACTCTCTTAATTATTGTAGAAGTGAAATATGGTAATGTAAGTTCTTCAAGATTGTTTTGACTATTTTGATGTTTTGTCTTTCAATATAAATGAATTAGAAATAGCCTGTCAGTATTCAACACATACATACCCTTCTTCCTACATTATGATTGAGGTCAATTTGAGGAGAATTGACATCTTTACAGTTATAGAGTCTCTCTATAATTCACAAACTTTGTACATTTCTTTGTTATTTTGGATCTTATTTAAGTTTTCTCAGCAATGGTTTTTGGTTTTCATAGTTTATAGTGCTTAAGCATCTTTCATTAGATTTTCCAAAATATTTAGCAGTCTGGAATGTTTATATAAATTTTATTTTAAATGTCAACTTTAAATTTTCATTTTCTAAATTTTGATTAAAATTAGCAATTGTGATTATCATTTGCACATAGTCATTATTAAGGTCAAGAATAGCTATCTTTAATCCAATCACCATGCCAATTTACTGCCTTGTAGGCTTTTGCTTTCATAAGATTCCGAATTCTTAAAACATGTCTAGCATGTATGCAGAAGTCACCCTTTCAGTACATGCAACTACACACATGCAACATGTTCTCGTTCATTCTTATAAGATAAGACTTTTCAAGGTCCATGAGAACAGTAGTCAACGATTTGTGTTTCACAAGATATTTTGTGCCTGAACTGACACAATTTTGAACATGTAATGATATTCTTGAAGTCCTTAGATTGTCTACATCAGGCATAAGGTCTGATGTCCTCTTTCATCAACCAGAGCAGGCATATATGTATCTTTTTCAAATACAACATCTTATCCTACTGAGAGCAGATGGAATCTCAGACTCTATGACAAAATTCTTTCTAACAATTAATTCAGTTGGCACATAAGAGAGAACCAACTTGTAATCTCTAAACCTTCAGTAAAAATTCTACAGCAAAATAGAGTGAACTTTAGCTATTGTTTCTATTTTGTGTAGCTGAACTTCCCTATTTTCTCTGGCTGGCACTTATCTCTACAAGTGAATGAACACGCTCTATCATAATTAGGGTTATCTACAAAATGAAGAGTTTTCAGTTATTATATACATATATGTAATACACTTATATGGGGTTTCCCAAGTGGTGCTAGTGGCAAAGAATATGGCTGCCAGTTCAGGAGACGTAAGAGAAATGGATTTGATCAATGGGTTGGGGAGTTCCCTTGGAGTAGGACATGGCAACCCACTCCAGCATTGGCTGAGTTGCCTGGAAAATCCCATGGACAAAGGAGCCTAGCACACTATACAGTCCATAAGGTCACAAAGAGTCAGACACAACTGGAGCAGCTTAGAATGCACACACATGAAAATCTTGAACTTCAAACAGATTGGATTTACCCAGTCTTGAAATCTGTGTATCTTTAACAACATCAAGAGAGTAAAGTGCATATTTTAACTGAGATATTTATTAAGATGACTAAAACCAAAGTTTGACATCTACTCCCAAATAATTACACATATTTTTGCATATCTGCCATTTTAATTCATATTTAATGGTACTAATGCTCTAAGGAATGATATCAATATCATTCTCTGGTTCCTAATATTAAAGGAGCTAAGAATAATTTGTTGCTAATCTGCCCAGCGCAATTATATTTGAGCTGGTTCAATCTGACTTTTCCTAATGATGTCATATTGGTGCCACTTTACAGAGTTTTAATGGGATTTTAAATTCTCATGGTGAAACCTTTATGACTCACTGTGTCTTTTTCTTATTCACTTGTTCCAAATACAGTATTGGTGTTCTCAGTCCGTAACACATGATTTTTACACAGGCTTTGCCTGGTTTGCTTTTTAATTGGAGGATAATTGCTTTACAATGTTGTGTTGGTTTCTGCTGTAAAACATCAGCAATGAGCATACACATGTCCCCTCCCTCTTAAACCTCTCCCTCCTCCCCATCCCACCACTCTAGGTTGTCACAGAGTGCTGTGTTGGGCCCCCTGTGTTATATAGTAACTTCCCACTGGCTTTCTGTTTTACATGTGGTACATGTGGTAATGTACATGTTTCAAGGCTACTGTCTCAATTTGTCCCACCCTCTCTTTCAACCACTATGCCCACAAGTTTGTTTGCCACCTCTGTGTCTCTATTCCTGCCCTGCAAATAGGCTCATCGGTACCATTTTTTTTCTAGACTCCATCTGTATGCATTAATATACAATATTTGTTTTTCTCTTTCTGACTTACTTCACTCTGTATAACAGTCTGTAGGTTCATCCACTCAGTAGAACTGACTAAAATCGGTTGCTTTTTATGGTTGAGTAACATTCTCCAGCCATCTCACTCCTGGGCATATACCCTGAGAAAACCATAACTGAAAAAGACACATATACCCCAGCGTTCATTGTAGCACTGTTTACAATAGTCAGGACATGGAAGCAACCTAGATCTCCACTGAAAAATGAATGAATAAAGAAGATGTGTTACATGTACACAGCAGAGTATTACTCAGCCTTGTTTTCTTGCTATACGATCTTTGAAATTTGCCTGTGACTCAGGAGGCCATAGCACTCTATCCCTGACTCAGGACCCCTCTGTGTTCCTCATACATTTCCATCGGTTCTCTTTCTCTGGTGGTAGCTTCTTTACTATTTGCACTGAAAAGAGGGGTGTTCAAACCCTTAGTCAGAAAAAATATCACTTTCTGCTTATATTTAAGTTTGAAAATAAATTGATCCTTTCTTGCAATGACATGACACTTTCCCTGTGGCATCCCCCAGGGAAACCAGTTTTAGCTTGAATGTAAAATTTTAACAACTTCATATGCAACAAGGTGTTCACAAATCCTCTGTTTTCGTTCACTAAAAACAAAGGTCAAGCAATATGTCTGCAGTCAGAATGACAGACTCTCGTAGGCTGGCCTGATGTCAGTCTTACACATTAAATGGCGCATTGAAAAACACATCATAAGTTTCATTGCAGTAAAAGTCCCAGTTTCTCAATTCCAGTCCCAACTTTTTCCTGAACTCACTGTGTGATGTACCTTATTAACCTCTCTGGACTTCAATTTCCTTGATTAAAAAGGAAGCATTTGCTTTCAATAACTCTAAAGTTGTATCTAGTTCTACACGTTCTCCTTGGGCCGTAATGATATTTCTACAATAAATAATTTTTATCTTTAATTCATAACTGTGGACTTATTAACATATAAGCTTTTTCATTTAACTTCCAGTCAGAATCATCTCGCTTATTTCTAATCTATTTCTGGGCACATTTTGAGTGAGAAGACATCCACCCTCCAATTACAGGAGCCTGAAGCCTGACTCAGAAACCTTTGAAGCTTTCTTATATTCCCAGTAAAGACACATTTTTGAAACCTGTAAGATAGGGTGACATTTGTAAGGTTCAAGGCAGTGTGAACTTTGGCACTGAACATATTATACTATTCAGTTATACTTCCTGAAGTTTACACTTAATGTAGGCTTTATGCTGCTATTGTAAAACATACCTTTGAATCAAAGAAGAAAGAGGAAATATCTCAGTAAAGGTAATTTTGACATAAAGATGTCTATTGTTACTAGCAGAGCTTCCGAATACACTGGAACAGTTCTTGGCAGTAAAGAGGTTTTCATTATTTATTTTCCATCACATTCTAACAAGTAGGAAGGGAAAAAAAGAACAATCGCTAAATGTCTATGATTTTTGGCACTGTGTCAAGAAATAGGAAAAGAAAAATGAATCTCACAGTAAAGAATGGGATAGTATTTTATTTTTGTAATCAGCAGAGATGATTTTATTTCTTTTACAGAAACGTCTCTATGAAAAAGTGTTAAATAATGTCTCGGTTGATACGTTTTAACTGAGTAGGACAACTATATTCACTAATTTTAGTGAATTACTTATTTAGTGAATTCACTTATTTTAGTAGCTGTTTTAGAGTATCATGTAACTGATGCTTGTTCAAAGAATTTTCAGGATCGCTTGAATCAATGTGTGTATTTTACAGAAGTCACGATGTAGTCAGGGGTTGCTTTTGAATCCTTGGTTTCATTTCCCATTTGTGAAATGTTGGTTAAGAGACTCTCTAACCCTTAGTTTTCCTCATCTATGAAACCTGTAGAATATAATCATGGTTGTAAGTAGCTGGGTAGAAATATTTGCCCAAAATTGCATAGTAACTACTAGTGTTAGAGCTACATTAGACACAATGTATCTAAAATTTGAAATCCATTCTTTGACTTTTAAAATCCATTCTTTGACTTTTGAAATCCATTCTATTTTTGAAATCCAGTCTTTGACTTTTTTGTTATATGGATTTACCTCCCTGCCAGGTGTGCTAGTGGTAAAGAATCCGCCTGCCAGTGCACGTAGATGCAAGAGGTGCAGGTTCGATCCCTGGGTGAGCTAGATCCCCTGGAGGAAGGCATGGCAATCCACTCCAATATTCTTACCTGGAGAATCCCATGGGCAGAGGAGCCTGGAGGGCTACAGTCCATAGGGATGCAAAAAGTCAGACACACTGAAGCAAATTAGCACGCACCTCCCTCCCAGAAAATATAATATGAGTATGTTTTCCTCATGCTTTCCAGATGTACTAATGTGATATATAATCACATTACTATATGTTATATATATAGTATATATATAGTATATGTGTTGCTTATATATAATGTATAAGATCTATATCATATGTTACTTACATAGATAGAATATATTATATATATGTATATATATAATGTATATATATACATATATAATGTGTTACTATGTGCCAGACAGTCATTTTATCTATTTGATCCTCAGAAAAATCATATGATACAAATATATCTTCTCTAATGTAGATATTTTGAAGTAGCAATATCAAATTACTTATTCAAAGTCACAAGCTATTTAGTTTGAGACAAGATTTGAATCCTAGTGGTTTGGTTACTACTATTTGTTTTCTATTGTGATTATTGAGTTCCTAAAATAAGGGCTTCTGACAGCATTGGAGCAATACTTATTCAGTTTAAGTTTAATCTTAGCTACTGTATTTCCAGGAGACATAGGGAAATGCTTATACTATGGCAAAGTGTTGTTGGTAGGACAGAAACTAACCTATACCATATAAATACAATTATGTAAAGCTAAACATTACAAAATTATAACCACAGTTGGGTTAAAGTAGTGAAACTTCGGCCATTTTACTTTATAGCATTTTCACACGTGAAAGGTAATTCTCATGACTATGGAGGTTAGATTGTGAGGGAATTTTCCTCATGCTTTCCAGATGTACTAATGTGATATATATATATATAATCACATTACTATATGTTATATATATAGTATATATATAGTATATGTGTTGCTTATATATAATGTATAAGATCTATATCATATGTTACTTACATAGAATATATTTTATATATACATATAATGTATATATATACATATATAATGTGTTACTATGTGCTGGTTAGAAGTTATTATAATTGCTCAAATAACAGGTCAAAGAGACCTGGAAACTGAGTAATTAAAATGAAGCTGTAATTTATTAACATTATTGGTGCTAAGCTGTCAAAGTCAAAAAGGAAAAATACAAAGTAAAGGACAAAATTAATTCTATTATACCTGTTTGGCCATTTTATCTATTGCTGCCCCTCTAACTCTCCAGACTGGGAAAGAATCTAAGTGCAAAAATGGAGACACTTTAGCAATATTTAAACTATGTCATCTCAAGATTTCTAATGCATTCCCTTACAATCTACCCTACCTCCAATTCTGATAACGCTTTGCCTACCTACATCCATCTCCTGCTTGTTTCCTGAAACAAATTAAGATAAGGTTAAGAGATTCTTTATGAAAGTAGAAAGTTATTTTTGACCTCAGATAGAACAGTTTCAATAGAGATCAGATCAGATCAGATCAGATCAGTCGCTCAGTCGAGTCCGACTCTTTGCGACCCCATGAACTGCAGCACGCCAGGCCTCGCTATCCATCACCAACTGCCGGAGTTCACTCAGACTCATGTACATCGAGTCAATGATGCCATCCAGCCATCTCATCCTCTGTAGTCCCCTTCTCCTCCTGCTCCCAATCCCTCCCAGCATCAGAGTCTTCTCCAATGAGTCAACTCTTCGCATGAGGTGGCCAAAGTACTGGAGTTTCAGCTTTAGCATCATTCCTTCCAAAGAAATCCCAGGGCTCATCTCCTTCAGAATGGACTGCTTGGATCTCCTTGCAGTCCAAGGGACTCTCAAGAGTCTTCTCCAACACCACAGTTCAAAAGCATCAATTCTTCAGCGCTCAGCCTTCTTCACAGTCCAATTCTCACATCCATACATGACCACAGGAAAAACCATAGCCTTGACTAGACAGACCTTTGTTGGCAAAGTAATGTCTCTGCTTTTGAATATGCTATCTAGGTTGGTCATAACTTTCCTTCCAAGGAGTAAGCATGTTTTAATTCCATGGCTGCAGTCACCATCTGCAGTGATTTTGGAGCCCAGAAAAATAAAGTCTGACACTGTTTCCACTGTTTCCCCATCTATTTCCCATGAAGTGATGGGACCAGATGCCATGATCTTGGTTTTCTGAATGTTGAGCTTCAAGCCAACTTTTTCACTCTCCTGCTTCACTTTCATCAAAAGATTCTTTAGTTCTTCTTCCCTTTCTGCCATAAGGGTGGTATCATCTGCATATCTGAGGTTATTGATATTTCTCCCAGCAATCTTGATTCCAGCTTGTGCTTCTTCCAGTCCAGCATTTCTCATGATGTACTCTGCATATAAGTTAAATAAGCAGGGTGACAATATACAGACTTGACAAACTCCTTTTCCTATTTGGAACCAGTCTGTTGTTCCATGACCAGTTCTAACTGTTGCTTCCTGACCTGCATACAGATTTCTCAAGAGGCAGATCAGGTGGTCTGGTATCCCCATCTCTTTCAGAATTTTCCACAGTTTATTGTGATCTACACAGTCAAAGGCTTTGGCATAGTCAATAGAGCAGAAATAGATGTTTTTCTGGTACTCTCTTGCTTTTTCCATGATCCAGCAGATGTTGGCAATTTGATCTCCGGTTCCTCTGCCTTTTCTAAAACCAGCTTGAACATCAGGAAGTTCATGGTTCACATATTGCTGAAGCCTGGCTTGGAGAATTTTGAGCATTACTTTACTAGCGTGTGAGATGAGTGCAATTGTGCTGTAGTTTGAGCATTCTTTGGCATTGCCTTTCTTTGGGATTGGAATGAAAACTGACCTTTTCCAATCCTGTGGCCACTGCTGAGTTTTCCAAATTTGCTGGCATATTGAATGCAACACTTTCATTGCATCATTTTTCAGGATTTGAAATAGCTCAACTGGAATTCCATCACCTCCACTAGCTTTGCTCATAGTGATGCTTTCTAAGGCCCACTTGACTTCACATTCCAGGATGTCTGGCTCTAGGTGAGTGATCACACCCATCGTGATTATCTGGGTCGTGAAGATCTTTTTTGTACAGTTCTTCTGTGTATTCTTGCCATCTCTTCTTAATATCTTCTGCTTCTGTCAGGTCCATACCATTTCTGTCCTTTATCGAGCCCATGTTTGCATGAAATGTTCCTTTGGTATCTCTGATTTTCTTGAAGAGATCCCTAGTCTTTCCCATTCTGTTGTTTTCCTCCGTTTCTTTGCATTGATCGCTGAAGAAGGCTTTCTTATGTCTTCTTGCTATTCTTTGGAACTCTGCATTCTGATGCTTATATCTTTACTTTTAGAGAAGTGAGGCTAAAGTCAATAGTGGTAGACAAAGGAGAAATGAATGCAGGAAGAAAGTGGAGATTAAAAGGAAAGACTGCAGACACAGGAGAGAGCGAGAGAAAGAGAGGGTAAGAGGGAAGGGTGGGGGAGAAAAATACAACACCTAATACTTTTCATAACTTATAGCAAGAATCCAATATGTTGAAAAATCCAATCCAAATGAAAGCTAAAGGAGAGAAAGGATGCTTTAAGCTGATGAATTTATATACGAAAGTAAATCATCAAAAAGATAGTATTTTGGGGTACACGTGTGTCTTTCAATTCTGGTTTTCTCAGTGTGTATGCCCAGCAGTGGGATTGCTGGATCATAAGGCAGTTCTCTTCCCAATTTTTTGAGGAATCTCCATACTGTTCTCCATAGTGGCTGTACTAGTTTGCATTCCCACCAACAGTGTAAGAGGGTTCCCTTTTCTCCACACCCTCTCCAGCACTTATTACTTGTGGACTTTTGGAGCCATTCTGACTGGCGTGAAATGGTACCTCATAGTGGCTTTGATTTGCATTTCTCTGATAATGGGTGATGTTGAGCATCTTTTCATGTGTTTGTTAGCCATCTGTATGTCTTCTTTGGAGAAATGTCTATTTAGTTCTTTGGCCCATGTTTTGATTGGGTCATTTATTTTTCTGGAATTGAGCTGTAGGAGTTGCTTGTATATTTTTGAGATTAGTTGTTTGTCTGTTGCTTCATTTGCTATTATTTTCTCCCATTCTGAAGGCTGTCTTTTCACCTTGCTTATAGTTTCCTTTGTTGTGCAGAAGCTTTTAAGTTTGATTAGGTCCCATTTGTTTATTTTTGATTTTATTTCCAATATTCTGGGAGGTGGGTCACAGAGGATCCTGCTGTGATGTATGCAATGTTCATCGCAGCACTGTTTACAATAGCCAGGACTTGGAAGCAACCTAGATGTCCATCCACAGATGAATGGATAAGAAAGCCGTGGTACATATACACAATGGAGTATTACTCAGCCATTAAAAAGAATACATTTGAATCAGTTCTAATGAGGTGGATGGAACTGGAGCCTATTATACAGAGTGAAGTAAGCCAGAAAGAAAAACACAAATACAGTATCCTAACGCATATATATGGAATTTAGAAAGATGGTAACAATAACCCTATTTTCGAGACAGCAAAAGAGACACTGATGTATAGAACAGACTTTTGGACTCTGGAAATGGGAGAGGGTGGGATGATTTGGGAGTATAGCATTGAAATGTGTATAATATCATATCTGAAACGAGTCACCAGACCAGGTACGATGCCTGATAATGGATGCCTGGGGCTGGTGCACTGGGACAACCAAGAGGGATGGTAAGGGGAGGGAGGGGGGAGGAGGGTTCAGGATGGGGAGCACGTGTATACTTGTGGTGGATCCATCTCGATGTATGGCAAAAGCAATACAAAATTGTAAAGTTAAGCAAAATAAAATTTAATAAAAAAAAAAAGATAGTATTCGAATGACTTCCTTCAAATGTGATTTTTCTTTCTTTTTCTACTCAAGCATTTATATCAAGCATATATGATTTATCTATATCATATTTACTCAAGCATATATGATTTATCTATATCATAAATATAGGTTTCAGGTCTTTACTCGTCTAATGTAGAACTCAACCTATGTTTTTGCTCCCAAACTTAATATTTGACATAATTTATCTGTATTTTGTCATGTAATTCATTCCAAAATATTCAAAGCCAGGTAGAAAGAAAAAAATAGGAATTATTTCTTAGTCATTTATGCTTAGAAATGGTCCAGCCATTTTATGTGGATTATTTCATACAACCCTTATAACAATCCACAGAATTAAGCATAATATTTACTTGGTAGGTAGATAGAAGCTAAGAGAGGATTAGTGACTTGTCAGATGTTACACAGTTATTTATTAGCAGAACTGGAGGTTGAATCAGGTGTATCTGATTTTAGAAATTATTCATATCTCACTGGAACATTAAGGTGACTATGCTTGAACCATAAGTAAAAATTATATACAAATTAGCACCATGTTTCCCTTAGGGGCAGGGTAAAAGATTTCTGATATTTTAGGCAATTATGTTACTCATCTAATATTTCTGTTGTCACAACCAGGTATGTTAAAAATATACTTTACTTAAGCTCATTCCATTTCTAGCCTCTTTGAGCATAAATATCTGATCCATATCATTTGTTTCAGTTTCTCAGGTTACATCTACCCCAAGATGTTTTAGTTGACAATGTACTATATAGAACAAAAATGCTATTTTCTAAATAAAAGAAAATAAGTTTATATCAATAAGGAAATAACAGTTTGTATAAATAATTAACTATTATCTTTTCACTTACTTTTGTGTCTATATATGTATATAGGGGCTGTCTTGATAGCTCAGTTGGTAAAGAATCCACCTGCAATGCAGAGACCGTGATTCGATTCCTGGGTTGAGAAGATCCGCTGGAGAAGGGATGGCTACCCACTCCAGGATTCTTGAGCTTCCCTTGTGGCTCAGCTGGTAAAGATTCCACCTGCAATGTGAGAAACCTGGGTTCGATCCCTGGATTGGGAAGATCTCTGAGAAGTAAAAGGCTACCCACTCAAGTATTGTGGCCTGGAGAATTCTAGGACTGAATAGTTCATGGGGTCTCAAAGAGTATGACATGACTGCGTGACTTTCACTTACACACACATATGTATATATGTAAGGAATCTGAGATAAATAAGCTTGATAAAAATCTCTAGGGAAAGATGAGTCTTTCTGAGTATTTTGTAACTTGCTTTCATTTATTAAATTTTGAGTTGATTTATTCCACTTAAGCTAAACTGATTCATTATTCATATTTACTGAAGGACATAAATAATGTTGATTTTTATAATATATCCAAAAGCTCTTTTACAAATTCACTAGGAACTAGGCTATAACTCATTGCCAATGCATTATCAACTCATTAGAACATGAAATTTATAAGAATCTTTGTTCAGCTCAAGGGAGAAAGTGTATAACATTTTATCACAGGTGAGGTAAATACTAAATATACCACAGACAGACTAGAATGGGGACAAATTATTACATACTCAATATTTAAAAAAAAAAAAAACACAACCTCTTGAAATCTCTTATAGGAAGTTGTTCCATTGCATTTTAACTCTCTGCAAACCTGACCCTTAGCATGGAACACTTTATCTTGCAAAATAACTATGTCAACATGATGGCTGGAAAAGTAACCATGTTTCCAACATTCTCAGTGATATCTGCTATATCAAGGCCTTTCACTTTTCTTATCCAACATCCAAACATCAGGCCCTTCCTTGGTATCTTTAAAATGGTCATGTGTTAGGAAAATGGTGAGAAAAGGCATTCATTCTCCAGTCATTCAGAATGCTGTTTACTGCCTCATTAAAATAATCTACTGCAATCAGTTTGGGAAATGTCTAGAGAGAGGAAAAAGAAAATAAGGAGACTTATAGCATCAGACAAATACAAAGCTCCAATCAACCAGGCATTCATTTTGCAAGCATTTATCTAAAACTTACTCTGTGACGGGTGCATCATAGTTACTGTAAATACAGCACAAAGAGAAGGATGCAGACCTTGTGCTCAGACACTTATATAACTAACTACAAAATACAACCGTGTGATTGTAGCAGTATGTTACTTAATAGCTATAGCTCAAATAGCACAGTGCATGGTACATGCAATGTCCTCAATAAATATTAGGGCATTGTTATATATACTATAATATTAAAATTATAGGTACATCATGTATGCATATATACCACATGTATTATATATATATTTATATGCTATATATGAGTTGTTATTATTTAAAAGTACTTTTTTTATATTCTGGAAAGGAAGTAATATGTCATCGTTAGGATAAGGAAGGATAATCACAAAAGCTTCCACTGAAAGTTTGACAAATTAGGTTGATCTTGAGAAATAAACTAGATCGGATTAACAGGAAAATAAGGAGCAGAATTTTTTTTTTTTTTTTTTGGCCATGCTGGGTCTTCATCGTTGAATGTGGACTTTCTCTAGCTGTGGTGAGCAGGGGCTACTCTCTCGTGGTGCACAAGCTTCTCATTGTGGTAGATTCTCTTGTTTGGAGCACAGGTGTGGGCTTCAAAAGTTGCAGTGCATGGGTTTTAGTTGCCTCACGGTGTGTGGAATCTTCATGAACCAAGGACCAAATGCATGTCTCTTACATTGGCAGGTGGATTCTTAGCTACTGAACCACCAGGAAGTCCAATGAGCAGAATTTTGAACCATACATATAAGCAGTAATTTCCTTACACCTGGGAAAGAGGTGCTTATGTATTAAATCCTGAACTTTAGAGGATCAACCTCCATCCTTTCTCAGGTCATGTTACTCCTCCCCCAGAGCCCATAGCACACCTTCTAGACCGTGCTCTAGATACACAGGTCAATTGAGTTCCCAAGTTTCCAGCTTTAATCTTCTGAGTGCAGATTGCACTGTATTGTCATAACAATACTACTGAATAATGGCCAAGACTTGGTTGATTGTCAGGAGTGTGGCTAGAGCTCAGAATAACGGGCTGGGTTGTTCAGATGCGTAGGTTTCAGAACGTAGACCATTGTGAAGGCTTAGGGTAATTTTCTTTTGTGTGGCCACATTCTGGAGTAGAATTCTGAGGGAAGAAGACAATTCTATATTTGAAGTAAGTCTTCAAGACCATTATCAAGGTGTACTTGACATAGTAATAAGATAGGATCCATTTATTAGTTTGATAGCTGATTTGCAGTTTTTCACTATCTATATATAAGGTAGGTGAACCTCCATTTAGATGTTTGTCCCAGATTCTAAAATTACAACGGATGGGCTTGTAACCTAACCAGGAAAGTAAAATTGCCCCAATCACAGTATATGGATCCGCGTGACAGAATTATAGAAAAGAAGAATGAATAATGGGGAGGAAAAGATGACTAGGAAAATGACATTCAAGTCAGATCACAAAAGACTGATGCTAAGGATATGAGATTTATCCTAATGGTGGTTTGGTTATGGCTTCCAAGGTTATCCATGAACAAATTTTTAGAACCTGTGAATATGTTATGTCATGTGGCAAAAAGGATTTTGAAGATATGATCATATTACAGATTTGGGGATGATGTCTGAATTATCCAAAGGGTTCTAATCTAAGTCCATGATTTCTTAAAAGCTGAAACCCTTTCCCAGCTATGTTTAGAAAGTGAGACATGGGGGTAGAAGAAGAGTGGGAGAGATTCAACATCACTGATTTTAAAGCTGAAGAAAGGAAATGTGAGTCAAGGAAAACAAGTGGCCTCTAGGAGCTGGGAAGAGCAAGAAAACAAATTATCCTCTGGAGTCTCTAGAAAGTAATGCCGCCTTGATTTTAGCACTAGGAGACCTGTGTCAAACTTCTCGCCTTCAGATAATAAATGTGTGTTATTTTAAGCCTCTAACTTTTTGTTAATTTATTACAGCTCCAATGGAAATGTAATAGAGGCAGCATCACTGAAAGTGTTTGCAGAAAATCTTGTTAGAAGTTAAACAGTGATAAATTCCTAATATAACCTTTAGGGATTATTTTGTCACAAATAATAAGATAACCTGACAAATAGTGTTTTACATAGGTAATGTATTTTCCTGCTTTAACCAGAAGTCCAGAGTTAGGGACTCTGGGCTAGAGCAGCTGTGCTAGGACCCAGAATTCCTCAGTCTTTTTGTACTCCATCCCAACAATTCAACTTGTGTGCTCATGGTCACAAGATGCCTGTTGTAGGTTTCACATCTGTGTATGAGAAAGGAGGAAGAAAGGGGATGAAAACATAGGAAGCATGCCAACAGAGGAGGATCTTCCTTTAAAATATTGTTTCCAGAAGCTCCACCCAATTCAATTACACTTAAATTTCATTGGCCAGGACTGGTATACTTAACCAACTTCTGGATAAAAGGAAGTCATAGATATGAGGGTTTTATGCAGACACATTGCCAGAGCTCTGATAGTAGGAAGAATTAGGAGAGGGAAACTGGGAAGATAAAGCAGGTTTCTGAATTGTAGGACTTATCAAAGCTTCTAAAATGTTAGTGTATGTTGTCACTCTCCAAGAGGGTAATATACAGTGTTTTCCAACCTTATCTGAATAAGGACACATAACTTTATTTTCATACGGAGGAAGATTTCACCAGGCTAGTAGAAAGCACAGACTGTAAAACATTGTTATAAAGAAGGGTAGCTATCAAAGGATTCTGAACAATTCTGAATGGGGAACAGGCCTGATTCAATTTCACTCTGATTGCAGTGTTGCCATGGGTGACAGGGAGGCACCACTTTGCATAGCCTGTTGCTCATGCTCCATTCAAAGTGCAAGGTCAGTGGATGCAGGAGGGGCACTAAATACTCCCTACCATTATGTTAGGGCAGTAAATGCTTTAAAGTTCTCAGGATCTTATCTCTTAAACTTTGTACAAGTGTTCAGGAAAGCAACGTATTAATTGAATGATTGATGCAGTTTCCAAGAATCTAAAGAAACTGATTTAACCTTTGTTTTAGTTAAGTAGATATACTGGAGAGACTTTAGGAAGCTAACACTCACATCAAGGTTTTGCTTTTTAAGTGCAAAATACCATTGAGAGTTTTGAAGGAATCTGCAGTAGTACTGAATCCAGAGTAGTTCTGAAGTGAGTACTCACACCAGAGGTTAGAGAAACTATCATTACACAGATGTCCACTGGTGATCTTAGGGCAGAAGCCCAGTTCTCTCATTATCCAGAATAGTTTTTTTTTTTTTTTTTTTTCCTATTATTTCATGAGACTATTGAGCAGTAAACTTTTACCTGATGTAAGCATTAAGTTTCAGGGGATAGGATTAGAATGCAGTGTATGTGCATGTATAGACCGCTTTTCCATCTATAAAATAAGACTATCATCTTTCCACCGCTTCCCAGGAGTTTAAATAAATGAGTTTTGGTGATGCCTTTATGACGATAATCGGGTTCTACTTTATTTCAAATATATTCCTGTTTGGAATTAAACAGAAAATCACCTCACTGCTGCAACTAAATTAACATGTATAGACATAGCTGTAAATTCAGTAATATATTTTAATATAACTTGCTAGATTCATCCGGGGAAGGCAAGGCACCCCACCCCAGTACTCTTGCCTGGAAAATCCCATGGACGGAGGATCCTGGTAGGCTCCAGTCCATGTGGTTGCTAAGAGTCGGACACGACTGAGCGACTTCACTTTGACTTTTCACTTTCATGCATTGGAGAAGGAAATGGCAACCCACTCCAGTATTCTTGCCTGGAGAATCCCAGGGACGGGGGAGCCTGGTGAACTTCTGTCTATGGGGTCGCACAGAGTCGGACACGACTGAAGAGACTTAGCAGCAGCAACAGCAGCTAGATTCATCACACATTATTGAGTTAAAGACAGAGCCCTCTGCTGGCAGACAAAGATACAGGGGTATAGGACACATGCTTGTGGTCCTCGGAGAGATTTTACTTTGGGTAGAAAAGAAAAAGATTCAGAAACTGGCAACTACATCTGCAAGACAACCAAGGCTGAGGAAGAGAGATGAGATTTAAGCAAAGGCTACATCATTAAAAGAACTCTGTTTACTACAGACTTGGGAGGCATCAAATGCTGTCCAGGCTTCAGAATTACATCAGTGGGACCCAAGAAGAATCGCAGAGTACAAGCTTGGCTTACATAACAAGAAAAGAAAAAGAAAACGAGACCTTCTCTCCCCCTGCTACTCTCAACTGCCCCTCCTCTGTGTTCTGGTAATACCAAGGGCACATCCCTAGCTTCAGCAATTGTTTCCATACTTTCCAATACTGTTTATCTGTGAGTGCAACCAAATGTTTTCTGATCATCTATAGGTAACTGATCAATGTGCTTCAATACTTGCCTCTTCCATGCCAAGCAGGGTGCCAGGCTTAAGTCCTGGGTCAATGCTGATTAGATTAAATATTAAGTCATGAAAACATTCCTGGAGAAGGGAAAATTCCTCCTCCATATTTTTATTCCTTTGAATATAATACATTTATAACTTGTAATACACAGTTAATAATTAAATAATAAGTTTTATTTAATTTATCAATACATTCCAACCCTCTTGAGCTGTCAGAGAGGCACCCCGCAGGTCTGGAAATGTACTGGTCAGCAATGTAGAGTCAGCACATTCAAGTACAAATTCCATTTCTGCCACTTATTATCCCTGGACTTCTAGGCAAGTGATCTGACTTTTCTGAACCTGTTTCCACAGAAGAAAAATGGAGGTAATCCATTTAAGAGATGACCATTTCGTGTATATAGATTTTTAAAAGACAAAGATTTTGTCGTAAAGATAAAATTACCTCATGCATGTTGTATCAGACACCCTTTGAACTTGAATGATATCCCCTGGCATCATTTGATGTGGCTGGGAAGCAGAGAGTTCCATGCAAACTTGGGTTCACCTTGACTTCTGGTGACCCACACCAGGCAGAAAGGGTCTATCTGTCTCTCTTTCTGCATCACAAAGATAGAACCTAAGTATAAACTACTGAATTTAGTTAATAATAATGTAGTAATATTGGTTCATCACTGGTAAAGATTTTAATAAAAGGGAAAAGTATAGGGAGATGTTGAATTTCCTGCTCAGTTTTTTTTTTTTAATAAACCAAAACTGCTCTAAAGAGAAAGCTAATTAATTAAAAAAAAAAATCTAGTGCACATATGCTTATTTTTGATCTAAAATTTCAGCATATTGAATTTTGTGTGTGTAATGCATTTCAAGGGTTCATTTCTTAATCCAGGGATAGCATTCTTACCTTTGAATATATAAAGTGTTTCACTTCACGACAATGACACACTTTCCTTGTTACGAGGGTGGCTGAAAGACAAGTACAACTAGAAACCATTTAAAGTGATAATATAGTTGTATATAAGCTTTACAGCTAAAGGAGGCAATGTTATTCTGCTTTTACAGTTGAAGAAACAGGCTGAGAGATCTAAGATCAAATATCACACATCCAGGAAGCAGTCAGTCAGAATTCAAACCCATTCATTTTTCTTAGCATCCATGATGCCTTTAGTATTACAAAGGTAAATACGTCTCTTCCTCTCTCTATATATAATTATATATCTTGGCCCTCTACAAGAAAACTTGAACCTAATTCTTCAATTACTTGACAAACAGCATATCTTGCATCCACAATACGCCACTGAACCATCTTTGTCCTCAAAATGTTAACTTAACTAGTAAACAATATTTTTTTCCCCGCAAGATTACCATTAAAATAATGAGAGCAATAAAGTAAGGGATACATTTCTGGATAAAATATTTTGTTAATTTCCCTTGATTTATTCACAGGCATCCCTAACTAATATTTATACCAAAGAGAATTCCCTTTCCAAATAAGCAGTTAGTATTCTAAAAATGACTAGCCAGTTGGTTGCCCTGAGCTCAGTACAGAACCTTGGATGTTACAGGGCAGTTATATAGAGAGGCAATGGCACCCCACCCCAGTACTTTTGCCTAGAAAATCCCATGGACGGAGGAGCCTGGTAGGCTCCAGTCCGTGGGGTCGCTAAGAGTCGGACACGACTGAGCGACTTCACTTTGACTTTTCACTTTCATGCATTGGAGAAGGAAATGGCAACCCACTCCAGTGTTCTTGCCTGGAGAATCCCAGGGACAGGGGAGCCTGGTGAGCTTCCGTCTATGGGGTCGCACAGAGTCGGACATGACTGAAGCGACTTAGCAGCAGTAGCAGCAGCATGATCCAGGTGAGATTGTAACAAGGAATCCTTCAGAGAGGGTAGGACTCTCTTCCTCCTAACTTTGGATATGACATTAAAAAAAAAAATTATTTATTTGGCTGCATCTGGTCTTAGGTGTAGCACGCGGGTTTCTCTCCAGGTTTTGTATGCAGGCTTAGAATCCCCTCGGCAGGTGGAATCTCAGTTCCCAAGCAGGGATTGAATCCAAGTCCTGTGCATTGGGAAGGCAGATTCTTAATCACTGAACCACCAGGGAAGCCCCTGGATATGACATTTTTTGACATACTGAATCTTTCCTTACTCAACTCAGTGCCTGTGTGTTGTAGGTGCAATGCTTGTGTATTGTGGCCCATATGTCCCTGAGGTTCATTTGCATTGATTTTTGCATGCATCTTTAAGGACAGGGACTGTCTTCTTCAGTATACAAGTATTAACACCACTACCTCAAATATTGTTGAAAGCACTGGGTCATAGACTCAGAAAGCAGAAAAATGGTTAAAAGCAAAACAAAACAACAGCACAATAAGAACAACGCAGAGATAGTCCCAATATAATTAACATTGCGTCTACAGGGAAACACGTTACAACCCTAACTTTATGAAAACAAACGCTTTTATCTACTTTATGTTATTTTATTTTACTAGTCTCTTTCCTATTAAAAGTATTACAAATCAATTATGTATATAGTAATGAAAACTGCAGGTATAATCTCTAGGCAACAGATCCTGGGACATCCTTTGTACTTTTTGTGGTTTATGTTAAGATAGCATATAAATCATAAATCTTTCTTTTTCCTTTATTAAAGACAGTAAAAATATAATATTATTGTTGTTGTTATCCCTATAACTGAATATTTTCTATTCTAAATGCTAAGTCACTTCAGTCATGTCCAACTCTGTGCTACCCCATAGACAGCAGCCCACCAGGCTCCCCCATTCCCGGGATTCTCCAGGCAAGAACAATGGATTGGGTTGCTGTTTCCTTCTCCAATGCATGAAAGTGAAAAGTGAAGTCACTGAGTGGTGTCCAACTCTTTGCGACCCCATGGACTGCAGCCTACCATGCTCCTCTGTCCATGGGATTTTCCAGGCAAGAGTACTGGAGTGGGTGGCCATCTAAAGTCACTTCTGGGATCCACACTACCTCTTTGCACATTCTTAACAAGAATTCCTCAGATACATCATTTAAACTTTTTGACAAACTGATCAAACAGTTTTCTCACTTTAAAAATTAATTAACATTGCAACATATCACCTTGAGAAAATTTCCCAATCTAGAATCACTACCTTCAAAACCCTTTTCTACTTATCTCCTTCCTGCATACTGACCATGTGCTGCTCAACTCCTGCTGGACTGAGCACTACCAGCTGCATGGGCCTCGCTCACACCCAGGGCCCCATAGCTTCACTTCCCAGAAGACTGTCTCCTCTTCCTCAGTGCCTTCTTGCCCTAATTATCCTACCTGCCAGCTGTCATCCTTTCCTCTTCACAATTGGCTAATTCAATACTCCTTCATCTTTCACCACCACTCCCAGAAATACCTGCTCTGTTAACTGTCTCTGCTGCTGCTGCTAAGTCACTTCAGTCAAGTCCGACTCTGTGCAACTCCATAGACAGCAGCCCACCAGGCTCCCCCGTCCCTGGGATTCTCCAGGCAAGAACACTGGAGTGGGTTGCCATTTCCTTCTCCAATGCATGAAAGTGAAAAGTGAAAGTGAAGTCATTCAGTCATGTCCGACTCTTTGTGACCCCATGGAGATCAGCCTACCAGGCTCCTTCGTCCATGGGATTTTCCAGGCAAGAGTACTGGAATGGGATGCCATTGCCTTCTCTGGTTAACCATCTCTAGTTTGAGGTTTATACCCAAATGAACACACTTAGATCCTACTCAGCGTTCTAATCATTCATTTTAATCTTCCTAACACAATACAGGTTTCGTCCTCTTCATATTGTTTTTCTCTGTTTGCTGCACCTTGTTATTTCAGGATGAAGATCTTTGAGACAGACAGGAAGGAGAGATCTCAGCTGGCAAGGTGAAATAGTACACTAGATCCCCTCATTGGTCTGGATTACGGACATGGGGAGACCTGGTTTCAAATTTCAACTCTGCAGTTACAGGGTACACAGTCTCTGACAGTTTTACTTTTCTGAGACCCAGTTTTGTAATATTACAATGAAGATTGTAACATCAATTTTATAACATTATTATGGGGATTAATTTATATTAAAGGCCTAGGACAGCTGTTGGCACATTGTAGGTACTCAAAAAGAGGGAAATTTTATATATGGAGTTATAGATAAACACTCTTCTGTGTAGAATACTGGAGGTGTTTCCATTGAAACTTCAGAATCCTTTAGCTATGTTATTTAACTTCCCTTACTAAACTTTACATTATTGTTTGGACATTTATATATCTGATATGTACGTATATGTGTGTGTGTATATATGTATAGTAGTGAAAATCATTCAGTCGTGTCCAACTCTTTGCAACCCCATGGATTGTAGCCCACCGGGTTTCTCTGTCAATGGAATTCTTCAGGAAAAAATACTGGAGTGGGTAGCCATTCCTTTCTTCAAGGGATCTTCCCAACCTAGCGATCAAACCCAAGTCTCCCGCACTACAGGCAGATTCTTTACAGTCTAAGCCACCAGCAAAGTCCATATAGTTCATTTCAGTTGCTCAGATCAGATCAGATCAGATCAGTCGCTCAGTCGTGTCCGACTCTTTGCGACCCCATGAACCGCAGCACGCCAGCCTCCCTGTCCATCACCAACTCCCGGAGGTCACTCAGACTCATACCCATCGAGTCAGTGATGCCATCCAGCCATCTCATCCTCTGTCGTCCCCTTCTCCTCCTGCCCTCAATCCCTCCCAGCATCAGAGTCTTCTCCAATGAGTCAACTCTTCGCATGAGGTGGCCAAAATACTGGAGTGTCAGCTTTAGCATCATTCCTTCTAAAGAAATTCCAGGATTGATCTCCTTCAGAATGGACTGGTTGGATCTTCTTGCAGTCCAAGGGACTCTCAAGAGTCTTCTCCAACACCACAGTTCAAAAGCATCAATTCTTCGGCGCTCAGCCTTCTTCACAGTCCAGCTCTCACATCCATACATGACCACAGGAAAGACCATAGCCTTGACTAGGCGAACCTTTGTTGGCAAAGTAATGTCTCTGCTTTTGAATATGCTATCTAGGTTGGTCATAACTTTCCTTCCAAGGAGTAAGCGTCTTTTAATTTCATGGCTGCAGTCACCATCTGCAGTGATTTTGGAGCCCAGAAAAACAAAGTCTGACACTGTTTCCACTGTTTCCCCATCTATTTCCCATGTAGTGATGGGACCAGATGCCATGATCTTCGTTTTCTGAATGTTGAGCTTTAAGCCAACTTTTTCACTCTCCACTTTCACTTTCATCAAGAGGCTTTTTAGCCCCTCTTCACTTTCTGCCATAAGAGTCGTGTCATCTGCATATCTGAGGTTATTGATATTTCTCCCAGCAATCTTGATTCCAACTTGTGTTTCTTCCAGTCCAGCATTTCTCATGATGTATTCTGCATATAAGTTAAATAAACATGGTGACAATATTCAGCCTTGACGTACTCCTTTTTCTATTTGGAACCAGTCTGTTGTTCCATGACCAGTTCTAACTGTTGCTTCCTGACCTTCATACAGATTTCTTAAGAGGCAGATCAGGTGGTCTGGTATTCCCATCTCTTTCAGAATTTTCCATAGTTTATTGTGATCTACACAGTCAAAGGCTTTGGCATAGTCAATAAAGCAGAAATAGATGTTTTTCTGGAACTCTCTTATTTTTTCGATGATCCTCAGTCGTGTCCAAATCTTTGTGACCCCAGGAATCGCAGCACACCAGGCTTCCCTGTCCATTACCAACTCCCGGAGGTCACTCAGACTCACGTCCATCAAGTCAGTGATGCCATCCAGCCATCTCATCCTCTGTCGTCCCCTTCTCCTCCTGCCCCCAATCTCTCCCAGCATCAGAGTCTTTTCCAATGAGTCAAGTCTTCACATGAGGTGGCCAAAGTACTGGAGTTCCAGCTTTAGCATCATTCCGTCCAAAGAAATCCCAGGGCTGATCTCCTTCACAATGGACTGGTTGGATCTCCTTGCAGTCCAAGGGACTCTCAAGAGTCTTCTCCAACACCACAGTTCAAAAGCATCAATTTTTTGGTGCTCAGCCTTCTTCACAGTCCAACTCTCTCATCCACACATGACCACTGGAAAAACCATAGCCTTGACTAGGAGAACCTTTGTTGGCAAAGTAATGTCTCTGCTTTTGAATATGCTATCTAGGTTGGTCATAACTTTCCTTCCAAGGAGTAAGCATCTTTTAATTTCATGGCTGCAGTCACCATCTGCAGTGATTTTGGAGCCCAGAAAAACAAAGTCTGACACTGTTTCCACTGTTTCTCCATCTATTTCCCATGAAGTGATGGGACTCGATGCCATGATCTTCATTTTCTGAATGTTGAGCTTTAAGCCAACTTTTTCACTCTCCTCTTTCACTTTCATCAAGAGGTTTTTTAGTTCCTCTTCACTTTCTGCCATAAGGGTGGTGTCATCTGCACATCTGAGGTTATTGATATTTCTCCCAGCAATCTTGATTCCAGCTTGTGCTTCTTCCAGCCCAGTATTTCTCATGATGTACTCTGCATAGAAGTTAAATAAGCAGGGTGACAATATATAGCCTTGATGTACTCCTTTTCCTATTTGTAACCAGTCTGTTGTTCCATGTCCAGTTCTAACTGTTGCTTCCTGACCTTCATACAGATTTCTCAAGAGGCAGGTCAGGTGGTCTGGTATTCCCATCTCTTTCAGAATTTTCCACAGTTTATTGTGATCCACACAGTCAAAGGCTTTGGCATAGTCAATAAAGCAGAAATTGAGGTTTTTCTGGAACTCTCTTGCTTTTTCCATGATCCAACGGATGTTGGCAATTTGATCTCTGGTTCCTCTGCCTTTTCTAAAATCAGCTTGAACATCTGAAAGTTCATGGTTCACTTATTGCTGAAGCCTGGCTTGGAGAATGTTGAGCATTTCTTTGCTAGCGTGTGAGATGAATGCAATTGTGCGGTAGTTTGAGCATTCTTTGGCATTGCCTTTCTTTGGGATTAGAATGAAAAGTGACCTTTTCCAGTCCTGTGGCCATTGCTGAGTTTTCCAAATTGGCTGGCATATTTAGTGCAACACTTTCACAGCCTCATTTTTCAGGATTTGAAATAGCTCAACTGGAATTCCATCACCTCCACTAGCTTTGCTCATAGTGATGCTTTCTAAGGCCCACTTGACTTCACATTCCAGGATGTCTGGCTCTAGGTGAGTGATCACACCATCGTGATTATCTGGGTCGTGAAGATCTTTTTTGTACAGGTCTTCTGTGTATTCTTGACATCTCTCCTTAATATCTTCTGCTTCTGTTAGGTCCATACCATTTCTGTCCTTTATTGAGCCCATCTTTGCATGAAATGTTCCCTTGGTATATCTAATTTATATACATAAATATATATATATGTATATGTTATAAAGTCCATATAACATATAATATATAATATATAAATATATATAACATATATATATTCTATGTGTAATTATTTATAGAATGATATATACATTCACATTTCCTTTATATGGTCTTTCTCTTTCCATACACACCCCTCCATATATATATATATATATATATATATAGAAGTATAGTATTATATTTCGGTAACCAGAAGAAAATACAGATTGTAGGGAGAAGTGTAGTGAAGTACAAGAAGCTCCAAATCTGGGTGAAAGGGATTTGAATTCTGACAACCTATTGCCTCTGTTAGTGGATGACCTCATATAAGTTACTTAAGACTTATCAACCTCACTTTTTCTTTTGAAAAATAAAGAAAATACACTCTGTCAGAATGAGTTATTTCTAGGACGTAAGATAACAGTCTATGAGCAATGTACAGTGTGTATGTGTGTGTGTACGTGTGTGTTTGTGTGTGTGCGTGTTTATGTGTGTGCGTGTTTGTGTGTGTGTGCGTGTTTATGTGTGTGTGTGTGTGTATGTGTGTGTGTGTGTAGTATGTTTTCCTAGAAGCAATAGTTTGAGTATTTATCAATTCGGTGTTTGTGATGGTTTCAGAGAACTGACACAATAATGGAACTAATCCTATATATTTGTACTTTTATCCCCTTTGGGGTGTTATTTACCTATGTATACAACACTGTACTCTGACAAAGCCTATTGTATAATGAATACTTGATTCATTTTTACAGAAGAAAGCACAGTAGGAACAGAGGAATGGAGAGAAGAGAGGAAGAAGACAGCAGGGACTGAAGCAGGGATGATGTCGTGAGATTGCTTCGACACTCATCACAGGGCAGACACATGGCTATGTCTAATGACTCTTTTCCCATCAAAATTCAACTGCTAAATTTTCACAGAAATGTTCCTTTTTAATGCCTTTCATGCTTGGCCTCTGGACTCCCTATCACCTCTCCTGAATGCCAAATATACCTCCACATGCATTTAATTGTTGTTCTCAAAAGATGTGCCACCATTTATAGCATCACCTTTTTCATCTGGGTCATCTGTTTTCCAGTTAAACCAAGATCTTGCTAAATCTGTAAATGAGCTCAGGGTATCTCTTCTTTTGGAGGATTCTTCATTTTTCTCCCTCTACTCTGTACTTCATGCTGGGGTTGCGTGTGCCCTGTCCACATGTTATTTTTCTTTCCAAGTAAGCTGAGCCAGAGACTAGTGGAGCAATTTAACAAGAAGTAAAGCCATTTTTGATCTATTGGAAATCTTTGACTATAAGTGATATTAACAATATTCCTATGAGCAAAATGAGATCTACTGGCCAAGTAACATACTGGGCGTATTCTATTCTGTCATGGGCTGAATGATTTCCCTGTGAATTTTGCAGGTTAAAGTCTTAACCATTAACCTCTAGTACTACATAAGAGAACAGTATTTGGAGATAGAGCCTTTTAAAACAAGGTAATTAATGTAAAAGGACTTCCCCAGGGGCTTAGCAGTAAAGAATCCACCTGCAAACGCAGGAGGTGCAGGAGACATGGATTCGATCCCTGGGTCAGCAAAGAGTTGGACTCAGCGATTTAACAACAAAAACAATTAATGTAAAATGAATTAATAAGGGTAAGTCCTAACTCAATATGACTCATATCTCTAAGGGAAGGAAAGATTAGGACCCAGAAACACACAGAAGAAAGATCATGAACAGAGAGAAGGAGATGATATTCCCTGGTAGCTCAGATGGTAAAAGAATCTGCCTGCAATGCAGGAGACCTGGATTCAGTCCTTGGGTCAGGAAGATCCCCTGGAGAAGGGAATGGCAACCTACTTCAGTATCCCTGCCTGGAGAATTCCATAGACAGAGGAGCCTGGTGGTGTACAGTCCATGGGGTTGCAAAGAGTTGGACACAACTGAGCAACTTAATACTTGCCTTGACTTGATGACCACCTAAGGCCGAGAAGGGTCCTAGAAGAAATCAGCTTTGTTGACATCGTGATCTTTGAATTCTAGCCTTGGGGGCTATTAGAAAATATATTTCTGTTTTTTAAGCAACAGGCTATTATACTTTGTTGTGGAAGTCCTAGAAAATTAGCATTTATATATACTTCATTCCATTTGTTGCCCATGGTATTCTATGAAGAACAAATAACTATCACTTTCCCCTTTTTATAGAAGGTGAAAGACGCAGAAATAACATTTTAAGGAGAAAATCAAGCCACTGATCAATGTAATTAAGTACAACCTAAAAAGGCAAATATAATCTGAGGCAATGGCTTTGTAGCCTGATATTCATATATTAAATACATTTCCAGTTACCTGTGTCATTCAGTAAACTAAGTTTAATTGTATCTTTTGTGTCAAGCATTGTGATCTGTGTTGAGGATGCAGAGAAATAAAGCATGGTTCTTCCTCCAAAAGCTCTTGGCCTTTTAGAGATAAGGCACACAAAATAGATTCCTTTAATGTGTTGTAGTAGACACCCATCTAATTGTCAGAACTCTAGACACAGACATGATTGACTCTGTTGAGGATCAAGAAAGCCCTTTTAGATGAAATGATGACTCATCTGAGCCTTGAAGCATGAGGTTGTCAGAATAATGGCCAATAATAGCACCTCAGATGAAAACAATGTTGCATGTTATTATTTAGTTACCAGCTGGGCTGATAAGCAGATGACCAGAGAAATGAGAACTGAGGCACACCTTAGCCATTTAAGGTTTTCATCTGGACCAGCTGTGCTCAGAAATTGTTCCCCTGAGCATAGCCTGGCTACCCCCAGCTCAGCTACCTGAAAATTGTGGAAAACCCATCAATCCTGATGATAGACTGACTAACTAAACAACTGCCTTATATCTGCCCATTTATTTTTAATCTGGGCTGATAATACTACCAACCTCTTCCCTGCAGAGTATATATGAAGATAAATGAGGTAATTTATGCCATAAGGTTCCAAATTCCTTAGAGAAAAATGTTCAAATAAATTTACAGTCATATTATATATTCTTTAATAAATATTTTATTGGATGTGCATAGACTATCCATGATCCCTTAAGATTTAGGGGGAAGATCCTAAATCTTCTCCCTAAAGAAAAGACCCATACGCCTTAAACTGCCAAAATCCCAGAAGATAATTTAAGCAATATGATAAGTAAGTAAGTTGACCTATTTCTCATTTTAAAGCCAGAAATAAAATTACTATTCATATGTAGGAAAAGGTTTCCTTCTATGCTAAGTATGAGTAATATTAACATAAAGCTTTCTCTTTCTTGAGAAATACTTCTGCTGCTAAGTTGCTTCAGTCATGTCCCACTCTGTGCAGCCCCATAGACGGCCTCCTACCAGGCTCCCCTGTCTCTGGGATTCTCCAGGCAAGAACGCTGGAGTGGGTTGCCACTTCCTTCTCCAATGCATGAAAGTGAAAAGTGAAAGGGAAGTTGCTCAGTCCTGTCCAACTCTGAGCGACCCCATGGACTGCAGCCCACCAGGCTCCTCCATCCATGGGATTTTCCAGGCAAGAGTACTGGAGTGGGGTGCCATTGCCTTTTCCGGAGAAATACTAAGTTTAGCTAATTTTGCATGAAAGTAACTCAGACAAATACAAAAGCACAACCATGAACAGTAATCATAGTACCAGGTTCTTGACTAACAAATCTAATCAATCCCTTTATGCTGCTCCTGAGATGCTGGGCACATTGTGGAAAAAGCAAGGGTTTTGAAGTCATGACAACCAGTGCTTCCCTCCATTTTCTTCCAATTATAAGCAAGTGGATGGCACAGTTGGTAAAGAATCTGCCTGCCAACGCAAGAGATGCAAGAGACACGGGTTTGATCCCTGTGTTGGAAAGATCTCCTGGAATAGGAAATGGCAACCTACTCCAATATTCTTGCCTGGGAAATCCCATGGACAGAGAGCCTGGTGGGCTACAGTCCATGGGGTTGCAAAGAGTCAAGACACAACTGAACACACATGCATGGCTTTGGACAAGTGACTTAAACTCTTTGTACCTCGACTTGCTCATCAATAAAAATGGAGATATTAAAAAGCAGTGTGAAGATTTGTTGCATGCACGCATGCTCAGTCACTTCAGTCATGTCTGACTCTTTGCAACCCCATGGACTGTAGCCCACCAGGCTCCTCTCTCCATGGGATTTTCCAGCAAGAATACTGAAGTAGGTTGAAGATTTGTTTTAAGTACCCAATAAGGTAACTTTAAAAATACCTAGTACTCTCGTCAAGGTATTATAGGTGGTCACCAACCATGATATATTGTTCTTTCCACAAAATGTGTGGTTTCTAACAGGCATGGTGTTAGACTAAACTTTAGGACTTAAATGACAACTTATTAAAAGATGACTACTATTATCTTATTTAATACTCAATAACCTCCTACAGTAGAGATGCTAATGCTATCAGTATTCTATAGTTCAGAAAACTGGACTTTAGAGAGATTAATGCACTTACCAAATTCAAAACGTTCATACATGTCAGATACGGGACCGCATGCCAAAATTAGTATGGGAAGACGGTGCTCTTAAAGTCATCAAAGGTGCCTTCTATAGAAGAGGCTACTTGTGTGTGTGTGTGTGTGTGTGTAATTAACTCAATGTAAGCAAAGATTTTGTCTTGTTTCTATTGAATAGTGATATTGATTATATCTCCGATTTCTACAGAATATTTATATTTTATCAGGGTGTGCGTGTGTGCGTGTGCACATAAAAGACAACCTTGCAAAGCAGGATTGAAGAAATCTTCTTCCTCATCTTTTAGGCGATAAAAGAAATTCTTAGATAATGTAAGTAACTCTATTATATATATATATATGTGTGTGTGCACGTAAATACACACACACACACATGTACTAAAAAGGCATTTGCTACTCAACTCTCTGTTGGGCTTCCCTGGTGGCTCAGATGGTAAAGAATCTGCCAGCAACGCAGGAGACCTGGGTTCGATCCCCAGGTCAGGAAGATCTCCAGGAGAAGGAGTAATTCTCCAATATTCTTGCCTGGAACATTCCACAGACAGAAGAGCTTGGAGAGCTACAGTCTGTGGAGTCACAAAGAGTCAGAGATGACTGAGCATACACGCACAACAAAAAAAGTGTTATATATCACCCACTAGCATTGCACTCACGAGGTTATTTCTGGACTGTGGATAGAAAGCCCTGGCCAGTAGGTTCATCTGAGTGTCTTATTAATCTTGCAGACTTAGGAAAATCATTTAAATATGTTCCGTGTCACCTTGTTAGCTAAACATGGATATAAAACTTTTATTTAAGTTTCTTACTTCACAGGGTGAAGATTACTTTGCTCTATCACCAGCAGGGATGACTCCTCAGGACTCCCTCGGACTCTTTCAGAATTAATTTAGTCCTCTCTCTTTCTAATCCCAATGCCTTGCATTTAGAATTTCTTGCCCTATCTATCATTTAGGACTGATTATTCAGTTAGACTCTCTTCAAGGGTTGGTTTTCATTTCTCCCCAGCTACTCTGCCTCGGCTTATTCTTCTCAAGGTCATGTTCTACAGCCTGAGGACACTTCCCATTCCCTTCTCAGTTCAGTCCTGAGGAAAATATACGACAGCAAACTCAGACGTCTGGGCTGCTTCTGGTTTGAGAGAATGATCTGGACATGCTATAAAAGAGATGAGAAAAGGGAAAGATGAGGAAAAGAGCAAGGTTCTGAACTTAATGATAGAATCCGAGGAAAATGCGGGTGCAAGTTGGCTGTGCACTCCCTTAGGGAGAAGGGAAGAGCAGAATTTTCAGGAAGCAAATGTGCTTTCAAAATCTCATGTGACCCAGACATTTCCCATCCAAGCAGCCCAAAGATCATGAACAGACTTTGTGAGGATTCCTGAAATGTCCCTGTCTTCTGTCTTCCTCTCCTCATGTCTGTAATAACTGGAAAAAATATGGTGGTAGTGGAAAAGGAAGGTGATTTGTTTAAAGGGAAATCTATTCTTCTCCCCCGAAAAAGTTTCCCAGGTCTTAAAACTGTAATTATTACCAAGACCTGAATACAGTGCCCTAGAAATTCTTACCTTTTTTTACTTGAGTGGGCAGAATATAGGCAGATTCTATTTAAATTCAGATAACCCACTAATCATGTATGGATGGGAGAGTTGGACTATAAAGAAAGCTGAGCACTGAAGAACTGAGGCTTTTGAACTATGGTGTTGGAGAAGACTCTTGAGAGTCCATTGGACAGCAAGGAGATCCAATCAGTCCATCCTAAAGGAAACCAGTCCTGAATATTCATTGAAAGGACTAATGTTGAAGCTGAAACTTCAATACTTTGGCCACCTGATGTGAAGAAATGACTCGCTTGAAAAGACCCTGGTGTTTGGAAAGATTGAAGGCTGGAAGAGAAGGGGATGACAGAAGATGAGATGGTTGGATGGTATCACTACTCAATGGACATGAGTTTGAGTAAACTCCAGGAGTTGATGGACAGTATCATAGTATGGACTGGCATGCTGCAGTCCATGGGGTTGCAAAGAGTCAGACACGACTGAGCAGCTGAACTAAACTGAATCCACAAGTCACTGCATTCTCTGAGAGGAAACATCTCAAGGGGCAAGGCAAGGTTTTCCATGTCCTGTCTCCTCATAATCCCCTCTTGGGATAGAATGTTGAGAACTGTCCCAAGTAGTGGGTTGTGATGACAGGCAAAAGGAGTGGTTAGGAACAACTGCAGACCTGCTGCTTCTAAGCTCATTCCCACCCCATTCTGGGCCAACACAATTATATTTACTTGCTCCCTTGGCTGACTGTACCTTAGCTCCCACTTTCTCCAGGATGCCAAATGCACTAGCTGTGTATGAATGACGTATCTTGTGCATTTTAACTATTTTTTTCATAATATAAATATTCAGGTTTTTTATTTTCGTGTATTTTAATCTAAGGCCCTCATTCCTGCACTGTGTTCTCAGGTACGTGGGCAATTTCAGGGATAAGTCGGTAGCAGCTCTGGGTCTGCTCGGCAGGAATGTTTTTTGTTGCTGAATCACCAGAGAGAACTATTTGGAGTGTAGAGCCTATTAAACTACCCCCTTTTTGCCAATTAGAGCCGAATTTTCTGTCATAGTGTCCTGCTGAAACCCCTCCATCTTCAGCATTTCATGAGAGACTAGGTTCTAACTGGGTTGCCCCATGGCTTGGTCTCCTTCCTACTGAAAGACTGGAAACTGGTCTGAACAGGAAAACGTGGTGCAGAGAGGTTAGGAGAGGCTGGGCCAGGTAAAAGGTGCAGAGAGAGGAAGCCAAGATTAGGCAAAGGTTATTTGTATGTGTGATAAAGGATTCCTGGTGCAGAGCTATAATCCCAGGGCACAGGATTCGTTTTATACACTAGATCAATCTTTCACCTAACTGGGCTAGGCTGACCATGGACAACAGGGTATATGTGTTTATCAAAAAATGTAAGTTGGTAAGGAAAGGTTTTAAAAACGATGCCTCCGTACCCATCTTGAGCTGCCCAGGGATGGGTATATGAAGCAAAGACAAGATCCTTAACCTTTAACAGTTCTAGGCTTTTCTTCCTTGGCTTCCAGAGAGACCATCAGCAATGGCTTCTTTGTGGTTCCCAGAGCAGGGTCCTGCCCTGCTGCAGCAGTGATTAGTATGATGGTAGCTAAAGGAGAAAGGGGAGGGGGGATTTCATTTACATGCTATGAGATAATTGCAGACCTACCTCACTGTGTTGCATGGAGAAAATGCAATAGAACACATTGGGTGATGTGTGTCTGATCCTTGTCTCCTGCAATGCTGCCCACCTCTAGTTATTATATCTGTCTGGGCTTTGTAGGACTCCACAAGTAGCTGATTTGGGGATTGCTAGGTGGCCTAATTTGTATAAATATGTGTTGGTCTTCTCTATGTTCTTTTGGGGTTTTATTGTTTACAAACTTCTTTTTATATTGGAAAAAAAAAGCCAAAGCATCTTTGACAAAGTGTTCTGCACCAAACAAAAGGATCTGAAACATAAGCTTTGGGGCCCCTCTTCTTGAAGTGGGGGGAGGTGGTCTTGAACACCTTCTTTTGTGTTCCCCTTCCTCTATTTCCTATTTCAAACAAGATCTTCTGTCCTAAAAACTAGATTCCTACCCCCTCTTTCCACCTTCATGCCCCGCAAAATAGACCATACACCTATACGTTTAATTTGTGGGGTATCTATGATTAAATGATTTGTGCAAAAATCCTGGCAAAGCTAAGAACTCTCCATCCCTTGTTTCCAATCTCAAGTCATGCCCATTCCTTGATGTGGTGCATGCTAAAGGGACTGCTGTATTTGAATGGATTAAGACCTACTTTAATTTCTAATTCAAGGATAAAGAGGAGCAATCAGAGTCCTTCCATGTAGAAGGTGGGGCAGGGAGACCATGAAAGGAAAGATGAATGTATAGCCAAGTAAATCAGAAACTTGTTATCCCAAAGCATTCATCTCACACGCTAGCAAAGTAATGCTCAAAATTCTCCAAGCCAGGCTTCAACAGTATGTGAACCGTGAAATTTCAGATGTTCAAGCTGGATTTAGAAAAGGGAGAGGAACCAGAGATCAAATTGCCAACATCCACTGGATCATCGAAAAAGCAAAAGAGCTTCAAAAAAATCTACTTCTGCTTTATTGACTATGCCAAAGCCTTTGACTGTGTGGATCACAACAAACTGGAAAATTCTTAGAGATGGGAATACCAGATCACCTGACCTGCCTCCTGAGAAATCTGTATGCAGGTCAAGAAACAACAGTTAGAAGTGGATGTGGAACAACAGACTGGTTCCAAATCAGGAAAGGAGTACATCAAGGCTGTATATTGTCACCCTGCTTAT
Organism: Tragelaphus eurycerus; assembly: GCA_935064755.1. Classification (NCBI taxonomy): domain Eukaryota; kingdom Metazoa; phylum Chordata; class Mammalia; order Artiodactyla; family Bovidae; genus Tragelaphus; species Tragelaphus eurycerus. The sequence continues at coordinate 13,303,182 of CAKXYN010000043.1, forward strand.
TTAACTTATATCCAGAGTGCATCATGAGAAATACTGGACTGGATGAAGCACAAGCTGGAATCAAGATTGCCAGAAGAAATTTCAATAACCTCAGATATGCAGATGACACCACCCTATGGCAGAAAGCGAAGAACTAAAGAGCCTCTCAGTGAAAGTGAAAGAGGAGAGTAAAAAAGTTGGCTTAAAATTCAACATTTAGAAAACTAAGATCATGGCACCTGGTCCCAAAACTTAATGGCAAATAGATGGGAAAACAATGGAAACAGTGACAGACTTTATTTTGGGGGCTCCAAAATTACTGCAGATGGTAACTGTAGCCGTGAAATTAAAAAATTCTTGCTCCTTAGAAGAAAAGTTATGACCAGCCTAGACAGCATATTTAGAAGCAGAGACATTACTTTGCCAACAAAGGTCCATCCAATCAAAGCTATGGTTTCCTCAGTAGTCAAGTATGGATGTGAGGGTTGGACTATAAAGAAAGCTCAGCACCAAAGATTTAATGCTTTTGACCTGTGGTGTTGGAGAAGACTCTTGAGAGTCCATTGGACTGCAAGGAGATCCAGCCAGTCTATCCTTAAGAAAATCAGTCCTGAATACTCATTGGAAAGCCTGATGCTGAAGCTGAAACTCCAGTACTTTGGCCACCTGATGTGTAGAACTGACTCATTTGAAAAGACCCTGATTCTGGGAAAGATTGAAGGCCGGAGGAGAAGGGGATGACAGAGGATGAGATGGTTGGATGGCATCACCAACTCGATGGACATGAGTTTGAGTAAACTTCAGGAGTTAGTCATGGACAGGGAGGCCTGGTGTGCTGCAGTCCATGGGGTCACAAGAGTCGGACAGGACTGAGCGACTAAACTGAACTGAACTGAAAGCAGCTTATGTCAAAGTAGCCACAACATTGTTTGATAGGAGCCAGATGAATGTAACTCCATATACACTGCTAGAAAGCAAAGCTTTGCATGAGTTTCAGGAGCTATAGCCCCTTAGGCTTTGATGGCCCCACGTGGGCAGCATTTATTTCATGGCTGATTTTGCTGTGCCAGTTTCTTCCTTTTCCATTTACTATCATTTTGTAAAACACACTCTGACCCTTTTCCCTTCCCTTTCTTTTTCTTGGCAATATACAATGAATAAAAACGTATTGGTAGTGAAAAAAAAAAATGAGGTCTGAGAAGCAAACAAAGCTAAGGAAATGGTAATGAATGTAGGTTTAATGTAGTTGTGGTTCAAATTTGATGAGAAGAAGCAAGGAAATTGATGTATCTGTAAAACATCACTTCTTTTGTTCAGTGTGATTTTGTGGCAGTCAACTCAACATGTTTTATAACTTCTTCTAAGATGTACATTTTTATTTTTTAATGCTTCTGAAATTGGGATGCATTTTAAAGCAGGCCACTTGAGTTACTTGAATTGGCATCTTTTTTTAATGGCACAAAATAGCAGTGCATCTTAAAACTAGCAGTTAATGAATTATGCTAATAAACGTATGGTGAATAAGCATTTAAATTGCACAGAAAGAGAAACCCTTACAATTCATTTTAAGGTTTCCAAGTTTCAGTCAGTAATTCTCAAACTTTGATGTACATCAGAATCATTTGGAGAGCTCATTATAACACAAATTACTACCTCTTCCCACCAATTTCAGATTCAGTACCTTTACATTTAATGCTGATACTGCTAGTCTGAGAGCAACTGCCACAGGTCATTTGAAAAAAATTTAATTTTTTAACCTCAGTGTTTAGTACCATTAATTTAAAAATTTCAGTTAGACTTTTATGATGTCACACTTAGAAAATTAGCATTGCCTTCTACATTTTCTCCTTACTTCCATTCTCTTCTCAGTCAGAACCATCCTTCCTATAAAAAAAATAGTATTATCTGTTAGTACTTACCTTCTCAAAATATACACACACACACCTTCATTTACAATTGAAGACTGTTTAGAGTCAGACCATAATCTTCCTGAGGTAAGGCCAATCCTTCAATGGTTTGACCTAGATTTAGCCCAAGAAACTTCTGTCCACTAGTTCCCCCATATGTCAGCTTCTTCCCAACCTTTGCACTGATTTTTTGTTGCTCATCTCGAACATAAAACTCTACATTAGTCCAACAGGCAGCCTTACAGAATCAGCACTAAGACCATCTCCTTCAATTTTCCCATGACTGCATTGAAAGAAACATTTGCGTTTTTTTTTAAGACATTTACTTCTTAATATGAGGTCCATTAACATTATTGTATAGTGTGTATTACATAGTCATTATGTGAGTTTGCTTATTTCTTCCCTCATTTGGACAATATCATCTCATGCTAAGATCATGTTTTATTTTATTTCATTATTTTCTTGAATGTTTAACAGAATCCTTGGCACATAGATGGGACTCAATAAATGCTGTTACATGGAATCATGTTGAAGCGAAGCTATATATCCTATTAAATTAGTGCTTTGGGTCTAACATGTATGCAAGTGGTCATTGTACACGTATATGGTTCTATTTACTTTAACCATAGTTTACTAAACATTATGTGGAAATTATTATCTGAGACACTGAAAAGAATAGAGGTAGAAAAATACACAAGATCAATTAAGCAGTGCATGTATTTATTGAACACCTATAACATGTTGAGTACATCTGAGAACCTTTCAGAGTAAAAGGCTAATGATATTCTACAAGGGGCAATGTTTGGAAGAAGCCTGTAAAACATTCTATTGAGTTAGAGCCTCAGTATTGCTTCTTGTAGTATTCCACTGAGGTTTAAACAAAGAGCTATCCAAAAAGAATTAAATCATTCTCACTGGGGCCAGAGGAAAGATGGTCCCCTCCAGACATGAAAGGAGGCAAGTGCATTTCAGAAATAAATGACTTTACATAGACACACAGTCCTCTTGAGGATGGAGCAGGCACTTCAGCTGGAAAGCTCTCAGACTAAATCAGATAGCAAAAGGTCACAACTGACAAAAAGGTAATCTCTTCTATTTTTTTTTTTAAACATATCTCAACCTTAAGAAGAAACTACTTCAAGCCTCTTAATGACTAACTCAGTTTCAAGTGTAAATTGAAAAACGATAGGCCAAGATATTGCTATGGTTCAGAAATTTGGTAAACACATACTTGGCTTCAATACTAGCATGGTTAATTAAATATTTTGTTTTAAAACTGCACAGGAAAAAGGAAAAAATAAAGCTTAAGGCACATTATCTGCTGCTCCTAACATCTATCAAGATTCCTAGAGGAATTTTACATGGCAGAGGCTCTCAAGTAGCAACAAAAAAGGGGAATCTATAGAAATGGAAAATTCTAGACATAGCTTTTTTAATTTATGTTGACATAATTCACCTTCTAGGAATCCCTGTGTGTCTACTTTCTATTGTATAAAAGCTTATCAACTAATAAAATTTGAAATTAAGAAAATTTACAGAGCCAAATAATGGAACTGTACATATGCAAACCTACTTCTCCCAGCTGTCAATTCTCTTTATCTCCTGGTCACCCCACCCTAAATTGCTAAGCATCACTCTTCTGCATGTCTTCAACATTGAGTTATTTATTTTAAAATCCGTTTCTTCAATTAGGTACACTAAATGCTTTGCTTGAAGAAATGACTCTTTATTAGGTTTCCAGAAGAGGCCCTTCTGAGATTATGTCTATGTTATAATTCAGAGGATATCACAGTCCTTCAATGAATCATTTAAATTATTATTGCAACTTGTACTCTACCCTTGTAAATAAATCTCTACCAACAATAACTTTAAAGTCAAAGGAATATGAAGTGTGACTGTTAAAGATTCAACACAGGAAACATATCAGAGTTAGAAAAAATTAAATTTTTATCTATCCCCCTATCTTCGCCCTTCATTCAAAATTAAATGCAACTATAAATTGTTGCAGATAGAGTCAATGTTTTACTCCTCACTCTGAGAAATATGAAATAAAAATTAATTCAACTGAAACATCATCACTTAGATTTAGTTTTCTCTCTTAGAAATGGAATTGCCTTATAATCTTTTGATTGAAAGGGAATATCACTTGAATATTAGACATGGTTTCTAGAACCATTTATATTTTCATAAAACTGTCTCCTTACAACATATTACAACATATAAAAATTGACTTAAAAAATCCCTACATTTCCCTATTTCTATCAAGAATTGAATGCAACTTGGGTTTATTTGTCGGTACTTTAATCTTCCACAGTAGTAAGCCTTTTGTGCATGGTTCTAAACAGTGAGGACAGAGTGGAAATTAAGAACATGAGTTCTGGTCTCTGATTATTGGGGTTCAAATCCAACTCCACCCCACTTCCTGGATGTGTGACCTTTGCAGTAAGGTACTTATTCATTCTGTGCCTCAATCTCCCAACCTGTGGTATGGAGATAATTCTAATAGTACTAATCAACAAAGGATAAAAATAATTAATTGATTACCTTTTTAAGATACAATTTTCAAATCACATGTGACATAAATCACTTACAGTTAGCCCTAACTCAGGATAAGAGCTTTGTAAATGGTTTCTGGGCTTCCCAGGTAGCTCAGTGGTAAAGAATCCACCTGCCAACGCAGCAGCCACAGGAGACAAGGGTGTGAGCCCTTGGTCAGGGAGATCCCCTGAGCTGGAAATGGCAACCCACTCCAGTATTCTTGCTTGGATAATTCCACAGACAGAGGAATCAGGTGGGCTACGAAGAGGAACCATGGGGTCACAAAGAGTTGAACATGACTGAGCGCGCACACTTGCCTGCAGATTGCTTCTATTTTTGTTGAAGTTTGCATTTATCTGGAAGTCTGAGATTCTTGTATGATCCAGTTCTCTGCCCCTCAGTAACAATGAAAAAAGGTTTTATTCATTCAGCAAATGTGAGAATATATAATGTTCAACAAAAATACAATTCCTGACCTCAGGGAATGTATAGGTTTTATGGGATGACAGACCAGAAGCGATAACTCAGTTTGTAAATTCTCATTTCTCCATTTACCAAAAAAAAAAAAGAGTTGACCTATATTTATTTTAGTTCTTTTTCTTCTCTAAAGGGCTAGATTTTATAAATTAGGTTTATGTGTAAATGAGATTTCCCTGGTGCTCAGACGGTGAAGCATCTGCCTACAATGCAGGAGACCCAGGTTCAATCCCTGGGTCAGGAAGATCTCCTGGAGAAGGGAATGGCAACCCACTCCAGTATTCTTGCCTTGCCCCCCGCCCCCACCCAAAAGAGGGGCTGTAAATAAAAGTTGTAGTTTTGTCCATCATAAATCTGTACCTCTGGGAATAAATGTGAGCATGAGTATGAAAATCTTTTCAAAGATATCCCTTTGGATTAATAGTAGAAATTTATTATCAATATAAAATTCTATTATTGTTAATGATTTTAATTAACAATGATAATTATAATTTAATCAGATCTACCATTAATATAGATTGTAAAAGCTATTCGCTTATGTAAAATAATACATTCCACATAATTTAAATAGAGTTATAAAACAATATGGGCTTCCGAAGAGGCGGTAGTAGTAAAGAACCTATCTAAATGCAGCAGACACAAGAGACACAAGTTTGATCCCTGGATTGGGAAGATCCCTGGAGAATGAAATGGCAACCCACTCCTGTATTCTGGCCTGGAGAATCCCAGGGACAGAGGAGCCTGGTGGGCTGCAGTTCATGGGGTCACACAGAATGAGATACAGGGTAGAGGACAGAGTGGAGTCTTAGAAGACAGTATAAGACTACTATGTGGCTGGCGATATTAGGGTCTATCAGTTCAGTTCAGTGCAGTCACTCAGTTGTGTCCGACTCTTTGGACCCCATGAACCATAGCACACCAGGCCTTCCTGTCAATCACCAACTCCCAGAGTTTACACAAACTCATGTCCATTGTGTCGATGATGCCATCCAGCAATCTCATCCTCTGTCATCCCCTTCTCCTCCTGCCCCCAATCTTTCCCAGCATCAGGGTCTTTTCCAATGAGTCAGCTCTTTGCATCAGGTGGCCAAAGTACTGGAGTTTCAGCTTCAGTATCAGTCCTTAAAATGAACACCCAGGACTGATTTCCGTTAGGATGGACTTCTGTCCAAGGACTCTCAAGAGTCTTCTCCAACACCACTGTTCAAAAGCATCAATTCTTCGGTGCTCAGCTGTCTTTATAGTCCAACTCTCACATCCATACGTGACTACTGGAAGAACCATACCCTTGATTAGATGGACATTTGTTGACAAAGTAATGTGTCTGCTTTTAAATATGCTGTCTAGGTTGGTCATAACTTTCCTTCCAAGGGGTAAGCATCTTTTAATTTCATGGCTGCAATCACCATCTGCAGTGATTTTGGAGCCCAGAAAAATAAAGTCTGACACTGTTTCCCCATCTATTAGCCATGCAGTGGTGGGACCAGATGCCATGATCTTAGCTTTCTGAATCTTAGCTTTCTGAGCTTTAAGCCAACTTTTTCACTCTCTTCTTTCACTTTCATCAACAGGCTCTTTAGTTCTTCTTTGGTTTCTTCCATAAGGGTGGTGTCATCTGCATATCTGAGGTTATTGATATTTCTCCCAGTAATCTTGATTCCAGCTTGTGCTTCTTCCAGTCCAGCGTTTCTCATGATGTACTCTGCATAGAAGTTAAACAAGCAGGGTGACAATATATAGCCTTGATGTACTCCTTTTCCTATTTGGAACCAGTCTGTTGTTCCATGTCCAGTTCTAATTGTTGCTTCCTGATCTGCATTTGATTTCTCAAGAGGCAGGTCAGGTGGTCTGGTCTTCCCATGTCTTTCAGAATCTTCCACAGTTTATTGTGATTCACACAGTCAAAGGCTTTGGCATAGTCAATAAAGCAGAAATAGATGTTTTTCTGGAACTCTCTTGCTTTTTTGATGATCCAGCAGATGTTAGCAATTTGATCTCTGGTTCCTCTGCCTTTTCTAAAACCAGCTTGAACATCTGGAAGTTCATGTTTCACTTACTGTTGAAGCCTAGCTTGGAGAATTTTGAGCATTACTTTACTAGCATGTGAGATGAGTGCAATTGTGTGGTAGTTTGAGCATTCTTTGGCATTGTTTTTCTTTGGGATTGGAATGAAAAATGACCTTTTCCAGTCCTGTGGCCGCTGCTGAATTTTCCAAATTTTCAGGCATATTGAGTGCAGCACTTTCACAGCATTATCTTTCAGGATTTGAAATAGCTCAACTGGAATTCCATCACATTCACTAGCTTTGTTCGTAGTGATGCTTCCTAAGGCCCACTTGACTTTGCATTCCAGGATATCTGGCTCTAGGTGAGTGATCACAGCATCGTGGTTATCTGGGTCATGAAGATATTTTTTGTATAGTTCTTCTGCATGTTCTTGCTACCTCTTCTTAATATCTTCTGCTTCTGTTAGGTCCATAAATTCAGCCATTCCAGTCCATTTTAGTTCATGGATTTCTAAAATGTTGATTTTCCTTCTTGCCATGTCCTTTTTTACATTTCCAATTTGCCTTGCATCATGGACCTAACATTCCAGATTCCTATGCCATATTGTTCTTTACAGCATCAGACTTTACTTCCATCAACATCCACAACTGGGTGTTGTTTTTGCTTTGGCTCTGTCTCTTAATTCTTTCTGGAGTTATTTCTCCTCTGATCTCCAGTAGCATATTAGGCACTTACTGACCTGGGGAGTTCATCTTTCAGTGTCCTATCTTTTTGCCTTTTCATACCCTTCTTGTGGTTCTCAAGACAAGAATAATGAAGTGCTTTGCCATTCCCTTCTCATGGTCCACATTTTGTCAGAACTCTCCAAAATGACCCATCTGTCTTGGGTGACCCTACACAGCATGGCTCATAGTTTCATTGAGTTAGACAAGGTTGTGGTCCATGTGATCAGTTTGATTAGTTTTCTGTGGTTATGGTTTTCATTCTGTCTGCCCTCTGATGGATAAGGATAAGAAGTTTATGGAAGCTTTCTGATGGGAGAGAAGACTGAGGGGGAAACTTGGTCTTATTGTGATGGGTGGGGCCATGCTCAGTAAATCTTTAATCCAATTTTCTGTTGATGGGTGGGGCTGTGTTCCTTCCCTGTTGTTTGACCTGAGGCCAAACTATGGTGGAGGTAATGAAGATAATGGCCACCTCCTTCAAAAGGTCCCATGCAGGCACTGCTGCACTCAGTGCCCCAGACCCTGCAGCAGGCCACCGCTGACTCACGCCTCTGCTGCAGACTCCTGGACACTCATGGACAAGTCTGGCTCAGTCTTTTGTGGGGTCACTGGTCCTTTCTCCTGTGTTCTGGTGCACACAAGGCAACCTCCTCCAGGAGGGCTTATGCCATACCCAGGTCTGCTGCACCCAAAGTCCCTGCCCCTGTGGCAGGCCACTGATCACTCGTACCTCCCTCCACAGGAGACACTCAAACACAGTTCTGACTCAGTCTCTGTGGGGTCTCTGGGTCCTGGTGTGCACAAGGTGTGTTTGAGCCCTCCAAGTGTCTCTGGTGGGTATCGGGTTTGATTCTAAATGCATTTTTGCCCCTCCTATCATCTTGCTGGGGCTTCTCCTTTGCCCTTGGATGTAGGGTATCTTTATTTGGTGGGATCCAACATTCTCCTGTGGATGGTTGTTCAGCAGTGAGTTTTAATTTTGAGTTCTCACAGGAGACGATGCATGCACATCCTTCTACTCCGCCATCTTCCTCCCACCAGGGTACTGAATGAGATTTTCGCTGTGCCATTAACTTTGAAGGCTTGTACAGTGTTATCCCGGAGAAGGCGATGGCACCCCACTCCAGTACTCTTGCCTGGAAAATCCCACAGATGGAGGAGCCTGGTAGGCTGCAGTCCATGGGGTCACTAAGAGTCGGATACGACGGAGTGACTTCCCTTTCACTTTTTACTTTCATGCATTGGAGAAGGAAATGGCAACCCACTCCAATGTTCTTGCCTGGAGAATCCCAGGGACGGGGGAGCCTGGTGGGCTTCCATCTATGGGGTCTCATAGAGTCGGACATGACTGAAGTGACTTAGCAGCAGCAGCAGCACAGTGTTATCCAGAAGAAGGACGTTGCAAACCACCTCTGTATGTTGTCTATCTCAGGCCAACTCTGATGAGCACGTTGTAGGTTCTGCCAGCAGGCAATTGGAAATGTGAGGTCATTACTGTCCACACAAGGTCTTCGTGTCCCAGCTGCATCCTCTGGGCTGGAGAAGAAAAGCCTGGAGGCCCAGCTGCACCGCCCCCGGGGCTCCATCAGTGTCTGCCCAGCAGCCTGCGCCATGGCTCTGAGCTATAGCACTGCCTCCTGCACCTCCTTCCAGGATGAGCTAACCAGCCCAAAGCAGTGTCATAGGGAGCCCTGATCCTACTTCGGGGACCCCAGAGTCCTGAGAGAATGGACTTCTCTGGTTGCTCAGTGGTAAAGAATCTGCCTGCCAATGCAGGAGATGTGGCTTTGATTCCTGGGTTGGGAAGATCCCTTGGAGAAGGAAACAGCCACCCACTCCAGTATTCTTGCCTGGAAAATCCAATGGACAGAGGAGCCTGGTGGGCTACAGTTCATGGGGTCACAAGAGTCAGACATGACTTAGTGACTAAACCACCACCACCACTTACATTGTTGGTGTAAATTGGTACAGCCACTATGGAAAACAGTACGAAGTTTCCTTTAAGAAAATAAAAATAGAGCTACCATATGATCCAGCAATCCCACTCCTGTGTATATATCCAAAAAACCAAAAATTCTGATTTGAAAATATAGATGTATCCCAATAATTATAGCAGCATTATTTATAACAGACAAGACAGGGGCATAACCTGAATAAAGAAGATGTGGTATGTATGTATGTACATACATAATGGAATATAAATATATAATAAAATACTATATAGCCATAAAAAAAGAATATGTGGACCTAGAGATCATCATATTAAGTAAATCAAAGACAAAGTTCAGATATTAGTTACATGAAGAATCTAAACAAAATGATACAAATGAACTTATTTACAAGCAGTAACAGATTCTCAGACATAGAGTAAAAAAAAAAAAAAAACAAACATATTTTCCAAAGGAGAAGGGGAGGGGGATAAATTAGGAATTTTGAATTAGCAGATATAAACTACTCTATTAGATGAACAATAAGACCCTAATAGCACAGATAACTGCATTCAATATCTTTTAATAATTTATAATGAAAATAACCTAAAAATTATACATATATGTATAACTAAATCACTTTTCTATATATTTGAAACATTGTAAATCAACTATATACTTCAATAAATAAACAGCTAAGTCAGTTTAAACAAAAAACAGTGATAGACAGCAATACATACGATTCACTGACATTCACATGCCTCGTTTTTACAGGAACACAAAACAACACTGAATTTAACCTTTGCCTTGGATGTTAGCTCAGCCTGTGACCTTTAACATAACACACACTGGCCAGCCCACAGCTGTGGATCTACCTTCCTAGGGCCCAATTTCTTTTTTTCCCCATTGTAATGGTGGCCAATATCTCCCCAACAGCCTTAGGGGTGTCTATGAGTTCCCCATACTCGCTTGAGAGCCCCATTCATCAAGGCTAATCACAACAGAGCCCCACGTACTAGTGGATAGGCACCCCCAGGATTTCCTCTACGACTTTCAGGATCACCCCACAACTTTATGGGCCCTCATTAGTGAGTGGCTACCCTGAAGTTACACCCGTACCTTTCAGGCCCCACACATTAGTGGACGACCCACAACTTTCCATCCCTGTATCATATCCCGACATCTTGGTGCTCACAGGAGTTTCCTCAGTCTCCTGACTGCTCTGCCACTTGCTGGGCTGTACCCTACAGGCCTGCAAGCCCTGTGCTGGCCCAGCTTTAAGACCAAAGAAAATCTGGGAGTCAGTAACAGAGATGTCAGTGGTTAATGGATGGGAGAGCTTACCTGTCTTAAAGCAAGGTCCTGGAATGGCTGTGTGGACGCTGGGCAGGACATGGCAACAGGCTTTGTGTCTGGCTAGAGGTGGTTACCGGAGAAGGCAATGGCAACCCACTCCAGTACTCTTGCCTGGAAAATCCCATGGACGGAGGAGCCTGGTAGGCTGCAGTCCATGAGGTCGCTAGGAGTCAGATATGACTGAGCGACTTCACTTTCACTTTTCACTTTCATGCATTGGAGAAGGAAATGGCAACCCACTCCAATGTTCTTGCCTGGAGAACCCCAGGGACCGCAGAGCCTGGTGGGCTGCCATCTATCGGGTTGCACAGAGTCGGACACGACTGAAGCAACTTAGCGGCAGCAGCAGAGGTAGTTACCGGTTATAAGGAGAACTGACAACAGGTTGGCTCATCAGTTACCAGGGAAACTAGCAGAGGAGCAGGCTACCCACTGCCCCTTTGACAAGCTCTCCAGGTGGAAATGTTCACATTTAAATGTTAGATCACTACCCGGGGTAGAAGCAAATGTGTAGGAAGGTCAGTTGTGTGAGTATGGTGGGGGTGAAGCAGGCACTGGTTCACCAGAGGATGTACAGAGATTAAGATGTACACCCATTTTGGGTGGCTAGATCATGCAACATTTAAACATATATCCCAGTGAGGGTAATTTCAATATCTAAGAAATAAGGTGAAATCTAGAGAGGTCTGCAAGAATCATTTTATACAAACTGCCAATTTAAGATGAGAACAATTTTCAATCAGACATAGTAAGAAGCTGGAGTTGGATGTCATTGTGGGCTCACTTCTGATTGCACATGTATCAGATTACTTAGCTAATCCACCCAACTTTGTATCTTCTAAAAGTGAATGAAGTCACAACTAGGAAATACCTTTACTCAAGATTTTTTTTTGTCTTTCTCTTTGTTTTTAGCCTTATTTCATTTTTTGCATGAAATATTAACCTAAAACAATTCAGAGTGTGACAAAAAAGTCAAAGCAGTCTATAGGGGTCAATTATTCATATTTATTTGACTCTTCATGAACATGTTTTGTAAAATATGTGAAAGAATTAAAGAAAAAAGAAGTAATTTTCTCCAAACTCGAGCAAATATTTCTGAATAGATAACTATTCTTTAAATTTCTCTATCCGCACTACCATCTCTAATTTACATATATATAGCTTTTAATAATTTTTCTTAAACCACAGTTCTGCTAAAGTGATGCATTTGCTCAGAAATCTGCTATCTCCCCGATCGACAATTTTCAACTAACCAGCCTATTATTTATCTTCCTCCTTAACCTGTCTGTAACCCAAATCTTCGAACTCATTTCCTCAAGTGTCTTTTTTATATTCTGCTGAATCACTAGCTCTGTCTACACTTCCTGTCTTTCTCACTTCCAAGCCCGGGGCCCACACAAGGATGCTTTTCCCTTCCTTTTGTCAGCCCTTGAAGTCCACCTAGCTCCTGTTGTCTTTCTGAATCCCTTCCTGATTTATTTATTCAAAAGTAAACTTTCCTTCCACTAGTATATACACATTAATTGCTATATTTCAATTAAGTAATTTTTATATTTCAGCTTCCATTTTATTTTATACTTAGTTTACCTACCCTACAAAATGGAAAGGAATAAAAAGAAAATGGCATGTAAATGTCATTTTTAGATTCTATGTATATCATAAACATAAGCTGGGCTTGTTTAATTCTCAAACATAAAAATAATAAAACTGTTATAAAGCCATTACAACAATTTACAGATTAGGAGAGTGAAGTAGAAGTAAAATAACCTGAACTTTGTTTTGAATTAGAAATTAGTAACGCCAGTCTGGGGCTTCCTGGGTGGTACCAGTGGTGAAGAACCCTCCTGTCAGTGCGGGAGATTTAGATGCAGGTTTGATCCCTGGTCGGGAAGATCCCCTGGCGGAGGGCATGCCAACCCACTCCAATATTCTTGCCTGGAGAATCCCATGGACAGAGGAGCCTGGTGGGCAACAGTCCATAGGGTTGCAAAGAGTTGGACATGACTGAAGCGACTTAGCATGCACACAAAGCCAATCTACAATGCGCTCTATATGATCTACTGTATCACAGTACTTTAGCTTTGAGAAATACATATAAAAGTAATGCAAAACTTAAAGGACTACTGAATTCAATGTATTATTATTCTTTTTTGACATTTTTATTCCTTTTTATATATTTTATTGGATTATATTTGATGTGCAATATAAGTTTCAGTGGTACAGCAGAGTGATTCACAATTTTCTAAATTTATAGTTATTATAAAATATTGGCTATATTCCCTGTGTTATACTATACATCTTTGTAACTTATTTTATACATAGTAATTTATATAAATGTATATAATTATTATAATTTAAAAATATTTTATATATCACATGCTTATATATAAATTAAATATATATCTATAAATATATGTTTGTATATTATATTATATATAAATATATTATATATTATAAATTATTGTATAATTTATATAAATTACTATGCTATGCTATGCTAAGTCACTTCAGTTGTGTCCGACTCTCTAAGACCCCATAGACGGAAGCCCACTAGGCTCCCCCGTCCCTGGGATTCTCCAGGCAAGAACACTGGAGTGGGTTGCCATTTCCTTCTCCAATGCATGAAAGTGAAAAGTGAAAGCGAAGTCGCTCAGTCTTGTCCAACTCTTAGCAACCCCACGGATTGAAGCCTACCAGGCTCCTCCATCCATGGGATTTTCCAGGCAAAAGTACTGGAGTGGGGTGCCATTGCCTCCTCTTATATGTATATTTAAATTTATATAATGTATATAAATTATAATTAACCCATACCCCTATCCTGACTGCCCCACACACACAGGTAACCACCTCTTTGTTCTCTGTATCCATCAGTCTTTTCTGTTTATTTGTTTTATTATTTTATAGTCCACACATAAGTGAAATCAGCTGGTATTTTTTCTTTCTCGATCTGACTTATCCCACCTAGCATGATGTACTCTAGGTCCATCTACATTGTCACAAATAGTAAGAGTTCATTCTTTTTATGGCTCAATAATACTCCATTGTATACATTAGATTGCTTCCATATCTTGGCAATTGTAAATAAAGCTGTTATGAACACTGAGGTTCATGTATCTTTTCAAATAAGTGGTTTTGGATGTTTTTGTATGAACAAAACAGGAGTATATTTTTGAGTGATCTGGTAGTGCTATTTTTTTTGTTGTTTTTGGAAACACTTCTATACTGTTTTCCATAGTACCTTCACCAATTTACACCCCCACCCACAGCATGTGAGGGTTCCCTTTTCTCCATATCCTTGCCAACATTTGTTACTTGTGGTCTTTTAGATGTTAGTCATTCTGACAGGTGTGAGGTTTAGTGGGTTTAATTTGCATTTCTCTGATAACTAATCAAAATGAGGGTCTTTTCATGTGCCTATCGACCATCTGTTTGTTCTCTTTGCAAAATTGTCTATTCAGATCTTCTACCCATTTTGCATCAGGTTCTTTGTGGTTTTGATGTTGATTAATATGAACTGTTTGTATATTTTGGATATTAATCTCTCACTGGCCATATCCTTTGCTTCTCCCATTCTATAGGTTGTCTTTTTGTTTTGTCTATGGTCTCCTTTTCTGTGCAACAGCTTTAAGTTTAATTAGGTCTCAGTAGTTTAGTTTTGCTTTTGTTTTCTTTGTTGTAGAAGACAAAGCAAAAAAAAAAAAAAAGTATTGCTACAATTTATGTCAAAGAGTGCCCTGCTTTTGTTTTCTTCTACAAGATTTATGGTTTCTGATTCTTTAATTCATTTTCTGGAAGGTCTATTTTTTAATTTAAATTTATTTATTTTTAATTGGAGGATAATTGCTTTACAATATTGTGTTGTTTTCTGCCACATATCAGCATGAATCAGCCATCAGTGTCCATACAGCTCCTCTCTCTATAATGTCCCTCCCACCCCATCCCACCCCCTTTAGGTTGTCACAGAGCATCAGATTTGAGGTGTCTGAGTCATACAGCAAATTTCCGCGGGTGATCTAATTTGCATATGATAATGTAGCTGTTTTAATGCTACTGTCTCAATTCGCCCCACCCTCTCCTTCCCCCACTGTGTCCATAAGTCTGTTTACATCTGCATCTCCACTGCTGTCCTGCAAATAGGTTCATCAGTACCCTCTTCTTTTTAGATTCCCTCTACATGTGTTAATATATGATATTTGTTTTTCTCTTTCTGACTTACTTCATTCTGTAGAATAGGCTCTAGGTTCTTCCCCATCATTAGAACTGAGTCAGGTGCATTCTTTTTTATAGTTGTGTAATATTCACGACTGAGCAACTGAACTGAACTGAACTGAATATTCCACTGTGTATATGTACCACTGCTTCTCTATCCATTCCTCTGTCAATGGACATCTAGGTTGTTTCCATGTCCTAGCTATTGTAAGTAGTGCTGAAATGAACATTGGTGTACATGTGTCTTTTGTAATTACAGATTGCCTAGGATATATATTGGAGAAGGCAATGGCAACCCACTCCAGTACTCTTGCCTGGAAAATCCCATGGACTGAGGAGCCTGGTGGGCTGCTGTCTCTGGGGTCACACAGAGTCAGACACAACTGAAGCGACTTAGCAGCAGCAGCAGCAGCAGCAGCAGCAGCAGGGTATATATGCCCAGTACTGGGACTGCTGTCTCATATGGTAGTTTTATTCATAACTTTATAAGAATTTCCACACTGTCTTCCATAGTGGCTGTATAAATGTAGAGTTTATTTTTGTATACACTATCAGAGAATAGTCTAATTTCATTCTTTTACATGTAGCTGTCCAGTTTTCCCAGCACCACTTATTGAAGAGACTGTCTTTTCTCCATTGTATGTTCTTGCCTTCTTTGTAGTACATTCAGTTCAGTTCAGTCACTCAGTCATGTCCGACTCTTTGCAACCCCATGAATCACAGCACGCCAGGCCTCCCTGTCCATCACCATCCCCCCGGAGTTCACCCAGACCCACGTCCATTGAGTCAGTGATGCCATCCAGCCATCTCATTCTCTGTCGTCCCCTTCTCCTCCTGCCCCCAATCCCTCCCAGCATCAGAGTCTTCTCCAATGAGTCAACTCTTCGCATGAGGTGGCCCAAGTACTGGAGTTTCAGCTTTAGCATCATTCCTTCCAAAGAAATCCCAGGGCTGATCTCCTTCAGAATGGACTGGTTGGATCTCCTTGCAGTTCAAGGGACTCTCAAGAGTCTTCTCCAGCACCACAGTTCAAAAGCATCAATTCTTCAGTGCTCAGCCTTTTTCACAATCCAACTCTCACATCCATACATGACCACAGGAAAAACCATAGCCTTGACTAGACGGACCTCTGTTGGCAAAGTAATGTCTCTGCTTTTGAATATGCTATCTAGGTTGGTCATAACTTTCCTTCCAAGGAGTAAGCGTCTTTTAATTTCATGGCTGCAGTCACCATCTGCAGTGATTTTGGAGCCCCCAAAAATAAAGTCTGACACTGTTTCCACTGTTTCCCCATCTATTTTCCATGAAGTGAGGGGACTGGATGCCATGATCTTTGTTTTCTGAATGCTGAGCTTTAAGTCAACTTTTTCACTCTCCACTTTCACTTTCATCAAGAGGCTTTTTTTAGTTCCTCTTCACTTTCTGCCATAAGGGTGGTGTCATCTGCATATCTGAGGTTATTGATATTTCTCCCAGCCATCTTGATTCCAGCTTGTGTTTCTTCCAGTCCAGCGTTTCTCATGATGTACTCTGTATAGAAGTTAAATAAGCAGGGTGACAATATACAGCCTTGACAAACTCCTTTTCCTATTTGGAAGCAGTCTGTTGTTCTATGTCCAGTTCTAACTGTTGCTTCCTGACCTGCATAGAGATTTCTCAAGAGGCAGGTCAGGTGGTCTGGAATTGACCATATATGTATGGGTTTATTTTTGGAATTTTTATCCTGTTCCATTGATATATATGTCTGTTTTTATGCCAGTACCATAATTCCTTTGATGACTGTTGCTTTGTAGTATATTCTGAAGTCAAGGAGTATGAATTGTTAATTCTGTTCTTTCTCAAGATTGTTTTCCTATTCGGATTCTTTCATGTTTCCATACAAATTTTGAACTTATTGGGAAACTGTTCTTGGTATTTTGTTAGAGATTGCATTGACCATCCTTATTTGGTCTATATTTTTCTCCATTGCTTTTTATTTAATTCACCTGTCCTCACATCCCTATCTTCTTTCTCCTCTCTTTCTGTCTCTGTCTCTCTATCCCTTTCAATACCAAATGTGGATATTTCAAGATCACCACCTTTCCTTTCTTGAACTTTAGAAATTGTCTTGTGTTTAAACTCTGAGACATACACATGAAAATTTCCCTTTATCTTTCCTCACCTCATTGACAAACTGACCATCTCAATTCAAACTCCATTGAATACCTGTAGGATACTTGACCCTGACTTAGACCGCTACTGTTGCTGTAATTCTCAGAGGGACATGTTGGTAAGGTTCTGTAAAGGATTTGCTAAGAACAGAGTTTTGTGTGAGCAAGACCATACCTTCCCTTTACAGCAGCACAGCAATCCTTCCTTAATTCCTGGAATATATCCACTTCACATTTCTTTCTTTTCAGTGTATCATCATTCTATCACTCTATCTCCCTTTTCTCTGGTCTCTAGTCTTTTTTCTCCAGTTTGTCTGTCTCCTCTGCCACTTCCTGGCTCATGCCATTCATCAAACAACTTTACTGGTTCATTCTCCCTCCTTGTTCACATTGATTAGTCTACTGATGGTGGCCTAGGATTTGAGAAGGACTCAGTGTGTTCCAACAGAGCCATACTAAAGGCTGACTTTTCCTGATTTCAATCACTGCTCAGATGAGGAAATGTTTAAACCCATTGAATTTAGCTATCATCACTGAGGTTAAAAATTACTTCTTTTCTCAGCAACAGACTTGTGTTATTTCTGTTGACAATATCTGAGTTCCACACATTATGAACTCATATTACTGTTTAGATGGTGGAGAAATTGTCAACTTGTCTGGGTTCACACATACTGTGGAAGGAATCTGTGTGAGCACTGGATTGATAGCTAAAACAATTGATCTCAAATTCCTGTTTTATCCTGTGTAATCTTTCAGAGCCACCATGTTTTAATCTCTAAAATGGAATTGCTATGAAAGTCTCCCTTAAAGGATTACTGTAAGGGCTGAACTGATACAATAGATCTGAAAGCACCTAGGACAAGGTCTTGTGTTTTACTTGATCCTCTATATCTTCCTAACACTCCTTCTCTATAAATTTTTTTCCAATAGTCTGCCCAATACAGAGAAGATCTTTGACATTCTCAGAATATATGCATGTTTTCAGATCAGTCATTAGAATATATTTTAGAGAACTTACATATTAGGTTAAGAAATTGCAGCCCTATTCTATATCCAATATATGATTTTGCTGTATTGTAATTATTGTAGTTGTATAAATGTTAACTGCTAGGGCTCTAAAAATTAACTCAAGAAATTTGTATATATAAACCACATGCATAGAGTATCTAGTATTTAGTAAATAAATGTGTATATAAAATTAATTTATATTCAATAGGAGACATAGGAATGACTTGTACTTTGAGTTAACAAGTGATTTATACTCCAGTACTCTTGCCTGGAAAATCCCATGGATGGAGGAGCCTGGTAGGCTGCAGTCCATGGGATCGCTAAGAGTCGGACACGATTGAGTGACTTCACTTTCACGCATTGGAGAAGGAAATGGCAACCCACTCCAGTGTTCTTGCCTGGAGAATCCCAGGGACAGGGGAACCTGATGGGCTGCCGTCTATGGGGTCGCACAGTGTCCGTGACTGAAGTGACTTAGCAGTAGTAGTATATTTTTATACTAACCTCAAAGAACTTTAATTACATAAAGGATCTTCTACCATTGGACTTTATGTCATCTGACATAAGCTTTGTATACAGTAGATTTTCAAAAAATAAATGAAAAAAAATGAATATCAAGATTGCTTATAATAACCCTAATACTAAATAAGTCAGAGAGTTCAGTCTTCTTAACATAGCTTTTCTTAAACTTTGCTTCCAAAGAAGAAATATATTCATTTTCCAAGGATTTTTCTATTCCTTAAGAATAAATATCTAGAGTTACCTTTTTTCTCCACTTACCATAAAAGTTAAGATCCGTCCACATGGGTAAACCGATTTACAAGACCTAAAACACTAAAAACATGCCTATTATTGCTATTATTGTATGCAGTGGGGTATGCAATACTCTAGAGTGGGAGATAAGATAATCAGCTTCAGCTCGTGCTTTTCCACAAGCCAGCTGTCTGATCTTGTGAGACTAATTTCACCTAGTTTTGTAACTTTGCTAATTGATTGAGTTGAGTCCAAGCATTCTAAGATAGCTTTCTTCTCCAATATTTATTAGTAATCCATGGTATGATACTATACTATATAACAGTATATATTGTAAGCTGAAATAATTAGGATGCAATTTACATTTCCTTTTCCATTTATTTTCCTTATATGAGCTGTCAAATACTGAATCCAAACTAAAAATGAACTTTCTAATTGTAAATATAAATGCAGTTTTTCAGATGATCTAGGGATTTTTTTTTTTTTTTCAAAAAAATCTCCCATGGAAAAAATATCAGGTATATTTCTTGATTTTTTACTATATCTACATCACTCATCATGTTTTAAATATCCATCTGATGTTTTAGGGGCTTCCCAGGTGGCCCTAGAGGTAAAGAGCCCATCTGCCAGTGCAGGAGACATAAGAAACACAGGTTCAGTCCCAGGGTTGGGAAGATCTCCTGCAGAAGGGCATAGCAATCCACTCCAGTATTCTAGCCTGGAGTATCCCATGCAGAGAGGAGCTTGGCAGGCTACAGTCTATAGGGTCGCAAAAAGTCAGACACGACTGAAGTGACTTAACACACACACACACACACACACACACTGGTGCTTTAGATACTTCTTCATGTTTTTAGATGTCTCTCGTGATTTCTCACATTGAAAAGATCCTTTAGTGATATGGTACTTACTTGTCTTTCATATGGATGATACCAGAAAGAGAATAACACCTTCCAAAAATATAATAAAGTACTTTACAAATGCAATGTTGACATCTTGATTTTTCATATAATATAAATAATTATTTTTTGACTTTTACTATGTGCTGAATCAATTGCTGAAGATACAATAGTGAACAAGGCATAAGAATGTGCCATCTGGTAGATAAGAGAAATAATAAGCACTCAACTGCAAGCTCTTCGGGACACATGATGATCGAGATATACAGTGATCAGAGTGTATAAAGCAGGAGGAAGTTGTTTACCATCACAATGATCCTCAGGAAAAATTACTCTGAAAGAAGCAGTATCTCAGCTGAGGTTTGAAGAACCTCAGACAAAGAGGACCTGCTATGTTAAAAGTCAATGAACAGTCTGAACAAGAGTCTGGAGATGATAGACTGAGACAGAAGTTATACATGATTATACATGATCCCTAATATCTGGTGTGAATAGTTTGAAAGATACAGTGGTAAGAAGTGAAACAAGAAATGTAAGAATGGGCTGTGTAATATGTGAAAGGCTTCGGAACCCCCAGTTGTGAAAATCAGACTTTCTCCTGATTGTATCAGAGTTTTTCTGTGTGTAGAAAATAATTGCCAGAAGCAAATTTGAAGGGAAATAGATTATACAAATCATAACTTACTAGTGCAAACATATGAGTATGTAGAGGACCGAAAATGGTCAAAGATAGGCTGAGCTGTGGAATACACTTAAATTTTTTTTTCCTCTGGCTCAATCTGAAATTGAATCTGGTTTTACAAAGATAGCCAGAATATTTCAAGAGTTAAGATATATTATATATTTCAACTTACAAGACCCAGTTTTCGCTTCAGTTAGTCTCTCCCATCAGAGAGCTTCCATAAGCCTCTTATCCTTCTCAATCAGAGGGCAGATAGACTGAAAACCACAGTCACAGAAAACTAATCAAACTGCTCACAGTAACCACAGCCTTGTCTAACTCAGTGAAACCATTAGCCATGCCATGTACAGTCACCCAAGACAGATGGGTCATGGTGAAGAATTTGGACAAAACGTGGTTCACTGGAGAAGGGAATGGCAAACCACTTCAGTATTCCTGCCTTGAGAACCCCATGTATGAAAAGGCAAAAAGATAGGACACTGAAAGATGAACTATCCAGGTCAGTAGGTACCCAATATGCTACTAGAGAACAGTGAAGAAATAACTCCAGAAAGAATGAAGAGATAGAGCCAAAGCAAAAACAACACCCCATTGTGAATGTGACTGGTGATGGAAGTAAACTCCAATGCTATAAAGAACAATATTGCATAGGAACCTGGAGTGTTAAGTTCATGCTGCTGCTGCTGCTGCTAAGTCGTTTCAGTCATGTCTGACTCTGTGAGACCACATAGACGGCAGCCCACCAGGCTCCCCTGTCCCTGGGATTCTCCAGGCAAGAATTCTGGAGTGGGTTGCCATTTCCTCCTCCAATGCATGAAACTGAAAAGTGAAAGTGAAGTCGCTCAGTCGTGTCCAACTTGTAGCGACCCCATGGACTGCAGCCCATCAGGCTCCTCCATCCATGGGATTTTCCAGGCAAGAGTATTGGAATGGGGTACCATTGCCCTCTCTGCATCAAGTCCATAAGTCAAGATAAATTGGAAGTGGTCAAACAGGAGATGGCAAGAGAGAACACTGACACTTTAAGAATCAGTGAACTAAAATGGACTGGAATACGTGAATCTATTCCAGATTCACCAGATTCAATGCAGATGACCATTATATCTACTACTGTGGGCAAGAATCCCTAAGAAGAAACGGAGTAGCCATCATAGTCCACAAAAGAGTCTGAAATTCAGTAACTGAATGCAATCACAAAAATAACAAAATGATCTGTGTTCATTTCCAAGGCAAATGGTTCAATACTACAGTAAATCAAGTCTATGCCCCAACCAGTAATGTTGAAAAAGCTGAAACTGAACAGTTCTATGAAGAACAAGACCTTCTAGAACTAACACCCAAAAAAGATGGCCTTTTCATTATAGAGGACTGGAATGCAAAAGTAGGAAGTCAAGAGATATCTGGAGTAACAGGCAAATATGGCCCTGGAGTACAGAATGAAGCAGGCAAAGGCTAACAGAGTTTTGCCAAGAGAACGCACTGGTCATAGCAAATACCCTCTCCCAACAACACAAGTGAAGACTCTACACATGGACATCACCAGATGGTCAATATCAAAATCATATTGATTATACTCTTTGTAGTCAAAGATGGAGGAGCTCTATACACTCAGCAAAAACAAGACCAAGAGCTGACTGTGGCTCAGATCATGAACTCCTTATTGTCAAATTCAGACATAAATTGAAGAAAGGAGGGAAAACCACTAGACCATTCAGGTATGACCTAAATCAAATCCCTATGATTATACAGTGGAAGTGACAAATAGATTCCTTGTTCATAAAATTGCAAATTTCTATGTGGCAGGAGATTTGCATTAAGTTGATTTGTTGCCCATTTAAAGCATTTCTTACATTAACTTGGGGATTCTTTAAGGGTACAATGGTACTTTACTTTTGTTTTTCATCCATCTGCTTAATCCAACACCTGAAAAAAATGGGCTTGCAAAAAAATGTTGAATTGAAAATATGTTTCTGTAACAGAAATAGTTTCCTTTGAGATCCTTGCAGTACTGCATGTTTTTAAATGACAGTGGGTTAGCATTATTTACTAGTATATAGTGTCCTTATGCAGAGAAGGCAATGACACCCCACTCCAGTACTCTTACCTGGAAAATCCCATGGATAGAGGAGCCTGGAAGGCTGCAGTCCGTGGGGGTAGCGAGGAGTCGGACACGACTGAGCGACTTCACTTTCACTTTTCACTTTCATGCATTGGAGAAGGAAATGGCAACCCGCTCCAGTGTTCTTGCCTGGAGAATCCCAGGGAGAGGGGAGCCTGGTGGGCTGCTGTCTATGGGGTTGCACAGAGTCGGACACAACTGAAGCGACTTAGCAGCAGCAGTGTCCTTATGTGTAAACGGCAACAAAAATCATAAAGTGAGATTTGAAGGATTTTATCAAGGTGACTAAGCAAAGTCCCATAAAAAAAGTTCTACTATTTGTAAGGTGGGAAAAGAGATGTGGACTTAGAGGATGGACTTGTAGACACAGTGGGGGAAGGAGAGGGTGTGAGGAATTGAGAAAATAGGGTTGACATTTATACACTACCACGTGTAATCAGCCAAACTCAGCTCCGTGCTCTGTGATGACCGAGAAGGGTGGGATTTGAGTGGTAGCATGGGAGGGTAATATATGTATACATAGAGCTGATTCACAAGGGCGTATAGCAGAAATTAATACAACATTGTAAAGCAATTATACTTCAATTTAAAAACTTAAAAAATAGTTTCTAGATTCCTTGAATTCTTGCTTTGTCTTCAGACTATACTGACTTGTTTTTATCTTTTCTAATCTATTTGATTTCTGCTGGTAATCACTAACACTGTCCATAATATTTGTTACAAGACAGGGCATTTCTTCTTCATTCAGTTACTTACGTATTTTCAGTCTTGAAACAGATTTTAACAGGAAACTGCTGAATCAAACTGAGTCATGTGATTTTCCACAAATGTCAACATCTATTTTCATAAGGGCTTAATGCTAAGATTCTACACAGCATACCAGGAAGAAAATGAGATATCCAGTTCTAAACCTAGCAAAATAAATTTTGCCAGACCATTTTAAGTTAATTTTCCCAATGGAAATCCAATTTCATTTCCATGCTCATAAGTAGACCATTTTTTGAGAGTTTAGATTCAAATACTAACCAATATTCAGTGATCTAGAATAGGGCATCTATTTCAAGTTCTTAATATAATTTTGAGGTCACCTTTGAAGTACAACCTTTTAAACCTTTATTCTTTCATCATTTTAAATCTTTAAAGTGAATGTCATTCTGTTTTTCTTTTCCTCCGTGAGACTAACATGAACAGAAGTGTATTTTTAATACTCTTTTGCATAGTTTTAGTTAGAAAAGGCTGACCTTATCACTGATGAGGTTTATTTACAAGATAATTAGTGCACTTGAGATGCTGTTATTAAAAAATAGGTTCTTAAAAATAATATCATATAAGAAATGAATCGCCAGTCCAGATTCGATGCAGGATACAGGAAGCTCGGGGCTGGTGCACTGGGATGACCCAGAGGGATGGTATGGGAAGGGAGGTGGGAGGGGGGTTCAGGATGGGGAACACATGTACACCCGTGGTGGATACATGTTGATGTATGGCAAAACCAATACAATATTGTAAAGTAAAAATAATAATAATAAAAGAAAAAAATAGTTTCTTGATGTGAGATGAATAAAAATCAGAGAACAGGTTTAGAGTAGAATTATATGGGCAAAGCTTTTTAATATCTCTGTTAATAAACCTTCAAGTTGAGAATGTACTTCTATACAGATAACAACTTCCACAAAGAAGTATAGAACATATACGCACATTGTTGTCATGCTTCATAGAAACCTTCCACTCGGGCAGCAGGACTCATTATTTCACCTAAATATAGAACCCGTTTATAATAGCAAGCTTAAGAATACCGAAAATAATAAAGATAGTTATAAATATGTATGGAGATCCTTTACTCTTCATGCATTAAGCTAGTCACATGCATTATCCATAATCATCACAATAACCCTAGCTGGTGTGTATCTTTAGCCGTGTGTTACAGGTGAATAAACTTAGATTGGTGGCAGTGGTGGTTTAGTCACTAAGTCATATCTGATTCTTGCAACCCCATGGACTGTGTAACCTGCCAGGCTCCTCTGTCAATGGGATTCTCCAGGCGAGAATACTGGAGTGGGTTGCCATTTCCTTCTCCAAAACTTACGTTCAGTTCAGTTCAATCGCTCAGTCATGTCCGACTCTGCGACCCCATGAATCGCAGCATGCCAGGCCTCCCTGTATATCACCAACTCCTGGAGTTCACTCAGACTCACGTCCACATTACACATGATTGTAAAAATTGCCCAGTATCACACAGGGAAGAAGTGAGGTTATCAGGCTTAAAATCCAATTCTATTCATCTCCCAAACCCATCACTTTTTACTGCCATCGAGCTACCCATTTATAAGTTATATTATAAATCTATAAAAACACAAAGCATCATTATTGTTATGCCAAGTTCTCCATTCAACCACAGCACCTAAATTCCCAGTAAATGGCCCAGGGGCTCCCACTGTAAATGAGAATTTTTTATGATTGAATTCTCATAAATTAGACCACTAATCCAGGTTGGTCAGTCTAAATGTAGATTCAGATTCAAGAGACCCTTTGTATAGCTATGATTTTCAAGAGCTTGGTATACTCTCTCATGTATTATTTTTATTTGTTAATTTGTAAATCTTGGGCTGTATCAATAACTTTGGGGTAAAAGTTAACAAAGTTGGGCTCTTCCCCATAATCCCCAGGCTACGAGGACTCCTTGACCATATTCATGAAGACTATGAGAACTGGAATGTGTATAGAAGTTTTTACAGCACATGGCATATATTTTCCATAGAATAAAAAGATATACAACATTCTGACTTCTCTGAGCAACTGTGATGGTTGTCAGCCAGTCTGTTGCCATGCTTATATACTGAAGACAGTTGACAAGGAAAATAAAAATCAGAGTAGTAGCATGTCAAGACACTCCTGTCCCAAACAGGAATTTAAGAAGCTGCACAGATCTACTATGGTAGTGTTGGTCATATCCTCATACGTGCACTTATATTGTAAGCCTCACAAACATGACAAATACATGTACACATGACACACACATCACACACAGCACGAAATAGCAGTAGCCGAATGTGCAAGGCAAAGTGGATGATATTAACATGTGCTTCCTATCCAAGAGGGTATAAAAGTAAATGAGTAATACAATCTATTTTCCACTTCTGCCCTTAGCAATATATATTAAATTGGGCAAGCTTGTCATGTCTGAGTCTGTAGCATCTGTCAAATGGGCATAATACTGCCATCCACAATAGGGCTGCTGTGAAGATTTCAGAAGAACATACAGGGAAAGCTTAAGACATACACAGAACACTGTCCAGCAGTGAACACACATCAGTGAATAAAGGACAAAAACATGTGGTAAAATTAGATTATTGCGTGTCTATTGTACCAGAGTCTAGGCCAGTTACTGAAGTCTAGAGATGAATAAACTCAGTCTCTTTTCTTGAGCACCTCATGACTGAATAGATGGTTATTTCCACAAAATGAGCATTACTGGAAAGGGAATCAACACAGACATAAAAGTACATAGTATATGTACAGGGAATATAAATAATTTAAAACTTCACACCATGAAATGAAAGATAAAGCATATCAGGTACTAATATAGGGGGAAAAAAGGCAGACCCTTGCATCTCCAAGGGCATTTGGGGCCCTGTTAAAATAAAATAAGTTTACCTATTATTTTTTTCCTTTTCTCTTTTACATGCTATAGTTTATGCTCAGATTGAGAAGACAATAAATATTATTGAGATGAAATATTGTTTTCATGATTTAAAATATAGCTAGAAACCCATTTTTTCCCCAGTAACTTCATAATTTTAATGTAACAGGGTATTAAAGAATATTTTCTTTTTTCAAATTTTATTTTGCTTAATTTTACAATATTGTATTGCTTTTACCATTCATCAAAATGAATCCGCCACAAGTATACATGTGTTCCCCATCCTGAACCCTCCTTCCTCCTCCCTCCCCATACCATCCCTCTGGGTCGTCCCAGTGCACCAGCCCCAGGCATCCGTTATCAGGCATCGTACCTGGTCTGGCGACTCATTTCAGATATGATATTATACATATTTCAATGCTATTCTCCAAAATCATCCCACACTCTCCCTCTCCCAGAGTCCAAAAGACTGTTCTATGCATCAGTGTCTCTTTTGCTGTCTCATAAACAGGGTTATTGTTACCATCTTTCTGATCTGATCTGATTTGACTGTATTTGTGTTTTTCTTTCTGGCTTACTTCACTCTGTATAATAGGCTCCAGTTCCATACACCTCATTAGAACTGATTTAAATGTATTCTTTTTAATGGCTGAGTAATACTCCATTGTGTATATGTACCACAGCTTATTTTAAGTATAACTGGATATTTTCTTAAGACATTCAATACATTCAATTAAGAAATATATATTGATAACAACCATGCACATGGTATTCTACAAGCCATAGAACAGATGATAGAGACTGAAATGGACAAAAGAAGCCTGACTGATAATATCAGTCTAAAGTGGAAATGCATAATGTTTAGCATGTTAAACTGGCAACCCCAAAAAGGAGGCTTTAGTTCTAGCACAGTCACACAATATTAACAGATGACATTGGCTACAGAATTATAAGCAAGTTGCTTTAATTTCTGAGCCTTCTTCCTCTTTTTCCAAGCAAAATAAGAATTCTCAAATTGTCAAATCACTTCAGTCAGATCAGTTCAGTTCAGTCACTCAGTCATGTCTGACTCTTTACAATCCCCTGCAGCATGCCAGGCCTCCCTGTTCATCACCAACTGCCAGAGCTTACTCAAATTTATGTCTGTTGAGTCCGTGATGCCATCCAACCATCTCATCGCTCTGTCATCCCCTTCTCCTCCTGCCTTCAATCTTTCCCAGCATCAGGGTCTTGTCAAATGAGTCAGTTCTTTGCATCAGACGGCTAAGATATTGGAGTTTCAGCTTCAGCATCAGTCCTTCCAACGAATATTCAGGGCTGATTTCCTTTAGGATTGACTGGTTGGATCTCCTTGCAGTCTTATAAAAGAGATAGGAAAAGCTTCTGACATAGACATCAGAAGGGGGCAGAAAGAATGCCCCCTTTTTAGTTTTTTAGCAAGGCGTTTTTTGTCTGTTGCTGCTGCTAAGTCGCTTCATTAGTGTCAGACTCTGTGCAACCCCATAGACAGCAGCCCACCAGGCTCCCCCATTCCTGGGATTCTCCAGGCAAGAACACTGGAGTGGTTGCCATTTCCTTCTCCAGTGCATGAAAGTGAAAAGTGAAAGGGAAGTCGCTCAGTCGTGTCCGACTCCTAGTGACCCCACGGACTGCAGCCCACCAGGCTCCTCCGTCCATGGGATTTTCCAGGCAAGAGTACTGGAGTGGGGTGCCATTGTTGGGAAGCTATTAATCAGATAAATAAAACACCTCAAGGCTGAGGGCACCAGGTCCCTCTCCCACAATAGGCAGTTTTCAGATAGAATGGCACAGTATGTCATCCCTGGCCATAAAACAAGTGACATGAATACTGGTTTGTTGAGCCATTATCAGCCCAAGGTTTCAGGAAAAAAAAAAAAAAAAAACAAAGCAGATTAGTATTAGGTGGAACCATTCTGAAGAAAGCAGATTCCAAATTGTCAAATGTATAAGCTTAATTTATAGCTATGACAGTGGATGTGAAAGTCCTTCAGATCAGATCAGATCAGTCGCTCAGTCATGTCTGACTCTTTGCAACCCCATGAATTGCAGCGCATCAGGCCTCCCTGTCCATCACCAACTCCCGGACTTTACTCAGACTCACATCCATCGAGTCAGTGATGCCATCCAGCCATCTCATCCTCTGTCGTCCCCTTCTCCTCCTTCCCCCAATCCCTCCCAGCATCAGAGTCTTCTCCAATGAGTCAACTCTTCCCATGAGGTGGCCAAAGTACTGGAGTTTAAGCTTCAGCATCATTCCTTCCAAAGAAATCCCAGGGTTGATCTCCTTCAGAATGGACTGGTTGGATCTCCTTGCAGTCCAAGGGACTCTCAAGAGTCTTCTCCAACACCACAGTTTAAAAGCAATGAAAGTCCTTAGTACATGGTAAAACTCATATACTTAGAAAAACAAGATACATATTAAAAACCTCCCAGTAGGAGTCTTTTACATGGTTTATCTCATTTAATTCTCACAACAACCTAGGAGGTGGTACTATTATGAACCTCATTTCACAGATGAGAAACAGAGGCTCCAACTGTTTAAACAACATCCTCAAATCCACATAACTCACAACTATCAGAATTATGATTTAAACCCAGGAAAAAATTTGGTTGCTGATCTTAAGTCTCACAGTCCTCCTCCCTCTCTACTTTGTACCAAGTTAAAGTGCTACCAGCCTACTTAACCAAAACAGGGTCTGGTGAAAGAAAGAAGAAAATCTGAAATGACAAACTGAAGTTTAGCTTTATGAAGAATGCAGTTAGGTAAGACTCACAGAATGTTAGAATTCCAGTGATGAATTGAGAAAGGCAGAGAATTGTCACCACCACCCAGACAGTGTCCCTGGCCTCCGATGACAAGTGATATGATGAGACAGAAGTGAAAGGAAAGAGGAGGCAGACAAGTATTCATCAGCCAGTGTAGGCCAGAGCATCATCAGGCCTGCAAGCAGCCAGAACAAGGCAGACCAAGAAGAAAGCACTGTCCTGTAAGGAAAGAAAGGCCCGCTGCACCCGGCGAGAGGAAAGGACGCAAAGGCCGAGAGACAAAGGCACCAAAAAGGAGGCCAAAAAGGCCCCATGGAGGACAGAGGGAGGAAGAGGCTTTAATTATCCCATAAAAGGTCATGAGAAATGCCACCTTCTCTCTGTAAAAGAGAGCTCACCCCACTGCCAGTGGCTGTGAAGAAACTTGATGCATTCAAACTGCGTGCATCTCAGGAAAGATGTTTTGTTCTCTGCAGGCCTTTGGACTGCGGGGATCATGAAAATACATTTTACCAAAATAGGTTTGTAGGACATATTTGATTTCTTTTGTGACAGCTCCAAAACTAATCCTTAGAGCAAAAAAAAAAAAAAAAAAAAAAGGTGGAGGAATGTAAGGAAAACTAATATGACCAGATAATAAAAATATCCTCACTCATGACTAAGAGAATAAGTGAAGCTGAAAAAGAATTAAAGAGTAAAGCATCTAAGTACGGGGTTGGAAGAGGATGTCAAATCTAGGCTGTGATCTGAGTCAGTGTAACTGCCTGATCCTCAGTCTTCAGGAACTATTCCTCCTTCTGCTGCAAAGCTTTCATTCTTAGTCCTGTGGAGATGTAACAATAATACAATGAAAGTAAAAAAAAAAAAAAATCCTGAAATTTCTCATCCTGTTTCTTAAAAGACAGTAGAGACATCCTGAAATGAATGACTCCGGAAATTTAGCAAAAGTATTAAGATAGATGTATGGATGTGAGAGTTGGACTGTGAAGAGGGCTGAGAGCCGAAGAATTGATGCTTTTGAACTGTGGTGTTGGAGAAGACTCTTGAGAGTTCCCTGGACTGCAAGGAGATCCAACCAGTCCATTCTGAATGAGATCAGCCCTGGGATTTCTTTGGAAGGAATTATGCTAAAGCTGAAACTCCAGTACTTTGGCCACCTCATGCGAAGAGTTGACTCATTGGAGAAGACTCTGATGCTGGGAGGGATTGAGGGCAGGAGGAGAAGGGGACAACAGAGGATGAGATGGCTGGATGGCATCACTGACTCGATGGACGTGAGTCTCAGTGAACTCCGGGAGTTGGTGATGGACAGGGAGGCCTGGTGTGCTGTGATTCATGGGGTGGCAAAGAGTTGGACACGACTGAGTGACTGAACTGAACTGAACTGATTAAGATAGAGGTGTTTAAAGTGCCAACCTCAGGCTAACCAAGGAGGAGGAGCTTTCCTAGCTTCAGGAATTTGGACTACACCGTACGGTATAACTTGAGAATGTGGGCTACACACTATGGTATGATTGAGTCCAAATCCTGGCTTGGCTGTTTTATAGTTTTGTGAAAGATGGGCACATCAGTCATCCTTTCTGAGCCTCAGTTTCTTTACCTGTGATGATAGACTGTTTCTGTGAAGGTTAACTTAAATTTTATGAGCTTTTTTTTTTTTTTTTTAAATGCCCAACCTTGCAGCATGTGGGATCTTAGTTCCCTGATTGAACTCAAGACCTATGAATTGGGAGAACAGAGTCTTAACTACTGGCCTGCCAGGGAAGTCCCTATGAGTTTTTTTTTTTTTTTTTCCAACAGCTGGCACAATAGATAGTTAAGTATTGTTAGTTCCCTCTCATGTTTTTGTTCAGTTGTTCAGTCATGTCTCGACTCTGTGAGACCCCATGGACTGTAACCCACCAGGATACTCTGTCCATGGGATTTTCCAGGCAGGAATACTGGAGTGGGTTGCCATTTCCTTCTCCAGGAGATCTTCCCAACCCAGGGACTGAACCATCCTTTCCTGCAATGGCAGGCAGATTCTTTACCACAAGCATCACCCGGGAAGCCTAGATAAAAATTAAACTTCTGAGTCCTGGTTAAGCCTACAGTAACCATTTTATAAATGTAATTCATAAATATAAAACAATTAAAATTGATTTTATTTTGAGTAGATTTATTTCCATGAAGGTCTGCGTGTCAGTATCTTTACATTAGATTCCAGTGGAATCTCTGTACAAAATCTTCCCTGGTTCCTCTCTAAAGAATTATTTTCAGAATCCATTTTTTTCTTTAAAATTTAGAAAGTAGTTTTGGGTTCACAGCAAGGTTAAAATGAAGTACAGAGCTTTCTTATATACCCCCCTGCCTGGCCCCTCCACTTGCATAACCTCTACTGTAAGCAATATCCCCCATCAGAGAAGTACCTGCTGCAACTGATGAACCTACGTGGACATAACTGTCCAAAGTCCAGAGTTTGCATTAGGGTTCAGAACTCCTTTTTAATGAATACATGTTTATGAAATTGATGTGAAATATTACTAAAACAAAAAAAAAATCCAAAAATGTCCTTTAATTATACCATTTTCTATCATTTGCAACCCCTTTTCACTATAGCACCACAAGATGGGAACATGATGTTAAAAACAGGGAGCCTAATGTACCTGATTTGAATAATAAAAGAATTGGACATTGGTGTCCATTATGTCACATTTATAGAGACAAAGACAGCAGACATTTTAAAAGAGAAAAATAGAAATAAGAAAGAAAATGTGTTTTGTGTTTTTTTTGCTAGATTTTTCAATTTCCTAGCCGTCTGGTGAATGTCTAACAGATTTTGCAAAATTGTTTGCCCTGGTTCACTAACACCATAGAATTAGAAATCTGAAATGATTTATGGTGGTGCCTAAACTGTAGATGGTGGAGGATCATAAACTCAACATTCAGTTTATTCAAAAGCACACATTGCTATGAGGATTTATTGACTTTGTATAAGTTCTTTAAACCTTTACTTTTTTTTTTCTTTAAAAAAAAATTGTGTATATGAACCTGTAAAGATTCTATATCTCCCTTGAAACTATTTGCAAAATGTTCTGTGAAATGTGTGTTTTCATTTTGGGGGGAAAGGACTTGGACTATACATTTTTTTAATAGGTAAGTAAACTGTTTAAGAAATAAATTGGTTAATTCAATTTAACAAATGTTTATTCATTGTCAATTTTATTGAAGTTTGGTATATAATATTTCTGTATACCTACTATAATTTAGGTACAATATTTTGTTTTGTTTCAGTTCAGTTCAGTCACTCTGCTGCTGCTGCTAAGTCGCTTCAGTCGTGTCCAACTTTGTGCGACCCCATAGACAGCAGCCCACCAGGCTCCCCCATCCCTGGGATTCTCCAGACAAGAACACTGGAGTGGGTTGCCACTTCCTTCTCCAATGCACGAAAGTGAAACGTGAAAGTGAAGTCGCTCAGTCGTGTCCAACTCTTTGCGACCCCATGGACTGCTGCGTGTCCGATTCTTTGTGACCCCATGTACTACAGCATGCCAGGCCTCCCTGTCCATGTTTTGTTTACTAACATGTGTATTCAGTAAAATATTGATCACACCCGGGCCTAGTTAGCAAATATTACAGCATAAATAGGGGGGAAATGCAATGACAATCTTCCTGCTGAGTTAACCTTTGATTTTATTGTATAAAATGAATTGCTATGATGGATATAGCTTGATATGTCACTTGGAGAGACATCAAGTTCTGTTGAACCTGGTGTTTGCATTTGGGCAAAATATTCAAAAAATGAAAGAAACAAAGAAAAATATGTCTTCCCAGTTACTCAATAAAACAGCATCAAGCAAAGGTACCTAATTTGGACAATAGAGACTAAAGACTTTGGACTAAAACTCACAATATAAGGAAATCAAATATTCTAGACATCAGAAATGTAAAATCAATTAAAGAAAAACTGGTGCCCTATAATATGTTTTTGCAGATTCTGTCTATGGAATCAACCCAGGAGGAAATTGTAGTCCTTCTTTCAAAGTTATTTAAATCGAATTGATGTGACCATATATGCAAGTTTAGTTGAAATCCAGCAGCAATTTAATTGGCTATATTCTTTGTTTCTAAAGGGCAATTTTGCGTGTGATATCTAGGTGTTCTCTGTTTGCTATTGCATTGACCTTTAGAGATTCTTAGAAACAGTCTAACAGGTTTCATGCCATTTTTTTCCCACACTGAAAACAGCTTATTAAATTGTTTCCTCCGAGATAATAACATCACCATTATAGAGACGTGAATATGGAGAGACTAAGGTTGTGTCAATGATATCCCAAGTACATTCAAATATAACTGAATTTAGGTTATGGACTTTTAAGGCTTTTTTTTGCTTAGTTTTAGCTTTTCATCATGTTTCCTTTTCTCACAAATATGAGATGATCAATTATGATGGAGATAGTTAATTGGCAGACAATGCATAAGATAGTTCATGTAATGAAATTATCTTTGTAAATGATATAGAAATCTCAGGAAGTAAAAACTGATGTTGTTTGAAATCCATAGTGTGCCAGATCTATATTTTCTATTTAAAAAATTATAAATAATTAGCAGAAAGAACTCAAGTAAATTGACCACACAAATATTTAGTAGTTTTTCTGATTTAAATCTGAATCATGAGATTCAATGAGAGTATTTTCTTCTATTATTTAATAATGCCACTTCAGGAAAACATCATAGCTAATTACTATTGCTTATTAACATTAAACTATATAATCAGATTGCCTTATGATTGCAAATCATCAGTATATCTTATATATTAGCCCATTAGTAAATAACTGACTAATGGAGAGCCTTGAAAGATAAAGTCTCTGACCTTCAATGGGTTAGTATATCTCTCCTTAGATTATTTTAGATGCTGAAAGGCAGCTGAGACTGCTGACACATGAAAGTTAGGGAAAGCGTAAAGTTCGTTTGCATCTGTGACAACACGATTAGGAAAACAGAATTCTGGGTTAGATAAAAAGATTTTAAAGTACTGGTTCCCACAGTACTAACTGTATGAACTAGGGCTAATCATTTAGCTCCCTTCATCTAAATGTCCTCATTCACAAATTCAAGGTAACAACATCATCTAAATTGTGTGGGTTTTGTGAGATTGAAAACTGTGAGTACACATGAAGCTTGGACTACCGGCTAGCATGTGGTGATTACTCAAATATTAATTATATTAGGATATCAGGAAGAATGTCTTCACTTTAAAGGTATAGACACCCAAACTATCTTAAAACAAAACTGAACTTGTGACTTATGCATTGAGGATACAGAGAAAACAGAATAGGACTAGCTTTAGGCATAGATGGATCTAGGCGTCATGTGATATAATCAGAATTCTGTTTTTCTCTCTCTCCCAGCTCTTTGTGCTCTGGTTGGCCTTGTTTTCAGAAATGGTCTGTCTATGCCTCCTCACTGTTACTGTCAGGCCCAATCTACCAATAGCCATACAATTTCCATATCCAGAGAAAACATAGGCAGGCCACCATGGAGATCTAGTTAGTTTAGCTTAAGCTCTGTGTTGTGACTCCAATAATCACTATGGTTGGATGAAGTTCTCATTAGCTAACCTGAACCACATGCTCAGCTCACCAGCCCCTACAATTAACTAAAGCTGGTGAGGTAATGTTACTAGAAGAAAGAAGGGATGCTGGGTACCTACATCACACACATACACAAACACACAAGATACACCATAGTTATTTGTTAGTATCACTATCATTCCTTAATGTTACACATTCGCTTTCCTGGAAGAAAATAACATTTGCAATTTTTTTTTCCTGTGTGCATGTCTGCTTAGTCATGTCCAACTGTTTGCAACTCCATGGACTTTAGCCTGCCAGTTTCCTCTGTCCATGGATTTCTCCAGGCAAGAATACTGGAGTGGGTCACCATTTCCTTCCCCAGGAAATCTTCCTGACGCAGACACCGAGCCAGTGTCTCCTGTGACTCCTATACTGGCAGGCAGATTCTTTTACCACTGAGCCACCTGGGAAGCTCCAATTTTTTTCTAGGTTAGGAAAATTTTTGCATAGACATTCTTTAGTTAATTAAAGCTTATTTGTGGAATGAACACATTCTTCATTTTATAGGAAAATATTCAGTTCAGTTCAGTCACTCAGTCGTGTCTATATTAGTCTAGTGTAGCATTCATTCTTCAGGAAAAATAAGTAAAATAACACTAGAAAATGATTTTTAAAACACATTTTTTTAAAACTTTTAATTAGTAGCATTATTGATTTTGAACAAATCATCTAACCTGTTTGTTAATACTTTCCTTCTATGAAGTGGGTATATGATTGCCCATGAAGGTATATGAAGGAATGTACAGAGAGAGCTTAACAAACCAACTGTACTTACTTAGTAAGATTTACAATAGATATCAGTTAAATTATTAATGGCATGAAGTTCTAAGGCTCCCTTGATAAATTATAAATACTTAAAATATTTTTCAGCATTGATTTAAAAAATATGCCTCAGCTGCATTTTAATGTGTCTTGAAATCTTATAAACTCCAGTCTATTTATTCTGTGATTTAAGCTAAAACCTTTTTTTCCTTTTTTGATGTATAGTTGATGTACAATATTATATGTTTAAGGTGTACAACATACTGAAAGTGTACAATTTGTACTGAAATGTGTACAACATTCACAAAGACTATACTGAATCTATAGTAATTATAAAGTAGTAGTTGTATTCTCTGTACTGTAGGATATATCTTTTCATCTCACTTATTTTAAACATAGTAGTTTGTAGCTTTTAATCCACTCTCCTAATCTTGTACCTCCCCAATTCCTCTCCCTAATGTTAACCATTAGTTCATTTTTTATATCTAGGAATCTGGTTCTTTCTTGCTTTATTTATTAGTTTTCATATGTAAGTAATGACATACAGTATTTGTCTTTTTCTATTATAGATCTTGGTTTGTGGTGACCATAAGGTTTTTTATAGCCATCCATACATGTGACTGTCTTAAATTGCTGATCTCTTAATTTTAAATGCATTTTAACACCTCTGTATTGGTACTCTCCTCCCCTCATGATTACTGATTTTTACATCATGTGCAGGCATGCTCAGTTGCTTGAGTTATGTCTGACTATTTGCAACCCTATGGACTGTAGCCCGCCAGGCTCCCTGTCCATGGGATTCTTCAGGGAAGAATACTGGAGTGGGTTGCCATGACCTCCTCCAGGGGATCCTCCCAACCCAGGGATCAAACCCAGCTCTCCAGCCTTGCATGTGAATTCTTTACCACTAAACCAGTGGAGAAGCCCTTTGACATCATGCTGCTGCTGCTGCTAAGTCACTTCAGTCGTGTCCGACTCTGTGCAACCCCATAGACAGAAGCCATCATATTTAATATCTAATTGTTTTGTGTATCCCTTACCTGCTTATTGTGGATTTTGATGATTTCACTACATTTGTCTTTCAGCCTTCCCACTAGCTTTGCACATGATAGATTCCCATCTTTACTGTCTTTATCAACAAGCTTTTGTCTTTTGTAATTTCCATGTTTCTAAATTGTGACCTTTCTTTTTTGCTTAGAGATGTTACTTCAACATTTCTTTAAAGCTGGTTTGGTGGTGCTGAACTCTGATAGCTTTTCCTTGTCTATAAAACTTTTGATCTCTCCATCAAATCTGAATGAGAGACTCACAGGGTAGAGCCATACTTTGTTAGAGATTTTTTTTTCCCTTTCATCACTTGAAATGTATTGTGCTGTACTACGCAATCTCTTCTCTAATATCTTCTCTTTCTGCTGAAAAGTCAACTATCAGCCTTATGGGAGTTATATACATGCCCCTTGTAAGTAAGTTGTTGCTTTTCCCTTGCTGCTTTTAATATTCTATCCTTATGTTTAATTTTTGTCATTTTAATTATAATATATCTTGATGTGCTCCTCTTTGGGCTGATCCTGTGTGAAACTCTGTGCTCCCTGGAGTTGGATCTCTTGTTTTCTTTCCCAGATATGCTCTCTTCCCCTTTCTGTCTTTCTCTTTTCCTTCTGGAGCCCCTAAAATACTGTTAGTACACTTGATCTTGTCCCAGAGGTCTCTTAAACTGTCATCATCCCCTTTCTCTTTCTTTTCAGCATCAGTGATTTCCACTATCTGTCTTCCAGCTCACTCATCTATTCCTCTATATCATTTAGTCTGCTGTTGATTCCTTCTAGTGTCTTTTTCATTTCAGTTATTATATCCTTCATCTCTGTTTGGTAGTTCTTTATATTTTACAACTCTTTGTTAAAATTTTCTTACCTCTTACTCTATGCATGCATTCTTTTCCTGAGTTTTTTTTTTTAACAATCTTTAATATTTTTACCCCCAAACTCTTTTTTGAGTAGATTGCCTGTCTCTGCTGCACTTACTTCTTCTTGCTGTAGTTTTATCTTCTTCCTTCATTTGGAACATGTTCCTCTCTCATTTCATTTTGCCTGACTTGCTGTTTTTATTTCTATGTTTCTTGCAGGTTGGTTACATTGACAAACCTCAGATAAGTTGCCTTTTGTAGATGTCATATACCTTCCAGCGCACACTCCCTTCTGGTCTCCAGAGCTACAAGCTCTAGAGGTGCCCCCTCTATGAGATGTACATAGGTGCTCAATACAGATGTGTATATGTAGATTGAAGCTTGTCCTCCCCCATAAGAATGGAATGGCATGTCGCCATCTAAGATCATTTTGAGCCAGATGAGTCACGTTACACTCTATTGGCTAAAATGTATTACATACAGTTTCTGAACCAAATTGGTTAATGGTGTAAGAGCAGCTACTATTTATTAAAATATTATCAGATTCCAGACATAATGAGACTGCCCCAATGACTTGATTACCACAGTGAAAGTGAGGGGATGAGGCTAAGACTAAGTACACAGTGTAAGAGTGGATAATAGACGTTAGTCTCATACCACCTCTTAAAATTTAATTGTACTTTGTATTTATTATTTTCAGTAGTGTAGAGAAATACCATATGCCATTTTACTGAATTATGACCTTATACTAAATATGAGAGATGGAAAACTTTAAAAGTTAGATATAACTTAAAAGTTATCTGATGCTTTCAGAATAAAAACTGCACTGTTTATAAACAGGAAATTAGGCTATAGGTTACTCATTTACTTGGATTATAGGATTAGATTTATTACTACAAAACTTTAACAAATCACAAAAGCTTGTTCAAACCTGTTCTTTTTTTCCCCTTTGTGAAGTGAGATTGGGGAAACTCATAAATTCCTTGATGTTATAAGTTTGTCAGAGTCTTCCACCTGATTGCTGTCTTTTTACAGGAAGAATGATGTTCCCCCTGTCACTCACTCATTTATTCATCCATTCTTTCACCAACCAACAATTTAGAGCCCTTCTATGACTAGGAAATACACTAAGAAACAAAGAGAAGCGCTGCTGCTGCTGCTGCTGCTAAGTCGCTCAGTCATGTCCGACTCTGTGCAACTCCATGGACTGCAGCCTACCAGGCTCCTCCGTCCATGGGATTTTCCAGGTAGGAGTACTGGAGTGGATTGCCATTGCCTTCTCCAAATTAATAATAGTAACACTAGACTAATCTCGCTTTTCCATTCAGTACCTCCAGATACTGAATAAGACCAATGAAAACACATCGTATAATAGTTGTTCTTGTTTAGTTGCTCAATCATGTCCAACTCTTTGAGACCCCATGGACTGCAGCATGCCAGGCTTCCCTGTCCTTTACCATCTCCCGGAGCTTGCTCAAACTCAGGTCCACTGAATTGGTGATGTCATTCAACCATCCCATCCTCTGTCGTCCCCTTCTCCTCCTGCCTTTGATCTTTCCCAGCATCAGGGTCTTTTCCAAAGAGTCAGTTCTTTGCATCAGGTGGCCAAAGTACTGGACTTTCAGCTTCAGCATCAGTCCTTCCAATGAATATTCAGGAATGATTTCCTTTAGGACTGATTGATTTGATCTCTTTCCCATCCAAAGGACTCTCAAGAGTCTTCTCCAAAACCACAGTTCAAAAGCATCAATTTGTTGGTGCTCAGCATTCTTCACGGTTCAACTCGCACATCCATACATGATTGCTGGAAATACCATAGTTTTGACTAGACAAACCTTTGTTGGCAAAGTAATGTCTCTGCTTTTCAATATGCTGTCTAGGTTGGTCATAGCTTTTCCTCCAAGGAGCAAGAGTCTTTTAATTACATGGCTGCAGTCACCATCTGCAGTGATTTGGGAGCCCAAGAAAATAAAGTCTGTCACTGTTTTTATTGTTTCCCCATCTATTTGCCATGAAGTGATGGGACCGGATGGCATGATCTTATTTTTCTGAATGTTGAGCTTTAAACCACGTTTTAACTCTCCTCTTTCACCTTCATCAAGAGGCTAGTTACAAAAAGGAACAAATTGGAGTCAGTTGTTGAGAAGTGGATGAACTTAGAGCCTGTTATACAGAGTGAAATAACTCAGAAAAATGGTATTGATGAACGTATTTTCTGGGCAGGAATAGAGATGCAGATATAGAGAACAGACTGTGGACATGGTGGGAGAAGGAGAGGGTGAGACAAATTGAGAGAGTAGTATTGAAATATACACATCACCACATGTAATATAGCTAGCTAGTGCAAAGTTGCTGCTTAACCCAAGTTCAGCCCAGTGCTCTGTGACAACCTAGAGGGATGGGATATTGTGGGGGGTGGGAGGGAGGTTCAAGAACAAAGGGACATATGTATACTTATGACTGATTCACATTTTTATGTGCCAGAAATAACACATACTGCAAAGCTATTATCTTCCCATTTAAAAATTTTTAAAAAGCACGTTGTATAGTTTGCTGCTGCTGCTGCTAAGTCGCTTCAGTCGTGTCTGACTCTGTGCGACCCCATAGACAGCAGCCCACCAGGTTCCCCCATCCCTGGGGTTCTCCAGGCAAGAACACTGGAGTGGGTTGCCATTTCCTTCTCCAATGCATGAAAGTGAAAAGTGAAAGGGAAGTCGCACAGTTGTGTTGGACTCTTAGCGACCCCATGGACTGCAGACTACCAGGATCCTCTATCCGTGGGACTTTCCCGGCAAAAGTAATGCAGTGGGTTGCCATTTGTAATTAATTACATAAAACAACATGATTTTTAAAAAAATTTGTTCATACTCATTATATTTTTAAGCAGGTAATCAAAATAATTTTAAAATAATTGTGTTGCAGTTACATCTTCAATGTTTTGTGATTCTTCTTTCAGTTCATTTCAGTCGCTCAGTAGTATCCAGCTCCTTGTGACTCCATAAGTCGCAGCACGCCAGATCTCCCGGTCCATCACCAACTCCCGGAGTTAACCCAAAATCATGTCTATTGAGTCAGTGATGTCATCCAGCTATCCCATTCTCTGTCGTCCCCTTCTCCTCCTGCCCCCAATCTCTCCCAGCATCAGAGTCTTTTCCAATGAGTCAATCCTTCGCATGAGGTGGCCAAAATATTGGAGTTTCAGCTTCAGCATCTGTCCTTCCAATGAAAACCCAGGACTGATCTCCTTTAGGAGGGACTGGTTGGATCTCCTTGCAGTCCAAGGGACGCTCAAGAGTCTTCTCCAACACGACAGTTCAAAAGCATCAATTCTTCCGCACTCAGCATTCTTCACAGTCCAACTCTCACATCCATACATGACCACAGAAAAAAACATAGTCTTGACTAGATGGACCTTTGTTGGCAAAGTAATGTCTCTGCTTTTGAATATGCTATTATATTCTTTGCAGCCAAAGATGGAGAAGCTCTATTCAATCAGTAAAAACAAGACCAGGAGCTGACTGTGGCTCAGACCATGAGCTCCTTATTGCCAAATTCAGACTGAAATTGAAGAAAGTAGGGAAGACTACTAGACCATTCAGGTATGACCTAAATCAAATCCCTTATGATTATACAGTGGAAGTGAGAAATAGATTTAAGGGCCTAGATCTGATAGATAGAGTGCCTGATGAACTATGGAATGAGGTTCATGACATTGTACAGGAGACAGGGATCAAGACCATCCCCATGGAAAAGAAGTGCAAAAAAGCAAAATGGCTGTCTGGGGAGGCCTTGCAAATAGCTGCAAAAAGAAGAGAAGCGAAAAGCAAAGGAGAAAAGGAAAGATATAAACATCTGAATGCAGAGTTCCAAAGAATAGCAAGAAGAGATAAGAAAGCCTTCTTCAGCGATCAATGCAAAGAAATAGAGGAAAACAGCAGAATGGGAAAGACTAAGGATCTATTCAAGAAAATCAGAGATACCAAAGGAACATTTCATGCAAAGATGGGCTCGATAAAGGACAGAAATGGTGTGGACCTAACGGAAGCAGAAGATACTAAGAAGAAGTGGCAAGAATACACAGAAGAACTGTACAAAAAAGAGCTTCACGACCCAGATAATCATGATGGTGTGATCACTGACCTAGAGCCAGACATCCTGGAATGTGAAGTCCAGTGGGCCTTAGAAAGCATCACTAGGAACAAAGCTAGTGGAGGTGACGGAATTCCAGTGGAGCTGTTCCAAATCCTGAAAGATGATGC
This sequence comes from Tragelaphus eurycerus, assembly GCA_935064755.1. NCBI lineage: Eukaryota > Metazoa > Chordata > Mammalia > Artiodactyla > Bovidae > Tragelaphus > Tragelaphus eurycerus. Next base: position 13,344,885 of record CAKXYN010000043.1, read on the forward strand.
TGTGAAAGTGCTGCACTCAATATGCCAGCCAATTTGGAAAACTCAGCAGTGGCCACAAGATTGGAAAAGGTCAGTTTTCATCCCAATCCCAAAGAAAGGAAATGCCAAAGAGTGCTCAAACTACCGCACAATTGTACTCATCTCACACGCTAGTAAAGTAATGCTCAAAATTCTCCAAGCCAGGCTTCAGCAATATGTGAACCGTGAACTTCCTGATGTTCAAGCTGGATTTAGAAAAGGCAGAGGAACCAGAGATCAAATTGCCAACATCCGCTGGATCATGGAAAAAGCAAGAGAGTTCCAGAAAAACATCTATTTCTGCTTTATTGACTATGCCAAAGCCTTTGACTGTGTGGATCACAATAAACTGTGGAAAATTCTGAGAGAGATGGGAATACCAGACCACCTGATCTGCCTCTTGAGAAATCTATATGCAGGTCAGGAAGCAACAGTTAGAACTGGACATGGAACAACAGACTGGTTCCAAATAGGAAAAGGAGTACGTCAAGGCTGTATATTGTCACCATGTTTATCTAACTTATATGCAGAGTACATCATGAGAAATGCTGGACTGGAGGAAACACAAGCTGGAATCAAGATTGCTGGGAGAAATATCAATAACCTCAGATATGCAGATGACACCACACTTATGGCAGAAAGTGAAGAGGAACTAAAAAGCCTCTTGATGAAAGTGAAAGTGGAGAGTGAAAAGGTTGGCTTAAAGCTCAACATTCAGAAAACGAAGATCATGGCATCTGGTCCCATCACTACATGGGAAATAGATGGAGAAACAGTGGAAACAGTGTCAGACTTTCTTTTTCTGGGCTCCAAAATCACTGCAGATGGTGACTGCAGCCATGAAATTAAAAGACGCTCATTCCTTGGAAGGAAGGTTATGGCCAACCTAGATAGCATATTCAAAAGCAGAGACATCACTTTGCCAACAAAGGTTCGCCTAGTCAAGGCTATGGTCTTTCCTGTGGTCATGTATGGATGTGAGAGCTGGACTGTGAAGAAGGCTGAGCGCCGAAGAATTGATGCTTTTGAACTGTGGTGTTGGAGAAGACTCTTGAGAGTCCCTTGGACTGCAAGGAGATCCAACCAGTCCATTCTGAAGGAGATCAGACCTGGGATTTCTTTGGAAGGAATGATGCTAAAGCTGAAACTCCAGTATTTTGGCCACCTCATGCGAAGAGTTGACTCATTGGAGAAGACTCTGATGCTGGGAGAGATTGAGGGCAGGAGGAGAAGGGGACGACAGAGGATGAGATGGCTGGATGGCATCACTGACTCGATGGATGTGAGTCTGGGTGACCTCCGAGAGCTGGTGATGGATAAGGAGGCCTGGCGTGCTGCGGTTCATGGGGTCGCGAAGAGTCAGACACGACTGAGCGACTGATCTGATCTGATCTGATCTAGATTGGTCATAACTTTTCTTCCAAGGAGTAAGCGTCTTTTAATTTCATGGCTGCAATCACCATCTGCAGTGATTTTGGAGCCCAAAAATAAAGTCTGACACTGTTTCCACTGTTTCCCCATCTATTTCCCATCAAGTGATGGGACCAGATGCCATGATCTTCGTTTTCTGAATGTTGAGCTTAAGCCAACTTTTTGACTTTCCTCTTTCACTTTCATCAAGAGGCTCTTTAGCTCCACTTCACTTTCTGCCATAAGAGTGGTGTCATCTGTATATCTGAGGTTATTGATATTTATTTCTGCCAGCAGTCTTGATTCCAGCCCAGCATTTTTCATGATATACTCTGCATAGAAGTTAAATAAGCAGGGAGACAATATATAGCCTTGACATACTCCTTTTTCTATTTGGAACCAGTCTGTTGTTCCCTGTCCAGTTCTAACTGTTGCTTCCTGACCTGCATACAGGTTTCTCAAGAGGCAGGTCAGGTGGTCTGGTATTCCCATCTCTTTCAGAATTTTCCACAGTTGATTGTGATCCACACAGTCAAAGGCTTTGGCATAGTCAATAAAGCAGAAATAGATGTTTTTCTGGAACTCTCTTGCTTTTTCCATGATCCAGCTGATGTTGGCAATTTGATCTCTGGTTCCTCTGCCTTTTCTAAAACCAGCTTGAACATCTGGAAGTTCGCAGTTCGTACTGCTGAAGCCTGGCTTGGAGAATTTTGAGCATTACTTTACTAGCGTGTGAGATGAGTACAACTGTGCGGTAGTTTGAGCATTCTTTGGTATTGCCTTTCTTTTTTTTTTTTTTTTTAGGTATCAAGAATCTCTTTTATTGATTATCAGAAACATTACAAACATCTAATATGAACAAATTGTAACATGACAGTGATTAGTTTGAACAATTAATACATTTCAGATACAATATTATACATATTTCAATGCTATTCTCCCCAATCATCCCACCCTCTCCCGGTCCCAGAGTCCAAAAGTCTGTTCTATACATCAGTGTCTCTTTTGCTGTCTCGTAAATAGGGTTATTTTTACCATCTTTCTAAATTCCATATATGAAAACTGACCTTTTCCAGTTCTGTGGCCACTGCTGAGTTTTCCAAATTTGCTGGCATCTTGAGTGCAGTACTTTCACAGCATCATCTTTCAGAATTTGAAATAGCTCAACTGGAATTCCATCACCTCTACTAGCTTTGTTCATAGTGATGCTTCCTAAGGCCCACTTGACTTCACATTCCAGGATGTCTGGCTCTAGGTGAGTGATCACACCATTGTGATTATCTGGGTCATGAGGATCTTTTTTGTACAGTTCTTCTGTGTATTCTTGCCACCTCTTCTTAATATCTTCTGCTTCTGTTAGGTCCACACCATTTCTGTCCTTTATTGAGCCCATCTTTGCATGAAATGTTCCCTTCATTTCAGTTCAGTTCAGTTGTTTAGTCGTGTCCGACTCTCTGCGACCCCATGAATCGCAGCACGGCCAGGCCTCCCTGTCCATCACCAACTCCCAGAGTTCACCCAGACTCAGGTCGATAGAGTCAGTGATGCCATCCAGCCATCTCATCCTTGTCGTCCCTTTCTCCTCCTGCCCCCAATCCCTCCCAGCATGAGTCTTTCCCAATAAGTCAACTCTTCGCATGAGGTGGCCAAAGTACTGGAGTTTCAGCTTCAGCATCATTCCCTCCAAAAAAATCCCAGGGCTGATCTCCTTGGTATCTCTAATTTTTGAAGAGATCTTAAGTCTTTTCCATTCTGTTGTTTTCCTCTATTTCTTTGCATTGATTTGAGGAACGCTTTCTCATCTCTCCTTGCTATTCTTTAGAACCCTGCATTCAGATGCTTATATCTTTCCTTTCCTCCTTTGCTTTTCACTTCTCTCCTTTTCACAGCTATTTTTAAGGCCTCCTCAGACAGCTATGGAGAAGGCAATGGGAACCCACTCCAGTACCCTTGCCTGGAAAATCCCATGGACGGAGGAGCCTGGTGGGCTGCAGTTCATAGGTTTGCTAAGAGTCGGATACAACTGAGCGACTTCACTTTCACTTTTCACTTTCTTGCATTGGAGAAGGAAATGGCAACCCACTCCAGTGTTCTTGCCTGGAGAATCCCAGGGATGGGGGAGGCTGGCGGGCTGCCATCTATGGGGTCGCACAGAGTCGGACACGACTGAAGCGACTTAGCAGCAGCAGCAGCAGACAGCTATTTTGCTTCTTTGCATTTCTTTTCCATGGGAATGGTCTTGATCCCTTTCTCCTGTATAATGTCACGAACCTCTGACCATAGTTCATCAGGCACTCTGTCCATCAGATCTAGTCCCTTAAATCTATTTCTCACTTCCACTGTATAATCATAAGGGATTTGATTTAGGTCATACCTGAATGGTGTAGTGGTTTTCCCTACTTTCTTCAATTTAAGTCGGAATTTGGCAATAAGGAGTTCATGGTCTGAGCCACAGTCAGCTCCTGGTCTTGTTTTTGATGACTGTATAGAGCTTCTCCATCTTTGGCTGCAAAAAATAAGATCAGTCTGATTTTAGTGTTGATCATCTGGTGATGTCCATGTGTAGAATCTTTGCTTCTGTTGTAGAATAGGGTGTTTTCTATGACCAGTGCGTTCCCTTGGCAAAACTCTATTAGTCTTTGCTCTGCTTCATTCCGTATTCCAAGGCCAAATTTGCCTGTTACCCCAGGTGTTTTCTGACTTCTTACTTTTGCATTCCAGTCCCCTATAATGAAAAGGACATCTTTGGGGGGTGTTAGTTCTAAAAGGTCTTGTAGGTCTTCATAGAACTGTTCAACTTCAGCTTCTTCAGCGTTCCTGGTTGGGGCATAGACTTGGATTACTGTGACATTGAATGGTTTGCCTTGGAAATGAACAGAGATCATTCTGTCATTTTTGAGACTGCAACCAAGTACTGCCTTTCGGACTCTTTTGTTGACCATGATGGCTACTCCATTTCTTCTAAGGGATTCCTGCCCACAGTAGTAGATATAATGATCATCTGAGTTAAATTCACCCATTCCAGTCTGTTTTAGTTCGCCTATTCCTAGAATATTGACATTCACTCTTGCCATCTCCTGTTTGCTCACTTTCAATTTGCCTTAATTCATGGATCTAACATTCCAGGTTCCTATGCAATATTGCTCTTTATAGCATCAGACCTTGCTTCTATCACCCGTCCCATACACAACTGGGTGTTGTTTTTGCTTTGGCTCCATCCCTTCATTCTTTCTGGAGTTATTTCTCCGTTGATCTCCAGTAGTATATTGGGCACTTACCAACCTGTGAGTTCCTCTTTCAATATCCTATCATTTTGCCTTTTCATACTGTTCATAGGGTTCTCAAGGCAAGAATTCTGAAGTGATTTGCCATTCCCTTCTCCAGTGGACCACTTTCTGTCAGACCTCTCCACCATGACCCGCCCGTCTTGTGTGGCCCCACACAGCATGGCTTAGATTCATTGAGTTAGACAAGGCTGTGGTCCGTGTGATCAGATTGGCTAGTTTTCTGTGATTATGGTTTCAGTGTGTCTGCCCTCTGATGCCCTCTCGCAATACCTACTGTCCCTTTGGATTTCTCTTACCTTGGACATGGGGTATCTCTTCACATCTGCTCCAGCAAAGTGCAGCTGCTGCTTCTTACCTCGGATGAGCCACCCCTCCTGACCTTGAATGTGGAGTAGCTCCTCTCGGCCCTCCTGTGCCCATGCAGCCCCCACTCCTTGGATGTGGGGTTGCTCCTCTGGTCCTTTGCCCCTGATCTTGGGCATGGGGTAGCTCCTCTCAGCTGCTGCCCCTGACCTGCTTCTTCTTTAGTATGACTTATATTCTAAAAATATTCTATGAATATTTTCAATACTTAAACTGAAAAATAAAAATTTTCTTCTGTAAATCTTTAGTTTCCCAATTCTTCCTGAAGATAGATAGATAGATAGATACTGCTATTGCTGCTAAGTCACTTCAGTCATGTCCAGCTCTGTGCAACCCCATAGACGTCAGACCACCAGGCTACTCTGCCCCTGGGATTCTCCAGGCAAGAACACTGGAGTGGGTTGCCATTTCCTTCTCCAATGCATGAAAGTGAAAAGTGAAAGTAAAGTCACTCAATCGTGTCTGACTCTTAGCAACCCCATGGACCGCAGCCTTCCAGGCTCCTCTATCCATGGGATTTTCCTGGTAAGAGTACTGGAGTGGGGTGCCATTGCCTTCTCCAAGATAGATAGATAAAGAACTGATAATCTAGTATCCTTTGACAGTTGTTCATTTAAGGAAACTTTCCAGAAAGAGAGCAGTTGAATGTCTATATTTAGTTCCAAATATTAAGCAACTATCAATTAACATGTGGAGATAAATTGTCAATATCCATTTATACTTGACCAAGACTTACTATCATAAATGAGAAATGGGAAAGAGTCTCAAAATAGTCTCAGAAGTGGAGACAAAAGACTTTTACCTGGACATTATCATGTAAAACATGCTACCATGTAGTATGTGATTCCCTGGTCGCTCGGACGGTAAAGAGTCTACCTGTAATGCAGGAGACATGGGTTCGATCCCTGGGTCAGGAAGATCCCCTGGAGAAGGAAATGGCAACCCACTCCAGTATTCTTGCCTGGGAAATCACATGGATGGAGGAGCATGGCCAACTACAGTCAATGGGTCACAAAGAGTCGGACATGACTGAGTGACTTCACTTTCATTTTCAGTTAATATCTCAGCTATACCACAAATCCCATAAATTTATTGATTCCCTGGAAACAAAATCACTGTTCATATTGTATTTACTCAAATATTGCATTACTCACTCCCCAACTCACTGTCTTCTCCAAGCAAGACTGAAGCACATATACTGTGACCCTCCTTTAGCCACGACTGAGCTCTCCACAGTCACAATTACCTCTGTCAAACATGGTCTGAAAATATTAAATGGAAAATTTCAGAAATAAACAATGCATACATTTTAAATTGTGTTCCATTTTGAGTAGCATGAGACTATCTCGTTCCGTCCCGCTCTGCGTTACCTGAGGACAGATCTCTTTTCTTGTGTAATTAGCCCTTAGGTCACTCAGCGGCCACCTCGGTTACACAGATGACTGTCATAGCATTGAAGTGTTTGTGTTCTATGACAAGAAGGAATCTTCTGTGACATTGTGACTAAAAAGCAGTTCATGCTAGTTTCACTGCCACACCCCAAACTGCAAAATTCATGACCCTTTTTACAGTTTGGGTTGTTTGAGGTGCTTAGTTAAGGTGGAAAAGGCATTAAAATTGTACAGTAAGATATTTTGAGAGACAGACCACATTGACAGAACTCTTGTGACTGTATCTTGTCATAATTGTTCTATTTTCATCTTGGTTGTCATTGTTAATCTCTTACTGTACCTAATTTATAAATTAAAATTTACTCTATGTAAGTCTAGGAAAAACTTTAGTGCACATGGAATGTGGTACTATCTACGGTCTCGGGCATCTGCTGGGGATCTTGGAACATATCCCCCACAATAAAGGGGACTGCTATAGTGAGCAGTCCATTCTTTGAGCCTCATAGTCTGCTGACCAAGACATGACTCTGTCCCAGTTACTTCTATCCACCTCCATCCATAGCTCTTTAAACAGAAAGAAGAGCAAGAGAATGAGATAAAGCTTTCTAGCTGTCACAGTCGTCTGTGAGAATTTAAGGAAGCCCTTAACCTTCCCTGCGCCTTAGTTTTCTCATCTATATATTGAGACAGTAGGATTTCCAAGATAAGCTTTCCAATTCACCATTCTCCAAGGCCATGGCTAATGTCACAGAGTGCACACTGGTCTCTCTAAATTATCTTCTGCTGCATTTTCTACTGGACACTGATATCTTCCAGCCAAAGCATTTCCTACAGGGTCTCATGGTGAGATTTCTGAACACAAGTTGCAGAGAATACAGAAAGCCTTATATCACCATGCTTCTTATTCAGTGGGCAAATTACACTCCATTGATATTTCTTACAGCCAGCAGAGGCAACCTGATACTCTGAACATCAGATGTGAATATGAACAATCAAGATATACTCCTTTCTAAAAAGAGAATCACCCTGAATCTGTGCTTGTTTGGCTTTGAGCCTAATAAGTTTCAGGAACGCTTTCCCTACATTAAAATGTTAACAACAGCCTTCTCTGGGAAGGGAAGAAGACTTGTGGATGCTTTTTTTTTAATTTTATTACCATGTACTTGTCTATATTTTAGTCCACAGGTGTGCATTTCTTTTATAAATATACAATTTATAAAAGCTAAAAATTTCATGTAATCAGCAAAAGAAAATCCTCAGGAAGGTAGCATTTTTATGTGTTTTACTTTTATCCATAATAGTTAATGATGCAATTTATTTTTATTTCTCTTTAGCAGTTATTATGAAATAGTATTAACAACAGGCCTAAATGCGTTTAGGCCTATTAATTTTATCAAAGAACTTTTGCATCTCATCTCTCATTCTATCTTTACAGAATTCTGCCAGGTAGTTAAGTCCATTACTATTATAAGTATACTACAAATTGAAAGGGGAAAAATAAAGGGAGTGATCCCAAAGGTCACTACTAGTCCTACTAATTTTCATTTTATGTACTTATTCCTATATTAAACAATTGACTCAAAATAAACAATAACAGCACAGAGAATATATAAAGGCACAGAAATGCAACTTGAACTACTTCGTTCCATCATTCATTCTATGTAGTCACTTGAGTTTTATATTTTTGTTTAAATTCTTTCATGATAAAGACATCTGAAGGTTTTGAAGTCTATTATTAAGAAATAAAATACCGATAGTACTGAAATTCCGCAGTCTGAGAGATCAGATTTGGTGATACTGGCAGTTGATCACAAATATTGGACCTTGATATTGATGCATTCATTGACAAATTTATAAAAATTAGGGCTAGGAAACAGACCTGGCAATACAACTCATTGCTATGCTAGTAGTATGCTGGTATAAGGAGGTGTTTTTTGTTTTGTTTTGGTTTTTTTTTCCATTTTCTAAAAAGATATATTAATTTAAAAATACATTCAATTTTCCCTTTTTAAAAACTTGTAATTTTCAACTTGTTTGGCAAGATTATATTATCTATAATCTAATAAAAGTTTAATAAAGATAAATTTTTACTATGTTTCTTCTCTGTCCATTAGCATTATTTACTTTATTACATGATTATTCCTAAAAGTAAACATGTTAAAATGATCTATCTTGGATTTTAAATATACAGGGTACATCACTGCAATAGATATTTTCTCAGTAACACATCTTGATGTTTTTGGTATCAGCAGTCAGTGGGAAATGCTGTGCACAATGAGGAAAAACAAACATCCATCAAGGAAGCGTCTGCAAATTGCAGTGCCAGACCACTGCCTAATCTCACTCAGCATCTCTTGGAACCTGCAATTCCATTACCTGGTCCTTGATCTAAATCCAATATAATGGATTTCAATGTGTTTAAAAGTCAAATAAATAACATTCCTCTGTCTTATTTCAATAGCATGTCCTGTGTGATATCTTATTTTCATTAAATCATTCTGTCTGGTTGTTTTTTAATGGCCTGAATGATTCAATTCTGTTTCACACCAGTGTGCAACATGAGTCCAGTGTTCCCTCTTGTTTTGGGGATATCCAGATGCCTTTTCCCAAATTAATATATTTTCTAAATTAGCCATATGCATACCTATATCATATTATATGGAGTTTAAGGGTCAAATGCCCATATTTGAGAGAAAAATAATGCTATATTAATGAACTGTATTTTTGAATAACATTTTATTTTCAATAATACTTGAAAAATTGAATTATGTATCTTTGATTAGCACTACTTGTCCAACAAATATATTCATTAAATCACTTCTAGTATCAAATAGTGAAAAACAGAAGAACACAAGAAAAGATGATTACTAACGATCTGTGTGGTTATAAGACAGATTCTCTTAGTCTAACTAACAGCTGACTTGACACTATACAGGCAAAAGCAGCAATCTTAAAGTTACTCTTCAGTTGTTGATTGCATATTAAAATGAAAATTAAATAAATATAGTTACAATGTTCAAAAGAAAGAAAGAAAGTGAAGTCGCTCAGTCATGTCCAACTCTTTGCGACCCCATGAACTGTAGCCTACCAGGTTCCTCCACCCATGGGATTTTCCAGGTAAGAGTACTGGAGTGGGTTGCCATTTACTTCTCCAGGGGATCTTCCTGACCCAGGGATCGAACCCAGGTCTCTCTCATTGCAGGCAGACGCTTTACTGTCTGAGCCACCAGGGAAGCCAGTGTTCAAGGTATTAGTCATTTCATGCGTCTTTCTGCATTTTTACCCTTATAAAATTCTTCATTCTATAGAGAATCAAGATTTGAAAAGCATTTCAACAAATGCTAATCATTAATTTGCAAATCTTGGTAGAAAGCATACAGTTTCTTCATTTTAGGCTACATTTAAAAAGAAATTGGTCAACTCCCAATTATTTACACTAATGAAGGGGCCAACCATCAGAATAATCTAAATTAACTAATTTTACAAAAACAATTTATATGGTTAACATTTAGTTCTGCACCTAAGTTTTAAGATAAAGTTTCATAGTCTGTACTTTTGTGTTTAATAAGAAGACAATTATTTCATCCAGTAAAAGCTCATTAAATTATAGAAATTCTCCTTGTGCCTGGAACAATGGAAGATCATATAATTAGAGTTTTTGCGGTGGTTCAGTTGCTAAGTCATGTCCAACTCTTTGTAACTCCATGGACTCATTTGAGTTTGCTGCTGCTGCTGCTGCTAAGTCACTTCAGTCATGTCCGACTCTGTGTGACCCCATAGATGGCAGCCCACCAGGCTTCTCCGTCCCTGGGATTCTCCAGGCAAGAACACTGGAGTGGGTTGCCATTTCCTTCTCCAATGCATGAAAGTGAAAAGTGAAAGTGAAGTCATTCAGTCATGCCCAACTCTTAGCGACCCCATGGACTGCAGCCCACCAGGCTCCTCTGTCCATAGGATTTTCCAGGCAAGAGCACTGGAGTACGGTGCCATTGCATTTGAGTTTACCTGAACATTAAACCTTAGTTCAAAACCCATCCTCTTGTTAAAAAGTTTTAGGGAATTCTCTTCATCAGCTTAGGCAAATATAATAAAATACTACAGACTGGGTGGCTTAAACAACAGACATTTATTTCTCATAGCTCTGAAGGCTGGGAAATCTAAGGTGTAGATGCTGGTGGATATGGTTCCCAGTGGAGTACAACTTCCTGCCATCTTCTCTCTTTGTCCTCATGTGATGAAGAGACAGAGAAAGTTGACTCTCTATCTCTCCATAGAAGGACATTAATCCAATTGTGGAAGCCCCATCCTTACAAACATCATCTAAATATCCCTGAGGCCTCATCTCCAAATATCATCATATTGGAATGAGGGCTTCAACATAGGAATTTGGGGAGGGTGCAAACATTTAGCATATAACAGGATGTTTTGAAATCTAGAAGCAATTTCTTTCAGTTTATTTATATATATCTTCCTCTAAAAATTAAATGAGATGCACAGAACCCAGTGGAAGGTTGAAAGTGTTCATTCCAATGGTACAATTATGTTTCCAAACTAGATATTAGATCATCAGATTCACCCACTGCTTTATGTAGCAGTTTCCTGCAGATTGCCTCTGCTCTGAATCCAAGACGGGTGATACAGTTACACATTGGTCACCGCCCTCTTCCAAGCTCATCCCTGCTATTCCTAGATGAATCAGGGAGGTTCAGATGTGTGAAGAAACTTGCTTAAAGTCAAGGGCAAGATAGTAGCCATCCCCCAGATATATACCTGATTTCTAGAGCTTTTCAAATACCCCAAACTTGTAATGATCACCCCCAAATTACAGATACAAGCCACGTTAGCACCTGCAAAATTTCGTCCACTGAGCAAACAATATGTCTCTGATTGCATTTATTTTGCCTATATTGGAGAATGAGTTTCCAGGTTCACATAAATGCATTTAAGAATTTTCTTTGGCCTAAAGGGGCCTTATTATGCCCTGTGGCTTTCTCATCTTGAGGGTACTATCAATATATCACTGATTTCATAACATATGTTGCTATCAAAGTGAAAGTGTTGGTCGCTCAGTAGTGTCAGACTCATTGTGGCCCCATGAACTGTAGCCCACCAGGCTCATCTGTCCATGGGATTCTCCAGGCAAGAGTACTGGAGTGGATTGCTGTCAGGGGATCTTCCCAACCCAGGGACCAAACCAGGTGTCCTACACTGCAGGCAGATGGTTTATTGTCTGAGCCACTACTTCTATGAAAGTCTCCCTAAATTTACAGCTACACATTTTGATCTTTTAGCTATATGAATCGTTCAATGATTTACTAAACAATCAGATTACATCCTGAGAGATGCCCTAAGGAAGAAACAGAGTAAAGGAAAGAAACTAACAACTGCTTCAAATAAATATTAGTTTCCTGAAGTAATAAGGCATTTTTCACAAATTTTAGTCCATTTAACTCTCCAAGAACTCCTCAAGGCGATTACTATGCTTGTTTTACAAATATGAGAACTAAAGCATGGAGGTACAGAAAAAATTTCCCATGGTCAGATAGTCACAAAATCAGAGTCAAGATGAAGCCCTTTAATCGGGAGACCTATTCTCAATCCTTTCATGACACTGGATCAGATACGTCCTTTTTCATTTTGGGTATATGTTAAGGCCAAACACAATGGATGTTGAGATCTGTGGGAAATGGAGAAAGTCGCCAAATCCCAGTCATTTTAGAGTTACCTTGGCCCTGAGAGCTGGACTGTGAAGAAGGCTGAGCACCGAAGAATTGATGCTTTTGAACTGTGGTGTTGGAGAAGACTCTTGAGAGTCCCTTGGACTGCAAGGAGATCCAAGCAGTCCATTCTGAAGGAGATCAGCCCTGGGATTTCTTTGGAAGGAATGATGCTAAAAAGCTGTAACTCCAGTATTTTGGCCACCTCATGCGAAGAGTTGACACATTGGAGAAGACTCTGATGCTGGGAGGGATTGAGGGCAAGAGGAGAAGGGGATGACAGAGGATGAGATGATTGGATGGCATCACTGACTCGATGGATGTGAGTCTGAGTGACCTCCGAGAGCTGGTGATGGACAGGGAGGCCTGGCGTGCTGCGATTCATGGGGTCACAAAGACTCGGACACGACTGAGCGACTGATCTGATCTGATCTGGCCCTGAGCTCTCCACTGCCCTGCAGCCCTTGAGTACTAGCTCATCTGCCTTGAAACAGTTAAGATTGCAACTTTGAGATCAGAACTGTTGATTAGCTGTCCCTCACTCCACCCCACCCTAATGCTTCACACTCTTCTGAAGGTCATTTAATTCTGGAAATCACCTCCCTGTAAGAAGAATGCAATACCTGTTCTCTCTCATATTTCACCCGAGCATCACATATTTGCTCGGGCCAAGGTTGGTCTCACGGATACACAGCCAGAGCAGTCGCACAGGTCTCCATAGCCAGAGGGTTCTACGTTTAGGTTTAACATTCTGCGGTCACTGTCTTGAAAGTCTTAATAACTTTGAATTTGTGTGTTTGGAAGTAAATTCCAGTGGGGTAACGGTGCATGTTTTCGGGGTTTGAAGACTCAGTTCAAGGACATCCCTTCTCTGGCAGCCTACCTTTTCTCTCCCCTGCAATGAGTTTTCTAGTGACTGCTTCTCTGCTAGCTGGCATTTCTAGGTCCCATCCAACCTGCCCTCTCCCATGCCACTCAGTAACCTGGGCACCTACAGGGAGAGTCAAGTTTAAGTATGTGAGCTCCGCAGTCATACTTAAGTTGAAGCATTACATCATCCTTCCTTGCCTTCAGCTAAACACAGTTCAGCAGATGACCCTCTGCCCATCTCCTAGTCACCTGAGCAGATCACTGGGGATGTGGGGGGGGGGGGTGGGGTGGGATGGCAACAGATCCATGGAAAGGGGAGATGCCGTCTCACTCGGGCTGAGCATGGCTGGTGGGAGGGGAAATCTTCCAGCTGGTGGGCTGGGCACATGAGCTGATTTGCAGGGTGGAGCCAGGGAGCCTGGGAAGGTCTAGCTATGCCCCAGGAGCATCCCTAGCCTGAAGGAGTATACCATTAAAGGTACATAAAAAACACCATGACAGGTTGAGAAAGAGTCCCTGGAAGAAAAGAAAAGTTTTATATTTTTAAACAGAGGTCAGTTTTCACATTTTCATTCTATACTGCGCACTGTAAATAATTCAGCCAGCCCTGACACTGATACAAAGAGATTGGGTCTCTGTGACTATAAAATAGATCAGTGAGCATACCTGAGCCAATTTCCTATCTTTCACCTACTTCTTTGCCTGATGAAATCCTGGAAAAATATCTGACCCTTCTCTAGCCCTGTAATACATTTGCTTTTTCAACTGTACAGCAAATGTGTCCTGCATATATATATATATATATTTTTTTTTTTTTAAATCTCCTATATTATACTTTGGGTTTTTGAAAGAAAACATCCACATATTTTTGAATCTGTGTACTGTTGCTGAAACAGAAGGTAATAAGTGAGCATGGAAAGCCTAAGGAAATGCTGTCCAGTTTACTCATTCAAAAATCAGTCCTATGAAAACAAGCTAAACAAACTATAGCAATTTCTTTAAGAAAAATGAACTCAAATGCAGTGCCATTCAGGTTTGAACTCTATTCTCTCCTTTGCATTTACCTGTGTGGTGGTTAGATAACTTATTCACTCAACAAGCACTTCCTGAGTGAATACTGTATATCTTATATTAGCTCCAAAGGAAAAGAATGACTTCAACTCACACTTAATTGTGTAGCTTCTTCTACGTGCCAGGCAATCTGTGTATCTTCTATCATTCAATCGCACAACAAATCAAGAGGTGGATATTTTTGGCTCCATTCACCAAACAAAGGCAGTTCCACTTGTTAAGATAAAATGATTGTTTTCATCTAAAAGTGGGAAGTCCATTCAATTATGATGTTAATGACAAACTGATCTTTCACAGTGATTATATTTTTTTTATTGATCTCAATATGCTATGTTCTAATGGATCTGTCATAACCTCCCATGTATAATCTGAACACCTAGCAGGAATCAACAGATCACAGCTCTCAGCCTGTTTACACAGCTCCCTTTACAATGAATGATGATGCTGAAAGAGCACATCTCAGCGCACAAAGTGTTATTCTCAGCAGCTTGTAATCGAAGCCCTTCCTATTTCTATCAGCGTTTGTCAATTGGAGGGACTCTTCTCTAACATCCAGGCATAACAGTCACTGAGAACCCACTCCTGGTGAGGAAAGAGCCGGCTGTGTTTGTCCTACAGAAGGACAAAGATGCTTTTCATTAGCCTAGCCACAGCTCATGCTGTGTCTTGCTTGGAAAAATCTTTGCCCATGTCCAAGTCTGGGTTCACAGGGACTCTCTTGTATCCCCTTCCTTACCCAGTATGGCTGACATGGTTTACCCCGGAAGTCACTTTATATTTTAAGTGTTTTTGAGGAAAAAAAAATCTGGTAATGCTAATTAGTTAATATACAAACATTAATTAACCAATTCTCAAAAGAGATATGGCTTCAAAAAAAGTAGGCTACCTTATGCTAAATCAGTGATGAAAAAGTTCTAGATAAATAACTCAGTCTATCAAGGTCACAATTTATGTCAAAGAACTAGGAAAGATAGATTAAAAAAAAAAAAAAAAAATGACCAAGCTGACTGATGGCCTCACTGAGCAAAAACACATCTCCTGATGGATTTCAAACAGAGGTCTTATTTTTGTGCCCCTGTTTCCCTCATCCAAATCTATGTAACTCTACCCCTGAACCTGCCCCTTATATTCCAATTCACATGGATAACCCCCCAGCAAATCCTATCTATATCACTTACATTGGTTTGTAAGTATTATGTAATTATGAAATATCTACCTTGGTTATTTTCCCAGACTGGTCTTTAGGAAGACAGAATAGCTACCATGATTTGGGAAAGTTTCTATACTGATTAGATGGTAGGAAAAATAGTTGTGCTGTATGCTAATTTGCTTCAGTCGTGTCCGACCCTTTGCGAACTCATGGACTGTAAGCCACGAGGCTCCTCTGTCCTTGGGGATTTTCCAGGCAAGAACACTGGAATCTTCCTGTCCCAGGGATCTTTCCAACCAAGGGATCAAATGTCTGCCTGCGTCTCCTGCGTTGCAGGCAGATTCTTTACCCACTGAGCCACCTGTTCTAATTTAATTTCACAGACTTTGTATTAATTTGTTTTCACCAAGCACAAGAACTAAGTATTTTCACTCCACCCTACATATGTAGAGGGATTCCCCAGTGGCTCAACTGTGAAGAATCCACCAGAGATGCAGGAGATGCACAGACCTGGGTTTGATTCCTGGGTCGGGAAGACTCCCTGGCGGAGGGCATGACAACCTACTTCAGTATTCTTGCCTGGAGAGTCCCAAGGATAGAGGAGCCTGGTGGAGAGTCAGACACAACTGAAGGGACATAACACACACACACACGTAGAAATTGAGGTTTTGTGTGGCTAAAATGCTTCCTAGGATCATACAGACAATACATGACAGAATAGGTATTCAGTTCTCATCAGTCTTATGCAAATGTGGATATTTTATTACACTCTCAACTTATTAAATGGGGAAAACTAGTTTCAAGAGGAGATAAGCCCTGTTCCAATCTGCAAATCAGGTTACAGAGGAAGAGTGTGGAAAGAGAAGGCATGAACAACTAAAGAGGGCACTACAGATAAACTGCTTTATGCTCCAGGTTCAAATGCCTTCTGTTTCCAGAGATGAACCTCAGAGGAGCTGACCAAGAGCCCATCTGGACACTGTGAACAGCCTTTGGAGTTCAGTTCAGAGGCTGGAGCTAAGAAGCTATAGGATTATATGAACAGTCTTGTAGAAGGTAACAAAAAAATTGCATCCTTGCCCTTTTGTGTCTTTTCTATTTTCATATGCCTTTGAAATTAATCATTCTGATTTCATCAATTGGATCGTATCAGTTAAATAACAAGCACCAGTTTTTCAGAGGCCACCAAGTCCTAATTCCAGATATTTGAATGACTGTGGGGTAAGGGTTATCCTTCCCATTGTACAGAAGAGATAGGCTATGCTTTCCAGTATTCTTGGGCTTCCCTGGTGGCTCAAATGGTAAAGAATATGCCACAATTCAGGAGATCTGTTTTGATCCCTGGGTCGGTAAGATCCCCTGGAGGAGGGCATGGCAACTCACTCCAGTATTCTTGCCTGGAGAATCCTCATGGAGAGAGGAGCCTGGCAGGTTATAGTCCATAGGGTTGCAAAAAGTTGAACATGACTGGGCCTATCTCTTCAGGGAATATTCCTGACCCTGGAATCAAACCAGTGTCTCCAGCATTGCAGGTAGATTCTTCACCAGCTGAGTTAAGCATTATATTTATTATATTTTATTATATTTATTATATATTATATTTGCTACCTTGCTAAGAGAAGTAAACCTAGTAGACAATGTGCCTTTCTTCATGGATCTTATAATACAGTAAAGATAAGCAAATATTTAGATTTATGATTTGTATTCGAGAAAGGTGTATAAAAGCAATATCTTGCTGTTATAGAAGAAACGTGGGACTTTGGGTGGAAATGGTATGAGGGTCTAGAAAGGGTGCTCAGGAAAGGTCAGATTTTAACTTGAAGTATGAAGCATGGAAAGGACTTTTCCTTGCCAGGAGCTGATGGTGGGGTCATCTAAGCCTGAAAGTGAAAATCGCTCAGTCGTGTTTGATTCCTTGTGACCCAATGGACTATACAGTCGATGGGATTCTCTGGGCCAGAATACTGGAGTGGGTTGCCATGCCCTCCTCCAGGAGGTCTTCGCAACCCAGTGATCGAACCCAGGTCTACTGCATTGCAGGAGGATTCTTTATCAACTGAGGCATAACAGAAGCCCATCTAAGCCTAAGGGACAAAAAACACAACATTTTTGACTCAGAAGAGATTTTGATATGTTAAAAAAATTGAATATGTCCAGGTGGCTGTCAGCTTGAACGAAGAGAAAATGATGGGAAAAGATGACATGTTAGAACATGGAGGGGAAGATAAATGAAATATTCAAGAAGTTGGGTAAGCCCAGGAAGAATGGAATAAAGATATGGGAAGGGGCTGATAATATCGCAAAGCTACCTCTGAGCCACCAGGGAAGCCCAAGAAGAGGAGGAGCCAGAATCTGAAGTCAAGTCTTCTTACACTCAAACCCATATGGTTGACCAGCTCACTTCTACACCTGCACCACTGACTCACAGCTGGATAAAGGTGATTAGCCTAGCCTCACAATTACATGGCAGTCAAACACCATGGCGTTTAACCAGGAGAACCTGGAGTCCATAGAAGTTACATTCCAGAGTTACAAGGCTAGTCCAGATCCTTAAGAAATTGAGTGGGGAGGGAAGGGAGGGATGTGGAGAGGATGAGAAAGAGAGAGAAGGAGAAGGCAGAAGAGACAGGAGAGAACAGAGAATGACCCAATCATAACATCTTAGAGTAAAAACAGGCCCTTTGCTCCAATTTGACCAAAACCAAAGATTCAAAACCATCTTTTAATCTAAGACTTTCAGGGCTTGGTCAAGATTGTACAAGTACTTTGAACATGACCAGACTAGAATCCAGTTGCTCTTACGTTTAGGGACGAATGTGAACATGTGAAAACAACAAAATATAGCAGATTTTGAAGATGCATAATGGGTTTTGTAATAATCCTTGTTAAAATGTGACTTAGGAAAGGTAACTATATTTGGAATTAAGGTGAGGAAAGCTTTAATTATCTCCACTGTGAAATAATTTGCAGGTGATTTGCAAGTGTTTGAAGTACAAAGTAAACACATTTCTTCTGATACAAGTGATCTGTTGTTCCAAATGGTAGATTTTCATTGTTCTTTTTATAACAGCAAAATGTTAGCCTTACACACTGCTGAAAAGTTTAAAAAGTATTAGGTTGGCTAAAAAGTTTGTTCAGGTTCTTCTGTCCAATGTTGTGGAACAGTATCTCATTTAAGCTTTGTTACAACCACTAATACAAAGATGATTGTGTACATTTTATAGATCAATAAACTGGCCTCAGAGAATTTCCCAAATCTATGCAGTTGTTGAGTAGCAATGCTGGTGATGGGAGCTTCCCAGGTGGTGCTAGTGGTAAAGAATCTGCCTGCCAGTGAAGGAGATGTGCATTCGATCTCTGGGTTGGGAAGATCCTCTGGAGCAGGGCGTGGGAACCCATTCCAGTATTCTTGCCAAGAACATCCCATGAACACAGGAGCCTGAGGGGCTACAGTCCAGGGAGGGGTCACAAAGGGTTGGACATCACTGAAGCGACTGAGCATGCACAGCTGGGGACAGCTAATTCTGGTTGACTCTTCAAGTCAAACATAAGTTCTCACTGGACCAGAGATATGGTTCAGTTCAGTTCAGTTGCTCAGTCGCGACTCTTCGAGACCCCATGGACCACAGCATGCCAGGCCTCCCTGTCCATCACCAACTCCTGGAGTTTACTCAAACTCATGTCTGTTGAGTCAATGATGCCATCCAACCATCTCATCCTCTGTCATCCCCTTCTCTCGCTTTCAATCTTTTCCAGCATCAGGGTGTTTTCAAATGAGTTAGCTCTTTGCATCAGGTGGCCTAAGAACTGGAGTTTCAGCTTCAGCATCAGTCCTTCCAATGAACACTCAGGACTGATCTCCTTTAGGATGGACTGGTTGGATCTCCTTGCAGTCCAAGGGACTCTCATGAGTCTTCTCCAACACCACAGTCCAAAAGCATCAATTTTTTGGCACTCAGCTTTCTTTATAGTCCAACTCTTACATCCATACATGACTATTGTACTAGATTCTAAACATCTTAGGCTGTTGATTTCACTGGATCTTAAAAGGAAAAGGTATTTTATAATTTTGGGGGGAGCATAACTTGTAGCTTATAAGTCTCACTGTGAGTAAAATAAATATAAGTCATAGTAAGAGTCACAAATAGCATTCCCTGAATTCTCATTGATTTAATGGAATTTTCTGGCCCTTAATGTTTATTTTATTTATTTTTTTTTTTTTGATCAAGAATCTCTTTTATTGATTATCAGAAACATTACAAACATCTAGTATGAACAAATTGTAACATGATAGTGTTTAGTTTGAACAATTAATACATTTCAGATATAATATTATACATATTTCAATGCTATTCTCCCCAATCATCTCACCCTCTCCCGGTCCCAGAGTCCAAAAGTCTGGTCTATAATAATCCTGATAACCAGTAGACTTTTCATGTGTGTTCTAGAACTAATTCGCTTATCATTACTTAATGCTTATCTCACCAAAATTGTCCTCCTTTATTGTTCAGGAAGGACTTTCCTGGTGGTCCAGTGGTTAAGATACCACCCTTCCAATGCAGGGGGTGCAGGTGTGAACCTTGGTAGGGGAGGTAAGATCCCACATGCCACAAATAAACAAACAAAAAATGAATACAAAAAAGAAATACACACACCAAAAAAGCAGAGACATTACTTTGCCAACAAAGGTCCATCCAGTCAAGGCTATGATTTTTCCAGTGGTCATGTATGGATGTGAGAGTTGGACTATAAAGAAAGCTGAGCGTGAGAGTTGGACTGTGAAGAAAGCTGAGCACCGAAGAATCAATGCTTTTGAACTGTGGTGCTGGAGAAAACTCCTGAGAGTCCCTTGGACTGCAAGGAGATCCAACCAGTCCATCCTAAAGGAAATCAGTCCTGAATATTCATTGAAAGGACTGATGCTGAAACTGAAACTCCAATACTTTGGCCACCTGATGCAAAGAGGTGCTGACTCATTTGTAAAGACCCTGATGCTGGGAAAAATTGAAGGCGGAAGGAGAAGGGGATGACATAGGATGAGATGGTTGGATGGCATCACCGACTCAATGGCTGAGTTTGAGTAAACTCTGGGAGTTGGTGATGGACAGGGAGGCCTAGCATGCTGCAGTCCATGGGGTCAAAAAGAGTCAGACACGATTGAGTGAGTGAACTGAACTGAACTGATTATTCAATCAATCCTAATTGTTAAGCACTGAAAAGCAAATAAATAAACAAGTCCATGCAGTTAAATACTTTGGTGTGAAAATTACTGCTAAAGGTCAGGGTTGAGAGCTCTGCTACCTATGTGAGGGCCTCTGGCCCCTGTGCCATTCTCTTCCTCCTCAGCCAAAGTTATTGGCACCAATCTGCAGGCTCTTATATTTCAAAATTCCCATAAAGACTATAGTGAAACAATGCTATCATTTTCACTATTATTTTATTTCAGGTTTCAGATGTCAGGTCTAGAGATTTGGCTGGGAGATCCATCCGATAGGTCAATACTATACTATTAGTTGTGGTCAGTTTCCTCTAGCTCCCATCTAGACACAGGGTAGAGCTACCCTTGTCTATCTTCCAAATGAGCCTGAAATATCAGAATGGATCCCCATGGAACTCCTCATAAGCTTGAGGAAATGAAAAAAGTCGCTCAGTTGTGTCCAAATTTGGGACCCCATGGACTGTAGCCTGCCAAGCTCCTCTGTCCACGGGATTCTCCAGGCAAGAATACTGGAGTGGATAGCCGTTCCCTTCTCCAGGGGATATTCCCAACCCAGGGATTGAACCCAGGTCTCACGTATTGCAGGCAGATTCTTTACCCTCTGAGCCACCAGAGAAGCCCCAAAATGTGACTAGAAAAATAATATATGCTCACAGTCATTTGCAGAGAATTTGTTAGTATTAATAACAAGTTATTGTCTTATGCTTTGTAGTTTCCATGACAAAGAAGACAGGAAAAGTCTCGTGCTAAGTCGCTTCAGTTGTGCCTGACTCTTTCACGACATTATGGACTATAACCCGCCAGGCTCTTTGTCCATGGGATTCTCCAGGCAAGGATACTTGAGTAGATTCATTGATCAGGTCATCACTACATGCAAACTCAGGGTTGATAATGAAGAATAGCCAAAGGCCATCTTATGTCTATGGCTAAAATTTTAATTTTCAGAAAGAAATGCAGACATCAATTAGTAATCAATGGTGGCATTTAGAAAGTATTTCACGTATGTCAGCAACTGCTCAGTGTTTGTTCATACACTTTAATTCATTTACTTTTCAAAATCCCTTGAGAGTTAGCTTTTATTAGCTAATTTTCTAAATAAGATCAAGTTGAGGTGTAGAAAGGTGAATACTTCAACTTTGTAAATGAGTAGCAATGGGACCGTTTAGGCCTCTAGAAGTTCTCAGCTTTAAACTTAGTGTGCTGTTTTTTCATACATATTGTTTTTTCTTAAAAATAATATAAAACTGTACTAGATATGTAAGAAAGTCAACTAATAACCATTTTTCCCCATAATCACTTTTTTCCTAGAATAACAGATATAATTTCCTAAAACAATAATACTGTTGCTAGTACCCAAGCATGTCCTTAGCAGGCCTATTGTGTTAGGTAATACAGTACCTAATGGCAACGTTAGAGTACAACACAAGCCAAGTGCTTTCCATATCATTCTTTAATATTGAGTGTGACTTGGAGTTTGGAGTAATGATGTCACAGGATGGGAAGGGGGCATTCCCCAAAATCAAACATTAGAAGGGCTAAGAATGGCTACTTACCATAGGAAATATTCTTCACATTGGATAAGTAGAGGCATTTGCTCCTTTTGAACAATTACAGAGCATTTTCAACATGCAAGATATTGTGATCGACTTCATGGACCCAGAAATGAATGTGACATGGAATTTGCATACTATTGAGAAATGATTGCAGACAATGACAAGGTACTTTAAAAGAATAAGGAGAGAGAAAGATAATGGTATCTAATCCAGGTAAATGTTGTCAAAGAATACTTCGAAAAGGTGATGATGCTTGAGCAATGCTTAAAGGAAAAGTTGGAGCCTAAGAAGGAAGAAATACCATAGGTTCAAAGGCAAGAGACCATAGCCTTGGGAGAAAATGTGGGAAACTTCCTATGGTAGAAACATGGTTGATCATGGGAAAGTCATAGCATATAAAGCCAAGAGTCAGCACAACCGAGACCAGAGAGAGACTGATGAACTCTAAAGAGTTGGGGCTTCCTTGTGAATACAACAGTATGGCACTGAAGACATTTTGAATGAAAGGGTCACATGATCCAATTTATATTATAGAAATTTGAATTTACCATGTGCTTAGTTTGGATTCTAAAAGCTGTCAGAAGATTTCATAGCAATTTGTGTTTTTCACACTGTGACATTATTCTTATATCTTCTTCCTACGGTATTTAGACTTCAAACATCTTAGAAATAAATAGGCAAATGGTCCTTCCGAGTCTTGGAGCACTGTTCAGAGGAAATCTGTGGGTGTCTGTTAAGACCAAGTTGCCAATAAAGATGTACATATTCTGGAGTCAAGTAGCTGTGTAGGCAGGCCACAGACATCAAATAGATGTCCTTCAGCTCTAGCACACACAGGGGCTGAGGAGTTGAGTCAAGATCCCATACTATGTAAGAGAGTGTTTTGTAATAAACCTGCATGGGATTAAATCAGTCAATCAGTGTTACTTGCTGTAATTTTTTATCCAATATTTAACTCAGATGACCATTTTATCTACTATTCTGGGCAAGAATCCCTTAGAAGAAATGGAGTAGCCATCATAGCCAACAAAAGAGTCCAAAATGCAGTACTTGGATGCAATCTCAAAAATGAAAGAATGATCTCTGTTCATTTCCAAGGCAAACCACTCAATATCAGAGTAATCCAAGTCTATGCCCCAAAAAGTCATGCTGAAGAAGCTGAAGTTGAATGGTTCTATGATGACCTACAAGACCTTCTAGGACTAACAACCAAAAAACGATGTCCTTTTCGTTATAGGGGACTGGAATGCAAAAGTACGAAATCAAGAAATACCTGGAGTAACAGGTAAATTTGGTCTTGGGGTACAGAATGAAGCAGGACAAAGGCTAATAGAGTTTTGCCAAGAGAACGCACCGGTCATAGTAGCCCGGTCATAGTAAACACCTTCTTCCAACAACACAAGAGAAGACTGTACACATGGATATCTCCAGATGGTCAACACAGAAATCAGACGGAAAATATTATTTGCAGTCAAAGATGGAGAAGCTCTATACAATCAGCAAAAACAAGACCAGGAGTTGACTATGGCTCAGATCATGAACTCCTTATTGCCAAATTCAGGTATAAATTGAAGAAACTAGGGAAAACCACTACACCATTCAGGTATGACCTAAAATAAATACCTTACGATTATACAGTGGAAGTAACAAATAGATTCAATGTATTAGATCGGATAGACAGAGTGCTTGCAGAAATATGGACAGAGGTTCATATTGTACAGGAGGCAGGGATCAAGATCATCCCCAAGAAAAAGAAATGTAAAAAGGCAAAATGGTTGTCTAAGGAAGCCTTACAAATAGCTGTGAAAAGAAGTGAAGCAAAAGTCAAAGAAGAAAAGGAAAGATACACCCGTTTGAATGCAGAATTCCAAAGAATACCAAGAGGGGATTAAAAAAAAAAAAACCTTCCACAGCCATCAATGCAAAGAAATAGAGGAAAACAATAGAATGGGAAAGACTAGAGATCTCTTTGAGAAAATTAGAGATACCAAGGGATCATTTCATGCAAAGATGGGCACAATAAAGGACAGAAATGGTATGGACCTAACAGAAGCAGAAGATATTAAGAAGAGGTGGCAAGAATACACAGAAGAACTGTACAAAAAAAGATCTTCACAACCCAGATAACCACAATGGTGTGATCACTCATCTACAATCAGCGATCCTGGAATGTGAAGTCAAGTGGGCCTTAGAAAGCATCACTATGAACAAAGCTAATGGAGGTGATGGAATTCCAGTTGAGCTATTTCATATCCTAAAAGATGATGCTGTGAAAGTGTTGCACTCAATATGCCAGCAAATTTGGAAAACTTGGCAGTGGCCACAGGACTGGAAAAGGTCAGTTTACATTCCAGTTCCAAAGTAAAGCAATACCAAAGAATGCTCAAACTACAGCAATATTTCATTCATCTCACCCGTTAGCAAAGTAATGCTCAAAATTCTTCAAGCTAGGCTTCAACAGTACATGAACCATGAAATTCCAGATGTTCAAGCTGGATTCAGAAAAGGCAGAGAAACCAGAGATCAAACTGCCAACATCTGTTGGATCATCGAGAAAGCAAGAGTCCAGAAAAACATCTACTTTTGCTTTATTGATTATGCCAAAGCCTTTGACTGTGTGGATCACAACAAACTGTGGAAAATTTTTAAAGAGATGGGTATATGAGACCACATTCCCTGCCTCCTGAGAAATGTGTATGCAGGTCAAGAAGCAGCAGTTAGAACTGGAAATGGAAAAACAGACTGGTTCCAAATCAGGAAAGGAGTACGGCAAGGCCGTATATTGCCACCCTGCTTATTTAACTTCTATGCAGAGTACATCATGAGAAATACTGGACTGGATGAAGCACATGCTGGAATCAAGATTGCCAGGAGAAATATCAATAACCTCAGATATGCAGATGACCCCATACTTATGGCAGAAAGCAGAGAAGAATTAAAGAGCCTTTTGATGAAAGTCAAAGAGGAGAGTGAAATAATTGGCTTAAACTCAACATTCAGAAAACTAAGATCATGGCATCTAGTTCCATCACTTCATGGCAAATAGATAGGGAAACAGTGGAAACAGTGACAGACTTTATTTTGGGGGCTCCGAAATCACTGCAGATGGTGACTGCAGCTGTAAAATTAAAAGACACTTACTCCTTGGAAGAAAAGCCATGACCAACCTAAATAGCATATTAAAAAGCAGAGACATTACTTAGCCAACAAAGTTCCATGTAGTCAAAGCTATGGTTTTTCCAGTAGTCACGTATGGATGTGAGAGTTGGAGTATAAAGAAAGCTGAGCGGCGAAGAAATGATGCTTTTGAACTGTGGTGTTGGAGAAGACTCTTGAGAGTTCCTTGGACTGCATGGAGATCCAACCAGTCCATTCTAAAGGAATCAGTCCTGAATATTCATTGGAAGGACTGTTGCTGAAGCTGAAGCTCCAATACTTTGGCCACCTGATGTGAATAGCTGACTCATTGGAAAAGACCCAGATGCTGGGAAAGATTGAAGGCAGAAGGAGAAGGGGATGACAGGATGAGATGGTTGGATGGCATCACCTACTCAATGGACATGAGTTTGAGTACACTCCGGGAGTTGGTGATCAACAGGGAAGCCTGCTGTGCTACACTCCATGGGGTCACAAAGAGTTGGACATGGCTGAGCTACTGAACTGAACTGAACTGATACTCAAAATTGACTATAAAAAAAAAATGCTAAGAAGGAACCATTGACAAGGCCTTAAAAAACATAAGGATATCAAATTCTATCACATTGTTTCACATTTTCCTTTGATGGAACATACTTTATATTTTGGAGAAGGGCATGGTACCCCATTCCAGTATTCTTGCCTGGAAAATCCCATGGACAGAGGATCCCGGTGGTCTACAGTCCATGGGTTTGCAAAGAGTTGGACACAACTAAAGAGGCTTAGCTCCCCCACACACACTTTATATTTACCAGATAATATACTTAACAGTTGGGACAACCCAAACAATAAACAGAGGCAATGAAAGTATATTTAAGTGAGCTAGAAGTATGACAAAATAGACTTGATTTTCTCAAAACATGTGACATAATCAGCTTTTGGTTAATTATCAAACTCTATTTTTTAAAATGCAACAATACTTTCTAATCATAAAGCAAAACCTTCATTTTAGCCTTTTAGTGTGCTAATCCACCTTTAGGAGGTATCATTGTATCTGTGGAACACAGCTGAAGGAGGAAGTGGCTAAATCTTCTGCATTCCTTCCTTTGACTAATGTCAGAAGTACAATGCAATGTAGGCAAATGCCACCTTATATTGAAAGAGGATCCTATCTGGGACTCTCATAGCTAGAGAGGAGAAGTCATCGACTGCTTCAAAATTTAAAAGGACAGACTGACTCTCCTGCTAGGGGCTAATGCAGCCAGTGACTTTATGTTGAAGTCAATGCTCATTTACCATTCTGAAAAGCCCAGGGCCCTTAAGAATTATGCTAAATTGACTCCGTCCATTCTCTGTAAGTGGAAAAACAAAGTCTAGAGGACAGCACATATGTTCATATGATTTACCAAGTATTTTAACCCCACTGTGAGACTGACTGCTCAGGAATAGAGTCCCTTCAAAATGACACCATTTATTTACAATTAATCTGGTCATCCAAGGGCTTTGATTGAGCTATAGAATGAGATTAATGTTTACTTCCATGTCTGCTAATGCAACATCCTTTCTATATCCTATGGATCAAGGAGTGATTTCAACTTTCAAGTCTTATTATTTAAGAAATACATTTTGTAAGGCTATAGCTACCATAGTGACCCTTATGATGGATCTGGGGAAAGTAAGCTGAAAACCTTTTGGAAAGGATTCTTCATTCTACATGCCATGAAGAATGTTTGTGGTTCATGGGACTAGGTCAAAATATCAACATTATTAGAAGTTTGGAAGAAGTTGACTTCAGCCCTCATGGATGACTTTGAGGGGTTCAAAACTTCATTGGAGGAAGTAATTGTTGATATGACAAACACAGTAAGAGAACTAGAATTAGAATTAAAGCCTGAAGATATTGGCTGTAATTTTATGATAAGACTAGAAAGGATAAGGAGTTGCTTAGAGATGGACAAAGAAAGTGATTTCTTGAGATGGAATCTATTCCTTGTGAAGATGGTATGAACACTGTTGAAATGACAACAAAGGATTTAGTTGATAAAAGAAACTTAGTTGATAAAGCAGTGACAGGGTTTGAGAGGACTGACTCTAATTTTGAAAGAAGTTCAACTGTCAGTAAAATACTATCAAAGTGCATTGCATGCTAAAGAGAAATCATTTGCAAAAGGCACAGTCAATTAATGTGGCAAATTTCATTGCTGTCTTATTTTAAGAAACTGTCACAGTCATCCAACTTTCAGCAACCACCATACTGATCAATCAACAGTCATCAACATTAAGGAAAGACCCTCTACCAACAAAAAGATTAGGACTTTTAGGACTCACTAAAGGCACAGATGATGATTAGTATTTTTTAGCAATCAAGTATTTGTAATAAACATATGTACTTTTTTTTTAGAAAAAGTGGCATTGAAAATTTAATAGACTATCAGTTCAATTCAGTTCCGCCACAGTCATGTCTGACTCTTTGTGACCCCATGAATCGCAGCACACCAGGCCTCCCTGTCCATCACCAACTCCTGGAGTTCACTCAGACTCACGTCCATCGGGTCAGTGATGCCACCCAGCCATCTCATCCTCTGTTGTCCCCTTCTCCTCCTGCCCTCAATCCCTCCCAGCATCAGAGTCTTTTCCAATGAGTCAACTCGTCTCATGAGGTGGCCAAAGTATTGGAGTTTCAGATTTAGCATCAGTCCTTCCAATGAATACCCAGGACTGATCTCCTTTAGAATGGACTGGTTGGATCTCCTTACAGTCCAAGGGAATCTCAAGAGTCTTCTCCAACACCACAGTTCAAAAGCATCAATTCTTTGGTGCTCAGCGTTCTTCACAGTCCAACTCTCACATCCATACATGACTACTGGAAAAAACATAGCCTTGACTAGATGGACCTTTGTTGGCAAAATAATGTCTCTGCTTTTGAATATGCTATCTAGGTTGGTCATAACTTTCCTTCCAAGGAGTAAGCATCTTTTAATTTTATGGCTGCAGTCACCATCTGCAGTGATTTTGGAGCCCCCCCAAATAAAGTCTGACACTGTTTCCATGGTTTCCCCATCTATTTTCCATGAAGTGATGGAACCAGATACCATGATCTTAGTTTTCTGAACGTTGAGCTTTAAGTCAACTTTTTCACTCTCCTCTTTCACTTTCATCAAGAAGCTCTTTAGTTCTTCTTCACTTTCTGCCATAAGGGTGGTATCATCTGCATATCTGAGGTTATTGATATTTCTCCCGGCAATCTTGATTCCAGCTTGTGCTTCTTCCAGCCCAGCGTTTCTCATAATGTACTCTGCATAGAACTTGAATAAGTAGGGTGACAATATACAGCCTTGAAGTACTCCAAATAGGAAACTATTTGGAAGCATTCTGTTGTTCCATGTCCAGTTCGAACTGTTGCTTCCTGACCTGCATATAGGTTTCTCAAGAGGTAGGTCAGGTGGTCTGGTATTCCCATCTTTTTCAGAATTTTCCAGTTTATTGTGATCCACACAGTCACAGGCTTTGGCATAGTTAATGAAGCAGAAATAGATGTTTTTCTGGAACTCTCTTGCTTTTACAATGATCCAGTGAATCATCAAAAATAATAGACTATATTATATGTAAAAATAACTTTTGTATGCATTAGGAAATAGATGGGGAAACAGGGGAAACAGTGTCAGACTTTATTTTTTTGGGCTCCAAAATCACTGCAGATGGTGACTGCAGCCATGAAATTAAAAGATGCTTACTCCTTGGAAGGAAAGTTATGACCAACCTAGACAGCATATTCAAAAGCATTACTTTGCCAACAAAGGTATGTCTAGTCAAGGCTATGGTTTTTCCTGTGGTCATGTATGGATGTGAGAGTTGGACTGTGAAGAAGGCTGAGTGCCGAAGAATTGATGCTTTTGAACTGTGGTGTTGGAGAAGACTCTTGAGAGCCCCTTGGACTGCAAGAGGATCCAACCAGTCCATTCTGAAGGAGATGAGCCCTGGGATTTCTTTGGAAGGAATGATGCTAAAGCTGAAACTCCAGTATTTTGGGCACCTCATGCAAAGAGTTGACTCATTGGAAAAGACTTTGATTCTGGGAGAGATTGGGGGCAAGAGGAGAAGGGGATGACAGAGGATGAGATGGCTGGATGGCATCACTGACTCGATGGACGTGAGTCTGAGTGACCTCCGGGAGTTGGTGATGGACAGGGAGGCCTGGCCTGCTGCGATTCACGGGGTCGCAAAGAGTCGGACACGACTGAGCAACTGATCTGATCTGATCTGATGCATTAGGAAACCAAAAACTCCATGTGACTTGCTTTATTACAATATTTCCTTTATTATACTGATTTGGAACCATACCCACAATATCTTTTAGACACGCCTATATTGTACCATTCACTTGGTACTAACCTGCTGTATAAGTTTGGGTTGTCACTACCTAGCCCTAGTTAAGGGAGTTGACCTAAAGAAGTGGTTCTTTGGCTCCAGACCATTATCATTATCATCATTTGAGAACTTGTTAAAAATGCAAATTATCGATCCCCACCTAAACCCACTAAATTAGAAAATAGGGGAGTGGGCTCCAGCAATCTATATCTGAACAAGGCCTCTTATGTGTATGTTATATACACTAAAACTAAGAACCACTGCACTAGATTTTCTGCAAAGTGTTCTCAGCATGAAGATTCTTGGGTGACACAAGTTACTTTACAAAATAGGTAAGTGCCTCTATCTGCAGGCACTCGTCTAGCATCTATGTAGCTCCAATGACTTCAACTAGGACAGTTACTCATGAGAAAGTATTACAAGTCAAATATTAAGAAGTTCTATGTATTAGAGGAGGTTATTAATATTTTAGATTTAGAATTATGTTGTTTGGAAGGCATAAAAAATGAGAGACATAGTCTCACAAAAAAAATCAAAGGTTGAAAATATAACATATTATTAATTAAGGAATCAATCACAGACTTAAGATATTGGAATAGGAGAGTAAGGAAAAATCTCATCAATTAATTTACTCCAACTGTTTCATTTTGTTAATAATAAATCTGAAGCACAGATAAGAGAAATAAATTGTCTCAAGAGATAGTGAAAAGACAAAAACATTCTGAATCTTCATGTAGTAGGTGATTTGAAATATTTGTTGAACTGTATCAAATGAATTTATTGAATAGAGATAAGACAAATTAGTTTCTATATGTACACTGAGCTTTATATGGATATAGCTTTAAAACCGGGGAAGGCAATGGCACCCCACCCCAGTACTTTTGCCCGGAAAACCCCATGGACGGAGGATCCTGGTAGGCTCCAGTCCATGGGGTCGCTAAGAGTCGGACACGACTGAGCGACTTCACTTTCACTTTTCACTTTCATGCATTGGAGAAGGAGATGGCAACCCACTCCAGTGTTCTTGCCTGGAGAATCCCAGGGACGGGGGAGCCTGGTGAGCTTCCGTCTATGGGGTCGCACAGAGTCGGACACGACTGAAGCGACTTAGCAGCAGCAGCAGCAGCAGCTTTAAAACATTCATGTAAGAATCTATTTACTATGTCATTGCCTAGAGACATTTTTGGAACTTCTAGGATTAACTTTCAACTCAAAATTATCTGGAAATGAGTCATGGTTGATCTATTCCATCATATCTTGACTTTTCATTATACCATGAATCAGAAATTTGATCTCAGATCTTTCTACATGGTTGCATCTTATGTAACCTTAGCTACAGCTGATAGCAGATGTGGCCTCATGCCTGAAAACAATGCAAAGCAACAAAAACACTTTTTCAATGATTATCATATATAGTTCCATTTAATTTCTCATAAAAATGTTACTGAAAGATGACACAGTTAACCTATATCAGTTTGGTATGGTGCTTAAATATGATTTGAAAATAAAACATCTTTGAAAATGTTTAGTCATTGAGGTAAACAGCATGGATTACATGGCATGTGATTTAATAAGGCCAAATAGTCTTTTCTAATGTACGTCAATTTTAAAAAACTCATTCAATATACATTTTTCACTTAGGATGAGTATGGTCAAGGTGCCACACCTTGAGAATATAAAGATGAGTAAGCCCATATCCATGTCTCAAGAAATTCATAGTCCAAGATATCAGGAAAACATATTATCATTGTAATAAAATTACTTTTTTAATCTAAGTATGTGTAGAGTTCATCCACTCATTTCAGTGACTAAGTCTATGATAATTTAACTCAGAATTTTTAAGGTAAGGTAAATTATGAATAGTTTTAGCATCACTGGATATTTAAGCAAACCACAATTAGGATCAAGGGCCAATTAATGTTTGAATTTTTCTGATATTTCAAGTAGATAATTCATTATATTGACATATTATTTCATTTCGTTTGCAACAAATTTGTAACATAAATATTACCTATGTTTTGAAGATAAGGAAATGGAAAGCGAGAACTTTTAATGACTTTTTAAAGCCACATATCTAGTCAATGAGGGATACAGGATTCATAGCCAGGTCAAATCCTGAGTGAAAGTTTTTCCTACATAATGAGAATGCTGTGTTTTTAGGGCAAAAGAGAGAAACAGAGCAATGGTGATGAAAAGAGAAAGAAAGAGAATGTGGACATGAAGTCCTTCATATATATACAGGGGAAAGCAAGTGATTCGGTCAATCTGATAACCCAATAAATATGTGACAACCTAGATATCACCAAATTTCCAAGAACAGGAATTTTACCCAATATAGGAATAAAAAATGAACTATTTTTTACTCTCTTCTATTACTTTTGTAGCCTCAAGTCATCTGGAATATATTACATTTTTATATTATATTACTTTAATTTTAATAATTGTTTAAAAATTATGCCGCAGAGAACAGGATAGCCATGGGAAGTAGTGAGCCCCACTATCCACAGAACCAATTTTCAGACTCTAAATAAAGTTGGAATGTTATTAGTGTAATCTACTATTGAAAAAGGATAGAATAATTTATCACTTGCACACACTGGCTCTTAGTAACCATAATGATGAATTCTGTAACACCTCCTTGGAGGAATCTTACTCTTTGTCAGTTCAAAATTATTCTTCCCTTAATGTCTCTTTCCCCATAGAGAACCCCTAGGAGCATATATGGAGAATCACAACTGTAGCCACAGAAAGAATGGTAACATTTTATTCTTTCCAATAAGATGAAATCCAATTATCTTTAATTTTAGAAAGATGATATTTTTTGGAAGATTGGCATCTTTGCCATCCTTGCAATTAATGTTGCCACAGTGCATTATTGCTTTTTGATACCTTTGAGCACTATGTCCCTCTCTGGCTTAAAAATTCACTAAAACCTTCTTAGTATAGGATAAAAATTTCGCTACATTTTGGCACTTGTTTGCCTCTTGCAATATCATATCCTTGCTCACATCCATCTTTGCCCTGCATTTATTTTCTACCTATTCTCAAAAACAAAACAAGACCAAAAAAAAAAAAAGAAAAGAAAACAAAAAACAAAATTATTTGTTCTCATATCTCCATAAATGTTGTATTAGTCCTAGGGCCCGGAAAACTGTTCATTTATTCATTCATGTTTCTGACATTGTGAATTCCTCCATCAAAATCAAGGTCAAAAGTTGCAACTTTTGTGCAAATGTCTTCCAGCAGAATGGGTACTTACGGCCATGGTATCTTAGTTGTTATAACACCCCCCCAAACGTTTTCAAAGTATTTTATCACTTGTTCAAGCTCCTGAACTTAGGGACCATGCTGTAGTCTTCTCCACAGCCCTAGGATTGCAGGCAGAATTGGAAAACACATCTTTGTCATCTGCTTTAATAGAATAAAAACTTATATGAAACACAACAGAAAGTAAAAAGCAAAAGTCTGGAAGCTATGAGATTTACTTTTCATTTATTGAGATGGAAACAGAACAAAGTTATCCTAACAGAAAGTACTCACTATGTGTCCAGAACCATACTAAGTGCTTTATATATCTATGTGGACATAATTAATCTTCATATCAGCTTCAACAGGAAGACAGTATTATACCATTTTAATACTGTATTATGTTAAGTAGTTAAGAGGTTAAGTAACTTACTTAAGATCACTCATTTGGAACACAGAAATTTGATATGAACCCGGTTTTTGAAATCAAACATCACACTCTGTTACTTTTCAAAGGCCCCAGGAAAAGGATCTAGTAGTTTAGAAGTAGGCATTCACTTAGTTGCACTTGCTATAGTATTAGCTAGAAAATGGTGAGCTGGGGGTAGATCAAAGGATAAAGGAATATACAGATTCTGGTCCTAAATATATTACCAATTATCAATGAAGCCAAGGTCTCCCAGTTAAAATATCTGTGACCCTTTCATAATGTCCCAGGGTTTCAATTTCCTCATATCTGAGAAGGAACTAATCACAGACTTCATCTCCTGGGACTGGTTTGAAGACAAATTTAGACAACACTCATGAAAGGCTAACCATGGAATCTGCCACCAAAATAGATAGAGTTCAAACCAAACAACCAGAAGGACTGGCCCTCGCTCTGCTGATTTTTGTCTGAGCTGCCACGTTTGACTGGGCAGGAGTTCACACAGCAACCATGGCGACAGAGGGGAGATGCAGCGAACTGCGAAAAAATGGAAGGCGAGGCATTGTGCTCTTTATTCTTACAGGCATTTTTTAATAAACAATAACTTGAGTACCAAGGCTGTGTGAGGCAGTCCTACGAATTCCTTGTAGACTCTCTGTATTACCTCTTTCCAAGGCCGTCTTTTAGACGTCATATTGGCCCAGTGATTCACATCCTGTGACTCAGGATGCTGTGTGAACACTTCGTTCTGAACATCCATGAGACACCTGAAATCTGACCCTGATCTCAATTTCTTCTGCTCCTGAAGGGAAGGCAATCAGGTACTGAATTCTTGAATCACAATCTTAGATATTTTCTCTAAGCTTAAGATTTTCTTCTTCCCCCTAAATTCTCATCTATTTTATTCAATGCTTTTTCCTCTACAAAAGCCTAGCCAAGCAAGAGCTTTAAATTATGCACAACCCAGCAACAGGAAAATGAAAGGAAGCGAAAGACACTTCCCTGGCACACTCACCCTCTGCTCCTAGGAAACAGGCCTTAGGTCGGAATCCTACAGAACCTTTTGCGCCTTTTCTCCTTCCCTTCCCTGAGTAAAGGCTCCCCATTAGAACTCTCTTATTGGATTAAGAGAAAGAAATCCCTCTGTGGCCACCAAAGTCAGGATACTGGTGGCCTTTCAACATTCCCTAAAGAGTAAATTTAATACAAGCCAAATTTACTATATCCTCCCCACAGCTTATGAAAACACGTTCAGCTGATTGTTTTACTGTGTGATTTTGAGCTGTAAGAGAAGGAACTACTTATACTAGGAGACAGATTTAGAGAAAATGGTTTGTTTTTACATAGTCAAGTAATATTCAACGCCTTAGTCTATGTAACAGTGACTTAAATTCCCTTGATGCTTTCCTACCACATCCTGAGTCTTCCCTCCTTAGAGCAAACTGAAAGTACAACTGAAAACAAATCAAATATTTATCAACCTAAAGATCTCCTTTCTTGTCCCCAGGGAATAGCCACAGGGAGAAATGAAATAACATATTTTTAGAAACTACTCAATATACAATACAGTAACACATTTGTAGTCCATCTTGGATATATACCAATAAGAGGTAGAGATGTAGTACATATTTTTTTTTTCCTTTTCAGATTCTTTTCCATTATAGGAACATATATTAAGCATGATGCTCATCAGCTATGACAGTAAAACTGCTCTTGGTAATTATTCAAAACTCTCAGAGAACAGGAGAGTTTCCTGAAGACTGAAGATGAGGAAAAAGGGAATTTGTAAGTTTATCACCAACTGTACAACACAATTCTATAATGGATTATTATGCTGAGTTTGTAAAGATTAAAAAAAAATGAGCGATTATTAGAAGCCTACATGGGTTTATAATAAAGTGTGTCAACAAAATTTCTTTTTAATCAGGTTGCCTTAAGTGTTATTTTAAAGAAAGTAAGTCTCAATTGAGGCAGATCCTTACTAACAGAATGAAAGCATGTACAACAGAGGATGCATCATCAGATGGCTTTAAAGTTTAAGCCCAGACCACAGATAACATGAATCAATGCTTCAGTGCCAAACCAGAGGGAGACTTCTGGCAGGTTGTTGAACTCCATCCCCTTCAACACTTTAGGTAAAAATGCAGAAGATATAGAAGACTCACTTATTAAACTCATTGATGACACTGGGCAAAGTGGCTAAGCTAATTAGGTTGGATCACTGATTCAAGGTTTAAAAAGGCATCACTGGGAAAGAGCTAATTAGGTATCATTTAGTTAATTTTTTAAGTGCCTACTATATGCAAGGCACAGTGGAACACACATGTCTTTCTCAATGTCTGCCAATCTTTCACAATTGGGATTATACAAATTATTAGCTAAAAATGGTAATTTTGCTATGCCATTCTAGAAACCATAAATGAGAATAATGCCTGTGGGCAGTTATAGGAAAGCTACTGCTTTTTTAAAGCATTTCAGGTAATTTTTATCATGATAAAGATTTGTGGTAATACTATTCTATGGGAAATAGTTGTTAACCTCAAGAAATTTGCAGAGGGGAAAAGATGTAACTCATAAAATACTTGTGAAAGTTTTGCATATATTAAATGGCTATACACATTACACATTAAATGGCTATACACATTAAAAAGTCAAAATACAGAAAGGATTCTAAATGTTAAAAAGTTATTTTTCTTGGAGATGTTAACAAAGACAAAATTGCAACTGCTACTTAAATCTTTTATTTTTTTAAAAATTTATCCCCATATCTATTTTAAAGGTAAACGAAAGTGGCTGATGTAGCACTTCAGGTGGGAGACTGTGTCCTTTTAATGTTCATCTCAGTGGTTTTTCTTTTAACCTAAATATATGGTTAAAGGATATACTCATTTATTGAACCAAAACCAAAAGTAAAGGTAGTCCAGATGATCTGAGACACATCAGTTATACTTTACTACAACTGTGAAATCTGTGTGAACATAGGAAAATTTGGATAAAAAGGCCAAGTGGTCAATGAAATCAGATAAAATTACATGAAACTATCATTCTTGTGCACAAGATGACACTCATCTGAAGTCTGAAAATGAGATACACCCAAGGTGGTGAGTCTGTAAAGTGATATGGCATTTCCTATTCTCCTTGGCTGATTAACTTTATTTCTCAAGTCCTGAGCTATAGACTCAGTACTTCCTTAGGTATTCTCGGTCAATCCTCTGAATCAAGACAGGATCAGTCATCAGATTCAGCAGGTCTGACTGAGCCTGCTAACAGTGCTGTTAACACAAAATCTCCTCCCTCTAGAGTCAGGACTGTTATTTGGATTTACCCAGCAACCATTTTCAATCCAATTCCTGTAAATCAAAAACCCAGAGTGTGAAGTAGAATTGGGCATATGATTTTCTTTTGTGTAAGGGAAATATGGCTTTTTACATTGTTATTACAGTCAAGGAGCATAATAAAGGAGGCAGAAAACAGTGATAATAGGGGAGGAACAAAAGAAGAAAAAGGAGTCATTATGATGAAAAAATATGGATTGGACATTTTCAGCCCCAAATTAAGGAAAACCATGCATATAAGATGTAGTCAGTGTTGCTGGGTATTTGAAAAGATAATAGGATAAAATGGTCTGACAATCTTTTTTTGACCACAATATGTAAGACAGTTAAGTTGTTCTAAATGACACATTTATTTAGAATTATTAAGCATCATCTTATTACTTGAGTTTTCAATAAGACAGTTTACAAGCACTCTGAGAATGCTCTGTACACATTTAAGGATGCATTTTGGATCACTGCATAGAGAGAAGAATGGGATGGTTTTATGAATTATTGTTTCTAATTAAATAATTATGATGCCACTAAATATTATTATTATTATTTTTTTTTAATCAAGAATCTCTTTTATTGATTATCAGAAACATTACAAACATCTAGTATGAACAAATTGTAACATGATAGTGTTTAGTTTGAACAATTAATACATTTAAGATATAATATTATACATATTTCAATGCTATTCTCCCCAATCATCTCACCCTCTCCTGGTCCCAGAGTCCAAAAGTCTGGTCTATACATCAGTGTCTCTTTTGTTGTCTCGTAAATAGGGTTATTTTTTACCATCTTTCTAAATTCCATATATATGCGTTAGTATACTGTATTTGTGTTTTTGTTTCTGGCTTACTTCACTCTGTATAATAGGCTCCAGTTCCATCCACTAAATGCCACTAAATATTATTATAAAAGCAAATATATAAACCTATTCATAAATAAACATTACCTTGGAAAAGCAGCCTAGAAAAGTAGAAAGTTTACCTTACCACACCAGCTCAGTCACAGCTTCAACTGACACAACAGAAGTATAATAATTTTTTTATTAAAGTAGGGAGTAAATGGAAGAATGTGTTCTCGGAAAAGAGCACAGGTGGTCTGCCCCTGAAGGCATATACCGGAAGGCAGGAGCACTGAGATGTCCTCAGTCTCTGAAGCAACTGAAGAAAGTCCAAAAATATCCTGCTGCTTAAACATGTTGATTTTTTTTTTAACCTGGTGTGATTTATGCAGACAATCATCAAAAGTCTAATTTACATACATTTAAAGGACACTGTGGAAAATTATTAACCAAACACATCACAATGCAGAGAGCGGATGTTAGCTGAGGATTTTTAGATCCTTAAATGGAAAACTAGGAGGTTAAATAAGTATCTTGGGTTGATAGGAGAAAATAGAAAACAGGAAAGAAGAAAGGAGGGAAGGAGGATGGGAGGGGGAGACCAGAGAAAGCGTGTGTTTGGGGGGTACTTTCATTGGGATGCTTCATATCCAAGTGTTGTTAGTTACTCAGTCGTGCCCCGCTTCTTTGCGACCCCATCGACTGCAGCCCACCAGGCTTCTCTGTCCATGAGATTTTTCCAGGCAAGGGTACTGGAGTGGGTTGCCATTTCCTTCTCCATCATATCCTAAAGTCATGTGAAATAATGAGTTCTTTATTCCTTTTCCCTATTTTTTTAATGAGTGAATACTCATGTTGCTTACTATCCATCATCTTGAAATATATTAAAATGATTACAGTACTGTGTGCGTGTTGTAACATGTATCACTGAGCTCTAGTTTAGAGAGTTACAAGGAGAGGAATGTTGGCCTGAGAAATCACATTAAATTCCAATTAAGATTGCGCTTCCCATCACTGATGCATCACGGGGGAAACCTCAAATGAAAAGTCATAGATAAATCACACATTTTTAAATAACTTACAGGAATACCTAACTTAGTGGAAATTTTCTGGAGGTTTGAATATTCAAAGTCATCACCTGTTATACTGAAACTCTTTTAACATACTCTTTATATTTCCTCACAATGATTTAGAAGTTGATTCCTGATGAATGGAATCATTTTGTTCTACTTGATTATACTTCAAGGACAATAAATAGAATAAGACATATGGATTTGGGTTTCAAACAAGTGGAGCATTACTTGATAACTTCTTGAAATTAAATCAGGAATCATTAACTTGTGTTTGTATTCTTCCTATTCTTCCTTCACGCTATAGATAACTTCCTTAGAAGGAAAATTCTCAAAACAATATCTTTCTGCTATTTATTTTAAAAGAATGAACACAGAGAGTTATTAGTTAATACTGGCTGAGTGTCCCAGTAAATGAGTTAAAGAACAGAATGGGTAAGACGGGGGTGGGAGGGGGGCTGCCTAGGAGACTGGATTCAAGATCTAGAAAGTAAATCCACACACTTGATCGTAACCAAGATGTTCTCTAGATAGCACCATTGTTCAATTGTAATTGACAGTTTTAATCTAATTACCCATCATTGGACTTCTCGGTTTTTTTTTCTTTTTGCTCAGAATAGAATGCAGTTAAGACAAATGCTAGTTTAGCAAGATCTCCCCTACCTGTTCCCAGTTCTTCCAAATTGAAAATAATTGTCTGTAATACTTATTTGCACAGTACCTTCACATTCCTGTATATATTTGGAGAATTCCATTTCCTGAAGGCAAACCCTCAGTCACAACCTATCCAAAGAATTGTTTCTGGCTAACAGGTAGGCCTCCTATACTAATGCCAGTGCTGATCTAAAGTACAGAGAGAGCTAAGAGCTAAACTAAAAACGACATTACATACATTTCCTGAAAAGGACTAAGGAAATAAAGCCTGGGCTGTTGTAGCCTTTATAACTGACCGGCTAGATGCGAATTAAAAAGTTATAGGAAATGACACCTAATAGCCCCATTTTTATATAAAACAGTGGCATACATTGAAATGCATATATATTTGTCTTTTATCCTCTTCCTATGTTTATATTCAAAGATATAACAATGTTTTCTCAAGCATAAATGTGTAGATATATTAACCTATTTTTATATACAAGCTATTCAAAATGCACTGTAAATACCCTACAGAAACATGTCATTTTATTGCTTCTTTATAAAGCATGTTCTCTATTCAAGTATCATTATACTTCAACATGTATAATGTATGCCTTAATAAATATAAGAAAAATAACATAAGTACATTTTTAAGATATATGCATATAAGAAGCAAAAATGTAAGGTAAAAGATATATATATATATATAGGTCACATCAGGTTAGAAGAATCAAGCATAAAGTGAGTAATACTGTATTGTAACTGGACGACTGATTTAGAAGCAGAAAATACTATTAAAGGAAGCTTAGCAATACCCTGTCCATCAATTTGGAAGGCTTGGCTAATATCAAAATTACTTCTCATCACCACTAGGTGGCTCACTCTCTGTATTTATGTCTCAGCAGAGATGTCTCTGTGGCCCCCAGAGGTTAGAGGCAATGAGCTTCTCACTAGAGAAAACAGAAAGAAGAAAAAAAGGATCTCTTCAAAGCAAAATTAAAGTCTTGACAAGGAAATAATCTGGGCTACCCCCCCATAAATTTCCATCGGAATTAACTTTACATAACAGTGTAATTAGAAGAGTTGTTCTTAGACTAGAGACATTTAGAAAGCCAGACGGAAACCTAATAACTAGTCTACACCCATGTCCAAATATTCTCATATACTTTTCAAATACATTCAAACTATGAGGAAGATACCCAGCAGGAAAAAAGGAGTGAGAGAGAGGAAGAAAAGTACCACTTTAAAGTTTAAAAAAATCACATTATTTACTTTTAATTGTATTTGAAATATGAGCGGGAAAAGTTAAGAATTGGGGAAATAAAAATAAGCCAACAAAGATAGGAAATTTAACATGGAGAGGAAATTCACTTTCCTAGCTTTGCAAGATGGCTCTTGCAATGAATTTCTCTACCAAACAGCATTTTAGCAGAGAGAATATAATAGGACAGTAGCCACAGTAGCTTGTAACACCATCCAATGTATTGCTATAAAAAGCTTTACCATCTGGATCCTAATTCTATTCAATATTGAAACTGTAGAGCATTTTCTTCTCCTCATTCTAATTTACAGCTATCACTCCGTGCAGCCCTGAAGGGTGCATACAATATGCCATTGTTAGAGCTAGTGTATAATCCAAGGCAATTTGGAGAAAATCAGCTTGTGCATATAACTATGTGGTTTTCTTGCTATTTAGCACCTGTTTGCATTTCATGAAAGCCTATAAGTTTTGCTTGTATTTCTTTTCCCTTCTCTTTATTTTGCCTTGGTCAGTATAGGGCTGCAAAGTCATCATGCATGTTTAGAAATGTCTGTGGACAGCACCGTCCACCGTACCCCACTGACTGCCGAGAACTGAAATGTATGGGATGTGACAGCACTGAACATTCGCCTGCTTCTTTGAATTAATCTATAGTGTTCATCTGGCCTTTATTTTTGAAAATCTCCCAAGACACTGATTCACCAAGCCACCCAGGAAAGGCTATCAGATACAGAGGAGGAAAAAAGTGTTTTAAAATTAAGAAGCTTCGTGACGAGGAGCCAGCAGTGACAGAGGATCATCACCTCTGGCTCCAAATAAAATGAAATTGATTCGCTCTCAGCAGAGACAGCTCTGAATGGTGATCCATAATGTGCAAGCAACTGGCTAACTCTTTACCTGCCTCACAAGGCTGTGTGAAAAAGGAGGTGGGCTGGGGGAAACCAAGAATGAAAAAAGATATCTCAACAACCGATTACCTTTCACCTTCTCAGAAGGTCTGGTTAAGATCCCATCTTTGGATCTCTTACGTTGCTTGTTGAATTGGGCATCACTGGCAAAATAAAAACAAAAAGAGTGTTCTCTTCCTCCCTCCAAGACTCCATTCCAAGACACACCACTCACATGACCTGAAAAAAATGTATATATATATATATGTGTCCTTCACTCCCTTGCTGCTTCTGATCTCCTGACTTTACTAGGGTAATAGCAATACCTTGGGCTGAGCCATCCACTGCCATAAGCAGCATGGAAAAAGTAACATGAGGGGTTTATTCCAAGTTTGAATATGAGTCCAAGTGTGAAGTAGCAGAAGTAAAGTCTTGCTTTCCCGGTGCGTTTGTTACTTGAGAGCACCTTGTAGGATCTATTTCGCCAAATTACTTTAAGAGCAGTCAATGTAAACACCATCAATATTATGGGAGCTGAAAATAATGACAGGAAAGGTGTTTGTATTTGTCACAAACTAAAAATCTCTGTTGAGCACTTCAGAGGGATCAGTTGCCTTAAACATTAATGACAGGTGAAGAAGGCGACTTTGTTTCCCCTCTGCCTTCAAAAGAAGCAGCAGATAGTCTCAAACGTGTTTTGCGTGTTTTTGCTTGGTAGGCTTTGGGTTTTGTGAGCGGGTGTGTTTTTGTTTCCAGGAGTGGTTTGTTAGTTTGGATTTTTCTCAAAGGATTATCAAAGGAAAGTATCTGGCTGGCCAAGCTTGAAAATTTCTGAGCCCACATGTTCTCTTAACTTTCAAGCATAAACCTAGGTCTGCCTAAAGTCATGCGCCATGCTCCCATATAAAAAATGAGGTCATCCACATCAAGACAGACATGACATCAAGACATGAGGTAGCTTAGTAGCACTTTCTAGAGGGTAATAAAACAGACTAACTTTTTTATAAGTGCAGAATACAAAGTGCTGTCTGTAAAAACAGTCACAAAACCTCACATTCTCTGATTTTCTGCTTATAGACAAACTCCTTTCAAACCTCACTTTTGAACTCAATGATAACTCAGAAGTATTGTGAGCCTGATTTGCATATAGGAGGCTTGTCTCCTAAAAAACATTTCCCTTATGGTTGTTTTAACTCAGTTGCCCAAATTATGGCTAGTATTCTCTCTTAAAACTTCCCGTGGGATGATGTGCATGAACCTAGTATAAAATGAATATTAAGGGATGGAGATGTTAAAA
Source organism: Tragelaphus eurycerus (assembly GCA_935064755.1). Classification (NCBI taxonomy): domain Eukaryota; kingdom Metazoa; phylum Chordata; class Mammalia; order Artiodactyla; family Bovidae; genus Tragelaphus; species Tragelaphus eurycerus. The sequence goes on from CAKXYN010000043.1 coordinate 13,387,427, forward strand.
TGTTGTTGAAAATTTTCTGTTAGATATTTTTTGTTAAGAATTTTGGCTAACAAGACAAGTCAAGAAAGGTTAAAATCAATAACCTACAGATGAATATCACTAAGGTGAGGGTATTCAAATCAAGATACCACAGTCCTGTTTGAAGTTTTACAAAGATAGATCTGTTAGGTTAGAATGCACTCCTAGAACCTGAGCTCATTTTAAGAGAAGAAATCTCCTCCAGTTAATTCTTTACCTTGTCAAATAATTAATTTCCCCAGCTTATCACAACAGACAGACTTATCTCAACCCAAAACTCTTGGCTTCAAAGCCACATTACCCCAATATGTATAAGAGCTCAGAAAGATGAATAGACATTTGCTTCCTGCCTTTCTCTCACAAATACAGCAATTTGCATGAATATTAAACTTCTGTGATTCAGCAACTTTCACTCCTGTCTACATCACTGAATGTTAAATGCCGGGGAAGAGTTTGAATCACTTGGCTCTTATTTTTGAAGACTGAGGTATGTTTTTCACAGCCGGAGAAGAGAATAAAGGTTTTTAAATCACACATGCAAAGTTGCATAACAATAGTCAACTAACTCAAAAGGTGAAAAATGCTCACGTGCTCAATCTACATTGAGTTCCATATTTGCAAAATATCCTGTAAGGGTGGGGAGACAGTTGAGTTACCATCTGCATCCAAACTTTAATCAGCAAAACCACTTCTGAACTATCAAGCCTTTACCGTGTTGCTTCCCCTAGTGAAAAAGTCTCAGAGTAAATGCTGTGATTGAGAACGTTTTCCTTACGTAAAAGAAGAAATTGCAAGCGCCTACCTGAACGCGGTGGTGAGGTCGCTGGCACATTAGGAGCGATGACTAGGAAGCGGGCTTACCTTCTGCAGGGAGCAGCCTCCTCCCTGGGCTGCCTGGCTTTTGGAAGAGGGTGTCCTCTTGCCAGGAGCTGGGGAAGCAGCAGGAAGAAATAGCTGTCTGTCACTAGTTGTGACAGCGGCGTGTCACCGGGTCCCTCGGAAACTGGGCTCCAGGGTCCTCTAACAAACCAGCCAGTAGCCGCTGGTCCCCAGCCTAGGATGCTAGGACTGCAGTTACTAACGCCGCCTCACTTGAGGGGAAAGCGCTGCTGCGTGCGTGCGTGTGTGTGTGTGTGTGTGTGTGTGTGTGAGAGAGAGCACTAACTGCCAGCTCCAGGCTGAGCCACTGTGTTCTGCATACTCAAAATGTTCCTGCAGGGAGGAGGCTCCTCTACCAGGACCCCATCCTCCCCTGCCGGCTTGAGGAATCACTCCACTGACCTTGCTGCTGGGGATGCTGGATGAACTACTCACTCATCAATAGATTAACAATCAATCAAATAAAGGAGACGGGATCAAGTCCTACATAGAAACGGGTTCTTTCCTCATAAACACTGAGATTAATAAACAAAAAAGATATCTCTATTCAATATTTTAGAGTTGATTTTTGTTTTCCCCGTTAAGCTCCCATGTCTTGAGCATAAAGTCTAATGGATGAGTTCACACGTTAAAAAACTTTTTTAAAAAAAAGTTTAAAAAGAAAAAAAAACACTTTCCAGGTTGTTTCCCAAGCAGGATTAGGCTCTTACCTAGAAGGCAATTCAGAATATTTATTGCACAGAGACCTATCAGATGCAGACTTGGATTTGTAAAAAACCAAATCATGATGGTTTAAACTAAAATATACTAACGCATATATATGGAATTTAGAAAGATGGTAACAATAACCCTGTATACGAGACAGCAAAAGAGACACTGATACATAGAACAGTCTTTTGGACTCTGGGAGGGGGGGGGATGATTTGGGAGAATGGCATTGTAATAAGTATAATATCATATATGAAATGAGTCGCCAGTCCAGGTTCGATGCCTGATACCGGATGCCTGGGGCTGGTGCACTGGGAAGACCCAGAGGAAAGGTATGGAGAGGGAGGAGGGAGGAAGGTTCAGGATGGGGAACACATGTATACCTGTGGTAGATTCATTTTGATGTATGGCAAAACCAATACAATATTGTAAAGTTAAATAAAATAAAAATAAAATTTAAAAAAAAAAAAAAATGTTAAAAAAATAAAGAAAAATAAACTAATAAAGTACTTTCAAACTCAGGGATTCTATGTCATGAGTGTTAATGTTTCAGACTAGAGGCAGATTCTGAGTTCCAATCCAACTCCAAACCTAAAGAAAACTTTAGGTTTTCTTTTAAACATTAATCCAGTGCCAAGTATGGGGAAAGTCTGGTGCTCTGAGCTAGTTACTTAAAGTGGACATGTAAATATTTTTAAACCATAAAGGGTTAACTGTAAACCATAAATTACACATTTTTAAAAAATGCCCCAAAATTGCACAAAGCTTATGAGACACAAAGGAGCTTTCCAAGGGTCTAACCTCTAAATGATATAAAAGGTCTCATTGCTGAACTTGGAGCTATTCTCCTTGATTTCAGATACTAGAACCAATGCATCCATAAAGCCAGAACGGAACTTGCCCTTGAATATATATTGCTCACCATGCCCTATATCTGCAAAAAGGAATGAAAGGCTGGAATTATCTTCCCTCAATTTAGAGTCTTCCCTAGCAATATTAGACCAAACTCACATCAAGATGTACAACACAGGAGAGAAAAGCAGAAATGAGAACCAAGGTACTTAGCATCAGTCTGATCTGCATGAAGTCTCCTGATCGCTGAGCTTTGGACTGTCACAGTGATGATAGGAATGACCATGATAAAGACCACCACTGCCGCCGCCACCACAGCAAACACACAATGAAAGCTAATATCTACTGAGTGCTTTTTTTACTTACCAGGCACTTTCTAAGCATTTTGAATTTTTTAATATTTTTCGTCTTCACAACAATATTATGAGGTAAATGATAGTACTATGATCCCCCTTTTATAGATCAAGACTGAGAACTGGAAAGCAAAAAAGGCTTACCTTTAAAATTTGAGAATAACTTCAAACATGCAGGAAAGTCACAGGGGGAAAAAAGAATAATACAAAATACTTGAATGTCCTTTGCTTAGATTTATCTACCACCAGCATTTAACCCATCTGTTTTATAATTTGATCTACAGACAGAAAGAGAGAGATAGACGGGAGATATTTGAGGATAATATACATATATCATGCCCCTTTAGTCATTATTTCACTGTACATTTTATTAGTAGTGCTATTTCTCTATATAATCAAGGACTTCCATCAGCCTCAGTAAATTTAACACTAATACAGACTTAATCTAATTTATTATCCATTTTCCAATTTACCACTTGAACTAGTCATTTTCTTCATAGAATTTTCCCTCTACACGATCCATCAGGGGTCAGTTGTTGCATTTAGCTGACATGTCTTTTTGGTTTCCTTTAATCTAGAAATTCCATAACTGTTCTTTGGCTTTTATGGCATTTTGAAGAATTTCTCTCTTTGTTTCTTAATAAACTATTCCCAATTTTGCATTTGTCTTATGTTTCCTAATGATTAGATTCATGGTATATCTTCTTGTTGGACTGACCTTTCATATAATGCCCATATGGCGTCTCTTTGCAGTCTTTTTTTTTTTTTTTTAAGTCTGCTTTCTGGTATTTTATAGCTCCCCCAAGCTTGCTTCTGGTTTCCTTTTGCATGGACTGTTTTTATCTATCCCTTCACTTTCAGTCTGTGTATATCCTTAGAGCTGAAGTTTTCCACGGGCAGCATGTAACGGGTTTTGTAGTTTTATCCATTAAGCCACTTTTTATTTATCCATTGAAGCATTTAGTTACTTCTATGTAAAGTAAATATGTATAGGTATATACCTGCTGACATTTGATTGTTTGGAGGTTGTTTTGTAGTTATTCTCTGTTCCTTTTTCTCTGCTCTCTTTCCTTGTGGTTTGATGCCTTTCTTTCGTGTTGCATTTAGATCCAATTCTCATTATTTATGTGTATTAACTATAGATTTTTACTTTGTGGTCACCATGAGGCTTACTTATATCAATTGTATATGTAAAAAGGTTTAAGTTGATAATAAGTTGGGTTTGAACCACACTCTAAAACTGCACGCTTTTAGTCCCCTTCTCTCACATTTTATCTTTTATGTCACATTTTATTTCCTTTTTATTTTGTGTATACCTTTACTAATTAGAGAAGAAAATGGCAACCCACTCTAGTATCCTTGCCTGGGAAATCCCAGAGAAGCCTGGCGGGCTACAGTCCATGGGGTTGCAAAGAGGCAGACACGACTTAGTGACTAAACATACACACACCTTTACTAATTGTTGTAATTATAGTTATATTTAGCCACTTCTGTCTTTAACCTTCATATTAGCTTTAAAATTGATTAATAGCTATCAAACAACACAGTAACTGAACTCCTGGACATCCCAGAGAAACAGACTTACATAAACACAAAAGCGTGTACATGAATGTTGATAGACGTTTCATATATGATAGTCAAAAATTGGAAACACCCGTGATGTACATTAACAGACAATAGTTAAATTATAGCCTATCTCATAGTGTATTACTCAGAAATAGCACTGAGTAAAATTGATATATGAACTATTTTAATGGATTCACTTAGAATTATGATTCACTTGGAGCTTATAGTTGTGTATAATGTAAGGAATGGATATAATTGCATTTTTTTAAATGGTTATTCAGTTGTTCTAACAACAATTAAAATTATATTTTTATCTAGTGACTGAGATATCAAATTTGTCACATACTGTATTTCTAAATATGCTTGTATCTATTTCTGAATTTGCCATTTTATTGCATTAGTCTGTCTAATCAACTACCTGTACTATAAACCTTTACTTACAAAGGCATTATAATGTTTTTAACAACTTGCATTTTCTTTTTGCCCAAAAATTGTTCAGTAGAAAAATTTTAATTTTCACATGATTCATTTTTAATATTTTTGCAGTCATAATTATTTATAATTCATTTATAATAAATTGGACTTCCCTGGTGGAATTACATCTGAAGTATAAAATCTGAAAAAAAATCTGATGGTATCAGTGGAAACCATCACCTCAGTCAAAAAAATAAATATATCATACACCCATCCTTGAAAAGTTTCTTACAAGTCTTGTATTTCCTGCATCCTGCTTTCCTCTGTATACAATTCCTTCCATCATCAGGCAAATACTGATTTGATTTCTTTCACTAGAGATGAGTTTGCATTTTCCAGGATGTTACATAGATAAATTTATACAGTATGTATTCATTTTCCTGACTTCTTTCAAGGGACCTAAAGGCTTTTGAGATTTAAGCATAGTGTTGTAGGTATCAACCGTTCATTTCTTTTTATTGCTAAGTAGCATTGTATTATACGAATATATCATAAATTATTTTTCTGTTCACTGGTTGATGAACATTTGGGTTGTTTAGGTTTTCCCTCATCCTTTATATTTTACATAACAAGGGGAAACCAAACAGAAAAAGTAATGAAAGTATAAAGATGAGAAGGGATGTGTTAATACCATCCTTAATCTCAGACATGATTGTTTACATGAAAGTCCTAAAAATTAACAAAGAAATTCCTAAAATTAATACGCCAATTTACAAAGATACAGAATGAAAGTTCATTTTTAAAAGATAATTGTATTCTATACACCAAAAACAACAAACAGTTGGAAGATATTTTTTTTTCACATTAAAGATGGCTTCAAAATGTGTAAAGTACAGTGAAATAAATTTAACAAAGGAGGGGGAAATTATTACACTGAAAAACACAAAACATTGCTTAGCTAAATTAGACCCAAGTAAAAGGACAGGCAGAAAGTGCTCATGGAGTAGAAAGCTAAATACTACTAATATGAAAACTCACCCGTAATTAATCTATAGGTTTGATGCAATCTCAATAATAATCACTGCTGGATTTTTAATAGGAATTGATAAGCTAAATCTAATATGAGAAGGGAAATGCAAATAACAGAATCGACCAAACAGATGAAAAAAGGATAATAAAGCTCTACGACAAATATTATTTGACCTCAGCTTTTCAATGAAGCTACAGTGATCAGGATAGCTTTGCACTTGTATACAATTGTAAAATAGATAAAACTGCAGCCAAATAGAGAATCAATAAACAGATCCACACTTGTAATTTGCTCAAAGGCATCAATCAACTCAAGTTGAAAGTAAAATACTTTTGATAATTGATGCTAAAGAATGGGTTATCATTACAAAAAGAAGGGGGAAAAAACTCTTTACTTTCTCACAGTTATACTAAATTAAATTAAGATGGATCAGACATCTAAGTGGAAATGCTAGACATAAAATTTTAGTAGAAAGCATGAGATGACCTATAGCGAAGCGAAGATTTCTAGGTGAACCACAGAAAGCAATAAGAACCACAAAGCAAATGCTGTTTGTGTTCCTCAAAGAGGAGATACCTTCCTTAAGACAGATTCTTAGAAGTAGAATATGGTTCAGAATATGATGCACATTTTAAATAAATATGCTATTTCAGTACCCTGGAAATTCTCCCCATAAATACCCAGGGAATTTGCAACTTAGGAATTTCTCTTGCCTCATGACTATGAATGAGGTGTTTAAAGGACAACTAATGACAACTATCTCTGGCCAGAGAGCTAGCAGGCGTGGCAACAGTGAACAGTGGAACTGACTACAATTACCAAATTTATAATTAAAATACTTCAATCAACTTACATGAAATAGTGAAGTGGCACAGGATGGAAATGAGGTATTTGTGGCATAAGAAAGAACAAGAGCTCAACCAGTGGCATCCATGTTAGGATGAAAAGTAGGTGCTTGTGAAGAGGAATACTGCAACGAAGTATGAGTGAAGTTGCTCAGTCGTGTCTGACTCTTTGCAACCCCATGGACTGTAGCCCACCAGGCTCCTCCATCCATGGGATTCTCCAGGCAAGAATGCTGGAGTGGGTTGCCATTTCCTTCTCCAGGAGATCTTCCCAAACCTGGGATCAAACCCAGGTCTCCTGCATTGCAGGCAGATGCTTTAACCTCTGAGCCACCAATAAAGAAAAGAATGAGAGGGAAGTTGCTTGCTGCCATAAAGAAGAGAAGAATATAAATTTAATAAATACAGGGTAAAGGGATGTGCTGTGTTTTGTTCATTGATATATGTACAGGAAGTAGCTAGAGTCTAGCATATAGTGGGCACTCAATAAGTTTTTGCTAAGCAAAGGAGACACAGATATAAAGAACAGAATTTTGGACTCTGTGTGTGGAGGTGAGGGTAGGATGATTTGAGAGAAGAACACTGAGATATGGGTATTACCATATGTAAAATAGATGGCCAGTGTAAGTTTGATGCTTGAAGCAGGGCACTCAAAGCCCATGCTCTGGGACAACCCAAAGAGATAGGGTAGGGAGAGAGGTGGGAGGTGGGGGTTCAGGATTTTGGGGGACACATGTATATACCTATGGCTGATTTATGCTGATGTATGGCAAAAACCCATCACAATATTCTACAGAAATTATCCTTCAATTAAATTTAAAAAAATGTTTAAGAAAATGAATTAATGCAAAGGGAATAAATAGACCTTGAGCACCTCATATATTGAAACTCTATGAATTCTCTCAAATTAAGAAACAATCATGCATGGTTAAGAACAAGTCATTTTACTTCAAACCTGTTAACAGTACTACCATCAATGTGACCTCAGTTACGACAATTCCTCTGAGCTTCTGTGTGTCATCTGGAAAAATGAAGACACTAATAACAAAATGGTGTTGTTACTATGGGACTTCCCACTGGGTGGCTCAGTGGTAAAGAATCTGCCTGTGGTGAAGGAAACCTAAGTTCAATCTCTGGGTTGGGAAGATCCCCTAGAGAAGGAAATGGCAGCCCACTCCAGTATTCTTGCCTGGGAAATCCCATGGACAGAGGGGCCTGGCGGCCTACAGTCCATGGGGTCACAAAAGAGTTGGACACGCCTTAGCAACTAAACAACAAAAATACATTATTATAATGGTTTAAAAGATTATCTATAAAAAAAAACAAATAGCTATTTGTTACATAGAAAGTTTTATGTAAAACTGGTAGCTCTTAATTTTATTAAAATATTCTACTTCATTTGGTTAACTGCTTGGTATTTATTGAGTATCTAATGTGTGCCAAACATTATGATACAGATGTAGGAAGAAAAGGTCAGGCTTCCTCTTTATGGCTTCACTATGAGTTAGTAAAACTCAATTATCTGAGTCATGGAATGTTTCTCTTTATGACTTCTGTGTCATGAATGTACTCTTCAATGTTTCAGTGTCTGTCACATGTTAGCTACCTGGTAAATATTTACTCTTGAAGTACAAACATTATTTGCTTATACTTTTTATCTCCTAAGATGTGAGCTGAAGACACTGAAGCTAAATGGTTCTACGAAGCCCTACAAGACCTTTTAGAACCAACAGCACAAAAAAATATCCTTTTCATTACAGGGGACTGGAATGCAAAAGTAGAAAGTCAAAAATACATGGAGTAACAGGCAAATTTGGCCTTGGAGTACAGAATGAAGCAGGGCAAAGGCTAATAGAGTTTTGCCAAGAGAACAAACTGGTCATAGCAAACACCCTTTTCCAACAACACAAGAGAATACTCTACACATGGACATCACCAGATGAACAATACTGAAATCAGATCGATTATGTTCTTTGCAGCCAAAGATGGAGAAGTTCTATATGGTCAGCAAAAACAAGACCGGGAGCTGACTGTGGCACAAACCATAAACTCCTCATTGCCAAATTCAAGCTTAAATTGAAGAAAGAAGGGAAAACCACTACACAATTCAGGTATGACCTAAATCAAATCGCTTATGATTATACAGTGGAAGTGACAAATAGATTAAAGGTGTTAGATCTGATAGAGTGCCTGAAGAACTATATACAGAGGTTCATGACATTGTAAAAGAGGCAGGGATCAAGATCATCCCCAAGAAAAAAGCAAAATGGTTGTCTGAGGAGCCCTTACAAATAGCTGTGAAAAGAAGAGAAATGAAAGGCAAAGGAGAAAAAGAAAGATATACCGATTTGAATGCAGAGTTCCAAAGAATAGTGAAGAGAGATAAGAAAGCCTTCTTCAGCGATCAATGCAAAGAAATGGAGGAAAACAATAGAAAAGGAAAGACTAGAGATCTTTTAAAGAAAATTAGAGATACCAAGGGAACAGTTCATGCAAAGATGGGCACAATAAAGTACAAAAATGGAATGGACCTAAAAGAAGCTGAAGATATTAAGAAGAGGTGGCAAGAATACACCAAAGAACTATACAAAAAAGATCTTCATGACCCAGATAACCACAATAGTGTGATCATTCACCTAGAGCCAGACATCCTGGGATGCGAAGTCATGTGGGCCTTAGGAAGCATCACTAGGAACAAAGCTAGTGGAGGTGATAGAATCCCAATGGAGCTATTTCAAATCCTAAGAGATGATGCTGTGAAAGTGCTGCACTCAATATGCCAGCGAATTTGGGAAACTCAACAGTGGCCACAGGACTGGAAGAGGTCAGTTTTCATTCCAGTACCAAAGAAAGGCAATGCCAAAGAATGCTCAAACTATAGCACAATTTCACACATCTCACACGCTAGCAAAGCAATGCTAAAAGTTCTCCAACCAGGCTTCAACAGTACATGAACCGTGAACTTTCAGATGTTCAAGCTGGATTTAGAAAATGCAGAGGAATCAGAGACCAAATGGCCAACATCCATTGGACTATGAAAAACAAGAGAGTTCCAGGAAAGCATCTTTTCTGCTTTATTGACTATACCAAAGCCTTTGACTGTGTGGACCACAACAAACTCTGGAAAATTCCTAAAGAGATGGGAATACCAGACAACCTGACTTGCCTCTTGAGAAATTTGTATGCGGGTCAGGAAGCAACATTTAGAACTGGACATGGAACAACAGACTGGTTCCAAATCAGGAAAGGAATACCTTAAGGCTGTATATTGTCACCCTACTTATTTAACTTATATGCAGGGTACATCATGAGAAATGCTGGACTGAATGAAGCACTAGCTGGAATCAAGATTGCCAGGAGAAATATCAATAACCTCAGATATACAGATGACACCACCCTTATGGTAGAAAGTGAAGAAGAACTAAACAGCCTCTTGATGAAAGTGAAAGAGGAAAGTCAAAAAGTTGGCTTAAAACTCAACATTCAGAAAACTAAAATCACTGCATCTGGTTCCATCACTTCATGGGAAATAGATGGGGAAACAGTTGAAATAGTGAGAGAGTTTATTTTCTTTGGGCTCCAAAATCACTGCAGATGGTGACTGCAGCCGTGAAATTAAGACACTTGCTCCTTGGAAGAAAAGTTATGACCAACCTAGATAGCATATTAACAAGCAAAGACGTTATTTTGCCAACAAAGGTCCAAGCTGTGGTTTTTCCAATAGTCACGTACAGATGTGAGAGTTGGAGTATAAAGAAAGCTGAGCACCAAAGAATTAATGCTTTTGAAATATGGTGTTGCAGAAGACTCTTGGGAGTCCCTTAGACTTGAAGGCGATCCAACCAGTCCATCCTAAAGGAAATCAGTCCTGAATATTCACTGGAAGGACTGATGCTGAAGCTGAAGCTCCAGTACTTTGGCCACCTGATGCAAAGAACTGATTCAGTGGAAAAGACCCTGATGCTGGGAAAGATGGAAGGCAGGAGAAGAAGGGGACGACAGAGGATGAGATGGTTGGAGATGACATCACTGACTTAATGGACATGAGTTTGAGTAAACTCTTGGTGTTGGCAATGGACAGGGAGGCCTGGTGTGCTGCAGTCCATGGGTTTTCAGAGCCAGACACGACTGAATGACTAAAGTGAAGTGAAGATGTGAACAGCGCAAGGTCAGTAGTTGTGTCTGATTCGGCACTGTTTTTCTCAATGCCCAACACAGTGCTTGCCATGCAGAAACTTCAATGTCTATGTGTGTGTGCTCAGTCACTTCAGTCGTTTCCAACTGTTTGTGATGCTATGGACTGTAGCTCGCCAAGCTCCTCTGTCCATGGGATTCTCTAGGCAAGAGCACTCGAGTGGGTTGCCATGTCTTCCTCCAGGAGATTATCTCTACCCAGCAATTAAACCCACATCTCCTTGCATCTACTGCATTGCAGGCAGATACTTTACCTACTAAGCCACCAGGGAAGCCCCTAGAGTCTGTAAAGGGAACTGAAATCTCTCACATGCAAGAGTGAGAGCTGGAAGCTTGACTTACAGATGAATTCAATGGCGATCAGAAAAAAAAGTTGCCATAGGTGACCAGGCCAAGCAGAGATCAGATGTATGAAAGAGATATCATAACAGTATAATAAAAAAAACAAAAGAGTTGAATCCATGTCCTCCAAAGCCACACCATACACTGGGTTTGGACTACAGTTGTAAGCGTAACTCATTTTGCAATCTGGGTAAGAATGAATATTTCAGTCTTTCCACCTATAAAATGAAGATAATAATTGTAGTTATATCTTAAATTTGTTGTAAAGATCAAATTAATTAATATATAAGAACATCTCACACATACTGTATTATTGTTATCATCACCATCTGCTCTTAAAAATAAGTTCTCCTTACTCAGAACATATTTTTCCAGGATATAGCATCCTAAGTCAAGCATCAGATTGCTCTCTGATTTTCCTCTGTGCTGCTTGCCTATAAATGAAAGATACAATTCAAAAATAGTATTTGAAGAAAATGTGCAATCAAATAAAGCAGGCAGAAATTACAAGACAGAAGGAAGAAATTAGACCAAAATCAACAAGAAAACCAAACAAAAGAGATTTTTCAAAATGAAAGGTGGGAGGCAAAACCTAGAGAGATGAATCCCATCATCTCAAAGATGATATATATTGTCCAGTGTTATATTTTGATAGTAGATATTACAAGAACATGGTGAATGAATTAATTCCTTACACAATAAAAAGGGGGCTTCAGGAGAGGTGGGGGAACTTAGAAAGGTGTTAGGCACAAAAAGTGGGAAAAATAAAGGTGTTTATCTGGCACTTATTAAATTTGATCTATTAAATAAAAAGCTTTAATTCCATAATTCTAAAACTCCAAATTTTATTACTACATTTGGCTCCAAGAGCTATGCCCCTTTTCATATTTCATCCTTCACTTGGACTTTGCTTAGTGAATCCTGGTCTAGCTTGGTTCCCCTGACTCCACGGTCCCCTTGCTGATACGGGACTCTACTCTTCAACTCTCACCACACAGGACTCAGGCACAATGCAGCCCCTCAGCCTGCATACAGATGCTTCAACCCTGGTGCTTCAACATGATGAAGAAGGATTCAGAATGTTGCCAAGCAACAAGGTCAGCATCCAAAGCCTGCTCTTCTAACACCACATCAATGTCATGTTCTTAAAGAAAATGCACTGTGCACACAGATGCACACAGAGAAACATGCAAACACATATATTTTTATATATTACATGTAATTTAATTTTTATTTAATACATATTAAATTACCATACAATCGCACAGATTTCACATGCTAGGAGGGCTATGCTCAAAATCCTTCAAACTATGCTTCCGCAGTGTGTGAACTGAGAACTTCCAGATGTACAAGGTGGGTTTAGAAAAGGCAGATGAACCAGAAATCAAATTGCCAACATTCATTGGATCATAGAGAAAGCAAGGGAATTCCAGAAAATCATCTACTTCTGCTTCATTGACTATGCTAAATCCTTTTACTGCGTCAGTTCAGTTCAGTTCAGTCCCTCAGTCGTGTCTGACTCTTTGTGACCCCATGAACTGCAGCATACCAGGCTTCCCTGTCCATCACCAACTCCCAGAGCTTACTCAAATTCATGTCCATTGAGTCTGTGATGCCATCCAGCCATCTCATCCTCTGTCGTCCCCTTCTCTTCCTGCCTTCAATCTTTCCCATCATTAGGGTCTTTTCTAATGAGTCAGTTCTTCGCATCAGGTGGCCAAAATTGTGGTCCATGCAGTCAAAATGATGTCTCTATTTTGCTCCTTGGAAGGAAAGTTATGACAAACCTAGACAGTATATTAAAAAACAGAAACATCATTTTCACTGCGTGGATCACAACAAACTGGAAAATTCTTCAAGAGGTTAGGAATACCAGACCATCTTACTTGCCTCCTGAGAAATCTGTATGCAGATCAAGAAGCAATAGTTAGAACCAAACATGGAACAACGGACTGGTTCCAAACCGGAAAAGGATTATGTCAAGGCTGTATATTGTCACTCTACTTATTTAACTTACATGCAGAGTAAAATATGAGAAGTGCTGGACTGGATGAAGCACAAGATAAAATCAAGATTGCCAAGAGAAATATCAAAACCTCAGATATTCAGATGAGACCACTCTAATGGCAGAAAGTGAAGAGAAACTAAAGAACCTCTTGATGATAGTGAAAGAGGAGAATGAAAAATCTGGCTTAAAACTCAAGATTCAACAAACAAAGATCATGGCATCCAGTCCCATCACTTTATGGCAAATAGAAGGGGGGAAAAGTGGAAGCAGTGACAAGTTTTGTTTTCTTGGGCTCCAAAATTACTGCAGATGATGACTGCAGCCATGAAATCAAGAGGCCTGCTCCTTGGAAGGAAAGATATGACAACACTAGACAGTGTATTAAAAAAAACCAAGACATCATTTTTGCTGACAAAGATCTGTATTTTTGTCAAAAAACTACCAGTGTTTCCAGTAGTTGGGTATGGATGTGAAAGTTGGAACATGAAGAAGGATGAGCACTGAAGAACTGATGCTTTCAAATCTTGGTGCTGGAGAAGGCACTTGAGAGTCCCTTGGATGGCAAGGAGATCAAACCAGTCAATCCTAAACCAACCTTGAATATTCATTGGAAGGACTGATGCTAAAGCTAAAGTTCCAATACTTTGGCCACCTGATGTGAAGAGCTGACACAATGGAATAGATCCTGTTGCTGGGAATGATTGAAGGCAGGAGGAGAAGTGGATGGCAGAGGATAAGATGCTATATAGCATCGCTGATTCATTGGCCATGAATCTGGGCAAACTCTGGGAGACAGTGAAGGAGAGAGAAGCCTGCTGTGCTGCAGTCCATGGAGTTGCAAAGAATCGAAAGTGACTTAGAAACTAAACAATATAAACATGAAAATGTATATATGTATACATATAAATTAACAGATATATTTATAAAATACTATACAAGATTGCTGGGAAAAATATCACTAATCTCAGATATGCAGATGACACCACCCTTATGGCAGAAAGTGAAGAGGAACTAAAAAGCCTCTTGATGAAAGTGAAAGTGGAGAGTGAAAAGGTTGGCTTAAAGCTCAACATTCAGAAAACGAAGATCATGGCATCTGGTCCCATCACTTCATGGGAAATAGATGGGGAAACAGTGGAAATAGTGTCAGACTTTATTTCTGGGCTCCAAAATCACTGCAGATGGTGACTGCAGCCATGCAATTAAAAGACACTTACTCCTTGGAAGGAAAGTTATGACCAACCTAGACAGCATATTCAAAACCAGAGACATTACTTTGCCAACAAAGGTTCGTCTAGTCAAGGCTATGGTCTTTCCTGTGGTCATGTATGGATGTGAGAGCTGGACTGTGAAGAAGGCTGAGCGCCAAAGAATTGATGCTTTTGAACTGTGGTGTTGAAGAAGACTCTTGAGAGTCCCTTGGACTGCAAGGAGATCCAACCAGTCCATTCTGAAGGAGATCAGCCCTGGGATTTCTGTGGAAGGAATGATGCTAAATCTGAAACTCCAGTACTTTGGCCACCTCATGCGAAGAGTTGATTCATTGGAGAGGACTCTGATGCTGGGAGGGATTGGGGGCAAGAGGAGAAGGGGACAACAGAGGATGAGATGGCTGGATGGCATCACTGACTCGATGGACGTGAGTTTGAGTGAACTCTGGGACTTGGTGATGGACAGGGAGGCCTGGCGTGCTGTGATTCATGGGGTCGCAAAGAGTCAGACATGACTGAGCGACTGATCTCATCTGATCTGATACAAAATCTATTAGCCACTAGTTATCAAAAATCACTACAATTTAAAAATATTTTTCTGTCATTTACCCCCTCATTCACACACACACATATACAATGTCTCCATGAAAGTGACATTCTTAAGTTCATGCAGCTTTGTAGCCAGCACTCTCACATAATTTATTATGAATGTCTTTCTTTGACATTAAATATGAACGCATTTCATTTTTATTAGTAGTATTATATTCCATTATATGGATGTGCCATAGTTAACCAACCTTTTACTTTTATGTTATTAAATCATGACAAATTTATTCCTTAATATAAATAACTGTGCAGTGAACATCCTTACATATAAGTCATTCTTTCCTTCAGATATGCTGCTGAAACTGAAATTACTAGCAAATAGCATAAACATATTTAGAATTCACATTTGTCATTTATTTGCTGTCATTCTGCCTCTTTATGACCCTGTGGATTGTAGCCTGTCAGGCTGCTCTGACCACGGTAAGGAAAACTGGAGTAGGTTGAGATTTCCTCCTCCAGGGGACCTTTCCAACCCAGGGATTGAAAATGTATCTCCTACACAGGCAGGCCAAACATCAGTTCAGTTCAGTCACTCAGTCCTGTCCAGCTCTTCGCGAACCCATGGACTATGGCTCTCTGTCCATCACCAACTCCCAGAGCTTACTGAAACTCATGTCCATTGAGTCAGTGATGCCATCCAACCATCTCATCCTCTGTCATCCCCTTTTCTTCCCGCCTTCGGTCCTTCCCAGCATCAGGGTCTTTTCAAATGAGTCAGTTCTTTGCTTCAGGTGGCCAAAGTACTGGAGCTTCAGCTTTAGCATTTAGTCCTTCCAGTGAATATTCAGGACTGATTTCCTTTAGGATGTACTGGTTGGATCTCCTTGGTGTTCAAGGGATTCTCAAGAGTCTTCTCCAATATTACAGTTCAAAAGCATCAATTCTTTAGTGTTCATTTTCCTTTATAGTCCAACTCTCACATCCATACATGACTATTGGAAAAACCATAGCTTTGACTAGATGGACCTCTGTTGGCAAAGAAATGCCTTTGCTTTTTAATATGCTGTCTAAGTTGGTCATAACTTTTCTTCCAAAGAGCAAGCATCTTATAATTTCATGGCTGTAGTCACCATCTGCAGTGATTCTGGAGCCCAAAGAAAGTAAAGTCTCTCACTGTTTCCACTGTTTCCCCTTGTATTTGCCCTGAGGTGATGGGACCAGATGCCATGATCTTAGTTTTCTGAATGTTGACTTTTAAGCCAGCTTTTGCCCTCTCCTCTTTCACTTTCATCAAGAGGCTCTTTAGTTCTTCTTCACTTTCTGCCATAAGGGTGGTGTAATCTACATATCTGAGGTTATTGATTTCTCCTGGCAATCTTAATTCTACCTTGCACCTCATTCAAACCAACATTCCACATGATGTACTCTGCATGTAAGTTAAAAAAGCAAGGTGACAATATACAGCCTTAATGTACTCCTTCCCTGATTTGGAACAGTTGCTTTTCCATGTCCAGTACTAACTGTTGCTTTTTGACATGCATACAGATGTCTCAGGAGGCAGATCAGGTGGTCTGATATTCCCATTCCTTGAAGAATTTTCCACAATTTGTTGTGATCCATGCAGTCAAAGTCTTTGGTGTAGTCAATAAAGCAGAAGTAGATGTTTTCCTAGAACTCTCTTGCTTTTTCGATGACCCAAGAGATGTTGGCAATTTGATCTCTGGTTCCTCTGCCTTTTCTAAGTCCAGCTTGAACATCTGGAAGTTTACGGTTCACATGCTGTTGAAACCTGGTTTGGAGAATATTGAGCATTACTTTGCTAGCATAGGAGATGTGTGCAACCGTGTGGTAGTTTGAGCATTCTTTGGCATTGCCTTTCTTTGGGATTGGAATGAAAACTGACCTTTCCCAGTCCTGTGCACTGCTGAGTTTTCCAAATTTGCTGGCATATTGAGTGCAGCACTTTCACAGCATCGTCCTTTAGGATTTGAAATAGCTCAACTGGAATTCCATCACCTCTACTAGCTTTGTTCGTAGTGATGCTTCCTAAGGCCCACTTGACTTCACATTCCAGGATGTCTGGCTCTAGGTCAGTGATCACACTATTGTGGTTATCTGGATCATGAAGATCTTTTCTTGTACAGTTTTCGGTGTATTCTTGCCACCTTTTCTTAACATCTTCTACTTCTGTTTGGTCCATTCCATTTCTGTCCTTTATTGTGCCCATGTTTGCATGAAATATTACCTTGATATCTCTAATTTTCTTGAAGAGATCTCTAGACTTTCCCATCTATTGTTTGCCTATATTTCTTTGCACTGATCACTGAGGAAGGCTTTCCTATCTCACCTTGCTATTCTTTGGAACTCTGCTTTCAAATGAGTATATCTTATGATTATACAGTGGAAGTGACAAATAGATTCATAGACTTGGATTATGGGGACATTGAATCGTTTGCCTTGGAAACAAACAGAGATCATTCTGTCATTTTTGAGATTGCATCCAAGTACTGCATTTCAGACTCTTTTGTTGACTATGCTGGCTACTCCATTTCTTCTAAGGGATTCTTGCCCACAGTAGGAGATATAATGGTCATCTTAGTTAAATTCACCCATTCTAGACCATTTTAGTTCACCGATTCCTAAAATGTTGATGTTCACTCTTGACATCTCCTGTTTGCCCACTTTCAATTTGTCTTGATTCATGGACCTAACATTCCAGGTTCCTATGTAATATTGCTCTTTATAGCATCGGACTTTGCTTCCATCACTAGTCATATCCACAACTGGGATGTTTTCAGGAGCATTGTCTCCTACCACTTCCAATTCTCTTCCCACTATAACACAGCTGCCTCTGCTGCTAAGTCACTTCAGTCATGTCTGACTCCGTGTGACCCCATAGACCACAGCCCACCAGGCTCCCCCGTCCCTGGGATTCTCAGGTAAGAACACTGGAATGGGTTGCCATTTCCTTCTCCAATGTATGAAAGTGATAAGTGAAAGTGAAGTCGTTCAGTTGTGTCCTACTCTTAGCGACCCTATGGACTGCAGCCTACAAGGCTCCTCCACCCATGGGATTTTCCAGGCAAGAGTACTGGAGTGGGGTGCCATTGCCTTCTCCAACAGCTGTCTCTAGGAGACACAAAGAACAAAGCAAGGATATTAGGGACCTGAGAAAAGAGAAAAACTTCCATTTTAATAGTAACATTGTTTAATATAACTAACAAATGGAAATTGCCAACAGAGATAGTAGCATATTTTATTCAGTATAAAATATTTTTTATTTCCTTCAGGAAGGCAGTAGATATAAGACTTATGGGAAATAATAAAGGCATACCAGAATCCTTGCATGAAAAATGAGATTTTTAATCTTGAAACAAATTTCTTTTTTATCTCACTGGTATGTTGTAGTGAATATACTTGCATGGGAATAAATGGGTTATAATCATTTTTATTTATTTCCAATAAGATTTTCAAACTCTCCTGCTGACCTTTTAAAATAAATATTTAGGCTCAGATATTACCCTTACCTAGAAAAGAAGTAGAAATATGCAAATTACAGTTCTATTATCAACATGACAATTACACAATGTCTTCTCTATCCTGCAGTGACTTTTGTGGTAATATGTATAGCCAATAGTGTTAGTTCTACCCTGCAGCTATTTTTCCCATGTTCTACTCTAGCACAGTTCAGATTTTGATTGAGTACCCACTCCCCCAAATGACTAGCTCAGGCCAGTTATGATGTTCATTCCCTTTCTCAGTGATCTGTTCCAAGCTTGGCATGAGATACAACTCCTGCCAATGAGCTGTGAAGAAAAGTGAGTTGGGGTGTTTATGGGAAAGATTTTTTTATCAGTATGCAAAGGGACTGGATGTTTTCAGGTAAGGAAAGTGGAAAAGATATTTTTAGAAATAAAATTATGATAAGCAGGTGTACAGATTGTGTATTTTGAGTAGTAAATTGGTAGATGAATTTGCTAAGAGACTCAGTATATAAAAGTCTTACGTGCAATGCTAAAATAAGCTTGAATTTTCATTCTCTCAAATGTATTTATTAAGCATCTGCTATATGCCAAGAATTTTCTGAGTTGGGGACAAAAATAAAAATATAAGCAAACAATACGATTTTCTATAGTATTAAGTGCTATGACGACACTAAACCAGGACAAAATATAAAAAACTGACAGTAGGCTGATACTTGGGCTGGATGACCAAAGTGAGCAACTTAGAAGATATTAGACTAAGACCTCATCAATAAAGCAAAATTAATCATAAGAAGTTGTGAAGAATGGAACTTCAAGCAAGGAAAACAATTACAAATTCAAAAGCTTGGGAGCATAAGAGTTTTATTGCCAAAAAGTAGAGAGTAATGTTTATATGCACAGGATGTATCACTGAGGGCATCAGAATTTGTGATGAAAAGTTAATGCTAATTCTAAGTGAAGTAAGAGATAAACAGAGAATTTTAAGCTGGGCAATAATAAAGTCTAATTAATTTTTCAAAGATCTCCCTCTGTTTGTTGAGTGAAGATTAAACTGGAGAACAAGATAGAATTGTTCTATCTAATAAGATAGAATAATTATTCTATCTATCTAATAATTGTTCTTATTCTAATAAGATAGACTAAGACAGATTAGAAATAACAGTATCATAGGCTAGGAGACCAGTGGATTAGTAGGAGAACTGAAAATACATTGTGAAGGACCACTGACAAAGCTTGCTCATGTTTTTAGTACAAGGTGAGGTAAAGGAAAGAATGATTCCAGTTTTTCATCTAAGTGAGGGCTGTGATACCATACACTAAGATATAAGAAGACTGGGGAAAGAAACATTGGAGCGGATAGTAAACCAATACTTCTTTGCTGGACACTAAATTTGAGATCCATTCTTCTTTCAGGTTCTGGTAGCTGCCAGCATTCATTGGCTTATAGCTGAATCTCTCTAATCTCTCTGTGGTCATGTGGGCTTCTCCTATTCTGTGTCTGTGTTGTCAACTCTCCATCTGCCTCTGTCTTATAGAAACACATATAGTTGTATTTATTAACCACTTGGATAACCCAGGATAATCTCATTTCGATATCCTTTACTTAATTACATCTGCAAAGACAAATCCCAGGGATTAGAAGGCAGATATCTTTTAGAAGGCCATTTACTATCTACCATAAATAGAAATTGAAAATTTAGAAAGACACAGAAAATAATAAACATCTGGAGTGGTTTTTTTGTGTGTGTGAAATTAAAAAAAAAAATGAAAGTACTAGCTGAGAGGTAGAGGGGAGCATGTACCTTATTTGTTTGTTTGTATGTTTATGTATTACAACAACAGATGCCCAAAAGTTTTTGTCTTGATGGAAAGAGCCAATGGAGAAAGAGAAACAGTAATGTAGGAGAGGATAATTTGGCTCATAGCTGATGAATTTATTTTGACATTTTAAGCACGGCTATGGTATCACTAACCTCAGATATGCAGATGACACCACCCTTATGGCAGAAAGTGAAGAGGGACTAAAAAGCCTCTTGATGAAAGTGAAAGTGGAGAGTGAAAAAGTTGGCTTAAAGCTCAACATTCAGAAAAAGAAGATCATGGCATCCGGTCCCATCACTTCATGGGAAATAGAGGCGAAAACAGTGGAAACAGTGTCAGATTTTATTTTGGGGGGCTCCAAAATCACTGCAGATGGTGACTACAGCCATTAAATTAAAAGACGTTTACTCCATGGAATGAAGCAGGGCAAAGACTAATAGAGTTTTGCCAAGAAAATGCACTGGTCATAACAAATACCCTCTTCCAACAACACAAGAGAAGACTCTACACATGGACATCACCAGATGGTCAACACTGAAATAAAATTAATTATATTCTTTGCAGCCAAAGATGGAGAAGCTCTATACAGTCAGCAAAAACAAGACCAGGAGCTGACTGTGGCTCAGACCATGAACTCCTTATTGCCAAATTCAGACTTAAATTGAAGAAAGTAGGGAAAACCACTAGACCATTTAGATCAGATCAGATCAGTCACTCAGTTATGTCTGACTCTTCGCAACCCCATAAATCGCAGCACGCCAGGCCTCCCTGTCCATCACCAACTCCCAGAGGTCACTCAGACTCACATCCATCCAGTCAGTGATGCCATCCAGCCATCTCATCCTCTGTCGTCCCCTTCTCCTCCTGCTCCCAATCCCTCCCAGCATCAGAGTCTTCTCCAATGAGTCAACACTTCGCATGAGGTGGCCAAAATACAGGAGTTTCAGCTTTAGCATCATTCCTTCCAAAGAAATCCCAGGGCTGATCTCCTTCAGAATGGACTGGTTGGATCTCCTTGCAGTCCAAGGGACTCTCAAGAGTCTTCTCCAACACCACAGTTCAAAAGTATCAATTCTTCGGCGCTCAGCCTTCTTCACAGTCCAGCTCTCACATCCATACATGACCACAGGAAAGACCATAGCCTTGACTAGGCGAACCTTTGTTGGTAAAGTAATGTCTCTGCTTTTGAATATGCTATCTAGGTTGGTCATAACTTTCCTTCCAAGGAGTAAGCGTCTTTTAATTTCATGGCTACAGTCACCATCTGCAGTGATTTTGGAGCCCAGAAAAATAAAGTCTGACACTGTTTCCACTGTTTCCGCATCTATTTCCCATGAAGTGATGGGACCAGATGCCATGATCTTCGTTTTCTGAATGTTGAGCTTTAAGCCAACCTTTTCACTCTGCACTTTCACTTTCATCAAGAGGCTTTTTAGTTCCTCTTCACTAGACCATTCAGGTATGACCTAAATCAAATCCCTTATGATTATACAGTGGAAGTGAGAAATAGATTTAAGGGCCTAGATCTGATAGATAGAGTGCCTGATGAACTATGGAATGAGGTTTGTGACATTGTACAGAAGACAGGGATTAAAACCATCCCCATGGAAAAGAAATACAAAAAGCAAAATGGTTGTCTGGGGAGGCCTTACAAATAGCTGTGAAAAGAAGAGAAGCAAAAAGCAAAGGAGAAAAGGAAAGATATAAACATCTGAATGCAGAGTTCCAATGAATAGAAAGAAGAGATAAGAAAGCCTTCCTCAGCAATCAATGCAAAGAAATAGAGGAAAACAACAGAATGGGAAAGACTAGGGATCTCTTCAAGAAAATCAGAGATACCAAAGGAACATTTCATGCAAAGATGGGCTCAATAAAGGACAGAAATGGAATGGACCTAACAGAAGCAGAAGATATTAAGAAGAAGTGGCAAGAATACACAGAAGAACTGTACAAAAAAGATCTTCACGACCCAGATAATCACGATGGTGTGATCACTGACCTAGAGCCAGACATCCTGGAATGTGAAGTCAAGTGGGCCTTAGAAAGCATCACTATGAAAAAAGCTAGTGGAGGTGATGGAATTCCAGTGGAGCTATTCCAAATCCTGAAAGCTGATGCTGTGAAAGTGCTGCACTCAATATGCCAGCAAATTTGGAAAACTCAGCAGTGGCCACAGGACTGGAAAAGGTCAGTTTTCATTCCAATCCCAAAGAAAGGCAATGCCATAGAATGCTCAAACTACCACACAATTGCACTCATCTCACACGCTAGTAAAGTAATGCTCAAAATTCTCCAAGCCAGGCTTCAGCAATATGTGAACTGTGAAATTCCTGATTTCCAGCTGATTTTAGAAAAGGCAGAGGAACCAGAGATCAAATTGCCAACATCCGCCGGATCATGAAAAAAGCAAGAGTGTTCCAGAAAAACATCTATTTCTGCTTTATTGACTATGCCAAAGCCTTTGACTGTGTGCATCACAATAAACTGTGGAAAATTCTGAAAAAGATGGGAATACCAGACTACCTGATCTGCCTCTTGAGAAACCTATATGCAGGTCAGGAAGCAACAGTTAGAACTGGACATGGAGCAACAGACTGGTTCCAAATAGGAAAAGGAGTACGTCAAGGCTGTATATTGTCACCCTGCTTATTTAGCTTATATGCAGAGTACATCATGAAAAACGCTGGACTGGAAGAAGCACAAGCTGGAATCAAGATTGCTGGGAGAAATATCAATAACCTCAGATATGCAGATGACACCATCCTCATGGCAGAAAGTGAAGAGTAACTAAAAAGCCTCTTGATGAAAGTGAAAGAGGAGAGTGAAAAAGTTGGCTTAAAGCTCAACATACAGAAAACTAAGATCATAGCATCTGGTCCCATCACTTCATGGGAAATAGATGGGGAAACAGTGGAAACAGTGTCCGACTTTATTTTTGGGGCTCCAAAATCACTGCAGATGGTGACTGCAGCCATGAAATTAAAAGACACTTAATCCTTGGAAGGAAATTTATGACCAACTTAGATTGCTTATTCAAAAGCAGAGACATTACTTTGCCAACAAAAGTTCGCCTAGTCAAGGCTATGGTCTTTCCTGTGGTCATGTATGGATGTGAGAGCTGGACTGTGAAGAAGGCTGAGCGCCGAAGAATTGATGCTTTTGAACTGTGGTGTTGGAGAAGACTCTTGAGAGTCCCTTGGACTGCAAAGAGATCTAACCAGTCCATTTTGAAAGAGATCAGCCCTGGGTTTTCTTTGGAAGGACTGATGCTAAAACTGAAACTCCAGTACTTTGGCCACCTCATGGGAAGAGCTGACTCATTGGAACAGACTCTGATGCTGGGAGGGGTTGGGGGCAGGAGGAGAAGGGGACGACAGAGGATGAGATGGCTAGATGGCATCACTGACTCGATGGACGTGAGTTTGAGTGAACTCCGGGAGTTGGTGATGGACAGGGAGGCCTGGTGTGCTGCAATTCATCGAGACGCAAAGAGTCAGACACGACTGAGTGATTGACCTGAACTGAAATGAACTGAATTATTAACAAAGGAGTCAAGAAATTATAATAGAAAAAGACTGTTTCTTCAATATACAGTGTTTGGAAAACTGTACACTCACACAGAAAAGAATAAAATCAGACCCTATCTTCTGCTAAACAGATAAAAGCAATTCAAGATGGATTAAAGACTCAAATTTAATACCTGAAACTATAAAATTCCTAGAATAAAACTTAGTGGGTAAGTTCCTTGACATTAATTTCAGCAAACAGTTTTTGGATTTGACACCAAAAGTAAAGGCAACAAAAGTAAAAATAAACAAGTAAAACTACATCTTACTAAAAAGTTTCTTCACAGCAAAGAAAAATACCTTCACAAAATGAAAAGACACCCTATGGAACAGAAGAAAATATGTACAAATCATAATCTGTTAAATTGTCAAAATCCAAAACGTGTAATCTATGCAATCAGCAACAGGAAAACAACCTGATTAAAAAGTGGGCAGAGGCTCTGAACAGACATTTTTCCAAAGAAGACATAAAGATCTGCAACAGGCACATGAAAAGATGTTCATTAGCACTAATCATTAGAAAACCGCAAATCAAAACAGCAGTAAGATATCACCTAACACCTGTTGGGATGGTTACCATCAAAAAGATAAGAGTGATTATTATTTTTCAGGTCTCACTTCCACTGACTTTCTTTGAGCATAAATGTGCAGGCTCTAGTTGCTTGGGAGTACAGTGCAAAGCCAACTTCTCACATCCATCAGTCCAGCCAATCTATTGAGTGACTGCTATGAGCCATGCAAATCTCCAGGCACAGGATATAGCAGGTATAGCAGCAAATGAAATCTACACAATTTCTGCCCTGGTCACACTCCAGTGGGAGATGAACAGCAAACCAGGAAACAAACATGACATCTCATTAGATGACAGAAGAACACAAGTAGATAACATAAAAGATAAAACAAACATTAAAAAAGGATGCTGCGGAGACAGCGAGCGGCAGGGCCTCACCTGGCATAGACCAGCGAGAGCAGCAGCAAGTGGAGCCCGATGCAGAGCATGAGGAAGACGTCTGAGGTCTGGAAGAGGGCCAAGGAGCTGTCATGGCCCTGGATACAGCCAGGTCCCCCGGCAAGGCCATGGCACTCGTGGGGTTCCCCATGGCTCCTCCTGCGGAGAGTGCAGGATGCCTGTCAAGTGGTCAGGGATGGGTCCATCCTCCCTGCCTCTCAGGCCTGCCCTCTCTCTGCTCAAACCAGAACCCAAATCAAAATTCTCCCTGAGACATATACTGCAGTTCTCACAGTATCCTGAGACCTTGGTAGACCCTGAGGGGTCCCACAGCCATGTGCTTTCTGACCCTGGGAGGGTATCCATATTCTCCCCAGCTCCTCTCTGATGGGCAGGAACAGGCTGTGGCCAAGGAGGCAGTTGTCCTCCAAGGTTTCACCTGCATCTGGTTTCGCCTCCAACCCTCTGAACTCAGTCTCTCTTTATTGTCTTTTGATGGAGTCAGATATTTTAGATCAGTGGGGAGTCATCTCAGAGAGTTACTCTCCCTGCCCTCAGCCCAAAGCACCCACAAAGTAAACTGTGAAAGAGGCTCAGAGCAGGTCCAAGCACAGATTCCCACAGCCTAGGAGAGAAGCTGCTCTAAGCTAGGCTGCCCATCTGGGGAGCTCTTACAGGTTAGAAAACCCTGGTGCTCTCCTGTCCACTGGAGTGCTGGGGAACTTACCTTGTACCCCATACATGTGTCAATGCGTGTGCACATACTTACACACTACACTATCCCATGAACACATACCCTATCATGGGGTACACATGCATATACTCACACACATACTCTAACACACAATCTCACTCAGAGACACACTCACACACATACATACAATCACACATATATACTCAAAGACACAATCTCACAGGAAAAAAAAAAAGACAAGAGATAACAAGTCCTAGCAAGGATATGGTAGAAAGGGAAACCTGTGCATTCTGATAAGAATGTAAAAATCAGTGCAGCCTCTATAGAACATCTTGTGGAGTTTCCTCAAAAAATAGAACTACCTACTATACGACCCAGCTATCTCACTTCTGGGGATGAGTTCAATGTTGATTTCCCACATATATCTTGGAAATCAACAAGGTGATTCATCCATTGACAGACATTTAGGTTGTTTCCAAACAGTAGCTATTGTGGATAATGCTGCAATGAATGTGGGATTACAGGTATATTTTTGAGATCCAGTTTTCTCATTTTCATATGTATTCAAAGGAAATATATATTTCCTTACATATCTTGGAAATCAACAAGGTGGATTTAAAGTTTATATGAGGGGCACCCCTGGAGGCTCAATGATAAAGAATCTGCCTTTCAGTGCAGGATACATGAATTCCATCCCTGATCTGGGAAGTTCCCACATGCTGTGGAACAATGAAGCCCATACCCAACTATTGAGCCTGTGCTCTAGAGTCTAGAATCCACAACCACTGAGCCCATATGTTGTAAATACTGAAGCTTACAGGCCCTAGAACCCGTGCTCTGCAACAGCAGACGCCACTGCGATGAGAAAGCTGCGCATTGCCACTACAGAGTAGCTCCTGCTCATTACAATAGAGAAAAGCCCCCCACAGTAATGAAGACTTAACACAGCCCGGTCCTTATTAAAATAAATAAATAAAATTATTTTAAAAAACTAAAGTTTATATAAGAATGCAAATGACTTAGAATGGTCTAGATCTCATATCTTGAAAATAAATGAATTAAAAAAACTTGCAACACTGAATCTTAAAATGTGCCATAAAGCTACAGTAATTAAGACTGTGAAGTAACAATGCAAGGATAGGCAAATGGAACAATTAAACCAATGAAAAAAAATGCAGAAACACCCATAATTAAACATTCACTTGAT
The DNA here is from genome assembly GCA_935064755.1 of Tragelaphus eurycerus. Taxonomy (NCBI): domain Eukaryota; kingdom Metazoa; phylum Chordata; class Mammalia; order Artiodactyla; family Bovidae; genus Tragelaphus; species Tragelaphus eurycerus. Next base: position 13,414,115 of record CAKXYN010000043.1, read on the forward strand.
TTATGGTAAGGAATGTAGTTTGTCTAATAAACGTGCTGGAAAATTGGATATCTTTATAACAAATAGTGAACCTCGATAGTGACCTCATTCTATATACATAAGTGGATGAAGTTGACATGGATCATCCGTCTAAATGTGAAAGATAAAAGCCAAAACTTTTAAGAGAAAATAAAATACATTTTCTGACCTTTGAGTAGACATCAACTTCCAAAACAGGACACAAAATTTACTACATATAAAAAATGATATATAGAATAGTCTTTTGGACTCTGTGGGAGAGGGAGAGGGTGGGATGATTTGGGAGAATGGCACTGGAACATGTATAATATCATATATGAAACAAGTCGCCAGTCCAGGTTCGATGCACGATACTGGATGCTTGGGGCTGGTGCACTGGGACCACCTGGGGGGATGGTATGGGGAGGGAGGAGGGAGGAGGGATCAGGATAGAGAACACATGTATACCTGTGGCAGATTCATTTTGATGTATGGCAAAACCAATACAATATTGTAAAGTTAAAAAATAAAAAAAAGAGAAAAAAATGATTTATAAACTGGCTTTATTAAAATTAAGAACATCTGTTTATGATGTAGGATCAGTTAGGATACAAGTCAAGCAGAAGACTGGGAGAAGATATTATCAATGTAAATGTCTGATGAACTAAAGCTGAAAATATACAAAGAATTATTAAAAATAGAAAGACCAACAATTTAATAAAAATATTGGGCAAAATAGATGAAAAAAGTTCTTCTTAAAAAACAATGTGTAGGGGCTACTGTATAAAAAAGTGTACAACACAATAGTCTTCATGGAAATGCAAACTGAAGCCAAAATGATATGCAAATACACACTTTTAAAAAGACTCACACTATCAAGTGTGGGCAATGATATGAAGCAAATGGAAGTACCATCCACTGAGTGTATATTGATCCAACTATTTTTGAAATCAGTTTCATTTAAGCTTAATGTATGCCTACTCTATGATCCTACATTTTCAACATGTAGGAAAATATTTAAGGAAAATGAGATTGTAAGCCCACAGTCTGCAAAAGACATTCATTCAAAGTAGATTTATTCATAAAAGCTCCCCAATATAAACAAACTAAATTCCCATCAACAGTAGTATGGCTAAACAAAATGAATAGTTATACAATGGAATATTATACATTAGCCAAAAGATCTACTGGTATACTTAATAAAATTGATGAAACTCACAAAAATATCAAGCGAATGAAGCTAGTCACAAAAGTATATGTACGGTATGAATTTATGTAATTGTAAGTATATTTTTTTTCAAGCAAAGCAAATTCATAGTCAGAGAAGTCAGAACAATGGTTACCTCTGTGCAGATGGACTGGTAAGCGGCCCCTGTGGGTTATGTCTGGTAAATGTTCCAAATCTTATACTAGGTCACGGTTAATTGGCAATAGACATATACAAAAATTCATGTCTTTACACTTAAGACTTGTGCACTGTACTGTTTGTATATTATACACCAGTGTGAAGGTCACAAAAAAAGAATTTTACAGAGGTTATGAAATCAGTACAAATTCATACTGCTCAGAGTTGGCAGAGCTTGGCAGCCAAACCAGGTTGGCCTGACTGCAAAGCTCATGTTTTTCATATTCATTCTTCCTCTCATACAGATTCTTTCAGACCATCGACCTTCCCTTTTTTTTCTCCTCTCAAAACCTAAAGTAACTTTATTTGAGGCCCCAAAAGAAAAGAGTAGTCACTGAAATGATAGGGAATATGATTTATTGTTCTTAATAGCTTCTATTTTAATAGCTATTAACAGTTTTCCCTGAAGGGACTGCATGCCTAGCCTTTCACCTGGAAATACCCAATGACACCAATCACATTGAAAATACTAACCTGGTTTTTAAAAAGCAGAAGCATGGATCTTTTTTTGTCCTGGTTATTTAATTTGGCCAACTCCTTAGGAAAAATCATCAACTTAAATAGGGGACAGTTTTTATACATCAACCAATTCTCAGCACAGGAAGTTTATGCTGCTAAACTGCAAACACACCCACACGTCTTGTTTTTACAAAAGGGTTAGTAATAATAAATATATATGAATAGATAAAAATATAAAATACATCAGAGTAGAAAATCAGGGTCTGACAGAGGTCAATGTGAACATGGGCCAACCATAAAGATAAACGTAATTTAAGTGACTGAACTTTGCATTTGTTTTTGGGCTTCTTCATAGCCAAAGCAAAATAGTAAATGAATCCAGAGGGAAAATATCTCCATTAGTCAAGGAAATAACATCTTTTATACGTCTGAATTCCAAAAGATTTCTTATCTATGACTTTATAGAGAACCTAACTGATGAAATAGCTGCAATAACATGGTTATTGCTCTTGAAATAGAGCATTTAGATTGCTCATTCTGGTAGTGACTTTCAATGAAACCCAAGGGCATAATGTTAAAATGTAACTTAGTGAAGTAAACTACCTTAGTTTAAATGTAAAACACTTTGAAAACCTAGAATGATCAATAGATAGAATTCCTGGAAGAACCACTGGATGTATTTTATATATATCCTGGAAAAATGCATCCAGTGTTTTTCCACGAATTTTATCTATCAATCTTTCTAGTTCTATCTATATAGAACTATAATACATATATTAGTTCTGCATATATATAACTATATATAGATAGATCATTCTAGTCCTCTCTCTCTTTCTATATACATATATATGCACACAGATATATATATATATATAATCTAAACTACATCCCTAAGAAATATACTCTTTACAATGATTTCTCCAGTAGCACAGCTCTCTGAATAAGAAGACGCCTGCAATGGAGCTACAACCTTGAATAAGTAGGAACCTGGAACAGAATCACCACCAACCAACCACCTAGATGTAAAATGAAAGATAAATAAGTCTTTGTGAATATAAGCCCTTGAATTTTGGGACCTGTTTGCCCTCGAATAAAACCAATAAATATAGAAATTACATTGATAAAGTGCTTTAGAAAAAGGAAGTGAACATCAGGATTGGTATTTCATTAAGACTTAGAAATCAAGTTATTTTTCTCATCTAGATGGAGCACCATCTTATCTCCATAGAAAAATGAGGGGCATGTATACATAAAGGGAAGAAACCTAGTTTGTTGCTGATTATATGCTATGGATTCTCCTAGACATTTTAAACACATTCTTTAAAGTTCTAGAGAAATCCCTGAAGGAGTTATCTCCTTTTATGGGAAAGGGATACAGACAAAATTTCCTATAGTTCATACAGTAAAGCGGCTGAAATGAAATGTGAACCCATGTCGTGCTGATTTAAAAAAAATAATAATCTAGTTCTATTTATATGTCACTTCTTGAAGACATTCCTTTTCTCAATAAATAATATAGGGTTTATGTCAGTGCACAAACAAGTGATAAACTAAGTTTGAATATTTCTACTTAATAAAATGGCCAAAATAATTCTACCAGAAAAGTATCTACTACAAAACCTGCTAAAGTTTACATCTTCTCACTGGATTCACAGAATATGGAATGACTAAAAACATCATATCTCATCTGATCTGACCTGATCTGAAAAACATCATGATAAATATGTGCAATGTATACTTAACATATTGGCATCCTTGTTTCTAATTTAGCCTAATTGTCTAACAGAAGATATAAAGTTACAGAGAGAGGACATGGAATTTTGTGTCCAGAACACATGAGCAAAAGTCTTCTAGTCTTCACCCAGCTTCCTTATCTCAGGAAACTTGACTTTCAAAACTTCAGATTCTTCTTCTCTTAATTAAGAATAATAACTATATGCCAAGTATATTCTGAACTTTAAATAGGATATCTCATTTTCAAAAATAAAATAAAAAATGAACAAGTTGCTCTCTTAATATGTTGATAAATTTAAATTTTTGATTAAAGTTTACTTTATTCTATGAAAGTCTATCTTATTTGCCTTACTGTATTCCATTATCTGAATTTCACATTGGAATATATAAGGTAAATTATAAAATGAGGCTTTCATGTTATTGAGAAAAAACTGTTCATTTTTAGGTTGAACGTTTTATTTATGGGATAACATTCATTTCATAAATATAAACACATGTATTTATGACAGGAATGTGAATTTATGAAATAAATGTTATTCCATAAAGCAGATTAATTACATTCAAAAATCGTAACTATTTAAAATGTTAATGTTTTTGGAGAATCATAAATTACAGAAAATTGGGTTTCAATATTGTTGGGGATCATAAAATCAAGGGCCCACTCTGGACTATACCATTCTGAATGGGAAGGCAGTCCAAAAGGGAGGGGATATACATATAGGCGGGACTTCCCTGGCGGCTCAGTGGTAAAGAATGCGCCTGGAATGCAGGGGACCTGAGTTCGACCCCTCGGTCAGGAAGATCCCCTGGAGAAGGGCATGGCAACCGACTCTAGTACTCTTGCCTGGAGAATCCCATGAACAGAGGAGCCTGGCAGGCTGCAGTCCACAGGATCGCAGAGTGGGACACAATGGAAGCAACTAAACAGCAGCAGCATATGTACACACGTGGCCGGTTCAGTCTGTTGTACAGTGAAACTAACACAACACTGTAAAGCAACTATACACCAACAAATTTTTCTTTTTTTAAAAAAAGAAACTCTCTACCTAATATCAGCACCAGCAAAACTAGAGTTCAAACAGTTAATTCTATTTTATCTGTTACTCAAGATGGTCCTCTTTGGCTGCTAATGTCATTCGATTTCAAAGGTCACGTGATCATTTTTTTTTCCTTTCCTTTTTTGCCCTTGCATTTGGCCTTTCTTGCCCTTGTCAAATGATCTTAGTTTCCAAACTTTGCCTCAGTACTTTCTAATCATTTTAGCTTAGCCTCACCTCTCTAGTTCATGCATGCTTGTCTCGATCTCCAATTGAGATCTAACTATTCATATCCTTAATATCAGTAATAATAATTATAGGAAAAAAAGGTTATATTAGGTGTCTACTATGTGCCAGAAAGGAAATTAAATACATTATGCATATAATTTCATGTAAACTTCACACCCAGAAAGATAGGTGTGATTATGTTCACCACTACACAGATGATAAAACTAAAATGTAATGATTTTAATAAACATGATCAAGTTTTGCATAGTAAATGATAAAGCTGAGATCAGAAACCAGATACAATATCAAAACTCATTAGTTTTCCACTAAAACATAGTTGCTTCTGGTCTGTATGGCTAAGTTACTTAAATTCTCTTGAGTTTTTTACTTGACTTGAGTATAGAAAGAGAGAGTGAAGAGGATTATCTATGCACCCTACTCTTTGTAACAGCCTATGAAGTTTAGTTCTGGCATAGTTTAAGCCAAAAAGTATTCATCTGAATGTAAATACTTGTTTTTAAAAATATGTGCATGAAAGGGGATATTTCTTGCCAAAGACAAATATAAGTTCTACATAAAAAACTACCCATATCCACCTGGTAATACCACCCACACCTCCTACATACTTGTCAGCCAGGGTCATGAGCTTGTAACTGTGTGTCTGAGATGTAATAAAAGCTTGGAAAATCAACATATTTCATCTGGGTACATAGACACATTTCCATCAATCTATATGGATAAATTACATTCTATGTTTTAATTTTAGGGAACAATCTAACCCCAGTGTAATTAAAGATAAATTATCATAGAAACACTACCATATTTTTCTTGAGAATAAACATAAATAAAATAAAATTAATCAAGTGTTCATTTTATCTTCAGTTGGTAGTACTATATTTCAATCTTTCAATCAACTCAGTCCTAGAAAATCAACATAAGGCATGTTGATTTACCTTCTCACTCAGCCGATGCAAACATCATCTACAAAAAGTAGGGTCAAAACCAGCTACTTTGAATTGTTTGAAATCCTGCATGATTTTCCTATTTGATCATTTTTGACGTAGTTTTATATAATCAATTCTTCACATTGAAGTCAAAGAAACTTTTTCAGATGTTTCAGTTCAGTTCAGTTCAGCCACTCAGTCTTGTCTGACTCTTTGTGACCCCATGGACTGCAGCACACCAGGATTCCCTGTCCATCACCAACTCCCAGAGCTTGCTCATACTCATGTCCTTTGAATTGGTGATGCCATCCAACCATCTCATCATCTGTCATCCCCTTCTCATCCTGCTTTCAGTCTTTCCAAGAATCAGAGTCTTTTCCAGGCAGTTGGCTCTTTGGATCAGGTGGCTAAAGTACTGGAGCTTCAGCTTCAGCCTCAGTCTTTCCAATGAATATTCAGGACTGATTTCCTTTAGGATTGGTTGGATCTCCTTGCAGTCCAAGGGACTCTCAAGAATCTTCTCCAAAACCATAGATCAAAAGCATCAATTCTTCAGTGCTCAGTTTTCTTTATAATCCAACTCTCACATCCATACATGATTACTGAAAAAACCATAGCTTTGACTAGACAGACCTTTGTTGGCAAAGTAATGTCTCTGCTTTTTAATATGCTGTCTAGGATGATCATAGCTTTTCTTCTAAAGAGCAAGCGTCTTTTGATTTCATGGCTGCAGCCACAATCTGCGGTGATTTTGGAGTTCAAGAAAATAAAGTCCATCACTGTTTCCCCATCTATTTCCCATGAAGTGATGGGACCAGATGCCATGATCTTTGTTTTTTGAATGTTGAGTTTTAAGCCAACTTTTTCACTCTCCTCTTTCACTTTCATCAAGAGGCTTTTAGTTCTTTCTCGCTTTCTGCCATAAGGGTGGTGTCATCTGCATATGTGAGATTATCGACATTTTTCCTGGCAATCTTGATTCCAGCTTGTGCTTCTTCCAGCCCAGTATTTCATGTGATGTACTCTGCATATAAGTTAAATAAGCAGGGTAACAATATACAGCCTTGACATATACTCATTTAGAATCTTCGATGTCTTGCATTAGATAACAAAGAATTTAGCCACAGTCTATGTGAAATATTAAAAAAGTAAGAAAATGCCATTTAATACCAGACATTTCTCTTACTTCATGGGGAATATTATTTAAAATTTTTCACTTCAAAAATTCATAGGCAGGACTCCCCTGGGGACACAGTGGATAAGAATTCGTCTGCCAATGCAAGAGACATGAGTTCAATCCCTGGTCCAGGAAGATTCCACATGCTGCAGAGCAACAAAGCCCATGCACCAGAACTGCTGAGCCCACGTGCTGCAACCACGGAAACTGTGCCACAACTACTGAAGCCCATGCGCCTGGAGTCTGTGCTCCACAACAAGAGAAGCCTCCACAGTGAGAATCCTGCACACCACAACAGAGTAGCTGCCTGTTCACCATGACTACAGAGAGGCCCTGCAAAGCAATGAAGACCCAGTGTAACCACGAACATAATAAAAATTCCAGTTTTGGCTCCAATATACAAGGATAAGTCATAAGTCCTATCCTTTTGGGCTTCCCAAGTGGCTCAGTGGTCAAAGAATCTGCCTGCCAATGCAGGAGGCACAGAAGATGCTGGTTTGATCCCTGGATTGGGAAGATCCCTGGAGGAGGAGGTGTCAAGTATTCTTGCCTAGAGAATCCCATAGACAGAGGAGCCTGGCGGGTCCCAGTCCATGGGGTTGCAAAGAGTTGGACACGACTGAGCATGCACATGCCTATCCTTTAACAAGAATAATGCTGAGCAAACTGAAAAGCAATGTTTTTTCTTGGGACTATCAAAGAACAAAGACTGCAGAGCACTGCTACCTCAGAACCTGAAGAGAGAGGTGAATCCAGAGAGTGAAAGTCGAAGTCTAATTACCTGGAACAGAAATGGCTAGAGATACAGATCAGACATCACTAAGAATATGTGGGTGGTGATTTTAATGCATTGCTAGAAGCTGAGTATGGAGCAGTGTGAATATGAGAAACTCCTGTGAGCTTCAGTCTTGGGAAGTGCTTCCCATTTCACTAGCTTTTGCCATCAGGAACCCCATCAGCTCTCACTATGAAGATCTGAGAACTGTCCCTTTGTGGTTCAGGCAGAGGGCAGGAAACAAGAATCACTGTGAAATGAGCCCAGAATAAACTCCATAGCGAACATCTACTCTCCTTACCAAGGAAAAAGAGCTTACCAGAGTCTTACCCAAATCAACGAAAGGGCGCTCTTTTTACTTCCATTCTCACTAACATTGCTGTTGAGAGAGAGAGAGAGAGAGAGGGAAAAAAGAGTAAACTGTAACACTAGGGAAACACTGGGGAATGTTACAGTCCCAACTATCAAGGAGACCAAAAGAATGAGAGTTAACCATACGATTATAGAATCCTTCTCCTCCCGCAAACCTTCCCACCAAACTGACAGGGCTGGAGTATAATAACATAAATTAAACAGTGCAAACTCTATTCAAGGAGAAATACATAGGAAGTCCAAAGACAAAAGTAGTGATATTAGAGGAGTTTGAAACCTACAACAGGCTTTAAATATAGCCCAGCCAATCAGAATAACATAAACCTCAGTAAATGTCTATTTAATTCAGCTCCTAGTATCTGACATAACATGTATGGCTTTCAACAAAAATTATCAGCATCACAAAAAACAAATACTGACAACCAGAAAAACTCACAGTCTGAAGGTACAAAGAGGCAAAGAAGCAGCACTCAAATATAATGCAGATGCTGGAATTATCAGACTGGGAATTTTAAATACCTATTGATTAACTGAAAAATAGTATATTAATATGTGTTAATACTGTTAATGAAAAAGGTAGTAAAAACATGTAAGAATGAATGGATAATACAATCAGAGTGATGGGTACTCTAAGAAAGAATCAAAATAAAATGCCAGAAATAAAACAACATTGTAACAGAAAGGGAAAATGCCTTTGTGCACATTAGCAGATCTGACACAGCCAAAGAAACAGTCAGTAAATTTGTACATATGTCAACAAAAATTTCCAAAGCAGAAATAGAAGGAGAATTTAAAAAAAGAAAACAGAGCATTTATATAGTGTAGAACAGTTTTAAAAGGTATAATATATGCATAACTGGAAATTTTTTAAATAGAGGAAGAAAAAATGAAATAGAAAACATATTTGAAAAAACAATAGCTATTTCCCAAAATTACTAACAGACAACAAATGATAGATCCAGGAACACAGAGGACAAGAAGGATGATAAATATAAGTTATTTATATTTACAGTAATATTAACCTCCAAAAGTGAAGGAGAAATACAGATATTATCAGGCACACAAAATCTGAAAGAATTCATTAACAGCAGACCCGATCTCCAAGAAATATTTAGAGAAGTTTTTCAGGGAGAAGGAAAATAAAATAGGACAGAAATTTAAGTCTACATAAAGAAATGAAAGGACTAGGAGAGAGGAAAGAGAAAATAAAATATTGTGTTTTTCTTCTTCTAAATCGAAGAGATAACTTTATAAAGCAATAGTAGTAACAATGTGTTGATGACTAAAACAGATACGTGAAATAAATGCGACAATTATTATAATAAAGAGTGGAAGAAAGATTGAAAACCCTTTGCTATACACAGGAAGAGTGCGATGTAATTTGAAGGCACATCGAGACTAGTTAAAAGTGTTGTAAATTCTAATGTAACCACTAAAAATAAGTATAATTAATACATTAATACATAAGAGGGGGGTAAAATTTAAGAGTATAAAATGTTCAGCAAAATCCAGAGCTGTCGATAAAAGAAAGGAACGTGAACAAAGAAGTACAATGATGAGAAAATAATATTATATATGATAACTCAACTGTATCTATAATCTCTTTAGATGTGAATGTTCTAAATATACTAAGACAGAGATTGTCATAGTGGATAACAAGTGAGTCTGAATACTTTCCATATAAGTTTAACACAAAGAACTGGAGAAATATACAACATTGACACTGCTGCTAAGTCACTTCAGTCGTGTCTGACTCTGTGCGACCCCATAGACGGCAGCCCACCAGGCTCCCCCATCCCTGGGATTCTCCAGGCAAGAACACTGGAGTGGGTTGCCATTTCCTTCTCCAATGCATGAAAGTGAGAAGTGAAAGTGAAGTCGCTCAGTCGTGTCTGACTCAGCGACCCCATGGACTGCAGCCCACCAGGCTCCTCCGTTCATGGGATTTTCCAGGCAAAAGTAATGGAGTGGGGTGCCATTGCCTTCTCCAAACACTGACACTAATAAAATGCAATTTGGAATAGTATGTTAATTTCAGGCAAAACAAACTTCAAAATGATAAATATTATTAATGAAAAATAGAATTACATGATGATAAAAGATTCAATTATCCAAGAAAATATAACAATTCTAAATATATAAGCATCTAGCAATAGAGCATGAAACTATATGAAGCAAAATTGATAGAATTAAAAGAAAAAAAAACATAAAAATCTGCCCTAGGATAGAAAATTCAATATCCCTCTCTCAATGATTAAACAGTTGATCTTGTAGTCCCCCAAATTATTAACAATATAGTTGACCTGAATACCACTATCAGTCAAGATCTAATTGACATTTATAGAGTTTTCCATTTTACAACAGCAGAATATATATTCCCTTCACCTTAATACAGAATACTCATCAATATAGACCAAATTCTAGGCCATAATATGCCTCAACTAGTTCACAAGGATAGAAATCTTTCAAGGTATGTTTTCATGTCAAAATGAAATTAAATTAGGAATCATAATAAGTTAGAAAATCGCCAGATATTTGGGCTTCCCTGGTGGTTCAGACAGTAAAGAATCTGCCTACAATGCAGGAGACTTGCGTGTGATCCCTGGGTCCCAGAAGATCCCCTGGAGAAAGAAATGTCTACCTACTCCAGTATTCTTCCTTAGAGAAGTCCGTGGACAAAGGAGCCTGGCAGGCTACAGTCCATGCACTCACAAAGAGCTGGACATAACTGAGTGACTAACACTTTCGCTTTTTAAACAACAACACACTTCCAGGTGAGACATGGTTCAAAGAAGACTCAAGAATTTTAAAATGTTTTAAATCAAAACAAAACCACAAGTTATAAAAATTATTAGGATGCAGCAAAAGCAGTAGTTAGTATATTTATAGTGTAAAATTTATAGTATAAAATTCATATTTAAAAAAGAAGAAAGATCTGAAATCAGTACCTGAATCATTCTCACTCTAAAAACTAAAGAAATAAGATCACTTTAAGCCTAAAGCAAGCAGAATAAAATGAATAATAAAAATTAAAACAGAAATCAATGACACTTAAGAGAAAAATAAACAAAACCAAAAGCTAATCTTTGAAAAGATAACAAAAATGATAAACGCCTATGTAGCCTTACTAAGAAAAAGAAAAGACATACTTGACAATGATAGAAATGAAAGAGGAATCCCCAGTACGGACAAATGAATATCAAAATGTTTGTAAATAAATGTTACAAGTTTATGCCACATACTGGATAACTTAAATGAAATGGAGTAATACTTTGAACTACAAATGAACCTAAACTCATGCAAGAAAAAAAAGTCAACATAATTGACCTGCATCTATCATATAAATTGAACTGATAATAAAAAACCCTTCCCACAGTGAATGCACTATCTCAAATGGCAACACTAGTGAATTCTACCAGATATTTATATTTTAATTCTATCGATTTTGCTTCATATAGTTTCATGCTCTATTGCTAGATGCATATATATTTAGAATTGTTATATTTTCTTGGAGAATTGAACTTTTTAACATCATGTAATTCTATTTTTCATTAATACTATTTATCATTTTGGAGTTTGTTTTGCCTGAAACTAACATACTATTTCCAATTGAATTTTATTAGTGTCAATATTGTATAAATCTCCACCATCTCTTTCAGAATATGGAAACAGAAAATATTTCCTAATTCGTGGAAGCAAACATTAGCCTAATACCAAAAGCAGATAGACATAACCAGAACCGATTTAACAGACCAATATCTCTCATAGTGAAGTGAAGTCGCTCAGTCGTGTCCGACTCTTAGCGACCCCATGGACTGCAGCCTACCAGGATCCTCTGTCCATGGGATTTTCCAGGCAAAAGTACTGGGGTGGGGTGCCATTGCCTTCCCCATATCTCTCATAAATAAAAATAAAAAACCCCCAACAAGATACTAGAAAATCAAAACTGACAAAGAATAAAAATAATTCAGTTTCTTTGTTGATTCAAATTGAATAATGAGGTGAGAATAATGTGTATTAGGAACAATGAGTAACCATGTGTTAGTTACAATGTGATGGAGGTGCTTCTATTATTTTTATCATGATTCTGTTGTATGATTTGAAATATATATTACATGCTCCTATAATCCTGTATACACACATATATACACTTAATCAAGTTGAGAAACTAGCCATGTATTCCTATTTTCATAATTTTTTCTCAGAAAAAGTGTACTTTGGTAATACACGTAAGGCCACATATTTTATAACATTGATAGTTCTCAAGTACTGGACAAAAACCTACTGATTTTTGCTTTTTCTTTCAGTGTAACACTGCATTATACTTGGTATAAATTTTAGGATTTTTTCCAGTTAATTAAGATCTTTTTTTCAGCTTTTTCCTGGTCTCCTCATTATAAGGTCGACAACTTTCCCTCAGTAATATTGATTTATTCCTAGCCACCACAAGTGGCTAGGTGGTTCAGTGATAAAGAATCCACCTGAAATGCAGGAGACATGGGTTCAATCCCTGAATCAGGAAGATTCTTGAGAAGGAAATGCAACCCACTCCAGAATTCTTGCCTGGGAAATCCAGTGGACATAGGAGGCTGGCAGGCTACAGTCCATGCGGTCACAAAAAAAGTTAGACAAGACTGAGTGACTAAATAGCAACAACAAAAGCCACCACAAACGAGAAATGCAGCTATTTCCATCACAGAAATCTCTCTTTTATCCAGAGCAGCTCTAAGGTGCAGTTTCGCATCTTTGAGTTCAAGTGTGAACTGTAATCCCTGAACTATAGAAGATGCAATCCAAGCTCCCCAAGTGGTACCCAGGAGCATTTTTGCTTAGGTTTGCAGAAAGAGAAAGCTTCTACATGAGCCCACATATATAGCAACAAAGTAAATTTCATTTTTAGATAGATATAAACAGTTCATATTAACTGAACAAATAATTTTTAGAAGACAGGAATCCAACAAAAAATAAAACATAACTGAAGATCATGAAGGAAGGAGGCTTATATGCATGTTCAGTCACTTCAGTCATGGCTAAGTCTCTGCCACCCTATGGACTGCTGCCTGCCAGGCTCCTCTGCCCATGGGATTTTCCAGGCAAGAATACTAGAGTGGGTTGCCATCTACTCCTCCAGGGACCTTCCCAACCCAGGGATTGAACCAGTATCTCCTGTGGCTACTGTATTGCGGGAGGATTCTTTACCACTGAGCCACTGGGGACGCTCAAGGAGGTTTATATGTGCTTAATAAAAATATTCTCAGCATTTACTTTTAGGTGATAATATGTATTTTACATACACATTTATGAATTTATATATATGTATGCATATGAGTATGTATCTTTGCAAAGAAAAATCCTGGAAATGTATATAACATAATGCTTACAATTACTTCTGAAGTGTTTAAATTGAGTACGTGTTGAGAGAGATGTGTATTGTTTACTCTTTTTTATACCTTGTGGCTCATCTGGTAAAGAATCCACCTGCAGTGCAGGAGACCTGGGTTTGATCCCTGGATTGAGATCCACTGGAGAAGGAAAAGGCTACCCACTCCACTATTCTGGCCTGAAGAATTCCATGTTCATCAGTGATATTGGCCTGTAGTTTTCTTTTTTTGTGGGATCTTTGTCCTTAACAAAATTCTAGCAATCAGAATCCAACAACACATTAAAAAGATCATACACCATGACCAAGTGGGCTTTATCCCAGGAATGCAAGGATTCTTCAATATCCACAAATCAATCAACGTAATACACCACATTAACAAACTGAAGAATAAAAACCATATGATTATCTCAATAGATGCAGAGAAAGCCTTTGACAAAGTTCAACATCCATTTATGATAAAAACTCTCCAGAAAGCAGGAATAGAAGGAACATACCTCAACATAATAAAAGCTATATATGACAAACCCACAGCAAACATTATCCTCAACGCTGAAAAATTGAAAGCATTTCCTCTAAAGTCAGGAACAAGACAAGGATGCCCACTTTCACCATTACTATTCAACATAGTTTTGGAAGTTTTGGCCACAGCAATCAGAGCAGAAAAAGAAATAAAAGGAATCCAAATTGGAAAAGAAGAAGTAAAACTCTCACTGTTTGCAGATGACATGATCCTCTACGTAGAAAACCCTAAAGATTCCACCAGAAAATTACTAGAACTGATCAATGAATATAGTAAAGTTGCAGGATATAAAATTAACACACAGAAATCCCTTGCATTCCTGTACACTAATAACAAGAAAATAGAAAGAGAAATTAAGGAAACAATTCCATTCACCATTGCAATGAAAACAATAAAATACTTAGGAATATATCTTCCTAAAGAATCTAAAGACCTATATATAGAAAACTATAAAACACTGGTGAAAGAAATCAAAGAGGACATAGAATTGGTAGAATCAATATAGTGAAAATGAGTATACTACCCAAAGCAATTTATAGATTCAATGCAATCCCCATCAAGCTACCAACGGTATTCTTCACAGAGCTAGAACAAATAATTTGTCAATTTGTATGGAAATACAAAAAACCTCGAATAGCCAAAGCTATCTTGAGAAAGAAGAACGGAACTGGAGGAATCAACCTGCCTGACTTCAGGCTCTACTACAAAGCCACAGTCATCAAGACAGTATGGTACTAGCACAAAGACAGAAATATAGATCAATGGAACAAAATAGAAAGCCCAGAGATAAATCCATGCACATATGGTCACCTTATCTTTGACAAAGGAGGCAAGAATATACAATGGATTAAAGACAATCTCTTTAACAAGTGGTGCTGGGAAAACTGGTCAAACACTTGTAAAAGAATGAAACTAGAACACTTTCTAACACCATACACAAAAATAAACTCAAAATGGATTAAAGAGCTAAATGTAAGACCAGAAACCATAAAACTCCTACAGGAAAACATAGGCAAAACACTCTCTGACTTACATCACAGCAGGATCCTCCATGACCCACCTCCCAGAATATCGGAAATAAAATCAAAAATGAACAAATGGGACCTAATCAAACTTAAAAGCTTCTGCACAACAAAGGAAACTATAAGCAAGGTGAAAAGACAGCCTTCAGAATGGGAGAAAATAATAGCAAATGAAGCAATTGACAAACAACTAATCTCAAAAACATACAAGCAACTTCTACAGCTCAACTCCAGAAAAATAAATGACCCAATCAAAAAATGGGCCAAAGAACTAAATAGACATTTCTCCAAAGAAGACATACAGATGGCTAACAAACACATGAAAAGATGCTCAACATCACTCATTATCAGAGAAATGCAAATCAAAACCACTATGAGGTACCATTTCACGCCAATCAGAATGGCTGCTATCCAAAAGTCCACAAGCAATAAATGCTGGAGAGGGTGTGGAGAGAAGGGAACCCTCTTACACTGTTGGTGGGAATGCAAACTAGTACAGCCACTGTGGAGAACAGTATGGAGATTCCTCAAAAAACTGGGAATAGAACTGCCTTATGATCCAGCAATCCCACTGCTGGGCATATACACTGAGAAAACCAGAATTGAAAGGGATACGTGTACCCCAATGTTCATAGCAGCACTGTTTACAATAGCCAGAACGTGGAAGCAACCTAGATGTCCATCCACAGATGAATGGATAAGCAAGCTGTGGTACATATACACAATGGAGTATCACTCAGCCATTAAAAAGAATACATTTGAATCAGTTCTAAGGAGGTGGATGGAACTGGAGCCTATTATACAGAGTGAAGTAAGCCAGAAACAAAAACACAAATACAGTATACTAACGCATATATATGGCATTTAGAAAGATGGTAAAAATAACCCTATTTACGAGACAGCAAAAGAGACACTGATGTATATAACAGACTTTTGGACTCTGGGACCGGGAGAGGGTGGGATGATTGGGGAGAATAGCATTGAAATATGTATAATATTATATCTGAAATGAGTCGTCAGTTCAGGTACGATGCCCGATAACAAATGCCTGGGGCTGGAGCACTGGGACGACCTGGTGGGATGGTGTGGGGAGGGGAGAGGGAGGAGGGTACAGGATGGGGAACACGTGTATACTGGCAGCGGATCCATCTTGATGTATTGTAAAAGCAATACAATATTGTAAAGTTAAGCAAAATAAAAAAAAAAAAAAAAAAAAAAAAAAAAGAATTCCATGGACTCACAAAGAGTCGGACACGATGAAGCAACTTTCACTTTCAGTATACTTTTCAAAATATTTTAATATTGTGCATACATATTATTTCTTCAATAAAATAGGTAATGTTTAAAGGCTGAAAATAAAGATCTAAAAAGTAGTAAATCATTTTGTCTAGCTAAGAACATTACAATGTATAATTTTAATAAGATAATCAAAAAAATGTGTAACTATCTTAGCTGTATGATCTAAATTTGAATTTGTAAAGTAATTTATTCTGAAAGAACTCAGTTGAGATCCTGCCCTGAGTTTCCTTCATTGTTATGTAATCTTAGTTCACATGTATTGAGTAACATAAGCCAGGAATTCAGCAGAGTACTTAACAGGCATTATCTTATTTAATACAACACCTTTCAAAGCAGTCACATGAATGGTTATGGTTTACAGATGATTTTTAATATCAAAGTATTTTTTTTTCAGAAATGTTCATTACTTTAAGTCAACTATTTGCCTTCTGAATCTGAGCTACGATGTCGTGCCTTGGTGATTACAATAACTGTCATTGCAATTTATTTTTATTTTGAAACAAACAAAAAAAAGACACAAAAAACAGAGTAAAGAACACCTGTATATCATTTGCCAGCAAACATTTCACTTCCTTTCCCCAAAGAATCCTTTAGAGTAAAAAGATCCAATCACATATTCCAACCTGCATTCCATGTATTTCTGTTTTCCTATGATCAGACAGAGGTCATGCACTTTGGTCCTGCATATCCCAGAAGTGATTCTAAGTCCTTCATTGCATCCTCTTGAATGGCACACATATGGAAATGTCCCATTAGCGGTGCTTCATCATAATGATACCTTTGAGATTTTCCAAAGTAAATGGACATTTTTATCCCATTTGAAATCAGTGCATCTTTTGTGGGAATATGCTTTGAGACCATGTAAAAGCATGGTCTCATTCCACATTCAGATCAGATCAGATCAGATCAGTCGCTCAGTCGTGTCCGACTCTTTGCGACCCCATGAACCGCAGCACACCAGGCCTCCCTGTCCATCACCAGCTCCCGGAGGTCACTCAGACTCGCATCCATCGAGTCAGTGATGCCATCCAGCCATCTCATCCTCTGTCGTCCCCTTCTCCTCCTGCCCTCAATCCCTCCCAGCATCAGAGTCTTCTCCAATGAGTCAACTCTTCGCATGAGGTGGCCAAAATACTGGAGTTTCAGCTTTAGCATCATTCCTTCTAAAGAAATTCCAGGATTGATCTCCTTCAGAATGGACTGGTTGGATCTTCTTGCAGTGCAAGGGACTCTCAAGAGTCTTCTCCAACACCACAGTTCAAAAGCATCAATTCTTCGGCGCTCAGCCTTCTTCACAGTCCAGCTCTCACATCCATACATGACCACAGGAAAGACCATAGCCTTGACTAGGCGAACCTTTGTTGGTAAAGTAATGTCTCTGCTTTTGAACATGCTATCTAGGTTGGTCATAATTTTCCTTCCAAGGAGCAAGCGTCTTTTAATTTCTTTTAATTTTAATTTCATGTCACCATCTGCAGTGATTTTGGAGCCCAGAAAAACAAAGTCTGACACTGTTTCCAATGTTTCCCCATCTATTTCCCATGCAGTGATGGGACCAGATGCCATGATCTTTCGTTTTCTGAATGTTGAGCTTTAAGCCAACCTTTTCACTCTCCACTTTCACTTTCATCAAGAGGCTTTTTAGCCCCTCTTCACTTTCTGCCATAAGAGTCGTGTCATCTGCATATCTGAGGTTATTGATATTTCTCCCGGCAATCTTGATTCCAACTTGTGTTTCTTCCAGTCCAGCATTTCTCATGATGTACTCTGCATATAAGTTAAATAAACATGGTGACAATATGCAGCCTTGATGTACTCCTTTTCCTATTTGGAACCAGTCTGTTGTTCCATGACCAGTTCTAACTGTTGCTTCCTGACCTGCATACAGATTTCTTAAGAGGCAGATCAGGTGGTCTGGTATTCCCATCTCTTTCAGAATTTTCCATAGTTTATTGTGATCCACACAGTCAAAGGCTTTGGCATAGTCAATAAAGCAGAAATAGATGTTTTTCTGGAACTCTCTTGCTTTTTCCATGATCCAGCAGATGTTGGCAATTTGATCTCTGGTTCCTCTGCCTTTTCTAAAACCAGCTTGAACGTCAGGAAGTTCACGGTTCACATATTGCTGAAGCCTGGCTTGGAGAATTTTGAGCATTACTTTACTAGCGTGTGAGATGAGTGCAATTGTTCGGTAGTTTGAGCACTCCTTGGCATTGCCTTTCTTTGGGATTGGGATGAAAACTGACCTTTTCCAATCTTGTGGCCACTGCTGAGTTTTCCAAATTTGCTGGCATATTGAGTGTAGCACTTTCACAGCATCATCATTCAGGACTTGGAATAGCTCCACTGGAATTCCATCACCTCCACTAGCTTTGTTCGTAGTGATGCTTTCTAAGGCCCATTTGACTTCACATTCCAAGATGTCTGGCTCTAGGTCAGTGATCACATCATCATGATTATCTAGGTCTTGAAGCTCTTTTTTGTACAGTTCTTCTGTGTATTCTTGCCACCTCTTCTTAATATCTTCTGCTTCTGTTAGGTCCACACCATCTCTGTCCATTATCGTGCCCATCTTTGCATGAAATGTTCCTTTGGTATCTCTGATTTTCTTGAAGAGATCCCTAGTCTTTCCCATTCTGTTGTTTTCCTCTATTTCTTTGCATTGATCACTGAAGAAGGCTTTCTTATCTCTTCTTGCTATTCTTTGGAACTCTGCATTTAGATGTTTATATCTTTCCTTTTCTCCTTTGCTTTTCACTTCTCTTCTTTTCACAGCTATTTGTAAGGCCTCCCCAGACAGCCATTTTGCTTTTTTGCATTTCTTTTCCATGGGGATGGTCTTGATCCCTGTCTCCTGTACAATGTCACGAACCTCATTCACCAGATGGTCAACACCGAAATCAGATCGATTATATTCTTTGCAGCCAAAGACGGAGAAGCTCTATACAATCAGCAAAAACAAGACCAGGAGCTGACTGTGGCTCGGACCATGAACTCCTTATTGCCAAATTCAGACTGAAATTGAAGAAAGTAGAGAAAGCTACTAGACCATTCAGGTATGACCTAAATCAAGATTCCACATTCACTCACTAGTTTTAGCATCAAATAGATTGTATTGTTACTATGATGACGATTAAACAGGGATTTTTTTCTTTAATGAGGGTGCAACTTACATAACAAAAATAATTCTTTGAAAGGGAAAAAATTAGTGGTATTAAGAACATTCACAGTATTCTGAAACCAATAACTCTCCCTAGTTCCAAAATATTCTCATTAGACCAATATCAAAGTTTCATACTCATTTACCAGTTACTGTCCATGTTCTCCCAGCCCTTGGCACCAGTGGTGTGTTTTCTGTCTCCGTGGGTTTGCCTACTCTGGATATTTCACACAGATAGAGCAATACAATATTTGACCTTTTGTGTCTGATTTCTTTCATTTATATATTTTCAAGGTGTATTCACATTGCAGAATTTACAAATATTTTATTCATTTTTAATGTTGAATAACATTCCACTACATAACTAGCATCTAAGGACCCTAATGGCTCAGATGGCAGACTCTACCTGCAATCTACTAGGTTCAGTCCCTGGGTCAGGAAGATCTCCTGGGAAGGAGAACAGCAACCCACTCCAGTATTCTTGCCTCGAGAATTCCATGGACAGAGGAGCCTGGTGGGCTATACATTTCATGGGGTCACAAAGAGTCGGACACAACTGAACGCCTAACACATCATCATCCATCATCATCACGGATATATTCCACATTTTAAAATCTATTCATCTATTAATGCACATTTGTGTTTTTTCTTCCTTTTGGCTGTTGAGAACCTTCCTGCTATGAACATTCAAATAAAACTACCTATTTTAGTCTCTATCTTCAATTCTTTTAGGTATTTTTTTCCTCACCATTCTTGAAGATAAAGTCCAAGATCAAGCTGAAAAGTAAGCTCCATAAACCAGAAAGAATTATATATAGATGGATGCCAGAAAGAAGAATAATCTAAACAAAAAAAGGACAGCAAGAGAGCCCACGGTACACTCAGGGAACTATTAACAGCGTGGGATGTTTATGGTGGGATTCTCAAAGAGAATGTATAAGAGATGAAGAGAAGGACATGACCTGGCTGCTACCAATACTGGAAGCCTGTATGATCCACAAAGTAATTTAGGTTTATCATCACAGCAGTGGAGAAACACTGAATAACTTGAAGGAAAAGAGTGAAATCATCCAATTACATTTAGAAGATTGCTCACAGACAGTGTGGAGGATGAATTAGAAGAGCATGAGATTAAAAGCAGAAAGTTAATGCAGTTCCACAGATATAATAGAATCAATCAGAGTAATATCAGAGTGGAATATTTTTTAACCTTGTACAACATTCTACATAATTCACAGTATGGGAACATATAAGCTGTGCTTGTAGAAAAAAATAAAGTGATATTTTTAACAAATAAATAATGACATAAATCCAAATAAATAGATATTTTCAAATAGTAATCTATACAAGCTTGCACTTATTTTAACATCACTCAAAAACATTTCTAACTCTTCTGTTACACTTTCCTTCAGAGTTAGTTTATGTCATATTAAAAATGTTTATTGCTTTATAAATCATTGTCTTGAAGTCGTTACCTGAAGATATTTGAAAAAATACCAATGCTTTATGAAATCTGACATCTTGTTTACAAATACCATTGCCACTTCCCTAAATTGAAGGAAAGCAATTTGGGTGCATTTACAAGACAAATATGTAGGGCTTAAAATGTCACAATTCTTTGTAGATCCTTTGTAGAAGCCACGTTTTTTACAAAGAATATGTATTCTTTCTCTGATTCTAATATTTTTGCTGCTCCCTCCTCTACTCATTCAATGTATTTGTCTGGATGGAAATCTTAAAGGTATCTTATTTTCTTACCTCAGTTTCTCTTCTGGTAAAGGATAATTAAATCTGTCTTTCAGATTTGCCATGAGGATTCATGTGAGATTAAAAACAAGGGAAGCAGAGTATTCAGCTTTGTATCATTTTAAATATCATTTTTTAAAAGTAATTGTTAACCCATGAGGGAGAAATGAATAATCTGATTTAATTACCCAAGTTCCTAGATGACCCACGTTGGTAACCAAAAAAAAAAAAAAAAAAAAGGAGAGAGAGAGAAAAAGAATTGCATAGATGGATATTATTGCATTAATATTATACTAAACAGAACTTTATATTTGGATGGTTTATTCATAACATAGTTTGACAGAAGCTTTAGGTCTTGATTTGGGATATCATTATTTTATTACATTGACTTTTAATGAAAAATGGAAATATTAGAATGTGAGACAATGTAACTTTAGCTTGTGTATTTATACTAAGGAAGAGTTATTTCCAAAAACTGTACTAAAAGTAAGTCTTATTATCCTAGCTTATTTAGGACAAATCTGTATATATTTCAACTTCTACTTGAGAAAAGTCAGATTTGTTTTCACAGTGTATGTTAGAATTAGCCAGTGAATTGTGTTGAGCAGTTATTTCCTCATCCCATGCTTTTATCCTCTTACAACTCTTGAGTTTACTATATTTTTTTCTTAACAGCTATTGCTTATTCCACAGACATTTATATACTTTCAGAATGACTTTAACCCAAGAATACACTTTCCCCTTCATTATAGATACTTCATCAACTCATATCAATATATTCAATTTACATCAGTGTATTCAATTTGTGAACTAAGGAAACTTCAAATTAGAAGAGGCTTATAGAATAGATATGAAACCCAACCCATAGAAATATCAAGATATGGAGACTTCTCTATTTATAGGAATGCCCTTTATGATTTTGTATAATTTCAACCCTTAGAAATATTATTTACAGTTTTCTTCTCTGATTTCCAACTATTAATTCATTCAATTAATAATTCATATTTTAATCTTACTACACTTTGAAAAAACTTGAATAAACTAGACTGGCTTATTCCTTATCTTCAAAGTTTATACAAACTAGAAGGAAAGAAAATGAATATGTTTATAAGGATACTGGATATCATTAAGGAATGTAATGAGGTATTATTGGAATGTATAATAAACTAGTCTGAGTTAACAGAAAACATTTTGCCTCTTTCATTCATCTAGAGATTATTTAAGAAGAGGGACTGTCTATTCATGATTGAATTTCTTATATCAGGGTAATATCTGATTTACATTTATATTTTTATTTTTATGGGTTGTTTTCATTGTTCCATTTTGTCTTGATCTTTTAACCATTTTTATAAAAAAAAAACTCATTTAATTTTGCATTATATGGAAATGTATCAGACATTTAAACATAACAATGTCATAAAATTCAAACAACAATAATGAATGCTACTAATTCTATTCAAAAGTTGATTTTAATAATGTGAGTCCATTGCTAATCTAGGCTCTGTGGAAGATTTTTATTGTATGCTGCTGCTGCTATTGCTGCTGCTAAGTCACTTCAGTCGTGTCCGACTTTGTGTGACCCTATAGACGGCAGCCCATCAGGCTCCCCTGTCCCTGGGATTCTCCAGGCAAGAATACTAGAGTGGGTTGCCATTTCCTTCTCCAATGCATGAAAGTGAAAAGTGAAAGGAAGTCGCTCAGTCGTATCCGACTCTTTGCGACCCCATGGGCTGCAGCCCACCAGGCTCCTCCATCCATGGGATTTTCCAGGCAAGAGTACTGGAGTGGGGTACCATCGCCTTCTCCATTTATTGTATAATATTAGGTATTCTACTTATCTAATACTGTGCTTACTAAAAAAGGGATTTTGATTTTGATAGCTTGTGGCTACAGGTAGTAACAGAAAATTTAGTATCTTGTTGCTAAAAGATAGCTTCTCCTGAAGCATTTGTTTGTTTTCATATATTTGAAAGTTCATTCCCCAGTAAATATTTAATATTTCAGCATGGGTACTCCAAAATTAAGCAAGGGCATATCCATCATATCTGATACAATTTATACATTTAAGAAATTTAACTAGCATCTAATATAGACATCCCATACTAAAATTCCTCACTTTTTCCAAAATCTTGCAAAGTTAATTTTAGAGGTTCTATTATAAATTACATATCTCCCATTCCAATTTTGTTTAAAGATTTCAGAACAAATGAACGTTGAATTTTATCTGAATCAGCTAAAATTAAAGGGTTTTCTCCTCTGTTAATTGAATAAATAACATCAACTTATATTATTTAATGTCTTAATTTGAAAGTTTTCTACTGACCTATATGCTAGTTCCATAATTCTTTAGTGTTTTCTAACCTACTGGTAAACTTATTCACTGGTTTTTTAATTTGTAATGTTATTTTTAAATTCAAAAACTTCTATGTTAGCCCTTTTTATAATTTTAAGAATTTAACTGAAATTATTTGAATTTTTTTTCAGTTTCATTTCTTTTTGTTTGTTTTTAGTTTTTATTGGAGTATAGTTGATTTACAATGTTGTGCTAGTTCCAGGGGCACAGCAAAGTCAAACAGTTATATATATACATATTATCCTGAATTTTTTCTGTAGCATTTAGTTCTCAGATCTCATCATTTTCTATATATCTATCCCAATGCTTTTATATCATAAATAAATGTTCATTCAATTTGTCATTACCTAAATATTCTTAGAGTTGTTCTATGTCTGGACGTATCCACTTCAGTTTCTGTACTCTATTTACTGAAACCTTTCTTGTTTATCAAGCTGCAAGACAAACTTAAACTTCGACTAAAAGAAAATGGTTTTTCTATGTAAGGCACTTCTGAAACCAAGTCTATATGAATTTTCTACACCAAAAAATGCTCTAATTCTCTGTGGACACGAACTGGGTGTTGTTCTCCTTTGATTTGACCCTGGCATTAACTACTTTGAATTAGCACAGACCCCATATGGAGAAGGAAATGGCAACCCACTCCAGTGTTCTTGCCTAAAGAATCCCAGGGACGGCGGAGCCTGGTGGGCTGCCCTCTATGGGGTTGCACAGAGTCGGACACGACTGAAGCGACTCAGCGGCAGCGGCAGCCACATGTTAAAGGCTCAATCCTACAAAACTGTGCCCCACACTTCAGTACCCACTCTTCTGTCTGACTGAGCTATCAATCAGGGGTACCCATAAACTACTCCTCATGTTTTATAATTTGCTGTAACGACTTACCGAAGTCAGAAAACAGGAAACTAACCTATGTTTTCTCATTTCCTTATAGAATATTTAAAGAATACAGTTTAATAGCCAGATAAAAGAGTAGATAGGCTGGGTCCTGAGTGTAGGAGCTTCTGTGTCCATGGAGTAGGAGTGTGCCATCTTCCAAGGTTGCACCAACTGTAAGTTCTCTGAACCCTTATCTCATCTTGGTCTTTCTGGTGGCCAGTCCCTATCCTGAAGCTATCTGGGAGCCCAACACAAGTCACCTCATAGAACAAAAGATGCTCCTATGAGCCAGGAAATTCCAAAGGATTCCGGAGGTTTACAGAAGATGCTCCTACCATCCCCAGCTGAGGAAATTATAGGTGTTTTAGGAATTCTTTGTCAGTTTCAGGGGCAGAGACAGAATAAATGTATTTTTTTAAGATACAGCTACCTAAATTTGTCCTGATGTGATACATAAGACATATATCTTGGGTTGGCCAAACTATTCATTTGGGTTTTATGTAAGATGTTATGGAAAAGCCCAAATAAACTTTTTGGCCAATCCAGTATTTCCTCATGGAAGACTTTTTCTGTTATTTGTTAGACATACTATATATTGTATTGTATATGTTTGTGTATTTTCTTGTGCATTCCAAAATCTTTGTAAAGACTAGGCAAGCTCATATATTTTTGGTGACTCCACCATTACAAGAAGTATGGTATCTTAACTATAATAATTTTACAATGAATGCAAGCTAAAAATTATACTGTGGTGGTGGTTTAGTTACTAAGTTGTGTCCACCTCTTGTGACCCATGGACTGGGAACCTACCAGGCTCCTCTGTCCATGAGATAAGCCAGGCAAGAATACTAGAGTGGGTTGACATTTCCTTTTCCGGGGGATCTTCCCAACCTGGGAATCAAACCCAGTCTCCTGCATTGCAGGCAGATTCTTTACCAACTGAACTACCAGTGAAGCACAATGATATACTATATATGAGGCTTCCCTTGTGTCTCAGACAGCAAAAAATACATCTGCAGTGCAGGAGATGAGGGTCTGATCCTTGGATCGGGAAGATCACCTGGAGAAGGGAATGACTACCCACCCCAGAATTCTTGCCTGGAGAACTCCGTGGACAGAGGGACCCGGAGGGCTATAGTCCTTGGTCTCGCAAAGAGTCGGACATGACTGAGTGACTAACACCTGTATAACTGTATACACAATGTACTGTGAAATAACATAGCCCAGTGGAAAGAATATGAGGTTGAAATGAGAATAAAATACTGGGTTCAAATTTTAGTTCTTCCACTTATTAGCTGTATGATACAGATCAATTTACTTTAACTATCTGAGACTCAGCTTTTCATCTAAAATTTTGGAATACTGTTAATAGTATAATCTATATTTGGGAGACTGTTAAATTAGAAAACTACATATGAAAACAATCATTTCAGCACATCATAACTATTAACAACATTTTGTATTTTTATGGACCTCTGCTTCTGTAGTCAAACAGATAAATGTTTGTGAATAAAACTTACAGATTATTTTAGTGTGATCCTACTCAAAGCTTAGGCTGCTCAATAGCGTGCTGGGGAAGCAACTCGAGTGAAAATTTACTGAAAAAATAGAATACAGGCATTAGCTGTATTTTAAATTTCTCCTTTATTCTCCAGAAACAGATTATTTGATTTCAAATGAAAAGCTGGCAGCAGGATACACAGTAAAAGAGACTCCCAATTCTCAGTAGTCTGATGGGATGCTATTTTTGAAGGATACGAAACAAACCCAGTCATATTCTGCAGCTCTGCCTCACATCCCAACCAAACATCTTCACTGAAACTTTTTCATATTGGAAACAAAAAGATTCAAAAAGTGCTTATTTGGAAATTTCTCTTTGGAGATTTCTGACATTTCAATATTTTCTGTCAATAATTTGACAAAAATTATTTTATACTGATTTTTTTGTCTGGCATTTTTTAATTTTTTTTGCTGCTACCTAGAGATTTTGAATTGGAGAAGGTGATGGCACCCCACTCCAGTATTCTTGCCTGGAAAATCCCATGGATGGAGGAGCCTGGTGGGCTGCAGCCCATGGGGTCGCTAAGGAGTCGGACATGACTGAGCGACTTCCCTTTCACTTTTCACTTTCATGTATTGGAGAAGGAAATGGCAACCCACGCCAGTGTTCTTGCCTGGAGAATCCCAGGGACAAAGAAGCCTGGTGGGCTGTCGTCTATGGGATCACACAGAGTCGGACCCGAATGAAGTGACTTAGCAGCTTAGCAGTAGCAGAGATTTTGAAAAACAACAGCCATAGAAAATTGTTTACTGATGACTCTATCAGCTCATCTGGAATATTTTATAAAACCCTGGTAGAGGTTTATTTTTGCTTTTGTCTTGGCCCTTGGTGGCCTAAGCATTGTCAATAGACTTCTTGTCATTTCTCAAAGATAGGAACTATGTCCTGGCACAAGACAGTCACAGAAAAAAAAAAAAAAATCTGATTAAAATAAATATTGTTGATACAAGATTAAAATTTAAATGAGTGAATGATAGATGTCTAATATTTAGAAATAAGTCACAATTAATAAAGTAAATCCTAAAATTTTTTTCTGTGCTTATCTATTAACTAAAGAGAATAAGACAGTAAAACAACAATGGAAGTACAATGTCTTACATGTTATATATAGCTTTCCACCACTTATCTAATGTAAGCTTCTGAGAAGTTCTGTGAAGTGAAGTAGATATTTCTATTATTTAGGCTGATAGAGATTAGGAAAATGTGGCAGTGAGACTTAACTAGTTTGATCAAGTTTACATGTGGTAAATGGATTGGTCAATGGAATGGGTCCCTTGTAATACCTTCTTGCTTTAGCCATTATACTATTATCTGAATAAAATCTTTCCTTTACTCTTACCATACTGACTCAATGGAACGAAGTACTACATCTTCTCTGAGTTCTCCCTTCTCTTATCACAGAGACCTTAAAAATCTATACCATTTATATTAATGTTTGACTTCATTTGATTATACGTAGTCTTCTGTTTTCAAGTTCCATGTTTTTTTTTCCAAAAAAGACAGTAACTTCTTCAAGATAAGAACTGAGATGCTTAGCTTAATATAGAGAAGAAAGAAACATTTAATGAGTACATACAAATGTTTAAATGAAGTGAAATTCAACATCAAGAATGTGCAAACAACTTTCAATCAAGTTAGTAAAGAGGAGTTGGTGCTCTGAATAGCATTTATTTATATACCTAAATAAAAATAGAAAAGGTCAGTTTTCATTCCAATCCCCAAGAAAGGCTTCAAACTACCACACAATTGCACTCATCTCACACACTAGCAAAGTAATACTCAAAATTCTCCAAGCCAGGCTTCAACAGGATGTGAACTCAGAACTTCTAGATGTTCAATCTGGATTTAGAAAAGGCAGAGGAACCAGATATCAAATTGCCAACATCTGTTGGATCATAGAAAAAGCAAGAGAGTTTCAGAAAATAATCTACTTCTGCTTTAGTGACTAAGCCAAAGCCTTTGACTGTGTGGATCACAACAAACTTTAGAAAATTCTTCAAGAGATGGGAATACCAGACTACCTTCCCTGCCTCCTGAGAAATCTGTATGAAGGTCGAGAAGCAACAGTTAAAACCAGACACGGAACAACGGACTGGTTAAAAATTGGGAAAGGAGTACGTCAAGACTGTATGTTGTCACCCTGCTTATTTAACTTATATGCAGAGTACATCACAGGAAATGCCAGGCAGGATGAAGCACAAGCTGGAATCAAGATTGCCCGGAGAAATTACAATAACCTCAGATACGTAGGTGACACTACCCTTATGGCAGAAAGCAAAGAGGAACTGAGGAGCCTCTTGATAAAAGTGAGAGAGGAGAGTGAAAAAGCTGGCTTAAAACTCAACATTCAGAAAACAAAGATCATGGCATCTGGTCCCATCATTTCATGGCAAATAGATGGGGAAACAATGGAAACAGTGAGAAGAATATATTTTCTTGAGCTCCAAAAATCACTGCAGATGGTGACTGCAGCCATGAAATCAGAAGATGCTTGCTCCTTGGAAGAAGAGCTATGACTAACCTAGACAGCATATTAAAAAGCAGAGGCATTACTTTGCCAACAAAGATCCGTTTGGTCAAAGCTATTGTTTTTCCACATATGAATGTAGTGAAGTAAGCCAGAAAGAAAAACACAAATACAGTATACTAACGCATATATATGGAATTTAGAAAGATGGTAACAATAACCCTGTCTATGAGACAGCAAAAGAGACACTGATGTATAGAACAGACTTTTGGACTCTGGGTCCGGGAGAGGGCGGGATGATTTGGGAGAATAGCATTGAAATGTGTATAATATCATATCGGAAACGAGTCGCCAGTCCAGGTACGATGCCCAATAACGGGATGCCTGGGGCTGGTGCACTGGGACAACCCAGAGGGATGGTATGGGAGGGAGGAGGGAGGAGGGTCAGGATGGGGAGCACATGTATACTGGTGGCGGATCCATCTGGATGTATGGAAAAAGCAATACAATATTGTAAAGTTAAACAAAATAAAATTTAATTAAAAAAAAAAAAAAGAATGTGGGAGTTGGACCATAAAGAAAGCTGAGCACTAAAGAACTAATTCTTTTGAACTGTGGTATAGGAGAAGACTCTTGAGAGTCCCTTGGACTGCAAGGAGATCCAGCCAATCAATCCTAAAGGAAATCAGTCTTGAATATTCATTGGAAGGACTGATGTTGAAGCTGAAACTCCAATATTTTGGCCGCCTGATGCAAAGAACTGACTCATTTGAAAAGACCCTGATGCTGGGAAAGATTGAAGGCAGGAGGAAAAGGGGACAACAGAGGATGAGATAGTTGGATGGTATCACCAACTCGATGGACATGAGTTTGAGCAGCTCTGGGAGCGGGCGATGTACAGGGAAGCCTGGCGTGGTCTATTGATGGGGTCTCACAATGTTGGACAGAGCTGAGCGGCTTAACTGAACTGAACTGAAACAAAACTGAATTCATGATTTCTTTTGCCAGAAATGTTATTGGATAAACACACCTGTCAATTTCTAAGGTGTTCGTCTTTACAATGTTTAATACACAGCAGTGCCAAAGGATCTTGAGCTTTCACTTCCCATTTTTAAATTTTATCACCCTTGCAATCTTGGCAATGTAGGAAGACACATCAGCCATGAAACTAAATGAAAACATGTTACATATATGTGTGTGTGTATCAGATCAGATCAGTCGCTCAGTCGTGTCCAACTCTTTGCGTGTGCGTATACACATATATATACATATGTATATATAATTGTTCTATGTTTCCCAATAAACAGTTCATCTTCTCAAATGAGCAAAATGAAGGAAAGAGAGAAATGGTAGTCAAAAAGTGTGAAAGGCTATCCAAGTAGACTTACTCTGTGCTTATGGATTGAAGCAACTTTACTTTCACTTTTCACTTTCATGCATTGGAGAAGGAAATGGCAACCCACTCCAGGGTTCTTGCCTGGAGAATCCCAGGGACTGAGGAGCCTGGTGGGCTTCCGTCTATGGGGTCGCACAGAGTCAGGCACGACTGATGTGACTTAGCAGCAGCAGCAGCAGAGGAAATAATAATTTTCAGGGCTTTCAGGTATCCTATTCTAACCAGTAATTCTACTCTACTCACCAAGCATTTAGCATTTATTACTTAACAGATTTTTATAATTATTTTTTTCCCAAGTACACCATTCTCCAACCAGCTAATAATTTTACTTTATACTTTTTATTTAATTTTATTTATTTTTATTCTATTTTTTGTTGAAGTATAGTCGACTTACAATAATGTGTTAGTTTCAGGTGTAGAGCATATAGTTAACTAGGAAAAACAGAGAGATCATTAGAAGGGGATTTCTTTGTCTTCCACCAATCAACTGATAATTTACTAGTATCTCTAGACTACACTATTTGCTTTTCTTCTTGTCACTAGAAAGTCAGTCTTTGTACTCCATCTGCACTCTATATCAAACCAAAATTTTCACTTTCTCACCATCAACAATATTAGCACCCTGGATCCAGCCACTCTTAACCATTTCTTGGACTACTGTGGAAGATAACTTTTTTGTTATCTTATAAGCTAGCTGTCTTAACTCACTGATAACTCTCTTGTCCCCTAAAATGCACTTCTCCACAGAATCAAAAATAATCTCATTTAATGTATCCATCCATTGATGCATGTGTTTATTCATTAATCTACTCAACAAATATTTATTGAGTGCTTACTCTGTGTCAGGTACTATTTCAGGTACTGAGGATAATAAAACCACTAGCACATTGTGGTTATATGTTAGAGGATGAGAAATAGAATCACTAAATTCAATGTGTCATATATAACATATGTTATTTACAGCAATATGTGATATCTGTCCACACTTACATGTAAATCTACATCTGTATCTGTGCATGTATGACACAAAAAAAGTAAAGAAGGGAAAGAGGAGATATATATATATATATATATATATATATATATATATATATATATATATTTTGGTTTAAATTTTAGTTTGGATGTCCAGGAAAAGCTCTACAGAGAAAGTGATTTTTTATCTAAGGTCAGATGATAGGGAATTTATCTGAGATAAAAGTATCCTATGAATACTCTGGTTGCAGGGGGAGAGGCAAGGAGAACTTTTAAGAGGCTATTTATAGCAAGAATTATAATGGCTCTGTGGTCCAGAGTGGTGGTGATGAAAGTGACATGAATTGGTCAAATTCTGGAGATATTCTTGCTGAAATGATATGCATTATAGAGAGAGAGAAAGGAAAAGAAAGAAAATAAGAAAATCATGATTTTTAACCTGGTCATCAAAAGTATACAGTTGCCTTTAACTAAAATGAGAAAGACTACAGGAATGGCTGGTTCGGGAGAAAATATCAGTAACTCAATTCTGAACAGATTTAAACTATACTAGGGGTTCAGACAGCTGGGTATATAGATTTGGAGTTTCTGGGATAAATCAGGACTTGTGATGAACTTAATGTTTGGTCCCTTTTCTCCCAGTTCAAAGACTGAACTAAAATAAAGTATATAAGTGATTGTGCAATGATACATGGTAGAAATAAATCTGAATAAAATCAATTATGAAATAAAGTACAAAGAACAGCATTTATCCACTGAGTTGCCTTTCAACAATAACTGCTCCTTGCTTCTGAGACTTGTTGAACACTTCTTTCAATTTTTTAAGGATGACTTCAAGGAGAATCGCAAAGATGAAGTATATTAATGTTCTTGTCTTTATACTTTATCTAGCGTTTGACAGACTATATTTATGTCATCCTGTTTTAAATGATGGGGTCTTTCTCCTAAGGGCATGAAGCATGTACCAGTTATTCACACCTAACAGTTAGAACCGCCTTATAAAAGAACACTATTGTTATCTTTTAACTGGTGACCTAGAAAATTTTACCATAAATTTGAAAGATAACACTTACCTAGAATCATTATTTACATTTTGAAAAAAGAACATTAATTGAAAAAATAAGTTGGTCAAAATGAAGACAGATAAACAAACATGACCTCTAAGTACCAAAATCCAAGCTCAAAAATAAAAAGGGAAACATTTAAAAACTCAACTGCAAAAATCTTTCATTAATTACCTATTTTCAAATTCTTAGATATTTGAAAAATTTATAAATTAATTGTATATTGTCCTTTAGCTAATAATTTATCATTTTGTAAATATAAGGCAAAACTAACTTTTGGTTTCATTTTTATTTTTAAGCTTCAAGCCTCATTCTAGATGACAACTTTTGTCATTTCTATCTCTATGGTGTTAAAATTCAGAGGCATATCATCCAAGAGGCTGGCTAATGAGGAAGCACAAAATTTCCCCCGCCTAGATCAATGACAGCCTCTCTGCCTCCCACTAAATGAGGCCACCACATAACAGAATGAATACCTAGCAATGACAATTGGGTCACAAAAACAGAGCACCTATATAAAACTATTATATGGAAAAATGTGAAAAGCTGGCAAAGTTAGACATTTTTCATGCTACAACTAGAATGAACATTTGATTTTATAATGAGTGCTAATACAAAACAAAAATATGACCCAATTTGGTGAAGCTTTTTTTTTCATTAAAAGTGGAATATTTCTTGATTATGACATGAAAACGTCTTTGATGAAAAACAGTCTCTTTGTACATTCCTTGAAATGTCTATCTTCTCAAAATGCCATTTCTTTCATTAAATTACTAATTTGGCAACCATTGCTGTACCTTAGGCAAATAACTGTATGTCTGAGTCCAAATCACTTCTGTGAAATTGTTTCGAGAACTAAAGTGTGTGTGTGTGTGTGTGTGTGTGTGTGTGTGTGTGTACTCAGGTACTCAGTTGTGTCCAACTCTCTGTGGCCACATGGACTGTAACCCACTATGCTTCTCTGTCTGTGGAATTTTCTAGGCAAGAATACTGGACTAGGTTACCATTTCTTATTCTAGGGGATCTTCCCAACCTAGGAATCAAACCCATGTCTCTTGGGTCTCCAAAATTGTCAGACAGATTCTTTACCACTAGTGCCACTTGGGAAGCCTTTTTGAGAGCTAATAGAAAAAGCTAAACACCTAAATACATAAAAGTTATGATAAACCTAGGCAGCATATTAAAAAGCAGAGATATCACTTTGCCAACCACGGTCCACCTAGTCAAAGCTATGGTTTTTCCAGTAGTCATGAACAGAGTTGAGAGCTGGACTATAAAGAAGACTGAGAGCTGAAGAACTGATGCTTTCGAACTTGGTGTTGGAGAAGACTCTTGAGAGTCCCTTGAACAGCAAGATCAAACCAGTCTATCCTAGGGGAGATCAATCCTGAATATTCATTGGAAGGGATTGATGCTGAGGCTGAAGCTCCAATACTTTAGCCACCTGATGAGAAGAGCTGACTCACTGGAAAAGACCCTGATGGTGGAAAAGATTGAGAGCAGAAGGAGAAGGGGGCGACAGAGCATGAGATGGTCAATGGACATGAGTTTGGGTAAACTCTGAGAGATAGTGAAGGACAGGGAAGCCTAGCATGCTGCAGTCCATGGGGTCACAAAGAGTCTAGACATAATTTAGCAACTGAACAACAATAACAACAAAACACCCATATGTATATGTGCATTTGAGTGTGTGTGTTTGTGATTGATAACACCATAATGAACATAGTGTCTAGCATATAGTACAAGGTAAATAAATGCTAATCCCCATAAAGACTGTCTTTAACAGCTGGTAAAGATCAATTCATTTCCAAATATTTTTGTCTGAACTCAGACATGATCCAATTTTGGAACATCTGAGCTGTGAAACATGAGGCACTATATACTCCTTAAAATAAATTCCCTGAATCAATTTAAATTTATCATCAAGTGTTTATTGAAGGTCATTGGGGCTTATAATGCAGAGTAATTGAAGATTACTTATTTTGTAAGAGAATTCTGGTCAGTGGTGACTCCTAGACTCTTTTGCTCTATGTTTCACTATAATTTATGTTGCTGAAGCACAGTTCCTGAGCCAGACTACAACCTTTCCATGTGAATCATTAAAGACACTCAATGCTTAACTTAAACACATGATGAGATTGAACCTGCTAAAACATGATGGTGCACTCTCTAAATTGTTTTAGGAAACTGCTTAACAGAAATTATCCCCCAAATTCAACCTCAAACAGGATGAGCTAATCCTAGATTTAGGATGAGCAAATGTAAAGATTAGAAGAAAATATCTAGATATAAGCTATAAATCAAGAGAAATCAGACTATACTAAAAAAGAACATTAATGTTGATTTCATGGGTAGAAGTCAAATTCAAATTCTGGGTCCCTAAGTTCCACTTTGTTAAGTGAAATGTACTTTATGTACTTAAAATTTACACATTTTCTCCACAAATAATTTATTTTCACTTGTCCGAGATACTTCTACCAAATCACGAAAGGAACTGTTTAAAGAAAGTATTAACCTAGGAAAAAAAAAGATCAGGATGACGCTCAATACAGCAACATTAATATTGATCTATGTGGCTGAGTCTCTAAGAGAGCACAAGAATGTTTGGAAAATACTATTCATCACAATCAAAGCTATGGTTTTTTCCAGTAGTCATGTATGGTTGTGAGAGTTGGACCATAAAGAAGACTGAGCACTGAAAAATTGATGCTTTCAAACTGTGGTGCTGGTGAAGACTCCTGAGAGTCTCTTGGACAGCAAGGAGATCAAACCAGGCTATTCTAAAGGAAATCAACCCTGAACATTCATTGGAAGGACTGATGCTGAAGCTGAAGCTCCAATACTTTGGCCACCTGATTTAAAGAGCTGACTCATTGGAAAAGACCCTGATGCTGGGAAAGACTGAAGGCAAAAGAAGAGGGTGACAGAGAATGAGACAGTTGGATGGCATCATCAATTCAGTGATGAGCAAACTCCGAGAGACAGTGAAAGACAAGGAAGATTGTAATGCTGCAGTCCGTGGGGTTGCAAAGAGCAGGACACAACTTAACGACTGAATAACAAGAATAATAAGTTCTACAAAATGGAAACATGAGTAAACTAAGCAAGTAATACGTATTCTACTAGTAGAGGGATACAAGAATAAGTTAGATAACCTGGGCCCAGACTGTACTAGTCAAGTAGTCTGTGATTTATGTGCAGTTCATCAGAGAATGATAGATTAGCAGTAGCAATATTAGATAGATGGTTGTATATTGATCAAAATAGAATACTATCATAAAAGAATCTCTTGATGGATATTAGCATTTTTAATTGTTTAATGACTCTTAGAAAGATCATGAAGTATTTGGAAGAATCCACATTCTTTACAAAGTATGACACCCCATATATTCATCTTTCCATTTTTCTGGGCTCCAAAATCACTGCAGATGGTGACTGCAGCCATGCAATGAAAAGACGCTTACTCCTTGGAAGGAAAGTTATGACCAACCTAGATAGCATATTCAAAAGCAGAGACATTACTTTGCCAACAAAGGTTCGCCTAGTCAAGGCTGTGGTCTTTCCTGTGGTCATGTATGGATGTGAGAGCTGGACTGTGAAGAAGGCTGAGCGCCGAAGAAGTGATGCTTTTGAACTGTGGTGTTGGAGAAGACTCTTGAGAGTCCCTTGGACTGCAAGGAGATCCAACCGGTCCATTCTGAAGGAGATCAGCCCTGGGATTTCTTTGGAAGGAATGATGCTAAAGCTGAAACTCCAGTATTTTGGCCACCTCATGCAAAGAGTTGACTCATTGGAGAAGATCCTGATGCTAGGAGGGATTGGGGGCAGGAGGAGAAGGGGACGACAGAGGATGAGATGGCTGGATGGCATCACTGACTCGATGGATGTGAGTCTGAGTGACCTCTGGGAGTTGGTGATGGACAGGGAGGCCTGGCATGCTGCAGTTCATGGGGTCGCAGGGAGTCGGACATGACTGAGTGACTGATCTGATGTGAAGGATTTAAAGAAAGTAGATGTCAAAGAAAATTTAAAAATAAGCTACAAGGCTTAGAAGATATTGGAGATGGTTGCCTAATCCTTCAGAAGAGATATATATGATGATGATTTTCTGGGCAAAATTAAAACAAGACGATTCTATAAAAGACACTATTGCATTCAATTTAACAAATATTTAAAATCAGAAGGAAATGACAAATGCAAAGAAAGCAACACGCTTCTTTAGTAGTGTCATTTCCCTGAGACTGCATTTAAATAACACTCAACATTTCTGAGTTTAGATTCGGTTGTTTAAAGAATGATTAGACCTCTCTGGAACTGTCAGTAGCCCAGGAGGAGTTATCAAATTAAGAAGCATCAAACTAATCTTGCCATGGTGCTGACAAGCACTGGGTATCACAAAAACATACGCTATTTAGAGCAACACATTATCCACAGTTTACAGCAAAAAACAAAACTCATTTAACACAAAATCTGATTCATTATCCTTTTCCAGTTCTCCTAGTTTTTAATTTCTGCCTTGCTGTTTTGTTCTGACTAAATCTCAGTACATATTTTTCTTTTGAACCTCAATGCTCCACTTCATGTTTGACTCTCAAAGATATTCAACCAGTGTATTTTTGCTATTTTTGGTACCTTAAATCTTATTAAAGGTCTTAGGCTTTTTTTGACTAACACCAGTTTCCATTGGTCTTGTGAGTAAAATATGAACAATATTGGGTAAAATGTATGAATCTTTGGGAAAATAATTATACATATTCTTCAAAGTCAAGAAGTCATTTAAAAATAATAATACTTGACTTTGACATAGAGGGTAACCCACCATGTGAGTCTTGCTTTTAAAATACCATCAAAAGGAGCACGCAAAAAGTCAGTTAAAAATACATTTATGAGTGGTCAAATTGATATCATAATTAACTCACTAAACCTGATGAACTTAAGAATCCCTTTAAAGCATATTTACTGATGTTATAAATGGAATTCTAATCTGTCTTGCTATTTCATTGCTTTGAAAGTGGTATAAAAGACCCAAAAATTCTAACAAGCATTGATAATAGTCAGGAAAAGATGAGACATAATGAGTTATTTTTTTCCCCAAAAAGGGGACTCAAAAATGAACTACTCCGGAGCTATTTAATAAATTTGATTAAATTCCTTAAAAATTTACCCATTGTACTCAAGAATGAAATGCACATATTGCTTTCCTGACTTTAACATAATCTACCTTTGGCCCACATCTTTGAGCTTATTCATAGCTTCCATCTTCTCCTTCTTTCCACCCTGCTTCTTCCTCTTTATCTCTCTCTTCTTCCTAATTTTTTTCATTACATGATATTTTTGCCTAAGCATATATCACTGTCATTTACGAGTTTCTCCTTTATCTCTTCTCTTCTCTATTCTCCATGAAATAAAATGTCAGCTTCATAGGGACAACAGCTTCTGCTTTTCTCTTTTTTTTTTTTTCAGAGCCAAGAATAATTTCCTTACAAATTATGTAAACAGAAAATAATGTGTCAAAGGAAAAAATGCTCCCAATAGCCTTACAAACAGACTGTGGAATATTTCAGACTATGACAACCTTTAAGTAGGTTGATTTTTGAAAGTAAACTTTTTATTTAGAATAGTCTCTGATTTACAAAAACAAAATTACGAGTGAGAAAAGAATTCCCATGTACTCCCACCTAACTCCCCTGTTAGCATCTTATGTTAGTATCGTACATTTGTCACAACTAAATAGCCAACGTTAATATATTATGCTTCCTTGCTCATTCGTGTTCAACTCTTTGCGACCCTGTGGACTGTAGCCTGCCGGGCTCCTCTGTCCTTGGGGATTCTCCAGGCAAGAGTACTGGGCTGGGTTGCCATGCCCTCCTCCAGGGGATCTTCCCAAACCAGGGATTGAACTCAGGTCTTTTACATTGCAGGCGGATTCTTTACTGGTTGAGCCACCAGGGATTATTATTAACTAAAGTTCATACTTCACTCACATTTACTAAGTTTTACCTAATATCCTTCTTCTGTTTCGCATCATATTAAATTTAGTTACTGTGTCTTCTTTACCTTTTTGTGATAGTTTCTCAAACTTCCCTTTTTTCATGACCTTGAGAATTTTGAACATTACTGATCACCTGATCAAATTTTGCAAAATTTCCTTCAAGAAGAATTTGCCATTTTTCTCATGATCAGGCTGAAGTCTGAGTTTTTGTGAAGAAAACTACAGAGGTAAAGCTTATTCTCATAATATCATGCCAAAGGCATATGCTATCAACAAGACATCATTTTGCATATTGGCTTTGAGAGACTGGTGGAGGTAGTCCTTTTTAATTTCTCCATTATTTGATTACTGTTTTTCCTATCAATACAGTATACCTTGGAAGAAGGTAACTCTCCACAGATCATACTTATGAGGTAGGAGTCCAGTACTTTGGCCACCTCATGCAAAGAGCTGACTCCTTGAAAAAAACTCCGATGCTGGGAGGGATTGGGGGCAGGAGAAGGGGACGACAGAGGATGAGATGGCTGGATGGCATCACTGACTCGATGGATGTGAGTTTGAGTGAACTCCGGGAGTTGGTGATGGACAGGGAGGCCCGATGTGCTGTGATTCATGGGGTCGCAAAGAGTCAGACACAACTGAGCGACTGAACTGAACTGATGTATATAAAATATTAGAAATTCTATACAGCAGATATTTCTATTCTCCCCCATTTAGGCATTTATTCAATCATTTACTGTCATTTTTATCATTGGTATTTATCTATTTTGCAATATAGCTCATGTTATTAATTTTGTTGCTCAAATTGTTCCAGTGTGGCCATGGGGAGTTCTTTCAGGAGGCGTGTTGTTTATCTTTTCTATTAGTATTCTGAACCTACTTATTATAGGTAATGGAAATTCCCTATCTACCAAAATCCTCATCATGTGTATATAAATTTGAATTTTTTTCATCCTTTCAGACTGTTTTTTTAATTGCCATTGTATGTTTCAATTTATTG
Organism: Tragelaphus eurycerus; assembly: GCA_935064755.1. Classification (NCBI taxonomy): domain Eukaryota; kingdom Metazoa; phylum Chordata; class Mammalia; order Artiodactyla; family Bovidae; genus Tragelaphus; species Tragelaphus eurycerus. The sequence goes on from CAKXYN010000043.1 coordinate 13,453,060, forward strand.
TTGGAAGCAGAAGATGGTATTTAGAGATGGCATTTCAAAATGGTATTTCATCTTTATTTTTAAGTTTTATGTTTATCTGGCTAGTGCTGCACTGTGATTAGGTTTTGCTACAGCTGTAGGTTCTAGAAGCTTCAAATTCTTCTAGAATATTTGAGTTTTTAAAAAAATCTCCCAGTTACTGTTTTTACAGTGCTTGACAACTCCTTCAATAGAGTCTGTATCTTGCAACCCTGTGAACTTTAATCCTCTGTTAGTATCATTGTTACTGTTCAGTCACTCAGTTATGCCTGACTCTGCAATCCCATGGACTGCAGCACACCAGGCTTCCTTGCCAGAGTTTGCTCAAACCCATGTCCATTGAGTCAATGATGTCTTCCAACCATCTCATCCTCTGCCACCACCTTCTCCTGCCCTCAATCTTTCCCAGTATTAGAATCTTTTACAGTGAGTTGACTCTTTGTGTCAGCTGACCAAAGCATTGGAGCTTCTGCTTCAGCATCAGACCTGCCAATGAATATTCAGGGTTGATTTCTCTTAGGATTGACCACTTTGATCTCCTCGCTGTCCAAGGGACTCTCAAGAGTCTTCTCCAGTACCATAGTTCAAAAGCATCAACATTTCAGCTCTCAGCCTTCTTTATGGTCTAACTCTCACATCCGTACATGGTACAGGAAAAACCATAGTTTTGACTAGACAAACCTCTGTCAGCAAAGTAATTTCTCTGCTTTCTAATACTTGTCTAGGTTTGTCATACCTTTTCTTTCAAGGAGCAAGCATCTTTTAATTTCATGGCTGCAGTTATCATCTGCAGTGATTTTGGAGCCCCCACAAATAAAGTCTCTCATTGTTTTCATTTTTCCCCATCTATTTGCCATGAAGTGATGGGACCAGATGCTTTGATCTTAATTTTTTGAATACTGAGTTTTAAATCAGCTTTTTCACTCTCCTCTTTCACTTTCATCAAGAGGCTCTTTAGTTCCTCTTTACCTTCTGCCATTAGGATGGTGTCATCTGCATATCAATATTATTGATATTTTTCTCAGCTATCTTGATTCCAGCTTGTGCTTCATCCAGCCTGGCATTTCATATGATGTACTCTGTGCATAAGTTAAATAAACAGGGTGACATCATACAGCCTGGATGTATTCTTCTCCAATTTTGAACCAGTCTGTTGTTCCATGTCAAGTTCTAACTGTTGCTTCTTGACCTGTATAAGGGCTTGTCAGGAGGCAGGTAAGATTGTCTGATATTCCCGTATCTTTAAGAATTTCCCACAGGTTGATGTGATTCACACAAAGGCTTTTAGCATAGGTGATGAAGTAGGAGTAGATGTTTTTCTGGAATTCTCGTGTTTTTTTCTATGATCCAACAGATGTTGGCAATTTGATCTCTGGTTCCTCTGCCTTTTCTAAAGCTAACTTGTACATATGAAAGTTCATGATTCAAGAACTGTTGAATCCTAACTTGAAGGATTTTAAGCATTTCTTTGCTAGCATGTGAAATGAAAGCAATTGTGTGGCCATTTGAACATTCTTTGGCATTGCCTTTCTTTGTGATTGGAGTGAAAACTGACCTTTTCCAGTCCTGTGGCCACTGCTGAGTTTTCTAAATTTGCTGGCATATTGAGTCCAGCACTTTCACAGCATCATCTTTTAGGATGTGAAATAGCTCAGCTGGAATTCTATCACCTCCACAAGCTTTGTTCATAATAATGTTTCCTAAGGTCCACCTGACTTCACTCTCCAGGATGTCTGTCTCTAGGTGAGTAATCACACCATCATGGTTATACAGGTCATTAAGACTTTTCTTGTACAGTTCTTCTGTGCATTCTTGCCACTTCTTAATCTCTTCTGCTTCTGTTAGGTCCTTACCACTTGTGTCCTTTATTGTTCTCATCTTTGCATGAAATGTTCCCTTGGTATCTCTAATTTTATTGAAGCCATCTCTAATCTTTCCCATTCTATTGTTTCCTCTATTTCTTTGCGTTGTTCACTGAAGAAGGCTTTCTTATCTCTTCTTCCTATTCTCTGGAACTCTGCATTCAGGTGGATATATCTTTCCTTTTCTCCTTTGCCTTTAGCTTCTCTTCTTTTCTCAGCTATTTGTAAGGCCACATCGGACAACCATTTTGCTTTTTTTCATTTCCTCCTCTTGGGGATGGTTTTCATCACCACCTCCTATACAATGTTGGTGGCAGGAAGGCCTGGGAGAGCCTCAGTGCTTTATTATCTTATAACTGAATCTTAATTCTGTAGAGGGACTCTGTACCTGGATAGTGACCTTAACAAGTATATTTTAGCCTTTACATTTTCTTCTTCAGTGAGAAAGGCAAACTAGAAGGGGCTGGAGTTTCAGAAATGGCAGTCTCTCAGGTTAGATAAGGTTCTAGTAGAGCAGTTCCACCTTGAATCTTGGTCTTTATTATGGAGAATGCTCTAGAAGTATTAAACAGCTTTACTTTTCCCCTCCCCTTGCCACAGCCTCAAGGGCATAATTTTTGTGTTTTCATCCCCCAAACCAGGTGAGGTTTCTGGAGGTAAAAGAATGAAATGAATGGGTAAAGGCTGACTGAGACCACCCTCCCCACCCCCACCCCCACAAGTGTTTCTCACTTTTACATCAATCCACACTTGGCATCCAACAATTTGTCACTATGATTATTTAAATGTTCCTTCCAGTTTGTGACTACAGCAGCCAGGTGGCCAGAGTTGTTTCATGTCTTTGTCAACATCCCTCCAACCCCCAACAGGCAGCAGGAGTGACCTTCCTCATAACCTGCCAATACCCCCACCTCTAGCAAGTGAAAGTGAAAGTGAGTGAAGTCGCTCAGTCGTGGCCGACTCTTTGTGACCCCATGGACTGTAGCCTACCAGGCTCCTCTGTCCATGGGATTTTCCAAGCAATAGTACTGGAGTGGATTGCCATTTCCTTCTCCAGGGATCTTCCCAACCCAGAGCTCGAACCCAGGTCTTCTGCATTGTAGAGAGACGCTTTACCGTCTGAGCCACCAGGGAAGTCTACCTCTAGCAAGAGTTAACATAAATCTTTAAGTTAAAGGGTCCAGAGATAAGAAAGGAAGCTACAGACAAACAGACAACAAATCCAGTTGGACCAGCTGGGACCAAGAACTGACTCTGAGTCTTGTTATACACTAATTTTACTATATTAGCATATTAAGTGATACATCTACCAGTGGCCAGGACCAGACACTAAGGATCAATAAAAGGACAAAAAGGAGATGGCACCCACTCCCTTGAGAAAAGCCTTGCCCCCTCCCCAGTAGAGTAAAGCATCTGCCTCCACATCATTATCCTCACTCCTGCCCCCTTTGTCTTTACTTTAAAAACTAAATCAATCCTCACCAAGTGGGAGAATTTAATCTGTGAACTTAGTTCTGGGAGAGTTAATTCTTATGTAGGTTGATAAGAAGTCCAGGGTCCCTGAGGAAGAGGAAGGAGTCTGGGGCTCTCGAGGAAGAGAAAAGGACAAATTATTTTTTTTCTACATTGCTGCATCTAGTCACATAAGACTTTTTTTTTTTTTTTCTTTCAGCCCAGTGCTAATGATTACACAGCAAAACAACTCATCTTGCTCAAGGATATATTTTTCCTTAAATTCTGGAAAATGATTATATAACAATATATCCTGCTCAAGGACATGTTTCCCCTTCTTAAGAACCTTATGACTAATCCTGCCATTTTAAAAGACATGTTGTGGGAGGAGTCTGGTAAAATCTTTCTATTGTTAGTTCTAATCCTGTTACCTTAAAATGTAAATTGTGGGAGTGGGTCTGGTAAGATCTTTGCAACCTTGAGACATTCTTTTGATTTACTGTTAACAGCCAAGTGAAAAAGTATATAGTTCCCTTGCTAAAACTAGTGACAGGGCACACTCTGTCCCCCTTGTAGGTCTATGTCAGAAGATTTCTCTGTCCTTTTTTTACTGTAATAAAAATTCTGCCACGCAAAAGCTCTCAGTCATCAAGCCTGGTCCCTGATCCTGAAGCTAAATCTTTTTCAGAGATCATGAATCCAACATCATTCACCATAAGCTATCAGTTCCCATTTTTCCATTCTTTGATCACCTAATAAAGCTTGTGCTATATTAATCTCAGCTTTGGTTTTGTTATTTGCCTACTTAAAAGAGTGGCTTCCCTGGTGACTCTGACAGTAAAGAATCAGCCTGCTGTGCAGGAGACCCAGGTTTGATCCTTGAGTCAGAAAGATCCCCTGGAGAAGGGTTTGGCTGACTTCCCACTTCAGCATTCTTGCCTGTAGAATTCTATGGACAGTGGAACCTGGTGGGCTATAGTCCATGAGGTCACAAAGAGTTAGACATGACTGTGTGATTAACACTACTTAAAACAACTTTCTTCTACTGAAGTTGAGAACCTTGGTTAGGCTAGGACCAGAGTGGGGTCCTATGACAATTTGTTAAAGTTTCAGCCTAGATAAATCGATCTCAACTGTGATTCTGTGTTTGCCCCTGTCTCCAGATTTTAGGTGTGATTTGCCTTGGTGATCTTAGTTCTCTGATGCGTCCAAAAAAATACATTAATGTTCAGTTTGTTCACTTTTTTTCTCATCATAAGGATAAGAATGACAACTTCCAAAAATATATTTTGGAGTTGAAATCAGAAGTCTTGACTTTGTTTTGTAAGTTTTCTGTATTTCTGTTTTAGCTTTCTCCTCCCTTAAAGGAGACAGGAAGGCTGGTGCTGCTGGAGTTGGGAGTAATACCCTACCCCACCTGGGATCTGGTTTCAGAATTATATTCTATTCAAGTCCTTTCTACTAAAGTATATGGTTTTCGTTTGTTTTAATACATAAGTCTGGGTATTTAGCAATGTTTACTCTTTCTCTCCCTCTCCTGAAACCATAAGGAAATCTTTCTCATATTCTTCCTATGAAAAACTGATGGTGTTTCTGGATGAAAATCCCATATTAGTGTAAGGAATTTCTAAACCATGGCCCGAGAACTTTCTTACCCTTACACTAGTCCACAATCAGTTTTCAGAAATTCCTTAAAATTACCATTTATATGTTCCTCCAACAGTTTTTTGGTCCAGGATATCTCTATCCAATCTTTATTAACTACTTGGGTCCATCTGAAACAGGAAATAAGAGGGCAGGGCATGGCCTTTAAGAGAACAACATAGCCATGGGACATAATAAAGACTGGTTAGAAGCAAATGAGTCCACGATGGTGGAAAATTTGACTTCCAGTAGACCTTGAGCCTCAATATTTGCTCACTGTAATACATTAGCTAAATAATACACCCACAAGCGCCATGACAGTTCTGAAAAGTGAAAGTTGTTCAGTCATGTCTGACTCCTTGAGACTCCTTGAACTATATAGTTCATGGAATTCTCTGGGCCAGAATACTGGAGTGGGTAGCCATTCCCTTCTCCAGGGGATCTTCCCAACCCAGGGATAGAACCCAGGTCCCCCACATTGCAGATGGATTCTTTACCAGTTGAGCCACTGGGGAAATCCATGACAGTTCTGAGGCTAATTCTAAATGGTCAAAGAGTGGGCAATGGCCCAATTCCTAGGAATCTCTGCCCCTTGCCTAAAATAATCAGAATAATCTTCTCACTCATCATCCTATGATACCCAGCCCATAAAAATTAACCTCACCATATTCTGCAGCTCTCTCTCACCTTCTGAGATCACCCACACTCTGTCTTAGATCTGTTTTTCTGTAAATAAATTCATTTCTTATCTATCATTTTGTCTCTGAAATCTTTCACAATGAAGCAAGAGGCTTAACACATCTGTCTCTCCAAATTTCAGGATATTGGTTTGCCCTCTCCCCTCAGTCCTCTCCTGTATCCAAGAAAAGTCATTTATCTAAGAAACGTCATTGATACACAGTTTTCCTATCTTTTTTCTTGTTGCAGTGTTGGGAGTAAGAATTTCTTAGGACTTTTGATGTTAGAGCTAAAACCAGAATTCTAAGGTTGATTTTTCAATTTGGTTCTCAGTCACTTAGTATAAACAAGCACATGGGTGTTGTAGGGCCATCCATATAGTTAACTTTATGCATTTTTATATTTTTTGTGTACTTTCCACTCTGTTTTTATACATATCAATGATGCTTTGTGGTCTTTAGCTCAGTTACTTTAGCGTTTGCTTATTCTCTCCTTCCCTGCTCACGAGGAAACACTAATCTATAATTGATAACCTCATTTCATCAGTCTACAGCAAATTTTATAGATGAGAAAATTTAAGACCTAGAAATATTCAGTAATTTTCCAAGATTACCCATCTAATTTATGACTTAGAACTGAAAAAAAAAAGAAGAAAAAAATATTCCCTAATTTTCTTTAAAATCTTATCATATAAAACATATGTCTCCAAGAATAGACTATAAATTGATTACCTCTAAATTATTGGAATCTTTCACAATGTATGCAACCACATTCAAGATTTGGGTTCATTAAAGTTTGTAGGTAATAGTAGAAAACCTAAGTAAAGCAATATAGAAATATAGGCTTATTATCTCACAAAAGGAGAGGTGTGGATGAAGGCAGTACAGTGGCTCAAAGGTGCTATCAAGAACCCAAACTCTGTAGCTATTACTCTGTCAGTCTTAGCATTTAAGTCTATCCTCAAGTCAGTAAATTTTTAATGCATAAGTGGTCTTTGAGTTTTACATCTGAGTTACAAAGAATACATGGAAATGGCGAAGAACAAAAAGTGAGATTGCATCTTTTAATTCATGTGATTTTATATTCATAGATCAGAAGTGAAATGATGTCTTACAAATGCAAGGGAGAGTAAAAGCCAAGTATTTTGATTTTGACCAGTTATAGTAAACAGAGGGGAAAGGGAGATAGGTATTGAGCCAACAACTTCTACATCCTATAAAGGTGTCTGAGAAATGTTTCTTGCACATGGAAACACACTGTCACTATTTTACCTCTATCTTCTCCATATGGTTTTTTTATGAAAGGATGTTGCATTGCTGTCGTTAGCTTCACACTCCTCTCCATTCTCTTTGCATGGTCGTAGAGCTGAGATGGTGCAAATCACATTTTCTTGCCAGTTGTTCTGTTTGGCTTTGTCAGTGGGACAGTGCTAGAGGGAAATGAAGACGCTCAAAGGGGGAGTCCCTGCTTTCTGTTTTGCTTCCTATGAACATCAGTACTGTTCTTCTTTCCTGTGTTAACACCTGGATCCATTTTTCAGGATATTTTTTTCTCCATATTTTAGAACCAGCCTCATCACACCCTGCAAGGATGCCAGCAGCAGCTGGCTGATATCCAACTTGGTTGAACTTCTTGTACAAAATGCTGTGGCCCTACCTAGCACCAGGAGGACAACAACTCTTCTCTAGATTGGAATCCCAACTCTGAAGGACTCCTCCTCTAAATCTTTAAGTCTTTACAAGCTAGTATCTTCCTTCTGTTCTCTAACTCTAAAGATAAAGGCTGCCTTCTGCAGTTACACTTTGGTGTTGACAATGTTTGCTCCTCAATGCTGGTAAACGATTTGCATTAAACTCTCTTTTATATTCCTAACTCAAATAAAAATTGATACCAGGAGGGCCCCAAGACCCAGACAATCAATGATAGGCTTTTTGTAATTGGTTTGACTGTAGTCTTGGACTTAACAGGAAATTGAGCTTTTTGAAAATGAGAAAGAGGACAAAAAGGAACCAGGTCATGCAATGACATCATAATTAAATTATCATCTCTGGCTGATGGTGATAACATCCTTACTGAAACAAGTTCCTTGAGGGACCAAGAAACTATTATGCTTTTAACTACTTTGGTAGAAACGACTACAAGGACAGCAGAATGAGATACGTCTTTTGATTGTCCTAAAACTCTAAGTGAGAAAAATAAAAAGAGTAGTGACAGGGAAAGCCATTCAGTCGTGTCCAACTCTTTGCAAAGTTGTGGACTGGGATTCTCCAGGCCCAAAATACTGGAGTGGGTAGCCATTCTCTTCTCCAGGAGATCTTCCCAACCCAGCGATTGAACCCAGGTCTCCCACACTGCAGGAGGACTCTTTACCAGCTAAGCCACCAGGGAAGTAAGCTCAGGTCTTCAAACTCTCAGCTGCAGTCTTGGTCAGGAAACTAGAAATTTTCTATGGTGGCTTTAAGGGGATCTCTTAGTTAGAGAGCCTGAAGGCCAATCTCATCAAAACTGTAACTGTGTGTATTATGTAAGATGATTTCTGTGGTGGATGTGGTGATGTGCTATCCAAATCTCTCCTAAGGAATGGAGACCTGATTCTCCCAGCAGCAGTAAGTGCTAGAGGAGGGGACCCCAGCTGTAGCATTCTCTTGGAGAACACCTTGACTGAAGGAAAATGCCTTTCCCAAGGTCAAGCCTTATTCCAGAGACATTCCACCTCTCCAGGGACTGACTGATGATGTAGTATAAAAACCAGGTCATCTTATCTCCAATTGGTATAAAACTGAAGAGATATCCTAGCATCAAAGCTCCTCATAGGTTAACTGAGGCACAGTCTGGCTTCTTTCCACTATTTCCCACAAATGTTGATGCCACAAGCATTCTGTAATAACTACTGCATGGTGATCCCCTTTTGAAAATTTGCTTCCCATGTAATTCAACTGATGACCAATTCATAGCTTTACTAATCCCCTAATGTAAAAACAAGGTAAAAAGGAATTGACTGGGGAAGTTTTGAAACTATCGTATTTGGAATAAGAACATCCAGACGAACTTAGATGAAACTGATAATGCCGAACTCCTGGGTCTCCTGAGCTCCCTTCTAACTAGAAGCATACCACCTTCCTGTGTCTGAGTATATTGGTCTTTTCTTCTTTTGATATTCTGCAATAATCTGTGGCGGTTATCTTGTAAGGAGATACCTACTCTCTTCCGAAGTCAACATAAATTAATTCCTGCCACTAGATTCTTACCTAGAGTTAGATTTAAGTATGTTCCAGGACAGGGAAGAATACAAATTCTGACTCTAGAAGAAATAGTTTGTATCCAAAAATAATTAAAATATTTCTTCTAAGGTATTATATTGTCACAAAATATACAGTATGATACAAATCACATTGGCTAGATGTGGGGAGAGTTTCTAAGAGTCCAAGGAACATAGAATATTTACTTTGAATTGGACCAAATTTGTTCATGATTGCACTGACCAGAGATTCTGGGTTTTGTGTGTTAGATTATATAGATGGAAGTTTGAAAATGTACATGGACAGCAAGAGATGCCACCATAGAGGTTATCCACGATGCCAAAGGTGCTGTGGAATGACAGAGACCGAGTGTCAGTGAGCCCATCGGTACCACTGGCTCAGCTGTCACATTTGTCGTCATGGGCAGCAGAGACAAAGTGGTCATCAGAATACCTTGAGTCACTGAGATGTTTAGCCATAACTAATCAATTACAGTGTCATTAGGAATGAAAAATGGGCATTTTTTAAAGTATTAACTTGATGTGTTCATTAACTTCTCATTGCTGCTTTAACAAATTATCACAGACTTGGTGACTTTAAGCAATTCATATGTATTTTATTAGAGTCAAGAAAGTCAGAAGTAAGGTGGTAGGTGTTGCAAGAGGGCATCAGAGGGCAGACACATTGAAACCATACTCACAGAAAACTAGTCAATCTAACCACACTAGGACCACAGCCTTGTCTAACTCAATGAAACTAAGCCATGCCAGTGGGGCAACCCAAGATGGGCAGGTCATGGTGGAGAGATTTGACAGCATGTGGTCCACTGGAGAAGGGAATGGCAAACCACTTCAGTATTCTTGCCTTGAGAACCCCATGAACAGAAGGAAAAGGCAAATTGATAGGATAATGAAAGAGAAACTCCCCAGGTCAGTAGGTGCCCAATATACTACTGGAGATCAGTAGAGAAATAACTCCAGAAAGAATGAAGGGATGGAGCCAAAGCAAAAAGAATACCCAGCTGTGGATGTGACTCGTGATAGAAGTAAGGTCCGATGCTGTAAAGAGCAATATTGCATAGGAACCTGGAATGTCAGGTCCATGAATCCAGGCAAATTGGAAGTAGTCAAACAGGAGATGGCAAGAGTGAATGTCGACATTCTAGGAATCAGCAAACTCAAATGGACTGGAATGGGTGAATTTAACTCAGATGACCATTATATCTACTACTGTGGGCAGGAATCCCTTAGAAGAAATGGAGTAGCCATCATGGTCAACAAAAGAGTCCAAAATGCAGTACTTGGATGAAATCTCAAAAATGACAGAATGATCTCAGTTTGTTTCCAAGGTGAACCATTCAATGTCATAGTAATCCAAGTCTATGCCCCAAGCAGTAATGCTGAAGAAGCTGAAGTTGAACGTTTCTATGAAGACCTACAAGACCTTTTAGAACTAACACCCAAAAAAGATGTCCTTTACATTATAGGGGACTGGAATGCAAAAGTAGGAAGTCAAGAAACACCTGGGGTAACAGGCAAATTTGGCCTTGGAATACAGAATGAAGCAGGGCAAAGACTAATAGAGGTTTGCCAAGAAAATGTACTGGTCATAGCAAATACCCTCTTCCAACAACACAAGAGAAGACTCTATACATGGACATCACCAGATGGTCAACACCGAAATCAGATCGATTATATTCTTTGCAGCCAAAGATGGAGAAGCTCTATACAATCAGCAAAAACAAGACCAGGAGCTGACTGTGGCTCAGACCATGAACTCCTTATTGCCAAATTCAGACTTAAATTGAAGAAAGTAGGGAAAACCACTAGACCATTCAGGTATGACCTAAAACAAATCCCTTATGATTATACAGTAGAAGTGAGAAACAAAAGATCTGATATATAGAGTGCTGATGAACTACGGACTGAGGTTCCTGACATTGTACAGGAGACAGGGATCAAGACCATCCCCATGGAAAAGAAATGCAAAAAAGCAAAATGGCTGTCTGGGGAGGCCTTACAAATAGCTGTGAAAAGAAGAGAAACAAAAAGCAAAGGAGAAGAGGAAAGATATAAACATCTGAATGCAGAGTTCCAAAGAATAGCAAGAAGCTATAAGAAAGCCTTCCTCAGTGACCAATGCAAAGAAATAGAGGAAAACAACAGAATGGCAAAGACTAGGGATCTCCTCAAGAAAATCAGAGATACCAAAGGAACATTTCATGTAAAGATGGGCTCGATAAAGGACAGAAATGGTATGGATCTAACAGAAGCAGAAGACATTAAGAAGAAGTGGCAAGAATACACAGAAGAACTGTACCAAAAAAGATCTTCATGACCCAGATAACCACAATGGTGTGATCACTGACCTAGAGCCAGACATCCTGGAATGTGAAGTCAAGTGGGCCTTAGAAAGCATCACTACGAATAAAGCTAGTGGAGGCGATGGGATTCCAGTTGAGCTATTTCAAATCCTGAAAGATGATGCTGTGAAAGTGCTGCACTCAATATGCCAGCACATTTGGAAAACTCAGCAGTGGCCACAGGACTGGAAAAGGTCAGTTTTCACTCCAATCCCAAACAAAGGCAATGCCAAAGAGTGCTCAAACTACAACACAATTGCACTCATCTCACACGTTAGTAAAGTAATGCTCCAGAATCTCCAAGCCAGGCTTCAGCAATATGTGAACCGTGAACTTCCTGATGTTCAATCTGGTTTTAGAAAAGGCAGAGGAACCAGAGACCAAATTGCCAACATCCACTGGATCATGGAAAAAGCAAGAGAGTTCCAGAAAAGCATCTATTTCTGCTTTATTGACTATGCCAAAGCCTTTGACTGTGTGGATCACAATAAACTGTGGAAAATTCTGAAAGAGATGGGAATACTAGACCACCTGATCTGCCTCTTGAGAAATTTGTATGCAGGTCAGGAAGCAATAGTTAGGACTGGACATGGAACAACAGACTGTTTCCAAATAGGAAAAGGAGTATGTCAAGGCTGTATATTGTCACCCTGTTTACTTAACTTATATGCAGAGTATATCATGAGAAACGCTAGACTGGAAGAAACACAGCTGGAATCAAGATTGCTGGGAGCAATATCAATAACCTCAGATATGTAGATGACACCACCCTTATGGCAGAAAGTGAAGAGGAACTAAAAGGCCTCTTGATGAAAGTGAAAGTGGAGAGTGAAAAAGTTGGCTTAAAGCTCAACATTCAGAAAACGAAGATAATGGCATCTGGTCCCATCACTTCATGGGAAATAGATGGAGAAACAGTGGAAGCAGTGTCAGACTTTTTTTTCTGGGCTCCAAAATCACTGCAGATGGTGACTGCAGCCATGAAATTAAAAGACGCTTACTCCTTGGAAGGAAAGTTATGACCAACCTACATAGCATATTCAAAAGCAGGGACATTACTTTGCCAACAAAGATTCATCTAGTCAAGATTATGGTTTTTCCAGTGGTCATGTATGGATGTGAGAGTTGGACTGTGAAGAAGGCTGAGCGCCAAAGAATTGATGCTTTTGAACTGTGGTGTTGGAGAAGACTCTTGAGAGTCCCTTGGACTGCAAGAAGATCCAACCAGTCCATTCTGAAGGAGATCAGCCCTGGGATTTCTTTGGAGGGAATGATGCTAAAGCTGAAACTCCAGTATTTTGGCCACCTCATGTGAAGAGTTGACTCATTGGAGAAGACTCTGATGCTGGGAGGGATTGAGGGCAGGAGGAGAAGGGGACGACAGAGGATGAGATGGCTGGATGGCATCACTGACTCGATGGACGTGAGTCTGAGTGACCTCCGGGAGTTGGTGATGGACAGGGAGGCCTGGCGTGCTGCAATCATGGGGTCGCAAAGAGTCGGACACGACTAAGTGACTGATCTGATCTGATCTTGTATTTTTGGTAGGGGCTCTAGAGAAGAATCTGTTCCCCAACTTTTCCAATTTCAACAGTCCACCTATAGTGTCCCTCATGACCCCTTCCTCCATCTTCAAGCCCAGAAGCATAGGTTCTTTGAATCTCTCTCTCCCTCTGCCCACCGCCCACCCCCTTACCCCCGCCACTGTCTCTGATCTCTGCTTCCACCATCACATTACATCCCCTCTCTTTCTGCTTTCATGGTCACATGTCCTCCTTTGACTCTGTTCTGTCTCCTTGGATTTGCCCAGATATTTCAGAATAATTTGCCTATCTCAACATTCTTAATCTAATCACATATACAAAGTCCCTTTTGCCAGATAAGGTAATATAATCCTGGGTTCAAGGGATTTTAGGACACAAAAATTTTGTAGAGAGGGTGTCATTTAGTTAACAAGATTCAATACAGAGACTTATGTCTGTCCCAAATGCAAAATACATTCACTTCATCATAATATTCCCCAAATGATCAACTTCAAGTCTAAGAGCTTCAACTTAAAGTTTACAATCGCATCTAAATATCATTAACCCCTATGTTTCAACGACTAGACCATCAAAATCAGGTGAGGATGAGAATCAAGCAGGATCCAAGCACAGGAAAATTTCTTCTGGATCTTTAAAGCTGTAAAGCTAGAGGAGTTATCTGTTCCAAATGAAAAGGCTAAATAGACATAAGATAAAAATTATAAACATTTCTGTTTAAAGGGAGAAAGTGAAAGGACAAAAGGAGTCATCATTCTCAAACAATTTTGAAATCCAGCCAGGCAAACTCTATTAAGCTTCAAAGTTTGAGAATAATCTTTTTTGAATCAGGGCTCCCCCATCTGGGTCTGAGAGTCCCATTTCAGAGTCATTTTCTCTATTTAGTGAGGGATAGTAGATGTTTGAAGCTGCCTATAGAACACTGTGAGTCTTGCTTCTTTTCTTTTTGTTTTCTCTTCATCCCTTTCACTTTAACCTGGCAACATTACTGTTGTTAGAAGATTCTTAAGAACTCTGAGTCTCCCATGTATGTCATGGGATTCATCCTAGTAGACACAAGGATCCTCCACAGATCATTCCTGAATAATTTCATCTCTATCACTGACTTCTGCTGAGACAGCTTTGGGGATCCCTGGATCACATGCCTAAACTCTTTAAAAAGCCATCTCTGTGATTGAATGCTTTGACCTATTGATTCTTCTGAGGCACTAAGCAAGGAATTTTTCATCTACACACTTGCCTTTCTCTGAAGAAAACACTCTTCTAACAGTGAATCTTTTAATTTTCATATCTTTGGCAATCTGTAGAGGCTAAGAATTTCCCAAATCATTGAGTGCAGTTTATCACTTAACAGTTTTTCCCTCTATTTCTTGTCTATAAGCACCAAGAATAATTTAGAACATTTCTTCAACATTCTACATATAAATCTTCTTACCTAAATATCCAAGGTAATCACTAACACATTTTGTTTTTCACATAACCGTAGGACACAATTCTGCTGAGCTTTCTGCTACTATATAGCCATAAACTTCTTTCTTCTAGTTCTCATGGCATGGTCTCCATTTACTGTTGAATGTCTACATTTCAAACAATAGTGTATTTACGACAATTTCGACCTACCACAATATATAGAAGCATTTATCAATCTGAAAGCCAAATGGAGATTTCTGGCTTTTAACTCAGATCGCAGCCATAATTAACCTTGCCTAAAGAGTGTGGTCCATTGAGAAAAGCCCTTCAAAAGTGTTGCAACATTGTACTTTAAAGCTTCCCCCAGGAATTCTCTGAAGGGAATTGTAGCCATTTACTGAGTTGACATGACAAGGAATTGAAAGAACTTAAACTGATACTAAATGAGACAAAGCCTTGCAAACCCAAGATGCCATGCTGGCACCCTGGTCAATATATGGTCTTCTGGCAGCCAGGCAATAGAGTTTCATGACCACATTTAAGTCACAGCGGGTCTACAGACTCATCCTGTAGTTATTTTCTCAGTTGCTAAGTGCATAATTGAATTTCCATGTACCTTATACTTTCCTCTCAGTACAAGATGAAAATCTAACAGCAGGTCCCAATTCTACTTGATATAATGAAGCCATAAGTCAGGGAGAGGTATTCAATGGCAAGAATAATAATAAAGAATCGATTTTTTTTTTCAACACTGTCAGTAACTTAATTTGGATATGAAATTAAGTAGCTCTTTTAAAAGCACAATGAAAACCATAAATGCTGCTAGGAAGAAACACAGCTTCTATATCAAGGGCCTTTTCACTGACCTTCAATAAAACAAAGAAACATCATACCAATAAAAGACTATGGAGAATTCTCAGGAAAACCTTTCTTTTTCAACTGAGGCAACTGTTGGTATGTGTGGAAAAGAAAATTGTCTCGGATAAAATACCTTGTGCACTACAAAGCAGGGGCTTTAATATCATATTTTGATCTAACACAATGGAGGGTCTATTTTTCATTATTGTGTCCTCAGCACTCAGTCTGTGGAATAAAGTGGTACACTAGCTTGAATCAATTATCCACATCTCAATTCTCTTCCATCATACTATATTGCCCTTTATACCTTTATATTAGAATATTTTTTCCTGTATTTTCTCCTTTTCTTTGATTTACAATTCAGCCCCAAAACCACTAGGGAGTCTGAATAAGATAAGTGTTCAAACCAAGGCAGGAATAGAAAGCCAAGTGTTGGACCATGATCAAGTGTGGAAGGTGTCCTCAAGTAGAGAGGGGTGAGGGGGCAAAGTATTGGTGAACAGGGCAGGATAAGGAATGCTTTTGTGCAGGAGAAAGACCAGCATGGGATGTTAGAAAAAGAGTCTGATAAGATGTAGGATGCTTAGTTACTTTTTAAAAAAAGGAATGCTGTCAAAACATGCTTACTAAGTACAAAAAGTAATTTTAAAGTGGAGAAGCCTGACAGAGAGCCCCTTCATCAAGTGAGCAAAGTGAACATCAACTGCAATGAGAAAAAACAAAATTATGTGCACTCTTACAGAATGTAATGAGAATACACACCATTAGCTGAGGTCTTCCTCCAAAAGATGAAATAACCAAATCTTAGAAGACAACATCAGACAAGACTTAAATTGAGAAATTTACTATAAAATAAGTGATCTGTAATCAATCACAAAACAAGGAATGAGGTGTCTGTATTGAAGGAGATAAAGGAGGCATGGCAACTCAGTACAATGTTACTTAGAATTATATGTTTTTCCTATAAAGGATATCATTGGAACACTTGGTAAAACTTTAATAGAGAGGTATTATATATCCTACTGTATAATGCTCTGATGAAGAATAAATGAAAAAGCTATCATTTAGGTCAGAGACTAAACCCTCTATCAGTGTAAAATATATGCAGTCTAGTTTTGTTCATTTGTTTGTATATGGTATAGACTGAATATTTGTCCCTACCCAAGATTCATATCCAAGAAAACATACTCCCCAATGTGTTAGTGTTTGGAAGTAATTAGGTCATAAAAGTGGAGCCCTCATGGATGAGATTAGTGCCTTTATAAAACAGACTCCAGAGAGTCTTTTTTCCCCTTCTACAATGTGAGGTAAAACAGCAAGGAGGAGGCCATCTCTGAACCAGGAAGCAGGTTCTCACCAGACACTGAATATGTTGATGCCTTGATCTTGGACCCCTTAACCTCTAGAACTGTGAGAAATAAAGTTATGTTGTTTCTAACCCAGGTTATGATATTTTTGTTGTAGCAACCTGAATGTACTAAGTCAATGTGTATTTTTCTAAATTCTATGATTCTTTTATTAACCATGGATTTTTCTTTCTTCACCACACACATGAGGGGAGAACAGCCTCCACACTGGCCCCAACACTCTCTAAACCCTCTACATGAAAGAAGGACCAACCTAATTGCAGAGATGGGGGCAAAGCTGTAGTTTGGCCCCACACTCCAAGTAGAAATCTATCTCTAAGGATTGAGACGTTATGAGTCAGAACTCTGTGTGGTGAACTGGATATACGTCTGAATTTAGGAAGACAAAGACAATTTCCAGTTGAGTCCAGACCTTGCCACCATCTTAAATCCAGGTCTATTATTTAATAAAACAGATATTAACATTTAATGTTCTTTAGACTCCAGTATATATATTTCAGTGAGCTTCATAATGCAGAAGGAAAGAGGGATTTTATTCAAGGTCATTCTGAAAATGCCCAGTTTATCATCATGAAACAAAAACTTCCTACAAAAGAGAAGGAGGTACTTGAGGTTCAATAATAGAGATTAAAGTTTCTGGAGCAGATCTGACTTCAGTCATCTTACATATTCTTATGAAGGTCTTTGAATTTGATATGTTGTTGCAGGTATTACTGTGGCTGGTGTTGATATCCATACAAATTTGTTCAATGATGATAAGCAAATCTCTTTAGTTCTTGTATTAATTTGCTAGGACTGCTATAACAAAGTACCACAAACTAGGTTTCTTAAGTAACAGCTTAAATGTATTGCCTCACATATCTGGGGGTAAGCAATCTGAGATAAGCATTTTGATGAGGTTACCGCCCCTCTGAGGGCTGTAAGGAAGAATCTATTCATTGCCTCTCCCCTAACTTCTAATGGGCTACTGATAATCTTTGTCATTCTTTGACCAGCAGATACATCACCTCAGTTTCTGCTTTTATCTTTTTATGGTGTTATCCATGTTTGTGTCTGTGTCCAGTTATTTTTCTTTTTATAAGGACGCTGGTATAATTGGATTAGGGGCCGACTCTACTCCTGTATGATTACATCTATAGGATGTAATCATATGACCCTATTTCCTAATAGGAAATCCTAATGACCCCATTTCCTAATAAAGTCACTTTTTGAGGCAGTGGAGCTTAGGACTTCAATATATATACCGGGGCCAACCCTTAACAGTACTATTCTGTCAAGAATTAAAATGCTAAGCAAATCCTGGATACAACTGAATTTGAGTCCAACTGTGGGTTCATCCCGAGGAAGGCAATGGCACCCCACCCCAGTACTTTTGCCTGGAAAATCCAATGGACGGAGGATCCTGGTAGGCTCCAGTCCATGGGGTCGCTAAGAGTCGGACACAACTGAGCAACTTCACTTTCATTTTTCACTTTCATGCATTGGAGAAGGAAATGGCAACCCACTCCAGTGTTCTTGCCTGGAGAATCCCAGGGACGGGGGAGCCTAGTGAGCTTCCGTCTATGGGGTTGCACAGAGTCGGACACGACTGAAGCGACTTAGCAGCAGCAGCAGCAGTGGGTTCATCCCACAGTGAAAACAGATTTTATTCATGATCAAAAATGGGCTTCTTATTTTACTTGAAAATGAAATTTTCTTGGGTTTAGTTACGAAGTTTTAAATACTACAAAGGCTAAAATGTATATCTTAAAGATAGATTTTTTAAAGTGTGTGCCTATTTCTATTAATGTGGTTTGCTCACAGAGTCACCTCAAAGAGAACTCAGATTGGTTTTGTAAGACAGGTATTTTTTTAAGTCAGTATGAAAATAGTAAGGCAATAAGTGATATAAAAAGAGGAGAAGAGGGTAGGCCTTTTAAAATTATTACTGGTTTACAATTGCTACTATTAAGAGATAACCATGAAAGTTGGTCATTTAACCCAACAAGTTTATTAGTTTACAGTCTGTAGGTCTCCGTGGACTAAATTCAAGGGTTCTAGGGAGTGGTATCTGATTCTGAATACTCTGCTGCTGCTGCTGCTGCTGCTGCTAAGTCGCTTCAGTCGTGTCCGACTCTGTGCGACCCCATAGACAGAAGCCCACCAGGCTCCCCCGTCCCTGGGATTCTCCAGGCAAGAATACTGGAGTGGGTTGCCATGTCCTTCTCCAATGCATGAAAATGAAAAGTGAAAGTGAAGTCGCTCAGTCGTGTCCGACTCTTAGCGACCCCACAGACTGGAGCCTACCAGGATCCTCCATCCATGGGATTTTCCAGGCAAAAGTACTGGGGTGGGGTGCCGGGACATCCGTTTCCTGTTTCCATTTTCTTGAGAACTATCCACATTCCTTAGCTTCTGGCCTCCTTCCTTCATCTCAGCCTCAATAATGTTACACCTTTCTCACCAATGTTTCATCACATCTCTCTATATATGTTCTTTTGCAATACTCCTCCACTTTTAAAGACCCTTGTCTTTAAAGGCTCATATGGATAACCCAAGGTAACCTCTTCTTTATAAAGTATGCAGATAGGTAACCTTAATTCCATTTGTCATGTAGCATAATACATTTCTAAGAACTAGAACTTGAACATCTTTCTAAACTCTGTCTATATCTCTATCTTTATAGCTTCCCACTCTCTTTCCCTCTCTCTCTCTCTCTCTCTGCTTCCTTGTATAAGCCTAACAAGCACAGGTTGCTCACACTCTCTTGCTGGAAGTAGAACCCACAAAGGATTGCTCCCTCACCATCCTGTTGGGAAATGTGAAGGGTACTTTTATGCAGGGGATCTGGCTAAGTGGGGCATCCTAGGATAGTTAAAAAGAGTAGAAATTCATGACCATCCAATGAGTGTGCATATGGGAAAGGTAACCTAGGAGTCTTAAAACTCCCTCAACTTCTGTATGGTGGATGAAAGTGTGTGGCTTGTCAAGGCATTCTCTGAGGGAGCAAGTAGCGTAACAACAAAACAAATTTAGGATGATCTTCCAGTACCAAATCCAAAGGAAGATACAAATGACATAGCAACAAGTACCTATGACAGAAGCTCAGCGAAGGAAAACAGCAAAGTGGGTGTCCTCAAGCTTTGAACAAAAACAAAGAGTCATCTGAATGTACAGAAGTTTTAGATCTTAGCAGAATATACCAAAGGAACTTCAGGATGGGACCAGCAATGTCTTAGCAATCACCACCCAGTGGACATCCAAGGAACTGTGCAGGGCCAAGTATGGCATTGCATGCAATTTTTACAGTTGATTAGTTTAAAAGAGTTATACACTATACTATGATCAGGGTATCAGGAAAAGTTAAAAAAAATATGTATGAAGATATTTTTAAAACATTAAACTATGATTTAAAACTGAGGAGTCTTGCTAGATTTTACATTAGAGATTGGTTATAAATTCCTCTTTAAGAGTAATGTACTCTTTTAAGACTTTTCTCATCAGCAAAAGTCAACTTATCTGAGTCAGTTTCATCTTTAGATTACCTTGTATAAGTCTCGAAAGGCAAGTAGCCTAGGGCATAGTGAACTTCAATCCATAGCAAACAGCTCCCTTTTATTCCATTGCACCTTTCACTTTTTTCTTTGTAAAATTAATCACTTCTATGTACAGGGAGTTTGGGTAAACTTGGACCTGTGGGCTATAAAGATTGTCTAGAAGTAGTTAGGAGATAGATGGTTAATATGGATTCAAACCTTTTTCACTTTTTACTCAGGAAAGAAAAATCGAAGAACAGGTATTTGACATAGTCACAACATGATCATTGAAAAAAATAGACCATTGTGAAGACAGTACAAGGATCTATTACAGAAGGATATTTTCTATAATGTCTCTTTACGACTTATCCTGTTCATACAAATTTGCTAATGTTTTCGATATGTTTCTCTGTACCTACCACCCATCAAGAAAAAGTTAGGTTTGGTAATCATCAAGCTAATTGGTCAAAAGGACTGGACCATGAGGTGTACGAGGACCCAAGGAATACTCAGAGTTCAAAATGGTCAAAATGAATTCATTTTTGAAATAAGAGTTTAGAAGCTTGGAAATTAAAATTGGAATGCTTCTCTGTGGAGATACAAAACTCTTATTCCTAATCATTTCTTCATCATCGCATAGTCTACATTCAGAGTTTGTGTATGGGGCTGTGTGAATAGGGAAAAGTCCAAGAACATTTTCCAAATTAACATTAATAGAGAAGAATATGAGCAAGTACTCTTCTCTAGAGTGTACATTTAATATACTCAGTCTTGCTGACATTTTCAAGTAATAAAATATAGCTATTTTGGAAGCTTTGTAAGCATCAGTTATACAGAAGGAAGGTTAAATTATGGCCCAGAAACTATGTCAAAGAAGGCAAGATAAATGTACAATAGCCCCAAGATGAATGTGGTTTTAAAAGCAGCTTACACATCAAGAGACTATTAGTACACACAACAGATTCCATCTAAAGAAAGAAAAAATACAGCAAGAAGACCAAGTCAAAATGTTACATATAAAGAAAATGGGAAATTTAGATAAAGGAGTAGGAAGTATTTTTTTTTTTTTTTTGCAAAAGTTCCAGGTATTTTATTTAGAGGAAACTATAAAGGGACAAATCTATATTATCAGAACAATATCCTTCCTATCTTCTTTTAATATATTGACAGTCTTAAAATCATTCCCAGTCACTAAGATTATTCACTTAGCAAACTAAAGAAGCATAATTATAAACTGCAAAGTCACTCTCACTGTGAGCAAGTAGACCTTCTCTGTATGCGCACTACAATTTAGGGGTCTCGATATACATTTATTTTTTTCGTTTAAAAAATCTTGTTTTTGTAACTGCTTTAGTAATAAGAAGATATAGATTCTAATTTTGACTCCATCACTATAGATCTCTAATGTTTGACCTGTCATTTTAGTAATCCCGTGCCATATTTCTTCTGTTTCAAAAAGGGTAGAAAATAGAAAAAAAAATTTTTTAATTGAATATCAATGTATATACATTGCAAAACAGTGCATGACAAGGGACATAAATATAGAAAGGTGATCTCTGCTCTCTGGTTGGTCTAGAGTAATACATTATACAAAGGATGTAACTTGTCTCCAAAGTTTAAAGGTGATATGAAGTTCATCTAAAAAGAGAGAAAGATAGATTCGAATTGAAATACATTCATTCTTATAACTTGATCTTCATAATAACCCAAATCAGGCATGCAAACAGCAACATCTACATCTATAAACGAGGTAATTGAATTAAATAACAGCAAGTCTAAAAAGAGGTAAAGCTGGGAATGGAGCCCCAGAAGTCTTTGCACACCTCACTGCCTTGCCTACCATTTTGTGTGCATTGGAATATCTAGTCTGCCAGCCAAGCTGCTGCCCATTTTTATAAATACAATCTCATCAGGGCATAGCCACACTTATTTGTGTGAGTATTTGTTGTGACTTCTTGTTCACAACAGCATGTGAATAGTTGTGACAGAGACCATAAAGCCTGTATTTACTCTTTGGTCCTTTGGAAAAACATGCTGACCTCTGGTGTTATTTTATCAGTAGTACAGGTGATTTGACTTTTCCTCACAATGCTTGCCTAGGATAATCTGGTTTTCGGTACATGTTTATTTCAGGAAGGCTGAAAGGATGAATGAATGAAAGGAAGGGAATGACACCTGAGCAAATGTCTAGATTTGACCGTGTCTAACATTTACAGCACAGGCATTCTTATCACTGAGCTCAACTAGCCATGATTTTACTGATGGAGAATAAGGAGGCAAGTTAAAAAATAAATGAGTCATCTGCTATTCTTTGGTCACCATTGAGAATTTCTTTCTTTCCTTTTTTTGTTTGTCTATTTCAAGAGCAGATGAAAAGTCACCTTAGCTAGATCACTTTAGGAAAAAGAAGGTAACCCCTAGGTTAACTTTCAACTTCTGTGTGAAACAGAACCACAGCCTGGCTTTTACATTGGCAAATGTGTGGATAAACCTTCTCAGTTCCTGTGGACAACTTTAATTATTTAGCTGCGCTCACTTGATATCTGCTGGTTGTTTGGCATACAAGCAGAGTTTTATTTTCGGTAAAACTCAGTTACACACAATTTGCACTTTAAAAAAACAATCCAGACATGTTCATTTTGGATTTCAAATAGTATCAATGAACAATCTTTTATGAAAGATTTTTAGCATTTTCTAAAACTACGTGTATCCAGTTTGGAACTTCTTTCTTTGATTAGACTTACTTATCAGCTCCAAATACATAATGTTATTTTTCACATTATGCTGGGTACTCAAAACTGCAACAATTTTCCTGATCACTTTAGTGGTGGCACATTAGCATGTAAATTCAAAGTTGAGACAATGAATGTGTTAAGGAGACAATTTAACACCTTCCAACTTTTTTTTTCCCCTTCAGCTGCATATCTTGGAAAATCAGCAGTATTTTTGCAAACATATGTTTTACTTGTTAAGCTTTAGTCCACTGGGTCTTGCTTTGACCTTCAATTAACATTAGAAGCTACAGTCCCCAAAAATGAATCTTGGAAAATGAATACGGGCCAGGGACTCTTCAGAACAGTTTCAATTATTAGACTCTTTAAATTTTAAATTCTTTCGTTTGTCTTTGCGTCTCCCTGAGTTTGGCACGAATAGGCAGCCAATTTGTATGAATGAATGACTACTGAAGGTTGGAAATAAACCAACATGATCACCAACAAAGCAAGCAAAGAATAATGTATCCCCTCCTCATCTCCCTCCAGCAGTATGCACCCAGACCCAGAAACACTTCGAAGTTACAGTGGTTTTTATTGCTGCATGGTGATCCATTTAAAATCGCATCTTTAAAAAGCCCACATTTTTCTCTCTTTTCATATTCTGGGTGAGAATGAAACATAAAACAGATTTTTCAGAGTTGTTATTACACTGACACTAAAGCTGAAAAACACATAAAGCATGCTAGTTGGAAACCTTGGAAATTTTGCAGTTATTTTCTGTTTTAATATTTAAGCCTCTGGATACCCAAGTTATTTTCTAATGACTTGGTGAATGCTACTGCTGTTGTCTGTAACTACCCAGTATTGAATATTTTAAGTAGGTATAATGGAGAAGGCAATGGCAACCCACTCCAGTACTCTTGCCTGGAGAATCCCAGGGACAGCGGAGCCTGGTAGGCTGCCATCTACAGGGTCGCAGAGTCAGACACAACAGAAGTGACTTAGCAGTAGCATATAAACTAATGAGCTTCCCATATTGCTCAGTGGTGTCTCCAATGCAGGAGACAGGGGTTTGATCCCTGGGTCAGGAAGATCACCTGGAGAAGGAAAAGGTAACCCACTCCAGTACTCTTGCCTGGAATATTCTATGAATGGAGAAGCCTGGTAGGCTACAGTGCCTGGGGTCACAGAGTTGGACATGACTGAGCTTTCACTTTCCCTTTCTTTGTTTAAATTGTGATGAGAAATCACGCTTTCCTTCATTTTAGTTGCTGCCCTTCACAGTCCCTGCCCTCTATCTCCCTTTAACCCAACAGATGACTGGACTAGCTCTCATCCTGCCATTGCCTTTGGTGACACGTCCATCAGATCTCAGTCAGTATCTCTAGGCATTCATTAGCCTTCAGACCAGTTGGATCTGTGAAATAAGTTTACTCTTAAAATCACTTACAAAGCACCAGGAATATTTAATGTGCAGTAGGCCATCTGCCACAGAGACCTCCTGCAATTTACTCCACTCTATCATGTGACTTTTTCCCCAGATGATTCAGCACCTATTACCCCTTCTCTACAGAAACTTTCAGGGAAGTCAACCACTTCATTCTACTCCCAAAGTGCTCTGGAACGGATTTAGATGTCCTCTTCCTTCTGGGAATGATTTCCCAGAAGGGCTGAATTCTGTCCCTCCAAAATCTATACGTTAAAGTTCTAACACCCAGTACTTCAGAACATGAATGTGTTTGGGGATACAAACATTAAAGATGTAATTAAGGTTCAACGAGGTCACTGGGGTGGAATCTACGCTAATATGACTGGTGTCCTTATGAGAAGAGATTAAGACACAGACAGGCACAGAACAATGAGCAGGTGAAGACAGAGCAGAAGAGGGCCATCTCTAAGCCAAGAAAAGGGGCCCGAGGGAATGTCAGTTCTGATCTTGGACTTCTAGCCCTCAGAACTCCAAGAACAGAAACTGTTGCTTAAGCCATTCACTCTGTAGTACTTCATTATAGTAGCCCTAACTAACTAACACCAGAATAAAATTTTGGTTAATAAAGTTTAAAATTGGTTTTGGCTGTTTTCTCTGGTTCCTTCTTGGTTCAGCTGGCATGATTTCACAACTCTTATCCTTTTAAAAAATTTTAACCAATCACAAATGTGTTGCCGATAAATTGTTGGGTGCAATGTTAGAACAAAAACCAGCTCTTCAATCAGAAAATGTCAAGGATCTGCTTTCATAAGGAAAAGTACAAAGCAAAGAGATAATACGAGTACTTCATATCAGGGTCAAAATCTAGAAGAGAAGGGGGAAATAGCAATATATTACCAGGTTAAATTGTTATATGGTTCCTGTCCCAGTTTTGAGAGTTTAAAATATGATAGGTGACAGAAGAGAAGTGGGAATGTAGGCTACTAAATTCTACACAGTCAATACCCTCCCAAATTCATTGTTGTACAGTAGAAAGAGTTTTGTTTAAAAAATACCTTAAGACCTTGCTTGAAAATGAGAAAGAAGGAAGAAAATTAAACATGAAGGAACAGGGGGACAGAGAGAGAATTATATCTCCACACTGAATATATAATAATTACAAAATTAGCAGGAGATTCAAAAGATCCACAATATCCCCAGACTGTCTTCCCTTAATGACATTTTGATTTGGGCCCTTGAATGCAATGAATTTCCTATCAGTTTTCATCTGTCAAAATTCTTATTCAACAACAAGAAACTGTTCACATGGCCTCGCCTCCACGGAGCTCTCATAAATATATCAGAAACTTGTCTCATCATTTCCTTTTCCACAATACTTTGGACATACCTATCCTGGCATCTTCTAAACTATTTCACAATTACTGGTTTACATGCCTTTCTCTCCCATCAGACTGTAAGCCTAAGGGTAAATCTTAAAGTCTGAAATAACAATTCAGGAAGTAAATGTCAAGAATGACAAGTTAGGAATATAGAAAGCAGGTATCTTGAAAGCCCAAGCAGAAGGAAAAGATAATTTTTTTGAACACTTTGGGATGGAAGTGCATTTGTACTGTATTTTGAAATAATGTGACAAGATTGAGTGTTACTTTGGAGCACACACTGATTCAACAAATATTCAGTGAGAGCCTGTTAGATCAGTTAAGCATGGGGAGTTATTTGGAAGTAAAATTATACAAGGCTATTAATTTTTTAATTAGGAAAGAAAAGAGGAAGAAAGTATTTTAAAAGGGAATTCAAAGCGAAATTCTATTGTCACTATTGCCTTCAGTGCATACTTTCTGCCTTATTTTATCATGCTGTGCTTCCAAAAGAGACCAGTACTAAATCAATGCCAAACCCAACACTAAAGTAATTCAGTGGACGGTATAGGTTTAAGAGGAGATATTTAAGAGCCTCAGTACTGCTAAATTAATGCCCTTTAAGGTTCTTTTCTTAAACGAGAGGTATGCATGCACATATTAAAATTTTATATGTGCATGGCTACCATAAATGTTTTATTGTTTATTAGAAAGCATGATTATAATGATCCTTAACTTAATAAATTTCCTAGGGAAGTGTCATATTATCATTGCATTCTTGTTTTTACATTATGAATATTCAGTTCAGTTCAGTCGCTCAGTCGCATCTGACTCTTTGTGACCCCATGAATCGCAGCATGCCAGGCCTCCCTGTCCATCGCCAACTCCCAGAGTCTACTCAAACCCATGTCCATTGAGTCAGTGATACCATCCAACCATCTCATCCTCTGTCCTCCCCTTCTCCTCCTGCCCTCAATCTTTCCCAGTATGAATATTATGCTATATAAAATAAATGCTGGATTAAAGTACAGAATATTAAATATGTGCCTTTTGGGGGATAATGCTACATCTTCAAAGCATACACCTAAACTCACTCTTATAATTGTCCTTGTCAAATAGAGACCATTATCTCAATATTACAGTTGGAAAAATGAAGACAGAAGTTTGATGACTTTCACAAATTCACAGAGCACTTCACCACTGCACTTGTCAAGACACAGTGTGATTCATTTTATATGTTTTGTTACAGCATTTTATTAAATGGATGAGTAATAATTACTCTTCTATTGTTGTGCATCACTTTCCCTCAGTTGTTTGCTATAAGAGCACTGTTAATATATTTGAAAGTGTATTTTTGCTGTGATTTATGTCAGAGAGTGTTCTGCCTATGTTTTCCTCTAAGAGTTTTATAGTTTCTGGTCTTACATTTAGATTTTTAATCCATTTTGAGTTTACTTTTCTGTATGATGTTAGAAAGCGTTCTAGTTTCATTTTTTACAGGTGGTTGACCAGTTTTCCCAGTGCCACTTGTTAAAGAGATCGCCTTTTCTCCATTGTATATTTTTGCCTCCTTTGTCAAAGATAAGGTGTCCATAGGTGCATGGATTTATCTCTGGGCTTTCTGTTTTGTCCCACTGATTTCTATTTCTGTCTTTGGGCCAATACATACTGTCTTGATAACTATAGCTTTGTAGTATAGTTTGAGTCAGGCAGGTGGATTCCTCCAATTCCATTCTTTCTCAAGATTCCTTTGGCTATCCAAGGTTTTTTGTGTTTCCATAAAAATTGTGAAATTATCTGTTCTAGTTCTGTGAAAAATACTGTTGGCAGCTTGATAGGTATTGCATTGAGTCTATAGATTGCTTTGGGTAGTATAATCATTTTCACTATACTGATTCTTCCAATCTATGAACATGGTATATTTCTCCATCTATTTGTGTCATCTCTGAGTTCTTTCATCAGTGTTTTATATATATTGGTCTTTTTTGGTTTCTTTAGACAAATTTATTTCTAAGTATTTTCTTCTTTTAGTTGCAATGATGAATGGGATTGTCTCCTTAATTTCTCTGTTTTCTCATTGTTAATGTATACGAATGCAAAGGACTTCTGTATATTAATTTTATATCCTTCAACTTTACTATTCATTGATTAGCTCTAGTAATTTTCTGGTGGTGTCTTTAGGATTTTCTATGTAGAGATCATGTCATCTGCAAACAGTGAGAATTTTACTTCTTTTCCAATCTGGATTCCTTTTATTTATTTTTCTTCTCTGATTGCTATGGCTAGAACTTCCAAAACTATGTTGAATAGTAGTGGTGAGAGTGGGCACCCTTATCTTGTCCCTGATTTTAGAGGAAATGCTGTCAATTTTTCACCATTGAGGATAATGTTTGCTGTGGGTTTGTCATATATGGCTTTTATTATGTTGAGGTATGTTCTTTCTATGACTGCTTTCTGGAGAGATTTTATCATAAATGGGTACTGAATTTTGTCAAAGGCTTTTTCTGCATCTATTAAGATAATTGCATGGTTTTTATTTTTCAATTTGTTAATATGGTACATAACATTGATTGATTTGTGAATATTGAAAAATTCTTGCCTCCCTGGGATAAAGTCCACTTGGTCATACATGATGTATGATCCTCTATGATCCACCTTCCAGAGTAATGGAAATGAAAGCAAAAATAAACAAATGGGACCTAATTAAACTTAAAAGCTTTTGCACAATGAAAGGAAACTATAAGCAAGGTGAAAAGGCAGCCTTCAGAATGGGAGAAAATAGTAACAAATGAAACAACTGACAAAGAATTAATCTCCAAAATTTACAAGCAGCTCATGCAGCTCAATACCAGAAAAATAAATGACCCAATCAAAAAGCAGGCCAAAGAACTAAACAGATACTTCTCCAAAGACCTACAGATGGCTAACAAACACATGAAAGGCTGCTTAACATCACTCATTATCAGAGAAATGCAAATCAAAACCACAATGACCCAGGCACCACCCACAGAGCCATCCTACCACACCTCCTCCCGCATCTGCAGCTTCTTGCAAGGGGCAGTGATAGCTCCCCGTGGCAGGAGGGGTTGCCCCAGTTGGGAAGTGAGGCGGTCACTCTCTATTTTCAAATGTTGCTGTAGAAATAAAGATGGTTTGACTCTGAAAAAAAAAAAAAAAAAACAAAAAACACAATGAGTTACCATCTCATGCTGGTCAGAATGGCTGCCATCAAAAAGTCTACAAACAGTAAATGCTGGAGAGGGTGTAAAGAAAAGGGAATCCTCCTAAACTGCTAGTGGGAATGTAAACTAGCACAGCCACTATGGAGAACAGTATGGAGATTCCTTTAAAAACTTTAAATTCCTTTAAAAACTGGAAATAGAACAGCCATAGGACCCAGCAATCCCACTGCTGGGCATATACATCAAGAAAACAATTGAAAGAGACACATGTAACCCAATGTTCATGTTAACACTATTTACAAAAGCTAGGACATGGAAGCAACCTACATGTCCATCGGCAGACAAATGGATAAGGAAGTAGTGGTACAATGGAATATTGCTAAATCACTTCAGTCGTGTCTGACTCTGTGTGACCCCATAGACGTCAGCCCAACAGGCTCTCCTGCCCCTGGGACTCTCCAGGCAAGAACACTGGAGCGGGTTGCCATTTCCTTTTCCAATGCATGAAAATGAAAAAGTGAAAATGAAGTTGCTCAGTCGTGTCCAACTCTTAGCGACCCTATGGACTGCAGCCTACCAGGCTCCTCCACCCATGGGATTTTCCAGGCAAGAGTACTGGAGTTGGGTGCCATTGCCTTCTCCAATATAAAAAAGAATGCATTTGAGTCAATGCATTAGTCCATTCTAATGAGGTGGGTAAAACTGGAGCCTATTATACAGAGTGGAATAAGTCAGAAAGAGAAACATCAATACAGTATATTAATACATAAATATGGAATTTAGAAAGATGATAATGATGATCCAATGAGCAAGACAGCAAAAGAGACACAGATGTAAAGAACAGACTTTTGGACTCTTTGGGAGAAGGTGAGTTTGGGATGATTTGAGAGAATAGCATTGAAACATGTATATTACCATATATATAATAGATGATCAGTCCAAGTTCAATGCATGAAATGGAACTCAAAGCTGGTGCTCCACCCAGAGGGATGGAGTGGGGCGGAAAGTGGGTGGAGGGTTCAGGATGGGGGGACACATGTAAACCCATGGCTGATTCATGTTGATGTATGGCAAAAACCACCACAATACCGTAAAGTAATTAGCTTCCAGTTAAAATAAATTAATAATTTTATAAAAGTGCACTTTTAAAATGCTAATACATATTAATATTCTTATTGTGACAGTCCAAGAAAAGTTGAGAAGAATTCAGTGCTTCTGGTACATACTTCCCAGTGTCTTCTCCATTAGCAGTACTCTGGGGTTTGGGATATTTTTTTTTTTAATGTCTCATACCCCAGTATTTATATTATTTCTAACTCCTTTCAATAAATCATGTCTTGGCATCTAACTTGAATTTCTTTTACTATTATATATTTTTTAAGTATATTGACCTGTATTTCTTAAGTGATTGACTTGCATATGTGGTTTGGAAACGTTTTTGTATTTAGCTTTTTTAATTTTTTAGATTTTTTTCATATGATAAAAGGCAATAATTCTCTGTCATATATATTATCTAACATTTTTTCTTAAGGGAAAAATATTGATATTTTCCTTCCCTCTGGTTGATATTTACAAACTTAGTGCTCAGTTGCTCAGTCATGTCCAACTCTTTACAACCCTTTGGACTGTAGCCTCCCAGGCTCCTCTTTCCATGGGATTCTCCAGGCAAGAATACTGGAGTGGGTTACCATTTCCTTCTCCAGGGAATCTTCTCAATCCAGGGATTGAACCCATGTCTCTTGTGTCTCATGCATTGCAGGTGATTCTTTTACTACTGAGCCATCAGTGAAGCCCCCACACACAAATTAAACCCATTTTAATTCTCTGCTGCTCTAAAAAAATACAAATTTTTGTAAAAGGCATAGCTAAAAATTCAGATATATAGAAATCAAGCCAGTATAACATATGTGCTATTGGATAATATTAGTTCTTTTATTTTCCTATTTCTAATTAAAATAAATCCATATTAAAAATAAAGTATTTCATGTTATGATTAACTTACATTTTCTCATTTTGTTTTCCCTTATATTGCCAGCAATTCCACATTTTAAAAATTCCTATCATAAATTATTTTCTTGACATTTCTTAAAACTCAAGCACATCCTTTGGGCCAACCTTTCCTCTCTGGGCTCCCCAGTGTATTCCTTAAAGTCTTCACTTAGTAAAGTGAAAAATAGTAACAGTGGCTGGAGGTGGTTTTAAATAAAGTGCAAGGACTTTCTTATGACTTTCTCTTTCCTAAGAACTCTGTATGTTGTATATTATGTATTTATTCACTTATTCAGCAATTCCTTATAGAATACTTTATTCCATACCCTTCCCACATCTTTTATCCCATAAATGGGGCTAAGACAGGCTTACTGTGAGAAGTGTGCGATTTAATATAAAGTGAGAATAATGAAACTCTAAAAATGGGATGCTTGGCTTGGTAGACTTCTTAACCAATTAGCTGAATCCTCTGTGCATCTCAGCTTTGAAGCTTGCGGAATATTGTCCTGGCTAGAATTACAAATGAGCTTTATTTAAATGCATTTAGAAAAAAATTGAACACTATGTCATCAAGATTCAACAGTATTCTAATCATAAAAAACGAATGAAAATATGCATACATCCTAACAAAAATCTTAAGTTTTAAAGTACAATGAAATTATGGAACTAGTGGCTGAGTATATGGGGTGACAATCTTTCCCCAAGCTAATACAAACTGTATGACAAAACAAGATTTTTTTGAGCAGATCTTTCTCCAAAAGACAAATCCATCATTAAATACTGAAGCCAAAATTGCCTTTAGCTACATGTGCATGCAGAAGTTGCTTCAGTAATGTCCAACTCTTTGCAACCCCATGGACTGTAGCCTGCCAGGCTCCTCTGTCCAGGGGATTCTGAGGCAAAAATACTGGAGTGGATTGCCATTTCCTCTTCCTGGGGAACCCTCCCAGCCCAGGGATCAAACTTGCATCTATCACATCTTCTGCATTGGCAGGCAGGTTCTTCACCATGTCACCACCTACGTGAGCAGTTCATTAACTGCTAAAATTATGTATTTAGCTTTGTCTTGCCAAAGATCTAGTATTTTCAGAAAACTCAACCTTAGTTTAAGTAAACAGTAGCATTTTGCCCAGGAGTCTGTCCAGCAGAAATCTATTGAAGCTAAAAGGCATTGGCCTAAAGGTTAAAACTGTACCGTTGTACATAGGATAGCTTATATTTGAAGATGACTCTGCAGATATAAGTCTTCCCTGATGGCTTAGTGGTAAAGGACCAGCCTATAATGGAAGAGATGCAAGAGACATGGGTTCCATCCCTGGGTCAGGAAGACCCTCTGGAGGAGGAAATGGCAACCTGCTGCAGTACTCTTGCCTGGAGAATCCCATGGACAGAGGAGCCCAGCAGGCTAAAGTCCATGGAGTTGCAAAAGCTCGGACACAGGTGAACGACTGAGCAAGTACAGCACAGACACAAAACGCCGCCTCTATGGGTGTTGGGCTAGGGCCGATGCTGAGGTTGGTGCCTGGCCTGCCCTCAGCGCTCTCAGTCTCCTTGCAGGTGGCACAAACCACGTCTTCCTCTGCTTGACTTCAGGGAAGAGCTGTGTTCCCTGGTCGCTGTTGGGCCACTGGCGCTGCTCCCTGATGGTCTTCATCTCCTCTGGTTGTTTTCACTGACCATTTCTAGTCTCTGTGGCCCTTTTCACTTTCAAAACCCTTAATCTTGACCTATCCTTGCTCATATGTCAGATCACTCTGATTTTTCTCTCAGAAGAAAAGAATTTTTTCAACATTTCTTAAGGCAAAATATGTACTAAGTACTGTGTTAAACACTGGAGAAGCCAAGATTAATAAAATATTGCTCTGCCCTCAAGAAGTGCTAGGTGGAAAAGAGGGGAAATATCATATACATAGAATGCACAATGTACTAGACGTGATGCTCCGGGCTTCATGTAAGTAATTTTTTAATATGAAAATTGGTTTATCTGACTCCTGATCTCCCTTTCCCCATCCAGTTATTTGTAAAATTAAACCTTTTGGTCACCCATATACCTGTTTATTTCTTTGAAAGTGTTAAGTGAGAAAGAGAGGAAGGAAAGGAGGAAAGAAGAAATAAAGAAAGAGAAGAAGAAAGAAGGAAGGGAGAGAGGGACAAGAGAGAAAAAAAGAAAGGAGGTAGAGAGAGAGAGAGAGGAAGGAGAAAGGCAACTCTGTTGGAAATATATAATAAGGGTGAGAGTGTGAACCAGTCAGTCAAAGTGCCTCACATAGTTTTTAGCATGGTCTTGAGGAATTAAACATTTTTGAATGAACAATGCCAATAAGCAGAGAAGGCAATGGCACCCCACTCCAGTACTCTTGCCTAGAAAATCCCATGGACAGAGGAGCCTGGTATGCTGAAGTCCATGGGGTCGCAAAGAATCGGACATGACGGAGTGACTTCCTTTCACTTTTCACTTTCCTGCATTGGAGAAGGAATGGCAACCCACTCCAGTGTTCTTGCCTGGAGAATCCCAGGGACGGGGGAGCCTGGTGGGCTGCTGTCTTTGGGGTCGCACAGAGTCAGGCACGACTGAAGCGACTTAGCAGCAGCAGCAATGCCAATAAGTATTTTTATGAGTGTCAGACATGACTGAATTGACTTAGCACATAAAAGGTTAGTTATTCAAATAGTGTTCTCTGAGACATTTCTTAATAAAATTCTTCATCTATCTCTCCTTCCAAGAGTTCTCTAGATTTGAAATTTGGGATATCATTCCCAACTCTATCCTAGGGCTTTAAGTTCAACAGTAATTGTTAACAAACCCATAGGAACAGCAATAATCATCCTGTCCTCTCTTTATAGGGCTTAATAGCCCACAAAGTGCTACTACATACATCATCTCCAGTTGGAAACCACGGTGTGTATATATAATTTAACTTGATCACTCAGAATCTTTCAGTAAGGGAGGCTTGAAAAATGGATAGTAAGTCATACAATGGTGGCTATTTTTAAAAATTTCTTTCAAAACTTCAGTATTTATCTTCTTTAAAATCTGGTACTTCCAGGCTGTTTGAATTTTCTGATATACTTTATAACCTAAACCTACCATTTTCTCTTTGGTTTCATCAATTCAGAGCTTTTGCCCAACTGTGAAACAAAGACACAGTAAAGCTACTAAGGGGATGGGGGGACGAATTGCATATTTTTAAAGGCACTAAAAGTCCAAACCATAAATATCTGAGACTAAGAAACCTTTTAGGTCAGCGATGCTGCAATCTTCTGAAGGTGGAGCAGTAACTGAACCAACAGAGCCAGCTGCTTAAGAATATAATGCCTATTAATATCCATTTAATATCTTCCCTGAAAACACAATTTGCTTTTGAGTGGATGCTGTGGTTGTTCCCACTGAAAAGTAAATAATCTCTCCTCTTTGGAAAGATGCACTTAATAGAGAAGAATCCCTCCTATGGCTGAATTAATGTGTCTCCCCACACATCTGTAGTTCTATGGCTAATAAAAAGGATTATCAGGCAAATAGAAATATAGTTTATAGTTGCAATAGCTCACACCATTACCTTTTACCTCAATATGTAAAATTAAGCATTTATGCCTGAAAACTACTTAAAAGCCAGCTTTTCAGATTCCGTATTCCTCTGACATTGTATAATGAATATTTTGTCATAGCAAGTAACAGATTTTATTACAGCTCTAATGCTTAAAATTCCATCTGTTTCCACAAACAGAACATGAACACAGGAAAGCAACCATTAATCTTAAAAGGCACTAAAAAATTCTCCTAATAAAGGGATTCTAAAAAGCCTTTTAAAGTATTCTAAGTCTGTTAATTATGGGATGCTGTGTGTCTGACACCTCAGTTTCCATTCACTGGTCCCTCAGAGCCCATCCATGTTAATTCGATAGATTTTTAAGGCAATTTTAAAGTAGGAAACTGCCTAATTTGGCAGTAGGATAAACAAGTTTCATTTGCTATTTCATCTACAGTTTTGCAAATGCAAGACAGTATACAAGGGACTTGGGCCACAGAGCCATGCAATTTATTTTTATCAAGATGCTCATTCCTTCATATATCCTTCAGATATTTATAATCTACTATGTGTTGAACACTCTGCCCTGAAAATTTTTAAATGAAACTCATAGCCTCTGTTTTAAGCTAATTCATAGTTAAGTGGATGGTTGGCAATAAATAAGATACTCTCTAATGAGAAGGAAATCAAGGAATATTTCTCCAAATAGGTAGCATATGTGGAAAGTTTTAAATAATGAAGAGGTTTTAACTAGACAAAAACGATGGCTTCCCAGGTGGCTCTGTGGTAAAATAATCTGCCTGCCAGAGCAGGAGACACAGAAAACTCAGGTTTGATCCCTGGGTTGGGAAGATCCAGTGGAGAAGGGAATGGCAACCCACTCCAGTATTCTTGCCTGGAAAATCCGAAGGACAGAGGAGCCTGGCAGGCTACAGTTCATGAGGTCACAAAGAGTCAGACACGACTGAGCAACTGAGCGCATACACACAAACAAAAAAGAAGATAAGAACTATATTCACAATTATCTAACTTAACTCATATATCCTCTGCCATTTAAAAATGAGAATACAAAAACTGAAAAAAGTTAAATGACTTTCATAGGGGTATTCTGTAAATCAATCCGCAATAGGCAATATTTAGCCCACTTTTCGCTTTCATGCATTGGAGAAGGAAATGGCAACCCACTCCAGTGTTTTTGCCTGGAGAATCCCAGGGACAGGGGAGCCTGGTGAGCTTCCGTCTATGGGGTCGCACAGAGTCGGACACGACTGAAGCGACTTAGCAGCAGCAGCAGCAGCCCACTGTTAGCACATTCTGTTTTTCATACACACAAACACACACACATGCATACATATATATGCATATAGATTACTAATTAATAATATTACTGGCAATTGCACTTTTGAAATATTTGTTTACAAGTTTCTCAATCAAATAATTAAATTATTGAAGTTATGATTCTACATTTTGGGGATGTTTTTAAGTTTAATTCTCAATTATAATTGAGAATCCCACTTAGCTGAAACATAGCATTTGTAAATGATGCTATTTGTGTTTTTATTTCAGAATTAAAGAAATAAATAATTAGCCAATGGAATGGTAGATCATGAACTTTTTAAGGACATTGTCATTTGTGACATTTGTCATTTAACCATATCTTGGTTAAATAACAATGGCATGAAGCAATAAATGCAAATGAAATGTATGCCAAGATATAATCATCTCACTTCTCCTGTAGCAGATGAATTCCTGGACTACTTTCATGCATCTATTTTCTACTTAGAATTCTCTGAGATGAGATGAGATGTTAGCAGCTAAGATATAAAATATATAAAATACACATCCAGAGTATACAAGTATGTGTTTAACAACTTGCTTTCAGGGCAAAATGCTCTGATTTGTAGCATTTCTCAATTTTGTAATATAAATACTCATGGTGACTGATTTTAAGCCACCAATATAACATGAAGCACAAGCTTGAATCAAGATTGCGAGGAGAAACATCTATAACCTCAGATATGTAGATACCACCACCATTATGGCAGAAAGCAAAGAAGAACTGAAGAGCCTCTTGGTGAAAGTGAAAGAGGAGAGTGAAAAAGCTGGTTTAAAACTCAACATTCAGAAAACTAAGATCATGGCCCTGGTCCCATCACTTCATGGCAAATAGATGGGGAAACAGTGGAAACAGTGACAGACTTTATTTTTTGGGCTCCAAAATTACTGCAGATGGTGACTGCAGCCATGAAATTAAAAGATGCTTGCTCCTTGGAAGAAAAGTTATGACCAAATTAGACAGCATATTAAAAAGCAGAGACATTACTTTGCCAACAAAGATCCATCTAGTCAAAGCTGTGGTTTTTCCAGTAGTCATGTATGGATGTGAGAGTTGGACTATAAAGGAAGCTGAGCACCAAAGAATTGATGCTTTTGAACTGTGGTGTTGGAGAAGACTCTTGGGCGTCCCTTGGACTATAAGGAGATCCAACGAGTCCATCCTAAAGGAAATCATTCGTGAATATTCAGTGGAAGGACTGATGCTAAAGCTGAAACTCCAACACTTTGTCCACCTGATGCAAAGAACTGACTCATTTGGAAACACTCTGATGCTGGGAGGGATTGGGGGCAGGAGGAGAAGGGGACAACAGAGGATGAGATGGCTGGATGGCATCACCGACTCAGTAGACATGAGTTTGAGTAAATTCCAGGAGTTGGTGATGGACAGGGAGGCCTGGCATGCTGCAGTCCATAGTGTGGCAAAGAGTCAGACGTGACTGAGTGACTGAACTGACTGACTGAATATAACATTATGGAATTCAGAACTGGAAAAAGATACACAAAGAGTACTGAGCTGAGTTCCCTGTGCTATACAGATGCTTCCTGCTAGCTACGTTATTTTACACATATTACTGTTCAGTTGCTCAGTCATGTCTGACTCTTTGAAATCCCACGGACTGAAGCATGCCAGGCTTCCCCATCATGTATATAAACATTATATAGAAATGGTAGTATATATATACATCACCATTTTACACTTTATCATATAGTAAAAAAATATATACACAATTGGCTTTTCAATGTCAAATAACTCAAGTTTAGCCCAACAATAGAAACATCCTAAATATATTTTAAGAATTCCCCAAAGCAAAAAAAAAAAAAAAAAAGTTAAACATTAAAAACATCATAGGATATCACAAATCATGAAGTCTCATAGTTTTAAGATAATAGTTATCAAAGTGTGTTCTGCCAAAATTTAGGGGTCCCCAGCTCCCTTTCAATGGGTCAATAAGATCAAACCACTTCAATAATAATTTTGCAAAGCCAAGACTTCCCTGCTAATCTTAATGGCTAAGATTCCATGCTTTCAATGCAGGAAGACAGGTTCCATCCCTGGTTAGGGAACTGAGTTTGCATGTTATAATTAAAGATCTTGCACGCTGTAACTAAAAAGAAAAAAAAATATCTCACTTGCCACAGGAAGATCTTGTGTGCTGCAACCAAGACTTGGCACAGCCAAATTAAAAAAAAAAAAGATATACATGTATATTTTAAATATTTAAAAAATAATAATTTTGCAATGCCATTTGTTTTTTGAGGGCTTTCCAGGTGGTGCAATGTAAAGAATCTGCCTGCCAATGCAGGAGACACAAGAAACTCAGACTTGATCCCTGGGTTAAGAAGATCCTCTGGAGGAATAAATCAACCTGATCCAGTATTCTTGCCTGGGAAAATGCCATGAAAAGAGGAGCCTTGTGGGCTATAGTTCATGTGGGCAGGTAGAGTCAGACATTACTGAGCAACTGAGCAGACACACGCACACATTTGTTTTTTACTGTGTAGACATTTGTGTGGTGATTTAGTTACTGAGTCATGTTTGACTCTTGAGAAACTGTGGACTGTAACTTGCCAGGATCTTCTGTCCATGGGATTTCCTGGGCAAGAATACTGGAGTTCGTTGCCATTTTCTTCTCCAGGAGAACTTCCTGACCCAGGAATTGAACCTGGTCTCTTGCATTGCAGGCAAATTCTTTACTGACTTAGCATAGGAATGGTATATGTGTATATATAAACATACACACACACACACATATATAAATATACATGTGCATATACACACATATATATATGTTTTTTTTTTTTTCTAACAGGATTTTTAAATTAAATTACAAATATTACCTCATATACAGAATATAAAACTTTCTGCTTGGAAATGGAATTCCACTTGAACACAGGAAATGTCATATATCCTAGGCACATTTATCCCTCATGAACTATTTAATTCAAAGAACTATCTTTCAAGATGTGAATTAGTTACATGACTCCTTTGACAACAGAGCCAAAGTGTCCAAACAACAAATGTTTTCTATTCAGGACCAAGGCCTAAGACAGACACACACCCATTTTATTATTTTCCTTCCACGCACCCCCACTTTAATTATATCAAAGCTTCAAAACACTAAGTAATTCAGGTTGAAGATCTCTGCACCACTCTCTGATAGAACTTTACTGATATAAGATAAATTTAGATACTCCGGAACCAGGTATGGAGAAGGCAATGGCATCCCATTCCAGTACTCTTGCCTGGAAAATCCCATGGATGGAGGAGCCTGGTGGGCTGCAGTCCATGGGGTCGCTAAGAGTCAGACATGACAGAGCGACTTCACTTTCACTTTTCACTTTCATGCATTGGAGAAGGAAATGGCAACCCACTCCAGTGTTTGCCTGGAGAATCCCAGGGACGGGGGAGCCTGGTGGGCTGCCGTCTATGGGGTCGCACAGAGTCAGACACGATTGAAGCGACTTAGCAGCAGGAACCAGGGAAGCATGGCTGATAGTACATCTGATGAACTTTATAAAGCAGCCAATTGTGCACTGGTTTTCTTCACACATATATTCATACTATGTGGAGATTTCATTAAGTGGCCCTACTCTTTTCTGGGTACCATATTGCACCACACTAATAAAATTCTTGCACATCTGCTCGATAAATCTTAAATTTTTATTAATTTGGACTAGAACATTCAGCAACTTCATCACTAACAGGCAATTTACAGCAAGTAAAATAATTGGTGCTGTAACACTGCTCAAGGCTCTGGCACTAGACTTAATGATCAATTTGCGTTTTTTAATGCCAGTAATTTTTGTATATTTTAAGGAAATATGTCAATATTTGGAGGATCAGTATAATGCAGGAAACCACTGATTTCCAAATGGCAAATTAATATTGTTACAAAATAATACATAGGTAATAGATCTATTCAAAATGTAATGTAGATTAATAAATTTTAACAAAGAATGAAAAGTTTCTAATATAGAATCAGATTCCATAGCTGAATCTGATACTGCAGCTAAACTTTAAGAAATTTCTACTGGTTATGTTTCGGTGTATTATCTAAGAAGCATACTTACTACCATCTGAATATTTTTAATTTTTTTGACCAAAAGAACACAAGGCACAATTTGAACACAGAACAGTTATAAGAATTTAACTGTCTTCTATTATCATTTCCAGTTTTATTGAGAATCAATTGACATATAGCACTATAAGCTGTACAGTATAATTATTTGCCTTACTTACCTCATGGAAATGATTACAAATAGTTTAGTGAACATCCATTATCTTATGTAGAAACAATATAAAAGAAATAGAAAAAATGTTCTTCCTTGTGATGAGAACTCTTAGGATCTACTCTATTAACACTTTGATCTATAACATCTATAGTAGTGTTAGTTACATTTACTATGCTGTACATTACATCCATAGTATTTATCTTATGACTAGAAGTTTGTACCTTTTGACTGCCTTCATTCAATTTATCCTCCCACCATCTCCCACGTCTGGTGACCTGATCTCTTTTCTATGAATTAGACACTTTGTTTTTGAAGTAAAATAGATCTATGACTCTGTGTTAGTTCCTAGTACGTAACACATTTAGTATTTTATACATTTCAAAATGATCGCCATGAGAAGTCTAGTTACCATTTGTCACCATCAAACATATTAGATAATTATTGATTATATTTCCCACACTGAGCATTTCATACCATGATTTCACTTACTTTGTAACTGAAAGTTTGACCTCTTAATGTCCATCATTTATTCCTCCCCTTCAACTACTCTCCTCCTGCATGGCAACCACCTGCCTTTCTGTATCTATGACTCTTCTGTTTAGTTATATTTGTTCATTTGTTCTGCTTTTTAAATTATACATATAAGTGAAATAATAAGATATTTGTCTTTCTCTGTCTGATATATTTCACTTAGCATAATAACCTCTGCTGCTAAGTCGCTTCAGTCGTGTCCGACTCTGTGCGACCCCAGAGACGACAGCCCACCAGGCTCCCCCGTCCCTGGGATTCTCCAGGCAAGAACACTGGAGTGGGTTGCCATTTCCTTCTCCAATGCGTGAAAGTGAAAAGTGAAAGTGAAGTCGCTGACCCCATGGACTGGAGCCTACCAGGATCCTCTGTCCATGGGATTTTCCAGGCAAGAGTACTGGGGTGGGGTGGTCCATCTATATTGTTGCACTTGCCAAAATTTCATTCTTTTTTTATTTATGGCTGAGCAATACTCCATTGTATATATACATACATACATATATATACATATATAATATATATGTGTATATATATGTATATATGTGTGTGTGTATATATATACACACACACAACACATCTTTAATCCATTCATCTTTTGCTGGGCACTTAGGTTGCTTATATATCTTAGTTACTGTCAATGATGTTGCAATAAATTTAGGAGCATATATATCTTTTCATATTAATGTTTTTGTTTTCTTTGGATAAATGCTCAGGAGTGGAATTGCTGGCTCATACAGTCATCCTAATTTTTCTTTTTTTTGAGGAACCTCCCTGCTGTCTTCCATAGTGACTGTACTGATTTACATTCATGCCAAAAGTGCATGCGGGTTGCTTGTTCTCCACATCATCACTAACAGTTGTGATTTGTTGTCTTTTTAATAATAACCATTTTGACAAGTCTAAGGTGATAGATTATTGTGGCTTTGATTTACATTTCCCTATTAATTAACAGTATTGCACATCCTTTCAAGTGCCTGTTGGCCATCTGTATGCCTTTTTTGGAAAAATGCCTATTTTTCAGATTCTCTGCCCATTTTTAAATTGTTTCATTTTTGGTATTGAGTTGTATAAGTTTTTGTATATTTTGGATGTTTACTGTCTGTCTTGCAGTATAAGATATATATATATATCTTTTTGTTTGCAAATATTTCCTTCCATTCAGTGGGTAGCCTCTTTGTTTTTTTTTTTTTTCCTTCACTGTGCAAAAGCTTTTTAGTTTAACGTAGCCCCATACGTTAATTTTTGCTTATATTGCCTTTGCTTGAAGTGATACATCCAAAAAATTATTACTAAGACCAATGTCAAAGAGCATACTATGTTTTCTTCTAGAAGTTTTATGATATCAGGTCTTGCATTTAAGTCTTTAAACCATTTTGAGTTTGTTTTTGTATATGTTATGAGATAGTAACTGTCTTCTATTAAATCACACAGTCTTTTGGACTCTGTGGGAGAGGGAGAGGGTGGGATGATTTGGGAGAATGGCATTGAAACATGTATAATATCATATATGAAACAAGTCACCAGTCCAGGTTCGATGCATGATACTGGATGCTTGGGGCTGGTGCACTGGGATGACCCAGAAGGATGGTATGGGGAGGGAGGGGGAGGAGGGTTCAGGATGGGGAACACATGTATACCTGTGGCAGATTCATTTTGATATATGGCAAAACCAATACAATATTGTAAAGTTAAAAAATAAAATAAAATTAAAATAAAATAAAATCCTTGTTAAAAACCAAATATATATATATAAAACAATGCAATTATTTTTAGTATTTCTTGTTTTGGAAAATATAATTTTTTTATTAAAAATGTCTTAACTTGTAGTGGGTTTATTTTTGTGACTTTCAAATAAATATAATTTTTTTAAGTTTTTAAGTGTCCATCTTAATTATATATATATGGTATATACATAAATATCACCTATACAAAAGCACTTTGTAGTTCTCAACAATCTTTCAGACTATCAATGTGCCCTAAAACCAAATGTTTGAGAACCATTGTTCTAAGAAAAGAATATATCAAAAGTACCTGCTAGTTTTAGAATACACACACACATACACACCATAGAAATAACTCTAGAAGCCTCATATATGGTTTGAACAACTAAAACAAACATTCTAGGTAAAACTTGTTTTTCTCAAGACATTAGCTGTTAAAATTATGTGAACATGAATTTAAATCAGAGTTCAAAATTTCACCCACTTTTACCATTTGGCAATAATTGACTTCTTATCTGTTAACTCAGGCAAGTTATTAACTATTTTTAAACCTCAGCTTTCTTATGTTTAAAATCTCCTGAAGAAATAGCTATAAATTGTATCATCTCCTATGGTTGCTGTACTGATTAAATGAGGAAGGTGTCTATCTTTTAACATACATTGGTTGAACTATTTTTATTATTTTCCTTTTATGACCTTATTAATTTTTACTGTTGTAACAACTGTTTCTTTGGAAGTGGTCCCGTAGCTTAATTTATCCATTACCCACAATGGAGAATGCAACCTTCCCAAGGTAGAATATTCCATACTGTATGGAATTTTTTTTATTGTTTACCAATGTTCCTCTGAGCTTTCAAATTTCCCTTAAAGCCAAAATTCTTTTCTGAAAAAAAGTGTATTAGACTCATATAGACTTATTCTTGAATATTGTTTTGTCACATTTTATGTTGTCATTAGTAAACCACTAAAATGTCAGTTATTCATCTATAAAATGGACATAATTTGTGAAACAGATCGCCAGTCCAGGTTCGATGTCTGAGACAGGGTGCTCAGGGCTGGTGCACTGGGATGACCCTGAGGGATGAGATGGGGAGGGAGGTGGGAGGGAGGGTCAGGATGGGGAACACATGTACACCCATGGCTGATTCA
The DNA here is from genome assembly GCA_935064755.1 of Tragelaphus eurycerus. Classification (NCBI taxonomy): domain Eukaryota; kingdom Metazoa; phylum Chordata; class Mammalia; order Artiodactyla; family Bovidae; genus Tragelaphus; species Tragelaphus eurycerus. The sequence goes on from CAKXYN010000043.1 coordinate 13,496,174, forward strand.
TGTCAATGTATGGCAAAACCCACTACAATATTGTAAAGAAATTAGCCTCCAATTAAAATAAATTAAAAAAATAAAATTTAAAAAATGGACATAATTATACTTTCTCCTTTCAGAGTCATACTGAAATATAGAAGAAACAATGTATGTTAACCACATAATGATGCATGGCCATTCATACAATCATAACCTAGTACAGGCTTCCCTAGTGGCTCAAACGATAGAGCATCTGTCTGCAATGCAGGAGACCCTGGTTCGATCCCTGGGTTGGGAAGATCCCCTGGAGAAGGAAATGGCAGCCCACTCCAGTATTCTTGCCTGGAAAATCTCCATGGCGTTGCAGAGTCGGACATGACCGAGTGACTTCGCTTTTCACAGGCTTTATATGGAGAATGTCTTAGGAGCTAAACGGCCAATTGTGAGAGACATATGCATGCCTGGCACTCAGAATTTTGGGGCCACATAGTATTTTATATAAGTGGGAAGAATCCTATGTGCTTTTGTTTACAGCTTTCCAACTGAGTGCAAGTGCTGGGAAAAACCATTCGTGCATTTTACATCGAGCCACTTGCTGCTTCCCGTATTATGCTGCTAAAGAGTGAAAAATCCACATTTCCTTGCTTTTCTTGGAGACTGCTTTTACCAATCACTATTCTCCACCTAATATTCTTTCACCTATACTGCAAAAAAGGAGGACCAACAGAAGAATCCACTCTGGAATAGAAGAACTTTTCTTCCTGAAGAACCAGAATTTTTTTCCTGTGGTAGTATGCAGGTCAAAGACACTGCAAATAGAAGTGCCAATTGTCTTTCATTAGACATGCAAGCAATCAATTCAAAGACAGTTTTTAAATCCTAATCCTATCCCCAGGAGTTTGTTGCCACTGGCATACACTGATAGACAATGGCTTTAAAGAGGTAATTAACAGATAATTAAATATTTATACTTTGTATAAGCAAGGGCCTAAAGTGCTTTGGTGGGATGGGAGATTCAGGATTTACTGACTTCCTTTGCATAGAGATTCAATTGACATAGTCAAAGAGTAGAGAGTAATTAACAGAATCTCTTCTCCAGATTTTGGTCCCTGATCCTCAAGAATGTCAATTATTTTTATCTTCTCTTCTGTGTTTAAGGAAAAAATGTATTGAGTGTCTGTTTTATGCTTCTGTGGGACAAAAAGATGGGTTAATAATCTTACTTTCAGGAATTTGTACTCTAATGGGGTAAAAGAAACTATTTCTTGACACAAAAATTATATAAACTTCAAATTAAAGTATCTGCTAATTTTATTGACAGTCATATTCATTTGTTTGTGCACTGTCTATGGCTGCTTTCACACTACCACTAATGAGGTGAATAGTTGCAATAAAGACCATATGGACTGCAAACCCTAAATATAAAAATATTTAGTATCTGGCCCTTTACAGGAAAAGTTTGCTAACCTCTAAGAGATTATGCAACCATCAAATGTTTCTTGAAACATGGAGATAATGAGAACTGTGATAATGATGATGCAGACGAGGAGGAGCCTGCGGATCATGATCCTGTAACTTTGAATTTTTTTCTACCTGACTCCAGGCTTGGACCATGTACTTAGCAGGACAATTTCAGTAAAAAGTATATCCAATCATCTAGATAGTGATTCTATTCATTACAGTTCTAGAAAGGCAACCTTTCCTCATTCAGAGTCATTCCTAATGTTTCAAGATGTTATGCCTTAGTTGGGTGAGTCTGGTAGAAACTGTTGCTCACACACCCAACACCCTGCTTTCCCACCCTCCCTTTCTTACTATGTGCTAAAAACTAAGTTGTTTCATTCATGTCAGACTCTTTGAGACCCCATAGACTGTAGCCTGCCAGACTCCTCTGTCCATGGATTCTTCAAGCAAGAATACTGGAGTGGGCTGCCAAGCCCTCCTATGGGGGGATCTTTCCAACCCAGGAACTGAACCCAGGTCTCCCGCATTGCAGGCGGATTCTTTACCATCTGAGCCACCAGGTAAGTTCCAATTCTTACTATGAGAATAGCAATTTTGTTCAAGTTTCAGCATTGTACAACCTCAGGTATAGAATAGGCTTAATCTAATCTTATCAGCCTGCTTCTACTCCTTTCATCAATTGGTAGGCTTGAGTATCAGTTCAGTTCAGTTCAGCCGCTCAGTTGTGTCCAACTCTTTGCAACCCCATGGACTGCAACATGCAAGGGCTCCCTGAGCTTACTCAAACTCATGTCCATTGAGTCAGTGATGCCATCCAACCATCTCATCCTGTGGTCCCCTTCTCCTCCTGCCTTCAATTTTTCCCAGCATCAGGGTCTTTTCCAATGAGTCAGCTCTTTGCAACAGGTGGCCAAAGTATTGGAGTTTTAGCTTCAGCATCAGTCCTTCCAATGAATATTCAGGACTGATTTCCTTTAGCATGGACTGGTTGGATCTCCTTGCAGTACAAGGGACTCTCAAGAGTCTTCTCCAACACCACAGTTCAAAAGCATCAATTCTTTAGCTCTCAGCTTTCTTTATGGTCCAACTCTCATATCCACACATAACTACTGGAAAAACCATAGCCTTAACTAGATAGGCATTTGTTGGCAAAGTAGTGTCTCTGCTTTTTAATATGCTGTCTAGGTTCATCATAACTTTTTTCTAAGGAGCAAGCGTCTTTTAATTGCATGACTGCAGTCACCATCTGTAGTGATTCTGGAGCCCCCCAAAATAAAGTCTGCCACTGTTTCTCCTTCTATTTGCCATGAAGTGATAGGACTGGATGCCATGATCTTTGTTTTCTAAATGTTGAGCTTTAAGCCAACTTTTTCAGTCTCCTTTTTCACTTTCATCAAGAGGCTCTTTACTTCTTCACTTTCTGCCAAAAGGGTGGTGTCATCTGCATGGCTTGGGTATATTATGTGACAATTCTCTTAAAACATTTGTGAAATCATATCTGCTAGGGAGAGATACTTCCTTATTTTTGACTAATGTTTTCAAAACAAAAGGCAACTGTAACTGAACATTATAACTGTTTATGAAATATGCTGCTCCCCATATCAGTGCTCTCCAAGGTGCAGCATACAATTGAGAGAAAGTGAAGAAGTTTAGGCAAGAAAAAAGGTAAATTCTTTAAAGTGACAAATCCTTCTCAAGTAGTAGTAATGTTACAGATTCCTGCATTTAAAAACCTGTAACTTCAGAGTGGTGTAAAAGATCCACCTCCTAGTGTCTCTTTGTGCCCTAATTTGTGATTCTAAAAGCACACAAAGTTTAGTATGGCATTCACAGTGGTTGTACATGGAAGCTGAAGATCACTGTACAGTATTAAAAAATTCATACATTTTCCCAAAACGTGGATATGGAAATCTATACATACCATACCTGAAACATGATATTTATATTGGCAAATGATATTAATTGAATACTGCTGCTGCTGCTAAGTCACTTCAGTTGTGTCTGACTGTGAGACCCCATAGACGGCAGCCCATCAGGCTCCCCTGTCCCTGGGATTCTCCAGGCAAGAACGCTGGAGTGGGTTGCCATTTCCTTCTCCAATGCATGAAAGTGAAAAGTGAAAGTGAAGTTGCTCAGTCGTGTTAGGAGTGTGAAAACTTTTATTTTACATAAGTAGTAATAAGTTTTAATTGAATGGTTAAGAATTGAATAAAACAGCATTATTGCAGTCATTTAATATGAATTAAAATTTATTTTAAATGTTATTTGTATTTATCCTTTTGTATTCACTAGATATTCTTGAAAGCTTGGACAACAATAACTTTTCATAAAATAAATTTAAGTGTAATATACTTTATTCTTATATTTATTGTAATTTATATTTATAATATACACTCACATTTTATATATTGAGTAGAGTTACATTTTATTTCATTTTTTAAAATTTTCTATGGAGATAATGAAAGTATTATGACTACTGTATACTTGTCACTGAGCCTCAAAAATCCTTCCCTATCAATCACTCATTCTCCAATATTTTTTGAAACAAATAAAAATCATATCCTTTCACCCATTAATATTTCAGTTTTCAATATTCAGTTCAATTTAGTCGCTCAGTTATGTCTGACTCTTTACAACCCCATGAATTGCAGCATGCCAGGCCTCCCTGTTTATCACCAACTCCTGGGGTTCACTCAAACTCATGTCCATTGAGTTGGTAATCCCATCCAGCAATCTCATCTTCTGTCATCCCCTTCTTCTCCGCCCCCCACCCCCAATTCCTCCCAGCATCAGGGTCTTTTACAATGAGTCAACTCTTCTCATGAGGTGGCCAAAGTATTGGAGTTTCAGCTTTAGCATCAGTCCTTCCAATGAACACCCAGGACTGATTTCCTTTAGAATGGACTGGTTGGATCTCCTTGCAGCCCAAGGGACTCTCAAGAGTCTTCTCCAACACCACAGTTCAAAGGCATCAATTCTTCGGCGCTCAGCCTTCTTCACAGTCCAACTCTCACATCCATACATGACCACTGGAAAAACCATAGCCTTGACTAGATGGACCTTTGTTGGCAAAGTAATGTCTCTGCTTTTAAATAGGTTGGTCAATCTAGGTTGGTCATAACTTTTCTTCCAAGGAATAAGTGTCTTTTAATTTCATGGCTGCAATCACCATCTGCAGTGATTTTGGAGCCCAAAATATAAAGTCTGACACTGTTTCCCCATGTGGTGTCATCTGCATATCTGAGGTTATTGATATTTCTCCCGGCAATCTTGATTCCAGCTTGTGCTTCTTCCAGCCCAGCATTTCTCATGATGTACTCTGCATATAAGTTAAATAAGCAGGATGACAATATAAAGCCTTGATGTACTCCTTTTCCTATTTGGAACCAGTCTGTTGTTCCATGTTCAGTTCTAACTGTTGCTTCCTGACCTGCATACAGATTTCTCAAGAGGCAGGTCAGGTGGTCTGGTATTCCCATCTCTTTCAGAATTTTCCACAGTTTATTGTGATCCACACAGTCAAAGGCTTTGGCATAGTCAATAAAGCAGAAATAGATGTTTTTCTGGAACTCTCTTGCTTTTTCCATGAACCAGTGGATGTTGGCAATTTGATCTCTGGTTCCTCTACCTTATCTAAAACAAGCTTGAACATCTGGAAGTTCATGGTTCACATATTGCTAAAGTCTGGCTTGGTCTGTGAGATGAGTGCAATTGTGCAGTAGTTTGAGCACTCTTTGTCATTGTCTTTCTTTGGGATTGGAATGAAAACTGACCTTTTCCAGTCCTGTGGCCACTGCTGAGTTTTCCAAATTTGCTGGCATATTGAGCAGAGCACTTTCACAGCATCATCTTTCAGGATTTGAAATAGCTCAACTGGAATTCCATCACCTCCACGAGCTTTGTTCGTAGTGATGCTTTCTAAGGCCCACTTGACTTCACATTTCAGGATGTCTGGCTCTATGTCAGTGATCACACCATCGTGATTATCTGGGTCATGAAGATCTTTTTTGTACAGTTCTTCTGTGTATTCTTGCCACCTCTTCTTAATATCTTCTGCTTCTGTTAGGTCCATACCATTTCTGTCCTTTATTGAGCCCATGTTTGTAATATTAAAGGAGAACAATTTTTAAAAGGATTATATATAAAATATTTTAACAGTACTGACTTTACATCATAAAATACCCAGCTACTTTTCAAAATTTTAATGGGCTCCTAAATGTTAAAACTTGTCATTCTCTTTACAATTCTTTTGAACTGGATATGAATAAGTTCCACACCTCATAATTGTGGGGTATATCTTATAAGTTTTGTTTCTGTCTCTTTTTCTCTTGTCCTCCCCTCCCTCCTTTTATTGACTTTGTCTTATTCAGTTTCTTACTGTTGCAGCAATAGATATAATGTTCTGAACAATTTAGATCAGCACTAGTCAACAAAATTTTCTGAGATGAAAGAAATGTTCTAGGTGCTTCAGTATGGTAGTCACTGCTGCTGCTGCTAAGTTGCTTCAGTCGTGTCCGACCCTGTGAGACCCCATAGGCGGCAGCCAACCAGGTTTCCCTATCCCTGGGATTCTCTAGGCAAGAATACTGGAGTGGGTTGTCAAAGTGAAAGTGAAGTCGCTCTGTCCTGTCCGACTCTTAGCGACCCCATGGACTGTAGTCTACCAGGCTCCTCTGTCCATGGGATTTTCTAGGCAAGAGTACTGGAATGGGGTGCCATTGCCTTCTCCAGGGTAGTCACTAGTGAAAGGTTGTTGAATCACATGAAGACACAGGGATTCTTGGCCCCCGGAGGAGAATTCAATCCGGGGCCAGAGATGAGGCTTGATCGCTCAGAGCTTTTGTGTAATAAAGATTTATTAAAGTATAAAGGAGATAGAAGGACTTCCCTGGTGGCTCAGACGGGTAAAGCGTCTGTCTACGATGCTGGGAGACCCGGGTTCGATCCCTGGGTTGGGAAGATCCCCTGGAGAAGGAAATGGCAATCCACTCCAGTACTATTGCCTGGAAAATCCCATGGACAGAGGAGCCTGGTAGGCTACAGTCCATGGGGTCGCAAAGAGTCGGACACGACTGAGCGACTTAATGTTAACGTTAAAGGAGATAGAGAAAGCTTCTGACATAGGCATCAGAAGGGGGCAGAAAGAGTACCCGCTTGCTAGTGTTAACAATGAAGTTATATAATCCAAAGAATGTCTGGACTGTAAAGACCTCATCAGACCTACTCCTGTAATTTACATTTTAAGATAACACTGTCCTCAGGCAGGATACATCCTTGTAAAGACCAGGTCTACTCCCATAACTTACATTTTAAGATAACAGAAGGTTTAATCCAAAGACTGTCCTTAGGCAGGATACATTATTGTTATATAATCCTAAGGAATGTAGAGAAAGAAAAAGTTTGTCCTTTCTTCCTCCTTGAGAATTCCAGACCCCTCTCTCCTTGGGGACCCCTAGACTCCTTATCAACCTGCCTAGGAATGGACTCTCTCACTAGCCACAAAAAACTATTGAACTCTTTAAAATTGTGGACAATGGGGCCCATGAACTGAAATATGTTTTGGTTTTTTTTAATGCTTAATTTGATGAAAGTGAAAGTGGAGAGTGAAAAGGTTGGCTTAAAGCTCAACATTCAGAAAACGAAGATCATGGCATCTGGTCCCATCACTGCATGGGAAATAGATGGGGAAACAGTGGAAACAGTGTCAGACTTTGTTTTTCTGGGCTCCAAAATCACTGCAGATGGTGACTGCAGCCATGAAATTAAAAGACGCTTGCTCCTTGGAAGGAAAGTTATGACCAACCTAGATAGCATATTCAAAAGCAGAGACATTACTTTACCAACAAAGGTTCGCCTAGTCAAGGCTATGGTCTTTCCTGTGGTCATGTATGGATGTGAGAGCTGGACTGTGAAGAAGGCTGAGCGCCGAAGAATTGATGCTTTTGAACTGTGGTGTTGGAGAAGACTCTGGAGAGTCCCTTGGACTTCAAGGAGATCCAACCAGTCCATTCTGAAGGAGATCAATCCTGGAATTTCTTTAGAAGGAATGATGCTAAAGCTGAAACTCCAGTATTTTGGCCACCTCATGCGAAGAGTTGACTCATTGGCGAAGACTCTGATGCTGGGAGGGATTGAGGGCAGGAGGAGAAGGGGACGACAGAGGATGAGATGGCTGGATGGCATCACTGACTCGATGGATGCGAGTCTGAGTGACCTCCGGGAGCTAGTGATGGACAGGGAGGCCTGGCGTGCTGCGGTTCATGGGGTCGCAAAGGGTCGGACATGACTGAGCGACTGATCTGATCTGATCTAATGCTTAATTTTAAATAATTACATGTACTAATGCCTTGTGGTAGCCACACTGGATAACACAGCTCTAGATTTTGTTGGTTGCATCACTGTGGTATAATTTAGCAAGGCTCTCTGCTCTTTCCAGTTTCTCTGAATTGTTGGTTGTACCAAACTCGAGGCTTAATGAGCTCCAACTGCTTTTTGCTTTCTATTTTGTTCATTTATAAGAATTCTTCATAGATGGATTTATGTGCCTCCTTTTGGAGGCACATAAACCCTGACTCTCTATGATTTTAGCTGGTTCATATGTTCAAAATTTAGGTTTATCAGTTCATTAAGGGTTGCAAAATGGCTATATTCTAATTCTGCATTTTCTTCTTAACTTACTACATCTATGCAGAGGTTAATGGCAGAATAAATGGCGATTCTTTCCCTTTATCAGTTTTCAAAAAGTGATTTGGATATCTAACATCTTCCATAAACATTATTTTAGTATCATTTAAACTCATGCATTTATTAATATTTAATATATTTTCACTTATTTTAATTATTATTCTTCAGATCAGATCAGATCAGTCGCTCAGTCGTGTCCGACTCTTTGCGACCCCATGAACCGCAGCACGCCAGGCCTCCCTGTCCATCACCAGCTCCCGGAGGTCACTCAGACTCGCATCCATCGAGTCAGTGATGCCATCCAGCCATCTCATCCTCTGTCGTCCCCTTCTCCTCCTGCCCTCAATCCCTCCCAGCATCAGAGTCTTTTCCAATGAGTCAACTCTTCGCATGAGGTGGCCAAAATACTGGAGTTTCAGCTTTAGCATCATTCCTTCCAAAGAAATTCCAGGATTGATCTCCTTCAGAATGGACTGGTTGGATCTTCTTGCAGTCCAAGGGACTCTCAAGAGTCTTCTCCAACACCACAGTTCAAAAGCATCAATTCTTCGGCGCTCAGCCTTCTTCACAGTCCAGCTCTCACATCCATACATGACCACAGGAAAGACCATAGCCTTGACTAGGCGAACCTTTGTTGGTAAAGTAATGTCTCTGCTTTTGAATATGCTATCTAGGTTGGTCATAACTTTCCTTCCAAGGAATAAGCGTCTTTTAATTTCATGGCTGCAGTCACCATCTGCAGTGATCTTGGAGCCCAGAAAAACAAAGTCTGACACTGTTTCCACTGTTTCCCCATCTATTTCCCATGCAGTGATGGGACCAGATGCCATGATCTTCGTTTTCTGAATGTTGAGCTTTAAGCCAACCTTTTCACTCTCCACTTTCACTTTCATCAAGAGGCTTTTTAGCCCCTCTTCACTTTCTGCCATAAGGGTGGTGTCATCTGCATATCTGAGGTTATTGATATTTCTCCCGGCAATCTTGATTCCAACTTGTGTTTCTTCCAGTCCAGCATTTCTCATGATGTACTCTGCATATAAGTTAAATAAACATGGTGACAATATACAGCCTTGACGTACTCCTTTTCCTATTTGGAACCAGTCTGTTGTTCCATGACCAGTTCTAACTGTTGCTTCCTGACCTGCATACAGATTTCTTAAGAGGCAGATCAGGTGGTCTGGTATTCCCATCTCTTTCAGAATTTTCCATAGTTTATTGTGATCCACACAGTCAAAGGCTTTGGCATAGTCAATAAAGCAGAAATAGATGTTTTTCTGGAACTCTCTTGCTTTTTCCATGATCCAGCGGATGTTGGCAATTTGATCTCTGGTTCCTCTGCCTTTTCTAAAACCAGCTTGAACGTCAGGAAGTTCACGGTTCACATATTGCTGAAGCCTGGCTTGGAGAATTTTGAGCATTACTTTACTAGTGTGTGAGATGAGTGCAATTGTTCGGTAGTTTGAGCACTCCTTGGCATTGCCTTTCTTTGGGATTGGGATGAAAACTGACCTTTTCCAATCTTGTGGCCACTGCTGAGTTTTCCAAATTTGCTGGCATATTGAGTGTAACACTTTCACAGCATCATCTTTCAGGATTTGGAATAGCTCCACTGGAATTCCATCACCTCCACTAGCTTTGTTTGTAGTGATGCTTTCTAAGGCCCATTTGACTTCACATTCCAAGATGTCTGGCTCTAGGTCAGTGATCACATCATCATGATTATCTGGGTCTTGAAGCTCTTTTTTGTACAGTTCTTCTGTGTATTCTTGCCACCTCTTCTTGATATCTTCTGCTTCTGTTAGATCCACACCATCTCTGTCCTTTATTGTGCCCATCTTTGCATGAAATGTTCCTGTGGTATCTCTGATTTTCTTGAAGAGATCCCTAGTCTTTCCCATTCTGTTGTTTTCCTCTATTTCTTTGCATTGATCACTGAAGAAGGCTTTCTTATCTCTTCTTGCTATTCTTTGGAACTCTGCATTCAGATGTTTATATCTTTCCTTTTCTCCTTTGCTTTTCGCTTCTCTTCTTTTCACAGCTATTTGTAAGGCCTCCCCAGACAGCCATTTTGCTTTTTTGCATTTCTTTTCCATATTATTCTTAGAGATGTTTCTAATTTGGTCAGTGAAAATCTTTTCTAGTTGCTTCTTGAATCCCTTTGAGATAACCTTAGTAATACCTGATAGCTTTCATTTTATTTTTAAATCCTTTAGCTCATTACTCTCAATAAAACACAAATTAAGTGAAAAATTCTATGGTAGCCACATTATCATGTCTATTTTATTCTTAATTCAAATATTATCAGCCTCAAAAGAATATCTAGTCCTGTGAAAAACTACATTCAGATGTCTCTCATATTGAGTTAGCTTTTGGTTATACAGGGACTGTAACTTTATCTATATATTTTCACCCTACTTTTATCTTACTTTTTATTTTTATCTTATTTTTATTTTATTACTTTGAAATTATATTGCCAAGAAACAACATCTAGTTTTTTTGGTTATATCTTAAGTATTTAGACATATTAACTTTTATTTCTACTTTTGTCCCAAAAGTCAAGAAATATCAGGGGTTAGCATCTTAGTTGCATAATTTAAGATAAAGTACAAATAAATCCACATTTGTGACTTTGAAGGAATCTATACTTAATCCTTATCACAAGACGTGCTATAAGTAAAATTTATAATCCTGATTTTGGTTGTAAAAAGTGTCTCAGAGACGTCAAAAGCCTTTTCCAAGACAAATAACTAGTAAATTGACAAATCAGGACTAGATTTGAGGTTTTTAATTCAGTCATCTTTCCACTATACCAAGAATAAGGATTTAGTGTTTTAAGCCATCTCTACTGCAAAGCATTTAAGTGACAATTCAAATTTCATCAAGAGTACCCTTAATTCTAAATAAGGTATTTTTAAAATAAAAATGTAAGCATATAACTTTTAAGTAAAATCCTTTTCCCCCAAACTATAAATCAATCAATCTCTATCATCTTCTCTCTGACCTATCTTTATAGTCTTACAATTTTTTTTTTCTTTTCTTGACAAATATGTGGTGCTACATTATTTTTCAGAATTAAGGAGGGACACTTGCTACTGACAAAAGCCTTCCCTGGTACCTGCTACCTTCCCTGATAGCTCAGTTGGTAAAGAATCCGCCTGCAATGCAGGAGAACCGGTTCAATTCCAGGGTTGGGAAGATCCCCTGGAGAAGGGATAGGCCTCCAGTGTTCTTGGGTTTCCCTTGTGGCTCAGCTGGTAAAGAATCTGCCTGCAATGGGGGAGACCTGGGTTTGATCCGTGGGTTGGGAAGATACCCTGGAGAAGGGAAAGGCTACCCACTTCATTAATCTGGCCTAGAGAATTCCATGGACTGTACAGTTCATGGGGTCACAAAGAGTCGGACACAACTGAGCAACTTGCACTTTCAGCTGACAGAAGCAGTGAATACTGGATTTCAGATATTTATGAACTCTGTGAAATCCATTTCTTTGGCTTAAGGTACACAACATAACATCATCTCCTTTCTAAGTCAGAGAACTCTTTTATCTTCCTGTGATGAAGTAAAACTCAAGAAGATGAATCCATTTTATTCATGTTTTCCCAGATATGGAATTTGCATCATTCAGTTTCTCCTGCTAGGTGACATCAAAAGTTCAATTTGGAAATTTATCCCCTAGGATTAGTTTCCAGAAAAAATGGAGTGGCCATCATGGTCAACAAAAGAGTCCAAAATGCAGTACTTGGATGCAATCTCAAAAATGACAGAATGATCTCTGTTCGTTTCCAAGGCAAACCATTCAATGTCACAGTAATCCAAGTCTATGCCCCAACCAGTAACGCTGAAGAAGCTTAAGTTGAACGGTTCTATGAAGACCTACAAGACCTTTTAGAACTAACACCCAAAAAAGATGTCCTTTTCATTATAGGGGACTGGAATGCAAAAATAGGAAGTCAGGAAACACCTGGAGTAACAGGCAAATTTGGCCTTGGAATACGGAATGAAGCAGGGCAAAGACTAATAGAGTTTTGCCAAGAAAATGCACTGGTCATAGCAAATACCCTCTTCCAACAACACAAGAGAAGACTTTATACATGGACATCACCAGATGGTCAACACCGAAATCAGATCGATTATATTCTTTGTAGCCAAAGATGGAAAAGCTCTATACAATCAGCAAAAACAAGACCAGGAGCTGACTGTGGCTCAGACCATGAACTCCTTATTGCCAAATTCAGACTTAAATTGAAGAAAGTAGGGAAAACCACTAGACCATTCAGGTATTACCTAACTCAAATCCCTTATGATTATACAGTGGAAGTGAGAAATAGATTTAAGGGCCTAGATCTGATAGAGTGCCTGATGAACTATGGAATGAGGTTCGTGACATTGTACAGAAGACAGGGATCAAGACCATCCCCATGGAAAAGAAATGCAAAAAAGCAAAATGGCTGTCTGGGGAGGCCTTACAAATAGCTGTGAAAAGAAGAGAAGTGCAAAGCAAAGGAGAAAAGGAAAGATATAAATACCTGAATGCAGAGTTCCAAAGAATAGCAAGAAGAGATAAGAAAGCCTTCTTCAGCGATCAATGCAAAGAAATAGAGGAAAACAACAGAATGGGAAAGACTAGGGATCTCTTCAAGAAATCAGAGATACCAAAGGAACATTTCATGCAAAGATGGGCTCAATAAAGGACAGAAATGGTATGGACCTAACAGAAGCAGAAGATATTAAGAAGAGGTGGCAAGAATACACAGAAGAACTGTACAAAAAAGATCTTCGCAACCCAGATAATCATGATGTTGTGATCACTCACCTAGAGCCAGACATCCTGGAATGTGAAGTCAAGTGGGCCTTAGAAAGCATCACTAGGAACAAAGCTAGTGGAGGGGATGAAATTCCAGTTGAGCTATTCCAAATCCTGAAAGATGATGCTGTGAAAGTGCTGCACTCAATATGCCAGCAAATTTGGAAAACTCAGCAGTGGCCACAGGACTGGAAAAGGTCAGTTTTCATCCCAATCCCAAAGAAAGGCAATGCCAAAGAATGCTCAAACTACTGCACAATTGCACTCATCTCACACGCTAGTAAAGTCATGCTCAAAATTCTCCAAGCCAGGCTCCAGCAATATGTGAACTGTGAACTTCCTGATGTTCAAGCTGGTTTTAGAAAAGGCAGAGGAACCAGAGATCAAATTGCCAACATCTGCTGGATCATGGAAAAGGCAAGAGAGTTCCAGAAAAACATTTATTTCTGCTTTATTGACTATGCCAAAGCCTTTGACTGTGTGGATCACAATAAACTGTGGAAAATTCTGAAAGAGATGGGAATACCAGAACACCTGATCTGCCTCTTGAGAAATTTGTATGCAGGTCAGAAAGCAACAGTTAGAACTGGACGTGGAACAACAGACTGATTCCAAATAGGAAAAGGAGTACGTCAAGGCTATATATTGTCACCCTGCTTATTTAACTTATATGCAGAGTACATCATGAGAAACGCTGGACTGGAAGAAACACAAGTTGGAATCAAGATTGCTGGGAGAAATATCAATAACCTCAGATGTGCAGATGACACCACCCTTATGGCAGAAAGTGAAGAGGAACTAAAAGGCCTCTTGATGAAAGTGAAAGTGGAGAGTGAAAAAGTTGGCTTAAAGCTCAACATTCAGAAAATGAAGATCATGGCATCTGGTCCCATCACTACATGGGAAATAGATGGAGAAACAGTGGAAACAGTGTCAGACTTTATTTTTCTGGGCTCCAAAATCACTGCAGATGGTGACTGCAGCCATGAAATTAAAAGACGCTTACTCCTTGGAAGGAAAGTTATGACCAACCTCGATAGCATATTCAAAAGCAGAGACATTACTTTGCCAACAAAGGTTCGTCTAGTCAAGGCTATGGTTTTTCCTGTGGTCATGTATGGATGTGAGAGTTGGACTGTGAAGAAGGCTGAGCGCCGAAGAATTAATGCTTTTGAACTGTGGTGTTGGAGAAGACTCTGGAGAGTCCCTTGGACTGCAAGGAGATCCAACCAGTCCATTCTGAAGGAGATCAGCCCTGAGATTTCTTTGGAAGGAATGATGCTAAAGCTGAAACTCCAGTATTTTGGCCACCTCATGCGAAGAGTTGACTCATTGGAGAAGACTCTGATGCTGGAAGGGATTGGGGGCAGGAGGAGAAGGGGACGACAGAGGATGAGATAGCTGGATGGCATCACTGACTAGATGGATGTGAGTCTGAGTGACCTCCAGGAGTTGGTGATGGACAGGGAGGCCTGGTGTGCTGCGATTCATGGGGTCGCAAAGAGTCAGACACGACTGAACACTGATCTGATCTGATATGATCTGATCGCCTCGGATTTCCCTCCAGTCATTCCGTGTTTGTGTCTCATAAGCCATTAGTCTTGCCAGAGTAATGCCCATAATCATAGTAATGAAGTGACATGAAACATTTTCAACATCTTCTTTGTGGCAGGCTCTTTTCATATATGGCAGGGCAATTTAATAAGTGATTAGTGTATGTATGTCTTTATTACTATGTAAGAATCAAAAAGAATAAATTAAATGTCTTTCTCTGTGTTTTATTACTAGTCTACCACTCCTCAAACTTTTTCAGGAAAGCCTGGGTCCTGCAACATCAAGTTTGTCTTTCCCCCAATGAAAAATAAATGCCAATATACCAAAATTCATATCATAAGAACACTAGCTGTGGTTTCTTTTCTTTTTTTTTGGAGGAATGGTTAATGATGGGGAGGGGAGGAAAGAAGTAGTATCTCAGACATTATGAATGGAGAAGTAGAGATGGATGAGTTATTCTCTTATGTGAAAAACACACATTTCTGAGATACATCTCAGTGAATAATACTGACCTGTATCCCACTTTGACTGCATTGTAAATGGTGAATAAGACCTCTGCTTGCAAGCATGTCTGGGTTAAGAATTCTGTCCCTCTAGTTATGGCCTTGGAAACTTCTGAGCAATGACATTTTTTACTTCCATGAGCAGATATAACCCTAAAAACACACCCATTAAAAAGGCTCATATCTCTAATTCTTTACTTTGGGGATTGTGCTGCTCTTAGAGAAGGTTTTGCTGGTTCCCTAGGCACTCTTTGCTGGTATACACAGGACTTTATCATCCAGGAATGCCATGATCTAAAGCCAAGTGTTCCAACTCAGTTTCTTTCTAGAAACAAAGGTAATATTATGGTTTTATCTTTTGTTTTTTCAATGATATTGCCAAAAGTGTGCCAGAATTCTGGCTGAGAAAAGGAGCGTAATTCATGAGCCTCTTTGAATCACAACAGTTATTTATTCACCTATATAATATTTTTTATTTATTAAGTTACTACTATATACAAGGGATTTCTGTACCCTTTCCAACATTTAGCTTTAAAAGAAGGCCGTGGGTTTCTTTTCCATGATAAATGAGCCAGACTGAAAAGAATACGGGCTGATATACTGATGTATCTTTACAATGTTTTACTCATTCATTGCTTTATAAATTGTATGCTTTTTAAACCATTAATTGAAGAAGGTTTTATAATAAATATGTATTTAATGAATGAATAAGTTAGTAAGTGTTTGGAGTGGAACAGAAATGTAAGATACAATAGTCTCCATTTATTATGAGCTACTAGATCCTCGGCAGATGACTGAAACCACAAATATGAAGACTATCAAGCCCTATGTATATACTATGCTTTTCCCTATTTTGTCCCTAAACTAACATAAGCTTAAAGTATGCTTCAAGAATATGTTGGATATGCTTCAAGAATATGTTGGACAAGGATGATTCATGTCTGAAGTGAGATGGAGCTGAGGGTGCAAGCCAGCTGAGATTTCATGGTG
This sequence comes from Tragelaphus eurycerus, assembly GCA_935064755.1. Taxonomy (NCBI): domain Eukaryota; kingdom Metazoa; phylum Chordata; class Mammalia; order Artiodactyla; family Bovidae; genus Tragelaphus; species Tragelaphus eurycerus. The sequence goes on from CAKXYN010000043.1 coordinate 13,512,146, forward strand.
CTACTCAAAACAGCCACAATTTAAAGCTCATCAATTGTTTATTTCAGAAATTTACCATTTAATATTTTCAGACAAGAGTTGACTGAGTAACTGAAATCATGGAAAACAATCCATGAATAAGTGGGGACCACTGCAATCAAACTTCTTTCACAAGAGAGTCTTGAGTCCTCTCTGTGAAGGCAGAGAGACAAAATTCAAAGCCTCAGCTGGGTCACTTACCAGTAATTGGACCTTCTCTGAACAAGTATGTAACGTCTGCAAGCCTCAACTTTAATATCTGTAACATGGGGGAAATAGTATATAGCTTAGAGCATTATTGTAACTTTTATAAATAACATGAAACTCTTGGAGAATAGCAGGCACTGGGGCATCAAATCAGAGCTATTTGATAGACTGTTTCTGAGTTAAGCTCAAACCAAATGCTTTCACTTGGTTCAATACAACATGTCTCTTATTTGAATCCTCACGCTGTGAAGACACAGGGGAAGAGACAGTAAATGTAATATTTATCACTCACATCAGTAGTCTTGGACCGATCAAAGGAAATACATTTACCAGTTGACTAAAAAGCAGAGTTTCATCCTCGTTCCTTGAGAATGCAGCCTGAAAGGAAGAAAACATCTTAAGCCTGAATCCAATCAGAGCTCATTAATTTTGTGACAACAGAACTGTTTACTTTGAAGCCAAAGAAAATGAAAATATTAACACAGGGAGACAAATAGGTATTTGCAAAAGAATTAATTGATCTCAGAAAAGAATAAGGGTGATTTAGTGATTAGGCTTCTGTAAAAGTTCAGCACTTTTCATGCAGTGACACCATGAGAATAAACTTGGCTTTCATTTTACTTTTACAGCATAAGCAGTTACACAAAATTAATAACAAGGAGCAAAAATAAAAGTGGGGACAAAGAATTTGCAGAAAGATTCTTCAGTTGATGAAACAATGAATCAGAAAGCATTTAAGAATTTAATCTGCGATAGTCAACTGGGGGAGACGCATTGATCAACCCTATCTAGAGAGAGGAATCCAGAATGGGAGGGAGGCAACATTCCCTAGAAGGGGAAGAAAAGTCACAGTAAAAAAATAAGGGTAGAAGAGCAGAGAATGCAAAGAGATACGGGGTTTACCCAACTGATGATGGAGGAGTTAGAAGTCAGTTAAATAAGACAAATTTTGGATACAGAGAATAAAAAGGGAGATGAAAGTATGGATAAATAATATTGCAAGATTAATCTCCCTAACTCATCCTATATTCCTCTGTTCTTTTTCTCTGATCTGGATTTTGGCAGGGTTGACGGAACCAGGGACACGTCTCTAAAGCAGCAGAATAACTTTCAGAACTTGGAATCTGAGAAGGAGCTGCTGTGATTTCAAAAGGGCCTGTGGGGAGAGTGGGTGGCGGCCTAAGCGGCCATCTGCTGTTTGTTTTTCCTCCCCCCGCCCACCCCTTTTTTGGCTCTTTCACCGTGCTTCAGAAACTGACTCATTCCTAGCCAAAACCAAGTGCTGTTTGAAATAAAGACCTTAAGGTAAGTTTCGACACATGTATTGGCTCTAATGCTTTACCATCTAACTTCTTTTTAATGAAATATATGCTATTGTCCACCAGGAGTTGTTGTAAATACCCTATAATCCAAAGTCAATTTAACCAATGTTGACTGAATTTATTCCATGCATCAGTTTAATACCATTTGCATGTTCCAGGCTAGGAATAACCTAAGAATCCAGTTCTCAAACAGTCCAGTGGGAAGGATTCTGTATATGTAGGAAGCCAATGACTTACCTGTTATGGATGTATAGAAGGGATTAATGCATCAGATATTTGGTCTAGCTTGGTAGTCACAAGCATCGTGTATTCAAGAACCCTGATTTCTAAGCCCTCAAGTGGATCTGCCTAAGGCCTTTTCTGTGCTTCTCTTACACTATAGCAGAAAAGTATAGAACACTATAACACCTAGAGTTCCCAAACTGCACTGCCAGAAATGGCAAAAGAGAAAAACAAAAACTCTAGAATGTCATATACAATTTAAGGTACTGGTGCAAGAAAACTCTCCTTTAATCAAAGCGCTCTAATTCATTTATCATATTTATATAAAAACATTTCCCCCAAAATTAAATTATTATTTAATAATTACTAGAGTTTAAGTTATTGAATTCAATTGTATACTCTTATAAGTATAACTTCAAGATATTCTAAAATATTTGTTACACAAATTTGAGGAAAATAAAGATATATATTTGATTACATATTTATGTTGTAAAACATGATAGTGTAACTCAAAAAATACAAATATTCAAGTATACAAAGGTATTACATTGGGACAAAATTCAGAGGGACAAGTGGAATATAATATATAATATTATATATAATATAAAATATTATATATAATACAATATTATACAGGCACCTGACCTGCCTCTTGAGAATTTGTATGCAGGTCAGGAAGCAACAGTTAGAACTGGACATGGAACAGACTGGTTCCAAATAGGAAAAGGAGTACGTCAAAGCTGTATATTGTCACCCTGCTTATTTAACTTATATGCAGAGTACATCATGAGAAATGCTGGACTGGAAGAAACAGAAGTTGGAATCAAGATTGCCGGGAGAAATATCAATAACCTCAGATATGCAGATGACACCACCCTTATGGCAGAAAGTGAAGAGGAACTCAAAAGCCTCTTGATGAAAGTGGAGAGTGAAAAAGTTGGCTTAAGGCTCAACATTCAGAAAACGAAGATCATGGCATTTGGTCCCATAACTTCGTGGGAAATAGATGGGGAAATAGTGGAAACAGTGTCAGACTTTATTTTTCTGGGCTCCAAAATCACTGCAGTTGGTGACTGCAGCCATGAAATTAAAAGACGCTTACTCCTTGGAAGGAAAGTTATGACCAACCTAGATAGCATATTGAAAAGCAGAGACATTACTTTGCCAACAAAGGTTCGCCCAGTCAAGGCTATGGTTTTTCCAGTGGTCATGTATGGATGTGAGAGTTGGACTGTGAAGAAGGCTGAGCGCCGAAGAATTGATGCTTTTGAACTGTGGTGTTGGAGAAGACTCTTGACAGTCCCTTGGACTGCAAGGAGATCCAACCAGTCCATTCTGAAGGAGATCAGCCCTGGGATTTCTTTGGAAGGAATGATGCTAAAGCTGAAACTCCAGTACTTTGGCCACCTCATGCGAAGAGTTGACTCACTGGAAAAGACTCTGATGCTGGGAGGGATTGGGGGCAGGAGGAGAAGGGGATGACAGAGGATGAGATAGCTGGATGGCATCACTGACTCGATGGATGTGAGTCTGAGTGACCTCCGGGAGTTGGTGTTGGATAGGGAGGCCTGGCGTGCTGCGATTCATGGGGTCGTAAAGAGTCAGACATGACTGAGAGACTGATCTGATCTGATAATACAATATAATATACATAAAAAATAATATATATTATATTATATATAATATAATATCAAGAAGAAAAATAAAATCTTGTCCTTATATTTTTAAAATGAATTTTCGTGGTTATCAACTTCCTGTAATATTTGGATTGCTTTAGATACATTTATTACAGGAAGTTGATAACCACGAAATTCATTTTAAAAATATAAGGACAAGATTTTATTTTTCTTCTTGATATTATATTGGTAGGCTCCAGTCCGTGGGGTCGCTAAGAGTCGGACACGACTGAGCGACTTCACTTTGACTTTTCACTTTCATGCATTGGAGAAGGAAATGGCAACCCATTCCAGTGTTCTTGCCTGGAGAATCCCAGGGACAGGGGAGCCTGGTGAGCTTCCGTCTATGGGGTCGCACAGAGTCGGACACGACTGAAGCGACTTAGCAGTAGCAGTAGCAGCAGCAGATACATTTAATCCATGATTACCTGCCCTGCCTCCTGAGAAATCTGTATGCAGGTCAAGAAGCAGCAGTTAGAACTGGACATGGAACAACAGACTGGTTCCAAATAGAAAAAGGAGTACGTCAAGGCTGTATATTGTCACCCTGTTTATTTAACTTATATGCAGAGTACATCATGAGAAATTCTGGACTGGAAGAAGCACAAGCTGGTTGTGAAGAGAAATATCAATAACCTCAGATATGCAGATGACACCACCCTTATGGCAGAAATTGAAGAGAAACTAAAGAGCCTCTTGATGAAAGTGAAAGAGGAGAGTGAAAAAGTTGGCTTAAAGCTCAACATTCAGAAAACGAAGATCATGGCATCTGGTCCCATCACTACATGGGAAATTAGATGAGGAAACAGTGGAAACAGTGGCAGACTTTATTTTGGGGGGGCTCCATAATCACTGCAGATGGTGATTGCAGCCATGAAATTGAAAGATGCTTACTCCTTGCAAGGAACATTATGACCAACCTAGATAGCATATTGAAAAGCAGAGACATTACTTTGCCAACAAAAGGTCCATCTAGTGAAAGAAAGCAAAAGCGAAAGTGAAAGTGAAGTCGCTTGTTCATGTCTGACTCTTTGCGACCCCATGGACTGTAGCCCACCAGGCTCCTCCATCCATGGAATTTTTTAGGCAAGAGTACTGGAGTGGGTTGCCATTTCCTTCTCCGGGGGATCATCCCAACCTAGGGATCGAACCCAGGTCTCTAGTCAAAGCCATGGTTTTTTCAGTAGTCATGTATGGATGTGAAAGTTAGACTATAAAGAAAGCTGAGTTGCAAAGAATTGATGCTTTTGAACTGTGGTGTTGGAGAAGACTCTTGAGAGTCCCTTGGACTGCAAGGAGATCCAACCATTACATCCTAAAGGAAATCAGTCCTGAATATTCATTGGAAGGACTGATGCTGAAGCTGAAATTCCAATACTTTGGCCACCTGATGTGAAGAGCTGACTCATTGGAAAAGACCCTGATGCTGGGAAAGGTTGAAGAAAGGAGGAGAAAGAGACAACACAGGATGAGATGGTTGGATGGCATCACTGACTTAATGGACATGACTTTGAGTAAACTCTGGGAACTGGTGATGGACAGGGATGCCAGGCAAGCCACAGTCCATGAGGTCGCAAAGAGTCAGACACGACTGAGCAACTGAAGTGAACTGAACTGAATTGATAACTTATTCAATGATCTTATTTACTTGTAGGAGTGCTTCTTCTCTTAGAATTTCCTTTATCCAATAATGATAGGGTTGCATTGTCATTATTTGGTAGATTTTTGTTTATCTTGGTGTTTAATGGCACCCCACCCCAGTACTTTTGCCTGGAAAATCCCATGGACGGAGGATCCAGGTAGGCTGCAGTCCATGGGGTCGCTAAGAGTCGGACACGACTGAGCAACTTCACTTTCACTTTCACTTTTCACTTTCATGCATTGGAGAAGGAAATGGCAACCCACTCCAGTGTTCTTGCCTGGAGAATCCCAGCGACGGGGGAGCCTGATGACCATCTATGGGGTCGCATAGAGTCGGACACGACTGAAGCGACTTAGCAGCAGCATTACTTTCAAATCCTATATACACTTATTTTTATGTGTGTGTTTTTTTACATGTATTTGTTTAAGATCAATTTGGCAACCATTAAATTTTACTTGGAGCATACAGGTAGGCAATCATATTTAACTTGATTATTAATTTAAATAGATTAAAACTGTATCTTAGCATGTTTTGTCTATCCTGTCTAGCATGTGATCTTTTTTGCTCCCTTTCCTAGCTTTCTTTTAGATGCTTTTTAATTATTCAATTTTCCATCTTTGTTTAGAAAGATAAACAAAGAGAAACTCATTTGTTAATCTTTTAGTGGTTACCTGACAGTTTCAACATGCTCCTTTCCTTATCAGGATAGTTAACTTTCTTCCTAGGCAATATCAAAGAAGTTCTGGCAGGAAATCTCCATTTACCTGGTTTCATCAAACTAGTTTCTCTTCCTCTCTTTAGCCTTTAGTGCTAACTCCACTTCCTCAAAGTAGCCTGTCGTAGTACACTTTCCCTTCAAACTAAACACACAATTAAAAAAAAATAAACAAACCCTGCACTAATTTCCAACTGTACTATATGCTTTCTCCAAATATCTTATCATAATTAGTAATATATTTCTTCTGGATGATATTTAATTCTTAGTCCTCCCTTAAAAGTTACATATAATGAGATGAGACATTTTAATTTTGTATGTGGTATATCTCTGCACCTGGATTTTTGTAGACAATAAATTGCTCATTAACAACATGAGTCCTCCTACCATGAATGATTTCAAACTATGAACTAGATGTCACTAATACATATTTGGGAAGATACATAGCACATGACTGAAAGTAGGATTTTTGTCACTTGCATTAGAAACTGCTAGAAAACCACTAAACAAAAATTTCTAGAAAACTACTAAACCAAAACTACTAGACCCCAAATTCCCCTCTTTTTATACTCTAAATTCCTTTTTGAAAAAATGTTTGATACATGCAATATTTTAAGATAACTTATCTTGGAATATATATAGTCTTGATTATTACACATATTTATTTTTTTCCAAATAATTTGAACATTCTTTTTACATTAATATATGTGTTTTTGCTAAATAGGCATGTCACATAACCAGATTATTAGCTTCTTGATCCATTTGAATGAAAGTTGCTTTAACTAATAACTTCAGCATATTTGGGTTCAGCAAATGAATAAAATACACAACATACATATATCTACTACCTTTGCTGAAGAGAGTGGTCTGGCTGTATTTAGTTAAACATTTAGCTCAACCTGCACAAGATTCTAGATAAGCTTACCTAATGTATTTCTATGCATGCATGCATGCATGCATGCTGAGTCGCTTCAGTCGTGTCCAACTCTGTGCGACCCTATGGACAGTAGCCCACAAGGCTCCTCTGTCCATGGGATTCTCCAGGCAAGAATATAGGAGTGGGTTGCCATTTCCTTCTCCAATGTATTTCTATAAGTCTACCCAAATTCAAATCTCCCATTTAAAATAAGACAAGGAGAGAGAGAAAATAAACACATATCAATGGTATGTTACTAGGCTAAAGGATTTCCTGCTAAGAAATCCAAGGATTTATCTACATTAAAAATGTGATTTATTCCAGAAAGAGAATAATTAAACATTAGTCAATAGCTAAGGCATTTTAGTTGATATCCTTCTAACAGCTGAAAGTGCATTAAAAGACTAAATCCGGACCTGAGAAAAGCTTCATTAATTAAACAAAAATCCTTTTTCTTCACACTGGGAAACTGTCAAAATGTTTTCTAAAGTGGGTATCAAACAAAACAGATACACAGCTACACATAGAACAACTCCGAGTTCATATGGGTCCTAGAATTTGGAAACATTTAGCCATTTGATGAAATCAAACTGGGAGAAGAACTCAGATTCTATCAATGTCTTACATATTATCAAAAGGAATTAATTAAGCATAGCCTGTCTGGAGGGCTCCCTCTATACCCAGCTAACTGCTGTGGGCAATATTACGGACTTTTGAAAATTACTCCCTGACTTTAAGGTTCTTCGACCTGGACTTGGCAAACAAGACAAAGACAAGTGAAATCATAAAAACGTTAACTACACCCCGTTTTGGGTAATACTGCATAGCTAGTGTACAGAGGAAGGAAAAATAAGTATGAGCTGTAATATTCAGAGAATGCTGCCTAGATAAAACTCGTGTGTGTGTGTGTGTGTGTATGTGTGTGTTTATGCATTGAGTAGGGTAGACACTGTTCTTTAAGGTTTTAAGAGTGGATAGAATTGGAAAATATTGGAGGGTCATAGTTCTTTTGAGGGAATAGCCTAAATGAGAATTAAAAAAAAAAAAAAAAGATCAGATGCATACTAGGACTAATGAGATATGTAGAATATCAGTCTGATTTCCTTCACTCTTGTGGGCCAGTGGAGCTGAAAAGCTGCATCAGCACCTAATGACCTTTGGAATACTGCTGGAAAAATAATAATGATATAATAAATAGTAAGAGATGGCCATGTGTAACACAGATGATTTAATTTTTACAATAGCTCTAAGCCTGTATTGTTTCAGTTTACAGATGGAAAACTGATTTTTAGAAAGAATAAGTTGGCAGTCCAAATCTCATACTAATACGTGGCAGAGTTGGGTTTCAATTGACTCCAAAACTGATATTCCATGTGCCTGTGCCAACACAGACAAAGTTAAAGGAAGATCACAAAATGCCTTAATCCTTGCTCTCTAGGAGGGAAAAGGGAATCAGCATTAATTGTACATTTAAAAATGTTCACTGGAGAGATATCAAGATGGTGGAGTAAAAGAATGCGAAACTCACCTCCCCACCATGAACACATCTACTTCTACTTGAACACATCTGCATCTACTTGAAAAACAATCTCACTGAAAACAAACAGGAAACTGGCAGAAACACTCCTGTACAACCAAAGCTAGAATAAGGCTTCACACAGAATCAGGTAAAAAAGGAGGAGAAGTAATCAGGTTGAGATCTGTGCCCCAGAAAGTGGACCAGAGGAAAAGGGAGCTTACACAAGAACAGAGATCCTCTACGGGGTGGGGGGGGGGGGGGAGGTGACTGGTTTGAGCCACATGTCAGTGCCCTAGTCCTGGGGTCTGACAAAGGGAAGACAAGCCCCCTAGGCTAGCTGGAGGGCCTGTGGGAATAACAGGAGGGCTATGGGAAAGCCTGGACTCTCCTCCTGAGGAATATGCATGCTACTTGCTTATTCCTGGAATAGGGCAGAGAAGGCAGATTGCACAGGTGACTGACTGGTATCCTATGACCGCCCTAGCAGGCACCACAGCCTGGGCCAAGGGAACACTCCAGCCTGCTTACTTCACTTCAGAGTTCCACACTGGAGTGAGGGCAGAGGAAAGGACTGAGGACTGAGGAAAGAGTTCAGTCATCAGATACAGAGGCTGCTTCATCCTAGAGGGGTGTCTGAGCACAGTGGAGGCAGTCCGTACTGGCATTTACACTGGCCCTTATACATGATCCTTATAAAATACTCATGACATTTTTTCACAGAACTAGAACAAGTCATCCTAAATTTAAATGGAACTACAAAAGACCCCAAATTACCAGGCAATCTTGGTAAAAAAAAAAAAAAAAAAAGCTGGACATGTTATGCTCCCTGACTTCAGACCATACCACAAAGCTACAGTAGCTGAAACAGTATGGTACTGTCACCAAAACAGAAACATAAATCAATGGACCAGAGCAGAGAGCCCAGAAATAAATCTATACACCTACGATCAATTAATCTATGACAAAGGAGGGAAGAATAGACAGTGAAGAACAAAGTCTCTTCAATAAGTGGTGCTGGGAAAACTGGACAGCCATATGTAACAGAGTGAAACTAGAATATTTCCCAATATCACTTACAAAAATAAACTCAAAATGGATTCCAGATCTAAATGTAAGACCTGAAATCCTGAAAATCCCAGAAAACAAATAGAACAGTCTGACATAAATTGTAGCAATATTTTTTGGATCTTCCTCCTAAGGCAAAAGAAATCAAAGCAAAAACAAGCAAGCGGGACCTAATTAAACTCAAAAGCTTTTGCACAGCAAAGGAAACAATAAACAAATGAAAAAGACAACCTACTAAATAGGAGAAAGTATTTGCAAATGATATAACTGATAAGGGGTTAATATTCCAAAATATATAAATAGCTCTTTCAACTCCATGTCGAAGAAACAAACAATCCAACTTAAAAGAATGAACAGAAGACATTTTTCCAAAGAAGTGATGCAGACAACAAACAGGCACATGAAAAGATGCTCAACATGGCTAACAATTAGAGAAATGCAAATAAATATCAAAATGAAATGTCACCTTACATCTGTCAGAAAAGGTATCATCAAGAAATCTGCAAAAAATAAGTGCTGGAGAGAGTGTGGAAAAAAGGGAACCCTCATATACTATTGGTAGGAATGTAAATTGGTATAACCTCTAAAGGAGAACAGTATGGAGGATCCTCAATAAACCAAGAATGCAACTACCATCAGATCCAACAATTCTACCTGAGGGTATATATCTGAAGAAAATAAAAACATTAGTTTCAAAAGATACATGCACCCCAATGTTCATAGCAGTACTATTTATAGTAACCAAGATATGGAAGCAGCCCAAGTGCCCATCAAGAGATGAGTAGTTAAAAAATATGAGACATATATGTGTACACTATATACATATCTATACACAGAGGAGCCTGGTAGGCTGCAGTCCATGGGGTCTCTAAGAGTCGGACATGACTGAGCGACTTCACTTTCACTTTTCACTTTCATGCACTGGAGGAGGAAATGGCAACCCGCTCCTGTGTTCTTGCTTGGAGAATCCCAGGGACGGTGGAGCCTGGTGGGCTGCCATCTATGGGGTCGCACAGAGTCACACACGACTGAAGCGACTTAGCAGCAGCAGCATACACTATTATGCCATACAAAGAATGAAATTTTGCCATTTTCAACAATATGTTTGGACCTGTACAGCATTATGCTTAGTGAAATAAATCAGATAAAGACAAATATTGTAAGTTATCACTTATATGTGGAGTTTAAAAAATAAAATGTATTTATATAAAAAAACAGAAATAGGCTCACAAATATGGAGAACAAACTAGTAATTATCAGTGGGCATGACTAGGAGAGGAATATACCGAACACGCAACTGATGCTGTTTATTATTGTCTCTATTTTGCAGACATGAAAACTGAGGGACAAGAGGTTACCAGCCAACGTTCACCACTCATAACAGTCAGTAAATGAATAAATAAATAAATTAGCTAGAAATGATAACTATGTAAAGTGTGACATTATAAAGGATTATGAAGGATATAAGGTGATGGGAATGTAATTTCCTAGAGCTTAGTGAGTAAAAAGTGAATAATAGGTGAAATTTGAGTATTCTCTCAAACTACATCACATACAATCTTGTAGGTCATAGTCAAGAGTTTTAATTTTTTGTGGATGTTATTGAGAAGTTTTAAGGAAATGGTTTCATCTGATTAAGCTTTTAATAGGTTACTTTCACTAGTGTAGAAAAATTGGAGGGGTCAGAAGTAAATAGATATTTCACCTACTACGTCATTCAGACAACAGAAGATAGTGGTTTGAACTAAAGTAATAGCAGTGGCTATAAATTCCTTTTAATCCTAGAAGTTTCTGTATGATTCTTTTTCCCTAGAATGTTCAAGGACAGAGAAGTTGGTCACTTTAAGTTTCTGTATGATTCTTTTTCCCTAGATCATTCAAAGACAGAGAAGTTGGCCACTTTCTGGCTCTGACAAACTCATTCCATCAAAATCTGTTGTCAAGACTAGCTGGGCATAAAGGGACACGCGTGTCCCTGGGCAGCCTTTGGTCTGTTCCCGCCTGGCAGCCCTCCTCAAGCCCACTCACATATAGGGAAGATAGGATTCTCTCTGTGTCCCCCAAGGAAGTTCTTTTGCTTTTTTATATCTTTGCCTGCTCTCATTTCTGAGGTATTTACTTTTAAACTCTGACATCCAGAGAGGGAAAGAAAGATAAGAGCCACATGTTGTAATGCTAAAAATGAAAGAGGGTTGAAAAATATATCACACAGTTATAGATCAGAAGAGAGTCCAGCAGAGTGGTAAAGACTATGCAAACATTCCTACTGCCTTTTGCTTTCTTTGATTCAGATACAATTTGCTGACCTTCATTTGCAGCTTGGCCAGGACACGGGGGGACATGCTATACACAGGAGATCTCAACAGGCATCAATGTTTGACCAGGGGACCAACAACTGAGAACAGAATTGCATAACTTCAAATGACAGATGAAAATAAAGCACAGCCACAGGACTGGAGGGGCTGGAGTGCGGCCGAGTTACTGGAGCTCATGCTTAACTTGCCATGTAGCTTGACCCCATATAGTGTGGTGCACGCCCATTAGCACACAATTCCAAAATCCAGTGTTCGTGGATATTTTCCTGGACCTCCCCAATTTATTTCAGATCTGCTTCAGTATTTAATTTCTCTGTTCTCTTTATATTCCTTTAATTTCTCAACTCAAGTCCTCTCCAAGGACTCTGGATCTAATTTATCATTAGCTATTTCTACTTAAGGAATCTCAGTTCATGTACTTCCCATAGCAGAGTCGCTCTGAATCAAACTTTTCATATCTCCAGCTGGTCGGTGCCCTTGTTTGCCCTCCTAGTATTCTATTCAAGGAGAAATAGGAGGATTCAGATATTGTGATGTAGGCACACACACAAAAAGAAATACACCTTGTTTTTTGAACTGGTTCCAGGAAGGGTACTTCTCAAAGAGTACATCATACGTCTAATCATTAGAGTTGAAGCATAGGATCAGAAAATGACTCTTTCTTCAGGCTAATCTAGTTTTCCTGAGTTGCCTGTTTTATGACCAAAGAACTGATCATAAAATTAAAAACGAGGCTAAATCTGTTTCAGGAATCACCTGGAAGCAGATGTGGAGAGTTGGGCAATTTAGAACTTTTTTTGTGGACCATTTTTTTTCTTTTTTTGTCTTTACTGAATTAGTTACAACATTGCTTCTGTTTTGGTCCTTTGGTTGCAAGGTATGGAGGATCTTAGCTCCCTGACCAGAGATCGAACCCACTCTCTCTGCAATGGAAGGCAATCTTAACTACTGGACCACAGGAAAGTCCGGAGTTGGGCAATTTAGAAGGCGGAACACGCAGAAAGTTTACTTATATTTGTGTGTTACTGCCTCTCATTTTCCACAGGAGGGCGAATAGGCTTGGGAAGACAACACACTCACAGAAAAGGTACTAGTTTAAGGAAACCTTTCTTTTCATATTTTTATTATCTATGATTTGTAATATTTAAACTTATAATGAAAGGACAGTATAGCAATAATAAATTAATAACTTCAAATAATCATTTTAAAACCTCAAATTCTAGAACATAAGAACACTTTTTTCTTTTCATAGTTTTTTTTTTTAATTTCATCTAGTTAGAGAATGGTCTGTGTATAGATTTGTGTATTGTTTTGCATTTGTGTGTGTGCATGTGCACATACGTGAGAAAGAGAGTATGTGTGTTTGTATGTGCTAGTATTCTGCCATTTCATAAGAATATCAGCAAGGATACTTTATATTTTTCTCCAAAATCTTCAGATGTTTGTTAGTTTCCTTTTACTTCCATATCAAATTACTGTAAATTTAGGGCTTCACATCATGTAAATTTGTCATCTCACAGTTCTGTAGGTCAGAAGTCCCAGGCTGGGTTGGCTCCTCAGCTCTAGTTTTTAAGAGCATCAAAATCAAGCTGATGGCAGGGCTTACTTCTTACTGGAGACTGGAAGAAAATGCTTCCAATTTCACTCAGATTGTTAGCTGAATTCAGCACCTTGTGGTTGTAAGACTGTAACATGCGTGTCCTTACTGACTGCTAGGGGGAAGGCATCCTTAGTTCCTAGAGACCTCTCTGATCCTGCCTGGAACTTACGCATCTTAGAATAAGAGCTGTACTGTGTTTAGTAGCTCAGCTGTGTCCATCTCTTTGCAACCCCATAGACTATAGCCTCCCAGGCTCCTCTGTCCATGGGGATTCTCTAGCTGAGAATCTCACCTAGGATTCTAGGTGAGAATACTGAAGTAGGATGCCATGTCCTCCTCCACAGGATTCCCAACCCAGGGATCAAACTCAGATCTCCTCACTGTAAGTGGATTTTTTTTTACCATTTGAGCCGCCAGGGAAGCCCCAAAATACTGGAAAGTGAACGTGAAGTCGCTTAGTCATGTCTGACTCTTTGTGACCCCATGGACTGTAGCCTACCAGGCTCCTCAGTCCATGAGATTTTCCAGGCAAGAGTGGGTTGCCATTTCTTTCTCCAGAGTATCTTCCTGACCCAGAGGTTGAACCCAGGTCTCATTGTAAGCAAGACGCTTTACCATTTGAGCCACCAGGGAAGTCTGGAATGGGTAGCCTATTCCTTCCCCAGGAGATCTTCCCAACCCAGAAATCGAACCAGGGTCTCCTGCTTTGCAGGCAAGGTTCTTTACCAGCTGAGCTACCAGGGAAGCCCTAAAATAAGTGATGCCGTGTCAAATTCTTACACTCGGAATCTTTCTGAATTCCTCTTCTGTCACCTACCTATCTTCTACTTCTACTGCTGATGTCTCTCTCACTTCAGCTAGAGAGTTTTCTCTGATTTCAAAGGCTTTTGTGATTAGATTGGACCTGTTTAAATAATGCCAAATGATCTTCCTTTTTAAGGATTGTGGCCATACTTACACATGCAAAACCTATTTTGTTGTGTAGGGTAACATATTCACAGGTGGACACTCTTATTTTGATTGGGAGAATTATACCTTCTATCAGTATATGCATCATCTGTAGCAATTTCATAATCTTTTAAAAATAGTTGTGTTTTGGGTTTGGGTTTGCTTTTTTTTTTTTTTGGCTACACTGTCTGTCCTGTGAGATCTTAGTTCCTCAACCATGGATTAAATCCATGCCCCCTGCAGAAAAACACACAGTCCTCACCAATGGATTGCCAAGGAATTCCCAGTAACTTCATAATTTTAATGTAACAGGGTATTAAAGAATATTTTCTTAGGACATATATTTGTTCTGATTTTTGTGTTTTGCAATTATAAATGATACCTTCTTACCTAGAACTTTAGCATTATTTCCTTAATCAAATATCAAGGAATGATATCACTGTGTTGTACACAGAAGCATTTTTTTTTTTTTTCAGATTATTGCTGTATTGACTTACAATAAGTTTATAACAATTAATAAAGTTCAGCCCTAAAAATTTACCATTTTATAACTACCTTCCCAGTATTCAGGGATAAATAAATTTAGAGGTATATTTCAAGTCAAAAACTGCTGGTAGCATTAAAATTTTGTCAGATGTATATTATGATTTCTGTGACCTCCTTTGTGAAGTACCTTCAGTAGTACTATTTTCTTAATTATATTTTGGCATCTTGATGCTTTATATAACCTACTTAAAATTATAGCAGTCATCTACTCATCTGTCATCCATAGAAAAATATTTTCCTATGTAAGTTATTATTCTATTTTAGCTTAACATTTTTCAATGTAGATAGTATAATCCTTTAAAATATTCAGATTTATCATCTTTTCCTTTGGCCTGATAATTTTTTATTCAAATCTGTATAAGTTATTAATTTTTCACAGATCCTATCTATTTTTTTTGTTTACTTCTTTAAATCATCTCTTACTAGTGTAGGTATAATATTTTGATCTACCTTTCAAGGATTGATTTGCATACTTGGCATTTTTCAACAGAGGGCAGCACTTTGCATTTGTTCTGCCTTGTGGGTGCATATTTCAACCACAGAGCACCAAATGTTCTGAGATCTTGCTCCTGCACATACAGTGAACAGCATGTACAAAAGCATTTCTATGGAAACAAAGGATGTATTTTCTTATCACAGAACTTCTGGAAGATTCTTAATTCTACTTTGAAATGCAATAAATGCTCTTTAAATCAATAATTTTGGTGAAAATAATAAAGAGTGCATGTTACAAAAAAAACTGAATCACCTTTGGAAGAAGACAGCAATGACCGATTTTATCCAAACCTTTTGTACAATCGATTCTGACTGAATGACTAAACCAATAAGGCTTGAATCTCCTGCAGATAATGTCACCAATTTTTGCAAGAATTGCAACTAAAACTTTATTCTATATATGATTTAATTTTAAAAATCTACATTATATTTTTAATCTTCATAATAAATTCAGATCAGTTTCATAGCTCACAAGGTCTTTTATATTCTAGTCCCGGCCTCAAGATTCAAACAAGTGTTGTCTATTTTAGTTTCCAGGCAAAGGAAGTGCTTCCCACCCTTGTATTCTCATTCCGTTTTCTGTCTGTGTGTAACTTTCTTGTTATACCTCAGGCTCTACCAGGACTCATTTTTGCCTTATTACCTCTACTGGCAGAACTTGAGCACATCAGAAAGCACATAATAGGTGTTCATTAAGTAAGGAATGACGAGATAGTGAGATTTAAAATCTTATTCTTATTAGCTTGGTAATCCCTTTACCCTCCTAATATTTTTCATATTGTCTAATATAATATATATGTACATAATCCTGAGTTTGTCTCATTTCAATAAAAATTATATTAGTGAATAATGGACCTTTTCCTTTGGGAGATTTTATGGAATTTAGATGATTTTGTAAGATATTTTGATATTGGAACTTGAAACTATAATACCGTTAGAGGCCTAGGACTTAAGGTACATTCACTCCTGGTTTTTAAATACATCACAATTTTAGGTCCACTAAGCCTGGAGCTTGTGAAAGACGTTAGGAACTTTGCATTTTAATACGTCTGATTATCTGGATTGATTGAAAAGAAAGATAATGTAACTCACCCTTCTGCAAGGTGATCAGATCAGATCAGTCGCTCAGTCAGGTCCGACTCTTTGCGACCCCATGAACCGAAGCACGCCAGACCTCCCTGTCCATCACCAGCTCCCGGAGGTCACCCAGACTCGCATCCATCGAGTCAGTGATGCCATCCAGCCATCTCATCCTATGTTGTCCCCTTCTCCTCCTGCCCTCAATCCCTCCCAGCATCAGAGTCTTCTCCAATGAGTCAACTCTTCGCATGAGGTGGCCAAAATACTGGAGTTTCAGCTTTAGCATCATTCCTTCTAAAGAAATTCCAGGATTGATCGCCTTCAAAATGGACTGGTTGGATCTTCTTGCAGTCCAAGGGACTCTCAAGAGTCTTCTCCAACACCACAGTTCAAAAGCATCAATTCTTCGGCGCTCAGCCTTCTTCACAGTCCAGCTCTCACATCCATACATGACCACAGGAAAGACCATAGCCTTGACTAGGCGAACCTTTGTTGGCAAAGTAATGTCTCTGCTTTTGAATATGCTATCTAGGTTGGTCATAACTTTCCTTCCAAGGAGCAAGCGTCTTTTAATTTCATGGCTGCAGTCACCATCTGCAGTGATTTTGGAGCCCAGAAAAACAAAGTCTGACACTGTTTCCACTGTTCCCCATCTATTTCCCATGCAGTGATGGGACCAGATGCCATGATCTTCGTTTTCTGAATGTTGAGCTTTAAGCCAACCTTTTCACTCTCCACTTTCACTTTCATCAAGAGGCTTTTTAGCCCCTCTTCACTTTCTGCCGTAAGAGTGGTGTCATCTGCATATCTGAGGTTATTGATATTTCTCCCGGCAATATTGATTCCAACTTCTGTTTCTTCCAGTCCAGCATTTCTCATGATGTACTCTGCATATAAGTTAAATAAACATGGTGACAATATGCAGCCTTGATGTACTCCTTTTCCTATTTGGAACCAGTCTGTTGTTCCATGACCAGTTAGTTCTAACTGTTGCTTCCTGACCTGCATACAGATTTCTTAAGAGGCAGATCAGGTGGTCTGGTATTCCCATGTCTTTCAGAATTTTCAATAGCTTATTGTGATCCACACAGTCAAAGGCTTTGGCATAGTCAATAAAGCAGAAATAGATGTTTTTCTGGAACTCTCTTGCTTTTTCCATGATCCAGCGGATGTTGGCAATTTGATCTGTGGTTCCTCTGCCTTTTCTAAAACCAGCTTGAACATCAGGAAGTTCACGGTTCACATATTGCTGAAGCCTGGCTTGGAGAATTTTGAGCATTACTTTACTAGCATGTGAGATGAGTGCAATTGTTCGGTAGTTTGAGCACTCCTTGGCATTGCCTTTCTTTGGGATTGGGATGAAAACTGACCTTTTCCAATCTTGTGGCCACTGCTGAGTTTTCCAAATTTGCTGGCATATTGAGTGCAGCACTTTCACAGCATCATCATTCAGGACTTGGAATAGCTCCACTGGAATTCCATCACCTCCACTAGCTTTGTTCGTAGTGATGCTTTCTAAGGCCCATTTGACTTCACATTCCAAGATGTCTGGCTCTAGGTCAGTGATCACATCATCATGACTATCTGGGTCATGAAGATCTTTTTGTACAGTTCTTCTGTGTATTCTTGCCACCTCTTCTTAATATCTTTTGCTTCTGTTAGGTCCACACCATCTCTGTCCTTTATCGTGCCCATCTTTGCATGAAATGTTCCTTTGGTATCTCTGATTTTCTTGAAGAGATCCCTAGTCTTTCCCATTCTGTTGTTTTCCTCTATTTCTTTGCATTGATCGCTGAAGAAGGCTTTCTTATCTCTTCTTGCTATTCTTTGGAACTCTGCATTTAGATGTTTATATCTTTCCTTTTCTCCTTTGCTTTTCGCTTCTCTTCTTTTCACAGCTATTTGTAAGGCCTCCCCAGACAGCCATTTTGCTTTTTTGCATTTCTTTTCCATGGGGATGGTCTTGATCCCTGTCTCCTGTACAATGTCACGAACCTCATTCCATAGTTCATCAGGCACTCTATCTATCAGATCTAGGCCCTTAAATCTATTTCTCACTTCCACTGTATAATCATAAGGGATTTGATTTAGGTCATACCTGAATGGTCTAGTAGTTTTCTTTACTTTCTTCAATTTCAGTCTGAATTTGGCAATAAGGAGTTCATGGTCCGAGCCACAGTCAGCTCCTGGTCTTGTTTTTGCTGATTGTATAGAGCTTCTCCATCTTTGGCTGCAAAGAATATAATCGATCTGATTTCGGTGTTGACCATCTGGTGATGTCCATGTATAGAGTCTTCTCTTGTGTTGTTGGAAGAGGGTATTTGCTATGACCAGTGCATTTTCTTGGCAAAACTCTTATTAGTCTTTGCCCTGCTTCATTCCGTATTCCAAGGCCAAATTTGCCTGTTACTCCAGGTGTTTCTTGACTTCCTACTTTTGCATTCCAGGTGCAAGGTGGCACAAGCAGAATTCATAATCTTGTCAAAATGGCTATGGAGTGACAAGAGATCTGACATTTATCCAGTGTATATAAACAAGGATAAGAATATTATAGAATCACTCTTTAAAATTCTATCTAGGGTAAACATTTAAACTGTGGCTTCTCAGGGCTGAAACACTTTGAGTGAGCACAAAGTACTTGAATTCAGCTAACTCAACATTTCTTAATACCTCCCATGAGCCAAGGACTCCAGGTACATGCGATACAATAAAAGATGAGATAGTGCATTTGTATAGTGGGCCCAGAGTCTTAGGATAAAATTGTACATCAGAATGTTTAGACAATTAGAGATCTGAACAACTTGTGTCTATAAATGCTCTTTCCTCTCTTTCATTGTCAAATCTCTTTAAACCTCCTTTCTAGGATCATCTTTGCCTAAGCTACCTCTAGTAAACAGTTTACTTCAAATATTTCCTCTGGACTCCAGTTTGCACTTGCAGAATTATGGAGGTGTGAACTACCTAGAGGAGCCTGCCTAGAGAACAGTCTCTGTTTCTTATTCATCATTTGTTCCTGGCATCAGGCCTAGCACAAAGTGTAGAATCATAAAATGAATACATTAGTAGATATATGATGAATAAATGAATGAATGGTACTTTGTTAATATATATTTGCTTTGTAGTATAAAATATTTTAAATAGTTGGAGGATAAAAATGTGCTCCCACTCCTCGGACTAAAAAATGTAAATATTTTCCACATCGCCTTTAGATGTTTTTTAAAAGAGAAATAAATTATTACAGATGGAATGTCCATACTAACTTTTCACCTCATTTCTCCTTCTCCATCCTCAAAGGCAAAAATCTTCTTGAAGTTGATGTTTAATCTTCTCTTCCATGTTTTTGATTTCAAGTTTGAATGTATTGTTCCATTAACAGCCAATAATGTTACTTTTATTTTATTAAACATAAATGTTAATATAGCTTATGAATTTCATTGTGACTTATTTTATTCTACAGTATGTTTTCAAAATGTATGCTAATGAATAAACACTATCCTAAGTGCTATGTAATTTATGAATAAAATACAAGATACTCATTCTATTACTAATGGACATTTTAGGAGAATTCAATCTGCTGCTATGATTAAGATGTTGATTAGTCTTTTTGTGTTTCCTTGTGCAGAGTTCCAGAATGTCTCTAGGAAACTATAGTTTCAGATTCATTCAATATATACTTCCTCAACTTTCCGATATTTCTACATTGTTCAACATATTGTAAAAATTTGCATTCTCATAAGCAGGGTAAGAGTTGTCCTTTTGATTTAAATTATCATCACAACTCAATTTTATTCCATTCATCCATTTTAATCCATGGGGAAATTTTACACTTTTTAAAAATCACTTTAGATTTATATCTCCTTAATATCACGTTAGTACATCTCTCATGTCTTAAAAGTCTCTCAAAAATGTCTTTGCTATTCCTGTCCCATACTCTTCAATACTAATTTCAGTTTCAACTTATCAAAATATGAGAAATTCTATAGTGAATTTTATCAGAATTAAGTTGAATTTGTTGATTAATTTGGGGACAATTGGTGTCTTTATGATATTGACTCAAAATTCACTGACATGATTTATAATATTTTGTAATTGTCTACAAAGACCCTGCAAATATTTGATACATTTTTAGATATCGTCATATTTCCTTAAAATGCAAATAGAATTTTTGATATTTTTTGTCTGCCTTTGGTATTTTTTGTCAATTCAGTTCAGTTGCTCAGTCATGTCTGACTCTTTGCAACCCCATGAATCGCAGCACGTCAGGCCTCCCTGTCCATCACCAACTCCCAGAGTTCACTCAAATTCACGTCCATCGAGTCAGTGATGCCATCCAGCCATCTCATCCTTTGTCATCCCCTTCTCCTCCTGCCCCCTATCCCTCCCAGCATCAGAGTCTTTTCCAATGAGTCAACTCTTCACATTAGGTAGCCAAAGTACTGGAGTTTCACCTTTAGCATCATTCCTTCCAAAAAAATTCCAGGATTGATCTCCTTCAGAATGGACTGGTTGGATCTCCTTGCAGTCCAAGGGACTCTCAAGAGTCTTCTCCAACACCACAGTTCAGCCTTCTTCACAGTCTAACTCTCACATCCATATGTGACCACAGGAAAAACCATAGCCTTGACTAGGCGAACCTTTGTTGGCAAAGTGATGTCTCTGCTTTTGAATATGCTATCTAGGTTGGTCATAACCTTCCTTCCAAGGAGTAAGCGTCTTTTAATTTCATGGCTGCAGTCACCATATGCAGTGATTTTGGAGCCCAGAAAAATAAAGCCTGACACTGTTTCCACTGTTTCCCCATCTATTTCCCATGAAGTGATGGGACCAGATGCCATGATCTTCATTTTCTGAATGTTGAGCTTCAAGCCAACTTTTTCACTCTCCACCTTCACCTTCATCAAGAGGCTCTTTAGTTCCTCTTCACTTTCTGCCATAAGGGTGGTGTCATCTGCATATCTGAGGTTCTTGATATTTCTCCCAGCAATCTTGATTCCAGCTTGTGTTTCTTCCAGTCCAGCCTTTCTCATGATGTACTCTGCATAGATGTTAAATAAGCAGGATGACAATATACAGCCTTGACGTACTCCTTTTCCTATTTGGAACCAGTCTTTTGTTCCATGTCCAGTTCTAACTGTTGCTTCCTGACCTGCATATAGATTTCTCAAAAGGCAGATCAGGTGGTCTGGTATTCCCATCTCTTTCAGAATTTTCCACAGTTTATTGTGATCTACACAGTCAAAGGCTTTGGCATAGTCCATAAAGCAGAAATAGATGTTTTTTCTGGAACTCTCTTGCCTTTTCCATGATCCAGCAGATGTTGGCAATTTGATCTCTGGTTCCTCTGCCTTTTTAAAGCCAGCTTGAACATCTGGAAGTTCACGGTTCACATATTGCTGAAGCCTGGCTTGGAGAATTTCGAGCATTACTTTACTAGCATGTGAGATGAGTGTAATTGTGTGGTAGTTGAGCATTCTTGAGCCTGGTGGGCTACAGTCCATGGGGTCGCAAAGAGTCGGACACGACTGAGCGACTTCACTTTCACTTCTTTGAGATTGGAATGAAAACTGACCTTTTCCAGTCCTGCGGCCACTGCTGAGTTTACCAAATTTGCTGGCATATTGAGTGCAGCACTTTCACAGCATCATCTTTCAGGATTTGAAAGAGCTCAACTGGAATTCCATCACCTCCACGAGCTTTGATCGTAGTGATGCTTTCTAAGGCCCACTTGACTTCACATTCCAAGATG
Organism: Tragelaphus eurycerus; assembly: GCA_935064755.1. NCBI lineage: Eukaryota > Metazoa > Chordata > Mammalia > Artiodactyla > Bovidae > Tragelaphus > Tragelaphus eurycerus. Next base: position 13,534,178 of record CAKXYN010000043.1, read on the forward strand.
TCTGGCTCTAGGTCAGTGATCACACCATTGTGATTATCTGGGTCATGAAGATCTTTTTTGTACAGTTTTTCTGTGTATTCTTGCCACCTGTTCTTAATATCTTCTGCTTCTGTTAAGTCCATACCATTTCTGTCTTTTATCGAGCCCATCTTTGCATGAAATGTTCCTTTGCTATCTCTAATTTTCTTGAAGAGATCCCTAGTCTTTCCCATTCCGTTGTTTTCCTCTATTTCTTTGCATTGATTGCTGAAGAAGGCTTTCTTATCTCTTCTTGCTATTCTTTGGAACTCTGCATTCAGATGCTTATATCTTTCCTTCGCTCCTTTGCTTTTCACTTCTCTTCTTTTCACAGCTATTTGTAAGGCCTCCCCAGACAGCCGTTTTGCTTTTTTACATTTCTTTTCCATAGGAATGGTCTTGATCCCTGTCTTCTGTACAATGTCACGAACCTCATTCCATAGTTCATCAGGCACTCTATCTATCAGATCCAGGCCCTTAAATCTATTTCTCATTTCCACTGTATAATCATAAGGGATTTGATTTAGGTCATATCTGTATGGTCTAGTGGTTTTCCCTACTTTCTTCAATTTAAGTCTGAATTTGGCAATAAGGAGTTCATGATCTGAGCCACAGTCAGCTCCTGGTCTTGTTTTTGCTGACTATATAAAGCTTCTCCATCTTTGGCTGAAAAGAATATAATCGATCTGATTTCGATGTTGACCATCTGGTGATGTCCATGTGTGGAGTCTTCTCTTGTCATGTTGGAAGAGGGTATTTGTTATGACCAGTGCATTTTCTTGGCAAAACTCTATTAGTCTTTGCCCTGCTTCATTCCGTATTCCAAGGCCACATTTGCCTGTTACTCCAGGTGTTTCTTGACTTCCTACTTTTGCATTCCAGTCCCCTATAATGAATTGTCTGCCTTAGCTATAGTTTTACTCGCTTCATAAAATTAACAGGGTAGCAGTTTCTGTTTTCTATTAACTAAAATAAAAGTTTAAATATCACAGAGATTTTCCTTTGGGAGCAACAGACTCATAAGTTCATCTTAATGAACTTATTCAGTTCATTAAGAGATCACTGGGTAAGCTTTTGTATTCTTAAGCAGTAATTATGATGTTCTTTTCCAAATTTGCTCGCATATTGCGTGACGCACTTTCACAGCAACATCTTTTAGGATTTGATATAGCTTATCTGGAATTCCATCATCTTCACTAACTTTGTTCGTAGTGATGCTTTCTAAGGCCCATTTGACTTTGCATTCCAGAATGTCTGGCTCTACATGAGTGATCACACCATCGCAGTTATCTGGGTCATGAAGATCTTTTTTGTATAGTTCTTCTGTGTATTCTTGCCATCTCTTCTTAATATCTTCTACTTCTGTTAGGTCCATATCATTTCTGTCCTTTGTTGTGCCGATCTTTGCATGAAATGTTCCTTTAGTAGCTCTAATTTTCTTGAAGAGATCGCTAGTCTTTCCCATTCTATTATTTTCCATCATGAGAAATGCCAAGCTGGATGAAGCACAAGCTGGAATCAAGATTGCTGGTAGAAATATCAATAACCTCAGATATGTAGATGACACCACCCTTATGGCAGAAAGTGAAGAAGAACTAAAGAGCCTCTTGATGAAAGTGAAAGAGGAGAGTGAAAAAGTTGGCTTAAACCTCAACAACTAAGATCATGGCATCTGGTACCATCATTTCATGGCAAATAGATGGGGAAACAATGGAAACAGTGACAGACTTTATTTTCTGGGGCTCTAAAATCACTGCAGATGGTGAATGCAGCCATGAAATTAAAAGATGCTTGCTCCTTGGAAGAAAACCTGTGACCAACCTTGACAGCATATTAAAAGCAGAGACATTACTTTGCCAACAAAGGTCCATCTAGTCAAAGCCATGTATTTTCCAGTATTCATGTATGGATGTGACTATAATGAAAGCTGAGTGCCAAAGAATTGATGCTTTTGAGCTGTGGTGTTGAAGAAGGCTCTTAAGAGTCCCTTAGACTATAAGGAGATCCAACCAGTCTATCCTAAAGGAAATCAGTCCTGAATATTCATTGGAAGAACTGATGCTGAAGCTGAAATTCCAATACTTTGGCCACCTTTTGCGAAGAACTAACTCATTGGAGAAGACCCTGGTGCTGGGAAAGACTGAAGGAAGGAGAAGAAGGGGATGACATTGGATGAGATGGTTAGATGGCATCACCAACTCAATTGACATGAGTGTGAGAAGGCTCCGGGAGTTGGTGATGGACAGGGAAGCCTGGCATGCTGCATTCCATGGGGTCGCAAAGAGTCAGACAGGACTGAGCAACTGAACTGAACTGATGATGTTCTTTATATTTTTATGAAAGCTAAGAAATTCAACTGAGTTTAAAATGTATTGCTTATGATTTTAAAATTCTCTTTAAAATATACTTATATTTTAATTTTTTTGATACTATTGACTTTTCTTATCTTTTTCTTAGATCTGTCCAATTTTTCTACAAATAAGAAATATTAGAATTTCTTGACTTTATATTTTCATTTTATATTACTTTATTTAATATTTCTGTAACTAATTTGTTTCATTTATCAGGATTTATCATCTTACCAACTTCTTTATTTTCTTTTTCTCTTTATTTGTCAGGGAAATTTACTACCCAACATTTTGCTTTTGAAAAAACCTTATAGCAGGGGGTGCATATTCAACAGAGAATGCGAGAAGGAAGGGATGGAAGAAGCACCTCTTGTACCATAATTTAGTATGACTTCTTTGAAAAAGAACAGATTTTGTCTTTAAGATTTCTGACCAAAGAAAATTGAGCCATTCCCACGCATGGAAATCCACAGGATACATGCTGTAGCAGATGTACCTCTCCTGCACCATCTTAGAAAGCACAGCCTGGAGGCACACAATTCCCACACCTGGGGGCACTGTTCTGCAAGCCACTGCCCTTCCCAGAGGGCATTTGCTTTTTTCTTTCAAAGCCAGCCTGGATATCAGGAAATTGACTTTTCACCTCATCCTTCTATGCTACTGAACTGTCCATCTTTTCCAGGGTTGGTCCTGAGAGCCTGGATGGCTGTCTCTGAAGTCATTTTCCATATAGTTTCATCTGCTTTTTCAAGGGTCCTGGGAATATCTGTACTTTTTACTATAATTTAAAATCAGCATGGAGATTTGGGGCAAGTTGACTCCTCCATAGCCTTGTTTTGTTTTGTTTTTTTTTTCTTGGACACACTGTGGCACGTGGGCTCTTAGCTCTTGACCAGGGACCCAACCCACAATCCCTGCATTGGAAGCACTGAGTCTTAATCTCTTCACAGTCAAGGAAGTTCCCACAGCCTTTTTTGAGCTTCAGGGCATCTTTGGAATGATGACTAGCCTGCATGTTAACCTAACCCAGGGCTTTCCAGGTGGCTCAGTAGTGAAGAATCCGCCTGCCAGTTCAGATCAGATCAGTCGCTCAGTCGTGTCCGACTCTTTGCGACCCCATGAACCGCAGCACGCCAGGCCTCCCTGTCCATCACCAGCTCCCGGAGGTCACTCAGACTCGCATCCATCGAGTCAGTGATGCCATCCAGCCATCTCATCCTCTGTCGTCCCCTTCTCCTCCTGCCCTCAATCCCTCCCAGCATCAGAGTCTTCTCCAATGAGTCAACTCTTCGCATGAGGTGGCCAAAATACTGGAGTTTCAGCTTTAGCATCATTCCTTCTAAAGAAATTCCAGGATTGATCGCCTTCAAAATGGACTGGTTGGATCTTCTTGCAGTCCAAGGGACTCTCAAGAGTCTTCTCCAACACCACAGTTCAAAAGCATCAATTCTTCGGCGCTCAGCCTTCTTCACAGTCCAGCTCTCACATCCATACATGACCACAGGAAAGACTATAGCCTTGACTAGGCGAACCTTTGTTGGTAAAGTAATGTCTCTGCTTTTGAATATGCTATCTAGGTTGGTCATAACTTTCCTTCCAAGGAGCAAGCGTCTTAATTTCATGGCTGCAGTCACCATCTGCAGTGATCTTGGAGCCCAGAAAAACAAAGTCTGACACTGTTTCCACTGTTTCCCCATCTATTTCCCATGCAGTGATGGGACCAGATGCCGTGACCTTCGTTTTCTGAATGTTGAGCTTTAAGCCAACCTTTTCACTCTCCACTTTCACTTTCATCAAGAGGCTTTTTAGCCCCTCTTCACTTTCTGCCATAAGAGTGGTGTCATCTGCATATCTGAGGTTATTGATATTTCTCCCGGCAATATTGATTCCAACTTCTGTTTCTTCCAGTCCAGCATTTCTCATGATGTACTCTGCATATAAGTTAAATAAACATGGTGACAATATGCAGCCTTGATGTACTCCTTTTCCTATTTGGAACCAGTCTGTTGTTCCATGACCAGTTCTAACTGTTGCTTCCTGACCTGCATACAGATTTCTTAAGAGGCAGATCAGGTGGTCTGGTATTCCCATCTCTTTCAGAATTTTCCATAGTTTATTGTGATCCACACAGTCAAAGGCTTTGGCATAGTCAATAAAGCAGAAATAGATGTTTTTCTGGAACTCTCTTGCTTTTTCCATGATCCAGCGGATGTTGGCAATTTGATCTCTGGTTCCTCTGCCTTTTCTAAATCCAGCTTGAACATCAGGAAGTTCACGGTTCACATATTGCTGAAGTCTGGCTTGGAGAATTTTGAGCATTACTTTACTAGCGTGTGAGATGAGTGCAATTGTTCGGTAGTTTGAGCACTCCTTGGCATTGCCTTTCTTTGGGATTGGGATGAAAACTGACCTTTTCCAATCTTGTGGCCACTGCTGAGTTTTCCAAATTTGCTGGTATATTGAGTGCAGCACTTTCACAGCATCATCATTCAGGACTTGGAATAGCTCCACTGGAATTCCACCACCTCCACTAGCTTTGTTCGTAGTGATGCTTTCTAAGGCCCATTTGACTTCACATTCCAAGATGTCTGGCTCTAGGTCAGTGATCACATCATCATGATTATCTAGGTCTTGAAGCTCTTTTTTGTACAGTTCTTCTGTGTATTCTTGCCACCTCTTCTTAATATCTTTTGCTTCTGTTAGGTCCACACCATCTCTGTCCTTTATCGTGCCCATCTTTGCATGAAATGTTCCTTTGGTATCTCTGATTTTCTTGAAGAGATCCCTAGTCTTTCCCATTCTGTTGTTTTCCTCTATTTCTTTGCATTGATCACTGAAGAAGGCTTTCTTATCTCTTCTTGCTATTCTTTGGAACTCTGCATTTAGATGTTTATATCTTTCCTTTTCTCCTTTGCTTTTCGCTTCTCTTCTTTTCACAGCTATTTGTAAGGCCTCCCCAGACAGCCATTTTGCTTTTTTGCATTTCTTTTCCATGGGGATGGTCTTGATCCCTGTCTCCTGTACAATGTCACGAACCTCATTCCATAGTTCATCAGGCACTCTATCTATCAGATCTAGGCCCTTAAATCTATTTCTCACTTCCACTGTATAATCATAAGGGATTTGATTTAGGTCATACCTGAATGGTCTAGTAGTTTTCTCTACTTTCTTCAATTTCAGTCTGAATTTGGCAATAAGGAGTTCATGGTCCGAGCCACAGTCAGCTCCTGGTCTTGTTTTTGCTGATTGTATAGAGCTTCTCCATCTTTGGCTGCAAAGAATATAATCGATCTGATTTCGGTGTTGACCATCTGGTGATGTCCATGTATAGAGTCTTCTCTTGTGTTGTTGGAAGAGGGTATTTGCTATGACCAGTGCATTTTCTTGGCAAAACTCTATTAGTCTTTGCCCTGCTTCATTCCGTATTCCAAGGCCAAATTTGCCTGTTACTCCAGGTGTTTCTTGACTTCCTACTTTTGCATTCCAGTCCCCTATAATGAAAAGGACATCTTTTTTGGGTGTTAGTTCTAAAAGGTCTTGTAGGTCTTCATAGAACCTTTCAACTTCAGCTTCTTCGGCATTACTGGTTGGGGCATAGATTTGGATTACTGTGACATTGAATGGTTTGCCTTGGAAATGAACAGAGATCATTCTGTCATTTTTGAGATTGCATCCAAGTACTGCATTTCGGACTCTTTTGTTGACCATGATGGCCACTCCATTTCTTCTGAGGGATTCCTGCCCACAGTAGTAGATATAATGGTCATCCGAGTTAAATTCACCCATTCCAGTCCATTTTAGTTCGCTAATTCCTAGAATGTCAACATTCACTCTTGCCATCTCTTGTTTGACCACTTCCAATTTGCCTTGATTCATGGACCTGACATTCCAGGTTCCTATGCAATATTGCTCTTTACAGCATCGGACTTTGCTTCTATCACCAGACACATCCACAGCTGGGTATTCTTTTTGTTTTGGCTCCATCCTTTCATTCTTTCTGGAGTTATTTCTCCACTGATCTCCAGTAGCATATTGGGCCCCTATTGACCTAGGGAGTTTCTCTTTCAGTATCCTATCATTTTGTCTTTTCATACTGTTCATGGGGTTCTCAAGGCAAGAATACTGAAGTGGTTTGCCATTCCCTTCTCCAGCGGACCACACCCTGTCATATCTCTCCACCATGACCCGCCCATCCCAGGTTGCCCCTCGGGCATGGCTTAATCTCATTGAGTTAGACAAGGGTGTGGTCCTTGTGTGATTAGATTGACTAGTTATCTGTGAGAATGGTTTTAGTGTATTTGCCCTCTGATGCCCTCTTTCAAGATCTACTGTCTTACTTGGGTTTCTCTTACCTTGGGCGTGGGGTATCTCATCTGGGCTGCTCCTGGCTGCTCAGTTCAGGAGACAGGTTTGATTCCTGGATTGGGAAGATCCCCTGGAGGAGGAAATGGCAACCTACTCCAGGAATTCTTGCCTGGAGAATTCCATGGACAAAGGAGCCTTGTGGGCTACAGTCCATGGGGTCTCAGAGTCTGACACGACTGAGAGTAACTAACACACACACACTAGTTGGAAGACATAGGTTTTAGTTATTTTTCAGTGATTTTCCTTAAGTTTGAAGATGTAAATTGGGCTCAACTTTTCTCACAAATTTAAGGAAGTCTGTTTCTATCACACTATCAAATATGTGAGGCATTTGCATGTTTAATAACATATTTAACACACCTTCTGCTATCATTATTGTGATAGAAAATTTGTTTTCATTGTAGCCATTAAAAATCCCTATTACTTTGATGTATATCTAACAATTGACTTTTCTAGCATATCATCAACGTCTGTGGTTGCTGGTTTCCCCCACAACTTACTTCTGCATTTATTTTTCTCATCAATGTCTATTTACATTTTTTTAAAAGTTGCATATAGTTCACAGGGTTGCAACGAGTCAGGACATGACTGAGCAACTGAGCACACAAGCAAGAGACGGTTGGGCCTGGGCAGGCAGGCTAGGGACTTGCTGTGCCCAGAGGACGAAAGAACAAGGTAACCTCTGCTTGAAGGGCATCAGAACACAAGAACAGAAAACACCAGACCCTTCTGCCATGATGCAGTTGCTGCAGAACTCCCGAACCCTCCTACACAGCTTTGTTTGTCCCTTTTTGTCTCATATGAAGAAAGGTATTTACACTGTTCCTCTCCTCCCAGGTATAAAGAAAGTATACGTACCTCACCCAATCAGCAAATGACTTGCAAAACTTCTGTCCTGTTCCATTGTTTCCCGGCTATAAAAACAGGAAGCTGTCCCATGTTCGTGGTCGGCTCTCGCTTGAGCCTTCCGCTGTTCTAACAGCATCTCCCGCTCTAATAAACTGTATTGTCTTTCCTTCTGTTTATTGTCCGGAAATTTTTTTTTCCAGCCTCTGCACAGACCACGACAGGGCTGACTGGGTGGTTGGGAGGGCAGCGAGGCACAGTGCCGGGCAGCGAGGCACAGTGCCGTGCCCGTGGCAGGAAAGAGAATCCCAGGTCAGTGTCACCCTGAGACCACACGGCACCTGCACCATCACATGACCTTAGTGGATCTCGCGAGAATGTGCGAACTCAGGCATCCTCCCTCCGACACTTGAGTGAGGAACTTGGAGTGATGAAGTCCCTTATTCTTGGTATATAGGAAAATGTATTTATTTTCTTTTCACTCCTATTTGTCAGGTTACAGAATTCTAAGTGGAATTCTATCTTCAGCATTTTGCATATTATTCTGTGCTTCGTCACCGTCTTAGAAATTCTCTCATCTGGTCTTTTTTTTTAATTCCCTCTCCTCGTCTATTACTCCTTGTGTTGGATAACAAACTCCATCGTCTTGCAGGAAGCCACAGAGAATGAAAAAAAAAAGGAGGTACTGGAAAACAGATGAAGGTAAGCAAGGTGCTGATGGCCCTGAAGTTCATCAATTTATAGTGTCGAGAGAGGGGAGCGGAGAGAGGCAATTGCTTCACCTTTGGGCATTTTCAAGCTGGTGTGGCAGAAGGAAGAGTCAAGTTTGTGAATGGAAAATTCTGCCTGTAAAGGGTTAAAAGACCTGATTCTGATTCAGGAGAGATAAAAGTGAACTCAGAAAAGGAGTGATTTTACAGATTTATGTACTTCTGTTACCGAACCAAGCTTGGGTCCCTTTGTCCGTGGGCAATAATGCCAATCGACCAACACTAGGTAGTGGTGAAGGAAAGTGCAGTGTTTATCTGCTGGTTGCCAGACAAGCAAGGGGTCTAGGTAGCTTGTGCTTAAAGGCCTTTCCTCCAAGGCTTTCACAGAAAGGTTTTTAAAGACAGGGTAAGAGAGGGGTGTTGTGGGCTATGTAATTGACTCATGGGCTTTCTTCTTCTGGTGAGTGATGAGGTAATCTGGAGTCAACATCATCCATCTTCTGTTTCCAAGCCAACTGGAGTCCATGTGCTTGTGAACAGCACAGAAATACCTGCAAAATAGCTCAGAGGATATGGCACAGAATATTATCTATAGCCCTTGAGGAGGAGCTAAATGTCCTTGACCTTTAATGGGTAAACTATTATTACTTTGTCTTGTTTGACTGTTTTCCTTTCTTTCTGCATTTTATCAGTTCCCTGATTAAATTTAGTCTTTGGAACTCCTGGAACATCTAGGAGGCTAAAATTTCTTTACTGGTGGTGGGGAGTTGGGGCTCTCTTGCAGGAAGGTCCCTTTGGGTCCTTCTTGGTTACACTTATAACATCTTCTGGTTGACTCCACATTAAGAAAATCCAGTACTGAGAAAATTTAAATTCCTTCAATTATCTGGAAACTTTAATTTTCATCTTTAGCCCTGGTTCAGCACTTCCCCCCCGCCCCCCCACCCCATGGAGACTGCTCACTGCAGGGATGACCTGATCATTCTCCATGGGCTGTCTTTGATCCCCACCCATTGGATCCAGTTGGAAACAGACATTTTGACTTATTTCCTCAAAGAGTCTTGATATCACTTATCCCAGTGTGAAATAGGTGTGACTAGATTGGGTGAAGACAGATGGTCATGTTCACCACAGTAAAAACTAGGATTTGATTATTATGTAAATATATTCATATTTTTAAAAACAAAAACATATACAACTCAAAAAGAAAGTTTTTATTTCTTATTTCTTCAGCTCTGGCTCTGATGTACCCAGTATCGTAGTAATTCTTAAGTATCTAGTAATTCTGAAGTAATTCTAAGTAATTCTTAGTATATCTTGGTAATTCACTCACTGTCTGGTCCTATCAATCTCTCAGTTGATTCTCTCCTTTCTACACTTACCCTATTCTCTAATCTTTGCATCTTAGTAAGAAAGAGACAGGTTCACTCATATTCTTTTGCATTGGAAACTCCAGACCCTACCACCATATAGTTTAAGCCCTCAGTTTACCAAGGATGCTGCCAAAACTTTGCTGTTACAGACTTACAGATTGTATTGTTATTCAGTCCCTAAGTCTATCTGACTCTTTGCAACTCCATGGACTGCAGCATGCCAGGCTTCCCTGTCCTTCACCATCTCCCAGAATTTGCTCAAACTCCTGTCCACTGAGTCTGTGATTCCATCCAATCATCTCATCCTCTGTCATCCCCTTATCCTCCTGCCTTCAATCTTTCCCAGCATCAGGGTCTTTTCCAGTGGGTTGGCTCTTCACATCAAGTGGCCAAAGTATTAGATTTCAACTTCAGCGTCAGTCCTTTCAGTGAATATTCAGGGTTGATTTCCTTTAGATTGACTGGTTTGTCCAGGTAGCCCTAGTGTCCAACTGAGGCTTCTTCCTCCAGATTCTCTACTTGCCAGAGCAGGGAAAAACATATAGAGTTACAATGAAGTAGTTAGTAATTTGTCTACCAGAATTATACCAAATTTTATAATATGATTAATAAAAATGTAATTGAGTCCCTTTACATCTGTTTATAGATAAAACAAACAAACTTACACTAGCCTGAGAGACTGCAGTGACATGAAATCAATATATTTTACACCAAAGTTCTGATTAATGAATAACTATGAGAAAGAAAAATCATATCTGAAACACAACTCAAACCATGGGATCAATTTGCACAGAAACTGAATTACAATGAATTTATGGAGAGAAAACAGTGAGATATACTTTTATTACAGTCATTAATGTAAAATAATTACACAGAATAAAAATATACTCTTTTATATCATTGGCCTTACAGAAATTTAACTTTTTGATGCATCTGTAATGAGAACACAGAATTAACCATTGACTTCCATGTTTGCTTTGGACCAGATGAAAGAATTCAGATTCTATCCATTAATGACTGTGACTTTGTAAATATCTAAACCTTTTCCAAATCTCATGTTTTTCTGTAAAATGTGAACTAATATATAATTTCTAAGGCTACTAGGGATATGCAGTAAAACAGTATTTGTGAGGATGTTTCTAGAAATATAGAAAAAGTACTTAATTCTAGTTCTTAAATTCTATGTTGTCTTTATAAAGAGTAGCTCATATGTGTGAGGTATTTTTAAAACTGATATTTGACTTTTTGTTTCTACACCTTTTGTTGAGTTGATGAATTATTTTACATGAGTTGATTTTTTTTAAATAAAAAAATGGAAGCTTAAAAAATTTAAAAAAATAAAAAGAGTAGCTTAAGACAAAAAAGTTAAAACAAAACTACAAATTGCATATTTAAAGAAAATAGTTACAAAGATAAGGATTTATTTTCCCTTAAGACTTTTTGTTTTTGTTTTCCCTCTCCTCAAATTTTTACTGTTTTCATGCAACTGCTTGTGGGTCTAAACTAACACCTTTCAAATGATGTAAAACAATGTGATGTGGAAATTACTAGAAAGCAAAAGGAATCAAGCACAGAAGAACAATCTTTATTCCTTTGAGAGAAGCAATTGCATAACTACAGATGGAAATTACAAAAGTCTTATTTACCAAGGCATTTCCCTTGTTCTTTCAATATTGGAAATGAAATCACTGTAAAGAGAGCTCTCAGATCCTACATATTTCAAATGACACAGTCACTCTCATTCTTTATCTTCTTGCCCAGACATAGTGCATTTTCCACTGTTTCTAATTCTATTAATGAGGAAAAAGACATGAAAATAAACTTCTGTTATAAAAATAATAGTGCTATTCAGCAAACATATGGGTTGAAGACAAAATATGATTAAAAACAAACCATTTTCAGAAGATTCGAAGGATCTCATGTGTAAAGTGGGTCACCAATAACAGTTTCATTCTCTGATGAGAATTAACTAAAATTAAATGCAGACATATATCATATGGAACTAATTCAAGTTATATTGTGTAAATTGCTTCTCATTTTAAGTTATATGATTTTATATAGTCCAGGGTTAGATGACTCCAAGCAATCATGAAGTTTAGTTCTTCCTGAGATAATAAGATACTGATCTCCATATTACTTGCTCAGAAAGGTTTTGGGAACAGCTCACATTATAATATCTCCACAGCTAGTAAGTGACAGAGATTGTAAGAGCTGTTGGGTAAGAACTCAGATTCTACATCCAAATTGCCTTTGTTTAATATGTGTGACTATGAGCAAACATTTACATTTCCATGCCTCAGCTTCCTCATCTGTATAATGGAGAATACAAATGATAAAATACCATATAATAGGATTTTCATAAGGATTAGATAAGATATATGTATAAATAACATAGAATAATGTCTGGCACAAATAAGCACTTAACATTAGCTGTGGTTGTTCCTAGGCCTTGACAGGCTCATACCTTAAGATCTACAGTTTATACTTTGCACCTGGCTATTCCAGAGCAACAGGTTATTCCATAGGCATACTGGCTATATGTCTCCCAGAGCAAGTAAGAATGGTCATGGGTGCATAAGACTACCCACCTTCACCCCTGAACAGTGCCCAGACTGTGCTTCTGGGCCCTTGGGAAGGAAGTTTCCTTCACTCAACAGCTGGTTGCCATCCATATTCCTCTTTTCACACTATTGTTGTAACTTTCATAGACAAAGAAGAATTGTATCATCTATATCGTTTTAAAATCAGTGCAATCTTTCCATTAACCACAGTCATCTCATATTTTATTTCTTTCGGTTAGGCAGAACCCAATTCAAACTAACAACAAGTGTAGAATGTAAAAGACACAACTGAGTCAGTATTCAAATGGTATCACCTAGGCTCTTGAAGTTTCTCTCAGCTGAGCTTTGCTCTGGGTTGGCTTCACTCTCAGATAGGTTCAGGCAAAGAAGACCATGCACAACTCCAGATTGATGTCGTCATAGCTGGTAATAGCAAAGATGTCCATTCTTTCCTGCTCTCCAGGAGAGTCTGAGGCTTGAGCAGCTCTACATGGGACAGATACTATCCCAGGAACAATCTAAAGGTAGTGACTGGGGAAATGGATTCTCTTGTCAGTGAAAGTCACAGTGCCACCCCTGTGGCAAAGGATGGGTGCCTCAGCTCTATCTAAACCATATGGAAACAAAGGCTGTGTTGCCATGGTAAGCAAAAAAGATGTTAACAGGAAAAAAATAACATATCCATCACATTTCTCTTGCCGACTTCTTTCAATTGTAGTAGTCGGTCAAACATAGCTTCTCATAAGTTTGGAGTAATATAATTTTAAACTATTAAAGAAAATAATTTCTGTATGCATTTGGCCAAATTGAACAGATAAAAGTGTTAAGTAAAAAGTCAGATTTGTATATTCATTAATCTTAACTTTCTGTAAAAGATTTAGGACAATGTTTCCTATCAGTCATAGTATCTTATTTTTATTTGCCTCTCACATGACTAAGTACTACAATCCTTCACACTTATTTTCAAAGTTTTTAAGTTTCCTAATTTTTAAAAGATTTTATTGGCTCTACTAATAATTTATTCTTTTTTGATGAATATTTATTGAGCATTTACTTTATGCTTATTACAGTGATCAGTATTGGCTCTCTTATATGTATAAATGATATATCTATATATCTACATATATTCCTTAGTCCTCACAACATACTAAATCATTATTATTCTTTTACATAGTTTTAAGTACAGTTTGCCTTTGTGTGTTTGTGTGTGCTCAATCATGTCCAACTCTTTACAAACCCATGGACTCTGGCCCCCCCAGGCTCTTCTGTTCATGGAATTCTCCAGGCAAGAATACTGGAATGGGTTGCCATTTCCTTCTCCAAGGAATCCTCCCAACCCAGGGATCAACCCATGTCTTCTATGTCTCCTGCACTGCAAGCAGATTCTTTACCACTGAGCCACTGGGGAGTTGTAGCTATTACTATATATATTTTATGTGTAATTATTAGGAAATTATTAATAACTGTATTGTCTTAATTAAATAAATTTTATTTTGAAGTAGTTTTAAATTTATTGAAAAGTTGCAGAGATACTAGTACATTGTTTTTTCATTTATCTCACTCTTTCTTTATATATGTACACACACACACACACACATACCACATTACTCTGATTCTGGCTTACTAAATATTTCTATCCAAACATCAGGTTTATATAAGACCAACTAATTCTGCTGGACTTTCACTAGGTAGAGAATTTAGAACTGAGTTTGGACAATTGCCCTGTTTAATTTTATCCTTTTAATATTATTGTTTTATTATTAACTGTAATACTAGGATATACTCATATTTTCTCCTTAGAGAACAGATACAGGAAATAGGAAAAAAAAAAAAAAGCAATCATTACCAGAACATTAGCTTTGGTTTGTTATGGATGTCTTGAGCAAAAACCAACAATAAAGAGAATATCATTGGTTTTATCTAAATGAAAGATGTTTATCAGAAACAAAAAATCATTTGAGAATTTATCATGATACCATCATAAATTAGGAATGGACCCAAGATATCATTCAGTCCACCTCCCACACTTTATATATGAGGAAACAGGTTCAGATGTGTTCAGCGACTTTTAGAAAGGATGATGTGCCTATTAAGAAGCAATATTGGAAATAAACCATGACCTCTATTCTAAGTCCAGAACTTTCTCACCTATTCCAAAATAAATGGTATATTGCTAACCACTTAGGCAGTTCTTCTGCACTAATTTTTTTTGATAAGAATGTGAATTTCATCTCTTTTAATATATTACTGAATATTATGAGACTCTGTCATAGTAAACGGTAGCATCATGATCTGGTTTGCATCTGTTTTAATACTTAACATTGCTGGTTTTGAATTCTGCCTCTGCCATCACCAATGATGTGGTAATCATCAAATTAATCTAACAAAGTCTTAATTTTCCAAGATATATATAACAACTCTGAGGATCAGACTGGGTCTTGGCTTGAAGAACTTGCTTTGGAGCTTGGCATATAATAGGCCATCAATTAGTATTGCCTCCTTTCTTCACCACTCCTGTGAAGAGGGACTTTTTTTTCTAGGAGATAAGATCGTTTCGAAAAAAGCCTGGATGTGGCAGGCTTTTAGTACCCAGTTATACTGGTACTAACTGGGTACTAATCCAAGTCTTCCCTTTTGTATGTGCAACTAATGTCTCTAACATATGGGTTCTTCCTCAGTTAAGCAGGGATAGTATCTGTCTCATGTGATGTGATGAAGATCGGATGTCTGGAATACAGTATGCAGTCAGAAATTGTTCTATAAGTTCTTTCATTTCCTATATTAGCTACCATTTGACACTAATATGAGATTCACTGGTTATTTGTAGTTTTTAAAATGAGTTAAAAATTTGTTGTAAAATATTTTAAAATTATCAACCTTGTTGATAATTTGCTCCAGAGAGTAAAGTGTCTATTGCTCTTTATAGACCTGTTTCCAAAGAAAAACTATAATTAAAAATTCCTAATAAGAATATTTCCTGGAAAAAATGCTTTATAAACCATCTGGATGATGTCTCTTAGAATATAGCAGCAATAACCTATATTACCATTTATATATAATATAGATAATATATTGAGTATAAGGAGAAAGATAATAATAGATAAATCTGTTTTAGGTGCTTTATATAGTATCTTAAATCTTCAAAATAACACTCTTCATTAGTAAATTCACAGATAGGGAAACAAGGTTTCTAGAGAGTTAAATTATAAAATGCCCAGCCTGACACATTTAGTAAGGTATTGATTCTAGATTTGAATCCAGGTATGGTTGCCACTGAAGACCTTTCTCTTTCCAGAAAGTTTTCTGTTCTTAACTTCCAATATCTGAAACATTCTATCTGCCTGTGATGAAGATAAGATGTAATAAACAATTAAAACAGAAAAGTATAGGAAAATTGAAAACACAAAAAGAACAATACTAAAGCTGGAAATTACTTTCCAAATTACTGGCTTCCTATTCAAAAGACAATAATATGCACAAATACCCACACCCATAGTTGACAGTTTTGGTTGGCTCCAGTAGAAATTAAAATAGACCATATACAACCTCTCCTTTCCTGGACACCAGTCTTATTATTAATGATCCCACTCTTTCTAGTAGAACTAATTAAATTTTGTTAGTTAGAAATTGGAACTGAAAGTAGTAACTTGAGAATAATATGCTTATACTGTGGTGGAATTTATAAACATCACATCAATGGTTACATTCTGGATAACTTTTATAATGCATAATTCATCAGGTCAGTGGTTACATTCTGCATAATTTTAACACATAACCTAAGAATTGGGGATATTTCCTGCAAGCAGAAGTTTTGAATAGAATATAAATTTCCCTTCACAGTTTAAGACAAGATAAAACCTACTTTTGCATCCTGTATATCTGGGACACTGCTCTCTTCTGGCCGCTATGCGCTTTCCTTGTGCGCAATTTGGAATCATCGTTCTTGGACAGCAGTGTGGAGGTTGACACCTGAAATTGGATGTCAGCTTCACCTCTTACTACACACATTTCAGAAAAATACTCACATCCTAGTTTTCAGATTTTCCCCCATTTGTAAAACGAAAATAGTCTTTCAGCTCCATTTTCAGATTTGTTGGAAAATCCAAATGACAAAACATTTGAATACATGTTTGCTTGCAAATTGTAAATGGCAAATGGAAAGACCTTGGTATTCAGAATGTACAAATGTGTGTGTAAGTGTACCAAACTTTACCATTGCTACAAATCCTTAAAACCTGCTCTTTCACTTAAAAGCTTCCTTTTTCTAAAAGGCTTTGCTTTTCCTTTCTTTCAGTGGTAAACATTCTCCTCTCTAGAGTTCCTGCCTTCCTCTCTCCCCCTCCTTCCTTCCCTTCCGTCTTTTGCCTTCTACATACATAAAGTGAACGTTAAGTCATTCAGTCGTGTCCAACTCTTTGCAACCACATGGACTGTAGCCCACCAGGCTCCTCTGTCCATGGAATTCTCCAGGCAAGAATACTGGAGTGTGTTGCCATCTCCTACTCCAGGGGATCTTCTGCTGCTGCTGCTAAGTCACTTCAGTCGTGTCCGACTCTGCGTGACCCCATAGACGTCAGCCCACCAGGCTCTCCTGCCCCTGGGATTCTCCATGCAAGAAAACTGGAGTGGGTTGCCATTTCCTTCTCCAATGCATAAAAGCGAAAAAGTGAAAGTGAAGTCGCTCAGTCGTGTCCGACTCTTAGCGACCTCATGGACTGCAGCCCACCAGGCTCCTCCATCCATGGGATTTTCCAGGCAAGAGTATTGGAGTGGGATGCCATTGGGGATCTTCTAGTTTTTACTAAATACTTACTATGTGTCAGGCATTGTTCATAGCACTTTGCATGCTTTATTTCAATATTCAGAACATCCTCATGAAGAAAATACTACCGTATTCATCATGGAGACTTTCCCTGCATCTATTCCATTCACTGCTTGTGGATTTTTCTCAAAATAAATTTTTCTCTCTCTCTCTCTCCCTCTCTCCCTCCTTTCTTTTCTCTCCTTCACTCTCTGCCTTTTCTGTTTCCTTCACTTTCTGCCTATTCTCTCCATCTCAACTCCTGTTGCTCCAACATCAAATCTACTCTAAGTATTACTTCTCATACTCCTATAAAAGTACCACTGATTATAGTAGAGCTGCAGCTCTAAAATTCACTTCATTCCTAATTTCTACTGATTATAAGCTGGAATCAACTGTTTTCTTTAGAAGGATCATCATTCATGCAAGTGCCGTGTCACTTCCTGCGACTCCTCTTAAGATTAGTTCTCTCGGGGCAAAAAAAAAAAAAAAAAAAACAAGACACTGCTAAGTGGCTTGACATAAATTCCTTGTGACATTTTAATGTCTTTTCTAATGGTAAGAGAATGAGAATTGAAACAGAAAGACCTGAATTCCAAAACTACAGAATCATCATTCTGACCTCATCACCACCGTGAAACAGTAACTGCTTTGTACACATCATTTTATTTTCTCACATAAGCTCACTTCCCAGGTGGCTCAGTGGTAAAGAATCCGCCTGTTAATGCAGGAGATGTGGGAGACATAGGTTTGATCCCTGATCTCCCAGTCAGATAACCCAGAGTAGGAGGAAATGACAACCCACTCCAGCATTCTGCCCTGGGAAATTCATGGACAGAGGAACCTGGCGGGCTACAGGGCATGGGGTTGTGAAAGAGTTGGACACAACCGAGCGACTGAGCACAAAGGCGCACAAACATGTACCCTCATCTTATTCTGACTGAGCCAGTTTGTAAATCCGAATGAGTAGCTTTCTCCCCATATCCTGAGGACTGGGAATACTAAGGGAAAATATGATGCTACTTGTGATGTTGAGCTGATAACAGTGTTTGGTGATTTATTTTCTTTGCTTCGTGTGTTTCTTTTTGTATGTGAAGTCCTGGGTACTTCACACACAGCTCAATATCAGAAAGCTCATTTTCAGTACAGTTCTTTACTCAGGGTTACTGAGGTTTAGTCCTTTGCCCAAGGGTCAAGGACACAGTCAGAAATATAGCACAAGCCTGTTGGCTTTGAAGGCCAACATGTTCTCTGCTCTATTTGATTGCTTCACTTTCTTCTGAAAAGGAAGATGATGTTTGTACATTTGAAGTCATGTTCTTATCATTCACAGACAAGTCCTTGATTTTCTTGGGCAACTTTGGGCATAGTCCTAACTCTTGGAACAGTAGTTCCCTCCCATTTAGGATATCAGAAATACAATGTATTGAATTATATCTTGGCTGTACCAAAGATAATATAACTTTAAAAACTTTTTCTAAGTTTTAATCAGGAAATAATCTTAGCCTCTGAAGAAATCTTATTCAATAATAACAGTCAAAGTGATAATAAAATATGCAATTTCACCATCTTAGATATGAACGACATTAATGGGACTTTTCTATCGATCCAAGCCTTTTCTCAAAATCTGGGTGCTGTGAAAACATCCCTTAAATCAATTGAGCCATTTATTTCCTGGTGTTCTCATCTTTCTCTTACACTTGATGATTCTGCTTCTCTTGAATAACTGCAGATTGCAAATCATTTTAATGTTTATTCCTCCAATTGACTTTCCTCTCAGATGTGAATAATTCATCTACCCTTCTTTCCGTCAGTCTCCAGTGCCAAATCCTATTGTATGAAATGCTAATGTAATCTTGATGATTTTTGTGAGCAAAAGTAGAGAGAGAAAAGTAAATTCGTCTTTGAAAAAATATATAGCCTTCATTGAATTTTACATGAAAAGAGAAAAGAAATTAGTTGAAAAGACAACAGATTTGTGTTTATGAAACACTACGTATCAAACTTTGGTGGCATGGTATTTGGTATTTATGTTACGGGCTAAATGTAAACAGCAATTAGTTTTATGTTACAGGTAAAAATGGTATCTTTCCAATGATTATATCATGAAATAAAAGAGTTTTGAGTTAGAAAACAGTCAAAGACGTAAGGATAATAATAAAATGTGTCTTGGCTTAATAAAAGTTGACAGATAATGGATTTGTTATTAGTTTTTCTTTTGAAATAGGTCCCCAAATTCTGTTGTTTTTGCATATTTTGAGGGAATATTTTATATTTTATATAAAATATATTTTATATTTTATATAAAATATATTTTATATATTTTGTAAACCTCAACATTTTGGTACTGCCAAAAGGAAAGAATACCAGGATTAGAAGACAAGAATAAGGAAGATGATGTATTTCTAAATGGTTGCATGTCATGATTTACAAAGATGGCATGACCTTCTTCTGAAAGACTAATGTATTCTTTCTTTACACCTGATGAAGCTGTGGCATATAAGGGGTAATAGTGTTACTGGAGATCAGCAATACCAGTAAAGGAGCCTGTTTTGACCATCCCAAATAAGAAAAAAATAAATACATGGAGCAGAATCTAGAATGATTAATTTGATTAGGAACTGAGTGAATAATTAAAATGAGCTTTTACTGGCTAATTAACCTCCTCTACAATGAGCTTTCTGGTGATTTAGCTTAGAAGTTTGTCCATGGACCACTTTCCTTCATCTAAACGTTGTATCTGTGACTTGGTAAGGACACCAAAGAAATATATGCCAGACCACGTATTTACTATGAAGAGGGACAAAGCAAGCGTGTATAGGATAGGTATATTGAGAAGAGCTCATTTGTATTGAGCACTGTGCTTTGGGTTGTATATCATCTCTCCTAATCTTCACAACAGCCCTACAAATATTGTCATTACTAACTTTAATTATACCTAAGGAAACAAGATAGCATCATGCACTCAATGGACATGAATCTGAGCAAATTCCAGGACACAGTGGAGGACAGAAAAGACTGGTGTGCTGTGGTCCATGAGGTCGCAGTCAGACATGAATTAGTGCCTACACAACAACAAGGAAACAAGCAATATCTAATGCGGACAGGCTAAAATTCAAACCATGAGCCTATATTCCTCACTGTGTACTATGTACACCTGACCTCGGTATTCCCTATGTTTTTTGCATTACTATAGAGTTTTAAAAATTTAGAAAGCCTCTACTTTGAATCCAGAAAGTTTCAATTGGTAAAAATAGAATACCTTTCAGATACATCTAAAACTACTCTTTTTATGTAAAATAATCTTCCTTTCTATGAGCTACCTTTGAAATCCCTACTCATCTTCCTAGACTTAGCTCAAAAGTCACCTCCTCTGTGAAGACCTCTCCGACAACCTAGATGTCCTACATGACCATCTTTTTCTCATTTGCCTTAATGACTCGTACATTCATATTTTTTATGTCTTATTATTATAATAAATTTAATATTTATTGATCATTATGACTGAGCGACTTCACTTTCACTTTTCACTTTCATGCACTGGAGAAGGAAATGGCAACCCACTCCTGTGTTCTTGCCTGGAGAACCCCAGGGACGGGGAAGCCTGGTGGGCTGCCATCTATGGGGTCACACAGAGTCAGACACGACTGAAGTGACTTAGCATAGCATAGCATAGCATAATACATTTAAAATATTTCACTCTAAGTATTAAATGATTTTAAAGTATTTAATTATAAGCTTCTTATTCTAATGGACTATAGACCCCTTGAAGGAAAGTACCAAGTCTGATTTATCTTTTAATTTCCACAAAATATAAAATATGATAGACATTCAAGAAATACTTGAGTGAAAATATAAAGCACATAAAGAGCTAAAATGATTAATTTACATGAATATGCATAACTGATCTGTGTAGCTTGAATATCTCAGTGTGTCTAAACTTACTATAAGGAAGTATCTCCAGAGAAGGAGATTTCAAAGAATTATATATAATGAGTACTAATATTCATATTCATAATTTTAAAATCTTTTCAAAAGCCTCAATAGTGTCCTCCATCTATAACCTACTTCCAAATCATCATTTGTCACAACCCTCATAGTCCCCATGATGTTAATGGAAATACCACCTCTGCCTAAAATGACCCACACTATTCTTTTTTCTGTTCATACTTGCAAGACCCAGGTCACACTTTACCTTCTCCAAGCAATCTTTGTAAATACAATTCTAGTCTTCCACCCCTTCTTTTTTGGGGGAGGTGGTGCATGGGGCAGCTAGATTCAGTTTTTATAGATATGTTCTGAGAGTGACAGCTGCTTATCATCTGGAGATCTGGTAGCTATGAGTGGCTGAGTTCAGTGTAACTCTTCCCCTGGAAGAAGGGAGGGAGGCCCAGATCAGATCAGATCAGATCAGTCGCTCAGTCGTGTCCGACCCTTTGCGACCCCATGAACCGCAGCACGCCAGGCCTCCCTGTCCATCACCAGCTCCCGGAGGTCACTCAGACTCACACCCATCGAGTCAGTGATGCCATCCAGCCATCTCATCCTCTGTCGTCCCCTTCTCCTCCTGCCCTCAATCCCTCCCAGCATCAGAGTCTTCTCCAATGAGTCAACTCTTCGCATGAGGTGGCCAAAATACTGGAGTTTCAGCTTTAGCATCATTCCTTCTAAAGAAATTCCAGGATTGATCGCCTTCAGAATGGACCGGTTGGATCTCCTTGCAGTCCAAGGGACTCTCAAGAGTCTTCTCCAACACCACAGTTCAAAAGCATCAATTCTTCGGCGCTCAGCCTTCTTCACAGTCCAGCTCTCACATCCATACATGACCACAAGAAAGACCATAGCCTTGACTAGGCGAACCTTTGTTGGCAAAGTAATGTCTCTGCTTTTGAATATGCTATCTAGGTTGGTCATAACTTTCCTTCCAAGGAGTAAGCGTCTTTTAATTTCATGGCTGCAGTCACCATCTGTAGTGATTTTGGAGCCCAGAAAAATAAAGTCTGACACTGTTTCCACTGTTTCTCCATCTATTTCCCATGTAGTGATGGGACCAGATGCCATGCTCTTCGTTTTCTGAATGTTGAGCTTTAAGCCAACCTTTTCACTCTCCACTTTCACTTTCATCAAGAGGGAGCCCCAGGTTTTAGCTATTGCTTGCCCAGGAAACCAAAAGGCTGTGGTACCTGGTGTTGATTTTGAACAATCAAACTGTTGCACTATGGTACCTAAGTGATTATGCACATATAAATCAATGTTTAAATTTGATTCTGAAGAGATGAGTACTGGGTACATTCTTTGCAGAAAGTAACCCACACTGGGTAAGTTCTTAGTGTATCCTTCATATCTTCTGTGTTTCAGTTCATACCCCCAAAGGATATGCTACCAGTTCCAAGAGTGAGCTGTTGTTGTCCATCAGATCAGTCGCTCAGTCGTGTCCGACTCCTTGCAACCCCATGAATCGCAGCACGCCAGGCCTCCCTGTCCATTACCAACTCCCGGAGTTCATTCAGACTCACGTCCATCGAGTCAGTGATGCCATCCAGCCATCTCATCCTCTGTCGTCCCCTCCTCCTCTTGCCCTCAATCCTTCCCAGCATCAGAGTCTTCCCCAATGAGTCAACTCTTCGCATGAGGTGGCCAAAATACTGGAGTTTCAGCTTGAGCATCATTCCTTCCAAAGAAATCCCAGGGCTGATCTCCTTCAGAATGGACTGGTTGGATCTCCTCGCAGTCCAAGGGACTCTCAAGAGTCTTCTCCAACACCACAGTTCAAAAGCATCAATTCTTCGGCACTCAGCCTTCTTTACAGTCCAGCTCTCACATCCATACATGACCACAGGAAAAACCACAGCCTTGACTAGACGAACCTTTGTTGGCAAAGTAATGTCTCTGCTTTTCAATATGCTATCTAGGTTGGCCATCACTTTCCTTCCAAGGAGTAAGCGTCTTTTAATTTCGTGGCTGCAGTCACCATCTGCAGTGATTTTGGAGCCCAGAAAAATAAAAGTCTGACACTATTTCCCCATCTATTTCCAATGAAGTGACGGGACTGGATACTATGATCTTCATTTTCTGAATGTTGAGCTTTAAGCCAACTTTTTCACTCTCCACTTTGACTTTCATCAAGAGGCTTTTGAGTTCCTCTTCACTTTCTGCCATAAGGGTGGTGTCATCTGCATATCTGAGGTTATTGATATTTCTCCCAGCAATCTTGATTCCAGCTTGTGTTTCTTCCAGTTCAGCGTTTCTCATGATGTACTCTGCATAGAAGTTAAATAAGCAGGGTGACAATATACAGCCTTGACATACTCCTTTTCCTATTTGGAACCAGTCTGTTGTTCTATGTTCAGTACTAACTGTTGCTTCCTGACCTGCATACAAATTTCTCAAGAGGCAGATCAGGTGGTCTGGTATTCCCATCTCTTTCAGAATTTTCCACAATTTATTGTGATCCACACAGTCAAAGGCTTTAGCATAGTTGATAAAGCAGAAATAGATGTTTTTCTGGAACTCTCTTGCTTTTTCCATGATCCAGCAGATGTTGGCAATTTGATCTCTGGTTCCTCTGCCTTTTCTAAAACCAGCTTGAACATCGGGAAGTTCACGGTTCACATATTGCTGAAGCCTGGCTTGGAGAATTTTGAGCATTACTTTACTAGCGTGTGAGATGTTGTTGTCCATGGCTCATGCTATTTCTTCTATCTTGACTTTCCTTATCTTTTCTTCTTCAATTTGAAGACTCCATCTTTAAGACTTAGCTCAGATCTCAACATCTTGATGAAGTCTTTACTCCCTCCTCTGAGTCCCACTGTGCCTGTGCCTAGAAACTTCCTTACAGTGTCACTATAAGGATTGTGTTTTATTTCCTTACCTGTTAGCTTTGGAGAATGAGACACTTCTAGATTTAAAAAAATCCCTAGCTCCTATCTCACTGTTTGAATTTCAGTCATTTTTGTTGAGTGATTGTTAACAACAATAATAAAAACCTAAGTCATATGTAAAAAGAACAGAAAAGTAGAGTTGTTTCTTTTATATAATTTATTTATTTTAATTGGAGCCTAATTACAATATTGTAGTGGTTTTTAACACACATTGACGTCAATGTTTCTTTATGGACAACTATAATAGCAGATAATTTGGGTCTTTTAGTATTTTTATTAGTATTTTGTAATTTTAATATTACTGAAATATTTTAGATATTGAAATACAATGTTATAGGGCAAAACTTTACATTTTAAAATGATAAATTCATAGCAGGAGATTTTATGAATGCTTTATTGTGGGTATGGAGCAGAGACTGTCCAAATCAGTGTATCTTGGCATGCATCTCATAAAAGGCTTACTTCAAAAGCTTAATGCACATACTAGGGTGACTTTGCCCAGTCATTTTTATTGCAACCTGCTGATAATTAAATAGAAATGCTTACATGTGCCCAAGCCTAGAGATAAAGGTAATTAGTATGGGCAGTCAAGACAGATTAAGATGAGATTCAGTCTTAGGGAAATAGGTTTGTGCTCTCAGTGCAGCCAGCTAAGCTACGAGTACCTGTCTTCAGCATGACGGAATGGATCCTGTATGGTGACAAGCAGGCTGTGCTCTTTTCACATCTCTGAGCCTTAAGAAAGGATCCTCAGCCTGCAAAGCATTCTGAGATAGCTGAGTCAGACTTTTCTATTACACAACGCTTAAACAACAGCTTGAATGAAGATGCATGTTTCTCTTTTGTCGGTTTAATAAATAGTGTTTGAGTTGCCATGTTAATCACTTACAAGCTAGACATTCAAATCAAGCCCCAGTGGTAAGAGATGAAAACCCTGGGGGAGGTGAGGAAAGAGAAAATGAAGAGACATAGAAGGGGCTAGGGAGAAAAGCAGATAAAGTTAATGTAGTTTATTTAACATATAGGTAATTGGTTTCAGAAAACTGTTTGGGATTGTGGGAAAAGCAGTGGTTTAAATCTGTCGCTTGGTCACTATATGGCTTTAAGTGAATGACAGCTACGTTAACCTCCAATGCATGATTAAATTGATAATAGCATCACTTTGATTTGGAGGATTAAATAAAATAGTAGTATATGCAAAGTGCTTAGCAAACAGACACTTAAGTAGATATGAGGTTTTTTTAAATCACTATTTTCATGAAAATCTGATCTTGTTACTCACTTGCTAAAATCCTTTCTCTTTGGTTTCCTACTGTGATCAAAAACAAATCCAGCTTTCACATGACACTCAGGTTTCCTCACTGTCCATCTCTCTGTGATCTCTCTAGCCTCATGCTATGCCTCTTTTTTCTTAGCCCACAGTGTTTCACTCTGACCCACCTCCAGCCCTTCCAAACAGGTAAATTTCAGAAGACTGTTTTTCTTATCTGACAGGGACATTGTTCTGCCAGCAAATTTCATACATAGCCAACCTCTCTTAGTCCTTTGTTCTTTTACTAAATGTTACCTCCACAGAGGGGCTTCCCTGGTGGCTCAGTGGTAAGGAATCCACCTGCCAAAGCAGGAGATGTGGGTTCAGTCTCTGGGTTGGAAAGATCCGTTGAAGAAAGAAATGCCAACCCACTCCAGTATTCTTGCCTGGGAAATCCTATGGACAGCGGAGCCTGGAAGGCTACAGTCCATGGGGTTGCAAAGAGTCAGATACTACTTAGCAACTAAACAGCAACAACGGACCTCCACAGAGAACTTTGCTTGGTCACTCTATTTATGTGAGATCTGCCCTCTTAAATACACAAACATATCTAATTCTCTATGATTGCGCTGATTCTTTAATTGTGTACTTTCAAAATTTTAATTATATTTGTTCATTTACTTTTATATTATCTGCCTCCCTAGCTACACTTTAATCACTTTGAAAATAAAGACCAGGCATGTTTGCTTTAGGTGCCTGAAAAATGTTTGTTACAGGAAGTCGGGGAGAGGTAGAAAGAGTAGTAATATTTTTTTAAGTGCTCAGTGTAGAAGCAGATCATTTTTAGGTACCAATTTAGTCATAGGAATACTATCAACTATAGTTAAAGAACGAATTTTTAAAAAACACATAGGATAATTTTCTCTTACTACAAAGCAGTAAAAGATGAAGAACTCTATGGCACATATAAAGAGACAAGACAGTGACAAATAATGGACACTAAACAGCACCAAGGCAAGGAAAATATCTTTACATAAATTTTGATGGACTTTCACAAATTTTCTAGTAAAAACAGAAACTTGTAGCTGAACTCTACTCCATGCTATTTTCAGATTGTGACTATTTGAAAATGAGTAGTTCATTTGAATGAACATGTCACTATTTTAGGCAAGATCTCAGTTGCCACTTACGCACTTTTGGTGGGAATACAAAGGTTACAGTCATTTCAAAAACTGTCATTTATAGATAGCTACAAAATTCACATGCCATTAAGCCTAACAGTGCTACCTCTGGGCTCTGTAGATAATAATACAGAATACAAAAAAAGATTTTGCACAAAGAAATCAATGTTATTTATACATCACTGAAACAGAATAATCATCCTAAATGCATTCACATGATAACTCTCTTGTATATAATATTCTGTTTTCAGAAAGCATGTAATGTTATAGGAAAATGCATACATCATTTTTTTGTGCAAACAGATGAATTTAAATATTCAAAATGGCATTTTCTATCTGCCATTTAGAATTTTAACAAAATTTTGAAAATGAGTATATATTACTATATCAGGTAAGGTTCAGCCACATAAAGAGAACCAGTAATATATTTCTTTCTATATGGCATAAGTCAATTATATTAAATGTATTTAAAGTCCTACAGAAATACCACTTTGTGGACAAAGATCCATACAGTCAAAGCTGCAGCTGGTCTTTCCAGTGGTCCTGGACATAGCGCTGGACCATAAAGAAGGCTGAGTGCCGAAGAATTTATGCTTTCAAATTGTGGTGCCAGAGAAGACTCTTAAGAGTCCCTTGGACTGCAAGGAGATCAAACCAGTCAATCCTACAGGAAATCAATGCTGAATATTAATTGGAAGGACTGAAGCTGAAGCTCAAATACTTTGGCCACCTGATGCGAAGAACTGACTCATTGGAAAAGACCCTGATGCTGGGAAAGACTGAAGGTGAAAGGAGAATGGGGTGGCAGAAGATGAGATGGTTGGATGGCATCACTGACTCAGTGGACATGAGTTTGAGCAAACTCTGAGATAGTGTAGGACAGGGGAGCCTGGTGTGCTGCAGTCTACGGGGTCACAAAGAGCCGCACCTGACTTAGTGACTGAATAAGGACAACAACAACTGAAAGCCTGAAGTCCTTAGGGTAGATATTAGGAAGGGAAGATCATGAGCAGCCTGTAATTCCATGGGCATGAGCTGAAGCTTGTTATCCATAGGTGGGCAGGTAGGAATGAAAATCCAGGAAGGAAAAAGAGAAAGTGATGCAGATCAATTTGTTTGATGCCCATCAGCTCATGGAAAGCCTATCCCAACTTTTATAAGTTCTAATTAGATCAGACTCATCCAAGGAGTCTCCTTTTTGATTAACTTAAACTGTATTGATTGCGGGCTTTAATTATACCTGCAGATGCCTTCACAGCAGTATATGAATTACTGTTTGTATTGAATAAGTGGAGAACGTGTGTATGTTTGCTACAAAGCAGCTGCTGTCTCCCTTCCATCTCCTAGCTCTCTGGAAGAATATCCCTGTGGGAAGCTATAAGTGAAAACATGCTAGAAAAGCAATTTGGGGGACTGTAGCTTAGAAAAACCAAGTTGACATATCACAAAGCCATCACATTCCTTTTATAAACAGAGAAAAAAATAAACATTGTAATCTTAATGCTTTTAATTAATAACAGAAATAAAAAGAACATACCATTGATTGCAACCAACTATGTACCAGTTACTTGGTATATGATGTCATTTAATATTATCAGATATTTATAATTACTTTGTTTCATTTATCAACTGGAATGAAAGTTATGCAAAAGAAGAACTTAAATTTGTCTTGTGAAGTGTTCTATTCCCAATGCCTGGAAGAGGTTCTGGAACTTGATCATTACTTTCTAAATAAATAAAGAAGCTGACCAACCAATAAAGAAGTTTAATGTGTCTTCAACAAGATTATAAAATAATTATCCTCATTTTATAAATAATAAAATAAAAATTTAAATAACCTGTCCTAGATATGAAACAGATAAACTGTAGAAACAGGTTGCAAATCCCTAAAACTTTTAGTTCCAAAGTCTGAATTTTTTGTATACTGCTATCATACCCACTAAATGTACATGTTTATTCTTATATAAAGGTCCTCTATGAACTGTAAGATGTTATCCTAATTAAGGAATCATCACCACTCATTTTATAATTTAAGATAAGAAGAAGGAGTGGAGAAGAGAGGGAGGAAAGCATGAGTAGGTATACTTGCATCCATGGAAAAGGGGATGTGAAAACAGAGATCCTGGGCCGTGACAAGTGAGGTCAGTAGAAGGCCATTTGGTCTGGAAAGAGCCCCTGTGGAGGGAGCCAGGCTCTAAGACAGACAAGATCAATATGAAAATCAAAAGCATTATCTTTGTTTACATCCCAGGTACTGGAGTGTGAGAGTCTCCGGCAAGCAAGGGAGCAGGGCTGTAAGTGATGAATGTCCCACTTAAATGACACTTTGCAAAGCCTTCATCATGTACTGGCAGGAAAGTCACAAGAGAATAAATGACTTTCTTTTAAGTTCCAAGAGCAGGACAGAGGAGACAGACAGTGTGAATGTCACAGTCTCCATTCAATTGATTTCTCAGCTGCGCATCCTAAAGAGCAATGGGATGAGAAACAAACACACAGACCCAACCAAATTTGAGTTGTCTGTAATGAAACCAAACAAATTTATTTTATTTTTCAAGAAAACTTTCTACAGAAATGTAACACAATGCCAAAGAAAACCAAAGGAAAATTAATCATTATTTATTTCATCACGCCTACAATTTTTTTCAAGTTGTCCATTTTAACTTATGAGTTTCAGGTTTAAATTTACACACTGGCAAACACTCAGAAATCATATAGTTATGCTTCATATTAATAAAACCAAATATATTAAAAAGAAAGTTAATAAACCACAAAAGAGAATGAAAAATAGTTTGGAATTTTCATGTATTATTCACTTGCTCATCTCATAGCCTCTGTAAAAGTGTATTTTCCTTATGCATACAAGGATTTGTTTCCTGACTGTAAAATTGAGAAAAATGTATGGGGTGGAGGATCCTATTAGCAGTAACATTTCAACTAAACTTTAAAAAGTAACATGATTTTTTCAACAATCTAAAATGAAGGTAGTTACATCATAGATCTAAGGGAAACTAGAATTCAATTTTTTTTTTTTTTTTAAAAAAGGAAAAGAAACCTTAACAGGAACACATCTAGACTATAAAATGAGCAATCCCTGTCCCTTTGAGAATCAGTCATCGGTTTACAAAGAGGATGAGTCCCTTGGTAGAAGTCCGTTAATTCACCCACAAAAGCTAGGAAAAGCCAGTTGCATAAAATAGGATATTTTCTCTGGAGTATATTCCTCCATTCATTCTTTCATCTCTTCAAATATTTTGATATTTATTGAGCATCTATTCTGAGCCAAAGACTGTCCTAGGAGTTGGAGATTCATTGGTCAGAAGATTAAGGTTTCTGATTTCAAGTAGTTGATAGATTGGAGAGGCCATGTGAACAAGGATTCTCAATTCCACACAAAATAATTGATAAGATGGTACAGTAGACTCACTGGAGAAACACCTCGATGCTATTCAAGACTTTATATGTTTTTCAGAGGAGTCAATGCCAAAGGTGAGGCTTGAACAAAAGAGAAGAAATGAACAGGATGGAGAGAGCACAGTGGAGGTGGCAGAGAGGGAACAACAAACACAGAAACAGACAGGGAAGACCATGGTTCACGTGTGAGCATGCTCAGTCGTATCCGACTTTTTGCGACCCAATGGACGGTAGCCCACCTGGCTTCTCTGTCCACAGGGATTCTCCAGGCAAGAATACTGGAGGGGGTTGCAATTTCCTCCTCAGGGGAATCTTCCTAACCCAGGGATCAAACCTGTGCCTGTCTCCTGTGTCTCCTGAATTGGCAGGAGGATTCTGTACCACTGAGGCACCTGGGAAGCCCATGGCTCAGTTTAGGAATGTGAAAATAGTTTACTGTGATTAGAGTATAGCAATGGAGAAGGCAATGGCACCTCACTCCAGTACTCTTGCCTAGAAAATCCCATGGATGGAGGAGCCTGGTGGGCTGCAGTCCATGGGGTCGCTAAGAGTCGGACACGACTGAGCAACTTCACTTTCACTTTTCACTTTCATGCATTGGAGAAGGAAATGGCAACCCACTCCAGTATTCTTGCCTGGAGAATCCCAGGAACAGAGGAGCCTAGTGGGCTGCTGTCTATGGGATCACACAGAGTCGGACACGACTGAAGTGACTTAGCATAGCAATGAATAAATTGGTTTTAGGTGATGCTGAAGAGAGACACAGGGAGTAGATCATGAAGAAACTGGTAATTCAAGATAAGGCATTTCATTTGTTATCCCAAGAGCAAAGGGGATGTCATTGTATTTTAATCAGAGGAATTAAGTCTGTCAATTCTAGAGGGATGCAGTGGTTTCACAGTTTCAGACTGTCCACTCAGACGTTATCAGAACATGGGAGGGGTGGGTGAGAAGCCCTACTAAATAGACCCATTCCTCTCCCCATCCCTGGGGCTCTCCTCTGAGCACCTACGTAAATGAACTCTGATTTACCATTTGAGGAAGCCTACTGGAGAAACAGCCAAAAAGCCTCTGGAAAATACTCTCATTAAGATTACACAAATACAGATCTATTACCAACCTAGCAAAACAAAATTATAGCCATAGATCTGTGTCCCAAGGATTTCAGTGACACTAGTTGTAACACATTTACCCAACTGGCTTTGGAATTCTAGTACAACACACTCCAATTTTTTGTTTTGTTTGTGTTTTTTTTTAGCTGTAAACCAACAGACTGGAGAACACCATGAGGACATTTGTCTATATTTATATTGTATTAAGAGCCTACTCAAAAACATGTGATGCCTCATTCTCCTGACAGCATCTCTGTTTTATGACTCCTGTACTGAGGATGATGTGCAAGGTATAAGTAGTCTATATCCAATGAGTCCTTGAGTTACACTCTTAAATCAAATGATCCTTAACTGTAAATATTTTTACCCCTTACAACAGCTTACCTGAATTATCCATTTCTGTGACTGATGCTGCCTAAAACCCTATTTCTCTTTATACTCTGTGCAGAACTCTTGATGAGAGTGAAAGAGCAGAGTGAAAGAGCTAGCTTAAAGCTCATCACAAAAAACTAATATTATGGCATCCAGTCCCATCACTTCATGGCAAAGAGAAGGGGAAAAAATGGAAGCAGTGACAGGTTTTATTTTCTTGGGCTCCAAAATCACTGCAGATGGTGACTGCAGTCATGAAATTAAAAGATGCTTGATGTTTGGAAGAGAAACTGTGATAAACATAGACACTTGTTAAAAAGAAGAGACCTCTCTTTGCTGAAAAAGGTCCATATAGTCAAAGCTATGGTTTTTCCAGTAGTCATGTACAGAGTTGGACAATAAAGAAGGCTGAGTGCAGAAGAATTGATGCTTTCAAACTGTGGTGCTGGAGAAGACTCTTAAGAGTCCCTGAGGCAGCAAGGAGATCAAACCAGTCAATCCTAAAGGAAATCAACCTTAAATATTCATTGGAAGTACTGTTGCTGAAGCTGAAGCTCCAATACTTTGGCCATCTGATGTGAAGAGTCAACTCATTGGAAAAGTACCTGATGCTGGAAAACCCTGAAGGCAGGAGGAGAATGGGATGACAGAAGATGAGATGATTGTATGGAATCATTGACTCAATGGACATGCATTCAAGCCAACTCCAGGAGATAGTGAAGGACAGAGAAGCCTGGCATGCTGCAGTCCATGGAGTTACAGAGTCAGACATAACTTAGTGATTGAACAACAATGACAGACCTCTATTAGAAATCATTCTAAATCATTCCATTAGAGATCCTCTACACTGAACTCATCACCTCTTTTGGCCCCGGCCACTCCCATTGGATTGTGGGCTACTGGAGCACACAGGCTGCATCTGTTCAGAGTAGAGCCTCAGGGAATGCGAATTTAATCTCTCCTCAAAAAGCAGGAAGAATGGGAAGTTGGGCTGTTCAAGTAAGGTCAGATCCAACATGGTGGCAGACCCTGTACTGATTTAGCCTCAACATCTCTGGTGCCCAAAACCTCTTTATTTCCCATCCATTCCACTCTGCAAGCAATTTATGACACCCCTCACCACTACCACCCCTACCCCCAGCCCGTAAATGGTCTCTTTCTGCGTCTGCCCATCTGCCTCTCCCTCTATGTTTTGTCTTCAGATTCAAAAATCAATTAAAGCCTGAATAGCCTGCAAATATTCTTCGGTGATTTCTATCATTTGACAACTGCAGTTGACATGAACATCAAGAAAATTATGGTGAGGAAAAGATATTTGAAAAGAAATACCTGGCAAATGGGGCTTTTACATTTTTGTATCAGTTCAGTTCAGTCGCTCAGTCATGTCCGACTCTTTGCGACCCCGTGAATCGCAGCACGCCAGGCCTCCCTGTCCATCACCAACTATTAGAGTTTACTCAAACTCACGTCCATCGAGTTGGTGATGCCATCCAGCCATCTCATCCTCTGTCATCCCCTTCTCCTCCAGCCCCCAATCCCTCCCAGCATCAGGGTCTTTTCCAGTGAGTTAACTCTTTGCATGAGGTGGCCACAGTATTGGAGTTTCAGCTTTAGCATCATTCCTTCCAATGAACACCCAAGACTGATGTCCTTTAGGATGGACTGGCTGGACCTCCTTGCAGTCCAAGGGATTCTCAAGAGTCTTCTCCAACACCACAGTTCAAAAGCATCAATTCTTCAGCACTCAACTTTCTTCACAGTCCAACTCTCACATTCATACATGACCACTGGAAAAAACATAGCCTTGACTAGATGGACCTTTGTTGGCAAAGTAACGTCTCTGCTTTTCAATATGCTATCTAGATTGATCATAACTTTCCTTCCAAGGAGTAAGCGTCTTTTAATTTCATGGCTGCAGTCACCATCTGCAGTGATTTTGGAGCCCCCAAGAATAAAGTCTGACACTGTTTCCACTGTTTCCCCATTTATTTCCTAGTGATGGGACCAGATGCCATGATCTTCGTTTTCTGAATGTTGAGCTTCAAGCCAACTTTTTCACGCTCCACTTTCACTTTCATCAAGATGCTCTTTAGTTCCTCTTCACTTTCTGCCGTAAGGGTGGTGTCATCTGCATATATGAGTTTATTGATTTTTCTCCAGGAAATCTTGATTCCAGCTTATGCTTCTTCCAGCCCAGTGTTTTTTTCTCATGATGTACTATGCATAGAAGTTAAATAAGCAGGGTGACAATATACAGCCTTGACGTACTCCTTTTCCTATTTGGAACCAGTCTGTTGTTCCATGTCCAGTTCTAACTGTTGCTTCCTGACCTGCATACAGGTTTCTCAAGAGGCAGGTCAGGTGGTCTGGTATTCCCATCTCTTTCAGAGTTTTCCACAGTTTATTGTGATCTACACAGTCAAAGGCTTTGGCATAGTCCATAAAGCAGAAATAGATGCTTTTCTGGAACTCTTTGCTTTTCCCATGATCCAGCAGATGTTGGCAATTTGATCTCTGGTTCCTCTGCCTTTTCTAAAACCAGCTTGAACATCTGCATGTTCACGGTTCACATATTGCTGAAGCCTGGCTTGGAGAATTTTGAGCATTACTTTACTAGCATGTGAGATGAGTGCAATTGTGCCGTAGTCTGAGCATTCTTTGGCATTGCCTTTCTTTGATATTGGAATGAAAACGGACCTTTTCCAGTCCCAAATTTGCTGACATTTTTGTATAAGGAACTACAAAGCTCAATGCTAAAACAGAACCCATATAAAGCAACAGGGTTAAATGACCAAAATAGTGTATGACTTCTGGGTTGGTGGTGATTTTCTATTTCTTTACTTGGGTGCTTGTTATATGGGGAATAGTCCTTTGTGAAAATTCATTTAGCTGTTCATATATAATCTGTGCATTTGGGATTTGTTTTAACTTTGATAGGATGATATAAAATGAAAGGGAATTGAAAGTATTTTTATATAGAAAATTGCCTCGTGAGTTTCTGGCCTATAGTAATTATTTGAAAAGCTAGTTTTAATAGAAAAGGCAGATAATCAATCAATAATAAGTAGTTAATAAATAAGTCCTTTCCAAATTTCCAAAGGTAAACCCATGGAAATTTATATGTCTGTTACCAGTGCAAGCACTGAAGTTACTTTTTTCTGAAGGAACCAGTACACAAAGATGCAAGAAAGCATTCTTTTCTGTTCTACTTAACTTACCAGCACAGTCTTAAATGTTAATTTTTAAGTTGATACTTGATTGATTGCTTCTATACAGTTGCTCAGCTTAATCTTCAAAATCAGCAAACAATTATATGCATCAATTAATGGGCTAAAGATTTTTCTATTTGAGACCTCAATTCTATTTAATTCAAAAGGTACATTTTCCAGGTATGATTTCTTATCTTTTAGAATGAGGAAATGGAGGCTAGTGGTATTCTAGAGCAAGTCTGCTCAGTTGTGTCTGACTCTTTGCAACTCCATGGACTGTAGCCCACCAGGCTCTTCTGTCCATGGGGGTTTCCCAGACAAGCACACTGGAGTGGATTGCCATTCTGTCTTCCAGGGAATCTTTCCAACCCAGGGACTGAACCCGTGTCTCTTGCATCTCCTGCATTAGCAAGTGCATTCTTTACCACTGCACCACCTAGGAATGCTAGCAAATTCAGGTTTTCCAATTTCACCAACTTGTCTTAATTGTAGTTTCTTTAAAATTATAAATTTATTGGTTTTAATTGGAGGCTAATTACTTTACAATATTGTATTGGTTTTACCATACATCAACATGAATCTGCCATGGGTGTACACGTGTTCCCCATCCCGAACCCCACCCCCACCTCCCTCCCTGTACCATCCCTCTGGGTCATCCCAGTGCACCAGCCCCAAGCTTCCTGTATCGTGCATCGAACGTGGACTGGCGATTCATTTAATATATGATATTATACATGTTATACATTATGTTATGATATTATACATGTTATATTATACGCACTAAGAGCGCCTCACCTTCCCGCGACCGGCACACTAAGAGCGCCTCGCCTTCCCCGCGACCGGCGCACTAAGAGCGCCCCGCCGGCTGCGCCGCGCACTAAGAGCACGGCCGAGAGGAGCTACCCCACTACCGAGGTCAGGAAGGGCGGCGGTGAGGAGAGACCTCTAGTCCAAGGTAAGGTGCGATGGCTGTGCTTCACTGGCCGGGAGCAGCCGGGACGAGATACCCCACGCCCAAGGTAAGAGAAACTCAAGTAAGACAGTAGGTCTTGAAAGAGGGCATCAGAGGGCCAATACACTAAAACCATTCTCACAGAAAACTAGTCAATCTAATCACACCAGGACCACACCCTTGTCTAACTCAATGAAATTAAGCCATGCCTGAGGGGCAACCCGGGATGGGCGGGTCATGGTGGAGAGATATGACAGGGTGTGGTCCCTGGAGAAGGGAATGGCAAACCACTTCAGTATTCTTGCCTTGAGAACCCCATGAACAGTATGAAAAGGCAAAATGATAGGATACTGAAAGAGAAACTCCCCAGGTCAGTAGGGGCCCAATATGCTACTGGAGATCAGTGGAGAAATAACTCCAGAAAGAATGAAGGGATGGAGCCAAAGCAAAAAGAATACCCAGCTGTGGATGTGTCTGGTGATAGAAGCAAAGTTCGATGCTGTAAAGAGCAATAATGCATAGGAATCTGGAATGTCAGGTCCATGAATCAAGGCAAATTGGAAGTGGTCAAACAAGAGATGGCAAGAGTGAATGTCGACATTCTAGGAATTAGCGAACTAAAATGGACTGGAATGGGTGAATTTAACTCAGAGGACCATTATATCTACTACTGTGGGCAGGAATCCCTCAGAAGAAATGGAGTGGCCATCATGGTCAATAAAAGAGTCCGAAATGCAGTACTTGGATGCAATCTCAAAAATGACAGAATGATCTCTGTTCGTTTCCAAGTCAAACCTTTCAATGTCACAGTAATCCAAGTCTATGCCCCAACCTATGAAAACCTATGAAAAGGTTCTCTTCTTCTATGAAAAGAAGAGAAGGCGAAAAGCAAAGGAGAAAAGGAAAGATATGAACATCTAAATGCAGAGTTCCAAAGAATAGCAAGAAGAGATAAGAAAGCCTTCTTCAGTGATCAATGCAAAGAAATAGAGGAAAACAACAGAATGGGAAAGACTAGGGATCTCTTCAAGAAAATCAGAGATACCAAAGGAACATTTCATGCAAAGATGGGCACGATAAAGGACAGAGATGGTGTGGACCTAACAGAAGCAGAAGATATTAAGAAGAGGTGGCAAGAATACACAGAAGAACTGTACAAAAAAGAGCTTCAAGACCTAGACAATCATGATGATGTGGTCACTGACCTAGAACCAGACATCTTGGAATGTGAAGTCAAATGGGCCTTAGAAAGCATCACTACGAACAAAGCTAGTGGAGGTGATGAAATTCCAGTGGAACTATTCCCAGTCCTGAAAGATGATGCTGTGAAAGTGCTGCCCTCAATATGCCAGCAAATTTGGAAAACTCAGCAGTGGCCACAGGACTGGAAAAGGTCAGTTTTCATCCCAATCCCAAAGAAAGGCAATGCCAAGGAGTGCTCAAACTACCGAACAATTGCACTCATCTCACACGCTAGTAAAGTAATGCTCAAAATTCTCCAAGCCAGGCTTCAGCAATATGTGAACCGTGAACTTCCTGATGTTCAAGCTGGTTTTAGAAAAGGCAGAGGAACCAGAGATCAAATTGCCAACATCCGCTGGATCATGGAAAAAGCAAGAGAGTTCCAGAAAAACATCTATTTCTGCTTTATTGACTATGCCAAAGCCTTTGACTGTGTGGATCACAATAAACTATGGAAAATTCTGAAAGAGATGGGAATACCAGACCACCTGATCTGCCTCTTAAGAAATCTGTATGCAGGTCAGGAAGCAACAGTTAGAACTGGTCATGGAACAACAGACTGGTTCCAAATAGGAAAAGGAGTACATCAAGGCTGCATATTGTCACCATGTTTATTTAACTTATATGCAGAGTACATCATGAGAAAGGCTGGACTGGAAGAAACAGAAGTTGGAATCAAGATTGCCGGGAGAAATATCAATAACCTCAGATATGCAGATGACACCACTCTTATGGCAGAAAGTGAAGAGGGGCTAAAAAGCCTCTTGATGAAAGTGAAAGTGGAGAGTGAAAAGGTTGGCTTAAAGCTCAACATTCAGAAAACGAAGATCATGGCATCTGGTCCCATCACTGCATGGAAATAGATGGAGAAACAGTGGAAACAGTGTTAGACTTTGTTTTTCTGGGCTCCAAAATCACTGCAGATGGTGACTGTAGCCATGAAATTAAAAGACGCTTACTCCTTGGAAGGAAAGTTATGACCAACCTAGATAGCATATTCAAAAGCAGAGACATTACTTTACCAACAAAGGTTCGCCTAGTCAAGGCTATGGTCTTTCCTGTGGTCATGTATGGATGTGAGAGCTGGACTGTGAGGAAGGCTGAACGCCAAAGAATTGATGCTTTTGAACTGTGGT
Source organism: Tragelaphus eurycerus (assembly GCA_935064755.1). Taxonomy (NCBI): domain Eukaryota; kingdom Metazoa; phylum Chordata; class Mammalia; order Artiodactyla; family Bovidae; genus Tragelaphus; species Tragelaphus eurycerus. Next base: position 13,571,951 of record CAKXYN010000043.1, read on the forward strand.
GTTGGAGAAGACTCTTCAGAATCCCTTGGACTGCAAGAAGATCCAAACAGTCCATTCTGAAGGAGATCAGCCCTGGAATTTCTTTGGAGGGAATGATGCTAAAGCTGAAACTCCAGTATTTTGGCCACCTCATGCGAAGAGTTGACTCATTGGAGAAGACTCTGATGCTGGGAGGGATTGAGGGCAGGAGGAGAAGGGGACGACAGAGGATGAGATGGCTGGATGGCATCACTGACTTGATGGGTGTGAGTCTGAGTGACCTCTGGGAGCTGGTGATGGACAGGGAGGCCTGGAGTGCTGCGGTTCATGGGGTCGCGAAGAGTCGGACACAACTGAGCGACTGATCTGATCTGATTATACATGTTTAAATGCCATTCTCCCCAATCATCCCACCCTCTCCCTCTCCCACATAGTCTAAAAGAGTGTTCTATACATCTGTGTCTCTTTGGCTGTCTCGCATACAGGGTTATCGTTACCATCTTTCTAAGTTCCATATATATGCGTTAGTGTACTGTATTGGTGTTTTTCTTTGTGGCTTACTTCACTCTGTATAATAGGCTCCAGTTTCATCCACCTCATAATTGTAGTTTTAAAGAGATGAGGATGGGACTGACAGTGGAAGATTTCTGTTTATTGGTTCTAGTTAATTTCTAAGTGAATTTGTTTCTTCAGTACCCCAGAGCAGGGCTCATGATCTCTTACCATAGGTGTCCATGGTCTGTGTGGGCTAATGGCATCTAAACATGCTGACTCAAATTGCCAGAAGAGTGTGAGACCTCTCTTGAATTTAAGAATGGACCTTTGAGATTCTCTTGATAACAATCTAGCAGCAATCTTCACCCCCCTTTTATTTGTAAGATCTTCACTCTATAAAATGACTAAGAAGACTCTTTATGACTTAACTTTAGTTTTTTTTTGTTGTTTGTTTTTTATATCCTTCCATCTCACACTAAACATTATTAGAGTGTCTGTAGATCTATTTACTGACTTGCAGGGGATTGGTGAAAAGGCATGCTGGGTTGACTTTGGGGTACAGGGTTTATATAAGCAGAAAACATAGTGTATTAGAAAGAGCATAGATTTAGAAGAACATAAAAATTAAAGAAATACTGTTTAAGGAGTTCTTACTTTGTGTCAGGAGAAGGCAATGGCACCCCACTCCAGTACTCTTGCCTGGAAAATCCCATGGAAGGAGGAGCCTGGTAGGCTGCAGTCCATGGGGTCGCTAAGAGTCGGACACGACTGAGCAACTTCACTTTCATTTTTCACTTTCATGCATTGGAGAAGGAAATGGCAACCCACTCCAGTTTTCTTGCCTGGAGAATCCAAGGGACGGAGAAGCCTGGAGGACTGCCGTCTATGGGGTCACACAGAGTTGGACACAACTGAAGCGACTTAGCAGCAGCAGCAGCACTATGTGTCAGGTGATTTAAACACATTATTGTATTTTCACAATATGTTTAATATTTCTGCCTTGTACTGTGGTAACTAACCTTAGCAAATGCCTCACCAATTCATGGAATTAAGCCATTCACACCAAGCAAACCATTTCAGATTCTTCTGACAGCTCACCTGTCATATGAAATCTACCTCAGTGACAGACTTGCTTCACTTCATTCTTCTTGCTTTTCCCTTCTGTTTCTAGGAATACTGTCACTAGCTTAAGCCGGGACAAAACTCCGTGACTGAGAGAAAATTGTATTATAAAGAATATACTTTCCTCCTTGACTTGAACACCCCCCTTCTCCTCTCTTTAAGCTAGAGCAGCTTTATCCTTCCTCCTCAAATCTAGGTCACAGATTGTCTTGCTTTGATTTACTTTCTTCATTACACTTTATTACTACACTGTTATAATTAGTAAGGCCATGCAAAAGATTTATCTTTTAGGAAACAGGAGATCTAATTTATAAACAGCTCTTCCTCACACCTGCCTAGTCCAACTCTTATGACTTCTGTCTGTTAACAGGAAGTCTCCTGGGTCCTTCTTGTTCTGGCTAGAGCCTTGACTTCTTTTAGGCTTCTTAACTGTTCTCCATATTCATTCAATTTAAACACATATACAGAAACTATGTATCTATACTTTTAATAAAATTGCACTCAAGAGTGACGAGGGAACAAAACTGGACTTTGACATAAAGCTACCAACTAAATTATATATTCCTCAATTTACAAGGGAATTACAGGGTATTTGACTATGAAACAGTTAAGAAAACTGAATAAAATCACATAATTATAAGAGCCAGCCTCAGATTTCTAAATTAGATCTCCTTAGAGAATCCAAATCCTAGGCTTTCAACCCTGACTCTTGACTGACAAAAAGATCTTGCCATTGTATGCCTTATTAGTCCCATTGAGCTTCAATTTCCTCATTTTCAAAGTGAATATTTTAGTATTCTATATATATATATATACATACATATATATATATACACACACATATATAACTTGATGATTATGAAAACTAGCCTTACATTTCTCATAGCAGCCTAACAGGTAAAAACAGTATCCAAATATTATCTACTCTTGTTATTCTCTTTTTAAACTTATGTTAATGTTCCACTATATGATTTAATTATTGTTTTTGCCAGTTTTTTTTTTTTTCTGTAATCTACATCAGAGTTTCTGCTCTCAAAGTCTGAACTGTTAGAGAAATTCCCAGAGACAAACATTCAAGAGATATGAAATAGTTCTTTAACTGTAATTATAGTCCCTTGGGATTTTACTTTTATTTTTTTTTTCCTCCTAAAGAATTTGTCCTCAGTTCTGTCATGTTAAAAGATGAATGGATGGCTGATTAGTTAATATGCTCTTCTTTTAAAAACTTCTTTAAAAATTGTAGCCTGAAAAAATCAATACCTTGAATCATTGTCAGTTATGTGAAATATCAAGCAGTAGGTAGCCAGAGTAATTGAAGAAATTATGCATGGATTTCTGTGTCTGTGTCTGTAAGCCATGTTGGATGTCTTGAAGCTGAAACAGGCTGAATCTGAGACTATCAGCAGTGGGCAACTATAAATAAAAGGAATTTTGCTTTCTCTATATTGTGTTTAGTAGTCTGTCATACTCATGAATAACTCATTATATTTTGCACTCTGTGCTAAGTTGCTTCAGTTATGTCCAACTCTGCAATCCTATGAACTGTAGCTCTTTAGGCTTCTCTGTCCATGGGGTTCTCCAGGCAAGAACACCACAGTGGGTTACCATTTCCTTCTCCAGGGAATCTTTCTGACCCAGGGATCAAACCTGTATCTCATATATTCTGCATTGGCAAGCGAATTTGTTACCACTAGCTCCACCTGGAAAGCCCATTATACTTTTAGTGTCCTATTAAAGTCGAAAAGTACACCCAAGTCCAAGAAATACATATGTCAGCCATTTTAGAATCGGTATAGGTATTTAAACATCTTAAAAAATTTTTAAATTATCTTCTAATTCAGTTTTTAAAGTTTCTTGATGAATACTAAGTTGTGAAATTATATATATATATATATATATATATATATATATATGTATCAGTTCAGTTCAATTAAGTCTCTCAGTCATGTCCAACTCTTTGCCACCCCATGGACTGCAGGCTTCCCTGTCCATCACCAACTCCTGAAGCCTACTCAAACTCATGTCCATCAAGTCAGTGATGCCATCCAAACGTCTCATCTCTGTTGTCCCCTTCTCCTGTCTTCAGTCTTTTCCAGCATCAGGGTCTTTTCCCATGAGTCAAATCGTCTTACCAGGTGGCCAAAGTACTGGAGTTTCAGGTTCAGCATCAGTCCTTCCAGTGAATATTCAGGACTGATCTCCTTTAGGATGGACTGGTTGGATCTCCTTTCAGTCCAAGGGACTCTCAAGAGTCTTCTCCAACACCACAGTTCAAAAGCCTCAGTTCTTTGGTGCTCAGCTTTCTTTATGGTCCAGCTCTCATATCCATACATGACTACTGGAAAAACCATAGCTTTGACTAGATGGATCTTTATTGGCAAAATAATGTCTCTGCTTTTTAATATGCTGTATAGATTGGTCATAGCTTTTCTTGCAAGGAGAAATAACCTTTTAATTTCATGGCTGCAGTAATTTTGGAGTCCAAGAAAAGAAAGTCTGTCACTGTTTCCATTGTTTCCCTATCTGTTTGCCATGAAGTGATGGGACTGGATATCATGATCTTTGTTTTTTGAATTCTGTGTTTTAAGCAAACTTTTTCACTCTCCTCTTTCATCAAAAGGCTGTTTAGTTCCTCTTTGTTTCTGCCATAAGGCTGGTATCATCTGCATATCTCAGGTTATTGATATTTCTCCCAGCAATCTTGATTACAGTTTGTGCTTCATCCAGTCCAACATTTCACATCATGTACTCTGCACATAAGTTAAATAAGCAAGGTGACAATATACAGCCTTGACATACTCCTTTCCCAATTTGGAACCAGTCTGTTTTCTATGTCTGGTTCTAACTGTTGCTTCTTGACCTGCATACAGATTTCTCAGGAGGCAGGTCAGGTGGTCTGGTGTTCCCATCTCTTTAAGTATGTTCCACAGTTTGCTGTGATCCACACAGTCAAAGGCTTTGGCATAGTCAGTAAAGCAGAAGTAGATGTTTTTCTGGAACTCTCTTGCTTTTTCAATGATCCAGTGGATGTTGGCAATTTGATCTCTGGTGCTCCTCTGTGTTTTCTAAATCCAGATTGAACATTGGGAAGTTCACAGTTCACGTACTGTTGAAGCCTGGCTTGGAGAATTATGAGGATTACTTTGCTAGTGTGTGAAGTGAGTGGATATCTCTCTCTCTCTCTCTCTCTCTCTCTATATATATATATATATATATATATATATCTCCCCAGGTGGCTCAGCAGTGAAGAGTCCACTTGCAATGCAGGAGCTGCAGGTTTAATCCCTGGATCAAGGAGATCCTTTGGAGAAGAAAAGGGCAACCCACTTCAGGATTCTTGCCTGGGTAATCCCATGGACAGAGGAGCTTGGTGGGCTACAGTCATAAAGTCACAAAAGAGTCAGACACTAGTTAGCGACTAAACAACAATAGTATATATGTGTTGTGTGCGTGTATATTTGTTTCTGCCCCTGGTAGTAATTATTTGATCCTTGATCCTAGTTCCTGACAGAGTTCCTAATATCCTTCTAACTTCTTGAATGATTGGGGTGTCTTACACAGAGATCCTAAATCCCTTGGAATTTCCTGGATGACAGAAACATCTTTTGTTCTAATAGGTGATGGAGGAGTTGGTGGACTTCTAGATGGGGGCTGTCACTAGGAAGATAAATCCATGATTAGAAATTTGGAACTTCCAGCCTCCATTTTTCAGAGAGGTGATGGGATTGGAAAACAAAGTTGATAATTGATTTAATATAATATTTAATTTAATATAATAACTATTCTAATATAAAATAGTTTAAAAATCATATTTATCATTATCTATATTAAGGCTGGATAGAAGTTGTTTGCAAGTTGTCAAGATTACAATGATAACTACAACTATTACTATCACTATTATTTTTATTAAGCTATAACCAGTTCTATTCAATCGGATTATGACAAACATTGTATTAAACCCCAGAGACATAATATGAATACATGTAACATTTGTTATCCAAAAGCTCAGAGTAAAAGTTGTCCATCTGTGACACTGTGACATTTACTCATCTCATTTAACCATCACAGAATATCTTTAGGGTAGGCATTATTCCTGTATGTCATTTTTCAAAAACAGGAAAACAAGGCTCAAAGACATTATTCCACTTATTCATATTCACACAGGTAGAAGGTATAAGATTAAAATTCTCTTCCCTAATACTGAAAAAAAAGTTTGTTTTGCCACATGTCAAGCATCATTACTAGAGATTTTCAGCAGTTGTGGAGTGTTTAATGGAACTAGAGCTTGAAGTAAAATAATGTAGTTGGGAAATAAAGAGAGAAATGGGCATTCCAAATACCAGAAAAGATTCCTGTAGAAAGATGTGAAATTATGATATGGCCAGCTATACCATCCCAGGAAGACATTAAATATTGACAGTGTTTGTATTAAAGAGACATATTGAACTTCTGGCTGAAGAGGCAAATAAGGAACAAATTATAGGATGTGATATTGTGTTAAACTGAAAGACCATTAGATGTTGTGAAGCAGAAAGGGGCATGGTCTAATTTGCATTTAGGAAATTTTTTCTATTCTTCTTTTTTTTTTACCTTAATAAAAAAATTACTTTATTGCTTCCCTGATGGTTCAGTGGTAAAGAGCCTGCCAATGCAGGAGATGCATTTTCTTTCTTTTTTATTAATTCTTTTTACTAACAGTGATAATAGAAAATTTAGTAGTTTTGTCTTTGAATCTGAAACTAAACAGAATTGTATAATCCTATCAATTTGTTCAGTACTGTCAGCATGAGTAAATTTCCCGGTGGAAAGATAAATGTTAATAAAATTTAATTTTATACCTTCCAGCAATACGTAGTTTGATATTTAAGAAACTTGTCATGTTCTAAAATTGAAATAGTTTCTATCAATATGTGTTTGCTTTAGGCATTTCATCTTTAGTTGGCATTCTTGACTTTGAACCGACATATCTTATTAGTATGACCCATGGCGCTTATTTTATGGTTACTTCTAGTGCCACTATAAATTAATAGAATACTTGTGCCTGCAGCATGGATTCTATATGCAGAAGAGCAAATGGAAGACAATGGATGGCTTCTCTGAGGACAGGGTCTTCCAACATTTATTCTGTGTTATGTGGGATATTTATAAGCTTTAAGTGAATTTACCAAAGACTATCTCAATATTTTTAATATGTTTATTTTTCTCATTTCTAAAATTGGGAATACTAAAACACATTGGTCCAGGGACACTTATTTTTGCTCCAAGAAACTTGAGTCCATCTGTCAGGAAAATTATATTGCAATGATGATAATAACAGTACAATTTATTTGACATCTACCCTGGTACTAGCATTCTGCTAGGAAATTATGTAATTTCATTGAATGTAACCCTTAAAGTAGTTCTGTACAGTAGCCATCTATTTCTATTTAACAGTGAGAAACTGAAGCTTAAATATAGTTAAGTGCACACAGTTATTGGCAGACCTGGTATTTGGAAGTTATTAGGTATAGCTCCTAAACGTATGTTGTTGTGAACATGTCATGTCATACATCAAAAAAAAAAGGGCAGACATGCTCAGTTGTTCAGTCATGTCTAACTCTGTGACCCCCTGGATTGTAGCCTGCCAGGCTTCTCTGTCCATGCGATTCTCCAGGCAGGAATACTGGAGTGGGTTGCCATTTCATCCTCCAGGGAATCTTCCCGACCCAGGAGTTGGACTCGCATCTCCTCTGTCTCCTGCATCAGCAGGTGGATTCTTTACTACTTGTGCCACCTAGGAAAAGGAGAAACTGGGGCAAGATTGACCAGTTGACACAAGGGGTTATACCAAGGGCACACACCTGGAGAAAGGTCAGTAAGAATAGAATGTCTGCCTCTGAGTGTCTGACAGAACAATAAGGTCTTGCAAGACAAAATGTCAGAATATTTATATTGGCAGGCAAAAGACCCATTTCTAAGAGGGAAAGAAAGAGAAAGACAAAGTAAGAAATTTTAGGACTTGAACAGTTAAATGAGGAAGGCTGGACCCTAGGGAGAAACTGGATTCCAGCACCAGAACTGTAGAAGTAAGAAGCCTTGTGAGCACTTGTATCTGAAATCATGGTGGTACTCAGTTATGGAGGAAGAATTATAAAGAGGGTAGAGTTTTCATTTTGAAGGCCTGGATCTATCATTTTCTAGCTTTAGTTAATCTGTTTAACCTTAGTTGGTGAACCACAAAATGAGAATAATATCTCCTTAATACCTAATACTCCAATACTTTGGCCACCTGAGGCAAAGAGCCAACTTATTGGAAAAGACTCTGATACTGGAACAGATTGAGGGCAGAGGAGAAAGGAGCGACAGAGGTTCAGATGGTTGGATGGCATTACCAACTCAATGGACATGAGTTTGAGCAAACTCCAGAAGATAATGAAGGACAGGGAAGCCTGGCATGCTTCCTTCCTTTGGGATCACAAAGACTCAGACACCACTTAGCAATTGAACAACAATATCTAATACTATTAAGACTGGAATAAGTTTATAAATTATTTGAATAAGGAACCTGGTAGTTAAAAATAAAAGGAAATCATGAAATTAGCATTGTATTAAAGAAGCATTTATATGACCAAAATTGTTGCATGCAGCCTCATCTGCTAGTTATAACACATTTTTCTTTATTTTTGAACTGATCATTATTCTGTATAAAAACTAATAAAAATGCGTTTTATATCATTCACACCAAATAGAGTTGTCACCACCTGTTCACAATTAACACAGCTGGTTTATTATACTTAAGGTGGACTTTTTTACACTGTCATGTCACATTTCTGATCTAAATATTTCTTAATATTTAGGATGGTGTCTTGAGATATTGGGGTTGGAGGGGAAAGCTAGTGTTGGTAGAGACATATTCCCATGTTGCACACTCCATTCTGTTACTATTTTTCAGTTTTTTCCCCTTAAAATTTTTATCCAGTAAGATGCACAAGATGTTAAGCACACATTTTGATTAAGTTTGACAAATGCACTCAACTCAATCAATATACTGAATATCTCCATCACCCCCAAAAGTTGTCTTGTGCTGCTTTTCAAGCAGATTCCCTCAGAAATACTACTGAATTCAATTCACTCACCACAGAGTAGCTTTAACAGGTCTATTCTAGAATATTCTAGAACTAGATGGAGCAATCCCACATCCAAGGAATGGCAATTGCACAGGCGCAGGAGGGCCGAAAGGAGCTACTCCACGTTCAATGTCAGGAGGGGCAACCGTGAGGAGATACCCCCTCGTCCAAGGTAAGAAGCAGCAGCTGTGCTTTGCTAGAGCAGCCGTGAAGAGAAACCCCACGTCCAAGGTAAGAGAAACCCAAGTAACATGGTAGGTGTTATGAGAGAGCATCAGAGGGCAGACACACTGAAACCATAATCACAGAAAACTAGCCAATCTGATCACACGGACCACAGCCTTGTCTAACTCAATGAAACTAAGCCATGCCTGTGGGGCAACCCAAGACGAGCGGGTCATGGTGGAGAGATCTGACAGAATGTGGTCCACTGGAGAAGGGAACAGCAAACCACTTTAGTATTCTTGCCTCGAGAACCCCATGAACAGTATGAAAGGCAAAATGATAGGATACTGAAAGAGGAACTCCCCAGGATGGTAGGTGCCCAATATGCTACTGGAGATCAGTGGAGAAATAACTCCAGAAAGAATGAAGGGATGGAGCCAAAGCAAAAAGAATACCCAGCTGTGGATGTGACTGGTGATAGAAGCAAAGTCCGATGCTGTAAAGAGCAATATTGCATAAGACCCTGGAATGTGAGGCCCATGAATCAGGCAAATTGGAAGTGGTCAAACAGGAAATGGCAAGAGTAAATGTCAGCATTCTAGGAATCGGCAAACTGAAATGGACTGGAATGGGTGAATTTAACTCAGATGACCATTAAATCTACTACTGTGGGCAGGAATCTCTTAGAAGAAATGGAGTAGCCATCATGGTCAACAAAGAGTCCAAAATGCAGTACTTGAATGCAATCTCAAAAATGACAGAATGATCTCTGTTTGTTTCCAAGGCAAAGCATTCAATATCACGGTAAGCCAAGCCTATGCGCCAACCAGTAATGCTGAAGAAGCTGAAGTTGAATGGTTCTGTGAAGATCTACAGACCTTTTAAAACACCCAAAAATGATGTCCTTTTCATTATAGGGGACTGGAATGCAAAAGTAGGAAGTCAAGAACCACCTGGAGTAACAGGCAAATTTGGCCTTGGAATACAGAATGAAGCAGGCCAAAGGCTAATAGAGTTTTGCCAAGAGAACACACTGGTCATAGCAAACACCCTCTTCCAACAACACAAGATTCTACACGTGGACATCACCAGATGGTCAACACTGAAATCATATTGATTATATTCTTTGCAGCCAAAGAAGAAGAAGTTCTATATAGTCAGCAAAAACAAGACCAGGAGCTGACTGTGGCTCAGACCATGAACTCCTTATTGCCAAATTCAGACTTAAATTGAAGAAAGTAGGGAAAACCACTAGACCATTCAAGTATGACCTAACTCAAATCCCTTATGATTATACAGTGGAAGTGAGAAATAGATTTAAGGGATTAGATCTGATAGACAGAGTGCCTGATGAACTATGGACGGAGGTTCATGACATTGTACAGGAGACAAGGATCAAGACCATCCCCGTGGAAAAGAAATGCAAAAAAGCAAAATGGCTGTCTGGGGAGGCCTTACAAATAGCTGTGAAAAGAAGAGAAGTGAAAAGCAAAGGAGAAAAGGAAAGATATAAACATCTGAATGCAGGGTTCCAAAGAATAGCAAGAAGAGATAAGAAAGCCTTCCTCAGCGATCAATGCAAAGAAATAGAGGAAAACAACAGAATGGGAAAGACTAGAGATCTCTTTAAGAAAATCAGAGATAACAAGGAAACATTTCATGCAAAGATGGGCTCAATAAAGGACAGAAATGGTATGGACCTAACAGAAGCAGAAGATATTAAGAAGAAGTGGCAAGAATACACAGCAGAACTGTACAAAAAAGATCTTTAAGACCAAGATAATCACGATGGTGTGATCACTCACCTAGAGCCAGACATCCTGGAATGTGAAGCCAAGTGGGCCTTAGAAAGCATCACTATGAACAAAGCTAATGGAGGTGATGGATGCTGTGAAAGTACTGCACCCAATATGCCAACAAATTTGGAAAACTCAGCAGTGGCCACAGGACTGGAAAAGGTCAGTTTTCATTCCAATCCCAAAGAAAGGCAATGCCAAAGAATGCTCAAACTACCACACAGTTGCACTCATCTCACATGCTAGTAAAGTAATGCTCAAAATTCTCCAAGCCAGGCTTCAGCAATACGTGAACCGTGAACTGCCAGATGTTCAAGCTGGTTTTAGAAAAGTTAGAGGAACCAGAGATCAAATTGCCAACATCCGCTGGATCATGTAAAAAGCAAGAGAGTTCCAGAAAAACATCTATTTCTGTTTTATTGACTATGCCAAAGCCTTTGACTGTATGGATCACAATCAACTGTGGAAAGTTCTGAAAGAGATGGGAATACCAGACCACCTGACCTGCCTCTTGAGAGACCTATGTGCGATCAGGAAACAACAGTTAGAACTGGACATGGAACAAAAGACTGGTTCCAAATAGGAAAAGGAATTCATCAAGGCTGTATATTGTCACCCTGCTTATTTAACTTCTATGCAGAGTACATCATGAGAAATGCTGGACTGGAAGAAGCACAAGCTGGAATCAAGATTCTGGGAGAAATATCAATAACCTCAGATATGCAGATGACACCACCCTTCTGGCAGAAAATGAAGAGGAACTCAAAAGCCTCTTGATGAAAGTGAAAGAGGAGAGTGAAAAAGTTGGCTTAAAGCTCAACATTCAGAAAATGAAGATCATGGCATCTGGTCCCATCACTTCATGGGAAATAGATGGGGAAACAGTAGAAACAGTGTCAGACTTTATTTTTGGGGTTCCAAAATCACTGCAGATGGTGATTGCAGCCATGATATTAAAAGATGCCTACTTCTTAGAAAGAAATCTATGACCAACCTAGATCACATATTCAAAAGCAGAGACATTACTTTGCCAACAAAGGTCCATCTAGTCAAGCCTATGGTTTTTCCAGTGGTCATGTGTGGATGTGAGAGTTGGACTGTGAAAAAAGTGAGCACTGAACAATCGATGCTTTTGAACTGTAGTGTTAGCGAAGACTCTTGACAGTCCCTTGGACTACAAGGAGGTCAAACCAGTCCATCCTAAAGGAGATCAGTCCTGGGTGTTCATTGGAAGGACTGATGCTAAAGCTGAAACTCCAATACTTTGGCCACCTCATGCGAAGAGTTGACTCATTGGAAAAGACTCTGATGCTAGGAGGGATTGGGGGCAGGAGCAGAAGGGGACGACAGAGGATGAGATGGCTGGATGGCATCACTGACTCGATGGACATGAGTGTGAGTAAACTCCAGGTGTTGGTGATGGAGGGAGGCCTGACGTGCTACAATTCATGGGGTCACAAAGAGTCAGACATGACTGAGCAACTGAACTGAACTGAACTGAGATGGAATATATTTATTAAATATTTTTCTGTACTATTTCTTCACTCAACATGGTAAATTGATTTCAAGCATTTTGTCTTCCTTCAGCAATGTGTGGGGGTTCTGATTGTTCCACATCCTTTGGTTTTACAGATGTAAACAGCTCTGAGAAGATGCTGGTGTCTTAGAATGGAATCCACCCATCCTGAATATTTGATGGGGCAGAAATTGAAGAGCAAATGCCAAGAACTAACCAACACTTCCCTCTCATTTTTCCTAATCTTTTTATCCCAGCTTACCTTTTGTAGTACCTTTATCTAATCTTTGTGAACATCAGCCTCAGATGTATGAAATTTCTGTTGTCTAAAGATAGCAGAAACATACCTAGAAAAAGCTGGGTTCCAACTACTCTTCTCTAGTTGATTCTTTCACTTTGTCTCAGGATGTTTGTAGGATTCCTCATCACCCTACAAACTCTTGATTTCAAACAGCTTTCTACCTTAACAGTGTTTTCTCAAATTTACTTTTGCTTACTTATGCTGCTTTGATGTGGACATTATTTCCTTAATTTCATGTTTACCTCTATCAATTCTCTTAAGATTGATTTCGCAAGAGGGAAGTCTGCAGCTTGTATGAAATTTTATTCTTTGTAGGCACCTCAAACAAGTTGTCTGTTACATTTGCATCCTTAGCATTTTGTGTGGTGCCTGGGTCATAGAAAGGTCTCAAAAAATATTGCATTTTGAAGCCTCTAGACTTCAGGAAAGCAAGTTATCCCTTAAATTAAAGATGAGATAATTTATGTCTCAATGACTTAATAAAGACTTTAATCACAGGTGAAGTATATATCTCACTTAACATAGTGGGTAATTTTATATACACATCTTTATTTTGCCTACTGCCTCAGGACTGTTCTAATTAGAGATTAGCAAAGAGAAGCAGGGGAACCAGAACCCAGACAGGTCTCCCAGATCTGTGTTATACCTTGTTGAAGGCACTGATTTTAGCCTTCTAAATTTTGCTTATAATTCCAGGGTCATTCTGTCAAATAAGGAAATTTATTTTGTCTTGTGTTAGTTGCTCAGTCATGTCCGACTCTTTGTGATCCCATGAACTGTATTCCACCAGGTTCCTCTGACCATGGAATTCTCCAGGCAAGAATACTGGAGTAGGTAAACATTGCCTTCTCCAGGGGATCTTCCCAACCCAGGAATCGAACCCAGGTCTCCTTCATTGCAGATAGATTCTTTACCATCTGAGCCAATTAGTTCCTAAATACAAATATTTTGTAGACATCAGCTGACCAATCACCCTAGAAATCAAACCCATAACAAAGGTATATTATTGACTTTATTTTATATCACCTTTTAAAATGCATATAAGCAAGCAAGAATCTTTTAAAAATGGGCTGTCTTCACTACTCTCCCTGTTTATCATAATGACAGAATGTAAGACATTTTAAGGTGAGGAGCAAATAATGGATTGAAAACAAGCCTGCAAGCCATAACTTTTGATACAATAAATTAAGGAGACCTATCTGCCAAGCTCTGAAACCCAACTGAGGAGTGGTAGCCCTGAAACAAAAAAATCACAACTCTTCGAAACCAGTAAAACTGGTGTGGTTGTATATCTGCCACATAAAAATCAAGAAACTGCTTATAGTGTCTTCAAAAGGCCAATTTTATGGAAATTACGGTGGAAGTTATTTGAAATAAACACTGTTAAGAAAAGTAATACATTTCCCTGAGTTCACCTTTACAAAACAACATGAATGGAGTTCTTCCTATCTAACCTAAAACTCTGTTAGCTTCTACCCAAACTGCTTCAATATCTTGGATATTTTGAATAGAAATTAGAGAGGCAGAATTTCTTTTGTGCTGAGAATGAGTGTAAAAACTGCTATCTCTGTGTTTGAGGGGTAGGGTATTTAGGAAGATGGAAGGGAAAAGACATGCCTCTCTGGACTAAGATGTCAGGTTGACCTCTTGTGTTTGGAGGACTGAGGTAGTTTGAGTAAGATCAAATGTAGAGATTTTCATTTTACACATTTAGGTATACTTTATAGAAAATACAAAGCACGTATCTTAAGTGTTAATTTCCATGAGTTTTGACAGCCAGTCACAGAAGACATCGACAATTTACTTCACTACTTAATAGTCAGTCAGTCCTTTCAGTCCATCCTCACCCACGGGCAGACTTGTTCTAATTTATGTCAAACAGATTAGTTTTGTCAACCATAAGTTTCATGAAAATAGAATCACACAGACTTCTGCTTCTGATTAAGAAGTACTAACAAAGATTGGATCTATCCTTCCATTTGAAAGAAGTAAAAAAGTAAGAAAATATGTGAAAAAAAAATTGTATGATATTGGACATCAGGTAATGATCTCTGGGACATAAGAAACCAATGAAGTGAGGCTTAAACCTGTCCCAGCTTATGGTCATAAGTGAAATTCCATGTAGATGTATAGAGCTAGTGAACCCAGCCAGAGCTGGAAAGACTGCTGAATAAAGAACATAGTATTGAATCCAAGGAGATGAAATCAGCTGGATTGTTCCAGAAAAGAAAGAGCGGCTCAGACGCAGCATGTGGGAGATCGACACGGGATCCCCCTCATGTACTTACAGAGTACTAATCAGAGCATATGTTTGAGTGGAAAATGACCAAGAGACAGTAAACAACCACTACAGATAATTAGAAGAAAGAATGTTTTATACTCCCACAGGACCACGAAGAGTGCCAGGCATTAGCCAGATTAGAGAACTTCATAGTTTAAAGAGCACTGGGTGGAGTATTCTAAAAGATCTTGCCTCGATAGTAAGAGATAATCATGCCTAGCCTAATGAGTAACCTTTGCCCATGTGTTAAGTCACTTTAGTCTTGTCTGACTCTTTGCGATCCCATGGACTGTAGCCCACCAGGCTCCTCTGTCCACCAGATTCTCCAGGCAAGAATACTGGAGTGGGTTGCTGGGCCTTCTGCCAGAGGCTTTTCCCGACCCAGGGATCGAACCATGTCTCCTGCATTGCAGATGGATTCTTTACCACTGAGCCACTGGGAAGCCTCCCCTTTCCCCATATAACATATCTTAAGAACAAGACCAGAAAGACTCAAACTGTCTCTGAGTATCATAACTGTTTCCCAGAAAGAAAGAAAAAAAAAACACAAAACATCAGGCGGTCAATAATCTAAAATCTAGAATGTGTGTGTGTGTGTGCACACACACACGCACACAGTTTCTCAGTTGTGTCTTATTCTTTTTGACCCCATGGACTGTAGCCCGCCAGACTCCTCTGTCCATGGAATTTTCCAGACAAGAATACTGGAGTGGGTTGCTGTTTCCTACTTCAGGGAATCTTCCTGACCCAGGGATTGAACGAAATCCTCCTGCATCTCCTGCATTGGCAGGCAGATTCTTTACCACTGTGCCATCTGGGCAGGCCTGAATGTCTAGCATCCAATGAAAATGTTATTAGACATGCAAAGAAGCAGATGTATATGATGCAAAATCAAGAGAAAATTAATCAAAATCCTCAAAGAACTAGCACAGATGTTGGAAATCTAGATCAGGACATTAAAACAGTAATTTATAACTGTATCAAATATGCTTTAAAAAGTGGAAAAAAAGGTTTAACAAGTAAAGGTATTCTGAAATATGCAAAGCTAGAGACAAAAACTACAGTGCCTGAGGAGAAGATACCCATGTCTTTGGTAAAATTTTTCTGTATCTTTATACATATTATTTATTTTCTTTTCCACTAGATTCCTTAGAATTTTTGCAGTGCTTTTGTTGTTGTTTATTTGTTTGTTTGCTTAGTTGCCTTTAGCCACCAATCACTTCCACGTCTGGGTCATCTCTGACCACTTCTGATGATTCTTCAATGAATGTGGATCACACTTTATTTTTCATGTATTATGATTCTGAATTGAGTGTTGAATATTTTTTTGAAAACTCAGTAGAGGTTGAAATAAATTATATCCATCTTCAGAAAGTGATATTTCTATTCTTCTGTCAGTTTGCTGGAGTAGGAGCTGGGTTGATATGAGGCAAGATTGAACTGTTTGAGGTCTGTTGCAGGCTTAGTTTGATTTGCTTTCAAAAGAGGGATCAAAAATTATTTTCCAGCAGAGACTAGGGTATTAGCACTGGCAAGGTTTTTGAAATCTTCTCTTGCACATCCCGATGTCTAGTCCCTAACCTGTGGGCACTCTCTACTGCTGTATCACTAGCATGTCATTTTTGGAGAGTCCTTTCTCTCTCTCTGGCTTCCCTGGTGGCCCAGCAGTAAAGAATCTGCCTGCCAGGATACTTGCAGGAGATACAGGTTCGATCCCTGGGTTGGGAAGATCCACTGGAGAAGGAAATGGCAACCCACTGCAGTATTCTTGCCTGGGAAATCCCACAGACAGGGGAGTCTGGCAGGCTATGGTTCATGGGGTTGTAAAAGAGTTGGACATGACTGAGCTACTAAACATTAACTCTCTCTTTCTAGTCTTACCTGCAGTTTTCTGTCTTGTTCTTTTTGCTGATACTTCCCTGCTTTCTGTGATGACTGGATTTACTTTGTAGGAACTTCTCTCAGCTCTTCTTCCCTGTCCTGTCCTGAGCCATACACTTAAAGTGTATGATAGGGATATTATACATATACACAGACAATTTCATGCTTACATACATAGTGTCTTTCCTGAAGTAGATTCAAATTAGCTATAATGTTTTCTTTTTAATTACACTATGGAAGTATTTCTGTGGCTGTTCAAGATATTCTAAATATCTGGATGCATTGATTTGAAGTGACTTATTTTATTGAACATTTAAATCACAAAGTTTTTTTTTTAATTACTGAAATGTTGTAATAAAATTACATTTTTTGTTTCATTTTCAAATCATGGGGATTTTGTTTTCTTAACTTCTCTCTAGAACTATATGAGTTATAAATAAAATTTGAGATTACAGCCTTCCTTACAGAAAGCATGTTATAATTATTTGCTTCTATGTGTTTCATTAGTCCATAAGTTCATCAAGAAAAGAGGTTATGAAATTCAACATTCACTTGTGCCCTATTCCCTAGTAATACACACACACACACACACACACGGGTGTGTGTGTGTGTGTGTGTGTGTATAAAACTATTACTCTGTTCTGGTATAGAATCAGTACAATGTGATTTACTGTTTTGTTCGATCTTATTGAGATTTTACTCATTAACCTAAAATGCTTTGGGCTTTGGGGGTATAAAGCCAAACTCTATTACAAGTCATAATTATTAAAATATATCATGCCATGTTTCACTTTTAAGTCCCTGTCCCAAATGAAGTTATTTTCTTAAAATATTTTTATTCTTTCCTTATAATGGAAATTGTATTTGCTTTCAACTTATAAGTTTTAATACCTCTTTTTTTTTTTTCAGATATCTTTGCTTAACTTTCAAAGAATCAGATTGATGCAATTTCTTTCATTACAACTACAAAGTCCAAGTAACCTAGTCCAGCCAGAATTACATGGCTAATGATCAATATCTAAGCAAAAACAACCATTCATCCTCAAAAGTCTGAAATTACATATTCTTGGGACTAAATGGGAATTTGTTTTAACCTCAGACCAAATTATTGTTTGTCAGGAGAAATTTATTGCATTTTAAAGTACCAGAATATAAACATATTTCAATATAGACTGCCATTCCTTTTTTGCAAGCCAGTATTTATTTAAGACTATTTTTTTTCCTCTATGCATATTTCTGGCTTTTCCCTCCCAAGCCGTTTGCTGTTTTATAGCAAATGAAAATATGTTTGCGGAAATTGCATATAAAACTGTTTATTGAGACTTAAATCTTCTGTGGCAGTTTTTGTTTTTTCACCAAACCTCACAGTTGCAGTTTCTCTCCCTCCCTCCCTCTCTCCCTCTCCCTCTCTCTCTGACCCTGTCTCTCTGCTTCTCTCCATGCCCTTTCTCAACCTCAACCTTTCACTCTCTCTCTCCAAGAGACTTTGTATAATTAAAATCCTGTATCTTCTATACCCTCAGTCTGTCCTTCAATCCAGTAGTTTGGCGAGGACACTGTAAGGTAAAGTTCAACTATTTAATGCCACGGAGCAGATGAGTACAAGGATAGTCACGTGCCTAGGATCCCAAATGTTTATATTTTGCATTAAAATGTAAGAAGGTAATTTTTGCATATCATATTGGTTAGAATTTTGGTTTGGCTCCATAAAGAGACTCCATAGTGGCTTAACAAAAGCAGAAGTATTATTATTTTGTGAAAGATTAAATCCAAGTATAAAGAGGTTAGGAAAGGAAAGTGAAGTCACTCAGTCGTGTCCAACTCTTTGCGACCCCATGGACTGTAGCCTACCAGGCTCCTCTGTCCATGGGATTTCCCAGGCAATAGTACTGGAGTGGGTTGCCATTTAGTCCTAATCTAATACTGCAGGGCCATAGTAGTCTATAAGCAGGCTGCTTACAATTTTGCTGCTGTGCTGCCCTTGGAATGCAGTCCAAGGAGCTGAACAGAAAAAAAGAAATTTGACCCCACCATTTAAACATTAGCTCCAAAAGATGCACATAGCTCTTTTCCTTCTTATATTTATTTGACTGAAACTAATTAAAGGAGCTTACCTGGCTGTTAGGGAGGCATAAAAAGATGACATCTATATTTGATGGTCACAAGCCTACCTAAATTTAAAGATTCCATTGCTGAAGAACAAAAATTAGCAGTCTTTGGGGATTCATCAGATTATGTTTAAAAAGGAATAGAAAGACAGTTTCTACAAAGGGCAGAGAAACAGTGTAATAACAAAATAAGATGTGGAGTGGAAAAATGTTCTCTATGTGAGGCTAATATTCAGTATTTTTAGGCTGAAGGGGCTGAATTATTAAAAAGGGGAAATCTGTTGATTTAAGACAGAGAACAATGACAGGAGTATAGCTCTTGAATGCTTGATATGAAATGGAATAAAAGAATAAAAGTAATCAGAAAAGGGCAAATCTGTATGACCTCATCTTTATATCAGTTCAATTCAGTCACTCAGTCGTATCTGACTCTTTTCAACCCCATGGGTTGCAGCACGCCAGGCTTTCCTGTCCATCACCAACTCCCGGAGCTTACTCAAACTCAGGTCCATCGTGTCGGTAATGCCATCCAACCATTTCATTTTCTATCGTTCCCTTATCCTCTCACCTTCAATCTTTCCCAGCATCAGGATCTTTTCCAGTAAGTCGGTTCTTTGTATCAGGTGATCAAAGTATTGGAGTTTCAGCTTCAACATCAGTCCTTCCTATAAATATTCACAACTGATTTCCTTTAGGATGCACTGGTTGGATCTACTTGCAGCTCACGGGACTCTCAACAGTCTTCTCCAATGCCACAGTTCAATACTGTGTTCAATACTGTACTGAAGCATCAATACTTCTGTGCTCTGCTCTCTTTATAGTCCAACTCTCACATCCATACATGACCACTGGAAAAACCTAGACTAGACGGACCTTTTTTGGTAATGTCTCTGCTTTTTAATATGATGCTTAGGTTGGTCATAGGTTTTCTTCCAAGGAGCAAGCTTCTATTAATTTCATAGCTGCAATCATCATCTGCAGTGATTTTGGAGTTCCCCAAAATAAAGTCTCTCACTGTTTTCATTGTTTCCCCATCTGTTTGCCATGAGGTGATGGGGCCAGATATCATGATCTTCGTTTTCTGAAAGTTGAGTTTTAAGCCAACTTTTTCACACTCCTCTTTCACTTTCATCAAGAGGTTCTTTAGTTCTTCCTTGCTTTCTGCCATAAGGGTGGTTTCATGCGTATCTGATGTTATTGATATTTCTTCTGGAAATCTTGACTCCAGCTTTTGCTTCATCCAGCCTAGCATTTAGCATGATGTACTCTGCATATAAGTTAAATAAGCAAGGTGACAATATACAGCCTTGACATACTCCTTTGCCAATTTGGCACCAGTCTGTTGTTCTATGTCCAGTTCTAACTGTTGCTTTTTGACCTGCATACAGATTTCTCAGGAGGCATCTATATATGGAATCATAAAAAAAAAAAAAAACCCTATAGATAGAGAGAAGATTAGTGGTACCAAGGGATGGGGGTGGGAAAGGTGGGACAAAAGAATGAAGGTGGTCAAATGGTACAAACTTCTTTTATTAAAATCAGTAAGTTCCAGAGCTGTAATGTACAGCATGAAGACTATAGTTAACAACATTATTGTATACTTGAAAGTTACTAAGAGAGTGGATCTTAAAAACTCACATTATGTGCAAAAATATGTGAGATGTAAGAGAGTGGATCTTAAAAACTCACATTATGTGCAAAAATATGTGAGATGATGCATATGTTAACTGACCTTATTGTAGCAATTGTTTCACAGTATATACATATATCATCATTATTTTGTACATATTGAATGTACACAATGTTAACAATCATTTATATTTCAATAAAAATGGAAAAAATAAACAGTGCAAATGTTTAGCAAGAACCGAGGCAATTCAGTAGTTACAGTACGAGGGAAGAATCCAAAAAATTTTAATCCACTTCTTGGCTGGTAGACATGGCAATTCTTTTCATGTTGCCTCTATTTACCAGTGAAATAAGAAGCTAAAGCATTAGGTAAGCTGGAAAGATGGCAAGAATGTTGGATGCTGGAAGTTTAAAGAGGGAGGAGAAGATATTTATATAGTTTTTCAGAGAATCAGCTGGAGAACCAAGTGACTGAGGAGCTATAGATAACTGTTTTAAAAACTCCTAGCAATATAAAGTCATAAACTTAATACAACATGTCAGTGGTAGCATATTTCCTGGAAATATATTCAACTGTTCAGAGGTAGATATAGGATAATCACAGAGCTGAGAATTATGATCATTTGAGTTTTACCAGACAAGTTTTCAAAGGGAAGAAATATACAATGAGAGGAAAAGCATATGATGCTTGCTTGGTATGAAAGAAGTCAAGATGTGCGGGGAGTAATAGAAAGATGATGCAGTCAAAAATGAAGACTACGACAGAGTTGGAGAATCACTGGAGTGTATGGCAAAAACCACTGCAATATTGTAATTAGCCTCCAATTAAAATAATTAATTAAAAAGAAAAGAATCACTGGAGTGAGAGTACAGCTGGTGTGAGATGAAAAGTTAGGAGGCTGTGGTCAAAATGATTTGTGGACCTTGAATGTGGCTATGAAAATGCTTGGCTGAAGTGGTTAAAATCAGTGAAAGAAGAGGGTCAAAAGAATGTTGCTGATGACAGTCCATGTGTTTCAGAGAGCTGAGTGGAAGGAGCTGTGCCTAGGATAGCTAAATCATAGTAAGGAATATATAAAGCATTGTAGGGATCAGAGATGACCTGAAAGGCTGAGGTTCTTATGGTAACAGAATAAAAAGGATTCTGATTATGAAATCAGTCCTCATGGTCCCTTGTGGTAAGATGGTAATAAGTTCTAATTATAATCATTAGAGTGTAGGAGGTTGAACTCCTAAGCAGTTTGCTGTTATACAACAAAGATTATGTATATAGGATGTGTGGCAATCTCAACAGAAGCAAATACAATTCTTCAGACACCTGTTCAAATACCTTAGTGCAAAAGTCAGGTCACGAGTGGTCATATCAGAACAAAGAGGAGCTGACACTTTTAAGCCATGAAAATATCTACTACTATGTTATGTAAGGCCTTGGCTAGGTGGTTCAAATTTTGAAGAATTAGTAAAAATTATTCAGATGAGAAGAAGAAGGAGCAAGAATATGAACAAAGGGAAATTTCAAAGGTGCAAATGAACACAGAAATGTTTTGGAACAATGATCAGGGTTTGGCATGTGACTAAAATTTAGGCTACGAGTGTGTATGTGTGTCTAACTTTTGGGAGTTTAAAAAGGCTGAATATATATAAAAGTGAGTCATATTCTAGAAATTTGAACTTTATCCTGAAGGCATTAAGAAAGTATTAAGCACTTTTATTTTAAGTAAGGGACACTTAAATTTGTGTTTTAGAATTATGCCTTTGGAAAGAGCATGGATGATTGACTAAAAAGGGTTAATGGTGAAGGGAGGAGAGGGCCGCAATATGTTAAATTGCTTGCATTGTATGTTATTGTTCAGTAAATATTAAGTCTGAAAAGCCAAGTGTTAGTTGCTCAGTCATGTCTGACTCTGTGCGACCCTGTGGAGTGTAGCTTGCCAGGTTCCTCTGTCCATGGAATTTCCCAGGCAAGAATACTGGAGTGGGTTGCCATTGCCTTTTCTAGGGGATCTTCCCGACGCAGGGATCAAACCCAGGTCTCCTGCACTGCAGGCAGATCCTTTACCTTCTGAACCACCAGGACCCTTTGAAAAGCCATAACAGCATAATTGTTTTCATTTCCCAGATATGTGATTTGATAAACACTTCTCTCTCAACCTACAAGTTAAATCGACTAGCTATAGGATATCATAGTAACATGATTGTATATAGATAAAGATAATCGCTACATAAGACTCAACATGAACAAATGGCACATAACAAGAGTTTAGGAATGCTGTTTAATGCAACTGGCATCCAGCGTGTGCACGTGCAAATGTTGATGTGTGTGTGAACGAGAGAGACGTGTGAAGGAGCTCAGCAGAATGAGCGAGGAGCAGATGCCAGTCTGAGAAAATGAAGGTTTATGCCACACTGCAGCTCCACAACTAATCTGCAAGGCTGCTGAGAAACCAGCCTATGATTTTCCTGTCACTTCATTAGGAGACATATGCCATATATCACCAAATATTACACCCCAAATGGCAAGACGCTATGAGACAATAGCTCTCGTTTGTTTTTTGTTGTTGTTATTGTTTTCTTTTTTAAACTCACATACCACTCGATGTGAAAGATCCTTAGTGACTAGAAATGAAAAAGAATTCAATGAAGAGGGATACAAAATCTAGGGAAACAAGAAAGCATCTTTTGCTCCTTTGAGGTGACTGTATAACATTGGTGGCACTAGTGGTAAAGACCTCACCTGGCAATACAGGAGATGTCAGAGATGCTGGTTTGATCCCTGGACTGGGAAGACCCCCTGGAGGAAGAAATGGCAATCCACTCCAGTGTTCTTGCTTGGAGAATCCCATGGACATAGGAGCCTGGCAGGCTAGTCCCTGGGGTCAGAGTTGGATGCGACTGAAGAACTTAGCACATAAAACTCTGAGTACCAAAAGTGATACCTTAATTGCATTAAAAATAATGCAATTATTATTAAAAACAAAGATTCATTATTAAAACAAAGATTAAAAACAAATAATAATTATTATTAAAAACAAAGGTTAAAATCATGCTTTCTGCCAAACCCTATAGATAAAAGGATACATCTTGAGCTCAAAATTCTCTAGTAAACGATACAGTATGAAGATCCATATAAAGAAAATTATAATTACAATATAGTACGTAGTGCCTCTAACAAAGATGTGAACAAAGAACCATGAGAGCTTGGTAAAGGAAGTGACTAATGGCACTAGTGACCCCGCTCTAGTACTTACTCTTGCCTGGAAAATCCCATGGATGGAGGAGCCTGGTAGGCTGCAGTCCATGGGGTCGCTAAGAGTCGGACACGACTGAGTGACTTCACTTTCACTTTTCACTTTCATGCACTGGAGAAGGAAATGACAACCCACTCCAGTGTTCTTGCCTGGAGAATCCCAGGGACGGGGGAGCCTGGTGGGCTGCCACCTATGGGGTCGCACAGAGTCGGACAGGACTGAAGCGACTTAGTAGCAGCAGTTGTGCTTTAGGGCAAAAAGAAACATTATGACGACCATGTTCCAGACACTAAAGAAGGTAATTTGCATATGCTAAGTATCAACTCCAGGTCAAACAGCTGTTACTTAGATCTGTTACTTAGATCTAGATCTCCAGACCTGTGCTACTTCATTATACCATACTGCTTCTTTTAACTATTATATTGAGTTATAGGCTTTTATATGAGAAGAGATTAACCTTGAATAAGAGAAACCCCAGAAGCAGAGGACTTCCAACTTCTAATTTGCAAAGAAACTTCATGTACATAGAATAGGTGTAGAACCAGTGGTTGAATTACACTTGGCAGTGACAGATTTTCTTTTCTTGAGCTCCAAAATCACTGTGGATGATGATTGCAGCCATGAAATAAGACAATTGCTTCTTGGAAGGAAAGCTATGACAAACCTAGATAGCATATTAAAAAGCAAAGACATCACTTTGCCAACAAATGTCCATCTAGTTAAAGCTGTGGTCTTTCCAGTAGCCATGTGTAGATGTGAGAGTTGGACCATAAAGAAGGCATGCTGCTAAGTCACGTCAGTCATGTCTGATTCTGTGCGACCCCATAGATGGCACCCACCAGGCTCCCATCCCTGGGATTCTCCAGGCAACGATACTGGAGTGGGTTGCCATTTTCTTCTCCAGTGCATGAAAGTGAAAAGTGAAAGTGAAGTTGCTCAGTCGAGTCTGACTCTTCGTGACCCCATAGAGTGTAGCCTAGCAGGCTCCTCCTTCCATGAGGCTGAACACCAAAGAACTGATGCTTTCAAATTGTGATGCTGGAGAAGACTCTTGAAAGTCCCCTGGACAGCAATGAGATAAAACCAGTCAATCCTAAAGGAAATCAACCCTGAATACTCATTTAAAGGACTGATGCTGAAGCTGAAGGTCCAGTACTTTAGCCACCTGTTGTGAATAGTCAACTCATTGGAAAAGACCCCGATGCTGGGAAAGTTTGAAGCAAAAGCAGAAAAGGACAGCAGAGGATAAGATGGTTGGATGGTATCACCGATTCAGTGGACATAAACTTGGGCAAATTCAGAGATAGTGAGGGACAGAGAGGCCTGGCCTGCTGTAGTCCATGGAGTTACTAAGTGTCAGACATAACTTAGTGATTGAACAACAACCACAGCCCTGTGAGAAAAAGTTTCAAAAAGCTAAATTTAGAAAAGGCAGAGGAACCAAATATCAAATTGCCAACATCCACTGGATAATCAAAAAAAGCAAGAGAGTTCCAGAAAAGCATCTACTTCTGCTTTATTGACTATGCCAAAGCCTTTGACTGTGTGGACCACAAAAAACACTGGAAAATTCTTAAAGAGGTAGGAATACCAGACCACCTGACCTACCACTTGAGAAATCTGTACGCAGGTCAGAAAGCAACAGTTAGAACTGAACATGAAACAACAGACTGGTTCCAAAGTGGGAAAGGAGTACGTCAAGGCTGTATATTGTCACCCTGCTAATTTAACTTATATGCAGAGTACATCATGAGAAATGCTGGGCTGGAAGAAGCACAAGCTAGAATCAAGATTGCCGGGAGAAATATCAATAACCTCAGATATGCAGATGATACCACCCTTATGGCAGAAAGGGAAGAAGAACTAAAGAATCTTTTGATGAAAGTGAAGCAGGAGAGTGAAAAAGTTGGCTTGAAGCTCAACATTCAGAAAACCAAGATCATGGCATCTGGTCCCATCACTTTATGGCAAATAGATTGGGAAACAGTAAGAGACTTTATTTTTAGGGGCTCCAAAATCATTGCAGATAGTAACTGCAGCCATGAAATTAAAAGAGGCTTGCTCCTTGGAAGAAAACCTATGATTAACCTAGAGAGCATATTAAAAATCAGAGGCATTACTTTGCCAACAATGATGCATCTAGTCAAAGCTATGGTTTTTCCAGTAGTCATGTATGGATGTGAGACTTGGACAATAAAGAAAACTGAGCACTGAAGAATTGATGCTTTTGAATTATGATGTTGGAGAAGACTCTTTAGGGTCCCTTGGACTGCAAGGAGATCCAACCAGTCCATTTTAAAGGAAATCAGTCCTGAATATTCATTGGAAGGACTAATGCTGAAAGTGAAACTCCCCAATACTTTGGCCACCTTATGCAAAGAACTGACTCATTGGAAAAGACCCTGATGCTGGGAAAGATTGAAGGCAGGAGGAGGAGGGGACAACAGAGGATGAGATGGCTGGATGGCATCACCAACTCAATGGACATGAGTTTGGGTAAACTCCAGGAGTTGGCAATGGACAGGGAGGCCTGACGTGCTGCGATTCATGGGGTCACAAAAAGTCAGACATGACTGAGTGACTGAACTGAACTGAACAGTCACAAGCATCAGCTAATTAACACATCTTTCTATGTCAGAATAAGTTTTCAGAGATGGGATGACTGGTAAGTCAAAGATGTAAATAGCTTCTAAACACCCTTCAAATTCTGTTATAACTGTTAGTCCATGACACATGCAAAGGTATTGGCTTGGCCAAAAAGTTGTTTCAGGATTTTCTGCAGCATCTTATGGAAAAATCCAAATGGACTTTTTGGCCAATCCAATATATTTGAGAAACTTTAAGCAAGCTCCAAAACAGTAGTATAGAAAGAAGCATGGCAATATCCAAATGAAAAAAGTCTTAGAAATCACGAAGTTCAACTCTGTCTTTCTTGTACAGAAAAAAAGAGCAAGATGTAAATATGCTGAAAGATGTGCCAGTGGACAACTCATCAGCACTGTCACAAGCAAAGTCTGAACATATGAGACAGAAAGCTTCTAAGAATTAAACTGAAAAAAAATAAAATAAAATCCACAGCTAAAGGTATCTTTTGTAAGAAGGCTGGATGTGGGTAAGAGTTGGACGTGGGTATCAATACAGTGATATTGATAGGATAGTGAAAGAGAAATTCCCCAGATGAGTAGGTGCCCAATATGCTACTGGAGATCAGTGGAGAGATAACTCCAGAAAGAATGAAAGGATGGAGCCAAAGCAAAAAGAATACCCAGCTGTGGATGTGACTGGTGATAGAAGCAAGGTCCAATGCTGTAAAGAGCAATATTGCATAGGAACCTGGAATGTCAGGTCCATGAATCAAGGCAGATTGGAAGTGGTCAAACAAGAGATGGCAAGAGTGAATGTTGACATTCTAGAAATCAGCAAACTAAAATGGACTGGAATGGGTGAATTTAACTCAGATGCCCATTATATCTACCACTGCAGGCAGGAATCCCTTAGAAGAAATGGAGTAGCCATCATGGTCAACAAAGAGTCAGAAATGTAGTACTTGGATGCAATCTCAAAAACGACAGAATGATCTCTGCTCATTTCCAAGGCAAACCATTCAATATTACAGTAATCCAAGTATATGCCCCAACCAATAATGTTAAAGAAGCTGAAATTGAATGGTTCTATGAAGACCTACAGGACCTTTTAGAACTAACACCCAAAAAAGATGTTCTTTCATTATAGATGACTGGAGTGCAAAAGTAGGAAGTCAAGAAACACCTGGAGTAACAGGCAAATTTGGTCTTGGAATACAGAATGAAGCAGGGCAAACACTAACAGAGTTTTGCCCATAAAATGCACTGGTCATAACAAACACCCTCTTCCAACAACACAAGGGAAGACTCTATACATGGACATAACAGATGGTCAACACTGAAATCAGATTGATTATATTCTTTGCAGCCAAAGATGGAGAAGCTCTATACAGTCAGCAAAAACAAGACCAGGAGCTGGCTGTGGCTCAGACCATGAGCTCCTTATTGCCAAATTAAGACTGAAATTGAAAGTAGGGAAAACCACTAGACCGAACAGGTATGACCTAAATCAAATCCCTTAGGATTATACAGTGGAAGTGAGAAATAGATTTAAGGGCCTAGATCTGATAGATAGAGTGCCTGATGAACTATGGAATGAGGTTCGTGACATTGTACAGGAGACAAGGATCAAGACCATTCCCATGAAAAAGAAATGCAAAAAAGCAAAATGGCTGTCTGGGGAGGCCTTACAAATAGCTGTGAAAAGAAGAGAAGTGCAAAGCAAAGGAGAAAAGGAAAGATATAAACATCTGAATGCAGAGTTCCAAAGAATAGCAAGAAGAGATAAGAAAGCCTTCTTCAGCGATCAATGCAAAGAAATAGAGGAAAACAACAGAATGGGAAAGACTAGAGATCTCTTCAAGAAAATCAAAGATATCAAAGGAACATTTCACGCAAAGATAGACTCGATAAAGGGTAGAAATGGTATGGACCTAACAGAAGCAGAAGATATTAAGAAGAGGTGGCAAGAATACACAGAAGAACTGTATAAAAAAGAGCTTCATGACCCAGATAATCATGATGGTGTGATCACTGACCTAGAGCCAGACATCCTGGGATATGAAGTCAACTGGGCCTTAGAAAGTGTCACTGAACAAAGCTAGTGGAGGTGATGGAATTCCAGTGGAGCTATTCCAAATCCTAAAAGATGATGCTGTGAAAGTGCTGCACTCAATATGCCAGCAAATTTTGAAAACGCAGCAGTGGCCACAGGACTGGAAAAGGTCAGTTCATTCCAATCCCAAAGAAAGGCAATGCCAAAGAATGCTCAAACTACCACACAATTGCACTCATCTCAC
This sequence comes from Tragelaphus eurycerus, assembly GCA_935064755.1. Classification (NCBI taxonomy): domain Eukaryota; kingdom Metazoa; phylum Chordata; class Mammalia; order Artiodactyla; family Bovidae; genus Tragelaphus; species Tragelaphus eurycerus. The sequence goes on from CAKXYN010000043.1 coordinate 13,600,460, forward strand.
ACGCTAGTAAAGTAATGCTCAAAATTCTCCAAGCCAGGCTTCAGCAATATGTGAACCATGAACTTCCTGATGTTCAAGCTGGTTTTAGAAAAGGCATAGGAACCAGAGATCAAATTGCCAACATCCACTGGATCATGGAAAAAGCAAGAGAGTTCCAGAAAAACATCTATTTCTGCTTTATTGACTATGCCAAAGCCTTTGACTGTGTGGATCACAATCAACTGTGGAAAGTTCTGAAAGAGATGGGAATACCAGACCACCTGACCTGCCTCTTGAGAAATCTGTATGCAGGTCAGGAAACAACAGTTAGAACTGGACATGAAACAACAGACTGGGTCCAAATAGAAAAAGGAGTACGTCAAGGCTGTTTATTTAACTTCTATGCAGAGTACATCATGAGAAATGCTGGACTGAAAGAAACACAAGTTGGAATCAAGATTGCTGGGAGAAATATCAATAACCTCAGATATGCAGATGATACCACCCTTATGGCAGAAAGTGAAGAGGAACTCAAAAGCCTCTTGATGAAAGTAAAAGTGGAGAGTGAAAAAGTAGGCTTAAAGCTCAACATTCAGAAAATGAAGATCATGGCATCTGATCCCATCACTTCTTGGGAAATAGATGGGGAAACAGTGGAAACAGTGTCAGGCTTTATTTTTCTGGGCTCCAAAATCACTGCAGATGGTGACTGCAGCCATGAAATTAAAAGACGCTTACTCCTTGGAAGGAAAATTATGACCAACCTAGATAGCGTATTCAAAAGCAGAGACATTACTTTGCCAACAAAGGTTCGTCTAGTCAAGGCTATGGTTTTTCCTGTGGTCATGTATGCATGTGAGAGTTGGACTGTGAATAAGGCTGAGTGCCGAAGAATTGATGCTTTTGAACTGTGGTGTTGGAGAAGACTCTTGAGAGTCCCTTGGACTGCAAGGAGATCCAACCAGTCCATTCTGAAGGAGATCAGCCCTGGGATTTCTTTGCAAGGAATGATGCTAAAGCTGAAACTCCAGTACTTTGGCCACCTCATGGGAAAAGTTGACTCATTGGAAAAGACTCTGATGCTGGGGGGGGATTGAGGGCAAGAGGAGAAGGAGTTGACAGTGGATGAGATGGCTGGATGGCATCACTGACTTGATGGACGCGAATCTCAGTGAACTCTGGGGGTTGGTGTTGGACAGCGAGGCCTGGCGTGCTGCTATTCATGGGGTCACAAAGAGTCGGACATGACTGAGTGACTGATCTGATTTGATCTGATCTGATTTGATTTGATCTCAATACAGTGAGGATTCTGGACAGACTAGGTTTAATATGAAGGCACTTGGTACCTGGGAATTAATTAAAGAAAAGAAGAAAAAGACAAAGGAATATAGTACTCATAAATTAACATCCTTAAAAATTAGCTAATCCTTACCAAGCCTTTCTGACCAAGTAGTCTTTGTATTTAGAACTCAGTATACCAGTGGTGAGCTTCCGTCTATGGGGTCGCACAGAGTCGGACACGACTGAAGCGACTTAGCAGCAGCAGCAGCAGCATACCAGTGTGAAGGCAGACAAAAGTGATGCTTTAATTTACATTCCATGAACAGCTCTCTATTAAAGTGGATATCAGATCAGATCAGTAGCTCAGTCGTGTCCGACTCTTTGCCACCCCATGAATCGCAGCACGCTAGGCCTCCCTGTCCATCACCAACTCCCGGAGTTCACTTAGACTCACATCCATGGAGTCAGTGATGCCATCCAGCCGTCTCATCCTCTGTCGTCCCCTTCTTCTCTTGCCCTCAATCCCTCCCAGCATCAGAGTCTTTTCCAATTAGTGGATATAGGGTATCCATATATTAAATGAATGTATGAGCAATCCTGCCAAAAACTAATTAATTTAATAGATTTTCTTTAATGTTAAAATGTCTCTGGTTCAAAGCCAGGGATTTTTGTAGATATAATAGATAATGTGCAGCAACTCATGATATGTGTTTGGTTGCAAAGCTAAGGACTATAGTATTTTCATATATTTTATTTCATTTACTGTTTGGGTTATGCATTGATTAGGAGAATCCTATTCCAAGTAGAATTATATACCAAATCCAAACAATTTGAACAGTATCTTAGCAAATAATTTATTAGATTGATTTAAACATAACAGCACTTTGTCATTGACTGCTATTATTTTTTAACTTTGAGCATATTTTTTAACCTTTGAATGTTTTTTTTAGTAACATATATTTTACTTGCCTAGTATTGTTGCTGAAATCAATCAAAAGACACATTTTTACTATTCTTTGATATATTTGTGTACTCGTTATTGAGCCATTGAATTTACCACATTTTGGAACAGACATTTGGGACATAAAAATGAATAATACACATGATACCTGAATAAATGACCCCAACACAGTGTAAAGGAGCTATTGAGTCTTCACAAGATTTTAGCTCTGTGATTCATATACCAGATTTTGCGTAAATATTTGCTATTTGGATTTTGAATTTACAATAGCAATCATCTTATTATAAGAATATTATAAAATTTAGAGATAAAGAGGGTAAGAGGTCAATAATTGATGATTAAATTGTATATACTGGTTTACCATTCATTGATTACTATCTCTTACATTATTACATTTGCTACTCACAGCCATCTTATGGGATTAATGTGATTGGGTATTATTATAATTCCTATTGCTTAGACAAAGAAAATGAAGTTCAGAGAAACAGTGTTTTCACTAAGTGGGTCGCCATAACTCAACTAGTAAGATGCAGACTTTATGTTATCTAAATTCAAAAGCCAATTCCTTTTTTGCTAATTCAAACTGTCTCTGTGTAAGCAGTGCTATACTCAAATAAAGCTTAATGCAGGAGATGGGACTTAAATGTTTCTGATTTGACACAAGATGGGGGAGAGAATAAAAGGGATTATTCCAGTTTATATAATAATTAGAAATAATGACTAAATAGTAACTATTTCTGATCTGCAGTTATTTTTGTTGTGAGTTTTCTGCTCGCCTTGAGAACTGAGTAAAATTTTGCCATTAGTGTCTTCTACCCATTTGTCTTAATTACACTCAAGGGAGTAACTGTGTAATGAGAGAGGATAAAATGTTTGCTTTAATTTTACTCATTTGGGGTAATCAAATCTGGCACCAAGTGCATTTGTACGTCTGTCTTTAATCACTCCCACCACAGAGGATCTCCATTTCGCTTCGTCTCTTTTTTGTTAAGACCATTAAGGTGTTAAGTGCAAAGTTACCTCTTGATGGAACAAGGCTCCAGACAGTCTGAGTTGAGAAAAACCAGCACTGTGACTTAGTTGCCACAAGATACTGTTGATCAAACATTCTATAACCTAGGATGGTATTCGGTTAAAGAGAAAAAGTCAATGAAGGAAGAACAGTTAGTACTTTAAAAATAATATTCCAACACAAAGTTTCAGCAAAGTTATTGATATTTTCTTCAAGGTTTTAGAATATCATAATTTTGAGAAAGATCATAATTAATAGGATAAAGAAAAAAGAAATATTTTAGGTCATATTTAGAAATATTTTAGGTCAGTTAATTTGTATACCCTTTTAGAAAGGAGAAGTCTCATTTAAAATTACACATATAAGAGTTTATACATTTTAAAATAATGACGATATTAAAATTTTAACCCATCACTAAAAACTTACAAAATGTTGATGGAAAATATCTTGTTAGATATACTATTAAATATAAATTTATAGTAATTTTTTAAAGTTCATATTTCAAAAATGTTATTTTCTGTATTCCTAAATTGCAGTTCAGAGGTCTGCATATATTTTCAGTAGAAAAACTCTTGTAATTCTTTTAGAAAATCAGTTGAGTTTATCTGCTTCCTTGTTATTTGCAATTCAGAGGAAACACTTCCATGTTACCTGGAAAGTTGCTGAGGACTCTGTTTGAGGGGTTTTCTTGGGCAGATATAAAGCTTCAGGTTTTTCATACCCATACCCTTTCCACCCAAGAGAAGGGCCATCCTAGACAAGAGGTCTGAAGAGAATTTTGAGATGAGCTAGACAGAGCAACTTTTAAATTCCTCCCAAAGGATTTGTCTTCATTAAAAAAAAAAAAAAAAAAATCCTCTAATTTGAAAAGATAAACCTTTTACTCTTAGATGGCTCCTGTGGCTGGGAATAATATTGATACCAAGAGCTTACTAGAAAAAGGTTACATCATTTGGGGATAAATCAACTGCTGAGGTGAAGTTCAGCCTTTTCCTTTGGGCTCAGTTCTAAAAGCTGAGTTTTCAAACAAAAAATGAAGAGAAGTACAGCCTAGATCTAGTTTGACTGAAATTAAACTTCTGATTCCACAATCTCTAGAACTCCAAACCTCTATCATTTCTTAACAGTTCTCATATTAACTTGCCTTTGGCTCTTCTGAGCTCCATATTTTGTGTTAATCATGTTCTTCCACAACAAACCTGGCACAGAATTAAGTTTGTTACCCAATTTATACCACAAATTCTTTCAGACCTTGCACATCATGATAATTATACTTCATAGGTGTTTGAAAAGATCATGGAGAGGCACCAAATCAGCATCGTATAGCCTTTGCGGTCTTTGCTGGATTCCCTTCTCGTTACAGTTTCTTTCATTCTTTGGTCCCCTGATAAACCTAATTTGAATGACTTTGAGCCTCCAACCACCAGAACACTGAAAGAACCAGCATTCCATAGCCCCATAATCCTTCTCAGCTTTAGCAATGGGTACAGATATGTGCTTATTCAGATTTGGGCTAGAGTCTCTGCGGGAGACCAGTGTGGTTATGGAAGAAGGAGGAGAAAGAGAAAATCAATGGCTTCATCTGCATGATGGAAGAAAATATGAGAGCATACCTCTAGATATCACTTCTCCAAAACACTTAATGATCACAGAATTTTGGAGTGAGAATAGGACATATTACATTTATATCTTCAATTGAGGCCTCTCTTCTGAACCCCAGCTTCCTACTAAATGTCTCCACTTGCTTGCATTTTCAAACTGAAAACTGATGGGCTTCCCAGATGATGCTAGTAGTAAAGTACCTACTTGTCAGTGCAAGAGACAGAAGAGACGTGGGTTTGATCCCTGGGTCAGGAAGATCCCCTGGAGGAGGGCATGGCAACCTGCTCCAGTATTCTTGCCTGGAGAATCCAGTGAACAGAGGAGCCTGGTGGGCTACGGTCCATAGGGTCATGAAGAGTTGGACTCGTCTGAAGCAACTTGGCACATAAACACAAATACTACACTGATATGACTTTCCTAACAAAAATACTTTATCTGCAGTGTTTCCTGACCTCAGAGAATGGTGACAGCAATGATCCAGCTGCACAGACCAGAACTCAGGACTGCTCTTTCTCCCTCCTCACTCTAAAACTTCAGTAAGTTACTAAGCTCGTTCTATTCTATGATTTTCTTTAATACCTTTACATGTATCCATCCCTTTTCCAAAAATAAGCAAAAGCTCTAATTGGCCATTACCTCAACTGCTAATACAGCTCTTCTTTGCTCTCTCTCCATCTATGCGTCTTATACCATTTCCCACAATACAGCCATAGAAAGAAAGAAAGTGAAGTCACCCAATCATGTCCGACTCTTTTCCACCCCATGGACTGTAGCCTACCAGGCTTCTCCATCCATGGAATTTTCTAGGCAAGAGTACTGGAGTGGGGGAGTGGATTGCCATTTCCTTCTCCAGGGGATCTACCCAACCCAGGAATCAAACCCAGGTCCCCCACATTGCAGGCAGATGCTTTCCATCTGAGACACCAGTTATCAATATCAGTATATATTTAAAAAGATGTATGACCATGCCATCCATGGATTGAACATCTTCTTTGATGTTCCATTGCTCTAAGATGAAGTCCAAGATGACTTGGATGGCTTAAAAAGCCCTTCTCAGCCTTGTTGTTGACTAAACCCTCAGCTGATTTTGCTATGTTTGTTACCATCTAGCTCTGCTGGACTTTTATCCCCTTCATCAAATATGCCACACTCTTTCACTTATGACAAAGAATGATAGACCATTATTCAACATCTGGGGTGATAAAAAAGAAAAGTACTAGATGTGTTGCTTTCTCTAGCAACAGAGATTTATGTAGCTTAGACATAATTTCTCTGAGCTAAACAGATTATTGATGTTATATAGAGTTTTAGGAATGTGTAGATTTCAGGGATTGATGGATTTTCAGGCACCTGTATTAGACCAAATTGGTTGGTTGGATTTTCAGTGAATCATATTCAATTCAGTTCAGTTCAGTTCAGTCACTCAGTCGTGTCCGACTCTTTGCAACCCCATGAACTGCAGCACGCCAGGCCTCCCTGTCCATCACCAACTCCCGGAGTTCACTCAAACTCACGTCCATTGAGTCAGTGATGAATATTTAAATACTTGAATGGAGAAATTTTTGATTTGTTGGTACATAAAAGACTTTTTTTACTGGAATGTTTTCATTCCTGACTGGCTGACTTACATTTGAGGAACTGTCAGTGATTTATCAAGTTGTAAGAATACATTCATTAAGGTGAGTTGTCTTTGTTGATTAAATGAAAGAGTTTAAAATATATTTCAGGGGCTACTTGTTACCAGGGCTATCGGAAAAATGAGTTATTTCTAGGAGTGTGAAGATGGGATTTATTCTCATCTGCCCACTACTTTTCTTTACTTGCTTAGCATCAACTTATCTTTAGCATTCAGCTTACTTGTTACTTCCTCAGGGATAGTTTTTGTGACATATTGATCACTAAACATCACCATTTAATCCTACACTTCCTGTTCCTGACACACATCAAAATGTTAACTACTACTTCTCTTCCTATCTTGCCTGCTAGACTATATCTCCATAATGAGAGGAGCTATATCTTTCTTGCTTACCAATATATATTTCCTTATTTGTTGTTCAGTTGCTAAGTTGTGTCTGACTCTTTGTGATCCCATGGACTGCAGCTCACCAGGCTCCTTTGTCCTCTACTATCTCTCAGACTTTGCTCAAATTCATGTCTGTTGAGTCAGTGATGCCATCCAACCATCTCATTCTCCATCACCCTCTTCTCCTGTCCTCAATATTCCCCAGCATAGGGTCTTTTTCAATAAGTTAGCTCTTTTCATCAGGTGGTCAAAGTATTGGAGCTTTAGCTTCAGCATCAATCCTTCCAGTGAATATTCAGGACTGATTTTCTTTGGGATTGACTGGTTTGAGTTCCTTGCAGTCCAAGGGACTGTCAGAGTCTTCTCAAGCACCACATTCTAAAGCATCAATTCTAAGGCACTCAACCTTCTTTACAGTCCAACTCTGACATCCATACATGACTACTGGAGAAACCATAGCTTTAACTATATGCTGCTGCTGCTGCTAAGTTGCTTCAGTTTTGTCCAACTCTGTGCGACCCCATAGACGGCAGCTCACCAGGCTCCCCTGTCCCTGGGATTCTCCAGGAAAGAACACTGGAGTGGGTTGCCATTTCCTTCTCCAATGCAGGAAAGTGAAAAGTGAAAGTGAAGTTGCTCAGTCGTGTCCGACTCTAGCGACCCCATGGACTGCAGCCTACCAGGTTCCTCCGTCCATGGGATTTTCCAGGCAAGAGTGCTGGAGTGGGGTGCCGTTGCCTTCTCCTTAACTATATGAACGTTTGTCAAAGTGACATTTCTGCTTTTTAATATGAGGTCTAAGTTTGTCATAGCTTTCCTTCCAAGAAGTAAATGTCTTTTAATTTCACAGCTGTGTCACTGTCCACAGTGATTCTAGATCCCAAGAAAAGAAAATCTGTCACTGCTTCCAACTTTTCCCCTTCTATTTGCCATGAAGTGATGGGACTGGATGTCATGATCTTAGTTTTTTGAATGATGAATTTTAAGCCAGTTTTTTTCACTCTTTTCTTCCCCCTCTTCTTTCACTTTCATCAACAGGCTCTTTAGTTCCTCTCCACTTTCTGCCATTAGGGTGGTGTGTGTGTGTGTGTGTGTGTGTGTGTGTGTGTGAGTGTGTTAGTATCTCAGTCATGTCTGCCTCTTCGCAACCACATAGATGCTAGCCATGCAGGCTCGTCTATCCATGGAATTCTCTAGGCAAGAAGACTGAAGTCAATTGCCATTCCCTTCTCCAGATGAGCTTCCCAACCCAAGGATTGAACCCTGGTCTCGAGCACTGCCAGCAGATTCTTTACCATCTGACCCACCAGTGAACCTCAGTAGGATGGTATCATCTGCATATCCTTGGTTATTGATATTTCTCCCAGCAACCCTAATCCCAGCTTACAATTCATCTAGCCAGGCATTTTGTATAATGTACTCTGCATACAAGTTAAATAAGCAGGGTGACAATATATAGCCTTATCAGACTCCTTTCCCAATTTGGAACCGTGTTCCATTGTTCCATGTTGAGTTCTCACTGTTGCTTCCTGACTGATATACAGGTTTCTTAGGAGACAGGTAGGGTGGTCTGGTATTCTCATCTCTTCAAGAATGTTCCACAGTTTGTTGTGACTCACAGTTACAGGCTTTAGAGTAGTCAATGAAGCAGAAGTAGATGTTTTTCTGGAATTCTCTTGCTTTCTCTATGATCCAATGAATGCTGGTCATCTCTGTTTCCTCTACCTTTCCTAAAACCAGCTTTTATGACAGGAACTTCTTGGTTCACATACTTAAGGCTAGCCTGAAGGAAACTGACCATAACCTTACTAGCATAAAAAATGAGTGCAATTGTATGATAGCTTGAATGTTCTTTGGCATTGCTCTTGTTTGGGATTGAAATGAAAACTGACCTTTTCCCGTCCGACAGCCACTGCTGAGTTTTCCAAATTTGTTGACATATTTAGTATAGCACTTAAACAACATCATCTTTTAGTATTTTAAATAATTCAGCTGGAATTCCATTACCTTGACTAACTTTGTTTGTAGTAATGCTTCTGAAGGCCATTGACTTCACATCCAAGGACATCTGGCTCTAGGTGAGTGACCACATCGTTGTAGTTATACAGGTGTTTAAGAGCCATTTTTGTATAGTTTTCCACTGTATTCTTGCCACCACTTCTTAATTTCTTCCTGCTGCTAAGTCACTACAGTCGTTCCGACTCTGTGCGACCCCATAGACAGAAGCCCACCAGGCTCCCCCATCCCTGGGATTCTCCAGGCAAGAACACTGGAGTGGGTTGCCATTTCCTTCTCCAATGCGTGAGAGTGAAAAGTGAAAGTGAAGTTGCTCAGTCGTGTCCAACTCTTAGCAACCCCATGGACTGCAGCCTACCAGGCTCCTCTGTCCATGGGATTTTCCAGGCAAGAGTACTGGAGTGGGGTGCCATTGCCTTCTCCAAATTTCTTCCTACCCATAGGAAATTAAGGTTGGAAAAATTCTATAGTTAACCTACAATTATGCTCCAGGTCACATAGACTGTAAAAGACAGAACACTCTTTCAATCTTGCATTTGCTGGCACTAAAACCAATGTTTCTTCCACCATCCTTCAGATACCTCCCACAGGCAAAAATAAGAAAATGACAGGAGTCCCTGAAACCTTGTTTAAAAAGTTACCCTCATTTTTCTGCTGAGACTTGGGTAATTTTTCTTAATTCTGTAACAAAGCTTCTTTAGAGCAGAAGAAAAGCACCCCTTATAAAACTTTCAGCAGGGAGTAGCCACTATATCTCTCCAATACACTGGGCCACTAAATTATGATCACATTATAGCAACAATGAGAATGCCAAGGAGTGATGGAATATGAACGAGCTTCTACAAACAAGAAGTATATACTCATATTCTGTGAAAGAAGTCAGTCAAACAGAGACTTTTCAAATAACTGGCAGTGTACCGACTCTCAGTGAAAGCTGACTGATAGACTTGTGATATAATTTAGAGGGTAGTGTGAATATATTTTCAACTTTATTATTTTCATTTGTGGTAAGGGAATTTAGATCTGAAAGATGTAATGGAATTGTGTGTTATTTGAACATCTAATAAGCATCTCTGTCTACTATGGGTAATGTTGATAACGAACTCAAGGCTTTGTGCAGGGAGCGTTTATTTTTATCAAGTACAACTTTGTTATCCTTTGTTTAAAGGCAGGGCTCCAATTTATTTTATTTCAAGATAGCTAAATACTTCATTGAGGACTGCTCAAAACTGCCTTATCTGAATATTTCTAGTCTTAGGGTGCAAGCTTCAATTTCTACACAGTACAGGTTTTGATATGTTAAAGCTCAAGTTGAAGTACATAGACATAAAATTGCAAAAGAGCCCAAGAAACGTCATCAAAATAATAATAATAATCCTTGCAGATTAGAGAACCAAGAATGTAAGTTGTGAATAAAAGCAAGTTTTGCTGTGAAGAGAGAAAGGGATCTTATTTAATATTTTTTTTAATGGAGCTTTTGGAGGGTGACTATGTAAAAACTGCAGAATTATATGATAATGTCTATTGTCATGTCTATTACATTTCAGTTTCCAGGGCCCCAATTTCATCCAGTGATAGGTAACTTTATGGAAATAACCTTTGTGTTAAAACAACATAAACATATTGAAGAGCATGAGATATGCTATAAATGTTTGGGTAAAATGTACTTTCACAGTCCTCTGCTGTTTTTCCTGACTGGGGCACAGTGAAAAGCAGTGAAGTACAGGTTAGTGTTTTCTCTTCTTCTTTTCTTGTTCTTCTCTGTTTTTCCTTCCATCTTCCCTATGATCTTGAATTTTGGGTGAAAAGATCTATATTTCTAAAGTCTCAAAGAGGTCAGGGACCCAAGAAAACATTTCGTTAGACTGGAAATAAGTAGAATTTTTTACATTAAAGACTGTTAGAATCTATTGGAATACATTTTGAAAATATTTGGTGTTAAACAATAAAATGATACTCTCACAGAAACTGAAAATGAAAAGAAACAGTTTACCAATGATTGTTAAAATGACAGGTATCAATAAAAGCCAGAAATGTTATAGGCAGCTGTGTAAAAACTCCATAAGGATTTTCTGAGCTGACAATGGAGAGCTTTGAGTTTCTCTAAATCTGTAGTTGAGAATCAAATCAGATTTGGTCAAAAGGTCTTTTTTTCTTCAGCTTTATTGAGGTATAATTGATATTTAAAGTTGTAAGATATTTAATGTATACATTGCAGTGATTTGATGTATGCTTACATTGTAAAGGCATTTTCCCCATCTGCTTAATTTTCAAATCCTGTTACCTCACATATTTACTTATTTATTTATTTTTTGATGAGAACATTTAACTTCCATTCTCTTAGCAAATTTCTATTTATGCCATACAGGCACTGTATTTTCATTCGATTCTATGACCTCTCAGGATCCTTATTATGCTCCACCCCCTACCCCTGGCAAACACTCTGTTTCTGAGCTGGCTTGTTTTTATCCTTTTTTCGAGAGCAAAGCTTCTTTGTTAAAGTGTTTTCTTAGGATACTATTTCTGGAAGGGTGAAGCTTGAAGTGTTACATGTACAGACTGAAGAATATGAAATATCTCTTTTGTAGACTAGTGGTGCTAAACATTGTGAGTAGTGCTAAGTTAGATATAGACTCCTGGTTGTGTGCAAGCATGAATGATTATGGGTATTTAATTCCGATTTGTGGGAACATGGAATTATTTAAAAAAGAACAAATTCAAATAAGAAAGTATTAAGATATTTTAAAGATGGATGATTTATGCCAAAAGAATAATATTTAAGAAATTATGGTCACCTACAAGAATAGGACATACTTGGGGGATTACAGATAGTTTAGTATGATGATTAACATTTTTGAGAGATTAGTAAAGAATGAGAAGAGTTGAGAAGGTGTAATAGCTATCTATTACTGCATAAGAAATCACCCTAAACTTAGAAGAGTTGACTCATTGGAGAAGACTCTGATGCTGGGAGGGATTGAGGGCAGGAGGAGAAGGGGACGACAGAGGATGAGATGGCTGGATGGCATCACTGACTCGATGGGTGTGAGTCTGGGTGACCTCCGGGAGCTGGTGATGGACAGGGAGGCCTGGCGTGCTGCGGTTCATGGGGTCACAAAGAGTCGGACACGACTGAGTGACTGATCTGATCTGATCTGATAGTAGTTTAAAACAACACATCTTTATTATTTTGTATTAATCGTTTCTGAGGATCAGAAATTTGGGAGCAGCTTAGCTGGTGATTCTGGCTCAAGGTCTCTCATAAGACTGCAATGAAGCTGCATCATTTAAACTTGGACTGTTGTTGGAGGATTCCTTTCCCAGGAGGTTCACTCCCATGGCTATTATCTGGAGGTCAGTTCCTTACTACCTGTAGGCTGTATACCTAAGGTTTTTTGTTTGCTTGTTTTTTACCATGTGATCATTTTCAAAGGAGTACAAATATAAGAGAGAAAACCCAAGGTGGAAGCTCAGAAATCTCAAGCTTTTATACCCTAATCTCTGAAGTGACTTTCCATTACTTCTGCCATATTCACACAAACCAAACCTGCTACTCTTGTGGAAGGAGAGGAAAGGAGGGTGTGAATTGAAGGAATTGGGTATCATTGGAAGTCGTTTTGGAGGTTGCTATCACAGAAAGTAACAGGTGATAAAGGGAAAGCCATAAAAGACAATTACAGAGTCAGGTACACATAAAATACTAGTTTGAAAATAAACAGCTTTCAAAAAAGAAAATAAACAGCTTTCACCAAATATACACATTTGCCTTTCCTTTCTCAATTTACCCAAGATATACACCCTAGACTTTCATATTTCAAAGTCACACTTAGAGCAATTTTATAAGAATAGAGCAATTTCATAATAAAATTAGTGAAAGAAGCAAATGAACCATTTTTATTGGATTCTGTCTTATTTAGTTGAATTGTGACAAATTGCTTTTATTTCTATAGAAACACGGTGCTTAAATGGATAATCATTTCCTAGTACATGTGAAGATACTAAAGTCTACGTGTGAACTGGTTTCCCCAAGGTGTCACAGCTTATTAACCAGCTGTGTTGAGAGTAAATTTCATCCTTAGTCTCCACCCTCTCCTTCCTCTGCCTCCTTTTGCTGTCTCCCCTGTGGCTACATATTACAGTACAGTTCAACTAAACCTGTACATTTCTCACGGTCTTTAGCTATGTTTTCCAATACGGTAGCCACTAACTTCACGTGATTATTTAAATTTTTAATTGAATTGTTAGTCACTCAGTCATGTCTGACTCTTTGCAACTCCATGAACTGTAGCCTGCCTCTCTCTGGAAGCAGCTTCCTTGGTGGCTCAGATAACAAAAAAATTTGCCTGCAATTCGAGGCCAGGATTTGATCCCTGGGTCTGGAAGATTCCCTGGAGGAGAGAATGGCAACCCACTCCAGTATTCTTGCCTGAAGAATTACATGGACAGAGGAGTCTGGCAGGCTATACAGTCCATGGGGTCACAGCGTTGGACACGACTGAGCCACTAACACTTTCACTTTCAAATTAAAACATATAATATTAAAAACTCAATCTCTTAGTTGTACCAGGTCCATTTCAAATGCTCATTAGCTATGCACAACTAAAAGTAAGTATATTATCAGCCATATAGAAAATTTTCATCACCATCAAAAGTTTTATTGAAAAACACTGATCTGTGGTATATCTCTGATTGCCTTTTGTTTGCCCTGTGAGGTATGAATATAGGCTAGATACTGTAATTCACCCAAATCCAAACATTATTTTTCCCTAATATCTAAATATCTGTGTTATAGGTTGGTCTATGGCTTTTAACAGGTAATTAATTTTGAAAGGCCACAATGAAAATTTTAATTGGTTGTTCCACATCCTTTACAACGATCCCTACAATATTTAATTAAATATCTATCAGAGAACAATTAATTAATTAGGCCACAGATGTAGGGAAACACCTCATCAGTCACAGAACTCTGTTTTTTTGCATATTCACTTTTTTTTTAGGTAAAAAACCTAATCACTAAAAGAAATCATATACTACATTTTCTTCAGGCTACACTCTTAAATCTGTTAACTAAGGTTTTATAAAATCCACTTATTTGGTTTCCCTGCTTCATACCATCTCACTACCAATCACCCATACCATCATCATCAGAGTCTTCTTGCTAAATGTTGGCTTAATTCAGTTCTTCCCTTCTTAAAGACATTTTTAATCCTTGACAAACCCCAACTCCTTAATGTGTTTCATTAAGGCCCGTATAATCTGTGATCAACCCACCTCCCTGTATTTGTCTCCTGACATATCTTCAGACTCATCCTTAGTTTTTCTCCATTTTCTAAACTCATAAAGTCCTTTATTTCTTTTAAGGTTTTGCAAATGTTATTTTTACTTCCTTTCACCTCTTGAAATGCCTATTTATTATTTAAGGCTCAGCTATAAATATCACCCCTTACAGGTTTTATTGGTCAAAGTTAATAAGCTGTCCTTTGTGCTCTGACAGCTCCAAGGGATATTCTACGAAATCATTATAGTACTTTCTAACTTGTACCAAAATGTCTATATCCTCTGCCAGTCTATATGCTTTTAAATGACCATGGTTGTGTATCAATGATTTTAGATAGCATTCATGACAGTTCTAGCTATCAAACATAGTTTGAGAGTGAATAAATGGATGAATAGATGATTTAATGTTTTGAGTGAATGAAGGAATGAATGAATGGATACATGAATGTTGACAAAAAAGCAATCCAAGAGAAATTATCTAAGGTTTTTATAGCTCTTTCTGGGTCCAGCAGTGAACATCAATTGAATTTTTCTGCCCACATTTTTCTGTGAATAGCATCTACTTCAAACTTCATGGTGATAGCCATGAACTCTTGAAAGCAATGTTCTAAAAACATGACTGAATCCCATTGGTCCAGCCAAATAAATGTAAGTGGACATCTGGTTTATGTTGGCTAAATGAGCTCTTCCAAATAAACTTGGATCTGAAATTCAGAGATCTCATCCTCAGTTGTTTAAAAACAATAACAAAGAAAGAAGATAGATACATTATCAAATGAAGCTAGAATCGGTTTTATTACAAACAATCAAAATAATCCCAAATAATATGGCATCCATTTAAAGAGATGAAGCACTAACATACAAATTTATTCTGATACTTTGATTAAATGATCCTCAAGAGCAGTCTATAAGACATCTCCTCTCTATTGTTTTACATCAATATTCTCAAATTCAATCTCATAACTTGCATTTTCTTCTTTTAAAGTGACATTATTTCTTTCTAATTATTTCCCTATATTATCTCTGTCCAATCTTCCATCTCTTGATACTTTTCTTATGCCCAGTCTTATCTGTAAGTGGTCTGTAACTCTAGTCAAGAAACTTACTGCTCAATCTTGTATTAATGCAACAATCTGTGCTCTTTATTTATATCTTTGCAAGTATCTGGCAAACTATTAATCACACAAAAGTGCTGAATTATTATAGTTACATGTATTTAGCAGAAATTATGTATTGCCTGATTGAACATGGTTTTCAAATAGTTTCTTTCAACCCTACTAATATATTGGTTATTGTTTAGTTTTTAACACATATTTCTGTATTTTCTCTGCCTGTGTGTGAGCTCATCTTGGCCTTTCAGCTCTCCTAAAATATCAGTATAGTTCACTTGATTTAATGGGCATTTATTGAGGGATTATTATTTATCAGTCCTTATATTAGTTGTCTTTTTCCAACTGGTCAAAATTTAGAAAGAGAGTTGTATACAAAAATAGGCAATTGTAGTAAAGTCTACTACTGAGCAACTTCACTTTCACTCTTCACTTTCATGCATTGGAGAAGGAAATGGCAACCCACTCCAGTGTTCTTGCCTGGAGAATCCCAGGGACGGGGGAGCCTGGTGGGCTACTGTCTATGGGGTTGCACAGAGTCGGACACGACTGAAGTGACTTAGCAGCAGTAGCAGCAGCAGAGTATTAAGAATGTCAGTACAGTACAATACAATATTGAGAATACTTTCTGTATTCTTTTGTAATAGCTAGAGTATATATTTCATTTTTTGTATGCTACATACTTTATTTAACCATGTCTATTTTAGTAAATATTTAAATTATTTCTATTAATGTATTCAAATTTTATTTATACATACAACTCCTTTCACATATCTGGTCTGCTTGCACTTTTCTCCTCTGGGATAAGGTCTGGAAATTCAGAGCAAAGTCAGGGCTATCACACTGAATAATTTCAGAAGAAACATTCTCATGATTTGTGGGAAGGATGACCCTGAAATTAGGTAGAGCATAGTTTCCAACTTCCCAATCCACACTTTGAATGCTATTTTTACAATGCCCTTTGCTATGCACCAGATGTTCTAAGTACTTATTTATTTCTAACAACAACCCCACATAGTAGGTATTTTACATATGAGAAAATGGATGCTTACAGAGGTTCAGTGATTTATCCATGGTCATATAAACCTTCAGTGAATGACAAGTGAACTTGATAGATAAATACAGTGGAATGTCAGTTTTGGATAATCAGGGATTACAAAATGGCCTTCAAAATCCAGAGTTAGAGCACGTCTCTAAAGGCAAAGGAATCAACACTGAGTCCACAAAAATTACTCTTAAGAAAGACAAAAAGCTGATGAAATTCCCTTCTGCAACTCCCCTGAATTCACCATATCAGAGAAGCGGAGCGGAATTCTCTGGCCAACATTGGAAGCTGTAAATCTGGGGCTTATGTCATGGCATTAAATTATAGTGTCAGAAATAAGAATCTAAAGCCCATCAGTGGTATAAATAACTGAAAAGAGATTACAGTCTAAAACGGGCTGCATACATATTTAAAAAGTGCTGTGTATACCGCTTGGAAAAATATATGATGCTAAATCTAATAGCCCCATCTTGCTTCCCAGCTCTTGAGCAATAATTTAAAACCTCAGCATTTTGAAGGAGGAAGAAAAGGACTGACTATCATGAACGCATTTAAGTTAAAATGCACTAATGATGGCCACAGTATAAATGAAGGACTGGATCTCAGATCCGTGTTACTCTTTATTTTGTAATAAATGTTAAGTTAAATAAATTTGCTAAGTTAAATAAATTTGTTAAGTTAAATAAATATGACGATCCTGCAGTGGTCAGATTTAAAACATAATCTTTTGTATTGCATGTGTTTCTACCCTCATCTTACCTTTTCGGGCAGGGGGTGTAAGAGGGGAATGAATGAGACACTTAAAATGTGTTTCAGGCTCCACAGGACAGTATAAAAGCATATCCACATAAACTTTTAAAAACATTTTACAATATACTATAGCAGGTTAATTTATTGGTGAAATATTTGCCCCTAATATCATCATATGTTATTATGGAGGAAAAAATACAGGTTTTAATTAGTTGCTTTTGGCATAAAAATGATAAAGATGTACTTTTGTATTAAAAGAAGGCAGAATCATGAAGTATTAATTTCATCTTGCTTATTGGTGCTCATTAAAGTTTCCTGAAAGCATATTTTTAATAGAAATTGAGAGAAACCTGACCAGTAAAGATGATTTATTTCTTATGTGAACTGGGCCATGTTTATGAGCAGTTGAATCGTAGATACTCTTAGTTGATACTTTACAAACTTCTAAATATCACCTTTAAACATCCAAAAATTATTTAGTTATTTTTACCATGAATAGTTTTGTTGCTGAGTACTCTGGGGAAAATTATGTTAGATGGGAGAGCTCTGAATCTTCCTAAAACATCACTCCTCTTGTATTTTTCCCTTGTTAAGAATTGACAATGGTTTTCCTTGTGGTCATCAAACTATGTTCAGGATGCTCATTGCGTCATTGAAGACTCTCAGACATAAGCGCCATCTAGAGGCTAGAAGAGGGACTTCCCTGGTGGTTCAGTGGTTAAGACTCTGCACTTCCAGTGCAGGGGATGCAGTTCTATCCCTGGTTGGGGAACTAAGATCTCACGTGTGGCACAGCCAAAAGATTTTTTAAAAAATAGGCTCGAAGGAACTAAATGTGGGCAAATACTGGATTTCAGCAGGGAGAGAAGTGGATACGTTATCTCAGTACTGCCAGAGGATGGGTACGTGTGTAGAGCTCTATTCACTTGACGTGTAGTCTGAATGGTTAAGAAGGGCTACGTATCATGAACTACAATCTTAGTATTGGTCTTTCCCCAACTATATCATGTTTGCCTTCTTTGCTGCCAGTTATGATTATATTATTTGTTGTCAGTTCTTCTCTAAAAATTGATCCCTGTTGAATCAGAATTCTGAAAAGAAAAATATGTCCCACTCAACAAATTAATTGCAATGGTTTAAAGATGAAGGCTTCGCAAGTGGCTCAGTGGTAAAGAATCCACATGCCAGTGCAGGAGATGCAAGAGACCTGGGTTCAATCCCTGGGTGGGGAAGATCCCCTGGAAGAGGATATGGCAACCCACTCCAGTATTCTTTGCTGGAGAATCTCATGGACAGAGGAGCCTGGTGGGCTACATTCCATGAGGTCACAAAGAGTCAGACATGTCTGAGCGACTAACACACACGCACACACGTGCACACACACACACACACAGATGGAATTGTTTATAAAGACACAGAGATAAGAAGATCCACAAGGGCTGATTAAACATTCAAGAACCAGCTACATTAAGGTGCATAGTCACCCAACTGGATGACCGAAAAGACAGGAAAAGGGAACAGAGTTTCTCCAGTATGACGGCAGCTGTGACCACCGGAGTGTAAGCATTTGCTAGGAACTGTGGTCACTGAGAGGAACACAACCACTGTCTGTGTGAAGTCACTTCTCTCATATGGTCAAGCAAGGTTATCTGCACCCCTATGCTCACTGCAGCTTCGGTTATTAATACAATAGCCAAGACTTGGAATAAACTTACATGGTCATTGATAGATGACAGATAAAAGAACATGAATGCTATGCTAAGTCACTTCAGTCGTGTCCGACTCTGTGTGACCCCACAGACGGCAGCCCACCAGGCTTCCCCATCCCTGGGATTCTCCAGGCAAGAACACTGGAGTGGGTTGCCATTTCCTTCTCCAATGCATGAAAGTGAAAAGAGAAAGTGAAGTCGCTCAGTCGTGTCCTACTCTTAGCGACCCCATGGACTGCAGCCTACCAGGCTCCTCCGTCCGTGGGATTTTCCAGGCAAGAGTACTGGAGTGGGGTGCCATTGCCTTCTCCAAAAGAACATGAAAGGAAATGTTTTATATATAGCATATGTATTATTAGGCCTTAAAAATTAAAATTGTGTCATTTATAAAAATGTACATAGACTTTGAGGACATTTTTCTAAGTGAAATAACTCAGAAAGAGAAAGGTTAATACTGCATGATCTCACTTACATGTGGAATCTAAAAAAAAAAAACATTCATGGAAAGAGAGATGAGATCGGTGTTTGTCAGAGATGGGGAGGGAGGTAGAATAATCGGGTAAAACCCACTTCAGTGTTCTTGCCTGGAGAATCCCAGGGATGGCGGAACCTGGTGGTCTGCTGTCTATGGGGTCTCACAGAGTCGGACACGACTGAAGTGACTTAATGGCAGCAGCAGCAGCAGTCGTAAAACATTTCTTTTTTACCTTTAACAAACTTGCAGTTAAAAGGTAAGTAACTTCTAGGGATGTAATGAACATGATAACTAAAGTTAACAATGATGATATTGTGTATTTGAAAGCTGCTAAGAGAGTGCATGGGCTTCCCAGATGGTACTAGTGGTAAAGAACTTGGCTGCCAATGCAGGAGATGCAGTTTTGATCCCTGGGTCAGGAAGATCCCCTGAAGGAGGGCAGGAAACCCACTCCAGTATTCTTGCCTAGAGAATCCCATGGACAGAGGAGCTTGGCGGGCTACAGTCTGTAGAGTTGCAAAGAGTTGGACACAACTGAAGGGACTTATTAGCACACATGCATGCAAAAGAGTACATCTTAAACTTTCTCATCACAGGAAAAAATAGTTTATAACTATATGAGCTGATGGATATTAACCAAACTTATTTTGGTAATCATTTTGCAATGAATACATATATCAAACTATTAGATTGTACACCTTAAACTTACACAGTGTTATGTATCAATTACATCTCAATAAAACTGAGGGAAAATTAATCATGAAAAATGCCATCTGGACCAACAAATCCATTTTCCCACTCATTATCCATTCTTGTCATTCTTTTAGATTAAAACACACACACACACACACACACAAGCAAAAAGCCCTGTGTTACCACCAAGGGAATCAGAGTCCTGTCAGCTACTCTATCATTGTAGGGTGATCAGTTAGTCCTACTATTACTGGAATTTCCATTGTAAAACTAGATACAATCTGTGCTCTACATATAGGGAAGCAGGAGAAGGGACTGTATGGGAATAGGGTGGCCTTGGGGACAATAAACCAGGTGTGGTCTTTGCTTTTTAAACTGGCTATAGGAGTTAGACTGATACTCATAGACCCTTACTCTACTTATTTTTCTCTGTTCCTCTTAATATTTTGCTAGATTATAGCCTATAGAGGTTTTTAACCTGATAGGATAAACTTCATTGCTTGTAGCTCAAAGTCCTCAGTGATGTTCTCTTTATTAGATTGCAGTTATTGATGTACCATTATTTTTGGTTAGCAAGTAGTGACATATACCAATGAGCCTATGGATTCCAAGTAAAAATTTCATTCCTCCATTGAAGGATAATCAACTTTCCCTTGGACAATAGGATTCATTCTCCCTTAGGCACTAAGACCTGTTAAGTCACCAACTCCAAGATTTTAAGAAATGGAAGCAAAACATCCCTAAGTAGAAAATACTGTTAAATGCATTGTTGAAAGGCCTCTTGGTATCAATGGTTTGGAGTAACATCCCAATGCTCTCTCCTATGTGGGTGGCATTGGTAAGTTGCCGTGCATTTCTAAACCTCAGGTTTTCCATCTGTAAACCCAAATACTATATAATCTTGAAGATTGTTGTAACCCTAATCTCTGATTCTTTCATTATATGATTATAATGCTAATTCATTTTAATCAAAGGCATCTAAACTTGTCAGCTCTTTCAACAAAGAAGGTAAGGAAAGGTAAAACAATAAAAAATAATATTGCTATCAGCTACTACTCATAGAGAATTTATTTTGTGCACTGCACCATGCCAAATCATTCATTCTCTGAATCTTCAAAAAAACAAAACAAAAAAAACCTTGCATAAGTACTATTTTTATCATATTTCACTTGGGTTAACCAGCCTAAAGTACTAAATTAATAATTTAAATTTAGAAAATGAAATCTAGTGATCAACCACAAAATGTTTTAGAGCTAAAATTAATTAACTTTTGTGGGCTATAAGGTAGGAAAGAATTAATCACTCAGCAGTCTTTGTGCTCATTAAGATATCCAAAATGTAATGACCAATAGTAAACTATTCAACCACGCTTAACCATGTGAGCAATGCACCTGGATCTATCTTCTTCTTTCTTTCTTTCTTTTTTTTTAACTTATCCAGTATCATCTTTTCTAGATACCTTATTGTTGGTCAGTCCCTAAGTTGTGTCCAACTCTTGTGACCCCATGAACTGCAGCATGCCAAGCTTCCCTGCCCTCACCACCTCCTGGAATTTATGTCCATTAGGTCAGTCAGTGATGCCATCCAACCATTTCATCCTCTGTTGCCCCCTTTTCTCTTGCCTTCAGTCTTTTCCAGCATCAGGGTCTTTTCCAATGAGCTGGTTTTTCATATCAGGTAGCCAAAGTAAAGCTTCAGCTTCAGCATTCAATATTCATTCCTTCCAATGAATATTCCAGGTTGATTTCCTTTAGGATTGACTGGTTTGATCTCCTTGTTGTCCAAGGGACTCTGAAGCAAATGATTGTTCATCAAAATTTTAGAAATGAAGACCTAGTTGAAATAAAAAGGTGTTTATTTGGAGTTTATTTGGACTACAGCCCAGGAGATACTGATTTTAAGACTACTTGAATTGTGTTATACCTTACTGCAAAATGGAGGAGACCTATAAAGGCAAATAATGTAAGATTTCAGTAGTTACATGGATTGTCTTTCAAGAATTATAATAGGAGATTGCAAAAACTCAGGGTGTTTGTTAAGTGAGGAATTGTTGGGATTTGAAATGGTTGCATAGTTACATGGGGAAATGTTGAGACCATTATTGCATTTGGCAAGTGTTATTTTGAAAGCAGCTAATGGTGTCCTTGGGTCTGGGGAAGAAAAGAAAGTTCAAATTATCAGTAGGACAGAGTCATGTCTGGGACCAGATCTTCTGTTCAGTTCAGTCACTCAGTCCTGTCTAACTCTTTGTGATCCCATGGGCTACAGCACACTAGGCTTCCCTGTCCATCACCAGACCTTCAATGGCTGCCTAATTATAATTTTATATGCATGGATTGTGATTACTCCAATATAATTTCAGTGAGTCATCATAATGTATGCTAGGGAATTTTCTTGTAGTGTTGCTCATGTCACATGTAATTGTTGTTTAATCGCTAAGTCATGTCCAATTTTTTCAACCCCATGGACTGCAGCATACCGGGCTTCTCCGTCCTTCACTATGTCCAAGGATTTGCACAAATTCATGTCTCTTGAGTCAGTGATACTATCTAAATATCTCATCCTCTTTGTCACCCTCTTTACCTTCTACCTTCAGTCTTTCTAAGAATCACGGTCTTTTCCAGTGCATCATATGGCCAAAGTATTGGAACTTCAGCTTCAGTGTCAGTTCTTCCAACAAATATTCAGGGTTGATTTCCTTTAGAAGTGACTGATTTGATCACCTTGCTGTCCAGGGGACTCTCAAGAATCTGCTCTTGCACCACAACCAAAAACACCCATTCTTCAGCGCTCAGCCTTCTTTATGGTCCAACTCTCACATCTGTACATAACTACTGGAAAAACCATAGGTTTGACTATATGGACCCTTATCAGCAAACTGATGTCTCTGCTTTTCAATACACTGTCTAGATTTATCATAGCTTTCCTTCCAAGAAGCAAGTGTCTTAATTTCATGGCTGCAGTCACTGTCCGCAGTGATTTTGGAGCCCAAGAAAAGAAAATCTGCTTCCAATTTTTCTCCTTCTTTTTGCCATGAAGCAATGGGATCAGATGCCTTGATCTTAGTTTTTTGAACATTGAGTTTTAAGCCAGCTTTTTCACTCTCCTCTCTTACCCTCATCCAGAGGCTCTTTATTTTCTCTACATTTCCTGCCATTAGAGTGGTATCTTCTGTATGTGTGAAGTTGTTAATATTTCTCCCAGCAATCTTAATTTCAGCTTGTGATCCATCTAGCCCAGCATTTTGCATAATGTACTCTGTATATAAGTTAAATAAGCAGGGTGACAATATATAGCTTCATTGTACTCCTTTGCTAATTTGAACCAGTCAGTTTTCCATGTAAGGTTCTAACTGTTGCTTCCTGAGCCACAAACAGGTTTCTCAGGAGACAAGTAAGGTGGTCTAGTATTCCTATCTCGTTAAGAATTTTCCACAATTTGTTGTGATTCACATAGTCAAAGGCTTTAGCATAGTCAATGAAGCAGAAGTAGATATTTTTCTGTAATTCCCTTTCTTTCTCTATGATCCAATTTGATCTCTGGTTCCTCTGCCTTTTCTAAAGCCAGCTTACACATCTGGAAATTCTCAGTTCACACACTGCTGAAGCTTAGCTTGAAGGATTTTGAGCATAACCTTGCTAGCATGAGAACTGAGTGCAAGTGTATGGTACTTTGCACATTCTTTGGCACTGACCTTCTTTACAGTTGAAATGATAACTGATCTTTTCCAGTCCTTTAGCCACTGCTGTGTTTTCGAAATTTACTGACATATTGAGTGCAGCATTTTAACAGCATTATCTTTTGCAATTTTAGATAGCTCAGTTGGAATTCCATCACCTCCACTAGCTTTGTTTGTAGTAATGCTTCCTAAGACCCTCTTGACTTCACAATCTAGGATGTTTGGCTCTAGGTGAGTGACCATACCATCATGGTTATCCCAGTCATTAAGACCTTTTTTGCATAGTTCTTCTGTGTAGTCTTGTCACTTCTTCTTAATCTCTTCTGCTTCTCTTAGGTTCTTACTATTTCTGTCCTTTATTATGTCCATCTTTGCATGAAATTTTTCCTTAACATTTCCAGTTTTCTTGAATAGATCTCTAGTCTTTCCCATTCTATTTTTTCCTGCTACTTCTTTGCATTGTGCATATCACATCCAGAGTTATATAGAATAGTGATCACCAGCTCCATTTTATATGTAAACAAATGAGACTTCTAGATTAATAGCATGTAGCAGTTCCTACATCTGTAAGTAATGGATTCAGAATTGTCCTTGAAGTCTAATATAACCTGGAAGCCTATATGGGTCAGTACTGGACTTTTCTCCATTCTCATACAGTGTCTATCATTGAGCTATCCCTGGAAGGAAAGAAAGCTCTACCTTTGTAAATTGAGGATTTTCCTATAAGCAGGATTGATAAATGACACAAATCTGAAAGAGCAACAGTCCAGACTGGAGGTTGCACAGTCTTTATATTGTTGGCATTTACTCACAGAAACATTCTCATACTTTTGAAGGAAATATGGCTTTTTTTTTTTTTCATTTGAATGCCATTTACACATCTTATAATTTTGGGCATAATTGATTATCTGTTGTGTGCAAGGTCTGGAGCCATAGGCTTGGCCATTCACTGATTATAGTAACTTAGTCAAGGTACTCAAACTCTCTGTGCCTCATTTTCTCTTCTCCATATGTAAGATGTAGGCAATGACTGTACCTATCTGACAAATATTTTAATATCAAATCCATCCATTTATGTGAATTGCTTATCACAGTGCCTATCATGCAATATATGTGGTATAAATGATGATTCTTACTAAGGGTAAGCAGTTTGTCTTGCCTTTGGAGAATGATCTGTCCTTTTCATAGCAAGGTTAACAGGTATGACTTCATTTAATCCTAACAGCCCTATAAAATATTTCATTTTTCATACGTAGAAACTGAGGCACAACAAAGAGGCTAAACAACTTCTACAAGGTGACTACTCTTAACTACCAGATCTAGTGACTATTGGCGGAGTGCTATTTCATCTCTCCTAATTTCTAAACTTTCAGAAATTTCATGCAGACATGGCTTCAAAGTGCAACATAGTGCTTCTTTCAGAAAAGATCGTCTTGTAGATTCACTCAGAGGGCTCACAGATCACACAAAGGTCCCTCAGCCTTCAGCACAGGTAGGGAAATTCCAATAATTAGCAGGCTGCATCTTTGTTTTCTAGTTAAGATATCTAAGCAATTTCTTCTCTCCAAATCTTTTGATATGGTAATACATCAGGGTCACTTCCAGCTGAATTTTTATGGATATAATTACCTACAAACACAGGTGACATACTTTCTGCTTTCCTGCCTGATTTATAAATCAAAGCTTCGGCTCAACTTGGACATCAAAGATGTAATTTAACCTTTCAGGTATTACCTTTTATTCTTAAAAGAGAAAAGCTCAAAAAAATCAGTTTTTAAATTACCTTTTTATTCAATTTCATTAAGCTTTGGAAACAGATTTTTTTTATTTTAATGCAGTCACTCAGCTGAACAGTTTAATGAGCAAGCCTTGCCAGCAGATGTTTGGGAAATTAGTGAAAACACAGTTTTATGTGAATCTGTCTAAAAATTCATCCAGATTGTTTGAGTGTGATAACATATAGATCCTCTCTTCCAACTGACCTGTCTCCTCCCTGATTTCCATGTAAACATTCAAAGAATTCTAAGTACCAAAAACAACTGAATTCACTTGAAAAATGTGGTTTATTACTAAATGATGCTATGACAGTCAGTTAATCATTATTCAACAAAAATGCTTGAGGCCTACCTCATTCTACAAAACCATAAATTCCAAGTGAACTTAAGAATTAAATCATTTAATAAAACAATAAAGAAGACAATAAAAGTAAATGTATGCTGGTATGCTGTAGAGGGAAGCATTTGCTAGCTTTAAAGCAAAAAATGTAAATCATGAAGAAAAATTGGAAACAAATATAACGTTTCTGAGCCAAAAATATACTGTAAATAAAATTTAAAGATAAAGAACAATATAAACACATGCTCACAATTCTAAATATAGAACAAAATTCAATATCTGGTAAAACAAATGCCCCAATAAAAGCAGCAACACAAAGTGGACAAAGGAAGAAAAGAAACAAAAATGATCAAAAAGTTATGAAAAAGTTCAGTTTCATTAGTACCAAATAAATACCATTTTATTTTTATCTATCATGAAAGTAAGTGGAATACAGGCAGCATAAAAATGAAACAACAAAAATGGAACTACTCTGTTGTTATATTTGGAAAATAATGAGTGTAATCTCAGGTTAGTGATATTATTGATTTTAATTTTTCATATGTTTGTTTTTCAAAATAACTGACAAATATTTTAATAACCAGAAGAACACACATGTAATTATAAATTTTCATACAGATAACACTCTGAGTATTTCCACTAAAAGGCCAAATACATATTTTCATGATGATCTCAGTGATCACCAAGATTCAGATCCATCTCTAACTGATAATTTCATGAGATACTGGTAAGCAACTTGCAACAGCTCTACTATCACACTTTTATCAACAGCATTATACAGAAGAGAACAAGCAATGGGACATGATAAAAGGGTGGAGCTGGCTTCAGGGTTATCTCTGCTGCTGCTGCTGCTGCTGCTAAGTCACTTCATTCGTGTCCGACTTTGTGCGACCCCATGGACTACAACCCACCAGGCTTCTCTGTCCATGGGATTCTCCAGGCAAGAACACTGAAGTGGATTGCCATTTCCTTCTCTACCCTCAGAGGAAATAGTTTAATATAACTTTGAAAAACTTCCATCTGGCTGAATTTAGCTCTGGAATTCACATCTGGTCAGTTAGTATTCTATAAGACCTATTCATATAGGCTATGTGAGTTCAGAACTAGCTTAAACCATACCTTTTCTTTAAACTCTTCTGGCTAAACCTACCTCTTTGTTAATTAAGGTGATGTCCTGGGCTCACAGGCCACACTGTGTCTCCCTTTACCCCAGAACATATGGCATCGTCTCGTTCATCATTTACTTTTTTTTCATATGAGATGGTTATGACTCTGAGTATAAAGTTATGATGCATTGTCTTATTTATCTTAATTTATAGAAGAGTATTAGATCTGTAGTAGTTGAACTGTTATTTGTTCTCCCAAGAATCAGTCTTATCATTAGAGAAAGATGCTGTCTAGAAACCAGAACTGCCTTGAAAGGGCATAATATATATTTGGGCAAATATTTAGCCAGACTCTCTTCTAAGTGCTCTCTACTTTTTTTAAACTTGTTTAAACATATATTATTTTTCTTTTTTAATATTTATTTGGCTGCATCAGGTCTCAGTTACAGCACTCATATTTAATCTTCATTGCTGCATGCAGGATCTTTAGTTGCAGTATTTGGAATCTAGTTCTCGGACAAGATATCCCCCACATTGGGAGCTCGGAGTCTTAGCCACTAGACTACCAGGAAGTTCTCTAAACATAAATTCGTTTTTTAAAAAAATTTATTTTGTATTGGGGTATTGCCACATCTGCTGGATCATGGAAAAAGCAAGAGAGTTCCAGAAAAACATCTATTTCTGCTTTATTGACTATGCCAAAGCCTTTGACTGTGTAGATCACAATAAACTGTGGAAAATTCTGAAAGAGATGGGAATACCAGACCACCTGATCTGTCTCTTGAAAAATTTGTATGCAGGTCAGGAAGCAACAGTTAGAACTGGACATGGAACAACAGACTGGTTCCAAATAGGAAAAGGAGTACGTCAAGGCTGTATATTGTCACCCTGCTTATTTAACTTCATGAGAAAAGCTGGACTGGAAGAAACACAAGTTGGAATCAAGATTGCTGGGAGAAATATCAATAACCTCAGATATGCAGATGACACCACCCTTATGGCAGAAAGTGAAGAGGAACTCAAAAGCCTCTTGATGAAAGTGAAAGTGGAGAGTGAAAAGGTTGGCTTAAAGCTCAACATTCAGAAAACGAAGATCATGGCATCTGGTCCCATCACTACATGGGAAATAGATGGGGAAACAGTGGAAACAGTGTCAGACTTTATGTTTTTGGGCTCCAAAATCACTGCAGATGGTGACTGCAGCCATGAAATTAAAAGACACTTACTCCTTGGAAGGAAAGTTATGACCAACCTAGATAGCATATTCAAAAGCAGAGACATTACTTTGCCAACAAAGTTTCGCCTAATCAAGGCTATGGTCTTCCCTGTGGTCCTGTATGGATGTGAGAGCTGGACTGTGAAGAAGGCTGAGCACCGAAGAATTGATGCTTTTGAGCTGTGGTGTTGGAGAAGACTCTTGAGAGTCCCTTGGACTGCAAGGAGATCCAACCAGTCCATTCTGAAGGAGATCAGCCCTGGGATTTCTTTGGAAGGAATGATGCTAAAGCTGAAACTCCAATATTTTGGCCACCTCATGCGAAGAGTTGACTCATTGGAAAAGACTCCGATGCTGGGAGGGATTGGGGGCAGGACGAGAAGGAGACGACAGAGGATGAGATGGCTGGATGGCATCACTGACTCGATGGATGTGAGTCTGAGTGACCTCCGGGAGTTGTTGATGGACAGGGAGGCCTGGCGTGCTGCAGTTCATGGGGTCGCAGAGAGTCGGACATGACTGAGCGACTGATCTGATCTGATCTGATCTGATTCAGTTCAGTTCAGTTCAATTGCTCAGTTGTGTCCAACTCTTTGCAATCCCATGAACCGCAGCACGCCAGGCCTCTCTATCTATCACCAACTGCCGGAGCCTACCCAAACCCATGTCTATTGAGTCAGTGATGCCATCCAACTACCTCACCCTCTGTCGTCCCCTTCTCCTCCTGCCCTCAATCTTTCCCAGCATCAGGGTCTTCTCAAATGAGTCAGTTCTTCACATCAGGTGGCCAAAGTATTGGAGTTTCAGCTTCAACATCAGTCCTTCCAATGAACACCCAGGACTGATCTCCTTTAGGATGGACTGGTTGGATCTCCTTGCAGTCCAAGGGACTCTCAAGAGTCTTCTCCAACACCATGATTCAAAAGCATAGCTGATTAGCAATGTGATGGTTTCAGGTGAATAGCAAAGGGACTCAGCCATACCTATACATGTATCCATTCTTCCTCAAACTCCCCTTCCATCCAGGCCGCCACATAACTTTGAGCAGAGTTCCCTGTGCCTAACCATATATTGTTAAATGAAATTTAAAGTCTCAAAGACTTAGTATTTATTGATAAGGCTAATATGTTGTCAATTATGGGGTAGTCTAATCAAGAGCATTGTGTGTATAAGTGGCTGAGAAGACAACATTATAAGAGCAGTATATGATGGAGACTAGCAAATTAATAACTAAGCAAATATGGGCTATATTAAATGGGCATATATGTTGGGAGAAAAATAAAGCAGGAAAGAAAATGAGCAGTTTTAAAGGTGGAGGGGGCTGTTTATTTAGTTTTATTTGGATTTTATTAGATTTGTTATGATGAGGTGTATCAGGCAAGGCATGCTATACTTCACATTCAAACAGAGGACAGAGGAAGTAAAAGAACAGTCACAAGTACATTATGTAAATGTTCCAGAATGAAGGTCTTTTCATCTGATACACTTGAATAGTCTTCTTTCTAAGAATAGGGACATTTCAATACTTCAAAATGGCATCTAAGGATGAAAGGCTATTTTTGCTCCTTTCATCAAGGCCTAGATTTGTCATAGGCCCTGTATGACAAGCCTTAACCGTCAGCACATTGTTATCTTGTCTTAGTCACTGATCTTGGCTCTGAGCAACATGCACCATCTTCCTAGTGCCTCAGCATTAGCTCTGGGAGCCTCACAGGACTAGGGCCAGAGTACCTTCTTGTTACGACCACCTGAGAGCCATTTGCAGAGAATTGTTGCATGCTTGCTCAGTCATGTCCAGCTCTTTGTGACTACATGGACTGTAGCCCGTCAGGTTCCCCTGTTTATGGGATTTCCCAGGCAAGAATATTGGCGTGAATTGTCATTTCCTTCCCCAGGGGATCTTCCCAACCCAGGGATTGAACCTGCATTTACTTCATTTCAGGCAGATTCTTTACCACTGCACCACCTGGGAAATGACTTGCAGGAAATAGGACCTCAAATTCTGTTTTGTACTCCATTCCTGGCCTGAACTGGGCCTGAACCAAGTGGCCTATTTTTGGACTTTGTCTCTGGAAGCAGTTTGTCAGAAAGGAAAAACTGTGAGTTGTGGAATCAGGCAGACATGACCCTGGAATCCATTTTCATCCTTGGTTTTGTGTGATCAGGCAGTGACTAAGTCTGTCTGCACACTGATTTTCTTCAGCTGATAATAATGACTGTGATTTTTTACTTGTAGGGCCTCAGAATCATCAGGAGGACTGGTAAAAATGCAGACTGCTTGACCCATTTCCCAGCGTTCCTAGTTAAGTAGGTCTGAGGGTGGTGAGAAAATTTCACATTTATAACAATCTGCTAGATTACGCTGCTGCCGTTCAGTGGGCTACACTTTGAAAATCACTGATATAAAATTGTGAGTATTGAAGTAGATCATATATTTACTCTATTTTCACAGACTCTGTACAGGGAAATGCCTCTTGGAGTGGTTTTCCTCCTATGACCAGTCCAGGCCATGATGACTCAATACCCAAATCTTTGACCTCAACTTAAGCCCCGAGTCCAGCTTCCTTGCACCTTTGTTAGAGCTCACAGCTTAAAGGAATCACCAGGCACTAAATTGCTTATGTGAACCTCTCAACTACAAAAGGCTCGCCCCTAGCATTCTTGTTAATGCTCTTACATTCTTTGACCTTCAGTTATCACATTTGTTTTCCTTATAATATAGATGTTTTTATAAATAAACTTGACTCTTAATGAAATTACCTTTTCTAAAGGACAGCAAGCCACAACGCTATGCACAGCTTTCAAGCTGTTGGCATCATTTTATATTAAATTGCTAATTGTTATTAATTACCCTGGCATTTCTGGAAAGAACATTAATCTTGGCAGAATCATTTTGTATTTCAATAGGAGCATCATTTGCTTCCCATCAAAAGGAATTTCTTTCTTGAGGGCTATTCATAAATGTGTCATTTATTGTAAATCACCACTTATGGGAACGAAATATAACATCTGGAGGAACATTGGTAAGGTCAGAGATGTCAGGGCTCATTTCAGCCCCCTTATACTTAGATCATTACTCTGTTCCCTTGCAGCACTATTAGAAGAGGAATACGGTTAGAAGAAGGGAGCAAAGTATTTCAATACTGGAAAACTAAACGGACATAAATGCTGTCAGTGATAATGTGCGTGCTCAGTCATGTCCAACTCTTTGCAGCTGTAGCCCGCCAGACTCCTCTCTCCATGGAGAATTCTCCAGGCAAAAGCACTGGACTGGGTTGCCATTTCATACTCCAGGGGATCTTCCCAATCCAGGGATCAAACCTGTATCTCCTATGTCAGCAGGTGGATTCTTTACCTCTGCACCACCTGGGAAGCCCATCAATAATAATAATAACAATAACTGGTAAAGGCATGGATTCCTATCATACGCCTGACAATATGACTAGTGCTTTACACACATGATCATTTTTAATCTTTACAATACTATGAAGTGAGTATTACTATTAATCCCATTTTACATATGAGAAAATTGAATTTTTGAGTAAATAAATTGTTCATCATGGATCAACTGGTAAATGAAAAGGCTGGGACTTGCATTTAGGTCAGATTTGAATTTGTCAATTTTTGTGACAGAACCTGAGTTAATTAATTGCAAATATGACATATTCCTTTGAAAAGTTGAGTTTCAATAGAGATGATAGACATGCATGGTAAAGTGTAAGGCTGATTATAACATTGATATACTATTCTCAAAATAACAGCTGAAACCAGGAGAAATGAATAATTGATTACATGGGGAAAATCTGGGAAAGTCTAGAATCTGAGCAGAAGCAGTTGAGTGTAAACTTTCTAGCACAAGCTTTGTCATAACCTTATTTAGCCGGTACTTGCTAACTGCCTTAAAACTAGCACTTAACCATGTCTTACTTTTTCTAAAAACGTATATTGATGACATATTTCCTACACTGTGTGATGAGGATTAGACTATGTCTGTATGATCAGGCCACTCAAGATGGCTGTTCTCTTGCTCTCTGGACATTCCCTGATGTTACTGCCTGCTTCACCTGAACCCTGTTCACATGACTGACCTTCCTACACACTTGGCCCTGCTTCAGTCAGTGATAGTTCTAACCTGTTTACATCAGAGCATTTTCACCTGGAGAGTTTATCAAAGAAGCCGTGAGGGGTGTGCCCCTCTGCTGGTTTCCCTGGTAACAAACGAGCCAACCTGATGCCCATTCCGCCTCTAATTAGTAACCTCCCCCCACCCCCCGACCCTAGGAGCTAAGGTGGCACCATGTCCTGTCCGCTGTGGGTCCTACTAGGTGAGGTGTCGCTCCAGGACCGTACTTCAGACAGGTAAGCTCCCTCATCCGTTAACCATTGGCGTCTCCGTCGCTGACTCCAGGCTCTTTCTTTGGTCTTAGAGCTGGGCCTGCACAGGGTTTACAGGCCTGCGGGGTGCAGCCAGGCAAGCGGCCAAGGAGCTGGAAGACTGAGGAAACTCCCATGAGCGCAAGATGTCGGGAAACGAGGTCGGGATGGAAAGTTGCGGGGTCTTCCACTGACGTGTGGGGCTGCAAGTTACAGGTGTAACCTCAGGGTAGCTGTTGTGTAATGTGGGGCCAGAATATTGTGGGGTGATCCTGAAAGTTGCAGAGGAAATCCCAGGGGGCGCTAACTACTAGAATGTGGGGCTTTGTGGTGGCTTTCCTTGATAAATGGGGGCTGTGGAGTGAGCATGGAGAACTCACAGACACCCTAAGGCTGCTGGGGAGATGTCGGCTGACATTACATGGGAAAGCAGTTAGACAATAAGGCCATAGCCACAGCTGTGGACTGGCCAGTGCGTTTTGTTCTAAAGGCCACAGAGGCTAAGCTAAAAGGCAAAGCAAAGGTTAATTTGAAAACTGATTCATATTCCTATGAAATTGAGGCATGTGAATGTGAGTGAATCATATGTATTACTATCCTTGTTATTTGCTCAAACTGAATTGGCTTTGTATTTAATTATTTTTTGGTATATCTTTCCATCTGTGAGTTAACTATTTAGAAACTGAAAAAAAAAAAATCCCTGTAAAGGGCCAACATGAGAACCTTGACTTTCTAAAATTGTTTTTTGCATTTGCCATTAAAAGTTAGCTTTCTAGAAGGAACTGGTACTTCTCTTCTTGTGCCTTGGAGATGTAAATGATCTACTTGGGCTCTCAGGGAATTAATTTCTTCTGAGTTCACTCTCAGGAAAAATAAAGCTTTTTAAATCTCTATCAGGAAAACTATGAGATCTCTGGTTCTACATAGGATATATGTTGTCTATGTGTACTTTATAAATATGAGGTGTCTCAGCTTCAAAATGTCATTGCCAAGATTGGTTCATGGAGGAGATATGTTTAACTGATTTAAAAGAAATTAAGCTATGTGATTCTTATTACAGAAACTGGCTCAAATGATTTTCATGGTTATATAATCTGGGAAATATTCAGTACTGAATAATTTGGTGTTGAAACTATCTTTTAAGTTTGTTGATTTGATTAATATAGACATGACTTTAGAGTCATCAGTGTTAAATACAACACTTATGTTGCACCTAGGTTTATTGAAGGTCAAATACAATCTTATTTTATCTGCTGCAAATTTGTCATCAAGGAAAATAGCTTGATGAAACTTTAAGTAAATGTAATTGAGAGTTTTAGGTAAACTCTATAGGAATGAATGTTTTAGAAATTTCTATCTAAAAATAAGTCTCTTGAGATTTTAGCAACCTGAAACTAACCTAAGTTAAATGAAGGGAATTCATTGACTGAGTCATTTTAAATAGGAATAATAAGGAACATTGGAACATTAATTGCTGGGCAGGTCTGAATTTACCTACATTTGCCTTCTTCAGAGAGGAAGACTAAAGCATAAGTTCTCCAATAAAAAAAAAATAAGATATGACAAATAGTTATATTATGATCAGGTGTTTAACCATGCCTTTTAAAGTCTTTTGTCATATATGTATATGGTTGTTGTATGCTAATACATTTGTGAAAGTGCTTCATATTCAAGAAGATTCATAGGAAGTTACTTCTGAAAAGTACAGGTCTCTGATCAATTTCAGATCATACTAGATAAGAAATTAAAGAATTCTAATAGAAAACCTGATGGCTTCATAAAATAAGAAGTAGAAAGAATTGGTTACCAAGTGAAATGGTGAATATGGTTAGGATTTATATGTTTTTTGTCTGGAATATTAATGGTTTGATCTGTGTTTTCAAGATACAGGGAAGTCCTTCCCCCGTTAAGTTTAGTTATGACTTCAGCAGTTTGGTAAATTACAACTAGAAGTAAAACATTTTTCTTTCTTTCTGATCCCTCTAGGAATTGCTCTTGGCTTCTGAGCAGCTTTATTAGGCTAGTGGGAAAGACTGTCTCTTGGCATGTGTGGTAATCTTTATTTTAGGGACCTCTAGAAGAGGTCCACTGAGGTGTAGAGTCTGATGGCAGGCCTCTGGAATGGCTTTCTTGCTTTGAGAAGCCTTTTGGGAATTCAGTCTGAGGCTGAATTTCACCACAACTAGGTTGGATAAGCCTGTGTGGTTAATTGAGCAGACTTATTTTGCATACAAATTAGCCTTGATTTGGTATGTTGGGTGGTGATGAGGATACTTTAGGGAGAAAAATATTATGTTTTGGTGGATATTAACTTCTACACATGTTCACTGAAGTCTATATATATGAAATCTATTGTGTTAGCCACACTTTTGCCCTGATATTCGGAAGAAAAAGATTATCTATCGGAGTTGCCACAGAGTATAACTACGTATGATGTATTACTGCTTGCTTTAAGTCTGCCCCTAAAACCACGTGTACAATGTTTGTAGCAATTTGGTGTAAGCCTATAAAATGTTTCCCCTTAACATACCTCTGAACTTATTCACAATTTCTGATCAGTTTTCCTCCAACATGGATAACTAGGAAAATATGAAGGAAGCCTAGTACCAGGGATCATGATCTGGATCCAGAGCATGCAGCATTCACTCTGGCTTCAAGGTATGTGCACTTGGTCTACTGAAAGATTTGCAATGAAAATGGGAAAATAATGGAAAAAAATTTTCATATGTGGAGGTATTGAGTAAGTCATTCTGGTCTATAAATGATTTAGCTTAAACTTTGCAGTGACCTGTTTTGTGGCATATGGAACACACATTGTATAACTGCTTTGGCCATTGTGGAAAGGAATACATTTGAAAGTCAAAATGTTGCACCTGTGGTTCAGACATCCAAGGTAAACCTAGGTGGTCATTATAGATGTGATTTTTGTACAAATTCTTGTGTTATTGAAAACCTGAGTCTTCTGAACTGTATTGCAAACCAGGACAAAAACCATAGGCAGGTGTGGTATCATCGCTGAATGCATTACTGCTTGTATTTTGCTTGTCATGATCTCCCCTGTGTTGTGCCTGTTAAATGTCTTACATTTTATCCCTAGTTTGAGTGATGGAAATCCATTTGAGGACTGGGTGGAAACAATGGCTTCACAGTGAAATAAGTCTAATTGCTGGGGTCTACAGTGAGATGCCATTGTCGTCTTCCTCTGGACTTCAGTGAAAAACAGACCTGGCTAATTGACCATGTGGGGACAATTGATAATGTGGGGGCTGGGGAGAGAGGAAGACCCTTACCTTCTCTCTGTCCAGAATGCCAATATAGCAGAAGGATCTCATAGACAAACATTACTATACAACACATCATACACTGCCAGGGTGACTGCCCGTAAGCCCCTGGGCTGTGCTGTGTGGATTGGAATAAACTGGCTTGTGGACACACAAGTCCACCTAATGGGATTAACTGGTTTTCATTTAGAGAGAATGGGTCCACCCTAGTGGCACTCAGTATGACATGAGGTGGTAGACCTGTGCTGTGACTGCTGACTCCTGGCTAGGCCATCAGAATGTTTTAGAGCCAAGACTTTCACTTCCTTATGGGGGGTAGCTCTCGAATTGTGAAAACCAGAGGTGGCCAGACCTTCCTTATAACTGTGCAGGTTGCTGCTGCCATGGACTCCCTCTCTGTTAACAGGTAAGCACTTGGCTCCAGAATGTGCCCATGTCCTGGCATGTGACGGTTGTTAGCATGCTAGGTATCTTATTTTTCATGCTCTTTGGCTGTTGTTATCTGTATTTATTTGTGATGTCTGATTGCAGTGCCTTTCTGCATAATTGACCCCAGGGATATTGTGGAGACCAGGATTGTAAAGGGTTGCACAGGTTATATAGGGGTGGGGTGTATCATCAGGCCACCCAAGATGGCTATTCTTTTGCTCACACATCCCCTGCTCCACCAGTGCCTGCTTCACCCATACTCACCTTACTGAACTCCCTACATACTTGACTCCAGCTAGTTTTTGCTCTAATCTTTGGATCAGAATGTCTCCACCATGAGAGTTTACCAAAGAGGTGGTGGAGGGCCATACCCCT
Organism: Tragelaphus eurycerus; assembly: GCA_935064755.1. Lineage (NCBI taxonomy): Eukaryota > Metazoa > Chordata > Mammalia > Artiodactyla > Bovidae > Tragelaphus > Tragelaphus eurycerus. The sequence continues at coordinate 13,636,967 of CAKXYN010000043.1, forward strand.
CTGCTAGTTTCCCTGGTAACCAGTGGTCCAACCTGATGTCAGTTCCCCATATGACTGATAATTTCGTCCCCCTGGGGGTGAAGGCTGCTTCCATGTTCTGCTCCTGATCCTCCACATGTGTTGGGTGGTCGCTTCAAGATTTTGTTTCAGATGTGTAAGCTCCTTCATTAAACCACTGACGTCTCTGTTGCTGACTCTGGGCTCTCTCTTCGGTCCTGAAGCTGAATGTGTACAAGCCTTGCAGGCCTGTGTGATGTAGCCCAACGATATCAAACAAAATAACATTTTGAGACTGTTGGTTGATTTTTTATGAGAATTATGTAAACAGTAACTTGTTTGAGAAAGCTAACAAGTGATGGGGTACATTTGATAGTAATTCTGGAATATTTTAACTTTGATAGATGGTAGTGAGAAAATTTCAGAATACTATATAGCTTGAACAACACGATTCAAGTAAAGGCTACCACACATGTTTGAGACAAATTGCCCAGAATGAGTGGAGCTTAGAGTGCATTGGAGTCTGTGGGAGGAGATATGTGGAAAGAAAGATGGTGAAGTTTTTTGAAGGAACCTGTATGCCAAGTCAGAGAGTGTACACTTTGCTCTGTATGTAAAACTGAACAACTGAAAAGGTTGTAAAAGTGATATGTCATGATTAGAGCTACTCCTATCAAAATGTGGACTCAAATATAACGCATAGAGATTCTTGATAAAAAAATATATATATATAACGCATAAATTGGTACAGGGAAAACTCATGGAGAGAAGTTGGTTAGGCTCCTGCTCTAATGACACACAGGAGAGAGGAAATGGCCATCCATGAGTTTGAAATGAAAATGGGTAGTTGGGAGTAGAAAGTCTGCATGAGGTGCTGGAACTTGGTGAACAGATTGGAAATGAAGCACAAGGGATAAAAAGGAGGCAAAGGTAATTAAGGTTTGTTATCTGAGTACTGAGCTTTGATTAGGAAAAGAACATCTTTTCTAATGAAACTAGGTCCACATAGCCTCTTTAGTGGAATAATGAAGATATTCTAGAATAATTTTTATTGGATGCTTACAAATAACCATTTCATACACATTATAGCATTTTAGCCTTATTAAAAACCTGACAAAGTTGATATTACTCTTCTCACTTTAGGTATTAGAAGGGTGAGTGGTATAATAACTTCCTCAAGAACATGCAATAACAAATTCTGACTGTAGTTTAGGATTACTTGATGTTAGAACTTAATATTATTTCTAATACTACATTGTGCATCTCAAAGAATAAAGTGTAGCAGTTTGCAGGTAAGTGTTTCCCTGCAGGTCTGAGTGAATATATTGAGGAGATTATCCAAAGGACAATGGAAGTCATAATTTTCTTATGATATGTTAAGTTTAAGTTCCCCCAAAGCATTGTCATAATTTTAATAACTCCTATATTGATATTTTTGTAGTTTAAAAAGATTGTTTACACTTATAAAATCAATATGTTCTTATATTAGTCCTGTTAGATAAGCAAAGCAGGTAATATTATCAACATTTTGCAAGGGATGACACTGGAGCTTATAGAGAGATGACAAATAACATCCACGTTCGTGCATTCAGAAAATAGTAATGTTGAATCTAGAAGTCAGTCTCTAAACCACTCCCAATGCCATTTCCTGTATTTCAAATAGTTGTAAGTAAAAGACAGTAATTTACCCTGTCACCAAAAAAAAAAAAAAAAAGCCAATAAAAGAGAATTAATATCAGAATTTGTAGTTGTTCAGTCGCTAAGTTGTGTCCAACTCTTTGTGATCCCATGGCCTGTAGCATGCCAGGCTCCCCTGTCCTCCACTATTTCCGAGGATTTGCTCAAATTCATGTCCATTGAGTCAGTGATGTTATCTAACCATCTCATCCTCTGTTGCCCCCTTCTCCTTTTGCCTTCAATCTTTCTCAGCATCAGGGTTGGAAAGCATAGATATTCTTTATACATAGCATTTTGACAATAAGTTGAAGGAGGGGATATGACATGAGACACTTTTCCTCTCTGTGTTGCAGTAGTCAGACTCCCGCACAAAGGGCTCTTGGCATCAGTGGTCACTACCATCATATTAATACCTACTTGGGGAGATTTCTCCTTCCAGTTAAAATACGGTAACAAAATTAGATTTATCTTTCTTCTCGGAACAGTCAGCACACTTTCAGAACTCTGGAAATAAGACAAAGAAGGATAGTGATATCTGAGAAATGGAAACAAATTATATGAGTTCAGCTTAAAGTCTTCAGATAGTTGTTAAGCTTCTGAGTAGTGAAAGGATACTGAGGCACAGCCCAGGAGACTCTGTGAGTTGAGGGAGATTGGAATAAGAGTGTAAATTCACAGGATAAAGTAGGAAAGAGGAGAAAACTTTGGTGTGAGAAATACAGATTTCTTACAGAGTAACTCACAAGAAATCAATTGAGTACTGATCAGGGCATAAATTGTGAAAAAAAGTATACAAAACTGGGGAAAAGTAGCCACAATCTTAGTGCCTGGCATTGACAGAGAACCAGGAATAATGCCAGTTCCCATCAGACTCATTTGGTTTGGGGCAGAGTACACAAATGAGACTTGGCTGTGTAGTAGGGAGAAATCAGCTGTAGGATTGGTAGTGGTTCAGTCCTACCTAAAGTGCAACAGCAAGATGTGAAAGGATAAAACTACCTACAACCTAATTAGATGTGTTCCAGAACAAAGCTCAGAATATTTATGTGACTATATAAATTATCCAGGACCAAAAAGGTAAAATCGCATCCAATTAAAAATTATCAGTTGCTCAAAAGAAGCAGAAAAATAGAAACTTGCATGAATAACTAAGTCAACCATAACTAACATAGCTATTAGAATTAAGACAGAAGGAAACTCAAAGAGTTTTATAATTACATTACAAACTTAAGTTTGAAACCTAAGAGACTTGAAAGATAATATGACCAAGATTGAATTCTGGTTATGAAAATAGCAATGTCTGAGATGGAAATCTTACATATAAGATTAATGGCAGGTTAATGTTGAAGAAAAGATTAGTGAACTTAGAGACATAAAAATAAACTACCCAAAATAAGATAAAAAGGAATAATAAAAGCAAATGAACAGACCATCACTTAGCTGCAGGATGATATGAAGTAGTCTAAAACATGTGCAATTAGAATCTGTTGTAGGAATGCCAAAAGATATTTGAAAATATAATGGCCCAAAATTATACACCCATAAATGCAAAAAACTTAATGACCTCAAACACAAGAATATTAGGAAAAATTTTACCAATATATATCATAATCAAATTAAAACCAGTGATTAAAAAAAAAAAACTTAAATATATTTTTAAGCTCTTTTTAAAGTATAGAGGAACCAAAATAAGGATATAGAATTACAGTATATTTTATTGTCAGAAATAATGAAAGTGGAGCAAATCTTCATAAACTATTAATATAAAAAAACTTCTGAAAGTTCTAGCCATTAAATAAATATATTTTAAAAGGTATACAAATGGAAGTAGAAGTAAAAACTCTTTATTCACAGATGGCATCAGTGTTTATGTAAGGAATCCAATATAAGCCAAAAAAAATTTAGTAGACCTAAAAAATCAGTTTAGCAAGGTTGCAGGATATAAGATCAATATTAAAAACACAGGTATATTTTTGTACAGTAGCAAAAATAATTAGCTGAATTTTTAAAATACAATGCAACAGTATTGAAAATTTGGAACACTTATAGATAAACATGGTGAAAGATATGAAAAACCTTTTCAAATGAATTATATAAAACTTTGCTAAGAGAAGCTGAATAAGATACAAGATGAAGCAGAGCTATATCATTTTCATGGGCTTAAAGACTCAGTACTATTAAGATGTCAGCTTCCCCTAAATTGATTTAAAGAGTCTATGCAAGACGAATCAAACTCTAGTACTTTTTTAGAAATTTGTAAACTAATTTTAAGATTCACAAAAAGATGCAGAGGACCTAAATTAGTCAAAACAACACTACAGTCAAAACAAGAATCCATAAATACTCTCACTTACATGTGTAACATACTTTCAAGGAAATTTTGGCAGTGATGGTATGTTCATACTAGTTATCATGGTCATTTTCTCAGTGTCAGATTTATCAAAGTTAGTTATACACAACCTACTTTATCAATTATACCTCAACAAGCTGTTAAAAGTATATGTCTTTCTGTACATAAAGAAGACAACACAAAAGGTAATTTCATGTCTGAATATTTATTTTTCTATGCTTCTCCCTCTAGGCCTCCTCCCTCCTTTCTTTTCGATCCTTCATCCTCCACTGAAGCTTCTTTTTCTTCATTCTATTGCCTCTGAAAAAGTTGAAGATTCCATTCGATTCCTTCCTATTGCTGCTACAGGTGATTGTTCCCAGAGCTCACAAGGCCAAATGAAATAAGCACAGGCTTTGGGATTTAGATGACAGTGAACTCAAACCCCTGCTTTGTCTCTTCCCATCTGTGTGATTTGAAGCAAGTCACTTATTCTCAATTAACCTCATCTGAAAAAGAAGAATATTTGTAGATATCTGTGAGGATGATATATGGTTTACACCTAGATATTATGTCCCTTGAAGATTCTTTACCTCCTTGAGCCTCAGTTTCCTAATCTGGGGGAAAATAAAGGACATGGGGGGAAAGTCCAGCTATTCTCTTAAAGATAATATAGAGATTAAATACAGATAATGCATACTAATGTTTCTGGCTCTTAATTCTAAATATCATAACTTATCTTCCTCCTTTTAAAGAAGAGTCTCTCCATTGCATCTCTCCAAGAAGATATAACACTAGTGTTCTCTTTTGTGCAAAAGTAGAATTATACATTTAATAATGTTAGAGTTGAAAGTTACCGTAAAGATAATTTGGTTTCAAAACTCGTATTTCCATGATTGTAAAATGCTACAGTGCACAAAGCCCCAAAAAGGAATTGGATAATTCAAGCCTGCCTGGAAATTTCTGTGGCTCTCAAACCCTTATTCTTTGTGCCATGAATTGTGTATTGGGTTGGCCAAAAACTTCGTTGAGGTTTTTCCCATCAGATGTTACAGAAAAACCTAAAGGAACTTTTTGGCCAATCCAATATAATTAGTAGAAACCTCCTTTGCTCTCCAAGAGTTCAACTGTCCTGATTCTTCAGGAAAGCTGTTTACTGTTCTTAGGCTGTTTCATTATTGTTCCTTGTCTTGAGAAGCTGATTCTGTCTCCCCTGTTGCTCTTTGCCAGTCTGACTGCTCAGAGTAATGAGGTCCAACTGGAAGCCCCAAGTTCTTCCTGTCATTGTAACTTTTTGTGTCTTTGCTTGAGCTACCTTTTGTCAATAGAAATCAAGTTGAGAGCAATCCTTTCCCAGCAGCCCAGGCAGGCTCTACACTTTTAACGACATCATTTCACCAGGAATTGAACAGATCCCTGACTGGGCTGGATAAATTGTGAAAATAGAGTTGAACTTTTGTTACAAGCTGATGCAACCTGCTGGGGCACTCATGACGGGGAGAACAATGACGCTGCTTCCTACAGGGATCCAGAGTCAGGGCTAGAGAAGAGCAGGCCTTGGTCTCCCTTCCCCTGGAGTTAGAATCTGCATAACCCCCTGGGGCCCCTCACCAGCTGGAACTACATAGGCATCTTCAGCTCTGCACAGCCTAAAGAAAGTGTGTATCTTCCCCTTCAAACTTGTTCTCTGACATCTCATTACCACTATCTCAAGTCCTGTTACATGGAAAGAAGAGATGCTGAAGTCTGTGTGGCCAAATATAAGGGGAAGGAATTGTGGAAGGGAAAAGTGAAAGGGTCTTGTCTGAATTAAGACTGGTTTGGAGACTTAACAATTACAATATCCTTTAATCATTGAATAGTCCTTTGAGAGATACCATTATTCCTATTCCTCAGATAAGGAAACTGAGTTTTAGAGCAGGAGTCCCCAAACTCTGGGGTTTAATGACTGATGATCTGAGGTGCAGCTTATGTAATAATAATAGAAATAAAATACACAAGTTGTATGTGCTTTAATCATCTCAAAGCTGTCTGTGGAGAAAATGTTTCCCATGAAGTAGGTCCCTGATGTCAAAAAGGTTGGGAACTGGAGTTTTAGAAAACTTCCATGACTCACTGAAAGGCACAGACCACATGAAAGTGGAAATAATTGAATTTTCATCTCATGAATGACAATGTAAATATACATTCATTGCCAAATACATATTTATTAATATGTGCATGGTTAAACACAGTGGACAAATGTTAGCATGAAGTGCTTCTATGTTTAAATTATCTTTCTAGACATGATCATTATAATGTCTTTAACACCCTAACAACTTGACTTTTTTTTTTTTTTTTATCAATTTGGTTTCCAAGCAATTCCATTTAAGGTTTTTCATGTCCCTTCATTCTCCCAAGCTTTAGATTTCCAGTTGCTTCAAAAGTTCAAAACAATATCAAAGCTGAGTTCAGGAACTGACAGGGAGGACTATAATGGATAATTCAGAATAAAAATTCTTCTTAATTGAAATAACCAACATTTATGTAGTACATTACACATTATCAAAACTACCCTTCTAGGTGATTTTATTCATCCTTACAAAAGAAATTCTGTAAAAGAATATTTTTTTAATGGTTGAAACTGAAGCATTGCAAAAGGAAAAGTGCCTTCTAATATATCTAACCCTTACTTTTAACAAATTGATATTGGGTACTTACAGAATTTAGTCACTCAGCCAATAGACAACTAAGCAAGACACCTACTGGCTTGATCTGACTTTATCCATGTTCTTTCTGCTAAAACATTTTGCCTCTTGTAAAGCAATCAATTAACTAATGCACCACTATTAATTTCTAAGCTCTCTACAAGCTTCATAAAACCTGGAATATACCCCCTTTCATCATGATTCCTTTCATCATTGGAATCATTCTTGCCACTTAAACTTAGCTAATATCAGTAGCTGACATATTTCAATTATGATAACATAGTTTGATCAAATTGTGAAAGAGGTTATAGTAAGACTGCAGAAATAGCCACAGATTATCCCTTATCTTCCATGGCCTTTGAAAGTACCCTCTCACATTGATACCGGGGTGGCCTTATCACCTGTTTCGTCCAGCAGGACATTACTAGAGTGAGCAAACAGACTTACAAAGCACTCATAGGTGAGGCTTACTGCTGTGGAAACTCTGCCACTACCACAGTATGAAGGATACTTAGCCTGTGAATTATCCCAGGAAGCTCTTTAATCCTAAGTGTCTGAGTACCAGATTGAAGTGAGGTCATCCTTGATCATCTAGCCACCAGCCAACTGCCAGTTGACTTGAAATAGATGAGTAAGTCCAAAAGAGATCTGCCAAGTCGGACCAGAACTGCCATACACCCCACAGATCATGATTTGTTTAAGTGGTTGTTGTTTCAGCCACTAAATTAAAGAGTGTTTGTTAAATGTCAAAAGTGAACTAATACGAAATGTCTTTACTTACAATCCCATATATATTTGCCTCTAAAGGGTGCTACATTTTGAAACCCTCTCAAGTTTGAAGCACAAGCTAAGTGGGTCACTGGTCTCCTCCTAACCTTCTTAGAATTTTTAAAGAATATAAATCTGTTGATTCCAGCCCTTGTCTACTTTCATTGTGCCAGAAAACTAGACTGTGCTATGTTGCTCTAAACCTTGCTACAGCGTCCTTAATTGTTGATTTTCTATTGTATGGTGTTTCTTTGCCTCTCACCTCAAAGCTTTTGACTTCAAATAATATGTACTCATACAGCTATATAAATTGCTCTTTGTTTATGTGTTATGTGAAAATATATGTTTGTTTTGGGAGGTTTGTCCAACATGTCTCAAAAGTCAGTAGTTTTGCTCTATCAACTTATTTGCATGGTTACTATGGGATAACTCAAACCATAGGTCATCTCTTAGAAAAGTTGCTACTTCTTACTTCAGTTCAGTTCAGTTGCTCAGTCATGTCCGACTCTTTGCCACCCCATGAATCGCAGCATGCCAGGCCTCCCTGTCCATCACCAACTCCCGGAGGTCACTCAAACTCACGTCCATCAAGTCGGTGATGCCATCCAGCCATCTCATCCTCTGTTGTTCCCTTCTCCTCCTGCCCCAAATCCCTCCCAGCATCAGAGTCTTCTCCAATGAGTCAGCTCTTCACATGAGGTGGCCAAAGTACTAGAGTTTCAGCTTTAGCATCATTCCTTCCAAAGAACACTCAGGGCTGATCTCCTTTAGGATGGACTGGTTGGATCTCCTTGCAGTCCAAGGGACTCTCAAGAGTCTTCTCCAACACAGTTCAAAAGCATCAATTTTTTGGTGCTCAGCCTTCTTCACAGTCCAACTCTCACATCCATACATGACCACTGGAAAAACCATAGCTTTGACTAGACGGACCTTTGTTGGCAAAGTAATGTCTCTGCTTTTCAATACGCTATATAGGTTGGTCATAGCTTTCCTTCCAAGAAGCAAGCATCTTTTAATGTCATGGCTGCTTTAGTTTGCTCCATGATGATTTTAGCAGTTATTTATGTTTGGGCAGGCTAGTTAATATATTCTGAATCTACTTTCAACCCCAGACTAGTGTCTTTATTCTCAAAACTTGATAAGCAGTATGAAATATCATCAGTAGCCTAGCATTGTGCTTAAGGATGGGAGACTTATGTCTGCCTAAGATCAAGTGAGTCATCACCTCCCTGGAGATTTCCTTAATACTTTATATTAATAACTATCCCCTAGTGCTGTTGTGAATGCTCAGTCAATGATTATAAGTTGCATAGTTTGCATCTGATATAAAGGAAACCTGGGCTTGTGGCTCAGACGGTAAAGAATGGGGTGGCGGATCCATCTTGATGTATGGCAAAAGCAATACAATATTGTAAAGTTAAGCAAAATAAAATTTAATTTAAAAAAATCCTCTTTTTAGTTCTGTCGCTCAGTCGTGTCCAACTCTTTGTGACCCCACAGACTGCAGCATGCCAGGATTCCCTGTCCATTTCCAACTCCTGGAACTTACTCAAACTCATGCCCATTGCATCAGTGATGCCATCCAACCATCTTATCCTCTGTCATCCCCTTCTCCTCCAGCCTTCAATCTTTCCCAGCATCAGGGTCTTTTCAAATGTCAGTACTTCACATAAAATGGCCAAAGTATTGGAGTTTCAGCTTCAACATCAGTCCTTCCAATGAACATTCAGGAATGATTTCCTTTAGGATGGGCTGGGTGGATCTCCTTGCCGTCCAAGGGACTCTCAATAGTCTTCTCCAACACCGCAATTCAAAAGCATCAATTCTTAGGCACTCAGTTTTCTTTATAATCCAACTCTCACATCCATACATGACTACTGGAAAAACCATAGCTTTGACTACACAAACCTTTGTTGGTAAACTAATGTCTCTGCTTTTTAATATGCTGTCTAAGTTGGTCATAGCTTTCCTTCCAAGGAGCAAGCATCTTTTAATTTTGTGGCTGCAGTCACCATCTTCAGTGATTTTAGTGACCCCAAAAATAAAGTCTCTCAATGTTTCCATTGTTTCCCCATCTAGTTGCCATTAAGTGATGGGACCGGATGCCATAAACTTAGCTTTCTGAATGTTGAGTTTTAAGCCAGCTTTTTCACTGTCCTCATTCACTTTCATCAAAAGACTGTTTAGTTTCTCTTCACTTTCTGCCATAAGGGTGGTGTCATCTGCATTGCTATTGCTATTGCTAAGTCGCTTCAGTTGTTTCTGACTCTGTGCGACCCCAGAGACGGAAGCCCATGTCTGAGGTTATTGATATTTCTTCTAACAATATCTTGATTCCAGCTTGTGCTTCATCCAGCCCAGATTTTGGCATGATGTAATCTGCATAGAAGTTAAATAAGCAGGGTGACAATATATAGCTGTGAAGTACTCCTTTTCCAATTTGGAACCAGTCCATTGTTCCATGTCTGGTTCTAACTGTTGCTTCTTAATCTGCATACAGATTTCACAAGAGGCAGGTAAAGTGGTCTGGTATTCCCACTTCTTTAAGAATTTTCCACAGTTCGTTGTGATCCAAGCAGTCAAATGCTCAGACCATGAACTCCTTATTGCCAAATTCAGACTTAAATTGAAGAAAGTAGGGAAAACCACTAGACCATTCAGGTATGACCTAAATCAAATACCTTATGATTATACAGTGGAAGTGAGAAATAGATTTAAGGGCCTAGATCTGATAGATAGAATGCCTGATGAACTATGGAATGAGATTCATCACATTGTACAGGAGACAGGGATCAAGACCATCCCCGTGGAAAAGAAATGCAAAAAAGCAAAATGGCTGTCTGGGGAGGCCTTACAAATAGCTGTGAAAAGAAGAAAAGTGAAAAGCAAAGGAGAAAAGGAAAGATATAAACATCTGAATGCAGGGTTCCAAAGAATAGCAAGAAGAGATAAGAAAGCCTTCTTCAGTGATCAATGCAAAGAAATAGAGGAAAACAACAGAATGGGAAAGACTAGGGATCTCTTCAAGAAAATCAGAGATACCAAAGGAACATTTCATGCAAAGATGGGCATGATAAAGGACAGAGATGGTGTGGACCTAACAGAAGCAGAAGATATTAAGAAGAGGTGGCAAGAATACACAGAAGAACTGTACAAAAAAGAGCTTCACGACCCAGATAATCATGATGGTGTGATCACTGACCTAGAGCCAGACATCCTGGAATGTGAAGTCAAGTGGGCCTTAGAAAGCATCACTAGGAACAAAGCTAGTGGAGGTGATGGAATTCCAGTGGAGCTATTCCAAATCCTGAAAGATGATGCTGTGAAAGTGCTGCACTCAATATGCCAGCAAATTTGGAAAACTCAGCAGTGGCCACAGGACTGGAAAAGGTCAGTTTTCATTCCAATTCCAAAGAAAAGCAATGCCAAAGAATGCTCAAACTATCGCACAATTGCACTCATCTCACACGCTAGTAAAGTAATGCTCAAAATTCTCCAAGCCAGGCTTCAGCAATATGTGAACTGTGAACTTCCTGATTTCCAGCTGGTTTTAGAAAAGGCAGAGGAACCAGATATCAAATTGCCAACATCTGCTGGATCATGGAAGAAGCAAGAGAGTTCCAGAAAAAACATCTATTTCTGCTTTATTGACTATGCCAAAGCCTTTGACTGTGTGGATCACAATAAACTGTGGAAAATTCTGAAAGAGATGGGAATACCAGACCACCTGATCTGCCTCTTGAGAAATTTGTATGCAGGTCAGGAAGCAACAGTTAGAACTGGACATGGAACAACAGACTGGTTCCAAATAGGAAAAGGAGTACGTCAAGGCTGTATATTGTCACCCAGTTTATTTAACTTCTATGCAGAGTACATCATGAGAAACGCTGGACTGGAAGAAACACAAGTTGGAATTAAGATTGCTGGGAGAAATATCAATAACCTCAGATATGCAGATGACACCACCCTTATGGCAGAAAGTAAAGAGGAACTCAAAAGCCTCTTGATGAAAGTGAAAGTGGAGAGTGAAAAGATTGGCTTAAAGCTCAACATTCAGAAAACGAAGATCATGGTATCTGGTCCCATCACTGCATGGGAAATAGATGGAGAAACAGTGGAAACAGTGTCAGAATTTATTTTGGGGGGCTCCAAAATCACTGCAGATGGTGACTGCAGCCATGAAATGAAAAGACGCTTACTCCTTGGAAGGAAAGTTATGACCAACCTAGATAGCACATTCAAAAGCAGAGACATTACTTTGCCAACAAAGTTTCGCCTAGTCAAGGCTATGGTCTTTCCTGTGGTCATGTATGGATGTGAGAGCTGGACTGTGAAGAAGGCTGAGCGCTGAAGAATTGATGCTTTTGAACTGTGGTGTTGGAGAAGACTCTTGAGAGTCCCTTGGACTGCAAGGAGATCCAACCAGTCCATTCTGAAGGAGATTAGCCCTGGGATTTCTTTGGAAGGAATGATGCTAGAGCTGAAACTCCAGTGTTTTGGCCACCTCATGTGAAGAGTTGACTCATTGGAGAAGACTCTGATGCTGGGAGGGATTAGGGGCAAGGGGAGAAGGGGACGAGAGGATGAGATGACTGGATGGCATCACTGACTCGATGGATGTGAGTCTGAGTGACCTCCGGGAGTTGGTGATGGACAGGGAGGCCTGGCATGCTGCAGTTCATGGGGTCGCAAAGAGTCAGACATGACTGAGCGACTGATCTGATCTGATCTGATCTGAGGAAAGCTTTCTTATCTCTCCATGCTATTCTTTGGAACTTTACGTTAAGATGCGTATCTCTCTCTTTTTCTCCTTTGCCTTTAACTTCTCTTTTTTTCTCAGCTATTTGTAAGGCCTCCTCAGACAACCATTTTACCTTTTGCATTTCTTTTTCTTTGGGACGGCCTTGATCATTGCCTCCTGTACTTTGTCACGAACCTCTGTCCATAGTTATTCAGGCATTGTCTATCGGATCTAATCTCTTGAATCTCTTTGTCACTTCCAGTGTATAATCGTAAGGGATTTTATTTAGGTCATACCTGAATGGTCTAGTGGTTTTCCTTACTTTCTTCAATTACAGTCTGAATTTGGCAATAAGGAGTTCATGGTCTAAGCCACAGTGAGCTCCTGGTCTTGTTTTTGCTGACTGTATAGAGCTTCTCCATCTTTGGCTGCAAAGAATATAATCGATCTGATTTCAGTGTTGACCATCTGGTGATGTCCATGTGTAGAATCTTTGCCTTTGTTGTTGGAAGAGGGTGTTTGCTATGACCAGTGTGTTCTCTTGGCAAAACTCTATTAGCCTTCACCCTGCTTCATTCCATATTCCAAGGCCAAATTTGCTTGTTACCCCAGGTGTTTCCTAGCTTCCTACTTTTCCAGTCCCCTATAATGAAAAGGACATCTTTTTTGGGTGTTATTTCTAAAAGGTCTTGTAGGTCCTCATAGAACCGTTCAACTTTAGCTTCTTTAGCATTATTGGTTGGGGCATAGACTTCGATTACTGTGATTTTGAATGGTTTGCCTTGGAAATGAGTAGAGATCATTCTGTCATTTTTGAGATTGTACCGAAATACCTAATTTCAGACTCTCTTGTTGCCTATGAGGGCTGCTCCATTTCTTCTAAGAGATTCTTGCCCACAGTATTAGATATAATGGTCATCTGATTTAATTTGTCCATTCTAGCCCATTGTAGTTCATTGATTCCTAAAATGTCGATGTTCACTCTTGCTATCCCATTTGACCGCTTCCAATTTACCTTGATTTATGGACCTAACACTCCAGGTTCCTATGCAATAATGCTCTTTATAGCATCTGACTTTACTTCCATCACCAGTCACATCCGCAACTGGGCATTGTTTGCACTTTGGTTCTGTCTCTTCATTCTTTCTGGAGCTATTTCTCCATTCTTCTCCAGTAGCATATGGCACACCTACCGACCTGGGGAGTTCATCTTTCAGTATTCTTTCTTTTTGCCTTTTTATACTGTTCATGGGTTTTCAAGGAAAGAATACTGAAGTGATTTGCCATTCCCTTCTCCAGTGACCACATTTTGTCACAACTCTCCACCATGACCCGTCCATCTTGGATGACCCTACACGGCATAGCTCATAGTTTCATTGAGTTAGACGAGGTTGTGGTCCATGTGATCAGTTTGGTTTTCTGTGATGGTGGTTTTCATTCTATCTGCCCTCTGATGAATAAGGATAAGAGGCTTATGGAAGCTTCCTGATGGGAGAGACTGTGAAGAAACTGAATCTTGTTCTGATGGACAGGGGCGTGATCAGTTCAGTTCTGTTCAGTCACTCAGTCATGTCTGACTCTTGTGATCCCATGGACCACAGCACACCAGGCTTCCCTGTCCATTGCTAATTTCTGGAGGCTGCTTAAACTCACGTCTATAGAGTTGGTGATGTCATCCAACCATCTTATCTTCTGTCTTCTCCTTCTTCTCCTGCCTTTAATCTTCCCCAGCATCAGGGTCTTTTCAATGAGTCAGGTCTTCACATCAGATGGCCAAATTTTTGGAGCTTCAGAATCAGTCCTTCCAATGAATATTCAGAACTGATTTTCTTTAGGATTGGCTGGTTGTATCTCCTTGCAGTCCAAGGAACTCCCAAGAGTCTTCTCCAACACCACAGTTCAAAAGCATCAATTCTTTGGCGCTCAACTTTCTTTATGGGCCACGCTCAGTAAATCTTCAGTCCAATTTTCTATTGATGGGCAGGGTTGTGTTCTGTCCCTGTTTTTGGCCTGAGGCCAAACTGTCAATCCATGCCTTCATAGGAGACTCTTGGACACTCACAGGCAAGTCTGGCTCAGTCTCGCACTGGCCTCCAAATTCAAATTACCTGGGGTTCTCAGTCCCTTTGCCAAGCCCCAGGTTGGAAAATCTGTTGTAGGTCCTAGAACTCTCTTAATAGTGTGAGAATTTCTTTGGTATAATTGTTCTGCAGTTTGTGGGTCATCTGCTCGGTGAGGCTAATGGCAAGCTCTTGCCAGAGGGCTTATGACCCAAATCTGCTGCAGACAGAGCCCCGTCTCAGCAGCATGCCACCGCTGACCTGTGCCTCTGCAGAAGACACTCAAAGGCAGGTCTGGCTCAGTCTCTGTGAGGCCTCTGGGTCCTGGTGTGCATTAGTTGTATTAGTGATGCATTAGTTGGATTCATTATCTATTCTGTAGTTGAGGACATTGGAAGAAAGTAAATTAGTTGAAAGGATGATCTGAAGCACTCTTTCAGGAGAACTCTTGATTCCTTTTTATCCCATCTATCAGACAAAACTCCAGTTTGGGCTCATATTTAGTCTATCGTCTCTTGGCTCATCATTAGTCTATAGTCTCTGACCAGAGTCCAACCCTCAATGTGAACTGATCAGTATAGGGTAGAGATTAACACCACAGGCTCTGAAGTCAGACCACTTAGGTTTAAATATTGACTCAAGCACTTGGTCATTAACAACTCTGGGAAAATTAAAATATCTGTGATAATTTCTTTGTCCATAAAATGGAGATATAATAATACATTTTTCACATTATTCTTGTGAAAATTAAGTGAAAATATAAATGTGAAGTGTTAAAATCAGTACTTGACATACAGCTAAGCACTCAGTTGATATGAACATGATTACACCCAGGTTGCTGATGCCACTGATAAAATTAACTGAAATATCACAAACTGTTGCAGAGCCAAGCATTCCAAATTCATTCGGATGGAATGATTCTTCTCATTTTACTTAACTTTGTCTAATTTTATAAGGATTAATCCAATAGCATCATGAAAAAAATATGTATTAGTCAGCTAGCCATGGATTTATATCCAGGCTCTCTCATTGTGCTGGATGTGTAAGTTTGAACAAAGTAACCTCCGTGTGTCCTACTTTATTCATCTGTAAAACTGAGTAGTAAAATTGAAGTCCTTGGATTGTCATTAAAGATTAAGTAAAACATATATAAAGTATCTGGCACAGATATTCTTAACAAATATAATGCCTTCAGTTTTAGTTAGATTTTTTGATATTCAACAAGTTAAAAATTTAATAAAGTGGTAAAAATTTGATAAAGCTTTATTTTAATAATAAAACTCTTCACAAGTTTGTGGAAAATGGCTTTCTATTAGTGTGAATCAGATTGGTAGTATTAGTGACTAGTGCCATAGTAACCATAGCCTAGCAACAAGAAAAAGAGATGAGAATACCTGTTGTGCCATCATGATGCTGCTACATTTACATTTTCACTCAGTAATAATCCATTCACTCAGTAATATTTCAAGATTTCTGCTAACTAGATCAAAGTGGTGGTTAGAATTAAGATAATACTGCTTTTTAGCCATAATTAATTGCTCTATTGTTTATAATCCTCTACTCCCCCTGATTTTATTTTAGTAAAAGTAGCTCTTCTCTACTATGTCTATATTGCTAGTGCTCAGCAGCCCCTTTCCAGAAACACCTGAATATTCTGTGTCACATTAAGAGTGCGGAGCTCTGGAGACAGGTAGCAATTTCTATAAATGTAAATATCAGGGCAGCAGGGGCCAAAGGTAACCAGAAAATCTATGAAGTCTTTTAATCAGCATGGGGAAAAGAATGTTGCTATCTAAAAATTATTAAGAGGCATAAAAGGCATGATTTTCCTGCTTGAAATATATCCATTTTCATACTTGTCACATATAGTTACATGGGCTCCAATATCTAACAAAGTCTTGGATCTCAGTCATTCATTTATTCACTCTCACCAGAATCTACTATTTTGCAGACTCTTAGCTGGACTTGTGTTAAAAGGAGATTGATAAAAATATTCAAATTATAATTCTGTCATTCTTTAACAAATTAAATAAAGTAAGAAGCATCATTTTTTTCAGTTGTAAAATAGCATGTATCATTATAAATATTCAAATAAACACATACAATGACTAATATTATTGTGTGCACCTATGAAAAGTACTCTTCTAAGCACCTTAAAAACTAACTCATGAATCCTTCTAAAGATTATGAGATGGGGTACTATTTATCCCTACTTTATAGAATTACAAATATTATAACTAGCCCCATTTTGTAGGTGAGAAAAGCAGAGGGCTTAGATAGCTTACCCAGAGTTACACATCTAGTAAAATAGTGAAAACAAGGTAGTAACCCAGGTGATCTGACCACAAGGCTCACATGTTTTTTCTTAGTCCATATAGACCTTAGAATATTGGAGTCACTCAACCGGTGGCCCTCATTCCTTAGTTTAATGCCCAGTGATCCATGGTTGATTATCTCTAGTTACACAGAAGCATTTAATTTTCAAACTGGAAAAAGCCTAGAGAAGACCCAGTCTTACTTTTTTGTTGTGCACATGCAGCAACTGAGACACCAACAAATGTGGTTTTCTCAAAGTCACAACATGGTGGCAGAACTATGGCCCCAATTCTGGCCTCCAGACACCCAGAATGCACTGCTTCCATTATATGATACCCAGCTGCTACACTCAATCATGCCCCTTGTTTTAATGCATAAAATTCAACAAAAGTCCTGAGTCCAGAACAGAGGATACAACATTTCCAATCTTATTTTGTCTGTATATTTATCCTCAAAAATGCATTCAGTGCTATATCTCAACTGCCAAGTTCAATGCTTTTGAGTGGTGCTGATTTCAACCTGGATCAAATTTAGTGACATTCTCTGCAAACCAAGAAAATAAATTATATCAAAGGGAATGACCACTGGATCCTTAACCACCACACAGCCTCCAAATACCCCTGTGTGTCAGACTTCTGAGCACACCATGAATTTGATTCATCCATGAATGGAAAACACATTCATCACAGTTGCCATTCTAAGGCTCTTAATTATACTACTGCTTTCTTGTTTTTGCTCATTGTGATTTGAGAAGATACTTTATTCTTCTCCCATTCTGCCTTTATAAGACCTTCACCTTCTGTGCAACTAACTCAAAACTGGAAATCCCTATGGTCTTTATTTGCCCTCCTCCTAGGATACCAATAAATTCTCAATATGTGTTTTAAAAATTAATATGATATGCAGATTGAGTGTAAAAATGTTTCTAAGCAAGTTTAAAATAAGCCTTAGTGATTCCATTAAATCTTCTTAACAACCCCATCAAGCCAAACCCCATGTTCTCAAAGAAGGTGATCTACAGTATCTTTCCCAAATATTTGATTTTTTAAGAAAATAATATAAAATAAAAAATTAGACAGTTACTTTAAGACCAAATTATTTAAGATAAACTAGCGCAGTTTCTTTGTGTAGCATTTAATACATGTGAATATTTTAACATAGATTAAGGAATCCAACTTTGGAGACTTGTTCTGCAAAGCATTGATTCACAAAAGAATTCTGTTTCCTGGCTCAAGAGGGATCTTTAAAAGTTTCAAGTTGGAAAGAAGTGATAATCTGGAGTTTGAATTCTGCTGTCTTGTGACTGTAACCAAAATCCTTGAACAGAACTGTCAAGAATCTATAGACATGTGAAGGGCTAAGAATCTTCATGGATTGTTCATGGTTTTTCTACAATGGATACATCCAATCAATGGATAAACTGAACCTTCCTTATCTAGGTTTTAGTATGTGAAATATTTTAAGTAGACTTTTATAGAAAGTTTTAATATGTGGAATATTTTAAATATACTTTTATAAAACGTCATCAGCAATTCACCCATGTAATTTTAGGTAGTAAGCGTAAACTTGGTTTTACCCAGTGAATATTTCAGAGTAAAATGTGAAGATGGACCCAAAGAAAAGTGATGATAACTGGAGGAAGATGTTGAACTCACTCTAAAATTTCTGGCTTTCCTTCCATGAGGATATGGAAGATTTTTTTTTCTAATTAGGAGCAAAAACATTGAAATGCTGTGTGTAAAAATGGAGAAAAGATGAAATAAAGAACATAAAAACTAGAGTGGAGAAGGCTGAGTATAGATCAGTTCAAGAAAAAATTTACTTGGCATTTATATTGCACCTGGCATAATCCTCTGTTAGGCATAGAGAATGTACAGTTACTGAGAGCAACAGAAATGTAAATAATAATGATCCAGTATGACTAGTACTATGATAAAAATGTATATAAAATGCTGAGGGAACACATAAAGAAAAGGACTCACTCTGCCATGATAGAACTCATGAGAAGAGGTAATATTTTAGATCCTCTTTAAAAACATATTTTTATTTTTAACAAGCCCTTTCATTACCATCCCTACTTTGAAATTCTATTTCTAGGGACTTTTAAACCTTTCAACAGTTTCCTTTGTTCCTAACTTTATTATTCTAAATACTACAATGTGTGTGTGCTTTTTAAAAAAAATTTCAATATTACAAATTAAAATATTTCTGTTCATACACATATTTTATTTTATATAGGTAAAACCCATTTTTATGACTCTAAATGTCTGAAAGATACTGAAGAATCCAATTGAAAACTGATGAAATTGCATTTCTTTTGTTTTCTTTTTTGGGGTTAATTTTTCATGGAAAATGCTTGTCTAGATTTTGCACTTTTGTTTGTTTTATACTTATCAAGTTATAAAATTCTTTGAAATATCCCTTAAGAACTGTAAAACATTTGTTAACATTATTTTCTAACTATTCTAATTCCTCAGATACACTACAAGATTTTTGTTGTTGTTATTGTTGTGTTTGTTGAGTTTGTCTGTTTTCTTATTGCCTATAATTCTCCCCAAATTCTCTCTCCTCCTGCTCCAGGGTAGATTTCCTACTGTATAGACAGCCATTCTGATCTTCCCTTTAACTTTGCCCTGAGACTCCTCTTCTTTGCTTCCTAATATTAATCTCCACGTGTAGTGAACATTTGTGATTCTTTTGGGTGCTACTATCTAAACCTTCCCTATGTAGGTGAAGTCATACACTTTTTGAGCCAGACTCTCATTATAGAAGTTGAAATTGGTGGATAAAGAAGTCTTTAGCCTCCTTTTCAACAAGGATATGATCACTTCAGATGGTTTCCTGAATCAGATCCACCTCTTCTGGACCTTGACTTGGAAGCTTTGACCCAAATAAACAGGAACCGGTTAGTTCAATCCAGTTGTGCCCATGGCAGCAATGACAGGAGTTGTGTGATAACTATTGCAAAATGTGTCTGTTGCTGAGTGCCTTGGCAGTACAGTCTGCAGTGTTTATATGCCCAACCAGCTGCAGCATTGCGTTGTCACAGATCAGCTTGGAGGACTGGTCATAGGCATTATTTTTCACTTGTGCTTACCTTTCGGAAACTTCTGTTAGTATAATGGTGAGTCACCTAATTTTCTTTCTGTCCATTTTTTTTTTTTTTTTTAAGGTTTGGGAGGTTCTACTTTCATAGATTTTTCTCAACTTCATCCTCCAACCTTTCTATGATTTCTTCTTTAACTTTCGGAAACTTCTGTTAGTATAATGGTGAGTCACCTAATTTTCTTTCTGTCCATTTTTTTTTTTTTTTTAAGGTTTGGGAGGTTCTATTTTCATAGATTTTTCTCAACTTCATCCTCCAACCTTTCTATGATTTCTTCTTTAACTTTCACCACTTTCATTTTTTATTTTCAAACCGTGCTTTTTTTGGTTTCCCATTGTTCCTTTAGATTAATACCTTGGTGTTGGTACCATGGTAATGGTTTGTGTATGTGATTTCTTCCCTTAACTCTCTAATAGTGTCTTATTTATAGTTTCTTTCATTTAAATTTTTTCTGCTCCCCTACACTGCAGGTGAGTGACCTTGTATCAGGGTCCATGGGTGGGATCAGCCATAGGGTCTGCAAGCTAGGTTCACAGACCCTGGCAGGCCTGGAGAGAGGGTCTGAAGTGAAGTCTGACAGTCACTGGACTCTCTTCCCTTCATAAGAGAACTTCTGGGCTGAGGGGTCTCTCTCTTGGTCCTATACTGCACAGGCTTGGAGGAATAGCGATGCAGATGAACTAAAACTGGGCTTCCTCCTCTCTCTAACATGTCTTTTCTCATTTCTGTGCTATTTTGAAATGCCACAATCTCTCATGTGGATTTTGGTGCTCTAGTGAAGGTATTTGCTCTATGAATGGTTGTCAAATTGGTTTCTTAAGGGCAATGAGGCCTGGACTATCCTATCCCACTATTTTACTGACATCACTAGCTGATCCTTTTCTATAGTTACCTTATTTAAGTATTTCATACCTTATCTTTCAGTTTTCTTCCCACTTTTCTCATCTTCAGATATCATATATCATTATTTATATAGAAAAATAAACAAAACATAAATGTGTGTATATACATGTATGCAGGGACTTCCCTGGTGGCTCAGATGATGAAGATTCTGCCTACAATGCAGGAGACCCGGGTTCAATCCCTGGGTCAGGAAGATCTTCTGAAGAAGGGAATGGCAACCCACTCCAGTATTCTTGCCTGGGAAACCCCATGGACAGAGGAGCCTGGTGGGCTACAGTCCATGGGGTCACAAAGAGACATGACTGGGTGACTAACACTTTCATTTTCATATATGTATGCATATATATATATATATATATATATATATATATTGTCTTTGTCATTGTCTTTGTACAAACCTTCAAAATATTGAGTTTCTAAGTGCTAATCTCTCTTTTCATTCGTATACTATCTAGATTTTCTGTTTAGTATCATCATCAGTAGCTATATGAAGTTAACTTTTTATTAAAGAAAGTTAAAAATAAAGTTCCTCAGCAACATTAGATATATTTTATGGACTCAACAGCCACCTGTAGCCAGTAACTACTGTATTAAACAGCAGAGATACACAACAATTTAAGCATTCAGATCAGATCAGTCGCTCAGTCGTGTCCGACTCTTCGCGACCCCATGAACCGCAGCACGCCAGGCCTCCCTATCCATCACCAGCTCTCGGAGGTCACTCAGACTCACATTCATCGAGTCAGTGATGCCATCCAGCCATCTCATCCTCTGTCGTCCCCTTCCCCTCCTGCCCTCAATCCCTCCCAGCATCAGAGTCTTCTCCAGTGAGTCAACTCTTCGCATGAGGTGGCCAAAATACTGGAGTTTCAGCTTTAGCATCATTCCTTCCAAAGAAATCCCAGGGCTGATCTCCTTGCAGTCCAAGGGACTCTCAAGAGTCTTCTCCAGCACCATAGTTCAAAAGAATCAATTCTTCGGCGCTCAGCCTTCTTCACAGTCCAGCTCTCACATCCATACATGACCACAGGAAAGACCATAGCCTTGACTAGGCAAACCTTTGTTGGCAAAGTAATGTCTCTGCTTTTGAATATGCTATCTAGGTTGGTCATAACTTTCCTTCCAAGGAGTAAGCCTCTTTTAATTTCATGGCTGCAGTCACCATCTGCAGTGATTTTGGAGCCCAGAAAAAGAAAGTCTGACACTGTTTCCACTGTTTCTCCATCTATTTCCCATGTAGTGATGGGACCAGATGCCATGATCTTCGTTTTCTGAATGTTGAGCTTTAAGCCAACCTTTTCACTCTCCACTTTCACTTTCATCAAGAGGCTTTTTAGTTGCTCTTCACTTTCTGCCATAAGGGTGGTATCATCTGCATATCTGAGGTTATTGATATTTCTCCCGGCAATCTTGATTCCAGCTTGTGTTTCCTCCAGTCCAGCATTTCTCATGATGTACTCTGCATATAAGTTAAATAAACAGGGTGACAATATGCAGCCTTGACGTACTCCTTTTCCTATTTGGAACCAGTCTGTTGTTCCATGACCAAGACAGAAGGTTTATTCAAAAGCACTGATCTAGATACATCAATCTCATTCACTCCTATTTAAATATCATATGCAGAAGATACCCAAATCTGCTTCCTCAGTTATGGCAGGTTGTATAGATAGTCAAGGCTATGGTTTTTCCTGTGGTCATATATGGATGTGAGAGTTGGACTGTGAAGAAGGCTGAGCACCGAAGAATTGATGCTTTTGAACTGTGGTGTTGGAGAAGACTCTTGAGAGTCCCTTGGACTTCAAGGAGATCCAACCAGTCCATTCTGAAGGCAATCAGCCCTGGGATTTCTTTGGAAGGAATGATGCTAAAGCTGAAACTCCAGTATTTTGGCCACCTCATGCCAAGAGTTGACTCATTGGAGAAGACTCTGATGCTGGGAGGGATTGGGGGCAAGAGGAGAAGGGGACGACAGAGGATGGGAAGGCTGGATGGCATCACTGACTAGATAGATGTGAGTCTCAGTGAACTCCGGGAGTTGGTGATGGACAGGGAGGCCTGGCATGCTGCGATTCATGGGGTCGCAAAGAGTCAGACGCAACTGAGCGACTGATCTGATCTGATAGGCAGGCTAATTCAACTCAGAATTCCATTTCCTTTCTGTCCTGTCTAGCTGTTTTAAAGGCTACAGAAGCAACATTTACTTTCCAAGCTCCGATTCAACTAAAGAAATGGAGAAGACAATATGCTTCAGTTTTGGCCAATGGGATAAAACTAGTGCACACTTCCCCCTTCCCTTTTTTTCCCTTGCTTTGTCAGTAGGTCAAGGCTGGAACTGCATCCACTATCTGGTATTCATGAAGAAAGATAATAAGTTACATAGATGCAGACCCTGAACCAGAGCTGAGACTTAGCTACTCACATCATTTTGTTAAATGAAAAATAAGCCACTCTTTAAGCACTGTAGTTTTGTTGTTCTGTTGTCTGAAGCCAAAGAACATTTCCAATACATATTCCAGCTAAATCTGCTATATAGTAATACATATTCTTCATTAAAAAAAAAAAAAAACTATTTCTCAATCTTACTACCTAAAAATATTTTCCTACACCACCTCAGTGATAATCAGTCATACAAGTGGCACTGTTTCTGTCCTCTGAAATGTAGGCTGCAAGACCTAATCTGTTTTCTCAATCTCTGTATATGCAATGTCTAGAATAATGTCTAGTAGTTAGTACTCAATAAATATATCTTTAATAAAATCTAAATAAGATGCATATTCTTAGGAGACAAAATAAATCCAGACATAAAGACCCTGAGGAACATAGACTGTGAAATTAACCTCAGATGAATAGCTCAGCTAAAACCACTTCAAAGAAAATGGAAATGTCTTGTCTCCTTTAGGCTGGGAGATGATGGTTGTACCTATGAAGGACACTGGTGAAACAGTCTTCTTCCATGCCTTTGTAAATTTCAGGAGATATGCTTTTGTTTTATTGTTTTAAATTTGTTTGACCTAACTGTATGGTAGAAATAATAGAGGCTGTTCTAAAAATGATAATGTCTAATAGAATCTCTGCCCTATAAATGCTCCAACTCTACCTGCCATAACATTTTGACTATGATTAAAACAGTAATTTTCCTCATTTCATAAGTATACTGACGTGTTGAGAATTTGTGCACTATTTATGTACAATAATATTTACAGCCCTTTAGAGGCTGTACCAATCCTGGGACGAATCATTGCCCAGAGAATGCAGTTTTATTAGTCTCATGACATCAAAATATGCATTGCAAATTGTTCTTTATGACTACAGTAAATTCACATCTTTCCTCAGAAGCTGAAATATTTTGAACATCAGTGCTGGAGAGATACACAGTTGAAAATGTTTGTCCTGTTGTACTCTGATTTATAGTAAATTATTATAGTTTTCCAGGTAGTCATAATTTTGCAGTTTGTATGATATAGTGAAACTATTTAGTTCTCTGTGATGGGGAACTGATCTATTGCCAAATGTTAGCTGTCACCTGAGTTTCCCAGTTTATCTGTCATTATTAGTCATCCTGTTTGTGTTGGCACATGGCTCAAAATCTAGTACACACAAAATTTTAAATTACTTCTTAGACAGTAACCTTATTGTGTATTGGTTTCAAATGTATTGTGTGTACCTTTTAATTTATCTACCTATCAAGATAAAAAGACATATAATTCAATGGAAATATAATTAATTCAGTACTTGCCATGAAAGATCCTCTAAAAAATGTTGCAACAGGAAGCCAAAATTTAATAATTTCTCTCTACCCACTTCCAGCAGAAGGAATTAGGTATAAAGGAACAAATAAAACTATGCTACAATGTAGAATTGTGTAGCCAAATAAATACAATAATTTATTTCTATTGTATTATAGTAATATATATGATTTCTCATCCATAAAAACTTTTTATGGTTTATTTTGAATGAAATTCAGGTGTATATATATATATCAGGTCAGATCAGATCAGTCGCTCAGTCGTGTCCGACTCTTTGCGACCCCATGAACCGCAGCACGCCAGGCCTCCCTGTCCATCACCAACTCCCGGAGGTCACCCAGACTCACATCCATTGAGTCAGTGATGCCATCCAGCCATCTGATCCTCTGTCGTCCTCTTCTCCTCCTACCCCCAATCCCTCCCAGCATCAGAGTCTTCTCCAATGAGTCAACTCTTCGCATGAGGTGGCCAAAATACTGGAGTTTCAGCTTTAGCATCATTCCTTCCAAAGAAATCCCAGGGCTGATCTCCTTCAGAATGGACTGGTTGGATCTCCTTGCAGTGCAAGGGACTCTCAAGAGTCTTCTCCAACACCACAGTTCAAAAGCATCAATTCTTCGGCATTCAGCCTTCTTCACAGTCCAACTCTCACATCCATACATGACCACAGGAAAGACCATAGCCTTGACTAGGTGAACCTTTGTTGGCAAAGTGATGTCTCTGCTTTTGAATATGCTATCTAGGTTGGTCATAACTTTCCTTCCAAGCAGTAAGCATCTTTTAATTTCATGGCTGCAGTCACCATCTGCAGTGATTTTGGAGCCCAGAAAAATAAATTCTGACACTGTTTCCACTGTTTCTCCATCTATTTCCCATGTAGTGATGGGACCAGATGCCATGATCTTCGTTTTCTGAATGTTGAGCTTTAAGCCAACCTTTTCACTCTCCACTTTCACTTTCATCAAGAGGCTTTTTAGTTCCTCTTCACTTTCTGCCATAAGGGTGGTATCATCTGCATATCTGAGGTTATTGATATTTCTCCCAGCAATCTTGATTCCAACTTGTGTTTCTTCCAGTCCAGCATTTCTTGTGATGTACTCTGCATATAAGTTAAATAAACATAGTGACAATATACAGCCTTGACGTACTCCTTTTCCTCTTTGGAACCAGTCTGTTGTTCCATGACCAGTTCTAACTGTTGCTTCCTCTCCTGCATACAGATTTCTCAAGAGGCAGATCAGGTGGTCTGGTATTCCCATCTCTTTCAGAATTTTCCACAAATACATATATATGTAATCTGTGTATGTATTAATGTGTATATCTATATACATACTTACATATAGATACAGATACATTTCCCAGATGGATATTACAGGTTTACCATCTGGGGATCATTTTTCAAAGGTTTCATGGGAGAAAAACTGTAAAAGTATTCCTTAAAAGATATAACACACAAAATCATAACAGAGAAATAATAGAGAAGGGTATAGCGCTTGTAGATAAACAGCTTTGGGTTTAAATATAACACCAGCCTTTTTTGGGTTGTGAGATTTGGGTACAACACTTGATCCCTGTGATGTTGTTTCTTTACCCTGCAAAACAGGAGATAATACTTGTCAAACAAAGCAGTAAATAGGTTAAATTGTGAGAAATGTATAACAAAGGTCATAGCATCGTCATTTTCAATAATTGGTAAAAGCAAAAATGGCTATTTACAGAGGAATATTGGGCAGAGATAAAAGGTTACAAAATATGAAATGTCATTTTATTCAGATGTGTTGATTCTAAAATTATGTGGAAAAGTATATATTTCATTGTATAAATAAAATTCAGATTATTGATCTAGTCCACTTGGGTTGTTTTCAGCTTTTTGCTATAGCAAATACTGGTGCTCTGAACATGAACTTCTGGTGCACATATCCTAGTGTTTTGCTAGGAGGGGAACTGCGTGGTCATTGGAAATGCATATCTTTGACTTCACAAGATAATGCTTAATTGATTTCAAAGTGGTTTAATGATTTGTATTTCTGTCACTAGTGTCTAAAGTTTGTATTTGTTTCTTAGTTTCACAAGTGTCTGGTTTTTGTCTTGTTTTTAATTTTGGCCAATCAGGAGGGTATAAAGTGCTATTATATTTGATTTTCATCTTTATTTTCTTCATTACTGTTACATAAAAGTATTTTATTTATTGAAAATCAAGGCTTTTCCTTCTGTGAAGAACACGGTGTATGACCTTTGGCTATTTTTCTATGAGGTTATTTTGCCCCTTTCTGAAAACTTACATATCAAAGATAGGTATATATCTAAATACAAATCCTTTGACAGTTCTATTTCTATAGGCTGAAAATTTGTGTCCCCCTTAATGTTCATATTTGAAACCTTATATCCAGTGTGACATTGATTGGTGATGGGCCTTTGGTAGCTAATTGGATAGCATGGGTGGAGCCCTCCTGAATGAGATTAGTGGCCTTATAAAGCAGACCCAGAGGGATCGCTCCTCCTTTCTGCCACAGTGAAAAGATAGTCATCTGTGAAGCAGGAAACATGCGGGCAGCAGCCACACCACTGAGTCTGTCAGTGCTTTCATCTTGGATTTTCCAGCCTCTTGAACTATGAGGGATACATTTTTATTGTTTTAAGTCATTTAGTCTATGGTGTTTTGTTATAGCAGCACAAATGGCCTGAGACACATATATTGCAAACATCTAACTAGAAAGTAAATTCTACAAGGGGGACACAAAAAGTTTTATTCACTGATGTGTCCATAGCCTCTAGCACAATGACTGGAACACAGAGTACTCAAGGAGAATTTGTTGAGTTAACAAACAGAATTTTACATTTATTGCATCCCTTCATGGGTTGCGCATTTGAAATCTTTTAATGAGAGAACATATGTATACCTGGGGCAGATTCATTTTGATATATGGCAAAACCAATACAATATTGTAAAGTTAAATAAAATTAAATTAAATTTAAAAAAAGAAAAAAAAATGAAATCTAATGAGAAATTCTTCATTAACCTGAGGTCATATAAATAGTTATATATATTCTCTTCAAAAAAGTTTACTTTTCCTCTTCACATAAGTTATTATTTTCTTTAATCTACCTAGAATTGAATCATGCACATGATAATTAATTGTCCAAGCATAATTAATTTATAAGCCTATCTTTCCCCAGTGTTTGGCAAAACAAAACTTTTTTATATATCAAGCTTTTATATAATGCTGAAAATATTCTTGTGTTCTGTACTAATTTATGTGGCTCTTTTCTCTTCCCATGCCAATTATTTCTAATTCTTAAGTAATATTTTAGTTACTTTAATTTTTTTATTTATTTTTGATACCATGCTGGATATATATCTTCCACTTTCTTCTTCATTTCCTTCAGAAGTGTTTGGTATTTCTAACATCATTCTTATTATATAATCCTTAAATAGCCCTCAAGTTTCTTTTAAAGAAAAACTTGGAGAGTGTTATTAGAATTTTATTGAAACTAATGATTCTGGATGTAAAGAAAAAAATGTCAGAATATTGAGTTGTTTTATCCAAGAGCAAAGTATATTTCCACACCTCTTTTGGTCTCTTCATAAATACCCTTCAATATTTGTTTTTCAATTTTGAGGTTCAGTCTTGTACTTCCTTCATTATGTATGTTGCTATGAATCTCACATTTTGTTACAATTTAGTAAATTGTATCATTTTACAAACTACAATTTGCATTTGTGGCTGCTGTGTAAAATTCCCATTGATTTTTATATATTGGTTATGTATCTAGTTACGTTGGCAAACATTCTTCTTTATTCTAATAACTTGCAGATTCTTTGAAGTGTTTATTTTAGATAATTTTATCTGCAGATATGCTTGTGTTTCTTGTTTCATGATCTGTAAACATTTAATTAAGTTTTTCCCTTATGCATACTCCAATGACAAGAATCTCAGTCCAACAGAAACCATTCATGAGCATCTTTATTTTAGTAACCAATTTTGCTGTAGGATTTTGTTAAATAATATCTAGAAGACTGAAGAAATCCTTTCTATTTTTATTGTTAATAACTAAGCATCTTGAATGAATGCTTACTAATATCAGTTAATTTTCTCTGCATTATGGAAAAAAATCTTTTTTCCCCCTCTTTCAATCAGTTAATGTGACAATCTTCATCATTAGGTTTTTCAGTGTTAAACCCACCTTGCTTGTCACAGATAAGCTTTACTTGCTCATGAGTTACGATCTCTTTTACATATTGCTGAATTTAGCTGGCTCATATTTTACTGAAGGTTTTACAAATTTATTCATGAGGTGATTTACTTCTAGCATTCCTCTTTTATACTACTGTGACAAAGTTTGTTTATCAAGATTATATTGGCTTCATAGATTTAATTGAAGAGAGTCCTTTTTTCTTATGCCTTAGGACATTTGTTTAAAATTGCAATGATCTGTTTTATTAATGTTTTGTCATATAGTCCTTTAAATCATAAAGCTTGGTGTTTCTCTTTGGAGAATATTTTGAACCTTTATAAGAAACTTAATTTCCCTGATAGAATTTTGGTTTTCTCCTCTTTAAAGAGCATTTCTAGAAATTTGTTGTGTGTGTGTGTGTGTGTGTGTATATATGTGTACACACATATACACACATATGACATGTATATGTGTGTATATGTTTCATATGTATGTATAAACACATATACTGATATATATAGTATGTAGTAGTATATAAATATGCAAAGTATTGGCACATGTCTCTTAAAAGTATGCTCTTATTTTTTTTTAAATTGTCATTTTCATTTTCTAATGTATTTTTATTTGAGCATTTCTGTATTTTATTCACTTTGTCTTGCCCAAAAGTGACATATTTAACTCTCTTTTATTTTTCATCTTTACTTTCATTTCTGTTCTTGCCACTGTTGTTTCCTACTTTTTTCATTCTGAAGTTGGTTATTGGCTCATTAATTTTTAGTAGTTTATTTCCTTAATATAACATTTAAGGCTATACGTTTATCTTTAATATTGTTTGTCTCATCTTTATGCTAAAATTTTAAAATAGTAATCAATTCTGTTCTAAGCATTTAAATTTTTATTATGATTCCTCTTATGAACAGAGCTTTCCAGGTGTCACTAGTGGTAAAGAATTTTTCTGCAAGTGCAGGAGACCCAGGTTCAATCCCTGGGTCAGGAAGATCCCCTGGAGTAGGGAATGGCTACCCACTCCTGTATTCTTGCCTGGGAAATCCCATGGACAGAGGAGCCTAGTGGGCTGCAGTCCATGGGGTCCAAAGAGTCGGACATGATTGAGCACAAGCTCTTATGAGCTACAGATAATTAGAAGTGTCTATGATAATGTTCAGATTGATTGTAGGGTAAAGGTATCCCATACTTGCTGATTTCTGATTTAACTACATATTGTTTCTTTAAAAAGTTGAATATATGTTCAAAATGTCTTGCTCTGTTGAGATTTTATGACTGGGAAGACAAAGTATTTTGTATATATATTATCATGTTTACTAAGAATGCATTTTCTCTAATTTGTTATTTATCATTCCATATATTTCCTTTAAATCAAATATGCTAATTGTGTTGTTAATTTTTTTTATAACTTCACTAGTGTTTCATCTGTTTTATCAATAACTAAATATTACATTGGATATGGTTTGCCTCCAGTATATACATATTAGTTTGTATATGCATATATCTATAAAATATTCATTATAAGTGTATGAGGCATATGCATATTATATATACTAGAAGTAGTATTTATAAATATGTAAATAAATTTACTTATTTGAGCCTATTTTATTAGGTTCATAAAAGGGAATACTTGTTTATTCATCCTGGCAATTGAATTTGCTATTTTTTCATATAAATTTATTAGTTCCTAGTGATGTTTCTTCTAAACAAGTATTATTTTACAACAATTTTAGATATCCAGAAAAATTGTGAAGATGATATGAGTTCCTATATTCTATACCTAGTTCTATTAAAATTTTGCACTAGTATAGTATATTTTTTTAATTAATGATCCAGACTTAGCATAGCATAGTATATTTTTTTAATTAATGATCCAGTATTTATATAATATTATCTGATTTTCATTCTTTATTCAGAATTCCTTGGAGTTTGCCTAATGTCTTTTTTCCCCTGTTCCAGGATTGCATCCAATATACTGTATCAGGCTACTCATAGCTGTGATATTCAGTTTTCCTTGTTTGTGATGACCTTGACAGATTTGAAGAATTCTTATCAGATATTTTGGGCCTATTGGAATTTGTTGATGCTTTCCTATAAAATGAATAGACTAGGGTTATGAGTGACTGGGATGAAGACCAGAAAGAGAAATCCTATTTTCATCATATCGTTATGGGTTTATTTGCTTTCAGTTCAGTTAGTCGCTCAGTCATGTCCAACTCTTTGTGACTCCATGAACCACAGCATGCCAGGCTTCCCTGTCCATCACCAACTCCTGAAGTCCACCTAAACCCATGTTCATTGAGTCGGTGATGCCATCCAACCATCCAGGCCACAGGACTGGAAAAGGTCAGTTTTCATTCCAATCCCAAAGAAAGGAAATGCCAAAGAATTCTCAAACTACCACATGATTGCACTTATCTCACATGCCAGTAAAGTAATGCTTAAAATTCTCCAAGCCAGTCTTCAGCAATACGTGAACTGTGAACTTCCAGATGTTCAAGTTGATTTTAGAAAAGGCAGACAAACCAGAGATCAAATTGCCAACATCCGATGGATCATTGAAAAAATAAGAGAGTTATCATGGGTCAGTTCAGTTCAGTCACTCAGTTGTGTCCAATTCTTTGTGCCCCATGAATCACAGCATGCCAGGCCTCCCTGTCCCTCACCAACTCCCAGAGTTCACCCACACTCACGTCCATCGAGTCAGTGATGCAGCATATCACTGTTGACCTTGGTTACCTGGATGAGGTGGTATTTATCAGTTTTTTCCATTTTAAATGTGCTTTCCTCTGCACTTTGCATCTGTTGCTGAGTCACTCAGTCATGTCCAACTCTTTGCAACCCCATGGATTGCAGCATACCAGGCTGCCCTGTCCTTTACCATCTCCTGGATCTTGCTCAAACTCATGTCCATTGAGTCACTGATGCCATCCAACAGTCTCATCTCCTGTTGACCCCTTCTCTTCCTGCCTCTATCCTTCCCAGCCTCAGGGTCTTTTCCAATGAGTCAGCTCTTCTCTTCCGGTGGCCAAAGTATTGGAGTTTCAGCATCAGCCCTTCCACTGAATATTCAGGGCTGATTTCCTTTAGGATTGACCATTTTGATCTCCTGTAGCCAAAGGGACTCTCAAGAGTCTTCTCCAACACCACAGTTTAAAAGTATCAATTCTTCTGCACTCTGCCTTCTTTATGGTTCAACTCTCACATCCATACATGACTACTGGAAAAACCATAGCTTTGACTAGATGGACCTTTGTCTGCAAAGTAATGTCTCTGCTTTTTAATATACTGTCCAGGTTGGTCATGGCTTTTCTTCCAAGAAGCAAGCATCTATTAATTTCATGGCTACAGTCACCATCTGCAGTGATTTTGCAGCCCAAGAAAACAAAGCCTGTCACTGTTTGCATTGTTTTCCCATCTATTTGCCATGAAGTGATGGGACCAGGTGTCATGATCTTAATTTATTGAATGTTGAGTTTTTAGCCAGCTTTTTCACTCTTCTCTTTCACCTTCATCAAGAGACTCTTTAGTTCCTCCTTACTTTCTGTCATAAGAGTGGTGTCATCTGCATATCTGAGGTTATTGATATTTCTCCCGGCAATCTTGATTCAAATTTGTGCATCATCCAGCCCTTTCCATAGTGTCCTCTTTGAAAGGAAATCATTTTGTGCATCCAGAGGATATACACTCCACCTTTTGAAGGGAAAAGTATCTACATATATTATTTGGAAGATAAACAGATTTGTGCCTATTCTCTCACTTCTTTAATTACTCATATGTTTATATTAGTATGAACTCTGGATATTTATTTTATACTTTGGGATATAATTCAATACTGCTTTACTAGAAATATTTGCTCAATTTTTTTTTTCAAACTTGACTTTTGGAAGCTCTTTCAGTTATCTACTGTGTCTTTTGGACATACCTCTATCATTGTGGATATTTTTGTTTCATTAAATTTATTTTTGAATGCTTCCCTACTTTATTGCATTTGAAAATTTCCCTGGCTCATATATATTTTTTTGCCCCAGTCCTAATATCAGACTTTTTCCCTAGCATCCCTCTTTCTTTTTATTGAATAATGATATTAGATGTCAGGATCTTTACTTCTCAGTGTCTCTGCTTTAGTCCTCTGAACTGAAAGAACAAAGGACTCCATGTTTATACTAACCAGTGAATATATATACCTATACATATTTCTGCTTCCCAGGTAGCTCAGTGGTAAAGAATCTGCCTGCCAATGCAGGAGATGTGGGTTTGATCTCTGGGTCAGGAAGATCCCTTGGAGGAGGAAATGGCAACCCACTCCAGTATTCTTGCCTGGGAAATCCCAAGAACAGAAGAGCCTGGCAAATAATAGTCCATGGGGTTGCTAAAGTGTTGGACCTGACTTGGGTAACAAATCTATATTTCTATATATAGCTAAATGTGAGTTTATACCAGTGTTTCTAATCTACTACCATGTTGATCACTGTATCCTCTTCCTTTGTTTATTTTAACATCCTACTCCAACAATAAGAATCCTGACTCAGTCATGAATTATCCACTTACCTAATTGTCCAAGCCAAGGATACATGAATAGTAATATTAAAATAGTTAATTCACACCTCCAACCTCATACAGTTTTATCTATGCACAATTTCTTATTCTGCTGTCATAGACTTTACACATTGCCCAGTCTGCTTAGTTCAGCATTTCTTCCCAGCCCCTTCTGTGAGATGCTAAATATATTTGTAATACAATTTGATGATTTGTCATAGTCTGCTCTCCATGCTTGTATCCACTAACCTCCTAAATTATCCTTATAAAATTGCATAACTAAAGGTTCACACTTTAGTAAGTTTTGTGAATTTTTTAAAATATATAGTGTGATATATCCACCGTTATATCATATGTAATAGTTTCACTGCCCTAAAAATCCCCTGTGCACCTCCTATTCATTTCAGTCCAAAGGGGAGAAGTGTGCAGGTGAGTGATTGCAATGACTACAAATGAAATTTAAGTCTGTTTCTAGGTTCTCACACATATTTTGAATTTTATATATTTTTAACTTTTTAAATATTTTAAATTTTGTTATTTTATATTCTATGTCTGATCATTTAATGCCTGTAGTCTTTGGTGATCTAAAATAGCTATTTGCTGTTACTACTCACTCCTATTCAGAATAGTTTATTTCATCATGAATAAAATAATTATTATTATTTTGTATTGTTAGAGTTAACTTGTTTTATCTGTGGGGTCCTGAGGAGCCAGAGTTGCAGATCCTTTCCTCCTGAGAATTCTGCATTTATTTGCTTTGCCAGTAGATGCTACATGGCTGGAACTATTTTAATATAATGAATATGTTGGAGATTTCCCAGACTCCACGGGCTGTACATGTTTGAATTCCATATCTGATTAGACCAGGTCAGTGATTGCAGTTCTCCACAGGTGATACTTACTATATCATGTGCTATTCACTGCTCTCATTTTGTTAAGATTCCTTTTGGAGGGAACACTTGGGCTTTTTCTTATTGTTCATCAAAAATAAATGATTTTAGAGTTTTGGGGGGAGATTTTTTGTCATTTACTTAGGATCAAATTATACTAAATTAGGGGAGATAGATACCTAGAATATTTTTAATGACATATTTCCAGAAGATATCACATTAGTTCAGTTTTAGTCATGTGGATGCTAATGAAGGCATGGAACATTTAAGCTGGCTTATCTAGCAGGCATAACAAAATAAAAATCAGTCTGAAGTTCCAATTTTGAGAGTAATAAGCACATAGATGAGAATTGGAGCTATACAGTTCAAAGTGATCACTCCAAGGACAATCAGACTACAGGAAAGTGTAGAGGCTATTCAGTGTCACATATGCTATGCTATGCTAAGTCACTTCAGTCATGTCCGACTCTGTGTGACCCCATAGACGGCAGCCCACCAGGTTTCCCCATCCCTGGGATTCTCCAGGCAAGAACACTGGAGTGGGTTGCCATTTCCTTCTCCAATGCATGAAAGTGAAAAGAGAAAGTGAAGTCGCTCAGTCATGTCCGACTCTTAGCGACCCCATGGACTGCAGCCTACCAGGCTCCCCCGTCCGTGGGATTTTCCAGGCAAGAGTACTGGAGTGGGGTGCCATTGCCTTCTCCGAGTGTCACATATACAACTAAATATATGTGCTCAGTGAAGTGGGGACATAAAGTTTGTTTATCCTTTTCCCCAAGGTGAACAAATCTTTTTTGTGTTTTTGTTTAATTTTTATTAAATGACAACAAATCTCTATCAAAATATATGTCAGTTACCAATGCTTATTTCCAAAAAGACATGTTGTGATAATAGTCCTCAAACTGTCATAAAACTATGTACATCTGTTAAGTTTTGTATGACTTTTAACATGACTTCTAAGAAAATATTAATTTTAATGTTGAAAAAGACCAGTGTTGTCTTCCATATTAAGTTCTTTGATCCCTTTGAACCATTTCCAGTCTTATTTATTTTTCTACTAGCTTTCCCTTTACCAGAGTGCTTCATGCATTCATTTGTCTTTGGACATTTGGGATTGTTCTTACATATTTATCTGAGTATTACATATTTATCTGAGTTCTTACATATTTATCTGACCCATCCTACAGATGTAAACCCTCAATATCCTCTCAGGTAGTGAGTTTCCACATTCCCTTTGCTTACTTGCATTATATTTTACATGAATAAATTCTACTTCTGTTTGTATGTTTCCCGCTCTGTGAATTTATTCTCCAATGGCCAGGACAGTATATAGAATGATATTAAGCAATAAATACTTGGAGATTGGAATGAATGAATGGATATATATATATATATATTTTATATATGATTAAACTTTGATCATACCACTTAAGCTTAGTGCTAAAGAAGCTCAGGATAAAATCAAGGCAGTTAATATTGGGTTGAACTATACAAAGTGAGTGACATCAAGCACTTTGTGGCCAGAAAGTGTCAGTGTCTGAACACCCAATGTGATTCCAGTGACAATAGATATATTTAGGAGGTCTTGTCTCAAAGGGCTGAATTAGGGACTGCTTTCAGAAAAGTAACCATGGAAAGGACTAATGTCCTGAAACTGGGAAAACAGACTATGTGCTAACACTTGGAGCTGTGAGTAGCAATGTTTGTTGGCAATTTAGGTAGACACAGTTTATCTGACTATTGAGTATTTTTAAAGGGCTCTGTTTTCTTACTAGTTTGAGTTGCATTTCATCTAAAATGTTCCACATAGTGCCTGACATAACCTTACTGTCATAGTTTCCCCAGTGGTATAATAAGAACTTCTCCCAAAGGAGAAAGAACTTAATATTCAGTTATAGTAAATACTTCCTGAGCTTTAATGAATGAATCCAGATGATAAGAGCATTTTGAAATGGAAAAAATGTATTTATTGCTTTGTATGAGTCACTATAATGCTCACACCAGTAGAACAGATATTTGAATAAAAGTAAAGCGTGGTTTTTAACTTATTAACAGACCAGGACTGATTGAGAGATGCTGTTACCCTGCACAATCCTACCCTGGGAAACATATCTAACATTCACTTAATTCTCTACACCACAAGGTGGTTCTAAAAATCGTTTTTATCTACTAGAAAATAAATCTTAGACAGTTCGGTAGCATACCCTAGGATACACAGCTTGCAAGTAACTTAAATTAGAATCAATCATGTGTATTTCTTCCAAAGCCCATGATTATTTCTGCAAATGTTGACAGTCCAGTTGCCGCTGAGAGATAAAGGTGGGAACTAAGAGGTCAATGCACTGAGTGATCAGAAGTCCTCTAGACACCTTTTGAGAGCCTAGTTATACCACTAAAGAAAGGATGTTAAAACATTTCCAAAAGATTATAGACTGTTTTGTAGAAAGAAATTGTCCCTGGCTCAAATATATTATAATGATGTCACTTCTTCCAGCATTTGAAATCCTTTTTATTATTTTTTTTTTTGAGAAAAGATTTCATTGTTTTAGAAACCACTAGAGCACTATCCTGAAACCAAGTGATTTGTTTAACACTTTTAGACATCCAGAAGAAGCATGGAGATGTTAAAAGTGTCCAGTGAGGAGATCGTGGCCCTCAAATCTGGCCTTAAAGCATTAGGCATGAAAAAAACCAGCCTGATAAATGGTAAAACAGGCTACTTATGTTATGAAGACAGCCTGGGTCTTGAAAAGTTTGTAGAGCCAAGAATATGCAAGAGAAGCCTTCACATTGTTTACAGAAGTAAATCATCAAATGAGAAAAACAATCATAGACCATAAGCATTAAAAATGGTAACCCTGGAGACCAAATGGGAAAGGATTCATGTGTCATCTCTGCAGAATCAGATCATATCTGACAAGTGGAAGATAGATGTCTTAAACTTTCATTCATCCATAGATATCTGACTTCCGTTTCTGTCTCCTAAGCCAGATCTGTAGCCTGGTCTCCAGATAGCTCATGCAGAATTAAAAAAAAAAAAAAAAAACTGTTTTATCTACTCTGTTGACAGTTGTAAGCTGTTCTTTCACCATGTTTTATGAATTTTCCTTCTGCCATTGCTGTCCATGATCATTGGAATCAGAATACTAAAGTTCTATGTGGTATGTGAGCTATGGCAAGTTCCTTCTTTTATGTCATCTATCGAATGGAGATCATGGCAGATACTGTGCCCAACATGTAATGCATGCTTGATAAATATTTTTGAATGGTTTCGAGAAATCACTTATGAACGTATCCATTCAAAAATATTTATCAGGCATGTATCACATGTTGGGCACGGTATTTGTCTTGATCTCTATATGATAGCCAAAATGGGTCAAATTAAATGTAAAATCTTTTGCACAGCAAAAGAAACCATAAGCAAAACAAAAAGACAGCCCTCAGAATAAAGTATTTGCAAATGAAGCAAATGGTAACAGATTAATCCCCAAAATGTACAAACAGCTCATGCAGCGCAATATTAAAAAACAAAATTAAAAAATGGACTTCAAATTTAAATAGCCATTTCTCCAAAAAATGCAAAAAGCACATCAAAAGATGTTCAACATCTCTAATTATTAGAGAAATGCAAATCAAAATTGCAGTGAGAAATCACCTCACACTGGTCAAAATGGCCATCATCAAAAAATCTGCAAACAATGAATACTGGAGAACTCTCCAGTAGAAAAAAGGGAACCCTCCTATACTCCGGTTGGAATGTAAATTGGTACAACCACTATGAAGAACAATATGGAGGTTCCTTAAAATACTAAAAATAAGACTACCAAGTTACCCAGCAATCCCACTCCTGGGCATAAACCCACATAAAACTGTAATTCAAAAAGACACATACACCTCAGTGTTCACTGCAGCACTATTTACAACAGTCAGGACATGGAAGCAACCTAATATCCATCAACAGAGGAATGGATAAAGAAGAGGTAGTACATATATACAGTGGAATATTGTTGTTGTTCAGTTGCCAAGTCTTGTCCAACTCTCTGCAACCCCATGAACTGCAGCACATCAGGTTTTCCTGTCCTTAACTATCTCCCTGAGTTTGCTCAAAATCATGTGCATTGAGTCAGTGATGCCATCCAGCCATCTTATCTGTAGCCCCCTTCTCCTCTTGCCCTCAGTCTTTTCCAGCTTCAGGGTCTTTTCCAGTGAATCGGCTCTTCAAATCTGGTGGCCAAAGTATTGGAGCTGCAGCTTCAGGGTCAGTCCTATCAATGAATATTCAGGGTTGATATCCTTTAGGAGTGACTACTGGTTTGATCTCTTTGCAGTCCAAGGGACTCTCAAGGGTCTTCTCCAGCATCAGTTTGAAAGCATCGATTCTTTGGCATTCAGCCTTGTTTATGGTTCAACTCTGCACATCCATACATGACTACTGGAAAAACCATAGCCTTGACTATACAGACCTTTGTTGGTAAAATGATGTCTTTGCTTTTTAATATGCTGTCTACATTTGTCATAACTTTCTTCCAAGCAGCAAACATCTTTTAATTTCATGGTTGCAGTAACCATCCACAGTGATTGTATAGCCCAAGAAAATAAAATCTGTTAATATTTCCATTTTTCTCCTGTCTATTTGCCATGAAGTGATAGTGTACCAGATGCCATGATCACAGTTTTTTGAATGTTTGAATATTACTTGGCCGCAAAAAGAATGAAATAATTCCATTTGCAGCAATGTGGATGAACCTAAAGATTGTCATACTGAGTTAAGTAAGTCAGACACAGAAAGATAAATATCATATGATATTGTTTATATGTGGAATATTAGAAGAGGTGTAAATGAACTTATTTATGGAACAAACATAGAGTCACAGAAGTAGAAAACAAACATATGGTTACCAGGGGTTGTGGGGCAGGGATAAATTGGGCGATTGGTATTGATATACACACTATTATGTATAAAATCACAGAGAAGGCAATGGCACCCCACTCCAGTACTCTTGCCTGTAAAATCCCACGGACGGAGGAGCCTGGTGGGCTGCTGTCCATGGGGTCGCTAAGAGTCAGATACGACTGAGCGACTTCACTTTCACTTTTCACTTTCATGCATTGGAGAAGGAAATGGCAACCCACTCCAGTGTTCTTGCCTGGAGAATCTCAGGGATGGGCGAGCCTGGTGGGCTGCCGTCTGTGGAGTCGCACAGAGTCGGACAAGACTGAAGCGACTTAGCAGCAGCAGCAGCATATATAAAATAAATAACCAATAAGAACCTGCTGTAAAGCCCAGAGAACTCTACTCAATATTCCGTAATGGGCTATATGGGAAAAGAATCTTTTTTAAAAAAAAAAAAAAGAGTGGACATATTAATATGTATAATTTATTCAATACAAGGAGACACAAGAGATGTGGATTTGATCCCTGGGTCAGGAAGGTCTCCTGGAGGAGGAAATGGCAACCCACTCCAGTATTCTTGCCTGGAGTATCCTATGGACAGAGGAGCCTGGCAGAACCAGAGGAGTCCTTAGGGTCACGAAGAGTCTCACATGACTGAGCACACACATAGCTTATTCACTTTAATGTTCATCTGAAACACACACAACATTGTAAATAAACTATACTCCAATAAAATTTTTAAAAAGTATAAAGTGAGTAATACAATGTCTTGTGCTTATTAAGTGCTCAAAATGATTGTTAGTGTTAATAGTTTAAATATAGTAATGCAGTAAGAGAAACGACATTATGACAAAACTGCCTCATTCAGTAGTTTTAAAAATGATAAAAAGATGAAGACATAGTTTTGCATATAAAAAACAAGAAAGTTACATCAACATCTGATTTTGCATCCCAAATAGGCTGTTCTTTCCTCTGTAATTTTTATAAATAATGACTGTAGCCACATACTCTAACTCTCTCATACATCAGGGAAACTTGCAGTTCAAAGAAAAGTAGGAAATGGATAGTCAGGTATAGTATCCTTCATATAGCCCAAGAAGCAATGGGGATCCTAAGACACTGAGTAATGTTCCTCATGATACATTGCCAGTTAGAGTTTTCTCCTAAATACCTAAAGCCTGGTACAGCTTACTGGTGCAAAAGCTTGTATTGTTGATAAGATTTTTCAACTTTCAAATATCCCAATCCAGTGAAACTGCCATTAATTCGATGGTCTTAAAATCAACTGAGGATATCTCTGGCCTATGCTTTGATGAATACAGCATGCAGCATTTTCAAAGTGATTCTTCCCCTTGATTATGTTTTTGGAGATTATTTTGGATATATAACTCCATTCTTTCAAAGAGAGGGAGCTTGCATTATGCAGTTGACTGAAAAGAAATGATTTTAAATTGCCACATAACAAGCAATTTAAAAGGAGTATTTTGAATACAATGAGCTTTTCAATAAGGGCTCGGTGATACAGAATGAAAAGAGAAGCCGTAATTGATTATATATAGGATAAAGACAAATCAGGTATGAAAAACATCTGATGTTCTTGAAAGAATCATCTTATTTTAAAAATATTATTTGGTTAATGTTTTTAATATGAAAGTCACTCAAATATATGTAATTAAGTGATCTACATAAACAACCCTAAGGGGCACTATGTTAATATTTTTATTGTTTCTCCCACCAGCTCCCACCACCAAACCTGTAATATGTATTTTTCCTGGATTTGTTAAGAAAACAAAGTATAGTTTAATGACTAGAGTCTTATATTTAATATATGGGGGAAAAAAAAGGATTCTGGACGGAGATAATCTGAATTTGTGCCCCAGAATCGCCATTGTCTCTCTCTCTTCTTTTTTTTTTGTTATAGGTTACAGTAAACCTATAACATTCTAGATAGCATATTGAAAAGCAGACACATCACTTGGCCAACAAAGGTTCGCCTAGTCAAGGCTATGGTCTTTCCTGTGGTCATGTATAGATGTGAGAGCTGGACTGTGAAGAAGGCTGAGCTTGAAGAATTGATGCTTTTGAACTGTGGTGTTGGACAAGACTCTTGAGAGTCCCTTGGACTGCAAGGAGAACCAACCAGTCCATTCTGAAGGAGATCAGCCCTGGGATTTCTTTGGAAGGAATGATGCTAAAGCTGAGACTCCAGTATTTTGGCCACCTCATGCGAAGAGTTGACTCATTGGAGAAGACTCTGATGCTGGGAGGGATTGAGGGCAGGAGGAGAAGGGGACGACAGAGGATGAGATGGCTGGATGGCATCACTGACTCGATGAATGTGAGTCTGAGTGACCTCCGAGAGCTAGTGATGGATAGGGAGGCCTGGCGTGCTGCAGTTCATGGGGTCGCGAAGAGTCGGACACAACTGAGCAACTGATCTGATCTGATCTAATAACATTGTTTTGGGTA
Source organism: Tragelaphus eurycerus (assembly GCA_935064755.1). Taxonomy (NCBI): domain Eukaryota; kingdom Metazoa; phylum Chordata; class Mammalia; order Artiodactyla; family Bovidae; genus Tragelaphus; species Tragelaphus eurycerus. The sequence continues at coordinate 13,678,271 of CAKXYN010000043.1, forward strand.
TACTGTATAATGATTTGATATTTGTATATATTGCAAAATGATCACCACAACAAGTTATTGTTAGAAAGTGAAAAGTAAAACAGAAGTGGGGGAGGAGAATTAATTTGGAAGCATTTTGTATTGAAGAGCTTTGGACATTTTGGTGACATATAAAATGGAAAACTTAAAATTTATCTGTGCAGCGTAAATTGTGAGCACTAAAATTGAACAAAGGGAAGTCATGATCAGATTTGCATTTTAATTCCTGGGCACTTGGGAGAGACTAAGCAGGCAGCAGAATTCAGGAGACAGAGACGGTTGGCATCCTCCAGATGACTGAAGCCAGTGGCTTCAGTATGGTAGTGGTGATGGAGATGGAGAAAAAACTTGGGAGTTATTAAGATGTCATTTAATATTAAGATAAAGTGTTATAGATGAGGACGTTACTGTCACTGCTTCAGTAACAAAGGTAAACAAAAGGGACAGGAATGGCCTGTCTGCAAATTGCTACTTTAGAAGGCTGGGCAGGGATGGTATTATGCTGCTGCTAAGTCACTTCAGTTGTGTCTGACTCTGTGCGACCCCATAGACAGCAGCCCACCAGGCTCCCCCATCCCTGGGACTCTCCAGGCAAGAACACTGGAGTGGGTTGCCATTTCCTTCTCCAATGCATGAAAGTGAAAAGAGAAAGTGAAATTGCTCAGTCATGTCCGACCCTCAGCGACCCCATGGATAGCAGCCCACCAGGCTCCTCTGCCCATGGGATTTTCCAGGCAAGAGTACCAGAGTGAGGTGTGGATGGTGTTATAAAAGAAGGCAAAATAGGAGAGGGAGAATCAATTATTCAAAATATGTAGTTACACATGCAGAAACCTCCCTTTAAAATAGTTTATACACATACACAAATAAGATAATTCATTGGAAATGTACTGGAGTCTTTCACAAAACCAAAGGAAAAGCTATGGGAAACATGATATCTCAAGATACTTCAAAGATTAGAACTGGAGATTCAGACACTGTCATCTCAACTTGATTCCTTCTTTATTTGCTCCTATTGAAATTTTTTTAAAAATATGATTAAAAGCATAGGTCCTGGAACTTCAGGTCCAGATATACTTCCTTCCATGATTCAATGGGGCAAGGAATTTTCCTCTCCCAGTTTGTAGGTGAACCAGCCTTGCTCATATGCCTGTTCTTTGAACACATTTCTGAAACTAAAGATAATTATGAATAGTGAGTGCTGTATGGGTTGAATGGCCCATACCTCTAGTGGGGTTGAGGGGCCTGTGGTCCAGAGGGAGTAAGTGCTAGACAGACAAAACAGATTGTCAACTGCAAGGTTTGTGAAATAGAGATCATGAATTCTGATTGAGAAATGCTGAGACTAAAGGAGTAGTGAGATAACTGAGTAGAATTGTGCAATGGTAGTGGAATCAGGAGGAAGTAAATGTTGGCCTTGCACTCAGGGAAAAAACTGACATAAGATGTAGTCCCCTGGATGCACTAATAATATCCTTGATGATTTCTGTGTAGCAGACCGCTTGACACAACTTTGCATTAAGAACATGGATCTCTGTGTTAGATGTTAAAAAGGTTATATGAGGGAATGAATGCAGGCAATTGAGAAGAATTAGAAGGCCATCAGTGGTGGTTTTTAGTAAGCAGTGTCCTGATTTAGCAAATTCATTATCTTCAAAGCATCTCATTATGAGTCCTATCCCCAAATGGAAAGGTGCATGCAGATAACTTCTGAAACCTGCTTGCAGGAAATCTGTATTGTTTCCACGTCCATGAAGCAAGGAACAGCAGACCTGTTCTTTGTGAAGATGTACTAAATTTTGCTTGAAATTTGACAAGTTATTCCACTGATTTTCAGGACCCTCAATTCATCATCTGTGACAGATATCTTTTACTCTTTATTTTATCCCTATATTTTTTAGTTGAGCTCTAGATCAGATCAGTTGCTCAGTCGTGTCTGACTCTCTGCCACCCCATGAATCGCAGCACGCCAGGCCTCCGTGTCCATCACCAAATCCCGGAGTTAACCCAGACTCACATCCATAGAGTCAGTGTTGCCATCCAGCCATATCATCGTCTGTCATCCCCTTCTCTACTTGCCCCCAATCCCTCCCAGCATCAGAGTCTTTTCCAATGAGTCAACACTTCACATGAGGTGGCCAAAATACTGGAGTTTCAGCATTAGCATCATACCCTCCAAAGAAATCCCAGGGCTGTTCTCCTTCAGAATGGACTGGTTGGATATCCTTGCAGTCCAAGGGACTCTCAAGAGTCTTCTCCAACACCACAGCTCAAAAGCATCAATTCTTCAAGCTCAGCCTTCTTCACAGTCCAACTCTCACATCCATACATGACCACAGGAAAAACCATAGCCTTGACTAGACGAACCTTTGTTGGCAAAGTAATGTCTCTGCTTTTGAATATGCTATCTAGATTGGTCATAATTTTCCTTCCAAGGAGTAAGCGTCTTTTAATTTTATGGCTGCAGTTACCATATGCAGTGATTTTGGAGCCCAGAAAAATAAAGTCTGACACTGTTTCCACTGTTTCCCCGTCTATTTCACATTAAGTGATGGGACCAGGTGCCATGATTTTCATTTTCTGAATGTTGAGCTTTAAGCCAACTTTTTCACTCTCCACTGTCACTTTCATCAAGAGGCTTTTTAGTTCCTCTTCACTTTCTGCCATAAGGGTGGTGTCATCTGCATATCTAAGGTTATTGATATGTCTCCCAGCAATCTTGATTCCAGCTTGTATTTCTTCCAGTCCAGCATTTCTCATGATGTACTCTGCATATAAGTTAAATAAACAGGGTGACAATATACAGCCTTGCCGAACTCCTTTTCCTATTTGGAACCAGTCTGTTGTTCCATGTCCAGTTCTAACTGCTCTAGATCAGATCAGATCAGATCAGATCAGTCGCTCAGTCGTGTCCGACTCTTTGCGACCCCATGAACTGCAGCACGCCAGGCCTCTCTGTCCATCAGCAACTCCCGGAGGTCACTCAGACTCATATCCATCGAGTCAGTGATGCCATCCAGCCGTCTCATCCTCTGTCATCCCCTTCTCCTCCTGCCCTCAATCCCTCCCAGCACCAGAGTCTTCTCCAATGAGTCAACTCTTCGCATGAGGTGGCCAAAATACTGGAGTTTCAGCTTTAGCATCATTCCTTCCAAAGTAATCCCAGAGCTGATCTCCTTCAGAATGGACTGGTTGGATCTCCTTGCAGTCCAAGGGACTCTCAAGAGTCTTGTCCAACACCACAGTTCAAAAGCATCAATTCTTCAGCGCTCAGCCTTCTTCACAGTCCAGCTCTCACATCCATACATGACCACAGGAAAGACCATAGCCTTGACTAGGCGAACCTTTGTTGGCAAAGTAATATCTCTGCTTTTGAATATGCTATCTAGGTTGGTCATAACTTTCCTTCCAAGGACTAAGTGTCTTTTAATTTCATGGCTGCAGTCACCATCTGCAGTGAATTTGGAGCCCAGAAAAATAAAGTCTGACACTGTTTCCACTGTTTCTCCATCTATTTCCCATGTAGTGATGGGACCAGATGCCATGATCTTCGTTTTCTGAATGCTGAGCTTTAAGCCAACCTTTTCACTCTCCACTTTCACTTTCATCAGGAGGCTTTTTAGCCCCTCTTCACTTGCTGCCATAAGGGTGGTGTCATCTGCATATCTGAGGTTATTGATATTTCTCCCAGCAATCTTGATTCCAACTTCTGTTTCTTCCAGTCCAGCGTTTCTCATGACGTACTCTGCATATAAGTTAAATAAACAGGGTGACAATATGCAGCCTTGACGTACTCCTTTTCCTATTTGGAACCAGTCTGTTGTTCCATGATCAGTTCTAACTGTTGCTTCCTGACCTGCATACAGATTTCTCAAGAGACAGATCAGGTGGTCTGGTATTCCCATCTCTTTCAGAATTTTCCACAGTTTATTGTGATCTACACAGTCAAAGGCTTTGGCTTAGTCAAGAAAGCAGAAATAGATGTTTTTCTGAAACTCTCTTGCTTTTTTCCATGATCCAGCGGATGTTGGCAATTTGATCTCTGGTTCCTCTGCCTTTTCTAAAACCAGCTTGAACATCAGGAAGTTCACAGTTCACATATTTCTGAAGCCTGGCTTGGAGAATTTTGAGCATTACTTTACTAGCGTGTGAGATGAGTGCAATTGTGTGGTAGTTTGAGCATTCTTTGGCATTGCCTTTCTTTGGGATTGGGATGAAAACTGACCTTTCCCAATCTTGTGGCCACTGCTGAGTTTTCCAAATTTGCTGGCATATTGAGTGCAGCACTTTCACAGCAGCATCTTTCAGGAGTTGGAATAGCTCCACTGGAATGCCATCACCTCCACTAGCTTTGTTCGTAGTGATGCTTCTAAGGCCCACTTGACTTCACATTCCAGGATGTCTGGCTCTAGGTCAGTGATCACACCATCATGATTGTCTGGGTCGTGAAGCTCTTTTTTGTACAGTTCTTCTGTGTATTCTTGCCACCTCTTCTTAATATCTTCTGCTTCTGTTAAGTCCATACCATTTCTGTCCTTTATCGAGCCCATCTTTGCAGGAAATGTTCCTTTGGCTAGACCAGACTGTAAATTCACTGTCTCCCACATTACTAATAATGTTATTTCTACACAGTTGCTAATCTTTCAATGGTGTTGTTTGAATACTAGGGTCGTAGAATTTTTAACTATCATTGAATTCTTTCATGACATTCTGCTGTCTAGTCAAAAGATTTGAAAGCAAAGCAATATTGGACTAGAGGACTTGTTAACTAATTCTCTCTGTTTTGTGAATAAAGTGTCTCCTTTTATGATAGATGTTGTGTGGGAAACATCCCATAAATATATTAGAAAATTAATAACTTGCCCTATGTGAAAATCTTTGTGGTACTCTTTCAGCCTGCTAACCAAATTCTAGCCAGTTTCCTATCGTAGACAGGTATCTTGGTACTCAGAACACAGGAAAAATTACTATAGTGATCTTTTTATGTACTTTTGTATTTTCCATACATCAGTCTGCTGAAGACTCTGGAGACCAGCACACACTAGATCATCTTGAAAATGCAGCACATATTTGAGGAAAGACTTTGCATCAAAATAATGGAACAACACAAAGAAGGAATGTAGGAAAGCGAGAGATAGCCTCAATCAAAGAATTACTCAGACATGAGGCAAGAGATAAAGAATGAGACCCATATCTTAAAAGAGGTAGGAAATTTAGAATGAACTCAGAATTTTTAAGCCTTTTGTAAAAGCAGTTATAGAGTATAGCTAACCCAAATCACAATAAATTAAATATCTTATTAATACCATTCTAAAACTATATGAAATGAATAATACTAATTAGATTTCCTATACTGTTGTCTTTTCAAAATGTTTTTTATTCAGTATTCATGGATTCATTTATAGGCTTCATATGTTTGAAGCAAAATCTCCTGAGATGTAATGTTAAAAATGATAACAGTAACATCCTAAAGAAAATAAAGGAGATGGTGATAGTTTCTGAAGCACCATTATTGGAAAACAACTGACTTCTTTCTAGGCATGGAAAACTCAGCAATAATTTTCCAAACTAAAAAGTAAAAATTATTTTACCTAAACTGATACATATTCTTATTTCTTTGCAGACCTAAATATCTATCCCATGGTTAATACCACATTTATAATTAACTTGAAAGTAATAAAAATGTATGCTCGTGTGAAGGAGATACCATTTTATGACAGAAGAGTTCATTTAAAGCCTCCAGATACTACATGACTCTCTCTAAACTCATTAAAAAATTAATAAATCATGTTGTCATTCCCAATCATAATAATTATATGATATAACAAAAAGTCTTCTTTAAATTCTGAGAAAATTAATATTTTATGTCTTAATTCATACTCTGTTAAATTTTGTTCTTTACTAAAGTTCTGGTTTGTAAGTGTATTTACTTAAATTGAAGATAACTTTTTGGTGTTGGATTTTTACCAAAAGAGAAAAGATTTAAAGAGGACAGTGCAGGATATTCCAATGTTAAAATTATATTATATTTCAAAGAGCTCTGTAATTCTAAAAAATTATAGTAAAACTTTTAGTATTTGAATATTGATGTTTCAAGATAAACTTATTTTTTAATTGAAGTATATTTGATTTATGTTGTGTTAGAGTCAAGTGTGTAGCAGAGCAAAATAAGTTTTATATACACATACTTTTAATATCAATAAAAATGTATACTTTTCAGATTCTTATATTTTATTACAAAATTCTGACTATAATTCCTAGTGCTATATAGTCAGTCAGTCTTTGTTGTTTTTTTTTATATATAGTAGTATGTATATGTTAATCCCAAATTCCTAATTTATCCCTCCCTTCGCTTTCCCCTTGGTAACCATAAGTTTGTTTTCTATGTCTATAAGTCTGTTTCTATTTTGTAAATAAGTTCATTTGTATCAATTTTTTTTATTCCATGTAAAAGTGATATATGATACTTGTCTTTTGATCTATTTCACTTAGTATAATAATCTCTAGGTCCATCCATATTGCTGCAAGTGGTACTTTTTATGGTCAAGTAATATTTCACTGCTTATATCTCCTTTATCTCCTTTAACCATTTTAATCTCCTTTATCCATTCATCTGTTGATGGAAATTTAGGTTACTTCCACATCTTGACTATTTTAAATAGTTCCACTGTGAATATTGAGGTGCATGTATATTATTTTAACCCCTGTCCCATCCAGGCCAGCACGTAACACTAAGCAGAGTTCCACGTGCTATACTATAGGTTTTTGTTGGTTATTCATTTTAAATATAGCAGTGTGTACATGATCTTCTGAAAGTCTTTTAACTCTCCCTTGCCCCCCAATAACCATGAGTTCATCTTCTGAGTCTCTTTCTGTTTTGTAAGCAAGTTCATTTGTATCATTTCTTTTTAGATTCCAGATATAAAGGATGTCATTTATTTCTGCTTCTCTGTCTGACTTCCTTCTTTCAGTATGATACTGTCTTGATCCACCCATGTTGCTGCAAATGGCCTTATTTCATTCTTTTTAATGGCTGACTAATATTCCATTGCATATATGTGCCACATCTTCTTTATCTACTTCTCTGTTGATGGACATTTAGGTTGTTTCCATGTTGGCTGTTGTAAACAGTGCTGCAAAGAATGTTGGCATGCATGTATCTTCCAGGACATGTTTGTTTTTTTTTTTTTTCTTGGATATACACCCAGGAGTGTAATTGCAGGATGATATGTTAGCTTTATTTTTAGTTTTTTTAAAGGACCTACATACTGACTCAAATGTGTTTCTTTTTATAGCTGAGTAATATCCCATTGTGTATACATACCACAACGTCCTTATTTATTCTGCCAATGTGCGTCCAGGTTGCTTCAATATCCTAGCTGCTGTAAATAGTGCTTCAATAAACATTGGTGTACATATGTCTCTTTGTTTTGTTTATTGTTTCCTTTGCTGTGCAAAATCTTTTCAGTTTAAGTAGGTCCCATTTGGTTATTTTTTTCTTTTATCTCCATTATCCTGGAAAATGGATTGAAAAAGATGTTGCTCTGATTTTTGTCACAGTGGTCTGGCTATGTTTTCCTCTAATAGTTTTATAGTGTCCAATCTAACATTTAGGTATTTAATCCATGTTGAACTTATTTTTGTGTATGGAGTTAAATGATCTAATTTCATTTTTTTACATGTGGCTATGCAGTTTTCCCAGCACCATTTGTTGAATAGACTGTCTTTCCAACATCGTGTAGTCTTGCCTCCTTTGTAGTAAATGCACTTATTTCCAGGTTTTCTGTCCTGTTCCATTTATTTATATTTCTATTTTTGTGCCAGTACCATATTGCTTTGATGACTGTAGCTTTTTCATGTAATCTGAAGTCAGGGAGCCTGATTCCTCCAGCTCCATTTTTCTTCTTCAAGATTCCTTTGGGTCTTCATGTCTTCTGTGTCACCATCCAGATTTTGAGATTTTTTTGTTGTAGCTCTGTGGAAAATTTTATTGGTAATTTTATAGGGATTGCATTGAATTTGTAGACTGCCTTGGGTTGGGCAGCATGCCATTTTGACAATATTGAATTTTCCAATCCACAAACAGGAGAAGGCAATGGCACCCCACTCCAGTATTCTTGCCTGGAAAATCCCATGGATGGAGTAGCCTGGTAGGCTGCAGTCCATGGGGTCGCTAAGAGTCAGAGATGACTGAGCAACTTCACTTTCACTTTTCACTTTCATGCATTGGAGAAGGAAATGGCAACCCACTCCAGTATTCTTGCCTGGAGAATCCCAGGGACAGGGGAGCCTGGTGGGCTGCCATCTATGGGGTCACACAGAGTCGGACACGACTGAAGTGACTTAGCAGCAGCAGCAATCCACAAACATGGTATGTTTTTCAAACTATTTACATCTTCTTTGGTTTCTTTCATCAGCATTTTATAGTTTTCAGAATATAGGTCTTTTGTCTTCTTCAGTAGGTTTATTCTTGGTAGGTTTATTTTGGATGCAATGGTAAGTGTAATTGCTTCTTGAATTTGTCTTTCTGGTCTTTCATTGTTAGTGTATAGAAATGCAACAGATTTCTCTGTATTAACTTTGCAACCTGCAACTTTACCAAATTCATTGAGATCTAGTAGTTTTCTGGTAGCATCTTTAGGATCTTTTGTGCATAGTATCATGTCATCTGGAAACAGTGACAGTTTAACTTTTTTTTTTTTTTAATCTCAGTTTTATTTATTTACTTATTTTACTTTATAATATTGTATTGGTTTTGCCATACATTGACATGAATCCACCATGGGTGTACATGTATTCCCCATCCTGAACCCCCCTCCCACCTGCCACCCTCCCCATCCCTCTGAGTCATCCCAGTGCACCAGCCCCAAGCATCCTGTATCCTGCATCAAACATGGACTGGCAATTAGTTTCACATGTGATTATTTACATATTTCAATGCCATTCTCCCAAATCATCCCACCCTTGCCCTTTCCCACAGAGTCCAAAAGATTGTTATATACATCTGTGTCTCTTTTGCTGTCTCACATACAGCGTTATCATTACCGTCTTTCTAAATTCCATATATATGCGTTAGTATACTGTATTGGTGGTTTTCTTTCTGGCTTACTTCACTCTGTATAATAGGCTCCAGTTTCATCCACCTCATTAGAACTGATTCAAATGTATTCTTTTTAATGGCCGAGTAATATTCCATTGTGTATATGTACCACAGCTTTCTTATCAGTTCATCTGCTGATGGACATCTAGGTTGCTTCCATGTCCTGGCTATTATAAACAGAGCTGTGATGAATATTGGGGTACACGTGTCTCTTTCAATTCTGGTTTCCTCAGTGTGTATGCCCAGCAGTGGGATTGCTGGGTCGTATGGCAGTTCTATTCCCAGTTTTTTAAGGAATCTCCACACTGTTCTCCATAGTGGCTGTACTAGTTTGCATTCCCACCAACAGTGTAAGGGGGTTCCCTTTTCTCCACAGCCTCTCCAGCATTTATTGCTTGTATAGCAATAAACTTTTGGATAGCAGCCATTCTGACTGGCATGAAATGGTACCTCATAGTGGTTTTGATTTGCATTTCTCTGATAATGAGTGATTTTGAGCATCTTTCCATGTGTTTGTTAGCCATCTATATGTCTTCTTTGGAGAAATGTCTGTTTAGTTCTTTGGTCCACTTTTTGATTGGGTTGTTTATTTTTCTGGAATTGAGCTGCAGGAGTTGCTCGTATATTTTTGATGTTAATTCTTTGTTCATTGCTTCATTTTCTGTTATTTTCTCCAATTCTGAAGGCTATCTTTTCACCTTGCTTATAGTTTCCTTTGTTGTGCAGAAGCTTTAAATTTTAATTAGGTCCCATTTGTTTATTTTTGCTTTTATTTCCAATATTCTGGGAGGTGGGTTATAGAGGATCCTACTGTGGTTTATGTCATAGAATGCTTTGCCTATGTTCTCCTCTAGGAGTTTTATAGTTTCTGGTCTTACGTTTAGATCTTTAATCTATTTTGAGTTTATCTTTGTGTATGGTGTTAGAAAGTGTTCTAGTTTGATTAATTTACAGGTGTTTGACCAGCACCACTTGTTAAAGAGATTGTCTTTTCTCCATTGTATATTCTTGCCTCCTTTGTCAAAGATAAGGTGTCCATAGGTGTGTGGTTTTATCTCTGGGCTTTCTATTTTGTTCCATTGATCTGTCTTTGTGCCAGTACCATACTGTCTTGATGATTGTGGCTTTGTAGTAGAGCCTGAAGTCAGGTTGATTCCTCTTTTCCAATTTGGATTTCCTTTACTTCTTTTTCTTCTCTGATTGCAGTAGCTAGGACTTCCAAACCTATTTTGAATAAAAATGGTGAAAGTGGACATCCTTGTCTTATTCCTGATCTTAGATTGAATGCTCTTATACTTTCACCATTGAGTACGATGCTAGCTGTGGGTTGTCATATATGGCCTTTATTATATTGAGGCATGTGTCCTCTATGACCACTATCTGGAGAGTTTTTATCATAAGTGGGAACTGAATTTCATCACAAGCCTTTTCTGCATCTATTGAGATGATCAGATGGTTTTTATTCTTCAGTTTGTTGATATGATGTGTCACATTGATTGATTTGTGAATGCTGAAAAATCCTTGCATCCCTGGGATAAATCCCACTTGATCATGGTGTATGATTTTTTTAATGATTGGTTACAAATTGCTCGTATTTTGTGGAGGATTTTTGCATCTAAGTGTCATCAGTGATATTGGACTGTAATTTTCTTTCTTTTTTTTTTTTGTGGTATATTTATCTGGTTTTGGTATCAGGGTGGTCTCATAAAATGAGTTGGAAATTTTTCTTCCTCTGTGACTTTTTAGAATAATTTCAGAAGGATAGGTGTTAACTTACTGTAAATGTTTGATAAGATTCACCCTTGAAGCCATCAGGTCCCAGACTTTTGTTTGTTGGGAGGTTTTTAATCCCAGTTTCATTTTCAGTGCTTGTGATTGGTCTGTTTGTATTTTCTATGTCTCCCTTGTTCAGTCTAGGGAAACTGTACCTTTCTAAGAAGTTGTCCATTTCTTCCAGATTGTCCATTTTATTGGCATAGAGTTGTTCACAGTACTCATAATTCTTGGTATTTCTGTGGACTCAGTTGTCTCCTTTTTCATTTCCAATTTAACTGATTTGAATCCTCTCACATTTTTTCTTGACGAGTCTGCCTCATGGTTTATCAGTCTTGTTTATCTTTTCAAAGAACCAGCTTTTAGTTTAATTGATCTTTGCTATTTTCTTTGTCTCTATTTCATTTCTTTCTGCTCTGATCTTTATGGTTTCCTTCCTTGTACTACCTTTAGGTGTTGTTTGTTCTTCTTTCTCTAGTTGTTTTTGGTGTAAGTTTAGGTTGTTTGAGATTTTTCTTGTTTCTTGACATAAGATTGTATTGCTATAAACTTCCCCGTTAGAACTGCTTTGCTGCATCCTAAAAGTTTTGGACCATTGTGCTTTAATTTTCATTTGTCTTGAGGTATTTTTTAAATTTCATCTTTGATTTCTTCAGTGATCCAATGGTTGTTTAGTAGCATATTGTTTTCAACACATGTTTGTGTTTCTTAGTTGTTTGTTTGTTTGTTTGTTTGTTTGTTTTGGATCGTATCATTGTGATCATAAAAGATATTTGCTATTATTTTGATTTTCTAAAATTTACCAAGGCTTGTCTTCTCACCCAGCATGTGGTCAGTCCTGGAGAATATTCCATGTGCACTTGAGAAAAATATGGAGTCTGCTGCTTTAAAATGGAATACTGTATAAATATCAATTAAGTTCAACTCATCTAAATTGTCATTTAAGGCCCATGTTTCCTTAATTGGTTTTCTGTCTGGATGATCTATTGATGAAATGGAGTAGTGTCCTTCTTTGTCTCTGTTTTAAAGTCTACTTTGTCTGTTATGAATATTCCTGCTCCAACTTTCTTGTGATTTCCATTTGCGTGAAATACCTTCTCCCATCCCCTTACTTTCAGTCTGTAAGTGTCGGTAGATATGAAGTGGGTCTCCTGTAGACAACATATATATGGGTCTTATTTTTGTATCAATGCAGCCAGCTTATGTCTTTTGGTTGGTGCATTTAATCCATTTACATTTAAGGTAATTATCAATATGTCTGATCCTATTATCATTTTGTTAATAGTTTTGGGTTTATTTTTTGTCAGATCTTTTCCTTCTCTTGTATTTCCCGCCTAGAGAACTTCTTTTAGTATTTGTTGTAAAGCTGGTTTGGTGACGCTGGATTCTCTTAACTTTTGCTTGTCTGGAAAGCTTTTGATTTCACTATCACATCTGAAAGAGAGTCTTGCTGGGTAGAGTATTCTTGGTTGTAGCTTCTTCACTTTCATCACTTAGAATATATCATGCCATTCTCCTCTGGCCTGTAGAGTTTCTGTTGAGAAATCATCTGATAGCCAGTTGGGAGTTCCTTTATATATTATTTTATTTTTTTCCCTTGTTGCTTTTAATAATTTCTCTTTGTCTTTAATTTTTGTCAGTTTGACTACCGTGTGTCTCAGTGTGTTCCTCCTGCCTGGCACCCTGTGTGCTTGTTGGATATGGTTGAATGTTTCCTTTTCCATGATAAGGATGTTTCAGCTATTATATCTTCAAATATTGTCTCAAGTCCTCTCTCTCTCTTCTTCTGGGACACCTATAATGTGAATATCGTGCATTTAATGTTGTTCCACAGGTCTGTTAGGCTGTCTTCATTTCTTTTCATTCTTTTTTTCCTATATTCTGTTTTGTAGCATTCATTTCCACCATTATGCCTTCCAGGTCACTTATCTGTTCTTCTACCTCAGTTATTCTGATACTGATTCCTTCTACTGTCCTGTTCATCTCTCTTTGTTTGTTCTTTAGTTCTTCTAGGTCCTAGGTAAACACTTCTTGCATGTTCTCAACCTTCACCTCCATTCTTTTTTCAAGATCCTGAATCTTCAGTATCATTATTCTGAACTGTTTTTCTGGGAAGTTGCCAATCTTCACTTCATTTAGTTCTTTTTCTGTGGTTTTATCTTGTTCCTTGATCTGGGACATAATCCTATTTCTTTTCATTTTGGATAGCTTTCTGTGATTGTGGTATTAGTTCTGGAGGATGATGGGATTGTAATTTTATTTCTTCTGTCTGCCCTCTGGTAGATAAGAATAAGAGGCTTGTGCTAGCTTCCTGATGGGAGGGGCTGGCTGTGGGAAAACCTGGGTCTTGCTCTGGTGGGCAGGGCTGTGCTCAGTAAAACATTAATCCAATTTTCTGCTTATGGGTGGGGCTGTGCTCTCTTCCTGTCAGTTGTTTGGCCTGGTATTCGAAATGCAGTACTTGGGTGCAATCTCAAAAATAACAGAGTGATCTCTGTTCATTTCCAAGGCAAATCATTCAAAATCAGAGTAATCCAAGTCTATGCCCCAACCATTAATGGTGAAGAAGCTGAAGTTGAAAGGTTCTATGAAGACCTACAAGACCTTCTAAAACTAACACCAAAAAGAGATGTCCTTTCATCACAGGGGACTGGAATGCAAAAGTAGAAATCAAGAGATACCTGGAGTAACAGGTAAGTTTGGCCTTGGAGTACAAAATGAAGCAGGGCAAATGTGAACAGAGTTTTGCCAGGAGAACACACTGGTCATAGCAAACACCCTCTTCCAACAATACAATGTGTAGGGATGACTCTACACATGGTCTTCACCAGATGGTCGGTATTGAAATTCGATGGATTATATTCTTTGTAGCTGAAGATGGAGATGCTATATACAGTCATCAAAAAGAATGCCAGGAGCTGACTGTGGCTCACATCATGAATTCCTTATTGTAAAATTCAGACTAAAATTGAATAAATTAGGAAAAACCATTATATCATTCAGTTATGACCTAAATTAAATCCCTTAAGATTATACAGTGAAAGTGACAAATAGATTCAAGGAATTAGATCTGATAGACAGAGTGCCTAAAGAACTATGGACTGAGATTTGTGACATTGTACAAGAGGCAGAGATCAAGACCATCCCCCCAAAAAAAAGAAATGCCAAAAGGCAAAGTGGCCATCTGAGGAGGCCTTACAAATAGCTGAAAAAAGACAAAGCACTAAAGGCAAAGGAGAAAAGGAAAGATATACCCATCTGAATGCATAGTTCCAAAGAATAGTAAGGGGAGATAAGCAAGCCTTCCTCAGTGATCAATGCAAAGCAGAGGAAAACAATAGAATGGGAAAGACTAGAGATCTCTTCAAGAAAATTACAGATACCAAGGGAACATTTCATGTAAAGATGGGTACAGTAAAGGACAGAAATGGTATGGACCTAGTAGATACAGAAGAGATTAAGAGGTGGAAAGAATACACAGAAAAACTACACAGAAAAGCTCTTAATGACCCAGATAATCATGATGATGTGATCACTCACCTAGAGCCATATATCCTGGAGTCCAAAGTCAAGTGGGCATTAGGATCACTATGAACAAAGCTAATGGAGGTGATGGAATTCCAGTTGAGCTATTTCAAATCCTGAAAGATGATGCTGTGAAAGTGCTACACTCAATATGCCAGCAGATTTGGAAAACTCAGCAGTGGCCACAGTACTTGAAAGGTCAGTTTTCATTCCAATTTGGAAGAAAGGCAATGCCAAAGAATGTTCAAACTGCCACACCATTGCATTCGTCTCACACTCAAGCAAAGTAATGCTCAAAACAATACATGAACTGAGAATTCCAGATGTTTAAGCTGAATTTAGAAAAGGTAAAGGAACAAGAGATCAAATTGCCAACATCCACTGAATCATAGAAAAAGCAAGAGAGCTCCAAAAAAAATCTATTTCTGCTTTATTGACTACGTCAAAGCCTTTGACTGTATAGATCACAACAAACTGTGGAAAATTCTTAGAGACTCTGAAATACCAGATCACCTTACCTGCCTTCTGAGAAATCTGTATGCAGGTCAAGAAGCAACAGTTATAACTAGGCATGGAACAAGGGACTGGTTCCATATGGGAAAGGAGTTCATCAGGTCTTTATATTGTCACCCTGTTTATTTAAATTCTATGCAGAACACCTGATGCTAAATGCCAGGCTAACTGAAGCACAAACTGGAATCAAGTTTGTGGGAGAAATAGCAGTAACCTCAGATAATCAGATGATACCACCCTTATGGCAGAAAGTGAAGAGGAACTAAAGAGCCTCTTGATGAAATAAGAGAGTGGAAAAATTGGCTTAAAATTCAACATTCAGAAGACTAAGATCATGGCACCCAGTCCCATCACTTCATGGGAAATAGATGGGGAAACAATGGAAACAGAGAATTTATTTGGGGGGGCTCCAAAATCATTGCAGATGGTGACTGCAGCCATGAAATTAAAAAGATGCTTGTTCCTTGGAAGAAAAGCTATGACCAACCTAGACAGCATTAGAGATACTGTTTTGCTGACAAAGGTCCATCTAGTCAAAGCTATGGCTTTTCCTGTAATCATGTATGGATGTGATCAGATCAGATCAGATCAGATCAGTCGCTCAGTCGTGTCCGACTCTTTGCGACCCCATGAACCGCAGCACGCCAGGCCTCCCTGTCCATCACCAGCTCCCGGAGGTCACTCAGACTCGCATCCATCGAGTCAGTGATGCCATCCAGCCATCTCATCCTCTGTCGTCCCCTTCTCCTCCTGCCCTCAATTCCTCCCAGCATCAGAGTCTTCTCCAATGAGTCAACACTTCGCATGAGGTGGCCAAAGTACTGGAGTTTCAGCTTTAGCATCATTCCTTCCAAAGAAATTCCAGGATTGATCTCCTTCAGAATGGACTGGTTGGATCTCCTTGCAGTCCAAGGGACTCTCAAGAGTCTTCTCCAACACCACAGTTCAAAAGCATCAATTCTTCCGTGCTCAGCCTTCTTCACAGTCCAGCTCTCACATCCATACATGACCACAGGAAAGACCATAGCCTTGACTAGGCGAACCTTTGTTGGTAAAGTAATGTCTCTGCTTTTGAATATGCTATCTAGGTTGGTCATAACTTTCCTTCCAAGGAGCAAGCGTCTTTTAATTTCATGGCTGCAGTCACCATCTGCAGTGATTTTGGAGCCCAGAAAAATAAAGTCTGACACTGTTTCCACTGTTTCCCCATCTATTTCCCATGCAGTGATGGGACCAGATGCCATGATCTTCGTTTTCTGAATGTTGAGCTTTAAGCCAACTTTTTCACTCTCCACTTTCACTTTCATCAAGAGGCTTTTTAGCCCCTCTTCACTTTCTGCCATAAGAGTGGTGTCATCTGCATATCTGAGGTTATTGATATTTCTCCCGGCAATCTTGATTCCAACTTGTGTTTCTTCCAGTCCAGCATTTCTCATGATGTACTCTGCATAGAAGTTAAATAAACATGGTGACAATATGCAGCCTTGACGTACTCCTTTTCCTATTTGGAACCAGTCTGTTGTTCCATGACCAGTTCTAACTGTTGCTTCCTGACCTGCATACAGATTTCTTAAGAGGCAGATCAGGTGGTCTGGTATTCCCATCTCTTTCAGAATTTTCCACAGTTTATTGTGATCCACACAGTCAAAGGCTTTGGCATAGTCAAGAAAGCAGAAATAGATGTTTTTCTGGAACTCTCTTGCTTTTTCCATGATCCAGCGGATGTTGGCAATTTGATCTCTGGTTCCTCTGCCTTTTCTAAAACCAGCTTGAACATCAGGAAGTTCACAGTTCACATATTGCTGAAGCCTGGCTTGGAGAATTTTGAGCATTACTTTACTAGCGTGTGAGATGAGTGCAATTGTGCGGTAGTTTGAGCACTCCTTGGCATTGCCTTTCTTTGGGATTGGGATGAAAACTGACCTTTTCCAATCTTGTGGCCCCTGCTGAGTTTTCCAAATTTGCTGGCATATTGAGTGTAGCACTTTCACAGCATCATCATTCAGGACTTGGAATAGCTCCACTGGAATTCCATCAGCTCCACTAGCTTTGTTTGTAGTGATGCTTTCTAAGGCCCATTTGACTTCACATTCCAAGATGTCTGGCTCTAGGTCAGTGATCACATCATCATGATTATCTGGGTCTTGAAGCTCTTTTTTGTACATTTCTTCTGTGTATTCTTGTCGGACTATAAAGAAAGGTGAACACCAAAGTATTGATGCTTTTGAACTGTGGTGTTGGAGAAGACTCTTGAGAGTCCCTTGGACTGCAAGGAGATCAAACCAGTCAATCATAAAGCAAATCAGTCCTGAATATTCATTGGAATGACTGATGCTGAAGCTCCAATACTTCGACCACCTGATGAGAAGAACTGACTCATTGGAAAAGACCCTGTTGCTGGGAAAGATTGAAGGAAGGAGGAGAAGGGGATGACAGAGGATGAAATTATTGGATGGCATCACTGACTTGATGGACATGAGTTTGAGTAAGTTCTAGGATTTGGTCATGGACAAGGAAGCCTGGTGTGCTGTAGTTCATCAGGTCACAGAGTCAGACACGACTGAGAGACTGAACTGAACTGACTGAGGGTTGTCTTTTTGTTTATGGTTTCCATTCCCTGGTGGCTCAGACAGTAAAGCATGTACCCGCAATGCGGGAGACCCTGTTTTGATCCCTGGGTCAGGAAGATCCCCTGGAGAAGGAAGTGGCAACCCACTCCAGTACTCTTGCCTAGAAAATTTCATGGATGGAGGAGCCTGGTGGGCTACAGTCCATGGGGTCTCAAAGAGTTGGACACGACTGAGCAACTTCACTTTCACTTTGTTGTGAAAATTTTTAATTAAGTCCATTTTTTAAAATTTTATTTTTATTTTCATTACTCTAGAAGACAAATCATAAATAATACTGCTATGATTTACATCAAAGAATGTTCTCCCTATATTTCCAAACATTTTATGGTATTAGGTCTTACATTTTGGTCTTTAATACATTTTGAGTTTATTTTTGTATTTGGTGTTAGAGAATATTATAGTTTCATTCTTTTACATGTAGCTGTTCAGTTTTACAAGCATCATTTATTTAAAAGCATCTTTTCTCTGTTGTATGTTCCTGACTTCTTTGTTGTAGATTAGTTAGCCATAAGTGCATGGATTTCTTTCTTTGTTTTCTGTTCTGTTTCCTTGATCTGTGTCTGTTTTAGTAATACCATACTGTTTTGATTACTGTAGATTTGTAGTATTGTCTGAAGTCAGGGAGCTCCTGATTTCTTTCTCAGAATTGCTTTGGCTATTTTGGTTTTTTTGTTTTACCATACAGATTTTAAAGTTTTTTGTCTGGATCTGTGAAAAATGACATTGGCAACTAAGTAGGGGTTGCGTTGACTCTTTTGATTGCCTTGGGTAGTGTGTTCATCTGAACAATAGTGATTCTTCCAATCCAAGAACACTGTATATATTTTCATCTGTTTGTGTGGTCTTCAATTTCTTTCATCAGTGTCTTATAGTTTTCCAAATTTAGGTCTTTTGTCTCTTAAGGTAGGTTTATTCTTAGGCATTGTATTCTTTCTGATACAGAATAATTTATTCTAAATGTGTAAAATGTTTTAATTGTAGGAAATAATGATCATCATACATTAAATTTGCAAAAAGCTTTACACTTTTCAAAGGATTGAGGGGCATTTTTCATTGTTCTTAGGAATGTCATTTATTTATATATGTTCTTAGATCTGGCAGGAATAGATATTTTTCAGGTGAGGAAAGAGCTTGTATTGGTTATCTGACAAACCAAGATGCAGGCAAGTTCTGCAACTCTGAATTATCATTTCCTTATACTATATGTTTATATAGCTTTTGAGTTTAAAAAAGTTTGATCTGAATTATATTGCTAAAGAGGCAATGTATTCTTTGTTATCCTGAACATTCTTTTTTATTTTATTTTATTTAACTTTACAATATTGTATTGGTTTTGCCATACATCAAAATGAATCTGCCACAGGTATACATGTGTTCCCCATCCTGAACCCTCCTCCCTCCTCCCTCCCCATACCATCCCTCTGGGTGGTCCCAGTGCACCAGCCCCAGGCATCTGGTATCAGGCATCGAAGCTGGACTGGCGACTCGTTTCAGATATGATATTATACATATTTCAATGTTATTCTCCCAAATCATCCCACCCTCTCTCTCTCCCAGAGTCCAAAAGAGTATTCTATACATCAGTGTCTCTTTTGCTGTCTCGTAAACAGGGTTATTGTTACCATCTTTCTAAATTCCATATATATGCGTTAGTATACTGTATTTGTGTTTTTCTTTCTGGCTTACTTCACTCTGTATAATAGGCTCCAGTTTCATCCACCTCATTAGAACTGATTCAAATGTATTCTTTTTAATGGCTGAGTAATACTCCATTGTGAACATTCTTATTTTTAAAAGATTGAAAATATTTCCTGTCTCAAAAACATGGACATTTCCTTTATTGTCTTCCTCCAAAATTTTTGCTTTACTTTGTGGCCACATTCAAATTGGATAATAATTAGTTGTTCACACAGTTTCTCTCTTGATAAAAGTAAAATATAAAAGACTGCAGCCAGATTCCAACTGATGTCATTGGATATGTGATAAACAGGAAAATGCCACATATACTTAAAAACAAAACAAAACAGTTGATAGTACTCAAACCCAAGATGACCTTGATATTACAACGATAGACATGGATTTAAAAACAGGTATCTGATGTCTCAGTGGTAAAGAATCTGCATGTCAATGCAGGAGACATAGGTTTGATCCCTGTATTTGGAAGATCCTCTGGAGAAAGAAATGGCAACCCACTCCAGTATCCTTGCCTGGAAAATCCAACAGAGGAGCCTGGCAGACTACAGTCCATGGGATCACAAAGAGTTGGACGTGACTTAGTGACTAAGCCACATCAATTATAAATATAGTTATAGACTTAAATAAACAGAATGAGTTAATGTACAGGTAATTTTAGCATAGAAACCATAGAGAAGGCAAATGGAAAATCTAGAACTTGGAGGGTACAACAACTGAAAAATAAACCACTTGATATGGGTTAATGGAAGACAGAAGAAAGTATACTTGAAAATGTGTGCTTGGGTGCTAAGTCGCTTCAGTTGTTTCTGACTCTTTGCAGCACTGTGGACCAGACTGTAGCCTGTCAGTGGGATTTTCTGGGCAATAATACTGATGTGGGCTGCCATGACCTCCTTCAGGGGATTATTACCAACCCAGAGATCTAACTTGTATCTCTTAAGTCTCCTGCATTGGCAGGTGGGTTCTTTACCACTAGTGCCATCTGTTGAAAATAGGCCCATAGAAAATTATAAATCTGAGCAAAACAAAGAGGAAAATAGTAGACAATGAGCAGAGTCTCAAACATGGGGCATGATATCATGTAAATTAACATAAATCATAGTCTCAGAGAGAAGAAAAAAATAGAAAAAATAAAGGCCCTATATTTTTTGAATTTTGAGAAGGGAATCAATTTCCAGATACAAAAACCTAGATGATAGCTAAGAAGAAGAAAGAAAGAAACACACATACACACACTCAGCCACATTATATACAAATTATGATTTCAATAGTGCAAGTCGCTCAGTTATGTCTGACTCTTTGCAACCCCGCAGACTGTAGTCTATGAGGCTCCTCTGTCTGTGAAATTCTCCAGGCAAAAATACCATACTGGAGTGAGTTGCTATCACCTTCTCCAGTTGTTTCAGTTGGCTATTGTTATTGGTATCTAGATTAAGTCATTATAGAACTGTAAGAGAATAGAATGGTATTTAAAAGTCTATTATTGACCTAACATAAAGCCAACATGAATTCAGTGGTAGAGTGTAAAATAAATGTATCAAAAAGAGAGGAGAGTAAGAAAAGGACATAACAAACACAACTAATTTAAGAAGAAAGATATGTTAAAATAGGGAATAAGCCCTTAAAATCACCTCAAGGCTTGGAGGCATAGACCCAAGGAAAACCCAGTGGATGCCACAAAACATCAGAGTTAACATATAGTGTTGACAGTGCTTTCTTGAAGTCAGATCTCAAGAGAATCCAGGTTATATTAATACAGTCAAAATGCTTGACAAGTTAGTCAACTATTCCCTATGATAGGAAGCTTATTCACTTAGACTGGATTATGGCATTCTCACTACTGTGATAGAAAAGTAAACTCAACTTCATCAATCAGTATGTTAATTCCTACTCGTAATAAGAGCACACTGATTGAGGAGGCAATATAGTGTTGGGTAAAGTATAATTTTTGATTATAGACAATAAATTTAAATGTCAGTAATATCACTTCCGAGCCCAGTGATGTGGTACAACAAAAACATCGCAACATTATGGAAAATAATAATCTTTCTTGATTATTCTGTTCTTTTTTATTTACTCACTTTAATTTTGTTTATTTTTGGACTGCACTGGGTCTTCATTGCTTCACAAGTTTTTTCTAGTTGTGGCGAGTGGGGGCTACTCTCTAGTTGCAGTGTGTGGGCTTCTCTTTGTGGTGGCTTCTCTTGTTGTGGATAAGGGCTCTGGGGCATGCGGGCCTCAGTAGTTGTGGCCACGGGGCTCTTGAGCACAGGCTCAACAGTTGTAGCACATGGCTGACTTGTTCCACGGCATGTGGGACCTTCCTGATTGAGGGATGGATCCTGTGTCTCCTCACTTGGCAGGCAGACTCTTTAACACTGAACCACCAGGAGAGCCGTAAGGCTCTGTCCTTGGTGTTTACATATACCATTGTATTTTATTTTGTCAGGGAGACAGAAATTCTCCTTCTCTACCCATCTTTTGGTTAGACTGATAATAAAATTGATACAAGACAGATCAACAGGAGAAAAAAAAAAAGTTTAATTTGTGTACCCAAAGTTCTCGTGGAAATAAGACCTAAGTGGCCAAAGGAGGCAACTTTTATATTTCTTAGACAAAGAAACAATAAATTTGAGAGAAATTGAAAAGACAGACAATTTTGGGTGCTCAATTAGTAAGGAATTTAAGCAAAGTTTGGACTTGGATTCACAATTAGTAGAGAACTAATGAGGTTTGTTTATATAGGTCTCTCAGCTCTGCTTTCTGTCTCTCTGATGATGCCTTTCTACTTTCCAGTACAGGAAGGGCACCTTTCATGAGGGAGATATATTTTTTGCTTTCAGAGAGATAGAGAGCAGGGTCAAATGTCCCTCTTTGATCAGTCACTTCTTAAGTAATTTTATTTCAAAATAATCAATATGTATTGAAGCATATTTTGAAGTGGCTGCCCTTGGCCCAGTTTTCATAAAAACCGTATGAGATTTTCTTTTGTCCTCAGAGTATTTTTCTTATTTCCATTTTGCTATTGGAAAACAGACAATTTAAAATTAATTCCATTAAATTTAGGGCCCTTTATCAATCATTTCTACAAGGTTGACATTAGGGAAACATGAGGTATTACCACCAATATTATTACCACCAGTCTCCCTATATCCTTTAATAGTACTCCTTTATGACTTAGTGACTCAACAGCAACGACTATGACTTTTTACTATAACTGTAAGTACTACAACAATTACTGTACTTACTATGTGCTAGGCATTGTGACACACACTTTTATAACAATTTCAATCATTTAGTCTTTATAAAAACTCAGTGCATAAGTTCTATTGCTATTCTCATTTTTTTATTCAAGACCTGACTAGGTAATTTCTCAATGTTCTGCAGATAAAAAATGCTAGAGTCAGGGTTAAACCTCTATATAAATTCACCTGTATTCTATTAATGAAGGGCCTCTGTGGTGATGAGAATGATGATGATAATGAAGATGAGGATGAGCATTCTGCAAGTTTTTTACTGATAACAGAATTTTCCTGCTTCAATTACTGACCTTAAAGTCAAGAACCTAACACTTACACCTATCCAATATGGAATTAAGAGTTGAGATATTAATTTTTTAAAGTAACGAAATCCATGCCATAACTTTTAAATACTTTTGTCAAACTGCATTCAATGCTTATTTACTGCATATTATTCTAACAAACTGAATTATAAAATTTCTCTGAAGGCAATGGCACCCCACTCCAGTACTCTTGCCTGGAAAATCCCACAGATGGAGGAGCCTGGTAGGCTGCAGTCCATGGGGTCGCTAAAGAGTCAGACACGACTGAGCGACTTCACTTTCACTTTTCACTTTCATGCATTGGAGAAGGAAATGGCAACCCACTCCAGTGTTCTTGCCTGGAGAATCCCAGGGACAGAGGAGCCTGGTGGGCTGCCATCTATGGGATCGCATAGAGTCGGACACGACTGAAGTGACTTAGCAGTGTAGCATACACATAATGGATTAAATTAGTACTTTGTACTGGAGAAATACATGGCTTCCCTGATGACTCAGTAGTGAAGAATTTGCCTGCCAATGCAGGCACACAGGTTCAATCCCTAGGATGAGGGAACCCACTCCAGTATTTTTGCCTGGAAAATCCCACAGACAGAGGAGCCTGGCTGGCTATAGTCGATGGGGTTGCAGAGTCAGACACGACTTAGTTACTAAACAACATTGAAGCAGCTATTGTAATGTCAATAGAAAAAGAAAATGGCAATCTCACAGAAAGGAAATAAAATATAGTTGCCAAAATTTATAATGCATCACAATGTATAAGCAAATACCTCCGATTAATTCAGCCATCAGTGAGGTCATCACAATAAACCAATGAACATGCATAGTGTCCAAAGTGAGACTTCCCAGAATAGTCTAAAATATGTACACATTTTAAAATATGTACACATTCTAAAATTTGAACTCATTTTTAAAGAATACGACTCACATAAAACACTCAAAGATTTATCTTCCATTGGCTAATTACATTAACATTAAATCTTAATTCAGACTTCCGGTTAAGATGGCGAAGGATTAGGACGGGGAATATGCTTTCTCCTCCACAAATTCATCAATGGGACATCTGGGCGCCGAGTAAATACCACAAACAGCTTCGGAGTGCTGGCGGAGGACGTCGGACACCCAGAAAAGCAACTCACTGCCTTCTAAAGGAGGTAGGAAAGAATATAGAAGCCAGAGAGAGACAAAGAGGGAGGGGCGGACCTCTGTCCGGGGAAGGGAGTCTTAAAAAGAGAAGTTTCCAAACACCAGGAAACACTCTCCCTGCGGAATCTGCGCCGAACCTGGGAAACACGGAGACTATCATAACAGGGAGGAGAACAGTTGAGCAATTAGAACCCACAGACTGCGGGCCCTGCGGTAACTTCCGCAGCGGAAAAGCACCGCTGCAAACGCCCGCATCTGCCATTGGGGAGCCGGGGTTGGGCAGGGAGACGCCTTGGCCGTTCCCACGCGGGACGCTCCGCTGCCGGCGCTCCCCAGAGGGACGCTCCCCCCGCGGGACTCTCCCCCCACTGGACGCTCCCCCGCCGGCCACTCCCGCGCAGGCGTGCCCCCGCCCGCTGTGCCGGCGGCTCCCACGAGGGCCACCCCATCCCCTCCCCCACCCGCCCGCCCGCCATTCCCGTCGCCGACCCCTCCCCCTCTGCGGGCCTCAGCGCAGACTTCGTTCGCCTGATTGTCTGGAGTGCTGCCTAACTGGAGTAGTTTGGGCCGGCAATCCAGATTGTGCAGCGCCGACCACACGAGTGGCCGGCCTTGGCCCAGAACACCGCCGAACCGTGCACAGAACAAAGAACTATACAGACCAACCACAGAGAAAGGGGCCTATAGATCTTGAGAAATTTAAGCCGAAACAAGGAACTAGCTGAAAATGAACTGAACCCACAACAATAATAGAGAAACTCTTACATATATTGTTACTATTTTTACCATCATTATTTCCTTTTTTTTTTCTTTTCTTTTTTTAATATATATATATTTTTTAAATTTTTATTATTTTTTAATTGGAAAAAGGAAAACAAAAATTTTTTTTTCCCTTTTAATTTTTTTTTGTTGTTGTTTGTTTTGTTTCTTTTATTTTTTTATTATTCTTTTTTTTTTTTATCCTCTAGTACTTCTTTAATCTCCACGTTTAGATATAACTTTCGCGACCCTGTTTTGTTTTGTTTTTTTTTTTCTTTTTTCCTTTTTGTCCTTTGCTTTTTTCCTTTCCTTTTTTCTTTTCTTTACTGATTACTGACTAGATCTGTCTCTCTCCTTCACACTCCCTCCTTTTATCCTCCTGACCACCTCTGTCTCCTTCCTCCCTTTTTCCTTCTATGTATAATTCCGTGAACATCTCTGAGCAGTCCAGTTGTGGAATGCATTATAGAAGAAGAAGTTTTTGAGACTACTGTAAAAATAAGACCAATAACTGGAACCAGGAGGCTTAAGTCCATACCCTGATCCCACGAAACACTAATTGACAGGAGCTCATTAAAAGCCTCCATACCTACTCTGAAACCAAGCATCACACAAAGACCAGCAAGTTCCACAACAAGACATACCAAGCAAATTCTCCAGAAAAACAAGAACACAGCCTGAGCTCCAATACACAGGCTACACAAAGCGACCCCAAAAGCATAGACATCTCATAACTCACTACTAGACACTCCACTGCACCCCAGAGAAAAGAAATCCAGCTCCACCCACCAGAACACCGATACAAGCTTCCATAAACAAGAAACCTCGACAAGCCACCGGTACAAACCCACATATAGTGCAGAAACGCCACAATAAAGAGAACTCCACAGACTACCAGAATACAGTGAAGACGCCCCAAACTTAGCAATTTAAACAAGATGAAAAGACAGAAGAATTCCCAGCAGGTAAAGGAACAGGATAAAAGCCCACCAAACCAAACAAAAGAGGAAGAAATAGCGAACCTACCTGATAAAGAATTCCGAATAATGATAGTGAAATTAATCCAAAATCTGGAAAGCAAAATGGAATCATGGATAAATAGTCTGGAGAAAAGCATTGAGAAGATGCAAGAAAGATTTAACAAGGACCTAGAAGAAATAAAAAAGAGTCAACATATAATGAATAATGCAATAAATGAGATCCAAAACACTCTGGAGGCAACAAATAGTAGAATAACAGAGGCAGAAGATAGAATTAGTGAATTAGAAGATAGAATGGCAGAATTAAAGGAATCAGAGGAGAAAAAAGAAAAACGAATTAAAAGAAATGAGGACAATCTCAGAGACCTCCAGGACAATATTAAACGTTACAATATTCGAATCATAGGAGTCCCAGAAGAAGAAGACAAAAAGAAAGACCATGAGAAGATACTAGAGGAGATAATAGTTGAAAACTTCCCTAAAATGGGGAAGGAAATAATCACTCAAGTCCAAGAAACCCAGAGAGTCCCAAATAGGATAAACCCAAGACGAAACACCCCAAGACACATATTAATCAAATTAACAAAGATCAAACACAAAGAACAAATATTAAAAGCAGCAAGGGAAAAACAACAAATAACACACAAGGGAATTCCCATAAGGATAACAGCTGATCTTTCAATAGAAACTCTCCAAGCCAGGAGGGAATGGCAAGACATACTTAAAGTGATGAAAGGAAAGAACCTACAGCCCAGATTATTGTACCCAGCAAGGATCTCATTCAAATATGAAGGAGAAATCAAAACCTTTACAGACAAGCAAAAGCTGAGAGAATTCAGCACCACCAAACCAGCTCTCCAACAAATACTAAAGGACATTCTCTAGACAGGAAACACAAAAAGGATATATAAATTCAAACCCAAAACAACAAAGTAAATGGCAACGGGATCATATTTATCATTAATTACCTTAAATGTAAATGGGTTGAATGCCCCAACCAAAAGACAGAGACTGGCTGAATGGATACAAAAACAAGACCCCTCCATATGAATGAAACTAGAACACTTTCTAACACCATACACAAAAATAAACTCAAAATGGATTAAAGAGCTAAATGTAAGACCAGAAACCATAAAACTCCTAGAGGAAAACATAGGCAAAACACTCTCTGACTTACATCACAGCAGGATCCTCTATGACCCACCTCCCAGAATATTGGAAATAAAATCAAAAATGAACAAATGGGACCTAATCAAACTTAAAAAGCTTTTGCACAACAAAGGAAACTATAAGCAAGGTGAAAAGACAGCCTTCAGAATGGGAGAAAATAATAGCAAATGAAGCAACTGACAAACAACTAATCTCAAAAATATACAAGCAACTTCTACAGCTCAATTCCAGAAAAATAAATGACCCAATCAAAAAATGGGCCAAAGAACTCAATAGACATTTCTCCAAAGAAGACATACAGATGGCTAACAAACACATGAAAAGATGCTCAACATCACTCATTATCAGAGAAATGCAAATCAAAACCACTATGAGATACCATTTCACGCCAATCAGAATGGCTGCTATCCAAAAGTCCACAAGCAATAAATGCTGGAGAGGGTGCGGAGAGAAGGGAACCCTCTTGCACTGTTGGTGGGAATGCAAACTAGTACAGCCACTTTGGAGAACAGTATGGAGATTCCTCAAAAAACTGCGAATAGAACTGCCTTATGATCCAGCAATCCCACTGCTGGGCATATACACTGAGAAAACCAGAATTGAAAGAGACACCTGTACCCCAATGTTCATAGCAGCACTGTTTGCAATAGCCAGAACGTGGAAGCAACCTAGATGTCCATCCACAGAAGAATGGATAAGCAAGCTGTGGTACATATACACAATGGAATATTACTCAGCCATTAAAAAGAATACATTTGAATCAGTTCTAAGGAGGTGGATGGAACTGGAGCCTATTATACAGAGTGAAGTAAGCCAGAAACAAAAACACAAATACAGTATACTAACGCATATATATGGAATTTAGAAAGATGGTAAAAAATAACCCTATTTACGAGACAACAAAAGAGACACTGATGTATAGACCAGACTTTTGGACTCTGGGACCAGGAGAGGGTGAGATGATTGGGGAGAATAGCATTGAAATATGTATAATATTATATCTGAAATGTATTAATTGTTCAAACTAAACACTATCATGTTACAATTTGTTCATACTAAAAAAAAAAAAATAAATAAATAAAAAATCAAAAAAAATAAAAAAAATAAAAAAAATACTCATTTGGACTAAAAAAAAAATAAATAAAATAAATCTTAATTCAGTTTTAACACACATAGCATGCTATATTGGGCAAACAGTGAAAAATTGAGTCTTGGTCTACAGTTTAATGACAACCCACTCCAGTACTCTTGCCTGGAAAATCCCATGGACAGAGGAGCGTGGTAGGCTACAGTCCATGGGGTCGCAAAGAGTCAGACATGACTGAGCGACGTCACTCACTCATTGCTATGGGCTCAGGGTTTGTGCTCAGTTGTTCAGTCAAAGGGTCTTTTGTGACCCTTTGGGCTAGAGCCCACCAGGCTCATCTGTTCATGGAATTTTTCAGGCAAGAATATTGTAGTGGTTTGCCATTTCCTACTCCAGGGGATCTTCCTAACTCAGGGATTGAACCCCCATCTCCTGCATTGGCCCTCAGATTCTTTACCACTGTGCTACCCGCGAAGCCCCAACTATTACTATAACTTTAGCCATAAATACTTTAGTAATCTTGGGCATAGATTAAACTCACTTTAAAAGATCTTCTGTCTGATACTTTATATTTCTATTGTACTTTTAGAAAATGCATAGAGATAGGAGACTTTAAAGCTTGTTAGATAAATTAAGAATCTATGTGTAAGATAATGGCCATACTCTAGTGTATTACTATTGTGGATGCAATAAAATAATCTGATATATTTCCAATTATTCATCCATAGAAATGTACAGATATAGCAAATAACATTCTAGGAATCACTTCAGAAGAGGGGATTAAAAATATATTTCTTCAACCTTAATGCCTTTTAACATTATGCCTTAATCTCAAGGTTGTTGTGATTATCTACCTACTTATTTATCTATTTATTTACTTATTTATCTGCTGTTTTCTTTGTAAATATGGGCCTGTTGCATAGCCTCCATACTCATTTATGGAAAAGATTAAAACTATAAATCATCACAACTCATAAGCTGCCTACTTAGAGCTGAACAGGTAGCATAGCACCAGAACTGATGGAGATTTATGAATCTCAGACAGCTGCTCTCACCCAACTTCAAGATGATAAAGGGAAAGGAAAGATATTGAATTAATTTGGTGTCTGTAGATAACACTTATGTAAACAGATGGGTTCAGCTACCTGGAGGGCAAAACCTCCAGGAAAAGGAGGATACATGAAGAGAGTGTATTGACCCTTGTCTGTTCTGCATGTTGAAATCTCAGCTCTGTATGAGACCTAATTGAAGACACTTGATTTTTTGAGTTTTATCCAACCAGGTCCCTGGTGGTTCAGTGGTAAAGGATGCCTGCCAATGCAGGAGACCTGGGTTTGATCCCTAGGTCTGGAAGATCCCCTGGAGAAGGAAATGGCAACCCATTCTAGTATTTTTCCCTGGAGAATTCCACCAAGGCTGGCGGGCTACATTCCATGGGTTCGCAAAAGAGTCAGACATGACTTAAAAACTAAATAACAAAACCAGCCAATACTCATTTTCTGTTCTTCTAATCTCTAGTAGATATTATGTCTTACACCATGCCTAGGCATATATAACTGCTGTTTCAGTCAGGCCATACCTTTTGGTGCTTAAATAAAATTTCAAGCCTTTTAGAAAGAATTAGGAGTTTTACTTTATTCGCCTAGCATACAGTACCTAGTTGTTCCAAACATTTTTTAGCCTTGCTGAGTCTTGCAGGGTTGAGATGACTTTTGAAAACAAGTCACTCAATGGTTTTCTATTGCATAGAAAAGTGATTTAGAATTTTTTTCCTTAAGTAGGTATTTTTTCTTTAAAATATCCCTTATAAAACATTGATTATATGAAGTAGATAAAATTATACTAAAATAAATAAACTTGAAGTTTAAAATCACTGAATGCCTACAGTTGTATTCATGAAATTTTTAAAGAGACAGAAAAGAGAGATGGTTTTCATCAGCAGTTGATCAGAGCTTCTTAAGTTTATGTGAAACAAAGAATTAAGCTCAAGGTAGAGAAGGAAAAAGAAAACAAGTTGATTTAAGTGGAAAGTGAAATAACAAGATAATCATGATGATGTGATCACTGATCTAGAGCCAGACATTTTGGAATGTGAAGTCAAATGGGCCTTAGAAAGCATCACTACGAACAAAGCTAGTGGAGGTGATGGAATGCCAGTGGAGCTATTCCAAGTCCTGAAAGATGATGCTGTGAAATTGCTGCACTCAATATGCCAGCAAATTTGGAAAACTCAGCAGTGGCCACAAGATTGGAAAAGGTCAGTTTTCATCCCAATCCCAAAGAAAGGCAATGCCAAAGAATGCTCAAACTACCGCACAATTGCACTCATCTCACACGCTAGTAAAGTAATGCTCAAAATTCTCCAAGCCAGGCTTCAGCAATATGTGAACCGTGAACTTCCTGATGTTCAAGCTGGTTTTAGAAATGGCAGAGGAACCAGAGATCAAATTGCTAACATCCGCTGGATCATGGAAAAAGCAAGAGAGTTCCAGAAAAACATCTATTTCTGCTTTATTGACTATGCCAAAGCCTTTGACTGTGTAGATCACAATAAACTGTGGAAAATTATGAAAGAGATGGGAATACCAGACCACCTGATCTGCCTCTTAAGAAATCTGTATGCAGGTCAGGAAGCAACAGTTAGAACTGGTCATGGAACAACAGACTGGTTCCAAATAGGAAAAGGAGTACGTCAAGGCTGCATATTGTAACCATGTTTATTTAACTTATATGCAGAGTACATCATGAGAAATGCTGGACTGGAAGAAACAGAAGTTGGAATCAAGATTGCCGGGAGAAATATCAATAACCTCAGATATGCAGATGACACCACTCTTATGGCAGAAAGTGAAGAGGGGCTAAAAGCCTCTTGATGAAAGTGAAAGTGGAGAGTGAAAAGGTTGACTTAAAGCTCAACATTCAGAAAACGAAGATCATGGCATCTGGTCCCATCACTGCATGGGAAATAGATGGGGAAACAGTGGAAACAGTGTCAGACTTTGTTTTTCTGGGCTCCAAAGTCACTGCAGATGGTGACTGCAGCCATGAGATTAAAAGACGCTTACTCCTTGGAAGGAAAGTTATGACCAACCTAGATAGCATATTCAAAAGCAGAGACATCACTTTGGCAACAAAGGTTTGCATAGTCAAGGCTATGGTCTTTCCTGTGGTCATGTATGGATGTGAGAGCTGGACTGTGAAGAAGGCTGAGCTTGAAGAATTGATGCTTTTGAACTGTGGTGTTGGAGAAGACTCTTGAGAGTCCCTTGGACTGCAAGGAGATCCAACCAGTCCATTCTGAAGGAGATCAGCCCTGGGATTTCTTTGGAAGGAATGATGCTAAAGCTGAAACTCCAGTATTTTGGCCACCTCATGCGAAGAGTTGACTCATTGGAAAAGACTCTGATGCTGGGAGGGATTGGGGGCAAGAGGAGAAGGGGACGACAGAGGATGAGATGGCTGGATGGCATCACTGACTCGATGGATGTGAGTCTGAGTGACCTCTGGGAGCTGGTGATGGATAGGGAGGCCTGGCGTGCTGCGGTTCATGGGGTCGCAAAGAGTCGGACACGACTGAGCAACTGATCTGATCTGATCTTGGGTAGCCTGTATATTGGCTTGGTTTCAATGTAGATTTGGAGGCATTTGATGAGCTCCTGTCAATTAATGTTCTGTGGGATCAGGGTTTGGAGTTAAGCCTCCTGCTTCCAGTTATCGGTCTTATTTTTACAGTAGTCTCAAAAACTTCTCCTTCTATACTGCACTTCACAACTAGACCGCTCAGAGATGTTCACGGAGTTACACAGAGAAGAAAAGAGGGAGGAAGGTCACAGAGGTTGTCAGGAGGATAAAAGGAGGGAGTGAAAAGGAGAGAGACAGATCCAGTCAGTAATAGGCACAAATTGATTACATATACCAGAAAGCATAGATTAAAGATCTAGATTAGAGTTTGGAGTTTCAGGAATACAATGTCAAAAAAAAAAAACAAAAGATGAAGAGATAGAAAGAGGGAGAAAAAAAGAAAAGAAAAACTCACAAAAGTTATAAAAAAAAAAAAAATGAATAGGTAAAAAATTGATAGCAATTACCAATAAGCTAAACTTATGAATCTAGAGCAGAGTTTGGAGTTTCAAAAATACAATGTTAAAAGAAAGCAAAAAAGAAAAGACAAAAAGAAAAAGAAAAAAGAAAAGAAAAAAAATGGGGGTCGCAAGAGTTATAAAAAATATTCTAAAAGTGGAAATCACAGGAGTACTAGAGGATAAAAATAATTTTTTTAATAAAAAAGTATATATAAATATATATATATATAAAGAAAGAAAGAATGATGCTAAAAATAGTAACAATATATATAAGACTTTCTCTGTTATTGTTGTGGGTATTGTGGATTCAGTTCATTTTCGGCTAGTTCCTTGTTCTGGCTTAAATTTCTCAAGATCTATAGGCCCCTTTCTCTGTAGTTGGTACTAACCATGATCAGATCAGATCAGTCGCTCAGTCGTGTCTGACTCTTTGCGACCCCATGAACCGCAGCACGCCAGGCCTCCCTGTCCATCACCAGCTCCCGGAGGTCACCCAGACTCACACCCATCAAGTCAGTGATGCCATCCAGCCATCTCATCCTCTGTCGTCCCCTTCTCCTCCTGCCCTCAATCCCTCCCAGCATCAGAGTCTTCTCCAATGAGTCAACTCTTCGCATGAGGTGGCCAAAATACTGGAGTTTCAGCTTTAGCATCATTCCTTCTAAAGAAATTCCAGGATTGATCTCCTTCAGAATGGACTGGTTGGATCTTCTTGCAGTCCAAGGGACTCTCAAGAGTCTTCTCCAACACCACAGTTCAAGGGGTTTTAGTTTATTGCCTGTCGCTTCCACGGCGGTTCCCTCTGTTACAGCTTCTTCTGTTTGCTGGTCTCTTCAGTGTCTGATTTCCGCCCTGACACAAAGAGGGCGGTGGTGGACACCCTTTTTTTTTTTTTTTTTTAGGCTCACTTGTTCAGTTGTGCTGTGCGGAGGGAGGCACGCTGCAAATAAATACCACTGGCGTGTGCTCACAGTGGCTCAGCCACACTGGGTCTGCCCCTGCTCACGGCACGTGTAGCCTCCCTGCCCACTCTGCTTAGGCTCTCTGTTTCCCCGCCAGAACCATCCGTGACCAGCCCTGGGCTGCTTGCCCCTCCCAGGTCTAAGCCCCTCAAGTTCAGGCACTCGGGTAGTCCTCAGAGGCCCAGGCTCGGTTGGGCCTGCGTTTTGTGCCCTTCACAGAATCCAGCAGTGCAGGTAATGAGGCGTTCAGCAAGCACGGCTTCTGCAACTTATCGCCTCCCTGCCACTCGTCCTCCAAGTGCACCACTGGGACACTTTCCCAGGCGGATGTTAGCTGGGCAGAGCCCTAAGAAGTCTTAGTTAGCAAATAAGCCTACTTACAGTTTTGTGGATAATGTCTCTCTGGGGCTGCTATTGCCTCCCTCTGGCTCTGACTGCCTGTCACTGGAGGGGGACGGACTGCAGCCGGCTATCTCTGTAAAGTCCTTTGTTCTGTGCGCAGGCCTGGCAGTGTCTTGGGTTAGAGCTGGCTTTTCATGTGGTAGGTATCCCACAGTCTGGTTTGCCAGCCCAAATTATTCCGCTTAGGTAGTGCTCGGGATATTCAGGCCAATGCAGCCCGCGAAGAAGCGGCCCGCAAAGCGGTTCGCAAAGAAGCGGCCGGTGGCGCCTCCCTGCCCAGCCCCCGCTTGCTAATGGTGGATGCGGGCGTTTGCACTGTTTCTCCACTGGGGAAGTTATCGTGGGGCTCGTAGTCTGTGGGTTTTAATTGATTATTTATTTTCCGCCCTGTTATGATGGCCTCCGTGCTTTCCAGGTTCGGCACAGACTCGGCAGTGAGAGAGTTTCCTGGTGTTTGGAACTTCTTTTTTTTTTTTTTTAAGACTCCCTTCCCTGGACAGAGGTCCGTCCCTCCCTCTTTGTCTCTTGTTTTGTCTTTTATATTTTTTCCTACCTCCTTTAGAAGGCAATGAGTTGCTTTTCTGGGTGTCTGATGTCCTCTGCCAGCATTCCGAAGTTGTTTTGTGGAATTTACTCGGCGTTTAGATGTTCTTTTGATGAATTTGTGGAGGAGAAAGTGTTTTCCCCGTCCTATTCCTCCGCCATCTTAGCTCCTCTCCCTTCTGGTATCTCTAATTTTCTTGAAGAGATCCCTAGTCTTTCCCATTCTGTTGTTTTCCTCTATTTCTTTGCATTGATTGCTGAAGAAGGCTTTCTTATCTCTTCTTGCTATTCTTTGGAACTCTGCATTCAGATGTTTATATCTTTCCTTTTCTCCTTTGCTTTTCGCTTCTCTTCTTTTCACAGCTATTTGTAAGGCCTCCCCAGACAGCCATTTTGCTTTTTTGCATTTCTTTTCCATGGGGATGGTCTTGATCCCTGTCTCCTGTACAATGTCATGAACCTCATTCCATAGTTCATCAGGCACTCTATCAGATCTAGGCCCTGAAATCTATTTCTCACTTCCACTGTATAATCATAAGGGATTTGATTTAGGTCATACCTGAATGGTCAAGTGGTTTTCCTACTTTCTTCAATTTAAGTCTGAATTTGGCAATAAGGTGTTCATGGTCTGAGCCACAGTCAGCTCCTGGTCTTGTTTTTGCTGACTGTATAGAGCTTCTCCATCTTTGGCTGCAAAGAATATAATCAATCTGATTTCGGTGTTGACCATCTGGTGATGTTCATGTAGAGAGTCTTCTCTTGTGTTGTTGGAAGAGGGTGTTTGTTATGACCAGTGCATTTTTTTGGCAAAACTCTATTAGTCTTTGCCCTGTTTCATTCCATATTCCAAGGCCAAATTTGCCTGTTACTCCAGGTGTTTCTTGACTTCCTACTTTTGCATTCCAGTCCCCTACAATGAAAAGGACATCTTTTTTTGGGTGTTAGTTCTAAAAGGTCTTGTAGGTCTTCATAGAATTGTTCAACTTCAGCTTCTTCAGCGTTACTGGTTGGGGCATAGACTTGGATTACTGTGATATTGAATGGTTTACCTTGGAAACGAACAGAGATCCTTCTGTTGTTTTTGAGATTGCATCCAAGTACTGCATTTCGGACTCTTGTTGACCATGATGGCCACTGCATTTCTTCTGAGGGATTCCTGCCTGCAGTAGTAGATATAATGGTCATCTGAGTTAAATTCACCCATTCCAATCCATTTCTTTTTGCTCATTCCTAAAATGTCAACATTCACTCTTGCCATCTCTTGTTTGACCACTTCCAGTTTGCCTTGATTCATGGACCTGACATTACAGTTTCCTATACAATATTGCTCTTTACAGAATCAGACCTTGCTTCTATCACCAGTCACATCTTAAATGCAAGTGGGTACACAATGATTAGATTCTAGATTTTTTTAAAGGACTATGAAAGATATCTTTGAGAGAATGGCAAAATAAGCTTTCAAAAATGGATTTCATTTAGACAGTACTATCAAATTGTTAATTTTCTTAGGTTTTGTTATGATAGTGTGACAATGTAGGAGAATGCTTTTATTGTTAAAATATGTGCTTTGTAGTATTTAGTGATGAAGTGTTATGAAATTTGAAATTCTGAATGATGTTGAGCAAAAAATGAGAGAGGAGAGGGGAGGAAAGACAGAATGAATACAGAAAGGATGAATGGGGAAACAGAGATAACACATGTGGAAGTGTAGAATTATGCTCATTGGTAAAACTAAGCAAATGTGTATATTGATGATCATTTAAATTTCCTTTCTATATTCTTCTACATTTGAAAAATTTGCCAAATTAGATGAGATTAGATATTTTAGAGGAAAATTTATCATATCTGGTCATCCTGATTTAAAAGAAAAATCAGATCAGATCAGATCAGTCGCTCAGTCGTGTCCGACTCTTTGCGACCCCATGAACCGCAGCACGCCAGGCCTCCCTGTCCATCACCAGCTCCCAGAGGTCACTCAGACTCGCATCCATCGAGTCAAAGAAAAATAGGTAGCAAAATAATCTCTGTAAATGTGATATGAAAGTTTGTGAAATTACTGTTTTCCTAATAAAAAATGAGTGATTATTTTATTTATAAGTGAATTTCTCAGTTCAATAGTGTTAAATATGCCTCTTTTTTTTAAGGGCAAGAATGGGTGGAGTAGAGGAACTTGGAGTTAAATAGCTCAGTGGTGGCTTTAATAATGAAAGTTAATATTTACTCCAGGAGTTGGTGATGGACAGGGAGACCTGGCGTGCTGCGGTTCGTGGGGTCGCAGAGAGTCGGACACGACTGAGCGACTGATCTGATCTGATCTGATCTATTATGTGCCGATCAGATCAGATCAGATCAGTCGCTCAGTCGTGTCTGACTCTTTGCGACCCCATGAACCGCAGCACGCCAGGCCTCCCTGTCCATCACCAGCTCCCGGAGGTCACTCAGACTCGCATCCATCGAGTCAGTGATGCCATCCAGCCATCTCATCCTCTGTCGTCCCCTTCTCCTCCTGCC
This sequence comes from Tragelaphus eurycerus, assembly GCA_935064755.1. NCBI lineage: Eukaryota > Metazoa > Chordata > Mammalia > Artiodactyla > Bovidae > Tragelaphus > Tragelaphus eurycerus. Next base: position 13,714,726 of record CAKXYN010000043.1, read on the forward strand.
CTCAATCCCTCCCAGCATCAGAGTCTTCTCCAATGAGTCAACTCTTCGCATGAGGTGGCCAAAATACTGGAGTTTCAGCTTTAGCATCATTCCTTCTAAAGAAATTCCAGGATTGATCTCCTTCAGAATGGACTGGTTGGATCTTCTTGCAGTCCAAGGGACTCTCAAGAGTCTTCTCCAACACCACAGTTCAAAAGCATCAATTCTTTGGCGTTCAGCCTTCCTCACAGTCCAGCTCTCACATCCATACATGACCACAGGAAAGACCATAGCCTTGACTAGGCGAACCTTTGTTGGTAAAGTAATGTCTCTGCTTTTGAATATGCTATCTAGGTTGGTCATAACTTTCCTTCCAAGGAGTAAGCGTCTTTTAATTTCATGGCTGCAGTCACCATCTGCAGTGATTTTGGAGCCCAGAAAAACAAAGTCTGACACTGTTTCCACTGTTTCCCCATCTATTTCCCATGCAGTGATGGGACCAGATGCCATGATCTTCGTTTTCTGAATGTTGAGCTTTAAGCCAACCTTTTCACTCTCCACTTTCACTTTCATCAAGAGGCTTTTTAGCCCCTCTTCACTTTCTGCCATAAGGGTGGTGTCATCTGCATATCTGAGGTTATTGATATTTCTCCCAGCAATCTTGATTCCAACTTCTGTTTCTTCCAGTCCAGCATTTCTCATGATGTACTCTGCATATAAGTTAAATAAACATGGTGACAATATGCAGCCTTGACGTACTCCTTTTCCTATTTGGAACCAGTCTGTTGTTCCATGACCAGTTCTAACTGTTGCTTCCTGACCTGCATACAGATTTCTTAAGAGGCAGATCAGGTGGTCTGGTATTCCCATCTCTTTCAGAATTTTCCACAGTTTATTGTGATCCACACAGTCAAAGGCTTTGGCATAGTCAATAAAGCAGAAATAGATGTGCCTATAATAAGGATTTTTGTATAGATTTGGTACCAGGAATGGCTCTTGAGAAATAGAATTTTAGGATGAGTGTCCTGAATTTGTTTTAGGGGCTACGGAATTGAATCTCAAATATGACTCGATTTAAAGATGCCAGTGATTCTATTTCTATTTCCAGTAGTAAAGAGAGCATGGGTAGTCCAGAGAGTGATCTGGCAGTAGAGCTGTGAAAAATATCACTGTCATTTACTCCTAATCAACCACTTACAAGATGCAAATAGCCAAGTAATTGTAAATATATTTTTGAACATTTTGTCAAACTGATGAATATAATGAGATTGGATGTGGCTGGTAAAATCGCTGGACAGTGTGGGAAAAGGAAAGGATGAGATCACGGATTTGACTTCCTAGTTCAAACTGCACTAGTGACCTACAGTCTTCTGTATGTCTAGAAGGAGAACCTGTCTCCTGTAGCCGAAGAGCCAAGATTGCTGAAAATCAAGCTGAGAATCTCATCCTGTCACTGGCTGAATATCAGTGCAACTACAACTCGCAGTCTTTCAGGGTGTCTACTGTAAAGTGAGGCCATTGACTAGGAGGTAACAGGATCCTGAAAATTGTAATGAGATGTGTGGAAAGACCCTAACAAAGCTGGGGACACTGATCCTCTGATTTCTGCAGTCTTTTTTTTTTTTTTTGCAAGTGAAAGCAGCCTCTCCAGCTCGTGTGGAAGTCTGGTTCTATTTCTCTGAGGAGCCCTGGCTGATACAGTTTCAAAACTTTTTATTGAATTCAATGGAATACTTTTCTTAACTTCTGTAGAAATGATGAAAAAGGTTTCCACATGTAACTCAGATGTTAGGTAGGTTTCCTTGATTTGGAGACATGTGGTTAAAATTGATCAGTGACCCAACTCTGTGCTTTCAGGGTTTACTTCTCTATTTCTGTCTCCCTCCTTGCTTCAGTTTTTTTCTCACAGTATCTTAATTTGGATCTGTAACAACCCAAAGCAAGATTCAGTACATCTGCTTTTTTGTAAGAAATTTTACTACTACTTAGTAATTAAAGAGTTTAAGGTTACAGAGAAATGAAACAGATTTTCTAACACATCTACCATCTTTTGTGCTTTTGTTCTTTTCGATTTATTTCTTATCTGTTCTGCCCCAGTTGGTCCTAGGGACTATACAAATAAAAATCTCCTCCATGAATAAAGATTGAGTCTTTCTTCTTTAGAAACCTTGGCATGAATATCTTTCCAGGCACCAGAGGAATCACTTTCCAGTCAAAGCGTCTTTTAACAAAAGCAGTTGTCATGGCTGTTGTTCAGTTGCTAAGTCATATCTGGCTCATTGCAACCTCAAGGACTGCAACAAGCCAGGCTTCTCTGTCCTCCACTATCTCAGCGTTTGCTCAAATTTATATCCATTGCATCAGTGAGGCTAGCTAAGCATCCCGTCCTCTGCCACCCCCATCTTCTCCTGCCTTCAATCTCTCCCAGCATCAGGGTCTTTTCCAATGAGTTAGCCCTTCATAGCAGGTGGACAAAGTATTTGAGCTTCAGCATCAGTCCTTCCAATGAATATTCAAGGTTGATTTCCTTTAAAATAGACTGGTTTTATCTCCTTTCTGTCCAAGGGTCTCTCAAGAATCTTCTCCAGCACCACAATTTGAAAGCATTAATTCTTTGGCATTCAGCATTCTTTATGATCCAACTCTCACTTTATGATCCAACTCTCACATCTGTGCATGACTACTGGTAAAATCATAGCTTTGATTAGAAGGACCTTTGTCAGCAAAATGATGTCCTGTTTTTTAAAGCACTACTTCGGTTTGTTAGGTTTTAGTTGGTGATGGATAGGGAGGCCTGGTGTGCTGCGGTTCATGGGGTTGCAGGGAGTTGGACCTGACTGAGCAACTGAACTGAACTCATTTAGGTTTGTTATAGCTTTCCTACCAAGAAATAAGAGTTTAATTTCATGGCTACTGCCACCATTTGCAGTGATTTTAGAGCCCAAGAAAAGAAAATCTGTCACTGCTTCCACTTTTTCTCCATCTATTTGCCATGAAGTGATGGGGCTGGATGCCATGATTTTAGTTTTTGAATGTTGAGTTTTAAGCCAGCTTTTTCATCTTCTCTTTCACCCTCATCAAAGGGCTCTTTAGTTCCTCTCCACTTTCTGCCATTAGAGTGGTATCATCTGTATTGTTGTTCAGTCACCCAGTCATGTCTGACTCTTTGTGACCCCATGGACTGCAGCATGCCAGGCCTCCCTGTCCCTCACTATCTCCCGAATTTTGCCCAAGATCCTGTCCATTGTATCAGTGATGCTGTCCTGCCATCTCATCCTCTGATGCCCTCTTTTCCTTCTGCCCTCAGTCTTTCCCAGCATCAGGGACTTTTCCAATGAGTCAGCTGCTTGCATCAGATGACCAAAATACTGGAGTTTCAGCTTCAGCATAAGTCCTTCCAATAAGTATTCAGGCTTGATTTCCCTTAAGATTGACTGGTTTGATCTCTTTGCTATCCAAGGGACTCTCAGGAGTCTTCTCCAGCACCACAGTTCAAAGGCATCAATTTTTCTGCACTCTACCTTCTTTACAGTCTAGCTCTCACAACCATACATGACCAGTGGAAAGACCATAGCCTTGACCATACGGACCTTTGTTGGCAGAGTAATGGCTCTGCTTTCAACACATTAAGTTTGTCATAGCTTTCCTGCCGAGAAGCACATGTCTTCTGATTTCATGGCTACAGTCAGGGATTTTAGAGCCCAAACTTTCCCCTCCTCCATTTGCCCTGAAGAAATGCAGCCACATTCCATGATCTTAGTGTTTTTTAATATTTAGTTTTAAGCCAGCTCTTTCACTCTCCTCCTTCACCATCATCAAGAGGCTCTTTAGTTGATCTTTGATTGTTGCCATTAGAATGGTATCATCCGCATATCTGAGGTTGTTGATGTTTCTCCTGCCTGTCTTGATTCCAGCTTGTAATTCATCCAGCCCAGCATTTCTCATCATGTGCTCAGCATATCAATTAAACAAACAGGGTGACAGCAGACTGCCCTATTGTACCCCTTTCTCAACTTGAACCATCAGTTGTTCCATACAGGGTTTTAACTATTGCTTCTTGACCCACATACAGGTTTCTCAGGAGACAGGTAAGATGGCCTGGTATTCCCATCTCTTTAAGAGCTTTCCACAGTTTATTATGATCCACACAGTCAAAGGTTTTGGCGTAGTCAATGAAACAGAAGTAGATGTTTTTCTGAAATTTCCTTGCTTTCTCTATCATCCAGAGAATGTTGCCAATTTGATCCTTTTCTTTTTTTAAACCAAGCTTGGACATCTGGAAGTTCTTGGTTCACATATTGCTGAAGCCTAGCTTGCAAGATTTTAAGCATGACCTTACTAGCATGGGATATAGTGCAATTGTCCAATGGTCAGCACAGTCTCTGGTACTACCCTTCTTGGGAATTGGGATGAGTATTGACCATTTCCAGTCTTGTGGCCACTGTTGGGTCTTCCAATTTGCTGACATATTGAATGCAACACCTTGATTGCATCATCCTTTAGGGTTTTGAATAGTTGAAATTCTGTACTGGAATTCTGTCACATTCACTAACTTTAGAAACCGAGTGCTTCCTAAGGCCCACTTGACTTTGCTTTCCAGAATATCTGGCTCTGGGTGGTTGACTACACCATCATAGTAATCTGGTTCATTCATTTAGATCTTTTTAGTACAGTTCTGTGTATTCTTCCCACCTCTTTTTGATCTCTTCAGCATCTATTAGGTCTCTACCATTTCTGTCCTTTATTGTGCCCATCTTTGGGCAAAATTTTTTCTCGATGTTTCCAATTTTCCTGAAGAGCTCTCTAGTCGTTCCCGTTCTGTTGTTTTCTTCTAGTTTTATACACTATTCGTTGAAGAAGGCCTTCTTGTCTCTCATCTGCATATCTGAGTTTATTGATATTTCTCCCAGCCATCTTGATGCCAGCTTGTGCTTCATCCAGGCTGGCATTTCACATGATGTATTCCACATAGAAGTTGAATAAACAAGGTGACAATATATAGCCTTGTCATTTTCCTTTCCCAAGTGTGAACAAATCAGTTGTTCCATGTCTGGTTTTCCCTTCCCTAAAAATAATTCTGCTACCAGGGATTAAATTATAATAATGGTAATACCAGCTCATAGTTTATTTTTGATGTATTAATATGAACTGTTGTGTTAATAGGTAGTCTCAGTTTTACCATTCATTCTTTGCTGGGTTAAGCTCTTTTCCCCTATTAATCTTTCAGCTTAGAGCTGAACTATATTCAGTGATTCTGATTGAAGATATTTGATGTTGATTGGCTGGAGCATTTACCCATTTACATTTAAAGTTATTATTATTATGCATGTTCGTGTTGCCTGGTGTCTTAATTGTTTGGGGTTTGTTTTTTGTAGGTCTTTTTTTCTTCCCTTCCTCTTCTGTTGTCTTTTCTTGTGCTTCCCTCCTTATGATATGAGTCCCAAATGATATAGAGAACCTCCTATATCATTTGCCATAAAACTGGTTTGGTGGTGCTGAATTCTCTTAGCTTTAGCTTGTCTGTAAAACTTTTCATTTCTCTGTTGCATCTGAATGAGAACCTTGCTCTGCGGAGTATTCTTGGTTGTCGTGTTTTTTCCCTTTCATCACTTGAAATGTATTGTGCCACTCCCTTTTGGCTTGCAGAGTTTCTGCTGAAAACTCAGTGGATAACCTTATGGGTATTCCCTGTGTATTATTTGTTGCTTTTCCCTTGTTGCTTTCAATATTTTTCCTTTGTATATAATTTCTGTTAGTTTGATTAATGTGTGTTTTGGCATGTTTCTCTTTGGGTTTATCCTATATGGAACTCTATTTGCTTCCTGGACCTGGGTCACTATTTACTTTTCCATGTTAGGGAAGTTTTTGACTATAATCTCTTCAAATATTTTCTTAGACACGTTCTCTTTTTCTTCTTCTGGAACCCCTATAATTTTGAATGTTGGAGTTTAATGTTGTTCCAGAAGCCTCTGAAACTGCCATCATTTCTCTTCATTCTTTTTTCTTTATTCTGTTCTGCAGCAGTGTTTTCCACCATCATATCTTCCACTCACTTTTCCATTCTTCTGCCTCACTTATTCTGCTATTAATTCTTTCTGGTGTATTTTTAATTTGTTGTTCGTCATTGTTTGTTCATTAGCTCTTCTAGGTCCTTGTTAAACATTTCTTGTAACTTCTCAACTGACTGGGGCACACTTGCTCGCTCTGGAGGAAGGGCAGGAAGGTGTCAGGGACTGGGGCAGGAGTGCCTGCTCTGAGAAGAGCCCCTTCTCGAGCCTGTAGAGGCAGGGGCTGGAGCGTGGAGAGAGGTTGTGACTGTGACCTCACCGTTTGAGCATCACTCAACAATGCTGACTCACTGCTATGGCCATCCAGGCTTCTTTGAGGAGCATGCCTCACTCCCATACTCTCAGGCCATCTCTGCACAGCCAACAGCAGTCCTCTTCCTAGCCCACTCTCCTAACCCCCTGTTCCCGCACCCAGCCCTGCCAGCACTGATGGATCCCCACCTCAGGCTTGGGCACACAGGGCTATGTCACGGACTGTCTGCATAAGTCTCACTCTGTCCTGCCTGTCCTCTTCACTGCACTTTGCTCTGATAGCCCCCGAAGCTCCCCTTCTATCTCAGCTGATCTTCCTGCCAGTGAGGGGGCCTCCCAGATGCTATAACCTCTTCTCTTTTTCAGTCCCCCAGCAGGGGTGAGAGTCCTATCCTATTTCCTCTTTTCTTTTTCTTCCCTTTCTCTTACTTGTCATACCCAATTACACAAGGATCTTTTCTTGTCCTGGTAGGTGTCTGAGGTCCTCTGCTAGTGTTCAGTAGGTGCTCTGTGCAAATTGTCCTATTTGTAGATGTATTCTTGATGTACCTGTGGGGAGAGGTGAGCTCCAGGTCCTCATATTCTGCTATCTTGACCCCAACCAAGTAATTCTAGTCTGTATTTCTATTTGCTCTAACTTCCTATTTGTTATTCGGTTTTGCTTTACTTTTTTCCTTATGGTCCTTTTACTAATTTCTTACAGTGTATACTTAGGTTTTTTTTTTAATACTTACTTTTTATTAATGGAGGTGTTTGGGGCTAAACATTTTCTTCTCAGAATAGCTCTTTCTGCATCCTGAGGGTTTTTATATTAAACACTCTAATTTTTGTTTTGTTTTTATATGACACATAACTTTCTCTTTGAACCAAGCTTTAGAGTAGTTATCTTATTTTTCTCGACTTGTGACAATGTGTTTCTTATTTCATTAAACAATGAGAGTAGAAACCCCCACACTTTGAAGATAACAGTCCCTTTTGCATGAGTTCAGGGATAGTCTACAGATACACTAAATGTATATTTCTACTCCTTTTTCCTTTCTAGAAATAGGCCAGTGGTTACAATCTGCAAAATGAGGTATTTCCTCAATGGATGTGAATGTCCTTTTCCATGACAGACTGGCATGTCTCACCAATGGAAGTGGAACAGTGTCTAGGGTCCTGTGATTGCTGTGCAGGTGCAGAAAAGGTACCCGGCTTGTGCTGCAGCAGCTCCCCTGTTTTTTGTTCTCCAGGCTCCTTGCATTCTCTTTCCCTCAAAGCCACAGACACTCAGTGTGCTCATTCAACAGTTTCTTTTCTTTTGAGAGTCAGGACAAACTGGCATAGTCAGGCAAGTTTGATGAATATTAATCCTGGAAGCTTTCAGAAAATTTTAAAGTACAGTTTTATTTCCATATTCATTGCCATGGTGATAATTTTCTATCTCTCGTCTGGTCCTAGATCATTTGTTTTTACCAAGACCCCAACAAAGCCTCATTTTATGTACACATACACTGTATCTCTGCCTATGGCTGCCAAGGACACCTTTACAAATGGAAGCTAATAATTTGAGATTGGGTTGAAAGGTAGCAAAGACATTAAATGTATCTGTTTTTCTTTTGTTTCTGTTTCATTGATAATGTTTAGAGTCAATATTAAGACGTTTGTAATGTTCATACTATTTTTCCTTTGACAAATTTTCTTTTACCTTTTTCTTCTTGTTGTTCAGTCACTCAATCTTGTCCAGCTCTTTGCGACCCCATGGACTGCAGGATGCCAGGCTTCCCTGTCCTTCACTGTCTCCCAGAAATTGCTCAAACTCATGTCCATTGAGTCGGTGATGCCATCCAAACATTTCATCCTCTGTCACCCTCTTCTCCTCTTGCCCTCAATTTTTCACAGCATCAGGGTCTTTTCAGAGTTGGCTCTTTGCATCAGGTGGCCAAACTATTGGAGCTTCAGCTTCAGCATTAGTCCTTCCAAAGAATATTCAGTGTTGATTTCCTTTAGGATTGACTGGTTTGATTTTTTTGCAGTCCGAGGGACTCTCAAGAGTCTTCTCCAGCACCGCAGTTCAAAACCATCAGTGTATCAGCACTCAGTCTTCATTATGGTCCAACTCTCACATTTGTACATGACAACTGAAAAAACTGTAGCTTTGACTATATGGACCTTTGTTGGCAAAATGATGTCTCTGCTTTTTAATATGCTATATAGGTTTGTTATACCTTTTCTTCCAAGGATCAAACATCTTTTAATTTCATGGCTGCAGTCACCACCTGCAGTGATTTTGGAGCCTAAGAAAATGAAGTCTGTCACTGTTTTCATTGTTTCCTAATCTATTTGCCATGTAGAGATGGGACTGAATGCCATGATCTTCATTTTTTGAATGTTGAGTTTTAAGCCAGCTTTTTCACTCTCCTCTTTCACCTTCGTCAGGAGGCTCTTTAGTTCCTTTTTGCTTTCTGCCATTAGAGTGATGTCATCTGCATATCTCAGATTATTGATATTTCTCCTGGCAATCTTTATTCCAGCTTAAGCTTCATCCAGCCTAGCATTTTGTCTGATGTGCTCTGCATATAAGTTAAATAAGCAGGATAACAATATATAGCCTTGTCATACTCCTTTCCTAATTTGGAGCCAGTCCATTGTTCCATGTCCAGTTCTAACTATTGCTTCTTGACCTGCATACAGGTTTCTCAGGAAGCAGGTCAAGTGGTCTGGTAATCCCATGTCTTTAAGAATTTTCCACAGTTTGTTGTGATCCTCACCCTCAAAGGCTTTAGTGTAGTGTAGTGCAATGAAGAAGAAGCAGGTGTCTTTCTGGAATTCTTGTGCTTTTTGTATGATCCAACAGATGTTGGCAATTTGATTTATGGTTCCTTTGCCTTTTCTAAATCCAGCTTGTACATCTGGAATTTCTTCGTTTACATACTGTTGAAGCCTGTGTTGAAGGACTTTGAACATTACCTTCCTAGCATGTGAAATGAGTGCAAATGAAAGGTAGTTTGAACATTCTTTGGCATTTCTATTCTTTGGGATTGGGATGAAAACTAACCTTTTCCAGTCCTGTGGCCACTGCTGAGTTTTCCAGATTTCCTGGCATATTAAATATAGCACTTTAACAGCATCATCTTTTAGGATTTGAACTAGCTCAGCTGTAATTCCACCTGGGCTTCCCAGGTGGCACTAGTGGTAAAGAACCCACCTGCCAATGCAGGATACAAGAGAGGTGGGTTCATCCCTGGGTTGGGAAGTTCCCCTGGATAAGGGCATGGCAACCTACTCTAGTATGCTTGCCTGGAAAATTCCATGGACAGAAGAGGCTGGTAGGCTACAATTCATAGGGTCTCAATGAGTTGGACATGACTGATGCGACTTGGCATTTAAGGAATTCCATCACCTCCACTAGCTTTGTTCGTAATGCTTCCTAAGGGCCACCTGACTTCACACTCCAGAATGTCTTGCTCCAGGGGAGTGATCATGACATTGTGTTTTTCCAGGTCATTAAGACTTTTTGTACAGTTCTTCTGTTGTATTCATGCCACCTCTTCTTAACATCATCTGCTTCTGTTAGGTCCATACCATTTCTGTCCTTTATTGTGCCTATCTTTGCATGGAATGTTCCTCATTATCTCTAATTTTCTTTAAGAGATCACTAGTGTTTCCCATTCTGTTATTTTGCTCTATTTCTGTGCATTGTTCACTTAACAATGCTTTCTTATCTCTTCTTGGTATGCTTTGGAACTCTGCATTTGGATGGGTATATTTTCCTTTTCTCCTTTGCCTTTTACAACTTTTACTGAATTACCTAATACTTTAAATTTTCTCTAGGGCACCTTTGTTTTAAAGAAAATTGTTTTGAGCATTAGTTTACTTCTCTATTTTTCAATAAAAAATAAAAACCTCATCAAATAATTGGCATAATCTGTTACAATATATTGTTCATTTTTAATACTAGTTTCTTTATAGTAATTTTGTGTGTTGTTTTAAATTTTAATGAAGATATATTTTAGTATAAACACTGGTAATAATTCCTAGTTTTATAGTCAAATATAGTTTTCACATTTTAGAATTTGTGGGTCCTTTTGGCTAATTAGGGATAAAAATGAAAGTGTTAGTTGCTTAGTCCTGACTCTTTGTGACTCCATGGAATGTAGCCCTCCAGGCTCCTCTATCTGTGAATTTCTCCAGATAAGAATACTAGAGTGGGAAGCCATTCCCTTCTCCAGGGATCTTCCTGACCCAGGATCTAACCCAGGTCTCCTGCTTTGCAGTCAGATTCTTTACCATCTGCACCACCAGGAAAGCCCAATTAGGGATAATATTTCCCCCAAATATTGCATGCCTATTTAAAATGAGGTGACAACCCCTGTAAAAGCTTTGACTCATTCATATTTTTCCTGTGTGTGTGCATGAGTGTGCTTAGTCACTCAGTTGTATCTGACTCTGCAATCATATGTGCTGTAGCCTGCCCGTCTCCTGTGTCAATGTGGTTTTTCAGGCAAGAATATTGGAGTGGGTTGCCATTTCCTCCTCCAAGGGATCTTCTTGACCTAGGGATCAAACCCATGTCTCATGTATCTCCTGTACTGCAGGCATATTCTTTAATGGCTGCATCTTCAAGGAAGCCAATTAATGCATGTTAATTTAAATATTAATGTACTTATACAATATTATAAATATATTTTGGAATGTAGCCCTCCAGTCTCCTCTATCTGTGAATTTCTCTAGATAAGAATAGTAGAGTGGGAAGCCATTCCCTTCTCCAGGGATCTTCCTGACCCAGGATCTAACCCAGGTCTATATATATTTTGGGCTTCCCTGGTGACTCAGATGGTAAAGAATCCACCTGTAATGTGGGACACCTAGGTTCAATCCCTTTGGTTGGGAAGACCCCCTGGAGGAGGGCATAGCAACCCACAGCAGGATTCTTGCCTGGAGAATCCCCATGGACAGAGGAGCCTGGCAGGCTACAGTCCATGTGGTAGCAAAGAGCCAGACACTACTGAGCAATAAGCACACAGCATGTGTTTATTGGTATAATTTTCCCCTATGAATTTATCGCTTTATTTCTTAGCTTTTATTTTGTATACTTTGATATTACATATTTAATGTACAAGGATTTAATGCCATTTAGTTTGCACTATTGAGGGCCAATTTTAGAATTATAAAATGATCCTATTTATCTTAGCTAATGCTCTTTGCCTTAAATATTTCCTTGTTTGCTGCTAGCATTTCCATGCTCAATTGCTTTCTTTTGTCCATGCATGATAAACTTTATGCATCCTTTTACTTGAAATCTTTGTATGTCATTTTCTGTAGGTTTTAAAATTTGATTTAGCTTTGTTATTCTTCCTGAAAACATTTCCTTCCTAATAACAGAATAGTTTAAGGCAATTTCCTTTACTGTTTTCACTGTTATATGTAGCCTTAATTCTGTCAGTTTGTTTTATGTTCTCAGGTTTGTTTTTTAATTTTTTTTGTCTTTGCTTCTTGTAAGTTGTCATGTAGAATCTATATTTGCTTTTTACCTTCCATAGTGATGTGAAAGGTAATTTCATTTTTAATTCCACTGGTGGGTGTTTATACTTTTCAAAATAACATTTGACTTATTTTGTAACATAAAATTCAAGACTAATGTCACACTTAAAAAGCTACAAGTCCAACCTTTTGCAAAATTAATTCCTGTTTATAAAATATTCTTTCTTGTTAGCATTTGAGGGGAGGAAGATTTTTTCCTCTGTCCTTTTAAATTAGTTTGGTCATCTAAGAATTAAATTTACGTGAGACAGATTAACAGGAGAAACTCAAAGTTTGATAACAGGTATATATGGGAAAGACTCAGGAAAACTGAGTAACCAGAATGGCTGAAGTTCTCACTTACAGTACTATCTTCAGTACTAAAGAAACAGATGATATTTGGAAGCAGTGGTTTGGGACTTTAAAGAAGAATATTCACATTGAGATGGAGGAGCCAATGTTTAGTATACAAATGTTTACTGGGTCACGCAGAGACTATGGGACTCAGATGATCTCTAGAGCTGACCCCACCACACCAAGCTCATATTCTTCACAGATAATGTCTGATAGCTCTACTGTGAGAACAGTCTCATTATATAAATTCTTTTAGGCAGTTAAGGAGAAGGACAAGAAAAATTTCTTGAATTTTCTGTTTATTAAAAATATTCAGCCTAAATTAATCTTCATGAGACATTTGGGGGTGGCAAATATTACTTCCCTACGGTGTCAGTATTGTATCATATGTTGTTTACTACATTTATATTCAGTTTTATGATTTCCCCTTTGTTGTTCAGTCACTAAGTCATGTCTGGCTCTTTGCAACCCCATGGACTGCCACAGCATGCCAGGCTCCTCTGTCCTCCACTCTCTCCCAGAGTTTGCTCAAATTCATGTCCATTGGGTCACTGATGCTATTTAGCCATCTCATCCTCTCTGTCATCCTCTTCTCTTCCTGCCCTCACTCTTTCCCAGCATCAGGGTCTTTTCCAGTGAGTCGTCTCTGCATCAGGTGGCCAAAGTAATGGAGCTTCAGCTTTAGCATCAGTCCTTCCAATGAATATTCAGGGTTGATTTTTGTTAGAATTGACTGGTTTGATCGCCTTGCTGTCCAAGGGACCCTCGAGTCTTCTCCAGCACCACAGTTCAAAAGCATCAGTTCTTGGGTGCTCAGCCTTTTTGATGGCCCAACTCACATCCATACACGACCAATGGAAAAACCATAGCTTTGACTATCAGAAGCTTTGTCTCTGCTTTTTAATACACAGTCTAGGTTTGCCATAGCTTTTCTTCCAAGGAGCAAGCATCTTGTAAGAGCTGCAGTCATCATCCTCAATGATTTTGGAGCCCAAGAAAATAAAGTCTGTCACTGTTTCCACTTTTTCCCCTTGTATTTACCATGAAATTATGTGATTGAATGCCATATTAGTTTCTGAATGTTGAGCTTTAAGCCAGCTTTTTCACTCTCCTCTTTCACCTTCATCAAGGGGCTCTTTAGCTCCTCTTTGCTTTCTGCCATTATAGTGATGTCATCTGCATATCTGAGGTAGAACCTTGATTCTAGCTTCCGCTTCATTCAGCCTGGTATTCCATATGATGTACTCTGCATATAAGTTAAAGAAGCATTATAGAGCCTTGATGTACTCCTTTCAAATTTTGAACCAGTCTGTTGTTCCATGTCCAGTTCTAACTGTTGCTTCTTGACCTGCATAAGGGTTTCTTAGGAGGCTTTATAATTTATGATGGTCATTCATACAGAGAGATAGCTAAGCTGTGTTTTTTTTAATTAATTTTGATTTATATTATTAGCCTATATTATTTATGTATATATTGGCTCAACTCTGTATTCAGTGTGTTTTTGTTTCTTAGAAGTGTACACTGGTAGCACATTTTTGGAAATTTCACATATTTGAAAGTAGCCTTTAGTGTTACATATGAAAGAATTTTAGTCCTAGATAGAAGTTTTTAGAAACCACATTTTTTTTCCAGAAGTCACTAGAAACTGCTCTATTACCATTTTTTAACACACTACGGTAAAAAATTCTTTCATGAGAACACTAAATGGCAGAAACCAACACAACATTGTAATTATCCTCCAATTAAAAATAAAATTGAAAAAAGAATACAATGAATAAATTTTTAAGTACACAATACTGCATTGTTAAAGGGACTATGTTGTATAGCATATCTGTAAAATTTATTCATTTGGCAGTAACTTTATATCCATTCTTTTCCTCAGCCACCAGTCTGTGGCACTGTAATTCTATACTCTTGATGCTATGAATTTGACCTTTTTAGATGGCTCATATAGGTGGACCCAAGCAGTAACTCCTGTTACTGGCTTATTTCATTTAGATCAGGATCCTTCAAGTCTACTTTGTTGTCACAAATGACAATATTTTAATGTATGTATATGCAACATCTCCTTATCCATTCATCTGTTGATGGACACTTGGATCACTTCCTTATCTTGCTTATTGTGAATGATGCTGCAATGAACACAGGAATGCAAGTATTTCTTTGAGATGCTGATTTCAGGTATTTTGGATATATACTCAGGGATGGAAATGTTAAATAATATGGTAGTTTTTTTTTTTTTTTTTTTTTTTTGAAAGATCTCCATGAGTTCTCCACAGTTGCTGTGTTATTTTACACTTCTACCAACAGTGTGCATGGGCACAATTTTTTCCATATCCTCTCTGATAGTTACTGTCTTTGTTTTTTTTCCCTTTGATTTTTTTTTTTTTTTTTTTGGTAATAGTAGTCCTAACAAGTTTAAAGTTATATCACATTGTTTGGATTTGCATTTTCCTGATGATTAGTTGAGTGGCTTTTCCTATACCTATTGGCCGTTCATGTTTTCTTTGGAAAGATGGCTAATCAGTGTTCTTTGCCCATTTTTCAATATGGTTATTTTTTTGCTATTGAGCTGTAGTTCAATCAAAAAATTCAACAAAGTTGAGTTGATGAGTTTAAAAGACAATGTGCATCTTTTCATGTGTTTGTTAGCCATCTGTATGTCTTCTTTGGAGAAATGTCTATTTAGTTCTTTGGCCCATTTTTTGATTGGGTCATTTATTTTTCTGGAATTGAGCTGCAGGAGTTGCTTGTAAATTTTTGAGATTAGTTGTTTGTAAGTTGCTTCATTTGCTATTATATTCTCCCATTCTGAAGGCTGTCTTTTCACCTTGCTTATAGCTTACTTTGTTGTGCAGAAGCTTTTAAGTTTAATTAGGTCCCATTTGTTTATTTTTGCTTTTATTTCTAATATTCTGGGAGGTGGGTCATAGAGGATCCTGCTGTGATGTATGTTGGAGAGTGTTTTGCCTATGTTCTCCTCTAGGAGTTTTATAGTTTCTGGTCTTATGTTTATATCTTTAATCCATTTTGAGTTTATTTTTGTGTATGGTGTTAGAAAGTGCTCTAGTTTCATTCTTTTACAAGTGGTTGACCAGTTTTCGCAGCACCACTTGTTAAAGAGATTGTCTTTAATCCATTGTATATTCTTGCCTCCTTTGTCAAAGATAAGGTATCCATAGGTGTGTGCATTTATCTCTGGGCTTTCTATTTTGTTCCATTGATCTATATTTCTGTCTTTGTGCAGTACCATATTTTCTTGATAACTCGCTTTGTAGTAGAGCCTGAAGTCAGGCAGGTTGATTCCTCCAGTTCCATTCTTCTTTCTCAAGATTCCTTTGCTGTTCGAGGTTTTTTGTATTTCCATACAAATTGTGAAATTATTTGTTCTAGCTCTGTGAAGAATACTGTTGGTATTCATCATTCATTATGAGAGAAATGCAAATCAAAACCACTATGAGGTACCATTTCACGCCAGTCAGAATGGCTGCGATCCAAAAGTCTACAAGTAATAAATGCTGGAGAGGGTGTGGAGAAAAGGGAACCCTCTTACACTGTTGATGGGAATGCAAATGAGTACAGCTACTATGGAGAACAGTGTGGAGATTCCTTAAAAACTGGAAATAGAATGGCCTTATGACCCAGCAATCCCACTGCTGGGCATACACACTGAGGAAACCAGAATTGAAAGAGACACGTGTACCCCAATGTTCATCACAGCACTGTTTATGATAGCCAGGACATGGAAGCAACCTAGATGTCCATTAGCAGATGAATGGATAGGAAAGCTGTGGTACATATACACAATGGGGTATTACTCAGCCATTAAAAATAATATATTTGAATCAGTTCTGATGAGGTAGATGAAACTAGAGCCTATTATACAGAGTGAAGTAAGCCAGAAAGAAAAACACCAATACAGTATACTAACGCATATATATGGAATTTAGAAAGATGGTAACAATAACCCTGTATACAAGACAGCAAAAGAGACACAGATGTATAGAACAGTCTTTTGGACTCTGTGGGAGAGGAAGAGGGTGGGATGATTTGGGAGAATGGCATTGAAACATGTATAATATCATATATGAAACAAGTTGCCAGTCCAGGTTCGACGCACGATACTGGATGCTTGGGGCTGGTGCACTGGGACGACCCAGAGGGGATGGTATGGGGAGGGAGGGGTTGGAGGGTTCAAGATGGGGAATACATGTATACCTGTGGCAGATTCATGTTGATATATGGCAAAACCAATACAATATTGTAAAGTTAAAAAATAAAATAAAAAATAAAAATAAATAAAAATTTTTTTAATTAAATAAAAAAATGTGCAGAATGGGAAAAACATTTGCAGTCCCTATATCTAATAAGGGGTTAATAGTTTCTAGTGTTCTTAATATTTTTCCTTCCTCGATCTCCTCCATTGTAGGTATTTACTAGTATCTAATGGGAGTGGAAAACAGGGAATGCTAAAAGTTATCACTATTTTAAGCTCCTGTACATGAATGACGATGTCATTATTTTCTCCTATTACTAGCTGCTACTGATTCCTTATCTCTGTTCTTCTTTGAAACATTTCCCACTATAGCAACTTTCCTCTAGATAATCCTTTCCTGCTACTGTACTCCCAAATGTAACCCTAATTCAAATATAATTGCTGTTCATGGAAAGCAGCATCTTCCTGGCATATTATAGCCAAAGAGTGTTCCTTTACTAGATATGTTTTGTGGAGAAGGATATCGACAGGATTGAAGACCATCAATCCATATCCAAGGATTGAAGACTGTCAATCAGGGCCAGGTTTACACATGTGCTCAGTCAGGTATGACTCTTTGTGACCCTGTTATGTGCTATCACCAGCCATGCTCCTCTGTCCATAGGATTCTTCAGGCAAGAATCCTGGAGTGAGTTGTCGTTTCCTTCCCCAGGTGATCTTCCTGACTCAGGGATTGAACCTATGTCTCCTGTGTCTCCTGCATTGATAGGCAGATTCTTTAACACTGTGGCACCTGGACCAAGTATGTGAAACATCTCAAATGCTAGGATGCTTTCCTATTTTAAGTAAACTTATGGGGTAAGGAGTAGACCATTTCCTAAAAGAATAGATGAGTGAATAGCAGGAGCCAATTTTTACTCAGATGTAAGTGTAGAGGAATAAGTGGATATATTGGGAGAGGCATAATGCTCGAGATGGGTTGTTAGCCTAAGGGCTTGAAGAAGGGAGCTCTGTTTTTTAAATGTAGAAGATCCTTTCCTAATGACCATTCAGTTCTTAATCCTGGCAGTTAAATAACAATAAACAGAGTCAACAGCATAAGCACTTGTTAACAATGCTGTCAAAGGAAAGCCAAATATAATACATTAACTTACAGGAGATACTAATGGTGTGAGTGTGTTTCTTAATTGCTCATGAATTCCAAGATGCTTGGAGGAATTTACCTTATCCTCTAGTATATGACTCAGATGGTAAAGAGTCTGCCTGCAGTGTGGCAGATCTGGGTTCAATCCTTGCGTCGGGAAGATCCCCTAGAGAAGGAAATGGCAACCCACTCGAGTATTCTTGCCTGGAGAATCCCATGGCTGGAGGAGCCTCTGAGGGCCACATGGGATTGCAAAGAGTCAGACAGGACTGAACGACTTCACTTTCACTTTCACTAGTATATACTTATCCTCTGCTGCTGCTAAGTCGCTTCAGTCGTGTCCGACTCTGTGTGACCCCATGGACTGCAGCCTACCAGGCTTCTCTGTCCATAGGATTCTCCAGGCAAGAACACTGGAGTGTGTTGCCATTTCCTTCTCCAAAGCATGAAAGTGGAAAGTGAAAGTGAAGTCGCTCAGTTGTGTCTGACTTTGAGTGACCCCATGGACTGCAGCCCACCAGGCTCCTCCATCCATGGGATTTTCCAGACAACAGTACTGGAGTGGGGTGCCATTGCCTTCTCCACTTATCCTCTATGCTATGCTATGCTAAGTCACTTCAGTCGTGTCCGACTCTGTGTGACCCCACAGACGGCAGCCCACCAGGCTTCCCCGTCCCTGGGATTCTCCAGGCAAGAACACTGGAGTGGGTTGCCATTTCCTTCTCCAATGCATGAGAGTGAAAAGAGAAAGTGAAGTCGCTCAGTCATGTCCGACTCTTAGCGACCCCACGGACTGCAGCCTACCAGGCTCCTCCGTCCGTGGGATTTTCCAGGCAAAAGTACTGGAGTGGGGTGCCATCGCCTTCTCCGCCACTTATCCTCTAGTATAAGGTAAATTCCTCCAAGTGACAGGGAAGCCTGGCATGCTGCAGTCCATGGGGTCACAAAGAGTTGGATGCGACTGAGTGACTGAACAGTAACAACTAGTATGGTTTTGACTTGTGAATTATTCTTTTAGCAGTAATACTGAATAGCAGTGATCTATGAACTGTGCGCTCTGTGCGTGGTTGTGTACGTGTCTTTATGCTTTATTTTATAGGAAGAATATCAGGCACTAGTTGAGATAGAAATGTAGAGGCTACCAATTCTAATTGATAGATCATTGTGACTGATTATAGAAATAAAATATGAAAGTCACATGTGTTTCTGATTGGGTTTCTGAAACCATAATGCACAGCTAAATACAGTAAAATGAGTCAGGGAAGAAAGTAGGCTTATGGAAAATGACAGTCTAGACTTAGAGCTTTTCTAATCACCACGTGTAATTATGCCAATTATTACTTCAAAAGAAGTTCTCTTAGTCACATGTCCTTTTAACACATCCATCAGAATAATTGTTCTCTCCATAAAGAATTTAACACATACCCAAAACCCTTTAAATGTGTGTAACAGCAGGTTACTCTCCAGTTCACCCCCATATTTCTCCCAACAGGAAAGTCAAACAAGCAGTTTCAGGTGAGAGTTAGTTGTTTTTGTTTCCAACTTCATGTTGCCGCTTGTACTCCCTATTAAGTAACACATTAAAATATGGGTGCAGAAATAGAAATATTATCTGTATATCAATGGATGACTTAGATGAAATTTAAGCAACTAAAATGCTGGGGAATATGTTGTGGAGATATTTATGAAAAATATTTATTCTGCATTTAGATTTATTATACACCATGCATGCTCTCAGAAGTGGCCACAAGATTGGAAAAGGTCAGTTTTCATCCCAATCCCAAAGAAAGGCAATGCCAAAGAATGCTCAAACTACCGCACAATTGCACTCATCTCACATGCTAGTAAAGTAATGCTCAAAATTCTCCAAGCCAGGCTTCAGCAATATGTGAACCGTGAACTTCCTAATGTTCAAGCTGGTTTTAGAAAAGGCAGAGGAACCAGAGATCAAATTGCCAACATCTGCTGGATCATGGAAAAAGCAAGAGAGTTCCAGAAAAACATCTATTTCTGCCGTATGGACTATGCCAAAGCCTTTGACTGTGTGGATCACAATCAACTGTGGAAAATTCTGAAAGAGATGGGAATACCAGACCACCTAATCTGCCTCTTGAGAAATCTGTATGCAGGTCAGGAAGCAACAGTTAGAACTGATCATGGAACAACAGACTGGTTCCAAATAGGAAAAGGAGTACGTCAAGGCTGTATATTGTCACCCTGTTTATTTAACTTATATGCAGAGTACATCATGGGAAATGCTGGACTGGAAGAAACACAAGTTGGAATCAAGATTGCTGGGAGAAATATCAATAACCTCAGATATGCAGATAACACCACCCTTATGGCAGAAAGTGAAGAGGAACTAAAAAGTCTCTTGATGAAGGTGAAAGTGGAGAGTGAAAAGGTTGGCTTAAAGCTCAGCATTCAGAAAACGAAGATCATGGCATCTGGTCCCATCACTACATGGGAAATAGATGGAGAAACAGTGGAAACAGTGTCAGACTTTATTTTGGGGGGCTCCAAAATCACTGCAGATGGTGACTGCAGCCATGAAATTAAAAGACGCTTACTCCTTGGAAGGAAAGTTATGACCAACCTAGATAGCATATTCAAAAGCAGAGACATCACTTTGCCAGCAAAGGTTCGCCTAGTCAAGGCTATGGTCTTTCCCATGGTCATGTATGGATGTGAGAGCTGGACTGTGAAGAAGGCTGAGCACCGAAGAATTGATGCTTTTGAACTGTGGTGTTGGAGAAGACTCTTGAGAGTCCCTTGGACTGCAAGGAGATCCAACCAGTCCATTCTGAAGGAGATCAGCCCTGGGATTTCTTTGGAAGGAATGATGCTAAAGCTGAAACTCCAGTATTTTGGCCACCTCATGTGAAGAGTTAACTCATTGGAGAAGACTCTGATGCTGGGAGGGATTGGGGGCAGGAGGAGAAGGGGAAGACAAAGAATGAGATGGATGGATGGCATCACTGACTCGATGGGTGTGAGTCTGTGTGACCTCGGGAGTTGGTGATGGACAGGGATGCCTGGTGTGCTGCAGTTCATGGGGTCACAAAGAATCGGACACGACTGAGCAACTGATCTGATCTGATGCATGCTCTCACTTTAGTCACCTTACACAATAGTATATCATTACTCGGCCTTAGGAAAGACTTATTCCCTTCTTGTCAGCTCCAGATTTATTTTTTATGTGAAGATTTCTAACCTACGTATTGTTTTTCTCCAAGTCATATGACATGGTGGAAAATGTTGGCAAAAGGAAGGTCGCATGTCTACTCCTAACTCCCCTTCCCCATGTCCCCCAAGTGGGCACTACAGTTTACTGTGTTGTTTTCAACAACTTTAGAGTGAAAGTATAAGAAATAACCTCAAAATCAAAAACATTGCTCTCACTCATATAATAGTATTGAGATGGGTTAGCAATCTTGAAAGCTGTTGAATTGTCATCTATAGCATAAAATTGAATTCCTTTTATCTTATGTGTGTGTGTGTGTGTGTGTGTGTGTGTGTGTATATGTGTACATTAATTGCTTGATACACTACTGTGTCAGTTTCCACTGTATAGCAAAGTGAATCAGCCATACCTATAAATAAATCTGTTCTCTTTTGGATATCCTTCCCATTTGGGTCACCACACAGCACTGAGTCAAGTTCCCTATGGTATACAGTAGTTTCTTATTAGTTATCTATTTTATACATAATTGTGTGTGTATATATATGTATGTGTGTGTATATATATATATATATATATATATATAAAATCAATCCCAGTCTCTTAATTTATCCCCTTGGTTTCCATATATCTGTTCTCTACATCTGTCTCTGTTTTTGCTTTGCAAGTATGATCATCTTTACCATTTTTATAGATTCCACATATATGAATTTGTATATATGTATTATTTTTCCTCTTTCTGACTTTCTTCACTCTGTATGACAGTCTCTAGATCAATCCACATCTCTGCAAATGATACCATTTTGTTCCTTTTTATGGCCGAGTAATACTCCATCATAGGTGTGTGCTACATCTTCTTTACCCATTCCTTTGTTGATGGACATTGAGATTGCTTCCGTGTCTATTGTAAATAGTACTGCAGCAAACCCCGGTGCATGTAACTTTTTGAATTTTTGTTTTTGCTGGGTATGTACTCAGTAGTAGGACTGCTGGTTCATACTATAGGTTTATTTTTAATTTTTTAAGGAACTTCCATATGTTTCTCCATCGGGGAAGGCAATGGCACCCCACCCCAGTACTTTTGCCTGGAAAATCCCATGGACGGAGGAGCCTGGTAGGCTCCAGTCCATGGGGTCGCTGAGCGGCTTCACTTTCACTTTTCGCTTTCATGCATTGGAGAAGGAAATGGCAACCCACTCCAGTGTTCTTGCCTGGAGAATCCCAGGGATGGGGAGCCTGGTGAGCTTCTGTCTATGGGGTCGCACAGAGTCGGACACGATTGAAGCGACTTAGCAGCAGCAGCATATGTTTCTCCATAGTAGTTGTATCAATTTACATTCCCACCAATAAGATAAGAGGGTGACCTTTTCTCTATAACCTCTCCAGCACTTAGTGTTTGTAGATCTATTGATGATGGGCATTTTGACGGATGTGAGGTGATACCTCATTGTAGTTGTGATTTGCATTTCTCTAATAATTAGCTATGTTGATCACCCTTTCATATGTTTGTTGGCTATCTATCTGTATGTCATCTTTGGAGAAGTGTCTATTTAGGTCTTCCACCCATTTTTTGATTTTTTTTTAAATTGATCTACATGAGCCATTTTTATGTTTTAGAGATTAATCCTTTGTCAGTTTTTTCATTTACAATATTTTATTCTATTATGAAGGTTGTCTTTTTGTCTTCTCTGTGGTTTCCTTTGCTGTGCAAAAGCTTTTAAGTAGGCCCCATTCGTTTATGTTTGTTTTTATTTTCATTACTCTAAGGAGGTAGGTCAAAAAAGAATGTGCTACATTTATGTCAAAGAGTTTTCTGCCTATGTTTTTTTCTAAGAGCTTTATAGTGTCTAGCCTTATGTTTACATCCGTAATCCATTTTGTATTTGTTTAGGTATATGGTGTTGAGTGTTCTAATTTCATTTTTTTACATGTATCTGTTCAGCTTTCCCAGCATCTGCTTATTGACAAGATCTTCTTTTCTCCATTGTATATTTTTGCCTCCTTTATCATGGATTAGATGACTGTAAGTGCATGGATTTATCTCTGGACTTTCTGTCCTGCTCCATGGATCTGTATTTCTGTTTTTGTGCTAATACCAACCTGTCTTGATTACTGGAGGTTTGCAGTATAGCCTGAAGTCTGGGAGCCTGAATCCTCCCACCTTGTGTTTCTTTCTCAAGATTGCTTTGGCTACTTGGGATTTTGGTTTCATACACTAAATTTTTTGTTCTAATTCCATAAAAACTGCCATTGGTAATTTAATAAGAATTTCACTGAATCTGCAGACTGCTTTGGATAGTGTTTAGTCTTCCAATCCAAGATTATGGTATATCTCTCTGTTTTTATCTTTGATTTCTTTTATCAGTATCTAACAGTTTTCTACAAACAAGTCTTTCCTTCTATAGGTAAGTTTTTCCTGGGTATTTTATTCTTTTAGTGACAATGATAAATGGGCTTGTTTCTTTAATTTTTCCTCCTGATCTTTCATTATTAGTATAAAGGAATTCAAGAGATTTCTGTGTATTAAGTTTCTATCCTGTGACTTTACTAAATTCATTGATTAGTAGTTTCCTGGAAATCATTAGGATTTTCTATGTACATCATGTCTTCTGCAAACAATGACAGCTTTACTTCTTCTTTTCCAATTTTGATTCCTTTTATTTATTTTTCTTTTCTGTCATGGCCAGAACTTCCAATCAGATCAGATCAGATCAGTCGCTCAGTCGTGTCCGACTCTTTGCGACCCCATGAACCGCAGCACGCCAGACCTCCCTGTCCATCACCAGCTCCCGGAGGTCACTCAGACTCACACCCATCAAGTCAGTGATGCCATCCAGCCATCTCATCCTCTGTCGTCCCCTTCTCCTCCTGCCCTCAGTCCTTCCCAGCATCAGAGTCTTCTCCAATGAGTCAGCTCTTCGCATGAGGTGGCCAAAATACTGGAGTTTCAGCTTTAGCATCATTCCTTCCAAGGAAATTTCAGGATTGATCTCCTTCAGAATGGACTGGTTAGATCTTCTTGCAGTCCAAGGGACTCTCAAGAGTCTTCTCCAACACCACAGTTCAAAAGCATCAATTCTTCGGCGCTCAGCCTTCTTCACAGTCCAGCTCTCACATCCATACATGACCACAGGAAAGACCATAGCCTTGACTAGGCGAACCTTTGTTGGTAAAGTAATGTCTCTGCTTTTGAATATGCTATCTAGGTTGGTCATAACTTTCCTTCCAAGGAGTAAGCGTCTTTTAATTTCATGGCTGCAGTCACCATCTGCAGTGATTTTGGAGCCCAGAAAAATAAATTCTGACACTGTTTCCACTGTTTCTCCATCTATTTCCCATGTAGTGATGGGACCAGATGCCATGATCTTCGTTTTCTGAATGCTGAGCTTTAAGCCAACCTTTTCACTCTCCACTTTCACTTTCATCAAGAGGCTTTTTAGCCCCTCTTCACTTTCTGCCATAAGAGTGGGTCATCTGCATATCTGAGGTTATTGATATTTCTCCCAGCAATCTTGATTCCAACTTGTGTTTCTTCCAGTCCAGCATTTCTCATGATGTATTCTGCATATAAGTTAAATAAACATGGTGACAATATACAGCCTTGACGTACTCCTTTTCCTATTTCCAAACTTCCAAAACTGTATTGAATTATAGTGGCAAGGGTGAACACCCTTGGTTGTTCCTGACCTTAGAGGAAATGCTTTTAGTTTTTCACCATTGAGAATGATGTTTGCTCTATGGGGTCACTAGAAGTTGGACACGCCTAGGTGACTTCACTTTCACTTTTCACTTTCATGCATTGGAGAAGGAAACGGTAACCCACTCCAGCGTTCTTGCCTGGAGAATCCCAGGGATGGAGGAGCCTGGTGGGCTGCCGTCTATGGGGTCGCACAGAGTTGGACACGACTGAAGCGACTTAGCAGTAGTAGCATTGAGATGACAATAGTTTTTATTGTTCAATTTTTTTTAATTGTATATCACATTGATTGACTTGCATATATTAAAGAATCCTTGCATCCCTGGGATAAATCCCACTTGATCATGGTGTGTGGTCCTTTCAATGTGTTGCTGGATTCAGTTCGCTGGTATTCTGTTAAGGATTTTTGCATCTATGTTAATCAGTGATATTGGCCTGTAATTTTCTTTTTTGGCGATATTTTTGTCTGGTTTTCATATCAGGGTGATGGTAGCCTTGTAGAATGAGTTTTGGAGTGTTCCTCTCTTTCCACTTTTTTTTGGGGGGAAGACGGGGAAGAGTTTGAGAAGAATAGGTATTAACTCTTTTCTAAATGTATGATAGAATTCATTTCTGAAGCCATCTGCATTTCTGTTTGTTGAAAGATTTTTAATAACATTTTCAATTTTATTACTTGTGATTGGTCTGTTCATATATTGTTTCTTCTTGAGTCAGTCTTGGAAGCTTGTGCTTTTTAAAAAGCTTATTTCTTCCAGTTTGTCTTTTTTGCTGCTGCTGCTGCTGCTAAGTTGCTTCAGTCATGTCCGACTCTGTGAGACCCCATAGACAGAAGCCCACCATGCTCCCCCATCCCTGGGGTTCTCCAGACAAGAACACTGGAGTGGGTTGCCATTTCCTTCTCCAATGCATGAAAATGAAAAGTGAAAGGGAAGTCGCTCAGTCCTGTCTGACTCTTAGCGACCCTGTGGACTGCAGCCTACTAGGCTCTGCCATCCATGGGATTTTCCAGGCAAGAGTACTGGAGTGGGGTGCCATAATTACTCATAGTAATTAATTATCATACTTTGTATCTCATGGCATCAGTTGTAACTTCTCTTTCATTTCTAATTTTATTGATTTGAGTCCTCTCCCTTTTTTCCTTATTGAGTCTTGATAAAGGTTTATCAGTTTTGTTTATCGACTCAAAAAACTAGCTTTTAGTTTCAATGATCTTTGCTATATTTTCTTCATTTCTATTTCATTTATTTCTTCACTGGTCTTCATGATTTATTTCCTTCTACTAACTTTGGTTGTTTTTGTTGTTGTTCTTAATTCTCTATTTGCTTTAGGTATAAGGTTAGGATGTTAATTTGAAATTTTTCTTGTTTCTTGAGGTAGGATTTGCTGCTATATACTTCCCTCTTAGATCTATCTAGCTTTCTTTATTTATAATTGGAGGATAATTGCTTTTCAATGTTTTGTTTCTTTCTTCCATACAACATGAATCAGCCATAAGTATATATATTCCCTCCCTTTTGAACCTCCTTCACACCCCCCACACTATCCCACCATCTAGGTTGTCACAGAGCACCAGGTTGACACCCTCTGTTATACAGAAATTTCCCACGAGCTCTCTGTTTTACATATGATAATATACATCCTTCAATGCTACTCTCTCCACTCGTCCCACCCTCACCTTCCCTTGCAGTGTCCACAAGTATGTTCTCTGTGTCTGCTTCTCTATTCATGCCTTGCAAAAGGTTAATCAGTACCATTTTTCTAGATTCCTTATGTATGCATTGATACACAATACATGCTTCTCTTTCTGATTTCTTCACTTTGTATAAAAGGCTCTAGGTTTATCAGCCTCACTAGAACTGACTCAAATTTGTTCCTTTTATGTCTGAGTAATATTCCATTACTGTGGTACCATGACTTCTTTATTCATTTATCTGTCAGTGGACATCTAGATTGTTTCCACATCTTGGCTCTTTCAAATAGTACTTCAATGAACATTGGGGTACATGTGTCTTAGACCTGCTTTTGTTGCATAACTTAGGTGTGAGGCCATTGTGTTTTCATTGTCATGTTTCTCAATATGTGCCTCCATTCTATTTTAATGATTTTGGATCATCTTTACTATCATTACTCTGAGTTCTTTCTCAGGTAGATTGCCTATTTCCTCTTCATCTATTTGGTATTGTGGGATTTTACCTTCCTCCTTCTTCAGTAACATATTTCTCTTTTTTTCTCAATTTGTCTAATTTACTGTGTTTATGGTCTCCTTTCCACAGACTGCAGGATGATAGCTCCTTTTACTTTTGTCTGCCCCCTGGCAAATGAGGTTGGTCCAGAGGCTTATGTAGATTTCTTGGTGAGAAAGAATGGTGTCTGTGCTCTAGTTGGTGGAGCTGAATCCTTTTCCCTCTGATGAGCTGTACTGCATTAGGTGGTATGTTTTGGGGGTTCTGTGAGCTTAGGAAGACTTTAGATTGCCTGTCTGCTGATGGATGGGGCTGTGTTCCTATCTTGCTGGTTGTTTGGCATGAGATGTCCAGCACTGGGGCTGCAGGCAGTTGGTGGAGCCTGGTCTAGGTGTTGAGAAACATACCTACAGGAAAGCATATGCTGATTAATATTCTCTGGTCCTGGGAATTCCCTGGTGGTCCAGTGTCCTGGACTCAGTGCTCCCACCTCAAAGACACAAGTCTGATTTGGTCTGGGTGCCAAGATCCTGTCAGGCACACAGTGTGACCAGACAAAAAAGAAAGAAAGGGAAAAAAATAGAACACAAAACCCAAGAAAAATAGCAAAAACAAAATAAACAGTACCACCAACAACAAATACACACATACATAAAATAAGAATAAAGTAAATAAATAGACAAATCAAAGCCAAGACATGATAAATAAAAAAAACAAAACAAAGAAGCAAACAAAAGAAAAATAAAAGAACTTAAAATAGAAAACAATAAGAACTACTCTAACAGAAAACAATGAGAAATGAAACAGAAACAGAAGGCAAGCTTAAACAAAAGCAAAGAAAATATAAACATAAAAAATGATTTTAAAGTAACAAAAACAAGCAAACACATAGAACAACAAAAAGTAAAACAACAACAACAAAAAAACAACACTGTAAAAAATATATTTAAAAATACAAAAAATAATAACAGCACCATCAACAACTAAGCAAAATGAAACAAACCAAAAAGAACAATAGTAATAAGAATATTTACTGGGCCACCATTTTCAGTCCCCTTCATGGATCACAGTCTTGTCATGCCAAAGGGGCTTGCACAATGAATCTATGAATCATACCATGCAGGACCACCAAAGATTGCCAGGTCATAGTGAAGAGTTCTGACAAAATGTGGTTCCTTGGAGGAGGAAATGGCCACAGACTCCAGTATTCTTGCCTGGAGAACACATGAACAATATAAAAAGGCAAAAAATAGGACACCACTAGATGAGCAGGTCGGAAGGTGTTTAATATGCTACTGGAGTAAGAGTGGAGGAGAATTACTAATAAATCCAGAAAGAATGAAGAGACTGGACGAAGGCAGAAATGACATTCAGTGTATGTGCCTTCGTAACTGCAACCATGAAATTAAAAGACGCTTACTCCTTGGAAGGCAAGTTACGACCAACCTAGATAGCATATTCAAAAGCAGAGACATCACTTTGCCAACAAAGGTCTGTCTAGTCAAGGCTATGGTTTTTCCTGTGGTCATGTATGGATGTGAGAGTTGGACTGTGAAGAAGGCTGAGCGCCGAAGAATTGATGCTTTTGAACTGTGATGTTGGAGAAGACTCTTGAGAGTCCCTTGGACTGCAAGGAGATCCAACCAGTCCCTGGGATTTCTTTGGGAGGAATGATGCTCAAGCTGAAACTCCAGTACTTTGGCCACCTCATGCAAAGAGTTGACTCATTGGAAAAGACTGTGATGCTGGGAGGGATTAGGGGCAGGAGGAGAAGGGGACAACAGAGGATGAGATGGCTGGATGGCATCACTGACTCGATGGACGTGAGTCTGAGTGAACTCCAGGAGTTGGTGATGGACAGGGAAGCCTGGCATGCTGTGATTGATGGGGTTGTAAAGAGTCGGACATGACTGAGTGACTGAACTGAACTGAACTGTGAAGAAAGTAAAGTCTAATACTATAAAGAACAATATTGCATAGGCACCTGGAATGTTAGGCCAATGAATCAAGGTAAATTATACATGGTCGAGCAGGAGATGAAAAGAGTGGACATCTATATCTTAGAAATTAGTGAACTGAAATAGATGGGAATGGGTGCATTTAATTCAAATGACCATTATAACTACACTACTGTGGGCAAGAATCCTTTAGAAGAAATGGAGTAGCACTCACAATCAAGAAGAGTCTGAAATGCAGTATTTGGGTGCAATCTCAAAAATGACAGAAAGATTGTGGTTCATTTCCAAGGCAAACAATTCAACATCACAGTAATCTAGTCTATGCCCCAACCACTGATGCCAAAGAAACTGAAGTTGACCAGTCCTGTGAAGACCTACAAGACCTTTTAGAACTCACACAAAAAAAAAAAAAAAAAAAAAATGTTGTTTTCATCGTAGGAAATTATGCAAAAGGAGGAAGTCAAGAGATACCCAGAATAACAGGCATGTTTGGCCTTGGAGTACAAAAAAATAAAAGCAGGGCAAAGCAGAGTTTTGCCAAGAGAATATGCTGGTCATAGCAAATATACTTTCCCAAAACCCAAGAGACGACTCTAAACATGTATAACACCAAATGGTCAATACCAAAATCAGATTGATGATGTTCTTTGCAGCAGATGGTGGAGAAGAAGCTCAATGCAGTCAGCAAAAATGAGACCTGAAGTTGACTGTGGCTCAAATCATGAGCTCCTTATTATAAAATTCAGTTTTAAGTTGAAGGAAGTAGTGGAAGTCACTATGCCATTCAGGTATGACCTAAATCAAATCCCTTTGATTATACAAGGGAGGTAATGAATAGATTAAAGGGATTAGATATGGTAAAACAAATGCTTGAAGAACAATAGACGGAGATTCATAATATTGTACAGGAGCCAGTGACCAAAACCATCCTAAATATTAAGAAATGCAAAAAGGAGAAGTGTTTGTCTGATGAGGCTTTACAAATAGCTGAGGAAAGAAGAGAAGTGAAAAGCAAAGGACAAAGGGAAAGATATATCCAACTGGATGCAGAGTTCCAAAGAATAGCAGAGAGATAAGAAGGCCTTCTTCAATGTTCAGTGAAAATAAGTAGAGGAAAACAATAGAATGGAAAAATCTAGATATCTCTTCAGGAAAATTGGAGATACAAGGGAAAATTTCATGTAAGGATGGGCACAAGAAAGGACAGAAATGGTAAGGACCCAACAGAAGCAACAGGAGATTGAGAAGAGGTAGTAAAAATAACTAGAGGTGCAAGAGGTATACAGAACTATACAGAAAAGGTCTTTATGAGCCAGACCTTGATAGTGTAGTCACTCATCTAGAGCCAGGCATCCTGAAGTATAGGCAAGTGGCCTTTAGGAAGCGTTATTATGAACAATAATGAGATGAGGAGATACCCCTCATCCAAGGTAAGGAGCAATGGGCTGCACTTTGCTGGAGCAGCCATGAAGAGATACCTCACGTCCAAGGTAAGAGAAACCCAAGTAAGATGGTAGGTGTTGCAAGAGGGCATCAGAGGGCAGACACAATGAAACCATACTCACAGAAAACCAGTCAATCTAATCACACTAGGACCACAGCCTTGTCTAACTCAATGAAACTAAGCCATGCCCATGGGGCAACCCAAGATGGGCGGGTCACGGTGGAGAGATCTGACAGAATGTGGTCCACCGGAGAAGGGAACGGCAAACCACTTCAGTGTTCTTGCCTTGAGAACCCCATGAACAGTATGAAAAGGCAAAATGATAGGATACTGAAAGAGGAACTCCCCAAGTCAGTAGGGGCCCAATATGCTACTGGAGATCAGTAGAGAAATAACTCCAGAAAGAATGAAGGGATGGAGACAAAGCAAAAAGAATACCCAGCTGTGGATGTGACTGGTGATAGAAGCAAGGTCCAATGCTGTAAAGAGCAATATTGCATAGGAACCTGGAATGTCAGGTCCATGAATCAAGGCAAATTGAAAGTGGTCAAACAAGAGATGGCAAGAATGAATGCTGACACTCTAGGAATCACGAACTGAAATGGACTGGAATGGGTGAATTTAACACAGATGACCATTATATCTACTATTGCGGGCAGGAATCACTCAGAAGAAATGGAGTAGCCATCATGGTCAACAAAAGAGTCTGAAATGCAGTACTTGGATGCAATCTCAAAAACAACAGAATGATCTCTGTTCCTTTCCAAGGCAAACCACTCAATATCGCAATAATCCAAGTCTATGCCCCAACCAGTAACGCTGAAGAAGCTGAAGTTGAACGGTTCTATGAAGACCTACAAGACCTTTTAGAACTAACACCCAAAAAAGATGTCCTTTTCATTATAGGGGACTGGAATGCAAAAGTAGGAAGACAAGAAACACCTGGAGTAACAGGCAAATTTGGCCTTGGAATACAGAAGAAGCAGGGCAAAGACTAACAGAGTTTTGCCAAGAAAATGCACTGATCATAACAAACACCCTCTTCCAACAACACAAGAGAAGACTCTATATATGGACGTCACCAGATGGTCAACACCGAAATCAGATTGATTATATTCTTTGCAGCCAAAGATGGAGAAGCTCTATACAGTCAGCAAAAACAAGACCAGGAGCTGACTGTGGCTCAGACCATGAACTCCTTATTGCCAAAATCAGACTGAAATTTAAGAAAGTAGGGAAAACCACAAGACCATTCAGGTATGACCTAAATCAAATCCTTTATGATTATACAGTGGAAGTGAGAAATAGATTTAAGGGCCTAGATCTGATAGATAGACTGCCTAATGAACTATGGAATGAGGTTCGTGACATTGTACAGGAGACAGGGATCAAGACCATCCCCATGGAAAAGAAATGCAAAAAAGCAAAATGGCTGTCTGGGGAGGCCTTACAACTAGCTGTGAAAAGAAGAGAAGTGAAAAGCAAAGGAGAAAAGGAAAGATATAAGCATCTGAATGCAGAGTTCCAAAGAATAGCAAGGAGGGATAAGAAAGCCTTCTTCAGCGATCAATGCAAAGAAATAGAGGAAAACAACAGAATGGGAAAGACTAGAGATCTCTTCAAGAAAATTACAGATACCAACGGAACATTTCATGCAAAGATGCGCTCAATGAAGGACAGTAATGGTATGGATCTAAGAGAAGCAGAAGATATTAAGAAGAGATGGCAAGAATATACAGAAGAACTGTACAAAAAAGATCTTCATGACCCAGATAATCACGATGGTGTGATCACTGACCTAGAGCCAGACATCCTGGAATGTGAAGTCAAGTGGGCCTCAGAAGCATCACTACGAACAAAGCTAATGGACATGATGAAATTCCAGTTGAGCTATTCCAAATCCTGAAAGATGATGCTGTGAAAGTGCTGCGCTCAGTATGCCAGCAAATTTGGAAAACTCAGCAGTGGCCACAGGACTGGAAAAGGTCAGTTTTCATCCCATCCCAAAGAAAAGGAATGCCAAAGAAAGCTCACACTACCACACAATTGCACTCATCTCACACGCTAGTAAAGTAACCCTCAAAATTCTCCAAGCCAGGCTTCAGCAATATGTGAACCGTGAACTTCCTGATGTTCAAGCTGGATTTAGAAAAGGCAGAGGAACCAGAGATCAAATTGCCAACATCCGCTGGATCATGGAAAAAGCAAGAGAGTTCCAGAAAAACATCTATTTGTGCTTTATTGACTATGCCAAAGCCTTTGACTGTGTGGATCACAATAACCTGTGGAAAATTCTGAAAGAGATGGGAATACCAGACCACCTGATCTGCCTCTTGAGAAATTTGTATGCAGGTCAGGAAGCAACAGTTAGAACTTGACGTGGAACAACAGACTGGTTCCAAATAGGAAAAGGAGTACGTCAAGGCTGTATATTGTCGCCCGGCTTATTTAACTTCTATGCAGAGTACATCATGAGAAATGCTGGACTGGAAGAAACACAAGCTGGAATCAAGATTGCCAGGAGAAATATCAATAACCTCAGATATGCAGATGACACCAGCCTTATGGCAGAAAGTGAAGAGGAACTAAAAAGCCTCTTGATGAAGGTGAAAGTGGAGAGTGAAAAAGTTGGCTTAAAGCTCAACATTCAGAAAACGAAGATCATGGCATCCAGTCCCATCACTTCATGGGAAATAAAGGGGGAAACAGTGGAAACAGTGTCAGACTTTATTTTTCTGGGTTCCAAAATCACTGCAGATGGTGACTGCAGCCATGAAATTAAAAGACGCTTACTCCTTGGAAGGAAAGTTATGACCAACCTCGATAGCATATTCAAAAGCAGAGACATTACTTTGCCAACAAAGGTTCGTCTAGTCAAGGCTATGGTTTTTCCTGTGGTCATGTATGGATGTGAGAATTGGACTGTGAAGAAGGCTGAGCGCCGAAGAATTGATGCTTTTGAACTGTGGTGTTGGAGAAGACTCTTGAGAGTCCCTTGGACTGCAAGGAGATCCAACCAGTCCATTTTGAAGGAGATCAGCCCTGGGATTTCTTTGGAAGGAATGATGCTAAAGCTGAAACTCCAGTACTTTGGCCACCTCATGGGAAGAGTTGACTCATTGGAAAAGACCCTATGCTGGGAGGGATTGGGGGCAAGAGGAGAAGGGGACGACAGAGGATGAGATGGCTGGATGGCATCACTGACTCGATGGACCTGAGTCTCAGTGACCTCTGGGAGTTGATGATGGACAGGGAGGCCTGGCGTGCTGCGATTTATGGGGTTGCAAAGAGTCGGACACGACTGAGCGACTGATCTGATCTGATCGATTATGAACAAAGCTAGTGGAGGTGATGGAATTCCAGCTGAGCTATTTAAAATCCAAAAAATGATACTGTTAAAGTGCTTCCCTGAATATTTCAGAAAATTTGGGAAATTCAGCAGTGACCACAGGTATGGAAAAGGTCAGTTTTCATTCAAATCCTAAAGAAGGGCAATGGCAGCAAATGTTCAAACTACCATACAGTTTTGCTCATTTCACATGCTAGCAAGGATATGCCCAAAATCTTTCAAGCTAGGCTTCAGCAGTACATGAACCTAGAACTTCCAGCTGTACAATCTGGGTTTAGAAAAGGCAGGGGAACCAGCAATAAAATTGCCAACATTTGCTGGATCATAGACTGGTTCCAAACCAGTCAAGGAGTATGTCAAGGCTGTATATTGTTACCCTGCTTATTTAACTTATATGCAGAATACATCATGAGAAATGCTGGATTGGATGAAGCACAAGTTGGCATCAAGATTGCCAGAAGAAATATCAATAATCTCAGATATGCAAATAATACCACTCTTATGGCAGAAAGTGAAGAGGAACTAAAGAGCCTCTTGATGAAGGTGAAAGAGGGCAGTGCAAAAGTTGACTTGAAACTCAACATTAAATGAAACTAAGACCGTGACATATACTCCCATCACTGCATGGCAAACAGAAGGAGAAAAAGTAGAAGCAGTGACAGGTTTTATTTTCTTGGGCTCCCAAATCACTGCAGACAGTGACTACAGCCATGAAATTAAAAGATGCTTGCTCCTTGGAAGGAAAGCTATTTCAAATCTAGAGAGTATATAAAAAGCAGAGGCATAATTTTTCTGACAAAGGTCCATATAGTCAGGGTATGGTTTTTCCACTAGTCATGTATGGATTTGAGATTTGGACCATAAAGAAACCTGGGCACCAAAGAATTAATGTTTCCAAATTGTGGTGCTGGAGAAGATGCTTCAGTTTCTGGATGGCAAGGAGATCAAACAACTTGATCCTAAAGGAAATTGACCTTGAATGTTCATTGGAAATACTGGTGCTTAAGCTGCAATACTTTGGCCACTTCATGTGAATTGCTTCCTCCCTGGGAAGGAAGGAATGATGCTGGGGAAAATTGAAGAAAAAAGGAGTGGCAGAGAATGAGATGGTTAGATAGCATCACCAAGTCAATGGACATGAATTTGAGCAAACTTGGGTAGATAGTAAAGGACTGTGGGGGGATGCTGTAGTCCACAGAGTCAAAAAAAGTCAGACATAACTCAGTGACTGAACAAAAACATTCTCCCAGTGTCCCACAGTGGACCACAGCCAAACCCGCCTCTCCAGCAGGCCCTCCAATACCTGTAGATAGGTCTCATGAACTCTGTGGGACCAGCTCAGAGTCTGGCCAATCTCCCACATGGACTTGTCCCCAAAGTCCACTGTTGGTAAAACTAAACTTGTCTCAGTTGTGGTAAGCCTCAATTCCACAGACGCTGCATTTACTATGCCAGTTCCAAGTACTTAATCTGTGGCTTATGCAGCTGCAGGAAGAGATTTCTTTTCCTCTCCCTTTGTCCCACCACCCCTGGGCCTTGGCTTCGGTTTGGGCTCTTTTTCTGAGTGTGCACCCCTTCAGGTGTCGGTTGCTAGTCAGGTGGAAAGGAGTGAAAGCAGTGGCTACCTGGGGCAAACTTACTTACTCAGACTGGGTAGGGGTATGGCAGACGCAGCTTGGGTGTGGCTGAAATGGCTATAGCTGCAGGGACCAGCAGGCACTTGCCACAGACTGGGACAAGCTCGTTCTGGTGCAAGTCCCTCCCAGTGCCCTCAGAGGTAGGAGCTGGTGTGTGGGGGTGTGGTGGCCCCACCTTTGCACACCACTCAACACTGGCCCCTCATTTGCCAGGTAAACTGCACTTCCTCTGGGGCATTCCTGGCCACGGAGCCCCTCACCCCTGACCCCACTGCTGTAATCTGCACAGCCAACAGCAGTCCTTTCCCTGGGTCTGCTTAGCCCCATGCCTTAGGACTCAGCCCCTGCCAGCACTGGGGGATTCCTGTCTCAGGCAGGCCTGCTCAGGGCTGATTCTCAAGGAGGCTTTGGGATGGATGCCAGTCAGGACCTCAGAGTTTATGCAGGCAGATGAGGCCTGAGCTTGAGAAGTGGGCAAGCCTGATGAGTGCCCTTCCCAGGGCCTGAGGAAGCCGAAGCTGGTTGGTGGGGAAGGGGGTTACAATAGTTGTCCCCACCCCTTGCGTGCCACTCAGTGATGATGTCTTTGTTCTATGGTGTCCTGGGCTTTTCCCACAAACCTTCCTGGTTGTGGAGCTCCTTACTCTTTTCCCTTCAGGCTGTCTTTCAGCAGCCAACAGCTGTCCCCTCCCTAGGTCCATGCTCCAAACTCCACCTTCCAGCACCCAGCCCCCTCCACAGCAGGAGACACAAGACTCAGGCTGGGGAAGCACAGAACTGCGACACAGGCCACGTGCACGTTTCTTGCTTTGTCCTGCCTTGCATAGGCCGTCCCCTGTGTTCCCCTTTGATCCCCTGAAAGTCTCTTACTATGCCAGCAGACATCCCCACTATAAGGTGGGGGTTTTTTTCCTGATGGTAGGAATCCCTCCTCCCCTTCAGCTTTTCACCAGAATTGCTGGGTTCTTTTTTGATTTCTCTTTTCCTCTTTCCTTCATCCAAGTGGTTGCAAGGAGATCCTTTTTACCCTTTCAGCTATCCGAAGCCTTCCACTAGTGTTCAGCAGGTGATCTGTGAGAATCGTTCCATCTGTAGATGTACTCCTGATGAACTTGTGAGGAGAGACCATTTTGATAATCCTCCTATTCTGCCATATTGACTCCTCCCCCTGAAATCTAATTTCTTGATCTGAACTGCTTTCAATACTAAATCTCACATTTGAGAAAAAGGATATTTTTTGGTCCCCCTAAACATTCACTAATTTTCATTTTGGCTACTAAAAGGATGGAACTAAAGAAAAGCTCACCGATTGCTAATGGTGTTCGGACATTAAAATTTGGTCATCATGCTTGAAAAAGATAATGTTTTCTAAACATCCAGCAAAATTTATTTCATTTATAAATTTCCGCTTCCCTTTTAGGAACAACAAGTAAAAGGAAACTGTATTCTTGGCAGAATTTTAGAATCTGAGAATTTGAAAGATCTTATTTTTTTTAGGTATCTTTTACATTCACTGATAGCTCAGATCCTAAATATATTCTTTAATCAGGTTCAATGAATGATGGGAAGACACATCAATTTCATTTTGATGAATAACATGAAGACACATAACATTTCGCATGCCTCTTTCCAGACAATCCTCCTCCTAGAAAGACTAGTAATATGATTTCTTTCCCCATAAACCAATTTTGCCTATTCTTCAATTTGATATTAGTGGGAAAATATAGCATGGATATTTTTGTGTTCTCTTTTGCTCAGTATAATATTTTGAAGTTTCATTCACATTTTGTCATTAATCAGAAGTATGTTCCCTTTCATAAATTCATATACATCACTTCTTTTCCTCATTCTCATTCTTGTAGACATTTGGGATCTTTCAAGTTTAGAGCTAGTATGCACAACATTTTGTGAACTTTTTTGTATATATATATATATATTTTTTGGTGAATGTGTGTTTCTCTTTCTTTGATTATGTACATAGCAACAGGATTTCTAGGTAGTAAGGCATATATGTATTCAACTTTTTAAGAAAATAAATAAAATCTCTGAATTGATTGTACCTTTTGTGTTAGGATAGAAAAGAGCCCGTTCAACTCTAGAACCTAACCTTGAGAACTTGTGAATAGGTAACCTTATATGGCAAATATAACTTTGTCAATGTTATTAGGTTAAATATATTGAGATGGAGATTCTCAGTGTTGTCTTAGTGGTTCAAACATAGTCATATAAAACCTTGAAAATGAAAGAGGAAGGCAGAGAGTGGGTCAGAAATGTGGCATTGGATATAGAGGCAGGAAAGATTAAAAGTATGAAAGGAACTTGATCTACTTTTGCTGGATTTGAGAGGAAGAGGTTCACAAGGCAAAAACTACGAGCTGCTTCTAGAAGCTAAGAATAGCTCTCAGTTCACAGTCAGCAAGGGAATGGTGACCTAAGTCACAAACCACAAGAAACTGAGTTCTTGCAACAACCTAAATAAGAAGTGAAATGGATTCTCACTTATGTCCCCCTGAAAGTGAACAGAGCCCTGCTAACCATATCAGACTTCTGACCTACAAAAATGTGAGATAATAAATTTATGTTATTTTAAGCCCAAAATGTACAGTAATTTGTTGCAGAAAAAAATAAAAAAAATATTAGACCATTTTCAAAATCTTACCAGTAATATATAAGAAGGCCAGTTACTACAGATTTGATCCAACATTTGGTAGTGTCTATTTCTTTTAACTATTCTAATGAATGTATACTGGTATCTCATTTGACTTTAATTTGCATTTTCTTATGTCTAATAATTTTGATAATACTTTCATGTGCTTATTTGGCATTTGTCTTTTTTTAATATAAATTTATTTTAATTGGAGGGTAATTACTTTACAATATTGTATTGGTTTTGCCATACATCAACATGAATCCGCCACGGGTGTATACGTGTTCCCCATCCTGAACCCCCCTCCCACCTCCCTCCCCATACCATCCCTCTGGGTCATCCCAGTGCACCAGCCCTGAGCATCCTGTATCATGTATCAAACCTGGACTGGCAATTCGTTTCACATATGACATTATACATGTTTCAATGGCATTTGTCTCTTTTGTGAGATGTGCTCAAAAGTTTTGCTTGTCTTTTAAGCATGATTCTTTTTTTTTTTTTTAATTGAGGTGTAGTTCTGTAAGGTCTTCCCTGGTGGCTCAGTGGCAAAGAATCTGCCTTCCAGTGGAAGAGACACAGGTTGGATCTCCAGGTCAGGAAGATCCTTTGGAGAAGGAAATGGCAACTCACTCCACTATTCTTGCCTGGGAAATCCCATGGACAAAGGAGGCAGGTGGGCTACAGCCCATGAGATCACAAAGAGTTAGACATTATTTAGCAACTAAAGAACAACAGGACTTCCCTGGTGGCTCAGACGGTAAAGCGTCTGTCTACGATGCGGGAGACCCAGGTTCGATCCCTGGGTTGGGAAGATCCCTTGGAGAAGGAAATGGCAATCCACTCCAGTACTATTGCCTGGAAAATCCCATGGACAGAGGAGCCTGGTAGGCTACAGTCCATGGGGTCACAAAGAGTCGGACACGACTGAGCGACTTCACGTTCAAAGAACAACAACAAAGTTTTGTAAATACTGTGGATACACGTTCTTTATCAGATATGCTTTCCAAAAGTTTTTCCCAGTCTGTGAGTTATCTTTCATTTCTACAAGAGAATCTTTAGAAGAGTAGTGGCACTTTAAAACAAATTTGGATTTAAAGTAAGACAAGCTTTATTTCCCTATCGCAATAGGGAAAACACTGGAAATCTGGAAAGAACTCAACATCAAGAAGAAAAATGGCTTTTTCTTTATACAGTGAGGATAAGAAGTGAGGGAGGGGAAATGAGACAAAAGAGAGAAAACGGTCAGCATTACCTGATGGGGAATGTGTCTTTGCTGTGATCAGCCAATCCTTGGGATAAGCTCTTAATAATAAGGGGCTACATTCTCGTTTTAATATTTTCTCAGACTTGGGACCATCAGAGTTCAAGGAAATAAAAGGAAGAAAAAAGTCTAAGTGAAGTTTGGTTTTGAAAAGAAAAGGGTAAAAAATGGCCATTTGTGAACACTCAACCAGGATAAGCTTCCATAAGCCTCTTATCCTTATCTGTCAGAGGGCAGACAGAATGAAAACCACAATCACAGAAAACTAAGCAAATTGATCAGATGGACACAGCCTTGTCTAACTCAATGAAACTATGAGCCATGCCTTGTAGGGCCGCCCAAGATGGATGGGTCATGATGAAGAGTTCTGACAGAACATGGTCTACTGGAGAAGGGAATGGCAAACCACTTCAGTATTCTTGCCTTGAGAACCCCATGAACAGTATGAAAAGGCAAAAAGATATGACACTGAAAGATAAACTCCCCGGGTCGGTAGGTTCCCAATTTGCTACTGGAGATCAGTGGAGAAATAAC
This sequence comes from Tragelaphus eurycerus, assembly GCA_935064755.1. NCBI lineage: Eukaryota > Metazoa > Chordata > Mammalia > Artiodactyla > Bovidae > Tragelaphus > Tragelaphus eurycerus. Next base: position 13,754,132 of record CAKXYN010000043.1, read on the forward strand.
TCCAGAAAGAATGAAGAGATGGAGCCAAAGCAAAACAACACCCAGTTGTGGATGTGACTGATGATGGAAGTAAAGTCTGATGCTGTAAAGAGCAATATAGCATAGGAACCTGGAGTGTAAGGTCCATGAATCAAGGTAAATTGGAAGTGGTCAAACAGGAGATGGCAAGAGTGAATATCAACATTTTAGGAATCAGTAAACTAAAATGGACAGGAATGGGTGATTTTAATTCAGATGACCATTATATATACTACTGTGGGCAAGAATCCCTTAGAAGAAATGGAGTAGCTATCACAGTCAACAAAAGAGTACAAAATGCAATACTTGGATGAACTCTCAAAAAAGACAGAATGATCTCTGTTCGTTTCCAAGACAAACCATACAATATCACAGTAATCCAAGTCTATGCACCAACCAGTAATGATGAAGAAGCTGAAGTTGAATGGTTCTATAAAGAACTACAAGATCTTACAGAACTAACATCCACAAAAGATATCCTTTTCATTCTAGGGGACTAGAATTCAAAAGTAGGAAGTCAAGAGCTACCTAGAGTAACAGGCAAATTTGGCCTTAGAGTACAAAATAAAGCAAGGCAAAGGCTAACAGAATTTTGCCAAGAGAACGCACTGGTCATAGCAAACAGCCTCTTCCAACAAGACAAGAGAGAACTCTATATGTGGACATCACCAGATGGTCAACACCGAAATCAGATTGATTATATTCTTTGCAGCCAAAGATGGAGAGCTCTATACAGTCAGCAAAAAAAGGCCAGAAGCTGAATGTGGCTCAGATCATGAACTCCTTACTGTAAAATTCAAACTTAAATTGAAGAAAGTAGGGAAAACCACTAGACGATTCAGGTAAGACCTAAATCAAATCTCATATATAGTGGAGTGACAAATAGATTCAAGGGATTAGATCTGATAGAGTGCCTGAAGAACTATGGATGGAGGTTCATGACATTGTACAGGAGGCAGAGATCAAGACCATCTCCAAGAAAAAGGAATGCAAAAAGGCAAAATGGTTGTCTGAGGAGGCATTACAAATAGTTGAGGAAAAAGAGAAGATAAAGGCAAAGGAGAAAAGGAAAGGTATACCCTTTGAATGCAGAGTTCCAAAGAACAGCAAGGAGATATAAGCAAGCCTTCCTCAGTGATCAGTGAAAAGAAATAGAGGAAAACAACAGAATGGGAAAGACTAGAGATGTCTGAAAAAATAAGAGATACTGAGGGAACATTTCATGTGAAGATGGTCACAATAAAAGATGGAAACAGTAAGGACCTAACAGAAGCAGAAGCAATTAAGAAGAGGTGGCAAGAATACACAGAATAACTATACATAAAAGGTATTAGCAACTGAGATAACCATGATGGTGTGATCACTCACCTAGAGCCAGACATTATAGAATGTGAAGTCAAGTGGGCCTTAGAAGCATCACTATGAACAGGGCTAGTGGAGGTGATGGAATTCCAGTGAAGCTATTCCAAATCGTAAAAGATGATGCTGTGAAAGTGCTGCACTCAGTATGCCAGCAAATCTGGAAAACTCAGCAGTGGCCACAGGACTGGAAAAGGTCAGTTTTCATTCCAATCTCAAAGAAGGGCAATGCCAAAGAATGCTCAGACTACCATACAATTTCACTCATCTCACACACTAACAAAGTAATGCTCAAAATTGTCCAAGCCCAGCTTCAACAGTACATGAACTGTGAACTTCCAAATTTTCCAGCTGGATTTCAAAAAGTCAGAGAAACCAGAGATCAAATTGCAAACATTCATTGGATTATAGAAAAAGCAAGAGAATTCCAGAAAAATATCTACTTCTGCTTTATTGACTATGCCAAAGCCTTTGTCTATGTGGATCACAATAAACTGTGGAAAATTCCGAAAGAGATAGAAGTACCAGACTACCTGACCTGTCTCCTAAGAAATCTGTATGCAGGTCGAGAAGCAACTGTTAGAACTGGACATGGAACAACAGACTGCTTCCAAATCAGGAAAGGAGTATGTCAAGGCTGTATATTGTCACCTTGCTTATTTACCTTATATGCAGAGTACATCATGAGAAATCCTGGACTGGATGAAGCACAAGCTGGAATCAAGATTGCTGGGAGAAATATCAATAATCTCAGACACGCAGATGACACCATCCTGATGGCAGAAAGAGGAACTAAAGAGCCTCTTGATGAAGGTGAATAAGAGTGAAAAAGCTGGCTTAAAACTCAACATTTAAAAAATGAAGATCATGAAATACAGTCCCATCAGTTCATGGCAAATACATGGATAAACAGTGGAAACAGTGACAGACTTTATTTTGGGAGGCTCCAAAATTACTGTAGATGGTGACTACAGCCATGAAATTAAAAGATAGTTGCTCCTTGGAAGAAAAGTCATGACCAACCTAGACAGTATATTAAAAAACAGAGACATTACTTTGCCAGCAAAGATCCATCTTGTCAAAGCTATGGTGTTTCCAGTAGTCTTCTATGTATATGAGAGTTGGCCCATAAAGAAAGCTGAGCACTGAAGAAATGATGCTTTTGAACTGTGATTTTGGAGAAGATCCTTGAGAGTCCCTTTGACTGTAAGGAGATCAAATCAGTCAATCCTAAAGGAAATCAGTCCTGAATATTCACTGGAAGGACTGATGCTGAAGCTGATGCTACAATACTTTGGTCACCTGATGTGAAGAGATGACTTATTGGTAAACACCCTGATGCTGGGAAAGATTGAGGGCAGGAGAAGAAGAGAACAACAGAAGATGAGGTGGTTGGATGGCATCACTGACTCAATGGACATGAATTTGAGCAAGTTCTGGGACTTGGTGACAGACAGGGAAGCATTGCATGCTGTGGTCCATGAGGTCACAAAAATTTGGACATGACTGAACTGAAGATGTGTGAGTTCAAATTTATTAATCTTCCTTCTTCAGTAGTGTATCTTCTATTTTCTCTAAGAAATATTTGTCTACGCTAACATAGTGATAGACTCTACTCAAATTTCTTCTACTGACATTGTTTGACTTTTCACACTTACATCTCTGATCTGTCTTAGAATGATGACAGTTAGTTACCAGTCAACTTTCCTTTAGTCCACATCAATAGCCAGCTTTGGTGCCACCAGTTGTTGAAAGTTCTGTTTTTTGCATTACTTTGGGAATCTTGTCAAAAATACCGACCATATTTGTGCTGATAAATTATAAATTCTTCATTATATTTTCGGGGAAGGCAATGGCACCCCACCCCAGTACTCTTGCCTGGAAAGTCCCATGGATGGAGGAGCCTGGTAGGCTCCAGTCCATGGGGTCGCTAAGAGTCGGACACGACTGAGCGACATCACTTTGGCTTTTCACTTTCATACGTTGGAGAAGGAAATGGCAACCCACTCCAGTATTCTTGCCTGGAGAATCCCAGGGACAGGGGAGCCTGGTGGGCTTCTGTCTGTGGGGTCGCACAGAGTCGGACACGACTGAAGCGACTTAGCAACAGCAGCATTATATTTTACTGATTTTCCCCATGCTTTTACCAATATGACAAAGTATTGCTATAGCTTTAAAATAAATCTTGATGTAAGTAGTTAGTGTAACTCTTAATGTTATGCTAGATTTTGAAGAAATGATGTTTCTTTCTTTTTAAAGATATTTTAGCTAGTCTAAGTTCTTTGTCTCTCCAAATGAATTTTCCAGTGAGCTTGTAAATGTCTAATTTGAGGAAATTTGACCTTTCATCACACCGAGTGTTCTAATCAGTGGTATGTTATATATCTTACAATATTTTTAGATCTTGTTTTGATCTTGTCCACAATCGAGGAAGAAATTTAACTTTTTATGATAGTCTATGATACCAACTTTAGGTTTTTCCATTATTTATCAGATTGAAAAATTGTCTTTCCATTAAGGTTTACTGGAAGTTTTAAACCAAGAATATGCGGTGTTTCTTGCCAAATGCTTTCTCTGCAAATTTTAAAAGTGTGTGTTTTCCCCTTTATCTCTTAATGTGGTAAATAAGATGGATTTTATTTCTTATATAAGCCAACCTTGAATTCCTGGAGTAAAACCCACTTGATAAGTGATTTTCCTTTTATTAACTGTTGGATTTGATTTGATAATATTATACATCATGAAAAATATTAGGTTTTATAATTTTTTTCTATTGTATTATAATATTTTCATTTGTTTTTGGCATCAGGATAAGTGACTCAATAAAACGAGTTGAGGTGCATTCTTTTCTCAGCTGGCATTGTATTCTATTTACATGCTTGATGGAATTAATCAGCAAAGTCATTTGGGCCTGGGGTTACCTTTGTGAAAACTTGTTACACTAACAGTTGATTTTCTTTCCTGGCTATTTTGTGACTACTCTATTTCTTGATGGTAGAGCAGATCTAACTCTGTGTATAGTTTTTTTTTTTTTTGGTTGTTATATTTGTTGTTTGGTTAATAACACCAGCCATGAGTAGGAGGTTGTGGCAGTTAATATTTAAGTCCTGAAATGTGCATGCTCCACCCCTTTTCTTTCGTGAGCCCATGGGGAATGGGAGTTTAGTCCATTTATTTTACACTTAACCTTGGTTCCATCTTTGTTATTGTTTTGGTTAAATTCAGTGCTTTAAATTGCTCCTGTGATAGACTACTTAGTATAAGGCCTGCAGTACTGAAGAGTTTCTCACGGTCCTGTTTTATCTTAAAACATCAAGAGGCTCTCCCTATCTGTAAAGGATCTCTTGGTGTTGACACCCTTTTTCCCACTGGGAGTCATCTCTTGCCTAGTACTTGGTGCAAGGATATGAAGTCTTAAGTATCAGAGATTTAGAGAGGGTTTTTTCTTAATTTCCTGTTCTTGTCTTTCATTGAGTTAGATTCTATGTGCCTTTACTGCAGGGGTCAGGACCTTTCACAGTCCCTGCCTGTGTTCCAGGAGCAGATGATCCCTGCTTATACTCAGGTGGAGCATTCAGGGAGTGGGCGGTTGTTCTGCTCCTTTTCCAAAAGCAAGCTCCCTCTGACTACCCGTCAGTGCAGGGTCCAGACGAGGAATACTTTTCTCGTGTTTCCCCAGATGGAGATGGTCAATAGTTTGTATGTATGCAGGGCCCTACAAGTTTCTATTGATCTTCTTGCTTCACCCTCAAAGTTTGGAAGCACTGCCATGCTTGTAGCAAAGATGGGGTCTCTCATGTCTAATATGACACTTTTTCTCATAGTTGTAATAGATTACAGGTTGTAATAGATTTTTACTGTGTTTGGGAATTCAAAGAATTCCAAATGGTCCCATCAGCCATACTTGTTCTTTAGTAATTTGCTGTAGTTTGGGCTGCTTTTTTTCTTATCCACTTCTATGTTAGCTACCACTGTTCTATAAAAGATCAGTTCGCGTGTACCACTCTCCATTGGAGGGCCTCAAAACTCTGGATGCGTCTCACTACCTTTCTACCTCAGGCTTCTGATGGAGTCTAAAAGATACCATTTCGTAGGCTATTTGCCATTTTCTTGTTAAAAATCGAGCTATGTACTCCTGAGACTTAGTATTTTAAACTGGAACCTTGTGATGATCATAAACTTTTATATAGTTCAGATCTATTTTATTGCAGGACATGAAGCCAAAAGAGTATATAACCTGCTCCTGGTCACACAGTGCGTCCCTAAGACACACTTAGGGATTTCAATACCCAGGTATTCAAATTCCAACTCAGTGTTCTTTTTCTTAAATCTGACTTACCTAAAGATCCTGTTCTTGTTTTGTTTTCTGTTCTTCCTCCAAGCCTTTTGCCTTTGTATGCAAAATCCATTTCCCTCCCTGAGCATTCATAACTACAGAGAAATTACAGCACCATAAACCTGGGTTTTAACTCCTCACTTCCCACTAAGCCAACCAGTGTACATATAGGAAAAAGTTTCAAGCAACCAGGAAGGGATTGTCTTTGAAAATCATGTTTCCTCTATGAACAGAGGATGCATTTGCATTTTTCAAAAACTGCTGCTTTAAACCCAAAACAACTAGTAATAAATTGTTTATGATCATGATCTCTCAGTGATATTATGGATCTTTCTTGTACTAAATGTAATTAAACCAGCTTAAAAGCTATCAATGCTATTATTTATTTCCCTAGAAAGCTGTTTCACTTTTCATTTTAATAAATATTGCCTTAGAATTAGAAATATGAAAATATAATCTATAAAAAGTATAGTAATCTCCTAAAAAATGTTATTTGAGACAAATGTATATATGTAACATTTAACTTGAAAGACAGAATAACATATTTAATCATTCCGTACTTGAATAGGTTTTTTTTGTTGTTGTTCTCTACATCTTGTTTCAAAGGCTTACAACCCACTCAGTAGCATAGACAACTTAGACTTGCCAAATTAAAATATTTATTTCCAGTTTAATCACTATCCCTTTTAGTTAAAATATTTTGTCACTTTGAATTTCATCTACTTATTAGTCTTGGCTTAAATCTTTGGTATGACTCAGTCTTTTAATTAAACTATAAGTCTTTTAAATTTTCCACATCTCGTCAATCTCTTGCTCAAGTTTGTGTCAGTACAGACGAAGCAGAATTTTTCTTTCTCTATGACAGTGGGGAAGAAGGATTCTTTAGATTTACCTGGTTAAAGGAAACAAAAAGATCTACTTGAGAATGAAAGAAAGGGCAAAATATAGGATTAGCATTATAAATGAGTACAGATAGATCTATTTATCTAAGTCATGCAGAAGGCATTACCACAATATGAGGCCCTTAAATTATGAAGCTGGAAATCATCAAGGAAAATACACATTAAACTGATACCATCGAATGGACACAGTGTACAAATAGTGCAAATGCTACTATGGAAATACTGTTAACGGAAAACATTGATAAAATGCTTGTTTTTAAAGTGAAAAGGCAATGAGATCTCTAGTTTCACCTCTATCATGTAAAGGGCTTGAGAGTCAACATTACATTCTTACAACAGTTAAAAGCTGAAGAAACTGAAACACAGTGACTTTTTGTGAACCTATCAAAAAACTGACATTGCAGGGAAAACTGTCACAGGAAAATCTGGAGAAGTCCCTGGAGACAGAGGAGTTCTTAAATGGCAAGTTTGACAAATAGATATTATCTGGGTATGGACTACAGGAGAAACTCTTGGAGGCTTTAGTCTTAAAGGGACCTTACATTTTCATAGCTTTTATTTGCAGGTAACTCACCAGATACAGTAAGAAACACCTTGTGAGGGAGAAGGAAAGAATCCTTACAGATTACCTCCAAACCATTCTCCATTGAAAAAAAAAAATAGGTTTATTTTTGAGAGAAAAAGATGTATCATAAGCTTTTCCTAAAGCCATAGAAGAAGGTCATTCTTCTGTGAAATGACTGGAATATTTTATTCCAGTCGTTCGAGCAAGTCTGGGTCACCTAAGGGGAGGAGAGGGATAATTGAGAAATGCCTGTTAAGATCACAGTCCTGCTCCATAGCACAAAGAGATTAAATCATAAGATTATACAACAGTTTCCCTCTCCCATATTTTGACACCACCATACAATAGCAGTAGATTACAGCTAAAAGAGCTGCAAGATGCAGAGTCTATTTCAAGAGTAGTTTTTGGGAAATCCAAAGACAACAGCAAAGATAAAAACTGACATTACAAGAATTTAAAGCCTCTGGCACGTAGAGTTTACAGGAAATATAAAATAAAACTCAAAGCATAGCCAGATTAATGTATAACCTGACAACTAGAGACCTATTAGCTCAGTTTTTATTATTCAATACACCATGCATGACTTTCAACAAAAAAGTTGCAAAGCATGCTAAAAGGAGAAAAAAAATCACTCTCTGAAGAGGCAAAGCAAATATCATAGACTCAGCTATAAAACAGAGAGTTTAAAATAACTAAGACTTAAATGTTAAGAAATATATTGATAAAAGCTATAAGCAAAATACTTGTCAGATGGGTAACATAATCAGAGAGATGGAAGTACAGTAGAGGATCTTAAGAAAATGATAGGAATCCAAAGCATGTTAACATAAAAGAAGACACAATTTCTTCTCTTATTCATAATTGATCTATAGATATTGATATTAAAGTAATAACTGGCACAATATATTTGGTGGTTATAGCAGATAGATAAATGAATCACAGATTTCACAGGGACAGATGGAGGAGCTGGAGATGGTCTGTCATTAAGCACCTCCATTACCTCCACTATACTACATAAATTGTATTATAGGTAGTGGACACAGGTTTATAAAAGAAATTTATTATGAACTTAAGGACAACCACAAAAATCATTCAAAATAAGTATAACTGATATGCTAAAAGAGTAGATAAAATATAATTATATAAAATGTTCACTTAAAACTAGAGAAGGAATAAAGGAAGAAAAAATGCAATGAATAGAACATACTTAAGAATATGACAGTGTTAATCCAGCTACATCAACAATCAGTTTAATGTGAATTATGTAAACACAAGTTAAAAGAAATTTGTCAAAGTGGATGAGAAAGAATAAAGCCTCATTATAGGTTCACTATAAGAAACTCACCTTAAATATAAAATCTCATAGGTTAAAAGTAAGATGATGGAGACAGATGTACCATGTTAACAATAATAGAAAGCTGCAGTAGCTCTATTAAATTTAGATACTGCAAGCTTCAAACCAAGGCAAATCATGGGGAAAATGCATTACATAATGATAAACAGTTCCGTTTTCCACAAAGGCATAATAATCAGCCTAAATGTCTGTGGACCTAAGAATAGAACATAAAAGTATGTGCAACTAGAACTCAAAGAACTGAAAGGAGAAATAGACAAATCCATTATCATTGTCAAAACCTCAACGCTCCTTTGTCATTAACTGATAGATCAAATCAGCTAAAACCGCCGAGGATGGTTCAACAATCATCGAGTTTGACTAATTTTAATTTACAGATCTATCTGCAACAGAATATATATTCTTTGTAAGATCCCATGAAATGTTCATCAAGATAGGCCACATTCTGAGTCTTAAAAACCTAAGTTCATAAAAATAGAAATTAGACAAACTATATTCTCAGACAACAAGGAAATTAAATGAGAAACCAATAAAATTAGCTGAAAATCTCCAGCTAATCTGGTGATTAAACAACACACTTCTAAGTAACACAAGACAAGATGTAACAAGAGAACTTAAAAACTTTAAATAAATGAACACTAAAAACAGCTTATGAAAATTTGAGGAATGCAACCTAAACACTAATTGGATGGAAATTTATAGTTTGAAATATACATCTTCAATAAAAGTAAAGATCAAAAGTCAGTGAGATAAGCTTCCACCATAGTAAACCATAGAAAAAAAATAATTTAAGCTTGAAGTAGATGAAAAGAAATAGTAAAAATTTTAGCAGGTAGCAATAATTTAAAAAATAGAAAACTACTAAAATTCACAAATCAGTAGCTGCATCTTTGGAAAAATATCAATAGACTTTGTAAATATCTCACCCAACTAATAAAGAAAAAAGAGAAAAAAGAATTGTTATTAATATCAGGAATCAGGGTCATGATTATTGATCATGTGGATCTTAAAAGGATAATTAAGAAATACAATACATAATGTTATACTCATAAATGTATAACTTAAAAGTACCAAAGCATTGAAAGACACAAATAACCACATGTCACACAAATACATAAGCCTCTTGATGAAAGTGAAAGAGGAGAGTGAAAAAGTTGGCTTTAAGCTCAACATTCAGAAAACGAAGATCATGGCATCTGGTCCCATCACTTCATGGCAAATAGATGGGGAAACAGTGGAAATGGTGTCAGACTTTATCTTTTTGGGCTCCAAAATCACTGCAGATGGTGAATGCAACCATGAAATTAAAAGACTCTTACTCCTTGGCAGGAAAGTTATGACCAACCTAGACAGCATATTAAAAAGCAGAGACATTACTTTGCCAACAAAGGTTCATCTAGTCAAGGCTATGGTTTTTCCAGTGGTCATGTATGGATGTGAGAGTTGGACTGTGAAGAAAGCTGAGCACCAAAGAATTGATGCTTTTGAACTGTGGTGTTGGAGAAGACTCTTGAGAGTCCCTTGGACTGCAAGGAGATCCAACCAGTCCATCCTAAAGGAGATCAGCCCTGGGATTTCTTTGGGAGGAATGATACTAAAGCTGAAACTCCAATACTTTGGCCACCTCATGCGAAGAGTTGACTCATTGGAAAAGACCCTGATGCTGGGAGGGATTGGGGGCAGGAGGAGAAGGGGACAACAGAGGATGAGATGGCTGGATGGCATCACTGACTCGATGGACATGAGTTTGAGTGAACTCCGGGAGTTGGTGATGGACAAGGAGGCCTGGCGAGCTGCAAGTCATGGGGTCGCAAAGAGTCGGACACAACTGAGCGACTGACCTGAACTGAAATAGGTCTATATCTATTAAATAAAATGAATCAATACTTTTTTACATATGTATTTATCCTTTTTCAGATTCTTTACCATTATAGGTTATAACGAGATAGTATAGTTGTGTGCTATACAGTAGGTCCTTGTTGCTAACCTGCTTTATATCAAGTAGTGTACATGTTATATACAGTGTATATTTTATATACTGTGTGTATGTTAATCCACAACTCCTAACTTACCAGCCCTCCTTGCTATTCCTTTTAGCAACCATAAGTTTGTTTTCTATGTCTACAGGTCTATTTCTCTTTTATAAATAAGTTCATTTGTTTCATTTTTTTAGATTCCACATATAACCGATATCATATGATATTTGTCTTTCTCTCTCTGACTTCCTTCAGAGATACTTCAGAGATATGATAATCTCTAGGTCTATCCATGTTGCTGCAAATGGCATTCTTTCCTTCTTTCTTATGGCTGAGTAGTATTCCCTTGTGTATACATAGTACATCTCCTTTACCCGTTTCTCTGTTGATAGACATTTAGGTTGCTTCCATGTATTGGCAATTGTAAATAGAGTTGCTCTGTACATTGGGGTGCCTGTATCTTTTCTAATTATAGTTTTCTCTAGATATATGCCCAGGGTGGGAATGCAGGATCATCTGGTAGCTCTATTTTTAGTTTCTTTTAAAATCTAAAACATAAAATGAATCAATAATTAATAATCTAAAAAAGAAAGCACTAGGACCAGATGGTTCTGTTGGTGAATTCTACCAAATATTTAGGGGAAAAATGATATCAATTCCACACAAGCCCTTCTAAAAAATTACAACATGAGAAGACTTTCTTTTTCATTCTGTGAGGCCAATGCATTTGTGTGTGTGCGTGTGTGTGTGTGTGTGTGTGTGTGTGTGTATTTGTCGGGAGCCGCATTAGGCATTACTGACAAAATAGAGGCACGGCCCTAAACCCCCTCCCTTTGTTCTGCAGGCACAGACCCGGAATGAAGGAGTTAGGCTTTGTGATTCTGACTTGTTTTTCCCTTTCCTCAGGCTGAGTTGACTGAAGAGAATATTAAGGTGCTTATTGTTTTTGAGAGGAGCATGAGAAGGCATAAAGCCTTCTGCAGCTGTGCTCAAAGAATAATTCATAAAGTTAATCATTGACATTTGTTCAAGGACTTTTACAAAGAAGTATTCCAGGGTGAGCACACAGGCTGCAGCTTGAGGCCATGGGAGGGATTGCTATCTGAAGCCCATTTGTGAGAAATGTTTATGGCAAAAGAGTTTGCTGAATTTAGGGCTTAGGAATAATTAAAATAGTTAGAAGCTAAAGATTTAAGGATTGCTGTAATGTTAGCATATTCTACTATAGCTTATAGAAATTAGGGACTTTAGAGATATTATTAGGTAGAAGCCCTTTCTAAGAAATAGTGAGCTTAGGATACTAGGGGCAAACAGGACTTAGAAAGTTAAGAATTAAACTGAGGAATGTGGTATGCACCCCAGACATAAGCATGAGTTATAGTGTATTCACAAGGACACATGAGAAAAAGTAGATAAGAGAATCGCTGAGGAAGGAACTCCTTTTGAGGGGCAACAATGATTTTTGGAGAAAAATAAATCTGGGTCCATGGAAACTAAAAATATCAAACCTCTGACCTAATGCTTTTGTAAAAGTATAAAAGAGAATCATAAGCTTGAAAGAAACAGGCAGTCCAAGAAAATTGAGAGGCTGCCTCAGTTTCTCTCTTGCTGACACCGCTCACCCCTTCAGGCTGAATCCCTGGCTGCTGGAGCTGGATTCCGGCATGTATTAGTCGCTTGGTCATGTCCACCTCTTTGCAAATCCATGGACTGTAGTCTGACCAGCTCCTCTATACATGGAATTCTCCAGGCAAGAACACTGGAGTGGGTAGCCATTCCCTTCTCCAGGAGACCATCCCGACTCAGGAATCTAGCAGGGGTTCTTCTGAGTTGCAGGCAGATTCTTTACCAGCTGAGCTACCCTGCAATGCCTGAGACCTGGGTTAGATCCCTGGGTTGGGAAGATCCCCTGGAGAAGGGAACGGCTACTCACTCTAGTATACTGGTCTGGAGAGTTCCATGAACTGTATAGTCCTTGGGTTGCAGAGTCGGACACGATTGAGTGACTTTCACATTCATTTGGAAGACAATTTGGCAGTTGTTTACAAAGCTTAATATAGTCTTACCATACAATTCAGAAATCATGTTCCTAGGTATTTACCCAAACACATTGAAAACTGTATTCACACAATGTTTATTATAGCTTTACTCATACACTGGAAACTGGAGGCAAAAAAAATTGTACTTCACAGGTGAACAGGTGAACGATGGCATATCTGTACAATGGGATCTATTCAGTGATTAAAATAAATGACTAAGAAGCCATAAGACGACATGGAGGAAACTTAAATCTATATTGCTAAGTGAAAGAAGCCAGTCTGAAAAGGCTGCTTACCACAAAGTTGAATTCATACCACCATTCCTTTTTAATACCTATGAACTGTACAGCACAAAGGAAAGGGCTTAACTTAGGCAAATTTTTTAAAAGTCATTTAGGAGGTCCAGATATCCCAGGATAAAATTAATAATGTGAAAAATATCTAAATGAATTTTTTTAAATCGTGAAACAACCTCACTGAAGGGGATGAAGTAAAAATTGCTGTTACCTTTGGAAAAGAATCTGTATGACTAAAGACAAACAAAGTACTCTAGTGGATAAAGTTATTTTCCGAGAAAATATTGATTAATAATTCTTTTTAATAATTTTAATTAATTTATATTTTTTGATACGTTGTGTCTTAGTTGCTATGTGTGGGATTTTTCTAGTTGTGGCAAGTGGGGGACTACTCTTTAGTTGAAGTGTGCAGGCTTCTCCTTGGAGTGGCTTCTCTTATTGCAGAGCATGGACTCTAGGCATGTGGTGTGGGCTTTAGTAGTTGCAGGAAGCAAACTCAGTAGTTGTGGCACAGGGGCTTAGTTACCCTACGGTGTATGGGATCTTCCTGGACCAGGATTCAAACCCATGTCCCCTGCCTTTGCAGATAGGTTCTTAACCACTGAACCACCAGGGAAGTCCCTGATTTGTAATTCTGATATCATTAGACAAGTGTACTGGAATTGAACAGTTAAATAATGTGATAGCAGATGGTAGGAGCTTGGATTTCCTTTATTGAAGTGCAAGGTTACAGATAAGAAAGGAGTGGAGGCTAGAATGAACCACATAGTAATGACCTGGAGGTTTCAGTGTGATACACTGAATCAGTACTGATACCAAGAGCTACATATAGAAATATTTATAGGTAAGTGAAGGTACACCAGTTAATGTACACACATACAGTCCCCTAGCTTTCCTTGTTCCATCAGCTAAGAGGACCCAGAAATAGTGACACCCAGTAGCAATGAGTATACACAGTGCTCACATTAACAATGTGTAATAGGAGGGATTATTGAGGGTCATGACTGGTTCTAGGACTGTAGCAGAATATAGACAAAAGGGGTCTAAAACATCTTGTAGTGGCAAAAAACTAAGTGCATGTGCACACACACACACAGAATAATGGGGGTATGTCAAAGAGGTACAAAGCAATTGAAGAACTCTGGCCAAAGTTGGAGTAATTTAGGTATCATAGGAAAGGCATCAGATGATTAGAGTTTGACAAGCACTAACTCTACTAGGCATTTTGGCCAACATCAACAGTAATAGTTCAGTTCAGTTGCTCAGTCATGTCCAACCCTGCAACCCCATGAATTGCAGCACGCCAGGCCTCCCGGTCCATCACCAACTCCCGGAGTTCACTCAGACTCACATCCATCAAATCAGTGATGCCATCCAGCCATCTCATCCTCTGTCATCCCCTTCTCCTCCTGCCCCCAATCCCTCCCAGCATCAGAGTCTTCTCCAATGAGTCAACTCTTTGCATGAGGTGGCCAAAATACTGGAGTTTCAGCTTTATCATCATTCCTTCCAAAGAAATCCCAGGGCTGATCTCCTTCAGAATGGACCGGTTGGATCTCCTTGCAGTCCAAGGGACTCTCAAGAGTCTTCTCCAACACCACAGTTCAAAAGCATCAATTCTTTGGCGCTCAGCCTTCTTCACAGTCCAACTCTCATATTCATTCATGAGCACAGGAAAAACCATAGCCTTGACTAGACGAACCTTTGTTGGCAAAGTAATCTCTCTGCTTTTGAATATGCTATCTAGATTGGATATAACTTTCCTCCCAAGGAATAAGCGTCTTTTAATTTCATGGCTGCAGTCACCATCTGCAATGATTTTGGAGCCCAGAAAAATAAAGTCTGACACTGTTTCCACTGTTTCCCCATCTGTTTCCCATAAAGTGACGGGACCAGATGCCATGATCTTAGTTTTCTGAATGTTGAGCTTTAAAGCCAACTTTTTCACTCTCCTCTTTCACTTTCATCAAGAGGCTTTTTAGTTCTTCTTCACTTTCTGCCATAAGGATGGTATTATCTGTATATCTGAGATTATTGATATTTCTCCCGGCAATCTTGATTCCAGCTTGTGTTTCTTCCCGTCCAGCATTTCTCATGTTGTACTCTGCATAGAAGTTAAATAAACAGGGTGACAATATACAGCTTTGACATACTCCTTTTCCTATTTGGAACCAGTCTGTTGTTCCATGTCCAGTTATAACTGTTGCTTCCTGATCTGCATACAGCTTTCTCAAGAGGCAGGTCAGGTGGTCTGGTATCCCCATATCTTTCAGAATTTCCCACAGTTTATTGTGATCTACACAGTCAAAGGCTGTGGCTTAGTCAATAAAGCAGAAATAGATGTTTTTCTGGAACTCTCTTGCTTTTTCCATGATCCAGCGGATGTTGGCAATTTGATCTCTGGTTCCTCTGCCTTTTCTAAAACCAGCTTGAACATCAGGAAGTTCACGGTTCATATATTGCTGAAGCCTGGCGTGGAGAATTTTGAGCTTTACTTTACTAGCATGTGAGATGAGTGCAATTATGTGGTAGTTTGAGCATTTTTTGGCATTGCCTTTAAGTCAGGTTGATAGTATGTACTCTTGATAGGATGTGATGAAAACAGAATATTACCTTTCTGATCTTTCTGAAAACCAGAATTCCACTCTGATCATAGGAAAGACATCAGACAAACCTCAGTTGAGGGGTATTCTGCAAAACATCTGACCACTATTCCCTAAAACTGTCAAGGTCATTAAAAGCAAAGTCTGACAAATTTTCACAGCTAAGAGGATCCTAAGGAGACATAGCGACTAAATGTAATATAATATAACTTAGACAGGATCAGAAAAAGTAAACCTTAATAAACTATGTACTTCAGTTAATAATAATGTATCAATATTGGTAGCTTAATTTTAATAAATATATCAGACTAATGTAAGATGTCAATAATAAGGAAAGCTGAACACAGTGTATACTCTATACTATTTAAATTTATTTTTAAATCTAAAACAGTTCTAAAACTAAAAGGTTATTTAGCAACAAAGCAATGAAGCCTGTTGTATTATAGAAATGCAATGTATAGTAATTTAGTGGCAAGATCCCTGGACTAGGAGTGAGGAGACTTGTGGAATTATCCCTGTCATGTGGTAATTTCTCTGTGTATCCTTGAGCGTATCACTTAACCTCTCTGGGCTTTTGATTTCTCACCTGCAAAAATATGAGTTTTGTAATAAAAGCTTCCTCTTGTTTTTAAATTATGTTTCTAATCTAACAACTCAGTCCAATAAACCTTTATACTACATGTTTTGATTTTTTTCCAAGAGGATTTGTGTCAGGAAGAAAATTCCATTACCTTTGTTTCATATGTGGGGTTCTCTTTCTATGTATAAATAATATACAATGACAGGGCAATTTCAACCCAATTTTACTGTTTCTGAAAGTGTTCATAGGAATTCAAAATGTGAAGCATGTTACCAACTAGACATTTTAAAATAATTTCTAATTCTTTAATATTTTAATACCCTTTTAAAAATTGTTATTCTTGGTAAATTTGTGACAATAGTAAGGTCATGGAGCCTTAAATTAATCTGAAAGATAGCTTTAAAATATAATTTTATTATATTTCCAAATTAAGAGGTTTTTAAACCACTTTATATTTGATATTCACAACACAGTAACCATCATTTTGTAGAGAAGAAAATGGAAGCAGAGAATGGCTCTATAACTGAATCAGTTTACAGCAAGTGAGAGGTAGAGTTATAATCAGGCCTCAGGCTCCTTACTCCAAGTGGAGAGAGATAATAATTTTATGTAGATCACAAAATTCCAGTTAGCATAAGACTTGGCACATGGTGGGGGCTCAAAAATATTTGTAGCATAAATAATTGATGCCACTTCTCTTCCCATTTAGGATATGGGCAAGTAGAAAAGAATGTTCCTCCCAAAGGAGGAATGATGAAAAAGCCATACAATGTGCCAAATCATTGTTTTAAGTCATCAGAGATCTGAGATTATAAGACAGCCAGGGTTCTAAAATATGACAGTTCTCTTTGAGGACAGAAAAGACCCACCAACTGATGTTGTCTTCAGTGGAACTTGAAAAGATGGCAGTCATAAAAGGAGTAAGAAGAACATTGAAATTTAAACAAATTCCTGAAGTGCCATTGCTGGCTCAGTGTGCCCGTTCAGAATCCCTAGAGCCCCAGACAGAATGGCGGTCTGCAAGTGGGGCCAGAGGAGTGAGACGGTCCCCCTCCGGTGCACAGGCTCATCACACGGCCAGTCTCTGTGTTCCTTCTCTCACACAGTCCACAAGCTTCTCAACCCAATTTAAGAACATCTGCAAAAGTCCAACAGCTTACATCATACTTAATGGACAAAGACTGAATCCTTCCTCCTACAATTAGGGATAAAGCCAAGATGTCTACTTCTTAAACCTTTGTTCAACATTGTACTGAAGCTCCTAGCAAGAAAAGTAATATAGTACAGGAGGACTGGAAAGAAATCAGTAAAGCTTTCTCTGAGTCCACGTGACCCCACCTACATAATAAATACTAAAATATTTTCAAATATTGATATAACAAATATTATCAATGTTTCAGAACACATTGGAATTAATTTAAAAAACACCATTTTCCTAAGTGCAGGTAAAGGCTTTTAAACTAACATTCAAAATCCAGATGCAATACAATTAAATATTGATACATTTGACATAGTAAAAATTTAAAAATAAAAACTTTTGTGGTTAAAAACAAAATTAAAACACAATTAACATCTAAGACCTAATTTTAATATGTATCACATGTTATAATCTAATAACACTAGTATACAAACTAAGGAAATATTACAGATACAATAGAAAAACTGGCAAAAACACATGATCAGACATTAAAGGGGTATAAAACTGGATTTTAATATTTTACAATCTCTCTGGCAAGTAGGCAAATGCAAATAAAATTAGACAAAGATGTAATTTTTTTCTACTTAGATTGTTAAAATTTTAAAAGTGCTAAATGGTGAAATGGGTGCTTTTATCCATGGCTAAGAATAACACATACTGCACAAAGGCTATGGAGTAATAAAAACAAACTTACATGTACATTTTTAACAAAAATATAGTTTTAATTTTAAAATAGTTTTATAATGACTGAATAATTGTGAAGATAGTACAGGTTTTAAATACTCAAATGCAGGTTCCCAGATTATTAGTAGGTGTCATTATTGTGGTGCATTTATCACAAGTAGTGAGGCAATTTCTGACTCTTTGCAACCCCCATGGACTATACAGTCCATGGAATTCTCCAGGCCAGAATACTGGAGTGGGTACCCATTCCCTCTCCAGGGGATCTTCCCAACCCAGGGATCAAACCCAGGTCTCCCACACTGCAGGTGGATTCTTTACCAGCTAAGCCACCAGGGAAGATTCTGTAGGCTGTGACAGTTTCACGGACCTTCCTTGTCTTTGATAACCTTGACAGCTTTGAAGATACCAGTCAGGAATGTATAAACTGTCTCTCAATTGAGATTTGTCCGATGTCATGCCATGATTAGAGTGGAGTTATGGGTGTAGGATGAAGGTCACAGAAATAAAGTGTTATTCTTATCATATAAATCAAGGGTATATACTGTCAGCATGACTTATGAGCATTGATGTTAGTCTGGATCTGGCTGAGGTAGCATTTTTCAGATTTCACCCATTTATGGTACCTCTTTTCCTCTCTCTGTATCATACACTCTGAAAAGAAGTCCTCTTGTACAGCATACATGTAGGAGTGGTGAGTTATAGTCCACTTCCTGAAAAACAGAGTTAAATTACTAGGACTTTTCTGAAAAGTTGTGTCTCATTCTCCCACTTTTATTTATTTATTCAATCATTTGTTTATATTAGTATGGACTAATGGATGTTTATCTTACACTTTGGATTATATCCTATGCTACTTTCTATTGTTGCTTAAAGTTTCTCCTCTCTGGTCATTGCTGCTGCTGCTGCTAAGTCACTTCAGTCGTGTCCAACTCTGTGCGACCCCATAGACAGCAGCCCACCAGGCTCCCCCATCCCTGGGATTCTCCAGGCAAGAGCACTGGAGTGGGTTGCCATTTGCTTCTCTAATGCATGAAAGTGAAAAGTGAAAGTGAAGTTGCTCAGTCCTGTCTGACTCTTAGCGACCTCATGGACTGCAGCCTACCAGGCTCTTCTGTCCATTGGATTTTCCAGGCAAGAGTACTGGAGTGGGTTGCCACTGCCTTCTCCGTCTCTGGTCATTGCTGTTGCTAAGTCACTTCAGTTGTGTCCGACTCTGTGCGACCCCATAGATGGCAGCCCAATAGGCTCCCCAGCCCCTGGGATTCTCCAGGCAAGAACACTGGAGTGGGTTGCCATTTCCTACTCCAATGCATGAAAGTGAAAAGTGAAAGTGAAGTCGCTCAGTTGTGCCCAACTCTTAGCGACCCCATGGATGGCAGCCTACCAGGCTCCTCCGTCCATGGGATTTTCCAGGCAAGAGTACTGGAGTGGGGTACCATTGCCTTCTCTGTCTCTGGTCATTAGGAACTGTTACATTAGGAAATTTTGCTCTTAACTAGTTTCTGAGTTCCTTTGAAATATTTCATCATTGTGTGTGTGTGTGTGTGTGTATGTGTGTGTTGAGCAGTTCCTTATTTTGCTTTAGACTCATCCCATATATTCTTTTCCCCAGGCATAGAGTCAGCCACTTCTCCAAGGATCCCTGTCTATTTTTACTGGAGAATGATGACAGAAACTAAGATCATAGCATTATACATCTTTAACTTAGCCTGGAGCACCATTACTTCTAGGCATCGCCATTTAAAAGAATAAGTAAATATATGTGTATATTTATACATGTGTATCCTTATATTCACACATCTATAAGTATTTGTGTGACTAACTACATCTGTATTGAGCTAAAATATAAGATCACACTGACACCTCCATTTCTAACCCATTATGGCGGAGTTCATTCTAGCCTTCTCCCCTTTCTTATCTATAAAAATTGTTACTCTCAAAATGATAACTTTCACTGCCAGAATCCACCATATTCTTACTTAATTTTTTATTTTCAGTATAATAGTCCCAAATTGTTAACATGTACCCCTCTGGGGTAAACTTTAGTAACTGGAGTACAGTCCTGATGTACAGTTCCTTTTGCTTTTAGTTTTACAGATTCCTTTCATTGCCAAATGTAATTGGACAACATCTTTCCTCCATCCACTTAAGTTCTTCATGCATTTACAATCCATTTAGATTGTTCTGTCACCTTCTGTATCACATTTTGTGATCCTTCAGTCTTCTAATTTTTTGTAAATATTAAGATCCACACTCTTGTACAGTAAGTTCCATGTGTTTTGAGAAATTTATAAAGTCTCACATCCACCATTACAAGATCAAAATTCGGAACCCTAAAAAATCCCCTGTGCTTCAGTACTTCCTCTTCCACTCGCCTACCCAACCTCAATCTCCTAGCATTCATTCATCTGTTTACCATCTCTGGACTTTTTTCTGTTCCATTTTTTCATGTACCTGGAATTACAGTGCATTTAGCTTCTTAAGACATGATTTTATTACATAGGTTTAAGATTCATTGGAAGGAGTGTTCATTGGAAGAACTGATGTTGAAGCTGAAAACTCCAATACTTTGGCCACTTGATGTGAAGAACTGACTTGTTTGAAAAGACCCTGATTCTGGGAAATATTGAAGGCAGGAGGAGACCGAGGATGAGATGGTTGGATGGGATCAGTTCAGTTCAGTCACTCAGTCATGTCCAACTTTTTGCGACCACCTGAACCGCAGCATGCCAGGCCTCCATGTCCATCACCAACTCTGGGAGTTAAGCCAAACTCATGTCCAGTGAGTCGGTGCTGCCATTCAACCATCTAATCCTCTGTCGTCCATTACTCCTCTCACCCTCAATCTTTCCCAACATCAGGGTAGTTTCAAGAGTCAGCTCTTCTCATCAGGTGGCCAAAGTACTGGAGTTTCAGCTTCAGCATCAGTCCTTCCAGTGAACACCCAGGACTGATTTCCTTTAGGGTGTACTGGTTGGATCTCCTTGCAGTCTAGGGGACTTCAAGAGACTCTCAAGCGTCTTCTCCAACACCACAGTTCAAAAGCATCAATTATTCAGTGCTCAGCTTTCTTTATAGTCCAACTCTCAAATCCATATACGACTACTGGAAAAACCATAGCCTTGACTAGATGGACCTTTGTTGAAAAAGTTATGTCTCTGTTTTTTAATATGCTGTCTAGGTTTGTCATAACTTTCCTTCCAAGGAGTAAGTGTCTTTTAATTTCATGGCTGCAGTCACCATCTGCAGTGATTTTGGAGCCCCCAAAATAAAGTCAGCCCATTTCCAATGTTTCCTCATTTATTTGACATGAAGTGATGGGACCAGATGCCATGATCTTAGTTTTCTGAATGTTGAGCTGTAAGCCAACTTTTTCACTGTCCTCTTTCACTTTCATCAAGAGGTTCTTTAGTTCTTCACTTTCTGCCATAAGGGTGGTAGTATCTGCATATCTGAGGTTATTGATATTTCTCCCGGCAATCTTGATTCCAGCTTGTGCTTCATCCACCCCAAGATTTCTCATAATGTACTCTGCATATAAGTTAAATAAACAGGGTGACAATTACAGCATTGACGTACTCCTTTTCCTATTTGGAACCAGTCTGTTGTTCCATGACCAGTTCTAACTGTTGCTTCCTGACCTGCATACAGATTTCTCAAGAGGCAGATCAGATGGCCTGGTATTCCCATCTCTTTCAGAATTTTCCACAGTTGATTGTGATCCACACAGTCAAAGGCTTTGGCATAGTCAATAAAGCAGAAATCGATGTTTTTCTGGAACTCTCTTGCTTTTTCCATGATCCAGTGGATATTGGAAATTTAATCTCTGGTTCCTTTACCTTTTCTAAAACCAGCTTGAACATCTGGAGATTCACAGTTCACGTATTGCTGAAGCCTGGCTTGGAGAATTTTGAGCATTACTAGCGTGTGAGATGAATGCCTTTGTGCGGTAGTTTGAGAATTCTTTGGCATTGCCTTTCTTTGGGATTGGAATGAAAACTGACCTTTTCCAGTCCTGTGGCCACTGCTGAGTTTTCCAAATTTGCTGGCATATTGAGTGCAGCACTTTCACAGCATCATCTTTTGGAGTTGAAATAGCTCAACTGGAATTCCTTCACCTCTACTAGCTTTGTTCGTAGTGATGCTTTCTAAGGCCCACTTGACTTCACATTCTAGGATGCCTGGCTCTAGGTAGGTGATCACACCTTTTTGATTATCTGGGTGGTGAACCTCTTTTTTGTATAGTTCTTCTGTGTATTCTTGCCACCTCTTCTTAATAGCTTCTGCTTTTTGTCAGGCCCATACCATTTCTGTCCTTTATTGAGCCCATCTTTACATGAAAAGTTCCTTTGGTATCTCTAATTTTCTTGAAGAGATCTCTAGTCTTTCCCTTTCTATGGTTTTCCTCTATTTCTTTGCATCGATCACTGAAGAAGGCTTTCTTATCTCTCCTTGTTATTCTTTGGAATTCTGCATTCAAATGGGAATATCTTTCCTTTTCTCCTTTGCTTTTCATTTCTCTTCTTCTCACAGGTATTTGTAAGACCTCCTAAGACAGCCATTTTGCTTTCTTACATTTCTTTTTCGTGGGGATGGTCTCCATCCCTGTCTCCTGTACAATGTCATGAACCTCCATCCATATAGTTCATCAGGCACTCTATCAGATCGAGTCCCTTAAATCTATTTCTCACTTCCACTGTATAATCATAAGGGATTTGATTTTGGTCATACCTGAATGGTCTAGTGGTTTTCCCCACTTTCTTCAATTTGTCTGAATTTGTCAATAAGGAGTTCATGATCTGAGCCACAGTCAGCTCCTTGTCTTGTTTTTGTTGACTGTATAGAGCTCATTGGAGAAGTCTCTGATGCTGGAGGGGGATTGAGGGCAAGAGGAGAAGGGGACGACAGAGGATGAGATGGCTGGATGGCATCACTGACTCAATGGATGTGAGTCTGAGTGACCTCTGGGAGTTGGTGATGGACAGGGAGGCCTGGTGTGCTGCGGTTCATGGGGTCGCAAAGAGTTGGACACGACTCAGCGACTGATCTGATCTGATCTGATCTGATTTGATAAAGCTTCTCCATCTTTGGCTGCAAAGAATATAATCAATCTGATTTCGGTGTTGACCATCTGGTGATGTCCATGTATAGAGTCTTCTCTTGTGTTGTTGGAAGAGGGTGTTTGCTATGACCAGTGCGTTCTCTTGGCAGAACTCGAGTAGCCTTCACCCTGCTTCATTCTGTACTCCTAGGTCAAATTTGCCTGTTACTCCATGTGTTTATTGACTTCCCACTTTTGCAGTCCCCTATATAGTCTCCTATAATGAAAAGGATATCTTTTTGGGGTGTTAGTTCTAAAAGGTCTTGTAGGTCTTCATAGAACTCTTCAACTTCAGCTTCCCAGCATTACTGATCATGGCATAAATTTGGATTACCATGATACTGAATGATTTGCCTTGGGAACAAGCAGAGATAATTCTGTTGTTTTTGAGATTGCATCCAAGTACTGCATTTCGGACTCTTGGATGGCACCACCAACTCAAAACTCTGGGATGTGGTAATGGAAGGGAAGCCTGATGTGCTGCAGTCCATGGGCTCTGACATGACTGAGTGACTGAACTGAACTGAAGATTCATTGACACCCATGTGCCTAGATGGATTTTCCATTATTCAGTGACAATAATTTCATTGAAGTATGTACCACAAATTTTCTTCCATTCACCTACTGAAGGACATCTTGGTTGCTTTCAGTTTATGGCAATTGTGAACAAAGATTCTGTAAATATGAGATTGCACATTTTTGTGTGGACATAACTCTTCCAGTCATTTTAATAAATCCTAGGGTGTGGCTGTGGGATTATTTGGTAATATTATGTTTACCTTTGTAGGAAACTGCCAAGCTGTTTTCCAGGTGGGTGTTCCCAACAGGAGGAAGGAAAGATCCTCCTTTACATTTTTGTCAGCAATTGACATTGTCAACTTTTTAAATTAATTTTAGCCATTCTGAAAGTATATAATGGCATTACATTATTGTAGTAGTATGTATTTCCCTAATGAAAAATGATGTTTTATTATGTTTTGATATACTCACTTCACATTGGTGTATCTTTTGTGAGGTTTCGTTCAAATTTTTGCTTATTTAAAAAAAGTATTCTTTCTTTTTTCTCCAATTTTATCGAAATATGTTTGACAAATATGACTGATAAATATGGTTGAACTGGATATATTACGGTTTTGCAATGTAAGTTTTAAGGCATATAATGTGATGATATAATATGTATGTGTATTGTAAATGATTACCAAAATCAGGTTAGTTAAGATATCCATCAACTCATACAGTTACCATTTCTTTGTGTATACTTGAGAGAACTTAAAATCTATTCCCTTAATATTCAATATCATGCTATTAATTATAATAATGGTAATGTACATTAGATTAGCAGAATCTATTCATCTTATAATTTAAAGTTTGTAACTTTGACCAACATTTCCATTTCCCCAATATCCCCAACTTGTTTGACCAACATCTCCCCAGTTCCCTCAATTCCAATCCCTGGTAACCATGTTCTACTCTTTAGTTCTATGAGTTTAACTTTTACAGATGCAACTACAAGTGATATCATATTCATTTCATTCAATCCAGAAGTGGGATTGTTGAATCATAGAGCAATTCTTTTTCTAATTTTTAAGAAAACTTGATATTGTCTTCCATAATGGCTGTACTAATTTATATACCTAATGGTAGTAAGTACACTTATCTCTACTCTCACCAATATTTATTATCCTTTGCCTTTTTGATGACAACCATTCTAGTAAGTGTGAAGTGATCTTTCATTAAGGTTTTAATTTTCATTTCCTTGGTGTTTAGTGATTTTGAGCACCTTTTCATATACCCATTAGACAAATGTATGTCTTCTTTGGATAAATGTCTATTAAAGTGCTTTGCCTATTTTAAAAATCAGATTATTAGTTTTTTGGTATTGAGTTGTATGGATTCTTAATATATTTTGGATATATTACCATATATCATCAGATACATGGTAATATTTTCCCATTCCATAGTTTTTGCTTCTTCATTTTATTTTTTTCTTTTGATGTGCAGAAGCCCTTTAACTTGATGAAGTCTCACTTGTTTATCTTTGCTTTTGTTGCTGTACTTTTTGGTGTCATATTGAAAAATAAACATAGTCAAGACAAATACAAAGGAGCTTTCCCCCTATTTTCTAATAGGAGTTTTACAGTTTCATGTATTACATTTAAGCCTTTAAAACATTTAAAGACAATCTTTATGTGTGGTACAAGATAAAGATACAACTTAATTCTTTTGCCTGTATATATCTACTTTTTCCAATATCATTTATTAGAGATTATATTTTCCTCTTTGTATATCCTTGTCATTCTTCTCAAAAATTGGTTTGCTGAGTAAGTATGGGTTTATTTCTGAGCTCTCAATTGTGTTTCATTGGTCTGTCTGTTTCTATGCCAGTAACATTATTGTTGTTTAGTCACTAAGTCGTGTCTGACTCTTTGCAACTCCATGGACTGTAACCCACCAAGCTCTTCTGTCCATGGGATTTCCCAGCACGAATACTGTAGTAGGTTGCCATTTCCTTTTGATTTTTATCACTTTTCAATATAGTTTGAAATCAATTAGTGTGGCACATCCCAAAAGGTTCTTCAAGATTGTTTTACTTATTCAAGGAACTCTATGGTTCTTAATGAACTTTAGGATTGCTTTTACTATTTCTTTGAAAATGCCATGGAATTTTAGTAGGGTTTGTATTGAACCTCTTGGGCTTCCCTGATGGATCAGACAGTAAAAAATCGGTAGATTTGTTTGGGTAATACGGATATTTTAACAGTATCAATTCTTCCAATTCATGAATATATAAATATTTCCATTATTTAAGACTTTTTCAGTGTCTTATAGTTTTAATGTACCAATCTTATACTTCCTTATTTAAATTTGTCACTAAATATTTTATTCTTTTTAATGCTATTGTAAGTTGTTTTGTTTCCTTAATTTATTTTTCAGAAAGTTTGTTGTTCGTATATAGAAATAAGAAAAGGTTTTTGAATACTGATTGTATATCCTGCAACTTTCCTGAATCCATTTATTAGGCGACAGTTTTTGGTGAAGTCTTTAGGGTTTTTTACATATAAAATCATAAACAGAAACAATTTAACTTCTTTTCCAATTTGGATGGGTTTTATTTCTTTTCCTTGCCTAATTGCTCTGCCTAGGACTTTGTGACGAGGAGGCAATGGCACCCCGCTCCACTACTCTTGCCTGGAAAATCCTATGGATGGAGGAACCTGGAAGGCTGCAGTCCATGGGGTCGCTGAGGGTCAGACACAACTGAGCGACTTCACTTTCACCTTTCATTTTCATGCATTGGAGAAGCAAATGGAAACCCACTCCAGTGCTCTTGCCTGGAGAATCTCAGGGATGGGGGAGCCTGGTGGGCTGCCGTCTATGGGGTTGCACAGAGTCGGACAGACTGAAGCGACTTAGCAGCAGCAGCAGCAGCAGGACTTCGTGAACTGTTTTCAATAGAAGTAGAAAAAGTAGCTGGCCACCTTTGTCTTATTTTGATCTTAGAGAAAATGTTTTCTCTTTTTCAGCTTGTCATATATGGCCTTTATCATATTGAAAAATATTCCTTCTATAACTAATTTGTTGAGAGTTCTTATGAAAGTATATTGAATTTTGTCAAATCTTTCTTCTGCATCTTTTGAAATGATCTTGTTTTGTCTTTCACACTGTCAAAGTGGTATATTGAGGTCTCTCACTATTATTGAAATAATTATCCATTTAATTATTATCCATCTGTCTAATTATCCCTCAGTTTTTAAATTATTTGATTTATATATTTAGGTGTTCAGATGTTGAGTGCCTGGCCTATATATTTACCTTTTTATATCCTTTGGACAATTGACTCCTTTATCATTATTTAGTGGCTGCCTTTTTCCTGTGTGTCAGATTTTCATAGAAAGTTTATTTTTCCTATTTATAAATATAGCTACCCTGCTTTATGTGTTTTTAAGACTAAAAGAAGTCTCAAGTAGGCAACATATTAGATTCTTTTTTTGTTGTTCCAAGTGAGCCACTCTGTGGATTTTGCTTGGTGAATTATTCCATTTACATTTAATGTAACTGATAGGTAAGGAGCTACTACTGTCAGTTAAGTTCAGTCGCTCAGTTATGTCCAACTCTTTACGACCCCATGGACTACAGCATGCCAGGCCTCCCTGTTCATCACCAACTGCAGGAGTTTACTCAAATTCATGTCCATCGAGTCAGTGATACCATCCAACCATCTCATCCTCTGTTGCCCCTTCTCCTCCAACCTCCAATCTTTCCCAGCATCAGGGTCTTTTCAAATGAGTCAACTCCTCACATCAGGTGGCCATTGCAGTTTCAGCTTCAGCATCAGTCCTTCCAATGAATAATCAAGACTGATTTCCTTTAGGATGGACTGGTTGGATCTCCTTATAGACCAAGGGATGCTCAAGAGTCTTCTCCAACACCACAGTTCAAAAGCATCAATTCTTTGGTGCTCAGCTTTCTTTATAATCCAACTCTGACATCCATACATGACTACTGGAAAAACCATAGCTTTAACTAGACGGACCTTTGTTGGCAAAGTAATGTCTTTGCTTTTCAATATGCTAACTAGGTTGGTCATAACTTTTCTTCCAAGGAGCAAGCATCTTTTAATTTCATGGTTGCAGTCGCCATCTGCAGTGATTTGGGACCAAAATAATAATAATAATAAAGTCTCTCACTGTTTCCATTGTTTCCCCATCTATTTTCCATGAAGTGATAGGACCAGATTCCATGATCTTAGTTTTCTGAATGTTGAACTATAGGCCAACTTTTCACTCTCCTCTCTCACTTTCATCAAAGACTCTTTAGTTCTTTGCTTTCTGCCATAAGGGTGGTATCATCTGCATATCTGAGGTTACTGATATTTCTGCTGGGAATCTTGATACCAACTTGTGCTTCACCCAGTCCAGCATTTCTCATGATGTACTCTGCATATGAATTAAATAAGCAGGGTGACAATATACAGTCTTGATGTACTCCTTTCCTGATTTGGAACCAGTCTGTCTTTCCATGTCCAGTTCTAACTGTTGCTTCTTGACCTGAATACAGATTTCTCAGAAAGCAGGTCAGGTGGTCTGGTATTCCCATCTCTTTCAGAATTTTCCACAGTTGATTGTGATCCACACAGTCAAAGGCTTGGCCTAGTCAATAAAGCAGAAGTAGATGTTTTTCTGGAACTCTCTGCTTTTTCAGTGATCCAGCGGATGTTGGCAATTTGATCTCTGGTTTCTCTGCCTTTTCTAAAACCAGCTTGAACATCTGGAAGTTCTCGGTTCACATACTGTTGAAGCCTGACTTGGAGAATTTTGAGCATTACTTTACTAACGTGTGAGATGAGTGCAATTGTGCAGTAGTTTGAGCATTCTTTGGCATTGCCTTTCTTCGGGATTGGAATGAAAACTGACCTTTTCCAGTCCTGTGGCTACTGCTGAGTTTTCCAGATTTGCTGGCATATTGAGTGCAGCACTTTTACAGCATCATCTTTTAGGATTTGAAATAACTCAATTGGAATTCCATCACTACTGTCACTTCATTAATTATTTTCTGACTATTTTGTAATTCCTTTGTTCATTTTTTCTTCTCTTTCTGTCTTGGTTTGTGATTTTGGAGGGGAGGGGAGGTGATTAGGTTATACTTTGATTCCTTTTTTTTTCTTTCCTTTTTTCCTCTCTAATCAATTTTACCTAAAGTATGATGTTAGATTTACATTTTTATATACATTTTATTTCATTAAGAAAGTTCCCTATTAATCCTAGTTTTAGGGGGAAGTTTTTATATTAATGTGTCTTTGCTGCTGCTGCTGCTGCTACTAAGTCTCTTCAGTCGTGTCCGACTCTGTGCAACCCCATAGACGGAAGCCCACCAGGTTCCCCCGTCCCTGGGATTCTCCAGGCAAGAACACTGGAGTGGGTTGCCATTTCCTTCCCCAATGCATGAAAGTGAAAAGTGAAAGTGAAGTTGCTCAGTTGTGTCCGACTCTTAGCGACCCCATGGACTGGAGCCTATCAGGATCCTCCATCCATGGGATTTTCCAGGCAAAAGTACTGGGGTAGGGTGCCATTTAGGTTTCTTAAATGCCTTTTTATGTCTATATAGTCATGTGATTTTTCCTATTCAGTATGCTAATGGGGTAATTACACTGATGAACTTAATGTTGAGCTAGTTTTCCATTCATGAAATGAATACAATTTCCTACTGATGCATAATCTTTTTTATATATCATTTTGCTTTTCTATTTTTTCAAGTATTTTCTTTCTCTTCACAAGAGATATTAGTGTGTATTATTCTAGTAATCACTTTAGCTGGTTTTGGTATTAAACTACAACTTGGTGCATAGAATGAATAAATAAGTTACCCCTCTACTTCACTTTTCTTGAAAATGTTGTGAAATTTTTGATCACTTATTACTTAAATGTTTGATAAATTCACTAGTAAAACTATTTGGGGCTGTAGTTTTACAAAATTATTAGTCTTTTATTCATGTCTTTAATAAATTTAAGGCTATTTAGGTTATCTATTTTTCCTCATGTAAATTCTAGTAGTCTGTGTCTTTTGAAATGTTGATCTGTTTTATTGTAAGTTATGAAATTTGGTGGCATAGCGTTGTCCCAGGTATTTATTTATAATTCTATTAATGGTCATGGGATCAATAGAAATCCCTTCCATTCATTTGTGATATTGGTATTTGCATCTTCTCTCTAAATCTTCATTACCCTAGCTAGCATTTTATCTATTTTATTGATCTGTTTGTTGTATACTTTAAATTCTACAATTAAGTGAACTACTTTGTAGGTGGTCAACATATTGACATGCCACACCCAAGAAATTTTATACTTTTAATCTAAGTGAGATAACAAGGGAACATGATAAAGAATTATGATGACTGTAGAAAATAAGAGGATTTTTAAAATTTCTGTAGGCATTGAAAGCAAAGTTTTATTTGACAATTTCAATTTTGTTTTATTTTTAGAGATGTTTATTCAGTGTCTACTGTCCTCATAAATAATGGTAACATCTTTGATTTATATGAGTAAAAGTCAATGAATATATAACTACCCTGTACCAGACAGTGTTTTAATAATTTTATAGACTTTTCATTTCCTCCTCAGAAAATCCAAAATTTAACAGAATAGAAAAATAAAGGACGGAACAGTGAAATAGTAATTTTTTAAATGTGGTAGATAATGAATGGGGGAGCTTGGGTTCTAACTCATATCTTTCTGTTTCAAATCTTTGTTATTTCTAATGACTTTCTAATGATATTTCAATCAATTAGATGAGAAATAATAAAAGTTAGTATGTTTATGGCAATATGAAGGTAACATAAGACATTGATGAGACTCAGGTTTGTTGGGCTCTCAAGGAGAGCCCAAATTTGCTTGAAAACTTATGGGAAAAATCTTTATAGAGGAGATGATATTGAGATATTTAACAGTAACTTAGGAAAGATGGAAAATCTAGGAAGTATAAATAACTGAATTTTATCTCAATATCAGAAATAGGGCCTTAGAAATCAATGATGGTAATTTTAAGAATCACATCATCAGAGGGAAGGAAAAACGTGGCATATACATGCTCTTCATTTAAATAAGGATCGTGCACCACACATCTTGCATTTGGCTCTCAAGATCTGCTCTCTGCTCTTCTCATGTTGTCACCTATTCCGTGTTTCTCTGCCTTCCAGATGGATTTATCTAAGCAGATGATTTTACATGGCTCTCTTTCTGAATACTGGTACCAATAACTTACACTTATCCCTCTAGGCCCAAGGTTGGTAAATTCATTGCACTGCAATATTTTTGCAGTATTCCCAACACTCAAATCCTGTAAATAATCCCCTTTAAATAAACACTCCTCAAATAATCCAATTTCAAGTGTGCCATCTGTTTCTCTTTGGAATCTTTCTTGACACAGATGGCTTTATGGGAAAAATATCCAAACTGAAGAAAGTGCAGAATTCAATAAATTGGGGTAAGAAGAGGAAAGTCCATGTATGAATGTATAACCAGGGCCGTAAAAAAATATGACATAGTGAAAGCACTTTGAAAACTAAAATTATTATGCAAACAATAAAGAAAGAAGATGGCGGTGACAACAGCGATGACGGAAACTATCCTGAGTTACCCAAGGCTATGATCAGGGAAGGAAATGATAAAACTAATACCAAGTTTGGAACCAGAAAAGGAATAGGAATTAAAATAGGGACCTTGAGAAAGATGATAGAAGGTTACTGATAAGAAAAGTGTCGTAAAACCAAGAGGGAATATTCTTAGTAGCTGACATAGGGGAAATATTTCTGGGTAGGTGGTATGAAATAAAATTCATATTTTATGGCAAGACAAGAAATGTTTAAACATAAAAATTTTTCTGTGCCCTTTTTTCCTCCTTTCCCCCATCTACTCTGCACTGTGTAGCTGAATTTGCATCAGCCAAACCATCCATATCAGGAAAAAAATACCTGCTCAACCATAAATAAAAATATTATCTTAAGACCAATAAGATAACTCCCTAAAAGATAAGCTTCCTTCTTGATCCTTTAAGGGGACATAATGATGCTTATATCTGGACTATGTAAACTGTCAGTACGTCATCAATGGACAATGTTTAGTCTCAAAAAACTTACATAACTGTGTGTTGCTTCTAATGGCTGGAACAGTTCTCAGAGCTTTCTGAGATGCTGCTTCCAGTTTATAATCCTCACTTTGGCTCTAACAAAATTTTCCATTTTGTTCTTAGATCGCTTAATTTTTTTGTCAACAGAAGTCAGTATTTCATACTGACTTTTTATAAATTCTGAGATCGGGCTTCCTGTTAGCTCGGGTCTGCTGTCACTTTAGTAATTCATTCTATTTTATGGCGCAGAATGGTGATGGTAAAGGCTGAACGGTAGAGAATATCTGTGATACTGTGGTAGGATGGGGTGATAGTGGTACAATTCAAAATTCTGATAGAGAAAGCTGTTGTGTCAGGGATGAAAGGTATGGCAAGACTGGGAAAATTAGGAGAGGTATTCATGTAGCTAATGTGGAACCAAGTTATAGAACCCCTGCCCTCAGAATATACTTAAGACATTTTTATTTCTTTATAATTATAGAATGATAGAAATACAAGTTGAGCATTCAGTTGAAAATGTACACTACGTTGAAAATGATGAGTACAGTGACACTGAGCTAAGATTATAGCCATCACTAAAGTGAAAAGGCTTATATGATACAATTCCCAACACCTCATCATCTTATCTGGGTCTATAATTTCCTGGCTCTTCATTCAAAAGTGATAAGACACATCACACACTGAACTAATGCTATTGAATGTGCTCTTTTCTGTTCAGCTGATTCAGTAGCTCAGACAACTTTTACTCTCTCTAGCTACGACTTGCTCAAAGAAACTCAGACCTCCTTGGAAGAATTTGTTTTTGAACATAAAATTCACAGCCTTATACAAAATAACCAAGAGTTTCAATTAGGTTTTAACTGTAATATTTTTATAAGGTGACAGTTTAGAGTTGGAAACACAATTTTCTCCAAAAAAGAGAAAATTAGCATTTAGCACTTATAATATGCATTGGTCTGAGCTATTGACACTACTGGTACTATTTTAATCTTTTGACTACTTTGTTGTTGTTAGTTGCTTGGTCGTGCCCGACTTTATGACCCCATGAATTGCAGCGTGCCAGATTTCCCTGTCCTTCCCTATCTCCCGGAGTTTGTTCAAACTCATATCTATTGAGTCACTGATGACATCGAAGCATCTCATTCTCTGTCGTCCCCTTCTCCTCTTGCCCTCAATCTTTCCCAGCATCAGAGTCTCCCAAAGAGTCAGCTCTTTGCATGAGGAGGCCAAAGTGCTAGAACTTCAGCTTTAGCATCAGTCCTTCCAATGAATATTCAGGGTTGGTTTCCTTTAGGATTGACTGGTTTGATCTCCTTGCTGTCTGAGGGACTCTCAAGAGTCTTCTCCAGTACTACAGTTCAAAAGCATCAATTCTTGGGCTCTGTCTTCTTTATAGTCTAACTCTCACATCCATACATAATGACTGGAAAAACCATAGCTTTGACTAGATGGACCTTTGTTGGCCAAGTGATGTCTCTGCTTTTTAAAATGCTGTCTAGGTTTGTCATATTTTTTTTCTTCCAAAGAGCAAGCATCTTTTAATTTCATGGCTGCAGTCAACATCTGCAGTGATTTTGGAACCCAAGTAAATAAATTCTGTCATGGTTTTCACTGATTCCCATCTATCTACCATGAAGTGATGGGACCAGATGCCATGATCTTCATTTTTAGAATGTTGCATTTTAAACCAGCTTTTTTACTCTCCTCTTTCACTTTCATCAAGAGTCTCTTTAGTTCCTCTTCGCTTTCTGCCATAAGGGTGGTATCATCTGCGTATCTGAGGTTATTGATATTTCTCCTGGCAATCTTGATTCCAGCTTTTGCTTCATCCAGTCCAGCATTCCACATGATGTATTTTGCATATAAGTTAAATAAGAAGGGTGACAATATGCAGCCTTGACATCTTTCTCAATTATGAACCAGTCCTGTTGTTCCACACCTAGTTCTAATGGTTGTTTCTTGACTTGCCTACAGGATTTTCAGGAGGCAGGTAAGGTGGTCTGATATTCCCATCTCTTGAATTTTCCACTGTTTGTTGTGATTTACACAGTCAAAAGCTTTAGCATAGTCAATGAAGCAGAAGCAGATGTTTTAGTGGGGGGGGGATTCTCTTGTTTTTCTTTGATATAGCAGATGTTGGCAATTTGATCTCTGCTTCTCCTGCCTTTTCTAAATCCAGCTTGAATATTTGGAAGTTCTCAGTTCATGTACTGCTGAAGCCTAGCTTAAAGGATTTTGAGCATGTGAAGTGAATGTAACTATACAGTAATTTGAACATTCTCTGACATTGCCTTTCTTTGGATTTGTTATCAAAACTGACCTTTTTTAGTCCTGTGGTCACTGCTGAGTTTTCCAAATTTGCTTGCATATTGAGTGTGGCATTTTTAGGATTTGAAATAGCTCAGCTGGAATTCTATCACCTCCACTAGCTTTGTTCATAGTAATGCTTCCTAAGGTCCACTTGACTTCACACTCGAGGATGTCTTGCTCTAGATGACTGACCACACCATTGTGGTTATCTGGGTCATTAAGACATCTTGGTACAGTTCTATGTATTCTTATCACTTCTTAATCTCTTATGCTTCTGTTAGGTCCTTGCCATTTCTGTCCTTCATTGTGCCCTTCTTTGCATGAAATGTTTTAATATTTAAATCATGTAATATTTATCAATAGGGCAGCCATTCAAATTGGATAATGTCCATACTGTCCTGGCCATTAAAACACTTGATTATTAACTGAAGCCTTTGGAGATAGATATTAGTTTTATCTTATTATAATAATAGTAAATTACAGAGAAGCTTAAAAATATATACTAGTCATACAGAGAAAGATTTATGATTGAAGTAATCAGTAAACATTCAAGCCAGCCCACGAAAGCTTATGTATCCTGTAGCATAGCTGAAATGTTGTCTTTGGCTTAAACATTAATCTTTTACTCTGTTTCAAACACAATCCTAGGTGGGATAAAAAGAGGGAGAGAGAAACTCTGGCCATAGAAAATATAAAGTCATTAAGAGCAAAAACAATTATATAATTTTCAGTGTAGAATGGATTAAATAGGCTTTAGAGTCTAGCTTGAAATAGTTATTCAATATCTCAGAGGTTTTTTTTTCTTTAATTTCAAGAGAGGAAAGGACTAGGAAAACAACACTAACTGTGGCAGATACTTTTAAATTTTATAATCACTAGAATTGGACGAAGAATAATTTAGGACAGTGCTTCTCAAGCATGTTCACGTTGTGGCACATAGAAAAAAACAAGATTTATGTAACGTATTTGAGAAAACTGGAAGGAGTTTGAGGGGATCTACATGGGACTTGATTTTTTAACATGAACAGAAAATAAAATATTATAAAAAAATAGATATTAAACCTCAACAGTTTTCACATTTTGATTAGAAACTTGAATATATTATTGTGTATATAACTGTAGGAGGTATTTACATATAAAGTTCTATAACTTTTTAAAACTAATTTATGCATTAAATGGCTACATAAAATTTCAGAGCAAACTATTTAAAATTAACTTTCTAAAAAGCTAAAGTATGTACTTGTAGATCAAATGATGCAAATGGCTGTAAAATATACAACTGTTTTCGGACCCCTATCTTCCTAGCACTCTGATTAGCTCTGCCAAAGTCAAGCTCTTTCAGTTCTTTTAAAGTAATGTGCTTGTGTGCGTGCTCATTCGCTTCAGTGGACTCTTTGCTACCCCATGGACCTTAGCCCACCAGGCTCCTCTGTTCATGGGATTTTTCAGGCAATAATACTGGAGTGGGCTGCAGTACCCTCCAGGAGATCTTCCTGACCTAGGGATTGAACCTGCATCTCCTGCATTGTATGTGGATTCTTTACACACTCAGACTTTAGAAATTATCTTTTGAATTCCTATTAAAGTAAATGTGAATTTATCTCTCTTAAAACTGAATCCTTTTTGTTTCCCCTCTCCATTGTCCCAATATCATTATATATATATATATATTTAATTTATATCATCTAGTGGTATTTACAAGGTTATCCTTATGGAGGATCATTCATAACTTGAGCAATGTAGTTTATTTGATTATATTTCCTTTTTGTTTTGGGGAAAGCAAGTACTTGCCTTCTTATTTACTTGCCTATTTTGTTTGTCCTCCTTCTATGTGTGCTAAAGCCTGTCGGTACAATTTTCCACTCAGTCAGTCTTATTATGTAATCTGTCATTTCCTATTTTCTATTAGAGGCTTTCCTCTTAAAGATTCTCTTCTCAGGAGCAGGTGCTCACTAAGCCTGCTGCACAACTTGGCTGTCTTTTAATCACATTGACACTGCCTGCACTGGCCTCAGTTTGCATTGAGCTTGTGCTTATCTCTTGTCTCATGCGATTACTATCAAGTAGGACATTATGACTAGTTCCTGTCTGCTGTCACTTGTTTCCTTGTGTATGTGTATCATATCTTTTTTTTTCTGTGCTTTTATTGCTTTCCTCCTGACCTTTGTAAAGACAAAATAATGAAATCTTTATTTCAATGTTTGGTATCAAATCAATTTTAGGTACTTTAGATTCAAAATGTTTATTTTATTGGGATTAAAAAACACTTTACATAAAAGGTAACATCTTAATAACTTCTAGTGTACAGTACGGTAGTGTTCCTATATGCACACTGTTGCATAACAGGTCTCTAGAATTATTTCATGTTGCAGAACTGAAATTTTATACCCATTGAACAACAACTTCCCTTTTTATCTTCCCCCAGCTCCTGTAAACCATTATGCTTTTTACTTTCTGAGAATATGATTTCTCTAAGACTCTCATAAAATTGGAATCATGCAGTATTTGTCTTTTCTGTGACTTGCTTATTTCACTTAGCATAATGGACTCAAGCTTCATGAATATAGCATACGACTAGTTTACTTTGTAAAGTTAAATAATATACCATTGTATGATACACCATATAATCTTTAATCTTTTTTCCATAGATGGACAATTATTTTGCTTGCATCTCACCATTATTATTAATCATGTGTTACTGAGTCCAAGCTCCTCCAGTTCCCTACACAATAAGCTAGGTAAAGCAACTTTATTTGGAAAGCCAGCCACATGAGAAAATGGTGGACCAGTGTCCCAAGAACCATCCTACCAGGGTTTGGATGATAGTTTCAATTATAAAGGCTTCCCTGAAAACTTCCCTGATAGTTGGTAAAGATCTGCCTGCAATGCAGGAGACCCCAGTTCGATTCCTGGGTTGGGAAGATCAGCTGGAGAAGGGATAGGCTACCCACTCCAGTATTGGAGAAAGGATAGGCTACCCACTCAGTATTCTAGAGCTTCCTTTGTGGCACAGCTGATAAAGAATCCACCTGCAATGCAGGAGACCTGGGTTGGGAAGATCCCCTGGAGAAGGGAAAGGCTACCTCACTCCAGTACTCTGGCCTGGAGAATTCCATGGACTGTATAGTGTATGGGGTGGCAAAGAGTCAGACACAGCTAAGCAACTTTCACTTTCATTTTACTTTTTTTCCCTATAATCAAAGAAGTGGGAGATGAGGATAAGAAGTTTAAAAGGCCTTAAATTATTGCAAATTGTTGTAACAGTTTTTGAGTTTAAGTTTTGCTGGCTCTGGCCAGTCTCTCAAGGGGATATGTTAATTTCTTCTTTCCTGCAGCCATTCTTATGTGGTCCTGGTCATGATGTTTCCTGTGAGTTTAAACAAAGTTAATTTACTTTAACACTCAGGCAATATCTGTTTAGTGATTAACTTGTAGCAGAAACATTAGAATACATCAGTTACACACCAGGCTTCCCTGTCCATCACAACACCAACTCCCAGAGCTTACTCAAACTCATGTTCATTGAGTTAACGATGCCATCCAACCATCTCATCCTCTGTTGTCCCCTTCTCCTCCAGCCTTGAATCTTTCCCAGCATCAGGGTCTTTTCAAGTGAGTCAGTTCTTCCCATCAGATGGCCAAAGTATTGGAGTTTCAGCTTTAGCATCAGTCCTTCCAATGAATACTCAAGACTATTCCCTTAGGATGGACTGGTTGGATCTCCTTACTGTCCAAGGGATGCTGAAGAGTCTTCTCTGACACCACAGTTCAAAAGCATCAATTCTTTGGCACTCAGCTTTATACTCCAACTCTCACATCCATACATGACTACTGGAAAAACCATAGCTTTGACTAGACAGACCTTTGCTGGCAAAGTAATGTCTCTGCTTTTTAATATGCTGTCTAGGTTGGTCATGACTTTTCTTTCAAGAAGCAAGCATCTCTTAATTTCATGGCTTCAGCCACCATCTGCAGTGATTTTGGAGACAAAAAAAAAAAAAATCATCTCTCACTGTTTCCATTGTTTCCCCGCCTATTTGTCATGAAGTTATCAGCCCAGATGCCATGATCTTAGTTTTCTGAATGTTGAGTTTTAAGCCAACTTTTTTACTCTCTCACTTTCATGAAGAGGCTCTTTAGTTCTTCTTCACTTTCTGCCATAAGGGTGGTATTGTCTGCATATCTGAGGTTATTGATATTTCTCCCAACAATCTTGATTCCAGCTTGTGCTTCATTCAGTCCAGCATTTCTCATGCTATACTCTGCATATAAGTTAAAAAGCAGGGTGACAATATACAATCTTGACATATTCCTTTCCTGATTTGGAACCAGTCTATTGTTCCATGTCCAGTTCTAACTGTTGCTTCTTGACCTGAATACAGGTTTCTCAGGAAGGAGTTCAGGCGGTCTGGTACTTCCATCTCTTTAAAAATGTTTTAGAGTTTGTTGTGGTCCACACAGTCAAAGGCTTTGGCATAGTCAATAAAGCAGAAATAGATGTTTTTCTGAAACTCTCTTGCTTTTTTGATGATCCAGTGGATATTGGCAATTTGATCTCTGGTTGCTCTGCCTTTTCTAAACCCAGCTTGAACATCTGGAAGTTCATGGTTCACATACTGTTGAAGCCTGGCTTGGAGAATTTAGAGCGTTACTTTGCTAGTGTGTGAGATGAGTGCAATTGTGCGGTAGTTTGAGCATTCTTTGGCATTGCCTTTCTTTGGGATTGGAATGAAAACTGATCTTTTCCAGTTCTGTGGCCACTACTGAGTTTTCCAGATTTGCTGGCATATTGAGTGCAGCACTTTCACAGCATCATCTTTCAGGATTTGAAATAGCTCAACTGGAATTCCATCACCTCCACTAGCTTTGTTCGTAGTGATGCTTTATAAGGTTGACTTGACTTCACATTCCAGGATGTCTGGCTCTAGGTGAGTGATCACACCATCATGATTACCCACGTCATGAAGATCTTTTTTGTATAGTTCTTCTGTGTATTCTTGCCATCTCTTCTTAATATCTTCTGCTTCTGTTAGGTCCATACCATTTCTGTCCTTTATCAAGCCCATCTTTGCATGAAATGTTCCATTGGTATCTCTAACTTTCTTGAAGAGATCTCTAGTCTTTCCCATTCTGTTGTTTTCCTCTATATCTTTGCACTGATCACTGAGGAAGGCTTTCTTATCCCTCCTAAAGTAAAATAAATAGATCCAATATAGTAACTTTTATTTTTCTATTGCACATACTAGATTGAACATGGATAAGCAAATATCTCTTCAAGATCCTCATTTCAATTCTTTTGAATGTGTACTGGAAAGTGGGATTTTTTTTGGTCACATGCTAGTACTACTTTATTTTTCGGAGAAACATACGTATTGTTTCTCATAAAGATTGCACCATTTAAAATCCCACTGGCACCATACAATGGTTCCAGTTTCTCTCCATCCTTGTCAACACTTACTTTCTTTCATAATGGCCATCTTAAGAGTATAAGTTTTTGTCTCATTGTGGTTTTGAGATGCATTTTCCTAATGATTAATACCGTTGAGTATCTTTTCATATATTCATCAGTCATATCACCTTTCAAGAAATGTCTAATCAAGTTTTTTGCCCATTTTTCAGTCAGATTATTTTGTTGTTGTTGAGTTTTAAGTGTTCTTTCTGTGTTCTGGATATTAACCCCTGTATCATATATACAACTTATAAATATTTCCTACAGTGTCATAAGGTGTCTTTTTATTCTGTTGATTGTTTTCTTTTCTGTGCAGCTTTTAATTTGATAAAGTCTCATTAGTCTGTTTTGTTTTATTGCCTGTGCTTTAGGTGTTGTATCGAAGAAATCAATGTCGAATTTAATGTTAGGAAGCCTCTCCCCTCTGTTGTATTCTAAGACTTGTATGTTCAGTTCAGTTCAGTCACTCAGTTGTGTCTGACTCTTTGTGACCCTATGAATCGCCGCACACCAGGCCTCCCTGTCCATCACCAACTCCCGGAGTTCATTCAAACTCACGTCCATCGAGTTGGTGATGCCATCCAGCCATCTCATCCTCTGTCATCCCCTTTCCCTCCTGCCTCCAGTTCCTCCCAGAATCAGGGTCTTTTCCAATAAGTCAACTCTTCGCATGAGGCGGCCAAAGTACTGGAGTGTTAGTGTCACTCAGTCATGTCCAAGTCTTTGTGACCCCATGGACTGTAGCTCACCGGGCTTGTCTGTCCATGGAATTCTCCAGGCAAGAATAGTGGAGTGGTTAGCCATTCCCTTCTCCAGGGGATCTTCCTGAACCAGAGATTGAACCTGGGTCTCCTTCATTGCAGCCAGATTCTTTACAATCTGTGCCACTGTTACATTTAGGTCTCATCCATTTTGAGTGAACTCTTTTATCCAGGAAAGATCCAGTATCATTCTTTTGTACTTAGATAGAGAGTGTCCTTTCCCCAATGTGTAGCCTTGGTACTCTTTACAAAGATCATTTGAACATTTGCTCATTTGGGGTCTTATTTATGGGCTCTCTATTCTATTCCATTAATCAATACATTTGTCTTTATTCAGTACCATACTGTTATTTTTTATTGAGGTAAGTGCTTAGTCACTCAGTCATGTCCAACTCTTTGTGACCCCATGGACTGTAGCCTGCCAGGCTCCTCTGTCTATGAGGATTCTCCAGGCAAGAATACTAGAGTGGGTTGCCATGCCCTCTTTCAGGGGAATGGCCCAACCCAGGAATCAAACTGGGATCTCCTGCATTGCAGGCAGGTTCTTTACCAGCTGAGTTACCAGGGAAGTCCTAGTGAAGTATAGTTGATTTAAAATGTTGTATTAGTTACTGATGTACAGCAGATTATACCACATATGTTTTCATGTTTATATATAGTAGTTCGTAATCTCACATTTTCTCCTTTATCTTTCCCTCTGCTTTCCCCTTTGGTAACTATAAGTTTGTTTTCTCTGTGAGTCTGTTTCTGTTTAGTATACAAGATCATTTGCATCATAACTTTCAGATTCCACATAGAGGCAATATCATATATTTGTCTCTCTGTCAGACTTACTTAAGTAATCTCTAGGACTGTCCATGTTGCTTCAAGTGGCATTATTTCATTCCTTTTAATGGCTGATTAATATTCCAATGTGTAAATGTACACATCTTCTTCTTTTTTAATTTAAATATATTTATTTTAGTTAGAGGCTAATTACTTTACAATATTGTATTGGTTTTACACATCTTTATCCACTCATCTGTCAACAGATACTTAGGTTTCTTCCATGTCTTGACTATTAAAAATAGTCTTGTGGTGAACATTGGAGTGCAGTATCTTTTCAAGTTATACTTTTCTCTGGAAATATATATGAGTGGGTTGGCTGGATAATAGCTTTTATCTGTTTTTAGTTTTTTAAGGAAACTCCTCCATACTGTTTCCCATAGGGGCTGTATTCCTACCAACAATGTTGGAGGGTTCTCTTTTTTCCACACTCTCCCCAGAAATTATTTATAGACTTTTTGATGATGGTCATTCCGACCAGTTTCAGGTCGTACCTCATTGTAATGTTGATTTACATTTCTCTAATAATTACTGATGTTGGGCTTATTTTCATGTTCCTATTGGCCATCTACACGTTGTCTTCAGAGAAATGTCTATTTAGGTCTTCTGTGAATTTTTTGACTGGATTCCTGTTTTGTTGGATTTTTGTGTGTTTTTTGTTTGATACTGAACTGTGAGCTGTTTGTATAAAATTAAGCCATTGTCAGTTACATTGTTTGCAAATATTTCTCTCATTCCATAAGTTTTCTTTTCAATATTGTTTATGATTTCCTTTGTTATGTAGAATTTTTTAAGTTTGATAATGTCCCATTTAAAAAAATTTTTGCTTTTAGTTCTATTCTATTGGGAGGCTTATTTAAGAAAACATTGCTACAATTTATGTCACAGAATGTTTTGTCTGTTTTCTTCTAGAAATTAATGTTTATGTACAAGTATTGATACATAATTTGATAGGGATTGCATTGGGTCTGTAGATATCTTTGGGTAATATGGCCATTCTAACAATAGTAATTCTTCTAATCCAAGACCATGGGATATCTTTTCATTTCTTTGGATTATCTTCAATTTCCCTTATCAGTGTTTTATAGTCTTGAGTAGTTAAGTCTTCACCTCCTTGGTCATGTTTATTCTAAGTATTTTATTCCTTGATATGATGTTAAAGGAATTTTTATTTCCCTTTCTGATATATTAGTGTATTATAAAGAAATGCAACCAGTTTCTGTATGTTAATCTTATATCCTGCTACCTTGCTGAATTTATCTGTTCTAGTGGCTTTTGTGTGGAGTCTTTAGGGTTTTCCATCTCATGTCATCTGCATATAATGACAATATCACCTCTTCTCCTCCAATTTAGATATATTTTCTTTGTCTTGTCTGAATGTTGTGGCTAGGACTTCCAATATTATGTTGAATAGATGTGCCAAAAGTGTGCCTCTTTGTCTTGTTCCAGATTTAATGCTTTCAGGTTTTCACCGTTGAGTATTATATTGGCTGTGGGTTTGATATAGCTTTTATTTTGTTGAGATATGTTCCGTCTATACCCACTTTGGTAAGAGTGTTTATTATGAAAGGATGTTGAATTTTCTCAAATCCTTTTTCTGTGTTTATTGAGGTGATCATGCAGTTTTTGTCTTTTGTTGATGTGTGCATCAGGTTACTTTGCACACGTTGAATCATCTTTGTGACTCTGGGATGAATTCAACATGATCATGGTGTATGATCCATTTTATTTGTTGTTGTATTTGGTTTGCTAATATTTTGTTAAGGATTTTTGCATCTACATTTATCAAAGCCATTAACTTGCAACTTTCTTTTTTTGGTAGTGTCTTTATCTGGCTTTGGTATCAGCATAATGGTGGTTTCGTAGAATGCCTTTGGGAACGTTCTCTCCTTCTGTCTTTTGGAAAAGTGTAACAAAGATTGGTTCAAGTTCTTTGTATGTTTGGTAGAATTCACCACTGAAGTCACTTGGCCCTGGATTTCTGTTTGCTGGGAGGTTATATTATTATTATTGTTAGAGATTCTGTGTCACTTGTAGTGATTGATCTAGTCAAATTATTTCTTCTTGATTCAGTTTTGATGAGCTGTATTTTTCTGGATACTCGCCCATTTCTTCTAGATTGTCCAATCTGTTGGTATATAAATGTTCATAGTACTCTCATGATTTTTTGTATTTCAGTGGTATCAGTTCTTATTCTCCTCTTTTATTTCTTACTTTATGTGGGTTTTCTTCTTGGTGAACCTAGCTAGAGGTTTTATTTATCCTTTGAAAAAAAACAGCTCTTGATTTATTGATTTCTAAATTGCCTTTTAATCTCAATTTTATTTCCTCTCTGATCTTTATCATTTCCTTCCTTCTGACATTAGGTTTTGTTTGTTCTTGTTGTTTTCTAATTATTCTAAGTGGTAGGTTAGGTTGCTTATTTGAGATATTCTTTTTTTTTTAGTTTTTTTTTAATTTTTAAATTTTATTTTATTTAACTTTACAATATTGTATTGGTTTTGCCATATATCAAAATGAATCCACCACAAGTATACATGTGTTCCCCATCCTGAGCCCTCCTCCCTTCTCCCTCCCCATACCATCCCTCTGGGTCATCCCAGTGCACCAGCCCCAAGTATCCAGTATCGTGCATCAAACCTGGACTGGCAACTTGTTTCATATATGATATTATACATATTTTAATGCCATTCTCCCAATCATCCCACCCTCTCCCTCTCCCAGAGTCCAAAAGACTGTTCTATATTTATTCTTTTTTGAGGAAGGCTTATACAGGCATTTAGGTTTGAAATTGTTCATGGTAATTCTGGTACCACAACTATTCATACTTATATCATGTGGTTCTGCCATTCTTTAAGTCAGGGTGTCAAAGGCCAATTTCTTCTATCATCTGCTTTTAGATGACTGATGACCTAAAAATGGGTTTTATGTTTTTAAGTAGTTGAAAAAATATCAAAATGAGAATAACTTGCTGATTAAATGATGACATTTATATTTTAATGTTGATAAAGCTTCACTAGAAAACCTATTTGTTACATATTTTCTATGCTTTTATGCTCAGGAGAGAGTTTAGTCATTATGACAGATTGTCTGACCCTAAAATCCTAAAATATTTCTATTTGGTCCTTTACAGAAAGTACTTACTAGTCATTACTTTAGTGATTCAGAGTTTTAGAGATTCAGGAGCTAGCCTAGAGTGCTCAATTTCAGACTGAGTTGGGATGATCAAGTCCTCACAATATCCACCTAATAAAGGAAGATAGATATATTTTGGGGTAAGATAGTTGATCTTTCACTTCCCAGAAAACCTTGGCCTCTTTATGCAAATCAATGCATTTCTTTCTAAATGACTATTTTCAAAACAGAGAGTTTAGGCAATACAAGCCAACTTAAAGTCACAAAGTATAATTTTTCTCTAATCAAGGTCAAGGCAGCTTATTTACCTAAGGGGCTTATTTTCTGAGGAATGAAATCTGCATTAGTAAGAAACATGCTTTATGCAGACTTGTTATTCTCCTTGGGCAAGTCAAATTGTCTGTTAGATCTTGATGAATATATGTTATATATATATATATACACACATACACCCATTATATTTTACTTTCTTAGATAATATAAATACTTACAAAGACCAAACTGTTGTGTCTAACCAAGTAGCAAAT
The DNA here is from genome assembly GCA_935064755.1 of Tragelaphus eurycerus. Classification (NCBI taxonomy): domain Eukaryota; kingdom Metazoa; phylum Chordata; class Mammalia; order Artiodactyla; family Bovidae; genus Tragelaphus; species Tragelaphus eurycerus. The sequence continues at coordinate 13,798,772 of CAKXYN010000043.1, forward strand.
CATCAACTAAGCTGAGAGGCTGTATGAAATACTTCAATGAATTAGACCCCATAGAAGTGGAGGAAAGCTAATGCATTTAAAGAGTTTAGACTCTGGATTCAGATGTGTCTGAATTCCAACCTTGCCTCTGATTTAATATATAGTTTTGAACCAATTTCTTAAAATCTCAGAACTTAATTTCTTTGTCAAAAGTTCTTGGCTTTCTTTAGAGCTACTGTGAGGGATAAATTAAATTATGAAAATATATAACACAGTACTTAGCACTTAACACATGTTTAATTTTTTTTTACTTCCCCTTCCATGGGCTATAATCTATTTCCATCTGCCTTTAGCCCTGTAATTATTTTCATGAATCATAACAGAAGTCTTAAATTGGTCAAATCCCTGAAATAGCCACACAATTGGAAAAGAAATTAAATCTCATCAAATGGATCTCAGATGCTAAAAAGAAACTTTCTGGATTCTGACTCATCCAGGATGAATAGAGAGTCAGGACACTAGGACCATAGTCAGGACCACAAATATATGCAAAATTAGGGCTGAGACAAGACCAGCACTTTGCTTCAAAAGTTCCACAAGTTTGAATAGCTGCCCTAGAGGAACCAGAGTAATTGGAAGTAAATTTGACAGGGAGCTTGTGGAACAAGCCCTTTTTTTAGGCAGGTGTGTTAAAGAATCCCCTGTGAGAACCAACTACTTCTATGCTTATAGATTTCAGAACTTAACCAACACCTCTGACAGGTTCTGTGACATGCAAAATCTCTCCAGGCCAAGAAAAGTTGCTGGACTTTTTCTTCCTCTTAATTGTACATTCTCATATTTTTACTCTGCTGCTGCTAAGTCGCTTCAGTCGTGGCTGACTCTGTGTGACCCCATAGACGGCAGCCCACCAGGCTTCCCTGTCCCTGGGATTCTCCAGGCAAGAACACTGGAGTGGGTTGCCATTTCCTTCTCTAATGCGTGAAAGTGAAAAGTCAAAGTGAATGATAATATTTTTATAAAATTCAACTGAACAGTCTATAGCTCTAGAAAAAGTATTGAAAACAGAAAAGATCATCAAATAAAATATTAAAATACTATGAATTATTATTTGTGCAGAGCAATACAATTCACAAAACATGTCCCATATTTAGAATCTATATCTTGGAAAGGATACAATAGCCACATTAAGTATCATTGTCTTAATTTATATTTTAAGTAAGGAGACTGAAACTTGGAGAAGTTGAAGAAATTGCCAAACTAGTAAGTGACAACTGTGATTCAAACAAAATCTAATTAACTCCGACTTTGGAATCTTTTACTTTGTCCATTTAACTATCAATTCAGTAAATGTATTGATATTCAACTATGTGCCAGGTTCTATGGTGGGTGTTTGGCATATACAAATCAAAAGACATAGTCTTGCTTTTCAAAGAACTCATATTTTATTATGGGGATAGAATTGATAGTTCCAATAATGTATGATAGATTAAACAGAAGATTAGGTAATTGAGAAATGAAATGAATTAAATGAAAATAAAAACTTTACTTAGAATATCAAAAACAATAGTTTATTTTTAATAATGGATGTTTAATATGATGTAGAGTTCTTTACAGGGATTGTTGTTGTTGTTGTTCAGTCATTAAGTCATATTCGACTCTTTGCAGCCTCATGGACTGTAGCTTGCCAGGCTTCCCTGTCCTTCACCAGCTCCCTGAGATTGTTCAAACTCATATCCATCAAGATGGTGATTCCATCCAACCATCTCATCCTCTGTTGTTCCCTTCTCCCCCTGTCCTCAGTCTTCCCCAGCATCAGGGTCTTTTCCAACGAGTTGGCTTTTTGTATGAGGTGGCCAAAATATTGGAGCTTCAGCTTCAGCATAAATCTTTCCAATGAATATTCAGTATTGATTTCCTTTAGTATTGACCGGTTTCATCTCCTTGCTGTTCAAGAGACTCTCAAGAGTCTGCTCCAGCATAACAGTTCAAAAGCATCAGTTCTTTGGCGTTCAGCTTTCCTTATGGTCCAACTCTCACATCTGTACATGACTGCTTGAAAAACAGTAGCTTTGACTATATGGACCTTTGTTGGCAAAGTAATGTCTCTGCTTTTTAAGATGCTGTTTAGGTTAGTCATAGCTTTCCTTCCAAATATTAAGCACCTTTTAATTTCATAGTTGCAGTCACCATCTGCAGTGATTTTGGAGTCCAAGAAAATAAACTCTTCCACTGTTTCCATTTTCCCCCCTCTATTTGCCATGAAGTAATGGAACCAGTTGCCATGACTTTGCTTTTCTGAATGTTGAGCTTTAAGTCAGCTCTTTCTTGCTCCTCTTTCACTTTCATCAAGAGGCTCTTTCGTTCTTCTCTTTCTATCATTAGAGTGGTCTTATGTGCATATGTGAGGTTGATATTTCTCCTGGCAATCTTGATTCCATTTTGTGATTCATACAGCCTGCCATTTCTCATTATGTACTCTGTATATAAGGTAAAAAAGCAGGGTGACAATATATAACCTTGCCATACTCCTTTCCCAATTTGGAACCAGTCCATTGTTCCATGTCCAGTTCTAACTGTTGCTTCTTGACCTGATTACAGGTTTCTCAGGAGGCAGGTAAGGTGGTCTGGTATTCCCATCTCTTTAAGAATTTTCCACCATTTGTTGTGATCTACATTGTCAAAGGCTTTAGTGTAGTCATTATTTCATATAATCCTAACTATATCCTATATATTAGGAACTCTTTCCATTTTTATAAATGATCAAGAGAAGTGACAATAAGCCCATGTTTATACAACTAATAAGTACTGGGGATCATATATGTTTGTATCCAAACCTCCATCCCATAACCATTATATACATTATCTCTAAAATAACTTACCAGGAAGAGATGTCCCATCTTGGTGCTCAAGACTGTAGGTGTTCGTCCAGTAGACAACCTGGGAAGCTATTTCTGAAGAAAAGAATAACCAGCACCAAAGCCTAGAGGTATGAAACCAGATGTTGAGCCAAGGGAACCATGTGTAATTCAGTGGTAGTTGTATAGTGTCAACTTTGGAGAGGGCTAAGTTGTGAGGTTGAAAAGAGGGCCACTGAGCCCAGCACAGTCTGTCCCAGGTACACTGCTAGGGAAAATCAGTGTGTGCTCAGCGGTGTCTGACTCTATGTGGCCCCATGGATTGTAGCCCACTAGGCTCCTCTGCCCATGGAATCTTCTAGGCAAAAATACCGGAGTGGGTTTCCATTTCCTATTCCAGAGGATCATTCCAACCCAGGAATCAAACCAGCACCTCTTGTGTCTCCTGCAAAGCAGATTATTCATCACTAGCACCACCTGGGGAGCCCAGGGAGGGGAGCAATTCATAATCACTGAAGAAGGTTCAGCCACAAAACTCTTACATAGTTAAGACTGGCACTTTAGAAGAATGAAATTATAACTGTGACCCATTTTGCCATTTTGTAGCTAACCAAAAATTTATCTAATTATGTATTCCTACATTTCTTAAAAAATGTACAGAGTTGAGTAGAACAGAAATTTAGTAGAAAGAGGAGAAGCCAGGCTTAGGTTTCAGATAGGGAAGACTTTCTACCTCCTCTAATCTGTTTCCTCCAGTGTACAACGTGGATAATGAATACAATGTGCACTGCTTAAAAGCAACCATGAGGATCACATGTAGCTTCATTTCTTAAAGTACTTTATTGAAATATAGTTCACATAAAATACAATTTGCCCATTTAAATGTACAATGCAGTGGGTGTTAGTATATTCACATAGTAGTGCAACCATCAAAAGCTTGTTTTTACTTTCAGAAACACTTTGAAGAATGACTATTATTATTATAATAACTTTACCAAGCCAGCAGAGTCCAGGAAGGTTAAATGACTTACATAAGAACAAAGCCTTTCAGAAGTAGAGCCACAATTTAAATTTAGATTTTCTTGTTGCAAAGTTTTGTCTTGTGGACCAAAAATTCCAAATGTGATTGCCTTTGCCGTGTGTCATGTCTGACTCTTTGCCACCCCATGGAGTGCAGCATGCCAGGCTTCCCTGTCCTTCACCATCTCCCAGAGCCTGCTCAAATTCATGTCCACTGAGTTGGTGATGCGATCCAATCATCTCATCTTCTGTTCCCCGGCTCTCCTCCTGCTTTCTATCTTTACCAGCATCAGGTTCTTTTCCAATCACTGGTTCTTTGCATCAGGGGCCAAACTATTGGAACTTCAGCTTCATCATCAGTCCTTCCAATGAACATTCAGGACTGATTTCCTTTAGGATGGACTGGTTGGATCTCCCTGAAGTCCAAGGGATTCTCAAGAGTCTTCTCCAACACCACAGTTGGAAAGCATCAATTCTTCAGTGCTCAGCCTTCTTTATGGTCCAACTCTTGCATCCATACATGACTATAGGGAAAACCATAGTTTTGACTATATGGACCTCTGTCGGCAAAATGATATCTCTGCTTTACAAGATGCTGTCTAGGTTTGTCATAGCTTTTCTTCCAAGAAGCAAGTATCTTTTCCTTGTAAGAAGACATAAAAAATATACTGTAGTTTTAGTTACCAGGAGAAGGCAACGGCAACCCACTCCAGTACTCTTGCCTGGAAAATCCCATGGACAGAGGAGCCTGGAAGGCTGCAGTCCATGGGGTCGATGAGGGTCAGACACAACTAAACAGCTTCACTTTCACTTTTCACTTTCATGCATTGAAGAAGGAAATGGCCACCCTCTCCAGTATTCTTGCCTGGAGAATCCCAGGAACAGAGGAGCCTAGTGGGCTTCCGTCTGTGGGGTCGCACAGAGTCGGACACGACTGAAGCAACTTAGCAAGCAAGCAAGTTTTAGTTACCTATAGTATATTATCACCCATGCCTATATGAGTGTGTCAGTTGATGGATGATTCAAAGATCACAGCATAATCATTGTTGGCTTTTTAGGAAGGTATGGAGTACTCACTATAAACAGTCCACAAGTAGGAATTTTCTGTGCTATAAAAACTTCTCATTCAAAATAAAATATTTATTGAGCAAAGATGAACCAGTAACACTGTTTTCTAATTTCAATGATTATAAATAACATTTTATTGAACCTTTTTGTATATAAAACCTTTTGGCATTTTAGAAGTTTTCCTTTTAAATTCATTACTATGTGGTAGCAACTTTATACACAGTAAAATGCTGTTCAAAAAGCTTTAATGTTAGGGACATCATTAGAAGATGACAATATAATTGAAAGAAGTAAATTAACAGAAAAAAGTTAGAAGTTATTTTTTGTGGCAGAAGTATGGAAATGTATCTGTATAAAATGTGCTGTAAAAAGCAGGAAGCTCTGCAATATGCTGTTTTTAATTTTTTTGAGTTATAGTCAATGTGCAATATTGTATGCTTCAGGTGATTAACAATTTTTAAAGGTTATACTCCATTTGTACTTATTATAAACAATCAGCTATTTCCCTCTCTTATTCAACATAGCCTTGTAGCTTGCTTATATTTTTATTTAAGAGTAGTTGATTTACAATGTTTTAGGTATATATAAAGCAAAGTTTTCAGTTTTGTGTGTGTGTGTGTATATACATAGGGAAACAGTGGAAACAGTGTCAGACTTTATTTTGGGGGCTCCAAAATCACTGCAGATGGTGATTGCAGCCATGAAATTAAAAGGCACTTACTCCTTGGAAAGAAAGTTACTACCAACCTAGATAGCATATTCAAAAGCAGAGACATTATTTTGCCAACAAAGGTCCATCTAGTCAAGGCTATGGTTTTTCCAGTAGTCATGTATGGATGTGAGAGTTGGACTGTGAAGAAAGCTCAGTGCCAAAGAATTGATGCTTTTGAACTGTGGTGTTGGAGAAGACTCTTGAGAGTCCCTTGGGCTGCAAGGAGATCCAATCAGTCCATCCTAAAGGAGATAAGTCCTGAGTGTTCATTGGAAGGAATGATGCTGAAGCTGAAACTCCAGTACTTTGGCCACCTCATGCGAAGAGTTGACTCACTGGAAAAGACTCTGATGCTGGGAGGGATTGGGGGCAGGAGGAGAAGGGGACGACAAAGGATGAGATGGCTGGATGGCATCACCGACTCCATGCACATGAGTTTGGATGAACTCCAGGAGTTGGTGATGGACAGGGAGGCCTGGTGTGCTGCGATTCATGGGGTCGCAAAGAGTTGGACATGACTGAGCGACTGAACTGAACTGAAAGAATGTTCTAATGTTATCTTTTTTTACATGTGTCTGTCCAATGTTCCTAGCACTACTTATTGAAGAGACTCTTTTCTCCATTGTCTATTCTTTTTTTCTTTTCAGTTTATAGATTAATTGACCATAGGTGCGTGGGCTTATTTGAGTTTTCTAACCTGTTCCGTGATCTATGTTTCTGTTTTGTGCTAGTATCATACAGTTTTGATGACTGTAGTATTGTATGAAGTCAGGGAGTCTAATTCCTCAAGCTCTTTTCCTCAGGATTGCTTTGGCTATTCTGTTTTCATGGTTCCACACAGATTTAAATTTGTTTTGTTCTAGTTCTGTAAAAAATGCCATTAGTAACTGAGAGGGTTTGCAAGGCAATGAATAGACTCAATGCAATCCCTATCAAATTACCAATAGCACCTTTCACAAAACTAGAACAAGAAATGTTTAAATTTGTATGAAAACATAAAATTATTGTTCTAAACTCCCAAGAACCCTCAGGCGGCGGTGGTGGGTACATTAGTAGTAACGTGGCAGCAGTTCTAGGCCCTAGTCTCAGATGATCTGAACAATTTTTATGGGTCACCCTCTCACCATACACAGTTAAATATCTCCCTTGAATCTGGGCAACAATTGCTTCATCTAACAGATAAAGTTATGACACATCAATACCTCTCTGTCAACCATGAGGTGAACACTGTGTAACTATTTAGTACTTTTGTCTTGTCTCTATGGTCTATGTCATTGGAAACTTTAGAAGTTTGGATAGTTTTTAACTATTGATCATCAGTATACTCCACTAAGTCTCCTAACCCTTACTCCTGTCTTCCTCTGCAGCTTCCTCTCCCTTTTTCTATACACAGAACTACTCATTCCAAACAAAATTCACATTCACTCAACTGTACCATAGTTTGTTTCCCTCTCTGGAATTCTCCTTCCTTTTTGCCTTACTGACTAACTCCTAATTTTCTTTCAAGTTACAATTCAAATATCCACTATTCTGTGAAACTTGCTCTAACTCATTTACCCTTTTTAGTATTTATTCATTCTTTTTACAAGATAGGTTGGATAATAGGAGAAAAGCACAAACATATACCTATGATGGAGCATTCATCATTGAATTCATCCTTCCCAACTTGGGATCTCATTAAAGAAATACCTCATGCCTTATTTATACAAGTGAATAAATGCCAATGAACAAATGAAAACGTGATAATTGATAATTACCTTATTCACTGAATAAATAATTTAAAAGTGATATTAAGTGGGCCTATCTACTTCTTGGTCACAGTTTAGCAACCTTCGTATCTTTCAATTTTCCCCTAAATGTTGATTTTATTGTTGTGATAACCTCATGCATCTGAAATGAAAAAAACAACAATAATGGGGCTTTTTAATAAATGCGACTTGTCCAGAACATGTCTGTTTTTGTTCTCTCTAGATTTTTTAAGTGGGTGGCCTACTTTCAGCCAAATATGATAAACTCCAAGATCTTTAAGATTCCATTCACATGTACCCTGCAACTAGATTTCTTCTTGATCATGCAGACTCATTGAAGAACTTCCCTAAGTGCTAGGATAAACATATTTCTTGTGTTGGGGCCAGGTTATAGAGCAATTGTTGAATCACTTTTTATCTTCTTGTTTGTCTCTCTTCCTTTTTTGTTATTAAATTAGAGTTGATTTACAATATTGTGTTAGTTTCAGGTGTAAAGCAAAGTGACTCAGTTATACAAGCATATCTATTTTTTTTCAGATTCTTTTTCCTTACATGTTATTATAAAATACTGAGTAGAGTCCCCTGTGCTCTGTAGTTGATCCTTGTTGATTTTCTGCTTTATGTTTTGAATTATACTGTACTTTTTTTTTCCTTTTACACATTTCTCATTGTTAACATTATCAAGTATGTATCAGCTCCTCTTGGCTACTGACTCTTGCTTCATCTGCTAATTCTGGCAGTGCTCATTCTAGACCTATCTAAAAGTTTGTAGTCTTACTTCCATGCACTTATCTATGGGACTTCAATTGGTACAACCTGCTCTGCTGTAGGTTCATAAATACATGTTGTCCTGAAAGATCTAAGAGAACTCATTACGCTCATTTTGATTTCATACTCACCAAACAGACTTCTGTTTCGCTCTAGCTTCCGTTCTTTTGTCTGTCTACATGGGCAAGTGCCCATTCATACTGACCTCTTTACTTTGATTTTTTTTGTGGGATTATGAGCTTAGTGACTGGGAATCAGTCCCAGTGGGATGGCTTTGTTCACAGTGTGCTGGCAAAAGCAGTATTCTGAGCCTAGAAGATAACAGAGAGAACACAGTGAATTTTCACCTAGCCATGTTGAAGTGTATATTCATGTTAGAGTAAGTTTTTGAAAAATAATACTAATTTTGTAGTTAAACTAGAAAATCAGTATGAACTCATGATTTTAATGATCACTGTTTTCTAGAACTCTCAGTAATGTCTGGCATATGTAGAATATGTTTATAATATCCTGAAGTTGATCTTTAAAAGTATATTCCATTCAAAGGAATTGAGACTTTTTGGAGACAATCTCATCCATTGAAATAGGGGGGAAAATTGAGATGAAATAGCCTGTTGTTGCCAGAAGTCAAAGATGCTTTTAAAATTTTCTGAGTGGTATCTTAAAAGGCAAAGGATTTAACTAAATGTGGTTTCTAATAGATACACTGTAATAATTTGTATATCTAAAAAATAGCTATAATTAATAAAATTGAATTGCATATGTGAAAAAACATGGGATTGTAATTAAGTATATAAACTTTAAAATAAAATTTAGAGTGTGAAACTTTAAGTAGGGCGAGTACACTAAACCATGATAAGTATTTAATTAGGCTTATAATTAGGGACATGGTGATTTCACTTAAATACATGTCATATTTAAAAATTATTGTATGCATTTTTATATGTTTTAACAAAAGGGGTGATTTCAGAGAACAGTGAGTAAGTCACATCGAATCCAACAACCTGTGACAAAATGATAGATGATCTGCATAACCCTAGTAGAAAGTTGTGTATATAAACTCAGTCCCTAATCTCCTGAGGCGTGAAACTTCTGGATGTCCTACTAATCATGAAATGATAATAGGGCACATTCAAGTAAAAAGAATTGGAGGTGGATCACTCTGTAACCAATATATCGAATGGCATGGAAACAAAGCTCGATCAATACCACACTCTAGAGTGTAAACTTGGAAAGTACAATGCCTCTTATCTTACAAGTAAATTTTCATCTGAGAAGAGGCCCAGCACAATAAACTCTGACTCAGGTTTCAATCTACTAGATGTAACCAGATCCCTTGACATAATGAGGAATGAATAGGTTAATGAAATAAAATCTGAAATATCAGCTAGTTTATAATGTTTGATTTTCAGGCTGATAAAATTACTGTGCATAAATGAATAAAACTGTAACCCCAGGAATATATAAAATTATATGAGTATATAGACAATAGAGACAGACCCACAGGATTAACATTTTGAAGTAGATACGCTAATAATTTTTAATAACTAATATTTTGTATAAATAAGGTATTTTGAGCATTTAAAATAATTTGATATGCTAGATTTGACTATTGAATTGCTTTGAGATCTAATTTTACATTTAATATCTAAATGTTTAAGGGATTTTTATTTATACAGTTGATGTTTAAACTTATGAATTGTATGAGCAATAACATTGCTCACTAGATATCCTATCTTTAAAAATTATTCATTAAAGGATGCATGGAAAAGTGCCTTCTTTAGCCACTGAGCCCCTTAAGCTTCTAAGATTCTATCCAGAGTGCACTGACAGATGAACCAAGGATGAGTGATCTTCATAACACCTGGAGCTACTTTTAGTCCACTTAACCTCTCTGGTTGGTGAGGTAGCTGGGACATGGAATTATAATTTAGGACTGTAGCCCACCAGGCTCTTCTGTCCATGGAATATCCCAGGCAAGAGTACTGGAGTGGGTTGCCGTTTCCTTCTCCAGAGGATCTTCCTGACCCAGGGATCAAAAGAACTCAGGTCTGTATTGCAGGTGGATGCTTTACCAACTGAGCCACCATGGAAACCCTTTAAATAATTAAGTCTGACTATTAAATAATTAGAAACTACCTCTTAAACATACAGATTTCCCCTATGTGGTTACTTCAGTGAACTTTTTGTTTGGATTTTTATCCAATCAAAGTGATAATCATTTATTTCTTGGACAAAAGGAGACTAGTAAAATATGAAACTTTATACTTCTACCCTTAGTGACATAGATAAAAGATAAAGCAAAATTTGAAATCCCCTAAACCAGAATCTCTTGTGCTGCATCACAGGTTCTTCCCAGTGAATGGTTGGTCTTCTGTATAGCCTATTAATGGGTTTCCCTGGTGGCTCAGATTGTAATAATCTGCCCATAATGTGGGAGACCTGGATTTTACCCCTGGGTTGGGAAGTTCCCCTGGAGAAGGAAATGGAACACACTCCAGTATTCTTGTCTAGAGATTCCATGGACAGAAGAGCCTACAGTCCATGGGGTCACAAAGAGTCAGACCTGGCTGAGCGATCAACACTTTCATAGCCTATTTAAGACAATTTCCCATGATCTTGTGTCCACATGACCCAGACTGATTAGTTAAGTTCCATAAAGCCAGTAAAACTAAGATATGTAAGTTATCTAGACAAACCATATTCCCTCTTGGACATCTCTTGCAGTTCATGGAACCCAGGATGTGAAAGGTATTGGGGTTTCCAACCCTTCCTTAATTGTTTCCACTCAGTTCACTCAATCTCATTTCGATCATATCCATCTCTTTCTACCTCCACCATGTCATGCTCATTCCCAGTCCCATGGCTTTGCTATTACTTGTCCACCCTTAATTCTCTCTTTATAAATTTTCCCAATTCAAGTTCTTCTCCTTTGTAAAATTTTCCATGCCTACTCCAAGTCTTGCTCTTTTCTAGCTTTCTAAAAAGTAACAGTTTTCGCAGAACAATTTTATGAGGGTAAGCAAGCAATTTTCAAATCCTTAAAGACCAACAACTAGGAAGTGCTCCAACCTCAGAAATACATGACATAAGCTTTAAAGTCCCAATAATCCTAAACCTTTCCCATTGTTTCACAAGCCTTAGAGGTGGTAGTTGCCTCATTCATTTATTACCTCTATGTTATCTCATGAAATGGCATTTAGAAAACAGAAAAGTGGAAGCTGATTCAAAGAGGTAAAGGATGTAGGCTGAGTTTTTACGACCTGTACAAAGTAAGAGGTATTCATGCGTGGACTGTCATGAGCATAAATAAAGGTTTCCGATACTTAATACATAAGAAGCCAATAAGCAGCCTTACAATGAGAACAGAGTAGCTATTAGTACTTTGTTTTCAAAGATGAGAAAATTGGGGCTTGGCAAACCTCAGTTTTCCCTAGTCAGCGTTTCATTTTTGCCCTGTTAGTTTACCATACTAGCCTATCCAATTGCATATGTTAAAATTTCTCTGCTAAAATAACTTGTATGATATAACCTGTCTGGATCCTAACTGATATATACAGTGTTTGGAACAGTGAATGAAGCCAGTGTAGATGTTGTCCCAATCTTGTCGATTTCAAGGGGACTCATTATTTGTGGAATTAACTTTTAAACTAATTATGGAAACTTTAACCATATAGAGTCTTGAGGAAGAATAAAAGCTTACCAAATGTTCACTTTCACCTTCAAATTGTTTTCTTAAGGGATTTATTTTCTTAAGGGAGACATTTTTAAATTTTGTAAATTCAAGCTTAAGTCTCCAGCACAAGACTGAAATAACACACCTAAAACATATAAATGACCGAGATACAGCTAAGACTATCTTGTCAATGAGCCATCCAAATTTTTCTCAGAACCAAGTGACAACTATGGAAGACAGGAATTCAAATTCCATAATTTTTTTTATGTTAAAATTAAACAAGGGCAAGTTCTCATACCTGGATGTGTTCCCATTTGGGCATACTCCCAACAATAGTAAATAATTTATGTACACTATTTCATTTAATATTGGTGAAAACTCTTGCAAGCTAAATACTATCAGAAGTTTATGGATAAGAAAACTGCACAACAATTGATTCAGCAAGTGATTCCAAACTTTACAGTTAGTAAATGCTAGAACCAAAGGTCCAATGAGGTCTGCCCTATTTCCAGTATTTTACTTTGCACCATTCTGATGAACCACAGGCTTGGGAGTAGGAATAAAGTAGGAATGGTTCATTCAGATCTAGAGAAGAGATTAGCAATCTAGTTGACTGCTACCCTGAGGAACAAAAGAATACAAAGTCATCTGAATTAATAAAGGGAGCCATAAAAAGTAAATGTAATTACAAAGGGCCATGAAATGGCCATTCCTGTTGAACAGCCTGGTATAATATAATAGGCCTGGTCTTTGACTTCAGAAAAACTTGAATTCAAATTCACCTATCAAATGTGTATGTCTTACTTTAGACAAGTCACCTAATCCTCTTAGTGATAGGTGCTCAACTGTGTCAAACTTTTTGTGACCTCATGGACTACAGCCTGCCAGGTTCCTCTGTCCATGGGATCCTCCAGGCAAGAATGCTGGAGTGAGTTACCATTCCCTTCCCCAGGGTATCTTCCCAATCCAGGGAATTGAACCCAGGTCTCCTGCATTGCAGGCAGATTCTATACCAGCTGAGCCACTAGTAAAGAGTTAAGAGAGGTACAAATATGGTATATACTCACTAAATGTCAAATCTCTTCTGACTTAATAAACTAATGTTTACTATTTCCGTCATTTATCACCACTTATACCTCTGTCATGACTAGTAACAGAATATCTTTAAAATTAAATGAGCCCATCTGAACTAAGAACAAAAGGGGCTTTGAGCATTCTTTGCAATATTTTATAAACAACTATTGGTAAAGAAACACTCAAAAGGACAGAAAATTAAAAGCAGATTCAAAATTGTAATACACATAGGCTAAGCACTATCCAGAAAGACGTATTCTTAGGCTTCCTGTACTGGCTTCAGAGTCTAGATACAAAAGAAACAATGAGCAGTGATCTAGCAATTCTCCCATTGGTAAAAAGTGATTTCATTTTTTTTCATAGATGAGTAAGCAGGCTTAGACAAGCCAGAGTATCTCATAGCTCATATAGGTTAGAAAGCTAATCTCAACCCAGGTATTCTAATTCCAAGTCAAATGCTGTTTCCAATATGCTGCAACATTATAAATCAATTTAATTCCCTATATTTCTATTCCTGCTTGTGGAGTTGTAAGTTTTCCCATTTAATAAAGGAAAAAATGCTGCCCTTATTAGAGAAATTTAGAAGCAGCAAGAAGACATATACACCACCACTGTCTCTCTTCCACGTAATGTAGAGGTTCCCCAGTTAGAAATCCAATGGTCAGAGTATCATTGCTTGCCTAGGGTGCTGCTGTTGCTGCTAAGTCGCTTCAGTCGTGTCCAACTCTGTGCGACCCCATAGACGGCAGCCCACCAGGCTCTCCCATCCCTGGGATTCTCCAGGCAAGAACACTGGAGTAGGTTGCCTTTTCCTTCTCCAATGCATGAAAGTGAAAAGTGCAAGTGAAGTCGCTCAGTCATGTCTGACTCCTAGTGACCCCATGGACTGCAGCCTACGAGGCTCCTCGGTCCATGCGATTTGCCAGGCAAGAGTACTGGAGTGGGTTTCCATTGCCTTCTCCTGCCTAGGGTGCAGTGATCTCCAAATGCAAACTCCATCTAATAGGCATTCTGGATGCTCTTTGTCAAGCACTCTTATTTTCTGGAACATAATTGCTTTATTCAATCAAAGTGTCCCAACCATTGTGGATGGGAGACCTCATGATTTAGTTGCTATCAAAACAATTCTGCCCCAAGTGGAGAAGCTTGCCTGATTTAAATGAATATCAACAAAAATGATGATTTTACACTTTTCAGGGAAACAACAGTCCCAAAAGTTCTCATGTATTTCCAGGGACCTTAACGGATGCTAACAGATTTATGGTCTCGTTATTGCCTGAAGCAATAAGTCTTCCAATAGGTAATTTTTATGCTGTGGGACAGCAGAACATATGGGAATAAATGTTCCTGAATAACGGAACTGGCTGTCAGAGTTTTCAAATACAGCAGTTACTAAAACAATAGATTTTCACAAAGAAATGAGTTTCTTTTCTCCTTAGCTTCTCACCTGTGTTTTACCATTAATCCCATCAGAAATGCTTGTCTCTTTAACTAGTGGAAAATTTCACATAAAGAATTGGAAAACAACAATACAAACCTGTAACATCATTTTAATTAGTATTTTAATAATATAATACTTTATAGTCATAATACAGTATAAATTCTAGTAATAATATATCCTACTTCAATTAATAAGAATTCTAATCTATATGATGCTTTGCCTACTCCCAGTCTCAAACAAGACTCAATAGACCACTAATAGAAGTTATAAGAAATGTGGTTTCTTTTATCAGTGCATATATTAAAACAGATTAAATGGCTATGAGTGAGCATGATTTTGGAATTAAAAGGAAGATTTTAGGATGGATTCATATATTAGATAGGGGTTGTCATTATGAACGAATAAAAAATTTTAGAGATCCATGAAATTGAAGGACATAAAATGAAGGAAACAAATCTTTGTCATATATTTGTTTCATGCTCGGCATTTTGCCAGCTACAGTTTTTCCAAATATAAATAGGAAATCTGAGAGGTTTTTTTTTTTTTTTTATACTTGAGTTTTTTTTTTTAAGACAAGTTTTATTTATTTATTTTTTAATTTAATTTAATTTTATTTTACAATATTGTATTGGTTTTGCCATATATCAAAATGAATCTGCCACAGGTATACATGTGTTCCCCATCCTGAACCTTCCTCCCTCCCCATACCATCTCTCTGGGTCGTTTTAATAAGAGAGTTTTAATGGGAACGAGATGATCAATCTTAGAGAATGTTTTAAGTGCAGTTTCCTAATCCTACATAGAAATATCAATAAACAACAATTTTAAAAAATCTAACACTATGCCAACATTCAACTTTAATAAGTTAAAGGGAGTAGAAGATTTAATTAACAAACAACAATGAAAATTTTTCCAAAGATTAAATTTAGGTTACACTACAGGACTGTCAGTATCTCAGGGTAGTATTCTAGCTCTGCTTCATTCTAGGCGCTATCACATCACCTGCTACAGTGTCCGCATAGCACTTATCACTACATGGAATTATCTTTTTATTTGGCTACATATTCACTGTTGCTTCTTCACTTCTACTCTGATGCTCTAAGTGCTAAAGATAAGAGTTGCCAAATGATTAAAGTCATTTATGCTAAAACCAGGCAATGGCACCCCACTCCGGTACTCTTGCCTGGAAAATCCCACGGACGGAGGAGCCTGGTAGGCTGCAGTCCATGGGGTCGCTAAGAGTCAGACATGACTGAGCAACTAACTTCACTTTCTCTTTTCACTTTCATGCATTGGAGAAAGAAATGGCAACCCACTCCAGTGTTCTTGCCTGGAGAATCCCAGGGATGGGGGAGCCTGGTGAGCTGCCGTCTATGGGGTCACACAGAGTCAGACACTACTGAAGTGACATAGCATAGCATAGCATGTCACCAAACCAAGACTTAATTACAGTTTCAGCTGTCCCAGAAATGGAATCTTACCAGTCAATCAGGAATCTCTTGATTAGCCATAGTTAGGTAATCTGCCTGATAAACCTGTCCTATTCTCTATAAGGAAAGTGACCCTACAATAATCACTCTGCTTTCACCTCGTACTCTTCCTTGTTCCTGTTCCCTTCTGCCTATAAAATGCCTTGCCTTGTACCTCTCTTTTGAGTTCCCTTCTTCTGCTAGACTGTATGCTGCCTAATTCATGAATCACTGAATGAAGCCAATGTGATCTTCAAACTTGACTCAGTTGAATTTTGTTTATCAACCGAAGCAAAACAGATGTTTTTCTTTGTTCACTCCTATAACTTCAACATCTAAAGTAGCAGCTGGCACAGAACAAAGCCCCAGTGAATATTTGCTGAGTCAAAGGTACTTTTACCACAATAGAATAAATGTAGAAGTCCCACATTAAAAAGGGTACTAATCTATGAAAGAGGCTCTCCAGGTGGAGGTGGTACAATTGTAAAAGACTTACCTGCCAGTGCAGGAGATGCAAGAGATATGGGTTCAATCCCTGGGTTAGGAAGATCCCCTGGAGGAGGGGCATGGCAACCCACTCCAGTATGCCTGCCTGGGAAATCCCATGGACAGAGGAACCTGATGGGCTATAGTCCATGGGGTCACAAAGAGTCAAACAGGACTGAGCATACACGCACAGCTAACAGCTAAATCTATGAAAGAAGCAAGACTGCACAGTGGAAGGAAGGCATGTCTGAAGTCAGTTCACTCACCGATGCCAAGTCCATTGCCTGATCTAATCTTCACATCTTCAGTGTGAGGTAGACAGCATTGTCATTCCGAGTGTAAGGACGGTGACAAGACACCTAGAGAATGAGAGTGAATTTTACAAAAATAAGTATAAAGTGGAACTAAGACACTTAAGTCTGAAGGTCAGGAGAGCCGTTTTCCTTTACTATTTTCCTAAATTAAACCAAACAAAATTGCATAGGAAGAGGACTAAAAATGTAACAAGAAACACAAAAACGATAAAAGAAATCATGAGAGTGTTCAACCGATAGTGGAGAGAATATTTCAAGGAACACTGAAAAGTGTGGCTAAGTAGGAAAGTAGTGATAGCTAATGGAGGACTACATATATGTAGGGATAAAATGATTAGCCCTAATACTTTGATATTATACAAATATATAAAATCCATATTTATGTATGACTAATAAGAGTTTGTTTTTTTGTTTGTTTGTTTTTTTGGGCTTCCCTAGTGGCTCAGATGGTAAAGCATTTGTCTGCAATGGAGACCCGGGTTCGATCCCTGGGTTGGGAAGATCCCCTGGAGAAGGAAATGGCAGCCCACTCCAGTATTCTTGCCTGGAAAATCCCATGGACCGCAGAGCCTGGTAGGTTACTGTCCATGGGGTCACAAAGAGTTGGACACAACTGAGCAACTTCACTCACTTTCACTAATAAGAGTTTTTGAGTTGGGAATCTTGACATCTGTCTTACCTCGAACCTTTATAGGGCATATTTAATCTAAAAAATGGAAACTGAGGCAATCAATTTTTTTTTCTTTTTTATTAAACTTGGTATGATATGGTGTGGTGTGGCATTGTGTGTATGTGTGTTGTATATGTGTGTATGCACATGAGTGGGTTGAAAAGAACTGACAGATTGGTTTTGTACCTTCATTCAGCTCAAGCTGCAAATTCCAAATATAGGATATATTTCTGAAAGTCCTCCATATAGTACTTAGCAAAAAAGGTTGATGGTCAAATAAAATATGAAGGAAATGGAGAAAAAAATGAATAAGAAGGAAATTAGGCAAAATGAAAAAAAAAATGGAAACACTTATTTGCCATCAAGAAGGAAATGCAGTCTTTAGTGTTATGTGTAAAAAAGTGTGGCCAGGACCTGTGCTATGGTTAAACACATCAAGATAAACCTGAGCCAAACCACCCTAAAGGTTATTGTAGACTCCTAACAGGAAATTGGCATACAAAATTAGAAAAGACAGAAGACTGTACAAGCACAGTAAGGGCACAAACCAAGAGTGATTTATTCTATTATGTCAATATGTAATAGCCAGTTGGAATTATCATTATTATATCAGTTTTGAAGGGGATACTTTTACTTTCTAAGGATTTTCGTTAATTTTTGTTCATTATTTTTGAATGCCTAAAATATTTCATCTTTTTAAAATTTCATAGAGGTACAATGCATATAAAGTTCCTCCAATTTTAAGTGTATAATTCAACGAGTTTTGACAGATGTATACAGTGGAAGAATCACCAAGACAATCATGGTATAGAATATTTCTATTACCCCAAACATACCCTCCTGCCTCCCCCCATTTTTTGAGATAAAATTGATATATTTGTTTCAGGTGTACAGCATAATAATTCAATAGGTCAAATATATTTTGATATTAGATGTTTAAAAGATATATTTCAGTGTGGTCCAGATTAGAGTTTATCAGCTGTTTCAGCTGTAGATTGTGATGTTCGCCATCTAACAGAGTAATTCAAATAACAGAGCTAGAGTTCCTAAACCTGTGTTATTAGTAATTTTCTGGAAAGAAAATTCAAGTTATAACGCTGATAGAATCAATGAGGAAGCTGCTGCTGCTGCTGCTAAATCTCTTCAGTCGTGTCCGACTCTGTGTGACCCCACAGACGGCAGCCCAACAGGCTCCCCCGTCCCTGGGATTCTCCAGGCAAGAACACTGGAGTGGTTTGCCATTTCCTTCTCCAATGCATGAAAGTGAAAAGTGAAAGTGAAGTCGCTCAGTCGTGTCTGACTGTTCACGACACCATGGACTGCAGCCTACCAGGCTCCTCTGTCCATGGGATTTTCCAGGCAAGAGTACTGGAGTGGGGTGTCATTGCCGTCTCCGATGAGGAAGCTAATTGCTAAAAATTAATGCCAAACACACATACACACACACATTCAAAATTGCATCACTGTAATTAATTATTTTAATAGAAGCTAAACCAATTACACATAATTACTTACAAACTTGAGGTTAAAAATATTGATGCAAAAACTCTGTAGCTATGTAAATGCACTAATATAATGTTTTAATTATATCCACATATCTATTTAAATCAGATAATTTCCTTTTATCCACAAAGCAGATACCTTTGTTGTGTTTGAGCCCAAATCATATGCTCTTGTTTACTGAAAATTTTTAAAATAGAGCATCTATTGACAAAATAAAGTTGTAATTGAAAACCACTCCAATGTATTCAAATTTATTTAAATTCAATTTATTCAAATCAGTGAGGGAAATAGGCTGGTTATTTAATATCATGGAGAAAAACAAAACGTTGATTGACAGGATGATTTTTCAGATAAAATAGCTACTTTTGTTGAAAATATGTAAAGATTCTGACTTTTATATCTGATGCTTACCTCAGTATAGAGGAAAGAGTGTTGACTATATGAAACATCTAGGTTCAAAGTCAACCTAATGAATATACTAGGCTTTTCTGAAAAAATGCATATTTATCTGGTAAATCCAGCATTTGACAACTTATTGAAAAATAGTAGTTAATACACAATAGATGTGGATTTGGTGTAGGTAGAAGTGCGTGCATGCTAAGTCACTTCAGTCGTGTCCAACTCTTTGTGGCCCTGTAGTTTTAAAGTTACTTTCCAAATTCATAGGATTATAAACAGATCCTGCTTTGTATATCGTAAAGCACTTCACAAAATGTACTATTGCAGTAATTTGCTCCTGCCATGCGTCAGTCTCCAAAGTGACACATGCCATCTCCAGATGATTGTCCCTCAAATGTGGTGAGTCTTAATTTGTCACCTAAATGATCAGGCATTCCAGAGACTTCCACACATCTCCCAAGGACTTAGCACCTGTTAGGTTCACCAGGGAGACTGTGTTAGGAGAGTACTGGGGATTCTCGGATGGACCTTTTGCCTTCCAACTTCATGATCTTTCTTTATCAGGGTCTCAAAGACCTTCCACCTGCTGCCCCGGAGTTAGGAATGACTCCAAACATTTGAAAACAGGACTCAGCTGAGGACAGAAGCCAATTGCCAAAAACAATATATCCAAATCTCATTCCTGTGCAACGGCATATTACAGTATTGGGTGTGTTATTGTTTGAAGTAGAATGCTATTCTCTCCCTGCTCCTTTGATTTCTATCAAGTCCTATAATAAGACTGGAGGACAGATAACAACAAAGGTCCTACTGTTATAGCTCAGGGAACTATATTCAATATCTTATAATAACCTCTAATGAAAAAGAATCTGAAAAAGAATATAAATATACATATAATCACTTTGCTGTATGCCTGAAACTAATACAACATTGTAAATTAGCTATATTTCATTTTTCTAAAAAAAGATAAGAGGACAGATTCCATATTAAATAATAATTCTAAGTTTATTACAAAATGGGTCAGCATAGACTTGCTGAATTGTGAGAACATATGTTTAGTGAGAAATAAGGAAGATTTCTATAAAATATAAGTGAAAGAAAAACATCTTTTAGCCTCAGCAAAATATCCCCACATTTTCAGAAAGTGTGAAATTTTCACTTCAAATGTACATGAAGCTATCATAAAATATCCCAGAATATGTTGAAATCTTTGCCTCAGTTCCTAAGCACCTTCTGTTTTCTACACCTAGTATAACCCTGTAATCTCTCTTCCAAAGCAAAATATTTTGTAAGAAGTGTGATACAATTTTGTATTTGACTTGTAAGCCATTTTCATAACTAAATATTTCTAAAAAATAATAAGTTCATATAAATTAAAGCAAATATATATTTCAAACTCCCATAAGTTTCTTACCTAAATAATAGTAATGGCAGAGGGATAATTATCTTGGTATATATTCATTCATATACTTTAATCATTTTCTTAATCACATCTATTTTTAATACTCTGCAATAGATTTTTTCTGGAATAAAAGGGAATTTTTTTTTCTTTTTAATTAGAGGATACTGCTTTACAATGCTACGTTGGTTTCTGCCATACAACAATGCAAATCAGCCATAGGTATACATATGTCCCCTCTCTCCTGAAACTCCCTCCTTTCCCCCATATCATCTCACCCTTTAGGTTGTTGCAGAGTACAGGGTTGAGCTCCCTGTGTTATACAGCAACTTCCCACTAGCTATTTATTTTAGATATAGTGATTGCAGCCATGAAATTAAAAGACGCTTGCTCCTTGGAAGGAAAGTTATGACCAACCTAGATGGCATATCCAAAAGCAAAGACATTACTTTGCCAACAAAGGTCTGTTTAGTCAAGGCTATGGTTTTTCCAGTGGTCATGTATGGATGTGAGAGTTGGACTGTGAAGAGAGCTGAGCACCGAAGAATTGATGCTTTTGAACTGTGGTGTTGGATGGAGAAGACTCTTGAGAGTCCCTTGGACTGCAAGGAGACCAACCCAGTCCATTCTAAAGGAGATCAGTCCTCGCCGCTCTTTGAAAGGACTGATGCTAAAGCTGAAACTCAAATACTTTGGCCACCTCATGCAAAGAGTTGACTCATTGGAAAAGACCCTGATGCTGGGAGGGATTGGGGGCAGGAGGAGAAGGGGATGACAGAGGATGAGATGGCTGGATGGCATCACCGACTCAATGAGTTTGAGTGAACTCTGGGGAGTTGGTGATGGACAGGGAGACCTGGCTTGCTGCAATTCATGGGGCGCAAAGAGTCAGACACGACTGGGCGACTGAACTGAATATATATATTTCAGTGCTACTAAGCACTTTTTAATAAGACAATCTTACTAACTGAAACTTTGTCATAGACTTTCCTACAATCTTTATCATTGCATTTCATAGTATTTCAACTTACTCATATTAATATTTTTGCTTAAATATTAATGTAACATGTGGGTGCCATGTTACACAGTCAACTGAAAGAAAGTTCTGCTAAGTAGATGTTCTAGTTTTAAATTTTTGCTAATTGAAATGTATAAATACATTTGCTCAAATATATTCAGTTATTTTTGCCTTCACTTAAAGACTTTGTACTGTCATAGTTACAAGAAAAACATCACCATATAAGTATTCTTTATAATTGTTTTTAATGTTTTGTCAAATTTAAACCTTTAAATTTTAGGCTTTTTTTTTAATCTTTCTTACATTGTAGCCAAAAGTATAAATATATACGATTAAAATAGGATATCCAATTTAAGAAACAAACTTCCCCTTAATTCCAACTTAATATAAAATTATCATTGTTGATTTATATGTAAACATTTTAAGTTTTGACACCCCCAGTTTATACTTTTATCAGCTTTTTAAAATCTGATCAAGCTGCCACATTTACAGAAGTTTAAATAAATACTTCAACATTGTGATGTACATAATATGTCTTTGTAACAAAAGCTGACAAATTGTGTATCAACACCAGTTATGCGTACATACCTTTTCCTTAAGTTTTTAAATTTAATAATTTAGTGACCAGTGGAATCTAGTCCCCAGGTTTCCTAACTTAATAGTTTAGTGATCCTCAAAGGAACTTTATATGAAATATCACTGCAGAAAAATTTTTATCTTCATGTTTAACTTCTTAACTGAATTTATAGAAAAATTCAAAATAATAGTAGGAATTTCCCTTTTAATAGAATGAATTTCCAAAACATTGTATTAATTCCATAACTGGATAAAAAATTATGATTGGTAACAGATTCATTGATTTTCTGTTTGAAACCTTGGAGACAACTGACATCATGTTTAACTATGTATGAAGTTCTTCTGAAAATAGAACCAATGGATTACTAGCTCTTACTACACCTTATATACATCCACAAGAATACTGAAAGCAAAAATGAGCAAAATTAATTTATAAAAACAATTGAGGTAACTGAGCCTTATACCTCACAGAGTGATGTGTAAAGGCACCTTCTGCCACTGTCTGTATTAAACTGGTGTTTTCAAACAGAAAACAAATTTCGAAAAAAATTCTAAACTAAAAGCAAATTGTAAAGTAAATGCTAACACTTCTTTAGCAGTGCTAGCTAGGTCTCCTGGCTTTCATGTGGCCATTGGTATTATTACTACAACCCTATGGTAGCAATTTAGGACCTCAAAATATTTTGTCAGAATTATATTTCATTATCGGGTTTTTGAAAGAAATTTTAAATTCTTAACACAAATTGTTTTGCCTTTTCAAGCTAATTACTGCTGAAAATATTTATTTAAAATTTTGATAGTGCTATCAAGTAATAAAATGGTTACAAACATAAGTCATTCAATGAATGACAAAATCGCTGTAACAGGAACATCTAGGTAAATCTCTATTCTCTATAGCAGCATGGCTCAGCCTCAATTTCCTGACATATTTAACTTTTATTAACCTGTATTTTTCTCATGTTTCTCAGTTAAGCTACTAATTGGTAGCCTTTGACTTTCGTGATCCCTGGTCCAAGACACTGTGTGTCCATCAAAGTCGGAACCATCAAAGACCACGAAGTGAGACTAAAAGGGGCTGGCTGTCTCCAGTGTCTGCTTTTTTAGTGTGCGTCATTTTTATCCACTTGTGGTCTGCTTACTGTCCTTTAAAGTTACCCTGTATCTAGAAAGGTTCAGGAAAAGAAAGGCTATTTGGGGGTCATCTTTCAAATTTAATCCTGTGTTAGAGTGAGAACTCCATATGCTGCCTGTATATTTTATACACCATTATATCATATCATGGCAGGGCTCTGAACTAACAAGTCAAAGACTATCCAGTCATCCTGGGGAATTTTAATGCAGCCTCTATGGTAATGCTTTGTTGAAATGAATTTTGGACCTGAGAAAAAGGTTAGGCCGAATATCCAAATACTAGATGTAAGAAGGGGCTGACCTATGCAACTAAGATTTTTATCACTCCACCTAAATGACAATGCTGAGTTCTAAGTGTTGTATAATGCTTTTATGGGAGTTAGGCCTATATCAGTCTGAGTTTAAGTTTTACAAAAAGTCTTTTTTTAAAAAGGTTATACTCCATTTATAATTACTGTAAAACATTAGCTATATCCCCTGTGCTGTCCAATATACCCTTGTATTAATAACTTATTTATACATAGTCATTGGAGCTCTTAATCCCCTAGCCCTCACTGGCTCCCCTCACTGCTTCTCTCTCCCCACTGGTAATCACTAGTTTGCTCTCTGTATCTGTGAGTCTTTTCTTTTTTGTTATACTTACTAGTTTGTTTTATTTTTCTGGATATATGTGATATTATACAGTATTTATCTTCTCTGATATATTTCACTAAGCCTAACCCTACAAGTCTGTCCATGTTTTTGGCAGATTCCTTCTTTTTTATTCCTGAGTAGTAGTCTAAGAAGTCTTAGAGCAATTTGGCATTTGGTATGTTTCAGAGTCAGAACGTTTGCATCCAAATTCCAGCTTACTGCTTTCCAGCTGTGTAACTTTGGACAATTTAATCACTCTCTGCTCTACTAACCCTGTCTACACTCTAGGGAGAAGAATTGACCTTAATATTTTGTTATGAGGATCAAATAATATATGCCAAGTGGTTAGAGTAGTACTTATCAAGCAGCAAGAACTCAAAAATACTAGCTGTTTTCATTATCATAGTGTATTGAAATGATGAGTTTATATCACCCTTCCCCATTAAACCATAAGCACTGCAAGGACAGACTGTGTTTCATTAATTTTTACTGTGACAACACCCAGCTGGGCTAAGTGCATAGTGGGCATTTAATGAATATATGTTGAACAAATTTGAGAAAAACATGAACTGCTTTTTTTGTAGCACTTATGCTATGGCGTTATAGCTGATTGTTTCCTTTTTGAACCCTACTCCATAGTGAGCGCCATAATGTAAGTGGTCTTATTGAATTCATCTTGTATACCTAGTGCTCTGTATGTAGCGGGGGCTCAATTAACATTTAGTGAAGGATGAGAGAGTTCTAGTGTCCTGTCTTCCAGTTGAATAATATTTGGAAAGTCATTTCTGTATCTCAATTTCTTCATCTTCAAAACATTAGTACTGTGGGGGATGGTTGGAATAGGAGGAGAAAAGAACTGCTTCAGTCTATTTTAATAGATTAGACAGCACATTCACATTCCTAAGTCATCCCAGAATGGGGACTTCTGTGTGAAGCCACAGGCTCTCTAGAATGATGAAAAGCTAATGGTAGAGATGTTTTTTAAGTCACTTGTCCCTGACATCGCTTTATTCCCCTGGAGGAGGAGGTGATCTTTCTGTTACCTGGATTATTTATGAACTGGGACAGTCTGAGGTTTGTACACATTCCCATACACTGAAGTTCATAAATTAATTGGTTACGTTCTTCAAGAATGGTAACACTGATTTAGAGAATTAAAAAGTGCGGCCCCAGAAGGTATGCGCTTTCAGACCTGAGGAAGTACTGCCTTTCTTGGGTGGTGTCATAGGCCGTGGGTCTCCCACTTCAGGCCTGCCCTTTCTCTCTCCTTTCCACCTTCTTAAAGACCAAGAGAAGTTGTGCTGAGACATGCAAATTAGCTGTTAGGTGTGTACATCATGTTCCTGATAAATGTCTATATTCTTGGTAAAATTCAGGAAGTTAAGAGTACAGAATGTTCATACCTAATATATACATATTTTTCAAGTTTCCATAGTCAAATATTGATACATTTTGGAAACCCAGGTTTCAGCAAGGTTAAAATGCCTGTGTATGTTTAACTGCAGAAAAATGAAAAACCTTTATTATTGCTAATACATGCTGTGAATCTCCAATAAGGAAATAGAATTTGTAGTATTTGCCAAACTTATCTGATCACAGAAAATTCTCTAGGCCTAGTATAATATGAAATGCACTCAGAAAAACTGAGCTAATCAAGATATAATCAGAGCCTGAAACATAGTGTTTGCAGCACTTAAGATTTAGAATTAAATATTCTCCCCCTATTGTGAGACTTCAGTTTGTCCCAAGTTGGGTACAGATCTTTTAAAGTTCATTTAGATACTTCATTTGCAGTTCCTTTTTGGACGATATCCACAGAAACATTCACGTGTGTGTGTGTGTGTGTGTGTGTGTGTAACATATACATATAAAGAAATAACTGTAAGAAATTTGGAAAAATAATAGTTGACTGATGAAAAAGTATTTCATATTCATCCTATTCATCCTTTAAAATATAATCCCTGTTACACATCTTTGCACTTCACTTTAGTGTTTTTGTTTTGTTTTACATATTGGAGTTTACAAATTGGATTTTAATGGTTGCATAATGTGCCAATCCTGCAATTAACATGTTGGATCAAAAAGCTTTTACATGCGTCAGATTAATTCCATGGGATATGTTTCAGCAATGGAATTGTTGAAACTAAAAGTCTGAAAATCTGGCGGCTTTTGTCATGTACAATTTCATCATTTCACCTGAGGATAGAGGGGTGAGGAGAGGTTAGAAGTGTGCAAGAACTTCTCAGGACTTGCCAAGTGAACCACTTTGTTGTAACTGCTGTGGTTGAATAATGGCTTATTATATGAAATAATAACTAATATAGTGATATTATCATTAATGTAGCAACATTTACTGAGTTCTTATTATGTCCCAGAAACTATACTAAGTACTTCACATTTATTATCTCAATCTTCAAGAAACTCGCAGGTACTTCTCTCATTATTCTCATTTTAAAGATTAGGATTTGAGGCACAGAGACGTTAAGTAATTTACCCAAGTTCACTCGGCTAGCCAGAAACAGAGTCCACAAACAAATTCAGGCAGTCAGACTTCAGAGATTCCTTTCTTAACCATTGCTCCTTAGCAGTTGACAGAAAATATATACACACACACAGCTCAATCATGAGTGGTTATCTACAATACAGCTCTGAAATTAACCATCTTCCTTGCATTATCAGTATGAAAGAGCCTCAGGATTGTTGGGAATGGTTCTTAGATGCCTTTGTCCATTTCTTTCTCAGCTGTATTTATTATTATCATTCATTCTGCAGTCTCTATTACCTACTTTGGCATTTGATCCTTGGCTAGATACTGTCCTGGTATCTCTGTTAATATTGTCAAGTTAGAAGCCAACATTATTTTTATAAATATGAGACCTCAGGGTAGATATCAAATAAGAGTTACAGGGGAATTAATTATACTTTCAATGGACATATTAATTGGAAAACACAGAGTCACACGCACATGTGTACACAGATTCCTGTTCATGGCTCTCACTATCCAGTCAAAGTGGCAAGTAAAGCTCACAGGCAAGCAGGAGTTTTCATCATTGTTTGAGTGGAAAATTTCTCAAAAGTTCCAATTCTGTCTCTCTTATCCAAATCCTAGCAGCTTGCCTAGCTGACAATTACATTTCCTAGACCTAAATACAGAGAAGGCAATGGCACCCCACTCCAGTACTCTTGCCTGGAAAATCCCATGGACGGAAGAGCCTGGTAGGCTGTAGTCCATGGGGTTGTGAACAGTCGGACACGATTGAGCAAATTCACTTTCACTTTTCACTTTCATGCATTGGAGAAGGAAGTGGCAACTCAGTCCAGTGTTCTTGCCTGGAGAATCCCAGGGACGGGGGAGCCTGGTGGGCTGCCGTCTATGGGGTCGCACAGAGTCAGACACGACTGAAGCGACTTAGCAGTGGCAGCAGCAGTAGCAGCAGCACACCTAAATAATCCATTTTCCCAACCTTTAGCTTACTTTCCATTTTGAAATATTAGAATGGGTTCAGTATTCCATTAAGTGCCAAACAGATATTTCTAATTTTTTTCTGGCAATATTTAGGAAATACAGTTATTCTTAATTTACTTTAAGAACTGATCAGCATAGGATAGGATCTGGCATATCCATCTCATTGATAGAATAAAACAAACAAGTAAACTTATAAATATTACTCTTGTATCCATAATGACTTCATAACATCACAATCCAAGGAGATCTCTCAATTCCTGAAATATGCTAAGTCGCTTCAGTCATGTCCGACTCTGTGCGACCCCATAGACGGCAGCCACCAGGCTCCCCCGTCCCTGGGGTTCTCCAGGCAAGAACACTGGAGTGGGTTGCCATTTCCTTCTCCAATGCATGAAAGTGAAAACTGAAAGTGAAGTCGCTCAGTCGTGCCCGACTCCTAGCGACCCCATGGACTGCAGCCTACCAGGCTCCTCTGTCCATGAGATTTTCCAGGCAAGAGTACTGGAGTGGGGTGCCATTGCCTTCTCTGATTCCTGAAATAGGTCCCCCATAAATTCATGCCTTAGCTATGTAAAACTTTCCTTTTGCTAATTTTGAGTTTTTAATTTTGCCTAAATATTCAGAATTAAAGAACTTAATAAATAAGTTCACTTATTTTATAATTCTTTGTAGCATTTAGTGTAATAAGTGTCTGGCACATACTGCTTCAAACATTTTGCACTGAAATGCAATATCAGTGAGGAAGGAGACTATATTATTCCATAAGAAATTATATAGGGGCCTGAAAACTACATCAAATTATTGCCTTTTTTGTGTCACACTTGATACATTCCCTAAGTTATTCTTCCCCAGCTTCACTCTTGGTCAGTCCCTAGAATCACAATTTTAAGACTAATATGACCTTTTCACTTTTGTTCGCTTATTCAAAGGGCTAGCAGTGCAAAGCTCATTTATAGTAAGATAAAGATTTAGAACACTCTAGCTTGGTCCCAGTTTATCAGCTGCTTCACAGAATTTCTTCTTATTCTTGGTTTCCTAGTGTATTCAACATATTCAACTGGAAGAATAGTTTGATCTATTTTTAATCAAAGATAGCTTTGAGATATCTAATGAAATACATTAAAGGAAAGTGTTAAAGTTTATAAGGTGCTTGGAAAATGTAAATAATCATGAAGGCAAAAAGCTGAAACTTAATGCTCAGTATTTTGCCTAGATTTTTCCTGAATTACCCTGTTCTACAGCTGTGTGTGTGTGTGTGTGTTTCTTTTAAAACTAAGAATCCAAATTTCTAATAGCCATGTATATAAGAACAGTAGTGGCTAACATAGGGTACTTACCATTTAACAGACCCTGGTTAAGGCACTTAATTCTTACAATTATGTGAGGTAGATTCTCATTTATCTACACAATAGACAGGGGGAAATTGAAGCTTAGAAAGGCTCAGCAACTTGTCCAAAGACAAATAATTATTATGTGTGGGAATCCATATTCAAAGCTAGGAATGAATGACCTCAAAGTTCATTTGATTAACCAATTTGCTGCCACGCCCCCTTCCATCAACTCTGCACGCACATCCTCCTTTACTCCTTTCTCTGCATCTGCCAATATGAAAGTGGCAGGTGTGAAAGCTTATGGGACCTCTTCATCTGAGAAACTGAGAACTCAGAGAGAAATGAAAATTAGGCCACAAATTTAATGTAAAACAGAGGTCAGACTTGAGAGGACTTATCTACTGAATAGCAGCCATTTAAATAGCTTGAAAGTCCCTTCTCACCCGGAATAATCTCTGCAAATTCAATTCAGTTACATCAATATGATTATGAACTATGTAATGACTTATGGAAATTTAAATTTAGGAGCAAACAGATTGATTTGTGCTTTGCTGACCAGAGCCTATTCAGTAGAGACAGGCACAAATTTTATTTTTATGTAAATCACCTCAAAAGCAGTTCTTTCTTCTAAATTATATGAAACTGGCATTTACCCATGTGCATTATTTCCTGGGCAGCAGGAACTTTGGCTGGCACCTGAAAGCCCCATGCAAATCCAAATGTGGATGTGAGGGAAAAGTATTAGGGGCACAAGCAGTTTTCACTGTCAGTATCAGAAACTGACACACGCTCTGAGGTTTCATGTCCATTTAGCGTGATCACAGATGGTGAAGAATCTGGGGGCTCGATCCCTGGGTTGGGAAGATCCCCTGGAGGAGGACATGGCAACCCGCTCTAGTATCCTTGCCTGAAGAATCCCATGGACAGAGGAGCCTGGTGGGCTACAGTCCATGGGGTTGCAGAGTTGGACATGACTGACACAACTTAGCACAGCACAATAGGAAAGTTTGGAATTAGAAAGAAATGGGTTCTCATTTGATATGGATGATTTTTGCCCTCTATGACGTTGGCCTCTCTCACTTCTTGTGTCTATATCTTGTTCACTTTTTCAGCAAATATTTATTGAGAACTTCCTACATGTTAGTCACCTGGGTAAGACTGTGGGAAACGAGCTACATAGAATTCCTTCCCAACACAGTTCCTACTTTAAAGACAGGTAACTGAATTGAATTTGCAATAAAGGTCATAAGCTATCCCGTACTGGAGTAAAATGGTGTGGAGGAGAAAGGAGAGGAACCATTAAAAAGAGTCATCAATTTTACTTCAGTAGAAGAGGCTTCTGAAAAAAAAAAGATAGTGCTTGAGAAATGCATCTTTATAAATGGTTGCTCTGCTAAGTCGCTTCAGTCGTGTCCGACTCTGTGCGACCCCATAGACGGCAGACCACCAGGCCCCACCGTCCCTGGGATTCTCCAGGCAAGAACACTGGAGTGGGTTGCCATTTCCTTCTCCAATAAATGGTAAATAAAGATAATTATATGCATTGTTACGGAGAAGGCAATGGCACCCCACTCCAGTACTTTTGCCTAGAAAATCCCATGGACAGAGGAGCCTGGTAGGCTGCAGTCCATGGGGTCGCTAGAGTCGGACACGACTGAGCGACTTCACTTTCACTTTTCACTTTCATGCATTGGGGAAGGAAATGGTAACCCACTCCAGTGTTCTTGCCTGGGGAATCCCATGGACGGGGGAGCCTGGTGGGCTCCCGTCTACAGCGTCACACAGAGTCGGACACGACTGAAGTGACTTAGCAGCAGCAAAGGGCTATTGTTAAGAATAAGTACAACAGTATATAGGAGGACTGATCCTAATTGTCTACATCTGAATGCTAGTTGGTTTTTTTTCATATAGTAATTGCACAAGTGTAAAACCAGGAATTAGCTCATACTTTGCAAAACCTGCTCTTCTGTGTTTAAACAAACAGATGAGTTATTATCAGTTAGCCTTATTTTGTACCCATAACTGATTCTCACCAGCCTGGAACTCCCATAAAAGGCACAAAAGCATTCTGGACACTAGATCCCAATCTAAAAGGTACATTTTATCTCTTTGTTGTTGCTGTTCAGTCATGTCTGACTCTTTGCGACCTCATGGACTACAGCAATATATCTCTATTTTATTTTATCTGTATTTTCTTTTATCTCTAGCAATATAAATACAGTTGAGCCATTCATTTGTACTTGCCACACACTAAAAAAGCAAGTACTGGAGTTAGATCAGGGCACAAGAAAACTGCCCATGTCCTCTTGGATCAATTCTGATCCTCATCTCCCACTATCCCTCAAGCCCCAATGCACAGGCTCCTGATTCTCTACTCAGTTCTGTTTTTGTCTCCTTATTTTGCAAAATATTAGAATTATTGAATCTAAAGCTGTCTGCTCTGGACACACAGAACATGAAGGATTTATTTACCAGATGTATTTTTAATTTAAATGAGTATGAATATTACTAAAGCTTAAGAGAAATAGCTCTAATCTATGCTTCTCTCCACCCATTTCCCAGGTATGTAGGCCCTTCAAACCTTTAAGAATATAATTGATTACAGAAAAGGAAAATAAATCATAAAGGTAGAGTTTGATGAATTTTCACAATATAAGCATATATCCCATGTAAATTTTATACACATCACAGATAAAATATTAAAAACACCTCAAGAATATCCTATCCTCCTTCTGGAAAGTAATCACTATTCTAATATCTAACACCATAGATAAATTGTGCTGTTATTTAAATATATAAAAATGAGACTATGCAATTATATAATATATATATATACACACATACACACTCTTCTACTTCTGCTGTCTTATACTCAATATTATGAGGTCCATCCCTTTTGTAAAATGAGGCAGTGTATTCATTCTCATTACTGCATATTACTCCACTGTAAGACTACACCAATATTTTATTTATGAGTTCTATTAGTAGAAATGTTATTTCCAGATTTTGTTTTTTACAAATAATACTATCATGAAAATTCTGTACATATTTTGTGAACTTTTGAAAATATATTTAGAATGTGAATTGGTGGACTCTTGGATAGACATCTTCAACTTAAGTGAATACAGACAGTGGTCCTACAATCATACAGACTCACAAACACTGGATCAGAGTTTTGGTTGTATTCTTAGCAACACAATACTTTTGGTCTTTTTAATATGAGTCATTCTGATGGGTGTAGAGTTGCAATGATTTATGAATTTAATTTGCATTTTCCTTATCACTAAAGAGAATGATTCATTTTTCATACATTAAGTGACTATTGGGATATCCTCATTTGTGAGGCTCCTGTTCAAATCACTGTCTCATTTTTCTGACTGGGTTGACTGTTGTGATAGGCAGAAAAAGGGACTCCAAAATGACCACATCTTGATGTCAGGACTTGTAAATATGTAAATATGTTACCTTACATGGGAAAACAATAGATGTGCTTAAGGTTAAGGGCCTTGAGATGGGAAAGGTATCCTGAATTATTTATGTGGCTCCAGGTTAAGATCTCATTGTTATTGTTGTTCAGTCTTAGCCGTGTCTTCCATCCCAGAGATCGAACTTGCGTCTCCTGCATCGGCAGGCAGATTCCTTATCACTGAGACACCTGGGAAGCCCTAAGATCTCATATGAAATCTAAAAGTGTAAGTAGAAGGAAGATAAGTGAGAGTGGTGACAGTGTGAGAATGAGTTGACATTTTGTTGCTGATTCTGAGAGCTGTCTCTAGGAGCTGAGGGCAGTCTCCAGTTGACAGCAATGATGAGGAGATCTTAGCTCTAAAATTGCATGGAACTGAATTCCAACATCTGAATGGGCAAGGAAATAGATTTGTCCCTGGGGCCTGCAGAAAGGAATGCAACCCTGCTAACACTTTGGTTTGAGCCCACTCAGACCTGTAACAGATTTCCTACTTGCAGAACTGCAGCATCAGATCAGATCAGTTGCTCAATCGTGTCCGACTCTTTGAGACCCCATGAATCGCAGCACGCCAGGCCTCCCTGTCCATCACCAACTCCCGGAGTTCACTGAGGCTCAGGTCCATCGAGTCAGTGATGCCATCCAGCCATCTCATCCTCTGTCGTCCCCTTCTCCTCCTGCCCCCAATCCCTCCCAGCATCAGAGTCTTCTCCAATGAGTCAACTCTTCGCGTGAGGTGGCCAAAGTACTGGAGTTTCAGCTTTAGCATCATTCCTTCCAAAGAAATCCCAGGGCTGATCTCCTTCAAAATGGACTGGTTGGATCTCCTTGCAGTCTAAGGAACTCTCAAGAGTCTTCTCCAACACCACAGTTCAAAAGCATCAATTCTTTGGCACTCAGCCTTCTTCACAGTCCAACTCTCACATCCATACATGACCACAGGAAAGACCATAGCCTTGACTAGATGAACCTTTGTTGGCCAAGTAATGTCTCTGCTTTTGAATATGCTATCTAGGTTGGTCATAACTTTCCTTCCAAGGGGTAAGCGTCTTTTAATTTCATGGCTGCAGTCACCATCTGCAGTGATTTTGGAGCCCAGAAAAATAAAGTCTGACACTGTTTCCACTGTTTCTCCATCTATTTCCCATGTAGTGATGGGACCAGATGCCATGATCTTCGTTTTCTGAATGTTGAGCTTTAAGCCAACTTTTTCACTCTCCACTTTCACTTTCATCAAGAGGCTTTTGAGTTCCTCTTCACTTTCTGCCATAAGGGTGGTGTCATCTGCATATCTGAGGTTATTGATATTTCTCCCGGCAATCTTGATTCCAGCTTGTGTTTATTCCAGTCCAGCGTTTCTCATAATGTACTCTGCATATAAGTTAAATAAACAGGGTGACAATATACAGCCTTGACGTACTCCTTTTCCTATTTGGAACCAGTCTGTTGCAGCATAATACAATACTATTGTTTTAAACCCTTAAGTTTGTGGCAAGTTGTTATGGTCATGAAAGAAAACTAATACAAGAGTCTTTTCTTATTAATTTGCATAAGTTCTTTGTAATTTTGAATAGAAATTAAACATTCCAAAGGCTGTATCCCAATGGGTGATTTTCCTTTTCTTTTCTTAATGGAATATTTTGATAAAAAGAAGTTCTTCATTCTAATGTAGTTCAATTTATCAGTCTTTCCTGTATGGTTCATTGTGTGTCTTGTTTGAGATTTATCTGACTGTCCTAAGCTACTGAAGATATTCTTTCAATCCACTTAGCTATATCTTTGCATACGGCATGACATGAATCCAGTTTCATTTCTTTTCATGTGGGTATCCAAATGGACACTTCACTTATTGAAAAGGCTACTCCCCTCCATCTCTTTTCCAATTTACCTTTGTCATATATCAAATGTTTCTATATGTCTCTTTTTGAACTTTCATTTTTTTAAACTTTATTTTGCTTAACTTTACAATATTGTATTGCTTTTGCCATTCATCAAAATGAATCCACCACAAATATACATGTGTTCCCCATCCTGAACCCTCCTCCCTCCCCCCTCCCCACACCATCCCTCTGGGTAGTCCCAGTGCACCAGCCCCAGGCATCCATTATCAGGCATCGTACCTGGACTGGCGACTTGTTTCAGATATGATATTATAAATATTTCAATGCTATTCTCCCAAATCATCCCACCTTCTCCCTCTCCCAGAGTCCAAAAATCTGTTCTATACATCAGTGTCTCTTCTGCTGTCTCATAAACAGGGTTATTGTTACCATCTTTCTAAATTCCATATATATGCGTTAGTTCTTTGCTATTTTTTCTTGCATTGTGCCAATCCTATACAATTTAAATCAATAGTACTTTTTAAAGTCTTGATAACTGAAAATAAAAGTCATCCAAATTTGTTCATATCCAAGTCTACATGGAGTTTTTTTCAGCTTTCTGCATTTTCATTTACATGTTAGAATTCTCTATTCCCCTACACACACACACACAGATTCCTGCTAGGATTTTAACTAAGATTTCACCAAGCACATAAATAAATTTGGGCAAACTCGCATTTTTATGGTATAACATGCCAATCTATCAACATGGAATTGTTCCTTTCTTTTCTTTTAGGTCTTCTCTCAACCATTCCTTTTAGGC
Source organism: Tragelaphus eurycerus (assembly GCA_935064755.1). Taxonomy (NCBI): domain Eukaryota; kingdom Metazoa; phylum Chordata; class Mammalia; order Artiodactyla; family Bovidae; genus Tragelaphus; species Tragelaphus eurycerus. Next base: position 13,833,620 of record CAKXYN010000043.1, read on the forward strand.
CTTCTCTATTTTCTTTCCATTATATGTAGTAATGTATAAAACTAGTTTGCATGTTATTAATTAGCTTCATTGATGTACATTTGCTATTTTGCATTATTAAAACTTGTATCTTACATTTTATTTTCTAATTATTCATTGCATATAAAAATTGAAGGATATTTATAAAAGACTTGCTGATGGAGATCTTTCTAAATCACATGGATGTCTATAAACTATATTGTGTTTTCCACATATATAATAGTAGCATTTTTTAATGACAGGAGTTTTATCTATTGCTCCCTTTATAATTATTTTGCCTTTTAGTTACTTTTTAATCTTAGTTCTGGGTAGGCTATACTGTATCCTATTGAATAGAAATGGCAATAGTGGGCTTCCACATCTTATTATTGATCCAAGGGAGAAAATCTCAGTATTTTATAATTAAGTATAACATTTACTGTTAGAATTTTTCTATAGATACCTGATATAAAAATTTTAAAAATTGTCTACCTACTTGTATTTAATAATTTCTATTATAAACATGAGTTAAATTTTAGCAACTGCTTTTCCTGTAGTTATTGAGGTACAGTAATCAAAACCTTTTCTGCTTTATTCTGATAATATGGTAAATTACACTGATTGACTTTCAACTGTTAAACTAATCTTGTATTCCTGGGGAATAAAACAAACTTCATCATAATAATTCAGCATTATTCTTTTACATATTGATGAATTTGGCTAATAGTAGTATATTTAGAATTTATATATATGAGAATAATTTATATATATATATATGAGAATATATGAGATGGGCTAGATTAGACAACTGATAACACAGCTTTGAAATACACAGGAAAAAACCTGATAGAACTACAAGGAGAAACAATATGGTCATCTCAGTAGATGCAGAAAACGTATTTGCAAAATCCATCATCTACTCCTAATAACACCTCATTATGAATACAATGGAGCTTCCTTAACTTCCTAAAAGGAATTTATTTAAAAAAAAAATCCCTACAGCCGAAGACTAAGTCAACTTCTCTCCCAAAGTCAATGATGCTTGTCCTCACCACATCTGTTTATTCAAATTTATACTAAAGGTTAGCCAATGCTAATAGGCAAGGAAACAAATACAAATGCTATCCAAATTGTAAAGAAAGATGGCATAATCCCTGTGTGTATAATCCCATGACATTTACAGGAAAACCTTCTAAAAGATTTTACACAGTTGCAAAATATAAGAACAATATATGGCAATTATATTTCTGTATACTAGCAGTGAACAATCACAATCACAATTAAAAAACAACACCAGCTATAATATCATATTATGAAATGTATAGGGGTGATTCTATCAAAAGATATACAAACTACATAGAGAGAACTTGTACTCTAGGTGGTAATGTGTCTTACCTTTTTCCTATCTATCGAACATTGGAAAAGATTTGTTTGAGCTCACGTTTCTCCATCAGTAAACATGGAGTGAGTTTTTCGCATTCTCAGTGATAATGTAAAGATTGAGATGTACTGTATGAGAGTCATTAGCATAATACCACATAGAGGGACTTCAATATGTAACGATTGTTATTTGAAACTTAGTTTCAAACTGAATTTCACTTAAAAGGATCTCTTTGGAGAAAATTTTACAAAGAAACAATTTATAGAGGAGTGTTCAGGGCTTAGGTCAATCTTGTCAAAGAGGTATGATGTCCAATGGGCAAGAAAAGGACACAGTATTTCTGGAGTTCAGTGAATGCTCTCACCACAGAGCAGGAGGGGGCCAACAAAAACACAGAGGGACTCAGCCACTACCCCAAGTGCGGAGGCACAGAATTGGGGGGAAGAAACACTCATGCAGCATTATGATGACTGATTAAGACTCATCAATACTCTAGTATTAGTCGCTCAGTTGTGTCTGACTGTGACTCCATGGCCTGTACAGCCCACCAGGCTCCTCTGTCAGTGAGATTCTCCAGGCAAGAATACTGGAGTGGGTTGCCGTTCCCTTCTCCAGAGCATCCCAGCTCAGGGATCAAAGCCGGATCTCCTGAATTGCAGGCAGATTCTGTACCATCTGAGCCACCAGGGGAAGCCCCATACCCATCAATACAGGCAAGTGGTTCAATGGAAAAATTCCAGATGAATAAAACATAACCCATTTTGCATGATGGTACCTGACTGGAACATGTGGCTGAGCTGATCAAATAGTGATCCAAGTCACACTTATTTACATGTGTCCCTTCAAATGGGTGCTTTTGCACACACATCATCCTTCTATTTTAAGCACAATTTGCTCTCTTTGTAAAATGACACCTTGTCCCTTGCTGCTGCTGCTGCTAAGTCACTTCAGTCGTGTCCGACTCTGTGTGACCCCATGGACGGCAGCCCACCAGGCTCCCCTGTCCCTGGGATTCTCCAGGCAAGAACACTGGAGTGGGTTGCCATTTCCTTCTCCTTGTCCCTTAGGAGGCACTTTATTCGGTTCCTCTTTTGTATCATTTTCCATCTCATCAGTAACCCCGTCCTATTGACTACATTTCTTTATTTCATAAATTCTTTCCTATTCCTTCCCTCAGTCTATAACTTAAATCTGCCAACACAATCTCTACTCTGGACTCTTCAATATACAGCCATCAGTAAAATTCAACTTATAATTTTTTGACCTTATGATAGTGTAAAAGCAGTGCACTTTCAGTAGAAACCGTGCTTCCCAGGTTTTGAGTCTGGATCTTTCTTCAGGCTACCAGTGTGCAGTACAGCACTCTCCCATGATGGTGGGCAGCAGCGGCAGCCACAGCTCCCAGTCACACAATCATGCCAGGAAACATCCGACATGTTTACAACCACTCTGTACCCATGTAACAATGTTATTTTTCACATTCAGTACAATAGTCAATAGATGACACAACATATTCAACCCTTTGTTATGACATACATAGTCTTTGTATTAGGTAATTTTGCCCAACCGCAGAATACTGTGTTCTGAGTATGTTTAAGGTAGGCCAGGGTAAGCTATCATGTTTGGCAGGTTAGGGGTGTTAAATGAATTATTAAACTTATTATATTTACAACTTTTGTTGAATTTATTAGGATAAGACTCCATCTTAACCTGAGGAAGTTCTGTATTCTTAACTGGTCTTGATCTCCTTATTCATACCTATTTTCAACAGCAGACAGACTTTCCTAAAAACAGCAATTAAACAATATCCAAAACTTCCCAGCTGCAAATCCTTTATTTATTTCATTAGGAAGAGATTCAAAGTCTTTCAAGAATCATCCCTAACTTCATCGCCTGCCACCTTCCAAAAGCTCTTGAGCTTCATGATGGAAGCTACAGTATTTAGTTTCCTAAACCAGTTAGGCTTTTCTTAGCCCAGGGTTTCCCTGGTGACTGAACAATAAAGAATCTGTCTGCAAGGCAGGAGGTCCAGGTGCGACCCCCAAGTCAGGAAGATCCCCTGGAGAAGGGAATGGCAACCCATTCCAGTATTCTTCCCTGGGAAATCCCATGGACACAGGAGCCTGGTGGGCTGCAGTCCATGGAATCACAAAAGAATCAAACAAGACTTAGCAACTAAACAACATCTGTTAAAGTAATATGTATCTGAAAGATAGACTGTATCTGTGTGTAGATGCTTTATCACCTGCTGAACTCACTTTGTTTTCACAATAGTGCCCTATGTCTGGCAGTTAGGCAAACCACTTTTCTTAAAAGGAATTATCATTCAGAGAGGATAGGAAATCTGCCTGCCCTGGATCACACTGCATACAAGAAGCAGGTTTCAAATTCAACTGTAACTTAAGACTCTTCTTATTCATCTCATATATGTGTTACAAATAACAACAAAAAAGCAACGATTTTTTATAAAAAGCCATAATGTATTTGTGTGAATAGAAGAGACATTTGGAATTCAAAATGTTAATTTTAGTTTCATCTAGCTTCCACTGAGAGATTCAAATAGAATTTACAGCTCTTTATATAAAAAATTCCTACAAATTAAACATTATAAATTGTTCTTATAACAACCTTAAAAGTAGGTAATTTTGCTATCATCCCCATTTCATTGCAAAAGAAACAAACCCAGAGAAATGAAATGACTTGCCCAGTGTCACACAGCCAGTATATGGCACAAGTATCTAGCTTCTAAAGGCACTGTTCTTTCTCCAATATATTCTATCATGTTTTTTTTTAATTGTGTAATATATAAATGTCTATCCTTTTCAAATATTTTAAGCAAAACACTTTTTAAGAAATACATTTTTAGTTATATAGTTAGCTATAAAGTAATTTTTGTTTTTTCTTTCTATTGGCAAGCAAAAGATCCTCAAGCTCATATAACAGTTGTTAGCCTTAAAATATGTAATGAGTTCCAAATTATCTAGCCAAATGAGTTCAGCAACAAACGCCCTGATGGTCATAACATTAATATAATCATAAAAGTACCATTACATTAATTAGAACTTTGTAAATGCTGTAATTAAGATATTCCGTGACAGCTGTCTTTCCTGTCCCTGAGCGTTCCCAAGAAATCTCCCAACACCACTTATTTCTGAACCATCATCTGCCTAGAGTTGGGAGAAGCCATCTGTTAGTGTATTTGAAATGTTAAGTGACAAAGGGGTTTCAAACCATTATATCCCTTAGAATCCTTAATGGGGGAGGGGGCGGGGGGAGAAATACTCAGGAACCATTTCAAAGTGATTTTTTTTGCTAGACCTGGAAGGGAGGCTAACTGAATTTTCTTTTTTTTTTTTTTAATCTTGCATGAGGATTAAATAGTGGAGACATTCTGGAGTTCTGAGTCAGGTAGATCTGACTTTGCTAAGGCAAGTTTCTTAAACTCTCTGAGCCTCAGTTTCTTCCTCATTATGATAGAGAAACATCAGAAACAAGAGCAGAGTTGTCTATTTTTATCACTGTTAAGAATATAAAAGGATAAATGTCATGTCTGGTGTCTTATAAAATTGTCACTGAAGGCTAATTGTATCTCAAAATATCATTTGAACGACTTTAATAATGACACACTGCTGGTCTTTTTCCAGCTATTTTATGCAGCTTTGGAAAATGTGATTACTTTAGTCCTCAAAACTACTTTTTACGGTGGTTATACTTATTTTTTACTAAAACTAAGAGGTTGCGTAGAGAGTCTTAAAGTGTGACAAAGAGGTGTTCCATTTCTACTATAATCCACCACTCATTTGATTTTAAGCAAATCAGTTCACTGGACCCCAGGGTAGAAAATGAAGGGAAAATTAGGGATAGCGTACAGTTTTACTGTTAGGAAAATAAATTAAAATAGGAATAATAATCTATGACATTTTCCCCTTGTTAATCTCATCCTTTGTATTGTTGTTAGCCTCATTTTTATGAGTGTTCTGTAGGGCAGCTCTGCCAATACCAGGCTTAATTTCATTGTATTCCTTCATCCTCAAAAGCAGTTCTGTGAAGTGAGTACTGTCACTGAGACCATTTTGTGAAACAAGGAGACTGCGTCTATGGTTAAGCAACTTGTTCAAAATGTCATGCAGTTCATAAGACAGAACCTAGAAAAAAATCCTAAAACTAGCTCATACTGAAGTATATGTTTTAAAACTTTTCTGCTAGTGATTTGCAGTTTTGGAAAACAGCACCTAAGTGACAAATATTAGTTTCTTAAGATAAATCAATGATCTGATTGATACTTTTAATCTCTGCCTAGTATAGAAAGGAATTTCTCAGTGTTAGGAAAAATTAGTAAAGACTTAAGTAAGACGTACTATGCGTTTCATAAAAAAATCACTCCAGCTTCCTGATGCAACAAGCTAGTTATTGTGACTCTCCTCATTTCTGTAAAAGAGGGAGAAAGTTTGAATGTCTTGCCCAAAGTCACACTATTACACAGGAAAGTGGGATTCTGATTCAAATGGTCTGAACTGCTCCACTGTGTTGCCTTAAGAATCATACAGATGTGTTTTCTCTGTGCTGCTTTTTATTAAAATAAGAAACTACTCCATGTGCCAGTCTCTTTACACATACAATTTCCAATGACCACTATCCTGAAATTCGAAGTATTTCTCTTTCCCTCCTATGTCCTCCCTCGTCCTCTTTCTCATCTTCTTTCTCCTCCTTTTTCCTTCTTCTTGTTCTACAATGCAAAGTAACTAAGTCCCAGAGATGTTCCATGGTTTGACCAAGACTTCAGAGCTAATAAATGGCAGAAGTTCAAAAATCTCAAAAAATAGATAAATAGCAGAAGTCTTATTTGAACCTATTTTAACATAATCTGAATGATTCTAAAGTCTGAATTCTTTCTGCTACATCACACTACTTATAATTCAGAGATTTCCTAGATTTTAAAAGTAGCTATGAAAAGTAGCCATTTCTCAAGATTGTAACTAAGTTCTAATTGACAAAAGGATGAATATTTTGTGATAAGACTTAGATAGTAAAGACTGAAATCTACCTTTGGGAGAATTTTAGAAAAAACATATTGCTTCCTTTTTCTTGCATAAGAGAAGGCAGTGGCACCCACTCCATTACTCTTGCCTGGAAAATCCCATGGATGGAGGAGCCTGGTAGGCTGCAGTCCATGGGGTCGCTAAGAGTCAAGCACAAGTGAGCGACTTCACTTTCACTTTTCACTTTCACACGTTGGAGAAGGAAATGGCAACCCACTCCAGTGTTCTTGCCTGGAGAATCCCAGGGACGGCGGAGCTTGGTGGGCTGCCGTCTATGGGGTCACACAGAATTGGACACGACTGAAGCGACTTAGCAGCATGAGAGATCTTAAGAGATTGTAACTATAGGATATAAATGTAGATTTAGTATCAAGGGATTTTTGACAAGCATCTCCCTTAAGGAAATAGACACTATCATTTTAGGTGGACTAATTAAGTGAGTTTAGGCAAAATTGGACTTCCCTTGTGGCTCAGCTGGTAAAGAATCAGCCTACAATGCAGGAGACCGGGGTTTGATTCCTGTGTTGGAAAGATCCCCTGGAGAAGGGAAAGGCTACCCACTCCAGTATTCTGGCCTGGAGAATTCCATGGACTCTATCGGCCATGGGGTTGCAAAGAGTCGGACACAACTGAGTGACTTTCACTTTCAGGCAAAATTGAAAACTTTGTCTCATCTGTGTGTCTGCAACTTAGCCATGAGGACAAAGGCCATAGTCAATTAACTTATGTACATTTCAATAGCTGTCATCTCTGAAACATATGGTAGAGTGTCCTACTTGAGGGAAAACAACTGTAGATAAGTCTTGTCAACACTATTTCCATTATTTTTGAAGGGTGATCTACTTAATAATAATCACAAAGGAAGACACTTATAATTGAAAGGGCAACAAAGGTAGCAGTGAAAGTCCAAGTATTTACTGTTATATATTCATAGAAGAGTTACCTTCCAGAACTACTATTCAAGAGAGAATTCATTGTTCAATCTTTTCCACATCTCTGCTCTCAACTTAGTAGGCAAACCTCAGATTGACAGTTAATGCTGGAGGCATACTAGATGCTTACTGTTAACACTAGAGGTTATTGTTAGTGATGTCTTTTAACTCACACTATTTGACTACTTAAAGCTCTTCTGTAGAGAATATATTAAACTTGGGGCTAGAAGCCCTATGTCTTAACTTATCATTCAGCTTTATACTTGAGAGTGGGATCTGATCAACACAAACAGGGCAACTTACAAGGTTCATGTTTTCTCAAACCTAGTTCTATAGGGACATCTACTTGGGACTGTATTTGCTTGCTCTTGCTTGTAACTAGTGAAAAAAAAAAAAAAAAAGAGGTATGAATAAAGAGAGAGCAAATAGCCTACAGGTTCAGATGAAAAACAAATCATTGAAAGTTATTTATTACAACTATGCTGCTGGTGCTACTGCTAAGTCGCTTCAGTCGTGTCCGACTCTGTGCGACCCCATAGACAGAAGCTCACCAGGCTCCCCTGTCCCTGGGATTCTCCAGGCAAGAACACTGGAGTGGGTTGACATTTCCTTTTCCAATGCATGAAAGTGAAAAGTGAAAGTGAAGTCGCTCAGTCGTGTCCGACTCTTAGCGACCCCATGGACTGGAGCCTACCAGGCTCCTCCGTCCATGGGATTTTCCAGGCAAAAGTACTGGGGTGGGGTGCCATTGCAACTATAACATACAGAAATTCATAACCAAATAAAAAGCTGGATTTTAAAAAGTTAGCAGCTTGAGGTGAAAGGGGATATGAAGAGTTTAAAAGGATGAATGGGAAATTTTTAAAAGTCAAACTCAAATATCAAAATGAAAATCTGCATTAAAGTTAGTAAATATCAAAGGTAATTGGGTTGAAAATTAAATCAGAATGTGAAGGATAGATTTAATACTTATAATAAACTCATAAAATGATTTAGAGTATGAAAATAAAAAACAATGAAAAAACTGAAAACGAAGAGCCAACATAAGATTTCTTGTTTTCTTCTCAAATGGAAACAAGAATAATTGTAACAGAAACAAAAGTTAAAAACATAATGAAATAAAACTTAATAAATATACATGCAGATAAAATGGAAGGGCTCTCCCAAATCTAAAGAAACCTAATTGCTCTTTTTATTAAAGTTACACATAGTTGGCAACTATATTGCCCTAATTCAAGAGTGTATAAATACCTCAGGACTATATTGGAAGAATCTCGAATCTAAAATGAGACAATGTAGGAAAAGGGAGATATGATCTAGAAAATTAGACCATTGCTTATTTTTAACCAGAACTGTAATGATAATTATTTGTTTAGCTTTTAAAAAGTAATCTATCACTTTATGGCAAGTAGATGGGGAAACAATGGAAATAGTGACAGACTTTATTTTGGGGGGGGGCTCCAAAATCACTGTGAATGGTGACTTCAGCAATGAAATTAAAAGATGCTTGCTCCTTGGATTAAAAACTATGACCAACCTAGACAGCATATTAAAAATCAGAGACATTACTTTGCCAACAAAGGTCCGTCTAGTCAAAGCTATAGTTTTTCCAGTGGTCAGGTATGGATGTGAGAGTCGGAGTATAAAGAAACTAGTGCTGAAGAATTGATGTTTTTGAACTGTGGTGTTGGAGAAGACTCTTGAGAGTCCCTTGGACTGCAAGGAGATACAACCAGTCCATTCTGAAGGAGATCAGCCCTGGGATTTCTTTGGAGGGAATGATGCTAAAGCTGAAACTCCAGTACTTTGGCCACCTCATGCGAAGAACTGAGTCACTGGAAAAGACCCTGATGCTGGGAACAATTGAAGGCGGAAAGAGAAGGGGACGACAGAGAATGAAATGATTGGATGGCATCACTGACTCAATGGACATGAGTTTGAGTAAGCTCTGGGAGTTGGTGATGGACAGGCAAGCCTGGCGTGCTGCAGTCTGTGGGGTCACAAAGAGTCAGACACAACTGAGTGAATGAACTGAACTGAACTGATCCTGACTACACCCCCACAGAGAGTCTAAGTTTGTCAATCAGGCCATCATCTGAGCAAGTGCTCAATTACTACAGGTGTTTGTTTATTTTTTTCCATACATAACCCTGTTTGGGGAATGACAATTAAGAATATGACAATAATATCATAATTGGATGCCTCTTATATGGTAGGTGTCCTATATTATCACTTTAAACCTTTACAATTGTACATTATATAGTAATCACTCTTATTTTATGGATGAGAGAGCTGATCCTCGAAGTTAAAAATCTTTTATAGTATATCCAAAGACTTTACTAAATGTACCCAATACCTGTCTTGATATAGATATTATTCCTCTTACAGATAAGAGGTTAAACAATACCTCCAAGATCATCAAGTAAGTACGTATTGGAGCCAGTATGCAAAGATTTTTGATATTTAATTACATCTGTAGAGTCAAGACAAGGATTTAAGCTGTAGTTCATCCTACTCAAAAAAACTTCACATCACCTTTTTAATAAACAATTCAGGAAGTGAGAAGGCGATCTTGAGAAGTTTAGTTTAACCAAGCATAGATAGCTTAAAAGACTGCTCACATTATCACCTGCAAAAGAGTGAGATTACAAACTGGTATTGTACGAGCTGCTACTGCTGCTAAGTCACCTCAGTCGTGTCCGACTCTGTGCAACCCCATAGACAGCAGCCCACCAGGCTCCCCCGTCCCTGGGATTCTCCAGGCAAGAACACTGGAGTGGGTTGCCATTTCCTTCTCCAATGCCTGAAAGTGAAAAAATACGAGCTGCAGGTTTCATGTTTGTAGATAGAGCAACCCAAATTTTGTCCTTTAGTCCTCAAAATTCAAGTCACTTTTTATCATTTTCTTTCATTTACTTAATATCTTCTCCATGAATCTCAGAAATAGATGTGGGAATTTTTTTTAAAAAAGATTCTATTTAAATTATAAAGGAACTGTAAGGAATGACTTTACTTATCAGCGTGCTTCAGTGAACTAATAACTATGTTAATTATGAAGTGGCTAGAATATGCCAGGAAGCTCTCTAAATATTTAAACGATAATAGAAATAGTAGGAAGAAAAATACAGTATAGTACTTTAGAAAAATACAGTATAGTACTGGAATTGGTTTCAGAAGATTGAGTTTTTGTCTCAAGAGTTACAAACCACAGAAACATAACTGAATCTCTGACCATTGGGTTCCTTATTCATAAAGTGGAGTAAAAAAACTGACCTCACATGGTTGGTGTGAAATAGGGAGCAATCCAGTTGTTTCTCTCTTTCAACAGATTGTTTATCTCTTTCAAAGAGACTGTTTCTGTCTTTCCATTTCACTTCTCTCTTTCAGTGTTTTGGGAATATCCAGTCTGAGCAAGCATGTGATATAGTTAACTGTCTTCAATCACTATTCATTCATTGAGTTCAATTTGCGTTCATCATGTCTCTCCTGTGATAAAGGAAATCCCCCATTATGTACAATATGCTTGGCTAAACAATTTATCAGCAACGTGTCCCTAAGCTTTCAAAAGTGTTCCTCATTAAGAGGGAACGCTTAACACTGAGCCCAATTCTACCCTGGACATCATAGGATGTATTTGTCTGGAAACAAGAGATGAAAGTTTGCTTCCAGCCTTCCTACCAGAGTTGAGAGATTTGCAAATTTTTCTACAGAATAAAAAGATCCTGAACATCCAGAAAATAACTTCACTTCTCAGAAAGGACTAGAATCTACAAAAGAATTAACTTGTCCATAGTCACATACATATGGCTAGATCACAAAATTAAACCCATATTGTTGGGAGCCATATTTTTGGATTAGTGCTCCGCCCATAACAAGGGTCGTGAGGAAGGAGGCTCAATGATGCAAGGGCAAGATTGAGCCTCAGGAGCCCCTTGGAGGTTCTCGAGCATCTACCCAAAAAAAAGCCAGAGTCTGCCTACTTTCTGCTTTGTGTTCTCACCTCTGACTTTACAGGGGGCTGTCCCCCACTACCTTTCTCTGAAAAAAGACCTAACTTACAGCTCCAGTTAATAATTCCTGAGTGTGACAGTGTTTCAGCCTACAAACTCCTTTTGGATATCCTCTAGCCTGCCTGAATAGGTTTTTCCGGCCACATGTGATTGCTCACATCCTCCCAACTGTGAGAGGCATGAGATGTTCTAAACTGTCTAAACACAGATTCCTTTGAGCAGTTTAAAGATTGATTAGAAATTGTATTGGTGAAGGATTTTTCACTTGTTGGGCCAATGTTTGCTGCTAAGTCTCCATATCCCTTACCTACTGTGTCCTTGGCAGTGTATTGATTGGTATCATTGGTTTATAGAAATGTAAGTAGTTAAGCCTTAATGTTTGTTACCTGGGAACCTTGAGTTAATCTTTGTTACAACCCACCACAACTTTGCCCTATAGATATGCAACTCCAATGCTTTTGGAGGGTGGCGCCTGACTTTAGAATAATCACCTTTAAGTTCCTTAAAATGTTAATAGGCCTCCGGGCCAGAAGATGATGCAACTCACCTAAACTTTTGCGTGTGATAGGTTTGAAAGCCTGGCTCAGGGACTGCTGTCCTTGCATGACTCCACCCCTTCCCCCATTATCCTCTATGCATAACTTAAGGTATAAAACTACTTTGGAAATTAAAGTCCCCCCTTTTTTTGGATCACCGAAATTTGGTGTCTCTGTGTTGTTCTTTCTCTCTCCTGGCTGAATTTATCTTCTGGGGCAGGGAAGCTCGTCAAGCCTACTAATTTTGCCTGGGCTTCTAAGATCGGACCCGGGAGGCCTTAGTGTCTCCTCTCCCTCGGGAGAATGGGAAGACGCCTGCGGCCTACGTAGGTGACGCAAATTCCTTGCTTTGGAATTTTATTCAGCCTCTTTTTCTCTACTAATTGTTCTCGCTGAGCTATCCTCATTTTTATTACCCATTATATCTTTAATTAACGCCTAATTAATCGTTTCAGACCCCCACCGATTCCGTCTCCCCTTCGAATTCCCTGGATCCACCAGGGCTGGACCTCGGCACCATATCTCCTCTCTTTTAGTTCATGTGTTTGACCATACTGCAAGAGTTAAACTTGATCAGTAAAAAATGACAAGCCATGATGCTACTTATTTAAAAGTCCTACTCTACTTGCGTTTCATAATTGATTTGAGAGTTTGGGTTAAGTGCAAAAAATGCAAACTTCTTGAATATCTCTTGGATCCCTCAAGCTCACATGCTTGTAAACCTTTATAGGCTAATCTTTATCTTTAACATATCCTTTAACACTCCTCCTAAGAACTTAAGCAATTATGCCAGGTCACTGCAATTGCATTTATAATTCAGATATCTTAAGTGTAAATTATATTTGCCCTTTCTGTCACCAATCATTGCTCAGTTGTTAATAACTCATTGGATATTGATCAATGTCAAGGTCATCCACCTTGAGTAATTAGGCAGTTGCCATCAGATCTCTGAATTCTGTCAACAAAAATGGCTTATGTTCAAGCATGTAAAATGAGGTTGAAAAGAAGGACAAAGGATGTTGTGCCTCAGAACATTCAAACATGAATATTCCCACACTGATGGATGACGAGTTTCAATACAGTGTATTTTCTGCCTTGAGTCAGTAGACTGGGTAAGAATTCAGGAATTTTTGATAGAATTGGTCAAAAACCCTGTAACCTCTGACTTCACTCCAATTTCTTTAGAATGATATCACTCTTTATCCATGCATCTCACCAGCTGATGAAGGAAGTTCATAGGAGATAGTGGATTTTTACTTAAAACCTGTAAGTAATGGCTTATGGCTAAAGGTAAAGCCAGTGAAAATATTGTCTACTTCTTTTCAACAGCTATAGATGTATAGTAATAATAGGTGTGTGTGTGTGTGTGTGTGCATGTGCTCAGTAGTGTCTGCCTCTTTGCGACCCCATGGACTGTAGCCTGTGAGACTTGTCTGTCCATGCGATTTCCGAGGCAAGAATACGGGAGTGGAGTGCCATTTCTTCCTCCGCAGGATCTTCCCGTCCCAGGGATCGAACCCGTGGCTCCTGTATTGGCAGGAGTATTCTTTACCTGAGAAGCCCATACTATTGGTCACCATTTATTAATAATCTACAATGCAGTTTACTTACTTGACATGTAAGTCAGAGCTAATGATTGTGAAGTCACACAGCACTAAGGTCTCATCCTGACTCTGCCACTTGCTGTTTATATCTGGGAAAGTCACCTAACTGTTCTGTATTTTAGTTTATGTATCTTTAAAATGTGAATAATACCAAATTCATGAGCTTGTTGTGAAGATTAAATTAAATTATTTATATAAGAAATGTTGCCCAAGCTCTAATTATAACAGCATAAATATTTCTCTATTGCTATTTATTTTTATTTGCAAATTGGTCTGAAGATTATCATCATCCTACCCTCTTAGAGATTAATTTGTCTCAAGATTGCACAGTTAGTAAGTGGCTAAATCACAGTATTGTGGGAACTTCCTATGTGTTAAAAAACAAAACTTTGTGTTTTTGTCTATTAATATTGACACAAAAGCAATATGACATAAAACGTAACTATCTTCTTCAAAAGATAAGCATCAACTTGGAAAAATAATTAACCTGCATTTATCCTATTTTAATAATCACTGCATCATTTGTGTGATTTGCAATAAAAATAAATAGCAATAGAGAAATATTTATGCTGTTATAATTAGAGCTTGGGCAACATTTCTTATATAAATAATTTAACTTAAATAATGTTGACAAGTAGACGATTCGATGTGTTTTGTTCAGATTTTGTAGGATCCCTCAAATGATAATCTGCTGCTCTCTTCATGCCCCAAATCTCACAATGACTTTCACTGAGCAATACACTGAATTTGTTATAAATAAATAAATAAATAAAACTGAAAAAGATACATTGCCTACCCTCAAGGACCTAACGGTCTAGTGATAAAGAGTGGCAGTTAAATAATTCCATAAACACAGCAAGTCTTATGGTAACAAAATGCCGAGGGTAAATGAAAGGACAGAGAAAGATTCAAGTCACACTTAGGTGGCAAGGTTACAAGAGGAAGAGGGTTACCAAGAAAAAAGGATCCTAAGAAGAGGTACTGACTTTAAAAAGTAGAAAAAGGGAAGGAAAAAACTAAAGTTCCCCTCTCCAGTATCGCCCTATTAGCAAAAGAAATGCTTAATCATTTGAGATGGTTCACAATGACTGAAAGCCAAACAGTTCTGGACATTGAAAACAGCTACAGTTCACTTAACGCCAGCACAAAGACAGCATAGTAATATTGCCCTTGCATATTTCAGCAGTTTAATAATTCTGTTCAATTTACTTAACTTGATCTTTATTGGCGTAGGGCAGCTGGCTTAGCATGTGGTGGTAGGTGCTTTTAAATTTTAAAATACATTACAGAGCAACACCTTAAAAAATCAATAAAGTTATTGTATATCCTGACTCATCGTGTCCTTGTTTAGATTAGCAATGCATATTTTTACATATATTAGAAGACTATCTGGGAATGTAAAACCATGGAATCAGATAATATGGACATGGACAAATGTAAAATCGACAAAAAATCACTAGATGAAAAAACTCTATGGGTCACATTTGAGTCGTATTTCTAACATATACCACATGAACAAAGTATCTCATCATCAGATCAGATCAGATCAGATCAGTCGCTCAGTCGTGTCCGACTCTTTGCGACCCCATGAACCGCAGCACGCCAGGCCTCCCTGTCCATCACCAGCTCCCGGAGGTCACCCAGACTCATACCCATAGAGTCAGTGATGCCATCCAGCCATCTCATCCTCTGTCGTCCCCTTCTCCTCCTGCCCTCAATCCCTCCCAGCATCAGAGTCTTCTCCAATGAGTCAACTCTTCGCATGAGGTGGCCAAAATACTGGAGTTTCAGCTTTAGCATCATTCCTTCTAAAGAAATTCCAGGATTGATCTCCTTCAGAATGGACTGGTTGGATCTTCTTGCAGTCCAAGGGACTCTCAAGAGTCTTCTCCAACACCACAGTTCAAAAGCCTCAATTCTTCGGCGCTCAGCCTTCTTCACAGTCCAGCTCTCACATCCATACATGACCACAGGAAAGACCATAGCCTTGACTAGGCGAACCTTTGTTGGTAAAGTAATGTCTCTGCTTTTGAATATGCTATCTAGGTTGGTCATCACTTTCCTTCCAAGGAGCAAGCGTCTTTTAATTTCATGGCTGCAGTCACCATCTGCAGTGATTTTGGAGCCCAGAAAAACAAAGTCTGACACTGTTTCCACTGTTTCCCCATCATCATAGAGCCTTAAAATATCATAACCTTTGAAAGCTAATGTACTTTCACAAATGAATCTTCTTTAAGCTGTCCACCTGGTGGCGCTAGTGGTAAAGAATCCGCCTGTCAATGCAAGAGATGAGCGTTCCATCCCTGGGTGGGGACGATCCTCTGGGGCAGGAAATGGCAACAACCCACTCCTGTATTCTTGCCTGAAAAACCCCATGGAGAGAGGAGCCTGGCGAACTACAGTCCATGCGGGTTCAAAGAGTTGGACACGACTGAGCGCACACATACACATCATATAAGGTATATAAAACCTTATAAAAGATGTTTCATCTCCTGTTGGTATGATAAGTAATATACAGATTATGTACCCGAAAGTATCAAGCTATTTAAAAGAACGTATCATTGAACCGTGGTGTTGGAGAAGACTCTTGAGAGTCCCTTGGACTGCAAGGAGATCCAACCAGTCCATTCTGAAGGAGATCAATCCTGGAATTTCTTTAGAAGGAATGATGCTAAAGCTGAAACTCCAGTATTTTGGCCACCTCATGCGAAGAGTTGACTCATTGGAGAAGACTCTGATGCTGGGAGGGATTGAGGGCAGGAGGAGAAGGGGACGACAGAGGATGAGATGGCTGGATGGCATCACTGACTCGATGGATGCGAGTCTGAGTGACCTCCGGGAGCTGGTGATGGACAGGGAGGCCTGGCGTGCTGCGGTTCATGGGGTCGCAAAGAGTCGGACACGACTAAGCGACTGATCTGATCTGATCTGATCTGATCATTGAACCATGTTATTCTTCCCAGGGGTTGAATTCCAGCCACCAAGAGAGATGTAATAGGGTGACGACAGACTAGGAAGTCACTTTAATCCAACACACCTCAGGAACATTTTGACTGAAAAAAAAAAAAGTGGCGGGGGATTCATTCTTGCACCAAGGATTTACTAAATATATACTACAGTACAAAAAGAGGCTAGTTGTCAGAAATGCAACAATAAAAATACAGGCATGATCCCTCAAAGAGTTTACATATTATTGGGGGGATGAAACAATAGAAATAGATGAGGAAATACAGGATACTCTGACAGCACGCAGAAGAGAGACAAAAATGATTTTAATTCCTCTTAAAATGCTTACATTTTATTTTAAAGACAAAATAAAACTCTTTGAAGGGCTTTTGCAGAAAAGTAAAACTTGTTTCTAGAAAGGCCATCAAAGCTCCTCAAACTGATAGACTTTTAAATGGTTAAGGAAGAATATTCAATAGGACTTCCTTATTTAATGGTGTGATAGTTTATAAGGAAGACGAGAGAGTAAGATAACCCTCAAGTTTTCCAGCTTGTAGCCTGAATGAAAGGTGATTTTATTTCCTAAGAAAAGAGGGACTACCTCTATTTCTTTGCCAGTAAAATTTAAAAAGTGCTTTTTTACATAGAATTGTTTAAACTGTTATTACATTACTGATACTTGTTTTTTCTCCTCCATTTTGAGATTAGGGGCTTTTCATGAATTTCAGTAGCCCTGGAATTTAGCTGATATTCAATAAATGTGCATAGGATAAGTGAGTTAATGATAAATTGTTGGATATTACCTCATTTGACATTTACATCATCTGTGAGAAGGAAAAGTAGAGGTTTTTCTATTTTATGGATAAGAAATATAACGAAGGATGCGTTGTAGAAACTGGTCAAGGTTACCTAGCAGGTAAGCACAAAAACACCGGCTGAAATACAGTTCCTTTCGCTCACATTCCAGTGCTCTTCACTGCAACAGCCTACTTCTTACTTATTACCTGCTTTTTCATTGTCTCAGTCCTAATGAAGAAGTCCACATGAGTTATGTGGTCTCCATTTCCAAATTAACCAGGAAGAAGTACACAGAATTTCCCCTTAAAAAAATGACTATATATCATGAGGCACCTCATAATCTACCAAATTACCATAATTAATGAGGGCATGTAGTTGGTGAGTGGAGCCATCAAGCTGTTCCAAAGTTTTGCACAGCAGGTAAAAGATCAGATGCAAAGACTAATTATCAATATCCCAGGGTCCGTTTGAGAGAAATACACACACATGCACACACAGATAAACACACAGCAGAGGGCAATCTAAAAACAAAACAAAACTTATGATTACTGTGTTGGGTGAATGTGATTGACAGAGAGAATAAAGGTGTTGCTCCCACACAGTCAGACCCAGGAGGTAAATTCAGAGTCATAGGAATTTTGTACAGAGTTCCTGAAATCTCTGAATACTTACCACAAGGCACTTGGAGAAATGAAAGAAAACTGAGCACTCCAACTTTTTAAAATGACATAATGAACAGGAAAGCAATGGTTTCTAAAACATTTTAAAACTAACTACTGTTAGGATATTCACCTTAGCCTTTCAGTAGCTTCAGAAACATTGTTCAGTTTGAAAAGTTAAGCCCAAACTAAGTTTTGACTATCTAGGAGCTTACAGAATAATACAGAAGATGGGAGAGAAATCATGTAATTAAAATGCATTCAATACTAACAGAGGTGTCCCAGATAATGTGAAACAGGGTCAAGTCAGAAAGGTGACCATGTGAATCCTGGCCAAGCCATTATAAAGTTTTGTAGACTAAAGAAGTCATGAACCTTTTTGAGTCATACTGCCCACATCTGCTAAAAGAAAACAGTCATAGATTTTATTTGACATGTTATTAAAGAAGGAGTTATTTACTGTTGTGGAGGAATCTGCCACAGTTTGGGACTGTAGATGAGGTTCTCAGCAAGTTTGGGGGAATCACATCACAATCCCTCAGGCAGCTGCCAGAAGGGAACAGTGATGTACAAATTGGTGACAGTGTCCGTCAAACAATAGAGGTCAAGTAATTCAGCAGATGCTCTGTCACTCCTCACCCCCAACTCCATCCTAGCTCCTCCTTTCCTGCCCTAGGAAACTGAACCATCAGTAAATGACTGAGGAGGAAATCTGTGGCGTCTGCCCTCTCCCTGCCTCTTATGTTATACTCCACCGTCCATGCCATCCAAGATTAACAGCAACTGGCAAACAAAGACAAACACCCCAGAAGAAATGCCCCTACTCTCTGAGCCTCAGTTTACTCATGTTGAAGGCCCACATACGCTTAAAAACATTCCTGGGATATAAACTCTGGTCAAAAAGCCTGAAGCTCTGTCAGCTGTCAGTTTATTCCCTTTGCATTCTAATCTTCCTCAAACTAGTAGCATGTTGCAGAAGACAGTCAAAGACATCAGAGAAACATGCAAAGAGTAGGCATTCCTAAATATTGTGCATTTTCTAGATTAGTACAATTCTAAGTGAGAAAAGAAGAGAGTACAATAGAAATACCAGTCTCTCTGATTAAGATAGGTATCTTCTGAACTTTAGAATAGTGTTAAAAAATCTCAGTGAGTCTGCAAGCACTCTGCTGTTAATGTTCACAGTCTAATGCCAGTCACAGAGAAGTAAAAGCACAGCAAACAAATCAGCTTAGAAAATGAGGCAGAAATAATGCAATAAATGAGGAATACAGCAAACTGATAAGCAAGAATAATCAGGACCTCAGCAATCATATACATATGTATATTCATATATATATAATATGCATACACATATATATAGTGTGTTGACTTGTGCATTAATTATGTATTTAAAAGAGCTTATAATACCTTAAAAGAGTATAAAATCACAGTGAATTCACACATGAATAAAATGCTATATACTAATTCTATAGAATCATATGTCCTTGGAGAAGAAAGACATGGAAATAACAGTGCTGAATGTACACTCAAAAAGACTTCTTCACATATCTGCTCATTTACACAAAATAAATACAGACAGGCCAGGCCAGAAACTAATGAGATTGGTTACCTACAGGAGGTATGTTAGGAATAGGATGAAGATGGTACACAATAGAGAGCAGGAGAGTGGTATGGCTCTGAGTATACACCTCATTGTATAGTTACAACTTCTGGCACTAGGCTAAGATTTCCCATAGTCTGATCAATTATTCAGTCAATCAAATCAAAGAGGGGGTAAACTTTAAAATAGTATCCAAACATAAACCTTGCCTCTTGTAAATCAATAACCACATTACAAAGGTTAAAAAATGATAAAAGAAAAAAGTGATTATTTTTTTGTACCCAGTATTTTGATTTTATACCCTCAGGCTGAAGGCATAAAGGACTGTAAATAAATTGTGAATGCTTGTTGGAGTTGTTTTTCTCAGTGGTATGTGTAAGCAATTCTGAAACTACTGTTTGTGTATTCAAGACTGATAAAATAAGAAATTTTCCAGTAACAAGTATAGCTTTAGGTTTCTCACGGCTAGAGAAAGGTGTTACAGTTTGAAAGGGAGAAGAGAAGAATGGATTCTGTGGTGCTGGAATGGAATTGGAGGTACCCCCATAGGCAGTTTTGAAATGTAGAAAGGTAAAGAGATATACAGATAGATGCATAGAAATGTGTGTGTGCATGTATGTGTGTGCATCTATGCCCGTCTCTGTTCGTTGAAACTTTGAGCAGTGACAACATAACAAGACCACCAGGTACAAAATCATGATTTCTAATCTAAAATCTCTATTAAAAATTAAACACAAAAGCAAAGTTTCTGAAGAAATAGTTAATTCCAGAACTAAGACTGGAAAAGGATGACTTGTGATCATCTTGTGGATAACAGAAAATCTTCAAATAATCAGAGAGACATAGCTAAAAGAAGTAAGAGAGCCAGATTGAAGACGCTTGCACTGGCCAAATCTGCAACAGTCTGAGCATCCCAGATCTGAGTTTACAATCTAGGGAATACATAAGAATGCAAGAGCAGAAACAGATGTAAGTAAATGAATAAGTAGATAAATAAGAAAAGAGGAAAATACCAACTGCTAATTGAGAAAAAAATGATGAAATTAGAAAATGACCAAATAGCAAAAATCATAGTAATAACTGCACTATAAATCATCACAGGATTCTAACACTAGTGAACTAGAGTTTGAAGAGTAACAGGATATTGAGAGTCACAAAGGATCTCCTCATAAGTTACCCATCATCAAAAAGAAAAAAAGATACAAAGTTAAAATTGAGGAATATAAAAGACACCACATTTAATAGGTGATCATTGGTTTTTCCAGTGGTCATGTATGGATGTGAGAGTTGGACTATAAAGAAAGCTGAGCACCGAAGAATTGATGCTTTTGAACTGTGGTGTTGGAGAAGACTCTTGAGAGTCCCCTGGTCTGCAAGGAGATCCAACCTGTCCCTCCTAAAGGAGATCAGTCCTGGGTGTTCATTGGAAGGACTGATGTTAAAGCTGAAACTCCAGTACTTTGGCCACCTGATGCGAAGAGCTGACTCATTGGAAAAGACCCTGATGCTGGGAAAGATTGAGGGCAGGAGGAGAAGGGGTTGACAGCAGATGAAATGGTTGGATTGCATCACCGACTGGACGGACATGGGTTTGGGTGAACGCTGGGAGTTGGTCACGGACAAGGAGGCGTGGCGTGCTGTGATTCATGGGGTCACAAGGAGTCGGACATGACTGAGTGACTGAACTGAACTGAACTAGTGAGGTGGACAAACCCAGAGCCTGTTATACAGGGTGAAGTCAGTCAGTCAGTAAGAGAAAAATTAATATAGTATATTAACACATATATATGGAATCTTGACATTGGGCTTCCTAGGTGGCACTAGTGGTAAAGAACCCACCTGCCAATGCAGGAGACACAAGAGATGCAGCTTTCATCCCTGGGTTGGGAAGATCCCCTGAAGGAGGGCATGGCTTCCCACTGCAGTATTCTTGCCTGGAGAATCCCATGGACAGAAGAGCCGAGCAGGCTACACAGAGTCAGACACGACTGAAGAGACTTGGCATGCACACACATGGAATATGGAAAAATGGTATTAATGAACATATTTGCAGGGAAGGAGTGGAGACACGGATGTAGAGAACTGACTTGTGGACACAGCAGGGGAGGGAGAGAATGGGATGAATGGAGGAAGCTGCATCAACATATGTACATTATCATGTGTCAGATGGATGCCTGGTAAGTTGTTGTGTTACACAATGAGCCCAGTCTGGCACTCTGTGATGACCTGGAGGGGTGGAATGGGGGGAGCGGAGGAAAGGGATGTATGTATCATTATGCCTATTTCATGTTGTTTTATGGAAGAAACAAACAATATTGCAAAAATTAAAAAACGAAAAAAAAGAAAAAGAAATGGATAGAAAACCTAAATAAAAATTTCTCCAAAGAAGACATACAGATGACCAACAAACGCATGAAAAGATGCTCAACCTTGCTGTCAGAGAAATGCAAATCAAAACTACAATGAGCGGGCTTTCCTGATGGTCCAGTGGTTACGAATCTGCCTGCCAGAGCAGGTGACACAAGTTCAGTCTCTGGTCTGGGAAGATCCCACGTGGCACTAAGCAACTAAGCCTGTGTACCGCAAATACTAAGCCTGTGCTCGAGAGGCCACAGGCCACAACTGCTAGGGCTAAAGCACCCTAGAGCCGTGCTTCACAGCAAGAGAAGCCATTGCAATGAGAAGCCTGTGCACCGCATCTAGAGAGGAGCCCCTGCTCACAGCAGCTAAAGCCCACACTCAGCAAAGATGACCCATACTTATTTAAATAAATTTATTTAAATTAAAATAAATTTAAATTTATTTAAATTAAAATAAATTTAAATTTATTTAAATTAAAATAAATTTAAATTTATTTAAATTAAAATAAATATTTTTTAAAACTACAATGAGATACCACCTCACACTGGTCAAAATGGGCATCCTCAAAAAACTGGAAATAGGACTGCCTTATGATCCAGCAATCCCACTGCTGGGCATACACACTGAGAAAACCAGAATTGAAAGAGACACGTGTACCCCAATGTTTATAGCAGCACTGTTTACAATAGCCAGGACTTGGAAGCAACCTAGATGTCCATCCACAGATGAATGGATAAGCAAGCTGTGGTACATATACACAATGGAGTATTACTCAGCCATTAAAAAGAATGCATTTGAATCAGTTCTAATCAGGTGGATGGAACTGGAGCCTATTATACAGAGTGAAGTAAACCAGAAAGAAAAACACAAATACAGTATACTAACACATATATATGGAATTTAGAAAGATGGTAACAATAACCCTGTTTACGAGACAGCAAAAGAGACACTGATGTATAGAACAGACTTTTGGACTCTGGGAACGGGAGAGGGTGGGATGATGTGGGAGAATAGCATTGAAATATGTATAATATCATATCTGAAACGAGTTGCCAGTCCAGGTATGATGACTGATAACGGATGCCTGGGACTGGTGCACTGGGACGACCCAGGGGGATGGTATGGGGAGGGAGGAGGGAGGAGGGTTCAGGATGGGGAACACATGTATACTTGTGGCAGATCCATCTTGATGTATGGCAAAAGCAATACAATATTGTAAAGTTAAGCAAAATAAAATTTAATTTTAAAAAAATAAATAAAATTCTATAAACAATAAGTGCCAGACAGGATGTAGAGACATGGGAATCCTCCTACACTGTTGGTGAGAATGTAACTTGGTACAGCTATTATGAGGAGCTGTACAGAGATTCCATAAAAAACTAAAAATAGAGTTGACATCCTCCTGCAATTCCACTCCTGGGCCAATATCCAAACAAACTATAACTTGAAAAGATACATCCACCCTAATGTTCACGGCAGCAGTGTTTATGATAGCCAACATATGGAAGCAACCCAAATTTCCATCAACGGATGAATGGATAAAGGAGATGTTTTATATATATACAATGGAATACCACTCAGCCATCAAAAAATGGAATAATGCTATATGCAGGAACATGGATAGACTTGGAGATTATTAAGTAAATCTGAAAGACAGATATCACATGATTTCACTTCTAGTGGGATCTAAAATAGGACACATATGAACTTATCTACAGAGCAGAAACAGACCCAGAGACATAGAGGAGAGTCTTGTGGTTATCAAGAGGAAATGGAGGCTGGGGTTAAATGGATTGGGAGTTTGCAATTAACAAATGCAAACTATTATATATAGAATGGATAGACAACAAGGCCCTACTGTATAGCACAGGGAACTATATTCAGTATCCTGTGATAAACCATAATGGAAAAGATAATGAAAAATAATGCATGTGTGTGTGTGTATATATATATTTAACTGAATCACTTTTTTGTACAATTGAAATTGACACAACATTGTAAATCAACTATACTTCAATAAATAAAATTTTAAAATAAAATATCTCTCCCTGCCCAAGATTTGTTATTTGTAGACTTCTTTCCTTTATCTATTATTATTTCTTTACAGTAGGTCCTTATTGATTAAGTATAGCAGTGTGGAGCCTTCCCTGGTGGCTGCTAAGCTGCTAAGTTGCTTCAGTCGTGTCCGACTCTGTGCGACCCCAGAGACGGCAGCCCACCAGGCTCCCCCGTCCCTGGGATTCTCCAGGCAAGAACACTGCAGTGGGTTGCCACTGCCTTCTCCAATGCATGAAAGTGAAAAGTGAAAGTGAAGTCGCTCAGTCGTGTCCGACTCTTCGCGACCCCATGGACTGCAGCCTAACGGGCTCCTCTGCCCATGGGATTTTCCAGGCAAGAGTACTGGAGTGGGGTGCCATTGCCTTCCCTGGTGGTCCAGTGGTTAAAAATCCACCTGCCAGTGCAGGGGACACAGGCTCAATCGCTGGTCCAGGAAGAACCCACATGCCTCAGGGCAACTAAACCCTGTACCACAACTACTTGGGCCACGTGCCACAACTACCAAGCTTGCGAGCCACAATAACTTAGCCTGCGTGCTGTAGTTAATAAAGCCTGTGTGCCCGAGACCCCTGCTCCACAACAGGACAAGGCACTGCAAAGAAAAGCTCGTGATGCAACTAAAGAGTAGCCCCTGCTCACCACAACTAGAGAAAGCTTGTACACAGCAATGATGACCCAGCACAGCCAAAAAATAAAAAACCTATATATATATATATATATATATATATATATACACACATACATATACATATATATGTATGTGTATATATATATATGTATATGTGAAGAAAGCTGAGCGCCGAAGAATTGATGCTTTTGAACTGTGGTGTTGGAGAAGACTCTTGAGAGTCCCTTGGACTGCAAGGAGATCCAACCAGTACATTCTGAAGGAGATCAGTCCTGAGATTTCTTTGGAAGGAATGATGCTACAGCTGAAACTCCAGTACTTTGGCTACCTCATGCGAAGAGTTGATTCATTGGAAAAGACTCTGATGCTGGGAGGGATTGGGGGCAAGAGGAGAAGGGGACGACAGAGGATGAGATGGCTGGATGGCATCACTGACTCGATGAACGTGAGTCTGGGTGAACTCCAGGAGTTGGTGATGGACAGGGAGGCCTGGCATGCTGCGATTCATGGGGTCACAAAGAGTCAGACACGACTGAGTGACTGATCTGATCTGATGTATGTATATATATATATATAGCAGTGTGTACATGGCAATATCAAACTCCCAATCAATCCCTCCTTTCCCACCCCCTCATAACTATAAATTCATTCTTTAAGCCTGTCAGTCTGTTTCTGTTGTTTCTGTTTTTAAAAAAGTTCATTTGTATCTTTCTTTAGAGTCAATATATAAGAAATATATCATCCTTTTCATTGTCTGTCTGACTTATTCCAACTAGTATGATAATCTTCAGGTCCCTCCATGTTGCTGCAAATGTTTTTTTTTTTCCAATGGTTGAGTAAACTTCTCTTGGATATATGTATCACATATTCTTTATCCATTCATCTGTCAATGGAAATTTAGGTTGCTTACACATCTTAGCTATTATAAAAGTGCTGCAATGAACACTGGGATGTACATATCCTCCCAAATCATGTTTTTCTCAGGATTTATGCCATGAGTGGGTAGCTCTATTTTTACTCTTTTAAAGAACCTCTATCCTATTCTCTACAATGACTGTACCAGCTTACATTCCCACTGACAGTGTCACAGGGCTCCCTTTTCTCCACACCCTCTCCAACATCTATATTTTTTGATGATGGTCATTCTGACTGGCAATGGCAATGGCAATTGCACCCCACTCCAGTACATCTATATTTTTTGATGATGGTCATTCTGACTGGCAATGGCAATGGCAATGGCACCCCACTCCAGTACTCTTGCCTGGAAAATCCCACAGACGGAGGAGCCTGGTAGGCTGCAGTCCTTGGGGTCGCTAAGAGTCGGACATGACTGAGCGACTTCACTTTCTCTTTTCACTTTCGTGCATTGGAGAAGGAAATGGCAGCCCACTCCCGTGTTCTTGCCTGGAGAATCCCAGGGACGGGGGAGCCTGGTGGGCTGCCGTCTATGGGGTCACACAGAGTCGGACACGACTGAAGTGACAAAGCATAGCATAGCATTCTGACTGGTGTGAGCTGATACTTCATTGTAGTTTCGATTTACATTTCTCTAATAATTAGTGACGTTGAACATCTTTTCATGTGCCTCTTGGCCATCTTATGTCTTCTTTGGAAAAATGTCTATTTAGGTCATCTGCTCATTTTTAACGGGGGTATTTGTTAATTTTTTATATGGAGTTGTATGAACAATTTATATATTTTAGATATCAACCTCATGTTTTTCATATTATTTGTAAATATATTCTCCCATTCCATAGGTTATCTTTGCTGTGTAAAAGCCTTGTTTAATTAGGTCCCATGTGTTAATCTTTGCATTCATTTATTTTGCCTTTGGAGACATGTACAGAAAAGGGTAAATTTGATGCAGCCACTACAGAAAATAGTATGGTGCTTCCTCAAAAATCTGAAAATAGAACTACCACATGACCCAGCAAACCTGCTCCAGAGTATATATCCAGAAATAAAAAATGAAAACACTAATTCATAAAGATGCACATATCCCAATGTTCATAGCAGCACTGTTACAGTATCCAAGATATAGAAGCAACCTAAATGTTTATCCAAAGCCAAATGGATAAAGAAGAAGACACACACACACACACACAGATACACAATGAACTATTACTCGGCCATAAAAAAGAATTAGCCTAGAGAATATTATGCTTAGTTAAATAAGTCAAACAAAGACAAATACTGTGTGAGATCATTTAAATTTGGAATCTAAAAAAAATAATACTAACAAATGTACATAGTAAGATAGAAACAGACACACTGATGAAAAAAAACAAGCCAGTGGTTACTAGTGGGGAAAAGATAGGGAGGAGGGTTATGGGATTAAGAGATACAAACTACTGTGTATAAAATAGATAGCAACAAGGCTATATTATGTAGCATAGGGAATTATATCCATTATCATGTAATAGCTTTTAATGAAGTATACACTGAAAAAACACCAAACCAATATGCTACACACCTAAAACTAATATTGTAAATCCACTATATTTCAATACATAAATGATAAACATTTTTCAAATGAACAAAACAAAATGTCTCCTTCCCTGAAATAGGATTTTCCCTGTGAAAGATACTAATCCCACTATGGCATGTTCTGAGGTAGAGGGCAGGTTTCCACACCTGTTTCCCCCAGCTTTCCTTTTCCTAGTATTAGATCAGGTACTAGATCTGTCCAAGGAATGGTGTTAAATTTAGCACTGATGTCACAGCTAGAATTGCCAGAGATCACAGAGACACAGGATGGATAAAGGGTTCCCCTTGAGTTTGATTAACTCAAAAGTGATGGAAAGAAAACTGGCATGAAATAGGAAAGACAGTTGGATTTGGGAGATGATGCCTTGAACCACTTTGATTATCCTCAAGGGTGCCACGCTGAAGCCCTCAGGCAGTCACATTCTCAATAGTGGTAGCAAGAGAATCCATAGCTACAAAAAAGCATCTACTTCTAATGGAGATATTTTCACATGTGATGGAATTAGAATTGTAGTCAATCCAAGAGGGAAACACACGGAAAGTCTCTCAGAAACTAGAATATAGAAAAGCTATTTTTCCTATTTTCTTTTCTAGATAGGCAGAGGTGAGCTGTGAAAAACTTGCTGTTTAGGATTTGACCTTGTGAGAGAGCATTTGTTATAGATTATATATAGAATTGTGTGTCTGTGGAAGCTCCTTAGTGGGGCAGACAAGGAGATAAGGCATCAAATTGTATTATCAACATTTAACATTTTAGGGAGTCCTTACATCTTGATCAGCCTGTTTGATGTTTAATTAGGTTTTGATCTATCTTTCCAAGTTAAGTTGACTTTTTAAAAAATTCCATTCTGCCTTTAAATTAAATGGGACCCAAAAAAGAAATCGGTCACCTTGCCAATAAGAAGATTGCAAACCAATGCAACTTTCTGAAATTTAGCTGTTCTGATCTGACATTTATTCATTGATATTTTGTCAGTAAAATAGTTAATAAATGTTATTATTACTCCATTAATGGCCTTGAAAGGGTGTTGTAAAAACTTTTAACCAAGAGATTGAAATTTAGAATGGATCTTTGTTGTAAATATACAATTATTAAAAATTTCTAGAAAGCAATATAAATATTTTCTGTGGTATTTTCTCATTGCTGAAATAGTAGTACACTAAAATGTAACTTAAATGCATCGTGCAATTCTAAGCTTCATTGCTATAATTAAAAAGAGGGAAAAGAAAAAAAGAAAGACAATAAAAATTTCTTGATGTATGTAAAGATGCTTATAAAACCAGAGAGGTGAAGCAGCTCATAGTTTGCTTATGGTCGTAAAATAAGTCAGCAATGCAACTAGGAAGAAATACGCTCCCCTGGCCCTGATTTGAATAATCTAAAACATACTCCACTCATATAAAAGTAACAAAATGTTACTAAAAATAATATTTTTGAATCCTATTAGAAGTAATCTTTGTCATTTAGTAATTTCTTCAAACAAAAAATCTGTAAAATCAACAAAGAATCCTACTCATTTTCAAAGAGATGGAGAAACCCTTATAAAAGGTTTCTTGTGTGCAAGTCCTCTGATGGACATATTTTTAAGAGTCTCAGAAGGAGGATAAAATCAATGAAATAAATATTTGCAAAGGATTAAGTCCTGCAAATCATGTCCCTTCCTTAGAACAACCTTCCTGGCAGACTTTGGTGTCATGAATTGGTGCAGTCTTTACTTCTTTGGATTTACAATCAGTCTTCTTACACAGAATCAAAGTCATAAAGAGCTTAAGAAGTTTACATACCATCAGATCAGATCAGTCGCTCTGTCGTGTCTGACTCTTCGCGACTCCATGAATCGCAGCACGCCAGGCCTCCCTGTCCATCACCAGCTCCCGGAGGTCACTCAGACTCACATCCATCGAGTCAGTGATGCCATCCAGCTATCTCATTCTCTGTCATCCCCTTCTTCTCCTGCCCCCAATCCCTCCCAGTATCAGAGTCTTTTCCAGTGAGTCAACCCTTCGCATGAGGTGGCTAAAGTATTGGAGTTTCAGTTTTAGCATCAGTCCTTCCAAAGAACACCCAGGACTGATCTCCTTCAGAATGGACTGGTTGGATCTCCTTGCAGTCCAAGGGACTCTCAAGAGTCTTCTCCAACACCACAGTTCAAAAGCATCAGTTCTTCGGAGTTCAGCCTTCTTCACAGTCTAACTCTCACATCCATACATGACCACAGGAAAAACCATAGCCTTGACTAGATGAACCTTTGTTGGCCAAGTAATATCTCTGCTTTTGAATATGCTATCTAGGTTGGTCATAACTTTCCTTCCAAGGAGTAAGCGTCTTTTAATTTCATGGCTGCAGTCACCATCTGCAGTGATTTTGGAGCCCAGAAAAAGAAAGTCTGACACTGTTTCCACTGTTTCCCCATCTATTTCCCATGTAGTGATGGGACCAGATGCCATGATCTTCGTTTTCTGAATGTTGAGCTTTAAGCCAACCTTTTCACTCTCCACTTTCACTTTCATCAAGAGGCTTTTTAGTTCCTCTTCACTTTCTGCCATAAGGGTGGTGTCATCTGCATATCTGAGGTATTGATATATCTCCCAGCAATCTTCATTCCAGCTTGTGCTTCTTCCAGGCCAGCATTTCTCATGATGTACTCTGCATATAAGTTAAATAAGCAGGGTGACAATACATAGCCTTGACGTACTCCTTTTCCTATTTGGAAGCAGTGTGTTGTTTCATGTCTAGTTCTAACTATTGCTTCCTGACCCACATACAGTTTTCTCAAGAGGCAGGTCAGGTGGTCTGGTATTCCCATTTCTTTCAGAATTTTCCACAGTTTATTGTGATCCACACAGTCAAAGGCTTTGGCATAGTCAATAAAGCAGAAATAGATGTTTTTCTAGAACTCTCTTGCTTTTTCCATGATCCAGTGGATGTTGGCAATTTGATCTCTGGTTCCTATGCCTTTTCTAAAACCAGCTTGAACATCAAGAAGTTCATGGTTCATGTATTGCTGAAGCCTGACTTGGAGAATTTTGAGTATTACTTTACTAGCGTGTGAGATGAGTGCAGTTGTGTGGTAGTTTGAGCATTCTTTGGCATTGCCTTTCTTTGGGATTGGAATGAAAACTGACCTTTTCCAGTCCTGTGGCCACTGCTGAGTTTTCCAAATTTGCTAGCATTTTGAGTGCAGCACTTTCACAGCATCATCTTTCAGGATTTGGAATAGCTCAACTGGAATTCCATGACCTCCACTAGCTTTGTTTGTAGTGATGCTTTCTAAGGCCCACTTGACTTCACATTCCAGGATGTCTGGTCCTAGGTGAGTGATCACACCTTTGTGATTATCTGGGTCGTCAAGATCTTTTTTGTACAGTTCTGTGTATTCTTGCCACCTCTTCTTAATATCTTCTGCTTCTGTTAGGTCCATACCATTTTTGTCCTTTATTGAGCCCATTTTTGCATGAAATGTTGCCTTGGTATCTTTAATTTTCTTGAAGAGATCCCTAGTTTTTCCCATTCTGTTCTTTCCCTCTATTTCTTTGCATTGATTGCTGAGGAAGGCTTTCTTACCTCTTCTTGCTATTCTTTGGAACTCTGCTTTCAGATGCTTATATCTTTCCTTTTCTCCTTTGCTTTGCGCTTCTCTTCTTTTCACAGCTATTTGTAAGGCCTCCTCAGACAGCCATTTTTCTTTTTTGTCTTTCTTTTCCATGGGGATGTTCTTGATACCTATCTCCTGTACAATGTCATGAACCTCTGTCCATAGTTTATCAGGCACTCTGTCTATCAGATCTAGTCCCTTAAATCTACTTCTCACTTCTACTGTATAATCATAAGGGATTTGATTTAGGTCATACCTGAATGGTCTTGTGGTTTTGCCTACTTTCTTCAATTTCAGTCTGATTTTGGCAATAAGGAGCTCATGATCTGAGCCACAGTCTGCTCCAGGTCTTGTTTTTGTTGACTGTATAGAGCTTCTCCATCTTTGGCTGCAAAGAATATAATCAATCTGATTTCAGTGTTGACCATCTGGTGATGTCCATGTGTAGAATCTTCTCTTGTGTTGTTGGAAGAGGGTATTTGCTACGACCAATGTGTTCTCTTGGCAAAATATTATTATCCTTTGCCCTGCTTCATTCTGTACTCCAAGGCCAAATTTGCCTGTTACTCCAGGTGTTTCTTGACTTCCTACTTTTGCATTCCAGTCCCCTATAATGAAAAGGACATCTTTTTTGGGTGTTCTAAAAGGTCTTGTAGGTCTTCATAGAACTGTTCAACTTTAGCTTCTTCAGTATTACTGGTTGACTTAGCCCTCAAGAAATCTACTCTTCAGGAGGAGGCAGACTAGTAAACAGGTTATTTCAAAACAGCAAAACAAAACTCTTCAGAAGGAAGTCCAAAACTCTACAGAGGTAAATAGAAGTAGCACATAAGCTAGGCACAGGAAGATCAGGGGCTTCCAAGGAAATCTTGCTGAGCTGAAGGGATAAGATTACCAAAGTAAAAGAGCCCAAGAAGATATTAATATTTATATGTGAATTTTCACTTGAGTAACCTAAACTTGGAGGATTTAATAAATTCTTAACGTCACAGAGTGATTATATGCATATGTGTTAACTGCTAATAAATTTATATGCTTATACAATAGCTAAAGTATGTGTTTGCCTGGTATTAACATGAATCCTTTAACAGTCTTTAACCTTTAATTGAGGCTGTTTTATATGTTACTTTTACATCTACTCAATTTTTGAGTGGAAAAATACTTTAACATCCTTCTGATAATGTGCTATTATCTCTTATATTGCATTAATCAGGGTTCTCTGGAGAAATAGAATCAATAGGTGATATGTGTGGAAATTTATTATAGGAATTTGCTCACTCACTAATGGAGAATGATAAGTTCCACAATTTGCCCTCTGCAAGCTGGAGAACCAGGTAAATTGATAATGTAATTTAGTATGTGTCAGAAAGCCTAGGAACCAGGGGAGACAATGGTGTAACTCACAATCTGGGGCCAAGGCCTGAAAACCAGGACTCCAATGTCCAAGGGCAGGAAAAGATGGCTCAGTTCAAGTAGATGGAGGGGGGAAATTTTTCCTTTCTTTGCTTTTTTGCTCTACCTGGCCCTTCAACAGATTACCTGATAGCTGCTCGCATTGTTGAGGAAGATCTCTTTACTCAGTCTACTGAATCAAATGCTGAATCTCTTTTAAAAAAAAAAAAACAACAACAAAAAACCTCAAAGACACACCCAGAATTTTTTTTTTTTTTTTTTTGTACCAACTATATAGGCATCGCTTAGCCTGGTTAAACTGACAAATTAGCTATCACAACTATCTTTTTCCTTTCTGTATTCTATGAGAACTGGGAAAAATAAAGATTAGACCAGTGCATTATTCTATAAAATGAAAGAGTAGAACAGCACTCTTCCCAGTGAGGCATATATATACACAAGAGCTGTGTTTAAGATTCTTAGGAATAAATTAAAACACACATACATTTAGGAGTAAATACTGAAAACAGCCAAATGCTTCATTTTAAAGCAGAAATCTCACGCTGTCTTCCCAAACAACTCTGCTGCTTTTCTGAATCCTTTCAGAGAACATCAACAGCTTCCTACTGGTCCTTCTGATCCAGCCATGTCCATACTCAGAATAGCATTAGAGTCACTGAGAATCATAGCTATGACTTCACAGCAGGGTGTGCATGCATACATATGCATATGTGTGCACACACATATATACCACTGTTTTGTTTCTCAACTCTTCATGGCATGAAACATTAAATCTGTGCTTTGGGCTGCAAACCTGTGTGATCTGCCCCCTACTTCCTCCTCCAAACTCATCTCAGATTAATTCGTTTCCTGAAGTGTCAAGCTTTTATCAGCCTCAGGCTTGTAAACATATTGGTTTGTTGTTTTTTTCTTTCTTTCTCTCTTTTTTTAGCTGCTAATATAGCTGACTCTTATTCATTCTTGAAGTGTCAGCTTACATGCTAAGAGAGACCTTCATAATTGCCTTGGCCTAAATTAATTTTGCCCTCTTACTCTATTCCAAATAATACAGCTTCCTTTTAGAACTTTATATGTATATTGTCTATTTCTTGGTGATCTATAATCTTAAATACGTGTGTATTGTATAAGTCAGATATGCACATGACACCACTCTTATGGCAGAAAGTGAAGAGGGGCTAAAAAGCCTCTTGATGAAAGTGAAAGTGGAGAGTGAAAAGGTTGGCTTAAAGCTCAACATTCAGAAAACGAAGATCATGGCATCTGGTCCCATCACTACATGGGAAATATATGGGGAAACAGTGGAAACAGTGTCAGACTTTGTTTTTCTGGGCTCCAAAATCACTGCAGATGGTGACTGCAGCCATGAAATTAAAAGACGCTTGCTCCTTGGAAGGAAAGTGATGACCAACCTAGATAGCATATTCAAAAGCAGAGACATTACTTTACCAACAAAGGTTCGCCTAGTCAAGGCTATGGTCTTTCCTGTGGTCATGTATGGATGTGAGAGCTGGACTGTGAAGAAGGCTGAGCGCCGAAGAATTGAGGCTTTTGAACTGTGGTGTTGGAGAAGACTCTTGAGAGTCCCTTGGACTGCAAGAAGATCCAACCAGTCCATTCTGAAGGAGATCAATCCTGGAATTTCTTTAGAAGGAATGATGCTAAAGCTGAAACTCCAGTATTTTGGCCACCTCATGTGAAGAGTTGACTCATTGGAGAAGACTCTGATGCTGGGAGGGATTGACGGCAGGAGGAGAAGGGGACGACAGAGGATGAGATGGCTGGATGGCATCACTGACTCGATGGATGCGAGTCTGAGTGACCTCCGGGAGCTGGTGATGGACAGGGAGGCCTGGCGTGCTGCGGTTCATGGGGTCGCAAAGAGTCGGACACGACTGAGCGACTGATCTGATCTGATTGTATAAGTTTCTTGAGGGCAAGAAGTATGTTTGTTTGGGGAATCAACATTCAGGATTCAGGTCGTAATTTGTGATATCAAGTGCAA
The DNA here is from genome assembly GCA_935064755.1 of Tragelaphus eurycerus. NCBI lineage: Eukaryota > Metazoa > Chordata > Mammalia > Artiodactyla > Bovidae > Tragelaphus > Tragelaphus eurycerus. The sequence goes on from CAKXYN010000043.1 coordinate 13,867,670, forward strand.
AATGAAAGTGTAGTCCCTTATTCAAAACGTATTAAGGATCTCAAGCATTCAACACTGAAATAAGCATGGCATCCCTTGAGGACAGAACCCTGTGTGATGGGTCAGATCACAAAGAACATGAAGCCGACCCTGTTGTCACTTTACATCCAGGGTCTACCACAATACCTGGTAAAGAAGAACTCAGTAAACACTTCACGTAACAAATCAGTTACTTGTGCATGCAAATATAGGGAAACATCTTCACAGTAGTATGTGAATAAATTATTCGGGATCTTCCAAAGGAACGCATTTTGAGGAGAAAAGTGAACAGAACACAAAGCACAGTGAACCAAAGAGAAAAGGGAATGAAAAGCAGGAAGCCAGAGGCACAAAAATTCATCTTCAAAGTTCTCCTTGACATCATTTTTCCTCCATTAAAAAAACTGAAAAAGATTCTCAGAAAGTAAAATAGGAATTTGACTTTTTAGGTAATACAAAAATAACATTTTGAATACATAGGAAGGATTATTTCCCATCTATAATTTCATTTTACCTTTCTCCACAACTGTCAGAGATTTTTTTTTTCTTTCCTTACCTGTGTTCAAATCTATAGTTCAGAGAGGTAAGACATTTTACCTAATTTCACAAAGTAGATTATTTTGAGAGCTGGAATAAATTTCAATACGCTGGACAATATTGCCATTTTGGTCTCACAATTTGGGTACCTTCCTTGAAATTCTCTAGATCCTACTTTTGACTATAAGACCAGTTGGGGCTGGCAGTGCCATCAGGGTAGAACAGCATGAACCTGGGTCCACTTGATCCCAAGGTTTTTCCTCTGACTTTCTATATCCACCTTTAAGCATAGGATCAACCAGTTTTAAAACGTCAAAAAATGAAAAAGAGGTTCAATATAATGCCCAAGCCTTTTGATCCAGCAATCCTGTTCCTTGCTACGTAGCTGAAGGAAACGACTCCACAGTGGAAAATGAGTCCAGATTTCTTAGTCATTGTAATATTTTCTATAAATGTGAGAGAACATTTTTTAATATAAATTTATTTAAATTGGAGGCTAATTACTTTAAAATATTGTATTGGTTTTGCCATACATCAACATGAATTCGCCACAGGTGTACACGTGTTCCCCATCCTGAGCCCCCCTCCCTCCTCCCTCACCATACCATCCCTCTGGGTCATCCCAGTGCACCAGCCCAAGCTTCCTGTATCCTGCATCAAACCTGGACTGGTGATTCATTTCTTATATGATATTATACATGTTTCAATGACATTCTCCCAAATCATCCCACCTTCTTCCTCTCCCACAGAGTCTAAAAGACTGTTCTATACATCTGTGTCTCTTTTGCTGTCTTGCTTACACGAGAGAAATGCAAATCATAAACCACAGTGAGGTACCATTTCACGCCAGTCAGAATGGCTGCAATCCAAAAGTCTATAAGCAATAAATGCTGGAGAAGGTGTGGAGAAAAGGGAACCCTCTTACACTATTGGTGGGAATGCAAACTAGTACAGCCACTATGGAGAACAGTGTGGAGATTCCTTAAAAAACTGGAAATAGAACTGCCTTGCTGCTGCTGCTGCTACTGCTAAGTCGCTTCAGTCGTGTCTGACTCTGTTCGACCCCATAGAAGGCAGCCCACCAGGCTCCGCCGTCCCTGGGATTCTCCAGGCAAGAACACTGGAGTGGGTTGCCATTGCCTTCTCCATTGTGTGAAAGTGAAAAGTGAAAGTGAAGTCGCTCAGTTGCGTCCGACTCTTAGCGACCCCATGGACTGCAGCCTACCAGGCTCCTCCATCCATGGGATTTTCTAGGCAAGAGTACTGGAGTGGCTTGCCATTGCCTTCTCCATCCCAGCAATCCCACTGCTGGGCATACACACTAAGAAAACCAGAACTGAAAAGACATGTGTACCCCAATGTTCATCACAGCACTGTTTATGATAGCCAGGACATAGAAGCAACCTAGATGCCCATCAGCAGATGAATGGATAAGAAAGCTGGGGTACATATACACAATGGAGTATTGCTCAGCCATTAAAAAGAATACATTTGAATCAGTTCTAATGAGGTGGATGAAACTGGAGCCTATTATACAGAGTGAAGTAAGCCAGAAAGAAAAACACCAATACAGTATGCTGCTGCTGCTGATAAGTCGCTTCAGTCGTGTCCAACTCTGGGTGACCCCATAGATGGCAGCCCACCAGGTTCCTCCGTCCCTGGGATTCTCCAGGCAAGAATACTGGAGGGTTTGCCATTTCCTTCTCTAATGCATGAAAGTGAAAAGTGAGAGTGAAGTTGCTCAGTCATGTCCGACTCTTAGCGACCCCATGGACTGCAGCCTACCAGGTTCCTCCGTCCATGGGATTTTCCAGGCAAGAGTACTGGAGTGGGGTGCCATTGCCTTCTCCGACCAATACAGTAAACTAACGCATATATATGGAATTTAGAAAAATGGTAATGAGAGAACATGTTTTATCTGTCTCATTGTCTGACACTGATTTGGTGAGAAGTTCAGGCAAATGGAAAATACAGAAAGGAAATGAATAAATTCTAAATCAGTAAGTGCTAAAAGATAGTACTTCCCAAAGCGTGGTCTAAAGACCCTATATTTCAGAAACACCTGCTTATTCAGCATTCAGATTCCCAGGTCCCATCTCATGGTCCATAGGTGGCCCTTGGACTTGATCAAGCCCCCTGTGTTGTGTAGGACTCTCTCTCTCAGTGGGCTGAATTCTGACTGCAGTGGTGCCCCTGGTCTTTAGCAACCAGCAGTGGCAGGCATGGCGTCCAGGATTCCTTTCACTTTGCGCGTGCCTTGCCATAGGCACCCAGGTGGTCGTCATACTTCCTCAGTAGGCTCTAGGCCATGTGTCTATCAGGTTCCTGAAGATAACACCACCTATCTTCTCAGCAGAGTCAACTGGCTCTTCTGATTAACATTCTCTCTTCCTTCTAATTTATTCTGTGGGGAGCTGCTCTCCCAATTTGGTCTTATGCTTTGTCAAATGAGGGAGTGGCAGATATTTCTTGCTCAATTAGGACCACTTTTCTCGTTCTCCTGCAGACTCTTGCCTATCTGCCTCACTGGTATCAGTATGCAGAAAGTAGCATTATAGTTAACACTGAATGAGGGCGTGAATGAAAGTGAAAATCGCTCAGTCATGTCCAACTCTTTGGGACCCCATGGACTATAGAGTCCTTGGAATTCTCCAGCCCAGAATACTGGAGTGGGTAGCCTTTCCCTTCTCCAGGGGATCTTTGCAACCCAGGGATCACACCCAGGTCTCCTGCGTTGCAGGAGGATTCTTTACCATCTGAGCCACAAGAGAAGCCTGAGAATACTGGAGTGGGCAGCCTATCCCTTCTCCAGCGGATCTTCCTTACCCAGGAATTGAACCATGGTCTCTGGTTTGATTGCATTGCAGGTAAATTCTTTACCAACTGAGCTATCAGAACACAATCTATATAAGAATCCAGTAAAATCAGAGTTCAACTGGAGACACAATTGGAAGAATTTTCTCTACAGTTATACTGTAAAGTTCCAAATAATATGCTTAATGTGATCAAAAAACTAATTATGATTCACAGGCACTGTATACTCTGGGTAAGACTTGCACTTGTGCTCACCATCAATGAGGCACAGAAGCAATTTTTGAGAATCTCTAGGTCAGTATTCACAGGAGAAGGCAATGACACCCCACTCCAGTACTCTTGCCTGGAAAATCCCATGGACAGAGGAGCCTGGTAGGTTGCAGTCCGTGGGGTCGCTAAGAGTTGGACACGACTGAACGACCTCACTTTCAGTTTTCACTTTCATGCATTGGAGAAGGAAATGGCAACCCACTCCAGTGTTCTTGTCTGGAGAATCCCAGGGATGGGGGAGCCTGGTGGGCTGCCGTCTATGGGGTCGCACAGAGTCGGACATGACTGAAGCGACCTAGCAGCAGCAGCAGGCCAGTATTCACAGGCAGCACAACGAGTAATGAATGTGGTAGATGATGCAGCACAGTGAATGATGGTATAACCAACAAATAAGAGGAATTAGGGGGATTTTGCTGGTAGTCCCAGGTGGTGCTGGGGGTAAAGAATCAGTCTGCCAGTGTATGAGGCTTGAGATGTGCAGGTTCGATCCCTGGGTTGGGAAGATCCCCTAGAGGTGGAAATGGCAACCCACTCCAGTATTATTGCCTGGAGAATCCCCATGGACAGAAGAGCCTGGCAGGCTATGGCCCATAGGGTCACAAAGAGTTGGACACAACTGAGTGACTTCACGCACACGCATCCTGGTGGTTCAGTGCCTAAGACTCCAGGTTCCCAATGCAGGGGGCCTGAGTTCAGTCCCTGGACAGGGAACTAGATCCCACATGCTGCAACTAAGTGTCCACAAGCCACGACTAAAGACTCTGCAACTGAAAGATCCTGCACGTCGCAACTAAGACATGGTGCAGACAATTTTTTTTTTTTTTAAGGAATTAGGGAACTGAAATGCAAATTAAATCTATATTATTTTAAGAACATAAGTCCTGAAAAGCCATGACATTTTGAGTAATTACAGCGTTGCTACCATTTTCTTATGGTAAGAGATGAAATTAGCCAGAGATGACACATTTGACAATAAAAAACAGAAAGACTGGACCCGAATAGGAAGGGATGCTGGAACTGTGAAGAATCTTCAAATGCACTCAATGGACAATAAAAAATATATATGAGTACTTCTTGTCTACACATTCACATTCACTTTTCATTGACAAATCACAGTATTCCACATGGCCCTATGAATTTTGTATTATATTTTTAAATCATACTGTTTATATTAACAGAACTAGGCCTTATAAAAATATTTGTCCAATAGGTATAATACCTGTCCAATAGGTATAAACCCAGCCCTTTAGATAAGCAGCCAAACTCCTTACAGTCTATAAAGTCACCAACACAGCAGAGAAAGTAACAGACATTTGACTTTTGAATGCCTGGGGAAACATGTGTTCTCCAGTGTGAAAGGAGAAAATCAAGCACAATATTTATTGAACAATAAAAGGAAGCTTTTTGTGAGGGAAACTGAATTACCTTTAACCAGCAAACTGTGTTTAATATCACAGAAGATAAATCTTCAGCTTAAAAATAAGAGACAGGCTATCTAGAGGCACCCAACTGTGTGGATAATTACAACAGAGAGTTATGGTTATTAACTGGGTAGTTTGGACCAATGCTCCATAGCGTCAAAGTTAAAAGGAGGAGCAGTTGCTGTGTGGAGGTTTGTTCCCTGGGTCAAGAGGTGTTGATGATTAGGCCCCACTAGTTTTGAGAAGCATTTCAAAAGCCATTACGCAGTGACTTGGCATTAAATGTATTCTCCCACAGCCAGCATGTGGTCATGCACGAAGTCATCCAACACCTTCGAGCCTCACTTGGCTTATTTGCCAAATGGAGAGAATGAAGCTCGCAGAGTCGAATCACTGCACAGAGCCTTCAGCTGGAACCTAGTGGGCACTAACAGCCTTTATATCTAGCCTTTCAATATAACCAGAGTCCAAACTGTTTAATGTCCTCTCTAACTTCTGTTTAAACCTCAAGACTATATTTTTTAAGTCCTCTGAAAAATCTGGTTTTAGGCACGATTAGGTGGCAAAATGTTTCATCGCAGCTATTGTTTTAGATTCTTCCTCCACCCTACAATTTCAGAGGCATCAAGAGACTTATATAATGTCTGCCTAGGAAAAAAAAAAAAAGGTTTACAATGTATCCCTTATGAAAGTTTTGGAGTCTATTCCAATGATTTTTATTACTGTGTGCTGGATTTAGCCTGGATATCTTTCAGAGACTACCAAGTTATCTGTAGCCCTCACCATCTAAGTTCCTATGGGACAGGAAATGGAATAATACTTCGATCCACTCAACACCTACCCCTTTCCACCATGAAAAGCGAGCTATTTTCAGGCTCAGGAAACTTAGGCCTATTGTTCAGGTTTCAGAACTCCTCCCCTGACACTTCTACTCTTTTCAAAAGAAGATTTTGTGAAATGATTGACAAGATTCAAAGCTTTGCTTGCCCTCTAAGGTAGAAGATAGAGAAACAGGAAGAACGAGTGACTTAACTTTGCTTGTCTTTCTGAAATAGCAAGAATAAGCACAAGTAAATACTTCCCTTAAAGAACTGAAAGCCCAGCATGTAATCTGCAACTTTGTCTTCCTCACCTCAACACTCATTCAAACACTACATCCTACAGATTCCACTCCCCTAGTAAGTCCCAACTCCTCCCACTCCTGCCCAGCCTCCCCAGCCATATCCAAGGTCAAGCAGCCACCAAACCTGACCTGGGCGATTTCCACAGCCTGGTAAATGGTCTCCTACCCCACTGTTAATCTGATCAGATTGCATCTCCAAAGAACACTGAAAATGATTTCTCCAGGATGTTAGTTAATGTGTATATGTTGACAGCCCTGTTTAAAAAATTGTTGCTTCTTGTACTTCAGATGAAATGCAAACCCCTTACCATGGCCTTTCTTGATCAGATACTATTCCATTCAGCGTTCCCTCTTGTTACTCAAGTTCTTTAACCAAATAGAAATGCTTCCATTCTTTCAGTTACAGTAGACGCTTTCTCCTCTCAGCCTCTGTCAGAGTTGTTCTGCAGGCCACGTCATACTCTCTATCTAGATAATTTCTCCCTGGTTCTTCAGTCATCAGCTCCCCTATCACTTTGTCTGAAAGAACGTTTGGGACTATGCACCGAGGTGTGTGTTGTGTCAGTTCTTCTGTAATGTCAAATATTCTCGTCACCTTTTATCATTACTTGTTTAACATCAATCTCTTCATTAGCTTATAAATGTTATGAAAAACAGTACCATTCAGTCTTGTATGTCTACTTTAGTTCTTAACATTGTGAGTATTACAGAAATATCCATTTAATGAATACATAAAGGAACAAGTAGTAGAATTCTTGATATCCTAATTATGGCCTTGGAGGTGTTAATAACCAGTAGTTAACTTGAAGTCTGTTGTGATTTGTCCATTTATTTTAATAGTGTTTCAGTTTCCAAATTAAACTGCTGCTGCTGCTGCTAAGTCACTTCAGTCGTGTCCAACTCTGTGCGACCCCATAGATGGCAGCCTACCAGGCTCCCCCATCCCTGGGATTCTCTAGACAAGAACACTGGAGTGGGTTGCCATTTCCTTCTCCAAAGCATGAAGGTGAAAAGTGAAAGTGAAGTCATTCAGTCGTGTACCACTCTTAGTGACCCCATGGACTGCAGCCCACCAGGCTCCTCCATCCATGGGATTTTCCAGGCAAGAGTACTGGAATGGGGTGCCATTGCCTTCTCTGTCCGAATTAAATTACTAAAGCCGAAAAAAGTCATTAGAGTTTTCGGTCAAGAAGACACAAAAGACAAATATTCTGTACTCTTTTTAAATATCTTTTTTTGAGTTATTTTTTGAATTAAGTAGACATATCAGACTTGAACAGCCCTGTTATATGGACAACTGTGTCAAAGAATAGGCTACAAAAATGGAAACATACAAGGAGCCCAGTTGTATGGAGATGAAGCCTTTGCCAAATAGTGAGACAAATCTGGAATGAGTTTGATATAAGCTACCTGAGAAACCAAAAATTGAAAAAGTGACTTAAATTGTCAGGAGTCAACACAATTCAAAAGGCTATACTCCTGTGGAAGTTATTCAATGGTTGAAAATAAAGCAAGATTTAGTATAATTTGTAACATTATCAATAAATGTAAAGGACATATTTTATCAATGTCATTATCCAGCATGATTCTGTGAGACTTTCAATAAGAATTGACTCACTGAGTGAGTGAGAAACTAAAGTTAATGGAAATTTTGTAATGAAATCCATAAATTATAATATAGCGAGCACTAAAAAAAACAGTGCTTCCCAGAATTTCATCTGCAGACCTCTTATTTCAGAAGCACCTGCTTGTTAAATATGCAGATTTATGGGTCCTAATCCACAACTACTGAAATAGAATCTGTGAAGACAAAAAAAAATGTTTTTCTTAATGTGAAACTCATTTTTCTTAATTATTATGGAAAAAATATTTGAAAAAACTATTTTAGAATAGTATGAACAAAATACTATAAAAACTAACTAAAGACTTGATCCTGGTCTTCACAGATATATGAATAGAATTGATAACATTCCCTTTTGAATCTTATCTGGTACAAACCTACAGTGAAACATTCTGAAATATGGAAACAAAGGCATGAGTTTTAAGGACTTTGGGATGGATATGTACACACTGCTATATTAAAAATGGGTAACCTACTGTGTAGCACAGGGAACTCTGTGCAGTGTTATATGGAAGCCTGAATGGGAGGGGAGTTTGGGGAAGAATGGATACATGTATAGGTGTGGGTGAACCCTTTGCTGTCCACCTAAAACTATCACGACATTGTCCACTGACTAGAGTTACTAGCGTTAGTTGTTCAGTTATGTCCGACTCTTTGTGACCCATCAGGCTTTCTGTCCATGGAATTCTCCAGGCAAGAAGAGTGAAATGGGTAGCCATTCTCTTGTCCAGGGGATCTTCCCAACCAGGGCTCAAACCCAGGTTGCCTGCATTGCGGGCTAATTCCTTACCATCTGAGCTACCAGTCCAGTCAGATCAGTCACTCAGTCATGTCTGACTCTTTGTGACCCCATGGACTGCAACACACCAGACCTCCCTGTCCATCACCAACTCCTGGAGCTTACTCAAACTCATGTTCATTGAGTCAGTCATGCCATCCAACCATCTCATACTCTGTCGTCCCCTTCTCCTCTCACCTTCAATCTTTCCCAGCATCAGGGTCTTTTCAGATGACTCAGTTCTTCACATCAGGTGGCCAAAGTATTGGAGTTTCAGCTTCGGCATCAGTCCTTCCAATGAATATTCAGGACTGACCTCCTTTAGGATGGACTGGTTAGATCTCCTTGCAATCCAATGGACTCTCAAGAGTCTTCTCCAACATCACAGTTCAAAAGCATCAACTCTTAGGTGCTCAGCTTTCCTTATACTCCAACTCTCACATCCATACATGACCACTGGAAAAATCATAGCTTTCACTAGACAGACCTTTGTTGGCAAAGTAATGTCTCTGTTTTTTAATATGCTGTCTAGGTTGGTCATAGTTTTTCTTCCAAGGAGTAAGCATCTTAATTTCATGGCTGCAGTCACCATCTGCAGTGATTTTGGAGCCCAAAATATAAAGTCTGTCACTGTTTCCATTGTTTCCCCATCTATTTCCCATGAAGTGATGGGACCAGATGCCATGATCTTAGTTTTCTGAATGTTGAGTTTTAAGCCAACTTTTTCACTCTCCTCTTTTACTTTCATCAAGAGGCTCTTTAGTTCTTCTTTGCTTTCTGCCATAAGGGTGGTGTCTTCTGCATATCCGAGGTTATTGATATTTCTCCTGGTGTCTTGATTCCAGCTTGTGTTTCTTCCAGTCCAGCGTTTCTCATGATGTACTCTGCATATAAGTTAAATAAACAGTATGACAATATACAGCCTTGACATACTCCTTTCCTGATTTGGAACCAGTCTGCTGTTCCATGTCCAGTTCTAACTGTTGCTTCTTGACCTGCATACAGGTTTCTCAGGAGGCAGGTCAGGTGGCCTGGTATTCCTATCTCTGCAAGAATTTTCCATAGTTTGTTGTGATCCACACAGTCAAAGACTTTGGTATAGTCAATAAAGCAGAAGTAGATGTTTTTCTGGAACTTTCTTGCTTTCTTGATGATCCAACAGATGTTGGCAGTTTGATCTCTGGTTCCTCTGCCTTTTCTAAATCCAGCTTGAACGTCTGGAAGTTCAAGCTTCATGTACTGTTGAAGCCTGGCTTGGAGAATTTTGAGCATTACTTTGCTAACATGTGAGATGAGCATCTGAGCCACCAGGGAATCCTAATTGGCTGTACGCCAGTACAAAATAAGTTTCTAAAAAGGCATAAAGTTTAATCAACTCTAAATCACTTATGTTTAAGTGTGACGTTAGAGTTTTTACATCACTTCTGAGCTTCAGAAGCCACAAGCACAAAATAAGGGAAATAAATTCACCTCACTTTTCATAAGATAATGTATCTATAGAATAAATGTACAGATAGTAATTGAATCGAAGAATCTATCCAAGGCTCTGAGGTCAAGGAGATCTATGCTTGAGTACTAGATCTCATTTAATAGGTATGCTACTTCAACATATTTCATTCTATTTAGTTATAAAATTAGATCCAATGTTATCTAAATTATAAGCCTATCTGATTAATTACATGAAATGACATTAGTACAGTTACTTGGTGAATGTTAGGTATTATCTCTCTGAAAATGGAAGGAATGCCTTTATCCTCAGCCTTGCACACTTAGGACTCAAGGACAGGAAACCAGAGGCTCAGATTTAGCTGACACTAAGGATACTAGGCTTTCTAATTACATCATATTGAGCATTCATTCTAAGGCTTTATTCTCAAATATTTACATCTTAAAAGAAGAAAATGATATCTATTTTTCTCTGATGCCATGAATATTTTCAAATGCTTTTTCACAGTGCTTTGCCCTCTGAAAAGCCTTCATCATCCTTTTCTTTAGAACAAAGTATGCATTTTTTTAAAAAACACCTTTTTTAAAGGTTTTCTTAAGCTGAACTGCTTTACCCTTGTCTATCTAGATGTAAGTTGTATTTTAATTTGTAAATTAGATGATATCTAATTTACAAATCAGGGATGTAGCACTTGTGGGCAAATCCTTCAAAGAGTAATTGTGAACCCTAATTGGTCAAAGTCAAAGCAGCATAGGATGTAGACATAATACCACCTAGTTATGCTGATCTTCTTTTGAGAAAAACCTCTTAGTTGGCAAATTGTTATACATAGACTGGATAAACAACAAGGTCCTACTGTATGGCTGCTGCTGCTGCTGCGTCGCTTCAGTCGTGTCCGACTCTGTGCGACCCCAGAGACGGCAGCCCACCAGGTTTCCCATCCCTGGGATTCTCCAGGCAAGAACACTGGAGTGGGTTGCCATTTCCTTCTCCAATGCATGAAAGTGAAAAGTGAAAGTGAAGTCACTCAGTCGTGTCCGACTCTAGTGACCCCATGGACTGCAGTCTACCAGGCTCCTCTGTCCATGGGATTTTCTAGGCAAAAGTACTGGAGTAGGGTGCCATTACCTTCTCCACAGGGGGCTATATTCAATCCTGTAATAAATCATAATGGAAAAGAATTTTTCCCTTCAGAATTTTACCTCATATTTCTTTTGTTTTTAATTTTAAATTTGTTTATTTTTAAATTGAGGGATAATTTTTTACAGAATTTTGTTAGTTTCTGCCAAACATCAACATGAATCAACCATCAGCATACATAAAAGCTCTTGGTTTGTCCACTGTTCATGAGAAGCTTGAGTAAAACCTAGATAATAGAGTTAATAAAAGATTCACTGAAGAGGCTCCTCAGTAGGCTACTATCTATGCCCATGATTCTTATATAAACCATACAAGAAAAGGCCCTACCTACTAAAGATGATCCCTGAGGAATTACGAAGAGCAGAAGAACCACGTTATATTTAGAAGGACTCTGTATGTCACCTGATAATTGAGAACGTCCAGAGAAGGGACAAAATTTGCACATGATCAAATAAATCTTTTCAGTAACATACACTTGTGGCTATGGGTTTGTATTCCTTCAATGAATTCACTTTAAAATTATATATTTAGTGTCCATATATCTGTCTCCTTATTAGAGAACTTGCATTCTAGCAGACTTTATTTTAATGTTTTGATAAGTGTTTCAAAGAAAATATACAGGGTGACATCACAGAGAGTAAAAGGAACACAGAAATTAGTATCTCAGAAAGATTGATTGGGAAAAGACTCTTGGAAAAGAGTGTGTTTGAGCTAATACCTAAATTTGAGAAGAGCATAACTATGTAAAGAACTAGGGAAAATAATCTTCCAGGCAGCAGGGCACTCAAGTGAAAGAGATATGAGGCAGGAACACAATGGAGTAGAAGGGAAGAAAATTGCTAGTGAGGTCAGAAAAATATCACAGCTTAAGAAACATAACAAATTCCCATCCATTACTGGCGGGAATGCAAAGTGATACAATCCCCTTGGAAGACAGTTTGGCAGTGTCTTACAAAACTAATTATAATCTTATGATACAATCTAGCAATCACACTCCTCAGTATTACCTCAAGACAGCTAAAATCTTATCTGTACAAAAGCATGCACATGGATATTTATAGCACATTTATTCATAATTGCCAAAACTTGTAAGTGGTCAAGATGCCTTCAGTAGATAAATGAATGAAAAAATAGTGGTGGGTGGAATATTATTCAGCACTGAAAAGAAATGAGCTATCAAACCATGAAAAGATACCAAGGAACTGAAAGCATTTTACAAAATGAAAGAAGTCGACATGAAAAGGCTACATATTGCATAAATACACTAAACAACATTTTGGAAAAGAAAACTATGAACAGCTTAAGAAAGAAGATCAGGAGTTAGGGATGAGGTAGGTATGAATATCGGGGAAGGCAATGGCACCCCACCCCAGTACTCTTGCCTGGAAAATCCCATGGACAGAGGAGCCTGGTAGGCTGCAGTCCATGGGGTCGCTAAGAGTCAGACACGACTGAGCGACTTCACTTTCACTTTTCACTTTCATGCATTGGAGAAGGAAATGGCAACCCACTCCAGCGTTCTTGCCTGGAGAATCCCAGGGACAGAGGAGCCTAGTGGGCTGCCGTCTATGGGGTCGCACAGAGTCGGACACGACTGAAGTGACTTAGGAGCAGTAGCAGGTATGAATATGCAGACTACAGAGGATCTTTAGAGCAGTGAAACTATTCTGTATCATTCTACAATTATGGATAGATGTCATACAACATTAATCAAAACTCATAGATGGAAAAATACCAAGAGTGAACTCTAATGTAATCTGTGGATTTTAGGTGATTATGTGTCAGTGTACGTTCATTGATTATAACAAATGTATCATTCTGGTGGCAGATGTTGACAGTGATGTAATGTGTGTGTGTGTGTGTGTGTGCGCGTGCGTGCGCACATGTGCATGTGCAGTGTGAGTATCAGAGGATATAGAAAAACTCATTTTACTCTCTCAATCTTTTTGTGAGCTGAAAACTAGTCATAAAGTCTATTAAAAGTGAAAAAAAAATTATCAGGTCATCTGGTTGATAGACCTGGTGTTATTATCTCCACTTGGGGTGACGTGAGAGCACAAAATCATACAGCCAAGAGGTGGTACAGCTGAATTAGAGCTAAAGGCCTGTGATTTCTGAGCAACTCCTCTTTCTAAACACACGCACACACAATCTATGCCCAAAAAATTAATAGATAGCCTTAACTATCTAGAGGATGACCCACATTCCCTGTTGAACTATTCAAAATTTCATGAACAGTAGTAGAGTATTAAGGGCTTCCCTGGTGCCTCAGCCTTAAAGAAGAACCTGCCTGCCAATGCAGGAGATTCAGGTTTGATCCTTGGTCAGGAAGATCCCCTGGAGAAGGAAATGCCAACCCACTCCAGTATTCTTGCCTGGGAAATCCCATGGACAGAAGAGTCTGGTGGGCTCCAGCACATGGATCACAAAGAGTTGGAACGACTTAGTGACTAAACAACAATAGAGTGTTCATAGAGTCTAGAAACATGGGAAGCCTGGGAACTAATAACTTTTTAAAAAAGTGGACAAAGCGATTTGGCAGGGACAAACTCCCATCTAACTTTCTTCCTCATCAAATGAAAGGCCTGTATTTCCCATCCTGCTTTGTACTGGGTTCGTCAAAATTTAATTTGGGTTTTTCTGTAAAATGGTGTGGAAAAAAAAACCCAAGTGAACTTTTTGCCCAACCCAATAGCTCAGTGGGACCATGTGATCAATTACTAGTCAGTGGAATGTGAAAGTGAGGTATTTTACTAACACACCCTGATCCTTAAAGTCTTTTCTGTGACTCTCAAATTCACTAGCCATTGTGCGCAATCAACATTTAATCCAGTGGAGGATGCTGAACCCTGATAGATTAGGAAAGCTACTATACTGAAGATACCTGGGCCTGCAAGACATTGTAGGAAGACTACTCACCCAACCCCGCAGAGAATGGGACCTGAATGAGTATTGAGCCTCAACTGGTTAAACAACAGAGATCTGGAGTTTTCTCACAATAGTTGACCCACCATACAGGGATTATGATATACCATATGTGTTGCTGCCTTCAAATTCAAAGATATTAATATTGATCCTGAACTGGATGGTTAACCATCCATTTTGTTTTCCACTTGAGTCTTCAGAATACCTTTAAAGTGGCAAAGGAGTTTCTTTACATGGATCATGGTTCAGTACTCACTACTGTGCTTTCACATAAATGCTCAATACATAAAGTGGTACAAAATGGAATTTGTTGAATTAAATATCCGAGAAATTTGCACAAGCAAATGGACCATTTGGAAAAGAAAAACACAGACTTGGTATCTAGTGTGAACATGCTCTATGTGACTTCAGATCAATTGGAAATTTCACTGGGTAGGGTTGGACTAATATATCTATGAAGGCACTGCTAGTTCTATAACAAACATATGATGAGAATCAAAGGCTGCTTTGTTCCACTGAAAACTTTCATCTGAAGTTTGTCAGTTGCTTCTAAAAATATTTTTCATTAGAATTTTAAAGCACTGAGCACCTGTTATTCCCATCCTGTGTATGAGCCAATCATATGCAACAGATATCATTTTGCCTTTCCAGGTCACGATTAATTCATTATTATGGTGAACACAGAAGGCTCTGACTTTCTTTCACTAGCTTCTCCTGAGATTTATAATGGAAGGTATTTTTTAGAATAAATTCCTTAACATCTGCCTAAATTTAGTATATACAATCATTAGCTGTCATTACAGTTAATCAACATCTAATCCTTATTAAAATAACATATTAATGAGATAAAATAAGAGTAAAAACCCAGTAATGTTTAATGTTCACTTCCTTTGAATAATCTTTAAGCAGCAGAAAATTTTCAGCCTCTTGAAACATGGCTCTAAAAGAATGTGGCCAGCCTGTTAATTTTAAGACCCATCTTGAGCTTTTCATTAGTAGCCACTGATAACTCAGATGGTAAAGAATCTACCTGCAGTGAGGGAGACCTGAGTTCGATCCCTGGGTTGGGAAGATCCCCTGGAGAAGGAAATGGCAATCCACTCCCATATTCTTGCCTGGAGAACTCCATGGATAGAGGGGACTGGTGAGCTACAGTCCGTGGGCTCACAGAGAGCTGGACATGACTGAGCTAACACTGTCACCTTCCACAATAAATGGGCACACTGAGTCCCAACACAGCACAATTACATAGTATTTACCCAAATGCTGATGTGTAGAATGAATCTGTCTGTCCTAGGTCAAGCCAATCAGTATCTTACAAACAATGATATTTAATTATTCCAGCCTTTAAAAGCAGTATTTTTACATTATTCTTGATGGCTCTTATATGTGTAAATTAGCTAATCATTTCTGTTTCGTTACAATTTTAAAGGGTGAAATTTACATCAGTACCTAGGATCTGTTTCTGAAACTTAATGATTTTTTTTAATATTATGAATAGAAACTACCAATATCTAAACAATTTCAGCAGTTTTCAGAAAACACAGAAATAATCTGAACTATGTTTATAACACTAATTTAAATTTTCTCTCATCAATGTTCCAGTTATAATGACCAAATAACATAAAAACACGTAGAAGTAATTACTCTCTGCATCAAGTTTCTTCCCAAATTATATAACGTCTTTGGTTCAAGACAGGTAGATACAGTGGACATGACAAATAGATTCAAGGGATTAGATCTGATAGAGTGCCCGAAGAATTATGGATGGAGGTTTGTGACACTGTACAGGAGTCAGTGAAGAAGACCATCCCCAAGAAAAAGAAATGCAAACTGGTTGTCTGAGGAGGCCTTACAGAAAGCTGAGAAAAGAAGAGCAGCTAAAGGCAAAGGAGAGAAGGAAAGATATACCCATTTGAATGCAGAGTTCCAAAGAATAGCATAGAGAGATAAGAAAGCCTCAATGATCAATGCAAAGAAATAGAGGAAAACAACAGAATAGGAAGAACTAGAGATCTCTTCAAGAAAATCAGTGATTCTGAGGGAATATTTCATCCAAAGATGGGCTCAATAAAGGACAGAAATGGTATGGACCTAACAGAAGCAGAAGATATTAAGAAGAGGTGGCAAGAAACAAAGAAGAACTATACAAAAAAGCTCTAAATGACCCAGATAACCATGATGGTGTGATCACTCACCTAGAGCCAGACATCCTGGAATGTGAAGTCAAGTGGGCCTTAGGAATCATCACTACAAACAAAGCTAGTGGAGGTGATGGAATTCCAGTTGAGTTATTTTAAATATGAAAAGATGATGTTATGAAAGTGCTGTACTCAATATGCCAGCAAATTTGGAAAACTCAGTAGTGGCCACAGGACTGGAAAAGATCAGTTTTTATTCCAATCTCAAAGAAAGGCAATACCAAAGAATGTTCATACTACCACACAATTGCACTCATCTCACACACTAGCAAAGTAATGCTCAAAATTCTCCAAGCAAGGCTTTAACAGTATTTAAACCATGAAATTCCAGATGTTCAAGCTGGGTTTAGAAAAGGCAGAGAAACCAGAAATCAAATTGCCAACACAAATTGGATCATCAAAAAAAAAAAAAAAAAAGAGAGAGAGTTCCAGAAAATCATCTACTTCTGCTTTATTGACTACACCAAAGCCTTTGACCGTGTGGATCACAACAGATGTGGCAAATTCTTAAAGAGAGGGGAATACCTGACCACCTTACCTGCCTCCTGAGAAACACGTATGCAAGTCAAGAAGCAACAGTTAGAACTGGACATGAAACAGCAGACTGATTCCAAAGGTGTATGTCAAGGTTGTATATTGTCACCCTGCTTATTTGACTTATATGCACAGTATATAATGTGAAATGCTGGGCTGGATGAAGCACAAGCTGGAATCAAAATTGCCAGGAGAAATATCAATAACCTCAGATTCACAGATGACACCACCCTTATGGCAGAAAGTTAAGAACAACTAAAGAGCCTTTTGATGAAAGTGAATGAGGAGAGTGAAAAAGTTGGCTTAAAAGTCAACATTCCGAAAACTAAGATCATGGCATCCAGTCCCATCACATCATGGCGAATAGATGGAGAAACAATGGAAACAATGAAAGACTTTATTTGGGGGGGCTCCAAAATCACTGGAATGGTGACTGCAGCTATGAAGTTAAAAGACACTTGCTCTTGGAAGAAAAGCTATGACCAATTTAGACAACATACTAAAAAGCAGAGACATTACTTTGCCAACTAAAATCCATCTAGTCAAGGCTATGTTTTTTCCAGTAGTCATGTATGGATGTGAGAGTTGGACTATAAAGAAAGCTGAGTGCCGAAGAACTGATGCTTTTCAACTGTGATGTTGGAGAAGACTGTTGAGAGTCCAGCCAGTCAATCCTAAAAGGGAAATCAGTCCTGAATATTGGAAGGACTGATGCTGAGGCTGAAACTCCAATACTTTAGTGACCTGATGCAAAGAGCTGACTCATTGAAAAAGACCCTGATGCTGGGAAAGATTGGAGGTGGGAGAAGGGAACAATAGGGGATGAGATGGTTGGATGGCATCACCCACTCAACGGAATGAGTTTGAGCAAGCTTCGGGAGTTGGTGATGGACTGGGAAGCCTGGCATGCTGCAGTCTATGGGGTCGCAAAGAGTCGGACAAGACTGAGCAACTGAACTGAGGTCTCTCCCTCATAATCATTTTCTCTGTTTGCCCCTTATCCCAGTTTTCTTTCTTGGGATCTTTCTTCAGGCCTCCCACTGTACAACCTGCATTCTATTTACATCTTCTTTCAAAAACTCTCTCTATATATTTTTACCTGTTTACCCACAAATGCCTGTTCCTCTCACATTTTAAAGGAAGAAACTATTATCATGGTATTTTTCCACTTACAGAAAGGCTAAGAAAAGACTAAACTACAAAGTAGGAAAATAAAGATTATGCTGTACACTTTTGCTGAAAATTATTTTATTTACAAGGGAAAATGGTCTTAACTTTTGACCATATATATAAAGAAGCATTTTACCACCCAGACTTTCACAAATTTTAAACATTCATTGGAGTTTAAAATTTTTATTGCCATAAAATAATTGTCGTAAGCATTTGGCAGAGCATGTTTCTGAAATGAATTTCATATACGCTGATATTGTTATTCAGAGAAGCCTTTTAGAGAGATGGCAGATGGATGGAGAGAGAGAGGGAGAGAGAGAGAAAATAGTTGGATAGAATGTATGGGGCTCAGAATTAAACACATTGGCATTGTTATAAACACAGATTAATATAAAATCACTTAAACAAGCCAAAGTGAAAGTTGCTCAGTCATGTCTAACTCTTTGTGACCCAAAACAGTCCATGGAATTCTCCAGGTCAGAATACTGGAGTGGATAGTCTTTCCCTTCTTCAGGGGATCTGTGCAACCCACGGATTGAACCCAGGTCTCCCACATGCAGGCACATTGTTTAACAGCTGAGCCAGAAGGGAAGCCCAGGAATACTGGAGTGGGTAGCCTATCCCTTCTCCAGTGGATCTTCCCAACCCAGGAATCAAACCAGGGTCTCCTGCATTGCAGGTGGATTCTTTACCGAGCTATGAGGGAAGCCCTAAATATGCTAAGCATCAGTTAAATAAGGAAACTAGAGTAAAATACTCTAATGCCTCTTAAAATGTTAAATTCCCAAATGCCAACCATGAGTTTACCTTTAGTTGGTGTTACAGAGACATGATATACGCAAATTACTGTAATTATACTTGTTGCATATAAACAACCTCTACATGTGAAATACTACAAAAATAATATATTATCTTATCAGGTAGGATCATTGTTCTTGGTTGTGAGCTAAATGGTTGGTTGTTCTGTGTACTTCACGGCCACAAATTATTCACATTCTGCCTACGTGTAAAGTATACTCACTCCTATTCCAGGACCTCAAAAAGTCATTTCCCATTACTACATCAGAATTGAAATCTAAAATCTAATCCTCTCAGTCTAGATGTATAAAGGATTCTAACATTTCATCCCTGTGGTCAGAGTTTCTATGATCCAGAGATCTTAAACTTAAAAGAGCAAGTTATATGATATACAAACAGCATACTTTGGTAAGACAGTGGCAGATAATGATAATAGATGTGCTCATTTAAAAGTAGAAGCATAACAAGCATATGAAAATCACTGCTTCATGGAATTTCTGAACTCTACCTGGACACATTACTGGATCACCCTCTTCCACAAGCAGAAAATGTTACTGGATTAGGACCCTGTCCTGCTGCTTGGCAGTACCCCCTAGTCCATTGTTCTCCAATATTCTTGATTCTGCCCTCTAACATATTCTTTCTTTACTGTAAGAAATGGCCTATGATTGCCACTAAGTAGTTTTCTCAGTCTGCTTCATTCCACAGAAAATTGGGAGTCCAGAGACCTCCATGTAATTTGAACTATCTCAGTACCTTTTAGTCTGGGCCAGTAAGTCTTTGTGGGTTTTCTATCTATCAGATTGTACCCCTCTATTAAAGTATTATGTTATCTCTAGACTTACTCATAGTTATTTTAGGGATAAGATTTCTAGGGCCATGACCTTGAAGTCTTTAAACGTCTTTTTGTTCCACTAAGAAGATTTTTCTAAATACCATCTGAAAGGCTCCAAAGAGTCTTATACCCACCTTTGATTTATCTTTACCCTGAGATTAAGTCATATGCAAAAGGTGAAGAAACCACAGAAAACAAGAGAAATAAGAGTAGCCACATCTTTGATGGGCTTAGGTATAAAACAAACAAGAGACCTCATGTTCAACTAAGGACAATAATGAACCTCAAACTGAGAAATCCTCTGAGAAAGGATAATCATGCAGATTTTGCAGAATATGCAAATTTTTCTCAATTTATATGACCAAGGAGAAGAAATTTTTGCCACTAATGTTAATTAATGAAATTTTGTACAAACAACTGTTTTTCATTCATAAAATCTTACCCTGGCAGAGAGTAGTAAGTATTTTCCATCTAGAAAGACTCCTTCAAACACAATAGATAGGAATGCTATATTTTGTAATTTGAGGACAACGAGGAGACATATAGATACACTACTGCTTTTGCACATACTCCAATACATGTTTACTCATTCTTATTAAGTGTTTAATTGCTTTTTCAAGGATTCAAGTCTTCTGCTTGTGACATTAAAGTATAATACTGAAGTATATACTGAAAGTATAATACTGAAATGAGTGATAATCTGACAAGCAGAAGAACCAGATTTCTTTATAATTTTTTGTGAAATGCAATTTCATCCTTGTGTCTTAAATTGTGTTCCGTGAACCAACTGCATCAGTATCACCTAAATGCTTATAAGAAAGTATTCAGACTCAAATCTCAACCTATTGAATCAGACTTTCCATTTTAATAATATTCCAGGTGATTGTATGGTTTTATTTCATTTAGTTTGAAGATTTGAGAGGCAGTGCTCTGGACACCTGAAATGGCAATGCAGAGTAACTAATATGTAACACCTGTTCATATTCATACCTTACCTGAACTCGGATTTTGATGGAAGTAAATTACGGGAGAGGAAAGAGGAAAACTATTACTTTAAATGTCATCCATGCTTATTACCTACTGCTTCTTACAAAGAGAAGAATATAGACACAAGTACATAGATAAGAGAGAGAGAGAGAGAGCTGCAGAATCATCTAGCTATTTCCATTCACAAGTGAAGAGGGAAGTTTGTTTTTTGAGGGCATCTTTATGGATGAAAAATCCTAACAAAACAATAATACAAGTTTGCTCATCTCCCCTAGATGACTCTCAGATGTATAGGGAATAAATACTTACTTTTGAAACCTACTGAGATTTATAATTATTTCCTATATGGCAATTGCTGCCAGATCAAGCACAAAGATGGAGACAGAATACTAAGGACCATGAGACAAAATGATGACGTTCCACAGAATAGTTCACAGAAAAAGAAGAGCATAAAGTGACCAGAAAGAGAATGCACTCTCACCCAGACTCAGTATTCATCAGTAGTTAAGAAATCTTAGCTCTTTGTGCAGAAGACTATAGGGGATCATTTCAGAACCCACCATTTATCTTGTATTTTACTGTATGAACACATGTATACATAAACTGTGCTCATTTCTTCAGTCACAGGGAGGGTTCAGCCACTCTTAATCTATCCTGAAGTGAAGCGAAGTGAAGTCGCTCAGTTGTGTCTAACTCTTTGTGACCCCATGGACTGTAGCCTCCCAGGCTCCTCAATCCATGGAATTTTCCAGGCAAGAGTACTGGAGTGGGTTGCCATTTCCTTCTCCAGTGGATCTTCCTGACCCAAGGATTGAACCCGGGTCTCCCGCATTGCAGGCAGACGCTTTACCGTCTGAGCCACCAGGGAAGCCCTTAATCTATCCTAGTTACCTTTATAAAACCCTAATTTAAGAACCTCTCCAAATTTACACCACTATAAAATGAATGTATAGAAGAAGGGCATGGAAACCCACTCCAGTATTCCAGTATTCTTGCCTAAAGAATCATCATAGACAGAGGAGCTGTCTGGCGGGCTACAGTCCATGGGGTCACACAGAGTCAGACACGACAGAGCCACTAAGCACATACAATGAATAAGCCTTTCCTGAATTTTAGAGGTAAGATTCCAGTATTCAGATAGGTCAGGTATACAGTACTTCTGACAGATAGGACCTTCACTGGGATTATGTCACAGTACGCCAAAACTTTCTAAATTTTCTGAGAAATCTTCCCTCTCTTGTGTCTGAACCCAGTGCTACACTTATGGGTATTATAAGCACAGTTCCAAAACGGTGGTTATCATTCACAAAAATTATGTTCACCATGATTCTCAGCTCACGTTTGTCAACGTTTCATCTCTCTCTTCCTGGGGGTTCCCCAGAGTGCTACCCTTGAGATACAGGTGATATCTTGCTTGGAGGTGCCTAAAGTTTATGCCACACAGCCTTCCTTAACCAAAAATGATCAATGATCAGCCTAATTGAGGATACCAAAAAAGACCCCCAAAATCTTTCCTCTAAGCAAATCAACACACAATAAAAACAAAGAAACCTCTGTGGTTCAATATATGTTGCAGAACTTTGCTTCTTTGCCTCCCTTAACTGGCCTCCCTTACTTCCTTAATTTCTGGTGAGACACTGCCTAATAAATTCCTTGTACAAGAAAATCTTCTGATTCTATTACTAGAGACTAA
This sequence comes from Tragelaphus eurycerus, assembly GCA_935064755.1. Classification (NCBI taxonomy): domain Eukaryota; kingdom Metazoa; phylum Chordata; class Mammalia; order Artiodactyla; family Bovidae; genus Tragelaphus; species Tragelaphus eurycerus. Next base: position 13,889,982 of record CAKXYN010000043.1, read on the forward strand.
ACCTAGGAGACCTTAATCCTAGGAAACCAGCTCTGAGGAAGAGAACATGGAACCAGATCACTCACTGGCTGAACAGGTGTAAAGTCCACTGTTGGGAATAGGGACAGTAAGGGGTAAGTCCTGGTGCATTCTAGAAGTTCTATCATTGAGATTTTCCCCTCGGGGAAACGGAATGGAATACTGGTGGGGGAGATGTTATGGTTTACGAAATATAAGTGACATTTAAAGGTGTGGGGAAAATAGCATTTATATCTGTATTGATCCACTAAAAAGAGAATACCATAGGCTAAAGCTAATATTTATCAAGTTTAATCAAAGATGCCACGGGGTAGAGGAAAAAAGTACAGTATTATGCTGAGGCCTTGGGACTTAGCATAAATTTTCATGGCTGGATTTTAAAATTGTTTTGCATCAGTGACTCCTTTGTGTTTTTCCTTTTGAAGCAGAAATATTCAAAGTGATTAGGCCTCTTCTATCGTTCTGTGTTGAGGAGGGACAGATAACTAGTCTGATTTTACATCTTCCCTAAAACGAACTCGTGAGACTACATTTCCATCTCAATGTTACATAGGATATTCTGTTCTACCAACCTTAGAATAATCATAGACTTCTGAAACTTTACCATAGCTTACTTCTAACTGAATAGTGTACCATCTTGAGCCTCAAATACGTTTCTTAGAACTATTCTGTTCATTAGGGCTAACATCACACCATAGCCATGTTACCTATGAAGTTAAATTGAGCAGAGTTATGCTCACAGATAAAGTGTACTCCTGGTTAGGTATACATGGATAACCATGGTTATTCCACACCTCCTACATATGACCAATATGCCTCTGGAGGCTTTTCAAATTTCTAATTTTTTTTTTTTTTTTTTTTTGGAGTTTTATCCAAACATTTTTATTTTAATTGTTCTCAAATTGGAACAGAAAAGAGCAAATCTGACTCCATGTTGGATCTGTTGCTTTTACTTTAAGCTTTGTGCTCTGTGGCCTGTGCTTAGTCATGCTGGCTCTACACATTTTGTAAAAAAAAAATGTTGCATATAGCCTGAAACCACAGAATAGCCTATTCTCAGGGCTCTGACTTTTATTTATTTTTTTTTAAATGTATATAATTGGAGGCTAATTACTTTACAATATTGTATTGGTTTTGCCATACATCAACATGAATCCGCCACAGGTATAAAAATCCATTTAGAGAGAAATAAAAAGTTTCAGAACAGGAAACAAAGAAACAAACAAAAAACACTTGTCTTGTTGGAGGTTTATTCGAACATATGTGGACAGCTTTTAAGAACAAAGGATCCCTGCACCAAGAAATCTGCAATGATCAACCACCTCCCCTCCCCTTTTTAGTAGAAACGAAGCCTAAATTCTGACAAGGGTAAGATGGTTCTTTGGGACACTAGTCTGCCATCTTCTTAGTCTACTGAATTTCTGAATAAAGTCCTTATTCCTTCCCCCAACATCTCCCAATTTATTGGGCTTTGTATAGCAATCAGAAACAAGTTTGGACTTTGCAACGTCAGAACCAAAAGTCTGTTCTGCATTTTTTTTTTTCATTCTTTCATAATACTTAGTTTTTTCCCTAGAGTCCTCTGTCTTATTTATATGAGTCACCCATTAAGAAGGTCATCTTAGTAACAAAAGTGAAGTATTTTGTAACCCAGTTCCCAAGGATTTCTCAACCATCAACATGCAAAATCAATCTAATCTGATGTTCAAACACATGCTACATTTGTCTATGAATATCCTCGTCAGGTGAGTTTTCTTGTTAAACTTGGTAATACTTGAATGCATTCATTATATGATTTCTCCAGGAGATTAATTTCATGAAATGTCAAGTCACAACATCCAAATCTTCCTTCACTAGCACTGAGGGGAATATCTAAAGACTAGGATAAGCGACTTCTGTGCAGTTACATTTTAAAATGTTAGGGAAATTTAATGAGCCCATATGGACACAAATATACCAAACACTAGTTTGGTTGTCTAAATTCTATAACGAAATTTAAAATCTTTGAGTAAACTTTATTCATATATCCATTCCTACCTGTAAACTCTAATACTTTATTCTTTTCCTGTACAGAATGAAACAGTCTATTTAACATATAGCCCCATCACACAATTGTTTCAGATTTATCCTATGAAATTATAACCTGTTAAAGTGAAGTGAAGTCACTCAGTTGTGTCCTACCCTTTGCGACCCCATGGACTGTAGCCTATCAGGCTCCTCTGTCCATGGGATTTTCCAGGCAAGAGTACTGGAGTGGGTTGCCATTTCCTTCTCCAGGAGATCTTCCTGACCCAGGAATTGAACCCGGGTCTCTCGCATAGTGGGCAGACGCTTTACCATCTGAGCCACCAGGGAAGCCCAAAATTGAATGCAAACACAACCAGGAAGCCACCTTCTAAATATCATGAACAGGGTAATCCTCATCAGCTGCCTACTCTCATCATTTGACTTGATTTCAGATCCCTGCAATTTCTACTGATTTTAGTAGATTGGAATGGAACATAGTTCCATTTTGTTGACAATTGCCTTCTCTTTCTTCTTCTTCCTCATCTCACGATGTCTACGTGCCCCCTTTCTCTTTGCCCTTCCGAGAGGCAGTTTTACTTTTTCTTCTTCCAGATTCCAAGATGTTTCTACTGAAAGCTCCTCTTATTCTAATAAAACATGTTGCAGAGTGGTTTGGTCAGTCAAGATGGACAAGGCTATGTGGAAGGTACAGACAGCTTCACAATTTTGAGGCTTATTGCAACAAAATTTAATCTATCATCTCTGCTGCCGCCCAACATAAGCCATTATAGTCACTCAAGGAGCAGAGTTTACAGCAGCTAAATTTTAACCTTTATCCAAGATCACTATTAAAATAGGAAGAGTATGCCCCAGGGAAATGAACAAGTTTCCACCACTATAGTGACACGTGTCCCGGCTGCTTACATTTCCTTGACTGAACAAGTCATATGTCTAGGCCCAATTCAAATGAGTCAGGGCAATTCTGGGCTCTAGGAAACTGATTAAATTGTGAATGGCTAATGATGATCATAGGGATTAAGTGATAAGACTCTGAAATCAAACAATGTGGTTTCAAAATTCAGCTGCAGCAATTTTTATTTTTGTGATTCAAATATATTACCTAAAACTTTTATGCCACAATTTCTTAATCTAAAAAAAAAAAAAAACTAACATCAAAGGTCATTTAAAACAAAATTCAACTAGTAAATTTTAAGATCAAATTGGTTTTATTCAACAATTTGTGAATCTGGAACTATCCCAACTAGCAAATAAAAAAAAGGGCTCTAAGGAGCCATAAAGAATGGAAAGTTTTTACAGATAGAAGCTGGCAGGAATAAGGAAAAGGTGGATTACCTCATCCTTCTCTGGGGGATGAAAGGGGTCAGTCAGGCAGATTACTTCACTACTGCTGACCAGGAAATTTCAGACTGACCATTTAAGCTACATCCTCCAAATAGGTTGAAAGTGAAACTAGGTTTGGTATTAAATTTTGGTCTGCTGCTGTGCCACTTTAGCACAAGTGACTCCATTTGGGGCCTGTTACTTCTTTTCAACAAAGCAATCATGAGAATTCAGTGATGTAACACAGTGTCTAACTTAAACTATGCATAATAGATATTAACATCCCTGACGACGCATTCTTACAGCACAGCCACAGAAAACCTATATCTTAACTGTCAATTTACCACCAAAGTGAAGAAAGAGTTGTTAATACTAAAGTATCTTGTAATATTTCCTAACACATAACACCTCAATAAACTCCAGTGTGTGATTAAGTTTGTTCTTCAGTAAAAGTTAACTACAAAATTAACAAAAAACATTCACTTGGTCATTTATTCTTCTAATGAGAGTAAAATTTTAATGAAGGTAAATAATCTAAGAATGGTTTTTTTTCAGAAGAGTCTCTCTACAAAAATAAAATAAATTTTATGAATAGGAGATTTTGCTCCCAAGGTGTTGGATATTTGGTGGCACATATCAGAACTTTCTTTGTTGGGATAAATTTCTGGGTAAATGCAAAATTCTCAGATAGTGGACTCCAGTCTTCACAGTGGAAATAAATGGGTTAATAACCAAATTAAGACAAAATTTTAAATATTTCCTATGTTTCCTCTGCTTTCAATACACTTCCTTGTGAGAACTGGGGGAGAAAATTCACTTTTCCAAAGATATTTTCTCTGTAGGTATGTTTTCTTTGGTGAAAGTTCTATTCAAGTTCATTATCCATTTTTTAAAAACTGGATTATTTGTTTTTTTGCTATTGAGTTGTAGAAGCTCTCTATGTATCTTGGATATTAGGAGAAGGCAATGGCACCCCACTCCAGTACTCTTGCCTGGAAAATCCCATGGACAGAGGAGCCTGGAAGGTTGCAGTCCATGGAGTCGCTGCGGGTCGGACATGACTAAGCGGCTTTACTTTCACTCTTCACTTTCATGTATTGGAGAAGGAAATGGCAACCCACTCCAGTGTTCTTGCCTGGAGAATCCCAGGGACGGGGGAACCTGGTGGGCTGCTGTCTACGGGGTCGCACAGAGTCGGAGATGACTAAAGCGACTTAGCAGCAGCAGCAGCAGCCACTGTGGCCTGTAGCTTCCTTTATTCACAGGAAAGAGTGGAAAGAGGCATCTGGCTGGATACATGTTTCTAGATGCTTGAAACATTTTTGCTTGTAGATTATACTTATACCTTCCTGCCAAATTATGCTTCTTTCTATTTCCTTCTTTCTCCTTTCCCTTTGCTCTGTCCTGTCTCTCCTTTTCCTTCCATCCTTTCTTTTTTCTTATCCTTTTCTGGACCCTTCCATCTTCTGTTCCTGTATCTTTTTTCCCCTTCCTTCTGTCATCCCCTCATCCCTCCCAGCTTTCCTTCTTCCAGTGTTTATGCAATTTCCCAGATGATGACTCGTTTCAATGCCATGTCTTAAGTCTCAGCTTAGAAAGGATAAGTCTTATTAGAGGGATTTGCCACACACAAAAGAAGCCCTTAAATATGTAAAATATCTAAACACAGTGAAAAACAAAAACTAAGGTGAGGTCTCAACTAAATTGAGGCTAAACATTATTATACAAAATATGAAATAACTAAATTTTGTTAGTCTTTCCTTGTTACTAGGAACACAGCTGTTTTCATGACAAGTAAGTCAAGATGCACACACACACACACACAAACTACTAAATTCATCAGAAAAGTTAAAAGATTGGAAAATACAAGTATAACTTTAATGGAGCAGGATCCTATGGGGCCTTCCCAGGACAGACTACCCATCCACATGACCTCTGCCTGCCTCTTGTTTTAGAAAAACTTTAGCTTCCTAGGCCTTCCCTAGGAGTTCTAAAGAATAAATTTAATCAGAGAAGTAAGAAAATGCAAAAAGAAAGGAAAACAGTCAAGCAAGACCAATAGTTTAGCCATTGAACAAAGTCAGGGACCTTTAGCTCCTCCTCAAGGGGCTTCCCAGCTGGCGCTAGTGGTAAAGCACCAATCTGCCAGTGCAGGAGACATAAGAGACACTGGTTTGATCTCTGGGTTGGAAAGATGTCCTGGAGGGGGCTTGACAACCCACTCCAATATTCTTGCCTGGAAAATCCCAATGGACAGAGGAGCCTGGCGGTCTATGGTCCATAGACTCACAGAGTTAGAAATGACTGAAGTGACTTAGCATAAAGGCTAAAGACAATATTCTGAGTTACACCCTTTGAGCTGTTTTGCAGATACTGAAACCTTCACCAGGAGGAAGAAGTTAACTGTATGCTGTCCACGAGCATGTAGAGCCCAGACTGGTTGGAAGCAGAAGGTTAATGATAATGACTCCCAATTACCTCACTACCAACCAATCGGAAGAATGGCCATGAGCTGATCACACACCCCATAACCCTTTCCCTCACCTTTCCCTGAAATCCATTGGGGAATTTGCATCTTTTAATTCAGTGGGGAATTGGACCCCTTGCATGGCATCCTTCAATAAACACTGCACTTTCATTCACCAGGACTGATTACGGTAAATTAGCTTTACTCATGGGCAAACAGAGCTAATAGGTAACATGATTAGCTATTAATATAGACATAGCGATGATTGCATACTTGCAACTCTTAGTCTAATTATACATTATAAAGTCCTCCAATCTACTCTGAATGATAAATCTGATCTGTTTCGAAGATTTTTTTATTATTGTTGTTCTGTTTTGTTCTTGTGTTATATCATTTATCTCTTATTTTTTTTAATATGCCTAAGCATGTCACAGGAAAAGGTTTAGTTTTTGCATTAATGTGCCCACCTCACTATATTCTCAGAAGCTTTTCTTAATCTTTGTTTTTGTTCTTAAGATATCAGAGCCAAAAAACACTTTAGAAATAATGGTGTCTTGTTCCCTAAGTTTTCAGATGATGATAGTAAGATTGAGAAAGTGGGAAAATTTTTTTTCTGCAATAAAAATGACTGGAAGTGACAGAGATAAAACTAGCACTGGGTATTCCAATTCTGAGTTTAATGATTTTTCTTGTAACACATCAAAGCTTTTTTATGAATGGGTGTGAATCTTGAGATTGGCTAGAAAGGTGTGTCCTATGTAAGTCAAGACATTTGTACTGATGTCATGACTTGGTCTCTATTTCATAAAGTCACACAGTATATATAATGAGGGATAGTAGTATTCCTTGTTTTTTCTAGAAATCAAGGGGAATTTTTTTATCACAAGAATATATTGTTATTTAATAAAAACAACATGTTGAAGTTATTAAAATGTCTCATTTTTCTTTGAAAGATCATCTTGTCTGTATCAGTTAGAACACTGCTTTTCATAGAAAAGGTTGGTTGTATTAAATTGTGTTCACTGAAAAATAATAACACTTGTCAAAATGTGACCAAACTTTTCATTGGAAGGAATGTAGTCCTCCTTGGAAGTACTGATCTTAATCATAAAAACCATGTGTTCACTTAAAACACTAATCAAATGTATCAACTATTCTTACAACTACGTTACTACAATGAGGTTTCCTCATATTGCTTATCATAAGGAAAGTAATGTGGGTAGAAGAAGACTCTAGCTTTGGCTAAATCTGAATTTGAATCCCAGAGGTAAAACTTATACGCTATCTTTGGAAAATTACCTAACCCCTCTGAGGCTTAGTTTTTCTATCTATAAACAGAGATAATAATTCCTACTTTCTAAACTCAGATGAGATGGTCTATGGAAATCTCTGGACAACATAGATACTTTCCTCTGCCCTTCTGAGTGCAAGTTCTTGCTCTGTGTCACTTCTATAAATAATATTTGAGATCAATGAGCCTATTATTATATAATATATCTGTATAAGGGCTTCCCTGGGGGTTCAGACCGTAAAGCGTCTGCCTGCAACGCCAGAGACCCAGGTTCAATCCCTGGGTCAGGAAGATCCCCTGGAGAAGGAAATGGCAACCCACTCCAGTATTCTTGCTTGGAAAATCCCATAGATGGAGGAGCCTGGTAGGCTACAGTCCATGGGGTTGCTAAGAGTCGGACACGACTGAATGACTTCACTTTTCAAATAGCTGTATAATGGGAACACAATAAAAGCTACTATTATAAATCAGGACATAAACAAATTGTCTCCTTAACCATTCCCGGTGCCTGTCCCATGGTCTCTTTTTCCCTTTTACTATTAATAGGCTCCTATTTTGCTAAATTTTGTCATTTCCTGAAGTCAAGTTACAGCAGAACCTCTCTTCTCACCATGGCTACATCTAAATCCTGTTCTTTGAGAGATTATGTCAATTTATTAGGCTGTACATGATTTGATATATTCCCTTAGGAGAATTTTTATTATTAAAAAACTACTAATTGCTAAAAATCATCCTTTAGAAGGGACACAGAAATATGGTGAGATTTAATTAAGCTGAGCAAATGAAAGAAAGATTTTCAATAAAGAAGAATTAGCTATTTATCTGTTTATTTAACAGGAAAGAACTTTTGCAAATAAAATCTTTTAACTGTGATTGGATTTTATCAATTAATCTTCTAATACAGCCATCCAATGAAACCTATAAAAATTGTATGGCACATCTTTTTATATCTACCTTTTCCTACACTGTGTGAGACCCAGATAAAGCAGTATAGTTATGATTCTGTGTGTGCTTGATTAATAAGTAAAACAGGAATAATAATCATTTACATTTTACTAAACTTTACCATTTTTAAGGAACTTTTAACTGAATTACTACCTTGAGTAGCATAACAAATCTAAGATAAGTAATACTACTCTCACATAACAGATAAGAAAATGAGTATCAGAGGCTAAGTGACTAGCCTTTGTAATTCACCTTTCTGACTCTATGATTTTAAAGTAAGTACATCACATAATGCATTACAAACATCATTTTATATTTTTCCCCCCTTAAGAACTTAAACTGCATTGGACAAAGCTCAGTTTCATACTCAGTTCTGTAAACCTTAGTCCCTAGTTTAATGCCTGATACACAGTAAATATTCAATCATTTATTTAGACGATCTGGTTGTTGCTCTGTGCTGTGCTTAGTCACTCAGTCGTGTCCGACTCTTTGTGACCCCACGGACTGTAGCCCGCCCGGCTCCTCTGTCCATGGAGATTCTCCAGGCAAGAATACTTGAGTGGGTTGCCATGCCCTCCTCCAGGGGATCTTCCCAACCCAGGGATCGAACCCAGGTCTCCCATATTGCAGGTGGATTCTTTACCATCTGAGCCACCAGGGAAGCCCCCATTGTTGCTCTAGTTCTCATCTTTAGTTACTCCAGTCACTCAGCCTCTTTAAGCCTCAGTTTCCCCATTTATTAAATGATGAGATTTAGGGACTTCCGTGGTAGTCCAGTGGTTAAGAATCTACCTTACATTGCAGGAGATGCGGGCTCGATACCTGGTCAGGGAACTAAGATTCTACGTGAGGCAGTGGGAAGGGGGCAACTGAGTCCACATGCATAAATACTCAGCCCGCGCGCTGGAGCCCCTGTGCCACACTAGAGAGTCTGTACCACAACAAAAAGATCCTACCTGTGGCAAAGATCCTGCCTGAGGCAAAGATCCCACATGCTGCAACTGAGAACAGACGCAGCCAAACACATAAGCAAACATAAAAATAAAATATTGAGATTTAGGTAGTATAATCTCTGAGAAACTTGCCAGCCCAAATACCACACTACTCTCTATCTTGGAGGTTAAAACAGCAGTTTTCTAAGTCTCAGCACAGGAGATAAAATTCCTACAGTAGAATCATCAGAGTCCAACAAGCACTGGTTTCAGGATTCAATGGAAGGCCTGTATTTGATGTGGTGGATGCTTTCCTCATCAAGGTACTACTAACTCATAACTCCCATATAAATAATGGAAGAATGTTTTATAAATTAGAGCAGAATGATAATGGGAGAGACAAAATACAGCAAATGTTTCCTTTACATAAATATATATTTAATCCAAATAGGAAAGACTTTGGCAGAAGGGGCATTACAGGTGGGATTGTGAGCTGTCTAGAAAAGAAAACAAAACATTTATTTGCAACTAATTGGTTTGGTCATGAAAAAGTTTGTTCTTTAAAATTATATATGAAAAGATTTCTATCTCCTTGTCCCTAACGTTGTATCACATTGTATTCCCTATAAAGACAACCTTATTGGAAGGCATCTCTGTTTCAAAAAAATAGATGGGAAATTCAGGATCCATGGAAGGTATTATAGGGAAAGGAAAAGCTGCACCACTGCAGGAATGATAGAAACTTGTGAAATCGCTCAAAGGCTGAAAAAGCAAAGACGAAGAGAAAAATCTTGAAAACAGGGAAAACAAAATGGTTTATCATATAAAACATGAATAGCAATAAAATTAACGCAGAATTCTCATCAATTTAATGAAAGTCAGAGACAGCAGAATGGCACTGTTGTTTAGTCACTAAGTCCTGTCCAGATCTCCTGTGACCTCATGGGCTGTAGAATTCCAGACTCCTCCGTCCAGGGATTTCCCAGGCAAGAATACTGGAGTGGGTTGGCATTTCCTTCTCCAGGCAATCTTCCTCACCCAGGGATCAAACTTGTGGCTCCTGTATTGCAGGTAGATTCTCTACTGCTGAGCCCAGGGAAGTCCCCAATTAATGGCAGAATTCTCATTAAAATAATGGAAGCCAGAGACAGCGGAATGGCAAACAATACAAAATGGAGCAAAATATTGCCAACTAGTCAACCTGGTATACTATAATAATTAGTATATCTACTAATACTGTCATTTTGAAGAACAGATGAAATAAAAATATTCATAGATGAGCAGAAGCTCGGAGAATTTTACTTAGCAGAATTTTCTTTGAGAAACACTAAAGGAAAAACTTTATGTTTAAAGGAAGTCATAGAAGATAATAAGCAAGGTGAACAAAAGAGAATGGAGAACAGTGGAAATGATAAATATATAGATTAATATAAAATGCACTTAGAAACTTTCCTCATTTCTTAAATCCTTTAAAAATATAATTATAAAATTCCATACGTGCATTTATAGCATATATATGAAATATATGTGAAACAGTACAAAGGGAAAAAACAAAACTTATGTGAGAAAAGTTGGCTTCCCAGGAGGTGCAAGTGGTACAGAACCTGCCTGCCAATACAGGAGACATAAAAGAGCCGGGTTTGATTCCTGGGTAAAGAAGATCCCCTGAAGGAGGGCATGGCAACCCACTCCAGTATTCTTGCCTTGAGAATCCCATGGACAGAGGAGCCTGGCAGGCTACAGTCCACAGGGTCACAAAGAGTCAGACACTACCAAAGCGACTCAGCACACATGCATGTGAGAAAAGTAGCTACATTTTTATCAGAATCAAGCCAGTATTAATTTGAATTAGAATGCGAAGATATATGCATATTTTCATACTTATATCAACCACTATGTATTTCATAATATAGTTAAAAATTCAACAGAAAAATTAAAATAGCATATTAAAAATATTGATTGAAAAGAAAAAAAGTAAAAAAGAAAACCAGAGAAATCTACCTCCTCAAAAAATAACACACACATACATATGGAAAACAAAAGGAAGGTGTAAATCCTAACATAACAATTATTATGTCACATACGGATGAAAGTGGACTTTTATAGGAGCATCTTCCCTCATAGTTCAGTGGTAAAGAATCCGCCTGCAAAGCAGGAGACCTGGGTTAGATCCCTGGACTGGGAAGATCCCCTGGAGAAGGGGAAAGGCTGCTCAATCCGGTATTCTGTCCTGGAGAATTTCATGGACTGTATAGTCCATGGGGTCACAAAAAGTCTGTGGCTATCAAGAGACTTTCACTTTTACTTTTCAGACATTTACAGATAGGGCAAGGGAATTACAACATTCTAAACAAAACACATGACAATGAAACAAATTTCAGATTTAAAGACACGTCGTGTCCGACTCTTTGCGACCCCATGGACTATAGCCTATCAGGCTCCTCCGTCCATGGGATTTTCCAGGCAAGGGTACTGGAGTGGGTTGCCATTTCCTTCTCCAGGGGATCTTCCCTACCCAGGGATCGAACCCAGGTCTCCCTCATTGTAGGCAGACGCTTTATCCACTAAGCCACCAGGGAAGCCCATAGACTTTAAATATGATGATTAAAAAGATACATCACAAAAACAGCAATCAAAAGAGAGCTGGAGTAGCTGTATAAATATAAAACAAAATAGATGTTAAGACAAGAAATATTACTAAAGACAAAGAATAATGTTTCACAGTGATGAAAAGGCAAATATCAGATCAGATCAGATCAGTCGCTCAGTCGTGTCCGACTCTTTGCGACCCCATGAACCGCAGCACGCCAGGCCTCCCTGTCCATCACCAGCTCCCGGAGGTCACTCAGACTCACACCCATCAAGTCAGTGATGCCATCCAGCCATCTCATCCTCTGTCGTCCCCTTCTCCTCCTGCCCTCAATCCCTCCCAGCATCAGAGTCTTCTCCAATGAGTCAACTCTTCGCATGAGGTGGCCAAATACTGGAGTTTCAGCTTTAGCATCATTCCTTCCAAAGAAATTCCAGGATTGATCTCCTTCAGAATGGACTGGTTGGATCTTCTTGCAGTCCAAGGGACTCTCAAGAGTCTTCTCCAACACCACAGTTCAAAAGCATCAATTCTTCGGCGCTCAGCCTTCTTCACAGTCCAGCTCTCACATCCATACATGACCACAGGAAAGACCATAGCCTTGACTAGGCGAACCTTTGTTGGTAAAGTAATGTCTCTGCTTTTGAATATGCTATCTAGGTTGGTCATAACTTTCCTTCCAAGGAGTAAGCGTCTTTTAATTTCATGGCTACAGTCACCATCTGCAGTGATTTTGGAGCCCAGAAAAATAAATTCTGACACTGTCTCCACTGTTTCTCCACCTATTTCCCAAAGAAAGGCAATGCCAAAGAGTGCTCAAACTACCGCACAATTGCACTCATCTCACATGCTAGTAAAGTAATGCTCAAAATTCTCCAAGCCAGGCTTCAGCAATATGTGAACTGTGAACTTCCTGATGTTCAAGCTGGTTTTAGAAAAGGCACAGGAACCAGAGATCAAATTGCCAACATCCGCTGGATCATGGAAAAAGCAAGAGAGTTCCAAAAAAACATCTATTTCTGCTTTATTGACTATGCCAAAGCCTTTGACTGTGTAGATCACAATAAACTATGGAAAATTCTGAAAGAGATGGGAATACCAGACCACCTGATCTGCCTCTTGAGAAATCTGTATGCAAGTCAGGAAGCAACAGTTAGAACTGGACATAGAACAACAGACTGGTGCCAAATAGGAAAAGGAGTACGTCAAGGCTGCATATTGTCACCATGTTTATTTAACTTATATGCAGAGTACATCATGAGAAATGCTGGACTGGAAGAAACAGAAGTTGGAATCAAGATTGCTGGGAGAAATATCAATAACCTCAGATATGCACATGACACCACTCTTATGGCAGAAAGTGAAGAGGGGCTAAAAAGCCTCTTGATGAAAGTGAAAGTGGAGAGTGAAAAGGTTGGCTTAAAGCTCAACATTCAGAAAACGAAGATCATGGCATCTGGTCCCATCACTACATGGGAAATAGATGGAGAAAGGCAAATATACCAGGATGATAAAACAAATATAAATAAAAATGTGCCCAACAACAGGGCTCAAAATACACAAAACTTTAATAACTAAATTTAAAGGAAAAATAGATTATATGATCATTATACTTGGAGGTTTGATACTCCTCTCTTAGTAAATGAAGATATACAGTTCAAAAAGAACGGAAAGAATGAAATAAAACAAAAATAAAAAAGGAAACAGCTAACTTTACATGAAAAATGTTTATATTAATATATAACACTATACCCCAAAAGAGCAGAATGCACATTATTTCCAAGCACGCATGTACTATTCTCTAGGATAAACCATATGCTAGGTTATTTTCTCAGTACATTTAACAAGACTGAAATGAGGAAACAATAAAAATGTTCTCAAACTACATTAGAACTGATATAGAAATCAGTGACAGAAATTCAGGAAATGCCAAAATGTTTGGGAACTGAATATGCTTCTAAATAACTCAGAAGTTAAAGAAGATATCACAAGGAAATTTTTAAAAAATAAAACTGAACTAAATAAAACTGAAAACACAACATTCAAAGTTTGTAGGCTGCAGCTAAAGCTTTAAGCAAGGCTTAGATGGAAATGTATAGATTTAAACCAATGTTAGAAAAAAATAAAAATCTAAGTCAGTATTCTGAACTTTTACTCAAGAAGCTAGAAAACTAAGCAAATCAATCTCAAAGTAAGTTGGAGGAAAGAAATAATAGTAAGGGTGGAAATAATTAAGAGAAATACTAATTTAGAAGTTATTATTAGAAACATTAATAATATCAATAAACTATAAACCATAAAAACTTTCAAGAAAATTAATTAAACCAAAATCTGACTCTTGAAAATGTCAAGAACCTATGGCTACTTTCATACTTAATAGTCATTGACTATTGTTTTCTCTCTAAGATCAGGAACAGGGCAAAGATGCCTGTTTTTACTGTTTCAATTAAATGCCTTTCCAAGAGATCAAGCCACTGCCAAAAGCTAATCAATAGCACTAAGATTGGAAAGGGATGAGTAAAATGCCTTCATCCACTATTGAAATAATCTCATAGGCAAAAAATTCTAAGGAATCGACCAAAATTCAAAATCCTACTAAAACAAATAAGCTTAGTAAGGTCAAAGAATATACAATCAATACTCAAGAAAACTGATTTCATTCTAAATGTTATCATGAAAAATTCAAAAATCAAATTATCACTTGAAATGGAATAAAAATACTGTATATAGCTAATAAAGAAAGTGAAATACTTGCACGTTTAAAAATTCAAAACATTGACTAAGAAATTAAAGGGGCATTAAAAACCAAAGCAGAGATTTATCTGTAGAGATTTCATAATTTTAATATGTTCTCTTCTCCAAACAGATACGTAGATTCAACATAATCTCTATCAAAATTTCAGTGGCATAAGTCATTACCTCTTCCTAAAGTATAAATAGCAAATGGATTCAAATAGCTAAAACATTTTTGAAAAAGAGGACTATAATTATAAGAAGCATACTATTATTAGATCTAAATGTAAAACTATTAATCTTTCTGAAGAAAACAAAGGAGAAAATCTCCATTACCTAGAGTCATATTAAGTATTTTCAGACATGACACCGAAAGCAAAATACAGAAAATATCAATAAATAGGAATTTATCAAAATTAAAATATACACTGGATAGAAAAATATTTTAAGAGAAAGAAAGAATTAGTCAACCACTGAGAGAAAATATTTGCATATCACATGGCCAACAATGGGACTGTATCAAGATTATATAAAATAATCTGTAATTGCAACAGTAAGAAAATACACAATTCAATTAGAAAATGAGCAAAATACTTAATAGACATTTCACCAAAAAGGGACATATGGATCACAAATAAATATGTGAAAATATGATCAACACCACATCAACATTAAGCACTAAAGAAATACAAACTGAGCTTAAAGATATACCACTACGTCTCATTTATAGAATTGCTGCAATAAAAATTCTTCCTAGGTGCTGCTGAGAACCTGGAGTAACTGGATCTCTGAGATACTGCTGAGGTGGATGTAGAATGTAACAGCCACTCTGGAAAACAATTTGGTTGTTTCTTACAAAATCAAACATGCATATGTCACAGAATCCAGCAACCCACTCTCAGAAGTTTACTCCAGAGCAGAGGCTGGCAAACTTTTTCTGTAAAATGCCAGGCAGTAAGTATTTTCAGTTTCAAAAGCCAAATTCCAACTCTATCACACATTCTTCATTTTATTTTTTTCAACCCTTTAAAAATGGTAAAAGAATTTAACATTGTATGAGCATATGTTTTCATTTAATGTGGGTAAATATCTGGAAGTGAAATTGGTAAATCACACGGTTAATGTGTATTTATTAACGAGACTGTCAGATGGATTCCAAAATAGTCCCACTTGACATTTCCATCAGTAAGTAACATTTGCAAAGTATGAAGGCTCTAGTTTCCATTACAGATACACTACTGAGTATCAGTATCACAAACCTCGTGGGTTTTAGAAAAACAGGCCGTGGATAAGATTCTCCCTGCAGGGCACACTGTGTTGAGTCGTGCCCTAGAGAAAGAAAAGCTGACATTCACATAAACGTTTACACATAAATATTTATACTAGCTTTATTTATAAGAGCCAAAAACTGAAACCAGCTCAAATGTTCTGCAATGTTTTCATAGTTAATTGTGATGTATTCATAAATGGAGTGAGAAGAAGAAAAATATAGAACCATGGATATGCATAACAACCTGCATAGATCTCAAGAGCATCCTGTTGAGTGAAAAAGACCTATTCAAAAGGGTGCATGATTCTGTTTACATAACGTTTATGAAGTGGCAAAATTACAGTGATGAAGACCAGATCACTGGTTTCCAATGGTTAGGGTTATTTAGAAATATAAGAGAGTAAAATGATAGAGTATCTTTGGGGTGATGTAATTGTTCTGTCTTACGATTATATTGATGTTTATATCAGTTTTCAGTTGTGATAAAATTTTACATAACAACATTCTAAAGAAGAATGCATATAAACCTGGCAATATCCTAATAATATGTGTGGATTAGGTAATCATATTGTGCCAATGTCCTTCATAGTTGAGACATAGTTTTGTATGGTATTTTATTTGAGGAGGTTAAGTTCACATTTTTTGTAATGTCTATGTTTTCCTAAAATTAGTAAAATAAAAGAAATTTTAAGTGAAAAAAATGACATTCCATACACATTCAGTAGAATATCTATTTCAAAAAGATTCTCAATGCCATTCTAGAGTTACAGAATGGCATGATTTTAATTCTGTTTAGGAGAGACTAGAACCTTCATCGGAGAAGGCAATGGCACCCCACTCCAGTACTCTTGCCTGGCAAATCCCGTGGACCGAGGAGCCTGGTAGGCTGCAGTCCATGGGGTCGCTAGAGTCGGACACAACTGAGCGAATTTACTTTCACTTTTCACTTTCATGCATTGGAGAAGGAAATGGCAACCCACTCCAGTGTTCTTGCCGGGAGAATCCCAGGGACAGGGAATCCTGGTGGGCTGCCATCTATGGGGTCGCACAGAGTCGGACACAACTGAAGCGACTTAGCAGCAGCAGCAGCATACATTGGAATGGGACTTCCCTGGTGGCTCAGACGGTAAAGCATCTGCCTGCAATGCGGGAGACCGGGGTTCGATCCCTGGGTCGGGAAGATCCCCTGGAGAAAGGAATGGCAAACCACTCCAGTACTCTTGCCTGGAAAATTCCATGGATGGAGGAGCCTGGTGGGTTACAGTCCATGGGGTCACAAAGAGTATGACACGACTGAGCAATCTCACTTTCTTTCTAAGAGGAGAGTGAAAAAGCTGGCTTAACACTCAATACTCAATAATATATATACTGGAATATTATTCTGCAATATAAAGAAACAGCAGATGCATACAATAACGTAATCAAATATCCAACCATCACACACAGGGAAAGAAACTAAATACCCGTATTTTATGATTCTTTTTAAATAAGATTTTTTAAAAAGGAAAATCCATTAGGACAGAAAGTATATAGGCAATTTGTTGGAAAGAGAGAGTCAGCTACAGATAGAAATGAAGACAATTTTATAATAATGCAAGTGTTCCAAAACTGGACTGGGGTAATGGTTACACAGATGTATACATATACAAAACCTCAACAGACTGTACACTTTCAATAGGTATGTTTTATGATATGTAAATTATATGACAGTACAGCTGTAAACATAAATAAATAAATAAAAGCCAAACACCTAGATTCAGAGAATAGGTTGGCTGCCACAGGCAAAGGATGAGACACAAGCAAAATGAGTGAAGGGGGTCAAAAGACAAAAACTTCTAGTTACAAAGTAAATAAATCATGAGGATGTATAGCACGGTGACTGTGGTCAAAAACATGTATTCCATATTTAGTGTTGCTAGAGGAGTAAGTCTTAAAAGTTCTCATCACAAGAAAAAAAATTTCAACTATGTGAAAATGGATACTAATGACACTGTGGTCATCATATCCCAACATATACAATTATCAAATCATTATGTTTTACACCCAAAACTACTATAATGGTATATGTCAATCATATCTGAATGTTTAAAAAAAGGAAAAAAATTCTGTTCATATAAAATTTTTCATTTTGATAAAAGAAAAATATATTAATAGATACACAGAAAGACAATGAATACCACTCCATACTATTCGTGATTTTCAAAAGTAGTTTTAATAAACCAGGAATAGAAGATATTTTACTGTATCTACAAGCTCTTATGAAAAAATATTTGGGGGATTCTTTTTTTTTTAAAAAAAGACACACTACCACCTCTGAAAACATCAGGTTGAAGGTCATAGGAAAATAGCTATGAGTGAGACAGCAGTAGAGCTGTTTTTTCATCCATAAACCCAGTTTACCAAGCAGTATCCATCCTGCCACCATTTCCCCTGTTTCTTCCCTCTGTCCTAGCTGTCAATTCTCTGTCTATATTCAGATTCTTTGCTGCAAAAAAAAAAAAAAAAAAATCCAATTGAAATTAGGCCAAAAAATATGTGTGTATGTGTATATATATGTGTGTGTTTATATATATACATACATATATAATATAAATATATATGTGTATCTATAAATGTGTGTATGTGTATATATATATATATATATATATATATATATATATATATATATAGTGCTTTACTTCCAATATGTGAAAACGTGAATTTTAAATGTTTGAAATTTGATTCTATGAACCAGTTAGGTCTCTGATATTTCTCACTACCAACTATTCAGCAAGAAGCTTTTGCAGTAACCTCAAATAAAAATATCATTGTGCAATGCAGAGTGTCTTAACTATTTTCACCCCACTTTATATAGAACAAAACTCAGGCTAGAAATAGATATTAAATAATTTGCCAAGACCACCTGCTGCATTTCTAAGGTCACTCAGGTAAGAACCATGGCCAGGAGGAGGGCCTACCTTCAACAACTCTTTTCTACCCAGTAGAACCAGGCAGGTCCTCCAAGTGCCTAGTCGCTTCGGCAGTGTCCAACTCTTTGAGACCGTTATGAACTATAGCTTGCCAGGCTTCCTTGTCCACGGGATTCTCCAGGCAAGAATACTGGAGTGGCTGCCCTGCCCTCCTCCAGGGGATCTTCCCAATCCAGGGATCAAGCCTACATCTCTTTTGATTCTTACATTGGCAGGCAAGCTCTAGTGCCACCTGGGAAGCCCCAAGTATCCAATAGAATTAAAGCTCCTTTTAAACCATCCTTATAGACCTGAACCTATCTACATTAATGTTAGACATAGGAAGGTTAATCAACATTAGTTTCATTAACTTTTCTGCCTGTAGGGACATTGCATACCCACCCTTGGAAAGAGTAGGCCTTCAAACAGCTTTTCTATTACCTAGGAGTCAGTATAAATAGTGACAGTATAAAATGTCAGAATTTAAATTTACAGAGAGGAAATAGCCTAATTTGCAATTTCTTCATCTCAGATATCATGATGCATCAGTGCACCCATAATTGGTTTGACATTGAATTTCATAACAGAAAGCATCTGGGCTCACTCCCATGGTGACCAATAGAGCAATTTCTGAAGCTGGGACAAATTATCCCCTTTAAGAACAACAGCAGCTGTCTCAGTGATCTATAAATGTGTCCTCCCCTTTGGCCTGGGGGAATATTCATGTTGCAAGAAAGTAGGAACAAGGGCATTATGGGAGGGATGGCTCTGGTTGAAAACCAACTGTTCTCCATTTGCTTTTTGATGGCCAATAGGCCTTTATTCACCACATAACTGCTCCTTCCCATCCTCCTGATTAGACACACCTGCCTGCTGTATACATACTGATCATTAGATACATTTATCAGTATGCGAGAAGTTCCCTTTCACATTGCATCTCTGCAGCCTGAAGGGGAAACCCTCTTCAGAGAATCAGTATAAGGGCAAATGCTTCAGTAAATGAAATGAGAGTCAGAAAGAAAAATCCCTGGACCTCAGCCTCCTTTTTATGTTATAATCTAAGACTAAAAGCTTAAAAGGAGAAGGATTATCTGAATGATTTTACTACTCTAGATCTGGTCTCTTTTGTTCCTCTTAATTTTATACTGATAAGAGCAAAGACCATAGTAAACTATAACTATCAGAAACATCCCATTTAATAAAACGTTTAAAAAATGTAAATGTCTCTGAAATATGACTATGGCTCAGATCTCTCATGGGAAATTGTAGAACAGTCTCCAAATTTCCTATAAGAGTTATAAAATCATGCCCTTTAACTTCACAAATATATCATAAAATATCTTTCCCCACAAATATTGAGCTTTCAAGTTGGTGTGCTTTCAATGTTTTGTGTTTTTTTTTCCCCTAAATTTAACAAATCATTGAATTAAACCACTGCTACTTTTCCAGCACCAAGATGTTTATTTTGGTGGATAAGGAATAATAACTGGTAATCACTCTTTTTTTTAAAATTTATCTATGAAAATCTGAGCTCTTGAGAACAAAAACATCCTCTCCTTCAATCCCTTCCATCAACACTATGGCTAATGTCAACTCAGGTAGATAAACATAAGGTTCACAGTTTTTCTCACTTCTGTGTCCACTAAATTGCTGGGGAATTCAAGATATATGTCAAAATTAAATCTTAAAGATTGTATAAACTAGACATATGACCCTCAAGAGACTAACTTATAATCAATTTATTATTTGTATGATTTTGTATACAATTTGATAAGTTTGGATAAATGTGTATAGTAAGGAATTACTACTATGATGAAGATACAGAACATTTCCATCACCCCAAAAAGCTTTTCTGAGAGCCATTCTAGTCAGTTCTCTCCTTTTACCTCCTGTCCTTGGAAATGGCTAGGTCCCCTTCTTCATCTATAGTTCTGACTTATATCAGATCAGATCAGTCGCTCAGTCGTGTCCGACTCTTTGCGACCCCATGAACCGCAGCACGCCAGGCCTCCCTGTCCATCACCAGCTCCCGGAGGTCACTCAGACTCACACCCATCAAGTCAGTGATGCCATCCAGCCATCTCATCCTCTGTCGTCCCCTTCTCCTCCTGCCCTCAATCCCTTCCAGCATCAGAGTCTTCTCCAATGAGTCAACTCTTCGCATGAGGTGGCCAAAATACTGGAGTTTCAGCTTTAGCATCATTCTTTCCAAAGAAATCCCAGGGCTGATCTCCTTCAGAATGGACTGGTTGGATCTTCTTGCAGTCCAAGGGACTCTCAAGAGTCTTCTCCAACACCACAGTTCAAAAGCATGAACTCTTCGGCGCTCAGCCCTCTTCACAGTCCAGCTCCCACATCCATACATGACTAGGCGAACCTTTGTTGGTAAAGTAATGTCTCTGCTTTTGAATATGCTATCTAGGTTGGTCATAACTTTCCTTCCAAGGAGTAAGCGTCTCTTAATTTCATGACTGCAGTCACCATCTGCACTGATTTTGGAGCCCAGAAAAATAAAGTCTGACACTGTTTCCACTGTTTCCCCATCTATTTCCCATGTAGTGATGGGACCAGATGCCATGATCTTCGTTTTCTGACTATTGAGCTTTAAGCCAACCTTTTCACTCTCCACTTTCACTTTCATCAAGAGGCTTTTTAGCCCCTCTTCACTTTCTGCCATAAGAGTGGTGTCATCTGCATATCTGAGGTTATTGATATTTCTCCCAGCAATCTTGATTCCAACTTATGTTTCTTCCAGTCCAGCATTTCTCATGATGTACTCTGCATATAAGTTAAATAAACATGGTGACAATATGCAGCCTTGACGTACTCCTTTTCCTATTTGGCACCAGTCTGTTGTTCCATGACCAGTTCTAACTGTTGCTTCCTGACCTGCATACAGATTTCTCAAGAGGCAGATCAGGTGGCCTGGTATTCCCATCTCTTTCAGAATTTTCCATAGTTTATTGTGATCTACACAGTCATATAGAACTTCATATGAAGTTCTAAATGCTTCATATGAAGCATTTTTCGATGTTTGATGTTACATTTTTAAGACTTATTAATGATCCTGCCCATGTCAGTAGTTCATTCAACTTTATTTCTAAGAAATATTCTATTTATGGATATAAAACGCTTTTCATGTGTTTCATGAAAACACATGCATTTAATGCAAAGAAGGGCTCGATCAAGGACAGAAATGGTACAGACCTAACAGAAGCAGAAGATATTAAGAAGAGATAGCAAGAATAGACAGAACTGTACAAAAAAGATCTTCACGAGCCAGATAATCATGATGGTGTGATCACTGACCTAGAGCCAGACATCCTGGAATGTGAAGTCAAATGGGCCTTAGAAAGCATCACTATGAACAAAGCTAGTGGAGGTAATGGAATTCCAGTTGAGCTATTTCAAATCCTGAAAGATGATTCTGTGAAAGTGCTGTACTCAATATGCCAGCAAATGTGGAAAACTCAGCAGTGGCCACAAGATTGGAAAAGGTCAGTTTTCATTCCAATCCCAAAGAAAGGCAATGCCAAAGAATGCTCAAACTACCACACAATTGCACTCATCTCACATGCTAGTAAAGTAATGCTCAAAATTCTCCAAGCCAGGCTTCAGCAATATGTGAACTGTGAACTTCTTGATGTTCAAGCTGGTTTTAGCAAAGGCAGAGGAGCCAGAGATCAAATTGCCAACATCCGCTGGATCATGGAAAAAGCAAGAGAGTTCCAGAAAAATATCTATTTCTGCTTTATTGACTATGCCAAAGCCTTTGACTGTGTAGATCACAATAAACTGTGGAAAATTCTAAAAGACATTGGAATACCAGACCACCTGATCTGCCTCTTGAGAAATTTGTATGCAGGTCAGGAATCAACAGTTAGAACTGGTCATGGAACAACACACTGGTTCCAAATAGGAAAAGGAGTATGTCAAGGCTGTATATTGTCACCCTGTTTATTTAACTTCTGTGCAGAGTACATCATGAGAAACGTGGGACTGGAAGAAACACAAGCTGGAATCAAGATTGCCGGGAGAAATATCAATAACCTCAGATATGCACATGATACCACTCTTATGGCAGAAAGTGAAGAGGAACTAAAAAGCCTCTTGATGAAGGTGAAAGTGGAGAGTGAAAAAGTTGGCTTTTTCACTATTAAAAAACAAACAAACAAAACAACATTCAGAAAACGAAGATCATGGCATCCGGTCCCATCACTTGATGGGAAATAGATAGGGAAACAGTGGAAACAGTGTCAGACTTTATTTTTCTGGGCTCCAAAATCACTGCAGATGGTGACTGCAGCCATGAAGTTAAAAGACGCTTACTCCTTGGAAGGAAAGTTATGACCAACCTAGATAGCATATTCAAAAGCAGAGACATTACTTTGCCAACAAAGGTCCATCTAGTCAAGGCTATGGTTTTTCCTGTGGTCATGTATGGATGTGAGAGCTGGACTGTGAAGAAGGCTGAGCGCCGAAGAATTGATGCTTTTGAACTGTGGTGTTGGAGAAGACTCTTGAGAGTCCCTTGGACTGCAAGGAGATCCAACCAGTCCATTCTGAAGGAGATCAGCCCTGGGATTTCTTTGGAAGGAATGATGCTGAAGCTGAAACTCCAGCACTTTGGCCACCTCATGTGAAGAGTTGACTCATTGGAAAAGACTCTGATGCTGGGAGGGATTGGGGGCAGGAGGAGAAGGGACGACAGAGGATGAGATGGCTGGATGGCATCACAGACTCGATGGACGTGAGTCTGGGTGAACTCTGGGAGTTGGTGATGGACAGGGAGGCCTGGCATGCTGCGATTCATGGGGTCGCAAAGAGTCGGACACGACTGAGTGACTGATCTGATCTGATGTGAACACACTTAGTTTATCCATTCATCATTTGATGGACATTTTGATAATTGTCCAGTTTGGTGATATTATAAAATTTCTATGAATTATAGAATGCAAGTCTTTGTGTTAAGATATATTTTCTTTTTTTTTAATAGCACAGATACTATGTTCAATATCCTATGATAAACTATCATGGAAAAGAACATTAAAAAAGAATGTAGATATAAGTATAATGAATGACTTTATTGTATGGCAGAAATTAATACACAGTAAATCAACTATACTTCAATAAAATATACTGATTAAAAATTGATAAAAATGAACTTATTTAAAAGACAAACTTGCAGACTTAGAAAATAAACTTAATGGTTTCCAAAGTGGAAACTGGGGAGAGGGCTAAATTAGGAGTTTGGGATTAATGGATATATACTACTATATATAAAATATACAAACAACAAGGACCTACAGTATAGCCCAGGGAACTATATGCAATATCTTATAATAATCTATAATGGAACACAAAACCAAAAAAGAATAAAATATATATTATATATCACCACTTTGCTGTATACCTGAAACTAAAACAATGTTGTAAATCAACTGTATTTCAATTTAAAAAAATTAAGAGTAAATCCTTAAAAAATCATCACAACATATGGGTACATTTATTATATTCTTGCCACAGACAGGGAAAGCGAGGTTTAGTGAGGTTAAGTCTTAAGAGCAAGATCCCACAGATAATGTATGGTGAAGCAGGATTTAAAATTGATGTCTGACCTTGAGTCCAAGCTCTTAAGCTGTCTGTTTCTGTAGTCTCTTCAAATGTAAGGAATCATGAAGCAATGTCTGATGCATGCCATCAAAGCCTTTCAGCATCCTTTCCCCAACCCTCTCATTTTTGGGGAAGGCAATTAATTACAGAAGTCTAAGCCATCAACATCTAGCTCTCAGTTTCCTCAAAGGTGAAATGACAAAGTTGTGCTGTGTGAACTCTAAAGACTTTATATCTCCAAGATTCTGTTTTAATTTAATCTTGCCCCAAGCTTTATTTTAAGAATTGTTTTAAGAACACTTTGTTTTGGTCTTATATAAATCTTCCAAAAGACTTACATAATAGATTGCATATCAGTTCACTCATCTTCAGTAAATACCTAGGAGTGGAAGTGCTGGGCCATATTGAAAGTACATGTTTATCTATAAAGTGAAGTCGCTCAGTCGTGTCCGACACTTTGTGACCCAATGGACTGTAGCCCACCAGGCTCCTCAGTCCGTGGATTTTCCAGGCAAGAGTGGGGTGCCATTGCCTTCTCCGGTTGCTATCCTAATGGTATTAAAAAAACACATTGTGTTTTAATTTTAATTTCCATGATAACTAATAATATCAACCTTCTTTTAACATTTTTGCCATTCCTACATCTCCTGTGTTGAAATATCTCTTCAAAATCCTTGCCAATTTTTAAGTGGATGTTTGTTTTCTTATCACTGTTTTTTCTCTCAATGTCTGAAAAATGTTTCTGCAGTCATACACAAAAAAGTGCTATTATTAGATGAGAGGCACACATTCTTCACTTTACAAGATAGTGCCAAATTGTCTTTTTCACTTGTTTTAATAATTAATAGATGTTTAGCTGAAAATATTAATATAACATATTAAAATATAGTCTGATAAGTTTTGAAATATGTGCACACCCTTAAATCATCACCACAATCCAACTAATGAACACATTCAAATTCATGAAAAAGTTTCCTTGTCTACATCTGTAATTCCTCCAAATTCTCCCAACTATCCACACTCCCCAACCAGAGGCAGCCATTGGTTTGCTTTTTGTAACTATAGTTTTAGTTTTCTTGTTTAGTTTCTGTTTTCTTTCAAACTATAGTTTGCATATTACAGAATTTTCTATAAATGGAATAATATATATACATACATGTGTATATACACACCCACATACACACACATGCATATACACGTGGCTATTAGCATAACTGATAATATCTTTGGTGGTTACAGTTTCTCCTATCTTTGTTACAGTTCTCCTATCTTAAGCCAACCCTATCCAGTACTGTGCTGGAAATGACTTCTCTGTAATTAAAGACTTTGTCATTAATACATGTTATTAGACAGTTTACTTTGTCTTAAAACTAATAAGTAGCCTGAGGGGAGATATTTTAAGATTAGATCAGATCAGATCAGTCGCTCAGTCCTGTCCAACTCTTTGCGACCCCATGAATTGCAGCACATCAGGCCTCCCTGTCCAACACCAACTCCCAGAGTTCACCCAGAATCACGTCCATCGAGTCAGTAATGCCATCCAGCCATCTCATCCTGTCATCCCCTTCTCCTCTTGCCCCCAATCCCTCCCAGCATCAGAGTCTTTTCCAATGAGTCAACTCTTCGCATGAGGTGGCCTAAGTACTGGAGTTTCAGCTTTAGCAGTATTCCTTACAAAGAAATCCCAGGGTTGATCTTCAGAATGGACTGGTTGGATCTCCTTGCAGTCCAAGGGACTCTCAAGAGTCTTCTCCAACACCACGACAACGCAAATAACTTTCGCTTCATCAAAATTTCCCCCTAAATTTACCAATAGGCACTCTGCATTCTAATGCAAACAAGAGGCATCCGATCTTTTTTTTTTTAAATGTATATGTTGATCTATTTGTTTGAGCTCAAAATTCATATTTTCTAATGTCTTATGTTTCATTATGGTGCTTAATTATTTTGATACACAAATTGTGATTTGATCAATGGAAGTATTTTCAAATTGGTTTCTGTGTTCTGACACATCTCCATTTGTTCTTCAAGCACTTCCTTCTTGGACTAACAATAAGTTCCAAAATTATCTTTTACCAACCCTGCTACAGCATTAGAATCAGTCATTTATCCAAGGAGCCTTGGCTCTTATTAGTGGAGATGACTTGAGCATCAAGTGTTCTTTGCTACTTCATAGACCTGTCATAGAGAAACGCTAGGAAATTTATGTATGAATATACACATATACATATGTGTATATATATAACATACATAATATTTCTCTACATGTATATTTGTCTATATGTATATAGACATGTGTGTGTATATATATATACAGATATATGTAAAGTGTTCATACTGGTACATGTGTACATGAAATAAATATATATGGGAATGCATATATTTTAGAAATCCTAACTTCACAGCTATATTTTGGTTTTGAGGCACTACTTACTTCCCTGGGTGGCTCAGACGGTAAAGCGTCTGCCTGCAGTGCCAGAGACCCGGGTTCGATCCCTGGGTCAGGAAGATCCCCTGGAGAAGGAAATGGCAACCCACTCCAGTATTCTTGCCTGGGAAATCCCATAGATGGAGGAGCCTGGTGGGCTATAGTCCATAGGAGAGTGGGACACGACTGAGTGACTTCACTTTCACTTGCTTTACAGGCTTCTGTTTTGCTTTTCTTTATTCTATATTTCTCTGTATTTCATAAAGGAAACTTTAGGTCTGAATTAATACACTGACTCAAGAGTTCAACACTCCTCCACTCATTATGACCAGCAGGTTCTATTCGGGTTTTTTCTCACATCACTGCAGTCTGAAAATTCATCTTCTGAAATAAGAAAGGACAGTCTTAGGGTTCACTTCATGTTTATTCTTTCTGTTTTTATGGAGGCTTTCTATTTTTCATATACTTATTTAAAGGGGCAGAGTAAATTTCATTTCTGCTACCACATAATGAATAAAAGTAAATGTGTCCTGCAGAAATTAACACAACATTGTAAATCAACTATATGTCAATAAAAAAAAGAATGTTTGTAATTTATACTTGAAAAATAAGTGAATATGTCCAACAGATTTTTAAATCAAATACCTATGGGATGGACAAATCTGTGTCTTTGTTAATAAACTCATAAACCATTGATCAAAGTTGAAACCTGATTGCTATCCTTCCTTGTGAGGAGGTTAACAAGTTCTATTCAGAGTATCTTGGGCACATTCTTATATCCAGCTTCTTCATCCCTTTCCTTATCACTAAACTCCTACTCACTGTCTTATAACCCCTCTCCTTGTATTATAAAGGAGCCTAGTAGCCAGTTTCCCAGTCTCTTATCTGTGTACGTTAGTTGCTCAGTCATGCCCAACTCTTTGAGACCCCGTGGACTGCAGCCCACCAGGCTCCTCTGTCCATGGGGATTGGGCAAGAATACTGGAGTGATTTGCCATGCCCTCTTCCAAGACATCTTCCCCCCCAGGGATCAAACCCAGGTCTTCCTGCATTACAGATTCTTTACCGACTGAGCCAGAAGGGAAGCCCAAGAATACTGGAGTGGGTAGCCTAACCCTTCTCTGGGGGATCTTCCTGACCCAGGAATCAAACCAGGGTCTCCCGCATTGCAGGAGAATTCTTTGCCAGCTGAGCTACCAGGAAAGCCCAAATCCATCTACCACAGAGAAACTTAAGACTTAGGTGTTTTGTGTTTTTTTTTAATTTAAATTTATTTATTTTAATTGGAGGCTAATTACTTTACAATATTGTATTGGTTTTGCAAAACATCAACATGAATCCACATGCTACTTCCACGAGGCAAACATCTTTGGCGGTTTCATCCTGCTAATGTGATAAATTTTACTTTTATATCAAAGTATACATGGAACACAGAATTTTGTCATTTCTTTCCCTCTTTCATCCATTCACCCAGTACTCAAGCAGTATAAGATTTGGATGTTTACTGATACCTAAATGTATAAAATATATTCACAAGTGCTCAAGAGCACAAAATTTCACATCAAACAGGCTTTCCTACTTTATTAAATCTAGACAAGTCTCCAGCATCCATGAAAGTCACTTCCTTTTCTATAACATAAATGTAATAATAGTAATTATCTCAACTTATTCCTTAAGAATCTAATAATATGTTTCGATCAGTAAGAAAACAGTCAAAATTTCCTATGATAATGTTGATGATAATGATGGTGACGATGATAATATATATGTTGTTCCAATCACTTTAAATGTTTAATTCTTCTCCAAGCCTAGAAGTCCAATGTATTCTCTAAGATACTTTTCTTACTCACTTACACATATAATCTAGTCGGTTTCGCTAATACTGGAAGGTGATCTTGCTTGAAGAATGCAGAAGTTATTGGACTTGCTCAGCATTAACCAGTCAAGGCTTGAAGGAAAGTCTGCAGAGCACAGTGTACGGTGGCCGTACTCTGCAGACGCAACTGCACACCATTGCTTCATGTTTGCAGAAACATCTGAAGCATTGTCACTATTATGTGTATACTTTAGGAGTGAAAAAGCTCCCTTTTCTATTTGGATTCTGCTTGTCTCCAAATTAAATGACTTTTAATCACATATTTATGTTGATAAAATCCATGTTTTAAGTTTTTAAGTTTCAATCCCTGGGTCAGGAAGATGAAATGGCAACCCACTCCAGTATACTTGCCTGGAGAATCCCATGGACAGAGGAACCTGGTGGGTTACAGTCCATGGGATCACAAAGAGTTGGACACAACTCAGCACACACATTTTAGAAATACTCCTTAGGTAAGTATGGAGGTTACCAGATCCTAGAAAAGTTAGAGGACTGCAAGAACAGTCATGACCAGAGCTAATGGGTACCTGAACAAAAGCAGAATGAAAAACTTAAATTCTTTGAGACTGCTACTGTGAACCAAGCGTCCTATCAGGCAGACATCAGGAGGAATCTCATTTCAGAAATGAGAAAGCTGGAAAAGAGTCAAAAATTTTTCTCCAATATCACAAGCTTGCTTGTGTTAAGAGGTAGGATCTCTGCTTCCATATCTTGAAGTTTTAACTTCTGGGTTCATCAAGGATCCTGATCAGTTCAGTTCAGTTGAGTCGCTCAGTCGTGTCCGACTCTTTGCGACCCGATGAATCGCAGCACGCCAGGCCTCGTTGTCCATCGCCAACTCCCGGAGTTCACCCAGACTCCCACCCATCGAGTCAGTGATGCCATCCAGCCATCTCATCCTCTGTCGTCCCCTTCTCCTCTTGCCCCCAATCCTTCCTAGCATCAGAGTCTTCCAATGAATCAACTCTTCACATGAGGTGGCCAAAGTACTGGAGTTTCAGCTTTAGCATCATTCCTTCCAAAGAAATCCCAGGGCTGATCTCCTTCAGAATGGACTGGTTGGATCTCCTTGCGGTCCAAGGGACTCTCAAGAGTCTTCTCCAACACCACAGTTCAAAACCATCAATTCTTCGGCGCTCAGCCTTCTTCACAGTCCAACTCTGACATCCATACATGACCACAGGAAAAACCATAGTCTTGACTAGACGGACCTTTGTTGGAAAGTAATGTCTCTGCTTTTCAATATGCTATCTAGGTTGGTCATAACTTTCCTTCCAAGGAGTAAGTGTCTTTTAATTTCATGGCTGCAGCCACCATCTGCAGTGATTTTGGAGCTCAAAAAAATAAAGTCTGACACTGTTTTCACTGTTTCCCCATCTGTTTCCCATGAAGTGATGGGACCGGATGCTGTGATCTTCGTTTTCTGAATGTTGAGCTTTAAGCCAACTTTTTCACTTTCCACTTTCACTTTCATCAAGAGGTTTTTTAGTTCCTCTTCACTTTCTGCCATAAAGGTGGTTTCATCTGCATATCTGAGGTTATTGATATTTCTCCTGGCAATCTTGATTCCAGCCTGTGCTTCTTACAGCCCAACGTTTCTCATAATGTACTCTGCATAAAAGTTAAATAGGCAGGGTGACAATATACAGCCTTGATGTAGTCCTTTTCCTATTTGGAACCAGTCTGTTGTTCCATGACCAGTTCTAACTGTTGCTTCCTGACCTGCATACAGATTTCTCAAGAGGCAGGTCAGGTGGTCTGGTATTCCCATCTCTTTCAGAATTTTCCACAGTTTATTGTGATCCACATGGTCAAAGGCTTTGGCATAGTCAATAAAGCAGAAACAGATGTTTTTCTGGAATTCTCTTGCTTTTTTCCATGATCCAGCGGATGTTGGCAATTTGATCTCTGGTTCCTCTGCCTTTTCTAAAATCAGCTTGAACATCAGGAAGTTCACAGTTCACGTATTGCTGAAGCCTGGCTTGGAGAATTTTAAGCATTACTTTACTAGCATGTGAGATGAATGCAATTGTGCGGTAGTTGACCTAAATCAAATCCCTTATGATTATACAGTGGAAGTGAGAAATAGATTTAAGGGCCTAGATCTGATAGATAGAGTGCCTGATGAACTATGGAATGAGGTTCATGACATTGTACAGGAGACAGGGATCAAGACCATCTCCATGGAAAAGAAATGTAAAAAAGCAAAATGGCTGTCTGGGGAGGACTTACAAATAGCTGTGAAAAGAAGAGAAGCGAAAAGCAAAGGAGAAAAGGAAAGATATAAGCATGTGAATGCAGAGTTCCAAAGAATAGCAAGGAGAGATACGAAAGCCTTCCTCAGCAATCAATGCAAAGAAATAGAGGAAAATAACAGAATGGGAAAGACTAGGGATCTCTTCAAGAAAATTAGATATACCAAGGGAACATTTCATGCAAAGATGTGCTCGATAAAGGACAGAAATGGTATGGACCTGACAGAAGCAGAAGATATTAAGAAGAGATGATAAGAATACACAGAAGAACCATACAAAAAAGATCTTCATGACCCAGATAACCACGATGTTGTGATCATTCACCTAGAGCCAGACATCCTGGAATGTGAAGTCAAGTGGGCCTTAGAAAGCATCACTATGAACAAAGCTAGTGGAGGTGATGGAATTCCAGTTGAGCTCTTTCAAATCCTGAAAGATGATGCTGTGAAAGTGCTGCACTCAATATGCCAGCAAATTTGGAAAACTCAGCAGTGGCCACAAGATTGGAAAAGGTCAGTTTTCATCCCAATCCCAAAGAAAGTGATCCTGATATCATCACCTAATAACCCTAACACATTCACAAAAACACAAATACTTATTCCAGTGATGCCTTGAAGTGCCACTGTGTTTGAGTGAAAAATTGAACTCTCAGAAAGAGGAGTAAGATTGGGAAGAACATAAAGTGACTTGAAATAGACCTGAATTTTGGCTCAGATTCTTCACCTTCCCATAAGGAGTAATGGACTGAACCTCTATAAGCCTCAGTTTATCACCTGGCAAATTAATAACCCATACAGTCTTATTTTAAAGGCTAAGTAAGATTGGAAGGACTGATGCTGAATGTGAAGCTCCAATATTTTGGCCACCTGATGAGAAGAGTCAACTCATTAGAAAGGACCCTGATGCTGGGCAAGGTTGAAGGCAGGAGGAGAAGGGGGCAACAGAGAATAAGGTGTTGGATGCCATCATCTACTTAATGGACATGAGTTTCGGCAAACTCTTTGAGACAGTGAAGGACAGAAAAGCTTGGCATGCTGCAGTCCATGGGGTCACAGAGTCGGACACAACTGAGTGACTGAAAAACAACGAAAGATCATAAATTCATAATCACCTGGTCCTATGTCTCACAAAAAGTTCTGATGTGTCATGCCATATTGGAATGTTTTATCAGGATATCAGGAAGTAGCATCCTGGCTGAAAAAGAAGTTGATCATTGGTAAGAGTGAGGTCTATTCTAGATGTCCATGTCCTCTGCTTAAGAAAGCAAGCAGGGACTTCCCTGGTGGTCTAGTGGCTAAGACTCCATGCTCCCGAGGCAGACAGCCCAGATTCCATCCCTGGTAGAGGAACGAGATCCCACATGCCACAACTAAAATATCCTGCATGCCCCAACAAAGACCAGAGATCTTCTGGGCTGCAGCAAAGACCTGGTGCTTGCTGGGTCCTCCCCAGGACAGCCAGTCTAAGTCTTAGAACTTAGATGGCCCTTAGTATAGCAGACAGCAGAGATACATGGGAGATAGAAGTGCATTATTCAGAAAGACAAGAATTGTTTATAAATTTGGGAGGGACTGCAGCTACAGCAGAGGATTCTTAGAACAATGTGGAGATGTAGTGAGAGAATAAAACAATCTTCTTGTATTGGTATGATTTATTTTAGCATATGGAGGAAAGGGGAAAGGAAAATTTTAGGAGCACATACCTACATGCAAAGCACTAGACACTTGACACATATTTTCATACTTAATAAGTTAGAAATGGTAATCCCCATTTTTGAGGGGACAAATCGAGTCTCTTAGGTAACTTTGCTGTGCCATTCAGCAAGGAAATCGCAAAACTATGTTCAAGCCAATATGGCTTGTTCTAAAGCCTGTGCTCTTTATATTCCATGTTAGCCCATGGGGAGTTTCTGCCTCTTATTTTCTGTGAAGTGAAGGCATGTACCCTCAGGCATGAAAATTCAAGTGAAAAGGAGGTGTACTGGCAAAGATCCCAGCAAGAAGCAGATGGCCTACTCAAAGGATGTAATTTTAGGAGAGTTTAATAAAGAATATGTACAAGGTATGGACAGGATTAAGGGAAACCAGTAAGGAATGTGGAAGCAGCATCAAACTAGCAGTAAAATGAGCAACTAGTACTCTACATCTGAGGGGATCAAGGATGCAAATAGGAAACAGAACCCATATAGAAAAGTATGGCTGGAGGAGAGGAAACGCCCAGAAGAGGTAAGCCCTTCACTTAAGGAGTGCAGCCACTGCCAAACCCTGGTCCAAGAGCAAAAGGGTCAGGCGAACAAACTCCATTGAGCTCATTCTACTCCCATCTTCTATTGTCTCTCACTAGTCAAACCACATGCAACCCAGAACTCAAGCAACCTTTTTGATGCAGTCTCAAATTATCTATAACTGGAGAACTGACTTAGTGGTAGATCACATGTTTTGCATGTATGAGAACCCAGGTTTGATCTCAGGGCACCGCCACTTGAGCTAAACTTTGAAACAAGAGTTCCAATTTATATTGCCTTGTTTGTTCCTAGTAGGTCTTTCTTCAAATATTGTAATAAATGAGTCAGCTATCGGATACAAAACTGTCAACTTCCTAGGACAAAGAACAAAATGGAGAATAACAGACCCAAATGGCACTTCCCTGGTGGCTCAGCGGTAAAAAAAAAAAAAAATAAATCCACCTGCAATGCAGGAGACACAGGAGATGCAAGTTCGATCTGTGGATGGGGAAGATCCCCGGAGGAGGGCAAGGCATCAGATTCCAGTTTTCTTGCCTGGAGAATCCCATGGACAGAGGAGCCTGGTAGACTATGGTCCAAGGCATCGCAAAGAGTCAGACACAACTGAAGCAACTAAGCACACGTGTGAGCACAATGGACTCAGATGGCAAAAAGGTAACATCCATATTTGTTTTCTATGTCTGTAATTCCTTCTGTTATGGTTACCAAAGAGGAAACCAGTTGAGGGATAAATTAGGGTGTTGGGATTAATAAATACACACTCCTATATAAAACATTGATAACAAACACTTGCAAGATAGCACAGGGAAATATACTGAATATTTTGTAATAATCTCTAAAGGGAAAGAACATGAAAAAGAGTATACACAAAACTGAATCAATGTGCTGCACGCCTAAAACTAACACAACATTGTAAATCACCTGTATTTCCATTTAAAAAAGCAAAGAAATAAATATATAAGAAACAAAAGAAAAAGAAAGAAATTATTCAACAGCTGAACATGAATTATACTCATGAGTATAGAAAATTGAAGCACTTTCACATACCCAGGCCAAAGGTGTGATAAATAAGAAGCAATATGTCTTATTCTCAAGGAAGCTTTAGTCAAAAAGAACAAAGAAAATAATCAAACACAATGTGGGCTGAGCTGTCAGCATCTGGGGGGTTTCTTTTAGAAGAATGAAGAACAATTTCTAGAGGATGAGTTTAGGTGTCACGTGAAGGATCAGTTCAGTATCAGGGAGTTCTAGCAGAGGTAATAAAGTCATACTAGAGGTAAGCACATACTAGTCATTTAAATTAGCCCCTTAACTCCAGATTTCATTATTTATTCTTTAGAGAAAAT
The DNA here is from genome assembly GCA_935064755.1 of Tragelaphus eurycerus. Lineage (NCBI taxonomy): Eukaryota > Metazoa > Chordata > Mammalia > Artiodactyla > Bovidae > Tragelaphus > Tragelaphus eurycerus. Next base: position 13,924,287 of record CAKXYN010000043.1, read on the forward strand.
CAGTATCTCGATTTATTTTTCATCCTTTTTTTTTTTTTTTTTTTGCTTTTGTATTTATATTTAAACTGTTTGGTCTTTTTATTTTCCATTTTAAACTAGTAGTTGACCATAAAGAAAATCTGGAAAACAAAGAAAACTTGAAAGACAAGATCTATAAGCCATGATTCTACTTCTACAACAATCACGACAGTCCCAACTCCTTTTCTTGGCATAATTCTACTTGCCCAATGGTTTTTCTAGGTATCATGTATTAACTTATTTTACACACTTATAACCATCCTTGGAGAAGGCAATGGCACCCCACTCCAGTACTCTTGCTTGGCAAGTCCCATGGATGGAAGAGCCTGGTAGGCTGCAGTCCATGGGGTTGCGAAGAGTTGGACACGACTAAGCAACTTCCCTTTCACTTTTCACTTTCATGCATTGGAGAAGGAAATGGCAACCCACTCCAGTATTCTTGCCTGGAGAATCCCAGGGACGGAGGAGCCTGGTGGGCTGCCGTCTATGGGGTAACACTGAGTTGGACATGACTGAAGTGACAGCAGGGATAACTATCCTTTAGATCAGTAGTTCTCAAAATATGGTCTTGGGGCCAGCAGCAGGGGCATCACCTAGAAACATGCTAGAAATGCAAATTATTGGGCACCATTCCAGACCCACTGAAATAGAAACTGATGCTGAGACTCAGAAACTTATGTTTAATAAGCCCCCCAGGTAACATGATACACACTGAAGTGTAAAAACCATTTTATATTCAAGAACTACTTTATATTCTATAGTTTGCACTCAAAATCATCATATTTGTACTTTCTATATAATGATTAACATAATCATTTCAGTAACTGCTTGGGATTTACAATGTTGAAATTATAATTTAAATGTGTAATCCTGGAGTGGATAATTTTAAACAAATGTTCATTTCTCCATTTATTTTGTAATATATACTGTGTACCTTCTACACAACAAATAGTGTTCTATCTGTATTCTAGGTGCTTGGGATATAATGTCAGAGTGAAGAATATTCTACTTAATCATTGATAACTTTGGTTATTTCCAATTTTTATCATTAAAATTAATGCTGAAATGAAATTCCTTTTTTTTAGTGTAAAGGCTTTCCCTGCCTGTTTATTTTAGAAAGAAGAAATGCAAGATTATCTAAATTAGTATGACTTTGCGAATATGTGCATGCTAAGTTGGTTCAGTCGTGTCCAACTCTTTGGGACTCTATGGACTGTAACCTGCCAGGCTCCTCTGTCCATGGGATTTTCCAGGAAAGAATACTGGAGTGGATTGCCATGCCTTCCTCCAGGGGATCTTCCCAACCCAGGGATTGAACGTGTGTCTCTTATGTCTCTTGCATTGGCAGGCAGGTTCTTCACCACTAGCACCGCTTGAGAAGCCCTGGTATGACTTTTAAGTACCCCATATTTTCACTAAAATAATACCTTTTACTTTTCCATGATTCTCTTCATTAAAATAAAAAATATTTTGTCATCTCAGGAAGCTTAATAGTCCAATTCTGTCTTTCCCTGCTTCCAAGAGGTGCATTAGAAACTTCACCTAATTCTGAGTAGGAATCCGTTCTCTGCCATTATTACTGAAAACACGTGGTCCCAACTATTTGATACAATTCTTGTCTCATTCAATCACGGTTAAAGCATTTTCAACACTTCTGGCTAGCAACAATCTTTTATTTCTAAGAATTATCTAATTAAGCAATAATCTTTTATTTCTAATTATTTCATATCATTCTCTAATGCTCTTGTCCACTGTGATCCCCAGTGTGTGCCTAGACTCCCCACATGTCCATTAATTTGTATGTCTTCACACACTGTCCTCATGGCTGGATATGAAGACATCTTATAAGCCAGAGATGGTTCCAGGAGAATAGTATTTCTCTCAGACCCTTTAGAATGAGGTTGAGCATGTTTGACTCTCCCCTTCCTTTCTGTGAATTTCTATCCCTTCTCTTCCAGCTGGTTGATCTAAGACAGGACTAATTTGGCCATCAAGATATATAACAATGTTGGATCCCGAAATGGAAATAATTCAGTCCAGTTCACTCCCTTCCTAAAAGTCTGCCTGCCCTTTTGACATAAAATAACAGGCACAATCTATTAAGCAAAAATCAAGTAAATATATGTCTATCTGTGCAAATACTGAAGGTTAATTACAGCTACAAAACTGAAAAGGGGCATTCTAAACTTAACAGCGTATTATCCAGGATTGTTAGATATCTGCTTCAATAAATATAAACACGTTTAAATATTTTCAATGCCTTAACAAATATGTGTCGAGGTTCTAGCCACTAAATCATTCATCATACCAAAGCAGGCAAAAAGTCATGCCATTTTGGAACTTAGGGCTGATGGAAAACACGGATACAAACCAAGTGAAGCAAGTTACTGAAGTCTCAAAAAATAGAGTGATCTAGCCAGGGACGGGGGAGACTGGTGGGCTGCCGTCTATGGGGTCGCACAGAGTCAGACACGACTGAAGAGACTTGGCAGCAGCAGAGATCAAGAAGGTAGGGAACATGAGGAAGCCAACTGTGATTTTAAATATGATCCTCTGGAAAGGTTTTCCTAAGAGATTACATGGGGTCTAAGTCCCAGAGGAGTTGAGGGAGTGACCCCGTGGTTATTGGGGAGAGCAAATGTGGAATCACCTTCCACCCACACCCGGAACTCCACTGAGGGTGGGGGTCAGGTGGAAGCGGGCGTGGGAGCAGGCAGACTTAAGGAAGGACTTGTTGTTGAGGTATTGTGGGGATCTGGGTTTGTGGGTCACATGACCTGCTCTACCACGTGTGTCTGGGGCTCCAAGAAGTTCTTGAGGTTGGAAGAGAGGAAGGGCCTGATGTGTGGGAGAGAAGGGAGGAAGCTGACGTGGGGTCCCACCCCCAAATCTGTCTCTGTGGTCATTCTCTACTGCATCCAGAGTTTGAGGTATAAGTGATCTTGATGTGTTTAGTAAATCCTAGAATCCTTGCATCTGAGGCAAAGCTGCACGTGGCAAAATATTAAATTTAGAAATTTGTTACACCCTGAAGACTCAAAACAATAATTTCAAGTATAAAATATAAAAAGAAATCAATGTTTCAGCCATAATCTTTTTATTGATTTCATGCTAAAATTATAATATTTGGGATAAGACAGTCAATAAATAAATAATAAAATATTCATTTTACTAATGTTAATTTTTTAATATTAATAAAATTTACTTAGATATTTAAATTATGTTACCCATTTTTTAGATTGTGTTTAATGTGGCTTTAGAAAATTTTTAATTATATTAATTTCTGTGGATAGAGTTGTTAGCTAATGCCAAGGTGGCAACTAGACTGCAATATATAAATGTATCATATCAACACAAAAACCTTAAACTTATATATATATGTCCAACATATCTAAAAAAATTTTTTTAATGTTTTGTTTCAAATTGTACATCAAATGGATAGCACTGTTTTAAATGCTTAACAATAGGCCCCTTTGAACCAAAGGGAGAGGGATATATGTTATGTATACTTGTGGCTGATTCATATTGAGGTTTGACAGAAAAAAACAAAAATTCTTTAAAGCAATTATCCTTCAATAAAATAAATTAAAAAAAAATAATAACAGGCCCCGCTCACTTGAGATCATCCTCATTTTGTGGAATGTGTCTCTCTAAATACATTTGCTTTCACTTTAAGAAAAAAAAATCTTAATAATTTATTTTTAAATATTCACTGCTTTTAACAATTTTATTTTTAAATGAATAGACTTATAGGAAGTTGCAAAAATAGTACAGAGGAGTTCAGTATACCTTTCACCCAATCTTGCTTATGTAAATATAGTAAAATATCAAAACCAAAAATATGACATTGGTATGATGTTTGCATATTTTAGTTCTATGCCATTTCCTAATGGCTCAGTGAGTAAACAATCTACCTGCAAAGCTAGAGACAAGAGTCGAGATTCCTTAAAAAAATGGAAATAGAACTGCCATACGACCCAGCAATCCCACTACTGGGCATAAACACCGAGGAAACCAGAATTGAAAGAGATACATGTACCCCAATGTTCATCCCAGAACTGTTTGCAACAACTAGGACATGGAAGCAACCTAGATGTCCATCGGCAAATGAATGGATAAGAAAGCAGTGGTACATATACAGAATGGAATATTACTCAGCCATTAAAAAGAATGCATTTGAATCAGTTCTAACAAGGTGGATGAAACTGGAGCCTATTATACAGAGTGAAGTAAGTCAGAAAGAAAAACAGCAATACAGTATCAGATCAGATCAGATCAGTCACTCAGTCGTGTCCGACTCTTTGCAACCCCATGAATTGCAGCACGCCAGGCCTCCCTGTCCATCACCAACTCCCAGAGTTCACCCAGACTCACGTCCATCGAGTCAGTGATGCCATCCAGCCATCTCATCCTCTGTTGTCCCCTTCTCCTCCTGCCCCCAATCCCTCCCAGCATCACAGTCTTCTCCAATGAGTCAACTCTTTGCATGAGGTGGCCAAAGTACTGGAGTTTCAGCTTTAGCATCATTCCTTCCAAAAAAATTCCAGGGCTGATCTCCTTCAGAATGGACTGGTTGCATCTCCTTGCAATCCAAGGGACTCTCAAGAGTCTTCTTCAACACCACAGTTCAAAAGCATCAATTCTTCGGTGCTCAGCCTTCTTCACAGTCCAACTCTCACATCCATACATGACCACAGGAAAAACCATAGCCTTGACTAGATGAACCTTTGTTGGCAAAGTAATGTCTCTGCTTTTGAATATGCTATCTAGGTTGGTCATAACTTTCCTTCCAAGGGGTAAGCATCTTTTAATTTCATGGCTGCAGTCACCATCTGCAGTGATTTTGGAGCCCAGAAAAATAAAGTCTGACACTGTTTCCACTGTTTCCCCATCTATTTCCCATGAAGTGATGGGACCGGATGCTGTGATCTTTGTTTTCTGAATGTTGAGCTTTAAGCCAACTTTTTCACTCTCCACTTTCACTTTTATCAAGAGGCTTTTGAGTTCCTCTTCACCTTCTGCCATAAGGGTGGTGTCATCTGCATATCTGAGGTGATTGATATTTCTCCCTGCAATCTTGATTCCAGCCTGTGCTTCATCCAGTCCAGCGTTTCTCATGATGTACTCTGCATATAAGTAAAATAAACAGGGTGACAACATATAGCCTTGACGTAGTCCTTTTCCTCTTTGGAACCAGTGTGGTGTTCCATGTCCAGTTCTAACTGTTGCTTCCTGACCTGCATACAAATTTCTCAAGAGGCAGATCAGGTGGTCTGGTATTCCCATCTCTTTCAGAGTTTTCCATAGTTTGTTGTGATCCACACGGTCAAAGGCTTTGGCATAGTCAATAAAGCAGAAATAGGTGTTTTTCTGGAATTCTCTTGCTTTTTCCATGATCCAGCGGATGTTGGCAATTTGATCTCTGGTTCCTCTGCCTTTTCTAAAACCAGCATGAACATCAGGAATTTCATGGTTCACATATTGCTCAAGCCTGGCTTTGAGAATTTTAAGCATTACTTTACTAGCATGTGAGATGAGTGCAATTGTGCAGTAGTTTGAGCAGTATACTAATGCATATATATGGAATTTATAAAGATGGTAAAGATAACCCTGTATGCAAGACAGCAAAAGAGACACAGATGTATAGAACAGTCTTTTGGACTCAGTGGGAGAAGGCGAGGGTGGGATGATTTGAGAGAGTAGTGTTGAAACATGTATATTATATGTGAAGCGGATCGCCAGTTCAGGTTCGATGCATGAGACAGGGTGCTCAGGGCTGGTGAGCTGGGATGACCCAGAGGAATGGGATGGGGAGGGAGGTGGGATGGGGGTTCTGGATGGGGAACACATGTGTGCTCATGGCTGATTCATTTCGATGTATGGCAAAAACCACTATAATATTGTAAAGTAATTAGCTTCCAATTAAAACTAATTAATTAAAAAAAAAAGTCACAGGTTCTATCCCTGGAGGAGGAAATGGTACCCCATTCTAGTATTCTTGCCTGAAAAATCCCATGGACAGAAGGGCCTGGTGGGCTACAGTCGACAGGGTTGCAAAGAGCTGGACGTGACTTAATGACTAAGCACACACACAGATTTGTGCAACTATCAAAATCAAGATACAGAACGATTCTATGACCACAAGGGCCTCTCTCATGTTACACTTTTAGAGTCACATCCAAGCCCTCATCATACCCTGTCCCCTGGTAAGCTCTAATCTGTTCTCCATTTTCATAACTATGTCTTTTTGAGAACATTACATGATGGAATCACAGCACGTGCCTTTTTTAGCTCATTATACTTCACTCAGTATGCCATCATTTTTATTTCTCTTTTATTTTTGGTTATGTGTTTGCTAGAAAAAAAATTCTTTATTGATATACAGTAGGTTTTAAATCTTTACATTTAGCTAACCATATTGATTAGTTTTGCTTTGATGGATCTGCTGGTTTAAAGACGAGAAAGCCCTTGCCCCTCCAGAGTTTCAGTAAAAATATTCTTATTTTCTTCAAGCTATATTATAGTTATTTCTTTGTTGTTTCTTGTAACTCAAGACAATTTGAGACTTATTTTAGTTTTTTTTCAATAAAGAAACAAATTGTTGCAAAACTTTGCTTTAAAAAAAGTTTTCTGTTACACATTTGTTTTTGATGCTTCCTGAAATACTAAAGGCCCTCAGTAAATGCCTTCTCCATAACCTGGGCTTGGTTTTGGAAACAGAAATTTGATCACATGGAGGCTGAAATTACAAACCACTGGAAGCTATTTCACTGTAACGCTCATGTCCATCAAGTTCTGTCTCTAAATTTGCCTCTTTCTGTAATCCTACTAGTCAAGCCTGTAAGGTACTGAATGCAAGACAGAGCTGCTTTGGGTCACAATCCAGGACAGCAGCAAACACCAGACACAAAATACCTGAGGACTGAGCCAGAAATACTGTCAAAAATTCCTCCTGCAAATTCAGCAGGAATCTTCTCGCCAACCAGTGAAATTGGGAGGAAAAGTCTATACCTACTAGAACGAGATTACCTTCCCATCTGAAGTATTTCAGATTTCAATTATTTAAATAAAATTAAATATTTAAAGAAACACAAAGAAGAAAATAAACTACCCTTTATAATCAGATCAGATCAGTCACTCAGTCGTGTCCGACTCTTCGCAACCCCATGAACCGCAGCACGCCAGGCCTCCCTGTCCATCACCAGCTCCCGGAGGTCACCCAGACTCACACCCATCAAGTCAGTGATGCCATCCAGCCATCTCATCCTCTGTCGTCCCCTTCTCCTCCTGCCCTCAATCCCTCCCAGCATCAGAGTCTTCTCCAATGAGTCAACTCTTCGCATGAGGTGGCCAAAATACTGGAGTTTCAGCTTTAGCATCATTCCTTCTACAGGCTCAAAAATCACTGCAGATGGTGACTGCAGCCATGAAATTAAAAGATGCTTGCTCCTTGGAAAAAAAATCTATGACCAACCTAGACAGCATATTAAAAAGCAGAAACATTACTTTACCAACAAAGGTCCGTCTAGTCAAAGCTATGGTTTTTCCAGTAGTCAGGTACAGATGTGAGAGTTGGACCATAAAGAAAGCTGAATGCCGAAGAATTGATGCTTTTGAACTGTGGTGTTGGAGAAGACTCTTGAGAGTCCCTTGGACCTCAAGGAGATCAAACCAGCCCATCCTAAAGGAAATCAACCCTGAATATTCATTGGAAGAGCTTATGCTGAAGCTGAATCTTCAATATTTTGGCCATCTGATGCGAAGAACTGACTCATTGGAAAAGCCCTTGATATTGACAAAGATTGAAGGCAGGAGAAGGGGATGACAGAGGGTGAGACAGTTGGATGGCCTCACTGACATGAGTTTGAGCAAGGTCCAGGAGTTGGTGATGGATAGGGAGGCCTGGCATGCTGCTGTCCATGGGGTTGCAAAGAGTCAGACACAACTGAGCAACTGAACTGACAGTAAGATCTGTGAATTGTCAGGTCAGTGTTTCCTATAACTCTTAAAATCTTTGATGGGCTGCCTAGGTCAGCAGACGAGAGAAGGTATCAGGGGCTGAGGTCGGGAAACTTACTATGAGAAAGGGACAAATATATATATATACACACACCATGACCTAGAATGTCAGAGGAAAGAATTAACTCTTGATATAGTTTGTAACTTGTGGAGAAACATCTCTGATCCTGCCAGTTATACAAACGCTTTGGCCCAGGAGAAAGAAAGTAAGTCTGTGTAAACAAAGGTGAGCACCGTATTACAGATTTAATGAATGAGGCTGGGTATGGACAAATGATCACTGAGTTCATTTCCAGTGTCCAGTTCCAACATAATATTGATCTTCCCTTGGTGAGCTTGACCATGTGAAAATTACAGGCATTCTATATTTGAGTCTTTAGAACAACAGCAACTACTTTGCCAGTGAAATGAAGGTCTTCCCCAGTAGCTCAGCAATAAATAATCTGCCTGCAATGCAGGTGATGTGGGTTTGACCCCCAGGTCAGGAAGATACCCTAAAGAAGGAAATGGCAATCCACTCCAGTATTATTACCTGGGAAATTTCATGGACAGAGGAGCTTGGCAGGCTACACTCAAGGTGCTGCAAGAGCTGGACAAGACTTGGCAATATTTATCTATTTTTCCTAAAATGATATTCATTTATCCCTTCTCCCGTACTAGAATTAGACCATGTTTCTAAGGATAGGAACTATAACTTACTATTTTTCTATCTTTAATTTCTATCATGGTATCTAAGCCTCAAACAATGCTTAATGAATATTAAAGTATTCAAGTAATCATAAAAATAGAAGTATTATTAGGTCCCTTTGCTCACCTGAAAATATCACAATATTTTTAATCAGCTATACCACAATACAAAATATAAATGTAAAAATAAATAAAATTATGAAGAATATAAAATACAAAATAAAAATAAATAAAGTATTATTAGGAAATACACATAATGTTACCTCAATACTACCCAATGCAGTATTTAAGAATAAGAGCTCTGTAATCATAAAAACTTCACATTCCAGGATGTCTGGCTCTAGGTCAGTGATCACACCATCATGATTATCTGGGTCATGAAGATCTTTTTTGTACAGATCTTATGTACAAAAAGAACATCTCTTTTTAATATCTTCAGCTTCTGTTAGGTCCATACCATTTCTGTCCTTTATCGAGCCCATCTTTGCATGAAATGTTCCTTTAGTATCTCTGATTTTCTTGAAGACATCTCTAGTCTTTCCCATTCTGTTGTTTTCCTCTATTTCTTTGCATTGATCACTGAAGAAGGCTTTCTTATCTCTTCTTGCTATTCTTTGGAACTCTGCATTTAGATGTTTATATCTTTCCTTTTTTCCTTTGCTTTTCGCTTCGCTTCTTTTCACAGCTATTGTAAGGCCTCCCCAGACAGCCATTTTGCTTTTTTGCATTTCTTTTCCATGAGGATGGTCTTGATTCCTGTTTCCTGTACAATGTCACGAACCTCATTCCATAGTTCATCAGGCACTCTATCTATCAGATCTAGGCCCTTAAATCTATTTCTCACTTCCACTGTATACTCATAAGGGATTTGATTTAGGTCATACCTGAATGGTCTAGTGGTTTTCCATACTTTCTTCAATTTAAGTCTAAATTTGGCAATAAGGAGTTCATGGTCTGAGACACAGTCAGCTCCTGGTCTTGTTTTTGCTGACTGTATAGAGCTTCTCCATCTTTGGCTGCAAAGAATATAATCGATCTGATTTCAGTGTTGACCATCTGGTGATGTCCATGTGTAGAGTCTTCACTTGTGTTGTTGGAAGAGGGTGTTTGTTATGACTAGTGCATTTTCTTGGCAAAACTCTATTAGTCTTTGCCCTGCTTCATTCCGTATTCCAAGGCCAAATTTGCCTGTTACTCCAGGTGTTTCTTGACTTCCTACTTTTGCATTCCAGTCTCCTATAATGAAAAGGACATCTTTTTTGGGTGTTCTAAAAGATCTTGTAGGTCTTCTTAGAACTGTTCAACTTCAGCTTCTTCAGCGTTACTGGTTGGGGCATAGACTTGGATTACTGTGATATTGAATGGTTTGCCTTGGAAACGAACAGAGATCATTCTGTAGTTTTTGAGATTGCATCCAAATACTGCATTTTGGACTCTTCTGTTGACCATGATGGTTACTCCATTTTTTCTGAGGGATTCCTGCCTGCAGTAGTAGATATAATGGTCATCTGAGTTAAATTTACCCATTCCAGTCCATTTGAGTTCACAGATTCCTAAAATGTCAACATTCACTCTTGCCATCTCTTGTTTGACCACTTCTGATTTCCCTTGATTCATGGACCTGACATTCCAGGTTCCTATGCAATATTGCTCTTTACAGCCTTGGACCTTGCTTCTATCACCAGTCACAGCCACAGCTGGGTATTCTTTTTGCTTTGGCTCCATCCCTTCATTCTTTCTGGAATTATTTCTCCACTGATCTCCAGTAGCATACTGGGCACCTACCGACCTGGGAAGTTTATCTTTCAGTGTCATATCATTTTGCCTTTTCATACTGTTCATGGAGTTCTCAAGGCAAGACACTGAAGTGGTTTGCCATTCCCTTCTCCAGTGGACCACATTCTGTCAGATCTCTCCACTATGTACAAAAAAGATCTTCAGGACCCAGAAAATCACAATGGTGTGATCACTGACCTAGAGCCAGACATCCTGGAATGTGAAGTCAAGTGGGCCTTAGAAAGCATCACTACGAACAAAGCTAGTGGAGGTCATGAAATTTCAGTTGAGCTATTTCAAATCCTGAAAGGTGATGCTGTGAAAGTGCTGTACTCAATATGCCAGCAAAATTGGAAAACTCAGCAGTGACCACAAGACTGGAAAAGGTCAGTTTTCATTACAATCCCAAAGAAAGGCAATGCCAAAGAATGCCCAAACTACCACACAATTGCACTCATCTCACGCTAGTAAAGTAATGCTTAAAATTCTCCAAGCCAGGCTTCAGCAATACGTGAACCGTGAACTTCCTGATGTTCAAGCTGGTTTTAGAAAAGGCAGAGGAACCAGAGATCAAATTGCCAACATCCGCTGGATCATGGAAAAAGCAAGAGAGTTCCAGAAAAACATCTATTTCTGCTTTATTGACTATGCCAAAGCCTTTGACTGTGTGGATCACAATAAACTGTGGAAAATTCTTCAAGAGATGGGAATACCAGACCAACTTATCTGCCTCTTGTGAAATTTGCATGCAAGTCAGGAAGCAACAGTTAGAACTGGACATGGAACAACAGACTGGTTCCAAATAGGAAACGGAGTACGTCAAGGCTGTATATTGTCATCCTGCTTATATAACTTATATGCAGAGTACATTATGAGAAACGCAGGACTGGAAGAAACATAAGCTGGAATAAAGACTGCTGGGAGAAATATCAATAACCTCAGATATGCAGATGACACCACCCTTATGGCGGTGGTGAAGAGGAAAGTGAAGAGGAACTAAAAAGCCTCTTGATGAAAGTGAAAGTGGAGAGTGAAAAGGTTGGCTTAAAGCTCAATAGTCAGAAAATGAAGATCATGGCATCCGGTCCCATTACTTTATGGGAAATAGATCGGGAAACAGTGGAAACAGTGTCAGACTTTATTTTGGGGGGCTCCAAAATCACTGCAGATGGTGACTGCAGCCATGAAATTAAAAGACACTCACTCCTTGGAAGCAAAGTTATGACCAACCTAGATAGCATATTCAAAAGCAGAGACATTACTTTGCCAACAAAGTTTTGTCTAGTCAAGGCTATGGTTTTTCCTGTAGTCATGTATGGATGTGAGAGTTGGACTGTGAAGAAGGCTGAGCACCGAAGAATTGATGCTTCTGAAGTGTGGTGTTGGAGAAGACTCCTGAGAGTCCCTTGGACTGCAAGGAGATCCAACCAGTCCATTGTAAAGGAGATCAGCCCTGAGATTTCTTTGGAGGGAATGATGCTAAAGCTGAAACTCCAGTACTTTGGCCACCTCATGCGAAGAGCTGACTCACTGGAACAGACTCTGATGCTGGGAGGGATTGGGAGCAGGAGGAGAAGGGGACAACAGAGGATGAGATGGTTGGATGGCATCACCAACTCGATGGACGTGAGTCTGGGTGAAGTCTGGGAGTTGGTGATGGACAGGGAGGCCTGGTGTGCTGTGATTCATGGGGGTCACAAAGAGTCAGACACGACTGAACGACTGATCTGAACTGAACTGAATCATAAAAACCCGGGTCTTGAGGCTTTGATATACTACTATTTATATGTGTAGGCCTAATGGGCATAATAAAGGACAGAAATGGTATGAACCTAAACAGAAGCAAAAGATATTAAGAAGAGGTGGCAATGATAGACAGAAGAACTATACAAAAAAGATCTCCATTACCCAGACAACCATGATGGTGTGATCCCTCACCTAGAGCCAGACATCCTTGAATTCGAAGTCAAGTGGGCCATACGAAGCATCACTCTGAACAAAGCTAGTAGAGGTGATGGAATTCCAGTTGAGCTACTTCAAATCTTAAAAGATGATATGCCATAAAATTTGGAAAACTCAAGAGTGGCCACAGGACTGGAAAAGGTCAGTTTTCATTCCAATCCCAAAGAAAGGCAATGCCAAAGAATGATCAAACTACTACACAACTACACTCATATTAGACACTAGCAATGTAATGCTCAAAATTCTCCAAGCCAGGCTTCAACGTTACATAAACCATGAACTTTCAGATGTTCAAACTGGTTTTAGAAAAGGCTCAGGAACCAGAGGTCAAATTGCCAATATCCATTCTATCATCAAAAAAGCAAGAGAGTTCCAGAAAAACATCTACTTCTGGCTAATTGACTACACCAAAGCCTTTGACTGTGTAGAAAGTGTAGAAAATTCTTATAGAGATGGGAATACCAGACCACCTTACCTGCCTCCTGAGAAATCTGTATGCAGGCCTAGAAGCAACAGTTATAACTGGACATTGAACATCAGACTGATTCCAAATAGGGAAAGGAGTATGTCAAAGTTGTATATTGTCACCCTGCTTATTTGATTTATATACACAGTATATCATGAAATGTCAAACTGGATGTAGCACAACCTGGAATCAAAATTGCCAGGAGAAATATCAATAACCTCAGATGACACCACCCTTATGGCAGAAAGTGAAGAAGAACTAAAGAGCCTCTTAAAGAAAGTGAAAGAGGAGAGTGAAAGAGTTGACTTAAAGCTCAACATTCAGAAAACAAAGATCGTGGCATCCGGTCCCCATCACTTCTTGGCAAATAAATGGGGAAACAGTGGAAACAGTGACAGACTTTTTTTTTTGAGGGGGGGCTCCAAAATCACTGCAGATTGTGACTGCACCATGAAATTAAAAGACACTTGCTCCTTGGAAGAAAAGCTATGACCAATCTGGACAGGATATTAAAAAGCAGAGACAATACTTTGCCAACAAAGGTCCATATGTCATGTATGGATATGAGAACTAGACTATAAAGAAAGGTGAGCACCAAAGAATCAATGCTTTTAAAAGAAGTTTATTTATTTAATTAACTAATTTTAATTAGAGGCTAATTACTTTACAGTGTTGTGGTGGTTTTTGTCATACATTGACATGAATCAGCCAGCATCAGCCTTTGAACTGTGGTATTGTAGAAGACTCTTTTTATTTTTTTTTTTTTGAGTTTGATATTTTTATTTTTGTAAAGAATTTAACTTTTCAACTACTAAATTAAGATAGCCTCTACAAATTAAAATGTCTTGAAAGACTTACCTATAAGCAAGTAGAAATACACACACACACACACCACATAGGGGAACAATGAAAGCTTTCATAGGAGCTAAGGAGTAAGAAGTATTTATCCCAACTGAATATTTTTTTTTTTAACTTTATAATATTGTATTGGTTTTGCCATATATCAACATGAATCCACCACAGGTATACACGTGTTCCCCATCCTGAACCCTCCTCCTTCCTCACTCCCCGTACCATCCCTCTGGGTCTTCCCAGTGCACCAGCCTCAAGCATCCAATGTCGTGCATCGAACCTGGACTGGTGACTCATTTCATATATGATATTATACATGTTTTAATTCCATTCTCCCAAATCACCCCCCCCAACAGAGTCCAAAAGACTGTTCTATACATCAGTGTTTCTTTTGTTGTCTCATATACAGGGTTATTGTTACCATCTTTCTAAATTCCATATATATGCGTTAGTATACCGTATTGGTGTTTTTCTTTCTGGCCACTTCACACTGTATAATAGGCTCCAGTTTCATCCACCTCATTAGAACTGATTTAAATGTATTCTTTTTAATGGCTGAGTGATACTTCATTGTGTATATGTACCACAGCTTTCTTATCCATTCATCTGCTGACGGACATCTAGGTTGCTTCCATGTCCTGGCTATTATAAACAGTGCTGCGATGAACATTGGGGTACACATGTCTCTTTCAGTCCCTTGGATTGCAAGGAGATCCAACCAATTAATCCTAAAGGAAATCAGTCCTGAATATTCAAATCAGTCCTGAATATTCATTGGAAGGACTGATGCTGAAGCTGAAACTGCAATACTTTGGCCACCTGATGTGAAGAACTGACTCACTAAAAAAGATCCTGATGCTGGGAACGATTGAAGGCAGGAGGAAAAAGGGACGGCAGAGGATGAGATGGTTGGATGGCATCACTGACTTGATGGACATGAATTTGAACAAGCTCCAGGAGTTGGTGATGGACAGGGAAGCCTGATGTGCTACAGTTCATGGGGTTACAAATAGTTGGACATGACTGAGCAACTGAATTAAGACCTAAAAACTTTTCTAAGCACTTATGAGTCTTAATTTCCTCATTTTAATGGAAGCATAATGATAGTACTCATTTAGGAGTGATGATAGAAATATTTGTCAAAATAATGTATAACATGTTTAAACATAATGTCCAGCATATAGTATATATTCAATGGTGGCAGCGGTTTAGTCACTAAGTCATGTCCAATTCTTGTGTAAATATTTGTAATTATTTAGGTAAATGGAAAATAAGATAGAAAATACCTATTAGTAAGTACAAGTCTTAAGTGGAGATTCAATTTAATTAGAGTAAGTAGACAATCACTGTAAAGTTATCACTGTAACTTTAAACTCAGGAAAGAACTGAGTAATTTATTCACTTGGAGATGAAAAGCAGTATTTAAGTGAATTCTAAAGTCAGCCTCTGGAGAATTGATTGTGAACTTCACTCGTGACGTGATTGCTAAATAAACAATTACTTATTAACTGCTGCCGGGAGGTTCACATTTTAATCCCCTGAACCCGTGATAAAGTGAAGATTTGATGTGGAGGTTGAAAATCAGGCTGCAGATAATTTGCAGCTAAGGTGAGATAGTAACAGCAGCAGGAAGGCTTGGGTCAAATGGCAAAAACACAGTTTAGTTGTTGACCAAGGAGATGGGCTGAGGAGACATTTTTGAGGCGAAGATCACTTGGGGACTTGGGACAATTTACAGATGGATGCTTGTAACATGCCTCAGTAGCAGTTAATGATTCATCCCCTGAAGGCACTACCCTTCACTCCACTGCCTTCCCCTGATTTGTCCTTTCCTTTCCATTGTGGGAAAGACAGAGGATGAGATGGCCAGACGGCATCACCGGCTCAATGGACATGAGTCTGAGTGAACTCTGGGAGTTGGTGATGGACAGGGAGGCCTGGCATGCTGCAGTCCATGGGGTTGCAAAGAGTTTGACACCTCTGAGCGACTGAACTGAACTGAACTTCCATTGTGGGAGCAGTACCACAATTACTTGTGTTTTTAATGTTGACAATGTACAGCTTACTCAATTGATACTTTTCTGAGGGCTGTGGAAAAGAAATGTTTTCCACATTCCAACTGCACATGTTGTGAAGAGAAAATGCTGACAGAAAGCAACCAAAAACCAAAAAACTCTCAAGTATCAGATCCAAGCTGGATACTGGTAATAGAGTAAAATCAGATAGTCTAAGGTCTGTACTTGGTCACCAACTGCAGCTGATCCTTGAAAAACAATGGTTTGAATTGCACAGGGGTTTTTCAGGTTTTTTTTCAAAACTAAATACTATAGTACTTCATAGTCTGCAGTTAGCTGACTGTCTAGAAGGAGAATTGATCCAGAGGGTCAGCTATAAATTGTACTTGGATAAATGTCACATTGTTTAAGGATCAATTGTCATAGGATAACTTTGGACAAGTTCCTTTACCCCTATCACACCCAATTTCTTTATTTATAAGTTGGGAATAAGAGCATCAACCTCAAGAGGATATAAGTAGTCAGGATAGGGGTAGGAGATGAAGTCTTTTCTTGTATCTGTGCTTATCACTCCATTTATAATTCATGCTCTATTAATCGCCAAGAATTGGCAATACAAATAGTACTTAGCAAGGACAGTTTTAATATGAACCCCTCAGGAATGTCCAGGATCTTAAAGGAACATTTCTTAGAGTCTTTATGTATCCTTCTATTAAGTCCTTAGAAGCACAATTGTATCACATAAGGTCAATTGTGCAGTTGCCCTTCCAAAGGAGTCCCCACCTTAACAACAACAATTCCTATTAAGAACTGGTAGAAATCCCAGAGATATCCTAAAGCACTCTGTCACTGCCTTTGCTTTGTCTTCCTCAGCTATTAGTCTCTGATGAGTCCTTTCCATTAAATCTGACAATGTCATTGTTTTTGTACTCTCCTGCCATCAGAGGCAGAGAAGGCAATGGCACCCCACTCCAGTACTCTTGCCTGGAAAATCCCATGGACAGAGGAGCCTGCTGCAGTCCATGGGGTCTTAAGAGTTGGACACGACTGAACAACTTCACTTTCACTTTTCACTTTCATGCATTGGAGAAGGAAATGACAACTCACTCCAGTGTTCTTGCCAGGAGAATCCCAGGGACAGGGGAGCCTGGTGGGCTGCCGTCTATGGGGTCACATAGAGTCAGACACAACTGAAGTGACTTAGCAGCAGCAGCCATCAGAGGACATTGACCCAAAAAGTATCCATGATGACTGTCCAAAAAATATTTCTTGACTTTACAACAAATAAAAAATGTTTAGAACCTATTCTGCAAACCAGTGTCTTTCTTCCAAATTGCCTAGGGCATTTTGAATCTTTGTTCATTTGTTCAACATCAGATAAGGCACGTTCATCCTGCCTCAAAATCATTGATATTTGAGAAATATAAGATTTAAATCTTATACAGTAAGATTAGTTAAGATTTTCTCAATATCCCTTAATTTTTCTATTTCTGGCAAAGTGATTCTCCCAGGGTGTTCATGGAAAGTTACAGTGCAAGTGGAGAAGGCTCCATAATTTTTTTTTTTTCCAGCACTGCTTCACTTTTACAGAGCCAAAGACACCACAATGGAGAAAGAATGCCTTACTACATATCACACTAAATAGATTAGCTTTCCTTTCAAGTTCTACTCCCCTTTTCTGGGGCCAGGAAATTACAATGGCAAACATAAATGTTTGTCAGCTCCATGCCCATATACACGTGCAACAGAAAGCATGCCCCTCTAAGACATGTCTATGTGCAGAGCCAATACAAAAGGAGTGCCTAAAAGTTGCTCTCCAACATGTCAGGACTGGTAATTAACTCATGGGAAGGACTAGATTTGATCCTAAACAAATATCTCTGTCAAGTAGCCACAGGGACTGTATCTCATGAGGCTGACTGCGATACCAAAGACATACCCATTCTTTCCAGCTCTGGGAACCTCAACATCAACATGAGGTTCTCTTGTTATCTTGGCTCTAGGTTAAGGTTATATTGAACCTAGGTTTTTGAGGACTAAGGCATATCACAGCATGAATAAAAAAATGAGCAAAGTTTTAATTGGAAATATTCTAACATAAACATATGTTAGAATTATTTCTCTCCTTTCTGCCAAACAAAAAAAAGTTAACTTACTAGTTCTCCATGTTTTGTGACCTCATGTTATTCAGATTAAAACAAACCACTAGTAATTCTCTTTTCACTTTCATGCATTGGAGAAGGAAATGGCAACCCACTCCAGTGTTCTTGCTTGGAGAATCCCAGGGATGAGGAAGCCTGGTGGGCTGCCGTCTATGGGGTCACACAGAGTCGGACACGACTGAAGTGACTTAGCATAGCATAGCATAGCATAGTAAAACACCAGGACTTATTCATTCTGTCACCTCAAGGTCAGCACTTCAAAACTTGCCTTAGGTTTCAGTTTTGCCAATGTTGCAAATGTTTTTTTTTTTTAAACTTTTCTTTCGTGTTCCACCAATGATTCAATAATTCTTATCTTTCAGTAGCTTGCAGTATTAAAAATGTGGAAGCAGGTGTTGCCCTATCACTTGTACTGGGACATTATACAAAAGCCTGGATCTGAACAACCCCAAAGATTGGTCCATCTGGGTACTCCTATTATAATGATTCCTATTATGATAATCCCATTGCTCATGAATCTACCTTCCATCTTCAGAAACAACCTGTCTTTCCTTTTTTTTTTAATTTTATTTTGCTTAACTTTACAATATTGTATTGCTTTTGCCTTTAAAGTTTTTTTTTCTAGAACCATCTATAGCCCATCTAACATGGGGGTCCTATAGGAAGTCAGGCACCAAAGCTGACAACAACCTACATGATCTCCTTCAAATACTAACCCATCTAGAGGCCTTGTACATTCTTGGGCTCATGTCTCTTATTTCCATCTTTCAAAGCCAGCAGTGGGGCATCTTCAAATCCCTCTCTCTTTGCCTCTGCTACTATCTTGATCATCACACTATCTTATGTCTAGCTCTAACTACTTCTGTATACCTCTTTGCAGGATAACCTTTGGATTATATCATGTACACCTAGAAATTTTATGATCATCTCTCCATTTCAATATCCTTAACTTGATCACACCTAAAAAGTCCTTTTTTTATCTACTTTTGTTGTAAAAGGCATAACAGTATTTGTAGGTGCTGGGGATTAGGACATAGACATCTCTTAGGGTGCACCACTCAGTCCATCATAGACAACTATGTCCTTCCCAGGGCTATTTATCACTTTGCTAACAAAATTTCCAGTAGTCATGTATGGATGTCCAAGTTGTTCCATAAAGAAGGCTGAGTGCTGAAGAATTGGAAATCAACCCTGAATATTCATTGGAAAGACTGATGCTGGAGCTCCAATACTTTGGCCACCTGATGCAAAGAGCTGACTCATTGGAAAAGATGCTGATGCTGGAAAAGATTGAGGGCAGGAAAAGGAGATGACACAGCATGAGATGATTGGATGGCATCACTGACTCAATGGACATGAGTTTGAGCAAACTCCAGGATATAGTCAGGGACAGGAAAACCTGGCATGCTGCTGTCCGTGGGGTCACAAAGATACATGACTGAATGACTGAACAACAGCAACAACCAGTCAATCCTAAAGGAAATCAACCCTGAATATTCAATGGAAGGACTGTTGCTGAAGCTAAAGCACCAATATTTTGGCCACCCAATACAGAGCCAACTCATTGGAAAAAATCCTGATGCTGGGAAAGATTAAAGGCAAGAGAGAAGGGGGCAGCAGAGGATGAGATGGTTGGATGGCCTCACTGACTCAATGGACATGAGTTTGAGCAAGCTCTGCTAGACAGTGGAAGACAGAAGAGCCTGGTGTGCTACAGTCCACGGGGTAGCAAAAAGTCAGACACAACTTAGTGAGTGAACAATAACAAATGAGTATATAATCAGGAGAGGAATTCACAGCAACTTTCATCATCATCACTTGGACTCCATACCCCTTCCTACCAAATGAGAACAACAAAGCAATATTGCACCAACAGGGAGAAGGTCATTACATAAACTGCCAGTATCTTTTTTTTTTTTTTAAAGGTATAGAGAGTTACCAATTTTTATCATTAACTCATTTAACTCTCCTACTGGACTAAAGCAGAAAAAAAAAATCCGAGAAAATAATAGACATTTTTATGCTAAATCAAAGAGTAATGCCAATTCTTACAACAGTTGAGATATGCTCTTACTGCTGCTGCTGCTAAGTCACTTCAGTCGTGTCAGACTCTGTGCAACCCCACAGACGGCAGCCCACCAGGCTCCTCCGTCCCTGGGATTCTCCAGGCAAGAACACTGGAGTGGGTTGCCATTTCCTTCTCCAATGCATGAAAGGGAAAAGGGAAAGTGCCACGACTCTTAGCGACCCCATGGACTGCAGCCTACTAGACTCCTCCATCCATGGGATTTTCTAGGCAAGAGTACTGGAGTGGGGTGCCAGTGCCTTCTCCGATGCTCTTACTAGTGAGTAAATAAATTCAACCCCTAATAACTGATACATTATTAAACCTGGAAAATGAAAATGTTTCCTTATTTGTTCATTCTTTACTTTCCTCCCTTTTTCCTTCCTTCCTCCTTTTCTTCCTTTCTTTTATAAAAATGAAAACAATATGCGCTTTTGTCTGAGCAACAAAATTATAGCTGTGGTAGATGTTTACTAACCTAGACCACTCTGTATCTGTATACATTTTGTCTTTGGTAAAATGTCTCTTTGTGTGTCGTTTCAGAAAGATATCATGCCACGCCTCTGCAGTTATGACAATTAGAGTCTGGGACACATAACCCAGTCCCATACAGGGTGTTTTTATCTGAGATTCTGAATATTAGACATGCACTCATTCATGACTCAAAACTGGGGTTTAGATTCATAGACAAAGCTAACACAAAGGAGATGGCAACATTAAATAAGTGTGAAAAAAATATTATTGAGAAAGCCCCCAAATCTTAATAACATGTGCAGAAGTTTAACGAGGATACAAAAAATGGGAGAGCATGTAGTTGGCAGGGTGAGTGAATATTCATTACTAATGGATTTCTTTATATACTTGAAAAAATCCCCACCTATTTGCCTATACCCCATGCTTCTGACTGTCCTGCAAGTCCTTTCTACAGCATCGTGACACAATACCCATCTCAGTCATCTTAACTGAAAAGACCTTTTAATGCTTAACAGCTTTGCAGAGAATGGATGTTTTTACAATCTGCATATTTTGTTGCATTTGATTTAATTTACAGCTCAATGAACTTGTCTCTGACTGTCTGAAACTGACACTTTATATTTACTTCTTTCTCTTCTCTGCTTCCTATTAATGATCTTGAACAGTAATAAAGTTTTACAAGAGTTGTGACTTCCTGACCAAGCATGACGTTGTTCGCCAGTGATAAAGCAGAAGGGGAGTTCTCTACCTCAGGACCACACTGAATTTTGTAGAAGCAACATGTATTTTAGTTTCCATTTCTTTCCATTATTTTCAACCCATTGTTAATATTTTAACAAATACAAATAATTTCAACGATATATTCATAACAGTCTAACTATAGATTCAAGTTCCAAAATCAAGTTATCACCCTTAGACAGGCCCAGGTATATAACCCACTATGACTCAAACAGACAAAGAAAAGCAAGATAGAAAAGGAAGATAGACAAAAGAAAAGCAAAAAATACTTTCTGGATCAGATTTAGACCAATGATTTAAAAGGAAAAAAGTGATGAAGGGAAGAGGAGGCAAGAGAGAGATAGTGAGAGAGAATAAGAGAGAGAAAAATAGGATTATCAGATCATTAAATTTCATTCTACTGGGACTTTGACAATTAAGAGCGCCCTCGCCTGCCCGCGACCGGCGGGCCATTTAAGAGCGCCCTCGCCTGCCCGCGACCGGCGCACCATTTAAGAGCGCCCCGCCGGCTGCGTCGCGCACTAAGAGCGCCCCGCCGGCTGCGTCGCGCACTAAGAGCGCGGCCGAGAGGAGCTACCCCACGACCGAGGAAGGACGGCGGTGAGGGCCAGCGTACTAAGCACGGCTGAGAAGAGCTACCCCACGACCGAGGTCAGGAAGGGCGGCGGTGAGGAGAGACCCCTCGTCCAAGGTAAGGTGCGATGGCTGTGCTTCGCTGGCCGGGAGCAGCCAGGAGCAGCCGGGATGAGATACCCCACGCCCAAGGTAAGAGAAACCCAAGTAAGACAGTTGGTCTTGAAAGAGGGCATCAGAGGGCAAATACACTAAAACCATTCTCACAGATAACGAGTCAATCTAATCACACAAGGACCACACCCCTGTCTAACTCAATGAGATTAAGCCATGCCCGAGGGGCAACCTGGGATGGGCGGGTCATGGTGGAGAGATATGACAGGGTGTGGTCCGCTGGAGAAGGGAATGGCAAACCGCTTCAGTATTCTTGCCTTGAGAACCCCATGAACAGTATGAAAAGACAAAATGATAGGATACTGAAAGAGAAACTCCCCAGGTCAGTAAGGGCCCAATATGCTACTGGAGATCAGTGGAGAAATAACTCCAGAAAGAATGAAGGGATGGAACCAAATCAGAAAGAATACCCAGCTGTGGATGTGTCTGGTGATAGAAGTAAAGTCCGATGCTGTAAAGAGCAATATTGCATAGGAACCTGGAATGTCAGGTCCATGAATCAAGGCAAATTGGAAGTGGTCAAACAAGAGATGGCAAGAGTGAATGTTGACATTCTAGGAATTAGCGAACTAAAATGGACTGGAATGGGTGAA
Organism: Tragelaphus eurycerus; assembly: GCA_935064755.1. Classification (NCBI taxonomy): domain Eukaryota; kingdom Metazoa; phylum Chordata; class Mammalia; order Artiodactyla; family Bovidae; genus Tragelaphus; species Tragelaphus eurycerus. Next base: position 13,946,861 of record CAKXYN010000043.1, read on the forward strand.
TTTAACTCGGATGACCATTATATCTACTACTGTGGGCAGGAATCCCTCAGAAGAAATGGAGTGGCCATCATGGTCAACAAAAGAGTCCGAAATGCAGTACTTGGATGCAATCTCAAAAATGACAGAATGATTTCTGTTCGTTTCCAAGGCAAACCATTCAATGTCACAGTAATCCAAATCTATGCCCCAACCAGTAACGCCGAAGAAGCTGAAGTTAAAAGGTTCTATGAAGACCTACAAGACCTTTTAGAACTAACACCCAAAAAAGATGTCCTTTTCATTATAGGGGACTGGAATGCAAAAGTAGGAAGTCAAGAAACACCTGGAGTAACAGGCAAATTTGGCCTTGGAATACGGAATGAAGCAGGGCAAAGACTAATAGAGTTTTGCCAAGAAAATGTACTGGTCATAGCAAATACCCTCTTCCAACAACACAAGAGAAGACTCTATACATGGACATCACCAGATGGTCAACACCGAAATCAGATCGATTATATTCTTTGCAGCCAAAGATGGAGAAGCTCTATACAATCAGCAAAAACAAGACCGGGAGCTGACTGTGGCTCGGACCATGAACTCCTTATTGCCAAATTCAGACTGAAATTGAAGAAAGTAGAGAAAACTACTAGACCATTCAGGTATGACCTAAATCAAATCCCTTATGATTATACAGTGGAAGTGAGAAATAGATTTAAGGGCCTAGATCTGATAGATAGAGTGCCTGATGAACTATGGAATGAGGTTCGTGACATTGTACAGGAGACAGGGATCAAGACCATCCCCATGGAAAAGAAATGCAAAAAAGCAAAATGGCTGTCTGGGGAGGCCTTACAAATAGCTGTGAAAAGAAGAGAAGCGAAAAGCAAAGGAGAAAAGGAAAGATATAAACATCTAAATGCAGAGTTCCAAAGAATAGCAAGAAGAGATAAGAAAGCCTTCTTCAGTGATCAATGCAAAGAAATAGAGGAAAACAACAGAATGGGAAAGACTAGGGATCTCTTCAAGAAAATCAGAGATACCAAAGGAACATTTCATGCAAAGATGGGCACGATAAAGGACAGAGATGGTGTGGACCTAACAGAAGCCCGAAGATATTAAGAAGAGGTGGCAAGAATACACAGAAGAACTGTACAAAAAAGAGCTTCACGACCCAGATAATCATGATGATGTGATCACTGACCTAGAGCCAGAAATCTTGGAATGTGAAGTCAAATGGGCCTTAGAAAGCATCACTACGAACAAAGCTAGTGGAGGTGATGGAATTCCAGTGGAGCTATTCCAAGTCCTGAATGATGATGATGTGAAAGTGCTACACTCAATATGCCAGCAAATTTGGAAAACTCAGCAGTGGCCACAAGATTGGAAAAGGTCAGTTTTCATCCCAATCCCAAAGAAAGGCAATGCCAAGGAGTGCTCAAACTACCGCACAATTGCACTCATCTCACACGCTAGTAAAGTAATGCTCAAAATTCTCCAAGCCAGGCTTCAGCAATATGTGAACCGTGAACTTCCTGATGTTCAAGCTGGATTTAGAAAAGGCAGATGAACCAGAGATCAAATTGCCAACATCCGCTGGATCATGGAAAAAGCAAGAGAGTTCCAGAAAAACATCTATTTCTGCTTTATTGACTATGCCAAAGCCTTTGACTGTGTGGATCACAATAAACTATGGAAAATTCTGAAAGAGATGGGAATACCAGACCACCTGATCTGCCTCTTAAGAAATCTGTATGCAGGTCAGGAAGCAACAGTTAGAACTGGTCATGGAACAACAGACTGGTTCCAAATAGGAAAAGGAGTACGTCAAGGCTGCATATTGTCACCATGTTTATTTAACTTATATGCAGAGTACATCATGAGAAATGCTGGACTGGAAGAAACACAAGTTGGAATCAAGATTGCTGGGAGAAATATCAATAACCTCAGATATGCAGATGACACCACTCTTATGGCAGAAAGTGAAGAGGGGCTAAAAAGCCTCTTGATGAAAGTGAAAGTGGAGAGTGAAAAGGTTGGCTTAAAGCTCAACATTCAGAAAACGAAGATCATGGCATCTGGTCCCATCACTGCATGGGAAATAGATGGGGAAACAGTGGAAACAGTGTCAGACTTTGTTTTTCTGGGCTCCAAAATCACTGCAGATGGTGACTGCAGCCATGAAATTAAAAGACGCTTGCTCCTTGGAAGGAAAGTTATGACCAACCTAGATAGCATATTCAAAAGCAGAGACATTACTTTACCAACAAAGGTTCGCCTAGTCAAGGCTATGGTCTTTCCTGTGGTCATGTATGGATGTGAGAGCTGGACTGTGAAGAAGGCTGAGCGCCGAAGAATTGATGCTTTTGAACTGTGGTGTTGGAGAAGACTCTTGAGAGTCCCTTGGACTGCAAGAAGATCCAGCCAGTCCATTCTGAAGGAGATCAATCCTGGAATTTCTTTAGAAGGAATGATGCTAAAGCTGAAACTCCAGTATTTTGGCCACCTCATGCGAAGAGTTGACTCATTGGAGAAGACTCTGATGCTGGGAGGGATTGAGGGCAGGAGGAGAAGGGGACGACAGAGGATGAGATGGCTGGATGGCATCACTGACTCGATGGATGCGAGTCTGAGTGACCTCCGGGAGCTGGTGATGGACAGGGAGGCCTGGCATGCTGCGGTTCATGGGGTCGCAAAGAGTCGGACACGACTGAGCGACTGATCTGATCTGATCTGATCTGGATAATACAAAAGTACACCCAGGCAGATGGATGCTTTTACTCTTTAACATCTTGCTGGGGATACAGCTTCAATGCATTTTCCAGGTAAGATAGTCTAAGCCATTGATTACCAATAAAGACACATTTTATATCCTGTCCTAAGGCTAACTTCAAAATCAGCAGTTATTGGTTCTTTCTATCTAAACCATCCCATTTTGTTTTGTGCCTTTGGTATCTTATCACTCAGCAGGAGAGAATTAGAAAAACAAACACTCTGCCTAGAGCATGCAAGAGAGGACCAATTCTAAGAGCTTAATATTTATACTCAAAACCCCTTTCACTTTTTCCCCAGTTAACCAGAGCTTCAGTTCAAGTGCTAGGGACAATGAAGGTGTTTGCCTTTCCATCTAGCCCACCCTTGCAGGAAAGGGATGTGTGTGTGTGTGTGTGTGTGTGTGTGTGTGTACGCACAGGCATGCATGCACATGCACATCTAAATGGAAAGCTCAGAGGCATCGCTGGAGGAGCAGGACCGGACTATCATGGAAATGATGGTCACACTAGGTTCACACAGCATAAATGAAAAGCAGGCATTGAAGATATTAGAATCTTCTGCAATGCAAAACATACAAGTGTAACATTTTTCAAAAATTAAAAAAAATACAAATTCAGAATTGTGTAAACCTACAATGTCCAGTCAGTCCCTCCCACCAGGAAGATTCCAAAAGCCTCTTATCCTTATCCATCAGAGGGCAGACTGAATGAAAACCAAAATCAGAGAAAACTACCTAAACTGATCACACGGACCACAGCCTTGTCTAACTCAATGAAACTATGAGCCACGATGGGTAGGGCCACCTAAGACAGATGGGTCATGGTGGAGAGTTCTGAGAAAACGTGGTCCACTGGAGACGGGAATAGCAAACCACTTCAGCATTCTTTCCTTGAGAACCCCATGAACAGTATGAAAAGGCAAAAATATATCACACTGAAAGATGAACTTCCCAGGTCTGTAGGTGCCCAATATGCTTCTGGAGAAAAGCAGAGAAAAAGCTACATAAGGAATGAAGAGGCTGAGCCAAAGCAAAAACAATGTCCAGTTGTGGATGTGTCTGTGGGTGAAAGTAAAGCCAGAAACTGTAAAGAACACTATCACATAGGAACATGGAATGTTAGGTGCATGAATGAAGGTAAATTGGAAGTGGTCAAACAGGAGATGGCGAGAGTAAACACTGACATTTCAGGAATCAGTAAACTAAAATGGGCTAGAATGGGCAAATTTAATTCAGATGACTATTATATCTACTACTGTGGACAAGAATCACTTAGAAGAAATGGAGTAGCCCTCATAGTCAACAAAAGATACCAAAATGCATTACTTCGGTGCAATCTCAAAAACAACAGGATGATCTCTGTTCGTTTCCAAGGTAAACCATTCAGTATCAGAGTAATCTAAGTCTATGCCCCAACCACTAATGGTGAAGAAGCTGAAGTTGAACAGTTCTATGAAGACCTACAAGACCTTCTAGAACTAACACCAAAAAGAGATATTCTTTCATCACAGGGGACTGGAATGCAAAAGTAGAAATCAAGAAACACCTGGAGTAACAGGCAAATTTGCCCTTGGAGTACAGAATGAAGCAGGGCAAAAGCTAATAGAGTTTTGCCAAGAGAACACACTGGCCATAGCAAATACCCTCTTCCAACAACACAAGAGACAACTCTACACATGGACATCACCAGATGGTCAATACCAAAATAAGACTGATTATATTCTTTGCAGCCAAAGATGGAGAAGCTCTATACAATCTGCAAAAAAAAAAAAAAAAAAGACTGGAAGCTGACTGTGGCTCAGATCATGAACTCCTTACTGCAAAATTCAAACTTAAGTTGAAGAAAGTAGGGAAAACCACTACACCATTCAGGTATGACCTAAATCAAATCCCGTAAGATTATACACTGGAAATGAGAAATAGGTTCAAGGGATTAGATCTGAAAGACAGAGTGCCTGAAGAACTATGGACGGAGGTTCGTGACATTGTACAGGAGGCTGTGATCAACACCAGCCCCAAGAAGAAGAAATGCAAAAAGGAAAAATGTTTGTCTTAGGAGGCCTTACAAATAGCTGAGAAAAGAAAAGATGCTAAAGGCAAAAGGGACTGAATGCAGAGTTCCAAAGAATAGCACAGAGAGATAAGAAAGCCTTCCTCAGTGATGAGTGCAAAGAAATAGAGGAAAACAATAGAATGGGAAAGACTAGAGATCTCTTCTAGAAAATTAGAGATACCAAGGGAACATTTCATGCAAAGATGGTCACAATAAAGGACAGAAACAGTAAGGACCTAACAGAAGCAGAAGATATTAAGAGGTGGCAAGAATACACAGCAGAACTATACAAAAAAAAAAAAAAACAACTTAATAACCCAGATAACCACAATGGTGTGATCACTCACCTAGAGCCAGATATCTTGGAATGTGAAGTTAAGTGTGCCTTAATAAGCATCCCTACAAACAAAGCTAGTGGAGGTAATGGAATTCCAGCTGAGCCATGTCAAATCCTAAAAGATGATTCTGTGAAATAGTATCTTTTTCAATATGATTTGGCACTCAATCTGCCAGCAAATTTGGAAAACTTAGCAGTGGCCACAGGACTGGAAAAGGTCAGTTTTCATTTGAATCACAAAGAAGGACAATGTCAAAGAACGTTCAGACTACTGCACAACTATACTCACTTCACACGCTAGCAAATTAGTGCTCAAAATTCTCCAAGCTAGGCTTCAACATATTGTGAACCAAGAACTTCCAGATGTTCAAGTTGGATTTAGAAAAGGCACAGGAACCAGAGATCAAATTGCCAGCATCTGCTGGATCATAGAAAAAGCAAGAAAATTCCAAATAAACATCTACTTCTGCTTTAACTATGCTAAAGCCTTTGTCTGTGTGGATTGCAACAAATCATGGAAATTTTTTAAGAGATGGGAATACCAGACCATCCTACCTGCCACCTAAGAAACTTGTATGCAGATCAGGAAGCAACAGTTAGAACCAGACATGGAACAATAGTCTATTTCCAAATTAGAAAAGGAATACGTCAAGGCTGTATATTGTTACCCTACTTATATAACTTATATGCAGAGTATCTCATGCGAAATGCCAGGCTGGATAAAGCACAAGCTGGAATCAATATTGCCAGGAGAAATATAAATAACCTCAGATATGCAGATGACACCACCCTTATGGCAGAAAGCAAATAACTAAAGAGCCTCTTGATGAAAGTGAAAGAGGAGAGTGAAAAAGCTGGCTTAAAACTCAACATTCAGAAAACGAAGATCATGGCATCTGGTCCCATCACTTCATGGCAAATAGATGGGGAAACAGTGAGAGACTTTATTTTGGGGGGCTCCAAAATCACTGCAGATGGTGACTGCAGCCATGAAATTAAAAGATGCTTGCTCCTTGGAAGAAAAAGTTATGACCAACCTAGACAGCATATTAAAAAGCAGAGACATTACTTTGCTAACAAATGTCCATCTAGTCAAAGCTATGGTTTTTCCAGTAGTCATGTATGGATGTGAGAGTTGGACTATAAAGAAAGCTGAGCACCAATGAATTTATGCTTCTGAACTGTGATGTTGGAGAAGATTCTTGAGAGCCCCTTTGGCTGCAAGGAGACCCAACCAGCCCATCCTAAAGGAGATCAGTCCTGAATATTTATTGGAAGGACTGATGCTGAAGCTGAAACTCATTCAGCTGAAGCTGAATACTTTGGCCACCTGATGTGAAGAACTGAGTCATTTGAAAAGACCCTGATGCTGGGAAAGATTGAAGACAGGAGGAGACAGGGACAACAGAGGATGAAATGGTTGGATGGCATCACCAACTCAATGGACATGGGTTTGAGCAAGCTCTGGGAGCTGGTGATGGACAGGGAGGCCTGGCCTGTTGCAGTCCATGGGGTCGCAAAGAGTCAGACACAACTGAGCAACTGAACTGAGTGACGGAACTGAACAGAACTGATATAGGACTTGCCAACTATTAGGCACTATTCTAATTATATATATTAAGCTTAACAATATTGACAATAACTCTATGATAAAGAGAATATTATCATCTTTGTTTTATATAGATAATAATAGACATTAAAGGTTATATCAAGAGAGTGGAAGAACCAGGAATTGATGTCAGTGTCCCTATTCTGTCATCTTGAACAATTGTCAGTGAGGTCTGTGAACCAATTTGTAGAACTATATTTAATTACTTGTGGTAAATTGATTACATTTACAGCTGTAATACTCCCACTGAATTCACATCAACTGCTATGGAAGTGGAGAAGGCAATGGCAACCCACTCCAGTATTCTTACCTGGAGAATCCTAGGGACAGGGGAGCCTGGTGGGCTGCCGTCTATGGGGTCGCACAGAGTCAGACACGACTGAAGCGACTTAGCAGCAGCAGCTATGGAAGTAGAGCCCTGCTAGTCTGACATGTAACTTGCTCCGGCCACTGAGTTTTAGGTTTGAAAAATACTTGTGTTATTGGGTTTACCAGAGTAGCTCTGGCAGTATCTATTTTTTTTTTTTACATTGATGTTCCCGGTTTGAGAACAGGGTTTTCTGGCAAATACATTATTCATTTGTTGTTGTTCAGCCACTAAGTCATGTCTGACTCTGCTGTCCCATGGACTGCAGCACACCAGGCTTCCCTGTCCTTCAATATCTCCTGGAGTTTGCTCAAACCCATGTCCATTGAGTCGGTGATACCATCCAACAATCTCATCATCTGTTACCCCCTTTTCCTCTTGTCCTCTGTCTCTCCCAGAATCAGGGTCTTTTCCAATGAGTCGGCTCTTTGCATCATTGGCCAAAGTATTGGTGCTTCAGCTTCAGTTCTTCCAATGAATATTCAGGGATGATTTCCTTTAGGATTGACTAAAAGAGTCCTTTGCTACCCAAAGAGTTCTTTGCTACCCAAAGATTCTCAACAGTCTTTTCCAGAACCACAGTTCAAAAGCATCAATTCTTTAGAAGGTGCTCAGCCTTCTTTATGGTCCAACTCTCACATCTGTACATGACTCCTGGTAAAACCATAGCTTTGACTATATAGACTTTTGTTGGCAAAGTGATGTATCTGCTTTTTCATATACTGTCTAGGTTTGTCATTGCTTTTCCTCCAAGGAGCAAGTGCTGTTTAATTTTGTGGCTGCAGTCATAATTCACAGTGATTTTGGAAACCAAGAAAATAAAATCTATTACCGTTTCTACTTTTTCTCCATCTATTTGCCATGAAGTGATGGAGCTAGATACCATAATCTTAATTTTTTGAATGTTGAGTTAATTCATAGACAGATGATAGGTAAATAGGCAGGCAGGTAGGTTGATAGGTGGATGGATGAATAGACAGATAGATAGACTGACCATAGATAAGTCTTGCTTAATCCCATCAGTTCTCAGATGGCACAGAGGTCAGGTGGCAGGGGAGGGGAGCGATATGTACTAAGCACCTATGTACTATGTGCTGATTATTTTTAATGTATTGTTCCTGTTAACTTTACCACTCTGGGAGATACAAGACAGTCATCTAATTTTTTTGTTTGTTTGTTTTGGCTGTGGCTACACAGCATGCAAGGAATCTTAGTTCCCTGACCAGAGATCAAACCCATGCCTGGATCAGAAGGGAAGTCCCCATCTAAATTTACTTAAAAATTTACGTGCTTTGTGTTCACACAGCTAGCATGAGACAGAATTGTCACTGTTTTCTCTAGCATTTCTACCACACCAAGGGAAAGTGATTTCCTTCCATTTCCACATAAAGTTCCACATCAAGAACTAAAGGAAATCAGTCCTGAATATTCACTGGAAGGACTGATGCTGAAGCTGAAACTCCAATACTTTGGCCACCTGATGTGAAGAACTGACTCTTTGGAAAAGATCCTGATGCTGGGAAAGATTGAAGACAGGAGGAAAAGGGGATGACATAGGATGGGACGGTTGGATGGCATCACCAAGTCAATGGACATGAGTTTAAGTAAGCTCTGGGAGTTGGTGATGGACAGGGAGGCCTGGCCTGCTATATAGCCCACGGGGTCACAAAGAGTCAGACATGACTGAGCAACTGAACTGAACCACATAAAGTTGAATTTAAGAATCACAATTAAGGAACTGATGTCTCATGGCTCCATGTATAGAGGTTGTTCTGTATCTTACAAATTCCAGATAAATGGTGAAATGAATGTGGTGCCTGCAAAGACACCAAAACACGTAACAGAAACAACTGGAAACCAATTAAAAGCACCAATTTCAAAACACCTCTTAGTATATAGGAAGATAAATAGCATCATAAATACTAACATATTGCCAGCTTCTTTTGTTTGTTAGCCACAACTATCTAGTGAATTCCACTCAATAAGATTTTACAGTCATTAATTCAGCAGTGGACTTATCCTAAATCACAATGAGAAGCCATAGTTCTTTTATAGTCTCAGGAAGCCCCAGCCAGGTAAACACAGATAAAGGAGCACAGGGAAAAAAGAAAAAAAAAAGAGCATAATTACCAAAAAAAAAAAAAAAAAACTTAAATATGGACCATATGCCAAGTATGGTATTTACGTATAATTTTATTTGAACTTAATCACAACTCCTTAAGGTAAATTTATTAGTTCTGTTTTGTGTATATGACGAAACTTCATCAAAGTGCAAAACTACTCAATGTGAATCCATAACTTGGCTCTAAAACATCCTTTTATTAGCTCTGAATCTGGTTAAATTACTTATTTTTTCTGAACTAAATTCCAGATTTCAAAAAACAACATATTACTTAACCTTAAGTGTTTCTTTGGAGGATTAAGTAATATAGATCAAGTTTGTTTTCTAGTCCCCAGCAAATAAAAGGAACAGAAAATAAGAGTAAGTTACTAGTAATGATATTGCCATTTTTAATCAATATTATTTGAATGCCTGAATAAATTTCATAATTCCTCTGAAGTCGTTTATTTTTATCCACTTAATGTCACTTGCTTACTTCCCGCCTCCGCTTTCACCACTTTTACAGCTCTGCCCTGGTTCTCAATGCTTTAGTTTGGGGCCCTCTCCCACTCTGCCCCTGCCTGCCTTCTTCCCAGGGCCTTATGCTGAATTCATTCACTCCATGCTCCATCACCAAAAGCATCTGTCAAGAGTCTATTTGTCAATATCGTGAAGGTCCCATCTAGTAGTCTGAGGTTCACAGAGAAGAACGTAAGCTCTAGAATCAGGGTGTCCGTGGTGGTGACTAGCAAGCACACTGGAGAACTCCAATTCTTGACTGTCTGACAAAGACTGAACACACAATGGACAAGAATCTGGCACTAAAGCTAATCTACTGGATGCTTGGGGCTGGCGCACTGGGAGGACCCAGAGGGATGGTATGGGGAGGGAGGTGGGAGGAGGGCTCAGGATGGGGAACACATGTATACCTGTGGCAGATTCATTTTGATATATGGCAAAACCAATACAATATTGTAAAGTTAAAAATAAAATTTTAAAAATAATAAAAAATAAACTTGTCAACAACCTGCAAAAATAAATAAATAAATAAAGCTAATCTACAAACCAGTAACTAGAGATTCAGCTAAAAGGTAAGAAGCACTTGATTGTCAGAACTAGTATACAGATTTGAGGTGAACTAAGACAAAGGCTATTTCGTGTTCACACCAAGAATGTTTTTCTTGGAGCTTTTAAAAATCTGTTTCTAGGATTGGCCCTAGGTTTTGAGTTGAATCTAAGCTAAGAGTGTTTTCAAATACATCCACATATAAGGAAGAACTTAAGACAAGCAGGGTCTAACTCCATATTGCCTTTTTTCTCCAATTGCTCCATTTGGGAATATGTCCCTTGCCCACCTCAAGGTATGCAGAAAGATCACGTCACACTATGTATGAGGAAAGGCTATATAAAGTATAAAATTTGCATCTTAATTGGCTTTATTTTTTTTCACAGTACTTATAGACTTCCAAAAATCTTTGCATTCTGCTTATAAATTATGTTGATCCATTAGTTTCTGTGCCTCCTTACCAGATTCTGAGGTCCTGGAAGGTAGGAATCTGCATTTGTTTTGACCTGTCCCAAATGTATATCAATGTAGAATGTTTAGTATATGTTGTATAAAAAATAAACAATTGTTAAATGAACAAATAGGTTAATGTTTATTATCTTAATTGTATTGGTTAAAACTATCCATTTAAGTTGATGAAGTTGTTTCTACAGCAGTTTTCTAGAGATGTAACTTTAACTCAAGGACTGGCTACAATGGTAAGAATATCAGATCTGGGACTTCCCCGGTGGTTCAGTGGTTAAGACTTCGCCTTCCAGTGCAAAGGGTGCAGGTTTAATCCCTCGGTGGGAAGCAAAGATCCTACCTGCCTCAAGGCCAAAAAAAAAAAAAACCTAACATAAAACAGAAGCAGTGCTGTGACAAATTCAATAAAGATTTTTTTTTAAATGGTCCACATCAAAAAATATTAAAAAAAAAAAAAAAAAAAACTGACCTGATCTGATGCTGATGCTGGAGACAGACTTGTTTCTGGACTGCTAAACCCATAGAATTTGTCAAATTATGTAAAGTGGACAACAACTTATCTGCCTAAGAGGCTCGCTGGCCTCAGTTACAGCAAAAAATACAGAATTTCCAGGGTCCAAATGGCTTCTTTATTCCTAAATCCAGTGACAGCATGTACACACAATTTCACTTAACTGAAATAATTTTAAACATGATTAAATTCAGCCAAACAAATGTCTATATTGGACCAATAACACCAATTCCCTGAATCAGCTCTTTCCAGCTGGCCGATTTGGCTGCACACAATTACAGACTGGAGGAGATCTGGATGGGAAATTAGCATGTCATTGCTCCAATCTCATTGTTTAGGATTGGGCTTTCAATTCCCTCCCCTGTGGGTTACAATCTGCATTTGAAACAAGTACAAATAGATGTTTTTTCAAGAAGACAATAAAGCACATAATTTGACTGTTTAAGGATTAATTAAATGAGAGTAATAGAGATCACATACATAAGCACTTCATTCATCCATATATCTATCCATCCAATATTAGCGATGAGTTCACAAAGAGATTGATCTATGACAATATATAGCCTGGAGTCACGAATGGCTTCTACGAAAAAGTGGTACCTTAAATGTATCTTAAATGATGAACAGTGAACTTGATGAAGAGAGAACAAGAGTTTTCCAGCAAAGAGAACAGCATGTGCAAAGGCCCAGAGGTGTGAGAAAGAGTATTACAAATCCAGGGGAACACAGGTGTTCATCATGGCAAAAGAATAGGAGCATGCCAACTAATGCAGGACTTGACTGTCATTGAGAGGCACTGCACAGCTATCCTAGGGAGCTTCATAGTTTCTGAGAACATAACAAGCCTTAAGGTGTTATTTAAAATAAAAATAGCTGATGTTTACTGAGGATGGACTGTGCCCTAACACAGAGGGTGAGTAACTTGCCCCAAGGTTACATAGCAAAGTGATGAAGCCAGGATGAAACTCAGTAGGTCTGGCTACAGAGGCCACGTTCCCATCAAGTACATACTGTCAGAGGCCCCAGACCTGAAGCCTATGAAGGATCACTGCCATAGTGGAAAGGCACCTCCCTGGGGTTACTCTCAGTGTTAATCTCTTGCATGGGTGGATATGCGATATATTCTCTTCCCCCAAAGGGCAGAGTGCATTGTCTTCTCTGCGGGCATGTGGCTGCATCTAAAGCCTTCCCAGTGGCTGAGCAGATGTCCTGCCAGATGGTAGCCACTTGGACCTGAGCCCTACTGTGGCAAGCGGCCAGGACAGTCGCCTTGTAATGGTTGTAAATGTCACCATTCTCACAGACCGGACAGCTGGACAGAATGTCCAAAGAAAAGCAGGTGGTGACCACATAGTACATGATTTTGCTGCCCAAAGAGAAGAAAATCACAGTGTTCCTATGTACATCCAAGACTATGCCTTTAGAATAGTTTTATTTACTGCATCAAACAACAGGCTCCATTATATGTGGAAAGTCAAAGAAACATCAAGGGAAAATGTTATTATTCACAAACATTTCTGCTGACATCAGCCCCTTGATTATCCAAGCTTTCCTGATTTACCTCCGGCCTCTGTTCATCTTTATCCTTCTATGTTCAACTTCAGTATGTCTTCCTCTGTGAAGGCTTCCCTGGCCTTGTCTAAAGGCAACTAATAAACAGCCTTGCCTTCTGGATACTCAGACTGGTAGGGGAAAAAAGACGTGTGGCAAGCTGCAAACACAAAGTAGTATGTGTAAAGTCCTACATGGCCCAGTGGAGAGAATGACAACTTCCATAGCAGATTCACAAAAAGCTTTACTAAGGAAGAAATGCTTGATCGGGGTCTCAATCAAGCTTATAAGGAAGAATTCAGTAGGCACATAAGAAACTAAAGGGAATCAAAGTAAAGCATTCCCGGTGCAGAGGTTTACGGCTTTGAGTAACATTGAGCGGTTGAATTAGGCCAGCATGTGGAGAACTTTACAGAAAATGTATCAGTTTACTTTTGCTGTGTAACAAAACCCAAAACTCAGAGGCACACCACAGTAAGTTGCAGGACTCTGGTTGTGTCATCTGGGCTCGCTCACTCATTTGCAGAGGCCTCTGCTCTTGTGAGTGCTTGGCTGAGGCAATTTCACTGGAAAAGCTCTGTCCCATTTGTTCATCATCTTTTCCCAGGAGAGCAGGAGAGGCTAGGAATCCCCTTCTCATGGTGATGGAAGAGAAAATCAGGCCAACCATTCAAGCAGTTTTCAAGATACTGCTTACATCACATATATTAATATCTCTTTAGTCAAAGCATGGGAGAAGGCAATGGCATCTCACTCCAGTACTGTTGCCTGGAAAATCCCATGGATGCAGGAGCCTGGTAGGCTGCAGTCCATGGGGTTGCTAAGAGTCGGGCACGACTAAGCGACTTCACTTTCACTTTTCACTTTCATGCATTGGAGGAGGAAATGGCAACCCACTCCAGTGTTCTTGCCTGGAGAATCCCAGGGACGGGGGAGCCTGGTAGGCTGCAGTCCATGGGATCGCGCAGAGTCGAACACGATTGAAGCAACTTAGCAGCAGCAGTCAAAGCATGTCACATGATGGACATAGAGTCAAGGAGTGTGAATGCTCAGTAGGAAGACTTTTTATTGCATGAGTACAGAAAGCATAACAGCATTGGAGAACCAACATACATAGGAAATAACCAAGTGATAGGCCTGGGGAGGCAGGTAGGAACTAAATCATAGGATACACAGTAGATCATCTTAATAGAATTTTCCTGTAATCTCATCTTGTAGACAAAGGACACATTAAAGTATTTTAAATAAAGAAAGGACATGATTATATACGTATTTGAAGATGATCCCTTTCATCTCTATGTGGAAGATACTTTGAACGATATTTAAAATAGAGACAGAGAGAAGCTAAGAGTCGTAAAGTGAAGGCTTAAAGTAAGGCAGTGGTAGAGGACATAGTGATAAGGAGACTGAGGCAGTAAACAAACAAACAAAAAAAATATGGTACAATATGTGGTATTCACAGATGGGTATAAAGGCAGTGGGGACAGAAAGAGGGGAGCTTGAGAGTTCAATCTTATCTGCTCTGGCTAAAGATGTTGTTGTTGTTTAGTCACTAAACTGTGTCCAACTTTTTTGAGACCCCATGGACTGTAGCCTACCAGGCTCCTCTGTCCATGGGATTTCCGAGGCAGGAATACTGGGGTGGGTTGCCATTTCCTTCTCCAAGGGATATTTCTGACCCAGGGATTGCACACACGTCTCTTGCATTGGCAGGTGGATTCTTTATCACTGAGCCACCAGGGAAGCCCTGGCTAAGGATAGCCCTATTCAAAATAATAAGAGGAGGCAAGAAGAAAGTAAGTTATGGGAGGAAAGCTGTAGGGCAGTAAGTCAGGCAAGAACATGAGAGGCCTGGGAGACTCCTAGAAGGAAGACATTCTGTAGGTATTTGAAGTTAAGTACAAGGGAATTCTCAGAGAAGGCAATGGCACCCCACTTCAGTATTCTTGCCTGGAAAATCCCATGGACGGAGGAGCCTGGTAGGCTGCAGTCCATGGGGTCGCTAAGAGTTGGACACGACTGAGCGACTTCACTTTCTCTTTTCACCTTCATGCATTGGAGAAGGAAATGGCAACCCACTCCATTGTTCTTGCCTGGAGAATCCCAGGGACGGGGGAGCCTGGTGGGCTGCTGTCTATGGGGTCGCACAGAATCGCATACGACTAAAGTGACTTAGCAGCAGCAGCAGCAGCAGAGAATCCTAATCTGAAAATACAATTTAAGACTGAATGGTATTTACATGATATTGAATGTTATAACCATGATGGTGACCACTCAAAGAAAAATAATATTGTGGAATGAAAACTACAGGAATTCAAATTTGTTTTTAGAGACTATCTTTGGATCTCTTTGAGATTCTGAAGCAAGTCATGAATTCTCTCCCAGAAAAACTACATGCTGCTACTGCTAAGTCACTTCAGTCGTGTCCAACTCAGTGTGACCCCATAGACGGCAGCCCACCAGGCTCCCCCATCCCTGGGATTCTCCAGGCAAGAACACTGGAGTGGGTTGCCATTTGCTTCAATGCATGAAAGTGAAAAGTGAAAGTGAAGTCGCTCAGTCATGTCCGACTCTTAGTGACCCCATGGACTGCAACCTACCAGGCTCCTCCATCCATGGGATTTTCCAGGCAAGAGTACTGGAGTGGGGTGCCATCGCCTTCTCTGGAAAAACTACATAGGTACACATAAATCAATTTGTGGATACAATTCCAGGTAGCATGTAGGTTTCATGAAGTCTATCCAAAGATCCTTAAAGGACTGTAGAAGCCAGATTACAAAGCCCTCACTTAAAGGATGAGTGGGAGAAAATGGCAAATTAAAGATATGAAAAGGAAGAGAAGATCTGATCAGAGAAGAGAGACAAGATCTCCTGGGTCATGAACTAGAGTTCATTAAGTGCTAAAGTGCTAGTCACATTGAAAAGTTTAGAACAGACCTTCAGTAAAGAGGGGAAAAAAAGAGTGGAGGGCAAAGAACTGAAGACAAAAGACAAATTAACAAGACAGTGGAAAACTATCTGATTTTTTTAAGCAGCACCCAACGCCCCCTGAGGCACGTGTGTGTGAGAGTCATCACTCAGTGGTGTCCGACTCTTGGCAGCCCCATGGACTGTGGTCCGCCAGGCTCTTCTGTCCATGAGATTTCCCAGGCAAGAATACTGCAGTGAGCTGCCATTTCCTTCTCCAGGGGATCTTCCCAACCCAGAGATCAAACCCAGGTCTCCTGCACTGCAGGTGGACTTTTTACTGTCTGGGCCACGTGTGGGCACAAGAGTAACTATACCACTTGACCTGGCAGCACCAGCACAGGACGCAGCTGTGAAACCAACCAGGAGGAGTCACATGTCAGTAAATGAGGGCCACCTGGGAGAGGCCCAGGCTAAAAACAGAGATTTGGTGCAGGGTGTTTAAAGCCATCGTCAGTAGTCACAATAACCAGGGATTCCTGTGGTGGAAGCTGGACTCAGAAGTTTGCACAATAATCTTATCAGACTGAAAGAGTCTATTAAACCCCTAATTTCTTAGAGGGCAAGAAGTAGCTCTTGCTTACTAGTACCCAGCACCTGGAACACCATTTGGCAAACAGTATGAGTGAATACGGGTCACATGAACGAATGAGGACAACTCTTTCCAGGAGATGCAGGAGACTCAGGTTCAATCCCTGGGTTGGGAAGATCGCCTGGAGGAGAAAATGGCAACCCACTCCAGTACTCTTGCCTGCAAAATCCTCTGGAGAGAGGAGCCTGGAGGGCTACAGTCCATAGATTGCAGAGAGTCAGACAGGAATGCAGCATCTGAACATGCACACTATTAAGCACCCAAGAACTCCCACTCTTCAGGTCTATAAATGCCACTCTTCTGCAACATGTTGGCCGCTCTCATGATCAGCCTGTTCTTTCTAGGAAGATACTTAGTCCTCTCTTCTCATTAATTCATTTTCCTGTTTGTAGTTCACCCCAAATGTGAGACAATTCAAAAACTCAGATACAATGCAAAGTGTTTTGTTATTATTTTTCAGTTCTCTCTGCCACCAAGCAACTTTGGCTCTAAACAGAAGCTAATAAACCCTGATTTTAAAGCTATAATGCCCCTAGTGTGTGTGCGAGAAGGACCACAAGATGATGCAATACCTCAAGGCCCTGTTTT
The DNA here is from genome assembly GCA_935064755.1 of Tragelaphus eurycerus. NCBI lineage: Eukaryota > Metazoa > Chordata > Mammalia > Artiodactyla > Bovidae > Tragelaphus > Tragelaphus eurycerus. The sequence continues at coordinate 13,963,817 of CAKXYN010000043.1, forward strand.
AGTTAAAAGTCACGCTAATGATTTCATCCTTCATAGTGCCCAAAGAACCCTGAGAAAGAAACCTTCAACTCTTACATCGTTTTCTGTCTTAAGGGTAATGAACCATATGTGTAGACAGCTGCACTGTCTGTAAACTATGGTCATTAATTAGACAGGAGACAGGACACTTCCAGGGAGAGGCGGGTGAAGGGAAAAGAGTGAGACTTTGAAAAGTCACAGTGATTATTAATAACAGAAAGGGCAGGGAAAAGGGTAAAATGCTTGTTCTCCATATTTCAAGTATATTACATTGCCCATAGCAATGAAGCAGCAGAAAGGTCTGGAAAGCACAGTGAGAGTTTGGGAACTACGCATGAGTCCAAAGTTAACCAGGCAAATAGCCATACAGAGTCATCTATAGAATTCCAAAGAAAGTGCCAAATCAGTGAAGCTTATGCCCACATGAAGCTTACGAGCCTAATGGTGCACTAGTAAAGAATCTGTCTCTCAGTGCCAGAGACACTGGAGATGCAGGTTCCATCCCTGGGTTGGGAAGATCCCCTGGAGTGGGAAATGGCAACCCAATCCAGCATTCTTGCCTGGGAAATCCCATGGACAGAGGGGCCTGGCTGGCTACAGTCCATGGGGTCACAAAGAGTCAGATGTACCTGAGCACACACGCACCTGTCCAAGGGAAAAATGATAATTTAGTCTTAAGCAGATACAATTATATTGTACAAAGCAAACCAAAGAAATAAATGAGTTTTCCCCTGATCATCAGGTATGAATCCCTAACCAAGATGTACATCCCTAACTGGGATGATTGGGACCACAAACTATTTGGCAAGAGTTCAAGTTATGTCAGGGCAAGCAAGAATGAAGGCTGTGACAACACAGACCTCGTAGCTTCCCAGATCAGCCTATGGAGGCATGGTGTGTACTGAGAGTCCCAGTTATTTCAGCAGATACATTAGCTATCTCTGAAAACACACCAAGACACAGAGAATATCTGGAAGGTGTGTAAGCACGCCTGTTTCTTGAATCAAAGCTAGTGGAGGTGATAGAATTCCAGTTGAGCTATTCCAAATCCTGAAAGATGATGATGTGAAAGTGCTGCACTCAATATACCAGCAAATTTGGAAAACTCAGCAGTGGCCACAAGATTGGAAAAGGTCAGTTTTCATCCCAATCCGAAAGAAAGGCAATGCCAAAGAATGCTCAAACTACCACACAATTGCACTCATCTCACACGCTAGTAAAGTAATGCTCAAAATTCTCCAAGCCAGGCTTCAGCAATATGTGAACTGTGAACTTCCTGATGTTCAAGCTGGTTTTAGAAAAGGCAGAGGAGCCAGAGATCAAATTGCCAACATCCGCTGGATCATCGAAAAAGCAAGAGAGTTCCAGAAAAACATCTATTTCTGCTTTATTGACTATGCCAAGGCCTTTGACTGTGTGCATCACAATAAACTGTGGAAAATTCTGAAAGAGATGGGAATACCAGACCACCTGATCTGTCTCTTGAGAAATTTGTATGCAAGTCAGGAAGCAACAGTTAGAACTGGTCATGGAACAACAGACTGGTTCCAAATAGGAAAAGGAGTACGTCAAGGCTGTATATTGTTACCCTCTTTATTTAACTTACATGCAGAGTACATCATGAGAAATGCTGGACTGGAAGAAACACAAGTTGGAATCAAAATTGCTGGGAGAAATATCAATAACCTCAGATATGCAGATGATACCACCTTTATGGCAGAAAGTGAAGAGGAACTAAAAAGCCTCTTGATGAAAGTGAAAGTGGAGAGTGAAAAGGCTGGCTTAAAGCTCAACATTCAGAAAACAAAGATCATGGCATCTGGTCCCATCACTACATGGGAAATAGATGGGGAAACAGTGGAAACGGTGTCAGATTTTATTTTTCTGGGCTCCAAGATCACTGCAGATGGTGACTGCAGCCATGAAATTAAAAGACGCTTACTCCTTGGAAGGAAAGGTATGACCAACCTAGATAGCATATTCAAAAGCAGAGACATCACTTTGCCAACAAAGGTTCGCCTAGTCAAGGCTATGGTCTTTCCTGTGGTCATGTATGGATGTGAGAGCTGGACTGTGAAGAAGGCTGAGCGCCGAAGAATTGATGCTTTTGAACTGTGGTGTTGGAGAAGACTCTTGAGAGTCCCTTGGACTGCAAGGAGATCCAACCGGTCCATTCTGAAGGAGATCAGCCCTGGGATTTCTTTGGAAGGAATGATGCTAAAGCTGAAACTCCAGTATTTTGGCCACCTCATGCGAAGGGTTGACTCGTTGAAGACTCTGATGCTGGGAGGGATTGGGGGCAGGAGGAGAAGGCGACGACAGAGGATGAGATGGCTGGATGGCATCACTGACTCGATGGATGTGAGTCTGAGTGACCTCTGGGAGTTGGTGATGGACAGGGAGGCCTGGCATGCTGTGGTTCATGGGGTTGCAGAGTCGGATACGACTGAGCGACTGATCTGATCTGATCTGATACTCATTCTGGCAGAGGCTCGGGTCTGCGATAAGGAGCTAGTACATAAGCACTCACGGTTGTAATTTCTAGAAAAAGCACAGATTTAATGAACTAAAGGAACTAAAGCATATATGGAATGTAAAATAGGTTTAACCTATCTATAAAAGACCCCAGAGAAGTATGAGAGAATGCTAAACTAAAAGGTCAGGTATGATTCAGTGATGATGATATATCAATACAGGCTTAAGAATTGTAACAAATGAACCGCTGGTGAGGGATGTTGATCATGGGGGAGGCTGTGGGTATTTGGGAAAGGGGTCTAGGGGAAACGTATGCACTTCTGCTCAATTTTGCTGTCAACCTATAACTGCTCTAAAAAGTGAAGTCAATTTAAAAAAAAATTCAGAGAGGTGTGGGTGAGAGTGACGAAAGCATGATTTTTGCTTCTGCTCTACAGAATGGCAATAACAAGAAAGCTTATCAGTGCGGAAGAGAGCACTAGCATAGGAGCACCATCTACACTGACAAAGAGGAGGATCATTTAAAGAACCAAAGAAGAAGTCTGTACAGGAGAGTGGCATGACCAGATTTACATGGGATAAGGATCCCTCTGGCAGTTGTACCCTGGTGGGTTTAGCTGGTATTCTACTGTGCGCAGTCGTGTCTAACTCTTTGTGACCCCATGGATGGTAGCCCATCAAGTTCCTCTGTCCATGGGATTCTCCAAGCAAATACTGGAGTGAGTTGCCATTCCCTTCTCCAGAGGATCTTCCCAACCCAGGGACTGAACCCCAGGGATTGAGCTCAAGTCTCCTGTACTCCAGGCAGATTCTTTACCTTCTAAGCCACCAGGGAAGCATACCATGGTTTAGCTAGTAGAATAAGTCAAAGTAGGAAGACCATTAAGACAATCTGTACTCAGCTAGATAAAAGATAGTATTGATAAGTACATGATTTAGGATTGTGAGAATAAAAGGGAGGGGGCAGATATTGATATCTGATACTGGTAAAACTGATCTGACTTTGTGACACTTTTGGTTAAAAGGATAAGGAGGAAAAAAATCTAGGGCAGTTTCCAAGTTGCTAGTTTCATAACTATAAAAGTTGTTTTCTTAAATAAAACATTTATAAATGTTTCATGAATGAGCAAAAAAACATGCACATTCTTGAAATTATTATCATAAAATCTGTGGTGATACAACAGCCAAGACATGGGAAAAAACTAAACGCCCGTGGACAGATGAATAGATATGAAAGATGTGGTACATATATGCAATGGAATATTACTTAGCCATAAAAAATGAAGTAATGCTATTTGTAGCAACATGGATGGACTGAGAGGTTTTCATACTAAATCAGAGAAAGGCAAATATTATATGGTCACACTTATATGTGGAATCTAAAATATGACACAAATGAACATCTCTAGGAAACACAAAAAGACTCACATAGAGAAGAGACTTGTGGTTGCCAAGAGGGAGGTCAGGTGGGGAGAGGGATAGATTGGGAGTTGGGGATCAGCAGATACAAACTACCATGTGTAGAATGGATAAACAACAATAGCCTACTGCTTAGCACAGGGAACTACATTCACTGTCCTGTGAGAAACCATAATGGAAAACATTATGAAAAAGAATGTATATAAATGTATAACTGAATCACTTTTCTGTACAGCAGGAATTAACACAACATTGTAAACCAACTTTACTTTGATAGAATAAAACTTTTTAAAATATGTGGTGACAACATGTTTACGCTCATTTTTTTTTTATCCAGGCAGAATTTGTTGAGAACCACATCACTACTGAGTTAACTGCTGAACGAGGCTGAACAATAAATGAAAGAAGAAGGAGAAAGCACGGGGTAGATTATAAGCATGGGCTGCATCTGGGGGCTGCTCTATTTCAGACTTTCCTGTCCCAGTTTTTCCAAGGAGATTAGGACCCGTCAGACATAGTCCTGATTTTGGTTCATAAAACACTGACCCTGTGATGGTGAAGAGCAGCTCTCAACCATGTGATTGAATAGGCCTCACAGGCTCCTGTGCCAATGAATCTGGATCCCTGCCCCTTCTGAAGCATCAAGGATACAGGCTGGGTTATCACTGTTGGAAATCCCCTTCAGCAACATGTAGCAGACTACCCCTTAGATTTACCTACAAATTAAACCCTGTTGAGAACAATGAATCGTGTCTTTCCTCTTTTATGTCTCTTACTATTATCTGTATCTTACTAATCTCTAATTATGTCTTAATACCCTTTAATAGAATGAAAGATCATAGGGAAACTTTGATATCACACCTATTTAACATTTCCCTCCCCCTTTAACACATGAACTCCTTTTACCTCATTTTTCAATCTTAAGTTTCAGCCATTTGAGAAAATTGTATGCTCATGAAAATAGAGGAATCATCCTACTATTAAAATTATCCCAATAGATTCTTCAACAATTGTGCTCTTTAATTGCACCTTAAAGAGCTTTAATATTAACAACTTTACTTATCATTAATAGAATCTGTTCTTTAATGTCCAGCTTAATTTAATAAGCATGCATTGAACATTTATTATATGGGACTCAGGTGCTATGTACTGTGGCTTTGAGAATGATTAAAGCATGGATGGGCTACCAAATCTTGTCTGAGAAAACAAATGTAAATAAACAATGCATAAACTGACAATACAATGAATTAAACATATGCAATTTACATGAATTTATAGGTAAAGCACAAATGTGGAGGGAAATGTCATCAGACTCGGATTTTGAAAATGAAATGGGAATCTGTGGCAGGTCATTCCAGGAAGAGAGAAATAGTCATGCAAAGAATCAATGTGGTAAATATAAGATAGGTTTTAAAAATAGAGTCTATCAAAAGGAGAAATAATGAAGAAAACACTTTTTTAAACATGCAGAAAGCCATCCTTATTAATCAGATCAGGATTCAAAGTATCAAATACTTTCCTGTGCACTCAGATATGTGAAGATTCCAATATCTAGGTTTGTAAGAAAAGATGATTCTTTATGGTGGTCTTTCCTGGTTGTAAATGATCAGAAGTTACAAAGTATAATAGTCACACATTAAAAACAAAGTACCTATTTGAGAGCTAAACCCATGCATAATCAGCCAAGACTAGAATTACGCTTGAGAGAGATTAGATTTCAACTAAAGCTAGAATAAGAATGTTAGGTCAAATGTATTGAACACTTACTGGATGACAAGCCTTGTTCTGGGGCTTCCCTGGTGGCTCAGATGGTAAAGAATCTGCCTGCAATGTGGGAGAACCAGGTTTGATCCCTGGGTCAGGAAGATCCCCTGGAAAAGGGAATGGCTACCCACTCCAGTATTCTTGCCTGCAAAGTTTCATGGACAGAGGTTACAGTCCATAGGGTCACAAAGAATTAGACACTACTGAGCAACTAACACTTTCACTTTCAAGCCTTGTTCTAAGCCTGTTGTTACATAAATGGATTCACAGAATATAGAAACCAGAGAAAATGCTGAAGATTCCTATTGTTATCCCATTTTTACAAAGAAATGGAGACGGGTTAAGTAATTTGTCCCAGTTCAAAGAAAACATAGCAAAATCAAAATCTTACAGACAACTATCATGTAGGGTAGGGAGGTGGTATTGGTACTTTTTTCATCATTAAATAAGATAGAAACTCTAGGACATGGTATAAGATAGTCTTTGGAATGGATGGTTTATGAGCAGGTTATTAATACACATGAGTTTTTGCAGTAGCTATTGGAGATGAACATTTGGATGTCAAAGAGAGGGTTCTACATGTGGGAGGTTCTGGGACAAAGAGAATGAGAGGGGATGCCTGGAAATCTTTTCAAGAGTTATTTAAGCCATGGGGAGGAATACTCATAGAAAGCACATGTGTTTAACAGTTACTCTACAACAGTGCCATAGCTCAGCTTGGGGAAATAAGAGTAAATAATGCAGAGACATGAAAAACCTTTAACAAGTTCCATCCAGGACAGAAAATGATATAAAATAATGATGAACAAAATGATGAGTGAGTTTGGTTAAAATAGCAGCAAATGCTCACACAGTGCTTATGATGTAAGCTATGCCCTCCTGAGGACTTATGGTAAGGTGAAGATGCTCAGTCGTGTCCGACTCTTTCTGACCCCACGGACTGTAGCTTACCAGGCTCCTCTGTCCATGGGATTTTCCAGGCAAGAGTACTGGAGTGGGTTGCCATTTCCTTCTCCAGAGGATCCTCCCGACCCAGGGATCGAACCCAGGTCTCCCACATTGTAGGCAGACGCTTTACCCTCTGAGCCACCAGGGAAGTCTCTCCTGAGGGCTTTGCAAGTATTAATTGCTCAATCCTCACAACTCTAGAGCAGAGGGGCTACCATTACATCCACACTCTACAGGTGAGGAAACTGTTGCCTGAAGAGATGGAGAAATTTGCTTACGGTCTTACAACTTATAAATACAAACCTGTTATCTGAAGACAGGCCAGCTAGCTCTTAAGCATTACATTAAGGATTCTCCCTTCCTATGGCTGGTGAATGGTAAGAGATGATATAGAGATTGTAAGTGTAGATTATTCATTTTTTTTTTTCATTAATCCACCAAAACACTTATTGAGCACCTATTATGTGCCAGGCACTATTCTAGGCAGCATGGGTATAGCAGTGAACAAACAAACGAGACACTTCCTTGCACTTAAGACACGTACATTCATGAAGAATTGCTGTGGCAAATTAAGAAAAGCGCTTAAGCAATAGAGACACAGACATAGAGAACAAAGATGGATAACAGGGGGAGGAGAAGGGGTGGGAGACTGGGATAGACATATATATATACTACTGTGTGTAAAATTGATTACTAATGAGAATATACTCAGTGCTGTGAGGTGACCTAAGTGGAAGGAAATCCAAGAAAGAGTGGATATAGGTATACATGTGGGTGATTCACTGTGCTATAGAGTAGAAATTAACACAACATTGTAAAGCAACTATACTCCGATAATTTTTTTTTAAGTGCTTAAATGTGTCGGGCCATATCCCATATCTAATTTAACCCTCACAACCCTTTGAAATCTGTACTACCATCATCCTCATTTTACAGATAAGAAAGCTAAGTCTTGGAGGCATTAAATAAAGTCACAGAGATTGTTAAGGATGGATGCAGAAACTCAGACCTAGATCTGCCAAATTCCAAAGCTCATACTTAAACCAGCTGATTGTAGCATTTAAAGAAGAAATAGAATCAAAGGAAGTATTTTTATGATGTAGGATATGAAAATTATTTTCAGCCTTAAGAATGAAAAGATTGCAGAGTAAAAAAAATGTGATGATATAGATGACATTTTAACTGGAGGCCAAGAAAATTATAAAAGATCATCAGCATGTTTTAAGCTGGACTTTCTCAAATGCTTGATCATAAAGGATTCAGTGCCATAAATGGAAATCACTACCGTGTGTATTTTCTTTTTCAAACAAAAGTTTTCAAATACTGACGTCATCCCAGAACCCTCATAACCCCATAGCTAAGGACTGAAAACTTACAAAATGTGTTTTATACAATGAAAAATAAATAGCAAATCTCTAGTGATTCAACATACAGAAGATAATTCTTTTCCTGGAAGAAATAGAAGCAGGATAAGACTAGGCTGAGCTATCTTTGAAGGATCCACCTTTTCTCCTTTTGAGTGAGGCTCTTTCTCTCCCCGCCCCTCTGCACCAGAAGGATGCCTTTGTATCATCTGTTATCAAGAGAGACCACGCTGTTTCAAAGGCACATGATGTGTCAAAAATACCTGCTGGATGTCCCAATTCGGCTCTGAATTCCAGCTGCTGCAGTCTTTGTTCTAGACAGAGAGAATACTCAGCACTGGATTAATGGTAATGTGATAATTTAAAAATATTATCCATCCCTGTGATAACATTTTTTGGGCTGTTGCCATGTCAAAGTGATGGGTCAGTGCTATTCTGATCACTAGTGCCACCCCCACTCAAAAGGGATTTCAAACTTGGTATTTAAAAATAAGCAGACAAGCTTGTGAATCCACAGTCTATTGCTATTCTGTGCCTTTTTCTTGGTGAAATGTCTTGAAGTCTTCACAACTATCTCTTCATACCCAGCAAGGGTACAATTGCTTTTAATAAGTCAAATCTTAATGATAGCATAGTAATCTACCACCTACCCAAGGAGTGGAGCTTTCTAACTGAAGGAAAAATAAAATCTAATGTTTTTCAAGCTTCTTAAACACTTTCAAAGTTTGAAATACTCTTTTATCTATGTCACATTTGATCATCAAAGCAATCCTATATGAAAGGCAAGGAGAATGCTATTATCCACATTTTAATATATAGAAACTGAGACTCAGAGCAAGGATGGGAATCAGTCTAATCAAAAATAATAAGACAGTGACAGAGCTTAGGTTTCAATGTAATGTTCCCTTTCCTTTTTTTTTTTTTTTTTTTTCCCATGAAGTCAAATTTAGCTCTGTATTGACACCGTGGAAAAAGTGTATATAACAAAGCATGAAAACTTAGGGAGAAAAGTTTAAGAAAAATTATCATCAGTCACAGACTCTCTCTCTCTCTCTCTCTGATAAATACATGTGGTTACATAAAAGCCTAACTGCTTGCAGCATCTCACTCAAGTACATTTCATATCTGAATGTCAAATCTTAATGATAGGGATACAGAGAGAAGTGGCCCTGTAATCTGGATCAGCCTGAAGTTGAAGACTTTTGGACAGACACAGCTTTCTCCATACCTGGGCAGTTTCAAACATATCTTTTCCTTGGACTCTTTTGTGAAACCACGCTTATTGGTATTTGTTCCATTTTATTTCTAGGAAACTGCCAAGGTCCAGCCCTGGCTGATCCAGGGTCTTCGGAGGGTGGACAGCGTTGGTGACTCATTTACATATCAATTAGAGACATTAAGAGTAATTAAAGGATAGCTCAGTAAGAATATTCAGAGGAGAAAAGAGGCTGAGTAGCTTGGTTTATGCGGGAGACCAATAAAACTTCAAGACAAGAAGTTTGCACCACTTGCGTAGGCCGCAGGTGCCCGCTTGAACAGCGCAAAGTGCCCCACCTTAGGCACTTTCTCGAGTGGGTCTTAGAAGCCCAGGCATGATTAGCAAGCTTGGTGAGTTCCGTGCTCCAGATGGAAACTTCAGCTGGAAATGGAAATAGAGAGGAAGAATGACATGGGGAGACCAAGCTTTGGTGAGCAAGGCCCGTAGCTTTATTTTCAACACGGACTTTTATACCCTAAGTTACACACAGAAGATAATAGGGGATGCAAAGTCAGCTGTTTTTGATCCTTATCAAAAACCAGGGTTTCTTTTCTGCAAATTTATCACGTACAAATGGTTCAGGTGATTTACATCATCTTCTGGCCAGAAGGCCTATTAACACTTTATGACTCTTGACAAAGGTTTGTCAACCGCAAGACTTATTTTCTGTAAGAGTAATTATTTTTAGGTTTGGCGCCATCTTCATCCGAAGTCTTAGATAAACTTGCATTCCTATAGGGGGAGGCGCAGTGGGTTTACAACAAAGAAAAGAATTTATTACCTTAAGGGTCTAAAGTTACTAGCACCAAGGCCACTACTTATTTTTTCTACAAACCAACTATATTAATTAATACACATTCAAGGATACAAAAACGGGGGATGTGAAAACTTGGCAAAAAGCATTGGCTCATTAATGAAATCTTTTATTAGTCTTATTCTGACAGTTTTTAACTCTCTGAGAGGCTCTAAGCTATTTGAATATCTTAAGCTTCCTCTGCCTCTCAAGGCTGAGAGACTGTAAACAGTCATATGCATAGCTATAGGAGTCCGGGTAAACTTGTCAGGCCAGTTAGGGAGCTATCTGAGGGGTTTGGATTTAAACACTCCTAATGCCCAGGAACTTTATTAATTGGAGCTGTAAGTTAATTCTTTATTAGAGAGAGCGAGATGGTGGTGGGGGACAGCCCCCAATAAAGTCAGAGGTGAGAGCACAAAGCAGTAAAGTAGGCAGATTCTGGTTTTCTGGGGGTAGATGCTCGAGAATATCCGGGGGGACTCCTGAGGCTTGATCTTGCCTTTGCATTTTGTCGAGCCTCCTTCCTCATGACCTTTGTCACGAGTAGAGTGCCTCTCCACGGTGGCTCCCAACAGGAAACCCTATGGTCCTGCACACAGGAATTTTCATCACATCCTAAATGTGATGTTTGTTTTCCTCTGATGGATTCTCCTGATAGCACAGCCTTGAGTAAGACAATGGATTTCAGACAAATTCAGCAGCCCTTTTCATTTTCTTAGTCACACTGAGGCGCAGAGAAGAAGTCTTCTCCAAGATTCCTGGTCAGTAAAGTCTTTATGAATGGGACACAGACTATATGCCACAATCCACTGATTTACACATACTAACAGAATTCTTTGTGAAACATAAACTTACAAATTATTTTACCAGGCCAGAACATAACAAAATACTTCGTTTGTTGTCAAAATAATGTACATTCAAAAATGATGTACTTTTTTAATCTACCTGATTAGCAATGTAAAAAAAAGAATTAATTTTGCCAATTGTGGCATAAAATGTGCATTAACAGAGAGAGTGTAAATCTTTACAGCATATGGAGAAGTATTTTGGAATATGAATTTAGATCCTTTAACAAGTTCATATAATAATTAGCTTGTAATTTCTTCTCTAGAAATAATTTCACACTGAATAACAGATAAAAATTAGACTAACATTTATCTGCCAATACATTTATTGAATAGCTATTTATGTTACAGATAAATAGGAAATGCTTTAAAGTTTCCCAAAATAGAAGAAAGATTAAAGTAAAATATGGTCTATCTATATCAGAATATGATACACGGCTCATGTTTTCAAATAATGTTTCAAGATGTAAGAAAAAGATCATAGTAAACTTTTAGGAGAAAAAACAGCCAGATACCAAGTTATCAAGTAAAAACACAAATGCAAGTGAGAATCTGAGCTTGAATAAAGAAATAGCAGAAAAGCCTGAGTTCTAAATCTGGGTGGACATGACAGAGACAATGTCCAGAGTGAAGAGGCACTGTTGAAAGTAAACTGGTTTAAAGAAGGAAGAAACTCAACTCTCAAGTTTGATTATGTAAGAACTTCTGGAACTTCTCAAATTTTATGATGACGCTTCGTCTTTAAGTAGTATATAAAATCAGAGACTAAGACTGTTCGATCTAGACACAGAGGGAAAGAATGACATCTGGCATGTGAATATGTTGATGTTAGTTTGATTACTTTGGGTTTTTTTCCTTTGCAATACAAGTAGAATAATTTTACTACCTGCCATACTCTGGTTTTCTGTGACATTTTCAAATGATGACATTTCATAATTTAATTATGACCTGATATATTGCATTTACTGATTCATTCTTTCATTCAAATCATTAAGCATTCACGTGGTCCCATGCCAACCATGAAAGTTATGAAAAGCTCAAATATTGAGAGATTTATAATTTAAACACAGAAAATTATGTTTTTTTAGAATAAAAATTACTTGAAATATGTTTTGTACTATTACCAAATATAAAAGGAGGCTTTGAATATTTTGTAATTCACAGAAAACTGAAGCTTCTACTTCAAGTAATTATAGGCTATGTCATTTGGAGCAACGCTTGCAGTGAAATATTGTTCAAAGGTGAATGACATTCATGTTGATTTATGGCAAAACCAACACAATATTGTAAAGTAATTAACCTCCAATTAAAATAAATAAACTTATATTTTAAAAAAGCACATCTTTCATTAAAGTATCAAGAAGCTAAACAAACACTGTGCAGTTGGTAAGGTCAAGATCCAGGAGACACCATAATCCCAAGAGGAGGAGTCGGACTCTGAGCACCACTTTAGTCCTCAAAGCATCTGGCTATTCCTGTGACATTATTATTATCGGTGGGGTTGGTGTGCTCTGGGGCGACCTGCAGTGGCCAGGGGGACAGAAACTGACGTCTCAGCCCTGACAAAGATATAGAGCCTAATAAAGAATCTAAGTTTCATGATGGGACCAGAAAAGGCTCTGTGCCTTGTCAGTAAAGATAAACCATTAAAAAAAAAAAAAAAAAAAACAAACAGGAAAACTCACACACCCTAACCCTTTTGTTCACATTATTTAAATCATGAGGAAAACCTTAAAGCTGTAACTTGGAAACATGGTTTTCACACTATCCTTGTCTTCAGGCACCCTGTGGACTTAAACACGATATAATCCCTCTTTTCTGGAGGAGGAGAATATCAAACTGTGCTCAAATTAATTTTCAAGTAAATTTTCAAATACAAGATCAAAGTCAATTCATGCAAGCTGGGTAACAGGTAACTGGAGGTAAAATCAGCAGGGGAAATATAAACAAGTTACATAAATAGACTCGGATATTGTAATTAGAAGATATATTTCATGAAACTTTCAGGCATGTTATGCTCAAGGAGTTAAAAACAAGCATAACCACTTCAGAAGGTAACTAGAAATTATATACAATGACAATATGTCAGAAAAAAGGGACACATGAAATGTGAGAACAAAAAGTATATGGCTACTAAAACAAAGAACTCAATGGGTAAATTTAAAGCAGATTTAATGTAACAGGGGAAAAAAAGAATTATTGCACTGATCTATATCTTTTCACATCATTTTCCTCCTATGCATATCTCTCACTGGGTCCAAATTTCCTCTTTTAATAAAGACATCAGTTATATTGGATTAGAGCCCACTCTAATGACCTTATTTTCTTAGCTAATTACATCTGAAACAACCTGATTTCCAAACAGCCACATTTTTAAGCACTTGGGGTTAGAACTTCAACATTTTGATTTTGGGAGGATGCAATTCAATCCATGCCCATAACCACTTCCGCATATCTGTCTAAGAAAGTGTAGAAAATCATTGCTCTTCAGCGTCTTCTCTTAAACACGATTTTTCTATACAGCTGTCAGTCAACTCCAGTCTAAAAGCTTTATAAACATCACACTCAGGAAAGATAATTCTTTAAGAACTACATAGCAGAACCTTTCACAAATGCTTGATCCCTTTCTGATTCCCTCAGTATCTTCCCCTCTAGCTTGCATTTTTACACCCTAAAGCTATAGCAGCTAACTCAACATATGCAAAATTTTACACATCCTCTATAATTAAGTCTACTTTTTATGTGTTCTTGTAATGTTTCTTGAAAAATCTTCCCTGAAACATATTTCTTTCCATCTCAGTTTGTCTGCACTTGTAGCAAGGATTGGCATTCCATGACTTTCAAGATGCTGATGAAAAGCCGTTTTGAAAAGACAAACCAGCCTTAGATAAGAATGTGACAATCAGATCAAATTCTCCACAATCTCAGATCAAATATTTACTTTTTTGGCTGTGCCAGGTGGCATGTAGGATCCTAGTTCCCCAACCAGGAATCAAATCTGTGTCCCCTGCATTGGGAGTGCAGAATCTTAACCACTGAACCAAGGAAGACCCTCAGGTCAAATATTTCTAAAGATGAGTCTGGACCATAAAAATCAAATGGTGTAAGTTTGGCCTTTGGAGTCAGACACAGCTGAGTTACTCACCTTGGAGATGGAGTTTAGAATCTTTCTTACTCACAAAATGAGAATAATTAGATCTATTTCACAAGAGTTTTTAATGCATTGCATGGAATAGTGAAGCAGAAGTGAGCATCTGACAGACAGCAGATATTCAATAAATGATCTTTCCTTCTCCTTGTGTGTAACTTCTCCTCAGTCACTAAGTCATGTCTGACTCTGCAAACCCATGGACTGAGGCCTGCCAGGCTCCTCCCTCCATGGGATTCTCCAGGCAAGAATGCTGGAGTGGGTTGCATTTCCTCCTCCAGGGGATCTTCCCCACCGAGGGATCGAACCCATGTCTCCTGAGTCTCCTGTATTGGCAGGCTGATTCTTTATCACTGAACCACTTGGGAAGCCCTAATTACACATATGAATCAATCTTTAATTTAGGGAAAGTAAGTGTGTGCTCAGTCATGTCTGACTGTTCGAGACCCCATGGGCTGTAGCCCGCCAGGCTCCTCTGCCCATGGAATTTTCCTGGCAAGAATACTGGAGTGGGTTGCCATTTCCTACTCCAGGGGATCTTCCCCGTCCAGGGCTTGAATCTGCATCTCTTGAGTCTCCTGCATTGGCAGGCAGATTCTTTTACCACTAAGCCTCCTGGGACTAAAAGTCCACAGAAATGAAATGAACGCCTGATTATATCTGTTTTGGAATATTCTCCTGTTTGTGGAGGCTTGCAGCCCACCTCGAAATCAGACTCTGATCACAACCCACGTCTGTCATCCCAGTCATAGTTTTCATCAATTGTGACGGGTGTGAGGATATAAACTTCCTAGTTGTATATTAATAGTTCACCAGGAGTACATGCTTAGGCATACTGTTTGATCATTATTGCTTATGAATAATTAAAAATCAAAGCCAGTAGGTCTTTCCACTTACTTTTTTCATTTAATAGGAGCTGTTTTCATTTTTCAACATGATTTATGATATTCGGGAGTTAACATTGTTTTCTCCTTCCAGGAGAATATAACTCCAAATTCACAATATCCTGGGTAACAAACCAGGATTGTCTGTACAGCAAGCATTGGCCCCACTTTCTTTCACAACAGAAGCCTGAGTTTATGTTCTCTTACAGAGGACACATGTTTCATGGAGGGCAAGATACCTTCTAGCCCCAGAGTGTGAATCTTCGTCATTCAAGCCAAACATGCTAAACTCACTGTCCTTGCCAGCTGACCTGTTGAGGCAGAAAAGACTGACTTTGATGAGTATATTTAGAGGGGCCTCATGCTTGGTTTGGGCTTCCCAGGTGACACTAGTGCTAAGGAACCTGCCTATCGATGCGGGAGACATAAGAGATGCGGGTTCAATCCCTGAGGTTGAAAGAAGATTCCTTGGAGGAGGAAATGGCAACCCTCTCTAGTATTCTTGCTTGGAGAACCCCATGGACAGAGGAGCCTGGCGGCCTACAGTGCATGGGATCACAGAGAGGTGGACATGGCTGAAATGGATTGGCATGCACGCATACCTGTTTGGTTTAGTCCTTTGTCATCTTCATCTTGAAATTCTTAACTTTTAGCAAGGAGTGCTGAACTTTCATTTTGAGTTTGACCTTGCAAATTAAAGAACTGGTTTTGCAGGCACAGGCTTGTGACCCAAAGCTGTGTCATGAGATATGATGGGAAGACTGCTGGGACACTCTCAGGGGGATGTGGGGGGTAATTCTCAGCTCATGAATAGAGCAAACATCTCTTTTTTTTCCTCTGGACATGGAAGTCTGCACATGAAGTCTGGAAATGAAACTCTGTGGAGAATTGCCTAAGCGAATATGCCAACACTGAGGATAACACAGCCGTGCTGAACTCTAAACTACCATGTCCAACTCTTTGCAACCCCATGGACTATACGGTCCATGGAATTCTCCACCAGAATACCGGAGTGAGTGCTGTTCCATTCTCTAGGGCGTCTTCCCAATCCAGTGATGGAAACCAGGTCTCCCATGTTACAGGAGTATTCTTTACTGGCTGAGCCATGAGGGAAGACTAAACTACCAATTTGATATTAAAAGCCTCTTGATGAAAGTGAAAAAGGAGAGTGAAAAAGTGGGCTTAAAGCTCAACATTCATAAAACGAAGATCATGGCATCTGGTCCCATCACTTCATGGGAAATAGATGGGGAAACAGTGTCAGACTTTATCTTTTGGGGCTCCAAAATCACTGCAGATGGTGACTGCAGCCATGAAATTAAAAGATGCTCACTCCTTGGAAGAAAAGTTATGACCAACCTAGATAGCATATTCAAAAGCAGAGACCTTACTTTGCCAACAAAGGTCCGTCTAGTCAAGGCTATGGTTTTTCCAGTGGTCATGTATGGATGTGAGAGTTGGACTGTGAAGAAAGCTGAGTGCCGAAGAATTGATGCTCTTAAACTGTGGTGTTGGAGAAGATTCTTGAGAGTCCCTTGGACTGCAAGGACATCCAACCAGTCCATTCTAAAGGAGATCAGCCCAGGGATTTCTTTGGAAGGAATGATGCTAAAGCTGAAACTCCAGTACTTTGGCCACCTCATGCAAAGAGTTGACTCATTGGGAAAGACCCTGATGCTGGGAGGGATTGGGGGCAGGAGGAGAAGGGGATGAGAGAGGATGAGATGGCTGGATGGCATCACTGGCTCAATGGAAATGAGTTTGAGTGAACTCCGGGAGCTGGTGATAAACAGGGAGGCCTGGCATGCTGCGCTTCATGGGGTCACAAAGAGTCGGACATGACCGAGTGACTGAACTGAACTGATTGATACCTGAAATACAAAAATAGTCTATTGCTGGATTCACTTTTAGTTATATTTCCTGCTATTCACAGACAAAAATATCAGTTTATGGTAAACTTTTTCATTTTTCATGCAAAATCCATCTCTCCTCTTTCCTTAGTAGGACGATTCATTTCATTTGAGTCTGGGACATGTCTAGTTATTAAATTTATCAGCCTCTCTAACCACTACTGTTGAACATGACAAGTTATAGCCAATGATATATGAATAAAAGAGCTGTATGGAATTTCTAGGAAGATTGTTTCAAGAGAAATGATTCAGCTGTAGGAAGTGCCTTCTCCCTTTCCTTTCTCATTCATTCTGTTCAAAGAGCATATGCCTTTTGTCTTCAGAGTTTTATGTAGCCTTCTCTATCTCTTACTTTGCATGCCTCCATATTAGAGCTTTTGGTTGTGACTGGAGAGTTTCTATGGAGATAGAGTCAAGGAATAATGGAAGATCATGAAAGACAGTCTTTAAGTCAGGGAGCTTCCAGGCTGGAGAGCCACTGATGCTGAACTCCAGGAATTGGCTGTCTCTGCAAACTACTCTGAGAGTTCTGCAGTGGGGCTGTGGGTTGAAAGGTTGAAAGGCTGGAGCTCCAGTAGCCATAAGGAAACATGAAGTATTCCTAGTTTTGAAGGTAAGCACCAGGGTAGTTGAGCAGAAAAGCAGGAGACCGGGGCCCTAATGACTGCAGCTGCTATATCAGCATTAACCTATATGCTTCTGGACCTATTTTATGTGAGAGAATAAATTCCTATCTTTTTTGTATTGACTTTTCTGTTTTGTATTATCAGAACTCATCCTAAATGATATACTGTATACTTTTTTTCAAAATACAGATATTGACTTAACTGTCAAACTATATCCACATATCCACCCAAAATAAATTCAGATTTTTTAAGGAATACTTCTATTTTTTATAGTATATACATAGAAAAAGCATAATGCCATTCTCTCTCTCTCTCTCTCTCTCTCTTTCTCTCTCTCTCTGAACTCTCACTGCAGTGTTATCCAATGTACACTTATGTACACGTAACCTTAGTTCAAAGACGACGTTTGGCATCCATACAAAATAGGTCAGAATAGGAATAAATATGATCTAGAAAACTGGTTTTCAACAGAGGTAGCCAAAGATCTTTGGATTTCAAACCTGGTCTGAAATTGTATGGAAGACTGGATTTCCCTTTTTCACACATGGATTTTTCCTCTTGAGAAAACTTTATTGTAAATAAATACAATATTTATTATTCCTCGCAAAGTAAATTGAGAGGTCCAAGTGAACAATCACAAAGTGAGGCAGATGTTTGAGAAAAGGCAGACAAATTCACATCTACTCTACTACATAATGGGCTTCCCAGGTGGCTTGGGCAATACAGAATATGCCTGCCAAGGCAGGAGACACAGGAGACATGGATTTGATCCCTGGGTCGGGAAGATCCCCTGGAGGAGGAAATGGCAACCCGCTCTAGTACTCTTGGCTGGGAAATCCCATGGACCAAGGAGCCTGGCCACAGTCCATGGGGTTTCAAAGAGTTAGAGCCTGACTGACAGAGCATGCGCACCTTAATACATAATAGTGGATCAAAAAATACTCTGAGGCTGAGCCCATGCTTGTCAATCTAGCCACTATCTTAAAAACCAAATCTAATTGCTAACTCCTCGAAAGCCAAGTGCACAACTGCCAACATCCTTCCTTTATATAAATTATGAAATGAAATGTCATTAAAGTTCTGTATACTAAAGTATTCCCTCAAACTGTGGTTGGTCCAAATTGCATATATAACCAGCCCTATTCAATCTGGTCCCATCTCTTACTAGTTCCATATGTCCAATTTTTTCCACCTACACTGGCATATTCTTCTGTATTCTTACAGCTTCTATCACTGACACAAGAGCGCTTATTATTCAATACAGAATTGCTGATTTACAACCTTTTCTTGACAATCAGACAATGACCTCTGTGAAGATAAGGAGTTTGCTTTTTTTTTTTATTCACTATTATTGATTAAGGTGTAGCACAGTGCCTGACAAAACACAATATTTGTTGATGGGAAAATAAATAATTTAAAGAATCATTAAGGCAATCCAATGTTTCATTGTTTCTGTCTATATATGCAGTTCTGTTCAAATCTAAACCTGCCAATACATCTTGTACATTGTAGGATATTAATACTATAAAACCTTGGTAACAGGCTCAGAAATATTATATATTAAAATGGTATATGATGGACAATTTAGCTCCTCTGCCCAGCTCCCATTCTTTTTTTTTTTTAATTTTATTTTGCTTAACTTTACAATATTGTATTGCTTTTTGCTTTTGCCATTCATCAAAATGAATCCGCCACAAGTATACATGTGTTCCCCATCCTGAACCCTCCTCCCTCTTCCTCCACATACCCTCCCTCTGGGTCGTCCCAGTGCGCCAGCCCCAGGCATCCGTTATCAGGCATCATACCTGGACTGGCGACTCGTTTCAGATATGATATTATACATATTTCAATGCTATTCTCCCAAATCATCCCACCCTCTCCCTCTCCCAGAGTCCATAAGACTGTTCTATACATCAGTGTCTCTTTTGCTGTCTCGTAAACAGGGTTATTGTTACCATCTTTCTAAATTCCATATATATGCGTTAGTATACTGTATTTGTGTTTTTCTTTTTGGCTTACTTCACTCTGTATAATAGGTTCCAGTTCCATCCACCTCATTAGAACTGATTCAAATGCATTCTTTTTAATGGCTGAGTAATACTCCATTGTGTATATGTACCACAGCTTGCTTATCCATTCATCTGCAGATGGACATCTAGGTTGCTTCCAAGTCCTGGCTACTGTAAACAGTGCTGCTATGAACATTGGGGTACACATGTCTCTTTCAATTCTGGTTTTCTCAGTGTGTATGCCCAGTAGCGGGATTGCTGGATCATAAGGCAGTTCTATTCCCAGTTTTTTGAGGAATCTCCATATTGTTCTCCATATTTTCATAGGCTAATATTTTCATCTTCAGAGATAGGAATGGAGGAAAGGCTTAGAGGAAAAGGCCAGGCAGGAACGTGGGTCCCCATATTCCCAATTTTCTTGTGCCTCCACTTCCCCATATCAGGATGGAGAAACTGTGTCAACTACCTATGAGATCCCTGAAGTTTGCTCCATCCATTCTAGAAATACCAGCAGCCAGGAGACCCAGCATCTTCCCAATAAACATTTAAGCTTGAATGAATAACTACAACCCAGCTGCAAGATACTGTTGAAGACTGACGTGAATTTGGATAACACACAGACAGCACCAAACTCCTGGTCTAGTGGCATCACAGACCTAGCTTATTTATGTCATTAACCTTGCAATGCTATGAGTTCACATTTTATGCAATTCAATTATTTTGACTCTGATTATCATGTTACAGTGGGTTTACATATTAATTGAACTTAAAAGATGAATATAAAATAGAATTAAAGAGTCACATAATTAATTAAACCCATGAATCCATGACTGGCTCTGAAAATACTTCTAGATATGGTTGGAACTATGTAAACAAGTTCAGAAATAACAAACTTTGCTAATAGGGCTAAATTTTAGGAGACAAATATCTTAGTTTCTATCACCAGGAAAATATAAAAATCTACATAATCTAGGTAATATAATGTTTTCCAGCTATTTTCTCAACAATGTGCTTTATGAATACAAAATAATAATTGTTCATTAAAACATATTTTTAAAGTTCAACAGTGGGGGACTAGGAAGAGTGCCAACTAACCAGCCATTAAATTATAGCCCATGCATTTTAATAAATCTATCTGTATTCAAAATATCAGAGCTATTCAATGAATCATAAATTAATTGTGTGTGGAAGAGAATTTTGCATACTATAAATTTGGAACCATTTTTTAAATGGTCTCTGGTTTTAAATATAGAAATATTAACCTTTTCTAATTTAACAACATAATTATAAATTTCATAATGACAAGGAGATGAAGATATATACTGCACTTTTCTTGATTTTTTAAAGGATGAAAGATGAAAGAATATGGAAAGTATCCCTTTAGGAATGCAACTGAATAAAATCAGGAATTTGATATCTTCAAACAAAATGCAAACCATGCCATGAATGTAATTCAAATACAATAAAGTCTGAGCCCATATATATCTAGAACATAAATTTACTAAAACACTAAATTTTTTTATTTTAAAAATATTAATATCCATTAATAATAATGTAAAACTCACAAATCATGAAAAATATAAGGACTCTGAAGAAGAAAACACTTGTAATTTTTCAAAAGGTTATTACATTTTGGAGTATTTTCTTCTGATTTTCTTTGTACTTTTCACATAGTTACAAATATTTTAAATCCATTTTTTTGTCCCAGCTTTACTCTTACTATTACATTAATTATTTTCCATGCTAATGAACTCATCAAACTAAGTCATTTTCCAATATCCTTCATTACAATTCAAGATGGTTGATACCAAAGATTGTTTTATCTTTATATCATTAAAATCCAACAGTTTTTGACCAATGTTAGGAACTCAATATGTTTATCAATTAACCAACTAGACTCATTTTCCGTCAAAATATTAATTTGCTAAATTTGTTATGGATTAGATTCCCATTAATAATACTAACGCATAATAGTAACCACTGCTGCTGCTGCTGCTGCTAAGTCGCTTCAGTTGTGTCTGACTCTGTGCAACCCCACAGACGGCAGCCCACCAGGCTCCCTTGTCCCTAGGATTCTCCAGGCAAGAACACTGGAGTGGGTTGCCATTTCCTTCTCCAATGCATGAAAGTGAAAAGTGAAAGTGAAGACGCTCAGTCATGTCCGACCCTCAGCGACCCCATGGACTGCAGCCCACCAGGACCAGGTTCCTCCATCAATGGGATATTCCAGGCAAAAGTACTGGAATGGGGTGCCATTGCCTTCTCCTAATAGTAACCACAAATATTATCAAATACTGATCTCTTACTATGCTGCTGGTATTAGACTAGGGACTTCATCCTTTTATTCCTGGGTGCATTTATCCATGTAGGCCTTCAGCAAATATTGGAGTGACATGGTGAGTGAAACTGATGCTGCTTTTGCCCACATGGCGCTTTTAGTTCAGTCATAGTCATGGGTGCAAATGAGTTTCACATATATTTGTGGTAATCACAAATCAATATTTTTTTTTTCGCTAATGGATAAATTTTATTTATTTTTTTTTCAAGAATCTCTTTTATTGATTATCAGAAACATTACAAACATCTAATACGAACAAATTGTAACATGACAGTGATTAGTTTGAACAATTAATACATTTCAGATATAATATTATACATATTTCAATGCTATTCTCCCCAATCAAATCAATATTATACAATAAAACTATTTTGCAGTAGTGATTTATGCAAAATAGAACAAACTCCTCAGAAAGCAGACTTTGAGAGAGAGATTGGCATTCCTGGGAAGTTTGTTAAGATGAATCCTTGGGATCAACTCCTTGGAAGAAAGTTATGACCAACCTAGATAGCATATTGAAAAGGAGAGACATGGCTTTGCAAACAAAGGTTCGTCTAGTCAAGGCTATGGTTTTTCCAGTGGTCATGTATGGATGTGAGAGTTGGACTGTGAAGAAAGCTGAACACCGGAGAATTGATGCTTTTGAACTGTGGTGTTGGAGAAGACTCTTGAGAGTCCCTTGGACTGCAAGGAGATCCAACCAGTCCATTCTAAAGGAGATCAGCCCTGGGTGTTCTTTGGAAGGAATGATGCTAAAGCTGAAACTCCAGTACTTTGGCCACCTCATGCGAAGAGCTGACTCATTGGAAAAGACTCTGATGCTGGGAGGGATTGGGGGCAGGAGGAGAAGGGGACGACAGAGGATGAGATGGCTGGATGTCATCACCGACTCGATGGACATGAGTTTGAGTGAACTCCGGGAGATGGTGATGGACAGGGAGGCCTGGCGTGCTGTGATTCATAGGGTCACAAAGGGTTGGACACGACTGAGCGACTGAACTGAACTGAACTGGGATCAATACCTTTGGAGACTGAAGTTAGTAGGACTGAGCACAGAACAAAGCTAAAATCCAGTTACAATTAAAGTCTCAATGGATCTTACAAAGAGTTCTGGAGCTAGCATGGCCCTGCCTGCCAGAATTATTCAGCCTCAAGCAAAACTGATCAGGACGCTTCACACTTAGGTTAACCAGTCATTGGAGGTAGACTGCTCTTGGTGAGAAAGTGACATTAGGCAAAACTGATCCATTTAGTGAAGATAAATTCATGAGAGGGACTCAGCTATGAGCAGCCACCATCTTCTCTACAGCAGGGGTAAATCAGAGTCCTGAAGGGTGGCACAACACAGCAACATCTATAGTCTCTTGTGTGCTTTATATGATAATTTCTGGAAACAATTTTCTCCAGATTCTGGTTGGTCTCTTTCCCGAGAGAAAATGTTTCCTTAAGAGAAACATTAGTAAGACAATCTGTGCCACTGCAGCTGGCCTTGAGTCTGCGCTGACACTCATCAGCTTCTCCCTCTGTTACTCATATTGGTACATCTACTGGTCCAAATGGCTTACCGGGGCAGAGACCCTTCATCCTTCAGAATTCTTAACTCTCGGTGATCAGGTCCTTCTTAGACTCTGGGCACTATCCTTGGTTAAAATTGTATAAGAGATTCTCCAAAAGATGCCTCAGTGGATTATCTTGATGTCAAATATATTAACTTTTGTTCTCACCATGTATCAGTATCCCTACCTATTTCCGATAGGAGAGTCATAGTTTTTCGGGATCTTTCTTCCTGGGGATTATGCCTCTTCTGTGGTCTGGGACATTCAAGTCTGAACTATCTCAGATCTAAAAACTAGGCAGGGGAAAACAACCTATCACCGATGCATCTGCCCTCAGCTTCCTGATCATCCAACATTGATACACGTTGATTATATAACTTGAGCATAATTGTTTCAACTTTTAATCTATCTTGCCCCTAAGCATGCTGTGTTCTATTAGCCGTCTCCATATCTCTTCAACAGTCAGTGTTCCAAACCCTGCAGCTACCACTACAATCTTAGCATTCATGAGAGTAATCACAGCCATTTTGTTAGACCTGGCCCCCAAGCCTCTATTATTTCAGGATTTTGTCACTGTCATTCTTATCAAGAATCCCAGTTCTACGAAGTCCTACTACTAGCCCTTGCCTACAACAGAAGGAAATGGCAACCCACTCCAGTATTCTTGCCTAGAGAATCCTGTGGATGGAGGAGCCTGGTGGGCTGCCATCCATGGGGTCGCACAGAGGCGGACAGGACTGAAGCGACTAAGCGTGCAAGCATGCATTGGAGAAGGAAATGGTGACCCACTCCAGTCTTCTTGCCTGGAGAATCCCAGGGACGGGGGAGCCTGGTGGGCTGCCATCCATGAAGTCACAGAGAGTCAGACACGACTGAAGCGACTTAGCAGCAGCAGCAGCAGCAGCAGCACAACAGACAGGGGGCTTCCCAGGTGGCATTAGAGGTAAAGAACCCACTTGCCAATGAAGGAGACATAAGAGATGTGAGTTCGATCCCTGGGTTGGGAATATCCCCTGGCATAGGAAATGGCAACCCATTCCAGTTTCTTGCCTGGATAATCCCATGGACAGAGCAGCCAGGCAGGCTACAGTCCGCAGCATCACAAAGAGCCGGACACGACTGAGTGACTTAGCACACACGCACAGAAGACAGAGGGCCACCTCCGACTTCTGAGTGTCACTGGTGCCCTCTCACCTGTGCTGCTCCGGTAAGCAGAATGCATCTGTGTGCTCAGCTGTGTACGACTTTGCAATCCAACGGACTGTAGTCCACCAGGATCCTCCGTTCAAGGTATTTTCCAGGCAAGAATACTGGAGTAGGTTGCCATTTCCTACTGCAGGGGATATTTCCTACCCAGGGATGGAACCTGTGTCTCCTACATTGGAAGGCACATTCTTTACCACTGCACCACTTGGGATGCTCTAAGATGCCTCTGTGCGTGTGTATGTGCGTGCATGTGTGTGTGTGTGTGTGTGTGTGTGTGTGTGTGTGTGTGTGTACTGAGTCACTCAGTTGAGTCTCTCAGTTGTGTCCAACTCTTTGCAACCCCATGGACTGCAGCCCACCAGGCTCTTCTGTCCATGGAATTTTCCAGGCAAGAATCCTGGAGTTGCCATTTCCTTCTCCAAGGGATCTTCCTGGCCCAGGGACTGAACCTGCATCCCCTGTGTCTCCTACACTGCAGGCAGATTCTTTACCACTGAGCCACTGGGGAAGCCCAAGGATACAGCTAGGCTTTCCCAAAGAATGCAGAACATTCAAGTGTTACATCTGCTCTGACATAAAACTCACTTCTCTTCACCTTCTGATCTCTTTTCATAGAACAGAATAGAATCGTTGTGGCACTTGAGTTTTACTTCTAGGGGCCATCACTTTCTCCAAACTTCTAAGAGCCATCCTAGCAATGGGTAAATATCACCTTCCTAGGTATTGCCTAGCATTTTAAACAATGTAGCTTGGAAAAGTATTCCCATGAGCAATTTTTCTGTAAGTCTCCCTCATTCCAATTTATTATGCCATCTCCAAACCCAGCCATCTCAGAATACAAGCCTCAATGTATCCCTGTATCCTGCTAATAGAAATTAACTAGGGACGACCCAGGGGGATGGTGTGGGGAGGGAGGGAGAGAGGAGGGTTCAGGATGGGGAACACATGTATACTTGTGGCGGATCCATCTGGATGTATGGCAAAAGCCATACAATATTGTAAAGTTAAGCAAAATAAAATTTAATTAAAAAAAAAAAAAAGAAATTAACTAGGCTCAGCAAAATCTTGTCCCTTTCCTCCCTCATGGCTCCAGCACTTTCCTGTATTTGGTGGTGACTTGACTGTCATCTTGTCATCAGAGAACACATGCAGACTTGCAAGATGAAGGTGCAAGCTGGGAAGGACTAGCATCTAACAGCGAGTAACTTCCACGGGCGTAGAGTTCAGGGTGATGTGGCATTTCTAGATTCTCAAGTACATCCACTGTATAACCGCACCCTAAGTCTCAGCACCCCACATCTTTTATCGGGGGCTGTGACCCCGACACAGTAAACTTGCTGGGACTAAACTTTCAACCTTTTTGGAGTTCTGTCACTCTCATAATTAATTCCCTCACCTGCCCCTTAGCTTTTCTTGGACTTCAATAGATAAAAGTCACTTATATGTTATTTAAGAGGCCCTCTGGCTTTCGCCCTCTGTCTTCAGTTGGAGATTAATCACCCACACTCTTTCATTTAGTTTCTCCAATGCATCAACATCACTCAGCAGGAGCCGTATAAATTCCATTCCCTGAATCTTCTTTCAGCTTTCTAGGGCAATTATATACCTTCTGCCAGAAGGAACTTGGGGGTAAATGCTTGCTACTGAGTTTTCACTCTAACTGAAGATTATACCAGAAGCTTCTCACCAACACGCTTAAAGATAAGGAGTTTTTATATCCTTTACTTTCTGTTTTCCTTTTGAGTTTTCCCATCTCCCCTTGTTCAATGCCCATATCCCATTCTTTAGAGTCTTTTCACTTTCCTAATTGTTACTAGCATTTGAGAATGAAGTAAGAGTTGGGCAGAGAGAGTTTGGGGGTTCATCTCTATCCTCACTAAAAACTTTCTGCCTCTAAGCAAATCTCTAACCATTTCCCACCCTAAGACTTTCTCCTAGACTTTTACTCTATAACCCAAAATAATTAACTGATCATACCTGAGGCTATGATTTCTTTATTGGGAACACTTTCATGATTAGGGACTCAACATAATCATTCATATAGAGAAGAATGAAATATTAATAGTACAATTCACCATCAAAAGCATATGTGTTTCTGCTCCCCAACTGAGCAGAAAATCATTCACCCAGCAGCAATTATTAGCAAAACCAACATACAACTTAGGGGCATAGCCTCTGTCCTAGGGGTGTGCTTTCTTATGCTAAGCAAAGTTATATCCAGGATAACTTTCCAGTAGACTTTCTAACTTTCTAGTTTTTTACCTCACAAATGAAGGAAGGAGATGCAAAGATCTTTTTTAATATGATATTTTCAATATCCACTTATTGAATTCTGCTCAAGGTACACTTTGAACTTTTTGCTCATATACAGTTATCTCATTGACTTTTGGAAGAACAAAAGCAGATGGTATTATTTCCATTTTGCAAGTGAAAAAAAAAAAAACCTGAATTCTACACAGTTTGATTTTGACTTCTCATTTACTATCTGTCCTTTCTTTAGACTATCTACTCCAAAATGGGAAGGTTTGGGTGTGTCTCATGAACATGAATCCGGATACACAGAGGCATTCAATGAATTCTTCTGGAATAGTCAAATGAACAAATACATCTAGATAGTCCATAGAAAGGAAGAATTGAGCAAACAAGTTATTGCTAAGAATATTTTTTAAAGTGCATTGGTTCATTTTAACTGTAAAGCTTTATGCAAATTATTACTGTGAACCATCATTTGAAAATATTAATTCTTATCATGTATGTGTGTATATATATACATGCTGCTGCTACTGCTAAGTCGCTTCAGTCGTGTCCGACTCTGTGCGACCCCATAGACAGAAGCTCACCAGGCTCCCCTGTCCCTGGGATTCTCCAGGCAAGAACACTGGAGTGGGCTGCCATTTCCTTCTCCAATGCGTGAAAGTGAAAAGTGAAAGTGAAGTCGCTCAGTCGTGTCCGACTCTTAGCGACCCCACGGACTGGAGCCTACCAGGCTCCTCCGTCCATGGGATTTTCCAGGCAAAAGTACTGGGGTGGGGTGCCATTGCCTTCCCCGATATATACATATGTATGTATATAATATGGATAATATATACATGTATGCATAAAGTATATTATGTAAACTTCTGTAAAAAGACCAACATGTTAACATAGGACATTTCCTTGACTTTAAATCTAAGTGCACTGGGACGACCCAGAGGGATGGTATGGGGAGGGAGAAGGGAGGAGGGTTCAGGATGGGGAACACATGTATACCTGTGCAGATTCATTTTGATATATGGCAAAACCAATACAATATTGTAAAGTTAAATAAAATAAAATTTAAAAAATAAATAAATAAATAAAATGAGACAATGCACAGCATCAAAAAGTGTCTTTAATTAAAGCACCGAGAGAGAGAGAGAATGAGCCTCACTTTGTTTTGTTAAAAGTTATATTTTATAGAA
The DNA here is from genome assembly GCA_935064755.1 of Tragelaphus eurycerus. Classification (NCBI taxonomy): domain Eukaryota; kingdom Metazoa; phylum Chordata; class Mammalia; order Artiodactyla; family Bovidae; genus Tragelaphus; species Tragelaphus eurycerus. The sequence goes on from CAKXYN010000043.1 coordinate 13,991,821, forward strand.
GCTCTCATTTCTGAATTAAAATAAAAACACAAGCTAACACTTCAAAGCTCTTGTATAAACAACGGACTTCAAAAAGCCAAATGTGTGTGAGCTCTGCTATAAACCTGCTCCTTAATTATGTCCCACTTTGTATTCAAAACCATACTTGTATCACTTGAGTTCCGTTTCTTTCACCTTTTTAGGAGTATTATTCTCAAGTTTATTTTCAGGCTTTCTATGAATGATGACATTTTTTGATCAATGAAAAGGTTGGTGTTGTTTCCCAAAGTAATGGTATGTAATAAAGCTGCTCTAGTTCAACAATTAAAACCATTTTATTATGTAATAAAATAGATTCCTTTTCTCTAGCTCTAGCTACACAACATTAATTCAGACACTAATTTGCACATGATATATTATTGCTAGTGCTGTAGGAGCATTTATCAGTAAAATGTATATATACACATATACATATTAGATTACATATAGATGATATACATATCCAGTCTCAGGAAGTTTTTATTTGAATATACAGAGAATTTTTTTTCCTTTTGTAGGTGTAAGCCTGCAAGTATAAATCCAAAATCAGAAAAATCACTTAAGGTAATTTCACAAGGTGAAAGTATTTTGGGAAAAAAAATGTAAGCCAAAGTTGAATAAGACAACTTGGACATCTAATCTACAGGACTTTGTGCTCAAAAGTTTGTTAGTTGAGATATAAACACAAAGTATTATTTATAAGTTTTCACGCACAATTCAAAGCACTGAACTAGAAGCTAAAACACTTGGGGTTAATCCTAGCTCTGACAAAATGTAATTGTTGCTCAACCCTGGGAAAGTCATCTCTCTTTAGAAAATTTCCTCCCCTGTTCAATCACAGGTTTGGGCTCAAAAGCTTCTTTTGGCAATGACATTCTCTGAATCTCAGAGAATCTGACAGTTAGCTGGGTTATTATTTATTTTTTTTATCTCAGTTTTTTTTTTTTTTTAACTTTACAGTATTGTATTGGTTTTACATACATTAACATGAATCCGCCACAGGTGTACACGTGTTCCCATCCTGAACCCCCCTCCCATACCAGTGCACCAGGCCCAAGTACCCTGTATCATGTATCGAACCTGGACCGGCGATTTGTTTCACATGTGATAATTTACATGTTTCAACGCCATTCTCACATATCATCCCACCCTCTCCCTCTCCCACAGAGTTCAAAAGACTGTTCTATACATCTGTGTCTCTTTTGCTGTCTCACATACAGGGTTATTGTTACAATCTTTAGACCAGAAACTATAAAACTCCTAGAGGAAAACATAGGCAAAATATTCTCTGACATACACCATAGCAGGATCCTCTATGACCCACCTCCCAGAATATTGGAAATAAAAACAAAATTAAATAAATGGGACCTAATTAAAATTAAAAGCTTCTGCACAACAAAGGAAACTATAAGCAAGGTGAAAAGACAGCCTTCAGAATGGGAGAAAATAATAGAAAATGAAGCAACAGACAAAGAATTAATCTCAAAAATATACAAGCAACTCCTACAGCTCAATTCCAGAAAAATAAACGACCCAATCAAAAAGTGGTCCAAAGAACTAAACAGACATTTCTCCAAAAAAGACATACAGATGGCTAACAAACATATGAAAAGATGCTCAATATCACTAATTATCAGAGAAATGCAAATCAAAACCACTATGAGGTACCATTTCACACCAGTCAGAATGGCTGCAATCCAAAAGTCTACAAGCAATAAATGCTGGAGAGGGTGTGGAGAAAAGGGAACCTTCTTACACTGTTGGTGGGAATGCAAACTAGTACAGCCACTGTGGAGAACAGTGTGGAGATTCCTTAAAAAAACCGGAAATAGAACTGCCTTATGACCCAGCAATCCGACTGCTGGGCATACATACCAAGGAAACCAGAATTGAAAGAGACACGTGTACCCCAATGTTCATCGCAGCACTGTTTATAATAGCCAGGACCTGGAAGCAACCTAGATGTCCATCAGCAGATGAATGGATAAGAAAGCTGGGGTACATATACACAATGGAGTATTACTCTGCCATTAAAAAGAGTACATTTGAATCAGTTCTAATGAGGTGGATGAAACTGGAGCCTATTATACAGAGTGAAGTAAGTCAGAAAGAAAAACACCAATACAGTATGAAAATTAAGTCACTCAGTCGTGTCTGACTCTTTGCGACCCCATGGACTGTAGCCCACCAGGCTCCTCCGTCCATGGGATTCTCCAGGCAAGAATACTGGAATGGGTTGTCATTTCCTTCTCTGGAGAATCTTCCCAACCCAGAGATTGAACCCAGGTCTCCCACATTGCAGGCAGACGCTTTAACCTCTGAGCTACCAGGGAAGCCCATATATGGGTTATTCTTTATTAGAAGAATATATATGGGTTATTCTTTATTAGAGGTCTTACTGGCCATTTGCATCAATGATAAGGATTGTAAGCTAATCCTTATGCTTTATGGCTATCAGACTGAATTGCTCTGCTTTCTTATGTGAATTCCATAAATTGAAACTTAAATGCCTTCTCATGACACACCAGGTGTTAGTGACCCAACGGAAGCCTAATTCTGCAGCTTCCTTTCATGCCCTCCATCTCTGCGGTCCAGCACTACTGCCCTTCTGTGCTCCAGTTCACCAAATCTGTCCAATTAGTTCCTGGTGCAGTTCCTTTGCACTTATTAACTCTCCTTGAATGTCTTTCTTTCCATTTACTGTCTCCTTCGTATCTACTCTTAAGACTTTAGTTATTCAAGTAAATATTTATTTCACCATATATAGAATTACGAGTAATATGCAGGATTGTTGTTGTTTAGTCACTAGGTTCTATCCAACTCTTTTGGGACCCGGTAGACTGTGGCCCTGGAGAAGGCGATGGCACCCCACTCCAGTACTCTTGCCTGGAAAATCCCATGGATGGAGGAGCCTGGTGTGCTGCAGTCCATGGGGTCGCTAAGAGTCGGACATGACTGAGCAACTTCACTTTCACTTTTCACTTTCATGCATTGGAGGAGGAAATGGCAACCCACTCCAGTGTTCTTGCCTAGAGAATCCCAGGGACGGGGGAGCATGGTGGGCTGCTATCTATGGGGTCGCACAGAGTCGGACACGACTGAAGCGATTAGCAGCAGCAGCAGCAGCAGACTGTGGCCCGCCATGCTCCTCTGTCCATGGGATTTCCCAGGCAAGAATCAGATCAGATCAGTCGCTCAGTCATGTACGACTCTTTGCGACCCCATGAACTGCAGCACGCCAGGCCTCCCTGTCCAACACTAACTCCCGGAGGTCACTCAGACTCACATCCATAGAGACAGTGATGCCATCCAGCCATCTCATCCTCTGTCATCCCCTTCTCCTCCTGCCCCCAATCCCTTCCAGCATCAGAGTCTTCTCCAATGAGTCAACTCTTCGCATGAGGTGGCCAGGAATTTCAGCTTTAGCATCATTCCTTCCAAAGAAATCCCAGGGCTGATCTTCAGAATGGACTGGTTGGATCTCCTTGCAGTCCAAGGGACTCTCAAGAGCCTTCTCCAACACCACAGTTCAAAAGCATCAATTCTTCGGTGCTCAGCCTTCTTCACAGTCCAGCTCTCACATCCATACATGACCACAGGAAAGATCATAGCCTTGACTAGGCGAATCTTTGTTGGCAAAGTGATGTCTCTGCTTTTGAATATGCTATCTAGGTTGGTCATAACTTTCCTTCCAAGGAGTAAGCGTCTTTTAATTTCATGGCTGCAGACACCATCTGCAGTGATTTTGGAGCCCAGAAAAACAAAGTCTGACACTGTTTCCACTGTTTCTCCATCTATTTCCCATGTAGTGATGGGACCAGATGCCATGATCTTCGTTTTCTGAATGTTGAGCTTTAAGCCAACTTTTTCACTCTCCACTTTCACTTTCATCAAGAGGCTTTTGAGTGCCTCTTCACTTTCTGCCATAGAGGTGGTGTCATCTGCATATCTGAGGTTATTGATATTTCTCCCAGCAATCTTGATTCCAACTTGTGTTTCTTCCAGCCCAGCGTTTCTCATGATGCACTCTGCATATAGGTTAAATAAGCAGGGTGACAATATACAGCCTGGATGTACTCCTTTTCCTATTTGGAACCAGTCTGTTGCTCCATGTCCAGTTCTAACTGTTGCTTCCTGACCTGCATACAGATTTCTCAAGAGGCAGATCAGGTGGTCTGGTATTCCCATCTCTTTCAGAATTTTCCACTGTTTATTGTGATGCACACAGTCAAAGGCTTTGGCATAGTCAATAAAGCAGAAACAGATGTTCTTCTGGAACTCTCTTCCTCTTTCCATGATCCAGCGGATGTTGGCAATTTGATCTCTGGTTCCTCTGCCTTTTCTAAAACCAGCTTGAACATCTGGAAGTTTACGGTTCACATATTGCTGAAGCCTGGCTTGGAGAATTTTGAGCATTGCTTTACTAGCGTGTGAGATGAGTGCAATTGTGCAGTAGTGAACATTCTTTGGCATTGCCTTTCTTTGGGATTGGAATAAAAACTGACCTTTTCCAGTCCTGTGGCCACTGCTGAGTTTTCCAAATTTGCTGGCATATTGAGTACAGCACTTTCATAGTATCATCTTCCAGGATTAAGTGAATATTATTTTGTATACTACTTTAAGCCCTTTAACAAATTTTAGCTCAGTTTTAAGTTATTTTCTTAACAATTGCTCTAGACCTTATAATACACACATCAGCATCTACTTCAAATTCACACAAACTCCAGTAAGATGTAGAAACATTACTTCTGCAGAGGTCTGTTGTTTTCACTTTTCCTGTGTCATCATTATAATAATACATATGCATCTTATATATGTTAAAACACCCGAAATATGCTGTTTAAGTATTGTTTTATATAATCACGCATTTTAAAGAGGCTAAGGGAACAAAGGAGGACTCAACAATATTTATAGAGTTCTTTTAAACAAAGATTAACCTTCTTATGTATCATCTGCAGTTCTCTTTATTTACCCCTGTAGATTTGAGTTACCATCTGTTGCTATTTCCTTGTTCCAACATAGCTTTATCCCATTCAATCCTCTCTGTGCTGTTATTATCAAGTATATTAATATTCCTATATGTCTAAAGCCCAAACAACCTAATTTTGTAAATATTGTTTTATGTGATTTATTTCCTAAAAACTGTGCATCGAGTATATATTTATGCAAATTTTATTGACAAAGGAAACTAGATAGGTAATTATGCTTTTTGTGTTATTATCTTTACCAGATCTCTTTGGATTTTTATGCAGATTTGAATAGTTGACTGGTGTCACTTCAGATATTTTCCCTTTGTTTTTATCCTTAGCATGGCTTCCTAGGAGTCACCTGGGTTCAGAATATACCATTTATGCTTATACAATAAGGTTGTGCTTAAGCCATCTGAGCCAGTAAGATTTCAGCCTTATTAGATCTCTAGGGGATTTGGAGATGGCTTTCACAGCTCAGGGAGTTTACCTTTTGCTTGCATTCCACCAAAGTCTAACAGTTTAGAAGTTTCCTCAACTAATAGTTCATAAGTCTGACTGTTCCAGGGAGCGTTCAGCTTAGGGCTTTATGGCCTTCTGGATCATCAGCAATAAGTTCAGTTGTTTTTTAAATGTGTGTTTTTTATTTCTAAAATTTATTTATTTCTCTACACTGGGTCTTCATGTGTCATATGGGATCTAGCTCCCTGATCAGGGATTGAACCCAGGCCCCCTTTACTGGGAATGTGGAGTCTTAGCCATGAACCATCAAGGAAGACCCTAGTTTTATTTTTGAACCTGGCTTCCTCAAAGTCATCTTTGAGCCAGTGTTTAGCTGCTCAGTCATGTCCAGCTCTTTGTGATCTCATGGACCGTAGCCAGCCAGATTTGCCTGCCCATGAGATTTTCCAGGCAAGACTACTGGAGTGGGTTGCCATTTCCTTCTCCAGGGGATCTTCCCAACCCAGGGATAGAACCTGTGTCTCTGGCATTGGCAAGTGGAGTCAAGTCCCTCCTTGAGACAAAGTAACTTACTATACATCCTACATTTGATCAAAGGTTGTGCTTAGATACCTTAAGACAGTAAAACTTCTGGCCTCAGCTCATGAATTTGTTGTGAATGCTTTCCACTCTTTCTGCTCGGATTATCCCAGCCTTCCAGATCACCAGGCATGAATGCGATCCCAGGAGAGCCTTTCTGAGACACCTCTTTCCCTAGCTTAGGCATGAACTTCTCCATGCCCTGTTCCAAGCAAAGTGCAGGCTTTCAGGGAGAACTGTGCACTCAATAGTCCTTAAGGCCTGCGTCTTACCTTGGTTAGAACCTCAGCACAGGTATTAAGGCTGGGGGCAGGGACAGCAACCTGCTTGTGCTGGAGTGACACCTCTACTCTATGAGTGGACACTGGAGTAAATAGGAGCCTCTGGTCTTCTCAGTTTGCCCTTCCTGGCATGAAACTTCAACCTTTAAAGCAACCAAGGGGAGGGAAACTCAAGGTCACAATATTCTTAGTTTGTTGTATCTAGGATACACCCTTCCCTTAATATTTAGAGCTGATGGGGAAGAAACCGTAGTTGTCTTGGCTACTTACATCCAGTCCAGAGCATCTGTGATATGGAGATGGGCACAGAGAGAATGAGGTAAGCAGGTGAACTGCAGTTCCCAGGATAAGAGTCATACCCTTAGACAGGGAGCTGAAGGGAGATTGAGCCCCATTTCCTTGGCCACACTATTTGTGGTGATGATTCCATAACAGAGAGCTGAGAGTTGGGCTGGCAGAGGTAGGGACAGAGCACAGTTCAAATGACCCAGACTCACTGTTCTCTCCAAGATTTAGTAGGTTTTTCTAGTTTTACTGTTTCTCCGTTTGATGTACATTCTTTAGGTCAATTTCCAAAGACTTACATTGGTAAATAAAATTTTCACCAGTAAAACTATTGTTTTGATGACTAGAAAGTCTACCAAGATACTTACACAGCCGCTGTAAAAGTCCCATTCACAAAAAAATCAGAAATAGACAATCAAAAAGAAAGGAAAATTTCAACAAGAACATGAGAATATAGATGTCCAACCACAGATGAATGGATAAGCAAGCTGTGGTACATATACACAATGGAGTATTACTCAGCCATTAAAAAGAATACATTTGAATCAGTTCTAAGGAGGTGGATGGAACTGGAGCCTATTATACAGAGTGAAGTAAGCCAGAAACAAAAACACAAATACAGTATACTAACGCATATATATGGAATTTAGAAAGATGGTAAAAATAACCCTATTTACGAGACAGCAAAAGAGACACTGATGTATAGACCAGACTTTTGGACTCTGGGACCGGGAGAGGGTGGGATGATTGGGGAGAATAACATTGAAATATGTATAATATTATATCTGAAATGTATTAATTGTTCAAACTAAATACTGTCATGTTACAATTTGTTCATATTAGATGTTTGTAATGTTTCTGATAATCAATAAAAGAGATTCGTGATAAAAAAAAATAAAAAAATAAAAAACTGAAAAAAAAAAAAAAAAGTCATTGGAAGAGAGAATTTGAAGAAGGGTGTGCGTGATCCAAAAGTCTACAAGCAATAAATGCAGGAGAGGGTGTGGAGAAAGGGAGCCCTCTTCCACTGTTGGTGGGAATGCAAACTAGTACAGCCACTATGGAGAACAGTGTGGAGATTCCTTAAAAAACTGGGAATAGAACTGCCTTATGATCCAGTAATCCCACTGCTGGGCATACACACTGAGGAAACCAGAAGTGAAAGAGACACGTGTACCACAATGTTCATCGCAGCACTGTTTATAATAGCCAGGACATGGAAACAACCTAGATGTCCATCAGCAGATGAATGGATAAGAAAGCTGGGGTACATATACACAATGGAGTATTACTCAGCCATTAAAAAGAATACATTTGAATCAGTTCTAATGAGGTGGATGAAACTGGAGCCTGTTATACAGAGTGAAGTAAGCCAGAAAGAAAAACACCAATACACAATACTATTGCATATATATGGAATTTAGAAAGATGGTAAAAATAACCCTGTTTACGAGACAGCAAAAGAGACACTGATGTATAGAACAGTCTTTTGGACTCTGTGGGAGAGGGAAAGGGTGGGATGATTTGGGAGAATGGCATTGAAACATGTATAATATCATATAAGAAATGAATCACCAGTCCAGGTTCGACACAGGATACTGGATGCTTGGGGCTGGTGCACTGGGATGACCAAGAGGGATGATATGGGGAGGGAGGAGGGTTCAGGCTGGGGTACACATGTATACCTGTGGCGGATTCATTTTGATATATGGCCAAACCAATACAATATTGTAAAGTTAAAAAATAAAATAAATAAATAAATAAAATAAAGAAGGGTGTGCCAAACAGTGTTAAAATCTTCCCCAAAATCTAGAGGCATGTATTGAGCACACGTACTGGATTTAATGGAAAGAATGATGGTGATTTTGATATGCAGTGGTATGAAGGAAAGTCACATTAAAGGGGTGGGATGTGTAGTTGGTGAGGAAATGGAGCCCCGAATGCATGAAAGTGGTCTGTAATGTCTAGAAGCTATCTGGGGTAGTGAATCCAGGGGAGTTTTATATTGTTTAAATAGTCTGAAAAAACTGGGAGAGATGTAGATATGGGACGTAGAGACTATCATACACAGTGAAGTAAGGCCAAAAGTGAAAAACAAATGTTGTATAATATCACTCATAGATGGAAGCTAGGAAAATGATACAGACAAACTTGTATGCAAAGCGGAAATAAAGACACAGACATAGGGAACAAGAGTATGTATACCAAGGAGGAAAGGGAAGGTGGGAGAATTGGGAGACTAGAATTACTATATATACACTGCAAAGAATAGCAAGAAGAGATAAGAAAGCCTTCCTGAGCAATCAATGCAAAGAAATAGAGGAAAACAACAGAATGGCAAAGACTAGAGATCTCTTCAAGAAAATTAGAGATACCAAGGGAACATTTCATGCAAAGATGGGCTCAATAAAGGACAGAAATGGTATGGACCTAACAGAAGCAGAAGATATTAAGAAGAGGTGGCAAGAATACACAGAAGAACTGTACAAAAAAGAGCTTCATGACATAGATAAATCACGATGGTGTAATCACTCATCTAGAGCCAGACATCCTAGAATGTGAAGTCAAGTGGGCCTTAGAAAGCATCACTATGAACAAAGCTAGTGGAGGTGATGGAATTCCAGTTGAGCTATTTCAAATCCTGAAAGATGATGCTGTGGAAGTGCTGCACTCAATATGCCAGCAAATTTGGAAAACTCAGTTGTGGCCACAGGACTAGAAAAGGTCAGTTTTCATTCCAATCCCAAAGAAAGGCAATGCCAAAGAATGCTCAAACTACTGCACAATTGCACCCATCTCACACGCTAGTAAAGTAATGCTCAAAATGCTCCAAGCCAGGCTTCAGCAATACATGAACCGTGAACTTCGTGATATTCCAGCTGGTTTTAGAAAAGGCAGAGGAACCAGAGATCAATCTGCTGGATCATGGAAAAAGCAATAGAGTTCCAGAAAAACATCTATTTCTGCTTTATTGACTATGCCAAGGCCTTTGACTGTGTGCATCACAATAAACTGTGGAAAATTCTGAAAGAGATGGGAATACCAGACCAACTGACCTGCCTCTTGAGAAATTTGTATGCAGGTCAGGAAGCAACAGTTAGAACTGGATATAGACCAACAGACTGGTTCCAAATAGGAAAAGGAGTATGTCAAGGCTGTATATTGTCACCCTGTTTATTTAACTTATATGCAGAGTACATCATGAGAAACGCTGGGCTGGAAGAAACACAAGCTGGAATCAAGATTGTGGGGAGAAATATCAATAACCTCAGATATGCAGATGATACCACCTTTATGGCAGAAAGTGAAGAGGCACTCAAAAGCCTCTTGATGAGAGTGAAAGTGGAGAGTGAAAAAGTTGGCTTAAAGCTCAACATTCAGAAAACGAAGATCATGGCATCTGGTCCCATCATTTCATGGGAAATAGATGGGGAAACAGTGTCAGACTTTATTTTTCTGGGCTCCAAAATCACTGCGGATGGTGAATGCAGCCATGAAATTAAAAGACGCTTACTCATTGGACCAACCTAGATAGCATATTGAAAAGCAGAGACATTATTTGCCAACAAAGGTTCATCTAATCAAGGCTATGGTTTTTCCTGTGGTCATGTATGGATGTCAGAGTTGGACTGTGAAGAAGGCTCAGCGCTGAAGAATTGATGTTTTTGAACTGTGGTGCTGGAGAAGACTCGTGAGAGTCCCTTGGACTGCAAGGAGATCCAACCAGTCCATTCTGAAGGAGATCAGCCCTGGGATTTCTTTGGAAGGAATGATACTAAAGCTGAAACTCCAGTACTCTGGTCACCTCATGTGAAGAGTTGACTCATTGGAGAAGACTATGATGCTGGGAGGGATTGGGGGCAGGAGGAGAAGGGGACGACAGAGGATGAGATGGCTGGATAGCATCACTGACTCAATGGATGTGAGTCTGAGTGACCTCTGGGAGTTGGTGATGGACAGGGAGGCCTGGCGTGCTGCAATTCTCGAACACAACTAAGAGACTGAACTGAACTGATGCAGATGACACCACCCTTACAGCAGAAAGTGAAGACGAACTAAAAAGCCTCTTGATGAAAGTGAAAGTGGAGAGTGAAAAAGTTGGCTTAAAGCTCAACAGTCAGAAAACAAAGATCATGGCATCTGGTCCCATCACTTCATGGGAAATAGATGGGGAAACAGTGGAAACAGTGTCAGACTTTATTTGGGGTGGCTCCAAAATCACTGCGGATGGTGACTGCAGCCATGAAATTAAAAGATGCTTACTCCTTGGAAGGAAAGTTATGTCCAACCTAGATAACATACTCAAAAGCAGAGACATTACTTTGCCAACAAAGGTCTGTCTAGTCAAGGCTATGGTTTTTCCTGTGGTCATGTATGGATGTCTGAGTTGGACTGTGAAGAAGGCTGAGCACCGAAGAATTGATGCCTTTGAACTGTGGTGTTGGAGAAGACTCTTGAAAGTCCCTTGGACTGCAAGGAGATCCAACCAGTCCATTCTGAAGGATATCAGCCTCGGGATTTCTTTGGAATAAATGATGCTGAAGCTGAAACTCCAGTAATTTTGCCACCTCATGTGAAGAGTTGACTCATTGGAAAAGACTCTGATGCTGGGAGGGAATGGGGGCAGGAGGAGAGGGGGATGACAGAGGATGAGATGGCTGGATGGCATCACCGACTCGATGGACGTGAGTTTGAGTGAACTCCGGGAGTTGATGATGGACAGGGAGGCCTGGCGTGCTGCGTGTCACGGGGTCACAAAGAATCAGACACGACTGAGCGACTGAACTGAAGTGTAAAACAGATAACTAATGAGTACCCAATGTCCAGCACAGGGAACTCTACTCACTGTTCTGTGGTGACTTAAATGGAATACAAATCCAAAAGAGAGGGAGTGTATATATGTATGTGTGTGTGTGTATATATGCATATATATTTTTTATATATGTAGTGGATTCACTTTATTGTGTTGCAGAAACTAACGTTGTAAGCAATTATACTCCAATAACAATTAATTTAAAATTTATATATAAGTAGACAGGATCCTGCAAAGAGAGGCTGGGTGAAGCCAATGAAATATCAAAGAATCTAGAATAAAGATTTCTGAGAAAACTGTAAGGATAGGAAATAGAGTTCCGGTAGGGGGATATAATATACTATAAAATAGGAAAATTCCTCTTTTCTAGCAGGAGGAAGGAGTAAGGAATCCAGATACAAACAGGATCTCAGGAGGCAGAAGCTGGATGGAGCTCACTGGATCTCCTTCTTTAGTGCTTCTGAACGTTCTCCCCAGTCATCCACGCTGGGCTCAGAGGTATAAACATCCTACAGAGATATATGAAGGCTGACCAAGGCAGGGAAGGAAGTAAAACATGTTAAATCTGAAGGTATATTATGATCTTCCTTGGAATTAAAAACTCATATACGGATATTAAAATGTCTTGACAATCTAATCTAGGAAACTCATGACTTTTAGCTGAGAACACTAAGTTGCTTGCTTAATACTCACAATCACTTAGAGGAAAAATTCAAGTCTCCTGACTCCTACTTTGTGACTGTTCTACTACAGCTGGGTCTATTGTTCTATTTCGCAAAGAAAAGTCACAAGGAATCCGGTAATATAATGATACCTGCAAGTACTTCATTAATTTGGTATGTATTGTTGCCCTGCTGAGGGTCTTAAAGATGAAGTATAGAATCACCAACAGCTCAAAATTCAGAAGATCTCATCCAAAAACCCAGAGTTGGAGAACTTTTGAAAAACTGAAAGTTCAACAGGACTGGTTCCCCTTAGCAGTAACTGCCATAAACTAAGTATCGATTTCTCCCTTTATAAAGGGTCATATCCTCTAACTCCCCATAATTAACATTGCTCCATTTTTTTTTCCATTGGATTGATTTCATCCACTTAGGGATACATGACTAGTCCCAATAAGCATTTGAATTTGTGCCTAAAGACATATCTTACAGAAGAAGCCAGGAATAAAACACAACAAATAGAGTGAAAGACAGCCTTGCTCAAAGGCACAGTCTTAAAGCTGCTGTTCTAGTCCACCTGGAATGGCTCTCCTTCTCATCCACCCCTTCTCTACCTTCCACATCTTCTCTCTCTCTGGATAAGTTCCACTAATTTTCCCATCATCTCAGCAACCCTTTTGTGCAGGAAAACATCTCTAAATACCCAGAAGGTATTCAGGTTCAGACAGGTGCCCTTCTTGTGCTCCAATAGCATGCTATGTTCCCTAGAAGACAGTACCTCTATCTTACGATATAACCTCTTTATAATCACCTGTATACGTGTCCATGTCCTCACTACATTAGAGACCACAATTCATCTCAGCACCCATCAAAGCATATAGCTGGCATGTGTTGGACTCTAAGTAAAAGTTAATCAACAAAACTTGCTGAACTCAAGAGTTCAAACCTCTGGACTAAAGAAAATAGGGCAGGGAAGACATGAGGGTTTGTTACTTCTAATCTGCACTCTGTAATTAACTCTTTGAGTGACCTTGGGCAAATCATATTTTCTCTCTGGGCTTCAGTTTCTCATATAGAAAATAGATAAATTTACTAGATTTAAATTCTCTTTAGAGTCACAGTCTGTGATTCATCAATGATGCTCCTCATCAGGAGATACTTAACACTATAAATTGACAGGGATTTCATTAAAGGTCTCTCAAGATGATTCCAGCTACAGAACTATATTGCCAAGTGTTCCATCAGAAACAGCACTATACTGAAGCGGGTCATGATTATCTATGGGTGGTTATAATAATACATAAGCGTCAAGGGAGAGTTTTTGTTCGCACCAGTTTTCATGTACACATAATCCTTTAAGAGGGCGAATTCTAAGCAAAGATAAACTAGCCACAGAGCCGCCCACTTGCAAATTAGCCCATCAGCGACCTCTAGAGGCCATTTTATTTTTTACAGCAATATGAGAAATGAAGGAAACATTCAAAATCTATACATTCATTCTAGGGGAAGGTTTCTAATTAAGTTTTCCATTTAGAGAAAGGGAAATTGATAGTCTATACTTACACAAATTTCACATGGGGTAAAAAATAATCTGATGTTTTCTTAGGCTAGACTTTTAATCAGCTCTGCCTAGGTTGAAAATGAGGTAAGATATACAACATTGCTCCATTAGTTCATTAAAAAATTTAAATAGAGCAGGCAGTATGACTTGAGGGATTTTCTAATGTCACTCACCGATGACCTCCCACTGCGCACCTCCAGGGTTGTCCTTGTATCCTCACATAGTTTTGTAAATATCTCTGTGTGTTATCTTCTCTAGACACTTTTTTTTTTTTTGCCTTCTGTGTTTCCCCCTGCTTCCTGTCTCTTTCCACTTTTGTTGCTCTCCACATTGCTTCAAAATGTATTCTTTAAACTTTTTATTTTATATTGGAGTATAGCCAATTAACAATGCTGTTATAATCTCAGGAAGACAGCAAAGTAACTCAGCCATATATAGACATGTGTCCATTCTGCCCCAAACCCCGCTCCCATCCAGTCTGAACAGAGCTCCATGTGCTACACAGTAGGAACTTGTTGGTTATCCATTTTAAATATAGCAGTGTGTACATGTCCATCCCAAACCCCCTAACTATGCTTTCCTAGCATCATTCCCCACTGGCAACCATAAGTTCATCTCTAAGTCAGTGGGTCTGTTTCTGTTCGAAAATGGTTCATTTGTATCATTTCTTTTTAGAGTTCACATATAAGGGATGCCATAGGATATTTCTCCCTTCTCCCTCTAGACTTTCAACTATTGAACAGTAGGTATTAGCTCCACAACTCCAGTGCAAACACAGTGCTTGTGTTAGAGGAGATTTTCAAAAACAGTGACAACAATTCCCATTTCAGAAGTCTGCCACGAGGGCAGCACTGACTGAGGCGCTGCACGTGAGGCGCTCAGCACATGAAGCGCCTCCGCAAGGCACTGTCCACGTGCCACTGCATGTCACCGTCTACCCAGCTGGCGCACTCTGGGAAATAGAGGCGCTTCATCAAGAGCATCAGCAGTGGCTGTGGAAGCAGCTTCTTGCGTGGTGCTGAGCTGGTCTAAATGTACCCCTGGCTGTAGTCAGAGTTCAGGTTGGGCAGATAGGATGCCAATGGTACCAGAAAAAAAAAAAAAAATGGAGATTGAGAAACCATGAAATTGATTAGAAAGGATTTGTTTTCTCTTTGGGTATTAGAAGTTCTGTAAAAGATGGATCTCTCCTACTGCCACAAGTCTTCATGAAGTTAGAATGTCTACTTGAGATTTTTGTTAGAGTGTTGCATTTATAGCTTGTGAAACTCAAGCAGCTCCTCCTTAAATTCAGAATTGGGCACTAAGAATCCTCTAACAGACTTATGTGTAAACAGGTTGTTTAGAAAAAGGTAAATAAGAACAACCAGTTTAGGATCAAATACAAAGGAATGAGGAACCCACATTTATTGGTATGCACACTCATGGCTTACACTGTAACTTAACTCTGGATTTCAAAAACCTTTCTGAACATCTCAACCTGAATGTCCCACACACATTCCACACTGGTCACATCTAGTATGGAGGCATCATTAACCAGAACCAGCTTTTGTTCTGGAATGTCCTACTTCAATGACAGATTCCATTCAGTCACCAAAGTCAGAAACATGAGTCATCTTCATTTCCTCTTTACATGTGACATGAAAAATTCTTGCACCCATTCCCATTTTGCCACCATATTTTTAGTTGAGGTCCTCCTCACTTCTCTTCTGGATTACTGACATAGTCTTCTACTTGTTTTTAATTCTTTTCAATAACTAGCTGCCCACCCCTTTTGATCCACCTACTCAATTGCTGCCAGAGCAATAGTCCAAGAAACCAAATTTGCTCATTTCTGTCTCCTAAATATACTTCAAAGTCTCATAACAGCTTATAGGACTACTCATAAATAGCTTAGCTGGGTGTATAGTGAAGTCGCTAAGTTGTGTCCAACTCTTTGTGACCCATGAACTGTAGCCTACCAGGTTCCACCATCCATGTGATTTTCCAGGCAAGAATACTGGAGTGGGTTGCGATTTCCTTTTCCAGGAGATCTTCCTGACCCAAGGATTTAACCCGGGTCTCCCACTTGGTAGGCATTGTAGGCAGAAGCTTTACCGTCTGAGCCACCAGGGAAGACCCACTGGGTGTATAAGCCTTGTGTAATTTGAACCTTTTCTCATCTCTTACCGTGCCCTGATAAGGATCTGTTTTTTTCTCATCTGTTCTGTTTCCTTTGCTGTTTTATGGCTCTTTGCCTAAAAGCATGTTCTATTCTTTGTTTGGAATGTCCTCCCTCCCTTCTTTTCCTTGATAATTTGCATTTACCTTGCACATACACTACACAGTCAAAGGCTTTGGCATAGTCAATAAAGCAGAAATAGATGTTTTTCTGGAACTCTCTTGCTTTTTCCATGATCCAGCGGATGTTGGCAATTTGATCTCTGGTTCCTCTGCCTTTTCTGAAACCAGCTTGAACATCAGGAAGTTCACGGTTCACATATTGCTGAAGCCTGGCTTGGAGAATTTTGAGCATTACTTTACTAGCGTGTGAGATGAGTGCAATTGTTCGGTAGTTTGAGCATTCTTTGGCATTGCCTTTCTTTGGGATTGGGATGAAAACTGACCTTTTCCAATCTTGTGGCCACTGCTGAGTTTTCCAAATTGGCTGGCATATTGAGTGCAGCACTTTCACAGCATCATCTTTCAGGACTTGGAATAGCTCCACTGGAATTCCATCACCTCCACTAACTTTGTTTGTAGTGCTGCTTTCTAAGGCCCATTTGACTTCACATTCCAAGATGTCTGGCTCTAGGTCAATGATCACATCATCATGATTATCTGGGTCTTGAAGCTCTTTTTTGTACAGTTCTTCTGTGTATTCCTGCCACCTCTTCTTAATATCTTCTGCTTCTGTTAGGTCCACACCATCTCTGTCCTTTATCGTGCCCATCTTTGCATGAAATGTTCCTTTGGTATCTCTGATTTTCTTGAAGAGATCCTTAGTCTTTCCCATTCTGTTGTTTTCCTCTATTTCTTTGCATTGATCACTGAAGAAGGCTTTCTTATCTCTTCTTGCTATTCTTTGGAACTCTGCATTTAGATGTTTATATCTTTCCTTTTCTCCTTTGCTTTTCGCTTCTCTTCTTTTCACAGCTATTTGTAAGGCCTCCCCAGACAGCCATTTTGCTTTTTTGCATTTCTTTTCCATGGGGATGGTCTTGATCCCTGTCTCCTGTACAATGTCACGAACCTCATTCCATAGTTCATCAGGCACTCTGTCTATCAGATCTAGGCCCTTAAATCTATTTCTCACTTCCACTGTATAATCATAAGGGATTTGATTTAGGTCATACCTGAATGGTCTAGTAGTTTTCCCTACTTTCTTCAATTTAAGTCTGAATTTGGCAATAAGGAGTTCATGGTCTGAGCCACAGTCAGCTCCTGGTCTTGTTTTTGCTGATTGTATAGAGGTTCTCCATCTTTGGCTGCAAAGAATATAATCAATCTGATTTCGGTGTTGTCCATCTGGTGATGTCCATGTATAGAGTCTTCTCTTGTGTTGTTGGAAGACTATGCCAAAGCCTTTGACTGTGTAGATCACAATAAACTATGGAAAATTCTGAAAGAGATGGGAATACCAGACCACCTGATCTGCCTCTTAAGAAATCTGTATGCAGGTCAGGAAGCAACAGTTAGAACTGGTCATGGAACAACAGACTGGTTCCAAATAGGAAAAGGAGTACGTCAAGGCTGCATATTGTCACCATGTTTATTTAACTTATATGCAGAGTACATCATGAGAAATGCTGGACTGGAAAAAACACAAGTTGGAATCAAGACTGCTGGGAGAAATATCAATAACCTCAGATATGCAGATGATACCACCCTTATGGCAGAAAGTGAAGAGGGGCTAAAAAGCCTCTTGATGAAAGTGAAAGTGGAGAGTGAAAAGGTTGGCTTAAAGCTCAACATTCAGAAAACGAAGATCATGGCATCTGGTCCCATCACTACATGGGAAACAGATGGGGAAACAGTGGAAACAGTGTCAGACTTTGTTTTTCTGGGCTCCAAAATCACTGCAGATGGTGACTGCAGCCATGAAATTAAAAGACGCTAACTCCTTGGAAGGAAAGTTATGACCAACCTAGATAGCATATTCAAAAGCAGAGACATTGCTTTACCAACAAAGGTTCGCCTAGTCAAGGCTATGGTCTTTCCTGTGGTCATGTATGGATGTGAGAGCTGGACTGTGAAGAAGGCTGAGCGCCGAAGAATTGAGGCTTTTGAACTGTGGTGTTGGAGAAGACTCTTGAGAGTCCCTTGGACTGCAAGAAGAATCCAACCAGTCCATTCTGAAGGAGATCAATCCTGGAATTTCTTTAGAAG
Source organism: Tragelaphus eurycerus (assembly GCA_935064755.1). Lineage (NCBI taxonomy): Eukaryota > Metazoa > Chordata > Mammalia > Artiodactyla > Bovidae > Tragelaphus > Tragelaphus eurycerus. The sequence continues at coordinate 14,009,817 of CAKXYN010000043.1, forward strand.
GAATGATGCTAAAGCTGAAACTCCAGTATTTTGGCCACCTCATGGGAAGAGTTGACTCATTGGAGAAGACTCTGATGCTGGGAGGGATTGAGGGCAGGAGGAGAAGGGGATGACAGAGGATGAGATGGCTGGATGGCATCACTGACTTGATGGGTATGAGTCTGGGTGACCTCCGGGAGCTGGTGATGGACAGGGAGGCCTGGCGTGCTGCGGTTCATGGGGTCTCAAAGAGTCGGACACAACTGAGAGACTGATCTGATCTGATCTGATCCACACATACACTGTGAGTTACTCTTCAACGTCATCCTTGACCTCTCACCCCATGGGACTGTTCTAAATCTCCCATCTCCATGTTTCTTTAGCATGTCCTTTAAGCCTCTAACATCACATGTCACATCATACATGTGTGCATGCATGCTCAGTCGTGGCCAACTCAGTGACCACATGGACTGTAACCCACTAGGCTCCTCAGTCCATGGAATTTTCCAGGCAAGAATACTGGAGTGCATTGACATTTCTCCCAGGGATCTTCAACATGTTTTCTAAACTTCTAACATAAACATAACACTGTCTTGCAACTAGTTAACTGCCTGCCACTCATTCTCTTTCAGAAGTGGTTGATTTCTTTACCAGGCACTTTATGGATGACTCCCTGATGTCCTCAGCATAAAAATTTTAAAGAAACCTTAACAAATTTTTGGACTTCCATCCTATTCAGATCACCACAAAGGGAGGGGGTGTATGTCTATGTATGGCTGATAAGGACAGGGAAGCCTGGAGTGCTGCAGTCCATGGGGTCGCAAAGAAAAAGAGTCAAACACGACTGAGCAACTGAACGACAACAGTGCTATACATTTTGCTATAAAGTAGAAATTAACACAACATTGGCAAGCAACTATAATATATTACAATAAAAAAAGTAAGTTAAAAGTAATCTCCAGGATGAGAAATCTTAGCACCACATCAGTTCAGTTCAGTTGCTCAATCGTGTCCGACTCTTTTCGACCCCATGAATCGCAGCATGCCAGGCCTCCCTGTCCATCACCAACTCCCAGAGTTCACCCAGACTCACATCCATCGAGTCAGTGATGCTATCCAGCCAGCTCATCCTCTGTCGTCCCCTCCTCCTCCTGCCCACAATCCCTTCCAGCATCAGAGACTTTTCCAATGAGTCAACTCTTTGCATGAAGTGGCCAAAGTATTGGAGTTTCAGCTTTAGCATCATTTCTTCTAAAGAAATCCCAGGGCTGATCTCCTTCAGAATGCACTGGTTGGATCTCCTTGCAGTCCAAAGGACTCCCAAGAGTCTTCTCCAAGACCACAGTTCAAAAGCATCAATTCTTTGGCACTCAGCCTTCTTCACAGTCCAACTCTCACATCCATACATGACCACAGGAAAAACCACAGCCTTGACTAGACGAACATTTGTTGGCAAAGTCATGTCTCTGCTTTTGAATATGCTATCTAGGTTGGTCATAACTTTCCTTCCAAGGAGTAAACGTCTTTTAATTTCATGGCTGCAGTCACCATCTGCAGTGATTTTACAGCCCAGAAAAATAAAGTCTGACACTATTTCCACTGTTTCCCCATCTGTTTCCCATGAAATGATGGGACCAGATGCCATGATCTTCGTTTTCTGAATGTTGAGCTTTAAGCCAACTTTTTCACTCTCCTCTTTTACTCTCATCAAGAGGCTTTTGAGTTCCTCTTCACTTTCTGCCATAAGGGTGGTATCATCTGCATATCTGAGGTTATTGATATTTCTCCCAGCAATCTTGATTCCAGCTTATGTTTCTTCCAGCCCAGCATTTCTCATGATGTACTCATGAGAGTACAAGTTAAACAAGCATGGTGACAGTATACAGCCTTGATGTAGTCCTTTTCCTATTTGGAACCAGTCTGTTGTTCCATGTCCAGTTCTAACTGTTGCTTCCTGACCTGCATACAGATTTCTCTAGAGGCAGGTCAGGTGGTCTGGTATTCCCATCTCTTGAAGAATTTTCCACCGTTTATTGTGATGCTCACAGTCAAAGGCTTTGGCATAGTTAATAAAGCAGAAATAGATGTTTTTCTGGAACTCTCTTGCTTTTTCCATGATCCAGCAGATGTTGGCAATTTGATCTCTGGTGCCTCTGCCTTTTCTAAAACCAGCTTGAACATCAGGAAGTTCACGGTTCACATATTGCTGAAGCCTGGCTTGGAGAATTTTGATCATTACTTTACTAGCGTGTGAGATGACTGCAATTGGGCGGTAATTTGAGCATTCTTTGGCATTGCCTTTCTTTGGGACTGGAATGAAAACTGACCTTTTCCAGTCCTGTGGCCACTGCTGAGTTTTCCAAATTTGCTGGCATATTGAGTGCAGCACTTTCATAGCATCATCTTTCAGGATTTGAAATAGCTCAACTGGAATTCCATCACCTCCACTAGCTTTGTTCGTAGTGATGCTTTCTAAGGCCCACTTGACTTCACATTCCAGAATGTCTGGCTCTAGGTCAATGATCACATCATCGTGATTATCTGGGTCATGAAGATCTTTTTTGTACAGTTCTTCTGTGTATTCTTATCATCTCTTCCTAATGTCTTCTGCTTCTGTTAGAAGTCCTTTATAATCATTCTCCCAATGTTCTAGCATCGTTTCCTAATAAACCATCTGCATATTGGTCATACCCTATCCTCCAAGTCTAGTGAACCATATTCAGTTCCCCAAATAGTATGTGTCTCTGCACATTCTCTTAACTCTGCCAGGAACATCATTTTCTGATTCTCTCCATTCAGTTTTTAAAGTTTGTTCAATGGCTTACCAAGAACCTTTTCCTCTCTTGTACCCCAAATCAACAGCTCTCCCGCCAACCATGGTTCTCATTCCACTGTATAGAAATCATCGGTTTCTCTGTCTGACCCAGTGAACCTGAAGGCACTCCTGGGAGAAACTGGCTGCTTTGAGGTCAGGATCCCCGGCACCTACTCCCAGCACTGCTGGCCAGGGAGCCCAGTGGTTAAAGCTCTAAGCCATAGGTTTTGGAGTTCAACAATGTCCAAGTTCTTCTCTGGCACTACCTAATCATGTGATCTTAGTGGATAACTGGGGTAAAAATGTATATCTCATAATATTTTTTCAAGAATAAACAAACTATGGTTTATTAATTGATAAACAAAACCAAGGCATGATTCTTGCACCTGGCACTTACCAAGTACTAACCGAAAGATAGCATGTGTTATGACGGGCATTCAGTGACATCACTGAATGAATGAAAAACTGAGTGAGCTGTAAGAACAGACAGTGATTGATCAGCTGTGCGTCCAAATCCAGAAAAGAAGGGGGAAAGATACTCCAGATGAGAAAAGCACATGAAGATGTGAAGGCAGGTCATACAGAGAGAGAGACAGATGGAAAGGTGGAGTAAGCAGTGATCTGAATGCATGATACTGATGACAACTTCACCTTATTCTTCAAATACAGGCTGGGTGCTGGACCACACCAAGGGTCTGGATGACCCCCCGAGCTTATTGATACTGAAAATCTAAATACTCATTCACAATGCGACCAGATTATTGTTTTCTGATCACTCCAGAATTTTTAATAGCTGCTCCTCAATTTTCCTTCTTTTACTTTTCACTGCAGTCCCAGGAGGACAGTCTCATGGACTGGCTGGGTTCCCATGGTTAGGATCACCTACTGCTCACTCCCCTGACTGCTGTGGCACTTCCCATACCCTCCGTGGGACAGACAGACCAAAAGGTAGTTAAGTGGAATGATGTTGTTTTGCAGAGGTGGTGTCTAAGGAAGAGGTACTCCTGGCCATAAACATCTTATATCTGTATCCTGAATGGCAGTTTTGAAGAAGAAGAAAAAAATTCAGCAAGATCCAAAGATTCTTATTTAGCTACTGGGCATCTCCATGGTCAATCACTTGGGTATATTTTTTTCTTTCTCCTCTTCTACTTTTTTTTTCTGTCCTTTATGTAGCTTCATCCTTTATAAATTAACAGGATTTGCTTTGCTATCAATTGCTTGCTCAGTTCTATAGACCTGTCTCTCCTGTTTTTCACTGTTACATCAGCAGTATAGAATTTAGAAGTGGAGCACAATATTACAACCCAGCACACACACGCACACACACACGTGTGTGTGCACATGCCCAGGGATGCTCAAACCTGTACACACTTTCAGAATCTATTGTTAGTTTGAAATACTGATCTTACTGAAAAGCTGGAAATGGACTGAACTGAAGCATTAGAGACTCTAGCCCACACAAAATGTACATGAAGGACCTATGAAAAATGAAGTCTTTTTCCCATTTCTTATATACTGGACCCTATGGAAAATGACAAAATCTTGTATCATGACCTCATCTGCTCCTATTGCTTGGAAGATGCCAAGTCAGCTTCTTCCTCAGAGTTGAGTGAATCAGCTGAACAAGGGAGTTATTTTTCCAAGCATAAAGGCATGAAGTCTCCATGTTTCCAGGAAAACATACTTTTCACGGTCCCCAATACTCTAGACCTCAACTTATATGAACATCAGGATCTAATATTTTTAATAATGCATACTTTTAAAATAGATTTATACACCTCTCCACCCCGGACAGTGAATGCTCTGTGGATAAAACAATCTCATTGTATCCCTATTCTTTTTAATTTATCAAGCAATTGCATTATGTGCATGATGAGTTAGGCACAACACCAAGTGCTTTCCAAATACTGTAATCCATTTATCCTCATAACACTGTTATGATTTATAAACTTTTATTATCTCTATTTTTCAGGTTAAGAATTTGAGACACAGAGACTAAGTAATTTGCCCAGGGCAATGAGCTAATAAAAGAAGGTGGAAATGAAAACTAGAAGCTGAGGCTCCGTGACCTCTGCTTTGAAGAACTTTTCTTTGTTTTCTTTAATGATTGTCGCTTACACACTAAGTGATAGCAACAAGGACTTCACGTATCAGGTGTTCAGTAAGTGTTCATGGAATGAATTGTGTATCTGTTCTGATCTTTAAGTTTCTGATGATTAAAATGTTTATATGGCTATCATATGTCTCTCACTAATCTCTGAGCTCTCAAAGGGCAGGCATCTTGCCTGACTTACAGCTATAATCTCAGCTTCTGAAATTGTGCCTGGAAGCACTAACAATGATTTGTTCAATAAATGGATGAATGAACGAGTCAGTGATTGTTTTAAAGAATTTTTTTTTTTAATGTGGACCAGTTTTAAAGTCTGTATTGAATTTGTTACAATAGTGCTTCTGTTTAATGTTTTGGTTTTTTTGGCCCCAAGGTATGTAGGGATCTTAGCTTGCTGACCAGGGATCAAACCCACACCCCTTCCACTGGAGGGTGAAGTCTTAACTACCATACCACTAGGGAAGTCCTCAGTCAGTGACCTTCCATTAAAGACACAGATTTCCACAGATAGAAACTAGGCCACCGTATCCTTTTGTTGTGGCTTTCTATTGCTACTGTAACAGATGACCAAAAACTTAGTGGTTTAAGAGAAAAAAAAATACATCTTACAGTTCTGAATGTTCGAAGTACAACATGGATCTCACCAAACTCAAATAAAAACACTGGCCTGGCTGTGTAGCTTTCTGGAGGCTCAGAGAATACCTGTTTCCACACTCTTTCCAGTTTCGAGAGGACACCCATTTGTTTGGATTGTGGCCCAGTTCAATCTTCAAACCTGGCAATACTGTACCTTCCTGTACCTGTTTCTATAGTCACATCTTTCTCTGGCTAATTCTCCTCTTCTGCCTCCCGTTTCCACTTTTAAGGGTCCCTGTGATTACACTGAGTCCATTTGATAACCCAGGATAGTTATTTGAAGATCAGCTGATTAGCAACCTTAATTCCATCTGCAACCTGAATTCCTTTTTGCCATTTAAACTAACATTTTTCTAGATCAGAGAAATTAAGGCGTGGACCTCTATGGATGAGCATATTCTGCTTTCTGTATCTTTCCTTCTTTACAAATTTCTCTGATTCAAAATGTCTATCCTCCTCCACTTCATCTACAAATAAATCCTTCTCCTTAATTTTTTTTTAACCTTTGCATGGTACTGATCTCTTTCCAAATTGTATTATACCTGTGTTCATATATATTATTCCTCAAAAACAAAAATGGATTTTTGCAGGAAGATACATATAACTACATACCACACAGAATTTAATATAGTGAGAAATTTGTACACAGACTTACCAACATTTATCCGTATAAAAACATCATACAATTTATTTATTTCAGCTACAATTTCTAAAAGATAAACCTCAATATATAATAGCCACTAAGTGGAACAATATAATTGAAGGCAGAGGAACAAGGATACAAAAGCAGGGTAAGAAGGATCTGTGTGCCAGGACATGGGTGCTCTGTGTGACAGGTGAATTGTGTTGTAACAACAAAAATAATGAAAAGAATAATTTGCACAGCTGCCACTCACTGTGCCAAGTTCTGTACTAAGACATTTAATTGCAATATCTGATTTAAATTACATAAATAGGTAGATCGGTGCTATGATATAGATTACAGAAACTGAAGTTCAGAAAACTTAAAAGGCCAAGAAGAATACTTTGTGTAAATATACAATTTTTACAAAAAATCTGACTCTCTTACTCATTTCATATCTGAATAAACTAAAATTCAGAAAAGTTGAAGGCCACACCCACTTCCAGTGTCAGAGCCAGAATTAAAAGGTAGGTATTTGTAGCACAAAAAAATGTATTCAGTCTCCCTCAGTGCTTTAGAGAATTGTAAGAAAAACTATTCTTGACATAAAGATGCATTAAAAAATGGAAGGCTGTAAATGACTGAACTTTTTTAGTTTATAAATTCTGACAAGTTTATGATAAAAATGAATACCTATATCCTAAGCTTATTGGTAAATTTTTTATTATTATTAACATTCTAGGAAGAAAATGTGACCATGCTCTGCATGATCCCTGAATAAATCAGTTTACAAAACAAACTAAGTAATCAATGTATCAATAAATCAATGTGTATGCATATGTGTAAACATACATCTGTGTATAAACATATAATACACACACATATGTGTGTAAATACATATAGAGTTCATTTTTTAAATAACAGCTTTATTGAGATATAATCCATATATTATAAAATTCAGGCCTCCCAGGCGGCACTGTGATAAAGAATCTGCACAGCAAGATCTGGGTTCGATCCCTAGTTCAGGAAGATCCCCTGGAGGAGAAAATGGCGACCTGCTCCAATATTCTTACTTGGACAATTCCATGGACAGAGAAGCCTGGTGGGCTACAGTCTATGGGATCACAAAGAGTTGAACACAATTGAGCACACAGATACACATTATAAAATTCATTGTTTTAAAATATAAAATTCAATGTTTTTCAGTATGTTCGCTAGTTTTCCAACCATCACCATGAATCTTGAAACACTTTTTACACCAAAAGAAACTCCATACTCATTAGCAATCATTCCCTATTCACTGCCCAAACTATCACCTTCTCCCACCCCGTCCAAAGCATAAACATCCACTAATCTAACACATGTGGACATAAGCCTGTGTGCTATGTCACTTCAGTCCTGTCTGACTCTTTGCAAATCTATGGACTGTAGGCTCCTCTGTCCATTGGATTCTCCAGGCAAGAGTACTGGAGTGGGTTGCCATTTCCTCCTCCAGGGGATCTCCCACACCCGGGGATCAAAACCACTTCTCTTAGGTCTTCCGCATTGGCAGGCGGGTTCTTTACTACTAGCACCACTGGAAAGCCACCTAGATAAGCCTAGTCCAGATATTTATAATGAATGGAATCTCACAATATATGGTCTTTGAAAGCTGAATTTTTCACAGGTAGGTTTTTCAAGGTCTAACTATGCTGCCTTATGTATTAGTATTTCATTCTCTTTTATTGCCTCCAAATGTTTCATCAAGTGAAGGAGGGAGGGTAAGAGAAGGAAGATGAAAAAAAGAGAAGATGAAGAGAGGGGAAGTAAGACAGGGGGAGGGAGGGCTTCACTCTTATAAAAGAGGCAATATAAGATGCGGTTACAGATACAGGTGAGTGAGGAAAGTGACTGAAATACAGGAGTGTAGTCCTGAATAGGTGGAGAGAGAGAAAGAAACAGCTCCTCTAACGAGAGAAAAGTAGATAAGAACTGCTGTGGAAGCAAGATGAGTTTGGCAGCAGAAGGAATTTAGTGGACTATCAACTGTCTGGTTCTTAATTTTCCTAATGAGACACATATAAAGGAATTGAACTTATTCAACTTTGCAAGTGTATATTGTTGACTTATGCCATTTCTAGATCTATTTGAAACACTATGAAAGATCCCTAAGTAGTGAAGTCTATGGCCCATGATATATAACAGCATGTAGAATCATTAATCTTGTTTTCTTTTTTCCTGAAGAATTTGTATTTTAGGACTTATACAGAATCAGAAATTCAGTCTTGGAGTCTAACTTTCCTGTACCCACATATGTGTTCCCTTCTACATAATTGGAGAAAGAAATGGCAACCCACTCCAGCACTATTGCCTGGAAAATCCCATGGATGGAGGAGCGTGGTAGGCTACAGATCTCAAAGAGCCGGACACAACTGAGTGACTTCACTTCTATATAATGCCTAGTGAGTGGGTTTTCAATTTGTGCTTGAATATTTTTAGAGAGAGCAACACTCTTCCTCCTAGGACAACCTATGATAGTTGTCCTAGGGGAACAGGTTTTGAAGCCATTTATTATCTGGGTTCAAATGCTGTTTCAAACACTTAAAAGCTATGTGACTTTGTGAATCATTCTGTGCTGAGTTTTCTCATCTATGATGCAGGAATGATGAATATACTCAGCTCAGAGGACTGCTGTAAGGATTCAGTAATTTAATATGTATGAAGAGTTTAGAATAGCCTGACATATATTGTGTGTTTTGTAAATGAGGGCTCTAGCTGTAAAACAGCAGGATTGATCTTTAAATTCTTTCTGATCTAGAACAAAATGTTGATCTATGTGGCTTCTAGCCATAGGTTCTAGTTCTAACTCTTTCTTGCTCAGCCCTGTAAGGTCTTAAATTTCTGTTTTATGTACACATATGAAATCTAAGAACCACTGTGTATCCTCTAACCTAGAATACCCTAATATCTAACACTGACTTGGTGAAATGAGTTTATACTATTCATTTTTATACCCATTGAGTAAGACTATAGAATTCTTGAACAAAATATTTTAATAACTGCAGAGTATTGACATGTGTAGTTTTACACTAACTTATGTGGTACTTTTTATTTGGGGAAACATAGTTTTTCACTTTTATTATAAATAAAGGCATTATTTAAAGGTTTGGCTGTATCTCTGGTTGTTTTACCAAACCCAACTGCTATAAACAAAATTATTGCCTAGGAAGGATACAAAATTATTTTCTGTTCTGCCATCACATTCTTACACACAATGGGTTTTGTACAGTTCAGTGGCTCAGTCATGTCCAACTCCGCGAGCCCATGGACTGCAGCACATCAGGCCTCCCTGTCCATCACAAAGTCCCAGAGCTTGCTCAAACTCATGTCCATCAAGTCAGTGATGCCATCCAACCATCTCATCTCTTCATACTGTTGATGGGCTTCTCAAGGCAAGGATACTGAAGTGGGCTGCCATTAACTTCCCTGAGTTTTGTTACTTTTCACTTACTTAAAGGAAATTTTAATTGATGTTTTTATATCTTTAAATTACGTATTCAAAAAATTGACCCAAATTTTTCAGTACAGTTCCTCTCACAACTTCACTATGTACATTAGCAATATTAAAAGGGAGAGAGTTATATTTTCTATGCCCAGATGCCCGTGAAACTGCCTTTTCTGTATATGGAACATATTTCAAGGAATTCAGTATTACAGCATTGAAATAATTCTCCAGGTGCAAATAGCAGTTACTTTCTTTATTCCTGTGTGTGACATCATTTCCTAGGGGATTCTCAGATAAAATTTTAAGTTGTACAACAAAAAATGATGTTTCCCGCAAGATAATGAAAACAAAACAATTTAACACCTCAGAAAAAAAAAAGGTGGGAGGGATTTACCAGAAGATCTATGCTAATAAACACTTAAGGAAGTAAAAATTAACATATGCTGGAACAATTATGTCTTCATTAAATGCTTTCCACAGATCGCATGGGAACGCGACAGCATGAGAATATTAATAACCAGAAAACATGGGCACATTTAACTAGAATATAACAAAATTTTAAGGCAGACATTAAGAATACTGCAATTAAATGGTCTCTGTAATCATCTCGCTAGTGTTGAAGAAATTTCATGTATGAGACTATGTTCTGAATAATCACAGACAAATAGCATGGAATTTATGAAAAAAACAGAACAGGTATGTTTAACCTTTTAGTTTAGCCACTAGTCCTGTTGGTTCAGTGATAAAGAAATCCACCTGCCAATGCAGAAGGCACACATTTGATCCCTGATCTAGGAAGATCCCCTGGTGAAGGAAATGGCAACCCACTTCAATATTTTTGCCTGAGAAATCCCAATGACAGAGATGCTGGCAGGCTACCATCTCTGGGGTCATAAAGGGTCAGACACTACTTAGTGACTGAACAGCAACAATTGCTGCTATGACCCAGGGCAAGTCTTTATAGGCCGTTTCCTCTTTTATAAAAAGGGCATTGTAACAGGGCTTGATGCCTTAGTAGAAGCATGAAAAACTATGTCACAGTTCAGTTCAGTTGCTCAGTCGTGTCCAACTCTTTGCAACCCCATGAACTGCAGCACGCCAGGCCTCCATGTCCATCACCAATTCCCGGAGTTCACTCAGACTCACGTCCATTGAGTCAGTGATGCCATCCAGCCATCTCATCCTCTGTCGTCCCCTTCTCCTCCTGCCCTCAATCCCTCCCAGCATCAGAGTCTTCTCCAATGAGTCAACACTTCACATGAGGTGGCCAAAGTACTGGAGTTTCAGCTTTAGCATCATTCCTTCCAAAGAAATCCCAGGGCTGATCTCCTTCAGAATGGACTGGTTGGATCTCCTTGCAGTCCAAGGGACTCTCAAGAGTCTTCTCCAACACCACAGTTCAAAAGCATCAATTCTTCGGTGCTCAGCTTTCTTCACAGTCCAGCTCTCACATCCATACATGACCACTGGAAAGACCATAGCCTTGACTAGGCGAACCTTTGTTGGCAAAGTAATGTCTCTGCTTTTGAATATGCTATCTAGGTTGATCATAACTTTCCTTCCAAGGAGTAAGCGTCTTTTAATTTCATGGCTGCAGTCACCACCTGAAGTGATTTTGGAGCCCCCCAAAATAAAGTCTGATACTATTTCCACTCTTTCCCCATCTATTTCCCATGAAGTGATGAGACCAGATGCCATGATGTTTGTTTTCTGAATTTTGAGCTTAAAGCCAACTTTTTCACTCTCCACTTTCACTTTCATCAAGAGGCTTTTGAGTGCCTCTTCACTTTCTGCCATAAGGGTAGTGTCATCTGCATATCTGAGGTTATTGATATTTCTCCCAGCAATCTTGGTTCCAGCTTGTGCTTCTTCCAGCCCAGCGTTTCTCATGATGTACTCTGCATATAAGTTAAATAAACAAGGTGACAATATATAGCCTTGACGTACTCCTTTTCCTATTTGGAACCAGTCTGTTGTTCCATGACCAGTTCTAACTGTTGCTTCCTGACCTGCATACAGATTTCTCAAGAGGCAGATCAGGTGGTCTGGTATTACCATCTCTTTCAGAATTTTCCACTGTTTATTGTGATGCACACAATCAAAGGCTTTGGCATAGTCAATAAAGCAGAAATAGATGTTTTTCTGGAACTCTCTTGCTTTTTCCATGATCCAGAGGATGTTGGCAATTTGGTCTCCGGTTCCTCTGGCTTTCCTAAAACCAGCTTGAACATTAGGAAGTTCACGGTTCACATATTGCTGAAGCCTGGCTTGGAGAATTTTGAGCATTACTTTACTAGCGTGTGAGATGAGTGCAATTGTGTGGTAGTTTGAGCATTCTTTGGCATTGCCTTTCTTTGGGATTGGAATGAAAACTGACCTTTTCCAGTCCTGTGGCCACTACTGAGTTTTCCAAATTTGCTGACATATTGAGTGCAGCACTTTCACAGCATCATCTTTCAGGATTTAAAATAGCTCAACTGGAATTCCATCACCTCCACTAGCTTTGTTCGTAGTGATGCTTTCTAAGGCCCACTTGACTTCAGATTCCAGAATGTCTGGCTCTAGGTCAGTGATCACACCATCGTGATTATCTGGGTTATGAAGATCTTTTTTGTACAGTTCTTCTGTGTATTCTTGCCACCTCTTCTTAATATCTTCTGCTTCTGTTAGGTCCATACCATCTCTGTCCTTTATTGAGCCCATCTTTGCAGGAAATGTTCCCTTGGTATCTCTAATTTTCTTGAAGAGATCTCTAGTCTTTCCCATTCTGTTATTTTCCTCTATTTCTTTGCATTGATCGCTGAGGAAGGCTTTCTTATTTCTCCATCTATTCTTTGGAACTCTGCATTCAGATGCTTATATCTTTCCTTTTCTCCTTTACTTTTCATTTCTCTTCTTTTCACAGTTATTTGCAAGGCCTCCCCAGACAGCCATTTTGCTTTTTTGCATTTCTTTTCCATGGGGATGGTCCTGATCCCTGTCTCCGGTACAATGTCACGAACCTCAGTCCATAGCTCATCAGGCATTCTGTCTATCAGATCTAGGCCCTTAAATCTATTTCCCACTTCCACTGTATAATCATAAGGGATTTGATTTAGGTCGTACCTGAATGGTCTAGTGGTTTTCCCCACTTTCTTCAATTTAAGTCTGAATTTGGCAATAAGGAGTTCATGGTCTGAGCCATAGTCAGCCCCTGGTCTTGTTTTTGTTGCCTGTATAGAGCTTCTCCATCTTTGGCTGCAAAGAATATAATCAGTCTGATTTCAGTGTTGACCATCTGGTGATAGCCATGTGTAGAGTCTCCTCTTGTGTTGTTGGAAGAGGGTGTTTGCTATGACCAGTGCATTTTCTTTGCAAAACTCTTATTAGTCTTTGTCCTGCTTCATTCCATCTTCAAGGCCAAATTTGCCTGTTACTTCAGGTGTTTCTTGACTTCCTACTTTTGCATTCCAGTCCCCTATAATGAAAAGGACATCTTTTTTGGGTTTTAGTTCTAAAAGGTCTTGTAGGTCTTCATAGTACCATTCAACTTCAGCTTCTTCAGCGTTAGTGGTTGGGGCATAGACTTGAATTACTGTGATATTGAATGTTTTGCCTTGGAAATGAACAGAGATCATTCTGTCATTTTGGAGATTGCATCCAAGTACTGCATTTTGAACTCTTTTTTGTTGACCATGACGGCTATATGCAAATTTGAGTAATTGCTATTATTTTCTGATTGTACATGGAAAAAACTGGAAGAAAGTAAAGACTTTTTTCTGCATATTCAAAAAGAATAGAATTCAAAAGGCAATAATTTCTTCATACTTTTTTTATTCTCTCCTTACTGGACCAAATCAGTATTTGCTCATCTGTATAAATTCAATTATGGAAGTATTTCTTGAACATTTTCTATGTGTTCAAATCTGGATTAATAACTGTCAAATAATATAAAAGTTCTGTGACTCTTGTCAAAAAATACAGGTGTGACTCCTTTCCTTGATCTTTTGGAGCTTCCAGGTGGAACAAGTGGTAAAGAACCCACCTGCCAATGCAATGTGATCCCTGGGTCAGGAACATTCCCTAGAGAAGAAAATGGTAACTCACTCCAAAGCATCTGAGCACTAGCACTTGTTCATTTAAGAACTAAAGACATTTGGACAAGTCACTTTGTTTCCATTTTCAGTTCAGTTCAGTCGCTGAGTCATGTCTAACTCTTTGCGACCCCATGAATCACAGCATGCCAGGCCTCCCTGTCCATCACCAAATTCCAGAGTTCACTCAGACTCACATCCATCGAGTCAGTGATGCCATCCAGCCATCTAATCCTCTGTCATTCCCTTATCCTCCTGCCCCTAATCCCTCCCAGCATCAGAGTCTTCTCCAATGAGTCAACTCTTCCCATGAGGTGGCCAAAGTATTGGAGTTTCAGCTTTAGCATCATTCCTTCCAAAGAAATCCCACGGCTGATCTCCTTCAGAATGGACTGGTTGGATCTCCCTGCAGTCCAAGTGACTCTCAACAGTCTTCTCCAACACCACACTTCAAAAGCATCAATTCTTCAGCACTCAGCTTTCTTCACAGTCCACCTCTCACATCCATACATAGATAAGCCCTCACAGCTCCTTTTCCAATCTGACTCAAATCTTTCTTGCTTCTTCTTTCATATCCGTTAATCAAAACTGTGCCATCTCCTGTCTAATTTCTTCACTGAGTGATGCTGTTAATTGCTGTCATTATACAATATGTCATCCATGATAAAATTTTCCCCACTGTCCCTGGATTAGAATAGTATCTACAGGGTTTGCACTGTGGCTTTGAAGTACCACTCACACAAGGTGGAGAATATATTCCCTCAACCTGTTAATGTTGAACCTAAACCATATAACTTGCTTAGACGAATGACACGAGGAAGTTTCAAGATACCAATTCTGGCCAAGGTCTCAAAAGACAGCATGTGTTCTTATTATTTTTCTTTGGGTTCTGTGATCTGCCACCAGAAAAACTTGCCCTAGGTACCCCTATTCCAAAGAGGACATGGAGACCAGCAAAGGATGTTAAGAGTATATTTAAATTTTAAGAAACTGTCAAACTTTTCTATAATGGTCACACTGTTTTATATTTCCATCAGCAATACATGAGCATTTCAACTGCTTCATATTGTAGATATACAATATCACATCTTTTTAAAATTTAGTCATTCTAATGAGTGTATAATAGTAGCTCATTTGTGATTTAAATTTTCATTTCCCTGATGACAAGATGTACGAAGTGAAGTGAAAGACACTCAGGCGTGTCCAGCTCTTTGCAACCCCATGGACTGTATAGTCCATGGACTTTTCCAGGCCAGAATACTGGAGTGGGTAGCCTTTCCCTTTTCCAGAGGATCTTCCCAACACAGGAATCAAACCCAGGTTTCCCACATTGCAGGCAGATTCTTTACCAGCTGAACCACAAGGGAAGCCCAAGAATACTGGAGTGGGTATTCTATCCCTTCTCCAGCGGATCTTCCTGACCCAGGAACTGAACTGGGGTCTCCTGTATTGCAGGTGGATTCTTTACCAACTGAGCTATGAGGGAAGTATGTATTCCACAGGGTTGCAAAGAGTCGGACAAGATGTATAGCAAATTCAAATATGCTTATTGGTCCTTTACATACCCTCTTTTGTAAGGTATCTGTCCCAATCTTCTGCCTGTTTTTCCTTATTTTTGTCTTCTTCTTATTGAGTTATATTTTTATTTATTCTAGGCACAGTCCTTTATCAGATATAGATTATACACACACACACACACACACATAGATGTGACACATAAGTTGGACTTTACAGTCACAGATATCTGAAACTCTGCTCATTCTCTCAATTTGCTTTCTTTTCTTCAGATTGCTTGCTTTCAATACATTATTTTCATGTTCACTAATTCTCCCATCTTCAAGTTTTTCAACTACCTAATTTTTTTTTCTATTTTAGTTATTGTACCTTTCAGGTCTAGGATTTCTTATTTCCCTTTTTAATAGTTTCCAGTTATCTGTTAAGATTTCCTATCTGCTCAACAAAACCATTTTTAACTCTTTATACATATATTCTTTTAATTATTAAACATCTTTGCAACAGATGTCAAAGTCTGTCTGTCAATGCAACATTCGTGACCCAGCTGAGTCACTTCAGAAAGTAGCAAACGCAAAAGTATCCATTTAAGACAGCTGTTTTTCAAGGTCAGAGTCCTTTCTCACCTCTGCCTGATTTACACTGAGGCCCTAGTTTCCCCTTCATTTGCATATTATAATGAAAGCAAGAGATTTAGGCAGTCTTTGTGCACAGATTTGGACTTTTCCCTCCTTTTATATTTCTCTTATTTCTAAGGCATCATCCAGTCCTGATCTCTGTCCTTGTCAACTCAAGTTGAATGAGCTATGGCTTTCTGCTGCCATAATCAAGAGACTGTGTAACATTCTTAGCCCTAAATTGTTGCAGCTGAAGTTTTTTTAAGAGTAAATGCTTTTCCTGGTTCTATCTGCTTTTTTATATTCCAGTGGTTAAATTTTTTTCTATTATAGAAGTATAGTTGATTTAAAATATTGCATTAGTTTCAAGCATATAGCAAAGTGACTTATATAGATTTTTTCAGATTCTTTTCCATTATAGCTTATTAGAAGATAATGAACATAATTCCTTGTGTATGCACAGTTGCTCAGTTATGTCTGACTCTTTGTGACTCCATGGACTGGAGCTTGTCAGGCTCCTATATCGATGGGATGCAATTATCTCAGCAAGAGTACTGGAGTGGGTTGCCATTTCCTCCTCCAGCGGATCTTCCCAACCCAGGGATCGAACCCACATCTCCTATGACTCCTGCAGTGGCAGGCAGATTCTTTTACCACTGAGCCATCTGGGAAGTCTACAGTTTCCTATGCTGAACAGTAAATCTTTGTCATTTATCTCTTTTATATACAGTGATGTGTATCTGTTAATCCCATGTTCCTAATTTATTCTCCCTCCATTTTCTTACAGCAAATAAATATAGAGACAAATAGAAAGTGGTCAATTAGCACCATGAGTAGAAAAAGTTTGGTCATCCATCAGTGTGTTTGACAGAGGATACAGAGACAGATAGTTAACTGAGTAGCCTACTTAACTGGAGGTCTATTAATAAGATATCCACTTTCTTACTCCCTCCATTTTATCTGAAGAATATAAGGTTCAGAGTGACAGTTACCCCAAGTTCATACAACTGGCCTGTGCCCACATGACCTCTTTCTGATCCTGAGCTTCTTAGATAAATAATATTTTATTGAAAGACTATTTTGTATTCTGTGTCTCTTTGGGGGCACAAAATAGTTTTTTCTAAGTCACTATGGAAAAACATGTCTGAGAAAATTCAAAAGGTGATTTTTTTTTTAATATCTGGTGTTCAATTAGTAAACAGATGAAGTTCAATATATGGTAAATTAGATTTAAAAAATGCACCAGGGACTCTTGTAATGCAGCTGAAAATTGCATTTACCTACATGAAGCAATTGACTGAATGACATGTTTTTCAACATAATATAGTTATATCGAAATTATATCTTACAGACATTGGCCTTTCTATTTCTTTTGTTATACTGAAAGTCAGCCAACTGATTCATTTCCTCTCCTACTAAAACATGTATCTAAATGACTAAATACACACTGCATTTGACTGGATAATTATGAATTTGACTTTAGAAAATGTAATACCAGCAAAAAACATCCTCTTGAATTACAAACATTCCATTCATCTCTAAAGTCTATAATAATAAAAGGGTATGTACTTCTATCTGTATCTATCTATATAAATATAAGTATATTAAAACCAATCAATCCTAAAGGAAATCAACCCTGAATACTCATTGGAAGGACTGATGCTGAAGCTGAAGCTCCAATACTTTGGCCACCTGATGCGAAGAGCCACCTCACTGAAAAAGACCCTGATGCTGAGAAAGATCAAAAGCCAAAGAAGAAGAGGGCAGCAGAGGATGAGATGGTTAGATAACATCACCAACTCAATGGACATGAATCTGAGCAAACTCTGTGAGACAGTGAAGGACAGAGAAGCCTGGCATGCTGCAGGTTATGGGGTGGCAAAGAGTTGGACATGACTTAGCAGCTGAACAACAGCAAAATTTTTAGTTTATTTTTGTACAATGACTATGGAGACTAGTTTATGACACATAAGATTAATAGTTCTGCTCAACCAAATTTCTTGATTCTACAATTTTCACTTATGGTAAGGATCCAAGATTAATTAATACTTAAAATTAGAAGATATTTCAAATAACAACTTGTCCATTTCTTTCCAGTCTTGCAATCCCATATTTCTAGTGATCTTTTAGTTAGTACTTGCATTCTAGAAGTGATTTTCAAATTTTCAAAAGAAATCTTGAAAATACTATATTTATTTCATTTAATGTCTATAAGGTAGGAAAAAAAATCAAAAGAAAATGAAAGTGTTAGTCACTCAGTTGTGGCTGATCTTTGCGACTCCATGGACTGTAACCTGCCAGGCTCCTCTGGCCATGAAATTCTCCAGGCAAGTATACTGGAGGGGGTTGCCATTCCTTTCTCAAGGAGATCTTCCTGACCCAGGAATCAAACCCACGTCTCCTGCATTGCAGGCAGATTCTTTACCATTAAAGAATACTGATCTAAGTCCCTCATATCACTGTTAATTTTATGGATATAAACAGTGAGATAACACAATGACAACTACCTTATCCAAGATTAAAAAAAAAAAAAATGGCAGTTCAAAATCTGGAGCTGCCTATATTCGACATATTACCTGAAACTGTAATTGATTATCAGCAATTACTCTCTCTGAGTACTCAAAAACTTACAAGTGGGCCGTGAACCACTTGTTCCATGGTGCCGTGTATACGAGAAGACTCAAAAGATTTTTGAGACACACATGTGCTGGCTTCCTTGATAACATGATATGAATTGAAGTGGTGATCTACCATCCTTTAGTCTAAACTAATATCTTTTGTCACTCATCTATCCCAACTAGTTTTAAGGACCATGTTAAGATCATGCTATAAAAATGTCAAAACACCAATCCTAGAGGAGATGTTCACACATTTCCTATTCACCTAGGGAGATTATCCCCTGTTTGCTTTATTTAACTTCTGTTATAGAGTTACTCATAGTCCATAATTTATAGCATATTATAACCACTGCACTCAGTATGACCTTAAATTGCATTTTCTTTACTTAAAATCCCAGGTTTCCATATATAATATCCTCTCTCACCACTTTAAAATGCTAATAATAGCTTACACATATGAATGTATCTATATACCTTACATATTGCTGACAGGAGTATATGCATATTAATTATAAAAACTTCTTTGCAATACGACCCAGCAATCCCACTGCTGGGCATACACACTGAGGAAACCAGAATTGAAAGAGACATGTGTACCCCAATGTTCATCGAAGCACTGTTTATAATAGCCAGGACATGGAAACAACCTAGATGTCCATCAGCAAATGAATGGGTAAGAAAGCTGTGGTACATATACACAATGGAGTATTACTCAGCCATTAAAAAGAATACACACGAATCAGTTCTAATGAGGTGGATGAAACTGGAGCCAATTATACAGATTGAAGTAAGCCAGAAAGAAAAACACCAATACATTATTAGTTCAGTTCAGTTTGGTCGCTCAGTCGTGTCTGACTCTTTGCGATCCTGTGAATCACAGCATGCATATATATGGAATTTAGAAAGATGGTAACGATAACCCTGTATGTGAGATAGCAAAAGAGACACAGATGTATAGAACAGTCTTTTGGACTCTGTGAGGTGGGGGATGATTTGGGAGAATGGCAATCAAACATGTATAATATCATATAAGAAACGAATCGCCAGTCCAGGTTCAATGCAGGATATAGGAAGCCTGGGGCTGGTGCACTGGGATGACCCAGAGGGATGGTATGGGGAGGGAGGTGGGAGGGGGGTTTAGGATTGGGAACACGTGTACACCCGTGGTGAATTCATGTTGATGTATGGCAAAACCAATACAATATTGTAAAGTAATTAGCCTCTAATTAAAATAAATAAATTTAAATTAAAAAAACCTTTGTTTAAATATAAATTACATAGAGGAAAGTATCAAGTCATGATGGAATTATCAAAAAATAGCAGTCATGTAATTACTTTTACTATACAGCTCTTGAGGAGAAGGCAATGGCACCCCACTCCAGTACTCTTGCCTGGAAAATCCCACGGACGGAGGAGCCTGGTAGGCTGCAGTCCATGGGTCGCTAAGAGTCGGACATGACTGACGACTTCACTTTCTCTTTGCACTTTCATGCATTGGAGAAGGAACTGGCAACGCACTCCAGTGTTCTTGCCTGGAGAATCCCATGGATGCAGAAGCCTGGTAGGCTGCAGTCCATGGGGTCACACAGAGTCGGACACGACTGAAGTGACTTAGCACAGCATAGCACAGCATAGCATAGCATACGGCTCTTGAAATAGAACATTACTAGCAGTCCAAATGGTCCCTAATTCTCTCTTCTGATTTATACCTCATTTTCTTCTCCTCAAACCACCACATCCCGAATTAAATCACAGTTTCATGCATTCATATGGGTTGGAATTTTCCTAGTGAAAAATTTCCTAATTATACTTATAATTTATTTAATATTTATAGGATTATCCAGACTTTTTTTGTAACTTTATGTCAGTTTGAAGAATTGTGCTTTCCTCAGAATTTATCCAGTTTATATAAATTTTATCTGAATGTAATACTTTATTCATGATATATAATTATTATTTTAATGTCTATCAGTCCTGTAGGAATACCCACTTTTCTGGAATGATGTTCACTTTTAATTTCTGATATTACATTTAATCTTATCTTCTTTATTTATTAATTCTTCTTTGCCAAGAGGTTAATAATTTATTTTGGTTGTCTCAAAGAATCAACTTCAGATTTAGTTAATTTTCTGTACTCTTAACAAATGTTTGTTTCCAGTTTCACTTAATTAATTCTTTTTCCTTTGCTCTTTTGATTTTTATTATCCTTTTGATAATTCCTTACAAAGATACTTAGATAATTGATTCTCAACCATTTTCATTTCATCACAAATGCATTTTAAACTCCCGCCCTCTTAGTTTTACTTTACTTTCACCCTATAAGTTTTTGATATGAATAATTTAATCAACATTCAATTGAAACTATTCTCTTATTTCTACTATAAGTGAACTACAAGTTATTTAGACATTAATTGACAAATGCGTAGGGATTTTTAAATTCTCAATATTGATCATAAACTTATTTGCAGTGTGATCAATGAATACTCTGTAGGATTTCAATACACAGATTTGCTGATATTTGCTTTGTGGTCCAAATTATGGTAGATTTTGACAAATATTTCACAAGCATCTCAAATATATATATATGGTCAGATCATATCAATTTGAGAGAGAGCATGCTCCATCTCAAATCTGTAAATCTACTATATGTACTTACAGATTTGAGATGGAGCATGCTCTCTCTCTTTGTGTGTATATATATATATCAATTAGTATGACTTTAAATCACAGTTCAGTTCAGTTCAGTCACTCAGTCATGTCCAACTCTGCGACCCCATGAATCACAGCACGCCAGGCCTCCCTGTCCATCACCGACTCCCAGAGTTCACCCAGACCCACGTACATCGAGTCAGTGATGCCATCAAGCCATCTCATCCTCTGTCGTCCCTTTCTCCTCCTGCCTCCAATCCCTCCCAGCATCAGAGTCTTTTTCAACTCTTCACATGAAGTGGCCAAAATACTGGAGTTTCAGCTTTAGCATCATTCTTTCCAAAGAAATCTCAGGGCTGATCTCCTTCAGAATGGACTGGTTGGATCTCCTTGCAGTCCAAGGGACTCTCAAGAGTCTTCTCCAACACCACAGTTCAAAAGCATCAATTCTTTTGTGCTCAGCCTTCTTCACAGACCAACTCTCACATCCATACATGACCACAGGAAAGACCATAGCCTTGACTAGGCGAACCTTCGTTGGCAAAGTAATGTCTCTGCTTTTGAATATGCTATCTAGGTTGGTCATAACTTTCCTTCCAAAGAGTAAGTGTCTTTTAATTTCATGGCTGCAGTCACCATCTGTAGTGATTTTGGATCCCAGAAAAATAAAGTCTGACACTGTTTCCACTGTTTCCCCATCTATTTCCCATGAAGTGATGAGACCAGATGCCATGATCTTCGTTTTCTGAATGTTGAGCTTTAAGCCAACTTTTTCACTCTCCACTTTCACTTTCATCAAGAGGTTTTTTAGTTCCTCTTCACTTTCTGCCATAACGGTGGTGTCATCTGCATATCTGAGGTTATTGATATTTCTCCTGGCAATCTTGATTCCAGCTTGTGTTTCTTCCAGCCCAGCGTTTCTCATGATGTACTCTGCACATAAGTTAAATAAACAGGGTGACAATATACAGCCTTGACGAACTCCTTTTCCTATTTGGAACCAGTCTGTTGTTCCATGTCTAGTTCTAACTGTTGCTTCCTGACGTGCATACAGATTTCTCAAGAGGCAGATCAGGTGGTTTGGTATTCCCATCTCTTTCAGAATTGTCCACAGTTGATTGTGATCCCCACAGTCAAAGGCTTTAGCATAGTCAATAAAGCAGAAATAGATGTTTTTCTGGAACTCGCTTGCTTTTTCCATGATCCAGAGGATATTGGTAATTTGATCTCTGGTTCCTCTGCCTATTCTAAAACCAGCTTGAACATCAGGAAGTTCACGGCTCACATATTGCTGAAACCTGGCTTGGAGAATTTCAAGCATTACTATACTAGTATGTGAGATGAGTTCCATTGTGCGGTAGTTTGAGCATTCTTTGGTATTGCCTTTCTTTGGGATTGGATTGAAAACTGACCTTTTCCAGTCCTGTGGCCACTGTTGAGTTTTCCAAATTTGCTGGCATATTGAGTGCAGCACTTTCACAGCATCTTTCAGGATTTGAAATAGCTCAACTGGAATTCCATCACCTCCACTAGCTTTGTTCGTAGTGATGCTTTCTAAGGCCCACTTCACTTCACATTCCAGGATGTCTGGCTCTAGGTCAGTGATCACATCTTTGTTATTATCTGGGTCATGAAGATCTTTTTTGTATAGAAAGAACATATCTTCTTAATATCTTCTGCTTCTGTTAGGTCCACACCATCTCTGTCCTTTATCGAGCCCATCTTTGCATGAAGTGTTCCCTTGGTATCTCTAATTTTCTTGAAGAGATCTCTAGTTTTTCCCATTCTGTTGTTTTCCTCTATTTATTTGCATTGATTGCTGAGGAAGGCTTTCTTATCTCTTCTTTCTATTCTTTGGAACTCTGCATTCAGATGCTTGTATCTTTCCTTTTGTCCTTTGCTTTTTGCTTCTCTTCTTTTCACAGCTATTTGTAAGGCCTCCCCAGTCAGCCATTTTGCTTTTTTGCATTTCTTTTCCATGGGGATGGTCTTGATCCCTGTCTCCTGTACAATGTAACAAACCTCATTCCATAGTTCATCAGGCACTCTATCTATCAGATCTAGGCCCTTAAATCTATTTCTCACTTCCACTGTATAATCATAAGGGATTTGATTTAGGTCATACCTGAATGGTCTAGTGGTTTTTCTACTTTCTTCAATTTAAGTCTGAATTTGCCAATAAGGAGTTCATGATCTGAGCCACAGTCAGCTCCTGGTCTTGTTTTTGTTGCCTGTATAGAGCTTCTCCATCTTTGGCTGCAAAGAATATAATCAATCTGATTTCGGTGTTGTCCATCTGGTGATGTCCATGTATAGAGTCTTCTCTTGTGTTGTTGGAAGAGGGTGTTTGTTATGACCAGTGCATTTTCTTGGCAAAACTCTATTACAGTTACCATATTCTATATGCAAACTGATGTTTTTGCTTATTTTACCAGTTATGAAAAACATACGATTAATTGTACACTACTACTCTGTATTTATTTTTACTTATATTCCCATCAATTTCTCATTTTATATTTAAACATATGCTATTGCACCTACTCAAAATTATAATTGCTATATCTATCTGAAAATTGATTAATTACAATTATAAAAGATTCCTTTTAACCACAATAGTTTGCTTTGTATAATAAATACTTTTTTAAATATATACCAAAATCAGATTTCTTTTGATTAATGATCACATAGTACAACTTTCCATATCCTTTCAGCCCTTCTGTAACTTTATGCAAGGTATGTTTTTAGTAGGGGCTTCCCAGATGGCTGTGTGGGTAAAGAATCCATCTGCCAATGCAGGAGACTCAAGAGACATGGGCTTAATCCCTGGGTTGGGAAGGTCCCCTGGAGAAGGAAATGGCAACCCATTCCAGTATTCTTGCCCTGGGAAATCCCATGGACACAGGAGCAGCTGTGAACATGTTTGCATTAACACCCATTAATGGATCATTTTCAAATAAAAAATCACCAGTATATTTACTTTAAACACGTTATTAAACTATTTTCTTTCTATTCATTACTCCTACTTTATGTTTTTCTTTCTCCTTGAATTATAATTTATCTTAAATCATATTATATAAGAGATATTTGATAATTTTTTAATTATTTTAGTTTTTATCCTAGAGTTTGGAACATACATTCTTGATATATTAAAATATAATCTAATTTAGATAAGAATCTTAGAATATGATGTCAATTATCTTCCTCCTGATGTGCTTTCTTTTGGTGTAAGTCAATTCCATATATATCAGATCAGATCAGTCGCTCAGTCGTGTCCGACTCTTTGCGACCCCATGAACTGCAGCACGCCAGGCCTCCCTGTCCATCACCAACTCCCGGAGGTCACTCAGACTCACATCCATCGAGTCAGAGATGCCATCCAGCCATCTCATCCTCTGTCATCCCCTTCTCCTCCTGACCCCAATCCCTCCCAGCATCAGAGTCTTCTCCAATGAGTCAACTCTTCGCATGAGGTGGCAAAAATACTGGAGTTTCAGCTTTAGCATCATTCCTTCCAAAGAAATCCCAGGGCTGATCTCCTTCAGAATGGACTGGTTGGATCTTCTTGCAGTCCAAGGGACTCTGAAGAGTCTTCTCCAACACCACAGTTCAAAAGCATCAATTCTTCAGCGCTCAGCCTTCTTCACAGTCCAGCTCTCACATCCATACATGACCACAGGAAAGACCATAGCCTTGACTAGGCGAACCTTTGTTGGCAAAGTAATGTCGCTGCTTTTGAATATGCTATCTAGGTTGGTCATAACTTTCCTTCCAAGGAGTAAGCGTCTTTTAATTTCATGGCTGCAGTCACCATCTGCAGTGATTTTGGAGCCCAGAAAAATAAAGTCTGACACTGTTTGCACTGTTTCTCCATCCACTTCCCATGTAGTGTTGGGACCAGATGCCATGATCTTCGTTTTCTGAATGTTGAGCTTTAAGCCAACCTTTTCACTCTCCACTTTCACTTTCATCAAGAGGCTTTTGAGTTCCTCTTCACTTTCTGCCATAAGGGTGGTGTCATCTGCATATCTAAGGTTATTGATATTTCTCCCAGCAATCTTGATTCCAACTTGTGTTTCTTCCAGTCCAGCATTTCTCATGATGTACTCTGCATATAAGTTAAATAAACATGGTGACAATATACAGCCTTGACGTACTCCTTTTCCTATTTGGAACCAGTCTGTTGTTTCATGACCAGTTCTAACTGTTGCTTCCTGACCTGCATACAAATTTCTCAAGAGGCAGATCAGGTGGTCTGGTATTCCCATCTCTTTCAGAATTTTCCAGTTTATTGTGATCTACACAGTTAAAGGCTTTGGCATAGTCAATAAAGCATTGCTAAAATTATACTATCCAAAGCTATATGTAGGTTCAACATAGTCCCTATCAAAATCATAATTGCATTTTTTATAAATGGGAAAAAATCCTATAATCTATATGAAATCCTTAAATTCAAATTCATATTGAATTCAGTATTTAGGATAAATATATCCTAGATACCAATATCATATTGAGAAATGAAAACAAAGCTGAAGGAAGCCCTTGCCAATTTCAAAACATTACAAAGTTACACTAACCAAACAGTATGGTACTAGCATACAGAGTGAAAAATATAAGAAAATAGAGCAGAGAAACAAAACTTAGGGTCAAATGATCTTAGTCCAGGGTCCTAAGACTACACAGTGGGGAAAAGATAGTCCCTTCAACAAATGGTGCTGAGAAAACTTGACATCTACTTGCAGAAGAAAGAGTTTGACCCTTTACTTACATCGTATAAAAATTAACTTAAAATCAATTAAAAATTTAAATGCAAGACCTGAAACTATAAAATTTCTGAAAAAAAAAAAAAAAACTTGGGAAAGTGTCATGACATTCACATTAGATTTGGAAACGATTTCTAGGATGTGACACTGCTGCTGTTGCTGCTAAACCGCTTCAGTCGTGTCCGACTCTGTGAGACCCCATAGACAGCAGCCCACCAGGCTCTGCCCTCCGTGGAATTCTCCAGGCAAGAACACTTGAGCGGGTTGCCATTTCCTTCTCCACTGTATGAAAGCGAAAAGTGAAAGTGAAGTCGCTCAGTTGTGTCTGACTCTTAGCGACCCCATGGACTGCAGCCTACCAGGCTCCTCTAGCCATGGGATTTTCTAGGCAAGAGTAGGATGTGACACAAAAGCACAGGAAACAAAATTAAAAATAGGACTACATTTGACATAAAACGGAGAAGGCGATGGCACTCCAGTCCAGTGTTCTTGCCTGGAGAATCCCAGGGATGGGGGAGCCTGATGGGGTCGCACAGTGTCAGACACGACTTAAGTGACTTAGCAGCAGTAGCAGCAGCAGCAGACTTAAAAACTTCTAGGTAGCAAAGGAGACAGTCAATGGAATGAAAAAAAAAAAAAAAAAAAAAAAAACAGCTACAGAATGGGAGAAAATATTTGCCAATCATATACCTAAGAAAAGGTTAATAACTAGATTAATAACTAGAATATAAAAAGAACTCAGCAAAAAACAAATGACTCAGTGTTTTTTTAATGGGCAAAGAACCTGAATAGGCATTTCTCCTGGAGGGCTACAGTCCATGGGGTCACAAAGAGTTGGACATGATGAAGTGACTGCGCACAGCACAAAGAAGATATACAAATGATCAATAAGCACCTGCGAATATACTCAGCATCACTAATCACTTGGGAAATGCACATCCAACACAAAATCACATATCCTACTGCCTCGTTATTATCCTTTTATGGTGGCCGGTATCAAAATAGTGTTTTGATACTGTTGTGTTGGCAAGCATGTGGAAAAAATGGAATTCTTGCACATTGTTAATGGGAATGTAAAATGGTCTAGCCACTATCACTTCAGTTCAGTCCAGTCACTCAGTCATGTCTGACTCTTTGAGACCCCATGGACTGCAGCATGCCAGGTTTCCTTGTCCTTCATGATCTCCCTGAGTTTGCTCAAATTTATGTCCACTGTTATATTATACACCTAAAAATGGTCAAGATGGTAAATTTTATGTTGCATGTTTTACTACAGTAAATGTTTAAAAAGCAGATGACTGGTTGCCAAGAGATGGACTGGGAAGAAAGGAAAGAAGGGCACACAAGGAAATGTATAATATATACATTATGTCACTTAGAGGATTTCCCTTTTTGCTCAACAGTAAAGAATGTGCTGCAATGCAGGAGATGTGAGTTCAAGATGCTGGTTCAATCTATGTGTCAGGAAAATCGCATGGCAAAGGAAATGGCAACCCACTCCAGTATTCTTGCCTGAGAAATCCCATAGCCAGAGGAGCCTGGCAAGCTACAGTCAATGGAGAGTCAGACACAACTTAGTGACTCAATCACCACCACCACACAGCAGAATTTACTTGAAAAATATCACTTTAAAATATTTTTTCACATAAAGCTATCAAAGTATTAGAAGAAAACTTGGGGAAATTTTTTTATCTTCTTGAAATGGAGGAGTACTTGCTAGATAAGTCTCTTAGTTAAGAAACTATTAAATAAAGACTGATAATTAAACTAGCTGATTTTATTTTCAATAACATGAACAAAAATGCCATAACCAAAAGCCAAAGACAATTTATAAACTGTGGGAAATGCCTGAAATTCCTATCACAGGAAAAAAATCTATCCTAATATATAAATACCTTCCAGAAATCTAGAAGAAAACAACCCACTGAAAAAGAGTTCAAGAGACAAAGAGGCAGTTTACATAAAAATAAATATCAATGACCATTAGCTGTATAAAGAGGAGTTCAACTCCACTCAGAATAAAAGATATGAAATAGAAATGTTATTTTCCACCCTCAAATTAACAAAAATTGAAGAGTGCCAACACATTGTTAGCAATCCTGAGGGACAAAGGAGTCAAGACATTACTTGCTTTGGGGAATTTAAAAATGGAACGTATTCTGTGCAAGGGAAATTGACAATAGCTTTTAAATAACACTTGAATTTACCCTTTGGCAATGACACTTCTTGAAATGTATTCTAAAGATATGATTGCTCATAAACAAAATACATGTATGAGGTTATATATAGTAGTATTGTTTATAATAGCAAAAGGTTGGAAATATCCCAGTGGTTAGAAAGAGATAAACTACTCACCCTCCTCCAAGATACACCCACAAACACACATCATAACTTACATGTCAGTTCCACCGCAGCACCTTGAATTCCATGCTTTGGACTCATACTTAACACTTAATCACATCTCTGAGCCTTTACACTTCCTGTTTGTTTCCTTCGCCATATAGGTCTAACTTTTCTTTTTAAACCCTGTATAAAACTCCTGTTTACTCTGATTAGATATTGTATCTCTTGAGACACCTTTTATAATTTCACTAACAGAATATCACTCAATTATTCACAAAATGGCTATCAATAAGACCAATATAAGTTAAGATTTCCCTTAGCTTACTCTCAGCCTGGTGTTTCATTCAAAGTGAAATCAGAAGTCAAAAGTAGAGTCAAAGCAATTCACATATTTACTCTCATCTCTTAGAGAATATGAGATTCATTAACAATCTAGCATTATCTTGTTTATTTACTCTTCTGTAGGAACATTTAACATGAGAGGTACTCTCTTAACAAAAGTCTAAATATACTTTACTTACATTGACTACAGGTACAATACTGTATAGCATATTTCATCCATGCACATACGGATACCTTATCTTTGACAAAGGAGGCAAGAATATACAATGGATTAAAGACAATCTCTTTAACAAGTGGTGCTGGAAAAAATGGTCAAACACTTGTAAAAGAATGAAACTAGAGCACTTTCTAACACCATACACAAAAATAAACTCAAAATGGATTAAAGATCTAAATGTAAGACCAGAAACCATAAAACTCCTAGAGGAAAACATAGGCAAAACACTCTCCGACATAAATCACAGCAGGATCCTCTATGACCCACCTCCCAGAATACTGGAAATAAAATCAAAAATAAACAAATGGGACCTAATTAAAATTAAAAAGCTTCTGCACAACAAAGGAAACTATAAGCAAGGTGAAAAGACAGCCTTCAGAATGGGAGAAAATAATAGCAAATGAAGCAACAGACAAACAACTAATCTCAAAAATATACAAGCAACTCCTACAGCTCAATTCCAGAAAAGTAAATGACCCAATCAAAAAATGGGCCAAAGAACTAAATAGATATTTCTCCAAAGAAGACATACAGATGGCTAACAAACACATGAAAAGATGCTCAACATCACTCATTATCAGAGAAATGCAAGTCAAAACCACTATGAGGTACCATTTCACGCCAGTCAGAATGGCTGCGATCCAAAAGTCTACAAGCAATAAATGCTGGAGAGGGTGTGGAGAAAAGGGAATCCTCTTACATTGTTGGTGGGAATGCAAACTAGTACAGCCACTATGGAGAACAGTATGGAGATTCCTCAAAAAACTGGGAATAGAACTGCCTTATGATCCAGCAATCCCACTACTGGTCATACACACTGAGAAAACCAGAATTGAAAGAGACATGTGTACCCCAATGTTCATCGCAGCACTGTTTATAACAGTCAGGACGTGGAAGCAACCTAGATGTCCATCAGCAGATGAATGGATAAGAAAGCAGTGCTATATATACACAATGGAGTATTACTCAGCCATTAAAAAGAATACATTTGTATCAGTTCTAATGAGGTGGGTGGAACTGGAGCCTATTATATTGAGTGAAGTAAGCCAGAAAGAAAAACACCAATACAGTATACTAACACATATATATGGAATTTAGAAAGATGGTAACAATAACCCTGTATGCTGCTAAGTCGCTTCAGTCGTGTCCGACTCTGTGTGACCCCATAGACGGAAGCCCACCAGGCTCCCCCGTCCCTGGGATTCTCCAGGCAAGAACACTGGAGTGGGTTGCCATTTCCTTCTCCAATGCAGGAAAGTGAAGAGTGAAAGTGAAGTCGCTCAGTCGTGTCCAACTCTAGCGACCCCATGGACTGCAGCCTACCAGGCTCCTCCGTCCATGGGATTTTCCAGGCAAAAGTACTGGAGTGGGATGCCATTGCTGAGACAGCAAAAGAGACATTGATGTATAGAACAGTCTTTTGGACTCTGGGAGAGGGAGAGGGTGGGATGATTTGGGAGAATAGCATTGAAATATGTATAATATCATATTTGAAACGATTCGCCAGTCCAGGTTCGACGCATGATACTGGATGCCTGGGGCTGGTGCACTGGGACGACCCAGAGGGATGGTATGGGGAGGAAGGAGTGAGGAGGGTTCAGGATGGGGAACACATGTGTGCTTGTGGCGGATTTATTTTGATGTATGGCAAAATCAATACAATATTGTAAAGTTAAATAAAAAAATACTGTATAGCCTATTTCTAGAGCTTATTAATTTGCTTCACTGAAACTATGCCCACTTATTTGATAACTCTCTATTTTCCCTTTTTTTAGGCTCTACTAATCACATCTCTGCTCTTTGATTCTATGAATTTGATACTTTTTAAATTTTATTTTGCTTAACTTTACAATATTGTATTGCTTTTGCCATACATAAAAATGAATCCACCACAAGTATACATGTGTTCCCCATCCTGAACCCTCCTCTCTCCTCCCTCCCCATACCATCCCTCTGGGTCGTCCCAGTGCACCAGCCCCAGGCATCCATTACCAGGCATCAAACCTGGACTGGTGACTCGTTTCAAATATGATATTATACATATTTCAATGCTATTCTCCCAAATCACCCCACCCTCTCCCTCTCCCGGAGTCCAAAAGACTGTTCTATACATCAATGTCTCTTTTGCTGTCTCGTATACAGGGTTATTGTTACCATCTTTCTAAATTCCATATATATGCGTTAGTATACTGTATTTGTGTTTTTCTTTCTGGCTTACTTCACTCTATATAATAGGCTCCAGTTCCATCCACCTCATTAGAACTGATTCAAATGTATTCTTTTTAATGGCTGAGTAATACACATCATACAAGTAGAATCATGCAGAATTTGTCTTTCCAAGACTGGCTTATTTCACTTAGCATAATATCCTCAAGGTCTACCCATGTTGCCACCCACTGCAGAATTTGCTTCTTTTTTAAAGGCTGAATAGAGTCCCAATGCATGTATATACTACATTTTATTTCTGTTGATGGACACTACTGGGTATTTATACAAAATAATTGAAATCAAGATTTCAAAGAAATATTAGCACTCCTATAGTAATTGAAGCATCAGTCACAACAGCCAAGATATGGGAACAACTCAGCAGTAAATCTCAAAATTTGTTAAGACTATGAAGAAAAGTAAAGTAAGTTCAGAGCAAAGAGAATAATCAGGATTGCAGACTGGGAGACCTTTTCAGAGGAGAAGGCAAAGGCATCCCACTCCAGTACTCTTGCCTGGAAAATCCCATGGACGGAGGAGCATGGTAGGCTCCAGACCATGGGGTCCCGAAGAGTCAGACACAACTGGGCAACTTCACTTTCACACATTGGATAAGGAAATGGCAACCCACTCCAATGTTCTTGCCTGGAGAACCCCAGGGACGGGGCAGTCTGCTGGGCTGCTGTGTATGGGGTCACACTGAATCGGACAAGACTGAAGCGCCTTAGCAGCAGCAGCAGAACTTTTCAGGCAAGGTTGACTACCAAGACTATTTTTATATTGTTCCTTCTTTTGAGAGTAAAACAAACAGAAGATAGTAAAAATCCTTCCCATTCTCTCTCTATTCCTCAAGCCTTCCAAGTATCCTTTCATATGTCAAAATCTCTCTGATTCCCCTTATCTTGTGCCCCTACCATGAAGACCACTCGAGTTTCTACTTCCACCCATGCCCAAGCAACTGTGCTTCTGGTATCATTAGTGGACCTTGGCTCTATGTTTTTGGGTTCCCCTCTGCAGTGAATGGTGGACACCATCTAGGAGTCCCTCATTATCATTTCTATAGACAATAAAAGTGCTCACCTGATTATCTTCACATGACATGGCATCTATATCATGTCAGTCACCATTGATAACAATAGTTTACCACTGATTCAACAGACGCTCCTTGAACACAAACATCCTGTCCTATTTGTCTATATGTCCTACTATTAACACAGCAGTCTGTGTAAAGCAGAAATTTAAATTTCAATGAAAGACCAACTTAATAAAAATGGAAGACAGAGAGCAGAACAAAACCATGAGATTAATTTGAGTGACAGGTACATTTCAGTGTGGGTGGCAGAGAAGAAATATGATGGATTATCAGAAAACTGCTTTCTAAAACATCATGGTTCAAGAGAGGATCCATGGGCACTTTTTAGAAACAGGATAGACTGAAACATTCATCTTTGAATAATTACTTGCATTAGGGACAGGGATCTAAAATGGCTTTTGGAAGGGGTCATTTCACTCAGAAGAGCAGTGCTGGTTCATACCTCCACTTCCTTCTCTATTCTGTCTATTTCTATATATGTCAGGCCATTCTTCCTGTGATCTTAGCTCCTAGACATACTGGGAAACTCAATGACATAGACTTGTGGTTAAAAAAAGAGAAAAAAACATAATGGAAACCTGTAGACGTGACTGGGCAATCGGACAAGGCTTTACAATTAGTTCTAGAGAAAGGACAATAATAATTATATATTCAGTTTTCCCAAACACTGAATCTGTTAAATATTTGGTTATAAATTATAACATTAAAATTGCTTAAAAGCAGTGAGGAAAAAAATCATAGAAGGGTCTAGTGATATTTGTTATATTCAAATGTGTCCTTAAGAAAAACTAAAACTTTATTTAACATTGCTTTTGTTTTATTATTACTCACTAGATTAGCCTACCAAAAATTAGTCCATTTGTTTTACCCTTTTAAATTCTGAGAAATCATTTTTATATATAAACTGCACCAAAAGAAAGGAGCAAATTGCATTCATGGTGGCTCAGACAGTAAAGAATCTGCCTACAGTGCAGGAGACGTGGGTTCAATCCCTGAGTCAGGAAGATTTCCTGGAGAAGAGAATGGCTACCCACTCCAGTATTCTTGCCTGGGAAATCCCATGGACAGAGGAGCCTGGTGGGCTTAAGTCCACGGAATGGGCAAGAGTCGGACACGACTGAGCGACTAACACTTTCACTTTCTTTTTCATGCAACATTTTTTAACTGAGAATGCCCAATATTCTGTATGTTCAAGGTAACTCAAGAAGGTATTAATTCTTGTTGATAATTAGCTAAGATGAATAAAAACAAAGTAGTAATTTGAAGTGAAAAGTGCTAGAACAGTGTGGTCAAAAAACAAATTAACTGGATATGACAATGTATGCCTACTAGTCATGTGAATGTTTCAGGATAAAATGTACTGACCTAATTATTTTGAGGAATACAGTGCCGATCCAATAAAGGTAAAACAGTAAAAGAAAACAGCCTAATTTTCAGCAGCGGTTTCCCTCACATTTGTATTTTAAGATACCTTCACATGTTTTATGTCTTTGATTATCCCAGCAACAGTGGGTAGTAATGATCATAAGCTTCCCTGTTTCACATGAACAGTATTAACACTTACAGAAGTGAAAGTAACTAAGACTAATGGTGGTCATTCAAATTATAAGCCACTTGTGATGATAAAGCTTTTCCAGCACACTCTCTTGTTTTGTTTCACTTGAGTAAATTAACTTTGAGCCAAGAACTTACTAAAAGACTCTCATTACCCACCACATTCCATGTGTCTCATCATTTTTTCATATGAGTATTTTTTCAGAAAAAACTAACAGAGTTGTAGATATTGTTATGTGTCTCCTTTGCCTTTAAGTGTATGTAGAAGACCAAACTTAGGGGGGTATGGTGCACTGTCCTGATTACTTTGTACATTTATATTTGCATTCATTACATTGTACATTTCATTTATTTCAAAGACTTACTGAATATCTAATATATACCTAATACCATCTAAGATGGCTCCACATAAAGACGCAAATAAGAGACAATCTTGCTCCCTTGGGGCTCAAAATATGATGGAGGGTAACAGGTCCAGGAATATCTAAATTCATCAAAGCAAAATGGAGGTGGAAGTCAATAAAAGGAAGAAATTCATTCTTTTAACACCTGGGAGGAGACAGAAATAACTTTGAAGAATGAGAGAAAATTTCAGTAGATGAAGAAGTTCAAGGGCACTTTAGGAGAAGAAATGGCAGAAACAAAGGTATCGAGCAGAATCAAAGCTTAAGATGAATACTGTTTTCTATCTGTGGCATAAATGGCACAGAAGGCTTTATGATCATAATTGCTATTCCTTAGAAGCGGTCTTTCATAAATGTTAATTTTACTCTCAAATTTCACTGTTGAATCATGCAGTCTTTCAAAAATCCACAGCCAGAATCCTGCTCCAAATTGAATGGCATATGAAGAGAATTGCATTCATCTGTCTGAAGTCCAGCTTAACAGAAAGTATTATTTAATGATGGAGCTGAGCATAAATCTTTGTTGGAGGTGGGGAAGCAGTACTAATAGCTCTGTTCTAAAAGTTTTCACTGATGTTGGAAATTAGTATTTAGTTATCCACTGATAGAGAAATGGAAGCTGAATAAGATGTGTAAGTTAAAAGGATATTAATTTAATCTGTATATTTGAGAAAAAGGATTTGGGGCTTTCATTTAAAATCAATTTGTCCTTATTTCAATTTTCATGAATAAAATGCTCAGCCATTTTTATGAATGCAAGTCTTAGAAAAGTTTTTAAATGTGCCCTGGATTTTTTTTGTAATGCACCACTAACAATAGAGAAATAGAAGAGAGAAATCTCGGGAGTAGATCTCTACACTAGTAATAAGCATATGATTTTCAATATTAGGAAAAAAACATGAACGAACAGAAGAAAACAGCCAAAAACAATGTATCTTTGGTGGAGGAATTCATTACAAAGTTTTGCCAGGGATATGAATGAAATTAGACATGTATATAAAGTATATGCAGTGCATTGAAACAAGAATACTGTGATTTGAAAACCAAGAATTTTGATTCTTTTGAACAGGGATTGAGCACATGATGGGCCACTTCACTTCATTCTCCTCTGCAAATATACCAAACAGAGTTTGACAATTTGAATATCACATTGTCAGAAAGGTATAAATGAAATAAAAGAGTTGAAAGATCTGTAAGGGAAACCTACGGAACAAAGTGCAGCAAAAGAGAGACGATGAATAATAAGAATATACTGATTGTTTACATTACGTAACAAATTAGCACAAATATTGCAAAACTCATTTATTATCTTGCTATTTCTGTAGATCTGAAGTCTACACAGCAGAACTGAATTCTCTGCTTAGGGAGTCACAAGAATGAAATGAAAATGGCAGCTGAGATTATGATTACTTTTGGAGGTTGGGAGTTTGCTTTCAAGCTCATTCAGGTTGTTGGCAGAACTCAGCTTCTTGCAGTTGTATGACTAAAGTTTCCACTTTCCTGCTGGCTGTTGGCCAGAAATTACTCTTAGCTCCTAAAGGATGCCCACAGGTCCTAGCCACATGACCAATTCACAACATGGCAGCCAAATTTTTCAAAGCCAGCAAAAGAATCACATTCTAGTCGCCAAGGTCAGTCATATATAATGTAACCTAATCAATGGAGTGATTATTCCATCCTATTCATAGGTCCTAACCATACACAAGAAGAAGGAATTTCACAGGACCTATACACATGGCTCTGAGAGTCTTGGAAGCATTCTGTATGTTTGGCTTCATTAAAAAACAACAACAACAAAAGCCAAAAGTTTTCCCAAACTCAGTGTACCATTATACACTTCTAAAGCAATTTAAGTATTGATGGGTATTGAGTTTTGCTTCAGAATCTTTTTTTCCAAGTTGAATCACTCTAGTGGGTGTTAAGCAACATCACACTGTGACCTTAATTTACAATACCCTAGGCACCCCACTCCAGTACTGTTGCCTGGAAAGTGGCGTGGATGGAGGAGCCTGGTAGGCTGCAGTCCATGGGGTCCCTAAGAGTCAGACACGACTGAACAACTTCACTTTCACTTTCCACTTTAATGCATTGGAGAAGGAAATGGCAACCCACTCCAGTGTTCTTGCCTGGAGAATCCCAGGGACGGAGAAGCCTGGTAGGCTGCAGTCCATGGGGTTGCACAGAGTCAGACACAACTGGAGCGACTTAGTAGTAGTAGTAGTAATGATAGGGAAATGGTGGAAACAGTATCAGACTTTATTTTTGGAGGCTCCAAAATCACTGCAAATGGTGACTGCAGCCATGAAATTAAAAAACGCTTACTCCTTGGAAGAAAAGTTATGACCAACTTAGATAGCATATTGATGGAGAAGGCAATGGCACCCCACTCCAGTACTCCTGCCTGGAAAATCCTATAGACTGAGGAGCCTGGTAGGCTGCAGTCCATGGGGTCACTGAGGGTTGGACATGACTGAGCGACTTCACTTTCACTTTTCACTTTCATGCATTGGAGAAGGAAATGGCAACCCACTCCAGTGTTCTTGCCTGGAGAATCCCAGGCACGGGGAAGCCTGGTGGGCTGGCATCTATGGGGTCACACAGAGTCGGACACGACTGACGTGACTTAGCAGCAGATAGCATATTGAAGAGCAGAGACATTGCTTTGCCAGCAAAGGTTCGTCTAGTCAAGGCTATGGTTTTTCCTGTGGTCATGTATGGATGTGAGAGCTGGACTGTGAAGAAAGCTGAGCATCGAAGAATTGATGCTTTTGAACTGTGGTGTTGGAAAAGACTCCTGAGAGTCCCTTGGACTGCAAGGAGATCCAACCAGTCCATTCTGAAGGAGATCAGCCCTGGGATTTCTTTGGAAGGAATGATGCTGAAGCTGAAACTCCAGTACTTTGAGCACCTCATGCGAAGAGTTGACTCATTGGAGAAGACTCTGATGCTGGGAGGGATTGAGGGCAGGAGGAGAAGGGGACGACAGAGGATGAGATGGTTGGATGGCATCACTGACTCGATGGACGTGGGTTTGGGTGAACTCCGGGAGTTGGTGATGGACAGGGAGGCCTGGCATGCTGCAATTCATGGGCTCACAAAGAGTCGGACATGACTGAGAGACTGAACTGAATGATGAATTATGAGAATTTTAAAGGGATTATTGGCCATTCATATAACTTCTATTGTAGTTTACAAGTATCTGTTCAAGTT
This sequence comes from Tragelaphus eurycerus, assembly GCA_935064755.1. Classification (NCBI taxonomy): domain Eukaryota; kingdom Metazoa; phylum Chordata; class Mammalia; order Artiodactyla; family Bovidae; genus Tragelaphus; species Tragelaphus eurycerus. The sequence goes on from CAKXYN010000043.1 coordinate 14,047,063, forward strand.
ATATGCTTATTTTTCAATTGGATTATTTGTTTTCTATTACCAAATTAAAGAAATTCTTTATGTATTTTGTATAAAAACTTTTGCCAAATATATTATTTATAAATATGCTATTCTAGTTTGTGCCTTGCCTATTTATTTTGTGTTGTATTTCATGAACATACACTTTTAATTTTGATGAAATCCACTTTATGAATTTCTTCTTTTATGGTTATTGAAGTCCTTTACTTTTTAAGAAATCTTTAACTATCCACAGATTGTAAAGTTATTTTCCTATATTTTGTCCCAAAAGCTTGATGGTCTTGGCTTTTATCTTTTTCTTTATTCAGGTTTACCTAGGTAAAGTTGAGACACAAAAATTTCATATATTTACAGTGAACAATATGTTTTAATACACACATAATATATAGTGAAATAATTGCCACAATCAGGCTAACTAACATATTTATCCCCTCGTATAGTTTACATTCCCACCAACATTATCCAAACGTCCCCTTTTTTGTACACACCCTCCAGCATTTATCTTTTTTGTAACAGCCATTCAACTGGTGTGAGGTGTGTGTTGGATTTGATCTGCCTTCCCCTACTGATTACTGATGTTGAGAATCCTTTCATATACTTGATGAACTTGTGTTTATCTTTTTTGGATACATTTATACTTAGTCATTTTCTAATTTTTAGAATCAGGTTATCAGCTTTCTTGCTATTAAAAGCCTCTTTTTTTCGTTGTTATTAACCCATAGTAAAAAAACGTGGTTTACAGATATTTTTTGCCATTTCACAGGTTGTCTCTTCACTCTGTTGACTGTTTTCTTTGTTGTCCAAGCTTTTTGCAATGATATGACTGCATTTGTCTGTTTTTCTATTTTGTTAACTGTGCTTTGGGCTCATATGTAAAAAAATCATTGCCAAGTCAATGTCAAAAAGCTTTTGCATTTTGTTTATTTTTACTAGTTTTACAAACAGGTCTTACATTTAAGTCATGAATTTGAGTTAATGTTTGTATATGGTATGAGACTAGGTTCCAGCTTCATTTTTCTGCATTTGGATATCCAGTTTTCCAAGTATCATTCAACAAAGAGAATATCCTTTCACAAATGTATTCCCAGAAACTTTGTCAAAGATCAGTTGATTGTATATGTTTGTGTTTATTTCTGGGTTCTCTATTCTGTTCTGTTGGTCTATGTCTGTTTTTAATGCCACTAATACACTGTTTTCATTAGGGTAGCTTCATGGCATATTTTAAAAACAGACAGTATAATGACTCCACCTTTGTTCTTCTTAATCAAAATTCCCTTAAGTACTCAGGGTCTTCTGCTGAAACTCCATATGAGTTTTAGAACTTTTTTTCCCTATTTCTGGGAAAAATACCACTAAAATTTTGATATGGATTGCATTGAATCTATAGATTACTTTTAGTGGTATGGATATTTTAATAATATTAATTCTTCTACTCCATGAATAAGGGATATATTTCCATTTATCAGTATTTTTCAATTTATTTCAATACTTTATAGTTTTCATTGCACATATCTTTTAACTCCTTAGTTAAACTTATTCATAAGTTTTCACTTATGAAATACTTTTAATGCTTTATAAATGGGATTTAATGTATAAATATAAGTGGGTTTAGTGCTATATAAATGGGATTATTTTCTTAATTTCTTTTTCAAACAGTCCATTATAAACATATAGAAATGTAACATTTTTTGTATGTTGATTTTATATACTAAAATTTTACTGAATTTGTTTATTAGTTCTAACAGGTTTTTTTTGGTAATCTTCAGTGTTTTCTATACATAGTATAATGACATTTGCATAAAGATAAATTTTACTTCTTCCTTTGAGATTTGTGTATCTTTTATTTCTCTTTTTTGCCTAATTATCCTAACTAAGACTTCCAGTACTATGTTGAATAGAAATGGTGAGAGCAGGCATCCTTGCTTATTCCTGATCTTATAGGAAAGCTTTTAGCTTCTCACCACTGAGTTAGCTGTAGGCTTGTCATGTGGTTTTTACTATGTTGGGGTACATTTTTTCAATAAATAACTTAGTTTTTTTTTTTTAATTATTATGAAGGGATGCTATATTTTGTTAGATGGTTTTTCTGCAGCTATTGTGATAATTATATAATTTTGGTCCAGTGTAATATATTACATTGCTTGACTTGCCAATGGGAGCTGTTCCAGCATCTCAGGAGTAAATTCAACTTGATCACAGGATATGATGCTTTTAATATGCTGCTGAATTTGGATTGCTGGTGTTTTGTTGAAGATGTTTGCTTCTGTGTTCACCACACACCTCAGCCTACATGTTCTTTTCTTGTAGTACTCTTGTCTGGCTTTGGTATCAGGATATGCTGGCCTCATAAAGTTCGGAAATGTTCCCTTCTCTTCAACTATTTTGGAAGGTTATGAAGATTGGTATTAATTCTGCTTTAAATGTTGGACAGAATTCACCAGTTCTGCCATCTGGTCCTGGGCTTTTCTTTATTGGAAAGGACAGATCCATTTCATCTCTGGTGTTATCCAAGTCCACTGTTTCCTTACTGATTGTCTGCCATGATAATCTATCCATTATAGAAAGTGAGGTATTAAAGTACCCTACTATTATTGCATTGGTATCTATTTTTTTTTTTTTTTTCTGTTAAAACAGAAAAATAAAATCTTTATTTCAGAGCTATTTAATTTTTTTTCTTTTATTTTTTTTAATTATTTTTTTAATTTTTCTTAACTTTACAATATTGTATTACTTTTACTATACATAGAGATGGATCCGCCACCAGAATACACGTGTTCCCCATCCTGAACCCTCCTCCCTCCCCCCTTCCCACACCATCCCTCCAGTTCATCCCAGTGCTCCAGTCCCAGGCATCTGTTATAGGGCATCGTACCTGGACTGACTCGTTTCAGATATGATATTATACATATTTCAATGCTATTCTCCCCAATCGTCCCACCCTCTCCCAGTCCCAGAGTCCAAAAGTCTGTTCTATACATCAGTGTCTCTTTTGCTGCCTCATAAGCGGGGTGATTGTTACCATCTTTCTAAATTCCATATATATGCGTTAGTATACTGTATTTGTGTTTTTCTTTCTGGCTTACTTCACTCTGTATAATAGGCTCCAGTTCCATCCACCTCCTTAGAACTGATTCAAATGTATTCTTTTTAATGGCTGAGTAATACTCCATCGTGTATATGTACCACAGCTTGTTTATCCATTCATCTGTGGATGGGCATCTAGGTTGCTTCCATGTCCTGGCTATTGTAAACAGTGCTGCTATGAACATTGGGGTACACGTGCCTCTTTCAATTCTGGTTTTCTCAGTGTGTATGCCCAGCAGTGGGATTACTGGATCATAAGGCAGTTCTATTCCCAGTTTTTTGAGGAATCTCCATACTGTTCTCCATAGTGGCTGTACTAGTTTGCATTCCCACCAACAGTGTAAGAGGGTTCCCTTCTCTCCGCACCCTCTCCAGCATTTATTGCTTGTGGATTTTTGGATCGCAGCCATTCTGACTGGCGTGTAATGGTACCTCTAAATATACTAAGCAAACATTGATAGAGCTAAAGAAAGAAATAGATACCAATATGCATTGGTATCTATTTCTTTCTTTAGCTCTATCAATGTTTGCTTAGTATATTTAGGTACTATGATATTGAGTACCTATATTTATAGTTGTTACGTCCTCTTGATGAAGTGACTCCTTTTGGATGACATAATGACCTTCTTTGTCTAATGTGATAATTTTTGACTTGAAGTTTATTTTGTCTGAGAAAAATACAGCTATCCCTGCCCTCTTTGGTTACTACATGCATGGAGTATCTTCTATTCATTCCTTTCACCTTCAGCCTATGTGTGTCCTTAAAACTCAAGTGAATCTCTTGTAGGCAGGGTACTATTGGATCTTCTTTTTTAAATCCATTCAACCACTTTGGTTAGAGAACTTAATTCATTTAAATTTAAAGTAATTACTGATATGTAGGGATCTACTCTCGCCATTTTGTTACTTTCCTGGCTGTTTTGCTGGTTCCTAGAGGAAAGAGTCAAGGCAATGACACCCCACTCCAGTACTCGTGCCTGGAAAATTTCATGGATGGAGGAGCCACAAAGAGTCGGACACGACTGAGCAACTTCACTTTCACTTTTCACTTTCATGAATTGGAGAAGCAAATGGCGACCCACTCCAGTGTTCTTGCCTGGAGAATCCCAGGGATGGGGGAGCCTGGTGGGCTGCCATCTATGGGTCGCACAAAGTCGGACACGACTGAAGTGATTTAGCAGCAGCAGCAGCAGCAGCAGAGGAACGAGTATGTGGAGTGCTGGCAGCTTGTGTGTGCTTTTGGGAGGATCTGCAGGTTAAGTGTCCTGTCAGGTTCATGAGTGAGCCTCTTGCTTCAGTTTGCAAGATGCTTAATAGAAATGCATCCAGTTTTTGAGTTCCCAAACCTGGATGCTGTGAGTTCCACACATTTTTCATGATTCTAGCTAGCTCAAACTATTTAAGTATGCCCATCCTCTTAGTGTTGTGAGATGAGTTGAGACAGAAATGGATGTCTTGAGCCATGTCCCACACAGCTGGGGAAGCTAGGAGCTCACTAAACCCTCACGTGCCCCTTGGGAAATATCACAGGCTGAGGTCTCCCTTGGCACTGTGCTCTGCAGCCTTCAGGAAGGGAAAGGAAATTGCAGGCAAAAGGAAATTGTTCTGACCTTCTTTAATGAGCCTACTCTCAGATTTTGTGCTTTAGTAGGTTACTGAAATCCCTCCACTAGACTCCCAGGCTCCCATAAAAGCACTCTCATCCATGGGTGGCTGTCAAAAGTAGTTTTTTGGGGTGGAGAGGAATGATGGCCACAAATGCCTGGCCCACCATGTTGCTGACATTTCTGTGGGTTTCTCTCTCCTCCTCCCCTAGCTTTAATGGGGTATAACTGACATGCAACCACTGTATCTTTCTTTTAGGCTTTGTTTATGGTAGAAGGGAGAGATTGAAGTTCATTTTTTTCTCATATAGATATCCAACTGTTCCTGAACCATTTGTTGAAAATAGCTTTTTTCCTTTGTCTAACTGCTTCTGTGTATTTGTGAAAAATCAGTTGAACAACTTATTATGAGTGTGTCTGTAAACTAAAATCTATCCCATTAATCTAAATATCTATCTTTTATACCTGTATGACAGTGTATTGATTACTGTAGATTTATACTATGTCTTAAAGTTAGACAATTTGAGTTCTCTATCTTTGCTATTTTTCATGATGATCTTGGCTAGTTTAGCTTTTGGCTTTTGCTTCTTTTGCATTTCAATACGAATATCAGAATCATAAGAGCCATCACAGACTGCTTTGGGCTGCTTTCCAATGCTTCCAGAGAGTGTTTCTAGAATAAATTTTAACCCAGGGTTTATAATTATTATGTGCAAGAAATTAATCTAATATAAGTTACTCTGCAATTACAAGAAACAGAAATTCCTCCTCTCAATTGTGTGTTGTTTTTTTTTTTTGTATTTTTTGACTAGGACTCTGTCACAGACCTAGCTCTAACTAGCCCCTCTTACAGCAATTTAAAAAATAATAATAATCCAACAAATAAATTATTTATGTTTCCTTTCAAAAGTATTGCCTCCCTTGAGAACTTCTATTTAATACAGTAACACAAGCAGGACCCAACCCAGCTTTACTGTTCTTTTTAGAACTGCACAAGGTAGTACTGAGATCTAACCACTTTTTTCAGCCCCCAAATACCCTTTCCATTATGCCTTACAACCAATCTTGCCCAAGTTATAAAAGCAATCATCAAAAGCCATGCAGTTTGATATAACTACTTAAACTATTATCTCCTCATGCTTAGCAAATTTTTGTCACCAGTAACAAAATACCTATATACATATATGGTATAATATATATGGTAATTTCTATTACTATACTATTTATTGAACTGCACGATACACTCAGAAAATCAGTCTACCATTTTCTCAATTCTTACCATTCCCTGTTTTCTTGTTTCTTTATTTTTCTTGCTCTGTCAACATGACACATACTATTTTCAAGTGTAATCCGACAGTTCTCCTCCCATATCTGCCTCTTAATATGGGTAACTCTTCTACAAATTACTTTGCATGGAGCTCTTTTTGTTCCACTCTGTATTTAGCCTGAAACCCACATACAGATTCTGTTAACATTTATTCTCAACCTAAGTCCTATCTCCTCCAGGCTTGTCTTACTCTTGGGAGGATAATCTTCACAGGAGCTGCCATTTCTATTTTTCCTCTCAACTTCTACACTGGAAAAAAATAGTATGTATAACATGTATGGCTATACCAGTGGTTATCAAACTAGTTGAAATTTAGATTCCCAGGTTCGTCTCTGAAATTCAGTAACTCTGAGAAGTCAGTAAGTCTAGATAAAGTCCGGTGACTGTTTTACAGGAGGAAGTGTATCATGTTTTACTCCTGAGTCACCAACTCAAACTGTATACATCTAATACAAATTAGACCGTTTGTCATTATTTATTAAGTTAAATGATATTAAATAATCATGGTCCATGATTTAGAAAATATACTTCTCTTTGTTCCAACCATTAGTAAGCGCTGTTAGTTCTACTTCTAAAGTGTGTTAACCTTTATTTTGGATTTCAACAATGTTAGATAAAGCCATGATTATCTTCTACCTAGACTATGTCAATAATTGCCTAAGTATTCTCCTTATTCATGCCTTCCAATAGCTAGAGGAATTTTTTCCAGTGAGTAAATCAGATGATGTTACCCACATGCTTAAAGCATCAGCCTTGTCTGTTTTCTGCATCACTGAAGTCCCAGAGCCTAGAACAACTGAACAATTCCTCTCAGAGTAGACACACAGAAAACAAGTTTGCTCAGTAAGTAGAATGGAGAAAATAAGGGGAGGAAGGGAGGGAGGGAGGGGAGGGCTAGGGAAGAGACAGAGAGAGAGAGAGAGAAACAGACATGAGAGAGAGAATGATCAAGAGTTTATCAAAATCAAAATGTGTTCTTAAACCACAGCAGAGTAACCAAGGAAAAAACATCATCCATTTGTGTCTTGTAATTCGTGGCCACTCAACCAATTTATGAGAATAGGCCTATTTGCAAATATAACCAGCTAAGCATTGTATCTTCACTGTGGTGCCATGTTTTCTAATAATGAAAAAGAAAAATAAATATCACCATTTGTAAACACTTCCTGTAGCAAATAAAATAGGGAGAAAGTGCAGTCGTGAGAAAAAAGGATAAGATTTCAGATATGGATAGAACTGAGTTTGAATAAAACATTACTGAGGTTGTACTAACAAGTTTAAAGGCTCTTGTGTCTACACTGGAGAAGGAAATGGCAACCCACTCCAGTATTCTTGCCTAGAAAATCCCATGGATGGAGGAGCCTGGTGGGCTAAAGTCCATGAGGTCACAAAGAGTCGGACACGACTGAGCAACTTCATGGTGTCTACATTACACTGAGCGTAATTTTTTTTATTTCACAAGGTGGTTATGGGAATCAGATGGGACAAGGCAATTTGAGAACACACATGAGAACCTGGCACCTGGTAGGACTAATAAAGTAGAGCTGCTTCGCTCCCTCACTTAGTCCCACGGTACATTAATACCTTCCTGATATGCAGATGGCATCACCCTAAAGGCAAAAACCGAAGAGAAGCTAAAGAAACTCCTGATAAAGGTGAAAGAGGAGAGTGAAAAAGCTGGCTTAAAACTCAATATTAAAAATACTAAGATCATGGCATCTGGTCCCATCACTTCATGGCAAATAGATGGGAAAAATGCAAATAGTGGCAGACTGCATTTTCTTGGGCTCCAAAATCACAGAAGACAGGGACTGCAAACATGAAATTAAAAGATGATTGCTCCTTGGAAGAAAAGCTGTGACAAACCTAGACAGCATATTAAAAAGCATAGACATTACTTTGCTGACAAAAGTCTGTATAGTCAAAGCTATGATTTATCCAATAGTCATGTATGGATGTGAGAGTTAGACCATAATGAAGGCTGAGTATCAAAGAATTGATGCTTTCAAACTGTGGTGCTGGAGAAGACTCTTGAGAGTCCCTTGGATGACAAGGAGATCAAATCAGTCAGTGCTAAAGGAAATCAACCCTGAACATACATTGGAAGGACTGATGCTGAAGCTGAAGCTCCAATACTATGGCCAACAGATGCGAAGAGCCAACTCATTGGAAAAGACCCTGATGCTGGGAAAGACTGAAGGCAAAGGGAGAAGGAGGTGACCGAGGATAAGATGGTTGGATGGCATCCATCACTGACTCAATGGATATGAGTTTGAGCAAGCTCTTGGAGATAGTGAAGAACAGGGAAACCTATCTTGCTGCTGTCTATGGGGTCACAAAGAGTCAGACATGAGAGCGACTGAACCACAACAAATACTCTGCTGAGTGAGAGAGTCCCTCCTCTACTGACACATATAATAAATTGATGCTCAATTTATTAGCGCATCACTTCAACAATTAGAATGATATAATCAAAGATGCACGTCCTATCTAGGAAGCAGTGTGACTTAGTGGAAGTAATCAAATTTTAAAGAGTACATTTGCACACTCAGGTTTCTCTATGGGTCTAATTCTTAAAATCTGACTACACCTAGACACCATGTGGCTCTAGGTTATCAAAAGGAAAATTTATCAATCCAACCACCTGTAACTGAAACAAGTAGGAATTTATTAAGAGTTTTACTATTAATTAAAGACAATGTAAAAAGTAACACCATGCAGACATCATGGTAATATAGGTTCCAACTTTTCATGGCTTTAGCACTCTAGCAATACCTTACATAATACAGACTCCTTCTTGTTAATTCTATACAAATAAAAGTGATACAGCAAGAAAGAGAGTTCATTACTACGGAAGATCCTTTTCTAATTTTCTCCCACCATGTTTTAGTGCTGCTTGCACTATACAAATAAAATCTAAGAGTGTGTGCTCTTTTGTGTGTGATATGACATCCTCAGCACAATGCCTATGAGATTCTGTTGTGTTTCTTTCTAAACGCTAAGTGCTATTCCATGTTGTGAATATACTGGGAGGTATTTTTCAATTTTCCTATTAAGGAACATGTTTCCACTTTGGGTTTTCAAAATCATTTTTCCCACTGAATTGCTTTTAATTGTTCATTTGACATCAACCAGTGGACAAGACTTGGCAACTGAACAACAAACCAAATACATGTTAGTCTGTTTCCATGAAATGCTACATTAAATGGATTTTAAAAAATTTTTGCTTCCCAAGTTATTACAAGTCCATAGAAACACATTCTTTATAATAAACCCATATCTTGAGAACTTGATAAGTTTACTTTTCAGGACTTGTAGTTGTTCGTATTCCTTCAGAATTTTCTATATAAAAATTATATCATTTCTGAATACAGATAGTTTTCCTTTTTCCTTGTTCATATTTTGGCCTCTTATACCTCACTTTATTGTAATGGTTAAGCTTCCAGTACAGTGTTGAATGGGAACAGTAGATGCCTTCTTGCCTTGAAAGTATCTCTGGGAGAATGTTCAACATTTCACTGTTAAGTATAAAGAACAGTTTTGGGGGTTTTTTATTTGTTTGTTTTCTGTCTAGATGTTCCTTACCAGGTTGATTACTTCGATTTTTCATCATACAGGCACCGAATTTTGTTAAACACCCTTTCTGCATCTAATGACATGATGATATTTTTCCTTTGTTGTTAATAAAGTACATTATGCTGATTAATTTTCAAATGTGAAATCAGACCTGCATTCCTAGGGTAAGTTTTCACGGCCAATAGAGGTTATGGAATCTAAGTTGTTAACATTATACTGTGGGTCTTTGCATCCACATGTATGAGAAGTATTTTTCTATAAAAATACCATTTCTATAAAAATATATGCCTGTGGCAGATTCATTTTGATGTATGGTAAAACCAATACAATATTGTAAAGTTAAACAAAATAAAAAATTAAAATAAAATTAAATACCTTTTCTTCTACTGTATTTTTCAGGTTTTGGTATCACAGTTATGTTGGCCTTAAAAAGAAAGTTGCTTTCCTTCCTAGTATATTTATGAAATAATATTAGTATCATTGTTGTTTTTTCCTCCTCACATATGAAATAGAATTGCCCAGTGAAGACAGTTTACACCTAGAACTTTCTTTATGTCATGGACTTTGATAAATAATTTGATTCATATTTTCTATTTTATCTTGTATAAGTTCTGAAGAGCTGTGTTTTTCAGGAAATGCAAACATTTTATTGCACTTATCTAAGTTTTTATCTTTTAGTTGGTAGGATCTCTAATGTAACTCTCTCTTTCATTCCAGATATTGGCAACCCTGATGTTTTCCCATTCATTCCCAATCCTTGGTGAGAGAGTTTTATTGATATTTTTATTTTTTTCCAATGAATTAAATTTTGGGTTTATTAATTTTCTTTATGTTTTTGTGCTTTTATTTCATTGATTTCTGCTCTTATTTTTCTTGCATTTACTTCTCTTTACTTACCTGGTCCTAATGTTTTCCATTAACTTAGATGGGAAATTATATCATTGCTTATTTAAGCACTTATTAATTTTTCAATCTTTTTTCCTTTATTCTTTAGAATGAATATTTTCTATTGATCTATTACCAAATTCACTAACCCTTCTTTATGACTTATTCAATGTGACAGAATAACTATAACCAGGTGACATCAGCCAGTCTTTATGGACTCATGGTGTCATGATTAGAGTAAGCATAGTATAATGGATAAGAATACACAGAAGAACTGTACAAAAAGATCTTCAAAACCCAGATAATCACGATGGTGTGATCACTGATCACATCCTCGAATGTGAAGTCAAGTGGGCCTTAGAAAGCATCACGATGAACAAAGCTAGTGGAGATGATGGAATTCCAGTTAAGCTATTCCAAATCGTGAAAGATGATGCTGTGAAAGTGCTGCACTCAACATGCCAGCAAATTTGGAAAACTCAGCAGTGGCCACAGGACTGGAAAAGGTCAGTTCTCATTCCAATCCCAAAGAAAGGCAATGCCAAGGAGTGCTCAAACTACCACACAATTGCACTCATCTCACATGCTAGTAAAGTAATGCTCAAAATTCTCCAAGCCAGGCTTCAGCAATATGTGAACCGTGAACTTCCTGATGTTCAAGCTGGTTTTAGAAAAGGCAGAGGAACCAGAGATCAAATTTCCAACATCTGCTAGATCATGGAAAAAGCAAGAGCGTTCCAGAAAAACATCTATTTCTGCTTTATTGACTATGCCAAAGCCTTTGTGTGGGTCACAATAAACTATGGATAATTCTGAAAGAGATGGGAATACCAAACCACCTGATCTGCCTCTTGAGAAATTTGTATGCAGGTCAGGAAGCAACAGTTAGAACTGGACATGGAACAACAGACTGGTTCCAAATAGGAAAAGGAGTACGTCAAGGCTGTATATTGTCACCCTGTTTATTTAACTTATGTGCAGAGTACATCATGAGAAACACTGGACTGGAAGAAACACAAGCTGGAATCAAGATTGCTGGGAGAAATATCAATAACCTCAGATATGCAGATGACACCACCCTTATGGCAGAAAGTGAAGAGGAACTCAAAAGCCTCTTGATGAGAGTGAAAGTGGAGAGTGAAAAGTTGGCTTAAAGCTCAACATTCAGAAAATGAAGATCATGGCATCTGGTCCCATCACTTCATGGGAAACATGGGGAAACAGAGGAAACAGCGTCAGACTTTATTTTGGGGGGCTCCAAAATCACTGCAGATGGTGACTGCAGCCATGAAATTAAAAGACGCTTACTCCTTGGAAGCAAAGTTATGACCAACCTAGATAGCATATTCAAAAGCAGAGACATTACTTTGCCAACAAAGGTATGTTTAGTCAAGGCTATGGTTTTTCCTGTGGTCATGTATGGATGTCAGAGTTGGACTGTGAAGAACACTGAGCACCAAAGAATTGATGCTTTTGAACTGTGATGTTGGAGAAGGCTCTTGAGAGTCCCTTGGACTGCAAGGAGATCCAACCAGTCCATTCTGAAGGAGATCAGCCCTGGGATTTCTTTGGAAGGAATGATGCTAAAGCTGAAACTCCAGTACTTTGGCTACCTCATGCGAAGAGTTGACTCATTGGAGAAGACTCTGATGCTGGGAGGGATTGGGGGCAGGAGGAGAAGGGGACGACAGAGGATGAGATGGCTGGATGGCATCACTGACTTGATGGACGTGAGTCTGAGTGACCTCCGGGAGTTGGTGATGGACAGGGAGGCCTGGCGTGCTGCGATTCATGGGGTCGCAAAGAGTCGGACACGACTGAGTGACTGATGTGATCTGATCTGATATGATGGATTCAAGAATGACTCTCACTTGCCCAGGCTGATCTTGCAACTAACCTTGTCAAATATCCAAACTGCCATCAACCAACTAATGCTGAATTCCCCGGATAGCTACATACCTCAAGGAGATCAACCACTTAGTCACAAATTCATTATACTGGCTTCTATCTAAACTGGACTATGCAGAAATTCACTATAATTAGAATCAAAACATATAAGGAGTATAATTTTGCTTTTCTTGCCAAAAGTGTCTCAGCCAGCACTTCTAGTCAAGGGTACACATGTAATATGCAAGTGATCAAACAACAACAGGACTTTGCATAACATCACATCATAAGGGGTTCACTTTACATCAAAAGAGACATGGTAGAGGGTCCCATTTAGATCCAATGGATCCACTGTTCCATCATCTGCCATATACCCTGAAGCTATCTGTCTGACCAAGGAAGATAACAGCTTTTTGAAAGTGTCAGTCGCTCAGTTGTATCCAACTCTTTGCGACCGCATGGACTGTAGCCCACCAGGCTCCTCATTCATGGGATTCTCCAGGTAAGAATATTGGAGTGGGTAGCCATTCCGTTCTGCAGGGGATCTTCCTGGAATAGCTGAGGTCATAGCTTGATATAATGGGACTCTATCCTTTGGGTGTAGAATATACCCTAAACAAATACTTATTATACAATGTTATATCTCTAGTAAGTAGAATATAGGTCTAGGAGCCAAAGATGGAATCAGAAGAGGTCATTCCCAATAATATATTGGTAAATATATACTGACCACTCCTGCATTTCTAATTTCTATGGATCTATAGGTCCTGGTTCCAAGAGGAAGATTCACCTTATTATCATTTTTCTTAGGCTCCAAAATCAATGTGTATGGTGACTGTAGCCATGAAATTAAAAGATGCTTGCTCCTTGGAAGAATAGCTATGGCAAACCTAGAAAGTATATTAAAAAGCTAAGACATCACTTTGCCTACAAAGGTCCATATAGTCAAAGCTACTGTTTTTCCAGTAGTCATGTATGGTTGTTAGAGTTGGACCATAAAGAAGGTTGAGCCCTGAAGAACTGATGCTTCAATATGTGATGTGGAGAGTCCCTCAGACAGCAAGGAGAGCAAACCAGTAAATCCTAAAGGAAATCAAGCCTGAATATTCATTGGAAGGACTGATACTGAAGCTGAAGCCACAATACTTTGATCATCTGATGTGAAAAGCTGACTCACGGGAAAAGACCCTGATGCTGGGAAAGACTGAGGGCACATCTCTGTGCCAAGAGACCAGAATTCCAGAAAGGGAAGTTACTATCTTGGAAGGTATAATTATCACTTATACTCAGAAGGAAGTAAGTCCGCTGTTAAACAATGTGGGAGAAAATAAAACACTGGACACCCAAGTGATAAAGCGGACTTCCTCTTGATAGCCTTCTGCCCAATTTTGATAGCATATCAACAGTGAAGAAGCCATAACCTGAATAAGACACTATAATCAGGAGCTCAAAATCCCTCCGAGATGGATGTCTTGGAAATACCACCACAAGGGAAGCTAATTGAGGGGTAGAGTAATCTAAAAGTATAGTAACAGGGGAAAATGATGACTATCAGTTGTAGCCAGAGTATCTGCAGCAGCAGAGGCTATATTTCATCTCACCAACCTTCCTCTAGTAAGGAGTTTGGGTTCTCCAGAAAGTGATCAAACAGAATCTAGGCAAAGCTGTTTCTAGATGGTGTAAGCTGATTATAGGAAGCAAGTGGATCCAAATGTACAAGGGAGAGACTACTCAAAACCAAGGCATTCACCACCTGGCTGCCAAATATGTGGTCTGCTTATAGCTCACAGTTGAGTCCCTCCCTAGAAACTGCTCTTGTCCCGAAGAAGTGGCCTTACCCAGAGTTACACACTCAAAGGCAGTCTGCATCCAATGACCTACTGAAGCAGTTGAACCAAGACCCAGATCCCTTGCTCCTATGTGAGACACCTTTGAAATGTGAGGCCCTTGTGAAAAGCCATATTTGTGTGACAGCATTCCACAGGATCAGCTGAGGTGTCTGCTGCAACTACACTGTAGATCAACATGCTGTTCTGATAATCCCACTTTTCTTACAGGTGGTATACATAAGACCACTCCCCAATAAGCCACCTGCACTCAAAGTTCCATCTTAGATTCTGTTTCCAGGACAGTTCTATGTTTCTAGAGAAGTGCTTAATGCTTGTTTTTCAGATTAACAAAGATGGGCACAATAAAGGAAAGAAATGGTATGGACTAATAGAAGCAGAAGGTATTAGGAAGAGGTGGCAAGAAGACACAGAAGAACTATACAAAAAAGATCTTCATGACTCAGAAAACAATAATGGTGTGATCACTCACCCAGAGCCAGACACCCTGGAATGTGAAGTCAAGCGGGTCTTAGGAACCATCACCATGAACAAAGCTAGTGGAGGTGATGGAATTCCAGTTGAGCCATTTCAAATCCTAAAAGATGATGCTGTGAAAGTGCTGCACTCAATATGCCAGCAAATCTGGAAAACTCAGCAGTGACCAGAGGACTCGAAAAGGGTCAGTTTTCATTCAATCCCAAAGAAGGGTAATGCCAAACACTGTTCAAATTACTGCACAATTGCACTCATCTCACACAAAGTAATGTTCAAAATTCTCTGAGCCAGGCTTCAGCAGTATGTGAACTTTGAACTTCCAGATGTTCAAGATGGATTTAGAAAAGGCAGAGGAACCAGAGATCAAATTGCCAACATCTGCTGGATCATCGAAAAAGCAAGAGTCCAGAAAAAAATCTATTTGCTTTATTGACTACACCAAAGCCTTTGACTGTGTGGATCACAGCAAACTCTGAAAATTCTTTAAGAGATGGGAATACTAGACCACCTGTCCCGCCTCCTTAGAAATATGTATGCAGGTCAAGAAGTGATAGTTAGAACTGGACATGGAACAACAGACTGGTTCCAAATGGGGAAAGGAGTATGTCAAGGCTGTATATTGTCACCCTGCTCATTTAACTTATATGCAGAGTACATCATGCAAAATGCTGAGCTAGATGAAGCACAAGCTGGAGTCAAGATTCCTGAGAGAACTATCAATAACCTCAGATATGCAGATGACACCGCTCTTACGGCAGAAAGTGAAGAGGAACTAAAGAGCCTCCTCGTGAAAATGAAAGAGGAGAATGAAAAAGTTGGCTTAAAACTCAGCATTCAAAAAACGAAGACCATGCATCCAGTCCCATCACTTCATGGAAAATAGATGGGGAAACAATGGAAGCACTGAGAGACTTAATTTTGAGGGGCTCCACAATCACTGCAGACAGTAACTGTGGCCAAGAAATTAAAAGACACTTGCTCCTTGAAAGAAAAGCTATAACCAAACTAGATAGCATATTAAAAAGCAGAAACTTTACTTTGCTGACAAAGGTCCATCTAGTCAAAGCTATGGTTTTTCCAGTAGTCATGCATGGATGTGAGATTTGGATTATAAATAAAGCTGAGTGCCTAAAGATTGAATCTTTTGAACTATGGTGTTTCAGAAGACTCTTGAGAGTACCATAGACTGCAAGGAGATCAAACCAGTCAATCCTAAAGGAAATCAAGCCTGGATATTAATTGGAAGGACTGATGCTGAAGGACTAAAGCTCCAATACTTTGGCCATGTGATGCAAAGAACCGACTCATTGGAAAAAACCCTGATGCTGGAAAAGATTGAAGACAGCAAGAGAAGGGGACTACAGAGGATAAGATGGTTGGATGGCATCACCAACTCAATGGACATGAGTTTGAGCAAGCTCCGGGAGTTGGTGATAGACAGGGAAGCCTGGCATGATGGACTCCACGGGGTCACAAAGAGTCAGACATGACTGATTGACTGAACTGAACTGAATCAATTCATGTTAATGGCTGTCACTGCAAATTATTAAAGGAAGAGAAGAATGTCTAATGTTTTCTTAGTCCAATCCCAGTTCCCTAACTCCACTGTAGCTACTTTCCCCAAAAACCCTTCCCAGTAAATGACCTGAGTATACATTTCTGTCCCAGAGATTTTTTCCTGGGGAACCTTATCTAAGGCAAGCCCAAAATATACATTATTCCCATTTTACTCATTAGTGAATTGAGACTCAGGTAGGTGAAGGAATAGGAATTTGCTCAATAAATACACAGAAGTAATTGACAGGGCCACTAACTCTAACCCAGGTCTGTTTGATTCCAAAGCCCTATTCCTTGGACTATATCATACCCGCTACCCTCTCTTCCCCACATGGATATTACTTTTTTAATAAAAGAATCTGCAGTCTTTTCTGTTTGCTTTAAAGTAAAACATCTCAAGCTGACAGGTCTATCAGAACTTGTCACTTACAGTTTAATGCCATGCAGCCTGGTTGGTGCTTGTCAGACTGTCAGTAAAGCCCGAACGGATACTATGCCATTATGCATTTAATGGACTGCCCTCATGGAGCCAAACACCACGTTAAATACTTAATGCCAGTCAAATTTATTTACAGGATCAACTCTCTCCCCTTCAGATATTGCAGTTTATCCTTTAAGCTAAAGCCTCTAGGGCACTTTGGGAGTTGCTTGGCACTTTGTCCGCCTGGC
This sequence comes from Tragelaphus eurycerus, assembly GCA_935064755.1. NCBI lineage: Eukaryota > Metazoa > Chordata > Mammalia > Artiodactyla > Bovidae > Tragelaphus > Tragelaphus eurycerus. The sequence continues at coordinate 14,063,994 of CAKXYN010000043.1, forward strand.
AGAATCCATCGCCAATGATGACATTTTCCAGTCTAGGGTGAAAACTATTTAGGAAGAAAAATAGATCCCAAGGAACTTCAGGTTGAAAGAAAAGATGAGATACCAAAAAAGATATTGTTATAATGTAGAGCTTGTAGAAATAGATAAAAGAGCTCTTTTGTCCCACATCAAAATGCTATTTCTGCTGCCCAAAGCCATATAAAGACTGATTCCAAATCTATCAGCTTTGCTCCTTTTTCACCTTTTAAAATACTGATAGGAGGAGGAGAAGTAGAGAAACTTAGAGGATAGCATCTGTCTTACAGCCTAGTAGGACTTCTGGGATTACTCCAATAACTCTTCAGTAGCCTGATATTTTTTGTAAAAGTTCAGCTGAAACTTCCTCTATCCTCTGTTGGGGATTCATGGACATTGTTTTTTCCCCTAACACACCTACATGACTTATTTCTGTGCTGTTGTGTTGTTAGGAGTGTGTGGAAAGGAGACAAAGACAAGCTGGAGCACGGCCAAAGGAGAATAGAAGAGGGGGAATGAGAGTTTTTGGGTTCATTCATGTGAGAAACGGAGAAGGCAATGGCACCCCACTCCAGTACTCTTGTCTGGAAAATCCCATGGATGGAGGAGCCTGGTAGGCTGCAGTCCATGGGGTTGCGAAGAGTCGAACACAACTGAGCAACTTCACTTTCACTTTTCACTTTCATGCATTGGAGAAGGAAATGGCAACCCACTCCAGTGTTCTTGCCTGGAGAATCCCAGGGACGGGGAAGCCTGGTGGGCTGCCGTCTATGGGGTCGCACAGAGTCGGACACGATTGAAGCGACTTAGCAGCATGTGAGAAGTGGCTCAAGGACCCAGAGACATATAAGGCGAGAAGATTAAGAGAGGTCAGCAAGGCACTACTGTGGGAAAGGGCAACTATCCTAGTCCTAACCCTGCGCTCATCCTGCTCATTCAAACTCTTCTCACAGATCACTCCCTGTCCAGAAAAGCTAGCTTTTCTTTATCCCTACTCCTCACTCTTGATAAAAACAACTCATTCAGGCTTCCCTGTAGTCCAGTGATTAAGAATCTGCCTGCCAGTTCAGGGGACAGGGGTTCGATACCTGATCCGGGGAGATTCCCACGTGCCCATACACCACAACTGCTGAGTCCACACTCTAGAGCCCACGTGCTGCAACGACTGAGCCATGTGCCTGGAGCCCATGTGCCACAAAAGAACACTTTGCAATGAGAACCCTGTGCACCACAACTGGAGCGTAGCCCCTGCTCACCACAGCTAGAGAAAGCCCGTCACGGCAATGAAGACTCAGTGTGCCATCAAATTAAAAAATAAATCTAAAAAACAACTCCCTCCTTACTTCCCAACTCAAATATCATTTCTTCAGGAAGTGTTTTGTCCACCAGCACTACTTAGATGATTACTACAACCACCAGAATTGGTTATTTTTTTTTCTATGATCTCACAAAACTCCTCTAATTTAACTTTATAGCACTTACTACAATTTGAAACTTAATACCTATTATGTGATTTTGCAATCACTGTTGATTCACCTGATATATCCCACATTCTGCTGCTGCTAAGTCACTTCAGTCGTGTCCGACTCTGTGTGACCGCATAGACAGCAGCCCACCAGGCTCCCTCGTCCCTGGGATTCTCCAGGCAAGAACACTGGAATGGGTTGCCATTTCCTTCTCCAGTGCATGAAAGTGAATGAAGTCGCTCAGTCGTGTCCAACCCTTAGCAACCCCATGGACTGCAGCCTACCATGCTCCTCCGTCCATGGGACTTTCCAGGCCAGGCAAGAGTCCTGGAGTGGGGTGCCATTGCCTTCTCCAATCCCACATCCTATGTCAGCATAAAAAAGTATTGTGTTGTTTTCTATTGCATCCTTGGATTTAGGACAGGGATGTGGACAGAATGGGAACTTGACAAATTGTGCAAGGAAAAAAAACACATCATGCATACACGAATGAATGACTTAGTATAAAGAAACAGATCTCAGAAACAGAAATGAAGGACAGCCACATGATATTTCAACAAAGATAAAATTTTAGTGTAATCAGAGTTATTCAGCAGTGAATCTGCCTACAAATGTGAGCTTAGCTCCCTGCCAGGGAAAGTACTCGAAAGCAGAGACCAAAACTTGTTTTTAAAGTGCATGTATATATAAATTAAACTTGGACCCCATTAACTGCTACTTAACATTCTAGAGTTTTAAGATTCTATTAATGTTTTCATCTTTCCTTTTGCTTCTCTATAAGTTCATTCATTTGTATTAAATTTTGATTGACAAGTTCAATGACTACCTTACAAATCCCTCAGCTCTCATAGTTGTGGCAAAACAAACTTGCAGATCCTATAAGGAAACAGCAGAAAAAGTGGTTTGCTCTTTGGAAGTCTAATCTTTGGGGATTCATTTATGAAAGAGTAATTCCCTATGTCCTGTCCATCAATCCTGTTTCTTCTGGGTACAGCAGATGGCTTTGTATATTGAATATTTAAAACATACTTTTTGATGATTTTTTTCCACTCCCTTGAGAATGGTTCACATAGTTATTAAAGTGAAAAACACAAATAGCAAACTCAACAAGCAATCAAGAGTGATTTCTGGGGGGAACTCTATTTCCAAGCCAGGTTTGCCTAATGCACACATAATGAATAAAAAAGAAGTAACCTCAACAACAACCAAAAAAAAAAAAAATACACTAGGTGGAAAGGAATTTTTCAATATGCTAATAAAAAATATAACTAAAAATAAAAACTTTATAGTCAGGGAGGGAGATTTTGATCTACTGTGAAAAAATACTTTGTAAATATTAAACAATGAGTTTCTTGATGCTAAGAGTGTTTCCATGGAGGCTGATGGACATTTGGCAGAGATGTTTCAGCTAGGATTCATATACTGGATTCACTTTGAGTTATAATACTGTTTAAATATCTTTCCAATTCTGAGATTCTAGGATTTGTAACTTAGTTTGAAAAAGAGATAGATAAACAATTTGGAACTAAGACTGGACCTATATCAAACAACCCATCATCTCAATTATTTTATCCAGTAAAGGATATGGTCATTCAGAGGAAATGATCTGCCTGCTGGTCTAGTTTAGAAATACCATTTTCTATTTAATAGATGAGGAAGCTGCTTCACAGACAAAACAAAACAAAAAAATCTTCCAAGGGGATATAGGTAATAAAATTCTAAAATTTTAACTCATGTTTATGACTACAATTACCTCTAACTGAGTTTAGAAAGAAAATCAGAACTGGTAACAGAGGCAAATGAGTAGCAGTGTCTTATTTATAGGGTATCAGACATGTCCAAAGCCTTTGACTGTGTAGACCACAACAAACTCTGGAAAATTCTGAAAGAGATGGGAATACCAGACCAGCTGACCTGCCTCCTGAGAAATCTGTATGCAGGTCAAGATGCAACAGTTAGAACTGGACATGGAACAACAGACTGGTTCCAAATATGGAAAGGAGTACCTCAAGGCTGTATATTGTCACCCTGCTTATTTAACTTATATGCAGAGTACATCATGAGAAACGCTGAGCTGGAAGAAGCACAAGCTGGAATCAAGATTGTCGGGAGAAATATCAATAACCTCAGATATGCAGATGACACCACCGTTATGGCAGAAAGTGAAGAGGAACTAAAGAGCCTCTTGATGAAAGTGAAAGTGGAGAGTGAAAAAGTTGGCTTAAAGCTCAACATTCAGAAAACGAAGATCATGGCATCTGGTCCAATCACTTCATGGGAAATAGATGGGGAAACAGTGGAAACACTGGCAGACTTTATTTTTCTGGGCTCCAAAATCACTGCAGTTGGTGACTGCGGCCATGAAATTAAAAGAAGCTTGCTCCTTGGAAGAAAAGCTATGACCAACCTAGACAGCATATTAAAAAGCAGAGACATTACTTTGCCAACAAAGGTCCATCTAGTCAAAGCTATGGTCTTTCCCAGTAGTCATGTATGGATGTCAGAGTTGGACTATAAAGAAAACTGAGCGCTGAAGAATTGATGCTTTTGAACTGTGGTGTTGGAGAAGACTCTTGAGAGTCCCTTGGACTGCAGGGAGATCCTGTCAGTCAATCCTAATGTAAATCAGTCCTGAATATTCATTGGAAGGACTGATCCTGAAATGAAGCTCCAATACTTTGGCCACCTGATGCAAAGAACCAACTCTTGAAAACACCCTGATGCTGGGAATGATTGAAAGCAGGAGGAGAAGGGGACAACAGAGGATGAGATGGTTGGATGGCATCATCGACTCAATGGACATGAGTTTGAGTAAACTCCAGAAGTTGGTAATGGACAGGGAGGCCTGGTGTGCTGCAGTCCATGGGGTCGCAAAGAGTTGGACATGACTGAGTGACTGAACTGAACTGAGACATGTATAACATAGTCTAGGGAGGGGAAAGAAGTGATTTGAGAGCAGGATCCAAGGTCATGAAAGAGAGAGATCTCTTGAGGAAGGCAGACATCCCTGACTCTGAGGCTTGGTAGGGATTGATCCTCTATGACTGTTCTTCCTTTCTGGGAATAAGGGAAGGAGGTTCCATAGACCTGGCCAGGTGGTAATTGGATCAGGGTATTGCCATCTGCAATGAAGCAGAGTCAAGAGATAATAATTAACCCTAAGGGTAAGTCATTGAGTCATCACCCCAGATAGGGTGGGTAAACCCTAACAGTCGGGACCCAAGCCACATGAGAGGAGGTTCGAAGTAGATGGTGGGGAGAAAACGAGGGTCGATTCTGAAGCACGTGCAGGCTGCAGCAGTGGGACTCAGCTCTAGTTTCCATAGCCACAGACATGCCTATGTGGGGAAGGAATGCAGGAGACACACTGGGGAGCGCTAGCCAGAGTAGCCAAGGCAGAAGGTAACTTGCATGCAGCAAATGGTGGCACAAGGGGGACTCACAGATGGTTTACAAAAACCAACCTTCTTTGTCACTGTGACCATGTCCCTTGAAACTTATGTTACCAAAAATCTGGGCAACACCAAAACTCCATATTCTATCATAAGACAGGCCTGAGGCTGCTGAGCAATTGAAAAATCTACTTCCACACTGATCATTCAAAAACAAGATAAGCTGGATTTGCAGGGGGAGTCAGCAATGATTCCAGACGGGGACCACTGGGAAAGTCAGCAGCCATTTCCTAATGGAATAAAGGTAGATTTATATACATTTAAATTATCATTTCTATTATCAATCTCAGCAATTAAGATATTTATTTCATTATAATACTAAGAAATATCATTGTAAGGTTGTGCATTTTTGTTTTCCTCTTGTTCAGTGATTTTTTTTTTTAACAGAGTAATACAACAGAGAACAATGGCAGTTCATTCCAGCCCAGGAGAGAAACATTTTCTTCCAATCCTGGTACACGCATAACGGTGTTTTTGTTTGTCTATCTGTTTGGATTTATTTTGTGAGTCTGAATGTACATTTTCTACTTGATCAACTGTGCTTTGATTCTCCTGCAGCTGGAATGGGAATTGTGATGTCATAAAACATGACAAAATCAGAAAAGAAGCAAACAATGAATGAGCAAACAAACTCTGCTCGGGATCTGAAAGGAGGCATTATTAGTCACTAAAGATTGCCTGCTACATCTGCGCTCATTTGCATGGGCAAAATACTTTGTGTCCAGACAGAGATTCAAACTATTGTCTCCAAATCAGCACTGGCTTGGCTTCACTACCAGAATGCAAATTATGTTATTTGCTGCCATTGTGTGTCAATTAAAGATAAAAAGTGAATTCCTAGTGCAATATGCTCCAACTGGCTTAACATCTGGGTTTACCTAAAATTCAGGGACCGGTTTCCAAAGATGTTCACTGCTTGGATGCCGAAGGTAGGAAGCGCTGGCTTCTCAGTGAAACTGTAGAACATCTCTGGCAACAACGGAAGCATGGCTACTGGTGTGTGTTCCAAACGTGTTTTCTAAAAGAGAACTTGTCTCTGTTGTTTCTTTTATCTCCTACTTTTCCATTGTTTCTTCCCATATTCAACTTGTCTCTACTTTTTCCCTATTATCACAGTGTGTTTTTGAAAATAATTGGTTCTTCCATTTAAATCTCTATCCTCAGGACTTAGTACATAAACAGGCGTTCAACAAATGTTTTTGTAATGAATGAGTGGTAAATCAGTCATTAGGTGTATACTTAAGTAAATTTTGGAGGCTAAAGAAAACCACTATTGCCTCTAAAATATTTAGTTGACTATAATAATTCTTAAAAATAACTTAATAGCAAATTCTACTGAGCTGCCTTAATCTTAGTCATAAAGCTGTATCTTACTAATGAAGAAAATAATGTGAATTTGGGAAAATTTGTAAGCTTTCATAGTTTTATGCAAGCAAATAAATGATATTATTGTCAGTATGTCCCTTAATGGAAAAAGTGAAATATAAAGAGACTTATAAAGTCTCACTGTTCTCCTTTAATGAGGTAATTTTGTGGGGTTTTCAATCACTCTCTGACCAAGCGATTTTACTTAGGTAGAGTAATTGCTATACAAATCAGCTCTTGACAATTTAAAATACTATAGTAAAAGGCTGACCTCATAGTGTTCATTCATCAGCATTTATCGGATACCTACTATGGAGACAACAATTAGACTCTGAAGAAAAAAATACAGGTCGTTTTGGTTTTAATCCTTGAGATTACAGTCCATTGGGGTAGACTGACTTTTAATTCAATACCTACAATAGCAGAAAATGAGAGATCTACCAAAGAGGTGAAGAGCTTATTCAAGGAGCACAAGAATGGTGAGGTCAAGTCAAGCTGATAGTTTGGGAATGAAGGCCTAGGAAATAGGTTTTCGGGAATAAATAGAAGTTTGAAAAGCAGAACTGGGGGAATTTACATTTCAGGAACTAATTACCATCTTGGAAGTCAAAGGCATATTCATAAAGCCCTACTGGAGCTCCCAGCTAAAGTCAGCACCAGTCCCCAGACAAGGGTTTGAGCCATCGTGGATATCCAATCCAATACAGCTGACGGTTTACACAACTGTCAAGTAGGGAAAACTAGAATATGAATGCAGGTCGTATGACTCTAAAGCCAGTGCTTCGGACTTTACTCCACTGCTGCCCATCAAATGGAACTAGATAACATCTAGCATAGAATTTCAGGCCAGTACAACAGAGTAGTTAAGAGCTTGTAATAAGTCATCCAAGCTCGGATTAGAGCCTCAGCTCTGCCATTTATCATTTGTGTGAACTTAGATAAGCTCATCACTACTAACAGACCTCAGTTTCTCCATCTAAAAATAGCACTAACAATAGTCTCTATTCACCCCACAGGATCATTATGAAGGATAAATGAGTTAATGAATATAATACTCCTGGCACACAAAAAATACTATAAAGCTATTATAAAAAATAGCACCATCTTATGATTTTTCGCCTTTAAACTCTGTAAACATTGTCTCTGGCTCATTTTTCACCACTACGGCCTCAAAGAACATAAAGGCCTTCCCTTATAAATGGACTGAAATGTTTCCTTTGTTCCTTGAGCACACCATCAGCAATCATCTCACACCCAACTGTATGAAGCTGACTATAGTAAAATATCCCAATGTTATACACATTTCAAGAGACTGAAAATTCATCTAGATAATACAAAACCAATGTTCATTAGAGCTTTAATTAAATTCCATTGTGGTGTTTTATCTACCCACTTATCTGTCTTTGAAGTCTCCTGTAAGGTCAGAAACTTTATCTGGCCATAAAAACTAAATAGATTTGGATGACTCTATCAGAAAACACTAATGGCATTTCCTTATCTCTGTGAAATAGTCTTTTCTCTATATACACCTCTAACAACTACAGGAAGCTTCCTTGGTTGTATTATCCTCAATTTGCTTTGAGTACTTTCTTTTTTTTTCTGTCAGTTTTTCTGCTAAAAATTTAATTCTGCCTTTTTACTTTTTTATTAATTTTTTTTATTTTATTTTTCAACTTTACAATATTATATTGGTTTTGCCAAATATCAACAAGAATCTGCCACAGGTATACACGTATTCCCCATCCTGAACCCTCCTCCCTCCTGCCCCCGGTACCATCCCTCTGGGTCCTCCCAGTGCATCAGCCCCAAGCATCCAGTATCGTGGATCAAACCTGGACTGGTGACTCATTTCATATATGATAGTATATAACTTTTTTAGAACATCAGTACAAATCTTTGTATTTCCTCATCCTTTTGGATATTGCATGAAATGTTATTTGTACTGAGAATGCTTCCTCTATTTGTAATATTTAATATTACTATCTGAAAACTTCTTCTGAGAACGAGGTAAAGGGTAGCTGTGTACATTTAAGCATACAACATATTTCATATACCTGAGGAAGACACTGAAAAGTCGTGATTTTTCCACCCATGATTTGCTTAAGTCAAGACTAGCCACAAAGCATCATTGTCCCTACCTGGAACCTCAATAACGTAAAACCCACCTCCTCTTTGCTTAAGTGAGACTTTAATCCAGAGAGCTGAGCCTCCCCATTTCATATATCCAAATCCTGTTCTTCTCCAAAGCCCAGGTAGAGACCTACCGTTGCTGAAATCCTTCCCTTCCTCTTTGAGCTACAGCAGTACTGCTCACAGGCAGCATTCCTTGCTATTTGCTGCCTTGGACAGTAGTTGACCAAATGTTTACCAAAAATCAACTGTTCTTTAAGAAGTTTGTACAGTACTTTATGCGTATAAGCAGACTTCTCCTTAGAATTTTGAGAATGGACCTTATTTTAAAAGCATAAAGTATTTTGTCATGGTGAAAAGACTATGAACTTTGGCATTGCCTAGAACTTCAGCTCAAAGCTAGCACCAAAACTGTGCAACTCTGAGAAACGCAATTAACAGATAAGAAAGTGAATGTAACTTGCATATGTTCATCCCAGTAACGAGAGACAGGTCTGGGTTCTAAGATCAAGTATATCTAATTGCAAAGGTTTCTCGCTTTTCACATATTACTAAGGAATCAGATGATAATAATAATAAATGATATTTTCATATCCATGTTCCTAGATCTAATATCATTCCTAAAATTCAGCTGGGCTTTCTTGATGGCTCAGCAGTAAAGAATCTGCCTGCCATTGTGGGAGTTTCAATCACTGGGTCAGGAAGATCCCCTAGAGAAGGAAATGGCAACCCACTCCCGTATTCTTGCCTGGAGAATTCCATGGATAGAAGAGCCTGGTGGACTACAATCCATGGGATCATGAAAAGTTGGACATGACCTAGGAACTAAAACAGCAACAAAATCAATCTATTTTCTCCAAGTTTTACCGGCATATCTTGTTGTCAAACTTAGCATCTCTGACATTAATTTTCATCACAAATTACAAGACAAATACCTGCCCAGCCGCTCCAACTCAGAGCATATTTGATATTTCTGTTTCCCTTACGATCTTCCACCCACGCCAATCAGCCATCAGTTTATTAATAACCGTCACACTTATTGCTAAAACGACTTGCAAAACTACCTCAACCTTGTGACTGCCCTGTTAAGCCCTCATTACATGGAGTCCTGACTATGGTCAGAGTCTTACAACCGGCTTTTGACCTCCATCTAATGTATCCTCCAGATGGTGGTCCGTGTACATTTATAAAATAATAAACTGGCCACATCAGGTTTCATGTTGCAATTATTCCCTTTCTACTGCTTTCAGAATAAAATCTGAATTATGCAGAATTCAAGTTTATTCAGAAACCTCTTTGCTAGTGTCTTTTCCCCCTCACACATATACTCATACATCCATACCAAAACAACCAGCCCTTTCCTAAAAACACCTTATAGTTTCACGTATTTCTGACTTGGCAAATGCTATCCCTTCTTCCTGGAAGCCGCCGACACTGCATGAAAGCCACATGATTATCCTTCAGAATCCATCTCCTATGCCACTTCGACTCAGAAGCTTTGCACAACTCGTCTTCTGGACAGAAAAAAATACCACTTATTCCATTTACCCAATGCATATTTTTCAAACTACATACAAAAATAAACTCAAGATGGATTAAAGACCTAAATTTAAGACTGGAAACTATAAAACTCCTAAAAGAAAATATAGAATATTTTTTGACACAAGACACAGCAATAATTTTTTTCTGGATGTGTCTCCTGAGGCAAGTGAAACAAAAGCAAAAATAAACAAATGGGAGCTAATTAAACCTAAAAAGCTTTTGCAAAGCAAAGGAAATCATTGACAAAATGAAAAGAAATTCTACTGAATAGGAGAAAATATTTTCAAATAATATGACCAATAATGGGTTAATATCCAACATATTTAAGCAGCTCGTACAACACATCACCAAAAGAAAAATAAAACAACCCAATTAAAAAATGGAAAGATGGGATAGACATTTTCCCAAAGAGGACATGCAGATGGCCAGCAGGAAAACATGCCCAACATTACTATCATCAGGGAAATGCAAATCAAAATCACAATGAGAGATCACCTCACCCCTGTCAGACTATCATCAAGAAGAACATAAGTAACAAATTATGGTGAGAATGCGGAGAGAAGGGAGCCTGCCTATACTGTTGGTGGGATGTAAACTGATACAGTCACTGTGGAAAATATTATGGAGTTTTCTCAAAAAACTGAAGCTAGAACTACCATGTGGGGTTTCCCTGGTGGCTCAGTGGTAAAGAATCAGCTTCCCAATGCAGGAGACATGTGTTCAAACCCTGATCCGAGAAGATTTCACATGCCATGGACCAGCTAAACCCATGCACCACAGCTACTGAGCCTGTGCTTTAGAGTCCAGGAGCCTCAACTACTGAGCCCATGTCCCACAGTTACTGAAGCCTGCATGCCCTAGGACACGTGCTCTGCAACAAGAGAAGTCACCTCAGTGAGAAGCCCACACACCACAACTAGAGAAGAGCCCCCTGCCCCCCACACCCGCATGCTGCAGCTACAGAAAAGCCCACATAGCAATGAAGACCCAGCACAGTCAAAACTGAATAAAAATATAAATAAATAAAAACATATATTAAAAAGAAAACTATCATATGAGGCAGGACTTCCATTACTAGGTATATAACCAAAAAATACAAAAATATTAATTAAAAAAGACACATGCACCCCAATATTCACAGCAGCATCGTTTACAACTGCCAAAATATAGAAGTACCCTAAGTGTCTATCACCAGATGAACAGATAAAGAAGATGTGGTATACACACACACACACAGGCACACACACACACACACACACACCCATTCATAATGGAATATTAGCCATAAAAAAAGAATAAAGTTTTGCCACTTGCAACAATATGGATGGACCTGGAGGGTATTGTGCTTTTGAAATAAGTGAGAAAAAGATGAGTACTGTATATGATCACTTGTATGTGGAATATAAAAAATAAAACCAAACAGAAATGGATACAGATACAGAGAACAAACTCGTGGTTACCAGAGGGGAAATGGAAGTGGGAAGGGGCATGATGGATGGGGTAGAGGATTAAGAGATATCAGCTAATATGCATAAAATAAATAAGCTACAAGGCTACACCATACAACGTAAGGAATATAGCCAACATTTTATAACTTTAAATGGAATATAATTTATGAAAATTTGGAATCAAAATGGAATATAATTTATAAAAACCCTGGGTTTCAAGGAACAGGGTATAGCTATCTTTAGAGGAAGAGCATTATTTTTTTGCCTACCAAGTACTCAAAGAATAGGAACTACACTTTGACCCCTCTTTTCAGTTGTTGGAAAATGTAAGCAAACATTTAGCTATTGATCTGCTTTCCTCTGATGTTGCTTAATAAGATTATCTAGGAAACTGCCAGATGAAGCAGGAAAAATTTTCCAAAAACAAAAGTCTATTATCTTGTTTTCAGATAGGCAGAGTTAGATTCTAGATGGATGAGGAACACAGATTTTGGCAATATGAAGAGATAGGTAAAAGTGTAAAATAAACTGTAACATCTATACAGCCTGTATGCTTCACCCCATCCCAGCTTTCCTTTTTGTGATCTGCTGCACCCAATCATGAAGATGACTTAAATCTATACTGACCTTGCAACTGACAAATCTCTTTCATCAATACTACTATTACATCCTCAAAAAAGCCTGAAAAGCAAGAAATTTTTTATGAATTTTACTTCAACCACAGAACCTTAAGTTGTGTAATCAAAATCCAAGGCCTGTGTTTTCTGCACAATGCTGTGTTCCCAAGATAAACACTGTCATCTTTCTTCCATCTTCTCAAGTGTTTTTTGAAGCCTGAAAGTGTAATTCCACTTGTAGGAAGATGAAATAGGTATTTTTATTATTTCAGGCCTTTGTATAAATCTTAAGCCTTATCTAAAAATCAAATCAAAATGCAGCATTAACCATAAATGGAAAGCATAAAAATCAAACTTAAAGAAAATATACAAGAAAATCTTCAAAATTGAGAGCAAGATATGAAGTTCTAGGCAAAGAGTTCTTGCACTTTATACTAAAAGCACAATCTATAAGAGGAAATAAAAAACTAGTCATCATCAAAATTAAAATCTCTTGCTTTGTGAAAAATTCTATTAAGAGGCTTAAAATAAAAGTTACTGGGAGAAAATATTTGCAAACCACATATTTTAAAAGGATCTCTCAGTTTAGTCACTCAATAGTGTCCAACTCTTTGAGACCCCATGGACTATAGCCCACCAGGCTCCTCTGCCCATGGGATTCTCCAGGTAAGAAGACTGGAGTGGGTTGCCATGCCCTCCTCCAGAGGATAGAACCTAGATATATAAAGACCACTCAAAACTCAACAGTATGGAAAAAAAAAAAAAAGAGGTAAGAAAATAGGCAAATGACATGTACAGATATTTCAACAAAGGGAACATACAGGTGGCAAAGAAGCATATGAGTGATGTTCAACATTAGAGAAGTGTAAATTAAAACCAAGATGAAATGGCACTATGTAAATATCAGGAGAGCTAGAACAGAAAACACTGACAATAGCAAGTACTGGCAGGCATGCAGAGAGACTGGATTACTGACTGAGACAGTGCTGATGAGAATATGAAATAGTTGAGCCATTGTGGGGAAGTCCCATTTGTATATTTTGGATTTTGTTGCCTTTGCTTTGGTGTTATATCAGATGAAATAATTGCTAAGGCAAGTGTCATGGGGGGAGAGGGGAAATGAGCATGAAGTCTCAATTTTGCAAGATGAGTAAGTTCTAGAAGTCTGCTATACTATTACTAATACATTGTACCTAGAATTCACAATATTGTATTATATACACTTAAAGATTTGTTGAGGTGACAGATCTCATGATAAGTGTTCTTATCAATAATTTTTTACAACTGAAATCACATGTCACTTTGCTTTCTCTCAATGTCCCCAACTTATACAATATAACACATATTCTATTAGAGGAAATCTTTCTTTAATGAACTGAAAACCTACTATTTTGTGGTGAGAGGCTTTATAAATGAAAAAGTCATAATTAGAATTGTTATGAATGATTCTTCCATGGATATACCATCTTAAAAGTAAGACTTCACTGCCTGAAACTTAATAATACTATATTTTCGAATTACAAAGTAATATATTTGAATCAAATTATATTTCATAATAATTATATAATGAGCGACTGGGACATCTTGGCTTCATGTAATTTTGATTACCTATAGAGAGTCTATTTCCCAGAATATCTTTCCACTTAACATTTCTTGGTAATAATAGAAATGTCACATCTTCTGTTAAATATATCAACCAATGTTAGGCAAGAACATTAGGAGAGAACAGAAGATCAAAATTTCAAATCCATCAGTTACAGTCACACACACAGTTTCCCAGGCCTATGACTTTTTTTTTATCTTATTTCTTTAACCAAGAAAGACATATCAATAGAATTTTATGGAAACAACTCTCCTTATTATTAATATCTAGCCATTTATTAATTAAGTAATCACTGATTTCTCTGAGCCTAACTAAGCACTACAGGTTTCTCTGGTGGCTCAGATGGTAAAGAATCTGGCTGTAATGTGATTCCTGGATTGGCCCTGGAGAAGGGAATGGCAACCCACTCCAGTATTCTTGCCTGGGAAATTTTGTGAACAGTGGAACCTGGTGGGCTACAGTCCATGGGGTCACCAAGAGTCAGACACGACTGAGCAACTAACACTTTCACGTAACAAAGCACTAAAAGCTGAAGACATTATAAATTTCAAAAAAAATTCCCTGTGCTGCTTGAGTTGGTACCAGCCTCGAGTATGTCACTGAGACAGCTCTTCTCCAGACACATGTATCTGTTCTTAGCACCATTTCTACCCTTCTAAGCTCTTACTGGCCACAGATGGAAACCGGGAAAGCTTTTCTTCCCAGATTCTACTGCCAGCATTGATTGCACGGTTAAACTCTAGCTATGAGAAGGCTTAACTTTGTTTATCTACTGTGGGTTTTATTTTTTTTAAATCTCAACTTTTTAACTTTTTATTTTATATTGAACTATAGTTGATTTACAATGCTGTGTTAGTTTCAGGTGTACGGCAGTGTTTCGGTTATACATATACATTTTGTGTTTTATATTTCATTGACTTCTGCTCTTACATTTATTACTTCCTTCTCCTTACCTATTTGGAGTTTACTTTGCCCCCCTTTTTCCCCCTAGCTAAAGGTAGAACTTTAGATCTTTTATTGTATAACTTTCTTGGAATACATAAACATCGAAAACTATAAATTTCTCTCCAAATTGCTAACATAAACATTTAAAATTCTCTCTAAAGTCTGATTGGTTACATACCACAGAACTTGGTAAACTGTGTGTTTACTACCATTCAGTTTGAACTATTTTCTAGTTTCCCTTCTGATTTCTTTAATCCATGAATTATTTAAAACAACATTGGTTAATATGCCAATACTTGGAAATTTTCAGAATATCTTTTTGCTTTGATGCAATTTATTTTATAGTATTTGTATTTTCAATATTTTTAAATGTATTGAGACTTTTTATGGCCCATCATAGGGTCCATTTTGGTGTATGGACTATTGGCTATTTTGTATATTTATTCAACTGCTGAGGACAATTTTTTTGGTATGTGTCTGCTTTCGGTTGGTCTCAAGTTCCTCTGTATCTTTTTTTAGCTTGTTTTAATTTTTTTCAGAGTTAATACTTGTCATTTGTACAAGGGAACAAATGTACTGGCTTTACCAGAATTGTGCATAATATGGGAACAGCAAGATCAGAGCTAGAGTTATTATCTGTTCTTAAAATATATTTCAGGTTATTATTGCTTTGTAACAAAATCCTCAAAAGCTCAATGGCTACTATCAGAAGAGACCTATACCCACTTCTTTGGCTAAGTACCCAAATAGCTGGCAAAACCCAGAGGAAGAAATTGTCAGGTACTGTAGTATATTTTAGGCCAATAGTGCCTGGACACTCTCAAGAGTAAAACCTATCATTATTGTTAAGTTTTTTCTACTGTGATCTCATGGGCAACTTCTTTTGAGAAGACAAAAAATGAGTGGCTGTTAATTTGCCTTTCTTATAGTAGACCCTGGATGCTATCTTGAGAGTCATCATACTTATACTCTGGAACCTTCGTCAACTCCTAAATTTATAAGTGGAGAATTTTCAGGCTTTCTCTTTTACCTCAAATTACATTTCTGTTGAGAGTGAGTTCCCTGGCACAGCTTCAAATTTTAACCACAGATCTCAACATTTACTAAAGTTTTATCTCTCCCTTATCAGTAATATTTCATAAATAAACTATTTTTACAAACTTAGGAGAATTTATAAGTATGTAAGGAAAAGGAGAGAACAACCCAGCAGCAGTGGGATGTGATAGATGAACATCATTCACTATCTTAGTAATTCACAGCTCAGTGTTCAGGTTTGTGCTTCAGCAAGGGAAGAAACTGTTAGGGCAGCTCTTATCAAGCATTGTAATTAGATTATTTCTTTTTCATATCTTCTACTGGATCATAAACTAAATTGTCATTTCATCGCTAGCACCTACCACAGTAGGCCTTCATTAACATTTGTTGAATGAATTAATGGAAAGATCAGACTAAGAACACTAGAGCTTTACTGAATTTACATGATAAAAAAACTCTGCTTTTCAATATTACTGCCCATTATGAGAATATATACATATATATAAATGAAGGTGGGTGGCTATGTGTGTGGGTATGAGTGTGTGGTTATGGATATGATGATTATTAATATTGGCTTAAAGCTCAACATTCAGAAAACAAAGATCATGGCATCTGGTCCCATCACTTCATGGCAAATAGATGGGGAAACAGTGGAAACAGTGTCAGACTTTATTTCTAGGGGCTCCAAAGTCACTGCAGATGGTGACTGCAGCCATGAAATTAAAAGACGCTTACTCCTTGGAAGGAAAGTTATGACCAACCTAGATAGCATATTCAAAAGCAGAGACATTACTTTGCCAACAAAGGTTTGTCTAGTCAAGGCTATGGTTTTGCCTGTGGTCATGTATGGATGTGAGAGTTGGACTGTGAAGAAAGCTGAGTGCCGAAGAATTGATGCTTTTGAACTGTGGTGTTGGAGAAGACTCTTGAGAGCCCCTTGGACTGCAAGGAGATCCAATCAGTCCATTCTAAAGGAGATCAGTCCTGGGTATTCATTGGAAGGACTGATGGTGAAGCTGAAACTCCAGTACTTTGGCCACCTCATGCAAAAAGTTGACTCACTGGAAAATATCCTGATGCTGGGATGGATTGGGGGCAGGAGGAGGAGGGGACAACAGAGGATGAGATGGCTAGATGGCATCACCGACTCGATGGACATGAGTTTGTGTAAACTCCAGGAGTTGGTGATGGACAGGGAGGCCTGGCGTGCTGCGATTCTTGGGGTCACAAAGAGTCGGACACGACTGAGCAACTGAACTGAACTAAATATATAGGCGTATCTGAGAGATATTGGGTGTTTGGTTCCAGACCACTGCAATAAAGTGAGTATTGCAATAAGGAGAATCACATGATTTTTTTTGTTTCCCAGTATATATAAAAGTTACATTTACACTATACTGAAGTCTGTTAAGTGTGCAACTGCATCATGTCTAAAAAACCAACATCTATACCTTAATTAAAAAATAAGATAATAGTGAAAAAGTTAGGAATACTATGAGAATTAACAAAATGTGGTACAGAGACACACAGCAAGCCAATGCTTTTGGCAAAATGGTACCAAAAAGCTTATTGACTCAGGATTGCCACAAACTTGCAATTTTGCCACAAACTTGCAGAACACTGTATCTGTGAAGTGCAAAAAACAAAGCACAATAAAATGAAGTATGTCTGAATAACATTTTACATGAATAATTTTATAAACCATCAATATCTTAGATGACTACATTTTCTGAGGCATGAGTTATTTGTACCTTAAAAAACATTTCTGTCTATGTGATAATCTACAATGTTTTCTTGCTATGCCCACCTTCTGGCTTTTTTTTTTTTTTTTTTTAATGAAACCTAGACAAAGGAAGATACTCCAAGTCTGGGTATTACAGAAAATTCATTGAAATCTAAAATACTCTGAGGGCTAATCTCAGACATCTTATCAAAATTATCCTACTGACTAAAGACATATCATCCATCAATCATAAACACTTTTCCTCAAGGGCAGCTCCCATCATACCACTTTCTTGCTTAGGACATTCATTTGTGCTCCTCTAATACACACAATCCAAACTTCTTAAATGTCCTGTGTCTCTTGGCTCAGACTTCCACTATAAGCTATTCACTAGCTAAGTGACCTTGAACAAGGTACTTCTCCAAGCTTCAGTATCCTCTTTTATAAATGGAAAGAGTAATATCTATGAGTTCGTGTCCAACTCTTTGCAACCCCATGGACACCAGACTCCTCCGCCTGTGGGATTTTCTAGGCAAGAGTACTGGAATGGGTTGCCATTTCCTTCTCCAATATGACACACAGTAGGTAGTTAATCAATGATAGCTATTAATTTGCTTTCCAGATAGCTCAGTGGTAAAGAATCCACCTGCCAATGCAGGAGATACAGATTTGATCCCTGGGTCAGGAAAACCCCCTGCAGAAGGAAATGGCAACCCACTCTAGTATTCTTGCCAGGGAAATCCCATGGACAGTGGGTCCTAGAGGGTTATAGTCCATGGGGTTACAAAAGAGTTAGACACAACTTAGAAACTAAACAATAAGAAGCTATTAATATATTATAATTTATCTCATTTTTCTTCTCATAAAGGTAACTGAATTATGAGCCATTCCTCCAAAATGTACCCTTGGTCCCTGGCATAATTATTAAAAGTTCAAGTCATCTGACCATATTTTCTGTGATGTTAGAAATCTTCCATATGTACATTGCTCAATATGATAACCATGTAGCTATGGAGCATTGAGAATGTAACTTGTGTTACTGAGAAAGTAAGTTTTTTATTTAATGTCAATGCATTTCAATTTAAATAATCACATGAGGTTATTGGCCACCACATTTGATAGCACAAATCTATATGTTCCTTGAAAGTCTATGTGATTCCCTCTCAAGAAATGTGATTCCTTCTTGAGATGTCCTATTTCCTTAACCCTAGTGTACTAGTGGATGACTTCCACTGCTGCTGCTGCTGCTGCTGCTAAGTCACTTCAGTCGTGTCTGACTCTGTGCGATCCCATAGACGGCAGCCCACTAGGCTCCTCTGTCCCTGGGATTCTCCAGGCAAGAACACTGGAGTGGGTTGCCATTTCCTTCTCCAATGCATGAAAGTGAAAAATGAAAGGGAAGTCGCTCAGTCATGTCCGACTCTTAGCGACCCCATGGACTGCAGCCTACCAGGCTCCTCAGTCCATGGGATTTTCCAGACAAGAGTACTGGAGTAGGGGTGCCACTGCTTTCTCCATCACTTCCACTAAGAAGCCTTAATTTTGTTTCTTTGTATGTATGTGTTGTGTGTGTGTGTGTGTGTGTGTGTGACACTGTCCATCTCTCTTCTTCTGCGATGCATTGAATTATTTTCTCATCCTCAGATATTTTGTACATATCTGTCTTTTGAACTGTGTTAAATTATATTTATTTACATGAATTCTCATTGAAATTTTTGAAGATAAGGTTTAAGTTTTTATTTTTTTCTATTTCTAGTGTTTTTTAAAAAGGCCTATACATAATAGAAACCCAACAAAGATAGGTGAAAAGGAAGATTAAAGTGTAGGATGGAGGAAGGAAGTAAAAGGGAGAGTTTAAGGTAGGGAGACATAGGAAATGCATCATGGAAAGTGCTCTTACAACTACACTGAATCAGTAATGCTACTTGGTTCCCAATTTTGAACAATCACACTATGTTCCCTGAAAGTGAAAGTCACTCAGTTGTGTCCAAATCTTTGTGACTCCATGGACTGTATAGTCCATGGAATTAGCCAGGCCAGAATACTGGAGTGGGTAGCCTTTCCCTTCTCCAGGGGATCTTCCCAACCCAGGGGTTGAAATCAGGTCTCCCGTGTTACAGGTGGATTTTTTACCAGCTGAGCCACAAGGGAAGCCCTAAGAATACTGGAGTAGGTAGCCTATCCCTTCTCCAGCAGATCTTTCTAACCCAGGAATCAAACTGGGGTCTCCTGCATTGCAGGTGGACTCTTTAACAACTGAACTCTCAGTTCAGTTCACTTCAGTTGCTCAGTTGTATCCAACTCTTTCCGACCCCATGAAAGAGATGGGAGACATGGGGATACCAGACCACCTGATCTGCCTCTTGAGAAACCTGTATGCAGGTCAGGAAGCAACAGTTAGAAGTGGATATGGAACAACAGACTGGTTCCAAATAGGAAAAGGAGTATGTCAAGGCTGTATATTGTCAAACTGCTTATTTAAGTTCTATGCAGAGTACATCATGAGAAATGCTGGACTGGAAGAAACACAAGTTGGAATCAAGATTGCTGGGAAAAATATCAATAACCTCAGATATGCAAATGACACCACCTTTACGGCAGAAAGTGAAGAGGAACTAAAAAAAGCCTCTTGATGAAAGTGAAACTGGAGAGTGAAAAAGTTGGCTTAAAGCTCAACATTCAGAAAACAAAGATCATGGCATTTGGTCACATCACTTCATGGGAAATAGATGGGGAAATAGTGTCAGACTATCTTTTGGGGCTCCAAAATCACTGTAGATGGTGACTGCAGCCATGAATTTAAAAGGCACTTACTCTTTGGAAGAAAAGTTATGACTAACCTACATAGCATATTGAAAAGCAGAGACATTACTTTGCCAACAAAAGTCCGTCTAGTCAAGGCTATGGTTTTTCCAGTGGTCATGTATGGATGGGAGAGTTGGACTGTGAAGAAAGCTGAGCACTGAAGAATTGATGCTTTTGAACTGTGGTGTTGGAGAAGACTCTTGAGAGTCCCTTGGACTGCAAGGAGATCCAACCAGTCCATTCTGAAGGAGATCAGCCCTGGGATTTCTTTGGAAGGAATGATGCTAAAGCTGAAACTCCAGTACTTTGGCCATCTCATGTGAAGAGCTGACTCATTGGAAAAGACTCTGATGCTGGGAGGGATCAGGGACAGGAGGAAAAAGAGACGACAGAGGATGAAATGGCTGGCTGGCATCACTGACTCGATGGACTTGAGTTTGAGTGAACTCCGGGGGATGGTGATGGACAAGGAGGCCTGGCGTGTTGCGATTCATGGGGTCGCAAAGAGTCATACACGACTCAGTGACTGAACTGAACTGAACTGAACTGGACTGCAGTTGCCAGGCTTCCCTGTCCATCACCAACTCCCGGAGCTGACTTAAGCTCATGTCCATAGAGTTGATGATGCCATCCAACCATCTCATCCTCTGT
Organism: Tragelaphus eurycerus; assembly: GCA_935064755.1. NCBI lineage: Eukaryota > Metazoa > Chordata > Mammalia > Artiodactyla > Bovidae > Tragelaphus > Tragelaphus eurycerus. The sequence goes on from CAKXYN010000043.1 coordinate 14,084,791, forward strand.
CATCCCCTTCTCCTCCTGCTTTCAGTCTTTCCCAGCATCAGGGTCCTTTGTTCCCTGAAGGTCACATCTAAATAATAATAGAGTCAAGCTCTCCACCAAACAACTCAAACCCTTGGTTTGAGAGAGAGCTTGACTGTAAGGAAACAAGTGACCAAAAGGAAATAAACACTTATCAGTGTTCTTTAAAAGCTTCTGCTGGTATCACAGATAACATTTGATAAATCTCAGGAGGCCATTAGTCACCTCTGGCTGTCACTAGAGAATCACTGATACAGTAGACACAGCAGACACAGCCTGCAAGGCACTTTACAATTGTACCTTTTTTTACTTGTACTCTATGGAACTAAATTTCTGAACCAACTCATTCCACCATTGAAATATACCAATCTACAAAGCAGTTCTCCCACCAAAGGAAATGTTAGGGTTAACAGACTTTCTCTTAAAACCCAATCAATAGTAGTCTTATAACTGCTATAATATAGTAGTCATGTAACTGCTATGTTTCCATTGTTAGGGTTCTCACTGAACCCTAACCTCAAACAATAGCTATAAAGCTTTTCCAGAAATCTCCATAGCAATGAGCTCACTTAATGAAGTTTAGGTATAGGTATATACCTAATACCAATAGGCCAAGAAGAGTTACCAATATGCAAAACTGGCTGGAAGGATTTACTGCTTGGTCAATAATTGATTAGATATTTGCCCTAAAGAATGGCAGAGTGGGACATTTATATTTTAAATATTTGCATTCATTATCTACTATGTTCAGGCTTAGACTAGACATGGGGCACAAAAAGGAGAACAAGACCCAATGGTTAACCTTAAAGACTTCACAGGTTAGTATCGAAAATAAAATATACCATTTAAATACACCATAATAAATACACCCATGTAGCATGAAGGGTGAAGGCAGTCATAGAATCCTTAGGGGTTATCCAAAAAAGTATGAGTGTTTGTACTGAAACTGAAATAGGGTAGGAAGTGGTAATGGTAGAGGGTTTTGAATAGAGTGTTCTATTCAGAGGGAAAAATATGTGCAAAGTTTTAGAAAGCAATTCTCAACATGAGTAAGAGAAAAAGATACTGTCCTTAGGCAGCTCCTAGTCAGTGTGGATGAACTAAACCATGTTGAATTAATTTCTATAAGAGAAGGTGAATAAAATTCAAGAGGTCTAACACTCCTTGGACTTCAAGGAGATCAAACCAGTCCATCCTAAAGGAAATCAATCCTGAATATTCATTGGCAAGACTGATGATGAAGCTGAAGCTCCAATACTTTGGCCACCTGATGCAAAGAGCTGACTCGTTAGAAAAAGCCCTGATGCTGGGAAATATTGAAGGCAGGAGGAGAAGGGGATGACAGGATGAGACAGTCGAATGGCATCACCGACTTGATGGACATGAGTTTGAGAAAGCTCTGGGAGTTGGTGAAGGACAGGGAAGCCTGCATGCTGCAGTCCATGGGGTCGCTAAGAGTCAGACATGACTGAGAGACTGAACTCAACTGCTGAACACTCCTTGGAAAGTCAAGAAAAGTTTTATAGAAGAAAATAATATTTGACCTTGATCTTCAACCTTCAGATGTCCTGTTCCCAAGTGGGTTATTTTAGAAGCTAGACAAACACCTTAATGTTTCTAGCAAAAGTATCCTAAAATATCTTCAGAGTAAAAATGAACATGAGCTGAACACTCCTTGGAAAGTCAAGAAAAGTTTTATCGAAGAAGAAAATAATATTTGACCTTGATCTTCTAGTTTCAGATGTCCTGTTTCCAAGTTATTTTAGAAGCTAGACAAAGACCTTAATGTTTCTAGCAAAAGTATCCCAAAATATCCTCAGAGTAATATAAAAATGAGCATGAGTATGGGCACTTTCTAAAGTATGCTGAAAACAGGAAAGAAAAAGAGGTCACTGTTGAACCAATAGAGAGTGAAGCATTTCTGTTGATGTCTGGGTCAAAGATGAGTGTTGGTGGAAACAAATAAATATCAAATATCATAGGATCAGAAGTCCAATAAGAACTCAGTCCATTTGTTGAGTCATCAACTTATATTTAATGCATGCCTACTCCATCATAGGAACTCTGGACAAAGGGATACAGACATATAGATTAGAAAGACAGCACCTTATCTCAAGGCAGACATCGCTAGTAGAGGGAGTCATGGAAACATATAAAGTACAGTGGGATGAATAAGTGCCATGATAATATATACACAGGAGACTTAGAGGCAATTAAGCTTCCTAGGGGGAGAGGAGCAGAGTTGGGAAATTAGGTCAGAGAAGGTTTTCTGTAGGAGATAATACTATAAAGGAACTTGGGGTTCTGCAATAGTGAACCAGATCTGAAGCTATCAAATAAATTCATCCCTTAATACAGTCAACATTCCTATATGGTGTTAATATGAAGTGAGGAAGTCAATGATTAAGACTCAAGTATGTATTAATATACGTAAGGTTCTGCCTGAAGCAGGTGTACTGTGACGTTCCTTCTCTTGAAAAAAATGTTGTACAAGTTAATTTTGATAGTCAGTGACAGGCAGTGAAAGCCAACTTTAGCAAAGGAATTCAAATCATATTTATGCGGCGGAAACCCCCCTCCATGTACTGTCTCTAGAGAATCTTAGGGAAATGACATTTAAAGACGTTTTAATTTCTGGTGTGCAGTGTTTTCAGTAGGCAAACTATGGAAGAAGAGACTGCCTAATTGGAGGTGTCTAAGGTATTCATGTAAGTGTAATTGGAAATATGAAATTTTATCTGTGGCATTCCCCCTAATTTTGTGCTAGAGACCAAGCACAAAATGAGATGACTGCAAATTGGTATTTACCCAACATAAATGTTTCACTATAGGACTGCTCTGTGCTAATGTAAGAATATGGCAAGATTTTGACTTTCTCTTGAACCACAGGCTGAACTTAACCTTTTAACATAGAGAAAATTGACCTTTTCAAACAATATCTCATTTAAACTGAACATAATTAAATATAAACTTATAGAACAAGAAAGAAACTAATATTTTCAGTTGTACACTTATGTTTATATATATCTTCAAAACCATTCTCTGACATAGATATTAGACCCCTTTTACAGATATGTAAATGAGAAGAATAAGCCTCTGATAGGTTAAATGACTTGTAAAAGAACACGCAAATGTGAAATGACAAAACTGAGATTTAAATTGAGACTGTCCCTAGCCAAAATTCAAATTGCTCTTTAGTTCAAATGTCATCCTCCTAAAAAAAAAAAAAAATCATAATAGTTTCTGGAGTAAGTAGTGACTAGGAATAGAATCATAGTATAAACATTACCAGCTTATCTTCTTAAAAAGCGATTGGTAGTGAAATTAAGGAAAACTAAAGTAACAAATATATGTTAGATCAGATCAGATCAGATCAGTCGCTCAGTCGTGTCCGACTCTTTGCGACCCCATGAATCGCAGCACGCCAGGCCTCCCTGTCCATCACCAACTCCCGGAGGTCACTCAGACTCACATTCATCGAGTCAGTGATGCCATCCAGCCATCTCATCCTCTGTCGTCCCCTTCTCCTCCTGCCCCCAATCCCTCCCAGCATCAGAGTCTTCTCCAATGAGTCAACTCTTCGCATGAGGTGGCCAAAATATTGGAGTTTCAGCTTTAGCATCATTCCTTCCAAAGAAATCCCAGGGCTGATCTCCTTCAGCAACTCCACACCAAAAATACTGTTGTCTGGGTTTTGAAAAAGTAGATTATTTCAATAAAATAAAAAGAAAGTCAAAATGAAGTCATGAGCCTCTTCAAAAAATAGTCCAAACTAATACCCTAAAAATGGACATAGTAGTAGTAGTAGCAGAAGTAGTTTAGTCACTAAGTTGTGTCCGACTTTTGTGACCCCATGGTCACAGCCTGCCAGGCTCCTCTGTCCATGGGATTTTCCAGGCAAGAACACTGGAGTGGGTTGCCATTTCCTTCTCCAGGATAAATGTACATAACAATATTCAATATAAAGGGCTTTCTAAAACCAAATTTACTTAATCTCTGCAGCATTTGACTCTGTTGACCACCTTCTCTTACATGAGACTCTCTCATTACTCTTGTCTGTGATAACACATTTATATTCTCCTCTTCCGTCCTGGTTTATTCTTCCCTAATCTCCTTACTTTGATCCCCTCTGCCTCTTTCTGATCCTAAGGTGCAAGTACTGCCCTTAATTTTCCTTTGACCTATTGCTCATTTTGCTAAGTAAGATTTTGTCAGCTAACCTCTACCGTCAATGTTTTAACATTAAATGCCACGCTATTGTAATCCAAACTCCTATCTCCAACTCAAAGCTAGACTTTCAGTTCCTCTAACTCACATATCTGTCCTCTTCTCAGTGCAGCATTATGTTCTTAGGTAAAACACAGCAGGTTGAGAATTCCAACTGGGAATCCTCAGACCACACTGGATTATTGATAGGTGACTGCAAAGCCAAGAAACCAGATAGACCAAGTACGAGTACCGGAGGTGAGGGCCGCCAACATTAATTCAATGAGTCTAGACAGATAGGGTAGAGTTTGAATGTGTTTCTTTCAACTGCCCACTTCTTAGTCATTCACCCGTCTTCAGCTGTGGCTTGTCTATTTTAAAGCATGAGCAATGGTTTCTAAGTGATCCCTTATCTCCCCTTAGATCTGTGAAAATCAAAGCAAAATGCAGCTGTCGAACAAATTTCCTTTGCTTAGCCTATGTCTCTAATTCCCCATTCTCATTTTTCAGCAAACCAATTTTCTTTTTACCGTCTGTCTCCTACAAATACATTTGAGGAATCTTTTCCTGCTGATTGAATTAGGCCCTGCAAATTAATACTCTATGTTCCACTTTCTTTCACTTCCACTTATCTCTTGAAAATTTGTTCAGCTTATTTGCCTTTGAATCTTCCCAATTCTTCCCATCACTGAAGAGCTGTGGTTTGCTTTTAAGGCATCCTATTTTCTAAGGCTTCTTTGTGGGGAGTGTCAGAGAGAAAATGGTCTCTTAAACTCTTTTATCACCAAATATTAATATGCTTTTTATGAAAGTTCATAAATTTTGGACTTTCATTTCAGTGCCTTCAGCCCTACCATAGTTTAATATATATCCTAGTCATATTTGTTCATTTATTCATTCAAAAACCATTCATTTAATCTATAACATGCTAGAAACCGAATTAGATCTTAGAGATGTTAAGATGAATGACACAGGAAAACTTCCTCAAGAGACCTAGGATCTTGAGAAAAAATATGTATAGAGAGACTGTATAATAAACATACTTAATAAAAAAATTTTGTAGGTGATCACGTGAGAGTATAACTATGAGAAATAGTTGGACAGAGATTATATCTTAGAAATAACATTTGATGTGGAGTCTTCTGTGCAGATAAAAGGTAAAACTGCGTTTAAGACAGCGGAAGCAGCATTCTAAGGTCACATATGTTCACAGTGGACCCTCTACAAGTACCTGGACAGCTCATAACAATCCACTCTTGTCTAGGAAATATCTCCTTGATCTAGAATATTGACACAGATATGGATGGACCCCTGGAGCCAAGTTTAGACTTCATGATCCACACCACACTTGTGACCACAGCTTCTTGGGCCAGAAATTCACATTTAAATTAAGTTACACAATTTCTTTTCCACATATTTTTAAAAAATATTTACATGTTTGTTTTATGCCTAAACACTGCCAATGGGCTAAAATAATTTATGCAACTAACAAACATTAAAATATTATTATCCATGGATGTAATTCAAGCAAGTGTATCATCTGTCAGTTGGGCCTTATGAAAACAAATTATAATTAAGACAAACATAGATTGATTTAATTTCTTTAAAATGTGTTCTTTTTCAAATAATTTTATACAGGGCCTTAGAAAAGCCCTATCACTCTTTTTATATAACTGGAACATTAGCACATGAAGTCAGCAGTTCTGAAATAGAAACTCTGTCCCTTCATGTGGTCTGAGGTTACAATGGGAGAAAAAAAAAAATGAATTAGACATGGAGAATAAAGAAGAATAAAGATTAGGGATCTTTATTGCATTTTAAATATTAATTCCAGTCGTTCAGGGACAGAGATATATTCTAGCTCAAAGATTCTGGGAGATGCTCCTATAATAAATTTCTTCTTTCTGGTTTAGGCACCCCTGAGCTGGTTTCATTACTGATAGAAAATCAGTCTTTATAACCTAGGTACTCAAAAGTCTGAGCCAACCATTTCAAGCTCCCAGCGGCCAAAGCTGGAATATATTGAGCAACAAAATGAATAACGTAGTACTGGATTATAATCCAAAGAAGAAAATGAATATACATAAGCTCATGATGATATAAATACATGATTGATTAAATAAATGAATAAAGGAAAGGAGATAAATTGCATTTACAGAGGAATTCCAAATATACTGTTCCCTGGAGTGTGGGCTGACTTAGTGACTTACAAAGAATCAGGTATAGAAAGAGGAAACTAGTAATGCAACAGTGGAGAAACCTGGCAAACCCTATTTTAACCAAGAGGTCAAGGTTAACAGCACAGTGATAAGTCATGTTAATAGCATGTTCCCCTTGATACGATGTGATGAGCAGGGCATGTCACCTCTGTGGTAGACTTTACAGAAACCTGTAACTCCAGTCTAACCATGAAGAAAAACATCAAATAAACCCAAATTGACAGGCATTCTACAAAACACCAGCATTCCTCAAAATTCTCAACATCATAAAATATAAGAAAACAATCTGAGAAATTGTTACTTACCAGAGGAGACTAAGGAGATGTGATGATTAAATGCAATGTGGTGTCTTCAAAAAGAGCCTAGAAGAGAAAAGGCCTTTAGTAGAAAAATGGCTGCAACTCTCTACATAAAGCACAGAGTTTATTAGTGATTTACTAATATTTGTTTTTTATTTTGACAGCTATAACATGGTGGTATAACACGCTAAGTACAAGGAAAACTGGGCAAGGGTCTATGTAGAAACTATTCTATCTTTGCAAAGTTTCTGCAAATCTAAAAGTAGAGACAAAATCATTTTTACTTTGGAATAATATTTATGTATGGCTACAGTGCAGAATTCATGTAAGGGCATGGCAACAAACACTGAGATCAAAGAAGGAAATGCAGGCCAAACTGCAAAGCATAGTCTTTCCTATACAAGATAATGAAAGCCCAACAAAGGGGTGAAACCATCAAACCTGTTTTAGAAACAGCATTCTGGCATCTTTCGCACAAGCTATGTTTTTAAGGAGGCAAGGCTTGGAGAAGAAAGTATAGTTGCAGGGCCATTACAAAGTCCAGGCAAACAATTTCAAGGACCTAAATTAAGATATCTTTGTTGATATGGTACTACTCATTGAGCAAGGTCCCAAATAAAAGTCCATTCACTCAACTCGGCACACAGTCATAAAAAGCAATTTTTCAGAGTACTGAGCACAGTTCCCAGTGCTATACAGTAGGTTCTTATTAGTTATCTATTTTACATATAGTAGATTTATACAGAAAAAGAATCTGAAAAAAAGAGTTGATATATGTATATGTATAATTGAGTCACTTTGTTGTACAGCAGAAACTAACACAACATTTTAAGTCAACTATACTCCAATAAAATTTTTTTTAAACAACTTTTAAAAAAGTGATTTTTCAAAGGCCAGAGAGACCTCTGATGTATTTAGGCAGGCTCTGGTCCTGAGACTGTATTACTGGTCTAAGATCATTAAAGAGCTTTAATTTTCTTTATTGATTTTAAAGAAGCACTTCAATTCACCTTTAAATATTCTTCCCCTCTTCCCCTTTACATTATAAAATTTCCATCAAAGATCCTTAGGGCTTTCCACACGGTCCTACAAAATCAACTTCCTTTAATGTTTCTTGCACTTAGCACTTAAAGTCTAATAATTCTGCGGTCACTGCCATTCCCCAAAGTCTAACCCATTATCATAGCTGACTTTTTCCCTAGGATGCACTTAGAATACCAACTGCCCACAGCCTAGGAAGAGCAGTCAGTTCTCCCAGCATGCATCCAAGAATCCAGCCCTCTTCTCAAAGTCTGCCTTCTGTAGTTGGTTTCCAGTTGTTTTGATCAATATCTGAGTAATTAAAATTTCTCATGATCAAAGTTCTGACCTTCACATTGGCCCTGCTTATCAGCAAAAGCATGTCTTGATCTTGTTGGTAGCTGCCTAGAGAGTCATACAGGATACCTCTAAGCCCCCGTCTCTCTCCCTGTCCTTGACTTTGGTTCAGGCTGTGTCTGCTGTGTCAGCCAAAATCATGCCCTTGGCTGCCTCAGGTAATCTTCAGCCAGTATCAGTTGCCTTCCTTCTTCAGTAATGTCCCTCATACACTTTCTCAACCACTATTCTAAATCGTCTGATATTTTGCTGGTTCAGCCCTGTATCTAGTTAGTCTTCATTTTATAAAATCTTAAAAACATGGAATTCAAATCCAATAATACAATTTTGTATGCTCTGGGTATTTGTGAAGAAATGTATTCTCTACTTTGCCAACAGAGATAGAGACAGTCCTCTCTGTTTCAGGAAGTACTACACCACTCTAAGCTTCCACTTTACAGCCCATAAATAAGTAAAGGCTCCCTTCAATGCTGAAATCACTTTGACCCCTGAGTAAGGTTATTAAACAATCTTATTTTACATTGCCCCACCAGCTGCTTACTGAGCGACTATCACTATGGAAGGTGCCTAGAATAAAGCAAGAAATCAGAGAGATATGGTCTCTGTCATCATGAGTCCTAAATTAGTAAATGAGCAATTGTAATGAAAGTTGCAGTTTAAACAGAGGATTATCTGCAGCTGTGTACTGGTATATAAGGACTGTCCACCCAAGACACAAAATTAGAGCCTTGGAGAAAGGTAAAGATTGAGCTGAGTCCAGGAAAGTCACTGCTATCCTGAGGTCAAAGATAGCCAGTCAGTCAACAAGGGTCTGAGGGTCCCCTTTCCCATATCTCAGGTGCATTCACATCATCTCTACATTATAGTCCACTTTCTACATTGGATTTTTGTGGAAAAAATCTAAAACCACTACTCTGGCCACGTTCTCAATCCAAGACATAAAAGAAACATGAAACCCTTCAGCAGATCAAACGTTCTTAGAGAAATAAAATCACCATGTGAACTCAGTCAGTCAGTTCAGTTCAGCCTCTCAGTTGTGTCTGACTCCTTGCAACCCCATGGACTGCAGCACGCCAGGCTTCCATGTCCATCACCAACCCCCAGAGCTTGCTCAAACTCATGTCCATCAAGTTGGTGATGCCATCCAACCGGCTCACCCTCTGTCCTCCCCTTCTCCTCCCATCTTTCTCAGTATCAGGGTCTTTTCCAATGAGTCAGTTCTTTGAATTAGGTGGCCAAGGTATTGGAGCTTCAGCATCAGTCTTTCTAATGAATATTCAGTGTTGATTTCCTTTAGGATTGACTGGTTTGATCTCCTTGCAGTTCAAGGGACTTTCAAGAGTCTTCTCCAGGACCACAGTTCAAAAGAATCAATTCTTCAGCACTCAGCTTTCTTTATGGTCCAACTCTCACATCCATACATGACTACTGGACTAGATTCTGCCAACATTCACTTCTAAGTATCAAGTGCTATGGTAGTGTAACTATCTGGTTTCAACCAAAGTTATCTCAGACAGATTAGCAAGAGCTGCTCCAGGCAACACTGGTCTTCCCCAATCATCAACTCATTTGGTCTTCCAATATACTCTTATTGACCATCTATTGAATACTAAGAGCAATGAGGTTAAGTAAACTTCTGAATATGTCCATACAAAATGGCCAGCTTGATAATTCAGGACAAACCAAAAATTTTAATTCAAAAAAGAACTAATGGATATAGTTTTAAGTAAGTGTAGTCCACATCTCATGTGAAGAGTTGACTCATTGGAAAAGACTCTGATGCTGGGAGGGATTGGGGGCAGGAGGAAAAGGGGACAACAGAGGATGAGATGGCTGGATGGCATCACCGACCTGATGGACGTGAGTTTGAGTGAACTCCGGGAGATGGTGATGGACAGGAAAGCCTGGCGTGCTGTGATTCATGGGGTCGCAAAGAGTCGGACACGAATGAGCAACTGAACTGAACTGAGTCCACATGAGAATATTATAGAAAGAGCAGACCTTAGAGTTTACCACTCCTCCATCTAGCCTAGAAAAGAGAAAGCTGAGATCAAAGAATTTAACCAATATGCTCAATGTTGCATAAGAAACCTCGGACTGGAATCATTATATCCTTGAATCTGTTTCTGAAGAACAATAAAAATCTTACAAAACTAGCCATTGCCAACATTTATGAAATGTTTTCTAGGTTCAAGACACTATCCTAAGGCTGCCCCTCCCTATTTTATTGTGCTGTGATGGATATTAAATGTAATAATGTATGTGACAAGCAGCATTATCTCTTCAGCGCTTAACAATTATAATAGTAATTGTAATATTTGAAACATTACATGCTTCCCCATTTCCATTAAGGTGAGAAAAAACTAAATCCCCTGAAGATATTTAGTAACTGAAGGAACTAGTAAAACAGTAAGAGGAACACAAAGCTTTATCATAGAAATAATTTTCTGAGTTGTCTATTTATATCTTTTAATTTTGTTTGCCCTCTTACTTCACTGTAATTGAGTAGACATTTTATTCACCTTTCTCACTCAGCATGAAACAGAACCTTGGAGCCTCATAAATAATATCTAGCAATATAATCATATCAAAGAAGAGTATACATCAAAGCCTAAAGAAAGAACTGTTGAGAATTGTGTATAATCAGATGCATCTGAGAAAAAGAATATGGAATATGTTGGAAAAGGAATTATGTTTGTTCGTACACTGTTATATTCTATTTGCTAATTATCTATTTTATGTGGAATAAAATCACAGCATGTGAGATTTAGAAACATAATGAGAAATCATATGAACCAATCTCATCACTTTTTAAGATGGGATTTGGAGAAATTAAATGTATTTCCTGTCTTCAAAAGGATACCAAATCAGTTATTCAAGAATGAACTCAAGTCAGACAAACTGGCTCCAAAAAAAAGTGCTCAAGGATACTACCAGGTTATAAAAAAGAAAGAAAGATAGCATTAAGTCATGTCCGACTCTTGCAACCCCATGGACTGTAGCCTACCAGGCTCCTCTGTCCACGGGATTCTCCAGGCAAGAAGACTGGAGTGGGTTGCTGTTTCCAGATCTGCCACACTGCAGGCAGATTCTTTACTGACTGAGCTGTGCAAGCCCCTACCAGGTTTATGGGTGTGTTCACACCATCACAGTTTTGTGCAAGTCAAGAGTGTCCTTACTGTGGCATCCAGAAGTGTAAAGGCTAGATTGGGAAATCCATCATAAAAAGGCAAAAATAAATATCTACTTAAAATGGTAAAGCCTAATAACAATGGCAAACATTCATTGTGCTTCCTCTGTGCAAATACTAATCCATGCCTTTTACAAGGTAATAACTCAGCTAATATTCACATTAGTTCAATAAAATGGGTAAATTAACATTGGCATATTGTATCTGATACAACTATATGACACAGAGGTTAACTAACTTGGCTAAAATCAAACCTGCAAAAAACTGGCTAGAGAGTCCCACATTTATTGCATGAATTGCAACAACTTTAAAGCCAGCTTCTTGGCTCCAGAGCCACTGTTAGATTAATACGGTCTACTGTCTATTGGCAATTAGTCCATGACATTATTGTCTTCTTTCTTCCTTCTACACTTGAAGACGAGAGCCTCTTCGTGAAGACTAGCATCTCTTCCTCTACCAAAGTCCAACCAATTCTACCTCTGCAAATACGTCAGTCTGCTCATTCTCTGCTCCATTTCCTGCCTCGATAATCTCTCTCATATTGGTCCTTTAAATCAACATTTGAACATACTCAGTATATTCCCCAAACCCTCCTTCAACTCACATTCTTTTCCATTCTCCCAAATACAAAATCTCCACGTCTCCTTCACAGGTAATTGTTTAAAGCATTTCCGTTTATGCAGGTTGTTTCCTCCTTATCAATTGCCATTAATGGGGAACCCACTGAACTTCACCTTAGTTGTATTTATATACTGATCATTCCTCACACTACAAGTCTATACCTAGAATCTCTTTCCTAAGCACTAAACCTATAGATCAAGTCAATTTAACTGGCTACTCCACTGGGGTGCTTCAGGTATCTCTGACTCAGCACAAATAAAACTAAAATTCTCTCTTCCTTTAAGAAGCCAATCATAGTGAATGATGCCACCATGAAGGCAATCTAGGCCTTTCTTACATGCACCTCAAAACCCTTCCTACCTTTACCCATTGCTGCTAAGTCACTTCAGTCATGTCTGACTCTGTGTGACCCCATAGACGGCAGCCCACCAGGCTCTGCCATCCCTGGGATTCTCCAGGCAAGAACAATGGAGTGGGTTGCCATTTCCATCTCCAATGCATGAAAGTGAAAAGTGAAAGTGAAGTCGCTCAGTCGTGTCCAACTCTTAGAAACCCCATGGACTGCAGCCTACCAGGCTCCTCCGTCCATGGGATTTGCCAGGCAAGAGTACTGGAGTGGGTTGCCATTGCCTTCTCCCATTACCCAGTTCCAAATCCACTTTCACATTTTTTTGGTATTTGTTACAGCAGCACCCCACAAAGAGAACAGACTTTGAGTCCTCTCACCCTTTCTGCCTTTGCACTACCTCCCACACATTTTATGCCTATTACCAAATCTTACCAATTCCAGTTCCTAAATATCTTTCCAATCCACACACATTCCCCCATTTGTGTACTAGTAGCCTTGTTTTCAGCTTCCCAGGTGACACTAGAAATAAAGAACATAAGAGACATGGGTTCGATCCCCGGCTGGGAAGATTCCCTGGAAGAGAGTGTGGCAACCCACACCAGTTTCTTGCCTGGAGAATCCCATGGACAGAGAAGCCTGGTGGGCTACAGTCCATAGGGTCACAAAGAGTCAGATATGACTGAAGCAACTTGAAACAGCACACAGCCTTGTTTAAGCTGCCATCAATTTGTGCCTGTGTTTGAGTTTCCTATGGTTGACTTAATAAACTACCACAACCTAGTAGCTTAAAGTAACACAAATTTCTTTTCTTACCATTCTATAGGTCAGAAGTCTGACAAGCGTTCCACTGGGCTCAAAACAAAGGATCAGCAGAGGTGTGTTCCTTTCAGTAGGCTCTAGTCAAGAATCCATTAATTTTCCTCTTTCTCTTTCTAGAGATCATTCCCATTCTTAGGCTTGCTTTCCCCTTCTTCTATCTTCAAAGCTAGTAATCTAGTATCTCTCTGACCTAGCTCAGTCCAGTTCAGTTGCTCAGTCATGTCCAACTCTTTGCAACCCCATGTACTGCAGCATGCCAGGACTCCCTGTCCGTCACCAACTCCTGGAGTTTACTCAAACTCATGCCCACTGAGTCAGTGATGCCATCCAATCATCTCATCCTCTGTCGTCCCCTTCTCCTCCCACCTTCAATCTTTCCCAGCATCAGGGTCTTTCCAAATGAGTCAACTCTCTGCATCAGGTGGCCAAAGTATTGGAGTTTCAGCTTCAGCATCAGTCCTTCCAATAAATATTCAGGACTGATTTCCTTTAGGATGGACTGGTTGGATCTCCTTGCAGTCCAAGGGACTCTCGAGAGTCTTCTCCAACACCACAGTTCAAAAGCATCAATTCTTTGGCTCTCAGCTTTCTTTATAGTCCAACTCTGACATCCATACATGACTACTGGAAAAACCATAGCCTTGACTAGACAGACGTTTGTTGGCAGAGTAATGTCTCTGCTTTTTATTGTGCTGTCTAGCTTTTCTTCCAAGGAGTAAGCATCTTTCAATTTCATGGCTGCAGTCACCATCTGCAGTGATTTTGGAGACCCCCAAAAATAAAGTCTGTCACTGTTTCCTCTCCCCCAATATCTAACAATAAATGAGGAAAAGCTTTCTATTTTAAGGGCCCATGTAACTAGATAGGGCTATTTGGATAATCATGGTTAATTTCCACATTCCAAGGTCCTTAATCACTTCTTCAAAGTCTCTTTTGCCACGTACAGTAACATTCACTGGTTCTCAGTATTAGAACTTGGATAATGTTGAGGGCATTATTTTGCCTACCACTCTCCAGATTACTCAATTAGGCTTCTAATTGATATTTCCACATGTACACTTCCCAGCTCTAAAGTATCCCCAATGTGCCACCAAAATACTCTCCTACAGTGCAGATGCCTTTCTTAAACATCTTTTAACAACTTCCTGCTAGTCTCCAGCCTGAGCACCCAGTTATGCCAGGAGAGTCTGACATAGCGAGAGGGCGCTCAGGTAAGACAGCCATTTGTTCAGCCATTGTGCACATTTGTTTATGACCTCATATTGCTTTTAATCACCAAATGAGATTATTCTCAGTTGTACTTTTATAAGATTATTACTCTGTCAGTGTAAACATTTTAAAGAGAATACAAATTTAAATACAAATGGGCTTAATTTAACACAGCTCAAAATCTTGGACTGAGCACTGTGATGCTGAGAGAGCTCCAGGAAAATTCATCTAGCTTGAGGAGAGAGACCTGGAGAGGGAATCTTAACACACAGGAAGAATGCAAAAACCCCTCACATTTTTCTTTCTTCCCTCCACTGTCTTGTAACCCAGTTCCCAAGCAAGCTTGTGGAGGAGCGGATGGGGGTAGAAGACAAGCAATAATGGAAACTCACAGGAGCCAAAATTTTAAAGGAAGGTAACTTTCCTTCCCTTTCAGAAGAGCTGCAGTTCCAACAGGATGGCACCCATACCTAAAGGAGGGCAATGGGGAACCAAAAAGTACTGCGAAGGTTACAGAAACAGAGGAGCTTGGAGAACTGACTCCCTAAAGTTACTTATGAACTCTGGGCTCAAATCCATGTCACAGATGCGTGAATCTGATACAAATCAACAGCATACTTAAGACTTTGAGAACTGAACTAATGGATAGATCACTGCCCAGGTCCCAGGGCAGTATAGATAGATGCAAAGCTTTCTATAGTGGTTTTGAAATCTAAATTGACTTTGAAATTTCAACCCACAGAAGGAGATTTGGAAGTTGCAGCATGAACCTTTATCAAGTAAATTACCTGCTAAAACAAAAACATCAACATTTCCCATTGACTTTAAACAAGACTCAGAGTCTCAGAACATATATTTTCAATGTCCAGAATTTATTTGAAAATTCTATGGCATTGGGAGACCCTTGAAAGTCTGAAGTCTCCTAAGAAAAGGCAATCTACTTATATCCATGTTAAGATGACACAATCATTGTAATTATTAAGATTTTAAAGTATCTACTATAAAAAATGACTAATTGCAAACATTCTTGAAATAAATTTTAAAGTAGAAAAAATTCTCAAAGATATTTAAAGCCAAACAGATGGAAATTTGAGAACTGAATGGATAAGAAAGCTGTGCTACATATACACAATGGAGTATTACTCAGCCATTAAAAAGAATACATTTGAATCAGTTCTAATGAGGTGGATGAAACTGGAGCCTATTATACACAGTGAAGTAAGCCAGAAAGAAAAACACCAATACAGTATACTAACGCATATATAAAGACGGCAAAAGAGACACTGATGTACAGAACAGTCTTTTGGACTCTGTGGGAGAGGGAGAGAGTGGGATGATTTGGGAGAATGGCACTGAAACGTGTATAATATCATATAGGAAACGAGTCGCCATTCCAGGTTTGATGCACGATACTGGATGCTTGGGGCTGGTGCACTGGGACGACCCAGAGGGATGGTATGGGGAGGGGAGAAGGAGGAGGGTTCAGGATGGGGAGCATGTGTATACCAGTGGAGGATTCATGTTGATATATGGCAAAACCAATACAATATTGTAAAGTTAAAAAATAAAATAAATGCAATTACTGAAATTAAAGAAAAATCCCACTGGGTAAACTCAGTAGCAGAATGACAGTAACAGTAAGAAGAGTCGGTAAACTTAAATTAATAGATGTTATCGATGGAACCAACAGGGTTTTTTTTAGACTTTTAAAAACAGTCTCAGGAGCTTGAGAGACAAATACAAAATGTCTAGTATCTGTGTCACTGAAGTTACAGAAAAAGAAAATATGGCATAGAAAAACTGTATGAAGGAATAGTTACTAAAAACTTTAGATGCTGAATAAGGTAGAAATCCATGCACCTATACTGATGAAAGAAAGAGAGAGAGACAGACAGACAAGGAGACAGAGAGAGAGAAAGAGAAAACATGAGAAAGTTCTTCTGTAAAAGGCAAAACACTGTAAGTAGAAGGAAAGATGGCTTTCAATAATCAACAAAGTGCCAACACTAATAAGAAAAAAGCATAATAAGGAATCATCACTCACAAAAACTCCTTACAAAATACTTTTTTAATTACAAAGAAAATAATGCCAACTTTACAGTGGAGAAATTTGATAGAAAACTCTTTAACCAAGTGATTAACGTAACATCCCCATAACTGGCATAATTATGACAGAGAAAAATTAAGAGAGAAAAACACCATTAGCTATGGCAAGTGTTCATCAGATTGTTGCAAAACAATAAACCCAAAGAGGACATCTAGATGTTCTTCCCTCTCACCGCTCTTCACTTGGCAAAAAAAGAAGAAAAAGAACATTCTTAAAGAGATAAAAAAAAAAAAAAAAAAGGTGTTCTTTCAGGGAACAGCAGAAGTGCCTCTTGTCAGCAGCTCGTAGATAAAATGCAAAATGAAGCTGAATGGAAAGAATTAGAATAGGGAGACCAGGTTTATATCTTAACTCAGTTACACACAGAGCTTCACTGTTTACATTACGAAGTGACTGACACAGTAATTTTTGAGAAACTAATGAAGGAAAATATGTAAAACTGCCAAACACATCACCTTTCATAAAGTTGATAAAGTTAACTGAATTAGTTGGATATGGATACTGTGAACTATTTCCTCTGTAGGGATGAGCAGAAACTGTCATTTTGTAGGACTTGGGAAAGTTTCCATCAGTCATGAAGGAGGTCTTCTCTGGCCTTGGGAAGGATAATGTATTAACTAATTAAGAGCAAGTACATGTGTGTGCGTTCTCAGTCTTATCTGACTATGATCTCATGGGGTGTAGCCACCAGGCTCCTTTGTCAATGGAATTTGCCAAGCAGGAATACTAGAGTGGGTTGCCATTCCTTCCTTCAGGGGATCTTCCCAGCCTAGGGATCTAACCCATGGTTCCCGCCATGTCTCCTGCATTGCAGGCAGATTCTTTACTGAGGAGCCACTGGAGAAGCCCTAAAGAGCAAAACATGGCGGGAATAATGAAAATTTCCAGAACTTCAAGAATGAAGTCATTTCTAAAGATTGCAGTCCTAAAGCCTGAATTAATCTCTGTTCCCTCTTAAAACTCTACTAAAGTAAGGGTAGAGAAATGTTTTTGAAGCCATTCAACCAGGAAAAAGCAAGAGAGTTCTAGAAAAACATCTATTTCTGCTTTATTGACTATGCCAAAGCCTTTGACTGTGTAGATCACAATAAACTATGGAAAATTCTGAAAGAGATGGGAATACCAGACCACCTGATCTGCCTCTTGAGAAATCTGCATGCAGGTCAGGAAGCAACAGTTAGAACTGGTCATGGAACAACAGACTGGTTCCAAATAGGAAAAGGAGTACGTCAAGGCTGTATATTGTCACCATGTTTATTTAACTTATATGCAGAGTACATCATGAGAAATGCTGGACTGGAAGAAACACAAGCTGGAATCAAGATTGCCGGGAGAAATATCAAGAACCTCAGATATGCAGATGACACCACCCTTATGGTAGAAAGTGAGGAGGAACTAAAAAGCCTCTTGATGAAAGTGAAAGTGGAGAGTGAAAAGGTTGGCTTAAAGCTCAACATTCAGAAAACGAAGATCATGGCATCTGGTCCCATCACTACATGGGAAATAGATGGAGAAACAGTGGAAACAGTGTCAGACTTTATTTTTCTGGGCTCCAAAATCACTGCAGATGGTGACTGCAGCCATGAAATTAAAAGACGCTTACTCCTTGGAAGGAAAGTTATGACCAACCTAGATAGCATATTCAAAAGTAGAGGCATTACTTTGCCAACAAAGGTTCGCCTAGTCAAGGCTATGGTCTTTTCCTGTGGTCATGTATGGATGTGAGAGCTGGACTGTGAAGAAGGCTGAGCGCCGAAGAGTTGATGCTTTTGAACTATGGTGTTGGAGAAGACTCTTGAGAGTCCCTTGGACTGCAAGGAAATCCAACCGGTCCATTCTGAAGGAGATCAGCCCTGGGATTTCTTTAGAAGGAATGATGCTAAAGCTGAAACTCCAGTATTTTGGCCACCTCATGCGAAGAATTGACTCATTGGAGAAGACTCTGATGCTGGGAGGGATTGGGGGCAGGAGGAGAAGGGGACGCTAGAGGATGAGATGGCTGGATGGCATCACTGACTTGATGGATGTGAGTCTGAGTGACCCCCGGAAGTTGGTGATGGACAAGGAGGCCTGGCGTGCTGCAGTTCATGGGGTCGCAAAGACTCGGACATGACTAAGCGACTGATCTGATCTGATCTGAACCATGAGAATAAAGATGTGAGGGGACCCAAGAACAATAAAACTATGAAATCTGAAAAACAAATGAACAAGGTAATATTGGCAGAAAACCTGAGAAAGCTACCTCCTGAATTGAAAGTGGGCTTAATATAGAAGCAACCTAATTTTCCTTTCAGGACTCACAGAGGGCTCAAAATTTGGTGGCCCTATTATCTCTAGAACCAGAGAAAAAACCGGGCTGAAATCACCCAAATTGTCTGAAAATATATTTGATAAATTCAACTCCAAATCTCATCTCTTATTCTCCACAGCTAGAAAACCATTTATTTCCATCCCAACAAACTGGCATTTTTCTGAAAATATAATACAATAGGTCTCCAAACTAGGGGAAATCAAGCACAATTTAGGCTTAATTTCAGTACAGAGAGTACTAAGTGAAAATTCCCATACTAGATTTTGATAACCATGCTTTCTTGTCTTTCAACTCTCAGAATTATGGCAGCAAAGTTATGTTCTATAAATAATAATAAGCCAAATTAGTCTGTGGACCATCACTGGAGATGTTAACATCAGAGTTCACCCAACTAATCAGAGTACAAAGGTCACTTTAATATGGAGCCCAGAGAAGCCAAGCTTGATTCATTCAAACAGAGTTCCACCATTTCTCTGAGGGTTCCAATTATCCCAAAGAACAACAGGAAGCACACAAATAATGAAGTTAAACAATGTTTCGTATTTTACCAGGAAGACTGAAAAGACAAGAAAAGGAAGTCAAGAATATTTGTAAGGGAGCATTTATTGTGTTGGATGGTGAAAACCAAATTGCTCAAAATGGAAGTTAGAAAGTGAAAGGGTGGTACATAAGGAGATGGAATAGACTGGATAAGGTAGAAGTCTCTAAGCGGCAAAAGCGTATTAGAGTGAGTATATTGAAAGAAAGAAGCTCGAAAGGCAGGATGCAGTAGAGAATAAGATCCTTAAAATTTGGTTTTCATAAGTATTGTTGAGAGTGGTGGCATGTGATATGGCCATCGCCGTGGTGAAGCTGGATTTCATGGGAAAGGGGAAACCATGGTTGTAGCTGATGAGGTCATGTTGCAAGCGACAGACATTTAACTATCTTAAGCAAACCCAAACTATTTTAAGCAAAATACAGGCCATATCACCTCATAACTGGGAAGCCCATAAATGCAACTAATATCCAGGAACTGAGCAATAAATGACATTAAATTCAGACACTCTCTGCTCTGCTTTCCTCTGTGCTGGATTCATTCTCAGGCAGCCTACTCTCAGTAAATACGTATTGATTTAGTGGATAAAAAATAAATTGTATCAACTCTCTCCCCTTTATTTCAAAATGTCTTTTTCTTACTCTGTTGCTGTCTTTGTTTATCAAAGAAAGGATATACATCCATTTTTCTTTCTAAGCTTAAATTCTACATGTGTAATATAAAGTTTCATTTCTTCTCAGAACCTCTAAAACTACCTTCTACAAATTACTACCTTCTACTAAAATCTTAGCATCACCCCCTCTACTTGATCCTTCCTTGTAGAAACACACAAAATTTTATATTTTACTATCCTTAAAACAAAAACAATTTTAAAATACCTTAATTTTTTTACATATAAATTTATTTATTTTAATTGGAGGCTAATTACTTTACAATATTGTATTGGTTTAAGCTTCTTTCAAAGCTGTTACTCCCTCACACTCCCATTCTTTTTCCTTGTCAAATTTCTGCTAAATTCAGTCTATATTCACCACTTTTCCCTACTCTACATTTTCCCAAAAAACCTCTTACAATCCAACTCTTAATTCCAAGAGAGTCATGAAATTACTGTTTGAAAAGTCAATTATGATTTTCCACACATATTCTATAGTCCAAGTCTGACCTTAGCTTTCATCTCATGACCCCAAGCAGGCTCATTAAGTTTATTTCAAAATGTTATCCTTAATATCCTAGCAAATCTATTTCCATATTAACTCACTGATTTCTGTCAGTGGTCCTCTCAGTTTCCCAAGAGCACAGATGGAAAGTCCAGAGTCAAATGGGAAGAAACCTTTGTCTTCCAACCTCTCCACAACTTACCAGTCATTAAACCATCTCATTTTTTCCCCTTACTGTCCCTTATTTTCCTTTCTCATTCCCAATAATTTACTTAAAACTCCTTGTGTAGTAACAAAACAATTTTATTTACCACACTTTTCCAGATCTAATTCTCTTTTCAATGCATCTTTCACAATGCCATAGATCTACATCCTTAAGGACAGTCAGTATTATATCACTCTTCTTTATAAGCATCTTCCTTGGCTACCTGTTTCCTACAAACCAAAATTTCCAAACTCTAGCGAATAGTGTTTATATTGTAATGGATTTTCCTCAGCTGAAATGAAAAGATTATAGAAAGTAGAGTCAGAGACCCAGTCTCAAATACACCTCTAACACTTTCTTTTCAATAATACTTTAAAAATTAACATTGTATGCATCAGATCAGATCAGATCAGTCGCTTAGTCGTGTCCGACTCTTTGCGACCCCATGAACCGCAGCACGGCAGGCCTCCCTGTCCATCACCAACTCCCGGAGGTCACTCAGACTCACATCTATCAAGTCAGTGATGCCATCCAGCCATCTCATAGAATATCTATAAAATATGCATAAGGTTTGTAGCTCAGCTGATAAAGAATTTGCCTGCAATGTGGGAAACCTGGTTCAATACCTGGGTTGGGAAGATCCCCTGGAGAAGAGAAAGGCTACCCAGTCCAGTATTCTGGCCTGGAGAATTCCATGGACTGTATAGTCCACGGGGTCAAAGAGTTGGACACAACTAAGAGATCTTCACTTTCACTTTCAAGAAAGACATATGAGAGCTAAGGGTTAATTTGCCAAGATCGATCAATTAAAGGCCCACTTGCCAGCAAAAGAGCTTGTCTCCTGTCAAGTCCCCCAGAAGTTGACATGACCAAGTGCTTAAAATAACCAGTCTTGGTCAAGAACAAGTCTTATCTGTAATTCATCATGTGAGGCAAGGTGCTCGAGGTTTCCCAAACATGAATACTTAGATGACAGGATAAGGCTGGAGACAAGGTTACACAGCATCACATCCTTATTATATCTCAGCTTCTGTTCACTGTACAGAAAAGGACCAGGAATTCCCTAATCATGCGGCTTCAAAGCATCATCACCAAGGGTCAAGGTCCCTCTCCTGGAATTTGACGTTTGGTCCTGCCAGATGGCTCTGCACTGCCCGTAATGCAACAAGAAACATGGGGCTGGCACACTTTCTGCTCTTCAGTCAGTATGACTCTTCCCAATAAAAGCTGCCTCATCAAATCTGATATGCACTGCTTAGGCATCTATTCTGACTGCCTGAAAGCCGTGCCATAAATACTTAAACACTCCAAATTCTGTTCTAGTGCTTTCCAGTTGGAATACTTCTGAATGTCACATAACATCTTTGGACTTCAATTTCCTTACCACAGTAGAATAAAAATACATTTTTTTCCTTTTTTTAATAGAATCAACTAGATTCAAAATATTGTGTTAGTTTAACATGTACAGTACAGTGATTCAGTTATTTTTTTTTCTGATTCTATCCCATTATGGTTATTACAAAATATTGAATACAATTCCCTGTGTTGTACAGTAAAACCTTGTTGCTTATCTATTTCACACATAGCACTTTGTATCTGTTAATCCCATGCTTCTGGTTTATCCCTCCCTCTCACCTTCTCCTCTTTGGTAATCATAAGTTTATTTTCTATGTCTGTCAGTCTATTTCTCTTTTATTAATACATTAATTTGTGTTATTTTCTAGATTCCACATATAAATTAGACTGTGTGATATTTGTCTTTCTCTGTCTGACTTAATATGATAATCTCTAGGTCTATCCACGTTGCTTCAAATGGTAATATTTCATTCTTTTCTATGACTAATATCCCCTTATGTATCCATATGTTTTTCATACATACACATATTATGTCTTCTTAAGCTAATCATCTGTTGATGGGCACTTGGGTTGTTTCCATGTCTTAGCTATTGTAACTAGTGCTGCGGTGCCCATTGGGATGCATGTATCTTTTCTAATTAGAGTTTTCATTTTTCTCTTGATATATACACAGGAGTGAGATTTACATATATACAATTTTTAGTTTTTAAAAGAACCTCCATACTGTTTTCCATAGTGGTTGCACCAATTTACATTCCCATCAGCAGTGTAGGAGGATTCTCTTTTTTCCACACCTTCTCCAGAAGTTATTATTTGTAGACATTTTGATGATAATGTTTCTGTCATAATAAGGCATCGTCATATACTACTGTGAGGTGATATTTCATTGTGGTTTTGATTTGCATTTCTCTAATAATCAGTGATGTTGAGCACCTTTTAATGTGCCTATTGGCCAAAGGAATGATGCTACAGCTGAAGCTCCAGTACTTTGGCCACCTCATGCGAAGAGTTGACTCATTGGAAAAGACTCTGATGCTGGGAGGGATTGGGGACAGGAGGAGAAGGGGACGACAGAGGATGAGATGGCTGGATGGCATCACTGACTCGATGGACATGAGTCTCAGTGAACTCTGGGAGTTGGTGATGGACAGGGAGGCCTGACGTGCTGCAGTTCATGGGGTCGCAAAGAGTCGGACACGACTGAGCAACTGATCTGATCTGATCTGATGTTTGCTTTGGAAAAATGTCTCTCTAGATCTTCTGCTCATTTTTTATTGGATTGTTGGTTTTATTCAATATTGAGTTTTAAAATGTTTTTGTGACTAAAAATTATAATGTATGAAAGTGCCAATTTCAGTACTTATTATAAAGTTAGATTCAAAATGATTTTTGAATTGAATAAAATCCAATTTTAGAAAATATTTTAAGCTAACAATAAGGAAAATAGAGTTTAATCAAGAAAATTAATGGACTTTTTAAATACAGGAGGTCAGAGCATACCACATTAATCAAAGGCAAAGAACATTATCTATCAAGGTTCTTACTTTTGCTGACATTAATATTAAAAAAAAAAACAAGGAATTACTTGTACTTATGCACAAGAGACATGATAAAAAGCTTTCTTTAAAACATAATAGAAGGTCATAACAGGCATTTATGTTACATTTATTGCTCCATGTTCAGAGTTCTTATCTTCTCTGAACATTGTTAAACGAAAGTGTCAAAATCATATGCTACCTGAATTAAAGAGCTATTTTTTTATGAAATAAACTTTTTTTTTCATTAAGAACTACTGTCTGCATTGCCTGGGAAAAGGATTATGAGGGATACAGATATATAAGAAGGGTAAAATGAGTCATGCTCATGAAAAAAATAGCATGGCTTTCCAACTTGATTTATAGACTCAATGTAATCGTAATTAAAATCCCAGCTAGTTATTTTGTGGATATTGACAATCTGCTTCTAAAGTTTATATGGAGAGGCAAAAAAAAAAAAAACTTTCCAGAATTGCCCCAGGATGGCCAACACAATATTGAAGGAGAAGAACAAAGTTGGAGGACTGATACCACCCAATTTAAAGACCTACTATGAAACCACAGTAATCAAGACAGTATGATATTGGACAAAGCATAAACAAATAGATCTGTGGAAAACAGGGAGCCCAGAGATAAACCCCATAAATATAACCAACTGATACTAGACAAAGAAGCAAGAGCAATACAAGGGAGCAAAGGCAGTATTTTCAACTAATGGGGCTAGAACAACTGGACATGCAAAAAAATAAATGAATAAACCTAGAGAGAGGATTTACAACCATCATAAAAAATGAACTGAAAACAGATCACAGACCTAAATATAAAATGCAAAGCGATAAAACTAAAAGATAAGCATAAGAGAAAACCTAAATAACTTTGGATATGACAATGCCTTTTTAGATACAACACAAAGACATGACCCATGAAAAAAATTAAAAATAAGCAGAACTTAAGTAAAATTTAAAACTTCTGAAAAGACAATATCAAGAGAGCAAGCCATATACTGGAAGAAAATATTTACAAAAGAGATAAAGGACTATTATCCAAATTATAAAGAACACTTAAAACTCAACACTAAGAAAAAAATTCCAATAAAATGGATCAAAAGCCCTAACACAAACCTCACCAAAGAAGATATATAAATAGCAAATAAACATATGAGAAGAGGTTCCACAGCATATATTATCTGTGAAATACAAATTAAAACAATGATGATATACCTCTGTGCACCTATTAGAATACCCAAAATCCATTAACACTAACATCAAAGCTGACCCAACATTTATGGAAAAGGACATGGTCATTCTTCAATTCCTCTTTCGTTCTTTCTCACTGCCCACAATGTCACAGCTGAAAAAGGGGGAGAGTATTTGTTGTGTTTGTTGTTTTGTGTTTTTTCTTTCTTTTAACTCACCTCCCTCAAGTCAAGTCACTTAGTCGTGTCTGACTCTTTGCGACCCCATGGACTGTAGCCTACCAGGTTCCTCCATCTATGGGATTTTCCAGGCAAGAATATTGGAGTGGATTGACATTTCCTTCTCCAGGAGATCTTCCCGACCCAGGGATTGAACCCAAGTCTCCCACATGGTAGGCAGAAACTTTCACCGTCTGAGCCACCAGGGAATCTACTCACCTCTCTAGTTAACACTAACTGGCCATCAGTGCCAGTGTGTGTAGGTATTCACGTTTGATCTTTTCACAGTTATTAGATGGGTTCTTTGTGGGGTCTCTGTGGACCTCTGACCTAGATATCTATTTTACAGACTATTTCATGTCTCATCTGGATTATTTGCAAGAGCACATTCAGGATGTTGCTAGCCTAACTAGTTCTCATGATGCTCACTTATCCTATGGAAAATGTCCTGCTGTTTACCATTGTGATCTGTAGTGGCACAGACTCAACAGTGCTGACAATTAAGGCTACCTCCAAAAGTCTCTACCTAAAGAATTCTCTAAATTGGTTTCTCCGGGTATTTATATGTGTCCCCTAATCCAAAGAGCATCTATTAACCTCTCTCTAGACAAATTTCCAATCATGTCCCAAAGAGAAGAACTACAGGGCTTTATTCATTAGCATCAAGCTATATAGTGAGAGGTCAATCATCCACTTTTTGCAGCTATTTACAACTTCTCTGAGTGGAATTCTTGAAAGACTCCTTACTTAGCTTTGGAAGAATATAAAGGACATTCTCTATCCCATTAATATCTTCAAATTCCTAATTGCCCCATATAATCTAATGGGGAAACTGTGGATGAAATTCATAAAAGTCTTATATTATATACTAGTAAATTATATAAGGTGTTATCTGAAAAATATGTATTATCTTTATAATGTGGTAGAACATGAATGGGGTGTACATTAGTGGAGGTACACTAATATTACTTTGAGTTTTAAACTTGAAATTTCACCTAAACTTCGGCAATCAAGAAAATCTGCATTCTACAGTTTATTTTTTTGTTGTTTAAGAATAAGAACATCAAGGATTAGATTTAATGATTGAAACCATAATGTAGACAAAAAATGGATACTTTATGATACGGTTAACTTGAATACAATTACAAAATATACATACTGCACTCCTGGTGTTAATTTCCAACTCTTTCACACTGAGAACAAACACAAATATATCCAAGTATAGTTAAGGGAACTGTCTCAATCCAGGTCTTTATCTTCTTTGGTAGCTACTATTTTGTACTCTAAATCATCACACAATGCACTCTATTTCCTCAAAAGAATTGCTTCTACTTAGTAGCCAGAGAATGATAGTACTAATGAAAAATTATCACATCTAATTATTTTTGAATCAAGCTGTTTCTGTATCAAACATAAGTTATTTTGTTTTTCTCTAGTGCATCTAATATATTCCATATTCAATTAAAAAGAAAAAAGACAACCCACTGTCAATTTGTCTGGCTTTCTTATTACCCTGGTCTGAGAATGGTATTTCTTTCTTATGTGACTCTTTTCCTCCAAAATATTTACTACAGATCTTCTCAGCACTGTATCTGTCAGTATTGTCTGAGTTTGAGGCATAGTCTTAGTTAATTTATGCTGCTGTAAGGAAGATACCATAGACTGAGTGGTTCATAAACAACAGAAATTTAATTCTCAAAATTCTAGAGGCTGGCTGAGACTTCTAAGATGTAGGCACCAGCACATTCAGCGTCTGGCGAGAGACTGCTTCCTGCCTCACAGATGGCTATCTTCTTGTTTGTGCACACGTGGCAGAAAGGGAAGGGTGTGCTCCAGTGTCTCTTTTATAATGGCACTAATCCCATTCAGGAGAACTCTACCCTCATGACCTAAAATCTTACTATAGGCCTTCCACATCCAAATACCATCAAAATGAGGGGTTAGGATTTCACTATATGAATTTTAGGATGACACAAACATTCAGTCTATGGAAGGTGTCTTTCACTCTGATTTTTGGTAGGAAAATAGTTTCCATTTTGGGGCTTCCCAGGTGGCACTAGTGGTAAAGAATCCTGCACGAGACAAAGGAGACGCAGGTTCAATCTCTGGGTTGGGAAGATCCCCTGGAGGAGGAAATGAAACTTTAGAATTCTTGCCAGGAGAATTCTATGGACAGAGGAGTCTGGTGGGCTACAGTCCATGGGGTTGCAAAGAGTTGGCCACACCTGAGCATCACACACAGATCCCATTTAGACCTTACTTGAAAACGTCTCCTCATCTCTGGAGAAGTTATTTCCTTTCTGTCACCCTTTAAGAATTTCTTTTCAATACTTCCTCCTTAAATGGATCATTTTCTTCATCCATCTGAGTTTTCCTAACTCGTAAAGCCATGCTTATTATTTTAACTACTCAAGAATTTTATAATATAATTCAGTTTATAAGATATAAAAACATGTGGAGTCTGTGGTAGATTGCATGAATTGGAATAATTTGCCACCCTTTCCTACAGATATATTCTTTTGCAATAAGACTTTGAAGCTCTCTTCATTAAAAGGTGGTACCCATTTCTCTAATCCTTGTATCAGGCTAGGCTTGTCACTAGTTTTGGACATTAGAGTTCTGCAAAAATGATGTTGTGCCAGTTCTGAGTCTAGGAACCATAAGGCTATGCATACTACTGCATTCTTTCTTAAGAACCTTCTGTACAGGGTAATCTGTTTTGTGATGAGACATGATAGTCCAGTCAGCTCCACAGGCCCAGATGACAGCAAGGCAATTAGAAGGTAAACGAGATCATCTTACAGCCGTGAGCCCAGGAATAGTCTGGCAGTTGACTACTGAAAAATGATTAAAATTTGATGAGATCAGAAAAGCCCAGATTAGGAAAAAGCTCAAACTGCCAAATCATAGAATCTTGAGCAAAATAAATCATTGCTTATTTTAAGATACTAATTTTTGGTATGTGCTGTACTGTGCTTAGTTGCTCAGTTAAGGAAACTGTCTTCATCTTCTTTGGTAGCTACTATTTTGTACTCTAAATCATCAAACAATGCACTCTACTTCCTCAAAAGAATTGCTTCTACTTAGTAACCTGAGAATGATAGTACTAATGAAAAATTATCACATCTAATTATTCTTGAATCAAGCTGTCTCTGCATCAAACATAAATTGTGTTGTTTTTCTCTAGTGTATCTAATATATTCCATATTCAATTTAAAAAAAGAAAAAAAGACAACCCACTGTCAATTTGTCTGGCTTTCTTATTACCCTGGTCTGAGAATGGTATTTCTTTCTTATGTGACTCTCTTCCTCCAAAATATTTACTAATGATCTTCTCAGCACTGTATCTTTCCGTATTGTCTGAGTTTGAGGCATGGTCTTAGTTAGCCCATGGTCTTAGACCGCCCACCAGTCTCCTCTGTCCATGGGGATTCTCCAGGCAAGAATATTGGAGTGGGTTGCCATGCCCTCCTACAGGGGATTTTCCCAATCCAGCAATCAAACCCATGTCTCCTGTATTGCACACAGATTCTTTACTGACTAAGCCACCAGAGAAGCTCCGACAATATTCAAATAACCCATAGGAAGGCAGGAAAATTAAAACAAAGAAAGCAAAATGGTAACAACTAAAAAATATGTAAAATAAAATGGAACAAATAGAGAAATCAGAAATAGACCCACAGAAATATACATAACTGATTTTTTTACAAAGGTACAAGAGTAATTCAATGGAAGAACGGTAGCCTTTTCAGTGAATGATGCTAGAACAATTAGATATCTACAGTAGGAAAAAAGAAAAAAGTCCTACACGTTTTACTATAATTAATTTAAAATGAATCATGGGATTAAATGTAAAAGGTATAATTATACAACATTTTTTTAATCACAGAAAGTCCTTGGAATCTGAAGTTAGGAAAGGAATTCTTAGACTTGACACCAAAAGTACAAATCATAAAAGAAAAAACTATCAACTGGATTCATCAAAATTATCATCTTTTGTTCCAAGAAATAATAAGCTTAGAGGATGAAAAGACAAATAACAATAGGAGAAATATTTGCAAAATGTTACCACTGAAAGAGATTGGGTAAAGGGCACATGAGATCTCCCTGAATTATTTCTCACAATTGGATTCCATCTACAATTAGCTCAAGAGAAAAGTTGCAATTTTTTAAAAGTTATAGAAGTATTAGAAATTGCAATATAGATATATAATAAGGAAAACTCTATATAACAGAAATATCCATTGTTATGCCAACCAGTTGAGTTTGTGGCTCCTTTTAAGACCCCCATGCGCTCTGTATTTGAACCTACTTCTTTCATAGAAAAAGCTCGATCAACTAAAGCTGTCCTTCTCAAACTCCTGTTAACTATATGCTCTGCCACCTGTCCTCTTTGTTTGCACGAGTTGCTGAAGATAATTAGAAACTTCAATGGCCTCTGTGAGAAAACTAATACCGCACCAAACTAGTTCCTCCAAGAACATTCCCTTCCTGTTGCTTCCGCTCCTCCTCCTTTTGTTTATCAACTTTTATCTTCCCTTCATCTCTGAATCTGTAGATTTGTCCCCTGGTCTGGGATGTGTTTCAGGAGCCCAGAGGAAAGAAGAGGGGTAGGGCTAGGGAAGACTTCAGAGAAGTAGGATTTGATCTGCCTTTTGAAGAAAGGAAACCTGTGAGAAGTGCCTGAACCAACATGGAGAGTCAATCTTATTGGAGAAGAGAATTTGTATAAGGAGGTAGATTAATTAATTAAATTTCTTCTTCCTGTCCCTGTATCTCTTTTATATATGAAGCCTCATCTTTTGTCATATCTTTTCTTTGTACCTCAAACTCCCTCATATATTTCTCTCATCTTCCCACCCCCTTCCCCTCTGACAACCACCTGTTTGCTCTTTTCCTCTTAGTATATTCTTGACTCTTTTCTTGTAGATTACTTGACCATATAAATGTAGGTTCATTCCTGGGCTTTCTATTCTGTTGCACTCATCTATGTTTCTGCTTTTGTGTCAGTACCATACTATTTTTTTTGTTATTACTTTAGCTTTGCAGTAAAATTTGAAATCAGGGAGCATGACAATTACATCTTTGTTCTTTCTGAAGCCTGTTTTGGCTATTTGGGGTCTTTTGTGTTCCTATACAAATTTTAGAATTATTTGTTATAGTTCTATAGGAAATGTCATTAGAATTTTGATAGAGATTGTACTGAATCTGTAGATTGCCTTGGGTAAACGTAACAAGATAATGTTTCCAATCCATGAGCATGGTATATATCTTTCCATTTGTTTGTGTCATCTTCAATTTCTTTCATCATTGTCTTATAGTTATCTGAGTACAAGTCTTTTACCTTCTGAGTCAGATATACTTCTAGGTATTTATTGTAAGAGCTTAGATATGTGATATATTGGTCCCATCACTACATGGGAAATAGATGGGGAAACAGTGGAAACAGTGTCAGACTTTATTTTTCTGGGCTCCAAAATCACTGCAGATGGTGACTGCAGCCATGAAATTAAAAGACGCTTACTCCTTGGAAGGAAAGTTATGACCAACCTAGATAGCATATTCAAAAGCAGAGACATCACTTTGCCAACAAAGGTTCGCCTAGTCAAGGCTATTGTCTTTCCTGTGGTCATGTATGGATGTGAGAGCTGGACTGTGAAGAAGTCTGAGCGCCAAAGAATTGATGCTTTTGAACTATGGTGTTGGAGAAGACTCTTGAGAGTCCCTTGGACTGCAAGGAAATCCAACCGGTCCATTCTGAAGGAGATCAGCCCTGGGATTTCTTTGGAAGGAATGATGCTAAAGCTGAAACTCCAGTATTTTGGCCACCTCATACGAAGAGCTGACTCATTGGAGAAGACTCTGATGCTGGGAGGGATTGGGGGCAGGAGGAGAAGGGGATGACAGAGGATGAGATGGCTGGATGGCATCACTGACTCGATGGATGTGAGTCTGGGTGACCTCCGGGAGCTGGTGATGGGTAGGGAGGCCTGGCGTGCTGCAGTTCATGGGGTCGCAAAGAGTCGGACACGACTGAGCGACTGATCTGATCTGATCTGACAGTCCTTAATTTCTCTGCTTATGATATAATCAATTGTTCACTCTTAATGATAAGGTCATTTGTGTAATTGTCCTCTCTTAAAACAAAAGTAAATACTGTATAGGCTCAGAGGGAACATATTTTTTCATTAATATATTCAGCAAGTGCAATGTGAATTGAGATATCACAGCAAGAGGAAAAATATCTGTAAACACCAGAGTAAATAATGACTATTTATGAAGAATTACCAAGTAATTCATGACATTTCCCTTTAAATTTCCAAAAATCAGAGTATTTAAATTTCACTAAGAAAGTTAAATAAGATACAAAATGTGAAATAAAAATATCCTGAACCCAACCAGTTAGGAGGCAGTTCAACTTAATGAAGAAGCATGTGTTTTCAGAGAAAATAATTAAACAAGTTTTCCCCTTTAAGTTCTTACACAAATTATTTAATTACTGACCTCCAATTTTCTAATCTACAACATGGGGATAACTTCTTCATATGAGTTTAGGGAAGGATAAAAATAAGTGCACAAAGTTGCTGCTGCTGCTGCTGCTAAGTCGCTTCAGTCGTGTCTGACTCTGTGCGACCCCATAGATGGCAGCCCACCAGGCTCCGCTGTCCCTGGGATTCTCCAGGCAAGAACACAGGAGTGGGTTGCCAGTACATAGTAATTGCTCAATAAATAAATTTCCTTTTCCCTAAAATGCCCTAAATTTATGTTGCATATTTAACCTAATTCAACGAATATTTATTTGACCATAAGTACCTGAAAAGCAATGAATGTATTCAATATTTTTCATATTATAAGGATTAAACTGCTATAAATCATGCCTTTAAGATTTTTGCATCGAGATAAAGATGGCACATTTATATTTCTGTGATTTCATATAAAAGTTTTCAAACAAGTTCTAGAAGTTGATTCATTCTGCCATTTCAGCCTTTTTATAGCTTCCAGTCTTGTATTATAAAGATGAGAAAAACAAACATTTCTCAGGCTCAGCTTCAGCGACAGTTACAGTACAGCAGATGACTTAGTTTCTACCAATAAGATACACACTCCCATCATTTGGATGCAAAAATTACCAAGCTGAAGTAATTAGTATTTGCTGATAATCGTGATTGGAGAAGTAAATGGCAACCCACTCCAGGACTCTTGCCTGGAAAATTCCATGGATGGAGGAACCTCATAGGCTACAGTCCATGGGATCACAAAGAGTCAGATCACAGTAAGCCTCTTTAGATACTGAAAGACATCTAGTGTATCTGAGATGACTAAAGTTGAGTCCTAGAATTTATTTATCCTACTATAGATGAGGTTGGAAGTGACTGCAGCCACAGTCGAGTATTGTTCTTGACTTCTCTAGTTTCAGCTGCTTATTTTTCTTGGCCCATTTTAGGATTCTGTAACCTATTTAACATCCTTATTATGAGATCTAGTGTTGTCTGTCATCCACAGGTTAGAAGCCTGACAAATACAAAAACGATGTGTTTTATTGTTCCTTGCCTTTACTTAAAGCTCTTAGGTAATTACACATGTGCTATGGACATTCAGAGGAAGCCAATATGAATTACTGTGCAATTCCACGTTCCCTTGTTTTCTAGATTCAGTATATTCACCATATGACATGTGGAGAGACTAAATTAGGCACAAAGGTATAATTGCCAAACAATATTCAGTGGTAAAAAGCAGAAAATGATCCTATGGAACATTTTCAGAGTACGAGCAGGAAGTGAATATTATCACTGGAAGAGTTTTGAAATACACTCCTCTCAATGTTCTGAGACTCAGAACCAGGGTTATGACTGAGAAATTCAAAGATAAACAGAGATGTAAAGGAAATAGAAAAGCATACCCAAACCTGATTTCAAACATTAGCTCCACCACACTTACTATCTGGTCATCCTTAGGAAAGATAGCTTAACTTTCTGGACCTCAGTTTCATCATCTTCAAAACTAAGATAATGATGATGGTAATAAGGCCTATCTTTGATTAAATGTAATAATACATATAAAGTATTTTTTACAAAGACTGCCAAGTTTTATCATCTCATTATTATTATTGTTATGACCACAAATTTTTAATAATTATTGCGATTCAAGGTACACAGGTATAAAAACTGAAATGATTTTCCATCACAGGTTCTTTTTTTTTTTTACTGTAAATTGCTGTGTTTGTTTATTTATTTATTTGTTATTTTTACATGCTTTATTTTTTTAATTTATTTAATTGGAAGCTAATTACTTTACAATTTTTGTGGTTGTTTTTGCCATATATTGACATGAATTGGTCATGGGTGTACATGTGAACCCCTGTCCCAAACCCCCCAATCACCTTCCTGCCCATCCCATCCCTCTGGGTTGTCCCAGTGCACAATATTGTAGTGGCTTTTGCCATACATTCACATGAATCGGCCACGGGTATACATGTGTCCCCATCCTGAACCCCCTCCCACCTCCCTCCCTATCCCATCCCTCTGGGTCATCCCAGTGCACCAGCCCTGAGCACCCTGTCTCATGCATCGAACCTGGATGGGTGATCTGTTTAACATATGATAATATACATGTTTCAATGCTATTCACTCAAATAATCCCACCCTCACCTTCTCCCACAGAGTCCAAAATTCTGTTCTTTACATATGTGTCTCTTTTGCTATCTCGTATATAGGGTCATCATTACCATCTTTCTAAATTCCATATATATGCATTAATATACTGTATTGGTGTTTTTCTTTCTGACTTACTTCACTCTGTATAATAGGCTCCAGTTTCATCCACCTCATTAGAATTGATTCAAATGTATTCTTTTTAAAGTTGAGTAATATTCCATTCTCTATATGTACCACAGCTTTCTTATCCATTCATCTGCCAGTGGACATCTAGGTTGCTTCCATGTCCTAGCAATTGCAAACAGTGCTGCAATGAACACTGGGGTACACGCGTCTCTTTCAATTCTGGTTTCCTCGGTGTGTATGCCCAGCAGTGGGATTGCTGGGGGTCATATGGCAGTTCTATTTCCAGGTTTTTAAGGAATCTCCACACTGTTCTCCATAGTGGCTGTACTAGTTTGCATTCCCACCAACAGTGTAAGAGGATTCCCTTTTCTCCACACCCTCTCCAGCATTTATTATTTGAAGGCTTTTTGATGGCAGCCATTCTGACCAGTGTGAGATGATACTTTATTGTGGTTTTGATTTGCATTTCTCTGATAATGAGTGATGTTGAGCATCTTTTCATGTGTTTGTTAGCCATCTGGATGCCTTCTTTCGAGAAATGTGTTTGGTTCTTTGGCACAGTTTTTGAGTGGGCCGTTTATTTTTCTGGTATTGAGCTGCATGAGCTGCTTGTATATTTTTGAGATTAATTGACAGTTGCTTTGTTTGCTATGATTTTCTCCCATTCTGAAGGCTGTCTTTTAGTCTTGCTTATAGTTTCCTTCATTGTGCAAAAGCTTTTAAGTTTAATTAGGTCCTATTTGTTTATTTTTGCTTTTATTTCTATTACTCTGGGAAGTGGGTCATAGAGGATCTTGCTGTGATTTATGTCAGAGAGTGTTCTGCCTATGTTTTCCTCTAGGAGTTTTAGTTTCTGGTCCTATATTTAGATCTTTACTCCATTTTGAGCTTATTTTTGTGTATGATGTTAGAAAGTGTTCTAGTTTCATTCTTTTACATGTGGTTGACCTTTCCCAGCACCACTTGTTAAACAGATTGTTTTTTCTCCATTGTATATTCTTGCTTCCTTTGTCAAAGATAAGGTGTCCATAGGTGCATGGATTTATCTCTGGGCTTTCTATTTTGTTTCACTGATCTATATTTCTGTTTTTGTTCCAGTGCCATACTGTCTTGATGACTATAGCTTTGTAGTATAGCCTGAAGTCAGGCAGATTGATTTCTCCAGTTCCATTCTTCTTTCTCAAGATTGCTTTGGCTATTCAAGGTTTTTTTGTGTTTCCATACAAATTGTGAAATTATTTATTTTAGTTCTGTGCAAAATACTGTTGGTAGCTTGACAGGGATTACACTGAATCTACAGGTTGCTTTGGGAGGTATACTCATTTTCACTATATTGATTCTTTCAATCCATGAACCTGATATATTTCTCCATCTATTTGTGTCCTCTTTGATTTCTTTCATCAATGTTTTATAGTTTTCTATATATAGGTTTTCTGTTTCTGTAGGTAAATTTATTCCTAAGCATTTTACTTTTTTCATTGCAATGGTGAATGGGATTGTTTCCTTAATTTCTCTTTCTGTTTTTTCATTATTACTGTATAGGAATGCAAAGGATTTCTGTGTATTAATTTTATATCCTGAAACTTTACTATATTCATTAATTATCTAGTAATTTTCTGGTGGTGTCTTTAGGATGTTCTATGTAGAGGATCATGTCATCTTCAAACTTCAAGAAGAGTTTTACTTCTTCTTTTCCAATCTAGCTTCCTTTTATTTCTTTTTATTCTCTGATTCCTGTGGCTAAAACTTCCAAACCTATGTTGAATAGTATGGTAAGAGTGGGCAGCCTTGTCTTGTTCCTGACTTTAGAGGAAATGCTTTCAATTTTTTGCCATTGAGGATGATGTTTGCTGTGGGTTTATCATATATGGCTTTTATTGTGTTGAGGTATGTTCCTTCTATGCCTACTTTCTGGAGAGTTTTTGTTATAAATGGGTGTTTAATTTTATCAAAGGCTTTCTCTGCATCTAATGAGATAATCATAAACCAACTTTTCTATTTACTAGCTGTGGGCTTTGTGGCAAGTTAATTTCTGTGGTTCAATTGCCTGTAAAATGGGAATAATGATAATACCAATGTAAAGTCTACAGTGAGAAAACACAAATAAAAATACTAGCACACAGTTCCAACTCAACAGCATTAGCTATTAAGATCATTTCATGATCTTCTGTACAAAAGAGATATACATTATCTCCTCAGTTGTCTTAACTTGTGAAGTGGATATTATTGTCCTTGTTTACTAATTACCAGAAACAGACTTTCAGAAAGTATAAACGATTTGCACTAGGTCACTCAGTCAGTAAGAGGGAGTATATGATTTAAATCCAGGTCTCTAAATCCTCTTTGCACTCTAACCCAATGCAAATAATTATAATACTTTTAGATGGGATAAATATAGACCTGATTTTCTGCCTAGAAATCAAAGTTAATAGGCTTAACCTAAAATATTTTAAAAATCTAACTTTTTATAAATTATCCATGCCCAAGAGTCTAATCACACCATCTTTACCTCACATTTTCCCTAGAAATCTCATTTAATCTTTATTACAGCTCTTTGAGTTAGGTGCAATTGGTATTATTTTACAGATTAGATAATGTAGTTTTATAAGGGATTATCTACAATCACATAGCAGGCAATGATGGAGTGAGGATATGCATGTTTGCAAAGCTAATATTCTTCCAATCCACAGTGATGCTTCAAGAGAGAAGATGATAACTTATATACAGAGAATGGTATAACAGAAGGCTATCAAGGTGGGATGGGCTTCCCAGGTGGCGCTAGTGGTAAAAAAACCTGCCTGCCAATGCAGGAGACATAAGAGATGTGGTTTCAACCCCTGGGTTGGGAAGATACCCTGGAAGAAGTAATGGAAACCCACTCCAGTATTCTTGCCTGGAGAATCCCATGGACAGAGGAACCTGGCGGGCTGCAGTCCACAGGGTCACAAGGAGTCAGACATGACTGAAGCAACAGACAGCACATCAAGGTGGGAAGCCAACAAAGAGGCTACAATGTGAAAACTCGGTTTGGCAATAAGCCAGAAACCCAGAGTTTTAAAACATTAACTTCCTTGTACAACAGAAACCCAGACAACATGGTAAAGCAATTATGCTCCAATTAAAAAAACAAAGTAGCACTCGTACGGAAACAAGTTCTTAATAAGTCAGCAGACTTTTCAATGTGATAGAGATTCCTGAGACTCCTCCTTGCCTAAAGCCAAAACTGTCCCTAGAAACTTGGAAAAACTTTTTAAAAGGGTTGTAGATAATGGTTCAAAATGTTGTGGGAGTGTAGAGAAGCAAACTGTTATATCAGAGCATCCGCAGTTCATTTGTAGCCTCACAGCTTCTTCCAATTCTGTTATTCCAATTGTTTTATTATTCCTGATTTCCCAGGGATTGGGGAAGTGCCTGTAATATACCCATCACTACATCAAGTGGTGCTAAGGAAACATACATAGAATAAAAACAGAAGACATTCATAGAATAAAATAGAGCCTCTGTTCCATGGAATGATTAAACCCAATGTGAGAAAAAGACTACACATATGAAATGATCAGACATGAAAAATATAGTTAAGATACAAAAGTTTATAAAACAGAATATAAGCCTCTGCGGAACCAGATCAACAACCAACCAGATTGTTCTATAACTGCTGGACACGTTGAAAGGTTTTAAACAAATGATTGAGAAAATCATATTAATGTTTCAAATAATTAAAACCAAATTTAATTAAAAAGTTATGTAGTTTGTTTTAAAGTTGAGTTCAAATATTATGATGACATTTTTGGCTTTGATGTGAACTACCATTTTAAAACAGAAAAGGAACATTAACCTTTGAAATAAAATTCAATATTTCTCATTATTATTACTATTAAGTTTTCACTATTCACTTATTTTCTTTGCAGTCACAAGGGTATTCTAAGCTGCTTCAGTCCTGTCCAACTCTTTGTGACCCCATGGACTGGAGCCCACCAGGCTCCTCTGTCCATGGGATTCTCCAGGCAAGAATACTGGAATGGGTTGCCTTGCCATTTTTCCAGGAGATCTTCCTGACCCAGGGATCAAACCCACATCTCATGTCTCTTGCATTGGCAGGCAGGTTTTAAAGATGATGCTATTAATTAGTTTTCAAAACACTTGCATACATTAACTTAATGCTTTTTTACTAAAACCTTGAACTTGGGTAAGATACCCAACCTTGAGAGTCCCTTGGGCCACGAGGAGATCCAACCAGTCCATCCTAAAGGAAATCAGTCTTGAATATTCATTGGAAGGACTGATGCTGAAGCTGAAACTTCAATACTGTGGCCACCTGATGAGAAGAACAGACTCACTGTAAAAGATCCCAATGCTGGGAAAGACTGAAGGCAGGAGAAGGGGATAACATAGGATGAGATGGTTGGATGGCATCACTGACTCAATGGACATGAGTGTTGGTGATGGACAGGGAAGCTGTCCATGCAGCAGTCCATGGGGTCACAAAGAGTCGGATATGACTGAGCAACTGAACTGAGTGACCCAACCCCTCAGGATTAGGTTGCCTATCATACTCTGAACAAAAGGGGTTAACAATAAAAGGCAGACATTACTGTGGATATTAACTATGTTATACAGAATAAAGTTCTCATCTCTCACATGATAAGTAATTAGTAAACAATAGCTGACTCTAAATGTGAATTCTCAGTACTCCATTGTTGGAGCTGAGGCTTTAATTGGCTGTTTTCTGACTTCTTTTCCAGAACCCCTTTCTCTACAGCACACTTATCTGATAGTCATATACTAAGAAAGAACTGCTCCTCAAACAGCTGCTCAGCATAAGTCGGGATGCCCCAGTGCAAGTGTAAAGAAGGAACGGGCAAAAAATGCTTAAAAAGTCTTTTCTGATTTTCAGACTCAGGTGAGATTATTAAATTATTTTACTTTGCATTTATTTGATTCCTAAGATAGTTGGTCATTTTTTAAAAATTTACTAATCATTTGTACTTCCTATTTGGGGGATTATTGGGGTTAGCTTTTCAGTTATGAAGGAAGCACCATAATTTAATAACAGTACTAAACAGAAGTGCTTCAAGAAATGTCATAAGAATAGATTCATGAAAGATGCTTGGGATTTCAACATGCACAGAAGACAGTGCAAAATATAGATTTATTTTTCCTTTCCTGTTCTTTGCTCTCATCATATCTGACTTGCATAGTTTCTTTATTTCCACTTCTCTTTTTTTCCACAGGTAACTAGCCTGTCTTCTATTTGTAGGCTAATATTTTTTGGACTTTATTAAGATGCATTGTAATTGCAGTCTCCTTAATTGCTGCCTAATTGGTTCCTTCCTCCCCTTGGTGTATTTTTCATGCATTATTAAATTCCAACTGGCTTTCCGGAACTCATTTCGCATTCCTTCCAGACAGCTCTTCCAAAGTGAAGCTGTGTGTTTCTTCATCTCTTGGTCACCCAGGAAAGAGCTCTGGGGGAATTGAAAGAATCACTGGAAACTGCATGCTTCCTGCTATAATAATGACAGCAAGAGTATCTACCATCCAGTCCTTCACTGCCATTCACAAGTACCCTAACCAGTAGCAACTCATTCAGTCAGTTTCTTAAAGTAGGTGCAATTATGCCCATTCATCAAAAGAGGCACCTAAGGATCAAGGAGGTTAAATATCTTTCCCAGAGTCAAAAGGCTGTTTGGGGACTCACACCTGTGTCTCCAAAGTCCTGTGCTCACCCTACCATCACTAGCTGCTTGTGTACAAAACCAAGTGGCAGGCCTATACCCAACGAACCTCATCAGCTCCTCTACATACTGCTTAAGAACTCTTTTTCTTTTCTATGAAGTCTTTCAACAGGGAAAATGGATCATAGAAAAATGAAGTCATCTGAAGTCAGAAGGTCTGATATTTAGTCTAACCAGCTGCTAAAGCTACTAAACACAGTTGATCTTCAGTTCCCCCATCTATAAAGCTAATTCTTGGATTTATTATGTCTCCAATGTGTGTGAGTTATATTTATAAAAACAGTATTGCTATCTGACTTATAAGGCTCAGTGCTAATCTGGGTTTTATTAATCTCCAAGTATATTAAAATAGAGTGCCAGCAGACTCTTTAAAGACTTAATGCCTGAAGTTTTTCAGCCGGAACTGCCATCTTCCAGTAATTCGCCAAAATGACCACCACAAAGAGAAAGAGGAAGGGCACCCACTACGTGTTCCCCAGGCCTTTTAGAAAACAGGGAGTTGTTCCTTTGGCCACACACATGCAAATCTACAAGAAGGGTGATATTGTAGATATCAAGGGAATGGGTACTGCTCAAAAAGGAATGCCCCCACAAATGTTACCGTGGCAAACCTGGGAGAGTCGACAGTGTTACCCAGCATGCTGTTGGCATCACAGTAAACAAACAAGTTAAGGGCAAGATTCTTGCCAAAAGAATTAATGTGCCTATCAAGCATATTAAGCACTCTAAGAGCCAAGATAGCTTCCTGAAATGTGTGAAGGAACATGATCAGAAAAAGAAGGAAGCCAAAGAGAAAGGGACTTGGGTTCAGCTGAAGCGCCAGCCTGCTCCACCCAGAGAAGCACACTTCGTGAAGACCAATGAAAAGGAACCCGAACTGTTGGAGCCCATTCCCTATGAATTCATAGCCTGATGGGTGTAAAAATAAAGACCTGGACTGTACAAATGTTTCTCTTAATTGAGCAGAGGTATTGTGTCCAAATTCAGTGGGCGATGTCTTTTCAAATTTAGTGTTTTTCTCTGAAAGATGTAAGATAGTTTGTTGTTCAGGATGCTCCATTTTTTAATAAACTGCCAGATATTATTTATTTAATAAAAGACTTAATACCTGAAATACTTTCCAAAAAATAATGGTAGAATTAATAAACTAATAAGAATCTCAAGCCAGCCAATAAACAATCAAGATCCATTCTGGAACTCTGGGGAATTTCAAATTCTAAGGTCACTTATTGTTTATTGTACTCATATATATAGGGGGTTGCCAGGTGGCCCAGTGGTAAAGAATATGCATTCCAATGCAGGAGACCCAGTTCAATCCCGGTAAGGAAGATCCCCTGGAGAAAGAAATGGCAACCCACTCCAGTATTCTGCCTGAGAAATCCAAAGGACAGAAGAGCCTGGCAGGCTACATTCCATGAGGTCACAAAAGAGTTTGACATGACTTAGTGACTAAACAAGAATAATTCATATATACACTAGTATATATTACATGAATAAGTCCAAAATGCCATTAAACTCTTGTAGTTCATAATTAACAGTAGAATTTTAAAACTACTTCAAAACAAATCTGAATCTATTAGTAATTCTTAATTTTGCCAAGTCATGAATTTGAATTGCACATATGCTCACCCAAATGTGGGAGCAAGTTACTTAGGTAGTATGTTTAATCCCACCCTCATCTAAAATCAACTTTTTTGAATATGTAAATAAGAGCTTCTTTATAAGGAAAACCATATTCTAAACTGGTATTGAAAAATTTACAATTATCTAAGAATATATCTGGTGCAAATGTAGAGTTCCCTTTATTGAGTACATTTTACCACTGCCTTTTGCATGACATGGAATAGAAAAGAAATAGGAAGCTATACCAAGACTAACAAATATGGAGGATCCATACAGATATGCTACAAAATTTCTTATTAGGAAGGTTAGTGGTAGTGATAGTAAGAATAACTATCCCCCTAGAGGAAAGAAAAATAGATTAGAGGTTCAAACGTAAATATGCCTCTTAGTATTGAAATTCACTCAATTATCTACCGCCTTCCATGCTTCTCCATGTCTCTTGTTGATAAGATTGTCTCTCTGTCTACATTCTCCATTTATTTCTCTAAACACCATTTTTCCACTCTTTAAAAAAATGTTCTGAATTCACCCTTCTTTACAGGCATTATACTTATTTCACCCTTCACTTACTAGTTAACCTTCTGGCTCCAGCTAATCTGAGGACTTAAACTTTGTGTTCTCCAGAGAAAATGACTGAATCAATTCCTATCAAACCAACACGGGCTTAAGAGGGACTTGGTACACTCCTGATTACCCATGGCCATTTCCAGATCATTGTTATTTCACC
The DNA here is from genome assembly GCA_935064755.1 of Tragelaphus eurycerus. NCBI lineage: Eukaryota > Metazoa > Chordata > Mammalia > Artiodactyla > Bovidae > Tragelaphus > Tragelaphus eurycerus. Next base: position 14,126,586 of record CAKXYN010000043.1, read on the forward strand.
TTTCAATCAAACTCATTGTCATTTGAAACTAATGACACCTCCTCTCATCCTGCACTCACCATCAACTTACATTATCTTAAGAATTCCTTAATTCGATGAAGTCTCTAGATTATTTGGTGCAGTTTTTCTTTCTACCCTAATTATTGCTTTCATCCTTGGAGATGAAATTAAAGTAACTGGATCAAAAAAGCTGCAGCTTTACTCTTAAGCCTCCTTCACCCCTATATATTCATCTCTTCTGAACTTCAGCTGCTAATGCAGAGGAATATGAAATAAATAATATCATCTGTAGATCTGTTCCATCTTAGAAACCAAACTGTTGTGTCACTGTGAAGTAACTGTGATAATGACTTCCTAGCCTCCCATCTCTCTCACCCTCATTTCCCTTCCCCTACACTTTCAAAGGATGAGATCTGATAGACAGCGTGCCTGAAATCTATGTTTGGAGGTTCGTAACATTGTACAAGAGGCAGTGATCAAAACCATCTCCAAGAAAAAGAAATGAAAAAGAGCAAAATGGTTATCTGAGGAGCCTGACAAATAGCTGAAAAAAAGAAGAGAAGCAAAAGGCAAAGGGAAAAAGGAAAGATATACACATCTGAATGCAGAGTTCCAAAGAATAGCAAGGAGAGATAAGAAAGCCTTCCTCAGTGATCAGTGCAAAGAAATAGAGGAAAACAACAGAATGGGAAAGACTAGAGATCTCCTCAAAAAACATTAGAGATACCAAGGGAATATTTCATGCAAAGATGGGCACAATAAAGGACAGAAATGGCATTGACCTAACAGAAGCAGAAGATATTAAGAAGAGGTGGTAAGAATACATAGAAGAACTATATTAAAAAGATCTTAACCAGATAACCACAATCGTCTCAACACTCACCTAGACCAGACAGCCTGGAGTTCAAAGTCAAGTGGGGCTTAGGAAGCATCACTATTAACAAACCTAGTGGAGGTGATGGGATTCCAGCTGAGCTACTTCAAATCCTAAAAGATGATGCTGTTAACGTGCCACACTCGATATGCCAGCAAATTTTAAAACTCAGCAGTGGCCATAGGATTGGTAAAGGTTAGTTTTCATTCCAATCCCAAAGAAAGGAATTGCTAAAAAAATGTTCAAACTACCACACAGTTGCACTAATTTTACATGCTAGGAAGGTCATGCTCAAAATCTTCCAAGCTAGGCTTCAACAGTATGTGAACTGAGAACTTCCAGGTGTAAAAGCTGGATTTAGAAAAGGCACAGGCACCACAGATCAAACTGCCAACATCTGTTGGATCACAGAAAAAGCAAGGGGATTCCAGGAAAACATCAACTTCAGCTTCACAGACTATGCTTTGACTGCATGGATCACAACAAACTGTGGAAAATTCTTAGAGAGACCAGAATACCAGACCACCTTCCCTGCCTCCTGAGAAACCTGTATGCAGGACAAGAAGCAACAGTTAGAACAGACATGGAACAACAAACTAGTTCCAAATTGGGAAAGGAGTACCTCAAGGCTGTATATTGTCACTCTGCTTATTTTACTTTATGCAGTGTACATCATATGAAATGCTGGACTGGATGAAGCACAAGCTGGAACCAAGACTGCCAGGAGAAATATCAATCACCTCAGATATGCAGATGACACCACCCTTATGGCAGAAAGTGAAGAAGAACTAAAGATTCTCTTGATGAAAGTGAAAGAGGACAGTGAAAAAGTTGGCCTAAAGCTCAACATTCAGAAACCTAAGATGTCATCCAGTCCCATCACTTCATGACAAATAGATGGGGAAACAATGGAAACAGTGACAGACTTTATTTGGTGGGGGGTGGGGGAGTGCTCCAAAATCACTGCAGATGGTGACCGTGGCCATGAAATTAAGAGACTCTTACTCCTTGGAAGGAAAGTTATGACCAACCTAGACAGTATATGATGCTTGGGGCTGGTGCACTGGGATGACCCAGAGGAATGGTACGAGGGAGGGAGGGGGTTGGGGTGTTAAGGATAGGGAACATGTGTATACCTGTGGTGGATTTAGGTTGATGTATGGCAAAACCAAGAGAGTTCCAGAAAAACATCTATTTCTGCTTTATTGACTATGCCAAAGCCTTTGACTGTGTGGATCACAATAAACTATGGAAAATTCTGAAAGAGATGGGAATACCAGACCACCTGATCTGCCTCTTAAGAAATCTGTATGCAGGTCAGGAAGCAACAGTTAGAACTGGTCATGGAACAACAGACTGGTTCCAAATAGGAAAAGGAGTACGTCAAGGCTGCATATTGTCACCATGTTTATTTAACTTATATGCAGACTACATCATGAGAAATGCTGGACTGGAAGAAACACAAGTTAGAATCAAGATTGCTGGGAGAAATATCAATAACCTCAGATATGCAGATGACACCACTCTTATGGCAGAAAGTGAAGAGGGGCTAAAAAGCCTCTTGATGAAAGTGAAAGTGGAGAGTGAAAGGGTTGGCTTAAAGCTCAACATTCAGAAAACGAAGATCATGGCATCTGGTCCCATCACTGCATGGGAAATAGATGGGGAAACAGTGGAATCAGTGTCAGACTTTGTTTTTCTGGGCTCCAAAATCACTGCAGATGGTGACTGCAGCCATGAAATTAAAAGACGTTTACTCCTTGGAAGGAAAGTTATGACCAACCTAGATAGCATATTCAAAAGCAGAGACATTACTTTGCCAACAAAGGTTCGCCTAGTCAAGGCTATGGTCTTTCCTGTGGTCATGTATGGATGTGAGAGCTGGACTGTGAAGAAGGCTGAGCGCCGAAGAATTGATGCTTTTGAACTGTGGTGTTGGAGAAGACTCTTGAGAGTCCCTTGGACTGCAAGAAGATCCAACCAGTCCATTCTGAGGGAGATCAATCCTGGAATTTCTTTAGAAGGAATGATGCTAAAGCTGAAACTCCAGTATTTTGGCCACCTCATACGAAGAGTTGACTCATTGGAGAAGACTCTGATGCTGGGAGGGATTGAGGGTAGGAGGAGAAGGGGACGACAGAGGATGAGATGGCTGGATGGCATCACTGACTTGATGGGTGTGAGTCTGAGTGACCTCCGGGAGCTGGTGATGGACAGGGAGGCCTGGCGTGCTGCGGTTCATGGGGTCGCAAAGAGTCGGACACAACTGAGCGACTGATCTGATCTGATTTGATGGCAAAACCAATACAATATTGTAAAGGAAAAAAAAAAAAAAAAGGAAAAAAAAGATGGCCAAAAGAAAGAGATTCCTGAGAAAGACTATAAAATATTTTCATGGGAAATATTCACTAAGAAAAATACATGTCTATTTCAGTTGGAAATGGACAGAGGAGAAGACTGGATGTACTGGGTTTCTTTGTTTCTTTCAGACAGAGAATTCTGTGATTCAAGAATTATAATTAAAATAAAAGGTTTTAAAGTTTTAAAAATAAATAAATAAATAATTAAAAGCAGAGACATTACTTTGCCAAGAAAGTTCCATCTAGTCAAAGCTATGGTTTTTCCAGTGGTCATGTATGGATGTGAGAGTTGGACTATAAAGAAAGCTGAGTGCTGAAGCATTGACGCTTTTGAACTGTGGTGTTGGAGAAGACTCTTGAGAGTCCCTTGGACTGCAAGGAGATCCAACCAGTCCATCCTAAAGGAGATCAGTCCTGAGTGTTCATTGGAAGGACTGGTGTTGAAGCTGAAACTCCAATACTTTGGCCACCTGATGGGGAGAGCTGACTCATTTGAAAAGACCCTGAAGCTGGGAAAGATTGAAGGCCAGAGGAGAAGGGGATGACAGAGAATGAGATGGTTGGATGGCATCACTGACTCAATGGACATGAGTTTGGGTAAACTCCAGGAGTTGGTGATGGACAGGGAAGCCTGGCATGCTGCAGTCGATGGGGGTCACAGAGACACAACTGAGCAACTAAACTGAACTGAAGACTAATTATTTGGATCAGGCTTTGTGAGTGTGATCTATGCATTATAACATATCCTTCACATATTGGTTTTAATACTCATTGATATTCTTTGCATAAAATTGCTCTTTCCCATTGGGGATTTCAAATGGCAATTTTCTCAATCATTTATTAGCAATAGTTCTACATATTAGAATATTGTCTCCTCCCTTTTCATTGCTCTATATTCCATCAGAAATAGTTTTTACTACAATTAGTTAGGGACCTGCTAAATATTGCTAGGGCTGATACACAGGAATCAGTTGTATCACTTACATAATGGTCTTTCCTAGTTTCCCAGTTCAAAGAGTAGTACTTATGCTGAAAAGTGAAAACAACAAAGTAACTTCACTGTCTCATAAAATCATAACTCCCAGTCCTTTCTCTGTGTCTTTACTCATGCTGGAACCCCTTCTACTGCTTTCTTTCTGTGCCCAGGTGTTATAAGATCTTAGCAAAATGTGAATATGTTCCCTCAGAGTGGGGAGTAAGGTAATCTGTTATGATTATCAGTGATTAGTATTTTATCATTCATTGGCAAGTAAATAGCAAGGCTTAGTCGATCAAAGTATACAAAATGGTTAAGTTTTGACCAGAAGGAGAGAGACGATTCTGAATAACTAAAATTACAGTCAGAGTAATCACTGCAATAATAATCTTAAGATAACATTTATGAACTATGTCTATATTCCAGATTCTGGTGTAAGAACGTTACAGACTTTAATTTATTGGGTTGGCCAAAAATTTTGTTCAGTTAGTGAACACATTGTTCAATAAAGCTCTTGGTAAAAATGAATAATGTGTCTTTTATTTTTACTTAAAACCTGATGAACCTTTGGTCAACTCAATATTTAATCACAAAGACTCTGTGAAGTAAGTTTGATTATAATCCACAATGAAGGATGAAGACAGAGGTCCTGTAACAAGTGGTAGAACTGGAAAGACGCAGGCAATGGGGAACTCTGAGCATTCAGCCACAGTCTAGGAACCCGATACCTAATCATCTAATAAAAGAAGGAACCTGGAGGCAGTAAAGATGAAAGTAACTTCTCTTTCAGCTAACTTTAACTTTTTGCCAATTTAACAAACCTGCCACCAAAGCCTGTTAGCTAAAACAAGAATGGACAGTTTGCCTCCTTGAGAGACCTCTTATAAACTGAGGTTCAGGGAGGGCACGTTACTTGTCACTGAGAGCTGGATCAGTGCCAGAACCAGGACACAGCTGCAGTGAGTCCCCAGGCTTTGTACTTTGTACTTTCTACATTCTTGTATCCACTTTCCCAACTTTTGACATGCAATTTCCCTGTCACACTTCTGCAGTTCTTCTAATTAAGATTTATAATTCCAATGACCAGTGTAGTATGATAGGAAGAACAAGTCATTTAAGGCTAAGCAGACTCATATAAGTCTAAGCAGATTCATATCATAAGACTAAGCAGACTCATGGAGAACGGCATGGCAATCCACTCCAGTATTCCTGCCTGGAGAATCCCAAGGACAGAGGGGCCTGGTGGGCTATGGTCCATGGGGCTACAAAGAGTCAGACATGATGGAAGCAACTTAGCACACACAGACTCATATTTGTATGCCAGACACACAACCTTTTTGGACGTCCCTTTTCTCATCCAGACATAATGAGTTCCGTCAGATTGTTATGAGATTTTAAGGTATCTATATGGCTAGCATCTAGTTGGAACTCAATTAATGCTTTTTAACTTATCCCTTCAAATCTCAAGTTTTTCAATGCAATGGAAATTTTAACAACATATCCTCCAGATAATTCCTAAAATGAGAAAGAGACAGACCTGAAGCGTGATACTTACTCTCTCCTGATCCCCGCTTAATATCTTTTGCATCTGGGAAGACGTATGTTCCTGTCATTACCTGTATCTTATTATCCAGACTCATCTTTCGAAACGTCTTGGTGTTTATCTACCAGGAGAATTCCTTAACGCATGATACATTAATTGATGTCAAGTCTGCCATCCGAGTTTTGATTTCTAAATTGCTCCTTTATTTTCTTTGGAAGAGTTTAAGAACAGTAACAAAAAGTATTCTTCCTCAATTCGATTTTGTCACGAACTAAAATTCCATGCAAAATTCTAATTTGCTGAGGAAGATGATTTGACTTAAGAAGTCAAACTAGCTTCCTTTCTGCCCAGTGCTTAGGTCTGAAGCAGCCACCCAAGCCTGTGCCAGGCACTCATAACAGCTACCACATCACAAATCACTTGTGAACCAGTTCATCAGTCTTGTTCCACTCACTTCAGCCTGTTCTCCTTCTCCATGTTTTGGGTCTGTTTGTTCTCCTTACACTCAGCACAATTTCCCCAACTACATGTGATCTTGCCTTCTTCTTGCCCACATTTCACATTCTGCCTTGAATGGCGGTGTAGACAATTTTAGTGCCTTTGCTTGGGACACTTCAACTGAAGCAGGAAAAATAATGCATTTATATAAAATTCAACATAGATGAACTGAATTTCTTGGAGATCATTGCCCATGACACCTAGCTGCAGACCCCAGTTATATTTCATTTATGCTCCTGTCTCAATTTGGAATGCCCTTCCTTCCTTTTTATTTATCTCATCAAAACTATTCATCACTGAAGATTAGGATGCATAGTATCTTCTACAAAACCTTCCCCAAATTTCCCTACTGCTACAGACTGTATTAAGTAACCCACCTCTATACTTCATTAACATCTTGTTCATAATTATATTATGGAATGTAACATAATTCATTGTACTTATGCTTTCATATAATTAACATAATAGTCATCACATTTCTTACACTAGACTGTGAACTCATTCAGGATAGAGACACCTATCTTTTATTCTTTTGTCATCTTATTCTTTTTCACACCGTTCCATTTCTACCACATTACCCAGCACAAAGCAAATACTCAATTTATCAACTTGACTCAACTCTGATGAAAGATTCATATGGAAAACTGGGACAGCAGGAAGGAGGTCCACAAATACACCAAATGGAAACAGAGATTTCCAAACTACACAAAAGCCTTACTTGATTGAAAAGTAAAACTTTAAAAGAATGCTGGACATGTCTCATTTTTTTCATCTGTAAAATAGTTATAGTGATGAATACCATATACCCATGTTAATGAGATTAAGTAAAACATAAAAAAGTAGAGTATGTGGCACAGACTAGGTGCTCTGTGGTAGAAAATAATTGTGAACTGTTGTGCAAGTTAGAATTTCTCCTATAATTTGTATTAAAACAGGAAAAATAGAAAACAAAAGTTGATATCTTTAAGATATATACAAGTTTGATGAGGCTATTTTATTTCCCTTTTACAGCTTTACTGGGCTATAACTGATATACAACATTATATAAGTTTAAGATGTACATGAGGATTTGATACATGGATATATTGCAAAGTGATTAACATACTACAGTTACTTAACACCTCCATTACTTTGCATAGTTACCATGCACGTGTGTGTGTGTGTGTGTGGGGGGGGGTGGGTGGGTGTTGTAAACGTTAAAGATCTACTCTCTTTTATGGTTGAATAATATTCTGTTGTGTGTATGTACGTGTATACCACATTTTCTATATTCCTTCATCCATCAGTGGACACTGAGGTTGTTTTTAACTTTTGACTATTGTGAATAATGCTGCAAGGAACATGGGTGTGCAGCTATCTCTTCAAGATCCTCATTTCACATCCTTTGGATATTCACCCAGAAGTGGGATTGCTAGATTATATGGTAGCTCTATTTTTAGCTTTTGAGAAACCCTCATGCTGTTTGAAAGTTGATATTTCTTGATCACAAACTTATTTAACATATTTTGATCATCTATTTTGCAATCAACCATTTCTATGGGTGAAACTACTACACAAATCACATGATCTAATCTGTATCTCCTCTATGAACTTCTGAGCTCCAGAATCATTCATTTATTTCCTTCCAGATATCTAAAGGGAACTTAAGCTTGACCAAGAGGGAATATATCATTTTCTCCAAACTATTTCCTACTCTAGTATTCATCTCAGTAGTAACATCAATAAATCACCGAGACCCAGACTCTTCTCATATATATCCTTTGTGTCCAATTATCCCTCAGATCTTACCTTTTTAATATTCATTAATTCCAACAAATAATTAAATTCTAGGGCAAAGAACTATATTAGGCATTAAGTCTATGGTCATGGTCAAAATAAATAAATCTTACTCTAACAGATTTTACCTTCTGGAATCCTGATAGCTGAATAAATGCATGCATGTATATACATACATGCATATATACTGTCAGGGGATGAATGGCAATGAAGAAAAATAAGTTAAGGTTAAAGGGTGGAGAAAATTGGAGAAAGTTGCTGTTTGAGCAAAGTGGCCAAAGAATGGCTCTCTGCTAAAATAACATTTGAGTGCTGTGCGCTATTAGCAGCTGGTGTCTGACTCTCCATGACCCCATGGACTATAGCTGGCCAGGGTCCTCTGTTCTTGGGGATTCTCCAGGCAAGAATAATAGAGTGGGGTGCCTTGCCCTCCCCCAGCAGATCTTTCCAACCCAAGTTGCCCGGATTACAGGAAGATTCTTTACCATCTGAGCCAACCAAGGAAGCCCAAGAATACCAGAGTTGGTAGCCTATTCCTTCTCCAGGGGATCTTCCTGACCTAGGAATCGAACCAGGATCTCCTGCATTGCAGGTGGATTCTTATCAGCTGAGCTCCGAGAGAAGCCCTAACATTTGATAGGGACCTAAATGAATTGAGAAGGAAAGCCAGCATGGCTAGAACAAGTGGGTTAAAGGGAAATGGCACTCAATGAAATCAGAGGGGTGATGGCGAATAGACTACGGGAGCTTTATGAACCACGGTCAAAACTTAGAAACTTTTGTGATATTGCTGGCAGCAAGTATCCTGAGCTGACTTAAATTTTAGAATCTCTCCTGTTCTAAGCTCTTTTTTAAGGCCAACTTCTATATCAAATATCCAACCTGAGTGAGCATCTTCACTTGAATATCTAATAGTAATAGTACACTTAACTCTTGATTTCCTATACTCCGAACTGTTTTTTTTCCTCATTATTCTATATTTCACACAAAAGTATATGGTTAATCAACACTCAACCTAGAAATCATCCTTAATCCCTATATTCTTCTCCCCACAACCCCAGTATCAGCAAATCATGTTAATGCCACCTCCAAGATGAATCACAAATCTGAATATCTCTACTGCTTTCCTAGGTTTAAAGTAACCATAACTGCCAAAATTACTGCCTATTACTGCAGTCTCTTGTCTTATCTCCCTGCTCTCTTGTCCACTTACGATTCATTCTCCACACAAGAATTATCTTTACAAAATGTATATTGGATCATGTCATTTCCTTGCTTAAAACTGCCTGGTAAGGTTTTTGTTGAACTTCTCTTCAACTGACCAGGTCCTGTATGACTCAGTTTCAAAAAGCACCTTTCAAATAAGTGCTTATAACCTTGCTGCTATAACAAGTACCTAACAATTTGGTATTGGTTTGGGGCTTCCATGGTGGCCCAGACATAATGAAGCCACCTGCAGTGCAGAAGACCTGGGTTCAATCCAGGTAGGGAAGATCCCCTGGAGGAGGGCATGGCAACCCACTCCAGAATTCTTGCCTGGAGAATCCCCATGAATAGAGGAGCCTGGCCTGCTATAGTCCATGGGGTAGCAAAAAGTTAGACACGACTGAGCAACTAAGCGCAGCACATGTTTGGAATTCAGCAATGGGCAGGTGGTGGAAGAGTTTGGAGGAGCATAACAGAATAAGTTTAGATTTCTCTGACTGTTGGTAGTAACACAGATTTTAGAGACAATGGGAATGAGGGCTCAGAAGAAATGAGGATAGAACTTAAATCCTGTTGAGTCTTAGAGAATAACTGAATAGTCATAAATAGACTGTTCATAGAAATATGAACACTAAAGAAGATACTGCTAGGGACTCAGAAAGAAATTCAGTTCAATTCAGTCACTCAGTCATGTCGGACTCTTTGCAACCCCACAGACTGCAGCACTCCAGGTTTCCCTGTCTATCACCAACTCCCAGAGTTGGTGTCAAACTCATGTCCATCACATCAGTGATGCCATCCAACTATCTCATCCTCTGTCATCCCCTTCTCCTTCTGCCTTCAATCTTTCCCCGCATCAGGGTCTTTTCCAGTGAATCAGTTCTTTACATCAGGTGGCCAAAGTATTGGAATTTCAGCTTCAGCATCAGTCCTTCCAAAGAATATATTCAGGGCTGATTTCCTTTTGGATATACTGGTTGGATCTCCTTGCAGCCCAAGGGACTCTCAAGAGTCTCCTCCAATACCACAGTTCAAAAGCATCAATTCTTCACTGCTCAGCTTTCTTTATAGTCCAACTCTCACATCCATACATGACTACTGGAAAAACCATAGCTTTGATTAGACGGACCTTTGTTGGTTAAGTAATGTCTCTGCTTGTTAATATGGTATCTAGGTTGGTCATGGCTTTTCTTCCAAGGAGCAAGCATCTTTTAATTTCATGGCTGCAGTCACCATCTGCAGTGATTTTGGAGACAGAAAAATATGGCTGAGGAATAGGATGGGGAGACCACTTTCTTCCCCACAAATTCATCAAAAGATCATTTGAATGCTGAACAACTTCCACAAAACAACTTCTGAACACTAGTGGAGGACACCAGGCACCCAGATAGGCAGCCCATTCTCTTTGAAAGGAGGTAGGGGAAAATATAAAAGACAAAAAGAGAAACAAAAGAGTTAGGTACAGAGATCAGAAGGAAATTAGGGACATGTTATTAGAAATTGGAGGAAAAAGATCCTTGTTATCAACTGGAAAAAAAAAAAAACTCAGTATTTCCTACAGTTATGTGGAAAGCAGAACTTATAAGCATATGTGCTAGTTCTGCATTTCAGAGCATTGAGAAGAGAGTACTTCAAGGCTGTTCCAGAGAAAATGTTCACCTCCCACTTGTACTCTGAATATGTCCCACAGGACCATTTTCTGCTTTTTACCACTGAATATTGTTTGGCAGCTGTACCTTGGCGCCTAATTTAGTCTCTCCACATTCCATATCATGGAGAATATACTGAATCTAGAAAACAAAGGAAAGTGGAATTGCACAGTAATTCATATTGGCTTCTTTACTTAAGAGCTTTAAGTAAAAGCAAGAAACAATAAAACACACCATTTTTGTGTTTGTCAGACTTCTTACCTGTGGATGACAGATGACACTAGATCTCATATTAAAGGATGCTAAATAGCTTACAGAATCCTAAAATGGGCCAAATAAGGAATGCACTTTGATATTTAGCTGATGAGGTTTCACAGCAAATTGGTGAAGATGCAGTGCCAAGTTGCAGCCTGGTTTCCTCTTCCCACCCAATGTAAAATGTGAAGAGAAAGATATAAACTAAGCGAAAGAGTGCTGAGCAAAAAGGAACCAGCTCCAGATGACCTGAAAAATTCTCAGCCTATCCAGATTTCAAAAGATGCCAAAATTAGTAGACTCATTGTTAGAGAAACACACTCTGGGGAGAAAATCAAGAATGTGTCTGGATATTTTGGTAGTTTGGAATCCTCAAAGGCCAGAGTATTTCATCACACAGAGGGCTCCTTAAAGAAATTAAGCTTGTGACTCATGGATCTCCTCAGCATCTAATAAGCCGCTGACTATTCAGGAAAGACTTATGGAGGAGACTCTTGTCTAATGAAATAAATCCCTGAGGCATACATGAGAGAACTACAAGGCTTTTGAGAGTAGTCTACCAGCAGAAATAGTGTCATCTTAGACTAAAAGGACAGAGAAGAATGAAATGAAAAAAGCTTGTTAGTTGCTCTACAAACATAAAACAAGCTGATGAAACTACTCAAGTGCAAACATTTACTACCTTTTGTGAAAAAAGGATTACTTAGAGGGCAGAGCCAGCAGCCCAGAAGGCAAAACTGCCAAGTCCAGAGAATAGAGCTGTGGGCCAAGAGTTTGTGGTCAAATTTAGTACAGCAGCAACAGGAATCTAATACCAAGTCAAGAACTGAAATTATTTTATGCATTCATTTGTCTGGTATCAGATTCCTTCTTCTCTTAGAAAGTAATTTCCATGAGAATCAAAGATCTTGCATGTCTTATTCATTGTTACATCTCCAGGATCTAGAACAATGTTTAATATATTGTAGAATTATAAATATTTGTCAAATAAATGAATTATATATTAACAAGATGGATATTAATCATATAACCGTGGAAAAGGGAAACAAGCTAAATTTCCATGCAATTCCCAGATCTAATACTAAGCACATTTCTTCATCTTTATAAAGTATAGCAAAATGTACCACTAATATAGGAATACATATGAAACTAAATAATTTAAGAGAAATAAGTTATGTGCAGGTATTAATATTTAATTATAAAAAAGTACTTGGCAGGAGGAAAAGGGGACGACAGAGGATGAGATGGCTGGATGGCATCACGGGTTCGATGGATGTGAGTCTGAGTTACCTCCGGGAGTTGGTGATGGACAGGGAGGCCTGGTGTGCTGCGATTCTTGGGGTCGCAAAGAGTCGGACACAACTGAGCGACTGAACTGACTGGCTGACAAGTGTGTTTGTGACATACTTTACTGTGATCTGGATATACTAGTTTGTCACAACACCAAGTTTTAGTGAGATCTAAACTTCACTTCTGAGATGATGTCAAAAGTCATGGGCTTTCTGTAGTCGTTAACTATTCCTGAACCAACTATCTCAACAGAAAGAAAAAGGTTTCTGATAGAACTCTTGTGTTTGCTAAAAAAATCCCAATGTCATTTACTGTTGAGCTGTGGCCTTTCTTGAAGATTTTATCAGAGGAAGGTTTAAAGGTCAGTGTGTCCCACTGTAAAAGAACCCAGAGATAATCTGGAAGTTGGATCATTTTAAAACTCTTTATAACTTCCACACAATGCAATTAAACTGGGTTCTCCTAAACCCAATTTGATTTCCCAAATCCAGTAGCTCCCTCTGTGGACCATTGTTGAAATCTGCTGCTACAGTTTTGTTCACTGAAATCATATCAGCTGATACCAAACCAAGCCCAAGAGTCATGTATATATTTTTTCTATAAATGTTGGTTTATATAAATGGGCTCAAAATACACCTGAGACAAGGGTTGAGTCTCAAATGGCACATTCATCCCTGGAGAAAATCATTTGACTGTGAAAAATAATCTAACTGAATATTCCATTAATATATGGTGTGCATGGGACAATTTACTAAGTAGGTTGAGAAAGGTGAATTTTAATAAGGAACTGGTTTTGATTTCTGATTGTATTTTAGATCACTCAGATTTCTTTACCAGGAACAGAAAAAATGAACAGAAATAAGCATTAGTAGGTATTTAGAAAGGGTTCTTACTAGCATTCTGAGGTACTTTCATACTAATTCTTATGGTTACTGTTCCTATGCTTTAAAAAGTGCTCATTGAGTACCTATCAAGTATCCTGGACTTAGAAATTCCAGATTAAAATCCAAGAAGACTAGTCTTTCTTCATCCTCTCTCTCTCAATGGCATCACTGTATTCAGCAATAAATCCCCACTAAAATTCCAGTGGAAAGAAAAAAGGAGTTCTTCTCAAACATAGATTTAAATTACAGACAATACAATGATGGTTCTTGTGTTGATTATCTATGGTTATGTGACAAATTGATTCCACATTTAAAACAGTAAACTATTATCTCATTTCTTTTCTGTGGCTCAGAGATCCAGGTGTGGCTTAAATGAGCACTCTGACTCAGGGTCTCTCATAAGACTGCAGTCAACTTGTTCATCACTTGTTCACAACTTGCTCACCTGACTAGAGCAAGCCCAAGCCCCCTTGGTAGGTATAACTCTGCAATAGCTATTGACTGGAGAAATCAGTTCCAGACCACAAAAGCGTCTCTATGAGACAACTCACAACAGAAGCTGTTTCCCTCAAGAGTAAAGAGGCAAACGAAAAACATGACACGTACAATGGAAATCATGGTCTTTTTGTAACTTGATGTCTGAGGCGACATTGTATCACTTTCGCATTATTCTGTGTATTAGAATAGGTCCAGTCCACATGCAGAGGAAGAGTTTTACACCAGGTCATGAATAATAAGAGGCAGGAACCATTGGAGAGCGCTACGGAGACTGCCTACCACACATTCCTGCTCAGAGTTTTAAGATTCTCATATTATGATGGTTCATTTTATGTGTCAACTCGATTCAGTGAAAGTGACTAGCTGTCAAACAAAAACTAGTCTAGAGGTTGCTGCAAAGGTACTTTTAAAATGTCATTAACATTTATAATTTTTGACTTTAAGTAAAGCAGATTACCCCCACCCCCGCCCCACATAAGATATATAGGCCTCATCCAATCTGCTGATGGCCTCAAGAGCAAAGATTGAGAAAAAAGGAATTGTGCAACCAGCCTGCACCATAGAAACCCTGCCTGAATTTCCAGCTTTCAGACTCAAAATTGTAATATCAACTCTCACCTGAATCATCAGTCTGTTGTTGCCTTGCCTTACAGATTTTTGACTTACCAGACTCCATGATTATGGTAACTAACTTATTAAAAATATCTTTATTTCTCTATCATCCCCTCCATCCTTCTCTCTCTCCATCTTCCTCCCTCTTTCCCGAGTATATAGACACAAAGGTCGTACATACATACCTATAGATACGTACACATATATATACATCCCATTGGTTCTGTTTCTCTGTAGGGCCATGACTAATACATATGCAATATGAAAATACTAGCACCTCATCCAATTATCACTCAAGATTCTTGTGAAGTTGAAACATAGTAATATAGCATTAAAAGAATACTGACTTTGGATTCAGTGACACAGACCTGTGCTCAAAATCCAGCTCTCTACATAAACGTCTTTTGACCTTGCACAAACTATTTATTCTTCCTGAATTTGTATAATGCCCTGAAATAAAGATAATGGTATTTATACTGTAGAATCAAAATGAAATCATACAGGAAAAAGACAGCTTGAATATAAGTCACTTGACCAAAATTAGTTATAAACATTTTGTGTTACCAAATGTAAACTACATAACTAATATTTTAATATAACTATTGTTACTATTACAGTTTGCCATACTCAAATGCTAAAAACACCACGTGGATAAAAGAAGTTAACATCAGTTCTTTTTTCACTGTTTATGAGTTTCCTACCAACTGGAAACAAAGAAACAAAAAAATAACAACAAAAAGGGCATTTACAGGTAGAAGGAATAAATCACAGTTTAAAACAGTCAATTAATCAGCTCATTTTCCTTGAAATCAATATGTTCTCACATTTGCCAGTGTGTTAATTATTGTGGCAGGGTTTTTCAAAGTTGCTTAGTAAATTTAGCCACATTTCAGCCCAGATGTGTGTTTGCCATAATATGTTTTCTATGTAAATATTGACAATATTTCTTTGGGGACTTTTGGCTGTGTAATGTTTCTGTTCAGTTTAACAGAGTATTTGGTCATTTTCCAGAGTGGATGTAAGCATTAGCTTGTAATTCATGACATGGTGAGATAGAAATCATAGACTGGGCAGAGAAGTGAGATGAAAAGTTCTTCACTTAGTCTGTTTAACAATGGTGAACATTCTACTTGGAGAATATATTCACGATCCTGCCTTAATGAGTATAGACTCCAAGTCTTCTATTTGGTATCTGTTGTCCATTAACACACGTGACTCTTTACACTGTCCTCAGCATTTCTGGTAGTATACGTGTATGGAAGACCAACGCAGTATTGCATGGTGCAAACTGCAGTGTGTTGAGGCTCAAACAAGGATTGTACTAGTTTTCTGTTTGTAACCATGTGATTTTGAGAAGTCATTTAACTTCTCAGAGCTTTAGTTTTCTCATCTATATAGTGAACAAGTCAGAAAATAATTCTTCCATGAGCTTAACTAAGGATATCATAAAACCTCAAATTCTTCCCTTTGTGTAAAATAGTAATTTTGTTTACATTCCACAACAAATGATATTACTCCTTGCTTCATTTATTTCTAAGTCAATAATGACTCTAAGTTGAACAACAAATGGTTAGTTGTTATTTTTTAAACCAACTCTCAAGTTGGACTCTAGCAAAGCTCCAAGAAAACGAAAAACTATACAGTTAAATGTAAATATAAAGGGTGAATCAAGAAAATGCCAAATAAATTAACAGGTAATACAGTTCAATAATAAAGTATATATTTATCTATAATTATTTTATTATTATCATTAATACTTGATTCATCTCAAGACTAAAATAATTTAATTAAGGTATCTTAATTTGCTCTTCCATCTCCCCTTATGGCAGTGAAGTTGTTTCTGTTTTTGTTTTTATTGAAGTATAGTTGATGTTCAATATTATACATGTTTCAGGTGAACAACATAGTGATTTACAATATTTAAAAGCATTCCATTTATAGTTATTATAAAATATTTGCTATATCCCCTTGCTGTACAATATGTCCTTGTAACTTATTTATTTTATACATAGTAGTTTGTGTCTCTCAATCTCAGGCCCCTATCTTGGCCCTGCCCTCTATTCTCCTCCCACTGGATATATGAAATGACTGGATGAAAACAAGTAAGAGAAGAGAGTTTTCAGTCCCACACTCAATAACTGGAACTAAACAGAACCCTGTTTGAGGATTGTCTTTCTTCTCCATCAGCTGTCTTAGAGACCACAACATGGCTAGAAGGCAGCTGCTACAGCAACATCAGGTGTGCAGGAGACAAAGGACTTAACACAAGCATACAGTCTTGAAACACAAATCTGACAATGTGAAGCATGGGATTAAATATCCATATGAACTTATTAAAAAATGCTGTATTGGAATGATTTCGAAAACATGTTTCATAACTAACTACTCTAGTTTTAAGAACTAAATAGAAGACAAAAAATGTATTAGAATGTCTCAGTCCCACTGAGCCTCTCAGGGCATCCATTGAACATAATCCACAGCAGGTTAAAAATCTCCTTAACACTGAGATTTCTCCTGCCTTCTTACATAGTGTCCTCCAGACATAGTATGTGTCTTATTTCCCTAGATAAAGAAACCATCCTCAATATTCTGATGCACAGTATCCATCATGAAAAAGGATTAAAGTTCATCATTGGTATATCTAGGGATATCTCCAAAAACATTGGTAATATTACCAGGTAGAATCTAATCATTTGATGGACCATTGAAAGGTTAATATACACCTTGAAGTTTGAAGAGGGAGAGGGGAACGGAGGGAGGGAAAAGGGGAGGGAAAATAGAGGAAGGGAAGGGAGGAAGAAACGGAGTGGGAAGGAAGAGAGGAGAGAAGAAAAGGAGGGGTGGAAGAGAGATAAAGGAAGTAAATGCCAGTTGTATTTTCTGTATTTCTTGCCTTCCATACAGTCAACACAAATGGGCAGTAAGGCCATAGACCTTGACTATTCATTCTCTCTGTTCTAGACACCAGACTGTGTCACTAAGTCAAGTCAGTTCTACTGTTGGGATTCAACCCATCACAAATGGCCAAAGAAGAGGAGAGAGGCTTGGATGTCTTCCAGCTTAGGTGTGTTCTGTAATAGAGATCCCCAGAGAGTCCTCATTTGAGACTACACATTTCTTCTCAATTATAAAGTGAGACTGTTCTCTATTTGGCTCTGATTTTTCTGGTGTATACTTCTTCGGCAGGAAACTAAAATGGGAGGCAGTAAGAGGCATAGAATTTTGGTAACAAACCTTCATCTGCTGCTGCTTCTAAGTTGCGTCAGTCGTGTTCGACCCTGTGCGAACCCATAGACGGCAGCCCTCCAGGTTCCCCCGCCCCTGGGATTCTCCAGGCAAGAACACTGGAGTGGGTTGCCATTTCCTTCTCCAATGCATGAAAAGTGAAAGTGAAGCTGTTCAGTCATATCTGACTCTTGGCGACCCCATGGATAGTAGCCTACCAGGCTCCTCCGTCCATGGGATTTTCCAGGGAGGAGTACCGGAGTGGGTTGCCATTGCCTTCTCCAAATCGTCATCCTGTAAACCTTTAAAATATCACTTACTCATACTTCCATAATACTGTCAAAAGACACTCATTATATGTCTTTTTTAACCTTGTATTATAGATGTTTATAAAAGAGACTTTATCTAAATACTAAGGTTGTTTCTTGCTACTATATTGGGCTTCAGTGAGCCCTACAACTAGATGTTAACATTTAAAAATGAGTTAATTACAATTAAATATATTTCCTGAATATGCCCAATTCTCTGTACAACTCATTTACATTATTTATAGTAAACAGTGTCTCTAGGATGTTATTCAACCTTGTAGGCAGAATGGTGCTTCTCACTCAATCCTTTTGCTTACATTCTTCAAAATAATAGGTAAATCAATTGTCTCTTAATTTTAAATGTAAAATATAAACAACAATATTATACCAATTTGTTTCATGTTTTAGAGTGGTCATTCCCAATAACCAGGCAAAAGACAAATGACTATCAAATTTTCAAATACTGCAAACTGAATTTTCAAATATTCAACTTATTGAAGGAGAAAAAAAAAAAATAAAACCAGAACAAGGTGGTTTCCGTTTTGGGTTAGGATGCAGAAGATTGAGAGACCTTTTCTCATATCATAATAATAAGGAAACATTGAATAAGATAGAAAAAAATCAGTGCTTGTTTTTATTATTCCATTAGAGAGATGATGATGTTAAAAAGTATAAATGAACTAAATTCCAGAAAGGTATAATCCCTTTCAAGGAAACTTTTGACACTGTATATAGAGAACTTTGCTGATATAAGGAGAAACAAGCAAACTTTTTTTTTAAAACTTAAATTTTTTTATTTAGAAAAATGCCAGATTGGATTCATTTAAAGTAGAATCTCTGGACTGACTTTAAAAAATCAATATACTTTATCTTTTAGAACAATTTTAGTTTTACAGAAAAAATTAAGCAGATAAGACAAAGAGTACCCATATTAGCCACCCCCACGGACACACACTTTCTCTTCTTATTAAACCTTACATTACTGTGGTCAATTTTTTAAAATTAACAGACTGATATTGATACATTATGATTAACTAAAGTCCATGGCTTGTAATTGAGATTCACTATTTGTGTTGTACGGTTCCGTGGGTTTTGATAAATGCATAATGCCATGTATCTTTTATTACAGTGTTATACAGAAGAGATTTACTGTCCTAAAAATTCCTTGTGCCTTATCTATTTAATCCCTCCAAATTCCTGGCAACCACTGATCTTTTTACTGTCTGCATGGTTTTGCCTTTTCCAATGGCATGTAGTTATAATCACAGAAGCATAGTCTTTTTAAACTTGTTCAGTTAGCAATGTGCTTTTAAGATTCCTCCATGACTTTTCATGGCTTGATAGCTCATTTGGTTCATTTATCCATTCAGCTTCTGAGGAGTATCTTGCTTTCAATTTCTTGCAGTTGTGAATAAAACTACTATAAACATTCTTGTGCAGACTTTCATGTGGCTATAAGTTGTCAACTCAACTGAGTAAATACCTAGGAGCACAATTGCTAGATGGGATGGTAAGAGTATGTTCAAGTTTATAAGAAATTGCCGAACTGTCTTCTAAAGGGTACCATTTTGCATTTCCACAAAAGATGAATGAGACTTCCTATAGCTACATATTCTCAGTCCCATTTCGTATCATCAGTTTAAAAAACTAGTACAGCCACTATGGAGAACAGTATGGAGATTCCTCAAAAAACTGGGAATGGAACTGCCTTATGATCCAGCAATCCCACTGCTGGGCATACACACTGAGAAAATCAGAATTGAAAGAGACACGTGTACCCCAATGTTCATAGCAGCACTGTTTACAATAGCCAGGACTTGGAAGCAACCTAGATGTCCATCCGCAGATGAATGGATAAGAAAGCAGTGGTACATATACACAATGGAGTATTACTCAGCCATTAAAAAGAATACATTTGAATCAGTTCTAATGAGGTGGATGGAACTGGAGCCTATTACACAGAGTGAAGTAAACCAGAAAGAAAAACACAAATACAATATACTAACACATATATATGGAATTTAGAAAGATGGCAACAATAACCCTGTTTACGAGACAGCAAAAGAGACACTGATATATAGAACAGTCTTTTGGACTCTGGGAGAGGGAGAGGGTGGGACAATTTGGGAGAATAGCATTGAAATATGTATAATATCATATCTGAAACGAGTCGCCAGTCCAGGTACGATGCCTGATAACAGATGCCTGGGGCTGGTGCACTGGGACGACCCAGAGGGAAGGTATGGGGAGGGAGGAGGGTGGAGGGTTCAGGATGGGGAACACATGTATACTTGTGGTGGATTCATTTTGATGTATGGCAAAAGCAATACAATATTATAAAGTTAAGCAAAATAAAATTTTTAAAAAAAAAAAGAAAAAAATAAATTCTGATGAAAGTAAAAAATAAAAAAATAAACATTGGTGAGTTACTGTGAAAAAAAAAAACAAACAAAACAGTGAGATACCACTACATACCTATTAGAATGGCTAAAGCAAACTTTTAATGGCAATGCATGGGTCAACATGTTATATATGAGATCTAAGGAGTTCCAGATTCAAAAATATCTATACGTGGTTACAAATTATTTCCCAAGGGGCCATGACCAAATGTATGGTGGCATATCAAACACTAAGAAAGATAAGAAAGGACAGAGAGAGAGAGAGAGAAATCTCCCAAGGCTTAGAAATCCATGAGCAAAGTTAAAGAACAAAGAGCTCTTCAAGCAGCCAACAGAGCTAGCAGTTAAACTGCACCGCAGACAGAACCACAATCCTCCTGATGTTTATATCACAAGCCCTACTAATACAGGAATCCTGAAAATGCCTCCAAAACATTTATAATCAGTAGTGAATTGAAGCTTATTAAAATTGGAACTCATCCCAGACTCTGCTCAGTATTAGATCAGATCAAAGAAATTAGCCCCTTAACCTAGCAGACTCAGAGAGAAAAGAGAAATCCTTTTTCTGGAAGTAAATATTAGATACTTCCATCTCTATCATTTATTTTAAAATGATGTCTGGCATACAATTAGAAAAAAAATAAAGATAACATAATAGAATAATGAGACATAAAAAGAAGGAAAATGTGACCCAGAATCAATATAAAATACGGTGTAGAAGCATAATCACAGATGAACCATATATTGAAAATAGCAGAAAAAGACTTAAAAATCAATACTATAAATACATTAACAGCCTGGCATGCTGCAACTTATGGGGTCACAAAGAGTCGGACACGACTGAGCAACTGAACTGAACAGATTTACCAAGAGGTGGACCAAAATACTTGAACATACAAGGAATTTCACCAGAGAAATACTAACCTTAAAATAAAACAAATAAAAATTTTGATAAATGCAAGAAAATTAGAATTTGAAACACCTGGGACCTGCTACAACAAACATTAAAAACAGCCCATGTCCTAGCCAGATTAACATGAAATCCCACTTTAAGAGCCTACTTATCTCAGTTTATATGTACAATACATAACATATGGTTATCAACAAAAAATTACAAAGCATGCATAAATACATGACACAAAGCAATCAGAACTGAATCAAAAATCGGACACATGTGTTGAGAAAATCAGGCAGGGAATTTTAACTATGATAAATGTATTAGGAGGTCAAATGTAAAAGGTAGAAAACATGCAAGTCTAGACAGGTGATGCAATTAGAGAAATGAGAACTATAAGAAAGAACCAACAGGTAATTCAACAAATCAAAACCAGTGCAACAGAAGTGAAGAATGCCTTTCATGGTCTCATCAGTATACTGGATAAGGCAGAAGAAAGAGCTAGTGAGCATGAAGACAGGTCCATGGAAACTCTCAGAGGGACAAAGAGAATGGATTAAAGAAAAAAAAAAAAAAGATATTCAAAACTCATGAGACAGTTTCAAGTAGTTTAACTTACATATAAATGGAATACCAGAGGGGCAAGAGATAAAGGAGAATCCTTTTTGTATAAAAAAATTACTGATAATTTGAAAAGCACTGAGACATTCTATGACAGATTCAGGAAGCTCAGAAAATGCTAAGCACAAAAGAATGCTAACAAAAACTGTACTTAGTCATATCATATTCCAACTGCAGAAAACCAAAAACAATGAGAAAATACTGAAAGGAAACAGAGAGAGGGCAAAAAAAAAATTACTTCTAGAGGAAAAATAAAAAGAATTACAGTAGACTTCTCACAAGGAACCATTCAAGCAAGAAGAGATAAGTGAAACATTGAAGGTGGTATAAGAAAAAATATCAATTTAAAATTCAATATTCAAAACATTAATCTTCAAATTGAAAAAGAATGGCTTTCTCAGACAAAAAAAAAAAAAAAAATGAGAAATCCATCACCAGAATGCCTGTTGCATGAGAAGTGTTAAACAGCGTACTTCAGAGAAAAGGAAAATAAAATAGACCATAATTTAAGGTCCATATAAAGAAGGAAAAGAATCAAGGAATAAATGTAAAATAAAATATTTTATTTTCCCTTTCTTAACTTAAAGGTAACAGTTAAAACTAAAAACAATAACACTGAATTACTGGGTAATTCCAGCACACAAATAAGTGAAGTGCGTGACAGCGTGTCATAAAGCACGAGAAGGAGGAATTCAGAACTCATTGCACAAACTGCCTTCACTACTAGGACTTCCCTGGTGGCTCAGACGGTTACATGTCTGTCTACAATGCAGGAGACCTGGGCTCAATCCCTGGGTCAGGAAGATTCCCTGGAGAAGGAAATGGCAACCCACTCCAGTACTCTCGCCTAGAAAATCCCATGGATGGAGGAGCCTGGTGTCCATGGGGTCGCAAAGAATCACACGACTGAGCGACTCCACTTTCACCTTCACTACTATTCACATGATGTGGTATGAAGTTATTTAAAGGTAAACTTACATTAGTTAAAAATGTATATTGCAAACGCTATGGCAAACACCAACAAAAAGACTTTTAAAAAGAATAATTCATATACTAAGAGAGAAAATGAAATTATAGAAAATGCTCAATTGCAACCAGAGAAGGCAGGAAAAGAAAGGCAAAAGTAATTTTTTAGAAAGAATTAACATAATAAAAATAAAGCAGCCACACAGATGGTAGATATTAACTACATCAGTAATCTAATTAAATATGAATGGTCTACATTAACCAATTAAAAGACAGAGATTATCAGAGTGGAAAAAAATAAAGTAAGACCTACCTGGATTCTGGGTACTTTAAGTGGTAAGATTCAGATAGAGTAAGGAGACATATGTTAACACTAATTAAAAGCAAGCTGAAATACCCATATTAATTTCAGATAAAATAGGCTTGAAAATGAAGAAAAATATTAGGGATAAACACACTATGTAATGATGGAAAGATTAATCGCCCAAAAGACAATGAAGTGCTAACCATGCAAGTACCTAACAACAGAGCATCAAAAATGCTATAGAACCAAAAGGAAAAATAGACAAATCTACTAAAATAGTTGGATGCTTCAACACCCTTCTCTCAGTAACTGATATATCAAGCCAGCAGAAAAGCAGTCATACTACAGCTGGCTTGAACAGAAACATCAATCAATTTGATCTAATGTATATTCATGAAATACTCATATAACTAGAACAAAATACACATTGTTCTCAAGCTCACATTGAACATTCACACCAAGATAGACCACACTCTGGACCATGAAACACACCTTGAAAAACTTAAGGAAATAAAATCAAATAAATTATTTCTTGGATAATAATGGAACTAAAATAGAAATCAATAACATAAATTAGCTAGCAAATCTGAAATACACAGAAATAAAACAGCACATTTTTGATAAACTGTCGGTGAAAGAAGTATGAAGTGAAATTATTAATATTTAAATAAACTAAAATGAAAAGATAACATCAACATTTGTGCTTAGAGAGCACTTCACAGCTTTATATATATTATATATATGTATTAGCAAATAAGAAAGATCTAAAATCAGTTATCTGAACTTCAACCTGAAAATACAGAATAAAAAATTAAGCCTAAATAGCAAATAAATAAATAAATAGCTAAATGAAACTGAAAAGGGTTGGGGGGGATAGAAGCAAAGTTAGTACTTTGAAAAGATGCAAATTAATAAACCTCTAGCCATGCTAACCAGAGAGAGAGGGAGAGAAAAGATAAATCATCAATATGTGAAATAAAAGAGGGATATTACTACTTCTATTGACATTTAAAGGATTCTGAAAGAAGGAATTCTATGAACAAACCTATCAACATAGATTTGATAACTTGGAAGACTGGACAAATTATTGAAAACACACAAACTACTGAAAATCATTCATGCAGAAATAATCTGAATAGTTTACAATTCTTAAATAAATTGAATGAGTTATAAAGTCTCCAAAAACTCTGTGGGAGAGAGGGGGGATGATTTGAGAGAATGGCATTAAAACATGTATAATATCATATAAGAAATGAATCACCAGTCCACGTTTGATGCAGGATACAGGAAGCTTGGGGCTGGTGCACTGGGATGATCCAGACGGATGGTATGGGGAGGGAGGAGGGAAGGGGGTTCAGGATGGGGAACATGTGTACACCCACGGCAGATGCATGTTGATGTATGGCAAAACCAATACAATATTGTAAAGTAAAAAATAATAATAATTAAAAAAAGGAAAAAAAAAAAAGAAAATGCCAATCACCATTGCAGATAGTTCACTGATTAATTCTGCCACACATTTAAGGAAAAAGGTGATATCAATTCCCCATAATATCGGAAACAAGTCACCAGTCCAGGTTTGATGCATGATACTGGATGCTTGGGGCTGGTGCACTGGGATGACCCAGAGGGATGGTATGGGGAGGGAGGAGGGAGGAGGGTTCAGGATGGGGAACACGTGTATACCTGTGGTGGATTCATGTTGATATATGGCAAAACCAATACAATATTGTAAAGTTAAAAAAATAAAAGAAAAGAAAATAGAAGAGGAGGGAATATTTTTGAACTCATTGTTTGAAGTCAGCACTACTCTAATGCTAAACCAAGGAAAGACATTGAAAAATATCATAAAACTACAGACTAATATCTCTCATGAACATAGATGTGAAAACCCTCAACAAAATATTAGCAAATCAATTACAATAAAATAAAAAAGGAATTATATGCTTTACTAAGTAGGCTAAAAGTTTTTAAACAAAAAAAAGAAGGAAACTTTTTTTGCTTGGTAAAGAGTATCTACAACAACTCTACAGCTAAAATCATATTTAGCAGTGAGCAAAGGGATCTTTTCCCACTATGAATGGCAAAAGGACAAGGTACTCTCTCACCACTCTTATTTGACACTGTATTGGAAGTCCTAACTAGTGCAATAAAATAAGAAGACAAAAAGGGAACTAAATATGTACACAATTGCAAAGGAAGAAATGAAACTGTCTTTGTTCACAGGTGACACCACTACCTATATAGAAAATCCCAAAGAACTGACAAAAAAAATTCTTGGAATTAAACAAGTATAGCAAGTTTGCAGGATATAAGGGAAATATATGTAAGTCATTTTCCCATCTATATAACAGTTATGAATAAATGGGGTTTTAAATTTTAAAAAGAATACTACTTCAAAAAAGGATAAATACTTAGTTATAAATCTAATAAAATATACATCATCTAAGTGTGAAAACTAAAAAACACTAATGAAAGAAATCAAAGATTTATTTAAATGAAGAAATAGTCCATATTCATGGATTGGAACTCAATATTGTTGTATGTCAAATCTTCCCAAAATCATCTGTAGAGGCAATGAAATCTCAATCAGACTCCCAGAAAGCTATTTTTATAGATACCTACAAATGAATTCTAAAGTTACTATATAAAAGCAAGATATATAGAACTGCCAAAACATTGCTAAAGAATAAAAAATTTGGAGGACACATACTCCCTGATCCTAAGACCATTATAAAATTACAGTAATCAGACAGTGTGATATTGGCCAAAGAATAGACAATGGTGCAGAATAGACATAGATCAATAGTGCAGAATAGAGACACCAGATGCCCATGGGATTCTCCAGCCAAGAACACTGGAGTGGGCAATCATTCCCTTCTCCAGGGGATCTTCCTGATCCAGGCATGGAACCCATGTCTCCTGCATTGGCAGATGGATTCTTTACCATCCAAGCCACCAGAGAAGCCCTAGAAGTAGACCCCACACAACTATAATCTGATTCTTGACATAGGATCAAAGGTAATTCAATATAGGCAGTCTTCAAAAACTTGTTCTGAAGCAATTGGAAGTCCAACAGATAGACAAACAAAATCTCACAAGAACAACAAAACTATACACACCTTGACATAAACCTTTCACTTTTCACAGTAACTAACTTAAAATGAATCACAAGTCTGTACATAAAATTCAAAACTGTAAAATTTATAGATGAAAACATAGAAGAAAGTCTACATAAACGGGTTTGGCAATGAGTCTTCAGATATTAACGTTAAAATCACAATCCATTAAAAAAATTACTGTTGCAATTTGTTAAAATTTAAGAATTCTATGAAAAATATACACTTAAAATCAAAAGATAAATCACAGATAAGAAGAAAATATTGGCAAAATGCATATCTGATAAAGAACTGGCTTCCAAAATATACAAAGAACTTTTAAAACCCAGCAATAAGTGAGGAAACAACCCATTTAAAATGGACAAATGACCTGAAAATTACCTCAACAAAGAAAATAAATCTATGAAAAATAAGCATATTAAAAAAATGCTCCACATCAGTTATCATTAGGGAAGTGAAAATTAAAATAACAATTTTATATCACTACACACCTATTAAAATGCCTAAAAATTTTTACAAACTGACAATAGAATTGAAGACTCTTGAGAGTCCCTTGGACTGCAAGGAGATGCAACCAGTCCATTCTGAAGGAGATCAGCCCTGGGATTTCTTTGGAAGGAATGATGCTAAAGCTGAAACTCCAGTACTTTGGCCACCTCATGCAAAGAGCTGACCCATTGGAAAAGACTCTGATGCTGGGAGGGATTGGGGGCAGGAGGAGAAGACGACGACAGAGGATGAGATGGCTGGATGGCATCACTGACCTGATGGACGTGAGTCTGGGTGAACTCCAGGAGTTGGTGATGGACAGGGAGGCCTGGTGTGCTGTGATTCATGGGGCTGCAAAGAGTCGGACACGACTGAGCAACTGAACTGAATTGAACTGAAGGAAATCTAAATAAAGTATAGATTAGTTACAACATATCAATATTGGTTCATCAATTGTAACAAATGTGCCATTCTAACATAAGGTGTTAATAATAGAGAAAACTGGTTGTGGAATATTATGGGAATTTCCTTTACAAATTCACAGGTTTTCTATAAATCCGAAACTGTTATAAAATTGAAAGTATTTTAAAAGGTAAATAAACCACTAATACCATATAATTTCCTAAATTTTTGTCTCCTTATCTTTTTCTGACCTATGATATAAGCAAACCTGGGACTTCTATTTGAGACTATTAAGACCTCATACAAATACTGACAATTCTGATGTTCATAACAGTTCTCTGATATAATTAAAATAGCTATTACTGTTACTCTAATTTTATAGGCTAGGAAAATAAAATCAAGACATACATGCTTTTCTTACTGGTATTAGCAAGGAATTATAAAGATAGATTTCTGGCTTTATCCATTCTCCCCTCA
The DNA here is from genome assembly GCA_935064755.1 of Tragelaphus eurycerus. Lineage (NCBI taxonomy): Eukaryota > Metazoa > Chordata > Mammalia > Artiodactyla > Bovidae > Tragelaphus > Tragelaphus eurycerus. The sequence continues at coordinate 14,154,212 of CAKXYN010000043.1, forward strand.
ATTACACCATTCTGTTAAACACTTACCCTGACACCAAGTTACTGATATATTCCTATACTTATCATCACTACCTTACACAGGGTCTGATTTATAACAGGCTCAGTAAAGGATATGTACAGTAATAAGTGCTTCACATTTCGATTTAAAGAAATTTATAAGTGGAAGAAAATTGAGGGATAATCTTTCCAGCTCAAGCTCTTTCATTCTGAGATAAGGAAAATGAATGAAACTCAGAAAGGTGAATTAACATGCCCAAGTTCATTGTTCAGCTGGTTAGTATGTGTATGCGTGCATGCTCAGCTACGCAGTTGTGTCAGACTCTTTGCAACCTCATGGACTGCGGCCCACCAGGTCCTCTGTCCATGGAATTTCCCATGCAAAAGTACTGGAGCTGACTGTCATTTCCACCTTAAGGGGATCTTCCCAACCCAAGGATTAAACTCGCATATCCTATGTCCCCTTCATTGGCTCGTGGATTCTTTACCACTGAGCCACCTGGGAAGCCCCAGTTAATATCTGCACCAGAGTTGACATCCAGTTCTACCCGATCCTAGATCACTGGTAATTACTTCAACAGTATGCTACTTAATAGACTGTGGTACTAGAAAAATCTTTTTTCCATCTATGGCAGAATACTTAGCAAACTGCCGAAAGAATTGTAATGTTTCTAAAAGTTCAAGAAAACTTCTAAGCAGATATTCCCTAAAGAGCAAGAAAACAAACCAAGAAAGAACAGCTGTAGACAAATACTCCAGGGCATTAGGTTGAGCCATATGAAGTTGCTGATTTTAAACCTTTTCACGTACAAAAATAGCAGTTTCATACAGTTTAACTGAAGAGTTCCTGACAAATGGATTAACAGAATAATTTAATAAAGGCCAAAGGTAAATCTGCCTATCATGTTGGTATGCAAGTTAAATGGTACCTAAAATGTACTAAAAATAACATTTATTCATCCATTCATTTAGTAGATAGTTACTGAACATTTTCTGGGTAAGGCATTGAGCTTCATGTTGATAGGATTTAAAAGGTATACATGGTAAAACTGAGCTGGAAAAGAAAGTTAATCTAGTTTTAGGACTAAAACATGAACATCATCATCATAAAACAATAGCTCCTCTTCATTAATCAAAATGTAAGAGGAACTATATTATCTCCTTATGCAGATATCTCATTTTAATTTTCTAATAATCTTCAGGTTAGACAAATATCATTTAATTTTCCAAGTAAGGAATCTGAAGCTTAGGAAAAGTAAAAAGACTCAAGTACATTACAGAGCTCATAAATGCCACAGCCAGCATCTGAACTTAGGTCTACCTGCCTCCAAAACCTATGTTGTTAATTCTAATAAATTGTGTTGATTTTGTCAATAAGATGTAGAAGGTGAGGCTGTTGACAAATGCTTTCACACTACTGAGTAGGATATAAATTAGAAACTGTTGGTAATATTTACTCAATCTGCACAAATGTATATTCTATGACCCGAGAGTGGTACATTTTTCATAACCAACTTTACCATAGGTTTGTGTAACCTTTTGTAAACCTTTTCAAAGAACCAATCTTTGCCTTTGCTTATCCTCTTTAAATTTATTTGTCTTTTCATTATATTAACTTCTATTTTTGTTTTTATTACTTTACTTTTGGGGGATTGATCTATTATGATTTTATCAGATTAGATCAGATCAGTCGCTCAGTCGTGTCCGACTCTTTGCAACCCCATGAACTGCAGCACGCCAGGCCTCCCTGTCCATCACCAGCTCCCGGAGGTCACCCAGACTCACACCCATCAAGTCAGTGATGCCATCCAGCCATCTCATCCTCTGGCGTCCCCTTCTCCTCCTGCCCTCAATCCCTCCCAGCATCAGAGTCTTCTCCAATGAGTCAACTCTTCGCATGAGGTGGCCAAAATACTGGAGTTTCAGCTTTAGCATCATTCCTTCTAAAGAAATTCCAGGATTGATCTCCTTCAGAATGGACTGGTTGGATCTTCTTGCAGTCCAAGGGACTCTCAAGAGTCTTCTTCAACATCACAGTTCAAAAGCATCAATTCTTCGGCGCTCAGCCTTCTTCACAGTCCAGCTCTCACATGCATACATGACCACAGGAAAGACCATAGCCTTGACTAGGAGAACCTTTGTTGGTAAAGTAATGTCTCTGCTTTTGAATATGCTATCTAGGTTGGTCATAACTTTCCTTCCAAGGAGTAAGCGTCTTTTAATTTCATGGCTGCAGTCACCATCTGCAGTGATTTTGGAGCCCAGAAAAACAAAGTCTGACACTATTTCCACTGTTTCCCCATCTATTTCCCATGCAGTGATGGGACCAGATGCCATGATCTTCGTTTTCTGAATGTTGAGCTTTAAGCCAACCCTTTTACTCTCCACTTTCACTTTCATCAAGAGGCTTTTTAGCCCCTCTTCACTTCCTGCCATAAGAGTGGTGTCATCTGCATATCTGAGGTTATTGATATTTCTCCCGGCAATCTTGATTCCAACTTGTGTTTCTTCCAGTCCAGCATTTCTCATGATGTACTCTGCATATAAGTTAAATAAACATGGTGACAATATGCAGCCTTGACGTACTCCTTTTCCTATTTGGAACCAGTCTGTTGTTCCATGACCAGTTCTAACTGTTGCTTCCTGACCTGCATACAGATTTCTTAAGAGGCAGATCAGGTGGTCTGGTATTCCCATCTCTTTCAGAATTTTCCATAGTTTATTGTGATCCACACAGTCAAAGGCTTTGGCATAGTCAATAAAGCAGAAATAGATGTTTTTCTGGAACTCTCTTGCTTTTTCCACGATCCAGCGGATGTTGGCAATTTGATCTCTGGTTCCTCTGCCTTTTCTAAAACCAGCTTGAACATCAGGAAGTTCACGGTTCACATATTGCTGAAGCCTGGCTTGGAGAATTTTGAGCATTACTTTACTAGCGTGTGAGATGAGTGCAAATGTCTTCAATTGAATGCTTGATTAAAATGTTTAGTTTTTCTTCCTAAGTTAATATAAACATTTATGGATAAAAATTTTCCTCAAAGTAATATTTTGATTGTATCCACAAGTACTATTGTTAGTGCTCAGTTCTAAGTATCTTCTAATTTTACTTAGGATTTCTTCTTTGACTTTGGATTAATATAGTAATGTGTTTTTAAACCTCTACCTGTTTGGGGATTTTTACTTAAATTGTTACTGATTCTTAAGTTAATTTCATCTTGGTCAAAGAATACAGTCTAAATGGAAAAGTTGATACTGGAGCAATAAGAAATCCATGTCAGTGACCACATTTGGCTGACTAGTATCATGAGGAAAGAAAGGCCATCTCAAAACAAAATAAAAAAACAAAGAGGAGTTAAACGACAGAGAAACAACCTAAGGGTCCACAGATAGATGAATGGATAAATAAAATGTAGTATATAGGTTGATGTAGCCATATAAGTGAATATTATTCATCCTTACAAAATAAGGATATTCTGCCATTTGTGACAACATGAATGAACCTGGAGGACATTTTGCCAAGTGAAATAAGCCAATCACAAAAACAAATATTATATGATCTAATTTATACATGACATCTAAAGGATATCTAACTCATAGAAAGAGAGAGTAGAATGGTAGTTGTCACAGGCTGGGGATAGGGAATATAGGGAAATGTTACTCAAACAGTATAAGTTCTCAGTTATAAGATGAATAAGTTCTAGAGAGCTAATGTAGAGATTGGTGATTACTATTAAAAATATTGCATACCTGAAATTTGCTAAGACAGTAGATCTTAAGTGTTCTCATCATACGTATACACACACACAGACAAAGTTACTATGTGAGGTGGTAGATATATTAATTAACTTGATCATAGTAATCATTGTGACACACTGCATTACAATGTATATGCACATTAAATCATATTGTGCACCTTTAAAAATTACATTGTACAGCAGAAACTGACACAGGAGTATAAAGCAACTATATTCTAATAAAAAAATATTACATTTTACAACCTAAATATATAGAATTTTGTCAATCATACTTCAATAAACTTGAAGCAAAACAAATATATAAACAAACAGAAAAGAATCCTTCCCTGGAAAACTGTTACAGAACTGTCTGAATTGTCTGCCCCAGTAGACTAATGGGAAGGATTTATCTATTGCCTGTACCCACCATGGTCAAGAGTAGCCCCAAGGGCAGTAGCTCCCCACACTTCCAATTTGCATGTGCAAATTGGATGCAAAAGAGACGCTAGGCTGTCAGAGAAGCAAGTGAAAGACACAAGTTCAGGCCTGAGCCAAGGTACTGACCCACTTCACCTGCAAAAGTCTGGTCAATAAAACCTCAAGATACCAGGGTAGCAGGTGTGGCTGAGAGGATGCTGAAGTGCCACAACACAGATGCCTAATGTACTCCAAATATTAACTAAATTTCACTTTACTTTCCTTGGTCTTCTTTGTGCTTATGATTTCCATGCTTCCTTAGGAGGAAAAAGATTGGTTAGGCCAAAGGGTTCAAGGATTCCTAACTCCTCTGGCTAGTTATCTCTTAGAAATCCAGATGGAACTATGTCATCTCCCCACTTTAAACCATTTAGTGGCTTTCCATGAATCTTAGAATAAAGACCAGAATCATTTAGAGCCTTCCTATCTTGGCCATGCCTCATTTTATGCCAGTCTTCCCATCTCTCTGTGTTAGTGACACTGGTCTTTCTTCTCATCCTCAAGAGCCACACTTCTTTCTCCTCAAGGCCTTGATACACAGTTTTGTCTTCCCCTTCTCCAGGTTAATCTCATTCATCTTTCAAATCTTATCTCAAACATCCAAGCATTCATTTCTGTTTTTACAGATGCTCCTAGGCCCTCCTGTTGTTACATGCATTCAACACAATTTAATACTGTGTTTCAGTTCAGTTCAGTTCAGTTGCTCAGTCATGTCTGACTCTTTGCGACCCCATGAATCACAGCATGCCAGGCCTCCCTGTCCATCACCATCTCCCAGAGTTCACTCAAACTCAAGTCCATCGAGTCGGTGATGCCATCCAGCCATCTCATCCTCTGTCGTCCCCTTTGTCCTCCTGCCCTCAATCCCTCCCAGCATCAGAGTCTTTTCCAATGAGTTAACTCTTCGCATGAGGTGGCAAAAGTACTGGAGTTTCAGGTTTAGCAACATTCCTTCCAAAGAACACCCAGGGCTGATCTCCTTCAGAATGGACTGGTTGGATCTCCTTGCAGTCCAGGGGACTCTCAAGAGTCCTCTCCAACACTGCAGTTCAAAAGTATCAATTCTTCAGTGCTCAGCTTTCTTCACAGTACAACTCTCGCATCCATACATGACCACTGGCAAAACCATAGCCTTGACTAGAAGGACCTTTGTTAGCAAAGTGATGTCTCTGCTTTTTAATATGCTATCTAGGTAGGTCATAACTTTTCTTCCAAGGAGTAAGTGTCTTTTAATTTCATGGCTGCAGTCACCATCTGCAGTGATTTTGGAGCCCAGAAAAATAAAGTCTGATATTGTTTCCACTGTTTCCCCATGTATTTGTGATGAAGTGATGGGATCAGATGCCATGATCTTTGTTTTCTGAATGTTGAGCTTTCTGCCAATTTTTTCACTCTCCTATTTCACTCTCATCAAGAGGCTTTTTAGTTCCTCTTCCCTTTCTGCCATAAGGGTGGTGTCATCTGCATATCTGAGGTTATTGATACTTCTCCTGGCAGCCTTGATTCCAGCTTGTGTTTCTTCCAGTCCAGCATTTCTCATGATGTACTCTGTATATAAGTTAAATAAGCAAGGTGACAATATACAACCTTGACGTACTCCTTTTCCTATTTGGAACCAGTCTGTTGTTCCATGTCTAGTTCTAACTGTTGCTTCCTGACCTGCATACAGATTTCTCAAGAGGCAGATCAGGTGGTCTGGTATTCCCATCTCTTTCAGAATTTTCCACAGTTTGTTGTGATCCACACAGTCAAAGGCTTTGGCATAGTCAATAAAGCAGAAATAGATGTTTTTCTGGAACTCTCTTGCTTTTTCCATGATCCAGCGGATGTTGGCAATTTGATCTCTGGTTCCTCTGCCTTTTCTAAAACCAGCTTGAACATCTGTGTTTAGGTTCATGCTTATATATGACCCATGGCTCTCTCATTCATTAAACTGTACACACCCTGAGGAAAAGAAGGGGTTTATAATTCATCATAATATTCCAAGTGCCTGGAACTAACTTGTATGCACATCAAAGAAATAGAAGTATTAATAGAATCAAAAAATTTTAAGAAAATCAAAGTCCTTCCCACCCTTACTGGATATAATCTAAAGCTCTTGACCCTTATCATTCAGTAATCTTTTCTAGGAAATTTCATGTATTTAGACTGCTTTCATTTTGGATTCCTACAACACACTTTGTTAATTATTTTCTACCTTTAAATCTTTCTGTTTCCTCCATAGGTGGAATGCCCTTCTAAGGTCTACCCATCATGATTCTTGCATACTTTGTGACCAGGTCCATGTTGCTCCCAACAGGCTCACATTAGAAATCTTCCCAAAGAACTGCTTAAATCACTTGTCTCTCTTCTGTTTTTTGCTGCAACTCTGGATCATCAGTTCTTGTGTATAATAAGCATATTTTAGTTTAGGACCTACACCAGAGGTCTACAATCCTCAGTCTGCAGACTGGAGAAAGTCCATTTTATCTTTTCTTGAACCCAGAAAAACCACTCTATTGACAAATGCCAATAATGAATAAAAACTGACAGAAATTCCCAATATAGAAAAATGAAGGTTAAATCAAACATGATTTACTTATTTAAATTGTATAAAATAAAATCAGCATAGCAGAAAATTAGCCAGAGTCTCCAACACACAAAAACATACACAGATCCCAAAACCTCTCAGTTGCAGACAACAACATCTGTATGAGCAAGAATCATGTCAGAACCCTTGAAAGCATAGCAGTCACCTTTACACATAAATTAATCTGCATATGACCCAAGGCAACCTCATCTTGGTCTGCAGCACCCATCAGTCACAAAGCTTTGCAATTCACAACATAAACTTGGCTTATACAATAAAGAGGCAAGCTCTCAAATATCAAGCTAAATTAAGACTGATGTGATAACATTCCAGAAGTCAGTGCTGCAGAACCAGAAAAGGAATCAGCTTGGCAGACATCTTTGGGGAATGAAAACAATCTCTACTCATTCTGTGTGTGTGTGTGTGTGTGTGTGTTTGTGTGTGTGTGTATATATATGCTATGCTATGCTATGCTAAGTCACTTCAGTCGTGTCCAACTCTGTGTGACCCCATAGACGGCAGCCCACCAGGCTCCCCCGTCCCCGGAACTCTCCAGGCAAGAACACTGGAGTGGGTTGCCATTGCCTTCTCCAATGCATGAAAGTGAAAAGTCAAAGTGAAGTCACTCAGTAGTGTCTGACTCTTAGCGACCCCATGGACTGCAGCCTACCAGGCTCCTCTGTCCATGGGATTTTCCAGGCAAGAGTACTGGAGTGGGGTGCCATTGCCTTCATTGTCCTTTTAGTTTCTAAAACCTAGAAGTAAGAGACGACACACAAAAATTTAGATTTTCTGTTTCTCTTAACAATTCTGAAGGCAGCAGTGAAGGACAAGCTTCCCTGAAGGATACAAAGTAACAATAGTCCTTTTTAAAAGGAAAAAATGCATTCTCTGATGCATTTCAGAGAAATGAAATCTTATTTCCCACCATCTGCTGTGACTTGTCCATGAACAGCTGCATTCATTTCTATTACCTATGCAATCTCAAAAACGACAGAATGATCTCTGTTAGTTTCCAAGGCAAACCATTCAATGTCATAGTAATCCAAGTCTATGCCCCAACCAGTAACGCTGAAGAAGCTGAAGTTGAACGGTTCTATGAAGACCTACAAGACCTTTTAGAGCTAACACCCCAAAAAGATGTCCTTTTCATTATAGGGGACTGGAATGCAAAAGTAGGAAGTCAAGAAACACCTGGAGTAACAGGCAAATTTGGCCTTGGAATACGGAATGAAGCAGGGCAAAGACTAATAGAGTTTTACCAAGAAAATGCACTGGTCATAGCAAACACCCTCTTCCAACATGACATGAGAAGACTCCACGCATGGGCATCACCAAATGGTCAACACCGAAATCAGATCGATTATATTCTTTGCAGCCAAAGATGGAGAAGCTCTATACAATTAGCAAAAACAAGACCAGGCGCTGACTGTGACTCGGACCATGAACTCCTTATTGCCAAATTTAGACTTAAATTGAAGAAAGTAGGGAAAACTACTAGACCATTCAGGTATGACCTAAATCAAATCCCCTATGACTATACAGTGGACGTGAGAAATAGATTTAAGGGCCTAGATCTGATAGATTGAGTGCCTGATGAACTATGGAATGAGGTTCGTGACATTCTACAGGAGACAGGGATCAAGACCATCCCCATGGAAAAGAAATGCAAAAAAGCAAAATGGCTGTCTGGGGAGGCCTTACAAATAGCTGTGAAAAGAAGAGAAGCGAAAAGCAAAGGAGAAAAGGAAAGATATAAACATCTGAATGCAGAGTTCCAAAGAATAGCAAAAAGAGATAAGAAAGCCTTCTTCAGCAATCAATGCAAAGAAATAGAGGAAAACAACAGAATGGGAAAGACTAAGGATTTATTCAAGAAAATCAGAGATACCAAAGGAACATTTCATGCAAAAATGGGCTCGGTAAAGGACAGAAATGGTATGGACCTAACAGAAGCAGAAGATATTAAGAAGAGGTGGCAAGAATACACAGAAGAACTGTACAAAAATAGAGCTTCATGACCCAGATAATCATGATGGTGTGATCACTGACCTAGAGCCAGACATCCTGGAATGTGAAGTCAAGAGGGCCTTAGAAAGCATCACTACGAACAAAGCTAGTGGAGGTGATGGAATTCCAGTGGAGCTATTCCAAATCCTGAAAGATAATGCTATGAAAGTGCTGCACTCAATATGCCAGCAAATTTGGAAAATTCAACAGTGGCCACAAGATTGGAAAAGGTCAGTTTTCATCCCAATCCCAAAGAAAGGCAATGCCAAAGAGTGCTCAAACTACCTCACAATTGCACTCATCTCACATGCTAGCAAAGCAATGCTCAAAATTCTCCAAGCCAGGCTTCAGCAATACATGAACCGTGAACTTCCAGATGTTCAAGCTGGTTTTAGAAAAGGCAGAGGAACCAGAGATCAAATTGCCAACATCCGCTGGATCGTGGAAAAAGCAAGAGAGTTCCAGAAAAACATCTATTTCTGCTTTATTGACTATGCCAAAGCCTTTGACTGTGTGGATCACAATAAACTGTGGAAAATTCTGAAAGAGATGGAAATACCAGACCACCTGATCTGCCTCTTGAGAAATCTGTATGCAGGTCAGGAAGCAATAGTTAGAACTGGTTGTGGAACAACTGACTGGTTCCAAATAGGAAAAGGAGTACGTCAAGGCTGTATATTGTCACCATGTTTATTTAACTTTTATGCAGAGTACATCATGAGAAATGCTGGACTGGAAGAAACACAAGCTGGAATCAAGATTGCCGGGAGAAATATCAATAACCTCAGATATGCAGATGATGCCACCCTTATGTCAGAAAGTGAAGAGGAACTCAAAAGCCTCTTGATGAAAGTGAAAGTGGAGAGTGAAAAGGTTGGCTTAAAGCTCAACCTTCAGAAAACGAAGATCATGGCATCTGGTCCCATCACTACATGGGAAATAGATGGAGAAACAGTGGAAACAGTGTCAGACTTTATTTTTCTGGGCTCCAAAATCACTGCAGATGGTGACTGCAGCCATGAAATTAAAAGACGCTTACTCCTTGGAAGGAAAGTTATGACCAACCTAGATAGCATATTCAAAAGCAGAGACATCACTTTGCCAACAAAGGTTCGCCTAGTCAAGGCTATGGTCTTTCCTGTGGTCATGTATGGATGTGAAAGCTGGACTGTGAAGAAGGCTGAGTGCCGAAGAATTGATGCTTTTGAACTGTGGTGTTGGAGAAGACTCTTGAGAGTCCCTTGGACTGTAAGGAGATCCAACCAGTCCATTGTGAAGGAGATCAGCCCTGGGATTTCTTTGGAAGGAATGATGCTAAAGCTGAAACTCCAGTATTTTGGCCACCTAATGCGAAGAGTTGACTCATTGGAGAAGACTCTGATGCTGGGAGGGATTGGGGGCAGGAGGAGAAGGGGACGACATAGGATGAGATGGCTGGATGGCATCACTGACTCGATGGATGTGAGTCTGAGTGACCTCTGAGAGCTGGTGATGGACAGGGAGGCCTGGCGTGCTGCAGTTCATGGGGTTGCAAAGAGTCGGACACGACTGAGTGACTGATCTGATCTGATCTGATCTGATAGGCAATACAAATGCTTTAAAAAAATCTGATCTAGACTGTAAGCTCTCTTTAGGCAGGGACGTTGGTTTACTGAGTTCAACTTTTTCTATGTCATTTAACACATAGTTTTACCTACAACAATGGAAAAACTAGACTCGAGGTAAAAACAGTGGACCTAGATTTCAAATCTCAGTTCTTTCCTTTGGCAGTTTTAAGGTCAGGGGACAGTTTCTTTATTTGTAAGGTAGAAACATCTGTAACACCCATTTGATAGGGAAACTGTGAATTAGACAACATTATGCACAGAATCAGAAATAGAGATGCTCATTTATCATTTTTATTTTTATTTGACTGATCATGGAAAACACGCAAAGAAAAGTGAAGATTAGATCATCAGGCCAGCAAGAAACACATTAAACAGATGGGAAGGCAGCAAGGAGATGAGGTGCAAGAGAGCAGTTTGAAGAAGTGAGGGACGGTGAGGCTTAATCAATATGGAAATGCAAGCACAAAAGGGCCTGGCCAATGCTGAATACATTTTCTTCTCCAATAATGAGGACATAGCCACCCCAGCAGGCTGTGCAGATTTCCCAGTTTATTATACCAGGGTTGATCTTGCCCTGTGTTATCCTGTAATTTACTCAGCAAATGAAAGTGGAGTCTGAGATGGGGACACAGAGACTGCCACGGCTGATGCACTCTCACAGGGAGGCTGACCCACCTGCAACATAAACTATTAATAACAGACTCACACCTTTCATATCTGTTCCCATGAGGACAATTAGTGCAAACAATAATTATATTTCTTTAGTTATTATCACTGTATGCACTGCTTATTCTAAATTATACTGAGCACTTCCTATGAGTTAGCCTTTATGCTAACTCATAGCCTTTACACATTTTGCTACAAATAATTCTCAATATGACTCTATAGAATAAGTTGGAATGTATACTATTGTTAGACTCCACTCATAAATAAGGAATCTCAGTTTTGTGGAAATTAACAAAAATTCTCCTATGGTTAGTAAGTATTAGAGCCATGACTTGAACATGAACATGTCTGATTTTAGATCCCTTGCTCTTATCAAAAAAAAAAAAAAGAAAGAAAGAAAGAAAAGGAAAATAAACCCTTTACTCTTTACTCCCTGGGAGAAAGATCCAGGGCACCCCAAAGCTAATTCTAGCTATTTATGAGCCATTTAACTTAAATATACTAATTTTCAAGACTAGATATTTATCATGTATACATATTTTTTTCAACTTAATAAATTTATTTAATTGCAGGATAATTTCAATATTGTGATGGTTTTTGCCATACATCAACAATCACCCATAGGTAAAACATGTGTCCCCCTCCAACCTGAACTCCCCCACTTCCCTCCCCACTCCATCCCTCTAGGTTTTCTCAGAGTACTGGCTTTGGGTACTCTGCTTTATGCATCAAACTCCACAAAACCTTGTAATCATTGATAGCATTGATGTCTTGCCATGATTACTGCTCATTTATTAAATTTAGTCACTAAATTGGTTTGTGATTTTCTAACAGAGAAAAAGAATGACTATAAATTAATGGCCATATGACTACACCGTCTTCCATCAGCGTTAATGGATATATTGTTTTTGGTATCTCTTCTGTACCCTTTCCCCTAAAAAGGCTGGTAAAAAATCAGTTAACCTAAGGCCATCTGAAATAAAAATCCAGTCCTTTTGTCCATCTCTGCAACACTCCCACCAATATTCCTCCAACCATAACATTAACACTAACAGAGACTATACCACCTTCTAAGGCTAGATAGCCCTGGGAAGCTCTGACTTCTACAAAATCTTTTATAAATTTGACATGGAATTTTTTCCCCATATACTGATCCTTATTCTCTTTTCTAGGGTCTCATAGTTCAAAGTTCACTGTACTGAGATAGAAGGAAGAGAAAATAAGTAAGCAGAATAAACAAAAAGGAAAAAGAAACACGTGGTTGCAGAAACTAGAACAATCCCTCCAAAATTACTATCTTTGGCAAATTAACCATAAGTATTGCATTAATGTATCAGTAGCCTTCTGCAGATAGTCTGTAGGAACAAGTAAATAGTTATTTGGATAACCACTTTGAATTGTTCAATTTTGAAGACTTGTTTAGCCTGTCAAAACCATGTTTACAATTCAACAGCATTCCTTTTTTTTTTTTTTTTTTTGGCAATTTGTCCCAAGCACTGGTACCAATGCCTTCAATATACCATTATTCCTTTCCTTTCCTGAATCAATCTTGTAGTAAGCTCAGCAGTAGACATTAATTCAGTTATTAGCAAATATTTTTTGAGAATTGATAAGTGCCAGGTACTATGATAAGGGTCAACAATGAAGCAATTAAAAAAAAATAAAATTGTTCCCAATATTGGAGTATACATTCTAGACGGTCAGACTAAAATTAATAATACATATTTAATTTGATAGGTGCAACAAAGAAAAATAAAATTTGAAAAGAGATTGAGAATGAATGGAATGGAAATGCCATTTTATTGTGCTTTAATCAGGAACTTCCCTTTGTTGAGACGACATTTGGGCAAAGACTTGGAGAAAGTAAGAAAGTAAGATTCTGTGTATCTCCAGGCAGATGTATGAAAGATCAAGTGAGTACTCAAGTAAGAGGAAGGAGGAGTCAGCCACAAAGAGAGTGGTGAAAGATACCTGAGTCAGGATGGGAAGAAGTGGGGACAAATCACGTTGTTGTTGTTGTTATTCAGTTTCTCAGTCATGTCTGACTGACAGCAACCCCATGAACCGCCCAGTTCTTCATCATCTCCCAGAGCCTGCTCAAACTCACGTGCATTGAGTCAGTGATGCCATCCAACCATCTCATCCTCTGTCATCCCCTTCTCCTCCTGCCTCAATCTTTCCCAGCATCAGGGTCTTTTCCAATGAGTCAGTTCTCCCCCTCAGTAGCCAAAGTATTAGAGCTTCAGCTTCGGCATCAGTCCCTCCAATGAATACTCAGGGTTGATTTCCTTTAGGATTAACTGTTTGATCTCCTTGCTAATTCAGGGTAAGAATTTTTTATTTTATTCTGGGAAGCCATGAGAAGTTTTTGATGAGCCACTCTAGCTGCTGGACAGAAATAATTTAGAAGGGAAAGAAAGTAGGGTTTCAGTTGAGATGGTCTTCAAGTCATCCAAAAGAAGTTGTAGTGACATTGGAATGAGAGGAACATAGGAGGTGGTAGAAAATGATCAGATTTGGGTTATATGTTTTCAATTAAAATCAAGAGAATTTGCTGATGGATCAGATATCATATTAGTTTTCCAAGGCTGCCACAACAAAATACCACACATCAGGTGGTTTAAATAACAGGCATTTATTTCTCATAGCTCTGGAGACTGAAGTCCAAAATTAAGGTGTCGGCAGGATTCATTTCTTCTGAGATCTCTCTTCTTGGCTTGTGGATGACGATCATCTCTGTGTCTTCATACAGCCTCTCCTCTGTGAGTGACTGTGCCCTAATCTCTCATTCTCGTAGGGATCCCAATCATTGTGAATTAGAACCCATCCACATGGCCTCTTTTTACCCTAATTACCCCTTTAAAGAAGACTCTATCCCCAAATATAGTCACATTTCAAGGTACCAATGGATTAGGGCTTCAAAAGATGAATTTTGCAAGGACATGATTCAGCCTGTAATAGATATAGAACATCAGAGAAAAAGAGGATGCCAGAATGACCTTACAAATGTAAGGTCATTTTTTTCCACTCTGAGCACTAAGATTAAAGTTACAATTTACTGATAAAAGGACACAAGATGCAAAGCAGGTTTGAAGGTAAACTCCATCCAGGTGGCATGTTGAATAAGCAGTTGGATATGAAAGGAGAATCTAAGGAAAGGTCAAGGATAAAGATATGCTGGGATGCCCATCAGTGAATACACAGTATTTAAAAGCATGGGATGGTTGAAACTGCCTAGAGAATACATTTGGTTAGAGAATAAAATAAACTTGCGGATGGAGACCTATGCCATTGCAATATAAAAAAATCCAATAAAAACCATTCTAAAACAATATAGGACACAGAGGAGGAAAGATCACAGAGATAGAAGGAGGACCCTGAAAGTGTGCCCGAGAAGAACAGTGAACAAAATGTTTCAAGAAGGAGGGAAGGATCAAATGCATCTAGGTATCAAAATAAGACAGTAACACAAGGTCTGAGAGTAAATCACTGACTTCTTCCACCCAAAGGTTATGAATGAGTTTGGCAAAAGCAATACTGGTGACATGATAGAGATGAAATCTTAATTCCCCACATATAATAGGTGGTTTCTGCGGTTATTTCTTCTGCTTCACTCGTGGTGTCCAGAGAATGCAGGGTGGAAAACAATCACCTGCATGTCGACCTGGACCGAGTTATCTCCTGACTTCATTGCGACTTGGTCCTTCATTCGACCAAGGACCTGGTAGCTCACCTACCTCTTGCCACTTTATTCTTGCCATGAAATGAAGTCAACTGCTGCTTGGTGCCAGGTCGTGACAGTGGTAAAGAACTTGTCTGTCAATGAAAGAGATGTAAGAGACACGGGTTCAATCCCTGGGCCGGGAAGATCCCCTAGAGGAGGGCATAGCAATCCGCTTCAGTATTCTTACTTGGAGCATTCCGTAAACAGAGGAGCCTGGAAAGCTACAATCCATGGGGTCGCAAAAACGCAGACATGACTGAGTGACTTAGAATGGAGGATGCTGCTTGGGGTTCTGCTCCAAATTACATGAACCACAATTTATGCACCCGCTTCAAGCAAGTATCCCAGCTGTTTGCCTAGAAACACCTGTTCCGATTGTAAACACTCTCTACCAGCCAGTGTCTATCAGTGAGCTGATACTTCTGGAGAATTAGCTCAAAGTCATGCATCCAGAAAACAACTCTAGATACAACAGAAGATTACATATCTAGGAGGCTGAGACATTTCAAACTGCAGTCTCCTAAAAGAGATCTTATTTTCAAAATTGTCCATTTTATAAACTAAGTCTTTTATTTTTTTTAATATAAATTTATTTATTTTAATTGGAGGCTAATTACTTTACAATATTGTATTGGTTTTGCCATACATCAACATGAATCTGCCACAGGTGTACACGTGTTCCCCATCCTGAACCCCCTCCCTCCTCCCTCCCCATACCATCCCTCTGGGTTGTCCCAGTGCACCAGCCCCAAGAAACCAGTATCATGCATCGAACTTGGACTGGCAATTCGTTTCAAATATGATATTATACATATTTCAATGCCATTCTCCCAAATCATCCCACCCTCTCCCTCTCCCAGAGTCCAAAAGACTGTTCTATACATCAGTGTCTCTTTTGCTGTCTCGTATACAGGGTTATTGTTACCATCTTTCTAAATTCCATATATATGCATTAGTATACTGTATTGGTGTTTTTCTTTCTGGCTTACTTCACTCTGTATAATAGGCTCCAGTTTCATCCACCTCATTAGAACTGATTCAAATGTATTCTTTTTAATGGCTGAGTAATCTCTTAAACAAGTGGTGCTGGGAAAACTGGTCAACCACTTGTAAAAGAATGAAACAGACACTTTCTAACACCATACACAACAAAAACTCAAAATGGATTAAAGATCTAAATGTAAGACCATAAACTATAAAACTCCTAGAGGAGAACATAAGCAAAACACTCTCCAACATTAACCACAGCAGGATCCTCTATGACCCACCTCCCAGAATATTGGAAATAAAAGCAAAAATAAACAAATGGGACCTAATTAAAATTAAAAAGCTTCTGCACAACAAAGGAAACTATAAGCAAGGTGAAAAGACAGCCTTCAGAATGGGAGAAAATAATAGTAAATGAAGCAACTGACAAACAACTAATCTCAAAAATATACAAGCAACTCCTACAGTTCAATTCCAGAAAAATAAATGACCCAATCAAAAATTGGGCCAAAGAACTAAATACACATTTCTCCAAAGAAGACATACAGATGGCTAACGAACACATGAAAAGATGCTCAACATCGCTCATTATCAGAGAAATGCAAATCAAAACCACTATGAGGTACCATTTCACACCAGTCAGAATGGCTGCGATCCAAAAGTCTACAAGCAATAAATGCTGGAGAGGGTGTGGAGAAAAGGGAACCCTCTTACACTGTTGGTGGGAATGCAAACTAGTACAGCCACTATGGAGAACAGTGTGGAGATTCCTTAAAAAACTGGAAATAGAACTGCCTTATGACCCAGATATCCCACTGCTGGGCATACACACCGGGGAAACCAGAATTGAAAGAGACACATGTACCCCAATGTTCATTGCAGCACTGTTTATAATAGCCGGGACATGGAAGCAACCTAGATGTCCATCAGCAGATGAATGGATAAGAAAGCTGTGGTACATATACACAATGGAGCATTACTAAGTCTCTTTTAAAAATTAAACCATTATTTACTGCACTGTGTGGTATATGAAAATAGTTAGATGGATTTGGTGGGGTGGCGACATGCACATACTACCCAGTGGCTCAGTGGTAAAGAAGCCACCTGCAATGCAGGAGCCGCAGGAGACTTGGATTCAGTCCCTGGGTCAGGAAGATCCCCTGGAGAAGGAAATGGTGACCCACTCCAGTATTCTTGCCTGAAGAATTCCATGGACAGAGGAGCCTGGGGGGCTACAGTCTCTAGGGTTGCAAAGAGTTGCACATGACTGAAGCAACTTAGCATGCACAAACACACACATTTATGAAAATAGAACCACCAGCCTGTGAATAACCCACTGGTGATGGCATGGTGGTTAACAATTACATGGGTATGGTGATGTGGGGACATGTACACACTACTGTATTTAAAATCGATAACCAAGGAGGACCTACTGGGAACTCAACTCAATATTCTACAATAACTTAAACAGTAAAATAATTTGAAAAGGAATGGATACTTACATGGGTATAACTGAATCAGTTTGTTGTACATCTGTAACTAATATGTTGCTGTTAATCAAATATACTACAATATAAAATAAAAAATTTTTAAAAACAGATCATAGCAATGATTTCACACTGGTAACACACTGGTGGCTGGCAATTGTTAGTCATTTTATGTTTTGTCCAGTAAACTCTTATTTTAGAAAATATATTGCAATGATTTGTTAGATAACAATATAATTATATATAAATGATACAAATTTTGAACAAGTTAGGCCTACAGAATGCAATCAGAGGGAAAAAAGTGTTATCCTTTTCTTCCCCTTTTCCTGTTCATACATACAGGCCTATGTCATAAATGTTCCATATGTTTCTAAACATATGGATACTGTTTCTAAATCACAAAGCAGTCACCACTTAGCAGTTCCTCATCCAAAGGTGTAAGAATAAAATAAATAAAATCTAGGCTTCATTTGGAGTTAAAGTGTCTGCCCTTTCCCAGCCTAGACCTGCTTTAAAGGTTTGTGTTTGGTTTATTTTCTACTTCTCTGCATCTTCTTCTCCTATTTACCAGGTTGCTTCTGAAGACAGGGGATGTGCAAGAGGTTTGGAGGCAGGTCTGGAGTCAAGACATTTGACTGGCATGTGATATGCTCATATCAAGGCTCTCTGGACTTGAGATTTTCAAGTTGATCTTGCTCTTGGGATGCTTTCATGGATTCTGTGGAGAAGCCCCCTCAATCAAGTGTTGCAATTTTCCTACATTCCCTAATATGGATAATACACCTCCTTTCAACCTCTGGTTGTATGTAGAAATTCTCCCATATAATCTCTTATTGATTCTTGGTGTTTTAGCATCTCTCCAGGTACCCTGCCTGGACAATATCCCTTTAATATGGTCTCAGGTGTTCCCTCTCCCTCTCTCTGCCTTTCCCTCTCCTCCTTTCTCCCTTCTTTTCTCTCTTCCATCCTTTCTGTCTCTCTTTCTCTCCACCCTTCCCTCCATCCCTCCTCCCTCCACTGATAACACATACACACATCTTTTGATCCTCAGAAACCTCATCATTGCTAAGAGCACAGCATAAGTACTTCTAAAATGCAGCTACCACCCTCCACTTTGTCAGACAGGCCACCCCCTTCACTTTTAGACCTCCTGGTATAAGTCCAGTACCAGCCTCTGCATCTTGACAGACTCCAGGCGCAAACAATCAAGTTCTCCAAGTGGCCTCCTGGAAGCCCTTGAAGTTTCACTTGGCATAAAGATAAGGGAGAATTTTCAACTCCACTGCCCCATGAATCCACAGGACTACCAAACACCACTCTTGAACAAGCTGCAGCTCAAATTCCCAACCACTCTCTTCGTCTCTCCAACATCTTTCAGATAATTGAGGTCACAAGTGAAAAAAATTGGAAAAAACAATTCTTGATCACCTACTTTATAAGTTCCATTCAGGTAGATTTGCACCTCAGTTTGAAATGTGGGATTATTTGCCATCTATTTCATTTATTTTCTGGAGGTTTTAGTTAATAATGACCAATGAACTTTAATATCTTGCTACACTAGCATTTGAATATATTGTGTAATCAAAGCATTCTATTGGGGAATTGATATTAATAATATTAGGGGCTTCCCTGGTGGCTCAGATGGTAAAGAGTCTGCCTGCAATGCTGGAAGCCTGGGTTCAATCCCTGGGAGAGGAAGATCCCCTAAGGAAAGAAAGGAAGGAAATGGCAACCCACTACGGTATTCTTGCCTGGAAAATTCCATAGACGGAAGAGCCTGGTGGGCTACAGTCCATGAGGTCGCAATAAAACTCTATTAAAAATGCTCAGTCCAAATGGATCAGGTCATTGACAGTTTATATAAAGAAACTTCTCCTGGACTTTAAAATGTGGCCTGCTTATACAATGAAATACTAGACAGCAAATAGAAAATGAACAAACTGGTGATTCACACAACATGGATGAGTCTCAAAAGCGCTACACTGAGCAAAGAAAGTCAGACACAAAACAGTACATACTGATGATTGTATTTACATGAAACTCTAGAAATCAGTCTAAACCTTTAGAGTTGGAAATCACAACATCGGTGGTTTAGATGGTGTGAGGGAGACTCAGGACACAAGAATTTGGGGGGAGACAGAAATGCCTGTGGTGAATACATGCATATAGGAGTATGCACATTTGTCAAAACTCATCAAAAGGTACGCTTTAAATAACAAGCTAAATTTTTAAAAAATATATACATATACAGGTGTGTATATATTTTAAAACTTTTAAATTGTTATTTAAAGTGAACCTAATTTACAGATATACATGGGCTTCCCTAGTGACTCAGATGATAAAGAATCTACCTGCAATGAGGGTGACCTGGGTTAGATCCCTGATTGGGAAGAACCCCTGGAAGAAAGCATGGCAACCCACTCTAGTCCCCTTGCCTAGAGAATCCCCATGGACAGAGGAGCCTGGCGGGCTACAGTCCATAGGGTCACAGAGTCAGACATGATTGTGAGACTAATAACACATATATACATACACATATATAGGCGTGTGTATATATACATAGACTTCCCTGCTGGCTTAGACGGTAAAGCGTCTGCCTACAATCCAGGAGACCTGGGTTCCATCCCTGGGTCAGGAAGATTCTCTGGAGAAGGAAATGACAACCCACTCCAGTACTCCTGCCTGGAAAATCCCACAGATGGAAAAGCCTGGTAGGCTACAGTCCATGGGGTTGCAAAGAGTAGGACACAACTGAGCAACTTCACCTACCTACCTATATATACATATATGTGCATTTGTATATGTGTATATACACACATACATACATATATTTTCCTAAATTACATACGGAAGCTAAACACCTGGACTGCATCATATTTGCCCTTGCAGAATTGCTTTCACTGAATTGTACTATATTTTATGTTTTGTCATAAAGCCCTCAAAGAGATAAAAGTATAGTTTAAAAAAAAAGCGGCCTCAATACAGGCTGTATTTTCTGGAGAGATGCTTTTTAGTGTGTTGTTCACCGTGTTATATACAATATCTTTTCTATAAGGAAAAATAAGAGAAATTTCAGTAACATGTGAGCTACCTGCGAACCATGTTTTTACCCTGTGGACACTAAATTGCATAAAGAATCATTTTTTCCTCTCTCAAGTTACTCCTACCAAATTCAGAGCTTTCAAACTTCTGGGTTTCATGGCACCCATTCTGTATAGTAATGCAATGTTTTAGTTCTCTAATTTTTTTCCTCATTAAGATTCAAGTCTCCTGAATTGGCATTGATTTATTATTGCAGAAAGGAATAAAGAAAGTAAGTAAAAAGCAAATTCTTGAAAACATCTGTCAACCAAAGAGAAAGACTATAACAGACTAAAAAGCAACCAGACTAATAATTCAATGCCAAATGCTAAAGACATACCCAATCCCTCTTGTATACATGTAAGACACAAAAATTCATCATAGAATCCAGGTATATTTAAGGTAGAATCTGTTTTATGCCATGATCATTGCTGAGAAATCTGAGCTGTGGATCAAAAGGAGACAATCTAAGGAAATAATGCTACTGGGAAGACTCTGAATTTCGTCTTACAAATCAAAGGAAAGAATTTTAAGAAAGCAAGTTCAATACTATTAACTGGGAAAAAGAACTAAAAAGTACTCATTTCACTGAGCTGTTTTAAGTATTAATTAAAATAATGTATGTAGGAGAGCCAGCTAGTGTAGAAGTTTTTCTTAAGTTAATAAAAGTTAAATTATACAAACAGAATCTAAGAAAAATAGTTGGTGGCCTAACAGTGAGGAAGAGAAAGTAGAATGTGTGTGCCACACACAGCTGCTTCTCAGACAATAGGGCTTGAGATGAAAAACAACATCCAACTAATTCAGTATTTTCCCCTCCTGGCAATTTCTGATTGTTATTGTTCTGTGTTCATTCCTTTTGCAGCTGCTCTCAAGTTCGCTAGTCATATCCTTGTGTTTTATCCTGTCAACATGTTTCTCACATCTTCTTCCATTTACCCTTCTCAAGCATTCCCAGTAGAATCCCATATACACGAGAAACATTCTCTTCACATTTTCCTTTTATTTCTAGTTGGCTCCCAGCATGTCTTCACAGAAAGGAGGCCAGCATTGCCAAGACCCTCTCCAGCTTAAGGAAGCAAAACTGTGAAGCATGCTCCAATTTTTCTCTCTTCGGGGCCACAGGAGGTAATCTGTTTATCTACTGGCTCATTTGACAAGGAATAATTCAACACCTTCTACGCGCTAACTGCTGTGTAACCGATGGCTGCAAAGTGAATTCGCAAACGCTAACTGCTGTGTAACCGATGGCTGCAAAGTGAGTTCGCAAACACTGCCTGGACGACCCTCAGCGTCATCTTGACGCCTTATTCACGTCTCCCTCTCACAAAGGGAAAACTAACTGAGACTAAACATGGTGGGGGCGACCCTCCCAACCTACAGATAAGGCACGTATCAGCCACTCTCAGCAGTAGGGCAGTTTCAAAGAAACATTCCCCCGCCCATCCCATGACAATATAGCTAATTCCTGAATGTATTGAAAGAAACTTTATTAAAAATTGCAAATGCATAAGAAAGTAAGAGGGACAAAGAAAGGAAAGAATGAAAGAAAGGAGCAACAGGGAGCTAAAACAAGATTTGAGGAAGACTGGCTGAAAGAGAACACGGAAACCAGATTATCTCAGGATAAATGCCTGTTATCAGTGTTGTGCTCTTTTGAGCCCACATGACCAGGTGGCACTAGCGGTAAAGAACCTGCCTGCCAGTGCAGGAGACACAAGAGATGCCGGTTCGAACCCTGGGCTGGGAAGATCCCGACAGAGAAGGGCATGGCAACCCACTGCAGTATTCTTTCCTGGAGAATCCCATGGATAGAGGAGCCTGGTGGGCTACAGTCCATAGGATCACAAAGAGTCAGACACAACTAAAGAGACTTGGCACAGACAGAGGTTGGAGAGAAGTCCCCTACTTTAAGCCCAGATCCTCAAAGAGGACCAATGTGGTACTACATCAGCAATGCCCCTCAATTCCCAACAGAAACGAATGAAACCTCTAAAGGAAAGCATCATCGATTCATGCCATGAGGGTACATTCAGATTACACTGAACCAATAAAATATTAACAAAAAAGGAAACAGTCTACCACACTATTCAGCACACATGACAAAGAATACATTTCTTTAAATGACCCAAGATCTCAGATATTTATATCTTTTATTTTTATTTTACAAAAGAATTTTCCTTTGATATAGAATTTGTCAACAGTTTTTTTTTTCACCATTGTGATGATGTCATTCCACTGTCTTTTGTGATTCAATTTTTCTTATGACAATTCAATTTTGCTGTCCCCTTGTGGGTAAAGTTTCCCCCTCCCCCTGAATATCTTTGAGATATATTCTTTATCTTTGACTTTAAACTAGTTAGTTATTATGTGGTTTTATTTGCACTTATCCTGCTCTATTTGTGCTTCACTGATTTTTTTATTTTTGATCAAATTTGAAAAATGTGTGGTGAATGATTTTTCAAGTAAATTGCCCTAGTAAATCTACTTTTAGGTAATAACCCAAGGGAAATAATATAGTTCCACAAAAAAAATCATATAAGAAGCATTATAATAACAACGATCTGAAAATAATCCAGATGTCAGGTAAATAAACACATTGTTGTTGCATACTCAAACAATGGAATTCTACTCAAAACAAATATGAATGAAGTACTAACAGACAGAATAATATACATTAATTTTAAAAATACAATGCTGAGAGTAAATAGCCAGATATAAAATAATATACTCAATATGATACCATTTATATAAAATATTAGAGCAGAAGAGACAAAACTAAGCTTTGGTTGTCAATATTAGAACAGAGTGGCCTGGTGAAGGGATTAAAGACTTGAAAGAGACATGAAAGAATTTAGAATTTACTGAGGTATGGAAATGTTTTAGATTCTAATTGCAGTGGTGATTACACAAAAGTGTACATCTGTCCAAACTCATCCAATCATCCTTAACATCTTTGCTTTATACCCTAGGGTACTTATATGCATCCCGCATGCAAATCAATGGGAAGGCTGAACAACTGTTTAAACATATATAAAGACAGAATTTGAGAAATGGAAACGAGATCAGAAATTACACAAAGTGAAACACAGAGCAAGAAAAGGAAACTATAAAAGTTAAGAAACATAGAAAATATTTTCTCTTTCTGTTAATTTTATAGGTCATGTATTTGTATCAACTTTCTGCTAACAAATAGTTAAAGATTCAGGTTAAAATATTTTATGAATCTTCCTAAATTGAATTGACAACAGACTTAGGAATTATTACACCAAAATCTACGCAAAGGCAGGACTCCAAGGAGATGAGTAATGAACTGACACCACTTTAGATCTGATGGGCTTTGATGAACCTGTGAAAGGCTTAGATTTTGAGTCTCAGGGTTTAGAGTGATAAAAGCTCAGGAACAACTAAATATGTGCCTCAAAGGGCAATTCTCCCAGGTAGGAATGACCTAAACAAACCCATACAATCCTGTCCCGGTCCTAGGCAAATGCAAGGAAACTTGCCTTGACTGATGTTGATAAAGGTGGATGTCGTGTGGAAATGATTCTGCAAGAGCTTTAGGCCAGTAGGCAAACCTCAAGTTTCGTTGCTGTTGTTCAGTTGCTGTCATGTCTAACTCTTTGTAACCCCAGGGACTGCAGCACACCAGGCTCCTCTGTCCTCCACTATCTCCCAGAGTTTGCTCACATTCACTTCCAATGAGTTGGTGATGCTATCTAACCATCTTATCTTCTGCCCTCTTCTTTTGCCTTCAATCTTTCCCCACATCAGGATCTTTTCCAATGAGTTTACTCTTCATACCAGGTGACCAAAGTACTGGAGCGTCAGCTCCAGATTGACTGGTCTGACCTCAAGCTTATTTACAGCTAAAATTCATGTCATCTTTGTAAATCAAAATCTCAAATAGAGGAAAGATAAAAGATAAGAAGGGCCCCTTGGTGCCTAATTAGCAAACTGAAAGGCTCTGGAGATAAAAGCAACTCATCCTAAGTCTCAAAGAATGCCCACAAATATTCCAGATATTACACAAAAACTCAAATGAACCTTTTGGCCCACCGAATCCTTTTCTATGGACATTAAGCATTTCATAGCCAAAAATGACCCCAGGAGCAAACAAAGCACTATAAGGAGAATTATCAAAAAAGAGGGAAAAAAGATAAAAATACATCAGCAGAAACAAATTTATAAAAATTTCAAAAACTTTTTATAATTTTGTAATTATCAAATGTAAATTATTTTAAACATATTTTGTAGTGTTTAAGAAAATAAAAGGAAACCTTTATAATAACTACAGGGAAAAACTAAACTGACTAGAAATTTTGGAAATGAAATTTACATATCCCAAAGAAAAAAATCAATGTACAGGCTTTATAACATGTTAGTCACAACTAAAAACAGAAATAGTTCAAATGAAATTATTCAGAAAGATTACAGAAGTGATGGAATATACAAGACAGTAAGTAAGAGACACGGAGGAGAGGAAGAGAAAGTCTAATGGGTGTCTATTTCAAGTTACACAATAAAAAGATAGATACAATGGAACACAGGCAATATATGAAGAGACAGTATCTGAGAATTGCCAAAATAGATAAAAATACAGTTTCTCAGATTCAAGAAACCCATGGAGTATGGAAGAAGAGCTACAGAAACCCACGTCTATGTATATATCATGACACTGACACACTAAAGATGAAGAAAAGATACTGACACCCTCTTGAGAAAGAGAGAAAATAGATTACCTTCAAAGAAGCATCTATAAGATTGACCATTGACTTACCAAGAGCCACTTCAGAAGCCAGACTACAGTGTACTTATATCTATCTTCAATAGGCTGAAAGGCTACATTTGCAACGTAGGATTCTATACACCACAAAAAATCTTCCAAATGTTTAAAGGAATTAAAAATATTTAAAACAAACGAGTAAGTATATTTTTATTTTTTTATTATTTTTTTTCCCAGAAAAACATCTACGTCTGCTTTATTGACTATGCCAAAGCCTTTGACTGTGTGGATAACAACAAACTGGAAAATTCCTTTTTTTTTTTTTCTTTTTATTATTATTTTTTACTTTACAGTATTGTATTGGTTTTGCCATACAGCAACATATATCCGCCACGGGTATGCACGTGTTCCCCATACTGAACTCTCCTCCCAACTCCCTCCCCATACCATCCCTCTGGGTCATGTCAGTGCACAAGCCCCAAGCTTCCTGTATCCTGCATTGACCTGGACTGGCGATTCATTTCTTATATGATATTATACATGTTTTAATGCCATTCTCCCAAATCATCCCCCCCGCCAACCTCTCCCACAGAGTCCAAAAGACTGTTCTATACATCAGTCTCTTTTGCTGTCTCGCATACAGGGTTGTCGTTACCATCTTTCTAAATTCCATATATATGCGTTAGTATACTGTATTGGTATTTTTCTTTCTGGCTGATTTCACTCTGGATATTCGGCTCCAGTTTCATCCACCTCATTAGAACTGATTCAAATGCATTCTTTTTAATGGCTGAGTAATACTCCATTGTGTATATGTACCACAGCTTTCTTATCCATTCGTCTGCTGATGTACATCTAGGTTGCTTCCAGGTCCTGGCTATTATAAACAGTGCTGCGATGAACATTGGGGTACACATGTCTCTTTCAATTCTGTATATTTTTAAAGTCTGGCACCATAGACCCTCAAAAAAGAAGTCTATGGCATGTGATCCAAATGAAAAGTTTGAGTTACAAGAAAGAATGAGAAGCAAAATAAGTTGTAAATATAGATAAATCTAAAAGAAGACTGACTACATAAAATAATTTTATAATGTTTCATAGAATAAATTGATTGAATTAAATATATAAATATACATGCTGGAAGAAGAGAAATGAAGCTAAAGTGGTCTAAGACCCAGTGTTGTACAGAAAAATGGTAAAGTTTTTGATTCACTTAAGATTTTTTAAGTGAAGGACATATGTGATAACTCCCAGGATGACCAGTGGGAAATAAGAACAGCTTGTATAAATTATAAGCTAGTATAGTTCTGAATAAATGGCCCTGAAAGATACATTCTGAACCCTCAAACATACAAATATTATCTTACATGGTAAAGGGAATTTTGCATATATGGTTAAATTTAGGATCATGAAGTGGGAAGATTATTACGAACTGGGCTTTTATTTATGTATTTGGGCTATAAATACCATCATCAATGTCATTTTTAAAGGCAGGAATCACAGATTTGACTACAGAAAAGGAGAATGAGAGGTGATGATATTAGAACAAATGTAATAATGTGCTCTGAAGATGGAGTAGAGGCCAAATGTAAAGAATGCAGGTGAACATTAAAAAGTGAAAAAGACAAGAAACCAGATTATCCCCTCATAACTTCCGAAAGTAATTATTCCTACTGACATCTTTACTTTAGACCAATGAAAGTGAAAACAGATTTCTAGATTCCAGAAATCTAAGAATAAATTAATTTTTTTTCTTAAGCCACTAAATTTGTGGTAATTTCCTTTGGCAGCAAAGGGAATAATACATATAGAAAACATGAAGTGATGTAAGTTATTCAACCAAAAAAGAAACAAAATAACAGGGAAAAGAACCCATACAAAAGGTGGAACAAAGAGAAAGGACAAAAAATGTAGATACAATCTCACATATATCTGTCATTATATCAAATATTAACAAACTATTTCAAATCCTGAAAGAGGATGCAGTGAAAGTGCTGCACTCAATATGCCAGCAAATTTGGAAAACTCAGCAGTGGCCACAAGATTGGAAAAGGTCAGTTTTCATCCCAATCCCAAAGAAAGGCAATGCCAAAGAATGCCCAAACTACCACACAATTGCACTCATCTCACACGCTAGTAAAGTAATGCTCAAAATTCTCCAAGCCAGGCTTCAGCAATATGTGAACCGTGAACTTCCTGATGTTCAAGCTGGTTTCCGAAAAGGCAGAGGAACCAGAGATCAAATTGCCAACATCTGCTGGATCATGGAAAAAGCAAGAGAGTTCCAGAAAAACATCTATTTCTGCTTCATTGACTATGCCAAAGCCTTTGACTGTGTGGATCACAATACACTGTGGAAAATTCTGAAAGAGATGGGAATACCAGACCATCTGATCTGCCTCTTGAGAAATCTGTATGCAGGTCAGGAAGCAATAGTTAGAACTGGTCATGGAACAAGAGACTGGTTCCAAATAGGAAAAGGAGTACAATAAGGCTGTATATTGTCACCCTGCTTATTTGACTTCTATGCAGAGTACATCATGAGAAATGCTGGACTGGAAGAAGCATAAGTTGGAATCAAGATTGCTGGGAGAAATATCAATAACC
Source organism: Tragelaphus eurycerus (assembly GCA_935064755.1). Lineage (NCBI taxonomy): Eukaryota > Metazoa > Chordata > Mammalia > Artiodactyla > Bovidae > Tragelaphus > Tragelaphus eurycerus. The sequence goes on from CAKXYN010000043.1 coordinate 14,181,883, forward strand.
TCAGATATGCAGATGACACCATCCTTATGGCAGAAAGTGAAGAGGGGCTAAAAAGCCTCTTGATGAAAGTGAAAGTGGAGAGTGAAAAGGGTGGCTTAAAGCTCAACATTCAGAAAACGAAGATCATGGCATCTGGTCCCATCACTACATGGGAAATAGATGGAGAAACAGTGGAAACAGTATCAGAATTTATTTTTCTGGGCTCCAAAATCACTGTAGATGGTGACTGCAGCCATGAAATTAAAAGACACTTACTCCTTGGAAGGAAAGTTATGACCAACCTAGATAGCATATTCAAAAGCTGAGACATCACTCTGCCAACAAAGGTTCGCCTAGTCAAGGCTATGGTCTTTCCTGTGGTCATGTATGGATGTGAGAGCTGGACTGTGAAGAAGGCAGAGTGCCGAAGAATTGATGCTTTTGAACTGTGGTGTTGGAGAAGACTCTTGAGAGTCCCTTGGACTGCAAGGAGATCCAACCAGTCCATTGTGAAGGAGATCAGCCCTGGGATTTCTTTGGAAGGAATGATGCTAAAGCTGAAACTCCAGTATTTTGGCCACCTCATGCGAAGAGTTGACTCATTGGAGAAGACTCTGATGCTGGGAGGGATTGGGGGCAGGAGGAGAAGGGGACGACAGAGGATGAGATGGCTGGATGGCATCACTGACTCGATGGATGTGAGTCTGAGTGACCTCCGGGAGTTGGTGATGGACAGGGAGGCCTGGCGTGCTGCAGTTCATGGGGTTGCAAAGAGTCGGACACAACTGAGCGACTGATCTGATCTGATGCTCTTAAAAGATGAAGAATGTCAGATAATTTGAAAATGTATCCACAACAAAATAAAAGAATAAAAACAGCTGAGAAGTAAAGTATTGAGGAAGATTCAGCATTCAAATATAAACCAAAGCAAATATTTAGCTATATACCAAATAGCAGAAAACTTTGCTAAAGATGAAGATGACCATTCCACTATAATAAAACACAGCTCATCAGAAAGAAGCACATTAAAAAATACTCAACATTGTTATTTAGGGATATGCAAACCAAAACCACAATGAGATACCATTTCACACACAGTACAAATAAGAAAATACATAAAACTGCTGGCAAGGATGTGGAGAAATTAGAACCCTCAAATATGCAAGTGGAAATGTAAATGGTGAAACTGCTGTGTAAAAGTTAGGTAACTCCTCAGTAAATTAACACAAAATTACCAGATGACCCAGTAATTCTACTTTTAGGTGTACCCAAAAGAATGGAAAACAAGGACTCAAACAGGTATTTTAATGCCAACATTCACTGCAACATATTGATACTATTCAAAAGCTAGAAACAACCCAAGTGTCCATCAGTAGATGAATGAATAGACAAAATGCAGTACATACATGGAATGGGGTGTTATTTAGTCATAGTAAGGAATGGAATTTTGACACCTGCTATGACAAATATTGAGCTAGTAATACTCAAAATTCTCCAAGCCAGGCTTCAGCAATATGTGAACCGTAAACTTCCAGATGTTCAAGCTGGTTTTAAGAAAAGGCAGAGGAACCAGAGATCAATTTGCCAACATCTGCTGATTCATGGAAAAAGCAAGAGAGTTCCAGAAAAACATCTATTTCTGCTTTACTGACTATCCAAAGCCTTTGACTGTGTGGATCACAATAAACTGTGGAAAATTCTGAAAGACATGGGAATACCAGACCACCTGACCAGCCTCCTGAGACATCTATATGCAGTTCAGGAAGCTACAGTTAGAACTGGACATGGAACAACAGACTGGTTCCAAATAGGAAAAGGAATACATCAAGGCTGTATATTGTCACCCTGCTTATTTAACCTATATGTAGAGCACATCATGAGAAACGCTGGGCTGAAAGAAGCACAAGCTGGAATCAAGATTGCCAGGAAAAATGTCAATCACCTCAGATATGCAGATGACACCACTGATGCTGAAGCTGATGACACATATGAACTTGGGAAACATTATACTAAGTGAAATTAGATAGACACTTAAGGACAAATATTATATGACTTTCAACTCAGTTCAGTTCAGTTGCTCAGTCGTGTCCAACTCTGCGACCCCATGAATTGCAGCACGCCAGGCTTCCTTATCCATCACCAACTCCCGGAGTTCACTCAAACTCACGTCCATCAAGTAGGTGATGCCATCCAGCCATCTCATCCTCTGTCGTCCCCTATTCCTCCTGCCCCCAATCCCTCCCAGAATCAGAGTCTTTTCCAATGAGTCAACTCTTGGCATCAGGTGGCCAAAGTATTGGAGTTTCGTCTTCAGCATCATTCCTTCCAAAGAACACCTAGGTCTGATCTCCTTTAGAATGGACTATCTCCTTGGAGACCAAGGGATTCTCAAGAGTCTTCTCGAACATCACAGTTCAAAAGCATCAATTCTTCAGCACTCAGCTTTCTTCATAGTCCAACTCTCACATCCATACATGACCACTGGAAAAACCACAGCCTTCACTAGATGGACCTTTGTTGGCAAAGTAATGTCTCTGCTTTTGAATATGCTGTCTGCTGCTGCTGCTAAGTCGCTTCAGTCACGTCCAACTCTGTGCGACCCCACAGATGGCAGCCCACCAAGCTCCCCAATCCCTGGGATTCTCCAGGCAAGAACACTGGAGTGGGTTGCCATTTCCTTCTCCAGTGCATGAAAGTGAAAAGTGAAAGGGAAGTCGCTCAGTCATGTCCAACTCTTTGCAACCCCATGGACTGCAGCCTACCAGGCTCCTCCTTCCATGGGATTTTCCAGGCAAGAGTACTGGAGTGGGGTGCCATCGCCTTCTCTGGAATATGCTGTCTAGGTTGGTCATAACTTTCCTTCCAAGGAGTAAGCATCTTTTAATTTCATGGCTGCAGTCACCATCTGCAGTGATTTTGCAGCCCAGAAAAATAAAGTCAACCATTGTTTCCACTGTTTCCCCATCTATTTCCCATGAAGTGATGGGACCAGATGCCATGATCTTCGTTTTCTGAATGTTGAGCTTTAAGCCAACTTTTCACTCTCCACTTTCACTTTCATCAAGAGGCTTTTGAGTTCCTCTTCACTTTCTGCCATAAGGGTGGTGTCATCTGCATATCTGAGGTTCTTGATATTTCTCCCGGCAATCTTGATTCCAGCTTGTGCTTCTTCCAGTCCAGCATTTCTCATGATGTACTCTGCATAGAAGTTAAACTATCTTTATCCTCCATATCTCAGTGATTGATGTGTCATAGTCAAAGACTTCCAATTCAGAAAGATCTAAGATTTGATCCCCAATCTGCCACATTTTAGGTTTGGGTTGCTGACCCAATCAACTTATTTTTCCTAGATTCAGTTTTCCAATCTGTTAAAAAGCAGTATCATCTACCTTGAAGGAACTAATGATAATTAGGGATAATATATGTGCCAGATAATATATGTTCCAAGGACCAAACCTAATATTTTATAGGCAGGGAATAAATCATAACATCTAATATATTCTACTTACTTATATATTGTTTTCCTTGGCAATCATAGAGTATCTCTATAATTCTATTTCCAGTTTATAACATATATATCTGAAATATAGCAGGTTTAACTGTAAGTCTGATACTATCGATAAGGATCTTAAACCTCTGTTTTAAGATCTGTTTTTTAATCTTAGTTTCTGTAGATCAAGAATCTAGGTGCAACTCAGCTGGGTCTTCTGGCTCAGGATTTCTCACAAGGCTGTAATAAAGGCTGTAATGCAGAGATCACAAAACTTGACTTGAGAAGGATTAATTTATAAGCACATTGACTCCTACAACTCAATAAAAACAATAGCAAAAATAATCTGGTTTTTAAAATGGGCAAAAGACCTGAATAGACATTTCTCCAAAGAACATATACAAATATTCAACAGGTGTTAAGATGTTCAAAACGATTAATTTTAGGGAAATACAAATAAAAGCCACAATGAGATATCATCTCACACCTATTAGGATGGCTATTATCCAAAAACCCAAGAACAAGTGTTGTAAAGGATATGAAGAAAAGACACCCCTTTTACACTGCTGGTGGAAATATAAATTGCTGCAAGCAGTATGGAAATCAATATGAAATTTCCTCAAAAAATTAAAAGCAGAATTACCATTTGATCCAGCAATCTCACTTCCGGGTATATATCCAAAAGAACTCAATCCAAATTTCATGCAGATACCTAATTTTAAATGTATCCCATACCTTCTCACCTATTCCATATCTACATTTTATTTATTTGGATAATAGCAAAGAGTTTAATTTGTTAAGTTGGGATTCATATATTACCCTCCCTCATTGAGGGTAATATATTAAGTGACTTCCAAGAAGTCACTTAATTGGAAGGAATAATACAAGCATGGATTTATACAACTTTATCAGAATAATGCAAACCACACTGAATGCTGATGTTTATTTAATATGCCATGCCAGCTCTTATATTTAATTTGAAGCTTTTTTTTTCCTTCTTTTTCCCTCATAGTGTGGAAGTTTACTTTAATTAATTTATCTATTTAAATTGGAGGATAATTACTTTACAATATTGCGATGGTTTTTGCCATACAACGACATCAACAAAAGCATATGGAATTTTCAACACAAATATATTTTGTTGAATTTCTTTAGTGAACAGAATTTAGCAAATCATGGGTCCCTTCAGTTTGCAGGGGGCAGGGAGTAGCCTAGGCATTGATCATTACTCAGTTCAGTCCAGTCGCTCAGTTGTGTCCAACTCTTCACGACCCCCTGGACTGCAGCTCGTTACTCAATCTGTACTTATATACTTAGAAAACTCTTCAGTTTTAACTGTGATAACAGCTGCCTATTTGCAATGTAAGAATGCTGTAAGTGCATACAGATGTAACAGAATTTAACCATAACCAAAAAATAAGAGCTAAATAATTTTACTATAAAAAATAAATGCGAGTTATCTGTACCCCCATGTTCACTGCAGAATTATTGACAAGAAATTTATGGAAACAATCTAAATGCCTATCAGTGACCAAATGGATAAAGAAAATGTGGCACATATAGCTATATATATATGTGTGTGTGTGTGTGTGTGTGTGTGTGTGTGTGTGTGTGTGTGTATACACACATACATACATATATACAGGGAAATATAATTCATATTTAAAAAAACAGAAGGAAATCCTGCTATTTGCAACAATATAGTATGGCATGGACCCAGAAGACATTATACTAAATGAAAAAAAAAAAAAAACAGACACAGAAAGACAAACACTACATAATCTCATGTATACGTAGAATCTAATATAGTTCCCTCAATCTTAATTGCAGCACTCAAGCATTTTATCACAAGCAATGTTGCTTCCTAATATCATTGACATTCTACCCTTGAAAATTCAATGTGGGAGACCTGGGTTGGATCCCTGGGTTGGCAAGATCCCTTAGAAGAGAGCATGGCAACCGACTCAGTATTCCTGCCTGGGGAATCCCCATGGACAGAGGAGCCTGGCGGGCTACAGTCCATGGGGTCGCAAAGAGTCAGACATGACTGAGCAACTAAGCACAGCACAGCATACCAGTAACAGCTGAAAAGTGAAAGTGAAGTCGCTTAGTCACGTCCAGCTCTTTGCAACCCCATGGACTGTAGCCTACCAGGCTCCTCAGTCCGTGGGATTTTCCAGGCAAGAATACTGGAGTGGGTTGCCATTTCCTTAGACATATATAAGGCATGGTCCCTGACCTCTATAAACCAATGTGCTCATACTCATTGAGCTTCTTATATCTGCTAGACATTATGTTTGTAGTTAAAGAGAAAAAGATAAGTGAGAAACAGTCTCTGTACTCAAAGTATTTATGAACACACAGAAGTAGACCTAAAAATCATAACATACAGGGCAGAAAGTGGCAGATATGAGGCAGAAGAGGCAAAAAGGCACCAAATAATAGAGGGCTTTTAAATGATGCTAAGGAGCTGATGGAAAGTCACTGAAGGTTTTCATCAGGGCAGTGATATTAGAAATATAATCCTTGCTGCTGTGTGGAAGATGGTACAAGAGAAGTAAATGTTAAATGTTTGAGGAGAGGAAAAGGATCTGAATTAAAGCAAGGACAGGAGAATGAGTACTTTCTTTACTTCAGCCTCTGTTCACTGAGACATGTAAGTCAATCTACCTGTGCCTCCAATCACTCATTATAAACAAGCATCACTGCCTTGGCCCTCCCCACGCTGCCCCTATTTCTACTTCCCATTGATGGCAAGGTCCCATCCCACGATTCACCCAGGTAGACTCTTTGCCAGTGCCTGGTAAACAGCTGATACCCGAGACATTTGTTTCAGCTTGACCACATGAATCAGGGAAGTTGTGGACACATGCCTTGCCTCCTGTTTTGTTGGCTTGCTCCAAACTTGGCACAAGCCTGTGGCCTTGAAAAGAAGGGACTTGGGCTAAAAAACACTGAGGAGCATCTGTGCTCTCTGTACACAGCACTGTTTTGAAATCCCCTGTCCCCGCTTCAAGAGCTTTACAGCAGCCAGAACCAACTGTTTGGTCAATGAAAACACAAAGGCTAAAGAAAAAAGAAACCAAACAACCTGTAACTTCCTTTCAGAATATTCAGTGTTCAAACTGAACTGCATTGCTCAGAAATCCTTTCATTATACTGTTATTTCAGTACCTACTATTTACCAGGTACTGTAAGGTCAAAAATACAAAACCAGATGCAGGTCCTACCTTCAGTTCAGTCGCTCAGTCATGTCCAACTCCACAACCCCATGAACTGCAGTATGCCAGGCCTCCCTGTCCATCACCAACTCCCGGAGTTTACCCAAGCTCATGTCCATTGAGTCGGTGATACCATTCAACCATCTCACCCTCTGTTGTCCCCTTTTTCTCCTGCCCACAATCTTTCCCAGCATCAGGGTCTTTTCAAATGAGTCAGCTCTTTGCATCAGGTGGCCAAAGTATTGGAGTTTCAGCTTCAACATCAGTCCCTCCAGTGAATACTCAGGACTGATCTCCTTTAGGATGGACTGGTTGGATCTCCTTGCAATCCAAGGGACTCTCAAGAGTCTTCTCCAACACCACAGTTCAAAAGCATCAATTCTTCGGCACTCAGCTTTCTTTATAGTCCAACTCTCCCACTCATACATGACTACTGGAAAAAACCATAGCCTTGACTAGACAGACCTTTGTTGACATTGTCTCTGCTTTTTAATACGCTGTCTAGATTGGTCATAACTTTCCTTCCAAGGAGTGTCTTTTAATTTCATGGCTGCAGTCACCATCTGCAGTGATTTTGGAGGCCAAAAAAATAAAGTCAGCCACTGTTTCCACTGTTTCCCCATCTATTTGCCATGAAGTGATGGGACCAGATGCCATGATCTTAGTTTTCTGAATGTTGAGCTTTAAGCCAACTTTTTAGTCTCATCTTTCACTTTCATCAAGAGGATCTTGAGTTCATCTTTGCTTTCTGCCATAAGAATGCTGTCATAAAAAGACACAGCCATGAAATTAAAAAATGCTTGTTCCTTGGAAGAAAAGCTATGACAAACCTAGACCATGAATTACAAAGCAGAGACATCTCTTTGCCAACAAAGGTCCATATAGTCAAAGCTTCCCTGGTGGCTCAGATGGTAAAGAATCTGCTTGCAGTGCTGGAGACCTGGGTTTGATCCCTTATCAGGAAGATCCCCTGGAGAAGGGAATGGCGACCCACTCCAGTATTCTGGCCTGGAGAATTCCATGGACAGAGGAATCTGGCAGGCTACAGCTCATGGGACACAACTGAGCAACCATCACTTTCCCTTTCATGGTTTTTCCAGTAGTCATGTATGGATGTGAGAGTTGGACCATAAAGAAAGCTGGTAACAATAACCCTATTTTCGAGACAGCAAAAGAGACACTGATGTATAGAACAGACTTTTGGACTCTGGGACCGGGAGAGGGTGGGATGATTGGGGAGAATAGCATTGAAATATGTATAATATCATATCTGAAACGAGTCGTCAGTCCAGGTACAATGCCCGATAACAGATGCCTGGGGCTGGAGCACTGGGACGACCTGGAGGGATGGTGTGGGGAGGTGGGAGGGAGGAGGGTTCAGGATGGGGAACACGTGTATACTGGTGGCGGATCCATCTCGATGTATAGTAAAAGCAATACAATATTGTAAAGTTAAGCAAAATAAAAAAATAAAAAAAAAAAGAAAACAAAGTAGGTTAAAAAATACTACCAAATAATTCACAATAAATAAATGGGTCATGCCTTTATGTCCTTAAGTTTGAATAAATTGATCCTTGGGAAAAAAAAAAAGAAAGCTGAGCACTGAAGAATTGATGCTTTCAAACTGTGGTGTTGGAGAAGACTCTTGAGAGTCCCTTGGACAGCAAGGAGATCCAACCAGTCAATCCTAAAGGAAGTCAACCCTGAATATTCATTGGAAGGACTGATGCTGAAAGTGAAGCTCCAATACTTTAGCCACCTGATGCGAATAACTGACTCACTGGAAAAGACCCTGATGCTGGGAAAGACTGAAGGCAGGAGAAGAGGACGACAGAGGATAAGGTGATTGGATGGCATCATCGACTCAATGGACATGAGTTTGAACAAACTTTGGTAGACAGTGAAGGGCAGGAGAGACTGGTATGCTGCAGTCCATGGCGTCACAAAAAGTGGGACCCAACCTAGCGACTGAACAACAATCCACCAAGAAACAACCTTACATGAGCTCACATTTCAGTAAGGAAGAAAGATATAATAAATAGATGATAAATGATGATGGGTAGATAGACTAAATAGAGGAGAGAGAGAGAAATTGGTCAACATAGCAGGTTTTAAAATAAAAAGAACTCTGTCAGAGGCTAGATCATCAACTTGACATGGGGCAGAAGGAGAGCCTTCTTGGAACAGGGGCTGTCAGAGTTGAGTATTTGAGCATGAAGAAGAGTGTAACAGAGGAGAGAGTGAGAGGAAAGTGCAAGTTTGCTTAATAAAAAGCAACACAGTATATAAATGTACAAGAAACACAACTGGCAAGGAAACTGCAGGCCAGATTGTGGGAAATGATGGTTTAACCAAGATAATGCCCTCCTGTCTAAGAGCCAAGAGGCCTTTCCATATGCTTTGATTAAGATACTGGTGTAGGTATGCATCTTTCATTTATAATCATCCAGTGTCTAAAGTGGGCTCCCCTGGTGGCTCAGATGGTAAAGAATCTGTTTGCAATGTGGGAGACTCAGGTTCAACCCCTGGGTTGGGAAGATCCCTTGGAAAGGAAAATGGCAACTCACGCCAGTATTGTTGCCTGGAAAATCCCATGGACAGAGGAGCCTGGAGACCTACAGTCTGTGGAATTGCAGAGTCGAACACAACTGAGCAACTAACACACATGGTGTCTAAGTTATGAAGAACAATGGCCTCGGTCTTGATTGTTTCTGTATTTTCAACCCATTTCTGGATCTTCATACTATTGTTGGCTACTCTGAGTTTGCTAGAGGAAAGAATGAAAAACAGTGACTGAAAAACAGCATCTTTTTCAGAGAAAATAAAGTCTGGTTGTTTTAGGTGAATAGTGCATTCAATGGGGAGGGAACACAAAAAGTTTTCATCATAAACTCAGATTAAACCTTTTGCTTTTCTTTCATGCCGTGAGCAACATTTCTTGATCCCTGAGGTAGAAGTTTTAATAAAATCTATGCCACAAATCTGGCAAACACAGCAAGGCCCCTACTGTGTGGGCGGTTCGGGACCTGCAACATACGCCTCCAAACAGGTCTTTGAGTCAAGCCACAGATGGTGTGACAGCTCTGGCGCCGTCAACTGACTGGCCGTGTGCCGAATGTAAAATGTAAATAACCGCCTCTGTGATGGCCAGAGAGTCCTTCTTTGGAATTCAAATGTACTGCAGCCCACTTAGCAATATGGTCATCAGTGCTTCCTAAGATAACAGATCAGATCAGATCAGATCAGATCAGTCGCTCAGTCGTGTCCGACTCTTTGCGACCCCATGAACCGCAGCACGCCAGGCCTCCCTGTCCATCACCAGCTCCCGGAGGTCACTCAGACTCGCATCCATCGAGTCAGTGATGCCATCCAGCCATCTCATCCTCTGTCGTCCCCTTCTCCTCCTGCCCTCAATCCCTCCCAGCATCAGAGTCTTCTCCAATGAGTCAACTCTTCGCATGAGGTGGCCAAAATACTGGAGTTTCAGCTTTAGCATCATTCCTTCTAAAGAAATTCCAGGATTGATCTCCTTCAGAATGGACTGGTTGGATCTCCTTGCAGTCCAAGGGACTCTCAAGAGTCTTCTCCAACACCACAGTTCAAAAGCATCAATTCTTCGGCGCTCAGCCTTCTTCACAGTCCAGCTCTCACATCCATACATGACCACAGGAAAGACCATAGCCTTGACTAGGTGAACCATTGTTGGTAAAGTAATGTCTCTGCTTTTGAATATGCTATCTAGGTTGGTCATAACAGAAGCCTTTTGTAATTGAAAAGTTCCAAATCAGTAGTCATTATTTTACTACTACAAAAACAACTGAAAATTGTTCCAGTCACTTGGAAAGCAGGAAAAAAGTCAAGAGTGTCAAGCATCTCACACCCTAAAGTGAAGGGACAGGACACACTGAGATGTTACCAAACCAGCCTGACAGCACTTGCCCCTCACATGCAAGACACAAAGGGAAAGTGAAGGGAACTATCCGGGGGCTCTGAAGGTCATCTGTCCTTCGGGCATTTTCCCCAATGGAAACTGTGACAATGCCTAGGCCAGGTGGCAGAATGTACCCTGCACTGCCATTAATCATGTTCTCTGATGTACCTGGGGTTATCACCCACTGGAAGGGCCAAATGGGTGATGACTGATTTCTACAAGGGAAAGTGTAAGGGAAAAGAAAGAATTGAGCTTGTGGTATCATAAATTTAAAAAAAAAAAAAAACAAAACAGAATCACTCCTAAAAAAATACAAGAAATATGTGTGGGTATTTGAGCTGGTAAAGCAATGGGTCCCATCTGGAGATCTGAGAGAAGAAAATAAAAATCAGGGCTTTCAACTACAGCAACATGAAGGTGAGACAGTGACAATGGGCACGCATGGAAAGGATATCCTTTCATAAAGTTATCAAGATGTGGCTTTTCCTTTATCCCATTATTGCTTAAGGCCTCTAAAGTTGAGAAAATTCCAAGGCCCAAGTGCCTGCACACACCTTTAAGGAAATGGTAAATTGCACCTGCATGGAAGATGAGGAAATAAGTTCTCATCCATCACACATATCCAAGCCGAGTCATGGCAAATGGCGACACTGAAGAGAAGACGAACAAGTGAGTAAGTGTTTGGAGAGCATTATCAGTGTGTTGTGGGCAGTGTGGGAGGCAGTGCAGGGTTGTTGGTGAGACCCTACAAGCATGGAAAGGAGCAAGCTTCTCTAAAATGGGGAGAGGGCTTCAGGACAGAGGGCTTGACAGTTCTGAACTTTGAAGGACCTGACTCCATCCTGGAAAGTCTGAAGGAGACAGGCAATGGCTAAAACATGATCTATATTTCCCCTGAAATGTAGAATCAGGGATCCCCCTGGAAGGAGGACAAAGGATCTATTTTACCACTGAAAGGAGAGCAAAGGTTTCAGATGAGAGTCAGGCTTGAGCATCCCCAGTGCAGCCAGAGGAGAGATGGGCCACAGCAGAGCAGTAAAATGCTGAAAGGCAGTCCACTGGGAAGTCATGAAGAACCAGCATGAAGAGGCAAGAGACAGCAGGAGGGACTCTCCAGAGAACACACAAAACACATCACGAGAAAAATCAGCAGTCAGCATCTTCTGTTAATGCATCCCACAATCACCACATCAGTTCTCAGTCCATGGCCTCTCAGTTGCCGAGTGCACCCTTTAATATAGGCTCTGGGATGAACAAGGAAATCCCTTTAAGCATTTCTCCCCTAAGATGAGAACGATGTTACAGTTTCTCAGTACAGGGTGCTGGGCGGACACTGCAGAAGGGGGATGCTGTCCTGCAGTTTCCACCATGGGTCGGGGTGGGAGAAGTGGGTCTCAGATCATCTGGTCGCTCACCAGCCCCGACCGTGGTCTCTGAGGGCAGTCCCTCTGCAATCTTGTTCCCTTAGCAGGAGATAAGCACTCTGCAGCCCTCCAGACCTGCAAGCCAGCATCCCATTCAGCCCACACACTCTCAGGACCTAGATTTGCAAGGTAACTTCCACCACATACCCTCACCCCCACTGCTATATCTTGCCATCTGGTCTGCACTCCAGAACGTTGCCTATTGCTTCCCAGCAACTCCCAACCCAAGTCTAAACTGGACAAACAGGAAACCTTTTTTTGCCATTCAGGGGACTAAAACACTTCTTCCCCTGCAGGAAAGTTCAAAGTCTTCCATGTTCATCCTTTCTTGGGTACTCTCCCTAAGCCCTAAGGCACTATATAATTCCCTTTCATCTTCTACTGACACTTTTATCATATTCAATAGTTCTTTATATTGAACTTTCTCTGTTTAACCTACTGTGCAGTTTCTTTCTCCCAGACCCAGATTGCTACTGTCAACAATGTAATTTTATAATTATAAAAATCAGGTAAAACCTTCTTCCTTTGACCTCTTTCTTCATCCCAGCCCCCTCCAACTCTGCAGAGTCAAATGATTCCAGTGAGGGGAGGTGGGGGAGATGGTGGAATACAGACAACAAAGTTGATGAAATAAAGAAACCACAAGATCTCTGCTCTGCTGCAAGCTTCTGGAGTCACTGCAAGTATGATTCAATTCAATATACCCATTAAATTATCTTACTCAGAGATGGGGATTTCACAGAACCGTTAGAATTGTACTCTGCTAACCTATAAGCTTGGAGAAGACAATGGCACCCTACTGCAGTCCTCTTGCCTGGAAAATCCCATGGACGGAGGAGCCTGGTAGGCTGCAGTCCATGGGGTCGCTAAGAGTCGGACATGACTGAGCGACTTCACTTTCTCTTTTCACTTCCATGCACTGGAGAAGGAAATGGCAGACCACTCCAGTGTTCTTGCCTGGAGAATCCCAGGGACGGGGCAGACTGGTGGGCTGCCGTCTATGGGGTCGCACAGAGTCGGACACAACTGAAGCGACTTAGCAGTAACCTGTAAGCCACATGTGTTATTTTTACCACTACATCATTTCGACTGCTAGTAAAGAAGATTGTCAATTCCTCAGTAACACATATTTTAATATTTTTGAAAGAACTGTTATAGTCAAGGACCAAAGAAAGTAGAAAGAAAAGATAACCTATATTTAGTCAGAAAAGAGAAAACTTATCCAGTAATAGGTAAGGTCTCAAAATGATCTGAATTAAGTGAATTTTTTTTAATTCAATTCCAACGTGAAATTATTACATATATATATTTTTCAGAGTACAAAATTTTTTAAGCAGAGGGTATCCCCTGACAAAGAACAACAAAATTAGGCCATCCTCTGGTCCTTAACCATTTCTCTGAAATTTCAATATCCTTTGCAGCATCCCTGTAACTTCTTTTTAAATAACCAGGAATAAGAAACCCATCCCTCCCAAAGGGAGATCAACCCAATTTCAGAGATGACAAATGTTCAGAAAAAGCTTCCCTTAATTGAATCAGGAGAAGCACAACAAGGTAAAGGCCCTTTTCCTAGTGACAGCCTTTCAAACACCTAAAGGAGATTCTTATATCCCTGGAGATTTTCACTTCTCTAAGCTAAACAGCCAAGACTTTATTTTCCATATGGCTTAGAGTTTTGTCGCTGTCCACTGAATACACAGCACTTATAATGTCTTCTTCCTATTTTCTTTGCACATCTCCCTCTATATGTAATGAGAAATTTATACTCCGACTGTCATACTACATGTGTTACATGGCAGAACAGAGCCAAACTTTAACCTTACTAGGCTCAATAAGTCTATACTTCAAAGAGTATCTGAATCACTGCTTGTACTCTACTCATGTTCCCTGGGCAAGCTCATCAGCTTTGGGTAGTTTTAACCACCACAAATATGATCCCCTAGTGCCTGGTCCATATCACCAGCTCAGGCTTCCCCACAATCTCCTGATGGTACACTACTACCTGCCCATCATCACTCCTGGATATCCCAGAAATGCTTCAACCTCAATGAGCTGAACACTAAAATCTCCATTTTTTCCTATCAGTGTGCTCCTCCTATATTCTCTGTCTTCAGTTAAGAGCACTACCACTGACCCAGACACACAAGCTAGAATGCATGATGCAAAGCAAATGTTAATCCTGTATTTTCTCCTTGTCATTCTCTAAACATCTCTAATGCTTTTTCACACTCCCACACTGATTCATGATATTGTTGCCCTGATCTTTATTAATCCCCCATCTCATTATTTCCTATTCCTCATTCAGTAATTAACCAGGGCATCATCACTTTCAAGAAGTTCAGAAGAGAACAAAGTCAAGACTTTCTCAAAGTCTAAAATACATATATGGATAACTTAGTGATTTTTCTACCACACTCCCCTGCAAACCACTCTCCCCTGAAATAAATGCACAGTACCCACTTCTCTCACCTCACCCTAAAATGCAGTTGATTTCTTCTTTGATCTTAGACTTACTATTTTTTCTTTTCTTTTTCAAAAATTTCCTAAGACGTTTTACTTCAAAAAGCATTTGAAGCATTTCCTTATTACTTTAAAAAGAGATGCCCCCACCGGTGGCTGTGACAGTGCATGAGTGCGGCAGAGAGGAGCTACCCCACGTCCAAGGTCAGAAACAGTGGCTGCGCTTTGCTGGAGCTGCCATGAAGAGATACCCCACGTCCAAAGGAAGAGAAACCCAAGTAAGATGGTAGGCGCTGAGAGAGGCCATCAGAGGGCAAACAGACTGAAATCACAACCACAGACAACTAGCCAATCTGATCAAAAGGACCACAGCCTTGTTTAACTCAATGAAACCGAGCCATGCCATGTGGGGCCACCCAAGAGGAATGGCTCATGGTGGAGAGGTCAGGCAGAATGTGGTCCACTGGAGAAGGGAATGGCAAACCACTTCAGTATTCTTGCCTTGAGAACCCCATGAACAGTATGAAAAGGCAAAAAGATAGGACATTGAAAGATGAACTCCCCAGGTTAGTAGGTGCCCAATATGCTACTGGAGATCAGTGGAGAAATAACTCCAGAAAGAATGAAAGGATGGAGCCAAAGCAAAAACAATACCCAGCTGTGGATGGGACTGGTGATAGGAGCAAGATTCGATGTGGTAAAGAGCAATATTGTATAGGAACATGGAATGTCAGGTCCATGAATCAAGGCAAATTGGAAGTGGTCAAATGAGATGGCAAGAGTGAATGTCGACATTCTAGGAATCAGCAAACTAAGATGGACTGGAATGGGTGAATTTAACTCAGATGATCATTATATCTACTTCTATGGGCAGGAATCCCTTAGAAGAAATGGAGTAGCCATAATAGTCAACAAAAGAGTCTGAAATGCAGTACTTGGATACAGTCTCAAAAACAACAGAATGATCTCTCTTCGTTTCTAAGGCAAACCATTCAATATCACGGTAATTCAAGTCTATGCCCTGACCAGTAATGCTGAAGAAGCTGAAGTTAAATGGTTCCATGAAGACCTACAAGACATTCTAGAACTAACACCCAAAAAGATGTCCTTTTCATTATAGGGGACTGGAATGAAAAAGTAGGAAGTCAAGAAACACCAGGAGTAACAGGCAAATTTGGCCTTGGAGTACAGAACGAAGCAGGGCAAAGGCTAATGGAGTTCTGCCAAGAGAACACACTGGTCATAGCAAACACCCTCTTCCATCAACACAAGAGAAGACTCGAAACATGGACATCACCAGATGGTCAACACCAAAATCAGACTGATTATATCCTTTGCAGCCAAAGATGGAGGAGCTCTATAGAGTCAGCAAAAACAAGACTGAGAGCTGACTGTGGCTCAGATCATGAACTCCTTATTGCCAAATTCAGACTTAAATTGAACACAGTGGGGACAATCCCTAGACCATTCAGGCATGACCTAAATCAAATCCCTTATGATTATACAGTGGAAGTGAGAAATAGATTTAAGGGACTAGATCTGATAGACAGAGTCCTGATGAACTGTGGATGGAGGTTCATGACATTGTACAGGAGACAGGGATCAAGATCATCCCCAAGCAAAAGAAATGCAAGAAAGCAAAATGGCTGTCTGAGGAGGCCTTAAAAATAGCTGTGAAAAGAAGGGAGGCCAAAAGCAAAGAAGAAAAAAAAAGATATACCCATTTGAATGCAGAATTCCAAAGAATAGTAAGGAGAGATAAGAAAGCCTTCCTTAGCAATCAATGCAAGGAAATAGAGGAAAACAATAGAATGGGAAAAACTAGAGATCTCTTCAAGAAAATTAGAGATACCAAGGGAACATTTCATGAAAGATGGGTAAAATAAAGAACAGAAATGGTAGGGACCTAACAGAAGCAGAATATATTAAGAAGAAGTGGCAAGAATACACAGAACTGTACAAAAAAGAGCTTCATGACCCAGATAATCACGAAGGTGTGATCACTCACACTCACCTAGAGCCGCACACCTGGAATGTGAAGTCAGGTGGGCCTTAGGAAGCATTACTACGAACAAAACTGTAGAGGTGATGGAATTCCAGTTAGGCTATTTCAAACCCTAAAAGATGATGTTGTGAAAGTGCTGCACTCAATATACCAGCAAATTTGGGGAAGTCAGCAGTGGCCACAGGACTGGAAAAGGTCAGTTTTCATGCCAATCCCAAAGAAAGGCAATGCCAAAGAATGCTCAAACTACCACACAATTGCACTCATCTCACACGCTAGTAAAGTAATGCTCAAAAATCTCCAAGCCAGGCTTCAGCAATACATGAACCGTGAACTTCCAGATGTTCAAGCTGGTTTTAGAAAAGGCAGAGGAACCAGAGATCAAATTGCCAACATCTTCTGGATGATGTAAAAAGCGAGAGAGTTCCAGAAAAACATCTATTTCTGCTTTATTGACTATGCCAAAGCCTTTGACTGTGTGGATCACAATAAACTGTGGAAAATTCTGAAAGAGATGGGAATACCCAGACCACCTGACCTGCCTCTTGAGAAACCTATATGCAGGTCAGTAAGCAACAGTTAGAACTGGACATGGAACAACAGACTGGTTCCAAATAGGAAAAGGAGTACGTCAAGGCTGTATATTGTCACCCTGCTTATTTAACCTATATGCAGAGTACATCATGAGAAACGCTGGGCTGGAGGAAAAACAAGCTGGAATCGAGATTGCTGGCAGAAATATCAACAACCTCAGATATGTAGATGACACCACCCTTATGGCAGAAAGTGAAGAACTAAAGAGCCTCTTGATGAAAGTGAAAGAGGAGACTAAAAAGTTGGCTTAAAGCTCAACATTCAGAAAACTAAGATAATGGCATCTGGTTCCATCACTTCATGGCCAATAGATGAGGAAACAGTGGCTGACTTTATTTTTCTGGGCTCCAAAATCACTGCAGATGGTGACTGTAGCCGTGAAATTAAAAGATGCTTGCTCCTTGGAAAAAAGTTATGACCAACCTAGATAGCATATTCAAAAGCAGAGACATTACTTGTCAACAAAGGTCTGTCTGGTCAATGCTATGGCTTTTCCAATGGTCATGTATGGATGTGAGAGTTGAATTATAAAGAAAGCTGAGCACCAAAGAATTGATGCTTTTCAACTGTGGTGTTGGAGAAGACTCTTGAGAGTCCCTTGGACTGCAAGGAGATCCAACCAGTCCATCCTAAAGGGGATCAGTCCTGGGTGTTCACTGGAGGGATTGATGCTGAAGCTGAAACTCCAATACTTTGGTCACCTGATGCGGAAAGCTGACACATTTGAAAAGATCCTGATGCTGGGAAAGATTGAGGGAAGGAGGAGAAGGGGACAACAGAGGATGAGATGGTTGTAAGGCATCACCAAAACCGTGGACATGGGTTTGGGTGGATTCCGGAAGTTGGTGATGGACAGGGAGGCCTGGCATGCTGCGGTTCATGGCGTTGCAGAGTCAGACACAACTGAGCGACTGAACTGACCTGAACCCATACTTACTTCACGAAGTCTGTCTCCTACCTTTTCTCTTGAATCAGAGAAACTGGCAACTTTTAGGACATGGAAGCAACATAAATGTTCATCAACAGAGGAGCAGATAAACAATTGTACATATGTACGATGTAATATTAATGGCCAAAAAAGAAACGAAATTAGGTCTTTTGTAGAGACATGAATTGACATAGAGACTGTCATACAGAGTGAAGTAAGTCAGAAAGAAAAAAACATGGCTGATTCATGTGAATGTATGGAAAAATAACACTACAATATCGTAATTAGCCTCCAATCAAAATAAATAAATAATTTTTTAAAAAAAGAATGAAACACTAAAAAAAGAAGAAACAAATGTTGTATACTGACGCATACATGTGGAATCTAGAAAAATGGTATAGATGATCTTACTTGCAAAACAGAAACAGAGAAACAGATGCATGGAGGGAGGGGGAAGTGGGATGAATTGGGAGACTGGGATTGACATATACACAGAGAGCTGATTCCCTTTGTTGTACAGTAGAAACTAATACAACACTGTAAAGCAACTGTACTGCAACAAAAAAAAATTTTAATAACAAAAGAAAGAAACTGGCAACTTTCGACAACCATATTCTTAACAAATATCAGGCAGAAAAGGTCCCTTTCTCACATTGTGGGAACTGAAGTCCTCGATTCCAGAGATTTTATAACACCATCATATGCATCAGCTCACCAGGCATCAAGGACAGATTTTTAAATAATCCAGAGACCCCATAGCACGTAGATAAAAAGCCCTTAGAGATTAGTGATTCTAACATAGACCCTCTCCTAACAGCTGAAGTCAAAATTCAGACTTTGGAATGACATTAACTGTGTTAGAGTACTGGATTCATTACTTAAAACTGTTCCTAGGCAAGGGTGTTAATTTCCATTTCTTCATGTATAAAATTAGGATAGTAATACTTCCTATCTCATATGATTTTTTAATTGAAGTATAGTTAATGTATAATTTTTTAATTTATACTGAACAAAGTTATTCAGTTTTGTACACACACATTCTGAACACACATTCTGAACACATACTGAACAAAGCTATTCAGTTTTATACACACACATTCTTTTTTAAATTCTTTTGCATTATGGTTTATCACCAGATATTGAATACAGTCCCCTATGCTATACAGTAGGACCTTGTTTATCCATATATGTAAATAGCTCACATCTGCAAACTCCAATCTCCCATCCACCCTTCCCCCACTGACCTCCCCCTTGGTAATCACAAGTCTGCTCTCTATGTCTGTGATTCTGTTTCTGGTTCATCAGGTCAATTCACTCACTCAGTCGTGTCCGACTCTTTGCGACCCCATGAATCACAGCACGCCAGGCCTCCCTGTCCATCACCAACTCCCGGAGGTCACTCAGACTCACGTCCATCGAGTCAGTGATGCCATCCAGCCATCTCATCCTCTGTTGTCCCCTTCTCCTCCTGCCCCCAATCCCTCCCAGCATCAGAGTCTTCTCCAATGAGTCAACTCTTCGCATGAGGTGGCCAAAATACTGGAGTTTCAGCTTTAGCATCATTCCTTCCAAAGAAATCCCAGGGCTGATCTCCTTCAGAATGGACTGGCTGGATCTCCTTGCAGTCCAAGGGACTCTCAAGAGTCTTCTCAACACCACAGTTCAAAAGCATCAATTCTTCGGCGCTCAGCCTTCTTCACAGTCCAGCTCTCACATCCATACGTGACCGTAGGTAGGTTCATTTCTGTCATACTTTAGGATCCACATATAAGTGACATATACTGTTTTATGAGGATTAAGTAAGACGTAAAGTATCAGTGAGAACTCAGAAGTGTTAACCACCCAGAATACTGAAGATCAAGGAACTAGTCAGGCATTTAACTGGGACTTCATCTCAAATCTCTCTATATCATATCCATGCTATCTTTAGAAGTACATAGTTTAAGAAACATTTTAATAAAAATATATTTATTTTTGATATATGGTAAAAAAAAAAATGACTTTGGCCTGTTTTGATTTTCCTTTTCTTGATTGTTTCAGCTACAATATAAGACTTATCAGAATTTCCCAAGGAAGTTTCCCAGTTAGAAATATGGTCTTAGGCTATAAAATATGATACATACACTCTATCAAACTCTGAAATGGAATGAATCTTTAATGAAAATAAGGCTTCCTTCTTCCACCTTGGCCTCTTTAAGATGTAACTGTTAGAACAAAACCCTGCTGACTTAGACCTTTCTTTACCAGCCGAGCCACCAGGAAAGCCCATTCCTTATATTAGATGACTTCATATGTTTTGCCTTATATGAAAATTCAGGTTCTCTATGACAGTCTCACACTTTTTATTGAAATATAGTTGATTTATACAAAAATCAACTTTAAGAATACATGTAAGTATGTATATATATATATATTCTTTTTCATATTCTTTTCTTTTATGGCCTATTACAGTATATTGAATATAATCCCCTGTGCTATAAAATAGGACCTCATTGTTTATCTGTTTTATATATAGTACTTTTTATCTGCTAATTGCAGATTCCAAATTTATCCCTCCCTCCTCCCCTTTGGCAGCCATAAGTTTTCTGTCTTTTTCTGTTTGGTAAATAAGTTCATTTATACAATCTAAATAGATTGTACATATAAGTGACATCATATATTTGTCTTTCTCTTGCTGACTTCACTTAGTATGATAATCTCTAGGTCCCTCCATATTGCTGCAAATGCTATTATTTCATTCTTTCAATGGCTGGCTAATATTCCACTGTATACATATATGTGTATACATATATGTATACACACACCATATCTTTTTTATCCATCAGTTGATGGACATTTTAGGTTGCTTCCATGTCTTGGCTATTGTAAATAGTGCTGTTATGAATACTGGGGTTCAGGTATTTTTTTGAATTGGAGTTTTCTCCAGATATATGCCCAGGAGTGGGATTATAAGATCATATGGTAGCTTTATTTTTAGTTTTTAAAGTAACTTCCATACTGTTCTACATAGTGGCTGCACCAATTTACATTCCCACCAACAGTGCAGGAAGGTTGCCTTTTCTCCACAAACTCTCTAGCATTTACTATTTGTAGACTTTTTAATGATGGCCATTCTGACCAGTGTGAGGTGGTACCTCATAGTTTTGATTTGCATTTCTCTAGTAGCTATGCTGAGCATCTTTGCATATGCTTACTGGCTCTATGTATGTCTTATTTAAAGAAATGTCTATTTAGGACTTCTATCTATTTTTAATTGAGTTGTATTTTTGTTATTGAATTGTATCAGCTCTTTGAAATTTTGGAAATTAAGCCCGTGCCATTTGCATTGCCTGCTAATATTTCTCTCAGTCAATAACTTGTCTTTTTTCATTTTGTTTATGCTTTCATTTCTTGTGAAAGCTTATAAGAAGCTTATAAGTTTCTTGTCAATTCCTAGGTGCAATTTGTTTATTTTTGCTTTTATTTCTATTAAATTGGGATACTATCCTAAGAAATTTATGTCAGAGAATGTTTTGCCTATCTTATCTTCTAAAAATTTTATGGGGTCATGTCTTATATTTATGGGCACCCCATGTGGTACAGTGGTAAAGAATCCGCCTGCCAATGCAGGAGATGCAAGAAATGCAGGTTTGACTCCCGAGTCAGGAAGATTCCCTAGAGGAAGAAATGGCATTCCCTTCTCCAAGGAATCTTTCCTACCTAGGAATCAAATCCAGGTCCCCTCCATTGCAGGCAGACTCTTTACCATCTGAGCCACCAGGAAAGATCATTGCTGCATGATAGTTTTAATTTAAAAACTGCATACAACTTTCAAAATGTGCCATTTGATCTATTCCAATTCCATAAACATTTGAACCCTCATTGTGTGCAATGACCTGTGTTAGGTGCTGCACTTCTTCCTTGAGCCTGTATATTATTTGGTACAAAGGCAGGCTGAATGTGCTTCTGTTGATGTGATTAACACAAAATAAACCTCAACAATAATAATACAATTAAATAATATAAGAAAGATTCAGCTAGCACTCAAAATTTTTTCAATCTAATGATAGAGAAGAAGACACGGTTTGTTAAATAAGTATTGTTAAATAAGGCATAAGTTTGTTAAATAAGACAAACTTATAAAGGTGCAAGTAGCTATGGAAAGAAAATCAATGAATTTCATTTAAATAATCAAGAAAGCCATCCTAAATCAAGTGATATTTGAAACTGGCGTCAAAGTTGAAAAAATTAGATAAGCTAATGGAGGTTAAAGGTCCTAAGCAAAAGGGATAAAATAAATGCAAGCCCATGAACTTGAAAGTATTTGAGACCAGCAGATGAACTAGGAGGAGGAGACACCCTTATAGGCAGCCAGATCCCAGAGTTTAATATTGTAGATCGATATTCTATTCATCTTTGGGAACCTGAAACCTCTCATATATCTAGCACCTGCCCCACAGTAAACGGTGAAGGGAAGTAAGCAAGAGAGAGGGGCAGAGAAAGAGAAGGAAGTACAGAGAGAGAAAAAATATCGACAGCACCAACCAGAAGAGATATCTTAGAAATGGGAATTTTGTTTGAATCCTGGTTCAACCAGATCAACTTGCAAAAGAAAAAAAAGAAAAGCAATACCTAAGAAATACTGTTGTTATACAGTCACGATGTCGTGTCTGACTCTCTGTGATCTCAAGGACTGTAGCACACCACGCTCATCTGTTCTCTAAAATCTCCCAGAGTTTGCTCAAATTCATAACCAATGAGTCAGTGATGTTTATTTAACCATCTAATCCTCTTCCATCCTTTTCTCCTTCTGCCCTCAACCTTTCCCAGCATCTGGGTTTTTACCAATGAGTCGGCTCTTCACTTGGGTGGCCAAAGTTTGGAGCTTCAGCATCAGTCCTTCTTATGAATATTCACAGTTGATTTCCTTTAGGATTAACTGGTTTGATCTCCTTGCAGTCCAAAGGACTCTCAAGCATCTTCTCCAGGACCACAGTTCAAAAGCATCCATTCTTTAGCGCTCAGCCTTCCTAATGGAAAAACTCTCACATTCACACATAATTACTGGAAAAATTATAGCTTTGACTATACAGACCTTTCTTGGCAAAGTGATGTCTCTGCTTTTTAATATGCTGTCTAGATGTGTCATAGCTCTCTTTCCAAGGAACAAGCGTCTTTTAATTTCATGACTGCATTCACTGTCCACCGTAATTTTGGAGCGCAAGAAAATAAAATCTTTCACTGCTTTCACATTTCCCCTTCTATTTGCCATAAAGTGCTGGGACCAGATGCCATGATCTTGGTTTTTTTGCCTGTTGAGCCTTTTCACTCTCCTCTCTCACCTTCATCAAGAGGCTCTTTAGTTCCTCTCCACTTTGTGCCAGTAGAATGTTATCATCTGCATATCTGAAGTGGATGATGTTGTTCCAGCTTGTGACTCCAGCTTGTGAATCTTGATTCCAACTTGTGATTCATCCAGCCCTGCATTTTGCATGATTTACCCTGCATGTTGTTGTTGTTCAGTTGCTCAGTCGTGTCCGGCTCTTTGCAACCCTATAGACTGCAGCATGCCAGACTTTCCTGTTCTTCACCATCTCCTGGAGCTTGCTCAAACTTATGTCCATTGAGACAGTGATGCCATCTAAGTATCTCATCCTCTGTTGTCCCTTTCTCCTCCTGTCTTCAATCTTTTCCAGCATCAGGCTATTTTCCAATAAGTCAGATTACTCTGCATAGAGGTTATATAAGCAGAGTGACAATATACATACTTGACATACAGCTTTCCAAATTTTGAACCAGTCAGTTGTTCCATGTCCAGTTCTAACTGTTGCTTCTTGACCTGCATGCAGGTTTCTCAGGAGGCAGGTAAGGTGGTCTGGTATTCCTCTCCACTTTCTGCCATTAGAGTGGTATCATCTGCATACCTAAGGTTGTTGATATTGCTCCTGGTGACCTTAATTCCAGCTTGTGCTTCATCCAGCCCAGCATTTCACATGCTGTACTCTGTGTATAAATTTAACAAGCAGGGTGACAAGATACAGCCTCGACATACTCCTTTCCCAATTTGGAACCAGTCCATTGTTCCATGTCTGGTTCTAACTGTTGCTTCTTAACATGCATACAGGTTTCTCAGGAGGCAGGTAATGTGGTCAGGTATTCTCATCTTGAATTTTCATCACATTTTGTTATGATCCACCCAGTCAAAGGCTTTTGTGTAGTCAATGAAGAAGTTTTTTTTTTTTTTTTTTTTCTGGAATTGCCATGCTTTCTCCATGATCCAGTTAGTGTTGGCAATTTGATCTCTGGTTCCCCTGCCTCTTCGAAATTCCACTTGTACATCTGGAAATTCTCAGTTCACATACTCCTGAAGCCTAGCTTGAAGGATTTTGAGCATAACTTTGCTAGAATGTGAAATGAGTGAAACTATGTGGTAGTTTGAAAATTCTTCAGCATAGCCCTTCTTTGGGATTGGAATGAAAACACCATTTTTAGTCCTGTGACCACTACTGAATTTTCAAAATTTTCTGACATTCTGCATGCAGCACTTTAACAACATCTTTTAGGATTTTAACTATTACAGACGAAGCAACTGACAAAGGTTTAATCTCCAAAACACATAAGCAACTCATACAGCTCAATATCAGAAAAAGAAACAACCCAATTAAAAAATGTGCAGAAGACCTAAACAGACATTTCTCCAAAGAAGTCATACACATGGCCAATAAACACATAAAAAGATGCTCAATATTATTATAAAAATGCAAATCAAAACTACAGTGAGGTATCACCTCACAGCAGTCAGAATGGCCATCATCAAAATATGAACACAGAATAAATGATGCAGAGGCTGTGGAAAAAAGGGAAACCTCCTGCACTATTGGTTAGAATTTAAATGGATATTGCCATTATGGAAAACCTTATGGAGATTCCTTTAAAAACTAGAACTAAATCTATCACATGACCCAGCAGTCCTACTCCTGGGCATATACTCTGTGAAAACCATAATTCTAAAAGACACATTTACCCCACTGTTCACTGCAGCAATATTTACAGTAGCCAGGACAAGGAAGCACCCTAGATGTCCATCAACAGATGAATGGATAAAGAAGCTATGGCACATTTATACAATGGAATATCACTCAGCCATAACATGAACAAATTTGAGTCAGCTGTAGTGGGGTAGAGCCTTTTGTACAGAGTAAAGTAAGTCAGAAAGAGAAAAACAAATATCGTATATTAACGCACATATATGGAATCTAGAAACGTGGTACCGATGATCCTAGTAGAGAGCAGACTTGTGGACACAGTGGGGGAAGGTGAGGGTGGGAAGAATTGAGAAAGCAGCCTTGACATATATACACTATCATGTGTGAAACAGATACATAGTGGCAAGTTGCTAAATAACACAGGGAGCCCAGCTTGGGACTCTGCAATGACCTAGAGAGGTGGGATAGGGAGAAGGGAGACGGAGCAAAGAGATATATTAATA
Source organism: Tragelaphus eurycerus (assembly GCA_935064755.1). Lineage (NCBI taxonomy): Eukaryota > Metazoa > Chordata > Mammalia > Artiodactyla > Bovidae > Tragelaphus > Tragelaphus eurycerus. The sequence goes on from CAKXYN010000043.1 coordinate 14,207,383, forward strand.
TACATGATTGATCTGTGTTGTGGCATGGCAGAAACCAACACAAATTGTAAAGCAGTTTTCTACCAATTAAAAAATCTTTTTAAAAAATAAAATTAAAAAAAAACCATAAAGATCTGCTGGATTCTGTCACTCCACTAACACTTCCTAAGGCCTACTGACTATATATAATTTTTTAAATTGCTAAATTTTATGATGATAATAGTATTGTGGTTATGTTTTAAAAGTCTCTATTTTAAGGAGATTCTTGTTGAGGTATCCATAGGTGAAGTGAAACAATGTTGGTTAGTACTTCAAAATAATCCAGTGCTGGAGGGTATAAATGAAACTCTATCAGCCATGTGTCAATGATTATTGAAAATGACTGATGGAAACTTCCGGTTAAGATGGCGGAGGATTAGGACGGGGAATATGCTTTCTCCTCCACAAATTCATCAAAGGGACATCTGGGCGCCGAGTAAATACCACAAACAGCTTTGGAGTGCTGGCGGAGGACGTCGGACACCCAGAAAAGCAACTCACTGCCTTCGAAAGGAGGTAGGAAAGAATATAGAAGCCAGAGAGAGACAAAGAGGGGGGGCGGACCTCTGTCCGGGGAAGGGAGTCTTAAAAGAGAAGTTTCCAAACACCAGGAAACACTCTCCCTGCTGAATCTGTGCCAAACCTGGGAAACACAGAGACTATCATAACAGGGAGGAGAACAGTTGAGCAATTAGAACCCACAGACTGCGGGCCCTGCGGTAACTTCCGCAACGGAGAAGCATCGCGGCAAACGCCCGCACCTGCCATTGGCAGCCGGGGCTGGGCAGGGAGACGCCGCGGGCCTCTCCCACGCGGGACGCTCCCCTGCCGGCCGCTACCCCGAGGGACGCTCCCCCGCAGGACTCTCCCCCGCTGGACGCTCCCCCTCCGGCTGCTCCCGCGCGGGCTGCAGCTACTCCCACGCAGGCGTGCCCCCGCCCGCTGTGCTGGCGGCTCCCACGAGGGCTGCCCCGCCCCCCTCCGCCACCTGCCCACCATTCCCGTGAGAGCCACCCCCTCGCCGGCCCCTCCCCCTCTGCGGGCCACGGCGCAGACTACGTTGGCCTGATTGTCTGGAGTGCTTCCTAATTGGAGTAGTTTGGGCCGGCAGTCCAGATTGTGCAGCGCAGACCAAACGAGTGGCCGGCCTTGGCCCAGAACACCGCCGGACCGTGCACAGAACAAAGGACTATACAGACCAACTACAGAGAAAGGGGCCTATAGATCTTGAGAAATTTAAGCCGGAACAAGGAACTAGCCGAAAATGAACTGAACCCACAACAATAATAGAGAACTCTTATATATATTGTTACTATTTTTACCATCATTATTTCCTTTTTTTTTCTTTTTGTAATATATATATTTTAAAATTTTTATTATTTTTTAATTGGAAAAAGGAAAACAAAAATTTTTTTTTCCTTCTTTTAATTTTTTTTGTTTTGTTTTGTTTCTTTTATTTTTATTTTTTTTTATCCTCTAGTACTTCTTTAATCTCCACGTTTAGATATAACTTTTGCGACCCTGTTTTTTTTTTCTTTTTTCCTTTTTGTCCTTTGCTTTTTTCTTTTCCTTTTTTCTTTTCTTTACTGATTACTGACTAGATCTGTCTCTCTCCTTCACACTCCCTCCTTTTATCCTCCTGACCACCTCTTTTCTCCTTCCTCCCTTTTTCCTTCTCTGTATAACTCCGTGAACATCTCTGAGGGGTCCAGTTGTGGAATGCATTATAGAAGAAGAAGTTTTTGAGACTACTGTAAAAATAAGACCGATAACTGGAACCAGGAGGCTTAAGTCCATACCCTGATCCCACGAAATATTAATTGACAGGAGCTCATCAAAAGCCTCCATACCTACACTGAAACCAAGCATCACACAAAGACCAGCAAGTTCCACAACAAGACATACCAAGCAAATTCTCCAGAAAAACAAGAACACAGCCCTGAGCTCCAATACACAGGCTACACAAAGCGACCCCAAAATCATAGACATCTCATAACTCACTACTAGACACTCCACTGCACCCCAGAGAAAAGAAATCCAGCTCCACCCACCAGAACACCGACACAGGCTTCCATAAACAAGAAACCTCGACAAGCCACCGGTACAAACCCACATATAGTGCAGAAACACCATAATAAAGAGAACTCCACAGACTACCAGAATACAGTAAGGACACCCCAAACTCAGCAATTTAAACAAGATGAAGAGACAGAAGAATTCCCAGCAGGTAAAGGAACAGGATAAATGCCCACCAAACCAAACAAAAGAGGAAGAAATAGCGAACCTACCCGATAAAGAATTCCGAATAATGATAGTGAAATCAATCCAAAATCTGGAAAGCAAAATGGAATCATGGATAAATAGCTTGGAGAAAAGCATTGAGAAGATGCAAGACAGATTTAACAAGGACCTAGAAGAAATAAAAAAGAGTCAATATATAATGAATAATGCAATAAATGAGATCCAAAACACTCTGGAGGCAACAAATAGTAGAATAACAGAGGCAGAAGATAGAATTAGCGAATTAGAAGATAGAATGGCAGAATTAAATGAATCAGAGGAGAAAAAAGAAAAACGAATTAAAAGAAATGAGGACAATCTCAGAGACCTCCAGGACAATTTTAAACGTTACAATATTCGAATCAAAGGAGTCCCAGAAGAAGAAGACAAAAAGAAAGACCACGAGAAGGTACTAGAGGAGATAATAGTTGAAAACTTCCCTAAAATGGGGAAGGAAATAATCACTCAAGTCCAAGAAACCCAGAGAGTCCCAAATAGGATAAATCCAAGACGAAACACCCCAAGACACATATTAATCAAATTAACAAAGATCAAACACAAAGAACAAAAATTAAAAGCAGCAAGGGAAAAACAACAAATAACACACAAGGGAATTCCCATAAGGATAACAGCTGATCTTTCAATAGAAACTCTCCAAGCCAGGAGGGAATGGCAAGACATACTTAAAGTGATGAAAGAAAAGAACCTACAGCCCAGATTATTGTACCCAGCAAGGATCTCATTCAAATATGAAGGAGAAATCAAAACCTTTACAGACAAGCAAAAGCTGAGAGAATTCAGCACCACCAAACCAGCTCTCCAACAAATACTAAAGGACATTCTCTAGACAGGAAACACAAAAAGGATATATAAATTCAAACCCAAAACAACAAAGTAAATGGCAACGGGATCATATGTATCATTAATTACCCTAAATGTAAATGGGTTGAATGCCCCAACCAAAAGACAGAGACTGGCTGAATGGATACAAAAACAAGACCCCTACATATGCTGTCTAAAAGAAACCCACCTCAAAACAGGGGACACATACAGACTGAAAGTCAAGGGCTGGAAAAAGATTTTCCATGCAAATAGAGACCAAAAGAAAGCAGGAGTAGCAATACTCATATCAGATAAAATAGACTTTAAAACAAAGGATGTGAAAAGAGACAAGGTCACTACCTAATGATCAAAGGATCAATCCAAGAAGAAGATATAACAATTATAAATATATATGCACCCAACTTAGGAGCACCGCAATATATAAGACAAATACTAGCAAGTATGAAAGGAGAAATCAACAATAACACAATAATAGTGGGAGACTTTAATACCCCACTCACACCAATGGATAGATCAACTAAACAGAAAATTAACAAGGAAACGCAAATTTTAAATGATACAATAGACCAGTTAGAACTAATTGATATCTATAGGACATTTCATCCCAAAACAATGAATTTCACCTTTTTCTCAAGCGCAGATGGAACCTTCTCCAGGATAGACCACATCCTGGGCCATAAATCTAACCTTGGTAAGTTCAGAAAAATTGAAATCATTCCAAGCATTTTTTCTGACCACAATGCAGTAAGAGTAAATCTCAATAACAGGAGAAAAACTATTAAAAATTCCAACATATGGAGGCTGAACAACACACTCCTGAATAACCAACAAATCACAGAAGAAATAAAGAAGAAATCAAATTCTGCATAGAAACGAATGAAAATGAAAACACTACAACCCAAAACCTGTGGGACACTGTAAAAGCAGTCCTAAGGGGAAAGTTCATAGCAATACAGGCATACCTCAAGAAACAAGAAAAAAGCCAAATAAATGACCTAACTCTACGTCTAAAGCAACTGGAAAAGGAAGAAATGAAGCATCCCAAGGTTAGTAGAAGGAAAGAAATCTTAAAAATTAGGGCAGAAATAAATGCAAAAGAAACAAAAGAGACCATAGCAAAAATCAACAAAGCCAAAAGCTGGTTCTTTGAAAGGGTAAATAAAATTGACAAACCATTAGCCAGACTCATCAAGAAACAAAGGGAGGAAAATCAAATCAATAAAATTAGAAATGAAAATGGAGAGATCACAACAGACAGCACAGAAATACAAAGGATCATAAGAGACTACTATCAGCAATTATATGGCAATAAAATGGACAATGTGGAAGAAATGGACAAATTCTTAGAAAAATACAACTTCCCAAAACTGGATCAGGAAGAAATAGAAAATCTTAACAGACCCATCACAAGCACGGAAATTGAAACTGTAATCAGAAATCTTCCAGCAAACAAAAGCCCAGGTCCAGACGGCTTCACAGCTGAATTCTACCAAAAATTTAGAGAAGAGCTAACACCTATCCTACTCAAACTGTTCCAGAAAATTGCAGAGGAAGGCAAACTTCCAAACTCATTATATGAGGCCACCATCACCCTAATACCAAAACCTGACAAAGATCCCACAAAAAAAGAAAACTACAGGCCAATATCACTGATGAACATAGATGCAAAAATCTTTAACAAAATTCTAGCAATCAGAATCCAACAACACATTAAAAAGATCATACACCATGACCAAGTGGGCTTTATCCCAGGAATGCAAGGATTCTTCAATATCCGCAAATCAATCAACGTAATACACCACATTAACAAACTGAAGAATAAAAACCATATGATTATCTCAATAGATGCAGAGAAAGCCTTTGACAAAGTTCAACATCCATTTATGATAAAAACTCTCCAGAAAGCAAGAATAGAAGTAACATACCTCAACATAATAAAAGCTATATATGACAAGCCCACAGCAAACATTATCCTCAATGGTGAAAAACTGAAAGCATTTCCTCTGAAGTCAGGAACAAGACAAGGATGCCCACTTTCACCATTACTATTCAACATAGTTTTGGAAGTTTTGGCCACAGCAATCAGAGCAGAAAAAGAAATAAAAGGAATCCAAATTGGAAAAGAAGAAGTAAAACTCTCACTGTTTGCAGATGACATGATCCTCTATGTAGAAAACCCTAAAGATTCCACCAGAAAATTACTAGAACTGATCAATGAATATAGTAAAGTTGCAGGATATAAAATTAACACACAGAAATCCCTTGCATTCCTGTACACTAATAACGAGAAAATAGAAAGAGAAATTAAGGAAACAATTCCATTCACCATTGCAATGAAAACAATAAAATACTTAGGAATATATCTTCCTAAAGAATCTAAAGACCTATATATAGAAAACTATAAAACACTGGTGAAAGAAATCAAAGAGGACACTAATAGATGGAGAAATATACCATGTTCGAGGATTGGTAGAATCAATATAGTGAAAATGAGTATACTACCCAAAGCAATTTATAGATTCAATGCAATCCGCATCAAGCTACCAACGGTATTCTTCACAGAACTAGAACAAATAATTTCTCAATTTGTATGGAAATACAAAAAACCTCAAATAGCCAAAGCTATCTTGAGAAAGAAGAATGGAACTGGAGGAATCAGCCTGCCTGACTTCAGGCTCTACTACAAAGCCACAGTCATCAAGACACTATGGTACTGGCACAAGGACAGAAATATAGATCCATGGAACAAAATAGAAAGCCCAGAGATCAATCCACGCACATATGGTCACCTTATCTTTGACAAAGGAGGCAAGAATATACAATGGATTAAAGACAATCTCTTTAACAAGTGGTGCTGGGAAAACTGGTTGAACAGTTGTAAAAGAATGAAACTAGAACACTTTCTAACACCATACACAAAAATAAACTCAAAATGGATTAAAGAGCTAAATGTAAGACCAGAAACCATAAAACTCCTAGAGGAAAACATAGGCAAAACACTCTCTGACTTACATCACAGCAGGATCCTCCATGACCCACCTCCCAGAATATCGGAAATAAAATCAAAAATGAACAAATGGGACCTAATCAAACTTAAAAGCTTCTGCACAACAAAGGAAACTATAAGCAAGGTGAAAAGACAGCCTTCAGAATGGGAGAAAATAATAGCAAATGAAGCAACTGACAAACAACTAATCTCAAAAATATATAAGCAACTTCTACAGCTCAATTCCAGAAAAATAAATGACCCAATCAAAAAATGGGCCAAAGAACTAAATAGACATTTCTCCAAAGAAGACATACAGATGGCTAACAAACACATGAAAAGATGCTCAACATCACTCATTATCAGAGAAATGCAAATCAAAACCACTATGAGGTACCATTTCACACCAGTCAGAATGGCTGCTATCCAAAAGTCCACAAGCAATAAATGCTGGAGAGGGTGTGGAGAGAAGGGAACCCTCTTACACTGTTGGTGGGAATGCAAACTGGTACAGCCACTATGGAGAACAGTATGGAGATTCCTCAAAAAACTGCGAATAGAACTGCCTTATGATCTAGCAATCCCACTGCTGGGCATATACACTGAAAAAACCAGAATTGAAAGAGACACGTGTACCCCAATGTTCATAGCAGCACTGTTTGCAATAGCCAGAACGTGGAAGCAACCTAGATGTCCATCCACAGATGAATGGATAAGAAAGTAGTGGTACATATACACAATGGAGTATTACTCAGCCATTAAAAAGAATACATTTGAATCAGTTCTAAGGAGGTGGATGGAACTGGAGCCTATTATACAGAGTGAAGTAAGCCAGAAACAAAAACACAAATACAGTATACTAACGCATATATATGGCATTTAGAAAGATGGTAAAAATAACCCTATTTACTAGACAGCAAATGAGACACTGATGTATAGAACAGACTTTTGGACTCTGGGACCAGGAGAGGGTGGGATGATCGGGGAGAATAGCATTGAAATATGTATAATATTATATCTGAAACGAGTCGTCAGTTCAGGTACGATCCCCGATAGCAAATGCCTGGGGCTGGAGCACTGGGACAACCTAGAGGGATGGTGTGGGGAGGGGAGAGGGAGGAGGGTTCAGGATGGGGAACACGTGTATACTGGCGGCGGATCCATCTTGATGTATTGTAAAAGCAATACAATATTGTAAAGTTAAGCAAAATAAAAAAAAATTAAAAAAAAAAAAAAAGAAGTGAAGGGTATAGTCATGATCACTAGGAAGGTCAAGAACACCCAAGCCAGTTGCAGCAGCTAATGGTAAATTCTTACTTTCCATCTCCCTTTTATTTATAAGACAAGTGTACATTTCTTTTTTTTCTTTTATAAAAGCTTATTCCTTGTCATTAAAAAAAAAAAGAAAATGACTGATGGACACGAGGAAGTTCACAACCTGTTTTCTTATGTATAAATTTGAAATTTTATAAACAAATATTAACAAAAATAATAAATGCCTCTAGATGACTTTTGATTCAAAAAGTTCTACAAGTTCAATACTAAAGAATTTCATTATGAAAAACTATTTATTATACAAATGACTTTATCCTTACCTGCAGTATTTTATCGTTATAAGAATATTTTCATGTATTTTTACATAATAAACATTTAATTTTAGAAAATAAAATACCTAAACGGAAGTTAATTATTATATCACCTTTTCTCCAAAATATTATTCTACCTTCCTTATATATATATTTTAAATTCATAACTAAGTTATGCTGGCCAGAAGCAATTTTATATTATATTCTGGCCATAATCAGTAGTATTTACTTAATATTTATTCCACATCTCCTACTTGCCAAGTATTTGCATGATGTATGAATAATATATAGCTCCTACCCTTAAATAATCCACCACACAATGGAAGTGCTTAGTGTTTATTGGAAATTTATAGATTTACTTATTTTAAGGACTGGATTGAATATGCCCCTAGATTCTTGCCAGTCTAACATGAAAATGTGGATTAACTGAGGTTAGTTATTAGAATCAAATGTCATCTTTTAGTGAAACTCATGGGTAGCAGTCAATCATTTATCTAGAGAAATATTCTGAAAGCATATAGAGAGTAATTTTAACCTATAAAGTGAATTATACTTTAAGAGATATTTTAGAAACTTTTAGAATATTTCTTAGTTTGGTTTTATGTAAAAGGTGATATTTTACATCCAGCCAACTCAGACATCAATACAAGGACCAAAAATTAAACAATGAAGAATGCTACATTCCTAATTTAATTCTAACAGCTTTGGAAAATTTCAGTTTTAGTTCAAGTACAATTGAGAGGAATTTTTTCACAGTCTTTATTAAAAAAAAAAAGAATAAAAACAAAGCCTATTTAACCTTTATTGTGCTAGTTACTCAAATTCTATACACAGAATTTAACAGTATGTCCCTGGCTATTTTGGGGCTCCAAAATCACTGCAGATGGTGACTGCAGCCATGAAATTAAAAGACACTTATTCCTTGGAAGAAAAGTTATGACCAACCTATATAGCATATTGAAGAGCAGAGACATTACTTTGCCAACAAAGGTCCATCTAGTCAAGGCTATGGTGTTTCCAGTGGTCATGTATAGATGTGAGAGTTAGACTGTGAAGAAGGCTGAGCGCCAAAGAATTGATGCTTTTAAACTGTGGTGTTGAAGACTCTTGAGAGTCCCTTGGACTGCAAGGAGATCCAACCAGTTCATTCTGAAGGAGATCAGCCCTGGGATTTCTTTGGAAGGAATGATGCTAAAGCTGAAACTCCAGTATTTTGGCCATCTCATGCGAAGAGTTGACTCATTGGAGAAGACTCTGATGCTGAGAGGGATTGGGGGCAGGAGGAGTAGGGGACGACAGAGGATAAGATAGCTGGATAGCATCACTGACTCGATGGGCATGAGTCTGAGTGAACTCCAGGAGTTGGTGATGGACAGGGAAGCCTGGCGTGCTGCAATTCATGGGGTCGCAAAGAGTCGGACATGACCGAGCAACTGAACTGAACTGGCTCCCTGTCACTGCCCATACCTTAGGAGAAAATAACCAGGGGTATTTTAGGTTTAAAAAAAAATGTCCTTCAACTTGTTAATTTGCAGGCACCACAATTCAAAGTGATTCATTGCAGCTATGAATAAGGAATGTCACCAAAATAGTGAGATGGCCTGAACCACTTTAGAAATTAATGGACTGACTGTAATATACTGGTGCCTCTTTCATGCATCTATAATTGGAGTGCCAATTTATTTCTAATCATTTCAAGCACTGTAATTAGAGAGCATCATCGTTGCCTGTTTAACATTCATATGGGAAGCTGTCACATGAATGCTGGCCAGGGACCAATATTTTACTACTGAGATACATGAACAAAATATAAGGAAACAGGAAGAGGTCTGGTTTGTTTTTAAGGCCCAAGCCTTGGCCAAGGTGGGCAGAATTAAATGAGGCAGTAGAGCAGCTGATGGATTTTCAAATCACAAAAGTTTCTTTTATAAGTATCATCATTCAACATGTGGTAAGAAATAAAAAAGCAAAGAATGACAATAGGCAACTGTTGTTGCACAGATTCAATAATGATGTTTCCATGGGCATCCTCTGAGCAACTGCTACATGCCAGGCATTCTGCTAGACACAGGAGATACTGAGATAAAATGGAACGCCCATTTACACACACATTCAGAAAGATGTTAACAGAGTGAGAGGTGGTTATACACTGCCCATCAGGAGGGTCCTTTTAAAATGGAATCTGCTGGATACTGTTGATTTCAAGTCTGTTGATGCAAAGGTGTAATCTGCATAAAATTTTACTAAAATTGTCTTATAATTCTGGAAACCAAATATGGTTTGAACTTCAAGTTTAAACAAGTTTTAGCAAAAGACATACTTAGACCTACTGGCTCAGAGGTTAAAGCATCTGCCCGCAATGCGGGAGACCTGGGTTCGATCCCTGGGTCGGGAAGATCCCCTGGAGAAGGAAATGTCAACCCACTCCAGTATATCTTGCCTGGAGAATCCCGTGGGCGGAGGAGCCTGGTGGGCTACGGTCCACGGGGTCGTAAAGAGTCGAACACGACTGAGCGACTTCACTTTCACTTTCACAAGCACTGCTGCCAGCTTAAGTGTCCCTTCATCTACTTCCATAATCACCTGCTGTCTCAACCTCTATTAAAACACTTTGATCATCATATTACCTCAACTTCACATAAAGCAAGGCAAGAAACATGTCTTAATCTCAATGCCAATCAGAGCTCTAGGCTGATACCAAGGACTCAATAATTGTTTTTTCCAAAAATAGAATTAATAAGGGCATGAGTGAAATTCCCTTCATAACATCAGTCACATGGATCAGTTCCTTTCCACCCCATTTAGGCAAGATCTTCAGCCTTACTGCCCTCCTGCCCTCTGTTCTCTACCTTGACCTTAGTCAAAGATTAAATCTTTCCAAAACACCTTTGTGCATGCCACAAAACTTTCTCCACATCTCTCGATGATTCTTCATTGTATGAAAAGTGAAATGCCATCTCCTTAGACCAGAACTGAGCCCTCCTCCACCTTGTGTAAATATACCTCTGTAGGCTTATTCCTAATGTTACAGAATAAATGCTCTATAAAAAGAAATCAATGTGTTATTTTTGACTTACAGTATTTTCAACCTTTAAACTTCAATTCATCAAATATTTAGTACCAATTTAAGTGCCAGTTTTTATACTCATTATGAAGTTGTAATTATGGGAATTTTATGGGTACATAAAAATTTTAATAATGATAGCTACTTGAACAGTGAGTTAGAAAATAATTCTATGTTATTAAATCAATAAGGGGAAAAGCTTACAGCGAGGGTATGAAATAGAGTTTGCCAGAGGATAAGCAGAATGAGGAAAAACAGAATTTCAACCAAACTTTATAACCAAAGCTCTCATTTCTTCTTAGAAGCAGTAAAATTGACTACATGCCCTGGGCCCAATCATGGCTACTGAGAAGACAATAAACATTTCTTTTGAACTTGAAAGGTTATCATCAATTGTGTGAGTATTTCAGAGCCAAGCCATTAACATTGACTAGGTAGTGGTAGATTTATATAAGTAATTGAAACAGTGATTATTGACATCAATTTATATGAGGCATTTTATTATTGCCATTAATAAAGCACAATAGTAATTATGAAATATGATTAATATGAATAAAACTATTATTGAACTAATACCAATAGTCTAATTAGAAAAGCAAGTCTGAAGTTATACATTTGCTATGAGAAGGGAAAGAAAGGAAAACAGTTAGCCCATAGTTGCATTGTTTAGTCTCTAAGTCATGTATGGACTCTTTGTGACCCCTTGGACTGTGGTCCACCAGGTTCCTCTGTCCATGGGATTTCCCAGGTAAGAATGCTGAAATGGGTTGCCATTTCCTTCTGCAGGGGATCTTCCTGATGCAGGATTGAACCTATGTCTCCTGCACTAGCAGGTGGATTCTTTACCACCGCTCCACTTGGGAAGTCCCTTAACTCATAATGTGTGTCCCCAGTTCTGTTAGATACTTTGTATACATTACTTTATCTCACAAAAGCCCTAAAATAAGTATTATTATCAGAGATGAGTAAAAGCTAAATAATTTACCCAAGGTCAATCTGCTAGTAGATTCAAAGCTTGGATTTGAATTCAAGTATCTCAGAATTCAAAGTTATGTGTCTCTAATTTCACTGAAATTGGGAGAAAATGAAAAAAACTGAGGAAAGAATTATAAAGTGAAAGGTGAACATCTCACATCTCATGCAATAATAGTAAGTCCCAGGAGGTAAGTATTTTATAGAGTAAGCTTCACATGGATTGTGTATCCACTGATACCATCACTGAAGTTTCCACCTGTTCCACAGACAACGCCAAGCCACTCTAAAAGAATGGTGGTAAAGAAGAACTATAAATGAATAAAGGGAAATTGTGTGATTAGATGTGGACATGAGTGTGAATGCACCTCTGGATATGTGTGTGTGTGTGTGTGTGTGTTTGTGCACATGCTCAATTGTGTACAACTATTTTGCAACCCTATGGACTGTAACCTGCTAGGCTACTCTGCCCATGGGATTTCCCAAGCAAGCATCCTGGAGTGGGTTGCCATTTCCTCCTCCAGGGGATGTTCCCCACCCAGGGACTGAACCCACATCTCCTGCATCTTCTGCATTGGCAGGCAGATTCTTTACAACTGAGCTACCTGGGAAGCCCACCACCTGTGGATAAAAGCAAATTAAAAACAAAACAGACAAAAGAAAAACCCCAACTGTCTAAAATTAGAATTCTAAATACTAGGCCCTCTTCTTCAAAGTTTTGAATTCCTGAGGGGCGGTCCTAAGATGGCAGAGGAATAGGATGGGGAGACCACTTTCTCCCCCACAAATTCATCGAAAGAACATTTGAATGCTGAGCAAATTCCACAAAACAACTTCTTTTTTTAAATGATATATGTATTTTGTTTGTGTTTTTTTTTTTAATTTATTTATTTCAATGCTGCAGAGGACATTAGGCACCCAGAAAGGCAGCCCATTGTCTTCAAAAGGAGGTAGGACAAAATATAAAAGATAAAAAGAGAGACAAAAGAGGTAGGGATGGAGATCCGTCCCCAGAAGGGAGTCTTAAAAAGAGAGAAGTTTCCAAACACCAGGAAACACTCTCACCAGCAGGTCTGTGGTAAGCCTTGGAATCTCACAGGGCAACATAACCAGGAGGAAAAATAAATAAGTAAGTAAATAATTAAAACTCACAGATTACATGCCTAATGGCAACTCCCAGCCAAGAAGCAGCGTGCACTCTTGCATCTGCCACTAGCAAGCAGGGGCTGGGTAGGGAGGTGCAGCCTGCATTGCTTAGAGTAAGGACCATGCCTGAATGCCCAGAGGGCAATCTGAGGGAACTAACTAGAGATAGCAATCCAGACTGTGGGATAGCTATCCCTCTAAAAGCCCTAACCTAAGACACTGCCAGGCCCGCTAACAGAACAAAGGACTGAGCAGAGCTAGCTGCCTGCGGACCAACCCATCCTCTATCAGAGACAGGCAGGCGAGGGCAGCCAGGGCCAGAAAGGGGCAATCATGGCCCCAGAGAGGCATCCTCTACCAAACTGCAAGAAGGCTTCGCTGCTAACCAAGACTTCTTCAGATTCTGAATGATCAACATCTGCCAGGAGAGTCGCAGCCAGAGATCAGCTCCCCAGAAGAGACACATGGTACACCTGAGAAGACATGCCCATTGTACACCCAGAAATCCGAGTGGCTGGAACAGGGGAGGCAAGAAGACACAGCCTCCAACTGGAGGCGAGTGTGCTCGCCAAGCACATGGTCACCTGAGCTTCTCGGACCTGGGACAGGCACAAAACGCAGGCCCAACCAAGTCTGCACCTTTGTGGACTACCTGAGAACCTGAACCTGAGCAGCTTAGACCTGGGAAGTCCATGCAACCCAGGGCCCGCCTCAGACAGTTCCCAGCAGAGCAACCTAACACGTGGGCAATGTAGAGAGGGAAAGTACACACGCTGAGAGCGGGGGCAAACCCAGTGTGGCCAAGACACTGCGAGCACTTCCCACACACGCCAGTGATATTTGTTTGCAATGTTCCTCCCTCCTGTCCCTCCCCCAAAGAAAGCCTTTGACAAAATTCAACATCCATTTATGATAAAAACCCTCCAGAAAGCAGGAATAGAAGGAACATACCTCAACATAATAAAAGCTATATATGACAAACCCACAACAAACATTATCCTCAATGGTGAAAAATTGAAAGCATTTCCCCTAAAGTCAGGAACAAGACAAGGGTGCCCACTCTGACCACTACTATTCAACATAGTTTTGGAAGTTTTGGCCACAGCAATCAGAGCAGAAAAGGAAATAAAAGAAATCCAAATTGGAAAAGAAGAAGTAAAACTCTCACTGTTTGCAGATGACATGATCCTCTATATAGAAAACCCTAAAGACTCCACCAGAAAATTACTAGAGCTAATCAATTAATATAGTAAAGAATATAAAATTGCAGGATATAAAATTAACACACAGAAACCCCTTGCATTCCTATACACTAACAATGAGAAAACAGAAAGAGAAATTAAGGAAACAATTCCATTCACCATTGCAATGAAAAGAATAAAATACTTAGGAATATAGCTACTTAAAGAAACAAAAGGCCTATGTATATAGAAAACTATAAAACACTGGTGAAAGAATTCAAAGAGGACACAAATAGATGGAGAAATATACCATGTTCATGGATCGGAAGGATCAATATAGTGAAAATGAGTATACTACCCAAAGCAATCTACAGATTCAATGCAATCCCTATCAAACTAACAAAGGTATTTCTCAGAGAACTAGAACAAATAATTTCACAATTTGTATGGAAATACAAAAAACCTCAAATAGCCAAAGCAATTTTGAGAAAGAAGAATGGAACTGGAGGAATCAACCTGCCTAACTTCAGGCTCTACTACAATGCCACAGTCATCAAAACAGTATGGTACTGACACAAAGACAGAAATATAGATCAATGGAACAAAATAGAAAGCCCAGAGATAAATCCATGCACATATGGACACCTTATCTTTGACAAAGGAAGCAAGAATATACAATGGAAAAAAAGATAATCTCTTTAACAAGTGGTGCTGGAAAAACTGGTCAACCACTTGTAAAAGAATGAAACTAGAACACTTTCTCACACCATACACAAAAATAAACTCAAAATGGATTAAAGATCTAAATATAAGACCAGAAACTATAAAACTCCAAGAGGAGAACATAGGCAAAACACTCTCCGACAAACCACAGCAGGATCCTCTATGACCCACCTCCCAGAATATTGGAAATAAAAGCAAAAATAAACAAATGGGACCTAATTAAACTTAAAAGCTTTTGTACAACAAAGGAAACGATAAGAAAAGTGAAAAGACAGCCTTCAGAATGGGAGAAAATAATTGCAAATGAAACAACAGAGAAAAAATTAATCTCAAAAATATACAAGCAACTCCTGCAGCTCAATTCCAGAAAAGAAAACGACCCAATCAAAAAGTGGGCCAGAGAACTAAATAGACATTTTTCCAAAGAAGAAATATAGATGGCTAACAAACACATGAAAAGATGCTCAACATCACTCATTATCAGAGAAATGCAAATCAAAACCACAATGAGGTACCATTTCACGCCAGTCAGAATGGCTGCTATCCAAAAGTCTACAAGCTGGAGAGGGTGTGGGGAAAAGGGAACCCTCTTACACTGTTGGTGGGTATGCAAACTAGTACAGCCACTATGGAGAACAGTGTGGATATTCCTATAAAAACTGGAAATAGAACTGCCTTGTGACCCAGCAATCCCACTGCTGGGCATACACACTGAGGAAACCAGAATTGAAAGAGACACGTGTACCCCAATCTTCCTCACAGCACTGTTTATAATAGCTGGGACATGGAAGCAACCTAGATGTCCATCAGCAGATGAATAGATAAGAAAGCTGTGGTACATATACACAATGGAATATTACTCAGCCATTAAAAAGAATACATTTGAATCAGTTCTAATGAGGTGGATGAAACAGGAGCCTATTATAGAGTGAAGTAAGCCAGAAAGAAAAACACCAATACAGTATACTAACGCATATATATTGAATTTAGAAAGAGGGTAATGATAACCCTGTATGCGAGACAGCAAAAGAGACACAGATGTATAGAACAGTCTTTTGGACTCTGTGAGAGAAGGCAAGGGTGGGATGGTTTGGGAGAATGGCACTAAAACATATATAATATCACATGTGAAACTAATCACCAGTCCAGGTTTGATGCATGAGACAGGGTGCTCAGGGCTGATGCACTGGGATGATACAGAGGGATGCGATGGGGAGGGAGGAGGGTGGGGGTTCAGGATGGGGTGCACATGTACACCCATGGCAGATTCAAGTCAATGTATGACAAAACCACTAAAATATTGTAAAGTAATTAGCCTCCAATTAAAATAAATAAATTTACCTTAATAAAAAATAAAGTTTTGAATTCCTTAAAAATTAGATCTTTACATTATTACTTGACATGTACACATTATTCTAAATTTCTAAACACAAATAGAGCACAGAATGTCTTTGACACAGACTGTGTGAAAAAAGAAAAAGCAATTAATAATCCCTTGTATTTTGAAAAACTATGTAAACATGATTGTTCCTATGTTCACTAGAAAAAAAAAAGTTTATTTGAAATGACCCTTATTTTGAAAGTGCCATGAACTCAGAGATGGGGAATACCTTTAGCTGATACCTACCAAGATGTTATTAAGACTCCCATACCATATTGTTAATATGGTAATGCTATGCTAAGTCACTTCAGTCGTGTCCAACTCTGTGCGACCCCATAAACGGCAGCCTACCAGGCCTCCCCGTCCCTGGGATTCTCCAGGCAAAAACACTGGAGTGGGTTGCCATTTCCTTCTCCAGTGCATGAAAGTGAAAAGTGAAAGTGAAGTCGCTCAGTCGTGTCCGACTCCTAGCGACCCCATGGACTGCAGCCTAACAGGCTCGTCTGTCCACGGGACTTTCCAACCAAGAGTACTGGAGTGGGGTGCCATTGCCTTCTCCGAAAGTTAATTAATAAAGAAAGAAACTGTTTGGAGTGCTAATTAACATATTTATACTTAAGAGGACTACAAATATGTCTAGTTCTTTGTTGGGCATTTTTTTTAAATCTATCACTGGAAGAAAACTCCTGAAGATAAGATTATCAAATCAAATTAATAGACTGCTACTGGGGACAATAGAATTAAACATCTCCACAGCCATGTAAAATGGGCCAAATTACTATGATGAAATTTAATGAAGATAAATATAAACAATCCACTGAGACTCTGAGAATGAAATACACAAGTACATGATGATTAAGATATTAAGTAATTGCCATTTATGTAGAAAAAAGCCTAGACAGAAGTTCAATATGAATCAATATTGTGACATGAAAATACCTAGTTTAGTCTCAGACGTTAGTACTGGAAGTGTAATATCCAAACAAGAGATGAAAACCCCCCTATGCTTTGGGCTGATCACATATTAAGTACTGCTTACACTTACAGACAAAAGACTGAGGCACAGTGAAAAACACCACCTAGAAACAAGGTCAAAGGACAAATAATTGAAAATGCCCAAGAAAAATACTAAAGCTGTTCTCACATATTTGAAATACTGTAACATAGATGCTACGTCACCCAATACCAGAAAGCAGGGAGCATGCGTGCTTGGTCATTCAGTCATGTTCGACTCTTAGCGACCCCATGGACTGTAGCCCACCAGGCGCCTCTGTCCATGGGATTCTCCAGACAAGAATACTGGAGTAAGAATACTGGAGTGGGTACTCTTTTCTCCAGGGGAGTCTCCTAACTCAGGGATTGAACCCAGGTCTTTTGCATGGCAGGCAGATTCTTTACTTTTTTAATCACCATGGAAGCCCCAACAGAAAGCAGACCGAAGATTAAAAAAGACATAAGACTGAAGTGAAATTTGGACATCTCACCTTCTCATGTAATAGTAAATTTGAGGAGCAAAATATTTTATAGATAGGAACCTTGAAAGGAACAACTCCATGTGGACCTTGCATCAGCTGACACCAGCGAGACAAGGGAACCCGATTTCACCAGACTCTACACAGAAAAGTGAATTCCCAGAAATTAGCACAACAGGATAACCCTTGCTTTCCTTCACATGGTCAAGTCAGCTGACCTCATCGTGGAAACAGTCCTGAGTAAACCATTTCTGCAGGCATCCCTGTGCATTCTACAGCTTCCTTACCCCATTTCTCAGCCCTGTTCTAACATCCTAGCTTCTCAGTACTGCTTCTAGTACTACTTTTAGTTCAGTCACGTCCGGCTCTGCGACCCCATGAACTGCAGCACACCAGGCCTCACTGTCCATCACCAACTGCCAGAGCCTACCCAAACCTATCTCCGTTGAGTCGGTGATACCATCCAACCATCTCATCCTCTGCCATCCCCTTCTTCTCCTGCCCTCAATCCCTCCCAGCATCAGGGGCTTTTCAAAGGAGTCAGCTCTTCGCATGAGGTGGCCAAAGTATTGGAGTTTCAGCTTCAACATCAGTCCTTCCAATGAATATTCAGGACTGATCTCCTTGCAGTCCAAGGGACTCTCAAGAGTCTTCTCCAACACCACAGTTCAAAAGCATCAATTCTTTGGCACTCAGCCTTCTTCACAGTCCAACTCTCACATCCATACATGACCACAGGAAAAACCATATCCTTAACTAGATGGACCTTTGTTGGCAAAGTAATGTCTCTGCTTTTCAATATGCTATCTAGGTTGGTCATAACTTTCCTTCCAAAGAGTAAGTGTCTTTTAATTTCATGGCTGCAATTAGTATTTGCAGTGATTTTGGAGCCCCAAAAAATAAATCAGTCACTGTTTCCATGGTTTCCCCATCTATTTGGCATGAAGTGATGGGACCGGATGCCATGATCTTAGTTTATCAAAGCCTAACTGACAGGAGGAAAGAGAAATACCCAACTCCAGCCAACTCTGGCCATTCTGACCCAACTAAGCCTGTGTGTATTGGGGGAGTGGGGGCGTGGGGAGGAACAAGTTTACACATCAAGAGCACAGGCTCATTAAAAACCTGAGACTTATTCACAGGACTACAGATTGCTTCTCCTTCCCCGTACCTAACCACAACACAACTAAAGGTCAATATTCTACAAGTCCTTCCACCCCATACCTTAGGCTTGGCTTGTAACAAAAACTTACAAAGCATACTAAAAGGCAAAAAGGCACAGTTTGAAGGGAAGGCACAAACATCAGAACCACAGATATGTCAGGGATGCTGGAATTATTAGACCAGGATTTTAAAACTGTAATTTAAATAATAATGGCTTTAATGAATGAAGTTGACAAAGTGCAATGATACAATGACAGTTTAAGCAGACAAATGAAATTTTTATGATGAAAAAAATTCTGGAGATCAAAAACAACACTGTAACAGAAATAAAGAATAACTTTGATGGGCTCATTAATAGACTGGGCATAGCAGAGGAAAGATTCTATTCCTTGAGAATGTCAATAGAAACTTCCAAAACAGAAAAGCAAAGAAAAAAAGGACAGAATATTCTAAAACTATGGGACAAACATAAAAGGTATAACATATAAATAATGAAAAAGAGAGACATAAAATAAATATTGAAGTAATAATGAATGAAAATCCGCCCCACCCCACCCCCGAAATCAATGTCAGACACCAAACTAAAGATAAAGAAGATTAGAGAACACCAAGTAGGGTAAATGCAAAACAAACAAACAAACACTACTGCTGCTGCTGCTGCTAAGTCGCTCCAGTCGTATCCTACTGTGCGACCCCAGAGAGGGCAGCCCACCAGGCTCCCCCATCCCTGGGATTCTCCAGGCAAGAACACTGGAGTGGGTTGCCATTTCCTTCTCCAGTGCATGAAAGTGAAAAGTCAAAGTGAAGTCACTCAGTCGTGTCCAACTCTAAGATACCCCATGGACTGCAGCCTACCAGGGTCCTCCCTCCATGGGATTCTCTAGGCAAGATTACTGCAGTGGGGTGCCATTGCCTTCTCCTAACAAGCACTACAGCTAAGCATATTATAGTCGAACTGCAGAAAATCTAAGATAAAGAAAAAATCTTTGGAGAAACCAAAGGGAAAAAACACCTCATTTATTGAGAAGTAAAGATAATAATTATATCCAATTTCTCCTCAGAAACTATGCAAGCAAGAAAAGCAATGTGAAACATTCAAAGTTTTTAGAGAAAAAACAACCTAGAATCATGTACCCTGTGATATTATCCTTCAAAAGTAAAAAAATAAAATAAAATCTTTCTCAGAAAAACAAAATTTGGAGGAATCTGTTGCCAGTGGACTTGCCTTACAGAAAATGTTAAAAGAAGTTCTTTAGAGAGGATAAAAATAATATAGTTCAGAAATTTGGATGTATATAAAGGAAGAGCACTGAAGGAGTAACTGAAGATAAAATAATAGCTTTTCTTTCTTATTCTTATTTGATGTAAACAGATAACAATTTGTTCAAAATAATAGCGACAATATATTAGAAAAATATATACATATACACATAGATTTGTTTATGTATAAGTAAAATAAATGACAGCAATGACATGGGAATAGGAGGGAAGAATCAGAAATATTTTGTTATTATAATGTACCACTTGCAAAGCAGTAAAGTGTTATTTATTAAAAGGGAACTTGGATTATTTGTAAATGTATTTTGGAAAATCCAGACCAACCATTTAAAAAGCATAATTGATATGAAAAGACAAGAGAGAAAGGTAAAGTCTATTAAACCTCTATTAAAACCACAAAAGAGTAGAAAACAAAATAGGAACAAAGAACAAGAGCAATGAATAGAGTACCAAATATGGTTGCTATTGATTCAAGTATATCAGTAATTACTTTGTCAATGATGCTAATACACCAGTGAAAACGGAAAGATTGTCAGAGTGGATCAAACAATAAGACCCAAATATAAGTTGTCTGCAGGACACCCTCTTTAAAACAAAAAGAAGCAGGTCAAAAGTAAAGAGAAAAAGAAAGAGATACTATGTGAACCCTAATCAAAAGAAAGCTAGAGTAACTAATTTCAGACAACACATACTTTAAAGAAAGCTATCAGGAACAAAGAAGGTTATTATATAATGATAAAAAAAAGGCCAATTCTCCTAAAAAGTACAAGTCTTTATTTATATATATATAAAGATGATATATATATAAAGATGACATAGATATATATAAAGATGATATATATATATGTATGTACATGTGTGTGCGTGTGTGTGTGTATATATACACACACACACCCAGCAACAAAGCATCAAAACACAAGAGGCAAAATCTAATAGAACTGCAAAGAGAAATAGATGAATCCACGACTATAGTTGGAAATGTCACCCTGCATTAGAAATGTTCAGATTCATTAGAAAATCTAATAAAGATAAAGATATCTAACTGTATCTAATAAAGTAAAGATACAGTTGAACTCAACAGCATCTTTAGTCAACTAAATATCATTGACATCTACTGACTATTTCATTCAGCAATAGCAAAATAAACATTCTTCTCATTCTCCAGCTTACAAGGAATATCACCAAGACAGACCATGTTCTGAGTTATAAAATGCACCTTAACAAGAATAAAGAATAGAAATCAGACAATATATGCTCTCAGACCATAGTAGAATTAAACTAGAAATAAATAACAGAAACATATAAGTACAGATTTAAAAATAAATAGCAAAAAGATAACTGAAAAGTTCCAAAAATACTTGGAGATTAAACAACACGCTTCTAAATAATGAATCAAGAAAAACTAAGAAATATTTGTACTAAATGAAAATGAGAATACAACATATCAAAATTAGTGAGATGCAGTGAAAGCAGGGCTTAGATGGTAACTTAAAGTATTGAAAGTCTATATTAGAAAAGAAGAAAGATCTAAAATTAACCATCTAAATTTCTAACTTAGGAAACTAGAAAAGAAGAGCAAATTAAACCAAGATTAAGTAAGGATGAAATAAATATGTAAGTTAAATTTAAAAATCAATGAATTTGAACACAGGAAATAAACATGAAAAAAAAAAACAACGAATCCAAAAGCTTGGTCTTTGAAATATCCATAAAATTAACGTTTCTAGCCAGGATAACTTTTTTAAATAAAGGAGAGAAAATACATATTACTAGTATCAGAAATGAAAGATCTACCATCATTACAGATCTCATGAACATTAAAAGGATGAACAATAAGCATTATGAGTAACTCTTGACCCTCAAACTTGATAACATAGATAAAATAGACCAATCTCTGAAAAGACACAATCTGTCAAACTCACACAAAAAGAAATAGACGATCTGAATAGGT
The DNA here is from genome assembly GCA_935064755.1 of Tragelaphus eurycerus. Classification (NCBI taxonomy): domain Eukaryota; kingdom Metazoa; phylum Chordata; class Mammalia; order Artiodactyla; family Bovidae; genus Tragelaphus; species Tragelaphus eurycerus. The sequence continues at coordinate 14,229,428 of CAKXYN010000043.1, forward strand.
CTTTACTCATTAAAGAAAATGTACCAATCATTAACAATCTTCCAAAACAGAAAGTACCATATGGTTTTGCTGGTGAATTCTACCAAACATTTAAGGAAAAAAATATATCAGTTTTTCTACAATTTCTCTCAGAATATAGGAGATGAAATATTTCCTAACTTTATTTATGAAGCCAGCATTCAGTTCAGTTCAGTCGCTCAGTCGTGTCCAACTCTTTGCGACCCCATGAATCGCAGCAAGCCAGACCTCCCTGTTCATCACCATCTCCCGGAGGTCACTCAAACTCACGTCCATCGAGTCAGTGATGCCATCCAGCCATCTCATCCTCTGTTGTCCCCTTCTCCTCCTGCCCCCAAGCCTCCCAGCATCAGGGTCTTTTCCAATGAGTCAACTCTTCGCATGAGGTGGCCAAAGTATTGGCGTTTCAGCTTTAGCATCATTCCTTCCAAAGAACACCCAGGGCTGATCTCCTTCAGAATGGACTGGTCGGATCTCCTTGCAGTCCAAGGGACTCTCAAGAGTCTTCTCCAACACCACAGTTCAAAAGCATCAATTCTTCGGCGCTCAGCCTTCTTCACAGTCCAACTCTCACATCCATACATGACCACAGGAAAAACCATAGCCTTGACTAGATGAACCTTTGTTGGCAAAGTAATGTCTCTGCTTTTGAATATGCTATCTAGGTTGGTCATAACTTTCCTTCCAAGGAGTAAGTTCTTTTAATTTCATGGCTGCAGTCAGCATCTGCAGTTTTAGCCTATATCAAACCCAAAGATATTACAAAAAAAACTTATAGATCAGTATTTCTCATAAATATAGATGCAAAAATCTTCAAGCAAAATATTATCAAATAAAATCCAAAAAATGTATTATAAGAATTATACAATACAACAAAGTAGGATATATCCCAGTTATACTAGGCTGGTTCAACACTTGAAAACTGGGACTAAAGAAGAAAAATCACATGATTATATTAACAGATACAGAAAAGCAAAGCATTTGACAGAATCCAGCATGGCAACCCACTCCAGTATTCTTGCCTGGAGAATCCCATGGACAGAGGAGCCTGGAGGCTACAGTCTATAGGGTTGCAAAGAGTCGGACACGACTGAAGCGACTGAGCATGGCACAGCAGCACCCATCCAAGATAAAGACTGTAAGCATCTTCCTCAACTTGACAGAGATATCAGCAAAAATCCTACACCTAACTTAATGCGAGAAATTTGATGATCAGGAACAAGGAAAATTCCCTCACCACTGCTTTTCAACATCATACTGGTAGTATGGATGGGAAACAAAAGATGTACATATTGGGCAAGATAAAATACAACTATCTTTGTTCACAGATGATGTAATTGTATATTCAGAAAACTAGAAAGAATCAACATAAACACTCCTAGAATCAATACACAAATATTGCAAGGTTGAAGAATTCAAATTTTTTTTAATACACAAAAATCAACAACTTCCCAATAAACGATCAATGAACAAGTGGAATTTGAAACTTAAAATATACTATTATATAAGCATCCAAAAATGAAATACTTGGATATAAATTCAACCTAAATGCAGACAATCTGCATGAGAAAAAACTAAAAAACTCTACTTTAAAAAAGTCCCCAAATTAAATATGTTCAGCCTTAATAGCTACATGTTCCATATTCACAGATTCAACCACCTATGGATCAAAAATACTTATTAAAAAATGCCAGAAATTTTCTAAAAGTAAAACGTGAATTTGCTGTACACTGGCACTATTTACATATCATCTACATACAACTATTCACATAGCATTTATATTGTATTTGGCATAAGCAATCTAGAAATGAATTAAAGTAAACAGGAGGATGTACATAGGATATATACAAACACTATGCAATTTTAAGATACTTGAGGATCTATGGCTTTTGGTATCCTGGAACCAATCCCCAGCAGATATCATGGTACAAGAGTATATGAAAAGATATTCCATGTTAATGTATAGGAAAATTTAATACTGTAAAGATGTCGGTTCTTCCCAGTTTAATCTATAGATTCGTTGTAATCCAAATCAAATCTCAGTAAGTTATTCTGTGGATATCAACAAGCTGTTTCTAAAGTTTATATGGAAAGGGAAATGATCCAAAAGAGTCAACACAGCATCAAAGGAGAACAAAGTTGGAGAACTGGAACTACCCAATTTTAAGGCTTACTATCAAGCTACAGTAATCAAGGTAGCATGGTAGTAGCAAAAGGGCAAATAGATAAAAAGAGAGACCCCCAGAAATAGACCCACATAGATACAGTAGCCTCATATTTGACATATCTGTAAACTCAGTAAAATGGAATAAAGACAGTTTTCAACAGCTGGTATTGGACCTGGAAATTCACATGGAAAAAAAAATAAATAAAAGAAACTAAATGGCTTAATCCCTTTGCTGTTCACCTGAAACTCACAACATTGCTAATCAACTATATCCCAATACAAAACAAACAGTTTAAAATAAAAAGAAACTAAACTAAAAAGGAATCCAGACAGACCTTACATCTTTCACAAAAATTAATTCAAAATGGATCATAGACTTAAATATAAAAGGCAAAATTTTAAAACTCCTAAGGGATAGCATAAGAGAAACTCTAGATGACCTTGGACAAGGCAATGACTTTATAGATAGCAAAGGCATTATCCTTAATAGCAATAACTGATAAACTGAGCTTCATTAAAATTAAAAACTTCTGCTCTGTGAAAGACAATGTCAAAGGAATGAGAAGGTATACCAGAGACTGGGGGGAGGGGGGTTACAAACATTTGCACAAGACATCTGATAAAGGACTATTATCCAAAATATATTTTTAAAAAACTTAAAATTCAATAATTAGAAAATGAACAACCCACCTAGAAATGGACTAAAGACCTGCTGCTGCTGCTGCTAAGTCGCTTCAGTCGTGTCCGACTCTGTGCGACCCCATAGACGGAAGCCCACCAGGCTCCCCCGTCCCTGGGATTCTCCAGGCAAGAACACTGGAGTGGGTTGCCATTTCCTTCTCCAATGCATGAAAGTGAAAAGTGAAAGTGAAGTCGCTCAGTCGTGTCCGACTCTTAGCGACACCATGGACTGGAGCCCACCAGGCTCCTCCATCCTGGCACCTCACAAAGATATACAGATGTCAAGTTTTTATATGAAAAGATGTTCAGCAGCATACATCATTCAGAAGTTACAAATTAAAAGTGAGACCCCATCACGGAAGATTGAGTGTGTGCTCAGTTATGTCTTTGTGAGCCCATAAACTGTAGCTCGCCAGGCTCCTCTGTCCATGGAATTTTTCAGGCAAGAATACTGGAGTGGATTGCCTTTTCCTACTCCAGGGGGTTCTTCCCAATCCAAGGATCAAATCCATGTCGCTTGTGTAGCCTATGTGGACAGGTGGATTCATCACCACTACGCCATGTGGGAAGCCCATCCTATAAGATTAGAATGGCTAAAATCTAAAACACTGACAATACCAGCTGCTGATGGGTGTGTGGAGCAGCAGGGACCTTCAGTGACTGCTCGTGGGAATGTGAAATGGTATAATCCGTCTGCAAGACAGTCTGGCAATTTCCTACAAAAGTAAGCACACTTTTACCATATGATACAGCAATTGTGCTTCTTGGTATTTACCCAAAGGAGCTGAAAACTAATGTCAACACAAAAACCTGCCCAGAAAATATTTATATCAATTTCCTTCATAACTTACAAAACTAAGAAGCAATCAAGAATATCCTTCAGTAGGTTAATGGATAAAAAACTGTGGTACCTCCAGACAGTGAAACATTATTCATCACTAAAATGAAATGAGCTATCAAGCCATGAAAAGACTCAATACATATTACTAAGTGAAAGAACCCAATCTGAAATGGGTTCTTTCCCATATGATTCCAAAGAACTGAAATTCTGGAAAAGACTGTCAGGGTCTAGGGAAGAAGGATGGATGTGAATAGGCAGAGCACAGAGGATTTGCGGAGCAATTAAACAAATTTGTATGATATTATAATGGTGGATTATTATAATGGTGGGGCTTCCCTTGTGGCTCAGACGGTAAAGCATCTGTCTGCAATGCAGGAGACCCAGGTTCTATCCATGGGTTGGGAAGATCCCCTGGAGAAGGAAATGGCAGCCCACTCCAGTACTCTTGCCTGGAAAATCCCATGGATGGCAGAGCCTGGTAGGCTACTGTCCATGGGGTCGCAAAGAGTCGGACACGACTGAGCGAAGGGAAGAAGAAGATAATGGTGGATATATGTCACTCATTTGTCAAAGCCCATAGAATGAACAACACCAAGGATGAACTCTGGTGTAACCTATGGACTTTATGTGATAATCATGTATCCATGTAGGTTCATGGATTGTTAACAAATGTACCTTCATAGTGCAAGATCTTGACACTACAGGAGGCTGTGCATGTGAAGGATCAAAACTCTGGACTTGCTGCTCAGTTTTGCTAAAAACCTAAAACTACTCTTAAAAAATAAAGTTTATTTTTAAAAACTAAGCTAAGAGTACTTTTTCTTTAGGTTGCTGTGAGAATTAGATCTACTATACATCAAGTATCAAGAGCAGGGTCTTGCTGGTACATCATAGTTGAAAGGTATGAGTATTAAATTGATCTTCAAACACCTTTTGCCTCTTGATCCGTATTTTATAGATAAAAGTCAAATTCTCTTAAAGTTTTCTCTGGACTCCGAGTTTCCCCCTAGCTAACAAGTATCCAATTGAATTACCTCAAGACATGATAGTGGTTCTTTTCCATCTTTATTAATGGACCCCAGTGACCCCACTCCAGTACTCTTGCCTGGAAAATCCCATGGGTGGAGGAGCCTAGTAGGCTGCAGTCCATGGGGTCACAAAGATTTGGATACAACTGAGCAACTTTACTTTCACTTTTCACTTTCAAGCATTGGAGAAGGAAATGGCAACCCACTCCAGTGTTCTTGCCTGGAGAATCCCAGGGACGGGGGAGCTTGGTGGGCTGCCGTCTAAGGGGTCGCACAGAGTTAGACACGACTGAAGTGACTTAGCAGTAGCAGTGGTAGTAAAAGCCCATAGCTTGACCCCTATCTGCAGAAGTTGCTTTTGTCTAGAATCCCTGCTCAAGAATTAGAAAATTTTTTTCATAATCCTGAAACCTTAGTTATCATTGATTAAAACAACTAGATGCATTTTCCAGCAATCCCTCTAAGATCCTTGGTAGGTTATTAAATTCTAAACTTCTCTATAGTCTGTTCTCCCCCTTTTGAAATGAGGTCGTGAAAATACTCTCAGGAATAAAAACACAAAGAGAGCGGTAGGACATTAAGTCCCTGTGAGACTCTGCAAGAGAGACTGAGAAAGTATCACCCAGGCCTGGTAACCCTAAGAGCTTAGCAGCTTAGTATAACACCTCTATGATGTCATAACTTTCCCTACAGTAACACTGTCAACTGCTTGTCTCTCTATAGTGTTTAGTAGCACAGTGCAGGGAAAAGATAATGTACTTTCAAGTTGACAGACGGCATCCATTCCTATGTGACTCTGGATACACAAATTCTTTAAGCACCAGGTTCCTTATTTGCAAGCTGATGATAATACCTACTCCCTTAGGTGTCTATGAACACTAAAGAAAAAATAATGTGGTTGAGTTACAGTCAATAACCAATATTTTTTCCCGGATAATTAAAATCAGAGAATCTTCAGGTATGTTGCTCTATTTTTTTCAAAGAGATAAAAAGGAGGGAACCAAATGTTTATCACTAAGACTGCAGTCAAGAGAAGACATTTAAAAAAAAAAAAGTGACTCCATTCCTGTATGAACTTTTTGGCCAACCCAATACATTTATGGCCTTAAAAGATCGTGAACTCTTGATCATGCAGATTTCTCAGAGCAGAAGGAATGTTCTCAATTGGCAATCAAGTGTGGAGTAAGAGACCCTGTAAAGACAGGAGAGGATGCTCTATAAAGTTAGCCTGTGGTATGTAATTGATTTCATTTGTTTTATTTTAGCTGGAGCTTAATTTGAATTGTCTACATCAATAGAAGAGTTCATATTGATTTCTTTAAAATGTAAATGAACCTCCTGTGTACCTTCTAGGTTTTTTTTAAAGTTAAGATGAATATTGGTTTTTTATGTTTGCAATGAAAGGTACAAACAGTGAATTTGGGATTTTATAGCTTGAGGTTAAAATATGGTTTGCATGTGCAAATATTAGAAGCTAGTTTAATCTATTCACTCTTCCTCAGCACAATACTTGTAAGTTCCAACTGCTTTGCACCAGCATGCAAGGCCTCTCACCATTTGAAAGATACCTCATATCTCCCTCTGCTTGGAATGCTATACCCTAACCTTTCCAAAAAGTTGAAGTTCCTCAATTGTATCTCGCATTTCTCACTTTCCTGTCTGCAAATACCATGCTTCCTCTTTGGAAAGTTTTCTCTTCCTTCCCTCAACCCCTCATTATTAGGACAGAGGATGCCTATTCATTCCTTAGGTTCCAAACATAAAGTGTCACCAACTTGATGAAGCTCCTATGAACTCTAGTTCAATATTTCCTCTTTTGTGTCTCACTGTGTACCACACACAATCTGACTTCGGCTTCTCTTCCACTTAGTGCTGCTGCTGCTAAGTCGCTTCAGTCGTGTCCAACTCTGTGCGACCCCACAGATGGCAGCCCACCAGTCTCCTCTGTCCCCTGGGATTCTCCGGGCAAGAACACTGGAGTGGGTTGCCATTTCCTTCTCTACTTAGTGCTATGGAGTGTCAAAACACCACTAGCCAATAGAAGAGGCAGAAAAAGAAGTCTAAGATGAAGGTTGCCAAGTGTAGGAGTGAGCCATGTTATGTTTAGGGTTTTATAGAAAAATGCATTTAATGAAAAACCATGCTAGTTGGCCCAGCAATGCATGTACTTGATCACTTGATTCACGTAGTCCACTCTTCTTCCAGTATCCTTGTTTGTTCTCTTACTCCATAAGTTTTTACTAATATCTACATATCTCTTTTGCTTTAGATTTACTAGCAATTCATTTATGTCTGCTAACACTGACAGATGCCCCATCTCCTATAAGATAGAGTTTCCCACTGATGACTTCTTTTGATCAGTACTATATACTCAACATGTTTCTAAATTTTACATACGTTTCAAAGCTTTTCACCTTAATAAAAACACTATGTCATTACTTTCCAAATCTGTATGCTCTCATCAGAATTCCTCTCATTTCTCATTTGACCATTATTTCTGAATAATAACCTGTTAGTCTAAAATTCAGCTTAAAACTCACAGAATTTAAGTTGGTCCATATATGGCATGTTTACACACAGTATTGGAAAAGCAATCTTTAGCTCATCTGTGTTAACATTCTTATTTTTGCTTTATCATGAATTCATGGAGCATTCACAAGATTCAGTTTAACTCTACTGACCGTAATTGTCGTTCCCTGTTCTCAAATTATTATTATTTGGCCACTAGGATCATATGGCAGTTCTATTTTTAGGTTTCTGAGAAACCTCCCTTTTGTTTTCCACAGTGGCTGCACCAATTTACATTCCCACCAGTAACATTCAAGGGTTCCCTTTACTCCACATCCCAGACAGCATTTGCTGTGTTCTTTGTGATGATGGGACTCCTGACAGGTGTCAGGTGATATATCATTGTGGTTTTGATTTGCATTGCCCTGATGACTAGTGATGTTGAGCATCTTCGGTCTAATGCTCTCCCAACTGAGCTATTTCGGGCACCCATCAATGTTGAGCATCTTTTCATGTTCCTATTGGCCATAAACATGTCCTCTTTGAAAAAAACATTTATTCAGTTCTTTTGCCCATTATTTAATTGGATTATTTGTTGTTTTGTTTTGACGTTCAGTTGTATGAGCTGTTTACATATGTTGGATATTAATCCCTTACCGGTCACATCATCTGCAAATATCTTCTCCCATTAAACAGGCTGATTTTGTTTTGTCAACGGTTTCCCTTGCTGTGCAGTCATTTTTAACATTGATTCCCATTTTCAGAGGCATTGAGAATCACAATATCTAGTATGTGCAATGTTGCAAAATTATAATTTCTTTGGCAGAGAGTGTGAATTGTCAGCAAAACTAAGACCACAAAACAAGGGAAATTTTTTAAATGTCAACAGTTTAGAGGTTAATGAAGTAGGTTAACAAAAGCTCTGACTTTGTTGATTGTTTTCCAAAAGATGCTTTTTAAAGCTGGTTCCAAGTCAAAATTTAACTGTTAATATTTTGTCATAAAATGTGTCTGTGTTAAATCTCTCTCCTTCCAGGCAACAAGAAGCCTTGCAATTCTCATTTGTACAAACACTGGAAACTAGTTGGATTTTAAAAAAAATATTGTTTAACGGGTTCATGGTTGAATTAAGTGGGAACATAGCATTGTCACTGATAAGCTGTTAAATGTCATTTAGCTGAACTTTGTTTATAAAAGGTGTATGGTTGCTGTGGTCTAGCTAGTGGTTGCACATATGAACATTTTTTTAATTAAGAGATTTACTGTTTTTAAGAAAGCTCATACTTCCCTAAAATACTAAATTGAGATGATCTTGGTATAATGAGGATATTATTATATGCCATGCCCTATTTTATGTCACAGTATTTTATTAATATGTTTCAAGCACACATGTGTATTATGAATAACAGACCTGCTGAATTCGAGCTAAGAGAGAGTAGGAGGAGTGGAAAGACAAGAAGAAAAATAATTATCAGGCTTCTTATTCTCAAAACTAAAATTTTGGAAGAAAAAAAAATTATCTCAGGGATAATTTTAGAGTTTATCTGTGAAGCTGTGACGCCGCCTCCCCTGGAGTCTCTTGCTCTGTTTCTTACCCTGAACTCCTTCATAAGGACCAGTAGTCCCAAGTCAGGGAAGCAGGGCTCACGGAATCTGCCAGAACATCTACCTTACGGCTTATAGACTACCTCCCTGCTCTCATGGACACTGCCGGGGACTGTGTCAGCTGGTTTTTCACCCTGGGTTTATGACTACACTCAGAGGTCAAGACTAACAGGTGTATATACGTCCTGGCCATGAAAACTTCCATAAAAATTATTCTCCCCTCCAGGGATGCTCCTTTCCAGTTGGCCCTCCTATACTTTCTCTTAGACTCAGCATAACATCTTCTTGAAACTGGTGATGTGGATACTGGGCTTATAAAGATGCTGTCAGTACGGTCATCCCTGGCTTTCTTGTCTTACAGTAATTTTTGACTCAGTCTAATTATCATATTGTCCAAACCTTGCAGACAAATCCTATTAACTTGTTGCCACCCCTCCCCATGCTTTTCCATATTTGAGAGACCTTCACTTGCTATAAGTAATTACAAATCTATTCACTGAATTAACTCTTTGCAGGTCTCTTTATGGACATGAAAGCTACATGCATTTCCAAAACCAAATCTGTATTAAATCAAACATATATGGCCTGAGAGAGACTACTCCTATGAGAATTCCAGATGAAGTCATCCCTGAGATACCTGCACGCAAGTTAATGGCATCTCTGGCAGCTCCTGTTGGTTGAGCTGGGATAAGAATCTCTCCTCAGTGATCAGCTCACACCCTACTCAAACACCAAGTCAAGTATGCCATTATTTAATCATACATCCCCATTCAGATGATTTCCATTTACAAGGACCAATGTAAGGGACAATGGGGTCAATAAAAGGCTGCTTATATCAATTATCTCCCAAACAAATTATATAGAAGTGCCAACAAAGGTTCGCCTAGTCAAGGCTATGGTTTTTCCAGTGGTCATGTATGGATGTGAGAGTTGGACTGTGAAGAAGGCTGAGCACTGAGGAATTGATGCTTTTGAACTGTGGTGTTGGAGAAGACTCTTGAGAGTCCCTTGGACTGCAAGGAGATACAACCAGTCCATGCTAAAGGAGATCAGCCCTGGGATTTCTTTGGAAGGAATGATGCTAAAGCTGAAATTCCAATACTTTGGCCACCTCATGCAAAGAGTTGACTCATTGGAAAAGACCCTGATGCTGGGAGGGATTGAGGGCAGGAGGAGAAGGGGATGACAGAGGGTGAGATGGCTGGATGGCATCACTGACTCGATGGACGTGAGTCTGAGTGAACTCCAGAGTTGGTGATGGACAGGGAGGCCTGGAATGCTGAGATTCATGGGGTTGCAAAGAGTCGGACACAACTAAGCGACTGAACTGAACTGAACATCAAGAACTGTTTAGGCTTTCTTTATTCTCAAGTCCATTCCAGGTACCAACCCCAATGGAAGGGATAGACAAGAACACATCAATATATATTTTCTCTGACTTACTGACTCTCCATGTAACCAAATCAATGGGAGGAACTAAAAGCAGGCACTATTTACAGAGGCTCTCCAATCGGACAAGTTAACCTTTTGGTGTATCATTCACATTATCCCCTACCTATGCTGTGTGGCAAGTTTCTCCTAAATCTGTTCTCACTTTTTATCAAAACAGTTTTCTTTAGCACATGGCTACACTCTCTTGCATTCTTCACTGGCATCTCACCTGTCTTATTATAAAATTATCATCATAAGTTGGAGGACCCAGGGCTAGGGCAATCAGGAATGGTTGTAAAGGAAAAGAACAAAGCTGACTCCATACTAGATGTTTCTTTTACCTTAGCTTTTGCACTCTATTGCTTTTGCTTAGAGTTAAGAATGTTGCTTGAAATGTACAGGACAGCCCGTTCTCAAGGCTCTGACCTTTAAAGGTAGGACACTTTTCCATCCATATAGAGATTAAAAGTTGCAGAACAGAAAACATTTGTCTTGTTAGAGTTTTATAGGAAAACTGCGATCTGACCTCTGTGGATATCTACAGAAACAAAGGATTCCCACACTAAGAAGTTCCCGACAACCAACCACACCACTCCCTCACCTTGCCTTTAAAAAATGCTTTCTTGAAACCCTTCAGAGAGTTCAGGATTTGTGGGGAAGCATGAGCCACCATCTCCTTGCATGGCTCTGCGATAAACCCTTTTCAGCTCCAAACTCCAGTGTTTCAATTGGTTTGGTCTCACTGTGGTTTGGTCTGGCCTCACCAGGCCCAAGAATTTCCACTGGGTAACATGGTGTATGACAGTTCAGAAATTATGGAATTCTTAATTATAGTCAGTAAAACTCTATGACCCTGTTCCCTTCATTCACACAGTTTGAAGAAAGTAAGACATCCTTCTAGCTTTGTTTTTATCTTTCTACCAGGTCTTATAAACCTGTTAATTTTTCCTAACGTATCACTTTAATTCATTATGTTTCTACTGGATAAATTCAATGCCCTTCTTTCCTACTACAAAAGAGATTCCTTCTCCAAATTTCCTCACTGATCAATATAGTACAGCCAACTTCTATCCTCAATTGGGCATCTGTTACAATTTCTGTGTCTGTCACTGGTCTAGGAACACTTGAAGAATCATGCCTTATTCTTTTTTATACAAATAGAATAATTTTCAAAACATAATTTTAATGTATTAATTAATTAATTGGCCAATTTTCTAGAACTGTGGGAATGGTACCAAAAGATCCTAATGTGAAATTTATACAATGTATAATATTTTCACAGTCCATAAATTCAGGAATGCAAAAACATTAAACTTTACTTTTCTATTTCTGACCTTGAAGTTTACCTCAAGGACACATTTGACTGAAGATAAAGAATGGCTTTGGTCCAGTTCTTGTTTTACCCTCCAGTGAATTCAGAATTTGAATAAGACTTCCTTCAATTCGTTGAGTTGCATGTAAGTATGGGAGGAAAGCATGAGTCACTTTCAAATTAAGGCACTGGAGGCGAACACTGACTGGACCTGAAAATATTCTGTCCACATGGATATTCACTGAGATGTAGATAATGTGATAATTTTTTTGCCTGTTGTCATCTGCTCACTCAGGCATCTGCACATAAGGGTGCATTTACATCTGCTCAATGGTTTTTAAGTTGACACTTTGCTTCATCCTGACCAAGAACTCTCTAAGCCCACCAAAGCATAGCAGCCCATGTCTGCTCTACCCAGAGCTATCAAAGGTGGGGAAGGATTGGAAGGAACATCTGTGTTTAAGTCCCTTTTATATGGACACAGACACCAGCCCCTAATAATATTCCTTTTTTCTTAGGAGGAAGAGAAAGAATAGAAGATGACAGTAGGCATTTCAAGGGAAAAACCATCTTCTCTGTACAAATAAATTTGTCAGCTTAACCTTTAAACAAAACTGAACAAATTTTCCTTACTGTGACATCGCTTAGAAGCTTTTAGATGCTGTACATTATGAATCTCCCAAGAGGGGATGTATCAATGCAGCAAGTATCTAGTTTATTTGAGAAGTCCCTAGAAATCTATTTGGGAAACAGTGCTCCAACGTGTCCTGCCGTCACTGGCCTGTTTTGTTATTCAATCACCAACACAACTCAGGGTACAGACCAGGGTATGAAGTAGTGTGACTCTAAGAATCTAGCCTTTTATTTCAATTCAAAAGTCTCCTTTATACCACCTCAAACAATACGCACACGGGAACCTCCAGGGATAAATAAATGGGAATAGAGAAGATTGAGCAATGTCCAACTTCTTCCCTCTACTCCTTTTCCGACTAACTGCTCATGTCAAGACAGAGAACTAGCAATAAGGCTGGACGCAGGGTGTATGGGCAAGAGTACTGGACATGAAGTGGAGTAACCACTCCTCGTTTCTGTCACTAATTGTGTAGCTCTGGTCAGTAATGTACTTCACCTTTCTGGGCCTCCATTTCCTCATTTTGTCCTGAGGACTTTTGAGTAACGAAGGGAGAGGGTGGGATTAACTTTCCATTCTAATGATCCTCTGTCTAGTGACCACTGTCATTGTCTAGTGGATCTACCTAGAAGGCTGTCAGATAAGAATCATTCCTCAAATCCGCATCTGTAGCAGGAGATGCGGTATTAACAACTTCATGTGTTTACACTGCACTTTACAGTTATTTAATCCCTTCACCACCATTACTTCATCTTATCCTTAGAATATCTGATACAGAACAAGAATTACTGTTCTTACAAACAAGGAAACCAAGCTTCAGATATTTATCCAATGTCATCTAACTCTTAGGGTTTCGCAGGTGGTGTCATGGTAAAGAATCCACCTGCCAATGCAAGAGACATGGGTTCGATCCCTAGGTCAGGTCAAGAAGATCCCCTGGAGTAGAAAATGGCAGCCCACTTCAGTATTCTTGCTTGGAAAATTCCACTGACAGAGGAGTCTTGTGGCTTACAGTTCATGGGGTTGCAAAGAGCTGGATAAGACTGAGCAACTGAGCGCACACACACATCTAACTGTTAAGTCACAGAACTGAGCTTGAACTCTGACCTTTGCACTTAGAGTCCCATGAGTATTTCATGATGTGGTGTTTCCCTTCCATTCTGAAACTCCAGCAGCAAGTAATTTGCTCCATCCTCCATTGCTGCCAGACAATCACTCCAGGAAAAGTGGTATTCATTATTTTTCTGAAGGGAAAACACAATGTTAATTCAGACAACATAATAATTTTATGGTCTGAATGAAAAAAATTTTTGCTCCTGTCAAATTCAATTTATATCATAAGACTAAATAAAAATTTTATGCAGTGGCTGAAGGAAAAATAGAGAGAAAATGTCCTCGGTGGTCAGGCTTAAATTATGTCCATTTGAATGAGTTCATTTCCCAGAGAGTTTCATCAGGCTTTTTAATTAAGAGCAAAGTGTTCATCTAGAGTCAGTAATTTGCCAGTGACCTCTTCTTAACACTCTGGTCTAAGGTGACATAAATGACAATGGGATTTTCAAATAAAAGACATCAAGCTCTTGCAAATACTGGGCCCTTCAGTTCAGTAACTGGGTCAGTGAAAGGAGGTGACCTAGGCAAAACATTGATATTTTAGCCAAATTTCTCCCCTAAGTGTAAAGCTCTGAAGTTTGACAGAAAATGACATTGGAGATTGAAGACACCTGATAACATGTATAAGCAAGAATAGGTATGCAAATATACTTATATAATATAAATATATATGTGTGTACACACACACACACACACACACACACACGTGTGTGTTTATATGAGCATGGAAAAAATCCAAAAAATACTTTTTAAGTTGTTAATATGAAGTTATTATAGAAGTAGTTGAAAGTGAAGTGGAGGGGAGGGAATGTGGGAAAAAGAGAGGAGAGCAAAAGAAAAAAAAGAATTGACTCCCAAAGAGAAATCATGAATACATAACTTTTATTCATTTAGTAACTTGTATATAAGTGTGTACAAATCAAATTTTAAGGAAAATAATGCAGCGGGAGATTGATGAGATACTAAAACATTTGAGAGCTCGGAAGAACACACACCATGTCAGCTGACTGCAGAAGATGGAGCTGGAGAGCTGGGCAGAGGCCTGAGTAAGTGAAAGTGAAAGTGAAGTCACTCAGTTGTGCCTGACTCTTTGGGACCCCATGGACTCCTCCCTCCATGGGACTCTCCAGGCAACAGTACTGGAGCGGGTTGCCATTTCCTTCTCCAGGGGATCTTCCCAGACCCAGGGATTGAACCCAGGTCTCCCGCATTCCAGGCAAATGCTTTAACCTCTGAGCCACCAGGGAGCCTTGGGCAGGTGCCTGAGTAAGGAAGGCTAAATGAAGACTGTGAAGGAGCCAAGGATTCCTCCTGAAGTCAAGGGAGGGCCTCCAGGAGAGTGACTGGTTCAAACTCATATTTTACACAAGTCATTCTGTCAGTGGTGTCATGATTAGATAGGCTGGGGAGGAGGGAACTAATGATGTAAGTGAGAGGTGGTGAGTTCCTATACCAGGGCAGTGGTAATGGGTTTGGTTGGAAGTATAGAATTAAGGAAAAAAAAAAAAATAGATGCTATAACCATCATTATTTCACCTAGTAATGCTTTACACATTTACTACTATTACTACATTATTACTATCACTATAACTTAACTGCTACTATTTAATCACACTTGTGTACTAGGCCCTGTGTCAAGAACTATATTTTTTGTTATCTTAACTTTAGCAGTAACCTTGCAAGACAGGAACTAGGCTGCTGATTTTTTTTTAAGTTTTAAATAACATATTTTAGTTATTCAACTACTAAATCAGAAAACAGATTCAATGATGACTAACAAAGGCCGGGTAAAGTGAGGGGAAATGGAGACTCACAAGACAGTGTAAATTTGTATACAATTTTCTGTAGATCATTTTGGCAATATGTACCAAGTCTCAAACTATAAATTTCATTTACCAGTAATTCTAGTTTTAAGATGTTTTAAGGATATCACTAGTAGGCTGCCCATTATAACACAAAGAATCACTTGAGGCATGAGAAAGTGACCCTGGCAAAGAAAAAAATCAAACAGATACCACAGTTTGCCAGACAAACATGGCTTGCAAACCAAGCCATGATGAGCCACAGAAACTACCTATACTCAAATTATTTTAACAGAAACTCATTTATACCCAAATATTCCCCCCAAAGATCACTGTTTCTACAGCAAATTCCCCAAAATTCATATATTCCCAAAGATTCCAAGTTATTCTAGCAACTCACTTAGTTTACAAATTCTAACCCTGCCCAGATATACATATTAGTTTATACCCTAAAACCTCTCCAAGACTAACTCCAGCCTCTAAACTCCACTAAGTCCCATCACCAATCATTAGACAAATTCAAATCAAAACCACTATGAGATATCACCTCACACCAATTAGGAGGACTATTATTAAAAAAACAGAAAATAATAACTGTTGGTGAGGACGTGGAGAATATGGAACTCTTGTGCACTGTTGGCGGGAATGGAAAACGGTATTACCATTATGGAAAACAGTATAGTGGTTCCTCAAAAAATTAAAAATAGAATTACCACATGATCCAAAAATCCCAGTTCTGGGTAAATATCCAGAAAAATTGAAAGCAGAATTTTTGAAGAGATATTTGTACACACATGTTCGTAGCATTATTCACCATAGCCAAGAAGTAACCCAACTGTCCATCTACAGATGAGTAAATAAACTGGAATATAAAACACATACAATAGAATATTACTCAGCCTTAAAAAAGAAAGGGAATCCTAGCACATGCTACAACATGAATGGACCTCAAAGACGTTATGCTAAATGACAAAACCCAGTCATTAAAAAAAAAAAAAAAAAAACAATTGCCGAATGATTCACTTATATGAGATATCTAGAGTAGTCAAATTCACACAAACAAAAAGCAAAACTGGTGGTTACCCAGAGCCTGGAGGAGAGAAGGAATGGAGAGCTGCTGTTTCATGTGTATAGAAGTTTAATTTTGCAAGATGAAGAAGTTCTAGAGATTTGTTGAACAATGTGAGTGTACTTAACACCACTAAAGTAAACACTTAAAAAGGGGTGAAAGGGTACATTTCATGTTATGTGTTCCTTGCTACAGGTAAAAATTCAAACCACACTCTAAGCCCCTTTCTGTAACCTCCCTCTTTGGAGACACTACTGACACTATCCAGACGGTGCTGTCTCACTCAAAACAAGTTCATAAACCCAGGACTTTATTACCAGTGGCCCTCCCTAATAGTCTTGGAGGGGCTTTGACAGTATGCTGAGCACACGGGCAGGTCACGAGTTCTCAAGTGGCAGGGGTCGAGAATATGGGTTTTGGAGCTATAACTTGCCACTCACTCACTATGAAATTTGGGGAAATATATGAAATTCTCTGATCCTCATGTTTTTCACATAGGGACAGGGAATAAGACTGTTTATTGCATGAGGCCATCAAGAGTATTAAAAAGGATGAATGAAAATGTCTGGCATGGTGCCGAAAGCATCCAGTAAGTAGGTGCTTAATTAATGCAGCAAGTGATATTGCTCCGTGCCCACAAATTCCACCCCCTCACTACTTCCATCATCCTAAAGGAAAACTGGGAAGTGTTTCTCGCCCCTGAGCCTGATGTTTCCTTCCTGTTTATTTCTTTAACCACCATTTATTAAGCTCCTACTAAGAGTCAGGCTCTGAACTAGGTGTTGGGAATGTGATGAAGAGGTGCTCCATCCAAAGAAGAGGGGAGCATGCCACCAAACAGCACAGAGAAGTTGAGGTGGGAGAGGAAGTGCTGAGATTTGAGAGGGCACAAGACCATCCACCTGCAGGGCTCCAAATTAAAACACCAGACTTATGGACCTGTTATTAAATGACATCTGCAGAAAAATAATATAACGATAATAATAAAAAATTGGTTTCATTCTGGGAGCTTGAAAATAAGCTGGATAAAGGAACCAGAAACAGAACCTATCAGTTTTGTTTCCTTTTCACAAGCCCTTTTTGCTTTTTTTTTTTTTTTTTTTTTAGTATTTATTTTTTTTTTTTTAATTTATTTTTTTTTTGATCAAGAATCTCTTTTATTGATTATCAGAAACATTACAAACATCTAGTATGAACAAATTGTAACATGATAGTGTTTAGTTTGAACAATTAATACATTTCAGATATAATATTATACATATTTCAATGCTATTCTCCCCAATCATCTCACCCTCTCCTGGTCCCAGAGTCCAAAAGTCTGGTCTATACATCAGTGTCTCTTTTGTTGTCTCGTAAATAGGGTTATTTTTTACCATCTTTCTAAATTCCATATATATGCGTTAGTATACTGTATTTGTGTTTTTGTTTCTGGATTACATCACTCTGTATAATAGGCTCCAGTTCCATCCACCTCCTTAGAACTGATTCAAATGTATTCTTTTTAATGGCTGAGTAATACTCCATTGTGTATATGTACCACAGCTTGCTTATCCATTCATCTGTGGATGGACATCTAGGTTGCTTCCACGTTCTGGCTATTGCAAACAGTGCTGCTATGAACATTGGGGTACAGGTGTCTCTTTCAATTCTGGTTTTCTCAGTGTATATGCCCAGCAGTGGGATTGCTGGATCATAAGGCAGTTCTATTCGCAGTTTTTTGAGGAATCTCCATACTGTTCTCCAAAGTGGCTGTACTAGTTTGCATTCCCACCAACAGTGCAAGAGGGTTCCCTTCTCTCCGCACCCTCTCCAGCATTTATTGCTTGTAGACTTTTGGATAGCAGCCATTCTGATTGGCGTGAAATGGTATCTCATAGTGGTTTTGATTTGCATTTCTCTGATAATGAGTGATGTTGAGCATCTTTTCATGTGTTTGTTAGCCATCTGTATGTCTTCTTTGGAGAAATGTCTATTGAGTTCTTTGGCCCATTTTTTGATTGGGTCATTTATTTTTCTGGAATTGAGCTGTAGAAGTTGCTTGTATATTTTTGAGATTAGTTGTTTGTCAGTTGCTTCATTTGCTATTATTTTCTCCCATTCTGAAGGCTGTCTTTTCACCTTGCTTATAGTTTCCTTTGTTGTGCAGAAGCTTTTAAGTTTGATTAGGTCCCATTTGTTCATTTTTGATTTTATTTCCAAAATTCTGAGAGGTGGGTCATAGAGGATCCTGCTGTGATGTAAGTCAGAGAGTGTTTTGCCTATGTTTTCCTCTAGGAGTTTTATGGTTTCTGGTCTTACATTTAGCTCTTTAATCCATTTTGAGTTTATTTTTGTGTATGGTGTTAGAAAGTGTTCTAGTTTCATTCTTTTACAAGTGTTTGACCAGTTTTCCCAGCACCACTTGTTAAAGAGATTGTCTTTAATCCATTGAATATTCTTGCCTCCTTTGTCAAAGATAAGGTGACCATATGTGCGTGGATTTATCTCTGGGCTTTCTATTTTGTTCCATGGATCTATATTTCTGTCCTTGTGCCAGTACCATACTGTCTTGATGACTGTGGCTTTGTAGTAGAGCCTGAAGTCAGGTAGGTTAATTCCTCCAGTTCCGTTCTTCTTTCTCAAGATAGCTTTGGCTATTCGAGGTTTTTTGTATTTCCATACAAATTGAGAAATTATTTGTTCTAGCTCTGTGAAGAATACCGTTGGTAGCTTGATGGGGATTGCATTGAATCTATAAATTGCTTTGGGTAGTATATTCATTTTCACTATATTGATTCTACCAATCCATGAACATGATATATTTCTCCATCTATTAGTGTCCTCTTTGATTTCTTTCACCAGTGTTTTATAGTTTTCTATATATAGGTCTTTAGATTCTTTAGGAAGATATATTCCTAAGTATTTTATTGTTTTCATTGCAATGGTGAATGGAATTGTTTCCTTAATTTCTCTTTCTATTTTCTCGTTATTAGTGTACAGGAATGCAAGGGATTTCTGTGTGTTAATTTTATATCCTGCAACTTTACCATATTCATTGATCAGTTCTAGTAATTTTCTGGTGGAATCTTTAGGGTTTTCTACGTAGAGGATCATGTCATCTGCAAATAGTGAGAGTTTTACTTCTTCTTTTCCAATTTGGATTCCTTTTATTTCTTTTTCTGCTCTGATTGCTGTGGCCAAAACTTCCAAAACTATGTTGAATAGTAATGGTGAAAGTGGGCATCCTTGTCTTGTTCCTGACTTTAGAGGAAATGCTTTCAATTTTTCACCATTGAGGATAATGTTTGCTGTGGGCTTGTCATATATAGCTTTTATTATGTTGAGGTATGTTCCTTCTATTCCTGCTTTCTGGAGAGTTTTTATCATAAATGGATGTTGAACTTTGTCAAAGGCTTTCTCTGCATCTATTGAGATAATCATATGGTTTTTATTCTTCAGTTTGTTAATGTGGTGTATTACGTTGATTGATTTGCGGATATTGAAGAATCCTTGCATTCCTGGGATAAAGCCCACTTGGTCATGATGTATGATCTTTTTAATGTGTTGTTGGATTCTGATTGCTAGAATTTTGTTAAGGATTTTTGCATCTATGTTCATCAGTGATATTGGCCTGTAGTTTTCTTTTTTTGTGGGATCTTTGTCAGGTTTTGGTATTAGGGTGATGGTGGCCTCATAGAATGAGTTTGGAAGTTTGCCTTCTTCTGCAATTTTCTGGAACAGTTTGAGTAGGATAGGTGTTAGCTCTTCTCTAAATTTTTGGTAGAATTCAGCTGTGAAGCCGTCTGGACCTGGGCTTTTGTTTGCTGGAAGATTTCTGATTACAGTTTCAATTTCTGTGCTTGTGATGGGTCTGTTAAGATTTTCTATTTCTTCCTGATCCAGTTTCGGGAAGTTGTACTTTTCTAAGAATTTGTCCATTTCTTCCACATTGTCCATTTTATTGGAATATAATTGCTGATAGTAGTCTCTTATGATCCTTTGTATTTCTGTGCTGTCTGTTGTGATCTCTCCATTTTCATTTCTAATTTTATTGATTTGATTTTTCTCCCTTTGTTTCTTGATGAGTCTGGCTAGTGGTTTGTCAATTTTATTTACCCTTTCAAAGAACCAGCTTTTGGCTTTGTTGATTTTTGCTATGGTCTCTTTTGTTTCTTTTGCATTTATTTCTGCCCTAATTTTTAGGATTTCTTTCCTTCTACTAACCTTGGGGTGCTTCATTTCTTCCTTTTCCAGTTGCTTTAGGTGTAGAGTTAGGTTATTTATTTGGCTTTTTTCTTGTTTCTTGAGGTATGCCTGTATTGCTATGAACTTTCCCCTTAGGACTGCTTTTACAGTGTCCCACAGGTTTTGGGTTGTAGTGTTTTCATTTTCATTCGTTTCTATGCAGAATTTGATTTCTTTTTTGATTTCTTCTGTGATTTGTTGGTTATTCAGGAGTGTGTTGTTCAGCCTCCATATGTTGGTCTTTTTAATAGATTTTCTCCTGTTATTGAGATTTACTCTTACTGCATTGTGGTCAGAAAAAATGCTTGGAATGATTTCAATTTTTCTGAACTTACCAAGGCTGGATTTATGGCCCAGGATGTGGTCTATCCTGGAGAAGGTTCCGTGTGCACTTGAGAAAAAGGTGAAATTCATTGTTTTGGGATGAAATGTCCTATAGATATCAATTAGTTCTAACTGGTCTATGGTATCGTTTAAAGTTTGTATTTCCTTGTTAATTTTCTGTTTAGTTGATCTATCCATTGGTGTGAGTGGGGTATTAAAGTCTCCCACTATTATTGTGTTATTGTTGATTTCTCCTTTCATTCTTGTTAGTATTTGTCTTATATATTGTGGTGCTCCTAAGTTGGGTGCATATATATTTATAATTGTTATATCTTCTTCTTGGATTGATCCTTTGATCATTAGGTAGTGACCTTCTTTGTCTCTTTTCACATCCTTTGTTTTAAAGTCTATTTTATCTGATATGAGTATTGCTACTCCTGCTTTCTTTTGGTCTCTATTTGCATGGAAAATCTTTTTCCAGCCCTTGACTTTCAGTCTGTATGTGTCCCCTGTTTTGAGGTGGGTTTCTTTTAGACAGCATATGTAGGGGTCTTGTTTTTGTATCCATTCAGCCAGTCTCTGTCTTTTGGTTGGGGCATTCAACCCATTTACATTTAAGGTAATTAATGATAAATATGATCCCGTTGCCATTTACTTTGTTGTTTTGGGTTTGAATTTATATATCCTTTTTGTGTTTCCTGTCTAGAGAATGTCCTTTAGTATTTGTTGGAGAGCTGGTTTGGTGGTGCTGAATTCTCTCAGCTTCTGCTTGTCTGTAAAGGTTTTGATTTCTCCTTCATATTTGAATGAGATCCTTGCTGGGTACAATAATCTGGGCTGTAGGTTCTTTTCTTTCATCACTTTAAGTATGTCTTGCCATTCCCTCCTGGCTTGGAGAGTTTCTATTGAAAGATCAGCTGTTATCCTTATGGGAATTCCCTTGTGTGTTATTTGTTGTTTTTCCCTTGCTGCTTTTAATTTTTGTTCTTTGTGTTTGATCTTTGTTAATTTGATTAATATGTGTCTTGGGGTGTTTCGTCTTGGGTTTATCCTATTTGGGACTCTCTGGGTTTCTTGGACTTGAGTGATTATTTCCTTCCCCATTTTAGGGAAGTTTTCAACTATTATCTCCTCTAGTATCTTCTCATGGTCTTTCTTTTTGTCTTCTTCTTCTGGGACTCCTATGATTCGAATATTGTAACGTTTAATATTGTCCTGGAGGTCTCTGAGATTGTCCTCATTTCTTTTAATTTGTTTTTCTTTTTTCTCCTCTGATTCCTTTAATTCTGCCATTCTATCTTCTAATTCGCTAATTCTATCTTCTGCCTCTGTTATTCTACTATTTGTTGCCTCCAGAGTGTTTTGGATCTCATTTATTGCATTATTCATTATATATTGACTCTTTTTTATTTCTTCTAGGTCCTTGTTAAATCTTTCTTGCATCTTCTCAATGCTTTTCTCCAGGCTATTTATCCATGATTCCATTTTGCTTTCCAGATTTTGGATTAATTTGACTATCATTATTCGGAATTCTTTATCAGGTAGGTTCGCTATTTCTTCCTCTTTTGTTTGGTTTGGTGGGTAATTATCCTGTTCCTTTACCTGCTGGGAATTCTTCTGTCTTTTCATCTTGTTTAAATTGCTAAGTTTGGGGCGTCTTTACTGTATTCTGGTAGTCTGTGGAGTTCTCTTTATTGTGGCGTTTCTGCACTATATGTGGGTTTGTACCGGTGGCTTGTCGAGGTTTTTTGTTTATGGAAGCTTGTATCGGTGTTCTGGTGTGTGGAGCTGGATTTCTTTTCTCTGGGGTGCAGTGGAGTGTCTAGTAGTGAGTTATGAGATGTCTATGCTTTTGGGGTCGCTTTGTGTAGCCTGTGTATTGGAGCTCAGGCTGTGTTCTTGTTTTTCTGGAGAATTTGCTTGATATGTCTTGTTGTGGAACTTGCTGGTCTTTGTGTGATGCTTGGTTTCAGAGTAGGTATGGAGGCTTTTAATGAGCTCCTGTCAATTAGTGTTTCGTGGGATCAGGGTATGGACTTAAGCCTCCTGGTTCCAGTTATTGGTCTTATTTTTACAGTAGTCTCAAAAACTTCTTCTTCTATAATGCATTCCACAACTGGACCGCTCAGAGATGTTCACGGAATTATACATAGAAGGAAAAAGGGAGGAAGGAGACAGAGGTGGTCAGGAGGATAAAAGGAGGGAGTGTGAAGGAGAGAGACAGATCTAGTCAGTAATCAGTAAAGAAAAGAAAAAAGGAAAGGAAAAAAGCAAAGGACCAAAAGGAAAAAAGAAAAAAACAAAAAAACAAAACAGGGTCGCAAAAGTTATATCTAAACGTGGAGATTAAAGAAGTACTAGAGGATAAAAAAAAATAAAAATAAAAGAAACAAAACAAACAACAACAAAAAAAAAAATTAAAAGGAAAAAAAAATTTTTGTTTTCCTTTTTCCAATTAAAAAATAATAAAAATTTAAAATATATATATATATTAAAAAAAGAAAAGAAAAAAAAAGGAAATAATGATGGTAAAAATAGTAACAATATATATAAGAGTTTCTCTATTATTGTTGTGGGTTCAGTTCATTTTCAGCTAGTTCTTTGTTCCGGCTTAAATTTCTCAAGATCTATAGGCCCCTTTCTCTGTGGTTGGTCTGTATAGTTCTTTGTTCTGTGCACGGTTCGGCGGTGTTCTGGGCCAAGGCCCGCCACTCGTGTGGTCGGCGCTGCACAATCTGGATTGCCGGCCCAAACTACTCCAGTTAGGCAGCACTCCAGACAATCAGGCTAACGAAGTCTGCGCTGAGGCCTGCAGAGGGGGAGGGGCTGGCGACGGGAATGGCGGGCGGGCGGGTGGGGGAGGGGATGGGGTGGCCCTCGTGGGAGCCGCCGGCACAGCAGGCGGGGGCACGCCTGCGCGGGGTGGCCGGCGGGGGAGCGTCCAGTGGGGGAGAGTCCCGCGGGGGAGCGTCCCTCTGGGGAGCGCCGGTAGGGGAGCGTCCCACGTGGGAACGGCCAAGGCGTCTCCCTGCCCAGCCCCGGCTCCCCAATGGCAGATGCGGGCGTTTGCAGCGGTGCTTTTCCGCTGCGGAAGTTACCGCAGGGCCCGCAGTCTGTGGGTTCTAATTGCTCAACTGTTCTCCTCCCTGTTATGATAGTCTCCGTGTTTCCCAGGTTCGGCGCAGATTCCGCAGGGAGAGTGTTTCCTGGTGTTTGGAAACTTCTCTTTTTAAGACTCCCTTCCCCGGACAGAGGTCCGCCCCTCCCTCTTTGTCTCTCTCTGGCTTCTATATTCTTTCCTACCTCCTTTAGAAGGCAGTGAGTTGCTTTTCTGGGTGTCCGACGTCCTCCGCCAGCACTCCGAAGCTGTTTGTGGTATTTACTCGGCGCCCAGATGTCCCATTGATGAATTTGTGGAGGAGAAAGCGTATTCCCCGTCCTAATCCTCCGCCATCTTAACCGGAAGTCCCCTTTTTGCTTTTAAAAATAGTTCCACCACATGTATATGTGTGTGTGTGTGTGTGTGTGTGTGTGTGTGTAATATTCCAGTATATACACAGATATATGTATATACAACATATATTCATATATTGTATGTATTGTGTGTATATACAATAGAATATCACTTAGCCCTAAAAAGGAATGAAGTAATGCTATTTTTAGCAACATGTATGTACCTAGAGATCACCATACTAAGTGAAGTAAGTCAGACAAAGACAAAATTCATATGATATCACTTATTTGTGGAATCTAAAAATTATACAAATGAGTTTATTCACAAAATAGTACCTGACTCACAGACAAAGGAAACAAACTTACGTACCAAAAGGGAAAGAGGGGGAGGGATAAATTAGGACTTTGGGATTAACATACACACACTCAGTTCAGTTCAGTTATGTCCGACTCTTTGCGACCCCATGTATCACAGCACGCCAGGCCTCCCTGTCCATCACCAACTCCCGGAGTTTACCCAAACTCATGTCCATCGAGTCAGTGATGCCATCCAGCCATCTCATCCTCTGTCATCCCCTTCTCGTCCTGCCCCCAATCCCTCCCAGCATCAGAGTCTTTTCCAATGAGTCAACTCTTCGCATCAGGTAGCCAAAGTATTCGAGTTTCATCTTCAGAATCAGTCCTTCCAATGAACACCCAGGACTGATCTCCTTTAGGATGGACTGGTTGGATCTCCTTGTTGTCCAAGGGACTCTCAAGAGTCTTCTCCAACACCACAGTTCAAAAGCATCAATTCTTCGCACTCAGCTTTCTCCACAGTCCAACTCTCACATCCATACATGACCACTGGAATAAGTGTCTTTTAATTTCATGGCTGCAGTCACCATCTGCAGTGATTTGGGATCCCAAAAAAACAAAGTCTGACACTATTTCCACTGTTTCCCCATCTATTTCCCATGAAGTGATGGGACTGGATGCCATGATCTTCGTTTTCTGAATGTTGAGCTTTAAGCCAACTTTTTCACTCTCCTCTTTCACTTTCATCAAGAGGCTCCTTAGTTCCTCTTCACTTTCTGCCATAAGGCAGGTGTCATCTGCATATCTGAGGTTATTGATATTTCTCCCTGCAATCTTGATTCCAGCTTGTGTTTCTTCCAGTCCAGCGTTTCTCATGATGTACTCTACATATAAGTTAAGTAAGCAGGGTGACAATATACAGCCTTGATGTACTCCTTTTCCTATTTGGAACCAGTCTGTTGTTCCATGTCCATTTCTAACTGTTGCTTCCTGACCTGCATATAGGTTCCTCAAGAGGCAGGTCAGGTGGTCTGGTATTCCCATCTCTTTCAGAATTTTCCACAGTGCTGCTGCTAAGTCACTTCAGTCGTGTCCGACCTTGTGCGACCCGTAGACGGCAGCCCACCAGGCTCCCCCGTCCCTGGGATTCTCCAGGCAAGAACACTGGAGTGAGTTGCCATTTCCTTCTCCAATGCAGGAAAGTGAAAAGTGAAAGTGAAGCTGCTCAGTCGTGTCCGACTCTTAGCAATCCCATGGACTGCAGCCTACCAGGCTCCTCCATCCACGGGATTTTTCAGGTGAGAATACTGGAGTGGGGTGCCATTGTCTTCTCTGATTTTCCACACTACTATATATAAAACAGATAAACAAGGACCTACTGTATAGCACAGGGAACTGTATTATCTTGTAATAGTCTATAATGGAAAAGAATCTGAAAAATTATATAAATGTGTGTGTGTGTGTACATACAGATGTATGCATGTATATAAAGCTAAATCACTTTACAGTATACCAGAAACTAATACAACATTGTAAATCAACTATACTTCAATTTAAAAATAATTCCACCAGTTCAAATCCTTGTCAAGAAGATAATCCAGAAACAAGAGTGTGACTAGCCTTGAGACTTTTCCTCTGCCTTCTCCCAAAAGAGGGAAGAATAAAAAGAAAATGAACTAATGGTGCACCATGTGAAACACTTTAATATGATCTTTCATTTTTCTTCATAGCACCTCTGCAAGTGGAGGTGGCGTTACCACTTTCCAGATGATGGAAAGGAGGCCGAGACATTCTACAATCTGCCCCATGTCACACAGCTGCTCAGTGTAAGAGCTCAGGTGGTATGACCTGAATCCTGTCTTAATTCCAATCTCTCACCCTCCTTGGACTGTGGCAGCGCTTCAACTGTAGGTGTCTTATTATTCTCAAATTCTTCAGGAAAAAAAAAAAGACAGTTCCAAGAGTAATGGTTTTTGGAGACACTTTTCTAAATTGGAAAGCGAGGACACACAATGACTGAGAGAATCTTAAACTTGCAAGCATCCCAAGTTTTGTAACCAAATATTTCACAAAAGAAAAGCTATTATAAATATTGCAGCAAGTTAAACTTGCTTTCAAGACAGTTCTGAATTCCATGCCCATGAATATCTAAAACCTGGGAACTGTGAATTGGTATCCATATAATGATGTGTTAACATTCACTGTTCATTCTTTCTCCTGCTTCAGTGGTGGAAAAGATTAATATATCATTCAGTTAACACCAAGTATAATTTATTTCCAAAGTGGTATGTTTCCTTTACAACATCAAATCTGGCAGCTCTATGCTGTGCTGTTCTGTCAGCTGGAATAATGCCTTTAATGAACTTGTCTCTGGAATATCAAACGTGTAATCTGCTACATGACTTGCAGCTCTACTGCTCAGACCCTCATCATCTGGCCTCCTGGCTCCTGCAATCAAGAGAAAGAATCTGTCCCATGACTCTGACCTTCAAAAAGCCACAAAGCAGTTACCAGAATATGCAAGGTTAGTTCTAGTTTACTCATGGCGCAACTCTAAGCACAAGAGTGAACACCAACTGGGCAGGAATATCTCACCAGCCATGAAGTGCTCTGCTCTGCACAGACAATATTCTTCAGAACCACTGAATTCACCTCGCCTGCCTTACCCCAAGAAGTTGAGCATGGTCACACAGGATCCTAACACTCTCTCTCCTAGGGCCCTTGATGCTCTCCTCGATGCTTGGATGCTCCAACACCAACACTTTGGCCAGCAACTAGACTTTGCCATTCTGCCATATTGCCCCAGTCCTTTATGACAGTTTAATCCATCTAGCCATTATGCTTTTAAGAACCAATAAAGGCAAGCCAAAATATACATGCTCCACCAATAGCAATAATTGCATATATTCATTCATTCATTCACTCCATCTGATCCTTTTCTCACTTGAATACCACCAGACCTCAAGATAGACCTGAGGTCCCAGAGCTTGAACTTTTTGTCTGATCTCCCCCAGTGAAAACTCATGTTGACTAAGGAACTCTGTAAATTTGGCTCAACCAATTTATATAACAAAAAAGTTATTGAATACTTGTATATTCCAGCATTATTCTGTGTTGCAAAGAACAACAAAAAACAGACAGGAAAGAAGAGCTGTTTATCTCATGGAGTTTTCATTCTGTGGGGTGGAACAGATCATAAATGAAATAATTAAGTTATATAAAGTGATGGATGCTAAACAGAAAAACTAATGCAGGAAAGTGGATGGGGGAGGAGAACTCAACTCCAAAAGCTATCCTCAAAGAACACTGTAAAGCAACTATACTTCAAAAAAATCAAATATTAATAAAAAATAAAATAAAAACAGAAGGCCTCACTTGGGAAGTGATACTTTAGCAATTACCTAAATGAAATGAAGAAGAGGCTGCTAGATGAGCTGCCTCAGGTAGAAAGCACTATCATATGGAAAAGTCATGGAGAGAAAGAGTTTTTGAGTCACGTGTCTCTACCACTGGCTAGTTTAGACAGGGACAGCATATTGCATATCTTGTCTGAGCCGCCATGCTCTCAACTGAAAAAGAGAGACAACAGCAGTTTTCTTAAAGGATTTTTGAGATTTCAATGTGATCATATACATAAAACATCTGTCACTTCATAGTAGCTCAATCAGTGTTACAAGCAGATAATTCATAAGTAGAGAGATGGACAGATTTACAATAGGATGTAATCCTTGAAGATACAATGAGATAGGACAGGATAAGATACAAGAGGGGAAGACAGGACAAGACAGGATACCCAAAGATGAGCACACACGTTTCCAGAGAGACAACAGATATCTAGGTCCACAAATTCCTGCTTTATTATTTGGCCTCTCCACAGCTGGGGCATCCAGGTATTGTACCCATAATTAGATTTCTGATCTATTCCCTAGACCTAGCTTTAACTCTAAAAATTAGTGTGACCTTGGACAAGTCACTCAGTGTTTCAGGATTTTACTCCCCTCATCATTTAAAGTGAGCAAGGCATACTAAAAAATTACTACACCTTCACCAGATCTCTTAATATAGGTTTCAATAAGGTCCAAAATTTGTATTTATGGGCTTTACTACTGCTAAATAAAGAAGTCATAATTATTTATTCAAAAGGATGAATGGTTCTCCTTTTCTTGAAAACAGTGAGCTACTTAATATTTATTGAGCACCAACTATATCTATGACCTCTTTGTAGGATAATAGCAAGAGTTAAAACAAAGAAATATGCAACAGTGAAAACGATTAAAATTTTTTAAACAAATATACATGGTCCAAGACATTTTTGTTATGTATTTACACTGCTATATTTAAAATGGATAACCAACAAAGACCTATTGTAGAGTACTGAAACTCTGTTCAGTGTTATGTGCCAGGGTGGATAGGAGCAGGGTTTGAGGGAGAGTGGATACATGTATATATATATATATGGCTAAGTCCCTTCACTGTTCACCTAAAACTACAACATTGCTAATCAGCTACACCCCAATACAAAATGCTTTTGGTGTTAAAAATATTAAAATTTATAAAATAAAATAAAGTCTATATCCTCACCTCTTGCATTTGCAAATTTTAGCATTTGAAAATATCTTCTATGTCAGTTTTGCATACATGTACAAGTGTAAAGTTACCTGAATTTCAAGTTTTTTAAATTCACACTAGGCAATAAAAATAAATTCCACTTGATTATCTAATAATCAAAAAAACCTTTTGAATGATCATCTAAAATACGAAACAAATATGAAAACATACGCCAGCACATTTCCCTTATCTCCATAAGATGACATACTATAAATTATAAACTTATGACCATTCTTTCATTCATACTTGGAAGTAATTATGGAGAGACTTTCAAATATGTCAAAGCTATGGTTTTTCCAGTAGTCGTGAGAGTTGGACCATAAAAAAGTGCTGAGCACTGAAGAATTGATGCCTTTGAACTATGGTGCTGGAGAAGACTCTTGAAAGTCCCTCACACAGCAAGGAGATCAAACCAATCACTCCTGAAGGAAATCAGTCCTAAATATTCATTGGAAAGACTGAGGCTGAAGCTGAAACTCCAATAATTGTCCACCTGATGTGAAGAACTGACTCATTTGAAAAGACCCTGATGCTGGGAAAGACTGAAGGCAGGCAGGAGGAGGAGGAGATGACAGAGGATGAGATGGTTGGGTGGCATTTCCAACTTGATAGACTTGAGTTTCAGCAAGCTTCAGGAACTGGTGATGGACAGGGAAGCCTGGCGTGCTGCAGTCCATGGGGTTGCAAAGTGTCAGACACGACTGAGTGACTGAACTGAACTGAGAGACAAACATGTAAGTATCCATATTCAGGGAACACAAATATACGTCAAGGCCCTTGCCTTGAGAAAGCACAGTTTAGTAGGAGAGACGAGAAAAAAAAAAAGCTGCTAACATACTCAGTGATAAATGCATAACCAATGTGAATACATGACACAGGTTTACCATTAAAAAAAAAAAGGTTGATAAATCAGCCCACGGGCAATCAAAGATTTCACGGAAGCAATACATTCAAGAAATTTTCAAGAGCTTGTCAGGAAGACAGTTCTTCAGCAAATGTGTATTACACTCAAAAATTTTTTTTTAAAGTTATAGTCATTATTTCAAGGTGATGGGAATATAGGTAATTATCTTTTCTCTTGGTCCTTTTTCCAGATTGTGTCCAAATCATGTTTCATTTCAGTCATCAGAAAGTGACGCAATAATAGTGCAAAATGAATTATGTTCTGTTTGTGTTTAAGGTCCTTAATTGTTATATAGTTAAAGCTAATTTTTCTCTAATTCATCTGAAGTAATAGCTGTCTGGTGACTAAAAAGGTAGAAATGTAATCTTCAGTTTCCAGGTAGAGAAGTAATACAGTATTAGGTAGTAGGTATTACCATGTACTAGGTAGAAAGCTGTCCAGAAACTTCTGCAGGTTCCGGTAGGTGTTATCCCTTAAAGAAGATGAGACTTACACAGACCTAAGTCCCTGCTCATTCTCCATCCCAGGTCTTGGATCTTACCCAACCCATGTACCTCATACTTCTATAATCTCTGAATATACTGTGCTGATCAGTGCTCTCTTCTGTGACTGCAGTTTTTAAATTGTTTCCCAAACTTCTACACATGCTTCAAAACCTATCTCCAATTTCTAAACAGTGAAGTAGAAACAAGACATGTCTATTGACTTTCTTCCCATAAAGAGAATCAAAGAGCCTTAAGAAAGGGCAATTCGAGCAGGGCTACCTCAGCTCACTGCCTTGCATTGGAGAGCCCTTTGGACATGTTACTCCTGCAGCTCTGATTCCCAGTGATCCCTTCTAATATACTGTGTGATTCAACTCTTGTCTTCCTTACTTTCTATTGAGGGTAAGTAAGCTACACTCCTCCTCTGGCCTGGCCTAAGGGATTCCTAAAATACCCACACTCCCTGTGAGAACACAGTCACGGGGCAACTTAAACACAAGAATACCCATTCTGTGTAGTGATATGATTCTATCATACTGACTAGAAGCTTTGTCTGGCTAGAGAATAATTTTGTGATTTTACTTCAAGCTTTGTTATATAAGTTCTCAATAAAAATGGAAAAATCATAGTTATGATTCAACAAATACGATTTGTAAAACAAAAAGTATTTGAGACACAATCCAAATTTTATTGAATTCTTACTACATGCCAGGCATTATACCTCATGGAGTATGTGCTCTAGTGCAGGAAACAGAATAATTACTTAAATAAAAAGGAGATTAACCATTGGATAAAGATTTGTCTCTGGCATGAAAAATGAGTACTTGGTGTCTTCTAGAGAAACTCCTCATAGTTTAATCCATAAACGTCATTCTGACAATACCAGATTTGGCTGAGCACCCCTCCACTGTGCTCACAACATACCCTAACCCTATTAACACATTTCTTGTTATTTTGAAATTATCTATTTATATGTCTATCTTTCCTGATATTGTGAGCTTCTCATAGACAGGAGTCATATCTCATATGATTTTTAGGATTTAACACAAGTTAATCATCTGGCGATAGGTTGTTAAAAACAAATACACCGGCTTTCCCTGGTGGCTCAGTGGTAAAGAATCCACCTGCCAATGCAGGAGACATGGGTTCGATCCCTGATCCAGGAAGATCCCACACGGAGTGGAGCAACTAAGCCAGTTGGCCACAACTTTGAGCCTCTCCTAAGAGCCCAGGAATTGCAGCTACTGAGCCCATGTGCCCTAGAGCCAGTGCTCCACAACAAGAGAAGCCACTGCAACAAGAAGTCCACACACCACAACTTGGGAGCAGCCCCCACTTGCTGAAACTAGAGAAAAGACCATGCAGCAATGAAGACCAAGAACAGCCAAAAATAAATTATAAAAAACCAAATACAATGACTATAAACTATCAAAACCATTTACAGTGGGAGGATCATGTCCTGACCTCTATAAAATGCCCATAAACCTCTTCACACATTGATTAAACATGTAGCCTCAACAGGCTATGAAGAAAGTATTTCAACACACACACAAATGTTGGCAAATATTGACCTACATTATGAGGGCTGAGGAGAGATAAAATCCATCTGGGTCAATTCTCTTTGGTCTTCTTTTCCCCTATCAACTTTCAAACTGGGATAGGCTGCCAATAAAAATTTATATGAATAGGCACAAGGAAGGGAAAAAAACACAAGGTGAACAGATGATTCATCCTATATCAAGAAAGCCATGTTAATTTCAAAATAGGTGCATTATGTGATTAGAATTCATAGTTTGTGTATGTTTTGAGGATAAACTGAAGACTTCTGAATAATATCCTGCTTTCATGGGATCATAGTGAATAACATCCTCCAAAAACAGAATGCGGAAGGTAGGAGGCAAGAAATTGGGAGAAGCAACCTAGATGTCCATCAGCAGATGAATGGATAAGAAAGCTGTGGTACATATACACAATGGAGTATTACTCAGCCATTAAAAAGAATACATTTGAATCAGTTCTAATGAGGTGGATGAAACTGGAGCCTATTATACAGAGTGAAGTAAGCCAGAAAGAAAAATACCAATACAGTATACTAACGCATATATATGGAATTTAGAAAGATGGTAACAATAACCCTGTATATGAGACAGCAAAAGAGACACTGATGTATAGAACAGTCTTTTGGACTCTGGGAGAGGGAGAGGGTGGGATGATTTGGGAGGATGGCATTGAAATAAGTATAATATCATATATGAAACGAGTCACCAGTCCAGGTTCGATGCCTGATACCGGATGCCTGGGGCTGGTGCACTGGGACGACCCAGAGGGATGGTATGGGGAGGGAGGAGGGAGGAGGGTTCAGGATGGGGAACACATGTATACCTGTGGCAGGTTCATTTTGATACATGGCAAAACCAATACAATATTGTAAAGTTAAATAAAATAAAAATAAAATTAAAAAAAAAAGAAATTGGGAGGACCCACACTATACATCAACCTAGACAGCATATTCAAAAGCAGAGACATTACTTTGCCAACAAAGGTCCATCTAGTCAAGGCTGTGGTTTTTCCTGTGGTCATGTAGGGATGTGAGAGTTGGACTGTGAAGAAGGCTGAGCACTGAAGAATTGATGCTTTTGAACTGTGGTGTTGGAGAAGACTCTTGAGAGTCCCTTGGACTGCAAGGAGATCCAACCAGTCCATTCTGAAGGAGATCAGCCCTGGGATTTCTTTGGAAGGAATGATGCTAAAGCTGAAACTCCAGTACTTTGGCCACCTCATGTGAAGAGTTGACTCATTGGTAAAGACTCTGATGCTGGGAGGGATTGGAGGCAGGAGGAGAAGGGGACGACAGAGGATGAGATGGCTAGATGGCATCACTGACTCGATG
Organism: Tragelaphus eurycerus; assembly: GCA_935064755.1. Lineage (NCBI taxonomy): Eukaryota > Metazoa > Chordata > Mammalia > Artiodactyla > Bovidae > Tragelaphus > Tragelaphus eurycerus. The sequence continues at coordinate 14,262,819 of CAKXYN010000043.1, forward strand.
GACGTGAGTCTGGGTGAACTCCAGGAGTTGGTGATGGACAGGGAGGCCTGGTGTGCTGCGATTCATGGGGTCGCAAAGAGTTGGACATGACCGAGCAACTGAACTGAATTGAACACTATATTCTGCCATCGAAGAAAGTCTAGTGAAAAAGCTTAAGATCCTCTAGTCAAAATCCATCCCTCATTTGAGAAAGCAGGCACACCATTTTACAATACCATAAAGAACAATTATTTCATGGGATGGGATGGGGAGGGAGGTGGGAGGGGGCTTCAGGATAGGGTACACATGTGCACCCATGGCTGATTCATGTCAATGTATGGCAAAAACCACTACAATATTGTAAAGTAATTAGCCTCCAATTAAAATAATTTTAAAAAATAAAATCAACTTAAAACCTAAATAAATAAAAGTATGCCAGCTCTAAGTAATATGATTTAAGTTCTTCAATAACAATTTCCTTTTTTAGAACATGGAAAGAGCTTCCAAGAGATAATATGGGATAGACCAGTTCTATCAAAAGAGAAATAAGAATAAATAACAAAGTCAACTGTCTTTTTTTTTTTTTTTATCTTGATACATTTAAAGAGAAACAGCATTCAGAATCATACAATCTGCCCTAACCTGGTACTGAACATTCAAGGGTTGTTTTGTTTTGTTTTTTTTTCCCCATATTTTCAAGTATTTAAAGATCTAACCAAGAAAAAGAATGGCAAGGTTTCGTAGAAAAGTCTCAAGTCTTTTCCTTTTTATCATATATACTATTCTTTTATATTTCACTCCACTTCCCACACAATATAAAAGAAAATGAAATTTACACATCTCCAAATAGTAAGTGGAGGGGTGCCTGAAAAGAAAAATATTGTTTTTGCTTTGGTAACCAACCAGTCCATTCTAAAGATCAGCCCTGAGTGTTCTTTGGAAGGAATGATACTAAAGCTGAAACTCCAAGATTTTGGCCACCTCACATGAAGAGTTGACTCACTGGAAAAGACCCTGAGGCTGGGAGGGATTGAGGGGCAGGAGAAGGGGACAACAGAGGATGAGATGATTGGATGGCATCATTGACTCTATGGACATGAGTTTGAGTGAACTCCAGGAGTTGCTGATGGACAGGGAGGCCTGGCATGCTGAGATTCATGGCCTCGCAAAGAGTTGGATATGACTGAGTGACTGAACTGAACCGAACAAAGGTAAAACATGCAGGAATTGAATATACAACAATCTTGAAAATATTTTAAAATTTTTAATATTTAAAATAATTTAGCACTAAAAAATAAGAGAAGGAAAACCAAATTTAAATGGTCTAACATTTTTAAACAGCATAAAAAATAATCGATGAAAATATCAGCCTAAAACAATACTGGTCATGCTCTAATAGCAAAGTTTTCTTCCCCAAAGTTTCAAAAATACCAACTGTCTCCCTGAGTGTGCATGACAAGTCATGTCTGACAAATTATGCTGCCTAACATGGCAACCAGAATTCTTAGCAGGCAGCTGTGTTAGGGTTGTCAGTACAAACCAAAGTCTGCCAAGTAAAGTCTAAAACCATGCCAATTAAAAGATACTGATACTTAGTCTTTAATTATACATTTAAAAATGAAAGTCACTTGTTCACAAGAATTTTAAAATGGATTTTATTTTTTTGATTTCAAGCACCTAATACTTAGTTGACCAAGAGACCACAGCAACACTTCAAGTCTCTCTAATATAATCAAAAAATGTCTTTTTAGAGTGATTTTTGTCAAACTTGCTTTTGTCCTCACTAGTGCTTTCCCCCAACAGTACTTTCTACCTAGAGGACTCTGTTCAACCACATCCAGCTTCATCTGTGTCATTTATGCAGACAACCAATTAAATCAGCAATGGAGGATTAATCAATTAAGACTACCGTCCCATGGTAAAACTGAAGGATAAATTACATTTCTCACTAAAATTTTATACAGCATTTTTTATAGTCTTCACAATAGTCCAGACTGTAAAGATGAGGAAGTCTATGAGTGAGGATTCTTTACATGGGCACAGTATAGTCAAAAAAGAAGTAGGACTTAGCTATCAAAAATATACCCCAGTGGTTAACAGGTTGCCTAGATAACTCTGTCTTGAAGTCTAATTCCAGACCCCAGGTACCTATACTTCTTGCTTATTATTCCTAAAACCCTCACTGCTAAGTGAAAAGCCATTAAATAAGAGGGAAAAAATCCCATTAATTTTAATGTGAAAATGTTAATGTTTCAACCCCACAAAAAGTACTGAGACTATTTTCACAGGTAGGAGATAAATTAATACAACTACTGAGCAACAAAAGCATTAAGTTGTTACATGAAAAATTCTGTCTTTTGTTGATCCCACCCCATTTCTGACTTGTTTCTATCATTATTCAGCTGCTGACATCTTGATTCATCTCATGTCCTATTTGGGATGAAATTTCAGCAATACCCCTCTTTCCTTGGTTTAGCTCTGGTTTCTAACTGACTGATCATTTTATTTCTCTTAACTCTTCACATTAGCAGAGCTGGTGCTGGTATGAATACTCACTTTTGAATCCCATCCCATTCTTCCTTCAAAAAAACTCAAATATTACATTCTCTTTGAACATTTTACTATCAGTCCTGCATCTGACATATACATCATTCCAAATACAATGATATGCACAACGCTTATATTCCCAGAGAATTATGTGGCTATCTCAGGACTTTTCTCTATTTATGTGGCAGCCTCCATACCCTAGGTTAGGACCTCCTTGAACATAAAAGCAATGTTTTGTTCATTTTTATATCCTTAAGCCTTTATACACAACTTTGTTATATTATTTATTGAGAGCTTACCATATATTCATACTCTAAACTAGAGGCTGGAAATAATACAGAGAGCAAAAACATTCATGTGTTTGCTCTCATGAAGCTTACAGTCTGATAGGAAAGAAACATTAATTATATCATCTCAAAATTGTAAGTTGCAACCATGAAGGTGACATACACAGAGCCATGCACTTATAATTCAAAGGCCAGACTCCATCAGGATGGCTTATTTGAGGAACTGACATGTCCACAGAGCTCAGAAAGATGAGTTAATTGGGTGAACAGATGAGAAATGAGCATCCCAGGTGGAAAAGGCACAATGAGTGAAGAACTCATAACAAGAGAGAGATGATTGCATATGAGGACTGAAAGAAATTCAGTGAGGCTGAGGATGTAGGTAAGGGTCAGACATTGTAAGAACTTACAGATATGGAAGGATTTTTGCCCTTTTTTTTTTTAAAGAAAATTGTGAAGTCACTGAAGTTTGGAGGCAGGAAGATAGCATGATTAGATTAGAGGTGTGCATATAATTCGGAGAAGGCAATGGCACCCCACTCCAGTACTCCTGCCTGGAAAATCCCATGATGGAGGTGCCTGGAAGGTTGCAGTCCATGCGGTTGCTGAGGGTCAGACACAACTGAGCGACTTCACTTTCATTTTTCACTTTCATGCATTGGAGAAGGAAATGGCAACCCACTAGAGTGTTCTTGCCTGGAGAATCCCAGGGACGGGGGAGCCTGGTGGGCTGCCGTCTATGGGGTCACACAGAGTCAGACACGACTGAAGTGACTTAGCAGCAGTACATATAATTGAGAGAGTCTTAGGAGGAAAGTGCAATAAGAATGGATAATGGGGTGAAGGTGAAGGTTTATGCATAAGGGGGTATATCAAGGATGATCCTGGTTTTTTAACCTCTGCAACTAAAACATTAGCACTGCCATTAGCTGTCACTGAAAATAACAGAATGAAGTTTGGAGGAAAATCATGAGTTTAGTTTTAGGCATGTTGACTTTGATGTACTTGAGTGATACACAGGAGTTGGAAGTAAATGGTCAACAGATAATGAAGATCTAGAATTCAGATGGATGGTCTTAGCTATAATTATAAATCTGTCTATCATCTGAAGTCGGAAGACAATTGAATCTGCAGCTGTGAATAAGATAAAAACTATAGAACAAGGAGAACAACAAGCCTAAGAATGAGATTTCAGGGGCCCTGGTATTTTAGAGTACAGGACAGGAGTATTTAAAATAGTTATTACTGGGATTATAAGAGCAAGATGACCAGAAAAAAAAATAATTGCCCTGGAAAGCCAAGGACCCATTTGTCAAGGCTGATGAACTTAAATTTATAAAGAAATAAATCTGTCTCTAGAGGGAATTTCTCTAGGAGCATTAGCTGCTCAGATGTAGGCATGGAGAAGAAGAAATTATTGGGTTGACGGAGTTTATCCAGGGCTGATGTTCTGCCAATGGGTTTTGATAAAATACAGCAGAGCAAGGACATTTAGGTCATTATCAAAAGTGTTATCTAAATAATGACATCATAGAATCAAGCCTGAATGAGGAAGAAAATGAATAAAGGAAAGGTTTTATGGTTGGATGAAGGCAGAAGGGTCAAGGCAATGCAGATCTTTCTGAACTTGAAGAATGGTTCTAGGGTGAGGAGGACAGGCTGGAAGCAGATAAGCTTGTGCTTAAAAAGTGGGAAATTTGAACTAACCATAGTTTTACGTAAGCAATTATAGGTAATAGCAAGGCCCAAATTATTACCTTGTCATCATGGGCGTGAGAGTCCAAAGTGGAACAAAATAGTGGGCCACTGAAGATGAGAAGGTGAGGATAGGTCATCAGCAGAAGGAGTGAAGTCATTGAAGATGGTGTTGGGCTTGTGCTAAAGATGTGACAAATGAGAGTGGGGTGAACAGCTTTGCTTTTGACTAAAATTTGAAAGATCAACCAAACAATGGTTTTAACACCAAATAAAGTGAGACCATAATTTTGAAATTTCTAACATTCAATGTATATCCTGTGAAAATAATATAGTTTTAAATATCACTGCTGCTGCTGCTGCTGCTAAGTCGCTTCAGTTGTGTCCAACTCTGTGCGACCCCATAGAAGGAAGCCCACCAGGCTCCTCCATCCATGGGATTCTACAGGCAAGAGTACTGGAGTGGGTTGCCATTTCCTTCTCCAATACATGAAAGTGAAAGTGAAGTCACTCAGTTGTGTCCGACTCCTAGGGACCCCATGGACTGCAACCTATTAGGCTTCTCCATCCATGGGATTTTCCAGGCAAGAGTACTGGAGTGAGTTGCCATTCCCTTCTCCCAAATATCACTATTAACCTATTTTTTAAGATGAGGAACCTGGAGTTTTGAGTAACTTGTCCAAGTCACAAATACTCTAAATGAATGGCTGAATTGACAGTCCAACAAATCTCCTAATTCTAGATCCTACAACCCCAAATCTAATTCAAACTTGATAGCCTCTAGACACTTAACGGTACATGTCTAGCTCACTTAGTTCAACATTAGACTCACTCAGAACAACTGATGAATTTGGCCCCCACATTATGTGTGATACTTAGAAAAAGCATACAGAGCAAGAATATGAAGTTCTTTCTAAATGACATATTCCATTTCAATGACTTCACATGTCTTTGAGATGAGTAAGTTTAATAAGCTTGACCTTTCTCCACAGTCCTAGAAAAATTTAGGCCCAGATGTGTCTCCTGAGGTTCTTAATAATACAAGTGATAGTATCACAATGAAATATCCTCATAAACAGTAAATGTTGTAGAAACTTGTGTGTTACTTAATTTTCTGGTTATTCTTTGTCATCACACACTACAGAATTTAATTCTTCATTTAACTATTTTCAAGACTGTAAGTTGAAAGAGAAGAAATGTGATCTTGATCCATTGACGAAAATGATTCTACACCCAGAATTAGATTCCTCACTTTGCATAAATCCTATTTTGTAAGAGCGAATTAATTATCCATAAAAAGAAATGAGTAGCTTCAGTTCTATTTTAAAGCTAGATATACCCTCACCAGAACTGGAAATTGAAAAGATCAATCTTGCAACAAATAGGAAGTTGTCTTCAAGCCATAAAGGAGGTTTTTAGGTTGACTGAGTAGCTCAAGGAAGCACAAGAGAGGAAAAAAAAAAAGAATGGAATTTTGCAACAAATTGGCACTTGCCACATACTTTCTTGAGTCCTGGTCTTCTTAAAAAGAAAAAAAAAATTTTTCCCCATTAATCTCCAGATTCTGGAGGCTTAAAAGTCATCATGGTTCATTTTATTCAAAGTCCTACCTGACACCATGATTCAGCACCTATTGCCCAATTAAACATCAACATTCTAGAGATGTATGCTGGATGAGGAAAACACAAGGATATGTTATTCTAAAACTGTGGTTTCAAGATGCTTCAATTATCTTCAAATTTTAATCAGGGTATGCTGTGATTTTGAAGGCCACTCCCCTGTAAAATAAAACTAGGTAGGTGATTTAACCTCAGTTTCATCATCTGCAAAATGGAAATAATAATAGTATTCTTTCATGGAATTATTTTAAAATTTGACATTATATGTTCAACTTCTAGAACACCTAGAATAGACATATTCAATGATCAGTCGCTATTATTTCTTTTGGTCTATATAACTCCCCCATGTTGTTCATTAAATTACTCAAAGGTATCTGCTTCTCTACACTGGCCCAGAACCTTGCACTAACTAGGTAGTCATTAATTGTCTACTGAGTGAATGAGTTAGTGAACAGTCTGTACTCTGACAGACTCAGTTCTTTTAGTCTCAAAAGTGTCCTTGTTTGGATGATTGTTGTTGTTCAATCACTGAGTTGTATCCAACTTTTTGCGACCCCATGGACTGTAGCATGCCAGGCTTTCCTGTCCTCCACTATCTCCCAGAGTTTACTCAAACTCAGGTCCATAGTATCAGTGATGCTATCCAGACATCTCATCTTCTATCACCCTCTTTAGATGGTAAGTTATAATGCTTCCCTGATAGCTCAGTTGGTAAAGAATCCAACTACAATGCAGAAACCCATAGGATAACCCTTTTTATACTATCCTTACTCTCTATTCCTAAGCCAATTTCTCCAGCTTTAATCTTTGTAAGCTATCTTTTACTTGGCCTTCCAAGGACAGAAAGGAAACTTAATTAGAAAGAAAACTTAATTACCCTACAAATATTTTTGTCAAATACAAGCTAGCTTTTAAATTTTGTAAACAGGGGCAGATTTAGTGGTAGAGGATCCAGAGCACTGGAATCAGACTCTGAAAGACTTGGGAAGTCCTAGTCCCATAGTTTCCTTTCTGTGAGACATTGGGCAGGTCATGAAATTTCATTTTCCTCATTTGTAGTAAAATAAGATTAATAATCCCCACCCAATGATAATTTTAGAGTGTTTAAATGAAATAATGCATGTGAAATAGTGCTTTGAAAACCCTCTAACACTGTATCAATAAGTACGAATATTGCTTTGAATTAATATGAGGGAAGGTTTCATTCTCCTTTTCTTTCTACCTTGGATACAGTTGATCAAAAATTTTAATCTTGAAGTGTTTCGACAGTTGAAAAAGGGCATGACTGAGTTTTAGATTTTAGTAAGAGTTTTCTTATGCAATGGGAAAAAACAGATGGAAAAAGAGAAATGATTTTCACAAATGCCATTTCCTGGACCATCCCCATCCATCCCCCCAGGCCCATGTGATGTTTGCCTGCACAACATGTAACATGTAGATCACCTATCATTCACTACAGAAAAACTTCCTTCCTCCTCAGGAAGAGCTAACCACCAGTTCTGTAGAGTCCTCACCATATGTGGTGCTCTGTTTCTGTTTGTACCTGTTACAGTAAATAGCACGTATTTGATTAGACGCTCATCTCCCCAACTAAGCTATAATCTCCTCGAAATAGGGGACTGTTTATTCCTTCTCTTTATATTACCAGCAATTCCCATAGACACACACAAAAATCATCTGGATTCATGTTTACTGAATTGAATGGAATGAGCACTTATTAATCACAGAGTGTGTATTAGAAAATATACTAGATGCTTTACATACATTCTCATTTAATACTTAAAATGACCTTTAAAAAAAGACATAATTTTTACCACTTTAAAATGGAAAAAACTGGGGTTAAAACCACCCAAAGTTCATTCCATAATCTTTCAGATGAGCTAAGTTTAAAACCTATGCTCATTACTAAAAATTTAATTATAGAAGTATAATAGCTATTCATTTATCCTTATCACTATGACCTGCATATAACCATGGTGATTGATAAAGACCATTCTCAATTCTCTGAGCATGTCTAGACCTGTTGATTAGCTAGAAAAGAGAACTATCATTTATCAGATTTTGTGACACTAAATGTCTGATCATTCCCAACAGCACTGGAGGAGCAGTTCCTGAAACATTTTAGCAAATAAATATAAGTATAGAAGCTCTATCTAGAAATCGAAAAGCTAGTCATGCCGCTTATCTATGGGAGAAGAGCAGTAGTTAATCAATTTGAGCTAGGAGCTACAGGATCGACACGTCCCATAAAATAATGGTACCCTACAGTAACCGAACCAAGAATGAGGCATGGGGTAGTAAAAGATAAGGAAGACATATTCAGATAACAGGACTGTAATTATAAATGACTTTTAGCCTCAGTAAAATTAATTGAGAAACTTCTGATAGATGGTTAAGACTGAGCCCTAAATGACATTGACCCTGAGTTACAGCTTTCTGCTGAAAACTCTGAAAGAATTTCCCTGAAATGAGTCAAAGCTAGATCTATCCCAGTAACAAAGCAGGAGATGGATTGGAAATGTGTCAAATGATGGATCAGATGCTTGACCACAGGGTTGCTGACTATAATTTTTAGAAACTGAAAAGCCGTTTTTACAAGAAATTGGGTTCTAAACCATATCATATAGGGAGGGAAAAAGCAGACTGCCGAGAATAGATCAATCTCAGTGGGAGGTGATAAATGAGTCTCTGGATAATTTTTAAATTCTCCCATGATGACCAATCACTAGCTTCTGAACATCCCATCCAACCATCACATTGTCACAAGTAATATCATTTTCAAACACAGAGCTGCTCAAAATATTTTAGAGTTCCCAGCTTCCCCCAGGATAAAGTCCAACCTTCCTTGTGTGCCATGTATTATCCTTGACAATGTTGACCAGACTTAACATTTTCAGGGCTAGCCCCTTCATTCCAAAATCCTTTTATAGTCTTTCAAAAATATAGCACCTTTTGCATGATATTCCTGTAACTGAGATGCTCTTTCCCCTTCCTGCTTTGTGGTGAATCCTACATATTTCTCAACGCCTCACTCAGGTGTTGCCTCCTCTGAGAATTCCTCCTCTGAGTGCTCTTAAATAGGACAGTAATGTCATCTGAACACTCATCTGTATAACATCATCCTGTCAACTTATATTATCCATCCCCCCTCCAAATGCCAAGCAGAACCATGACTTATGAGCCTTTGCTTATACTTCAGGGTTTAATACTGGGGACTGTGACCATCATTATGTGCCCTAGGCTCCAGAATATGGTACTAAGAAAAACACAGCCTTGCTTAATTTTACAGAAGTAAGGAAGAAGGAAAAGTATAAAATTAAGCAAATACATGCAAGATGACAATAGCTGCTATGAAGAAAAATAACAGAGGGTAAGAGGGTAAAAGTGAAATGAGGGGGTTGTCAGCTTCACTTACATGGTCAGGAGAGACATTATGAAAAGTGATAGTTGGTACTTATCAGAGTATTTCAGCAGAGACATTGAGAAAGTATGCCATCATCTGCTGCTGCTGCTGCTGCTAAGTCGCTTCAGTTGTGTCCGACTCTGTGCTACCCCCTAGACAGCAGCCCACCAGACTCCCCCATCCCTGGGATTCTCCAGGCAAGAACACTGGAGTGGGTTGCCATTTCCTTCTCCAGTGCATGAAAGTGAAAAGTGAAAGTGAAGTCGCTCAGTCATGCCCGACTCTTAGTGACCCCATGGACTGCAGCCCACCAGGCTTCTCCGTCCATGGGATTTTCCAGGCAAGAGTACTGGAATGGGTTGCCATTGCCTTCTCGGTGGTACCCAAACAGGGGAGTAACTGAAGAGAATTATCTAAGCTTCGGAGGAGCAATAAAAGCTGGATGGAGAAAATAAGCCACATCCTATGATGGGCTGAAGGTCAAAGCTAAGGAACTGCTATAGCATGAGAGACTTGATTCTAAACTTCAGTCACCCAAGTTGGTATCTGGGTTTGAGTGTACGTGTGTGTCTGTCTGCCTGTCTGTGTTTGGAGAGACTGTGAACAGAGGCTGTGGATACTCCTTGAATTCTGAACTTCCAGGAGTCAAAATCAGAATGCAAATAGATTTGAATTACAAGGGATACGTTCATTTTCCTATAACCAGTGCCACAGTCAACACCACATGGAGACCTCGGGGCTAAGAATATGTTAGCAGATCAGGATCCCTGGAGTCGAGGGTTTCTCAAGAGTGGCACTAATGACATTTTGGACCAGATGATTACTTGCTGTGGGGCGCTGTCCTCTGCATTGTGAGATGATTAGTAGCATCCCTGGACTCCACCCAATCTCCAGACACACTACAGGTCTCCAGGGGATGGGGGATAGGAGGACAACATCACCCTCAGTTACAAATTGCTGTAGACAAAGGGAACAGAGTGGAGAGAGAGGCAGTGGTAGCCACAAAAACACAATCACAGATAATTAAGCAAATAGGCCTGCAGAGTTTAAATCAAATTTTTCTTTTAGTTTTCCTTTATGAGATGGCTATAACCAGAAATATCTTCATAACCCTGATCCTGAACTCTTGCAAATCTTAATTATCTATGAGTCAGCTAGCCATGCTTATTTTACAAACTAAATAGATAAAAATAATTTATTTATTTATTTTAAAAGAATTTTGAACAACCAGGTTTGAAGAGATAATAAGCATTCATCAAATCCTCCTTTCTGATATATTGCAATTAAGATTGTGTCAACTTATAACAAATCTCAAATTTGTTTTTGTGTTCCCTAAGGACTGGACTCTTTCTAGAAGGTGTTGCTTTTATTCCTTGATTGCTGCTGCTGCTGCTAAGTCGCTTCAGTCGTGTCCAACTCTGTGCGACCCCATAGACAGAAGCTCACCAGGCTCCCCCATCCCTGGGATTCTCCAGGCAAGAACACTGGAGTGGGTTGCCATTTCCTTCTCCAATGCATGAAAGAGAAAAATGAAAGTGAAGTCGCTCAGTCGTGTCCGACTCTTAGCGACCCCATGGACTGGAGCCTACCATGATCCTCCGTCCATGGGATTTTCCAGGCAAAAGTACTGGGGTGGGGTGCCATTGCCTTCCCCGTTATTCCTTGATTAGACAAGCTTATATTGAATGATTACACTGTGTTCCTATTATTCCTTGATTAGACAAGCTTATATTGAATGATTATACTGTGTTCCTATATGGTACTCAATAGGAAACAGAGTTTTTTAATTTCAGGATACATAGTGAAAAAGACAGTTGTATATGTATTCTACTTCTGATTAGCTCATAATTTGGGAAGAAATAGCATTGGCTGTGTGTATGTATGTGCACTGAGTCACTTCAGGGTTGTCTGACTCTTTGTGACTCTAGGAATGTAGCCTACTAGGCTCCTCTGTCCATGGGATTCTCCAGGCAAGAATACTAGAGTGGATTGCCATTTCCTACTCCAGGGGATCTTCCCAACCCAGGGATCGAACCCATGTCTCCTGCGGCCCCTGCATTGCAGGCAGATTCTTTACAGCTGAGCTGCCTGGGAAGCCCACAGAATGGGCTGCTGACTCCCTTTCCTGAATCCTAAAGATAACAAAGAAATGACAGGGAAGTTGATGGACCCTAGATACTAATACAAAATCTATGGAAAAACTCCTGACTAGACAGAATGGCTGGCCTGATATGGTGTGTGTCTGTCTGTCTGTGTGTCTTTGGGAGTGAGGGATAATGAGAGAATGCAAATCAAAACCACTATGAGGTACCATTTCATGCCAGTCAGAATGGCTGCGATCCAAAAGTCTACAAGCAATAAATGCTGGAGAGGGTGTGGAGAAAAGGGAACCCTCTTACACTGTTAATGGGAATACAAACTAGTACAGCCACTATGGAGAACAGTGTGGAGATACCTTAAAAAATTGGAAATAGAGCTGCCATACGACCCAGCAATCCCACTGCTGGGCATACACACCAAGGAAACCAGAATTGAAAGAGACACGTGTATCCCAATGTTCATCGCAGCACTGTTTACAATAGCCAGGACATGGAGGCAACCTAAATGTCCATCAGCAGATGAATGGATAAGAAAGCTGTGGTACATATACACAATGGAGTATTACTCAGCCATTAAAAAGAATACATTTGAACCAGTTCTAATGAGATGGATGAAACTGGAGCCTATTATACAGAGCGAAGTAAGCCAGAAAGAAAAACACCAATACAGTATACTAACGCATATATATGGAATTTAGAAAGATGGTAACGACAACCCTGTATGCGAGACAGCAAAAGAGACACAGATGTATAGAACAGTCTTTTGGACTCTGTGGGGGAGGGGGGATGATTTGGGAGAATGGCATTGAAACATGTATAATATCATATAAGAAATGAATCACCAGTCCAGGTTCGATGCAGGATACAGGAAGCTTGGGGCTGGTGCACTGGGATGACCCAGAGGGATGGTACAGGGAGGAAGGTGGGAGGGGGGGGAAAAAGAGAGAAATCAAAGTTTAGAGCAAAAATGGGTTGTGTGCAAAAAGATTTCTTCCTCTCTGCAGACAGACATTCCCAAAGTATCTAATACCTTCATGAAAAGAGGCATTTTAAAAAATAGATCATAGAACATTTACAGAATACAAACATTTTAAAAGAACAAAAAAACTGAGCAACCTACATTATTTGAGCAGTGTTCTTGCCTGGAGAATCCCAGGGGCAGTAGAGCCTGGTGGGCTGCCGTCTATGGGGTCGCACAGAGTCAGACACGACTGAAGTGACTTAGCAGCAGCAGCAGCAATGAACCAATCAGAATAACAATTCAAAATAAGCATGATCAGATCAGATCAGATCAGTCACTCAGTCGTGTCCAACTCTTTGCAGCTCCATGAATCGCAGCACGCCAGGCCTCCTTGTCCATCACCAACTCCCAGAGTTCACTCAGACCCACGTCCATCGAGTCAGTGATGCCATCCAGCCATCTTATCCTCTGTCGTCCCCTTCTCCTCCTGCCCCCAATCCCTCCCAGCATCAGAGTCTTTTCCAATGAGTCAACTCTTTGCATGAGGTGGCCAAAGTACTGGAGTTTCAGCTTTAGCATCATTCCTTCCAAAGAAATCTCAGGGCTAATCTCCTTCAGAATGGACTGGTTGGATCTCCTTGTTGTCCAAGGGACTCTCAAGAGTCTTCTCCAACACCACAGTTCAAAAGCATCAATTCTTCAGTGCTCAGCCTTCTCTTCACAGTCCAACTCTCACATCCATATATGACCACAGTTTCTTATGATCCACGTAGTCAATAAAGCAGAAGTAAATGACTTTCTGGAACTCTCTTGCTTTTTTTGACACTCCAACAGATATTGGCAATTTGATCCCATTTCCTCTGCCTTTTCTAAATCCAGTATGAACATCTGGAAGTTCACAGTTCACGTACTGCTGAAGCCTGGCTTGGAGGATTTTGAGCATTACTTTGCTAACGTGTGACATTAGTGCAATTGTGCAGTAGTTTGAACTTTCTTTGGCATTGCTTTGGGATTGGAATAAAAACTGACCTTTCCTAGTTCTGTGGCCACTGAATTTTTCAAACTTGCTGGCATATTGAGTACAGCACTTTCACAGCATCATCTTTTAGGATTTGAAATAACTCAACTGGAATCCCATCACCTCCACTAGCTTTGTTCATAAAGATGCCTCCTAAGGCCCACTTGACTTCACATTCCAGGATGTTTAAATCCATGAGTGATCACACCATCATGATTATCTGCGTCGTGAAGACCTTTTTTGTATAGTTTTTCTGTGTATTCTTGCCACCTCTTCTTAGTTTCTTCTGCTTCTGTTAGGTACCTACCATTTCTGTCCATTATTGTGCCCATCTTTGCATGAAATGTTCCCTTGGTATCTCTAATTTTCTTGAAGAGATCTCTAGTCTTTCCCATTCTATTATTTTCCTCTGTTTCTTGGCATTGATCACTGAGGAAGGCTTTATTACCTCTCCTTGCTATTCTTTGGAACTCTGCATTCAAATGGGTATATCTTTCCTTTTCTCCTTTGCTTTTTGCTTCTATTCTTTTCACAGCTATTTGTTAGGCCTTCTCAGACAACCATTTTGCCTTTTTGCATTTCTTTTTCTTGAGATGGTCTTGATCACTGTCTCCTGTACAATATCATGAACCTTCGTTCATAGTTCTTCAGACACTCTGTCTATCAGATCTAATCCCTTGAATCTATTTGTCACTTCCACTGTATAATCATAAGGGATTTGATTTAGGTCAAACCTGAATGGTCTAGTGGTTTTTCCCTACTTTCTTCTATTTAAGGACATTAGGAAAACCATAATAGTTGAAATTAAAGTTCAACAGATTGGTTGAATCGCAGAATGGATACAGACAATGAATTAACTGGGGAACTTGACTATCAGGCTGAAGAACTCTCCTCAAGGGCATCTAGATCATTTTTTAGAATTAGCTCCAGAAGTATAGAAAAAAACAAGGGGAAAATATTTTAATTATAAATCAGAATTTGATAGAGTAACAAAAAATAGTTTAAAATGTTGTACTAGTTACAGTAAGATACAGTAAGAGAAAATTATAGTTGGAGATTTTAACACACACCCACTTAAAATCTAATAGAATAGTTGGCAAAAATTTTTAAGAAACAACAATACTTGTGGCATTTAAAAGTAACCATAGACTAATGTCTTGAAAATATATAGCATTTCAGCCCATCCAGAATAAGAAAGAAAATTCAACGGGAAAATAATGAAAGAGCTAAATATGTAATATTCACAAGAGAAACCTAAAAAGCTATAAGTAATGAAGAGATGCCACAACATACCAGTGATCAGAGAAATTGTAATGTATTATCTTTCTTCACATTTCTTTCTAAAGCAATAGATTAAGGATATATACAACAATTTGGATAGACATTAAAGTCTAAACATACAGTGATAATGTAGGAAGATATATTTTAATACACTGTGAAATACATGAATTTAAAAATGTATAAACAAAATGACACTATATAATCTCCACAAATTTGTGCATGACTAAGGAAATAAATTCACCAGAATAACTGCGTTTGGTAGAAATTACAAGTAAAGAATTAGGATAGAGAATGGAATGAACGTGAACGTGAAGTCGCCCAGTCGTGTCTGACTCTTTGCGACCCCATGGACTGTAGCCTACCAGGCTCCTCTGTCCATGGGATTCTCCAGGAAAGAGTACTGGAGTGGGGTGCCATTGCCTTCTCCATTTGTGATATTGAACATGAACGTGAAGTTGCTCAGTTGTGTCCGACTCTTTGCAACACCATGGACTATAGCCTACCAGGCTCCTCTGTCCACGGGATTTTCCAGGCAATAGTACTGGAGTGGATTGCCATTTCCTTCTCCAAGGGATCTTCCCAAACCAGGGATTGAACCCAGGTCTGCCGCATCGTAGACAGACACTTTAAAGTCTGAGCCACCAGGGAAGTCCAGAGAATGGAATAATAAAGTGAAATAAAAGGAGAGGACTCAATGATCTGTAGTGACAAAAATGGGAAGAAAAATGTAAAAAAGAAAGGATGTGACCATATATACAAAATATGTATATGTATCAGTGATTGACTTTGCTGTGCAGCAGAAGCTGACACAATACTGTAAAGCAACTGCACTCCAATAACAATTAATTTCAAAGAGTAGAGGGCTTTTACATAGGCCAATGATGATTATAACCCCATGAATGAATGAATATGACTTAATCAACACTATGAACCGGATAAAAATAAATCATACTGTCTTGCAAAGACAAATTAGGAAAAAAAAAAAAAAACGAGTTGTGTGGGAATTAGTGGTAAATGCTTCCTAGAGGCAAAGACAATTAAACTGAGTCTTTCAAGGAGCATCACCTCCTGTATGATTACAGGAGGTAAAGAATGCAGGGAGGATGTGATTTCAAGGTTAAGAAACCGCATACTCAAAGACACAGTCAAGCAAGAGATCATTATGTTCAGAGAACAGCAAGTATTCTGGTGGCAATAGATTGTAAGATTTGGTGGATGAGGGATGAGAGCTGGAGAGATAGGAGATGCATGGGTGGCTTAAGGTAAGTATAGATTGGGTCCAAATTATGAAAACCCTCATATGTCCTAGGAAACCATTGGAAACCTACAGCGGTGGGAATAAGGGATAGATTGACCCTTGGTCGCTCATGAAAGCTACATGAAGAATTTCCAAGCTGTCACAAACTAGCCAAGCTGTCAAGATTCCTGAACTAGAGAGTAGTAAAGCGGTTAGCTAAAATGAGGCTCCCATGAAGAACGCCCCTGTCACTCTGTCTGGGGTGGCATCTGCCGTAACTGGAGACTGGCAAGTCAACAGACCCTTTGATCGTCAAATGATTTATGTCAGCCATCGAGTGTTGAAGTGGCAACCACACATCTGTCATCAGGACAATGTTGTATAAAAGCGATTTTAATTGCCTCTGGATTATAAATAAAAAGAGCAGAGCGTCACAGAGATAAAGTATGCAATCACAGCTAATTTGCAGATTGTGTTGTGAAGGACAAAGTAAACCCCCAGTGGGCCGGGGGTGAGGGTAGGAAGTTATTTCACTGATAGGAGGTGTAGGCAGGAGTGTTTTAATAACAAATGGCAACATTCGCTCCATGACAAGAGCCTTGATTCAGAAAAATGTCAAGCTGATGTATTCATTTTCTGTCCTGTATTTAATCAACTGTAGAAGGTATTGATGGAAGATTCAGGCTAGGGGAAAAAAAGGACTTATGAATGTCAAATGTTAAAAGAAAGACTCACGTTTTAGGTCATCTCTGCCAATTTGCTATGCATATTAGCCACAATTAATGTCTCCATAACTGCATTTTCCTTGCCTCTCTCTGATATTTCCCTCCCTTTCCTTGCCTACTGCTTCTTTCCTCATGGAAACCCTTATCTTCCTCTGCCTCACTGCCTCTCTCTCCTGACACTGCAGAATGAATCTTCCCAAAGCAGCTTTCCGATGATTCAAGTCCCTTGCCCAGAAACTCCTCTAGGATAACCTCTGGTATTGATGGAAAATTCAGGCTAGAAAAGAACGAACTTGTCAATGTCAAATGTTAAAAGATTCACATTTGAGGTCATCTCTTCCAATTTGCTCTACATAATATCCACAATTAATGTTGCCATACCTACTTTTTGCTTGCCTACAGAATCCAGTTCCCTCTCCTTTTCTTGAGGTCCATGATACCCATTCACTGATTTAATTCATTCTATATTTGCTGAACACCTACCATTGTTCTGGACATGTGGGACATATTAGTGAACAAACCTGATCAGTACCCCTGCCCTTCTAGAACTTACATTCAATGAGAACCACAACTTAACATTTCAAACCAATTTCCCATCAGACTTCTCAGAAAACATAACCTGGGTTACTCATAACCGAATATTATAAACCCCAAACATTTTTCCAACTTTTTACCTTCGCTTAATCTTTTATTTATGTATTCAATAAATACTTTTCTATGAAATGTGTCTTTGATGTCCATAAATAATCCTTCTAATTCCTTGAGCTCTCTTTTCCTCAACTTTTACTTCCAATGTCCCTTCCTCCTCTTAATCCTCCTACACTGCTGGTAGAAATACAAACTGGTGCAGCCACTGTGGAAAACACTATGGAGGTTCCTCAAAAAGTTAAAGTTGCCATATGATCCAGCAATCCCAGCCTGGGCATATATCCAGACAAAACTGTAATTCAAAAAGATGCATGCACGCCAGTGTTCACAGCAGCACTATTTAGCACTATTTACAACAGCCAAGATGTGGAAGCAACCTAAATATCCATCGACAGATGAGTGGATGAAGACAAAGTGGTACATATATACAATGGAATATTACTGAGACATAAAAAAGAATGAAATAACGCCATTTGCAGCAACATGGATGAACCTAGAGATTATCATATCAAGTGAATTCAGAAAGACAAATATCATATGATTTCACTTATATGTGGAATCTAAGATGACACAAATGAATTTATCTGTGAAACACAAACAGTCTCTCAAACATACAGAACAGACCTCTGGTTGCCAAGAGGGGTAGGAAGTTAGGGGAAGGATGAATTGGGAGGTTGGGATTAGCAGATACAAATGATTATATATAGAATGGATAAACAAGGTTCTACTGTATAGCTCAGGGAATTATATTCAATATCCTGTAATAAACCATAATGGAAAAGAAAAAAATTCATCTTTAAGTAGTAACAAAGAAAATATGGAGGAAAAAAAATCCTGTCCTCCTCTCCACCTTAGCTACCATCTCCCATGATCATTCATTTGACTTCTCAAAACAGTACCCCTCTCAGCTCCACATGTTGTGCCCCTGATGGCCACCTTCTAATTTTCCAGCTCTCCTCTCTAGTGATACAGCTTCAATAACTCTTTGACATCAACACTAATACATTCTTTTTTTATTGTCAGTCCTCACCTTCATGTCCTCACTGAACTCCTCATTCAGATTTAAGAACACATTAACACATTTTTCTATCACACACACATGTCTCCATCTCCTCACACGTATATTTTTGTCACTTTATCCCCAAGACCCAGAACAGTAACCAAAATAATAGTCACAACTAATCTTTTGAATATTCATAATGTGCTAGGCTGTGTTCTAAATGCTTTTATGTGTGAATGTATTTAATTTTCACAGTGACTTTATGATAGATTCCTTATTTCTCACCTATTTTATCAATGAGAAAACTACCATTTTTCAAGTTTCAAATCTTTTAATGGTTTCCCCAGAAATTATAACAAGATGCCATGAAAAATTAAGTAAACTGCCCAAGTTCACACATGTTGCATGTGGCAGAACAAGAATTCAAAATTTAAAACACAGAAATCCTAGTTCCGGTCCCATTTACTTAACTACCACACTATCATGGAACATTATAAGTGCTCAATACATATAGAGAATGCATGAATGAATGGTTCCCCCAGTTCTAAGTCATACATTCTCTGTTTTCTGAAACCATTTCAATCAGTCATGCCCCGGGTTGACTGTTATGTTCTTCAGGAAGATTTACTTGGTAAGCCCTTCCCTCCCCCAGTTCATAATGGAAAACATTTTTAACAGCTGGATTATAAATATTACTTCATTTGAACCTGGAAAACATCATATGAGGTGGATATTAGGTTTATTTCTAGATAACAACAATAATGGTAGCAGCAAGCATTTTTGCATACCCACCATATTCTAGCATTAAGTTAATCCTAACTTAATTAAGAGCTCTGTATCTACTGACCCATTTAATACTCATAAATTTAACACTCATAAATATCTCCTAATATTATTTGATAAGCATTATTATTGTTATCCCCATTTTATACACAATAAAACTAACAGTATCTTCAGAACATGATGATAAACAAGTCCAAATAAAATTATAGTTGAATGTGTGGTTAGTATAATTCAATCCCAATGCAATAGCAAGCCACATCCATTTGTGGACAGTCTTACCCACTCATAGCATTTGTGTTAGTAAGTATCAATGTCTTTTGACCACACCACAATCTTCCTTTGACTTCCGCATAACTGGAGCAGGGTTGGCACGAAAACCATTATGAGAAAAAAAGTTATCCAAACTCCTTAAATGTAATTTGATTCTGGATCCAGCCCACACCCCAGACTACTGGCTTATATATGACAAGGTCACAACTCAAAGACCAAAAATCATGATCAAAGATTGACCCAGAGAAGGCCCATCCTGCCTCTTGGGGGATGGCACTGACAAATACCTTAGTGACTTTGGGAATGGACCTCAACTCTTCCAATAATTCTTGGCTCCTGTAACTTGGTTTACTATACAGTGCACATGAAGTCAGAAACCTAGAATTAAAATTCTGGCTCTATTGTTTGTCCTCAGACAAATTCAACAGCATCATTCTTCTCTTCATCTGAAAAAAATGAGACAAATTGTGTCTATCCCATAGAGTTAGGACTATTTGAGCTGATACAGTAGCACTCTATAAACTAGGAAATGCTGTCATCATTTAAGAGATTACCTGATACTGACTTCAAAATTCTAGTCCACAGAAAAAACTACCTAACCACTAATCCACCGAAAAATCCAACCAAAAAAAATTCTCAGTGAACCAAATCTGGAACAATGTGGGCAACAAAATAAACAATGATGGTACTGGATTATAAGCCAAAAAATAAATATCCATAAGTCAATACTGACATAAATTATTAAATATATAAATGGCGAAGAGGAACAAACCTACCTTAAAGAAGAATTACCAAAAAAATAAATAAATAAAGGGAAAGGGGATAATAAAAATTACCAATGGAAAACCACGGCAATCATTGTTACGAGTAAGATCCTCTGATGAGGCTTCCCCTGACCATCACCAACTCCCAGCGCTTGCTGAAACTCATGTCCATTAAGCAGGTGATGCCATCCAATCGTCTCATCATTTGTTGACCCCTTTTCTTCCTGCCTTCAATCTTTCCAGCATCAGGGACTTTTCCAATGAGTCAGTTATTCACATCAGGTGGCCAAAGTATTGGAGTTTCAGATTCAACATCAGTCCTTCCAACAAACACTCAGGTCTGATTTCCTTAAGGATTGACTGGTTGGATCTACTTTCAGCCCAAGGAACTCTCAGGAGTCTCATCCAATACCACAGTTCAAAAGCACCAATTATTTGGTGCTCACCTTTCTTTACAATCCAACTCTCACATCCACACATGACTACTGGAAAAAGTACAGTTTTGACTAGACGGACTTTGTTGGCAAAGTAATGTCTCTGCTTTTTAATATGCTGTCTAGGTTGGTTATAGCTTTTCTTCCCAGGAGCAAGCATCTTTTAATGTCATGGCTGCAGTCACCATCTGCTGTGATTTTTGGAGCCCAATAAAATAAAGTCTGTCACTGTTTCCACTGTTTCCCCATCTATTTGCCATGAAGTGATGGGACCGGATGCCATGATCTTAGGTTTTTGAATGTTGAATTTTAAGCCAACTTTTTCACTCTCCTCTTTCACTTTTATCTAGAGGCTCTCAAGTTCTTCTTCACTTTCTGCCATAAGGGTGGTATCATCTGCATATCTGAGGTTATCAATATTTCTCCAGGCAATCTTGATTCCAGCTTGTGCTTCATCCAGCCCAGCATTTCTCATGATGTACTCTGCATATAGGTTAAATAAGCAGGGTGACAATATACAACCTTGACATAGTCCTTTCCCGATTTGGAACCAGTCAGTTTTTCCACATCCAGTTCTAACTGTTGCTTCTTGACCGGCATACAGATTACTCAGGAGGCAGGTCAGGTGGTCTGGTATTCCCATCTCTTCTAGAATTTTTCACAGTTTGTTGTGATCCACACAATCAAAGGCTTTGGCGTAGTCAGTAAAGCAAATGTTCTTCTGGAACTCTCTTGCTTTCTCGATGATCCAACAGATGTTGGAAATTTGCTCTCCGGTTCCTCTGCCTTTTCTAAGTCCAGCTTGAACATCTGCAAGTTCATGGTTCATGTAATGTTGAAGCCTGGCTTGGAGTATTTTGAGCATTACTTTGCTAGCATGTGAGATTAGTGCAATTGTGCTGTAGTTTGAATATTCTTTGGCATTGCCTTACTTTGGGATTGGAATGAAAACTGACCTTTCATAAGACCTTTTCCAGTCCTATGGCCACTGCTGAGTTTTCCAAATTTGTTGGCATATTGAGTGCAGCACTTCCATAGCATCATCTTTTAGGATTTGAAATAGCTCAAATGGAATTTCATCACCTCCACTAGCTTTGTTCATAGTGATGCTTCCTAAGGCCCACTTGACTTCACATTCCTGGATGTCTGGCTCTAGGTCAGTGTTCACACCATTATGGATATCTGGGTCATGAAGATCTTTTTTGTATAGTTCTTCTGTGTATTCTTGCCACCTCATCTTAATATCTTCTGCTTCTGTTAGGACCATACCATTTTTGTCCTTTACTGTGCTCATCTTTGCATGAAATGTTCCCTTGGTATCTCTAATTTTCTTGAAGAGATCTCTAGTATTTCCCATTCTATTATTTGCACCTATATCTTTGCATTGATCACTGAAGAAGGCTTTCTTGTCTCTCCTTGCTATTTCTTGGAACTCTGCATTCAAATGGGTATATCTTTCCTTTTCTCCTTTGCGTTTTGCTTCTCTTCTTTCTCAGCTATTTGTAAGGCCTCTTCAGACAACCATTTTGCCTTTTTGCATTTCTTTTTCTTGGGGTGGTCTTTATCATTATCTTCTGTACAATGTCACGAACCTCAGTCCATAGTTCTTCAGGCACTCTATCAAATCTAATCCTTTGCATCTCTTTGTCACTTTCACTGTATAATCATAATCATAATGGATTTGATTTAGGTCATACCTGAATGGTCTAGTGGTTTTCCCCACTTTCTTCAATTTAAGTCTGAATTTGGCAATAAGGAGTTCATGATCTGAGCCACAGTCAGTTCCCGGTCTTGTTTTTGCTGGCTGTATAGAGCTTCTCCATCTTTGGCTGCAAAGCATATAATCAATTTCATTTTGGTATTGACCCCCTGGTGATGTCCATGTGTAGACTATTCTCTGGTGTTCTTGGAAGAGGGTGTTTGCTACGACCAGTGTGTTCTCTTGGCGAAACTCTGTTAGCCTTTGACCTGCTTTGTTTTGTACTCCAAGGCCAAATTTGCCTGTTACCCCAGGTAGCTCTTAACTTCCTAGTTTTGCATTCCAGTCCCCTATAATGAAAAGGACACCTTTTGGGGGTGTTAGTTCTAGAAGGTTTTGTAGATCTTCATAGAACCATTCAACTTCAGCTTGTTCAGCATTATTGGTCGGGGCATAGACTTAGATTAATGTGCTATTTAATGGTTTGCTTTGGAAATAACAGAGATCATTCTGCCATTTTTGAGACTGCATCCAAGTACTGCATTTCAGACTCTCTTGTTGACTATGATGGCTACTCCATTTCTTCTAAGGCATTCTTGCCCACAGTAGTAGATATAATGGTCATCTGAGTTAAATTCACCAATTCCAGTCCATTTCAGTTCACTGATTCCTAAAATGTCAGTGTTCACTCTTGCCCTTTCCTGTTTAACCACTTCCTATTTGCCTTGATTAATGGACCTAACATTCCAGGTTCCTATGCAATATTGTTCTTTACACCATTGGACTTTACTTCCATCACCAGTCACATCCACAACTGGGCATTCATTGCTTTGGCTCCATCTCTTCATTCTTTCTGCAGTTATTTCTCCTCTTATCTCTAGTAGCATGTTCGGCACCTACTGACCTGGGAGTTCATCTTTCAATGTCCTATCTTTTTGCCTTTTCATGCTGTTCATGGGGTTCTTAAGGCAAGAGTACTGAAGTGGTTTGCCATTCCCTTCTCCAGTGGACACATTTTGTCAGAACTCTCCACCATGACCCGTCCGTCTTGGGTGGCCCTACATGGCATGGCTCATAGTTTCATTGAGTTAGACAAGGTTGTGGTCCATGTGATCAGGTTAGTTTTCTGTAATTGTGGTATTCATTCTGTCTGCCCTCTAATGGAGAAGGATAACAGGCTTATGGAAGTTTCCTGATGGGAGAGACTCGGGGGGAAACTGGGTCTTGTTCTGATGGGCGGGGCCATGCTCAGTAAATCTTTATTCCCATTTTTCTGTTGATGGGTGGGGCTGTGTTCTCTCCCCTGTCCCCTGTTGTTTGACTTGAGGCCAAACCATGGTGGAGGTAATGAGGATAATGGTGACCTCCTTCAAAAGGTTCCATGCAAACACTGCCACACTCAGTACCCCGGACCCTGCAGCAGACAACTGTCAACCCATGCCTCCGCTGGAGACTCCTGGACACTAACAGGCAAGTATGGGTCAGTCTCTTGTGGAATCACTGCTCCTTTCTCATGGGTCCTGGTGCACACAAGATTCTGTTTGTGCCCTCCAAGAGTCTGTTTCCCTAGTTCTGTTTAAGTTCTGGCGGCTCTATGTTGGGGTTAACGGCGAACTCCTCCAAGAGGGCTTATGCCATACCCAGGTCTGCTATACCCAAAGCCCCTGCGGCAGGCAATTGCTGACCCATACCTTTGCAGGAGACACTCACACACAGTTCTGGCACAGTCTCTGTGGGGTCTCTGGGTCCTGGTGCACACAAGGTTTGAGCCCTCTGAGAATCTCTGGCGGGTAAGGGGTTTGATTCTAAACACAATTTTGCCCCTCCTACCATCTTGCCAGGGCTTCTCCTTTGCCCTTGGACATGGTATATCTTTTTTTGGTGGAATCCAACATTCTCCAGTTGACGGTTGTTCAGCAGGGAGTTGTAGTTTTAGAGTTCTCACAGGAGAAGATGAACACACGTCCTTCTACTCACCATTTTCCAGGTTAGGCTAACACATATGGTTAGTTCTGTGCTTTTGTCAAAGTATATCAGTCATATAGGCACTTTGAAACAGTGGACTTTTAACTTTATAGATTTCTTTTGGGTATTTGGAATTTATATAAATGGAATAATATAGCATGAACTCTGTGTTCAGTTTTGTTTACGCCACATTCAGTTCAGCTCAGTTCAGTCGCTCAGTCATATCCGACTCTTTGCGACCCCATGAATCACAGCACACCAGGGCTCCCTGTCCATCACCAACTCTGGAGTTCACTCAGACTCACATCCATCGAGTCGGTGATGCCATCCAGCCATCTCATCCTCTGGCGTCCCCTTCTCCTCCTGCCCCCAATCCCTCCCAGCATCAGAGTCTTTTCCAATGAGTCAGTTCTTCGCATGAGGTGGCCAAAGTACTGGAGTTTCAGCTTTAGCATCATTCCTTCCAAAGATATCCCAGGGCTGATCTCCTTCAGAATGGACTGGTTGGATCATGTGAAATTCATGCATGTTTTTGTTGTAGTATTTTGTTGTTTATTCTAATTGCTATATAGTATATCATTGAGAAAATATACCACAATTTAAAGTCATTCTACTGTTGATATACATGAGTTATTTCCAGCGTTAGGCTGGTACAAAAATTGCCTTGAACACTCCTAGTCAGGTCTTTTGATGACCATATACACACATTTTCGTTGAGTAGATATCAAAGAATGATATTTCTATTTCTACCTTCTGAAAATAGATACTAAGAACATTAACCTTCAATTTTTTTTTCTATTATGTGCATTTAAAGACACTACTTCCTCTCAACCCACGGCTTTAGCTGCTGTCTACAAGTTTTGATATGTTTTATTTTTATTATCATTCAGTTCAAAATATCTTCTTCTTTTATTATTTCTTTTTTGACCACAGTTTATTTTGAAAAATATTTCTTGATTTCTACAATATTTTCTAGATTTTTTTTATTTCTAGCTTTCATTTCTGTAGAGGGAAAACATACTCTATTTAATTTCAATCTTTGAAAATATGTTGTTTTATAGTTCAGTAAAAGGCCAATTTTGTTAAAGTTCTATGGGTACATACTTTTCAGTGTGCTATATGTCAACTAAGTCATATTTATTCAAATGTAGTTCAAATCTTCTCTATCTGAAGAAATCATTTTTGTCTGTCTGCTCTATCAATTACAGAATAATTTCAATCTATCTTCATATGACTATTAATTTTTTTTCTTTTAGATTTGTTGGATTTTTCTTTAAATACTCTACACTTATTTCATTGAGTGGTAACTCATACTGTAAAGAATCTGCCTGCAATTCACCTAGAGAAGCAATTCACCTGCAATTCTCTCTCTATATATATATATAAAGAGAGAGAGAGGCAGAGCACAAAGGATTTTTAGGACAATGGAAATATTCTGTATGATACTATAATGATGGATATGTCATTCTACATTTTTAAGCCCATAGATGTACAACACCAAGAGTGAACTCCAAGGTAACTTAGGGTCTTTTAGGTTCATCCTTCATAAAAATAATGTACAATTCTATTGAGTGATGTTGTCTAATGAGGGTGCATGTGTTGGGGGACAGAAATCTATGAGGAAAATATCTGTACCTTCCTCTCAGCTTTGCTGTGAACCTAAAATTTCTAAAAATTAATATCTAAAAAAAACACATGTATTTGGCTTCTCTAGGTCTTAACAAGCTCCTAGACAAAGCAAACTTTCCTAGTGAAAAATGGTCCCGAACAGTAAATGCTTAGTCCAAATTACCCATTCTGCCTTTACCGGGAACTGAAATCATAAATTGCTTTTTATCACCCAATATTTTATCTCAAATATATTCTCATATCAATAGTCCAAAGTTAATTGAACTAATGCACCTTCATTTCACACTTATATTGTTTCCTAATTTTTATTATTCCAAACCCTCTAAAATAATAATAATAATTAAAATATATGTGATTAAAATGATCCATACATTAAGCTAAGTGATTTATCTCTATTTTTTCTATTTATTCAAAACAACCTTATTCTACAGATGAAATACTGAGATTCAGGAGAGGTAAACACACACTAGAAGGTTATAGGGTCAGATTTTTAGTTACCACTGGCTGAGGGACTTGCCGGAGGGAAAGGGAGGGCCCTGACAGACAGAACACACATTAGTCATACAGTATCTGATTAAGGGGTAATTGCCACACAGAATAATACAGCAGAAAGAGATCCTCTAAGAAAAGGTCTAAGTCAAAATAAATGAAATTTTAAGATTAGATATCAATCTAGATATAGATGTTGGTATAGATACAGAAGAACCTAAGAAGCAGCTAGAGCTAGTAATAAATGGTATCAACTGACACAGATATAAATGTATAGACCAATCTCTTGCAAAAGTTACACCAAATTTTCTGTCCTAGCAGTGTATATAGTGGCTATTTCAACATCTTCTTTCATCAGTTGAATTACCTTCCTTTTTTTTTTCAGTAAGAGTCTTAGTGTTTTCACACATCCTCATACACACAGTACCTTCCTTGAAGAAATAAAAACTGCTTTTTCACATAAATTGGCCTTTATAAGGAAGCCAACTGGCAGGAGTGATGATGGAAATGAAGAAGCCTAAGAAATGGATGGATCTCAGCCAGAACATAGAAGTTTGAGATAAATCAAATAGCAGATGGCCTCGTTTAATGGCAAATAAAAGTGTGTGAGGTTGGGGGAGGGGAGATTACACTTCACCAAGGGAGGAGGATAATGAGTTCTATCCTTGAAAACAGGAGAGTGATGGACTGAGTGGGGAGGGGATACCACATCATCCAAAAATGGAGAAAGGCAGGCAGTGCAGAAGGAAGTAGAGCTAACCCAGTCCCATGTTAAAGATTAGGAATAACATTAGCTCAGTAATTTAACATTCCTTCAACTTTTTAGCAACTTGAAAGACAAGTGTTTAACCACTACAAAGAAACAGAAAAAAAGAGGCATTGTCCAAAAGATAACGGGAATCGTATCTTCCTCTTCCAAGGGATGAGAAGAGGAAATATATTTATTAAAGTGTGTATTTAAAATGATTAAATTGTATTCCATATAAAGTATCCCTCAATAAACCTCATTTATAAGATAAAAACTCCAGGGCTTCCCTGGTGACTCACTGGTAAAGAATCTGCCTGCCAGTGCAGGAGACACAGGATCAATCCCTGATCCTGGAAGATTCCACATGCTGCGGAGCAACTAAGTCCAAGCGGCACCACTGTTGAGCCTGTGCTCTAGAGCCCATGAGCGCAACCACTGAGCCCTGAAGCCTGTGCACCTTAGAGCCTCTGCTCTGCAACAAGCAGAGCCACCACGAGAAGCCAGCACACTGCAACCAGAGAGTAGCCCCCACTCGGCCCAACTGGAGAAAAGCCCGTGCAACAACCAAGACCCAGAGCAGCCAAAAATAATTTTACAAAAATTAAACTACAAAATTTTTTAAATTTATACAAAAAATAAAAACTTCTGTGGCTTCCTATCTCATCCAGAGTGAAACCCAAAATTCTTCAATTGTCTTCAAGGTTCTAGAAGATCCTGTACCAGCCCCTGTCTTTTACCCTGTCTGGTAATTCTCTTCTGCAGTGCCCCCTACACTGCATTCCTGCCATCCCAGCTGTCTCCCTAGTTCTTGAACACTTCACACACCTCCCCATGAGAGGGTAACAGGCAGGAAGGCCAGGGGTCTCCAAATGGAGGAAATAGGCTGCAAGTGTCAGACATTTTTCTCTCTCTTAAGCGGCAGGAGGAAACAAACTAGTAATATTTTTTTCCTTCTCTATTCAAATTTAAAAGGAGGTTTCTCTTAAAATACTGTGTTGCCATAATGACACCTGGTTTCACCTGAAGTTAACTATTCTCAAACCTTGAGTTAACCAATGCATTTTTCTTATGGAAATGTTTGTCTTAAGCTATGTTAATGTACTATGCATTTACCCCAAATTCTGTCTTCAAGTCTGTTCCACCTAACTGCTCAGAACCTACTTGACAAACCAGTATGTTATACTCAGACATTGTTCCCCACATCTATGTAAACAAAACTATTTGTATGGTAATCTGCCCTTCTACAAGATTCAAGTCAATCATTGTGGCCCAGGATGAATCATCTGGTGCCAAGATTATCCCAAAATGCATCTTATGGATGAGGGGCCTGGTGCCATTCTGAGTTTTAAGACATTCCTTTCTTTCATTAACAGACTGCTAGTGACTATATCCGGGGAAGGCAATGGCACCCCACCCCAGTACTTTTGCCTGGAAAATCCCATGGATGGAGGAGCCTGGTAGGCTCCAGTCCATGGGGTCGCTGAGAGTCGCACACGACTGAGCGACTTCACTTTCACTTTTCACTTTCATGCATTGGAGAAGGAAATGGCAACCCACTCCGGTGTTCTTGCCTGGAGAATCCCAGGGACGGGGGAGCCTGGTGAGCTTCCGTCTATGGGGTCGCACAGAGTCGGACACGACTGAAGCGACTTAGCAGCAGCAGCAGTGACTATATCGGAGAAGGCAATGGCACCCCACTCCAGTACTCTTGTGTGGAAAATCCTGTGGACGGAGGAGCCTGGCAGGCTGCAGTCCATGGGGTCACTAAGAGTCGGACACGGCTGAGTGACTTCACTTTCACTTTTCACTTTCATGCTTTGGAGAAGGACGTGGCAACCCACTCCAGTGTTCTTGCCTGGAGAATCCCAGGGACGGCAGAGCCTGGTGGGCTGCCGTCTATGGGGTCAGAGAGTCAGTCACGACTGAAGTGACTTAGCATAGCATAGTGACTATATAGAGAAGGCAAGGGCACCCCACTCCAGTACTCTTGCCTGGAAAATCCCATGGATGGAGGAACCTGGTAGGCTGCAGTCCACAGGGTCGCTAAGAGTCGAACACGACTGAGCGATTTCACTTTGACTTTTCACTTTCATGCACTGGAGAAGGAAATGACAACCCACTCCAGTATTCTTGCCTGGAGAATCCCAGGGATGGGGGAGCCTGGTGGGCTGCTGTCTATGGGGTTGCAGAGTCGGACACGACTGATGCAACTTAGCAGCAGCAGCAGTGACTATATAACATCCAGCTGAAGACTAGCAGCGAGGTACTCTTTCTGCCCCCTTCTGATGCCTATGTCAGAAGCTTTCTCTATCTTCTTTATACTTTAATAAAACTGTATTACACAAAAGTTCTGAGTGATCAAGCCTCATCTCTGGCCCCGGATTGAATTCTTCTCCTCCGGAGGCCAAAAATCCCGGCATCTTTTCGTTAAGCAACAACCTTTCACCTGCTCAGGGCCTCTTCAGCTATTTTCTTCCCCCCAACATCCAAAGACTCACTTTTTCCCCTACTTGGGCCTTTACTTAACTGTTACTTGCACAGTGAGGCCTCCTCGGGTTACCATGTAAAATTACCTTCTCCCTGTTGTGCTCCCCAGAACACTTCCCCTTTTTTGTATCAATTTCCTCCTTCAATCTTGTTCAGTTCAGTTCAGTTGCTCAGTCGTGTCTGACTCTGCAATCCCAT
Organism: Tragelaphus eurycerus; assembly: GCA_935064755.1. NCBI lineage: Eukaryota > Metazoa > Chordata > Mammalia > Artiodactyla > Bovidae > Tragelaphus > Tragelaphus eurycerus. The sequence goes on from CAKXYN010000043.1 coordinate 14,292,784, forward strand.
GAATCGCAGCATGCCAGGCCTCCCTGTCCATCACCAACTCCTGGAGTTCATTCAGACTCACATCCATCGAGTCGGTGTTATTCATATATTATTATATTTTTATTATCTTGTTTTTGTCTACATTTCCTTCCAGAATGTAGGTTTTTAGAGTAGATTTTTTTTTTTTTTCTGTTTTATTCAATGTCCCTGGTGCCTGGATCAATACCTGCCTCATAGTAGGCAACAAATATGCATTTTCTAAATAAATGAAATTAACATTCTTCTTTATTTTTTTCTCCAGAGCTTCCCATCAGTTTCTTAAAAATTCAAGATGCACAAGCTACTCCTTAATCTTGAGTCAAGATTCTTTTCACAAGACATCAGAATGCCTTCTCTGGACCGCTGCTGAAGGGTCAGCAGTTACTTAGAGAAGATCTTCCAGAGAGCAGAGCAAAAGGTCCTAAGTCTAAAGTCAGAGGTCATTTTTAGTGTGTCTCCTGTCCTCAACTTTGAGCCTCACTGTTGGCTCAGACAGTACAGAATCCACCTGCAATGCAGGGGACCTGGGTTCAATGCCTGGGTTAGAAAGATCCCCTGGAGAAGGGACTAGCTATGCACTCCACTTTTCTTGCCTGGAGAATCCCATGGACAGAGGAGCCTGATGGGCTACAGTCCGTAGGGTTGCAAAGAGTCAGACACAACAGAGTAACTAACACACACACACACACACACACACGTCCTCAACTTTGGATCCTACTGATCGTGTCTCAGCTCTCACACTTGGCACTTGGCCTTTGAATAGGCCTAAAGTAGGTTCACTTTCTCAGCAGCAACCTCCTTCAATCCAGTGACTGCCTGCCTGCTGAACCTTTGTACTGCTGCCTCTGGATGCTTCTCCCTACCATCTGACGAGGGCAACACTGACCAGCCCAGAAAAAACACCTGGTGTAAGTCCTTCTTATCCCTCATGTAACATACTGAAGGATCCCTTTATGACAATCCACAGCTCCAAAAGGATGCCACTTTTTGTTAGAATACATATATAGATGTGCTATACATTGATATAGATATGCAAAATGTTGCATAGTACTAAGATACATTAGTGATTTACTACAACAGGAGCATGTATGTTTGATAGGGCATAAGAAGTAACTACCAATGTGTACAGAGGTATGGGGAGACAGCAAGGAAAATGGTCTAAACTTAGGTTGTGGAAATGGCTGAATGACCCTAAATGTATTATACTAAAAATCACTTTAAATGGATGAATTTTATGGTAGGTGAATGACATCTCAATAAAAAATGTTAATTTTTTACTCACTGAATTAAAGTGAATGTTAATTCACTTTGTTGTTTGGTCACTCAGTCATGTCTGGCTCTTTGCGATACCATGGACTGTTCCTGTGTCTCTTGCATCTCTTGGATTAGCAGGCAAATTCTTTACCCCTGAGGCATCAGGGAAGCCCCTTGTCTCCTTGAATATCCATCAACTGCTATTCTGATCTTTAGCTCCAAAGTACGTCTTCATTCATTCAGTAAATAGTTAGCAAGGGCCTGTTTCCCGTCAGATACCGTGCTAGGTACTAGGCATATAAAGAGAACAAAGAAGCATGACTCTCACTACTACTTCTTACAATTTCTTAAGAAATATATTGGGCATAAAGAGAATGAATGGGTTTCTGAGAGGCAGTATACAGAGGGCTATGCGTAAGCCAACAGTGGTCACTAGTATAGTTACCATGGTGGTTACTCAATGAACCCAGAAAAAATGCTGGATGTTTTTCTTCTCTCTTCAGTTCTTGGCACCTCCATACAGACACCTGGAAGTTGTTTCTGCTGCCAGAGAGCTGACATGGCCCACTGTGTGTCCAGAAAATACCCCCAGGTATAGTCTTTTCTATGGCTGACACATTACCTCCTGGCAGCCCACAACACCTTAGATTTTTCCATGCAAAAGCTCATTATTTAAGAAGCATGTGCTTTCAGAGGATAATTCTTTTAAGTTCAGTTCTATGCCTGGCGTGCTGCGGTTCATGGGGTCACAGAGTCGGACACGACTGAGCGACTGATCTGATCTGATCTGATTGCTCAGTCGTGTCTGACTCTTTGCAACCCTATGGACTGCAGCACTCCAGGCCTCCCTGTCCATCACCAACTCCCAGAGCTTGCTCAAACTCATGTCCATCCAGTCAGTGATGCCATCCAACTGTCTCATTCTCTGTCATCCCCTTCTCCTCCTGCCTTTAATCTTTTCCAGCATCAGGGTCTTCTCCAATGAGTCAGTTCTTCGCATCAGGTGGCCAAAGTATTCGGAGTTTCAAAAATTACCTCAAAAAATCAAGCTCAGGGAATTCCCTGATGGGCCAGTGGTTAGAACTCCACACTCACCACAAAGGGCACGGGTTTGATCCCTGGTTGAGGAAAAAAAGATCCTGCAAGCCATACAGCTCAGTCACAAAAAAAAAAAAAAAAAAATATATATATATATATATATATATATATATCAAGCTCAAAATATCCTACATTGTTGTACCAACCAAATCCCCACAATTTGGCATGAGCGATTTCCTCCTGGCACTCTGTTTCAAAACAGCATTGACTTCTTGCTTCTGTGCTGAAAATATATGTTCTCAACAGAACCCTCATCAAACAGAATCTTTCACTTCAAAGGGGATTGAGAGGCCAGGGAATTCAGGAATTGAGTTCTTCCAGAACAAATGCTACACTTATGAGATTTGAAGCAGTTTTCAAACATGGGCATCAAGGTGCCCTTAAGTGATTTTCTTCCACTCCAGTTTGTAAGGGAAATCAGAATGAAGTCTCGTGTTGCCTCTCCAGCTGTGGTCAGCTGTGTGCCCTTAGTTGTGAACCTTTATAGTTGCGCTTTGAGGCATTTTTTGTTTATTTCTTCTGTATTGGCTTCTTCTCAGCTGGAGCAAATCAATGAAGAGAGGCTTAACAAAACCCTCAAGAAATTGAACACAGTTCAACTAAGCTACCCTTATAGTCTGATTTACCCAAAAAGAGTATATGATTGTTTAGCGATTAAAGCAAGCTAAAAGAGCCAGCTATATCATAGCAGGAAAACACCTGGAACCGAGGTTAAAAGACCTGTGCTTGAGCCTGACCTGGGCAAAGCACTCTGGGCCTTAGTGAAAGGGTGGAGTAATCTGTAACACACTTGCAAATGGAAGGCTTTAACCTGAAGATACCTTAATAATCAAAAATGCTTTGCTATTACTTCATGCTGATTTTCCAGCATTCCCATTACATACACAGAGCATCAATAAATATTCTCTTTTACAGTTAAGCTCCTGGATCACAAAGTAAAGATTACCCCCTTTTGTGAGCTCCAAACTTGCCTCAGGCTCCTCTTCTACCCTGGTCAATCCAGCATCTTTCCCCACCCCTACCCACCCACCCCACTAGCTCCTCTCTTCCACACCTCCAGTGCCCCTGTTTGTTCTCATGCTGGTCCCCCTGCCAGCAATGCCCTCCCTCTTCCTTGTCACCTATCTTGCCCCCATTGATACCTTCAAGTCCAAAATAGAGCATGCCCTATCCATAATACCTTTTCTATCCTCTCCAATAGATACCATTCTCTTTTTCTAACTCATTTTGACAAAAATATCACACACACACACACACACACGCAAATCTTCACAGGTCACCTCCTGTTTGTCTTAGGTCCTTCAACTACAGAAGACTAGGCTGCTCCTCGGAAGGCATGGTAGGCAAGCTTGGGGAGGTCAGGTGGGATGAGATTGAACTCCAGGCCTCTCTAAGGGTCTTGGAAAGATTAAAAGATTTTAAGCAGAAGAAGCTTTTAAGTTTGATTAGGTCCCATTTGTTCATTTTTTATTTTATTTCCGATATTCTGGGAGGTGAGTCATAGAGGATCCTGCTGTGATGTAAGTCAGAGAGTGTTTTGCCTATGTTTTCCTCTAGGAGTTTTATGGTTTCTGGTCTTACATTTAGCTCTTTAATCCATTTTGAGTTTATTTTTGTGTATGGTGTTAGAAAGTGTTCTAGTTTCATTCTTTTACAACTGTTCAACCAGTTTTCCCAGCACCACTTGTTAAAAAGATTGTCTTTAATCCATTGTATATTCTTGCCTCCTTTGTCAAAGATAAGGTGACCATATGTGCATGGATTTATCTCTGGGCTTTCTATTTTGTTCCATTGATCTATATTTCTGTCTTTGTGCCAGTACCATACTGTCTTGATGACTGTGGCTTTGTAGTAGAGCCTGAAGTCAGGCAGCTTGATTCCTCCAGTTCCGTTCTTCTTTCTCAAGATAGCTTTGGCTATTCGAGGTTTTTTGTATTTCCATACAAATTGAGAAATTATTTGTTCTAGCTCTGTGAAGAATACCGTTGGTAGCTTGATGGGGATTGCACTGAATCTATAAATTGCTTTGGGTAGTATACTCATTTTCACTATATTGATTCTACCAATCCATGAACATGGTATATTTCTCCATCTATTAGTGTCCTCTTTGATTTCTTTCACCAGTGTTTTATAGTTTTCTATATATAGGTCTTTAGATTCTTTAGGAAGATATATTCCTAAGTATTTTATTGTTTTCATTGCAATGGTGAATGGAATTGTTTCCTTAATTTCTCTTTCTATTTTCTCGTTATTAGTGTACAGGAATGCAAGGGATTTCTGTGTGTTAATTTTATATCCTGCAACTTTACTATATTCATTGATCAGTTCTAGTAATTTTCTGGTGGAATCTTTAGGGTTTTCTACATAGAGGATCATGTCATCTGCAAACAGTGAGAGTTTTACTTCTTCTTTTCCAAAGCTTCTGCACAACAAAGGAAACTATAAGCAAGGTGAAAAGACAGCCTTCAGAATGAGAGAAAATAATAGCAAATGAAGCAACAGACAAACAACTAATCTCAAAAATATACAAGCAACTTCTACAGCTCAACTCCAGAAAAATAAATGACCCAATCAAAAAATGGGCCAAAGAACTAAATAGACATTTCTCAAAAGAAGACATACAGATGGCTAACAAACACATGAAAAGATGCTCAACATCACTCATTATCAGAGAAATGCAAATCAAAACCACTATGAGGTACCATTTCACGCCAGTCAGAATGGCTGCGATCCAAAAGTCCACAAGCAATAAATGCTGGAGAGGGTGTGGAGAGAAGGGAACCCTCTTACACTGTTGGTGGGAATGCAAACTAGTACAGCCACTATGGAGAACAGTATGGAGATTCCTCAAAAAACTGGGAATAGACCTGCCTTATGATCCAGCAATCCCACTGCTGGGCATACACACTGAGAAAACCAGAATTGAAAGAGACACGTGTACCCCAATGTTCATAGCAGCACTGTTTACAATAGCCAGAATGTGGAAGCAACCTAGATGTCCATCCACAGATGAATGGATAAGCAAGCTATGGTACATATACACAATGGAGTATTACTCAGCCATTAAAAAGAATACATTTGAATCAGTTCTAAGGAGGTGGATGGAACTGGAGCCTATTATACAGAGTGAAGTAAGCCAGAAAGAAAAACACAAATACAGTATACTAACGCATATATATGGAATTTAGAAAGATGGTAAAAATAACCCTATTTATGAGACAGCAAAAGAGACACTGATGTATAGAACAGACTTTTGGACTCTGGGACCGGGAGAGGGTGGGATGATTGGGGAGAATAGCATTGAAATATGTATAATATCATATCTGAAACGAGTCGTCAGTCCAGGTACGATGCCCGATAACAAATGCCTGGGGCTGGAGCACTGGGACGACCTGGAGGGATGGTGTGGGGAGGGGAGAGGGAGGAGGGTTCAGGATGGGGAACACGTGTATACTGGTGGCGGATCCATCTTGATGTATAGTGAAAGCAATACAATATTGTAAAGTTAAGCAAAATTAAAAAAAAAAAAAAGACAAAAAAAAATAAAAAATATTAAAAAAAAAGATTTTAAGCAGAAGAGTGGCATGTCAGGGCCGTGTACAGGGAGATCAAAGACTTTAGGGATGAGAGGCTACTGCAGCAGTCTAGGCAGGAGATGATGAGGACAATGACAAGAAACTTGGCAATGGATGTAAAGAGAGGCAAATGGTGAAAAGGCGAGGCATGGGGCCTGTGACCACGTCCAGTGTGGTCCTCATCTCCCCAAGATACTTGCTCCTATTGAGGGCTCTCTGCTCAGGAACTTAGGCTACCATCCTCTCAATCACAGGAGGACAGGGAGCTCAGCTCGGTGCTCTGTGATGACCTCGATGGTTGGGTTGGGAGGTGGGTCCAAGAGGGAGAGGGTGTATGTATACATATATGTGGTTCACTTTGTTGCACAGCAGAAACTAACACTGTAAAGCAATTGTGTTCCAATTAAATTTTAAGACAGAAATCCAGGAGGCCTCCTTCTTCTACACGCCACATTCCATCACATCAGCAAGTTGTGCCAATTCAGCCACCTAGGTTGCATCCTTCTCTTCTCTCCAACCATTTGCCACCACTAGGACTAGGCCTTCAATATCTCCAACCTAGATTACTCCTCCCTGGTATCCCCGCTTCAAGTGTGGCCCTCCAATCCATCCTCCTAATCTCTTCAATAGATGGATCTACCTGAGCTGCCGCTCTGATCCTTCTGTTATCATATTTAACAGATCGATGATGCCTTCCTGTCCAAAACATTTATTCCAGTTACCTTAATATGGCTGAAACATCCATGTGACCAAGCCCTGTGCTAGCTCCCCTTTCCTCTCTGTGTTCTAGCCTTCCCTGAACTTTTCACACTTCTTAATAGGATCTAATCATGAACACTTTGCTCATACATTCCTTTTCCCCTTCCTCTTTTTCTCTCCCCCAAATTATTTTATAATTACCTCACTCTTCATGTATTCAAGAAAGCACTGAACCCTGGTTGGAAACCTTCCATGCCTGTCCTCTGTGTTCTCAGACCACCATGATGTCTGTTGACCTCAAAAAACCCAATAAATTATAATTATCTTTATTGTGCTCCACTGGACTCAGTTCCTTGAAGACAAAGACTAGGATTCTCATCCTGTTATCCTCAGTAGTGGTTATGATTTCAAGGCACAGAGCTGACGAGTCATAAATGTTGAACAAATCAAATCAGTGATTGTGTGCATGGTATACTCCCAAAATACAGAAAATTGCAAAAGCTGGCAAAGGCAGAAAGTCCCAGATATTCATATCCTGACCAAGATCAAGATTCATGCCCAAGTCAGGGCTGGGCCTTCATCCAACGTAAGAAATCCTGCTGAAACCAGTGACTTGGAAGCACATGAGAGCTGGTATCTGTCAAGCTAAGTTTATGAACTCAGCCATGCCCTTGATTTTGGAGGAGGAGCCAAAGTGCTGAAGTGAGCTTCGCCCACTTGTTATGTGGCAGAAAAATCACTGGGATTATTATCAGAAAACCTCGGTTCACTCTGATCCTGTCTCGTCAGTCAGTCAGTCAGTCAATCAGTTCAGTCGCTCAGTTATGTCCAACTCTTTGCAACCCACCAGGCCTCCCTGTCCATCACCAACTCCTGGAGTTCACCCAAACTCATGTCCATCGAGTCAGTGATGCCATCCAGCCACCTCATCCTCTGTCGTCCCCTTCTCCTCCTGCCCCCAATCCCTCCCAGCATCAGGGTCTTTTCCAATGAGTTAACTCTTCACATGATATGACCAAAGTATTGGAGTTTGCGCTTCAGCATCAGTCCTTCCAATGAACACCCAGGACTCAGCTCCTTTAGCATGGACTGGTTGGATCTCCTTGCAGTCCAAGGGACTCTCAAGAGTCTTCTCCAACACCACAGTTCAAAAGCATCGATTCTTCGGCTCTCAGCTTTCTTCACAGTCCAACTCACATCCATACATGACCACTGGAAAAACTATAGCCTTGACTAGATGGACCTTTGTTGGCAAAGTAATGTCCCTGCTTTTGAATATGCTATCTAGATTGGTCACAACTTTCCTTCCAAGGAGTAAGCGTCTTTTAATTTCATGGCTGCAGTCACCATCTGCAGTGATTTTGGAGCCCCCAAAAATAAAGTCTGACACTGTTTCCACTGTTTCCCCATCTTTTTCCCATGAAGTGAGGGGACCAGATGCCATGATCTTCGTTTTCTGAATGTTGAGCTTTAAACCAACTTTTTCACTCTCCTCTTTCACTTTTATCGAGTACTAGCGTGTAAATGAAGCTTAGCATTTCTGTGAATAAATTTTATCCTCTTTAAATGGAGAGGGTAATCATTACTGCCTTATACAACTGACATGAAGTTTAAATGAGATATTTATACAAAGTGCCTGATACAGTGGCTGGCTTCAAATGGAAACTGTAATTATTACTATTATGTGAGAGTTCCAGTCACAATAAATACTTTCCACATGTTTGTTTTAAAGGAGTGTGAACAGCTCTAAAAAATTAAAGTCTAAATGAATTTGACTCTGCTCAAGCTTAACCCATATTAGAGACTCATTTTGATGGTTGGTGATCAATGTACACTGTGCAAGAAAAACATAGAGGATGGATGATTTCAAAAACTGGATGCTGCTTTCACCCATGCTAGCACCAGTTACAGAGCAATGACGATAGCCAGACACATTGCTTTCAATCTTCTCCACAATGGTAGAAGGTAGATGATATTATCCCCATGTTACAAATGAGGAAAGTAATGCTCCAAAAAGTTAAGTACTGTGCCCAAAGTCACACAAAAGTGGAAAAACCAAGATTTGAGACTGTTCTATTGCCTCCCAAACCCATATGCTTTCTATTCATGCTGCTTCTTCACTGAGCTTTGTTCTACAGTTCAGAGGGCAAAAAGTGTATTTCATATACATATGTATATTATATGAAATATATACATATGTATATTACATATAATATACATATGTATATGAAATACACTCATGTATATGAGTATACTCATATATATATGAAATATACTTATGTATATGAAATATACTCATCATATTGACTTGACCCAATTCCCTATGAAATAACCAAATAAAGAAACTGAGAGTCAGGACATTTAAGGTGCCTGTGCAAGGTCACAAAATCAGTAAACAGCTGCCCAAGAACTCAAACTCCTATCTTGGGACTCTTATCTGTTGCACTTTAATACAATGGAATAACTGCTATTTGGCCAGACTGAAGATATAGAAATAATGAGAGAACAGCTTCTTCTCAAACCTAGTGTTATAAATTTACATAAGACTTTCTCCTGGTGGAGCAGTTAAGCTACATTTCTGTGAGAAAAAGATTATAATACGTTACATGTAAATTTCTTCCCAACTTCCTCCTTCTATCAGAAAAAATTAACCAATATATGCAAAGCCATGCATTTACCAAGAGTCCACCTGAGACTGAAGGAATTTGCTCCTAGATCATGAAGCCGTAATATTTTTAAAGTGGTTTCTATTTATGCAGAAGATGGGATTTCTTTAAAAACTACAGAGTTTGGATGAAAATGCAAACGTGTTAAACAAGGTTTTAGTGATCCTTGTTATATTAAATGAATTGAAAAAACTCTAATATTCAAACACAGCATCTATTCCATTTGGTTGACAAGTTGATCAACTATTTATTAAGCTGCCTCTTCATCTCTGGGACACAGAGGTGATTAAAACACAGCTTCACCCTCAAGGAGCTTCTGATGCAATAAGTGAACCTGAACTATAAACAAATGAATATAATAAATTATGTTTTATTAGCCTCCATTATCATACTAGAAAGATGAACACGGTGCATGGAACAGCCAGTTATATGCAAAGATACAAATAGCCTCTGCAAATAAGTGACACTTGGAATGGGATAGGTATTACCAGGGGAACAAGGCAATACAAGTGACTGTGTGAGGGTAAAAGGACATATAGCCTCTTTCTGTCCTGGAAACTTCAAATCATATCACAGAACTCGTGTTTAGGGGACAAGAGAAGAGACATGGTAAGACTTAGAATGCAGACCCAGTAAGAGCCTAAACTAGAGCAGGAGCAGTGAAGATGAACAGACGATACCTCACAGGTGTCAAGGATGTAGCATCTTAGGCCTGTCTATATGTGAAGGATAAAACAGAATGCTTTCTGCTTTGGTGGATGTCAATAGCAGAAATGCAGAATAGAGGAGGAGCATATATATGGGAAAAGATACCAAATTCTCTCTTGGACAATTTTCTGGAGAGTCTATGTAACATCCACATGGAGATGGGAAATAAGTAGGCACTCAGCTAAATGAGACAGGATCTCAAAAGAAGATGAGATCATGAAGCTAAAGTAAGTGTCAATCATATTTGGGTGGATGACAAAAATCACACAAATGAATGGTTTTTTCCAGAGAGATCAGGCAGAGTAAGAAGAGAAAAAGAGCTAAGGACAGAGTGTTATGTGCCAACATATAAGATTTGGTTTAATGGTCAGAAAGATGAAAACAAACCCCAGGAGAAAAGGAAGAGGATAAATCATAAAGGGAAAAAGAAACCGAGAGATGCAACATCACTAATTATTAGAGAAATACAAATCAAAATTTCAATGTGGTATCACCTCATACCAGTCAGCATGGCCATCATAAAAAGTCTACAAATAATAAATGCTGGAGAAGATGTGGAGAAAAGGGAATACTCCTACATTCTTAGTGAGAATGTAAACAGGCACATTCACTATGGAGAAAAGTATGGAAGTTCCATAAGAAACTAGACTGCCATATGAAAAAGCAAGAGAGTTCCAGAAAAACATCTATTTCTGCTTTATTGACTATGCCAAAGCCTTTGACTGTGTGGATCACAATAAACTATGGAAAATTCTGAAAGAGATGGGAATACCAGACCACCTGATCTGCCTCTTAAGAAATCTGTATGCAGGTCAGGAAGCAACAGTTAGAACTGGTCATGGAACAACAGACTGGTTCCAAATAGGAAAAGGAGTACGTCAAGGCTGTATATTGTCACCATGTTTATTTAACTTATATGCAGAGTACATCATGAGAAATGCTGGACTGGAAGAAACACAAGTTGGAATCAAGATTGCCGGGAGAAATATCAATAACCTCAGATATGCAGATGACACGACTCTTATGGCAGAAAGTGAAGAGGGGCTAAAAAGCCTCTTGATGAAAGTGAAAGTGGAGAGTGAAAAGGTTGGCTTAAAGCTCAACATTCAGAAAACGAAGATCATGGCATCTGGTCCCATCACTTCATGGGAAATAGATGGGGAAACAGTGGAAACAGTGTCAGACTTTGTTTTTCTGGGCTCCAAAATCACTGCAGATGGTGACTGCAGCCATGAAATTAAAAGACGCTTGCTCCTTGGAAGGAAAGTTATGACCAACCTAGATAGCATATTCAAAAGCAGAGACATCACTTTGCCAACAAAGGTTCGCCTAGTCAAGGCTATGGTCTTTCCTGTGGTCATGTATGGATGTGAGAGCTGGACTGTGAAGAAGGCTGAGCACCGAAGAATTGATGCTTTTGAACTGTGGTGTTGGAGAAGACTCTTGAGAGTCCCTTGGACTGCAAGAAGATCCAACCAGTCCATTCTGAAGGAGATCAATCCTGGAATTTCTTTAGAAGGAATGATGCTAAAGCTGAAACTCCAGTATTTTGGCCACCTCATGCGAAGAGTTGACTCATTGGAGAAGACTCTGATGCTGGGAGGGATTGAGGGCAGGAGGAGAAGGGGACGACAGAGGATGAGATGGCTGGATGGCATCACTGACTCGATGGATGCGAGTCTGAGTGACCTCCGGGAGCTGGTGATGGACAGGGAGGCCTGGCGTGCTGCGGTTCATGGGGTCGCAAAGAGTCGGACACGACTGAGCGACTGATCTGATCTGATCTGATGATCCAGCAATCCCACTCCTGAGCATATATACAGAAAAGACAAAATCTCTAATTCAAAAAGATACATTCACCCCAATGTTCACAACTGCACAACTGTACAACAACCAAGACATGGAAGCAACCTAAATGCCCATTGACAAATGAATGGATTAAGAAGATCTTATACATATACACAATGGAATATTACTCAGCCATAGAAAAGAATGAAATAATTCCATCAGCAGCCACGTAGATGGACTTATAGATCATACTAAGTAAATCAGACAGAAAGACAAATAACATATGATATCCCCTACATGTGGAGTCTAAAAATATTATACAAATGAACTTATTTACAAAACAGAAGTAAACTCACAAACAAAGGAAACAAATTTATGGTTACCAAAGAAGAAAGAAGTGGGGAGGGATAAATTAGGAATTTGAGATTAAAAGATACACACTACTGTATATAAAACAGATAAGCAAGGACCTACTGTATAGCACAGGAAACTATATTCAGTATCTGGTAATAAACTATCACAGAAAAGAATCTGAAAAAGAATATATACACACTTTGCTGTACACCTGAAACTAACACAACACTGTTTAAAAGGAAAAAAAAAAAAAAACAAAGAGAAAGTGATTTCTTAAAAGTGAGTGGAAGACAAAGAATAAGAAGGGAGCAGTCAGCAGGTCCAACGTCACAGCAAGCTCAAGGAAGAAAAGAGAGCAAGAGAGGGCAAGTCTTCTGCAGAAGAGAATTAAAAATAGCATTTAACAGACAGACAGAAAATGAGGAAGATATACATCACTACAAGAATGAAGGGATGATATGATGATGATGAGAATGCAAGAAATAGAAGAGACCCAAGTTCATGATGTGTCTTCAGCATTTAATGGGTGTGAGAGTTATGAAGAGTCCAAAAATCTCCTCTCCAAAGCTTCTAGCTTGTGTGACACAACTTATCCAAACAAAGAACACAGAAGGAGTGAGTCTGGTAACAAAAAAACCTGAGCTAAGTTTTGGAGGCTTTGTGTTTTAAGTGTTGCTGGTACATCCAGCACAGAGTCTATGGAAATAAAAGGATATAAAGGCATTAATTCTGTTGAAAAGAAAGTGAGTGGTTAGAAAGATGCACCAGTGGCCTTAGGGAACAAACAAAGAACTGAAGTCATGAAGAGGAAAATCCCAAAAGAAAATGCAAAGGAAAGAGGGAATGCAGAGCCTTGACGGGGTACCCACAAAAACTACAATATGACTTTGGTTGTGAAACAGTGGGAATAAGGAGAAAATTATTGGAATCCATGAGGTCAGGGTTGGGAAGATCCCCTGGAGAAGGGAACGGCTACCCACTCCAGTATTCTTGCCTGGAGAATTCCATGGACCGATGAGCCTGGTGGGCTACAGCTCATGGGGTCACAAAGAATCAGACACAACTGAGAAACTATCACTCACTCATGAGGTAAGGAGTTGGGCCAGAGAGAAGGCTGAGCACTGAAGAACTGATGCTTTTGAATTATAGTGGTGGAGAAGACTCTTGAGAGTCTTATGGGCTGCAAGGATCAAAGCAGTCAATTCTAAAGGAAACCAACCCTGAATATTCATTGAAAGGACTGATGTTGAATCTTCAGTACTTTAGACATGATATGAAGAGCTGGCTGTTGGACAAGACCCCGATTCTGGAAAAGACTAAAGGGAGAAGCAGAAGGGGGTGACAGAGAATGAGACGGTTGGATAGCATCACTGACTCAATGGACATGAGTTTGAGCAGACTCCAGGAGATGGTCAAGGACCAGGAAAGCCTGACATGCTGCAGTCCATGGGGACACAGAGTCAGGCATGACTGAGGGACTGAACAGCAACAAGTGGGGTCAGGAAGATTTGAGTCTAATACAGTTCATCCACTTGGGTATGAAAATTATCTAAAATGAAAACAGGAGCTGAAAGAGAAATGGAAAAATAATGGCCAGGAGCAAAAAAGCCCTTGATGAATAGGAAGAAGTAACTAAGAGGTTAGGAAATGGGAGCCATCCATAACTACAAAAGTGACACAACCGAACACCATGACCCTTACACATAGAGCTGTTTTATAAAAGGCAACAATCAGAGCGACAGTTTGTATGTCGTAGTGAGAAAAGAGAGGAAAGTGGACAACCACCAGAAACTTTCAGACATGTGATGGAAGACAATAGATAGTCTCCCTAAGGAGGCTGGAGAAAAAAGTGTATCCATGCTCAAAGGCCAGAGTTCCAGAAAAAGTTTGAGAGTGAAGATCCCATGGAAAGAATAGGGAGGTAGACCCAGAAGAGAGTAAGCACTGTACAGAAGGAAGATGGCAATATTTTTAAAAGCAGGCTGAAGATAGAGGCTCTTGCCTTTTAATCACACGTCTCTAGGATAGGACAAGAATAGCCTTCAAATGGACATGGGATGTCAGGGGCTGATGAGGTGGGTGGTCTTCATTTTACATGAAGCATTCTTTGCCGCACTGTTTAGGTCCTCCTGAAAGGAGTCTGTAGTGACCAAGAGTACAGGTTCTCTGGTCCCTGCCTCTGAGGAGCCCATGGAGAAGGAAGAAAGACAGCCTCAGAAGCAAATACCTACTCTCACGGGGCTGCTCCTGCTGTGGAGTCGCTCAGTCATGTCCAACTCTTTTTGCAACCCCTTGGACTATAGCCCTCCAGGCTCCTCTGTCTATGGGATTTCCCTGGCAAGGATACTGAAGTGGATTGCCATTCGCTTCTCCAGGGGATCTTCCTGACCCAGGCATCGAACCAGGGTCTCCTGCACTGCAGGTGGATTCATTACCACTGAGCTACCAGGGTAGGATGATGCAATTGCTCTGATAGATTCAAGAATTCTGGGTCCTCATCTGGTATCTCCTACCATGCTTCAGCACATGGAAATGTTGCCAGTCACAGCTTTCACCGTCCTCCCTTTTTAAAAGATCAAGTTCATGTGCGTGAGCAATGAGGTAGGTAGCAGGGAAGATGGAGCATCAGGTGACAGTAGCAAGTGAATGGTCATAAAATACAGTTGCTATCACACCGCAGACATTCACCGTCCTGGATGTGAAGTCATCAAGAGTGACAGCAGGAAATGGGATAGAGATGAAAATCACCATCAGGTGCAAAAGCCCTTAGGACCTGAAGTTTGAGAAATTCCGGTTCATCTCCCTTCCTTTGAGAAGAGAAAGGGCACTTTTTGAGGGTTACTTTCACAGTAGGGGAGAGGAGGTGGCAGCAGCCAAGACAGATTCAGAGACTCAGTTTCCGTATTGGAAAAATTATAAATTATATATCACAGGGCTGTTTTGAGGATTTGATAATATGTATAAAAATTATTGCCTTTCTTAGCATGATGCCAAACATGTTGCAGATTCTTGAACTTGATGAGGCAGAACATGTATTTTTATGTAACTCTTCTCTTTCAGTTCAGTTCAGTCACTCAGTCATGTCCGACTCTTTGCAACCCCATGAATCGCAGCACACCAGGCCTCCCTGTCCATCACCAACTCCCAGAATTCACCCAGACTCACGTCCATCAAGTCAGTGATACCATCCAGCCATCTCATCCTCTGTCGTCCCCTTCTCTTGCCCCCAATCCCTCCCAGCATCAGAGTCTTTTCCAATGAGTCAACTCTTTGCATGAGGTGGCCAAAGTACTGGAGTTTCAGCTTTAGCATCATTCCTTCCAAAGAAATCCCAGGGCTGATCTCCTTCAGAATGGACTGGTTGGATCTCCTTGCAGTCCAAGGGACTCTCAAGAGTCTTCTCCAACACCTCAGTTCAAAAGCATCAATTCTTCGGCGCTCACCTTTCTTCACAGTCCAACTCTCACATCCATACATGACCACTGGAAAAACCAGAGCCTTGACTAGATGGACTTTTGTTGGCAAAATAATGTCTCTGCTTTTGAATATGCTATCTAGGTTGGTCATAACTTTCCTTCCAAGGAGTAAGCGTCTTTTAATTTCATGGTTATAGTCACCATCTGCAGTGATTTTGGAGCCCCCAAAAATAAAGTCTGACACTGTTTCCACTGTTTCCCCATCTATTTCCCATGAAGTGATGGGACCAGATGTCATCATCTTCGTTTTCTGAATGTTGAGCTTTAAGCCAACTTTTTCACTCTCCTCTTTCACTCTTGAACTATCGAGAATAGTTCATTTAAGTCCTACAGAAGGACTAGGATCCAAGGACTTGAAATGGTTTTGGTGGAACTTGATTATGTACAAATCACTGCCCATTTAGTTGACTTAACCATTCCCAATTTATCCTTATCTCTCTTTCTATTAACTCTAAATCTTTAGTTCTTTCTAGCTAACATTTGCGGAGAAGGCAATGGCACCCTACTCCAGTACTCTTGCCTGGAAAATTCTATGGACAGAGGAGCCTGGTAGGCTGCAGTCCACCGGGTCGCTAAGAGTCAGATACGACTGAGTGACTTTACTTTCACTTTTCACTTTCATGCATTGGAGAAGGAAATGGCAACCCACTCCAGTGTTCTTGCCTGGAGAATCCCAGGGACGGGGGGAGCCTGGTGGGCTGTCGTCTATGGGGTCGCACAGAGTCGGACGTGACTTAGCAGCAGCAGCAGCAGCAGCTAACATATGTATCATTCATTTCCCAAATTAATACATAAATGCTAACATGTATAACATAATCCATATGTATATATTAAAATATATGTGCATGTCATGGTAGGAAATTATTTTTCTTTCTATTACCCTAAACTCATTTTTTTGCTTGTTTTCAATTTCCTTTGTTCATTGGATTTTTAAACCAGTTTACCGATGTGTCATCATCATTCTAGAAAGTAAAATCTTTGGAAAAAAAAAATAAAAAAACTTTTTCTTACATGAGAATTAAACTTGCATCAGCAGTTTTGTGAAGTTTTTGTGATCTTTGAAGTTTTTTCAAAGGGATCATATAACTGCATAATTCAATGTTTATCACATGGCTGGACCTCAATATTATTATAAATATAATTACTTTTCCTCTTAAGATAGAGGCAGCCTAAAGACAGAAGATACAGTATGAGTTTTGACCTCTAAAAAAAACATGAGGTAAAATCAGGGCTCTGTCTTATCAAGCACATGACCCTAGCCAAGTTATTCAACATCTCTAAGCTATCTTCATAGGGTCATTATGCAAATAAAATGAGACATCTGGAAATAGTCTGGAACAGTGCGTGACACATTTAGTTGCTCAATAAAGCTGTTTTTTAAACAACTACACAGATTTCTAACTGCATTTTTTTAGAGATTTTTATTCTTCATTTGAACCCTAAAGAACAGCAATTTAATCTTTATGATTAGGAGACACTGGCATTTCTGAGTTGTCACATTTCCAATGTCAAAGAAATTAGAGCCTTCTCAAGGTTTACATTTGTTTGGGGACTTCTGCCATTTCTCAATTCATTTCCCAAAACAAAGGAAACAAAACAACAAAATAAACAAATTAGATCGAATTAAACTTAAAAGCTTTGGCACAGCAACACAAGCCATCAACAAAATAAAAAGACAATCTACTGAATGGGAAACAAAATTTGCAAATGATGTGAACAATAAAGAGTTAATATCCAACATATGTAAGCAATTCATATATCTCAACACCAAAAAAGAAAATTTAAAAAGGGCAGAACTGAATAGACATTTTTCCAAAAGGAAGTGCAGATGGCCAAAAGGCACATGTAAAGATGCTTAATTATTGCTAACCATCATGAAAATGAAAATCAGAACCACAATGAGTTATCACCTCACACTTGTCAGAATGACTATTGTCAAAAAGAACACAAACAACAAAGGTTGGCAAGAATGTGCAGAAAATGGACTGTTGGTGGGAATGTAAGTTGGTGCAGCCACTGTAGAAAACAGTATGGAAATTTCTCAAAAAAACTAAAAATAGAACTATCATGACTCAGCATTTCTACTCCTAGGTATATATACACCCCAATGTTCATAGCAGCATTATTTATAAGTGCCAAAGTATGGAAGCCACTCTAAGTGTCCATCAACAGATGAATGAATAAAGAAGGTGTGGTACATATACACGATGGAATACCACTCAACCACAAAAACGAAGCAAATTCTGCCTTAGTAAATGGATGAACCTGGCTCTACACAAAGTGAAATAAGTCAGAGAAAGATAAATATTATTTAATATCACTTATATGTGGAATCTAAAAAACACAATAAATGTGAATAAAACAAAAAGGATCACAGATAAAGGAACAATACAGTAGTGACCAGCAGGGAGAGGGAAGCAAGGAGCAGCAATGTAGGGGTGGGGGGTGGGGAGTGGGGTGGGGCAGGGGGGTGTACAGGGGGTTACACAATCATATGAAACCATGTGTGTGAAACTTTTGAAAATTGTAAAGTACTATAGAATTTTAAGAACCTTTCATTCAATTAAAAAAAAAAAAAAGCCTGAAAGTCTTTATCAATCCTTCCGCTTGGCCCCTTTTAATCAATACTAATTCCTTACATCAGTATAGTGATTTTCATGTCTACAAAATGCTTTCAAACCATTCATGTTATAATATTCACAAAATAATTCACAAAATATCCACTCAGTTGAATCATTATCATCTTCAGTCTATAGATGAGGAACTGAGGATCAGAAATTAATTCCTCAAAGCTAAACAGCTGCTAAGTGTCAGAGCTGAGATCTGAATCTGGTCTTTCTAGCTCCAAGACCTATACTCTGATCACACAAGGAGTTAGAGCGACAGAGCCCAAATTAAAATTCTGTCTCCACATTCTAATTTCACAGATTGTTCTATTAGATCATAGCTGCCTCTCACATCAGTTAACAGTATTTTCAGAGGGCAAACTTTCCCTGTGTAACACCACTAAAATTATCAATCAATCTAAGGCATGGGCAATCTAAGGCATGGACTGTATGTAGCCCACCAGGCTACATACAGTCCATAGGGTCACAAATAATTGGACATGACTGAGCACGCATGCACACACACATAAAGTCACAGAAGGTCAAAAATGAAAGAGCCCATAAAAATCATCTAGTTCAGTCTCAGGCCAAGAATTCCAACTCAAGAATGTTTAGAGACTTGTTCAAAATCATTCTTATTAATATCAAGTCACAGTCAATCATGGATCTCTGACTCCTCTCCAACAGCCCTTGCAATCACTCTATACTGAGCTCTCAGAAAAAGACAAGAAGGACATCAAATTTCTTTTCTTTACTAAACTACTTGTTTGCTTAGCATTCCTGAGAGAATTCTGTCTTCTATTAATTCAAAATTAGATTGTTAGTAGGGAAACCAGAAACTTCATTTAAATTTGTTGAGTATTCTCTTTAAGAACTGTTCAATATGCAAAGGAATACTGCTCATTCAAATGTATCACTTTATTCTGTAAGTCCAGATTTAAGTAAATACCCTGTTTTAATTAAAAGGAGAAAAATGAGAGCAATTCTCTGTCATTCCTGAGGTTTAAAAGTATGTGCCTAAAGCAAATTTCACTTCAGAAGCAAAATCTAGAGTACTTTGTCTTGATGCTGCAAGTAATGGAAAATTTTCCCAATTATTCTGCCATCACAAATGTGTTAACTAGACACATTTGACATTGTCATGATACATGATTACAATAGAACTATTAATACATCAGAATCTGTTACAACATTCCCAGATCAGCATTTATTTTATTTTTACCTTTCTATCAAAGCAATAGAACATTAATATAAAAAGTCATTCTTTTCCACCTGCATCTTTGAAACACTAGTTTATAGAATTGTCCTTTCTTGTAAAGTTATTTTCTTGTGCTTGCAGAAAGCTTCTGGGACCTGACCTATACCATACCTCTTCCTTTTGGGCAATTTAAACTTTAGAATTGCCTTAACACAAAACTAAAAGTTACAACTTATAAGTGTATTACTTGCCTAGGAGCTAGGATTTATGAAGAAAAGTGTCAGCTTTCAATTCAGATACATAGAGGGTTAAGCCCTCACGTACAAACTGTATGACCTTGAATTAGCCTAATTTCCATACTTTCAGACTATATATAATAAAACCTATCTTAGATATAAATTGCAATTATTGAAGGAGATAAGGTTTATAAAGAAATTAATGTAATATTTAGTACACATTCATAGCATGTGTGCTGTGCTCAGTCGCTTCAGTCATGTCTGACTCTGCAAACCCCTGGACTGTAGCCCACCAGGCTCCTCTGTCCATGGGATTCTCCGGGCTAGAATACTGGATTGGGTTGCCATGCCCTCCTCCGGGGGATCTTCTGGACCCAGGGATGGAACCTGCATCTCCTGTGTCTCCTGCATTGCAAGCGGATTCTTTACCACTGAGCCACCAGGAAAGCTCATTCATGGCATACCTTCAAGAAATTTGAAATAAAATAATGGTAAGGAAAAACTAACATAACAAAGAAAAGGGCCACTAAATTGGAAACATGGCATCCAGACTATGCTGTCAGTTTGTATTACCTTTTCCTATGTCTGAGGTAAATCATCCCAAAGAAGGGAGCAAAAAACCGGGGATGTTGTCCCTATTCTTTAACTGCTCACTCAGTAGTGATTTAATGAGCATCTCCTAAGTCTAGACACTGTGCAAAACACAGAAACTAGAGGAGTGAGTTCTAAAACACTGTCCTCATGAAGTTCATTAAGTACATAGTAAGTAGAAAAAAATTAGGAACAGCAAAGTAAACGTGAAGATATCTAGGTGGACTTCTATTAAAAAGAGACACTGATAAGGATTTGAACGTGTCTGTTATTTTCAAGGTAAGAATCTTTTCTGCAGGCAGTTTTGCCACACAACTAATTGACAGTAAGACAATTTTGCCATAAGAGATTCACTGATGAAAATAATAGAGGAACACTAGATAGGACATGATGAAGCATGAAAAATAACAGAATTTTAAACTAAAAGATGAGGAATGCTGCTCTTTCTTATTAGTGTAGGTAGTATATAGAATAGACAAAACATATCTGGACATTTCAATTTTCCCTCACATTCCCCGTCATTATATGCTAGGTCACTTCAGTCGTGCCCGACTCTTTGTGATCCAAAGACAGTAGCCTGCCAGGCTCCTCTGTCCCTGAGATTCTCCAGGCAAGGATGCTGGAGGGTGTTGCCATGTCCTCCTCCAGGGGATCCAACTCAGGGCTTGAACCCATATCTCTTACATCTCCTGCACTGGGTTCTTTATCACTAGTGCCTTATTTCACTAAATCATCTAAGTCCAGTTCTGTCCCAAATACCAAAATTCTGTGTACATCATGTTCTCTGCTTGTTGTTTAGTCACTAAGTCCAACAAAGAGTTGGACTATAGCCCGCCAGGCTCCTCTGTCCATAGGATTTCCCAGGCAGGAATACTGGAGTAGGTTACCACTTCCTTCTCCAGTGTTCTATGCTGCTGCTGCTGCTAAGTCGCTTCAGTCGTGTCCAACTCCATGCGACCCCATAGACGGCAGCCCACCAGGCTCCGCCGTCCCTGGGATTCTCCAGGCAAGAACACTGGAGTGGGTTGCCATTTCCTTCTCCAATGCATCTATGCTAGCAAATACCAAAAAAAAATTGTACCATTTTTAAGAAACTTATATTCATTAGGAATCATGTAACCATTTCTTCTTGGGGGAGGGATAGAAGGAACTTGATTATTTTGCCTCCAATTTCTAATACTGCATGATAAATTTGGTAAAGACAGCTTTAAAGAACAAGCTGTTGTATCTAAATTAGCTAAAAAATCAATAATTAGGGTTCTCAAAGACTGCTGTGAATTACTAGCTGCCTGTTTTATATTTGCATAACTCGGCACATCTTGAGTTTTGATATGCCAGAGGGATGATGGTACTGACCAAAGGATTTTGCAAACTGATTTGTTATCATTTCCTAGTAGAGTCTGCAGTCTGGCTTTACACCTTATTTCACACTTTCAGTAAGTTTTCTTATCATCACATTTTCTATCAAGTCGATATATCTAGATGAAACCAAACTGTCAACCAGTTGTTTTATCTTCAAAGGCAAAATTGCCTTGAGACCAATTAGTTGTGCAGCAAAACTGCTTACAGCAAAGATTCTATGGTGAGAGAATCTAGAACCGGATTTGGGTACAAGTAGTTTATTTGGTCGGGGAAGGCAATGGCACCCCACCCCAGTACTTTTGCCTGAAAAATCCCATGGACGGAGGAGCCTGGTAGGCTCCAGTCCGTGGGGTCGCTAAGAGTCGGACACGACTGAGCAACTTCACTTTCACTTTTCACTTTCATGCATTGGAGAAGGAAATGGCAACCCACTCCAGTGTTCTTGCCTGGAGAATCCCAGGGACAGGGGAGCCTGGTGAGCTTCCGTCTATGGGGTTGCACAGAGTCGGACACGACTGAAGCGACTTAGCAGCAGCAGCAGCCGCAGTTTATTTGGTATGTGATCACAGGGAACAAGGAGAGACAGGTGGAAGGGAGAAAAGCCAATAAAGGATGCCTTAAATAATACCATATTGTAAAGAAATGCGAATCAAAACTACCGTGAGGTATCTCCTCACAGTAGTCAGAATGGCCATCATCCAAAAAAAGTCTGTAAACAATAAATGCTGGTGATGATGTAAAGAAAAGGGAACCCTCCTACACTGTTGGTGGGAATGTAAACTGATACAATCATTATGAAGAACAGTATAAAGGTTCCTGAGAAAACTAAAAATGAAGTTACCATGTGACCCAGCAATCCCACTACTGGTCATATATCCTGAGAAAGCCCTAATTCCAAAAGACACATGTACCCCAAAGTTCATAGCAGCACTATTAACAATAGCAAGGATATGGAAGCAACCTAAATGTCCATCAACGGATGAATGGATCAAGAAGATGTGGTACCTACATCCAATGGAATATTACTCAGCCATAAAAAGAAGCAAAACTGGGTCATTCGTAGTGATGTGGATGGATCTAGAGTCTGTCACACAGACTGAAGTAAGTCAGAAAAACAAATACCATATATTAACATATATACGTATAATCTAGAAAAATGGTACAGATGAACCTATTTCCAGGACAATAATGGAGACATAAATGTAAAGCAACAGACATGTGGACACAGAGCGGGGAGGCGAAGGGGAAGGTGGGATGAACTGGGGGTAGCACTGACATATATACACTTCCATCTGCAAAATAAATAACTAGTAGGAAGCCGCTGTTTAGCACAGGGAGCTCGGCTCGGAGTTCTGTGATCCAAAGGGATGGGGCGGGGGACGGTGGGTGGGAGGCTGAAGAGGGAGGGCATATATGTGCACTTAAAGCTAATTCACATTGTTGTATAGCAGAAACTATTTATAACACAATATTGTAAACAAATTACACTGCAATAAAAATACTGTATTGTATACTTGAAATTTCCAAAGAGCAGATCTTAAGAGTTTTCAACATATAAACACACACACACACACACACACACACACACACACACACACACACAGCGGTATGAGGTGATGAAAGCATTAACAAGCTTGACTGTGATAATCATTTCACAAATCATCACATCGTACCTTTTAAATATATACAAGTTTTATTTGTCAGTTACATTTCAGTAAAGTGGGAGGGGTTTGTTCAACCTCTTCCCACCTCCAAATAAATGCCTGTGTGTATCACCACGTGAGCAACTGGGGAACCTCAGAGAGGCAGTGTAGCACATACCTTGCATTGCTCCACCAAGAGGAGAGACAGCTAGGGTATATATCCACCAAATTCTGCTCCTAGCTGGTTGAGGGTTGCTCCTTAGGACAGTAACTCTAGTACTTTCAGCCCACCCCATCTACAAGCCAAGCAAACTCTTGTGGCCTGAGAAAACCTTCTTGCAGAGATACAAATAGAGGGAACAAGCTCTCTGCATGTACAGGAAACTGTCCACCAAGGCTGCAGAAGACATCTAGGGTAGACTGAGAAGACGCAAATGGAGTCCAACAGCATTTCCTATAGATGGAAAATTTCCTATACCAGTGAAAATAGAGTGGTCAACTCGCCCTTTCTGAGCAGGAGAAGTTAGATAAAAGATACAAATAGTGAGCCATGCAAACATCCAGGTACAGAGCACTCGGAGCAAAGGGAAAACAAATTAAAAGACCCTGAGACAGAAGCAAACTTAGCAGGCTCAAGAAAGCTTGGATGGCTGGAGTAAAATGAGCGAGAGAAGAGTGCCGGGGGTGAGGGTAAGCAATGACTTTCCAAGAGCCAGATCACACCTTGGAAGGGAGAGAGAGCTTGCACTTTATTTTAGATGAGATGGAAATCCATGGGAGACACAATGGGCCAAAGTGGGATATAAAGTAACTTACATTTTAAGGGTAAATTCTAGTTTCTACTTGGAAAATGGACCAGAGAGAGGTAAGAGTACAAGGAGGGAGACCTGTTAAGAGGTTAACATAGTATTTCACAAAGAAGAGCTAATAGTGGAAACAGTGAAAAGAGAACAGATTTGAGCTACGTGTCATACAGGATAGTCAATAGATCTTTCTAATAAGAGAGTTCTAAGACTGAAAAGTAGTCATAGAATTCAAAGTCAAAATACGAATTTTTTGGTTGTTGAGAAACTGAAAAAGTAACTCCCATATTTGATGGAAGCCTGTATCACACAGTGTTGAGAAAAAACATGGAAGAAAACACAAAGTCACAACTTTGCATCACAAATGAAAAGGGAGACAGCCATCTCTCCATATTAACGGCAAAAACAAGAAAGGTTGTCTTAAAGCTAAACCACAAGAATATGAAACTTAAAAAGATGTATGGAAAGACTAACAGGGAAACTTTCATTATCATATGTAAAATAGACAGCCAGCAGGAATTTGCTATATGGCTCAGGAAACTCAAACAGGGGCTCTGCATCAATCTAGAGGGGTGGGATGGGGAGGGAGATGGGAGGGAGGTTCAAAAGGGAGGGGATGTATATATACCTATGGCTGATTCATGTTGAGGCTTAATATACAACAACCAAATTCTGTAAAGCAATTATCCTTCAATAAAAAAATAAAGAGAAAAAAAAAGTAATGGATTAAAAAAAAAAAAAAAAAAAAGACAATGAAGGATTTATTCCCAGTAAGTCCTTAGGAAGAAATAGAATGGTAGGAACAAGTAGGATGGAAGTAATCTGCCCTGGAAGAGAGGAGTATGTATCAGTGACAGTATTAGAACTGCTAGTCCATGGAGACAACAAAAAGTAGTTTTATTAAAACTTTGTCGTTTTTATTACTGTCTGTGTATCCTTATTATGTACGCCTTTTTTGCCTGCACCAGAGGTGGGCTGCGCACACCTATCCTCTGTGGTAGCCACTGCCAGCTCATTCCAGAAAATGGAACTGTGTAATGCAATGCTAATAACAGCTAACCTTTATTAAATGCTAACTAGAAGCCAGAGGCTCTAAGTGTTTTACATTTTTATAAACAATATCTAATACACTATTTAATTAATTCTTATAATAACACTAAGCAGTACATCCTGTATTCTCATTTCATACATGAGAAATCTACGGTTAGGAGAGCTTAAGAAACTGGACCAGATCCACACAATTGCCAAATGGCAGGGCCAGGGATACAAACCCGGGTCTGAGCAACTCCAAAACACAAGATCTAAACCAACATTTCCTTGAGAATGATACAGCGTATTTTAACATTCATAGACTGAAAATCATTTCAACTTTACACAAGCAAGCCCAATGACTTGGTTACATTGAATGCTGTTGAAGCAGCAATTGAATCACCGGTCCTGTACCTGGGACCATGTCACTGTGTTCATGACTGAGCCTGGTCTCAGCCAGCGACCCCATCTCAAGGACCAGGATGGTCAGCTTCGCTCATGGTTAATGAGTAAGTCATGTGAAGTAACACCAACTTTGGCTTCTTTGTGGGGGAAAAAAAAAAAAAAAAAGGACTCTCAAAGAAGACAACAGCTTGTTATTGTCAAATGTTAAAAGGAGCTGAAAAGATCCAAGTAAGTAATAGTTTACCAGAAAAGGAAAATTTTGAGTAGCTTAAAGCCATGTATTGGGTTGGCCAAAAAGTTCGTTCAGGTTTGTCCATAAGATGTTGCAGAAAAATCCAAATGAATCTTTTGGCCAACCCAATACAACACTGCACCTAGCCGTCTTCACATCTAGGGTGGGAATAATTGCAGCCAGCCCTCTGAAATTGAGACACATAAAGGAACTCGTCAAAGGCTAAGGAACTGTTAAGTAGCTAAAACAATTGCTCAAAGTTCCAGAAACTATCCAGGGCCACTGTATGTTAACAGAGCTACAGCCTGGCAGCAGGCTGCTTTCTACATCTATGAGTAGACCACCTCAGGCGAGGGTTAGCCCCTCGGAGGGCTCTGGGTCTCTCTCACACCTCCTCCACACCGTCGGTCGACTAGCTGAGTGCAGCCAAAGTCTACCCGAGTGGCTTAGTGGTAAAGAGTCCACCTGCCTGTGCAGGAGATGAGGGTTAGATCCCTGATACGGGAATATCCCCTGTAGGAGGAAACGGCAACCCACTCCAGTATTCTTGCCTGGGAAATCCCACAGACAGAGGAACCCGGCAGGCTATGGTCCATGGGGTCGCAAAAGAGACAGACACGACAGAGCGACAAAGAGCAGCAACAAAAATATACATCACTCACACGCCCAGGCAGCCAGCCAGAGGGGTGCTGAGAGCCTGGTTAAGGTCTCAGGCTGAAGCTGAACCCCCCACCTAAACATTACCAGAGGTTTCTATTGGAGAATCAGGTACTCGTACAGCTAATGACAAGCGGCACTTGGCTTCCCAACCTGCTCGAGTCCCCAGTGTATACAGCCCTCTTGGGAGCCTCACAGAAGCAACTACTAGCAATACAGGACTTACAGCATAATGCCGTCCACATCCACCCCAAATGATGAAGCCAAAGCGGCAGGCTGTTTTCCAAGTTACTACCAAATGCCATATGTGAGTTAGTGATAATTACTACTTAGGATAACACCAATGGAAACAATGATAATTACATGGTGAGGCAACCGTGTTATCGCTCCTGCACCTGGAATATAATACCTGTCATCGCAGCGGCAACAAGAGGGATTAGGTTTCCCTCTGCTCCAAAGCTCTCATGGTGAGGTTTTCATCTACTGGATAACAAGGTTCCCTGTCATTTTAATAATACAGCTTGATGGGTTGTAAGCGTTACGAAGGAAGATGCTGGGCATTCTTATATTGTCCTTTGATTTTAAAAAGGTTACAGTTGTTTTTTTGTTTTTTTTCTGAAGAGCAAACATAAGGAAACACAAAAATGGTGA
The DNA here is from genome assembly GCA_935064755.1 of Tragelaphus eurycerus. Taxonomy (NCBI): domain Eukaryota; kingdom Metazoa; phylum Chordata; class Mammalia; order Artiodactyla; family Bovidae; genus Tragelaphus; species Tragelaphus eurycerus. The sequence continues at coordinate 14,319,833 of CAKXYN010000043.1, forward strand.
CACAAGGGGACCCTTTCTGTCTAGTCTCAGGCCTTGGGCAGACTGGTAGTGCACTCGGGCTCTGGATTTCAGGAAAAGTGACAGCTGTTCAATGTGTCCAACTCTTTGAGACCCCATGGACTGTGGCACATCAGGCTCCTCTGTCCACAGAATTCTCCAGACAAGAATACTGGAGTAGGTTGCCATTCCCTTCTCTAGGAGATCTTCCCCACCCAGGGATTGAACCCAGGTCTCCTACAATGCAGGCAGATTCTTTACCATCTGAGCCACCTTCGGTGAAATCTGCACTCCGTCACCTGCCAGCTGAAAGACCCTGACAGAGAGCTAGCAGCGCTTGTCACCTCATGTCCCCAAGTCTTCTCCCTCCCTCAGTTATAAAGGAGACACAACAATAACTACTTTCCAAGATTGCTGTGAAGAGTAAATGAGATTATGCTTCATATTGAAAAGCCTGACACAGAATGGGTGCTCACAGAATATTAGGTTACTGTTACAACAGCTTTGCTCTAGATCTTAAGGGAGACCCCCATTTCTCCTTTTCCTTGGTACAATTTTTTCTTGTGTTAGTCACTGAGTCATGTCTAGCTTTTTGTGACCCCACCAGGCTCTTCTGTTCATGGAATTCTCCAGGCAAGAATAGTTGGGAGGGTAGTCATTTACTTCTCCAGGGGACCTTCTCAACCCAGGCATTGAACCTGCTTTTCTTATGTCTCCTGCATTGGCAGGTAGGTTCTTTTCTTTACTACTAGGACCACCTGGGAAGCCCTAGTATTTTCTTAAATTTGTATAAAATCTAAACACCCAAGAAAGTCTATCTGTGGGTTGAGGGGAAAGAGGACTAGAAGTTTGCTTTGTTTGCTATTTAAAAAGTCCTTTGATCTGCCTCAGCAGCCATGAAAGGATTCCTCATGGTTCTGCATAGTTCATCTCAGCCCACTGCGGAACATGTGTACTGCAACTTGGAAGCAAACTTGAGCTAATGATTACAAACATCCCCATCACCAAGTGTTCACTTGCCCCATGCAGCACCTCATAGCCCCGAGCAAGGGATCTGGGATCTCAAGCAACTGACATCCTAAATCACCATCCTACTGTTAACAGATGGCAGGTAGGTAGGTTCGAGCAGAGAAAAGGGGCAGAGAATCAGGCATCTTGTAAACAGCCCGAGTCCAGGGGCAAAGAAAAGCAGGACCCTCCAGATGGACAGGAAATCACACATTTTGGAAGATTAGTGTCCTGGAGGCAGACAAAGGTGAGGAAAGGTGGAAATCTCCTGTATCCAAAGGTAACTCATTGTTCATTCTGTTCTCATTACAATAAAATCACCCTTGCAGATAAAAAATTCTCATCACACACCAAAGCGTTGACACTTCTGACGTAACCTGAAAAACAACAAGAGTCCCTCCTCCCCTCAGAAGATGAAGCTGGAGTGAAAATCAGGGACTACAACCCCCAAAACTCCTCCAGCTCCAGTGAACATTCCACTGTTTCATTGTATGCCCCTCATAACCAGCGTTCCTGGTGGCTCAGACAGCAAAGAATCTACCTGCAATTCAGAAGACCTGGATTTGATCCGTGATTTGGGAAGATCCCCTGGAGGAGGGAATGGCTACCCACTACCCACTCCAGTATTCCTGCCTGGAGAATCCCATGGACCGAGCAGTCTTATGGGCTACAGTCCATGGGGTTGCAAAGAGTCAGGTATGACTGAGCAACTAACCCTTTCCTTTCCTTTTCATAACCAGCTTATCAAAGAAACCCAGGGCAGCAGTTCCTCACCTGTTTACCAGCTCTCCCTCTGAGAGCATGTTCTTTCTCCATCTCCCTTTCCTTTCTTAACCTCCTTTCCTCATCTCTGAATTCCTTCCACGATGTGGCAAAAACCTTAAATTAACTGAGAACACTACCAACATACTGCCTTCATTTATACGAAGTTATAAGACTGACAGTTAAACATTAGAATCCTCCTTTTATAGGGAGAAGGAATCTGAGATTCAGAAAAGTCCTTACACACCAAAGGTCACATCATCAAGAAGCTGAGATTCAACCTAGGTCTTCTGTCTACAGTCCCAAGCCCTTCCTTTGCTGCTTATCCACACGGGATTCACAGCACTGAGGACGATTCATTGACCAAGTCAAAGGGACTAGGTAATCTTCAATAAAAGCAAAGACACTGTTCCCTAAAAAAGCCACTCAAATTCATCATGTTGGTTTCTAATGGTCATCAAACAAAAAAGTTTAAGTAAAGCAGATTTGGGGCTTCCCTGGTGGCTCAGTGGTAAAGAATCCACGTGCCAATGCAGGAGACATGGGTTTGACCCCTGGTCCAGGAGGATCCCCTGGAGGTGGAAGTGGCAACCCACTCCAGTATTCTTGCCTGGACAAGCCTATGGACAGAGAAGCCTGGTGGGCTACAGTCCATAGGGTTGCAAAAGAGTTGGACATGGCTTGGTGACCATACTACAACAACAAAGCAGGTTTTTAACCCCCTCAAGCTAAAACATAGAAACAGCATTTAGCTCAAATAGTTACAACGATATCGGTTCTGCTGCTGCTGCTGCTGCTAAGTCGCTTTAGTCGTGTCCGACTCTGTGCGACCCCATAGACGGCAGCCCACCAAGCTCCCCCGTCCCTGGGATTCTCTAGGCAAGAACACTGGAGTGGGTTGCCATTTCCTTCTCCAATATTGGTTCTAGAAAGTCTATTTATGAGCCAAATCAGAGCAGCAGGGCGTAGTGACTTAAGCAGCATAATTGGCCTCCTGTTCCCTCTTCATGGGTTTCTACTTCCCCATCATCCAGCCTGAGCCCGTGTCTCCTCCTCCCCAGAGGAGAGAATGATGAGCATTTCAACAAAGATCTTTCATATTTTTGTTATTTCTCCGGGCATTTTCTGTCGCTTTTATTAATATATATTATGCACCACTAGAATCAGCAACTTCATAGGTCATAGATACTGTCAAGGGAATGCAATGTTTGCTCAAAAGTGGACCAGATTTATCAGGCTAACAGGTGTAGATGGAATTATACAATTCTGGAAATGTCCTTAGGTACAATCTGAATGGTTTTAAAAAGTGATACCATTTTCATTTCCTAATCCTTTCCTGAGCCTCTCTCCTCCAAAGCCAGCTCCCTGACACCCTGCTGATCCCCTGGTCGAAGGGGCCACCCTCTTTCAGATAGAGAATTTTCCTGCTCATTTGTCTTATCTGCAGTCAGGCCTCCCACAGTTTGCCTGCCCATAATAAATGCCTAATAAATATATGTGAAAAAAATATGGATATGAATAAACACAGTGGGGGAAAATCAGGTTGATGAGTGTGTATCTGGCAAATTTGCTAAAATTTGCTAAGACTTATGTAGGCAGTTTTTAACAGACCCCTGGGCAAGGCTCAAGAATACAAAAACTGAGGAAATGACGAAAAGCTCCTGACATTGATCTGCGGGTTCACAGATGGTAGAAGTTAGAGGGCAGGAATGGTGACAAAGAGGTGTAAACAAGCATGACAATGTAGTAAATGCGATACAGAACGATCTGTACGACGCCCCAGGATTACAAAGAAGCACGTTACACTCCCTGGGGAGGCCAAGAGAGCCTTCACAGTGGAAGCGAACTGAGTTCAAAAGATTGAGTAATATTTTTAGGGCAAACAAGGAGAGGCAAAGACCCTCTAGGCACATGGTACCCCATATGCATAAAAGCAGTGGTCCTTAGAAAGAAGAGTACACTGTATTTCAGTGAGACTTGAGCGTGAGCCATGAAGGGAAGGGAAAGACAGAAGAGAAACAGGCATGGAGCGGTCCGTGAGAGAGCTTGTATTGGGTTGGCTAAAAAGTTCATTCTGGTTTTCCACTGGCCATGATGGGAAAACCCAAACAAACTTTTTGGCCAACCCAATATATCATCTAGAAGTTCAAACATAATGCAGAGTCCCTGAAAGGGTTCAAAGGTGCTCACCAGTTGCTGGTGTGTAGAATCTGTGTACACATGTTGGGGTGTGGGTACCCGATCTCCCTCAGAAGATAAAGCATTTCCTAGAAGGGCAATGGGTGAAGACACAAGGAAGTGCCATGGATTCAGCCTAGTTCATGAAGCTCAGAGGGGAGCCTGTCCTTGGAGGCGTGGAATAGGTCTGCAGTCAGATCCTGGAAATGCGCTACAAAGAGGACCAGAGCACTGAGACCCTAGCTGTAATGGAGAGAAGCAGCCTAGGAGAACGGGAACAGAGGACACCTAGGAGCAAGGATCAAAGCAACACATTAGTCTTCACCCTTCAAAAGCCTATCTTCAAGGTCTCTCAGCCAAGGCTTCCAAGAACATGACTCAAAAGAGGGTGCTGCTATTCACCAGCTGGCAACTGCATATAAAACAAGAAAAGGATGTCAGAAACTAGAAGGGACCATTGTAGTTCATGTCCAGGATCTCTGTTGCATAGTTCAAATCCAGATCTTAAGAAGTCTAAATTTGTTTTGTAATTCATATCTCAGGTCAAAGGTCACTTCCTCACTGACCTCTCAAAATTTAAAACAGCCCCTACTCATCCTCAAGTCCCTTTCTGGGGATTTGCCATCATCTTCATGGTGAGAAATGAAAAGATCAAGAAATGAAATATTTCCTGCCATACCAGTAAACAAGGATGTCACAGTCATCAGCGACTACAGCCTTCCTACGTGAGCTGGTGAGCCCTGAGGAAGCTCAGGATGTGAAAATACAGGATACTGGCCCCAGAAGGCTGAGGTTCATATCAAGGGAAAGATTTCAATAAAACCAGGCTCTTGCATCTTCCCATACATAGAAAAACACTAAATTTCTTATCTAACTCGATATATCTGGATTAACAGCAATCTACTGATGTTCCCAACGACCTGCCCTTTGTTGCAAAACTCCTATCTATCCTACCTCCTCACCTTGCTTCCTTGGAGCAGTTTCTCAGAGCTATCTGAAGCACTGTCTCCAAGGCTGCAGTTCTTATTCTGCCCAAGTAAAACTTAACTCCCAATTCTCACAGTGTGCAAATTTTTTTTCAACACCAGCACTCACCAGTATCTGAAGTTATTTATTTTATTTATGCCTTTCTATTTCTGTCTCTCCCCACTAGAATTGTGGCCACATATGTTTACTAACCCCAGGACTAAGAAAAGTTCATGGCATGTGAAAAGTACTCAAAGAATATGGGATTAATTAAGAGTTCAGAAGCACCTTCACCATGCAGGGATACTTCTGATGAAGCAAAATGACAGACAAGCACTTGATAATGTCAAATTTGCCTTCTATTTGCAGGAAAATTACTTTTACTCAATCTTCTCAAGCTGTAGATAAGAGAACATCTACTTTTGCAGCCTCTGCTGATTTTAATACTCAGCATCAAGTGAAATAAACATCAGAGGAGGAAAACTGCAGCTTTGATTATTTGTTGGAACTGTCAGGGCACTGGACTGTCAAAAGATGTTTAGCCAAGTTCATTCATTCACTGGGCTTCCCTGGTGGCTCAGTGGTAAAGAATCCACCTGCCCATGCAGGACACACAGGGTTGATCCTTGAGTCAGGAAGATTCCTTGGAGAAGGAAATGACAACCCACTCCAGCATTCTTGCCTAGGAAATCCCATGGAGGGGGAGCCTGATGGACTTCACAGTCCATGGGGTCACAAAAGAGTCGGCTTGGCAACCAAACAACAATAACAACAAATTCATTCACTAACATGAAGAATGATGAGCACCTAAAACATGCTAGCCTCCGGGACATACATAGAACAAAGTAGGAGTAAATAAATACTGTTGGTGGTGGTGCTTAGTTGCTAAGTTGTGTCCAACTCTTTTGTGACCCCATGGACTGTGCAGCCTGTCAGGCTCTTCTGTCCATGGGATTTCTTCCCAGGCAAGAACACTGGAGTGGGCTTCCTTGGTGGTCCAGTGGTTAAGAATCCGCTTGCCAATGCAGGGGACATGGGTTCGATCCCTGGTCCTGGAAGACACCATATGCCTTGGGGCAGCTAAGCCTGTGCGCCACAATTCCTGAGCCCGCACGCCTAGAGCCCACGCTCTGCAGCGAAGAGAAGCAACCACAATGAGAAGCACATGCACCACAACCAGAGAAAGCCCAGGACAAAGACCCAGCACAGCCAAAAATTAAAAAAAAAAAAAAAAAAAAGCACTGGAGTGGGTTGCCATTTCCTTCCCCAGGGACTCTTCCTGACCTAGAGATCGAACTCATCTCCTGCACTGGCAGGCAGATTCTTTACCACTGAGCTATCTGGGAGGCTCAAATAACTACTAAGCGATAACAAAATGTGACAAATGCCAAGGAGATTCAAAGATGGGAAAGGCAACTTCTAGCCACTGGGAAGAATGGAAAGACAGCATTTTCAAGTTAACATTGAAGGATAAGAAAGATTCCACTAAGTTCAGATTCATTCATGCTTGCTCTCTTTAGATGAACATTTATTATTATCTTTTTATGTGTCAGACACTAGCTAGATCCTGGAGAAAAACAGATTTTTTAAAGAATGGTCTTATAGTCAATCAGTTCAAAAATTAATGGAGGAAAAAAATACCAGAGAAAATTAAAACAGGATAAGATAAAAGCTACAGTAAACAGACATACAGTATATCATGGAAACACAAAAAGAGGGCAATGGGCAGATGTTGCTTTATAGAAGGACTTTTTAAGTGAACCTGAAAGGATGAAGAGCAGTTCGCCTGACAGAGAAGTAATCATGAAGACTACATCCAGAATCCTAATGTGGTCCTGTGAGGGGGATGCTGTGGGGAATTTAGAACACCTGGAACCAAACTTGTAAGAAGAGTTCTGAAGAGTGAGGCTAGAGGGGTAGGTAGGCCAGATGAAGACCAACCTAGACAGTTAAAAACCAGAGACATCACTTGGCTGACAAAGGTTTGTATAGTCAAAGCTATGGTTTTTCCAGTAGTCATGTACAGATGTAAGAGTTGGATCATAAAGGAGTCTGAGCACCAAAGAACTGATGCTTTTGAACTGTGGTGTTGGAGAAGACTCTTGAGAGTCCCTTGGACTGCAAGGAGATCCAACCAGCCCATCCTAAAGGAAATCAACCCCGAACATTCATTGGAAGGACAGATGCAGAAGCTGAAGCTTTAAAACTTTGGCCACCTGATGTGAAGAACTGACTCACTGGAAAAGACCCTGATGCTGGGAAAGATTGGGGGCAGGAGGAGAAGGGGACAACAGAGCATGAGATGGCTGGATGGTATCACCGACTCAATGGACATAAGTCTGAGTAAACTCTGGAAGTTGGCGATGGACAAGGAGGCCTGGTGTGCTGCAGTCCATGGGGTTGCAAAAAAAGTCGGACGTGACTGAGCGACTGAACAACAACAAAACAGAGAAGAGAAAACCAGAAATGCAAGAGCACATAATTAAAAAGGCCGAGGGTCATTAGGAGGAGGAGAGCCATCCTAGTGGAAGCAGCCTGCCATTTTAGGGGAGTCACATCTGGCAGGAGGGCAGAGACTTGATTATGTAGGATGCCAGGCCTCAGAGCACAGGACTTCTTCACTGAGCAATGTCAGGGAAGCTACTGCAAGAAAGCGTTCAGCTTTCTTACTGCCCCTGCAGCAGCATGATAACATCAACTGGCTTTATTCATGGCATTGGAAATCTCAGTTACATTGCTTTCCATATCACTGAGAGAAAAAAAAAAAACAGTTATGGTTTTACAGCCATTTATTTTTTCAACTGAAATTATCTTCCTGATGTTTTTTTCTTTTTCGAAAGGTGAAATATGACAAAAGTTTAAACAGTTTTTAGCTCTTCGCATATATAACTGTCTGGTGCTCCTTACCCTCAGCAAGAGTATGCTTATTTCTCTAAATCTTAATTAGCATTGAGATGTACCATATATGCTTACTTTGTTAAATTAAAAGGTACACTTTAATGATATTTGAACTCATGCTTAGATATTAATGGTCAGAGAATAGATTTTTTTCAATGTGATGGTATTCAATATTTTCTAAGTGAAGGCATCTTAGTGCTGAGGGAAGGTTATAGACACGTTATTCCAGGAAGGAGCTGATGAAGATGAGGGGCACAGGTTGCCACGGTGTCCCCAGCCCTGGTTGGTACCCGCTCACATAGTCATCAATCACTATGTGTCATGTTGATAAATGAATAAACCAGTGAAATGAATCTGTAGTTAGAAATAAATAAAACTTCATTTTTATAAAATAAAACCAGAACTAAAACTTCATTTTCTGTGACTCTGTGCTCTTCAACATATTATTCAACAGGATATTTAGAGCAGTGTTTCTCAGACTTAAATGTGCATATGCTTCACCTGCGGGTCCTGTTACAATTCAGATTCTGACTCTGCAGGTCTGAGATTGGGCCTGAAAGTGAAAGCAAAAGTCACTCAGTCGTGTCCACCTCTTTGCAACCCCATGGATCGCAGTCCACAGACTCCTCCAGGCCAGAATACTGGAGTGGGAAGCCTTTCCCTTCTCCAGGATGTCTTCCCAACCCAGGGATCGATCCCGGGTCTCCTGCATTGCAGGTGGATTCTTTACCAGCTGAGCCACAAGGGAAGCCCAAGAACATTGAAGTGGGTAGCCTACCCCTTCTCCAGCGCATCTTCCTGATTTAGGAATCGAACCACCTGCATTGCAGGTGGATTCTTTACCAACTGCTCTATCAGGGAAGCCCTGAGGTTGGGACTAGGCTTCTATATTTCTCATAAGCTCCAGATGACGTCAACACTGCTGGTCTGAGGACCCCACATTGAGGAGGAAGGCTTTAGAAGATCTAGAGAAGTAAATAAACATTAGGTAAGCTGTTAGGTTGGGCTTCAGACTCACTGGTGACTCAGAAGGTAAAGAATCTGCCTGCAATTCAAGAGACCCGGGTTCAGTCCCTGGGTCAGGAAGATCTCCTGGAGAAGGGAATGACTGCCTACTCTAGTATTCTTGCCTGGAAAATCCCATGGACAGAGAAGCCTGGCAGGCTACAGTCCAAGGGTTCACAAAGAGTTGGACATGATGGAAGCAACTTTCACAGGAATTCTACAGGAAACAGGAATTACATAACAGTTGCTGCTACATATTTAGTTAGTAGTTTTTTATCAGTTATGTTTTCCTTATATCCAGCTTTCTGTCTTTGCAATATTTATTTTTTGTTGTTTGTTTTTTTTTGCCTTTTTTATATTATTTTATTTTTTAACTTTACAATATTACATTGGTTTTGCCATATATCAACATGAATCCACCACAGGTATACACGTGCAATATTTCTTTTATTAGAATATGGTTTGCAAGATGTATCTTCCATCCAAAGCTAGCATCATTATTTCATGTCCTTCTAGATTTTGTCTGGCTCTGAAAGAAATATTTAACTCTCTTATCCCCCTGAAAATTCTTAGCATATAGAATAAGGAATGAATTCAAGTTTTTATAGTTTGTACTGATATTTCAGTGCCCAAAAGTAACAATAATCATTTCTTTTCTCATTATTGTAATACTTTGGCTAAATCTTGAGGTCCCAGTCATATGAATCTCTCTTTGATATGTTTAAACATACACTAAAGTAAAAATCTGTTTCTGAATTTTTCAAAGTTTCATCTCCCTATCAGTAGTTTTGATACTGTTCATTTTCTAGAATGGTTTAAAATCTATCTAGCAAAGACCTTGTTATTGCCTTAAAGTTTTTTCTTAAAAAGCTTTTGGTACTTTTGCCCACCTTATGTTAAGATTCACATTTCAAAACAAAATTTTTTTACAACGTGGAATATCCTTGTGTCCTTGTGTTTTTGTGTTTTGTCACTCAGCCGCATTCTACTTTTTGTGACCCTCTGGACTGTAGCCCGCCCGGCTCCTCTGTCCATGGGGTTTGACAGGCAAGAATACTGGAGTGGGTAGCCATGTCCTACTCCAGGGGATCTTGCCAATCCAGGGATCGAACTCACATCTCCGTTATCTCCTGCCTGGAGGTGGATTCTTTACCCGCTGAGCCACTGCAGAAGCGCCACGGAATACCCTGCAAACATTCTAAAACTGCATGAGGGATAACATTGAACAAGGAGATAGTACCATCTTTACAGTAATTAGTTTTATTTTCCAGGAATAGAACATAGTTCTCTTTTTATTCATATCTTCTTTTGCTTTTCCCAGTGAGACAACACAGTTTGTTTCTATGGAAAAAAAACTATTATGTTTTAGGGAAAAATATGAAGGATAAATATACAAAAATATACAAATAAAGAGCAATGCTAAAGTATCTTTTCAGTAGCTTCCAAACTCTACATTAATAGAAGATAAGTAGGGATGGCACGGACTGTTGCTTATTTGCTGTATGTCTATGTCATTGTTCTCGATCATTTTGTTTGAATGTTTAGGGGTATCACCAAGACACCTGCAAAAATGACTCGTTTCCTATCGTCTCTTCTTTCAACCACTGAAAACACTTTTGTTGAGTACCAAGTACATGCTGGACACAAGGGAATCACACTATACTGTGCTACAAACAAAAGATGCATAAACAACAACAAAAATCAGCCCTTTGAATTGTCAAAAACCTGGAGAGGAAAACATAAAAGCAAGCTAACAACGCACAGCACAGGATGGTAAGGAGAGTTCCTTTTTAAGTACAGGATATATTTTCTGCAGCAAAGAGACAACCAGCGTCCTGGACCAGCATCTGCAGGAGAAAGGCTACCAGCTGTCCTAGTACCGGTTAACTTTGTATGTCAGGCAGTGTCTTCTGAGGCCAACAGCAGTGAGCCGCAGAGGCCACTCTGGAAGGCCACCCAGATACCCCTTCAAGCCTGGGACACTCGTCTCCCAGCCGCCAGGAGTGCTGGCTACTGAGGCCTCACTCGGGAGTCCCTCCACTAAAATGAGCCGTCTCTCCCAAGGTTATAGCCCTTCCCTGGTTACCTCCCTGCCCAAATGAACAGCACAGGGTACGAAAGCCACAATGCGACACATCTCTGCAAGAGCACCCCAGCTCTACAGCGTCCAGCAGGTTTGACCACAGCCTCTATTGTAACAGCCTCCCTGTAACCTCCCCCTCTACTCAGTCTCACTCCCACACCTGGTCCTCCAGGCAGATCTCCATCCCAGAGGCCCTTTGCCGAGACTCTTACCTTTCCTAGTTCTGCATTTGTTGTTGCTCTGCCTTTTTTTTTCCCTCTTGCTTGCATTTCTGTCTCCCCTCTGGTCTTGGAAGAAGGGCTCTTTGCTATCATTATACTTACATACCTCCAAGAAATGATACAGAAGAACTTACTTACAAAATACAAACAGACTCACAGACTTAGAAAATGAAGTTATGAAAGGAGGGACGGGGGAAAGGGATAGGGAGCTGGGATTGACATGTACACCCACTGCTCTATTTTAAATGAATAACCAAGAAAGACCTACTGTATAGGACAGGAAACTCTGCCCAATGGTGGCAGCCTGGATGGGAGGGGAGTTTTGAGGGGAATGGTTACATGTATATGTATAGCTGAGTCCCTTTACTGTCCACCAGAAACTATCACAACATTGTTAATTGGCTACACTCCAATATAAAATTTAAAGTTTTGAAATAAATAAAACACTACTTGGCATGTGTGTGCATATGGTCAGTTGTGTCCCACCAACAATAGCCCGCCAAGCCCCTCTGTCCGTGGGATTTCCCAGGCAAGAATACTGGACTTAGTTGCCATTTCCTCCTCCAGGGGATCTTCCTGACCCAGGGATCGAAACTGTGTCTGCTGCATTGCAGGCCGGTTCTTTACCATTGAGCCACCAGGGAAGCACTTGGCGTGTAGGTGTGCTCGGTAAACATTTCCTGAGTAAACAGAAGTGGGCCCTTCTTTGCTCTTTCCAGATACACCAAAGGCTGGAGCCCTGCCTCTGAACATCAGAGGGCAGCTAGGAGCGGCTGCCTCGCAGATTTCCTTGGGTCTGACCATCTACCACTCTGCGCGGACCTTGGGGCGTGGCCTGCTCCCACTCCAGACAGCCCTCTGCTTGAGGAAATCATTACTTCCTGTTTGATCTCTCTGCTGCTGACAGCTTCTCTCCAATTACCCTTCATGCCCTTCTCTCCAATTACCTTCTTCTTCCTCCTGCTTGTACTCCACTCCATCACCCAGAGTCAATTTCCTCCCAACTTACACCCACCACGGGGTAAGAGACAAGCGGAGGCAAGATTCAGATCCAAAGACATGAGAGTTCAAAATCAGGTTCCGTCTACTTGAACACACTGCCATTCAAGACACAGAAACTGCAACTGTTCTTCTAGAACGATTTGTGAGCCACTTTACAGTTTAAAGGGCTATTATCTCACAGAGAGGCCAGGACCTAGTGACATTAACTGCACAGCACACGCACTTGGTTGCCCATGCCACCACGTCTATCCCTCCTGGAAAGAACTCACATTCCGGAAATCTCTCCTAACTACAAATCTACTTCAAGATAAATATAATTAAAATTCAGATATGAGAGGTAGCAATAATCTGGCTTTCCTGGTGGTCCAGTGCTTAAGACATCGCCTTCCAATGTGGAGGGTGTGGGTTCGATTCCTGGTTGGGGAGTTAAGATCCCACATGTCTCACAGCCAAAAAAAAAAAAACAAAAAACACATAACATAAAATAGTAGCAAGACTATAACAAATCCAGTAAAGATTTTTTAAATGGTCCTCATCAAATAAAAAATCTTAAAAAAAAAAAACAATCAAGTTGGTAGCATCACACTTTGGAGAAGGAAATGGCAACCCACTCCAGTGTTCTTGCCTGGAGAATCCCAGGGATGGGGGAGCCTGGTGGGCTGCCGTCTATGGGGTCACACAGAGTCGGACACGACTGAAGTGACTTAGCAGCAGCAGTCTCTATACAGGACTCAGAAAAGTCTTCCAAGGTGCCTGGTGCAGCAATTATTACATATTAATCAGCATTTTCAAGAAGAAAACTAAGTCAGTGATTCACCCAAATTCACATCGTCACTAAGAAATGAACAGAAAACAGATCTTTTGGCCCAACCACTGGAACATCCTGACATTTAATAGCAACAGTATCAACATCCAGGTGGCATAGTGATATAGAATTTGCCTGCGGATGCAAGAGAAGCGTGTATGATCCCTGAGTCGGAAGATCCCCTAGAGGAGGAAATGGCTACCCACCCCAGTATTCTTGCCTGGGAATCACATGGACAGAGAAGTGTGGCAGCTATGGTCCATGGGGTCACAAAGAGTCGAACATGACTGAGCAACTAAGTATGCAAGAACAATGGACATTAAAAAAAAAAAAAAAATTGCTTCCTATGTACTAAACACTCATCTAAGCTGCTTTCACGTGCTTCCTCATTCAACCCTCAAAACAATCCTACTTCCATGGAATAGGTAAATGGTATTTTATGTGTCATCATCCAGTTTTACCAATGAGGACACTGAGGTTCGGACAGGGTAGATGCACTCTGCAGCCTGGTCACATAGGAAACATTGGAGCTGAGATCTGACCCAGTCCTAGGTGATCACTCTATCGTGGTTCAAAATGTAGCAGTTACTCTAACAGAAGTCATTCCCAGTTGTTGGTTTCATTTGTGACACTATGCCCACAGGATGCACTGTCCAGGGCCACCATGACTCATATGGTATTTGTCTCCCGTCTTCACCTGTCATTTTATAAAACTTCAATTGCTTCATAAAAACACAGCTGCCTCCCTATTCTCACTTGTTTTCTCGAGTAATATTGAAACATTTATTTCAGACAAATTCTCACTTGAAAATTTATGGATATCCGTAAACGTGAGTCCTATCCAGCACGTTAAAAAGAGGAATGGAAGTAGTATTCACTAGTTATCATAAGCCCATTTGGAGAAGGTGATGGCACCCACTCCAGCACTCTTGCCTGGAAAATCCCATGGACAGAGGAGCCTGGTGGGCTGCAGTCCATGGGGTTGCTGAGGGTCAGACACGACTGAGTGACTTCACTTTCACTTTTCACTTTCATGCATTGGAGAAGGAAATGGCAGCCCACTCCAGTGTTCTTGCCTGGAGAATCCCAGGGACGGGGGAGCCTGGTGGGCTGCCATCTATGGAGTTGCACAGAGTTGGACACAACTGAAGCAATTTAGCAGCAGCATAAGCCCATTTTATCAAAGAAGAAATAAGGTTCAGAAAATTTAACTCATCCAAAATCACACAACAAATGACAAAGATTTCCCATTCAGATCTTCCTGACTCCAAAGCAGAATGAGAAATCAGAGAATTACCTATTAAGCAACAATACAAAATTTCCAGACTGAGTCTTATGCATTTCATCAGGATTTCCACTTTTTATTTATTTTCCCCAAGACCTCACAGGACCTCTTGGACATTTTTATCCATGAAGCAGAGGCATTCTGAATATTAATAATTTTTTAAAACTTAAATACACGTAACTCCTAAGTACCAGAAAGCAGACATCTGAAGTCATCAAATTTGTTAGACTATTTGTTACCTTCTACTTAGAAAATCATGTTTACTGTGTATATTGCTGGGGGGGAAGTAAAAAGATTTTTAAAAATTTTTTTTTTATTGAAGGATAATTGCTTTACAGAATTTTGTTACTTTCTGTCAAACCTCAACATGAATCAGCCATAGGTATACATACATCCCCTCCCTTTTTAACCTCCCTCCCATCTCCCTCCCCATCCCACCCCTCTAGGCTGATACAGAGCCTCTGTTTGAGTTTCCTGAGCCACACAGCAAATTCACATTGGCTATCTATTTTACATATGGTAATGTAAGCTTCCATGTTACTCTCTCCATACATCTCAACCTCTCCTCCCCTCTCCCCATGTCCATAAGTCTATTCTCTATGTCTGTTTCTCCACTGCTGCTCCGTACATAAATTCTTCAGTACCATTTTTATAGATTCCATATATATGCATTAGAATACAATATTTAACTTTCTCTTTCTGACTTAGGAAGTAAGATTTCAAGGTTAATTTCCCCTTGTAAATAATACATGGCAAAGTGACACACACACGTATACACACATACAGCAAAGCCTAACACACACACACACACACACACACACACACACACACACACACACACACACGGCAAAGCCAATAATACACACAAACGCGTTCGAGCGCGCGCGCGCACACACACACACTCACAGAGGCCTTCCCCTCTGCAGCATCTTTGGCCCGCTGGCGCCACCTGTCGGCCATGTGCCGCCTATAGCAGCGCCTGGAGCGGGGAGCTGTGGACGCAGCCACGGTCCCAGCACGCAGCTTGTCTGCTGTGATAACAGCTCTCCGGACCAGAAAAGAATGCAGCTTAATGTCACACCAGATGTCCTTTAAAGGGATTCATTTCAAAAGACTGCTCTTGTTTTTCTTCAGAAAGGATGTCTTGTTCCCAACAGAGTGGCCATAAGGTGGGGAAATCTCTCCACGGAGGACAAGTATGGATGAAGATGTGAGGCTACCGCAGAAAAAACAGGAGCCAGAAAAGGCGGCTTTGGCCAAGACACCCTATGAAATGAGTAAGAAAGGAAGGAGAAAGCAGGGTTCTGCCACACGGCCAGCTCGAATAGTAAATCCTGATGGAAAGAAAACTTGTTATCCAGTGGACACATGGGAGCTGTTTGCACATCGTCAGGGCTCTCACTCTCCTTCCTAGATGGGCTCCAGGAGTCCTATGAACTCCCTGAAATTTCATGCAAAAGGACTTTTGGGTGCTTTTTTTTTGTTTCTCAATGGCAGATTTATAAAGTTCACTGTGTGCCTGCTTCAGTCGTGTCCAACTCTTTGCCACCCTGTGGACTGTAGTCCACCAGGCTCCTCTGTCCATGGGACTCTCCAGGCAAGAATACTGAAGTGGGTTGCATGCCCTCCTCCAAGGGATCTTCCCAACCCCGGGGTCAAACCTATGTCTCTTATGTCTCCTGTGAGTTCTTTACCACCAATGCCACCTGGGAAGCCCATTAAATTCACTAGTTTATCCAAATTGCAACATATCAAAAGGTTAAGAACTGCCACTGTTGCCACCGAAGACAAACCCACGTAGACAAAGTGCCTGGGCCACAGGTGAACCTCTGCTACCTTTTAGCTGTGCGACCTTGAACATGCACACATGGACACACAAATTCTCTGCCTCTCAGTGTCTCCATTTCAGAGAATGCAGATAATCTGCACCTGATGCTGCTGCTGCTGCTAAGTCGCTTCAGTTGTGTCCGACTCTGTGTGATCCCATAGATGGCAGCCCACCAGGCTCCGCCATCCCTGGGATTCTCCAGGCAAGAACACTGGAATGGGTTGCAATCTGCACCTAGGGAAAGGGAAATGACTCGCCAGAGCTTAGATGTCAGTGGATGTTGGAGCCAGAGATCTAACCACGTGGTCTTCCCAAGCCTAGCAACTGTTTCACTGGTTTTCATTTCCTTCGATGAGAACCTTGTCCCCCTCTTCCCAGCCCATCGTCAGCACCAAAGGAGTGTCTCTTCAGGAAGATCAGATTCGTGGGCTCATAACCTGCACACTTCTGCAGGGTTCCACGCTCAGAAAGGCCCCTGCACTTGGAGTTTAATGCTCTATAGTCACCATCTTGAAGTTCTTCAAAATTGTGTCTACATGTGCTTCTTAAGTGATGTCTGATGAAATGGAACATGCAGGAGGGGAAAGGCCTGGAGCCTGAGATCACACAGCACAGGCTCCTGCCTCTTGCCACCTCCCCAGGAGACTTTGGCTTCGTGCCCAGAAGCTTCATTTCCTCCTCACACCCAAGCCCCGCTCCCTCCTTTCTTGCCCCAGTTGGCTGCTAACAGACCTCCACTCGGAAACACCCAGGGCAACAATCACCGCATCTCAAGCCTTTGTTCTTCTGTCTCTTTTCTCCATCTCCTTTGAGGAGCCTGGGAACAGAGGAGGGGAGGGTACCAGGAGGGGCTGATCTGGGGGTGGGACAAAGCAATGCCCATTCCTGCCACAGGCTACCAGCACCACAGTGAGTTTGGGGGGTGCAATTCAAAGAGGGCCTCTCATCCAACCCCAATCACAGTACCAGGCACTGCATTTTCATTTTGCATTGAGCCCCACAAATCATGTTGCAACCGTGTCCTTAAAGGAAAATATATGTATATTTTAATATTGAAGAATAAGTGCTAAGAGGCTGCTATTACTTGACCTCATACTTTAAACCTCTTCCTGCTGAATCCTCTGTCTGCTTGCATTAGCACTCTGGCTTCACATTTATACATCATCAATTATTTGGGGATGAAAGTACAAACAAATAAAAAATTCAACTGTAGCAGAAAAGAGACTTATATATAACACTACATTAAGATGTCCTATCGTATGGAACCATATGGGATTTCTATTTTAAAAACTGAGGGGGAGAGAAATGGGCCAGTTGGGATAATGCTAATACTTCTTTCTCGTCCTTGCCTTCTCTTTCCCACCACAGTTCTGCTCTGATAGTTAGCACTGACAGGAAGGCCTGCTGGGGATTAGTTCATTTTACAGACGAAAGAGCAAAAAGTCTTTCTTTCCTTTGCCATTTTTTTCTGGAGGAAATTGGCTGCAAGTTGTATTTTCTGGTCTCAGCCAGAATGCTCAGTGCATGGTACTTAAGAAATACCATGCATCCTTTCACATCACAGAGAAAACTCAAAGATGCACCTACTTTCTTCTTCCTTTTTCCCAATCCACATCTCAGAGGACTTGTTCAAGCAAAATTAGCAGCACGGGAAAGTGTTTTGATGGCCCGGTTCTCCCAGTTCCAAGTCATGCATTTCTACCTCAGATCTTTATCTACATTACTACCCAAGTGACCACTTTAAAGACAAATATAGTCACCTCACTCGAGTGCCTATAAACCCAGTGGGTCTCCTGTGCTTCAAGAATCTGCTACCACTAACAGAACCTTCCTGCCTCAGCCTCTGGGAAGTCCTGGAACAACTTACTAGGAGGTAAGCAGAATGTAGAATTTATTAACTGCACAAATTCCATAGGAGCTAGACAAGGTCACAGTCCAAAGCTATCTCAAAGAGAAAGGCTTTCACAAAACAAACAATATGCTAATTCTGTGCCTCTCTGGAATCCATCCAACAAAAGGATCAAAAAGAGAGGTCTCTGGCCGCATCTCTAGAAGGTAAATAAGTCTCTACTGGGTTGGCCGAAAAAGTTTGAGTTTTTCCCATATATCTCATGGAAAAAACCCGAATGAAATTTTTGGCCAAGCCAGTACTTTAGTGGGCCCTGGTCCCTTGGTGGGAATACTAGAGATAACACAGGCTAATTAAAGCAATGATTAGCTGGAACAGCAGAAGGGCAAAAAGAGGCATCTGTGCACAAGTCTGGCAGGCTAGCCCTCCAGCCTGTAGTAGGACGAAGAGAGGAGGACAGCAAACCGATCAGCAGCGATGACAGCCAGCTAGGGACACCTTGAAGGAAGTCTCTTCAGTAGCTCCATTATAGCGCTCCGCACTATACTCTATTACACTAACATCTTCAACTGTCTGTCACCCCTACTAGACTGTGGGTTCCTTCAGGGCAGACTGCTTACTTCTTTCTGCCCCGATGCCCATGAGAAGTGTGGGCTCTATTCCCAGCTGTGGGTGGGGGTGGAAAGAGCTTCCTTGGTGTCTCAGACAGGAAAGAATCTGCCTGTAATGCAGGAGACTCGAGTTCCATCCCTGGGTTGGAAGATTCCCCGGAGGAGGGCATGGCAACCCACTCCAGTATTCTTGCTTGGAGAATCCCCATGGACAGAGGAGCCTGGCAGGCTACAGTCCATGGGGTCACACAGAATTGGACACGACGGGAGCAACTTAGCATGCACACATGCAAATGAACCTTAGAAGTTTCAACCAATTCTGCAGCCCTACCCAAGTATACATCCTCCACCATCGGAAGCCGTGTCCCTCCCTGATAGATGAGCTGGTGTATATCATCGGCAACCGGACTGCAACAGCCTAATTCCACCTGAGGCAGGCTATTCCAAAGAACAGGATGAATGGGGCATCAGCGAGGCACTCCTTCCCCATGATTTCTGCCCAAAATACCAATATAGACCAGCTGTCCAATTTTCTATGATCCACACCACAACTGGGGAACATTCCACTGCCCATCTGTCACTTTTTTTCTGTCAGATTTCTTGCAAGGCAAAGGAAACTGATTGTGTTTTTAACATATAAATTAAACTGATACCAGTAATAAAAACACCTGACTGAGATGTGCAGCTTCATAAAGGCAGCCTGTTTGGGATAACTGTGTCTGCAAGAGATGGAGTGGCCGTCATCCATCAGACATGGCAGGCAGGCCCTGCTGTCTGCCTACTCCCAGCCTGGGGCTGATCTCAGCGACCTTTGGAGTGTCTACCGCTCTCTCTGTCCTACACATCTGCTTCCTCTAGAGTACAGATGTCATGGGGATGCCAAACCTTGTCGAGGGCCCAGCCTCCATCTGGCAGTGAAGTACAGTGGGGAGATCTCCTGCTTTGGGGCCAGGCACAGCTGGGTACAGATCCCCACTGTCAAAGAAAAATACACACAAAAGCTGCACATTTTAAGTTTTACTTGGGGTCTTATTGAGATCTGTAGATGGATGGATCTGAGCAACTGCTCTGAAGACGTAGGCGGTGGAGCCATGGTATACATGAATTTTTTGGCTAGGAAATACATGCAGTCAAGCGTGCGTGCGTGCGTGCACGCGTGTGTGTGTTAGTCACTCAGTTGTGTCCGACTCTCTGTGACCCCATGGACTGCAGCCTGCCAGGCTCCTCTGTCTTTGGAATTCTCCAGACAATACTGGAGTGGGTTGCCATTTCCCTCTCCAGTGTGAATTTTAGTAGTAGTAGTTTAGTTGCTAAGTCGTGTCCAACTCTTGTGACCCCACAGACTGTAGCCTGTCAGCTTCTTCTGTCTATGGAATTCTCCAGGCAAGAATACTGGAGTGGGTTGCCATGTCCTTCTCTAGCAGTCAAGCATACATCTGGGTAAAAGATTATTGCTAAGAATAAAGAACAGCTATCTCAGGTTAACAATTTTAGTGCTTTTCCACGTATGGGAAGATGCAAGAAGCTGGGACCACTGACATTCTTCCCAAGATATGTATCTAATTATCTAGGGGACCATCTATCCAAAGCACAGAGTGCCTCATCCTGAATTCCTCCCAGGGTAAAGTGTAGGTGGGCGACTGCAGTGGGCTGCAACTAAACCCTTGTAGAACTAGATGACGAGTGGTACTTTTTATTTTTGTTGCTGCTCACAACAACAAAATAGTAAGATGCAGTTAGACAGGTCACTGGTCTCTAAGCCTTGGCTTCCTCAGTATGTGATTCAAGTTTTGCAGTACCTACCTTTGAAGAATTGTATGGGATTAGAAATAAGGTGTACAGAGCCTGTGGCTTGCTGTTGGCCATCCGTAAGTGGTAGCATAGTAGGCTGTAAGAAGTCACGTGCGTCAACTTCCACTTAAAAACTAACATCTGTATCATCGTTGTTGCTGTTATTTTTAATCATTTTAGTATATCATTTAGTAGTAAAGAGACTCTTCCAGAATAAGATTAGCAGGACTAGAATGTAAGGGGAATAGCCACTTGATGGCATAAACTAAAGAATCATCACTCAAATATTATTTAAGCAGCCTTTCTCCTGTTAGTTAGGTTCCTTTCATTCATTCCAGTCGCCTTATCTACAAATGGAAATAAGGCAAATGGGAATCTTAACAGTAGAACCAGACCTCACCTAGAGGAGAACCTTGCTAAAAGCCTGAAGGATCAGTCAAAATTCAACAGAGCCCAAGCAACCAAGCTCTCCTGCCACTCCCTCAACAACCACTGACACCAGGCCTCTGCCGCCACTGACTCAGCACTCCCCTGAGCTGCTCCTTCTGATCCCCTTATCGTAACTGACACCATGTTGCCTGTCTGCCTTTCTCAAGGTTTCTGCTCACACAGAGCTTCTACTCGTTCACGGTCCTGGCTGCTCATGCCTCCAACCATTTCATGAAGCCTGTTTATACACCTCATGGTTCCCTCTTGGTGTTCTCCCCTTCGCAGACAAATGCTGGTTATACATCTCATGTTCACGCTCCCCAGTGGAGAGAAACTTTACAGTTCAGTTCATCACTGTCAAAGATAATCACCATCACCCAAGTGGGGAATAGCTTATATCAGGCTACCTCAAATCAGATACCTACCAGCTTAGTGGACAGAGGAAAGTATCTGAATTGAGGCTGGCAGGACCTCTGAATCAAATTCTACGTAGGCATAGGAACCCCTAGGGCTGTTTCCATCCACAGCAGGCTGTGGACTTGGCAGGCAGTCAGCACAACAGATTTCTCTCCAAAACATCTCTTTCCTCAGGCATTTTTATTTCAGATAGAGGGCTTGTTACATGAAACAAAGAATTGATTACTGCACCAGAGATGCTACTAATTATACCGGATGGCTCGTTTCAGAAATTTCAGAGTAATCAGAACAACAAAACAGCATTCCTAAACCATGTCCTTTGGAACAGGGAGCTTTTGAATCATAGAAGATTTTGTATTTATTTGCAAATACAACCAAGTTAATAAAAAATCCATTTTCAGAGGTGGGATAGAAGGCTCCTAGTATTATCAAGATAACTGGGAAATGTTCAAAACGCTGTGTCATAGCACCAGGGTGTGATACCTGACTTACTCTGATTCTCCATCCTAAACTGGCAGCTCCTCCATTTAGTAAGTACTTACGGATCAGAGACCAACAAAAAAGCAACTGCTTGCTGTTTCAATACCTATTGATGATGAGGGACAGTCTCAAAATAGCTTTGTGAATGCCAGGTGGTAAGCCTTGCACAAACTGGTAAAACAATGGCATTTCATGCCTGAAGTTCACACCTCTGTGATGTTCCACTGCTTTATTTCCTGGCAACACATGCTTAACTCATTCCCTTGCAGCACAAAAGACTCACAATTCAGCAAAGCCAACTCTCATTGCTTGTAATCTGGATGAATTTGTTTTGTTCTGTCAAGGAAGAGGTGTGAGGGAGGGAAGAAGAAGTTGGCCAAACCGGGACCTTCTTTTTATTAATGTTTGGGAGCATCACATTGCACTTTATGGTAGTTTCAGGCAATTTGCATGACTTATTAAATGATGAAAAACAAAGTAACATTATTTTAAGAATGACCACAAGGTCAGAGGACTCAAGAGAGGTATACAGCAGCAGGAACAATCTCGCCTGTGAAATGCTGCTGAGGGCCATTACCCAGATGTCACTCTTGCAAAAGAATTAGTCCAGCGATTTCATGTCTTACACCGGCTGGACAGACCATATCTGAGCAGCCCCAGTGTGGTGCTTTTGTAAAATAGAAGTGGTTGAATACACAGCATGAAGAGGCTTAGCAGGTACCTTCATGGTATCCCAGGCAACATAATCATTTTGCTTAGAAGAATAAATTGAAATCATCTATTTAAGGGGCTGTCACTCCAGTTAGAAGAAGGGAACCCTTCTCTATTGTCTCAGTACCTAGTACAGAGTAGTCAATGAAATCTTGTTGAATTACATGGGGTAGGGGTCACCCAGCTCAGACATCTCTTTGGAGGGGTTATCAATAATATTTTGAAACAAAAGTGTTAACTAAGCATGTCATACTGTGGTGAGTATATAGTTTCTCATAAAAGCATCAGTTCAGTTCAGTCGCTCAGTCATGTCTGACTCTTTACAACCCCATGAATCGCAGCACACCAGGCCTCCCTGTCCATCACCAAGTCCTGGAGTTCACTCAAACTCACCTCCATCAAGTCGGTGATGCCATCCAGCCATCTCATCCGCTGTCGTCCCCTTTTCCTCTTGCCCCCAATCCCTCCCAGCATCAGAGTCTTTTCCAATGAGTCAACTCTTCGCATGAGGTGGCCAAAGTACTAGAGTTTCAGCTTTAGCATCATTCCTTGCATAGAACACCCAGGACTGATCTCCTTTAGAATGGATGTTGGATGGAGATATATACACACACACACACACACACACACACACACACACATCTCCTTTAGAA
The DNA here is from genome assembly GCA_935064755.1 of Tragelaphus eurycerus. NCBI lineage: Eukaryota > Metazoa > Chordata > Mammalia > Artiodactyla > Bovidae > Tragelaphus > Tragelaphus eurycerus. The sequence goes on from CAKXYN010000043.1 coordinate 14,342,812, forward strand.
TAGACGTTGGATGGAGATATATATATAACCCCACACACACACATACACACGATTATATACATACACGATTATATATATATACACACACAATTATATATATATGATTATATATACACGATTTTACATATCACATGGGCATGCTAAGTGGCTTCAGCCATGTCTGACTCTTTGCGACCCTATGGACTTCTGCCCGCCAGGCTCCTCTGTCCATGGGATTCTCCAGGCAAGAATACTGGAGTGGGTTGCCATGCCCTTCTCCAAGGGATCTTCCCGGTCCAGGAATCAAAACCAAATCTCTTACATCTCCTGCATTGACAGGTGGGTTCTTTACCACTAGTGCCACCTGGGAAGCCGTTATGTATCACATATGTACATATATACCACATATGTATTTACATGTATTTATATATACATATGGTTCCCCTCTGGTGGCTCAGTGGTAAAGAATCTGCCTGCTAATGCAGGAGACACAGGTTCAATCCCTAGGTCAGGAAAAATCCCTGGAGAACTAAATAGCAACCCACTCCAGTATGCTTGTCTGGGAAATCCTATGGACAGAGGAGCCTGGCGGGCTACAGTCCATGGAGTCACAAAGAGTCAGACGTGATTTAGCGACTACACAAAAACAATAATATATTCATAGATCACAGACTATAAAGTGGGTTCTCCTATCACCAGAATGATTGAGTCTATTTGAGAGTCAGTCCAAACTGTCTCGCTGCTCATTTACTGTTGATTTCCTTATTATAGACTATTCTATACTTGAATTGCCCCCAAACTGGCTTGAAATCTCCATCTTCAGCATTCCTAAGGATCATTCCACTGTCACTAAGGTGACACTTTTCAACCTAACTTCTTAGCTCAAGAAGCTAAGAAGCTGGGTCTTTAACCAGGTCCTCCTGAAAGTACATCATGCAAAATACCAGGCTGGATGACTCAGAAGCTGGAATCAAGACGGCCAGGAGAAATATCAACAACCTCAGATATGCAGATAATACCACTCTAATGGCAGAAAGCAAAGAGAAACTAAACAGCCTCTGAATGAGGGTGGAAGAGGACAGTGAATAACCTGGTTTGAATAATTTGACATTCAAAAAATGAAGATCATGACATCCAGTTCCATCACCTCATGGCAAACAGATGGGGAAAGGTCCAGATTTTATTTTCTTGGGCTCTAAAGTCACTTTGGACAGTGACTGCAGCCACGAAATTAAAAGACACTTGCTCCTTGAAAGAAAAGCTATGACAAACCTAGACAGCATATTAAAAAGCAGAGACATCAGGGCTTCCCTGGTGACCCAGTGGTAAAGAATCGGCCTGTCAATGCAGGAGACACAGGTTGGATCCCTGGGTTAGGAAGATCCCACATGCTGTGAAGCAACTAAATCAGTGTTCCACAGCTACCGAGCCTGAGCTGCAGAGCCTGAGCGCTGCAACTGCGGAAGCCCACTGCTCCACAGGAGAGTAGCCACCACTTGCCACAAGTAGAGAAAAGCCTGCACAGCAACAAACACCCAGCAGCCAAAAGTAAATTAAAAAGTTAAATTATAAATAATTTTTTTTACAAGAAGAGATATCACTTTGCTGACAAAAGTCCATAGAGTCAAAGCTATGGTTTTTCCAGTAGTCAGGTATGGATGTGAGAGTTGAACCATAAAGAAGGCTGAGCGCCAAAGAATTGATGTTTTTAAATTGTTGCTGGAGAAGACTCTTTGAGAGTCCTTTGGACAGCAAGGAGATCAAACCGATCAATCCTGAAGGAAATCAACCCTGAATATTCATTGGAAGGACTGATGCTGAAGCTGAAGCTCCAATATTTTGGCCCCCTGATGTGAAGAACTGACTCATTGGAAAAGACCTTGATGCTGGGAAACATTGAAAGCAGGAGAAGGGAGCAAGAGAGAATGAGATGGTTGAAGGGCATCATTGACTCAGTGGACATGAGTTTGAGCAAACTCCAGGAGACAGTGAAGGCCAGAGAAGCCTGCTGTGCTGAAGTCTATGGGGTCAAAAAGAGTTGGACATGACTTAGCAAGTGAACAAGCCCACTCTAAGAGGTTGTGTAAAGAGTTAGAAAGGACAGGGCCTTGGAAAATACATAGTAAAGGACTTGTGTTCCTAGTTACTTAATTTCTTTACATTTCTATTTCTTCTTCTCTAAAATATGCATGATAATAGTAGCTATCTAGGACGGGTATTGTAGAGATTAAATTAGACAATATGTAAAGTACTGAATGGGGCTTTCCCATGGCTCAGTGGTAAAAGAATCTGCTTGCAATGCAGATGTGGCAGTAGCCGCAAGTTCGATCTGGAAGATCTCCTGGAGAAGGGAATGCCAATCCACACCAGTATTCTTGCCTAGGAAATCCCATGGACACAGGAGCCTGATGCACTACAGTCCATGGGCCTCAAAACAGTCAGACACAACTTAGCCACTAAAACAACAACAAAGCACTGAATAGAGTTCAGAGCACATAGTAAATCATTTAAAAAGAAAGTCAAGCGGAAAGTCGCTCAGTCATGTCCAACTCTTTGCAACCCCATGGACTATACCATCCATGGAATCCTCCAGTCCAGAATACTGGAGTGGGTAGCCTCGCCAGGGGATCTTCCCAAACCAGGGACTGAACCCAGGTCTCCCACATTGCAGGTGGATTCTTTACTAGTTCAGCCACAAGGGAAGCCCAAACCATTTAAAAGCATTAGTTATCTTTAATCACCAGTTTTTCACATGACTTTCTTCTCTGAACATTCTGAATCATACATCATGGTGCTAAATCCCTTTCTGTTCTTCTGAGAGGGTGAGGTGAGCAACATAGCTACTTTTTCATTAGCAAGCAAATTAAAAACAGAGCCTCTTCCAGGCAGAGACCACCTGGTATTCCTTCTCTAATATTATTAAACACAGTTCCCATTCCTAATTGTGTAACTGCTTCAAACTCCGTGTGGTAGGGGTTATGCTTAGAGGTCTCAGCAAACAGGATTATTAATTGTCCATATGATCATGTAACTTGTAGATGAGAAGGAAAGGTCTTGAACTCTGAACCTTAAGGACAGTGAGCCTGATTCTCTTTGTTGTTTAGTCCTAAACTGTATGACAGAGGACGAGATGGTTGGATGGCATCACCAACTCAATGGACATGGGTTTGGGTAGACTTCAGCAGTTGGTGATGGACAGGGAGGCCTGGCACACTGCAGTTCATGGGGTACAAAGAGTCGGACACGACTGAGTGACTGAACTGAACTGAAACTGTACTGAACTGAACATGAACTGAATTTTTTGCCACCTCATGGACTGCAGCCCATCAGGCTCCTCTGTCCATGGGATTCTCCAGGGAAGAATGCTGGAATGGGTTGCATTTCCTTCTCCAGGGGATCTTCCCAACCCAGGGATCAAACCCACGTCTCCTGTGTTATAGGCAAGTACTGTACCACTGAGCCACCCGGGACACCCGATTCTCTTTGAGTCAGTCTAAATCATAAATCTCAAGGACAGATATCCTCAGGCATTTCCTCAGGCAGATATTAAAGGAGTGCCCACTCTATGTAAAACACTGTACTGGGTCCTTCTCTGATGCCCCAGGTTGGGTCACCTGTCCTCCTCATGTCCCACAGAAACCAGGATACAGCTGCACGGACCTATCACAGACGCTGCATCAGAACTGCCTACTTGTCTGACCCTCCTGTAACACCAGCTCTTTTAATCGATCTCTACTTCATCAGCTCTCAGGTTAAACACTCACCTCCACAGCCTGCTGACAGAGGACCAAAGCCACTTAGGACCATTTGCATTGTGTTCACACAATTTTTGCTCCCACCATCTAGGCTGTGACTTTGCCAAGAGCCAGGGATGCTTGTTCCCAAATCTTTTTCTGCTTATTATAGTTGATATTGTAATACATAATTTAATTAGCTGACATAAGCCCTTTAAATATGGGTGCAAAAAGCGAGCTGTTATACCAATAATACTAAATAGAATGTTTGGAAAGGGCTCAATGAAGGTGAGTCATCTTTGAAATGCTATTAGGTTAGCTATGAGAGAAAAGGCTCTTAAAAAATGAGGAGGAAAGAATGTACAAATTTTTTTAAAGACTCTTCGTCTGGTTCACTTGGCAAGTATATAAATTTTATCTCTACTTTAAACAAACAGAATCTGGGGGAAAGGAGGGGTTGGATGAATTGGGAGATTGGGATTGACATATATACACTGCCACGGGTAAGAGACAGCGAGTGGGAAACTGCAGTATAGTTTCTCGCTGAGTAGCGAGCTCACCTGGGGGCTCTGTGGTTGATCTAGATGGGCTGGGGGTGGGGGGAGAGGTTGGGAATATATGTGTGTATATAGCTGACTTACTTTGTTGTACATCACTGTAAAGCAACTATACCCCAATTTTAAAAAAAGAAATAGAATCTGGAAATTGTAAGCAAGCCAATGTGGGTGGGATTTGTACATATAACATGACAAGGACCTCCTATCAGTGGACCCATCATCAAAGAAAAAAGTGACCCTACATTAAAAGATTGGTGATTAAATATGCCTTTGACTGCTGTAAATTAAAATAAAATGTTTTAGTTATGTATGCATTATTTTAATGGTACTTTAAGCCATTGTTTCAATTAACCGAACAATAACTTCTGTGAATCTCATGGTCTCATATTACTTTGGTTATACAGTATATCCCAAGCCTAACATAGGCACTAAACCATGGAGGGTAGGGGTAAGTGAGCGAGCAAGAGAGAGAGTGAAAAGAGGAAAGGACAGAGGAAGGAAAGGGAGGAAGGGAAGGAGATAAAGAAAGGAGTGGCTTTGAGTGATTTAAGTGAAAAATTGGTTTTCAGGTGGTCAAAGTGGCAGGTCAAGAAGAAGCAACACCTTGCAAGCTCATCACAATGTGAAAGGGCTTAGTTTGCCCCCTACTCTTCCTGCCACCCCCACACACAAAAAAAGTTAAATCAAAATCACTGCAGATGGTGACTGCAGCCATGAAATTAAAAGACACTTATTCCTTGGAAGGAAAGTTATGACCAACCTAGAAAGCATATTCAAAAGCAGAGACATTACTTTGCCAACAAATGTCCATCTAGTCAAGGCTATGGTTTTTCCAGTAGTCATGTATGGATGTGAGAGTTAGACTATAAAGAAAGCTAAGTGCCGAAGAATTGATTCTTTTGAACTGTGGTGTTGGAGAAGACAATTGAGAGTCCCTTGGACTCCAAGGAGATTCAACCAGTCCATGCTAAAGGAGAACAGTCCTGAATTTTCATTGGAAGGACTGATGTTGAAGCTGAAACTCCAATACTTTGGCCACCTGATGAGAAGAGTTAACTCATGTGAAAAGCCCCTGATGCTGGGAAAGATTGAAGGCGGGAGGAGAAGGGGATGACAGAGGATGAGATTGTTGGATGGTATCACCAACTCAATGGACATGAGTTTGGGTAAACTCTGGGAATTGGTGATAGACAGGGAGGCTTGGCGTGCTGCAGTCCATGGGGTCACAAAGAGTCTGACACGACTGAGTGACTGAACTGAACTGAAACCAAACTCTCAAGAAATTTGAAAAGATTCTGACTACTGCTTCTCTTGCATTTACTGTTTATGCTCTTCTTCCAAATTCTTGCCAATAAGCCTGCTGTGTAAGAAGAAGAGTAGATTTTACACATGTCCCCAGGCACAAGAAGTTGGGAGCAGAGTCTACAACTAGCATCAGATCAGTCCCATGAGTCGCAGCACGCCAGGCCTCCCTGTCCATTACCAACTTCCAGAGTTTACTCAGACTCACGTCCATCGAGTCAGTGATGCCATCCGGCCATCTCATCCTCTGTCATCCCCTTCTCCTCTTGCCCCCAATCCCTCCCAGCATCTGAGTCTTCTCCAATGAGTCAACTCTTCGCATGAGGTGGCCAAAGTACTGGAGTTTCAGCTTTGGCATCATTTCTTCCAAAGAAATCCCAGGGCTGATCTCCTTCAGAATGGACTGGTTGCATAGGAGGATATAATCCTGACCTGACAACACCCAGCTCCAGATGTGTCTAGGTTAGGAAGTTCCTCTTTATGCAGAATTGTTTGGATGACTGTCCTCAAAGAGAACAAAAATAATGGAAAAAAACCCTGCCTAAGCCTTACTGCACTCCAAGCCCTGTACCTGTCATTTGCTTGCCAAAACCTACAGTGATCCTTTGAGGGAGGCACTGTTACTCTACTTCACAGAAGGGAAAAAGGACCCATTGAAGTCAAGTCATTTGCTCAGGACGGCACAGCTGGTGAAAGTGAAAGTGAAGTCGCTCAGTTGTGTCTGACTCTTTGCGGCCCCGTGGACTAGAGCCCACCAGGCTCCTCCATCCATGGGATTCTCCAGGCAAGAACAATGGAGTGGGTTGCCATTTCCTGCTCCAGGGGATCTTCCCGACCCAGGGATGGAACCCAGGTGGCACAGCTGGTCAAAGGAGGTAAATCCCTGCACCTTCCCTGATCCCGCCTTGCTCCCCAGCCTCACCCCTGCTATGCTTGGGCCAGCAGGAACTGGTTTGCATTAAGTGCTGGGCCCACAAGAAAGTCTAGAGGTTTAGTTTTGTCTAGTCGTGACTCGGAGCAGAAATCTAAGGAAAGAAACTGTAAAGTACACCCAGGGTCCCTATCCTCATTGCAATGCAAGCAGCATCCCCGTCTGGCACTCCAAGTGATGAGAGGCGTGAAGGAGCACTCGAGTGCAGTGGAGGGCCCTCACACACATTTGGGTAATTAGGGCTGGGACTCTTCTAACCACTCATTGACCAAAGCAATTCCTCTCACAGAAGCTTCTGCTCACACATTTTTGTTTTGTTTTTAAATCTACATGAAAATGATTTCCTGGGGTAAGGGTTCCACCTGGAGGATGATAGAAAATCTGGGCCACCTTCCACAAAACTACACAGGAGATAAGCTATACAAAGGCTGAATGCAGAACAAATGCTCAAGAAACTGTGCTAAGTATGCACTTTATGCCGTGAAAAATACTGAATCTTCAATAATAATTCTTTGAGAGAGATACTACTATTATTTCCAATTTGTTGATAAGGTAAGTAAGGTTTCCCACACACCCATTCATTTTTCTGAATTCACTCTGCTACTAAACACTGAAGAGGGAACTGAAACTCGAGAACCCATGAACAAATGTTGGACTTCTAAGGGACATTTATACTGCATATCCAAGCAATCCAAACACTAAAAGACTGACTCCCGGGCTCAGAAGTCAAAATGTTATCCTTTCCCTCTAGCCCCAGTCCCAAGAAACTCCACAGCCTGGATGTTTCCTTCACCCCTTTCGTGCACCTATGCTCTCTCTAGAAACTACTAAATTCCTCTCACAAGCCATCTGACTTAAGCCCATTCCCACTCAAGTGTAAATAAAGCGTAATCAATAAGGCTTAAGCTTTCATCATTCATTCATTTAAATTGATTATTTAAGCTTAACAAATCAAACTTAAGCAAAAATTCATTATTTCTTTACCTAGGCAATTAATTATTCACACCTAATTTAAAATAAACAAGGCTTCATATATCAGCCCTTGATAGAAGGCCCCCAGCACGTCTGCTGGGGGACAGACAGACTCCTCTCTGTCTCTGTGGTCTACTTTCCTCCTTTCCTCTAGACTACCACCACCCATGGTAAAGTAATGTCTCTGCTTTTGAATATGCTATCTAGGTTGGTCATAACTTTCCTTCCAAGGAGCAAGCGTCTTTTAATTTCATGGCTGCAGTCACCATCTGCAGTGATTTTGGAGCCCAGAAAAACAAAGTCTGACACTGTTTCCACTGTTTCCCCATCTATTTCCCATGCAGTGATGGGACCAGATGCCATGATCTTCGTTTTCTGAATGTTGAGCTTTAAGCCAACCTTTTCACTCTCCACTTTCACTTTCATCAAGAGGCTTTTTAGCCCCTCTTCACTTTCTGCCATAAGGGTGGTGTCATCTGCATATCTGAGGTTATTGATATTTCTCCCGGCAATCTTGATTCCAACTTGTGTTTCTTCCAGTCCAGCATTTCTCATGATGTACTCTGCATATAAGTTAAATAAACATGGTGACACTATGCAGCCTTGACGTACTCCTTTTCCTATTTGGGCTCCAAAATCACTGCAGATGGTGACTGCAGCCATGAAATTAAAAGACGCTTGCTCCTTGGAAGGAAAATTATGACCAACCTAGATAGCATATTCAAAAGCAGAGACATTACTTTGCCAACAAAGGTTCACCTAGTCAAGGCTATGGTCTTTCCTGTGGTCATGTATGGATGTGAGAGCTGGACTGTGAAGAAGGCTGAGCACCGAAGAATTGATGCTTTTGAACTGTGGTGTTGGAGAAGACTCTTGAGAGTCCCTTGGACTGCAAGGAGATCCAACCAGTCCATTCTGAAGGAGATCAATCCTGGAATTTCTTTAGAAGGAATGATGCTAAAGCTGAAACTCCAGTATTTTGGCCACCTCATGCGAAGAGTTGACTCATTGGAGAAGACTCTGATGCTGGGAGGGATTGAGGGCAAGAGGAGAAGGGGACGACAGAGGATGAGATGGCTGGATGGCATCACTGACTCGATGGATGCGAGTCTGAGTGACCTCCGGGAGCTGGTGATGGACAGGGAGGCCTGGCGTGCTGCGGTTCATGGGGTCGCAAAGAGTCGGACACGACTGAGCGACTGATCTGATCTGATCTGATCTGACCACCACCCATCCCATCCCTCAGGGGTCTTTCTCCCCCAGGCCCAGAGCCAAGGTCAGACACCATGTCCCTAGCAAGCCCAATGTTTGTAACTTTTGAGAGAAATTCACATACCCTTTGTGATTTAAGAATTTCCTTATGAGATGTACAGGATAAATAAGCAGAAGATACTATAACAAGGTAATGTGGCAGTTTTTATTCTCTAAGATAGCCACAATATCTCCCAGTCCACAGACTCTTAATAAAATGTGACCAGGGCACTCTCACCACTAAGCAGCAAAGTCTTGCGTCTACTTCTTTGAATATGAGTAGATCTCTGTGACTGCCTGACAAAAAAGAATGGTAGAGATGATGCTGTGTGACTTCCAATTAAAAGAAATGCCATAAGTTTTCTTCTTGCTTAGGACAATTGCTTTAAGAACTCAGACGCCATGCTGTCCATAATCCCAGACCAACCCATGGGGAATGGCCATACTGAAAAAGTCACAGGTAGGTATTCTGGTCAACAGCTCACCCAGACTGTTCTTCTGTCCTCTACATTCTCACCATCCATTAACTACTGTATCAGCTGACACTAATATTATTGCCTTCTCATCCCCCAGCAGGACCGAACTGATGGAAAGTCATCAGATTTAGACCCTAGTTCAATGTATATAGTAGCATTGTTGAAATGCTTTATTTATTCAATAACTAAGTGAAATAGTAATTCTTCATTGTTGGTCAAAGAAGGCTACCTAACAAAGGCAACATGTGAGCTGGGTACAGAAAAATGGGTTTCACTGGAATATTCTAAGAAGGGAATTCTGCTTGAGTAAAAGCAGGGACAGCAAAGTGACAAGGGACAGAAAGGTACGTGAAGCAGGAACGCAGATCATATGGGAAGAAATAGTGAGAGAGTGTGGTGAGGTAGGTGTGATGAGTCATGCAATGATATAAATCAGTCTTTGGAATATCACCTTCATTGGGTGGCCATTGGGAGACACTGAAAAAGTCTACGAAAGGGAATATTGGTATGTTTTCCCTAAGCCATGCTTCCAAAGTTTACATCACTTGTTTACTACATAAGCATTGATCTAATTGATCATGTCTTACATAAATGTTTAGACATGCTGTTTCCATACTTCATAGTCAGTAATGTTAGAATGCCAGTCAAAATCATGTTCCTGAGTTGAATAAGTCCTAATCCTTCCCTTTCTCTGAGAACCTGGAGGTGTGTTTAGAGATAACTGGCACCTTAAGACAAGGTGTTCATGTCCCAGTGCAATGGAGCTCCAGATGGAATCACCAGCCAGGCCTCCCTGTATCTCCCCCAGCAAAAGTAATGTGATGGAAGAATCATTACCCATAAAGAAGCAGAAGTATTAGCTCTAGCCACACCTCAGACAGTGCTTTGCAAAGACTCCTTTACAAATAGCCTGCAGTTTGCAATTCATGTTTGACAAGTGCAGGCTGGAATCATCTTCCCTTATTTCTGGCTCTAAAGGAAAACCTTGACTCATAATATGACTTCTAGATGATATGCCAGGATTATCACTAAAAATGGATGCTTCTTGTAGATCAGTTCATGTGTATTCCAACATGTAGAGTAAATTTACTTTAAGCTAGCCATTTTATATACACTTCTTCATTTAACTCTTTCTTATGAAAAATGGGTCAGTTACAACACCAGTTTTAGAGATGATGAAGCCTAAGTTCAAGGTCAGTAAACAATTGGGCCAAAGTCACATAGTCAGTAAAAATGAGTTTCAAACACTAGCTGGCTATGGTTTTTCCTCCCCTGTTAACCAATTCTGTCTCAATGTGACAGGAATCAGACTCATATTGGGAGTACAAAGGCAAATAAGACATCATCCTTCTATCGGGGACCTTGCAAACTACAGAGGAGACAACAGGTAAGCAGAGAAGCAATAATTAAGAGCCAATGGAAGTATCAATAAACATTTTACAAAATGAGTAATTACTTCTAGTCACAAAAGATCCAGGAAGGCCTTAAAAGGAGAAAAATTCAACATGGATTTTCATGAGGGAGCAGGATTTTGATTGATGGGGAGCTAGAGAAGATCACTAAGTAATAACCATGCCTGGAGTTTTGAACTGGAACTGAGCTGTCAAACAATCCTGAGTCCAAAGAAATCTCAGCATCAATTCTAGACATCGGAGCTGTCAGATAAATATCCAAAGAAACATTTATTGTGCATAAACTGTAAAACAATGTTTTGGAAGCAAAACTAAGAAAAACAATAGCATGTAATGGTAAATTTAAAATCAAACAAAATTAGCAAACCCAATGCATTAATTCATAAAGAGGGTTAGAAAAGAAAACCCAGCCAGCATGACTAATTTTCCTTTGCTCTAGGAATGCAAAAAGTCCCTTAACATAACACACCAAATAAAATAGTATAAGAGAAAAACCTAAATATATACAGAACACTTTGAACTGTGGTGTTGGAAAAGACTCTTGAGAGTCCCTTGGACAGCAAGGAGATCAAACTGGTCAGTCTTAAAGGAAATCAGTCTGAATATTCATTGGAAGGACTGATGCTGAAGCTGAAGCTCCAATATTTTGGCCACCTGATGCAAAGAACTGACTTACTGGAAAAGACCCAGATGCCGGAAAAGATTGAAGAAAAGAGGAGAAGGAATGACAGAGGATGAGATGGATGGATGGCATCACGGACTTGATGGACATGAATTTGAGCAAGCTCCAGGAAATGGTGATGAACAGCGGAGTCTGGTGTGCTGCAGTCCATGGGGTTACAAAGAATCGGACATAACTAAGGAACTGAACTGAAACACAGAACACAATTTTAATTAATATTCCTTTTGATTAAAACTCTCAGCAAATTAGGAATTGAATCAGTTCAGTTCAGTTGCTCAGTTATGTCTGACTCTTTGTGACCCCAAGAACCACAGCATGCCAGACCTTCCTGTCCATCACCAATTCCCAGAGTCCACCCAAACCCATGTCCATTGAGTCGGTGATGCCATCCAACCATCTCATCCTCTGTTGTCCCCTTCTCCTCTCGCCTTCAATCTTTCCCAGCATCAGGGGCTTTTCAAATGAGTCAGCTCTTCTCAGCAGGTGGCCAAAGTATTGGAGTTTCAGCTTCACCATCAGTCCTTCCAATGAACATTCAGGACTGATTTCCTTTAGGATGGACTGGTTGGATGTCCTTGCAGTCCAAGGGACTCTCAAGAGTCTTCTCCAACACCACAGTTCAAAAGCATCCATTCTTCGGCGCTCAGCTTTCTTTATAGTCCAACTCTCACATCCATACATGACTACTGGAAAGACCATGGCCTTGACTAGATGGACCTTTATTGACAAAGTAATGTCTCTGCTTTTGAATATGCTTTCTAGGTTGGTGATAACTTTCCTTCCAAGGAGTAAGAGTCTTAATTTCATGGCTACAATCACCATCTGCAGTGATTTTGGAGCCCAGAAAAATAAAGTCATCCACTGTTTCCCATCTATTTGCCATGAAGTGATGGGACCTGAAAGATGATGCTGTGAAAGTGCTGCACTCAATATGCCAGCAAATTTGGAAAACTCAGCAGTGGCCACAGGACTGGAAAAGGTCAGTTCTCATTCCAATCCCAAAGAAAGACAATGCCAAATAGTGCTCAAACTACCACATAATTGCACTCATCTCACACGCTAGTAAAGTAATGCTCAAAATTCTCCAAGCCAGGCTTCAGCAACATGTAAATCATGAACTTCCAGATGTTCAAGCTGGTTTTATAAAAGGCAGAGGAACCAGAGATCAAATTGCCAACATCCGCTGGATCATCGAAAAAGCAAGAGAGTTCCAGAACAAACATCTATTTCTGCTTTATTGACTATGCCAAAGCCTTTGACTGTGTGGATCACAATAAACTGTGGAAAATTCTGAAAGAGATGAGAATACCAGACCACCTGATCTGCCTCTTGAGAAACCTGTATGCAGGTCAGGAAGCAACAGTTAGAAATGGAAATGGAACAACAGACTGGTTCCAAAGAGGAAAAGGAGTACATCCAGGCTGTATATTGTCACCCTGCTTATTTAACTTATATGCAGAGTACATCATGAGAAATGCTGGGCTGGAGGAAGCACAAGCTGGAATCAAGATTGCTGGGAGAAATATCAATAACCTCAGATATGCAGATGACACGACCCTTATGGCAGAAAGTGAAGAGGAACTCAAAAGCCTCTTGATGAAAGTGAAAGAGGAGAGTGAAAAAGTTGGCTTAAAGCTCAACATTCAGAAAACGAAGATCATGGCATCTGGTCCCATCACTTTATGGCAAATAGATGGGAACTGATAAAAGATATTTACCAAAACAAAAATAAGAAGCACTGCAGCAAACATATTCGAAGGCAAAATGTTAAATGCATCCACCTCTAAAATCAAAACGACATTTTGTTGTGCAACAGAACCAACATTGAATGCCAACTACACTCCAATTAAAATTTTGTTAAAAAGCTGTATACAAAATGACAAAACAGGATCTGAAACAATGCCATCAAAAAATTGCAATTATTGTGAAGAAATAAAATCAAGAAGATAACAAAGATGCCCGTTATCAATGTTAATCGTTGGTATTTCAATTAAGGAACTATCCAGAATAATGATGAAAGAAAGAGAAAGAAAGAAGGAAAAAAGATGTATAAGCATTGCAATGAAATGTGTGAAACCAAACTATCACACTGCATAAGAAATTAAGGGGGAGCTCTTACGTCCACCACAAGAGCAGAGCCCTAAGGGAAGAGAAAGGCCCCTTTCAAAGTCCTGGCAAGAATTCAGCCCTAGACTCTGTTTGCTCTAACTCTCCCAACTTCCTTTCCCTCTCAAGAATTCCACTCTCCTTTTCAGCTACAGACTTGCACACGGCTCTTCATGGTTGCAGACCCCAAATCACAATTCCTGCTGATTGCAGACAACCCTTTTGTTGTTGCCATTGTTGCTGAAGAAGTAACTGGCAGTCTGTATGATTTAGATCCACAGGTTGATTTGAGAGTATCTACTTAGAAAACTCAAAAGATACTTCAGACACATTAGCAGCATGATTATTCTATTAATTTGAGAAGAACAGAAATTTGGCTAAATTTTTAAAATTTGACTCAATATTATAAAGTTGGTTTTCTCCAAAATTACCAAATTTTAATCGAATCTCAACAAGTTTTTCATATGACTTTACAAGCTAATTTTAAAATACTGGGTTGACCAAAAAGTTCATTTGAGTTTTTCTGTAAGACGTGACAGAAAAACTGGAACAAAGATTTTGGCCAACCCAATATATCTGGGAGAACAAAAGCTAAGAAACATTATCCTAGTATGCTATATAAAAACAGAGTTGCATTATTACTGATCAGTAGGGAAAATGTAGGCAAAACTCTCTTATAACAAAACCCATGAACTACAAAATCTTACACAACAGTATTAATAAATTTGATTACATCTTAAGAAGCTATAAAGGAAATTTGAAAATAAACTATGAACTGGCATAAAATATTTGTTCTAAAAAATTATCCAGAATATTAGGTTGAACAATATAATACTGTCATTTTTAGAGGTGAAGGAATGGTCACACATTAGCAATCCATTTGTTTAAATCTTACATAAAGAATTCCTCAGAGTCATTCAAAGAAGCTAAGCCGGAAGTGACAACAGCATCATGGCTTCATAAGGTGCCCCTCACTTTCTGTCCACTCACCCTCCCAACAAGAAGTACCAGCATCTTTCTAGAAACAAAAGTGTCCGTGAGGGAGGTGAGGCATTTAGTATCCTACACCCAGGAACTCAGAGAAATCTCTCCCACCTGTGCATTGGGTAATAGGCCGGAAGACCTCAGTACAAGCTGTGGACCCTGAAAGGAACCAGCTGAGCCCCTCTCCACTAAAGTCCAGACCCTCGGAGAACCCTGCATGAGACAATCACCCACTGTGGGGCAGAGAGCCTTTGTGGAAGTCCAGGTTTCCAGAGAAGAAACAGCAAAACAAAAAAACCCACACCAGGAAGCAGTGGAGTAGGTAATGTAATAGGGAAAAAAAAACTTCGAACTCCACAATAGATCTGTTTCTTTCACTTTCACCATTGTATTCTATTGCTTTTGCTTCCAGTTAAGAATTTTGCAGGTAGCCTGAAATATACAAGATAGCTCAGTTCCCAAGGCTCTGACCTTTAAGAATGTAACATTCTTCCATTCACATGGAGATTAAAAGTTGCAAAACAGAGTAAAATTTGTCCTATTGGAGGTTTATGGGAGCATCCTGAGCTGACCTACCTGGACAGCTGCAAGAACAAAGGATTCTGACACCAATAAGTTTACAATCTCCAACCTCATCCTGTCCTCTCCTTGCCTTTGAAATGCTTTGCTCAAACCTTTCGATTAATTTGGGGTGTTTGAGGGCTCTGGTCTCTTGTTCTCCTTGCATGGCCCTGCAAAGAAAACTTTCTCTGCTCCAAGCTCTGAAATTTTGGTTTGTTTGGCCTCTTTGTACCTCACTCAGCACACGAACCTGCTAAATTTAGTAACAGTAAGAGAAACAGTCTGACTTGATCTACATCACCTCTCCCTGAAGTCAGCAGAACTTAGGACTAAGACATCTTCCTTGGCCTCTGATTTCTCCCCAGGTCGGAAAGAGAGCCCTTGCATAGCACCTGACTTCCCCAGCTCTGCAGATGCCACCAACTCACTGTGGACACCAGAATCCAGGGAAGCTCAAGTCTCTTACATGAAATGGCAGTTACACTTGGCCAGCCACATGAGAGGGTTCCGCATCTGTGGTTCCACCAACAGTAGATTCAAATTCGATCCAAGGTTGGTTGAATTCCCAAATGAAATACAAGCTGATACTGAAAACTGACTGCATTAAGCCAGGAGTGCCAGGCCTTGGGATGCGGGTTGCGGGGGGCGGGAAGCCTGGGAAAGTACTCAGGACTCTCATGGTGCATTAAAAGGACACTAAGCTTACTAAGTGTATGGAGGAGTCCATCCAGAAGCCTGCCCCCAAAACGCTATGAGCGCCACCTGCAATCCCCCGGCAGATCCACTTACACTCCCAGCCCCCCTCAGGCCTCGACCACACACCCCAACTCTGCAGTGAGTACCTGTGTGCCTTTCTGAAGGTCACGGCGCAGGAGAGTTCTAGGAATGACCAGCAGAGATCACTGGCAGAAAGCAGACCCTCATCTGTGGGCAAACTTGACACCGCAGAGCTGCGCTGTGGTGCCACCTATGGAAAACAAAGGAGGCTGTCAGTGCTGGCCTGTTGCAGGATGGAGAGACGCTATGCAAGCCTAAAACATTCTGCCACAAGCTTAAAACATTCAAGCCTGGAGCAGATGTAGCCACAGCAAGTCTAAGAAACCCCCAGAATCTCTAGCAGGGCAGATGGAAGATACTTCCTACCCCGAAGTCAGTAAAAAAAAAACAAAAACTGGAGAAGGTAACTACTAATTCAACTCTGAAGACAGTAATGCAAAAGCCAAAGGACTATGAAACGTCGAGGTGATGTGACAACAAAGGATCACAATAATCACTCAGTTGCTGCTAAGTCACTTCAGTCGTGTCCGACTCTGTGTGACCCCATAGACGGCAGCCCACCAGGCTCCCCCGTCCCTGGGATTCTCCAGGCAAGAACACTGGAGTGGGTTGCCATTTCCTTCTCCAATGCATCAAAGTGAAAAGTGAAAGTAAAGTCGCTCAGTCATGTCTGACTCTTAGCAACCCCATGAACTACAGCCTACCAGGCTCCTCCATCCATGGGATTTTCCAGGCAAGAGTAATCATTCAGTAATGGAACCCAAAGACAAGGAGACCAGAAACTTACTCAAAAAAGAATTCAAAGTAACTATTTTGGAAACCCAATGAATTGTGGGAAAACACAGACAGGCAGTTCAATGAAATTTGGTATGCATGTGGTACATATAGACAATGGAGTATTATTCAGCCATAATATGAAGAAGGAAGGAAGGAATCCTTCCATTTATGAGAAAGAAGGAATCCTTCCATTTATGATAAATCTATGGACCTTGCTAGCAATATGCTAGAGAAGGCAATGGCACCCCACTTCAGTACTCTTGCCTGGAAAATCCCATGGATGGCAGAGCCTGGTAGGCTGCAGTCCATGGGGTCACTAAGAGTTGGACATGACTGAGCGACTTTCTTTTCACTTTTCATTTTCATGCATTGGAGAAGGAAATGGCAACCCACTCCAGTATTCTTGCCTGGAGAATCCCAGGGTCGGGGGAGCCTGGTGGGCTTCCATCTATGGGGTCACATAGAGTCGGACACGACTGAAACGACTTAGCAGCAATATGCTATGGGATAAGACAGAAAAAGACTAATAGTGTATGCTATCACTTGTATGTGGAATTCTGGAAACAGAGTGGTATACCACAAGATGGGGGGTGGGGGAAACAAGAAGGTACTGATCAAAGGGTATATACTTTCAGCTATAAGATGAAAATATTCTGGGAATCTGAAGTATGGCCTGGTAATTATAATCATAGTATCATATTTATATATTTATACTTGACATTTTCTCAGTAGATCCCACCACAAAAACCTGTACAATGTGTTGGGGGTGTTAGCTAGGTGGTAATCATTTTGAAATACAGATCAATACACTGTACACCTTAAACTTACACAGTGTTGTGCATCACTTATATCTAAATAAGGTTGAAAAATGAAAAAGCTAAGCAGACTTACAGGAAAATGACTAACAGACAAAACCAGCATTTTACAATAGTGTAAGCAATTAGCCAATCGATAACTGAACAGACAATAAACTCTAGAATCAGGAAAATGAAAATTAAACCTAGAACTATATGCAATCTCATATCCATTAGATTGGCAGAAATTATAAAATCTGACAATGCCAAGAAACGCAGGGTGGTCCAAGCCCTGCAGAAGGAATAAGACAAAGAGTATTTTCATTTGGTGCTGGTTTTCCATCTTGGAATTAGCCACCATTATTGTCCCTTGCCCACTTAATCCCATCACTCTCCAGGACAAAGCAGGAAGAGAGGGAACACCTGGGAATTACACTGGAGAACTGAATTCTTGTAACCTTCACATTTTTTTCAAAGATGACATTAACAATAGAAATAAAATTGTTGGACTCTAGACAGACAGCCTATACTGTAGGGCAGTGTCATGTACCAGAATCACCTGGAGAAATACACTGATCACGTGGTTCCACCCTCAGAATTGCTGATACAGGCGCTGGTGACAGGGCCCAACAATCTGCATTTCTAACAAGCCCCTAGGTGATACCGATGCTGTGGTGTGTGACAATGATGAGTGTTCTGGGGACCACACTGAGAACTCTGGCACTGGAGAATGAACTTTGATGTATTACAGGCTGAGAAGAAGGGAATGATTCAATGGAAGGAAAGCTAGCCTTTATCTGGGGCCCACTGTGTGCCAAGCAATGCATTTTTAAGAAAGTTGCTTTAATAGTCACAGGAGGGCATCCCTGGTGGCTCATTGGCAAAGAATCTGCCTGCCAATGCAGGAGACCTGTGTTCAATCCCAGGTCTGGAAATATCCCACATGCCTCGGGGCAACTAAGCCTGAGCACCACAACTATTAAGCCTGTGCTCTAGGGCCCGGGAGCTGCAACCACTGAGCCCATGCCCCCTGGAGCCCATGCTCTGAAACAAGAAAAGCCACTGCTGTGAGAAGCCCACGCCCCCCATTTAGAGAGTAGCCCCCAATTGCCACAACTAGAGAAATCCACATGCATCAACAAAGACTCTGTGTAACCAAAAATAAATAAGTAAATCTCCTTTTAAAAAATCACAGGAAATCCATGAAGGTGTTGTTAATCTCATTTCAGAGATAAGGAAATAAGCCTCTCAAAAGTTAAGTAATTTTTCCAGCATCCCACAGGTAATATATGACAGAATGGTGATTAAAACGTAGGTCTGTCTGACTACAACTCTGATTTTCTTTGCCCCATACTCCATGATTTTCAGTGAGACAAAACATCCTCTTCTATTGGTTGTTGTTGTTGATTAGGTGCTAAGTTGTGTCTGACCCTTTTGCAACATCATGGACTGTAGTCTGACAGGCCCTTCTGTCCATGGAATTTCCCAGGCAAGAACACTGGAGCAGGTTGCCATTTCCTACTGCAGGGGATCTTCCCAACCCAGGGATCGAACCCACATCTCTTGTGTCTCCTGCATTGGCAGGCAGATTCTTTACCACTGCACCCCTGGGAAGCCCAGCTAACTCTAACTCTGAAGTGGCATACCAGGGAAACAAAAACTCTAGCCCAGCCCTAAGAGCTATCCTAATGCCAACGTGAAGAGGGAGAAAGAACATTTTAGATATTTTCTTATTTTTTCAGTTTTATAGAGATCTCTGAACATACGATTATGCTAATTTAAGCTATAAGCATACTTAATGCAATTCATTTCAGTTTATGTTAATTTCTTGTTAGCAAATACTTATGTTATTTATGTAAAGTATTGATGGATTGAAACAGAGGTTATTGAGAAGACATCCCTCAATGAAATGGACCCAATATCGTTATCCAGTCCTTGTGAAAATAAATTCGTAACTCTTAATGTCTCATGTTCCCATGACCATAAGCACTATGGATACAATAAGGAGTGACTTTTCTTTTTCTTTTGTTTTGCAGCTTGAGGGATCTTATGCCCCCCAACCAGGGATTGAACCTGGGTTGGGCAGTGAAAACCTCAAGTATTAACCACTGGACAGCCAGGGAATTCCCAGGAGTGACTACTTATGCCAGATTCTTCAGATGCTTCTTAAAGACTCTTCTTAAAGTAGAAAGCCCTCCTCAGGGATTTTTGAAGTTGGAACTGCCAGCCAGAGCTCTTTAGGGTGCCACAGTTTCAGAATAGGATTATACTACACCTTGCATACATAACTAGCATTTCAGAAGAGGTAAGGCATTAAACAATGCAATTACTATTTAAACTTTACATTAACATCACTTACATCTCTGCAACTCTACAAAAACCTAAAAGGATCAAATAGCTCACTTGAATTTGTAGCACTTGGTAGCATGAAAAACATTACCTCTGTTATCTCTTTAAAGCAGGAAAAAGAAAATCTTCCTATGTAAATATAACCCAAACTTACAAGGAAGCATAAAACAGCAAACTGCTATTCAAATTGCTCTCATAGTCCAGGTACCGATGCAAAGGTAATCACCTAATTACACTGTATATCGATGTTCTGATCAATTCCAGTGTGTCTTTTCAGGGGAGAGGGGGGCACAGTTTCCATACTAATGAGCAATGCTCAACACATTAGCTGGGTGTCCCATAATTCAACTCAATTCTGACACTATCCATTCAGAAATAGCATCAGATTACACAGGCTGAGGGCTGTCACAGGACTACCTCCCACCCACCCCTGACCATCACACATACACACACTTCGGGTATCAATAGCAAGTCCAGGCTAATACCTGTGTTTTTTGACCAACTGGCTATAGATCAGAGGTTCCCACAATCTCAATTTAGTTGCTAGAGCAGCTCACAGAACTCAAGAAATTCATTTGCCTAGTAGTTTACTAGATCACAGAGAAGGCAACGGTAACCCACTCCAGTACTCTTGCCTGGAGAATCCCAGGGACAGTGGAGCCTGGTGGGCTGCCGTCTATGGGGTCGCACAGAATCGGACACGACTGAAATGACTTAGCAGCAGTTACTAGATCAACAAGTTATAAAAAGTTTTAATTCAGAAACAGCCAAATGAAAGAGATGCATAGGATAAGGTATAGAGAAAGGTACAGAGCTTTCACGCCCTCTCTAAGTGCCATGTTTCCCAAATTCCCATGCATTCTCTCACCTAGAAGTTCTCCAAACCCTGTCCTTTGGAATTTTTATGGACGATTCATTGTATAAGCCTGATTGATTAAATCATTCACCATTGGATCATCAAAAAAATCTACAAACAATAAATGCTGGAAAGGGTGTGAGGAAAAGGGAATGCTACTAAACTGTTGGTTGGATTGTTAACTGGTATAGCCACTATGGAAAACAGTATGCAGGTTCCTTAAAAGACTAAAAATAGAACTATCATTTGCTGTTGAAATTGTTGTTCAGTTGCTAAGTCATGTCCAACTCTTTGTGTCCCCATGGACTGTAGCACACCAGGATCCTCTGTCCTCCACTATCTCCCTTAGTTTGCTTAATGTCCATTGAATTGGTGATGCTATCTAACCATCTCATCCCCTTTCTCCTTTTGCCTTTATTTTTTTTAATTAAATTTTATTTTGCTTAACTTTACAATATTGTATTGCTTTTGCCATACATCAAGATGGATCCGCCACAGGTATACATGTGTTCCCCATCCTGAACCCTCCTCCCTCCCCATACCATCCCTCTGAGTCATCCCAGTGAACCAGCCCCAGGCATCCATTAAAAGGCATCGTACCTGGACTGGCGACTCGTTTCAGATATGATATTATACATATTTCAATGCTATTCTCCCAAATCATCGCACCCTCTCCCGTTCCCAGAGTCCAAAAGTCTGTTCTATACATCAGTGTCTCTTTTGCTGTCTCGTAAATAGGGTTATTGTTACCTACCATCTTTCTAAATTCCATATATATGCATTAGTATACTGTATTTGTGTTTTTTCTTTCTGGCTTACTTCACTCTGTATAATAGGCTCCAGTTCCATCCACCTCATTAGAACTGATTCAAATGTATCCTTTTGCCTTTAATCTTTCCCAACATCAGGATCTCTTCCAACGAGTCAGCTCTTAGCATCAGGTGGCCAAAGTATTGGAGCTTCAGCATCAGTCCTTCCAAGGAATATTCAGGACTGATTTCCTTTAGGATGGACTGATTTGACCTCCTTGCAGTCCAAAGAATTCTCAAGAGTCTTCTCCAGCACCACACTCCGAAAGCATCAATTCTTCAGCACTTAGCCTTCATTACGGTCCAGCTCTCACATCCATACATGACAACTGGGAAATCCATAGCTTTGACTAGATGGACCTCTCTTGGCCAAGTGCTGTTTCTGCTTTTTAATAATATCATATGATCTAGCAATTCCATTCCTGGGCGTATATGCAGAGAAAACAATAATTCAAAAGAATACACGCACTCCAGTGTTTATTGCAGCAACATTTACAATAACCAGGACATGGTTATTAAGTGTCTATCAACAGAGGAATGCGGGGAAGGCAATGGCACCCCACCCCAGTATCTTTGCCTGGAAAATCCCATGGACAGAGGAGCCTGGTAGGCTCCAGTCCATGGGGTCGCTAAGAGTCGGACACGACTGAGCGACTTCACTTTCACTTTTCACTTTCATGCATTGGAGAAGGAAATGGCAACCCACTCCAGTGTTCTTGCCTGGAGAATCCCAGGGACAGGGGAGCCTGGTGAGCTTCTGTCTATGGGGTCGCACAGAGTCGGACACGACTGAAGCGACTTAGCAGCAGCAGCAGCAGCAACAGAGGAATGGATAAAGAAGATGCAGTACCTATATGCAATGGAATATTACTCGGCCGTATAAAATGAAATAATCCCATTTGCAGCAACAAATACATAAGCAACTGCTTATATGTAGAATCTTAAAAAGGTGCAAATGAATCTACAAAATAGAAATAGAATTACAGATGTATAAAACAACTTCTGCTTACCAAGGGTAAGTGGGGGCATAGGAAAATTGGGAGATTGGGCTTGACATATACACACTGAGACATATAAAATAGATAACTGATAAGAAGCTACTATAGAGCATAAGGAACTCTACTCAATACTCCATAATGGTCTATATGGGACAAGACTCTAAAAAAGAGTGGATATGTATATGTATAACGGATTCACTTTGCTGTACACCTGAAACTAACACAACATTGTAAATCAACTATACTCCAATAAAAATATTTTTAAAAATTATTGGCCATTTAATCACATAGTTGGTTCTTCTGGCAAGAAGCCCCCCATCCTCAGATGACTGAGAGGCAGCCAAAAAGTCACTTAATTAACATAACAAAAACATCTTTATCACTGTGCAACACTTAAGAAATTCCAAGGGTTTTTAGAGCTCTGTGCCAGAAACAGGGGGAAGACCAAATATTTCTTGTTATAAATCACAGTATCACACATTGTCATAACATGCTAGGATATAATATCCTGTCCACTGTAAACTACACCATTTTATTAGATTTGAGTTGAGAGAAGAATCACACAAATATTCACCTATTTAGACTTAACAATAATTCATATTCATCCAAATTTTTTCTTCTGTGGCCTAATCAAGTTTGGAAGCTAAGTTTTGGATATACTTTGTATATACTACACCCATGATAGTGGTCTTTTCAAATCTCAGGGACTAATAGTGTTATCTGTAGGCATAAAGAAGAATATTGATGTTTCGTTTGCATAGTCCTCATAGCTTTATTCTTTTTCTGAAAATGAAGGAGGGACCCTGAAAGTTAGTCAGCTTCTCTTGAAAGTCAACCAAAAGTTCTTAAGAGAAAACTGCTTGCCACCAAAACCACACTCCTTCAAATACATAAATTGGTCACCCCAACTTCTCTAAGATTATGAGCTATTCTGAGAAATTTTGGAGTTCCTTTTTGCTTTCATTGCACTGCCTGACATGTGTAAATTATTCTTCCAGAGACAAAGTATTTTATTTTAATGCTGCATCATAATGCAGTATTTTTGAAGGCATTTAAACCAATAATTAGGATCCAAATTTAAGCTGAAAATGCAAACTCCCTGTAATGATACTGATATGAAACTTTCAACTGAATTATCAAGTGATTAAATAGCCTCCATATGTAGACAAGTTCATATACCTCAGTCAACATAACAATTCAATAACTAACTCCTCTGTTTGGCCACTGACAGAATATATTAATTTTGAGACACATCTAAACCACAGAAATATTGATATATAGGGGAAAGTAGCTCATTGTCAAGGGAATAGTCATAAAAATAAGGAAGGGCTGCCACTTATTGAGCACTACTTGAAAGATACTTTGTAACCCTGTAATAGAGATATTAAACCTTTATTACAGGTGATAAGACTAAGGTGAAGGAAGGTTATAAAATTTTCCCAAGATCCACAATAACAGATTTTGTAACCAATGTGACCAAAACGTCTATAAACCTCTTTGTCCCACAACCATGTTTCTCTAATCT
Source organism: Tragelaphus eurycerus (assembly GCA_935064755.1). Lineage (NCBI taxonomy): Eukaryota > Metazoa > Chordata > Mammalia > Artiodactyla > Bovidae > Tragelaphus > Tragelaphus eurycerus. The sequence continues at coordinate 14,366,644 of CAKXYN010000043.1, forward strand.
GAGGCGACAGGTGAGAATCACCAGTGAGTGTGGGTTTTGTCCAGGTGGACAGACCTACTAATCCTTCCTAAGAAACTGGCAGATTGTCAGCAGATCAGGCTTTAGGATCCACCAGATTGTCCCATGCTGGTAATAATTTGCCTATACCTTCTCACATGGTTGCTATAACCCACAGGAGTCTTGTTCTACCAACTATGAAAGACTGGTTGTCTAAAACACAGAGTAATAAAAAAATTTTTTTAAGAAAATCAAAAAATAAAACAGGGTAATCAATAAAAATGTTCACACAATATTAAATGCAGTGTGGGTCTACCTAACTTCACAATAACTGGGATCCATGCAAATATAACATTCAGGTGATCTTTCAGAACTAATCACAGCTAAGCATTATATCCCTTGAGCTGTGTTTCCAAAACACACAACCAAATAAACAGAAAATAAAAGAACAGATAAAAAGAGAGGCTAAGTTATTTGTTCAAGTTCAGAAAATTAGGAAGTGGATAGTCCAAAACCAGATCTGTCTTATAAGACAGGCTGGCTTATATAGTATGCCAGCTAAAGTCAACCATTTTTATGAATGTGGATACAAAAATCCAAAATAAAATTGTGGCAAAGGGAATTCAGAATCCATCACAACCAAGTAGAACCTATATCAGGAATTTAAGGATGGTTTACAAATCAGGAAATCCATTAATGTGATTAATGTATTACCTGATTAAAAGATATATGCCAGTGTAAGAGATGCTGAAGTTTTAATAAAATTTTATACCATTCACAAACTAACAACCTAAATGTTCAACAGAAGGAAAAAAAGCTTACAAATTATGATCTATCCATTCAATAACTATAGGCAATCATTAATAACTCCTTTTTGTAAGCCATCTGAAGCATTTTCTAAGATAGAACATTTTCTATCTTAGAATTTCTATTTTTTAAAGTAGAAAATGTTTAAGATATTTTCATTGGAAATTTTCATTGGAAAAGCCAGTGAATGAAATTGTACATAAGATGACAATTATACAAGGGGACAGCCTACAAGAAAAAAAAAATGTAAACACACAAGACAAAATGCTAAAGGGATATGATCACATGCAAGCATTTGGGGTGTTTTTCTTCTTTTCGAGGTTTTAGTTCTAAAATATAATCTAGTGTAAATAAAAATCATAACCATAAAAAAATACGCTGAAGCCACTTTCATCTTTCTTCTGACTACTAGTGTCTACTTTCTTCCTCATCTTCAGGGCAATCTAGTATATCACGTTTTCCAAGATTTGCAAATATTTCATTCTGTACATTGCCTGTTTCATCACTCATCAGGGACTGCGTGCAATACAGGCACTATTTATGTTTATTGGGTTTTTAATAGTGGTCACATGGAGAACAGCATTTTATCTACCGTCATATATAATCCATTCTGGAAATAAAACTGCATTCTGAACATAGGATTTGCCAACTCTCCTTTGGATGGCACAACAAGCTTTTTTCAATTAGTTTTGTTTTCGCATTCCAAAACTCAGTACTCTCCTGACCTCATGATCTGTAAGAATACAGAGTGATGTATTATTTGTTTTCCCCTGCCTGTCTTTCCTCCTGCAGAAACTTACATGGCACTGATTTTTAGTTTTTTGTTTTTTTTTTTTTTTTTTTTTTTTTTTTTTTGAGAAACCTCTATACTCTTTTCACAGTGGCTGTACCAATGTACATTCCCACCACTTAAAAGTATCTGGGTGTGTCCTTTTCTCCACATCCTTGCCAACATTTGTTATTGTGGTCTTTCTGATGATAACACATTCTGACAGGTATGGTGATACCTGTGTTTCTGATTTGTACTTCCCTGATGGTTAGTGATGCTGAGCATCTTTCCTTATGCACAATTTTTTAAGTTATAATAAATGTACTTTAAACCTGAAGCCCATAGATTATATAGCCACACCATCATCCCAAAGAAATCGACTGACACCTTTGTTCTGACTGACAGGCAATCCAAAGGCCACCTGCAGCCAACAGTTTGTCAACTGCTTTATTCCAGCCTTCTCCTATCTTGCCTTACCTAGTTATTCTCCTTTCCTCTGAATTTTTTTCATCATCTCCATAGACCCAAGAAGACAATCCTCAGCAGTAGCATCATATCTTGGGAAGTGTGGGCAATTCTCTAATCAGAGAGACAGAGGAGAGGTTGGAGCACTTACTAGCTGTGTGACTGTGAGTAAGTTGTGTCACCTCTCACAACATCATCAAGAGTAACAAGGTCTGCTCATAAGATTGCTGTAAGCATTGGAGAGGATCATCGACATGAGGCCTGCCCAGAGTGAGGGTGCAATTCATACATGCCAAATAGTAAGGTATTACTTACTGCATAGCTGGAGGAGAAGTAAAATGAAAGAAGTGCAAGGGTGTGATAGAAAAACTATTTGCCCCTTTGTCTAAATTTGGGTTGTAAGCCCTTCTCAGATACTAACTAACCATGTCACTTTGGGGCAAAGCATTGTCCTCTATTGATGCCGAGCAGGCCCTGTGAGGCTCCCAGCTACAGACCCCCTTTTTATCTCCCTTTCTTGAAGGCAAGACTTCAGCCTCCACGATGTTCTCTGAGTTCGTGGGCAGATTCAAAGTTGCTAATTAGGGGAGGAGCAGTCAGGAAGAATTGATGTGTTCGAACTATTGTGCTGGAGAAGACTCTTGAGAGTCCCTTAGACTGCAAGGAGATCAGACCAGTCCATTCTGAAGGAAATCAACCCTGAATAGTCATTGGAAGGACTGATGCTAAAGCTGAAGCTCCAATTTTTTGGCCACCTAATGCAAAGAGCCAACTTTTTGGAAAAGACCCTGATGCTGGGAAAGATTGAGAGCAGGAGGAGAAGGGGGTGACAGAGGATGAGATGGTTGGATGGCATCACCGACTCAATGGACATGAGTTTGGGCTGGCTCCAGGAGATAGTGAAGGACAGGGAAGCCTGGTGTGCTGCAGTCCATGGGGTCACAAACAGCCAGACGACTGAGCAACTGAACAACAAAGCCAGGAAACCACCTGTTCAGTTCAGTTGCTCAGTCATGTCTGACTTCTGGTGAAACCACCTGAGGCAAGATTAAAGAGACTAGAGAAGTTCATCAAGATCAGGAGACCACCTGGGACCCTGCACAATCCCAATCTCATCAGCCTCCCCACCCTTGTGAATCCTTGAAGGAGAAAGAATGCTAGACTGTTACTGCCTTGATCCTTACCACACACCCCGGCCTGACTATATCACCTCTCCCTATTCCCCAGGGGCATCCCAGGGGGCACCAGTGGTAATGAACCTGCCAGTGCAGGGGATACAAGAGACACAGTTTCAGTCCTTGAGCTGGGAAAACACCCTGGAGGAGGAAACCCTCTCCAGTATCCTTGCCTGGAAAAGCCCACGGGCAGAGGAGACTGGTGGGCTATAGGGCATGGAGTCAAGACGAGTCAGACACGGCTGAAGTGACTCAGCACACAGGCATTCCCCAGGGAAGAGGGCACAGTTCTTGAGGCACCAGACTATCATGTTCCCCCTTTACCTGGCAAAATAATAAAGCCACTCTTTCCTTCTTCCCTGTAACTCTGTCTCCATACTTCTGTCTGGCATCAGTGCACGGAGAGCTGAGATTTTGGCATCACTGTGGGCACTAGTTTCTTTGCATGTAAAGGTGCTGAATCAGATTACATGATCTCTTAGACCAGTGGTCCCCTACTTTTTTGGCACCGGGGACTTGTTTCGTGGAAGACAATTTTTCCACGGATTGGGGTGGGGTAGGTGATGGTTTCCAGATGATTCAAGCGCATTACATTTATTGCGCACTTCATTTGTATTATCATTCCATCAGCTCCGCCTCAGATTGGCAGGTATTTGATCCCAGAGGTTGGAGACCTCTGGCTTAGACACCTTTCTGCTATAATGCTCCATGTTCTTTTGTTGTCTTTCTTTTTTAATCACACTGAGTGCACAGCTTTCAAACCCTGCTCATTTTCTTGAGAGAAATCCTCGTCTCTTTCCTTTTCACCTGATATTTTTCGGCAGCTGTCACTTCCCACACAGAGCTACAGAAAGGGCTTGTCATAGCCGGGAGCAAGCATGGCTGTTTGGCAGCCAAGGTGCAAAGCTGAGTGAACAGGGCAAATTCTCCAACCTTCCCACCTCCAACAGGGCAGCCACACACAGCGTTTGATCAGACAAAGCTTCGTCCAGCCCTTCAGCCTGCAACTCCCTCTGTGTTCAACCAGGCACTCACATTCTTGTTACAAGCTTCCCACGAGCCAGCAGCAAGTTGGAGACAAAGGGTCTGAGTGCTCTGTGCATGTGGGAGTCTTCGCCACCAGGCCATGCCCACCGACCTGCCATAGTTCATCGACAGCGATATGTGTGCCTGGTCAGGGCTCGCTGGGGAAGCTGCAGCAGACATTTTATCTGGGAACAAAGGAAGGGAGATCCCTGCTCACTGAAGCAAAGGCTATTTTCACAAATGGCTTAAAAGGGTCCTTCCTCAAGCAGAGGAGCAGCCAGAGAGAACCCCAGGTAAGGGCAGGCTGTGGGGTCACATAACAGACAAAAAGAATTTTTAAAGAATTCAGTTGCATTGGAGAGCTGGATCCCAACAACAGTTTGAATCAATCAATCTGGGTTATTCTCCTATGACACAGAATAAAAAGTCACCCCTCTATCTGCTACTAGCAGAAGGCCTCACAATGCCCTTAGTAGTAATTGCTACCATTTACTGAATAACTATGATTCCATAACCATGTGTGGTAGCTGATACCACCTTCTTTTTCCAGATGAGGAAAATGAGCTTCCTTGTGAGTGAATCACATTCCCCAAGTTGGCCCAGATGAAGTTCCCTCCTCCCAAGATGAGAATTATGTGCAAGCCAGTGGTGAAAGAGGGGTTCCCAGGAGAAACCAGGAACTGAGCTGGGAGTAGGGGTGGGGAGGATAGGCCAGAGGAAAGAGACAAGAAAGGGTGGGATTTCAGACAAAATTCCAATCCAACAGGGAAAGGATGCAGAGTTGATTCTGTCTCAGAGTCACACCCCCCACAGCAAGGGAGCTGGACTGACATACTAGTCACTGGTTAAGGGCCTCCAGAAGTCTGTACCTTTCCAGCACTTGGCAATCCTCTGAAGATCACAGATGCAGGCCATTAGCAGCAAAAGCCTACCAAAGGGAGGACAGGGGCGGGGAAATGACAGAAAGAAGTGTGCCATGGGGGCCTGGGTGTCACTGAATGTACCCTGCATAAGGAAACCAAGGAGAGCTCAGACCCAGCTCTGTCTTAATCCTCAGCCCCTTCATCACAGCTTCTTTTGTTCTTGACAGCTACTTGGGGGAAAAGACAGATCAGCACAGATAGGAAAACGATGCTCAGCTTAAGTAACCAACCCAAGGCCATCTAGCTGGAAGAGACCAGCCAGCCCACAACCTGACTCCAGATCCCCATTCTCTTATCACCACACTGGGCTGCTTTCCTGAGCAGAACAGAGAAATAACCCAGCAGTGTCACAGGAGGGGTACTTGAAGCCATTCTTGACACCAAGTGTTCCCCCTCACCACCTCTGAGTGCTTATAAATCCACAGTCAGAAAGGGATTCCTTTGAGCAAGCACTCCCCTCTCCACGGGGTCTCTGTTGAAATGCCAGGAATTGCAGACAGTTCCCGAACATCCACGTCATCCCCAAGCAGCAGCAGACAGGGGCAAGATCGGTGCTGGAGGCTCTCCAGCCCTGCGGGGACACCATTTGTGTACATAACACGGGGGGTTCCCTTAAGGCCCTCCCAATAGCCACACTTAATAGTTGGGTGAGGAGCTGTATCCTCATTTTGCAGTTGAGAAACTTGAGTCTGACAAAGGTGACTTCTCCAAGTTACACAGTACAGAACAGGAGAGGCAGAAGGGGAGGCCCTCCACATCTTACCATCTTGAGTACTATCTTATCCATGAAATTCCTGACTACAGTGTGGTATCTCTGGGCTTTTCCTGTGCAGAATTCTGTGTGTCTCTCCTGTCTCTTGATCACAGCACTTCTCTTCAAGGGACAACCTATCCCTCACATACAGTCTTGGAGGGAGTGGGAAATTGGCAGGAGAGGCACTTCACCTACCAAAGCACTGGGGTCCTGATCCCAGCTGTCCAACCGAGTACCCTATTCACACTCATCTGCTCACAAGAGGGCACGTGACCCAAGTAGGAGCAATCAATGATTTGGAGAACAGTGATATGGATGCTAGGAGATGGCTACTATTATTGCTGAGATTGTAAATGCTAAAAGCCATGCAGATTTCAAGATTCCAAAACTATCTTTAAAACTAAAAAATAAAAAATTATCTGTAAATAAATCCAATGCAGAATAAAATAGAGATGAAAGAATAATTGATGGGAGGAGAAAAATAAGAAGAGATGACAAGAAGGAGGAAAGGAAGGGAGAAAGAGAAGTATTGGAATCCCCTGGATCTAGCCAAGGCTAAAGGGAACAGTGACCACCTTAGACTTTCTAGTTACATGGAACATTGAAAGCTCTCGTCTTTCAGAAATATTAAGTTTCTGTCACTTCCAACCAAAAGGATTCTTACAAATATTATACTAAATAACGTTTGGGTATATATCAATATATTCATATTATTGATATACAGTTGCTGCTACTGCTAAGTCGCTTCAGTCGTGTCCGACTCTGTGCGACCCCATAGACAGAAGCTCACCAGGCGCCCCTGTCCCTGGGATTCTCCAGGCAAGAATACTGGAGTGGGTTGCCATTTCCTTCTCCAATGAATGAAAGTGAAAAGTGAAAGTGAAGTCGCTCAGTCGTGTCCGACTCTTAGCGACCCCATGGACTGGAGCCTACCAGGATCCTCCGTCCATGGGATTTTCCAGGCAAAAGTACTGGGGTGGGGTGCAATATAAAGAAATATTTAAAAAGAAGCTTTTATTAAATCCATCCAGAGGAAAAATAACAAAGCAGGAGGCACAACCCTCCCATACTTCAGACAGCACTATGAGGCTACAGTAATCAAAATAGCATGCTACTGGCACAAAAACAGACACACAGATCAATGGAACAGAGTAGGGACCCCAGAAGAAACCCACACACCTATAGACAAATTAATCTTTGACAAAGGAAGCAAGAATGTACCATAAGGAAAAGACAGTCTCTTCAAAAAGTGGGGTTGGGAATGGTGGACAGAAGCATGTAAATCAGTGAAGCTAGAACACACCGTCATACCATGCACAAAATTAAATTAAAATGGCTGAAAGACTTACTATAAGACACCATAAAACTCCTAGAAGAGAACACAGGCAAAACATTCTTTGAGAACATAGACAAAACATAAATTGTACCACTGTCTTATTAGGTCAGTCTCCCAAGACAATAGAAATAAAAGCACAAATAAACAGATGGGAACTAATCCAGCCTATAAGCTTTACACAGCAACCATAAAGTGAAAAGACAATCTACAGACTAGGAGGAAATGTTTGCAAATGATGCAACAAAGGTTTACTCTCCAAAATACACTAACAATTCATACAGCTCAATAACAGAAAAACAAACAACCCAATCAAAAAGGGGCAGAAGACCTAAACAGACATTTCTCCGAAGACCAGTGAGCCACCTGGGTAGCCCAAAGAAGACATACAGAAGGACGACAGGTACATGGAATGATGCTCATCATTGACAATTATTAGAGAAAAGCAAATCAAAACAATGAGGTACCAACTCACGCAAGTCAGAACAGCCATCATTAAAAAGTCTACAGATAATAAATGTTGGAGAGGGTGTGGAGAAAAGAGAAGCCTCCTACTGTTGGTGATAATGTTAATTGGTGTAGCCACTATGGAGATTCATCTGTATGGAACCTCCAAACAATATGGAAATTCATCAAAAAACTAAAAGAAAGTTGCCATATGATCCAGCAATCCCACTCCTGGGCATATATTCCAGAAAACTATAAGTAAAAAAGCTACATGCACCCTTATGCTCATAGCAGCACTATTTACAATAGCCAAGACATGGAAATGGCCTAAACGTCCATTGACAGATGAATGGATATGGACGTGGTATATATACCACATCCATACAATGGAATACTGCTGCTGCTGCTGCTGAATCACTTCAGTCATGTCAGAATCTATGACCCCATAGATGGCAGCCTACCAGGCTCCTCCATCCCTGGGATTCTCCAGGCAAGAACACTGGAGTGGGATACTACTCAGCCATGAAAAAGAATGAAATAATTTCATTTGCAGCAACTTGGATGGACCTAGAGGCTATCATACTAAGCAAAGTAAGGCAGAAGAAAGACAAATACTATATGGTATCACTTATATGTGGAATCACTTTGCCAACAAATGTCCGTCTAGTCAAGGCTATGGTCTTTCCTGTGGTCATGTATGGATGTGAGAGCTGGACTGTGAAGAAGGCTGAGCGCCGAAGAATTGATGCTTTTGAACTGTGGTGTTGGAGAAGACTCTTGAGAGTCCCTTGGACTGCAAGGAGATCCAACCGGTCCATTCTGAGGGAGATCAGCCCTGGGATTTCTTTGGAAGGAATGATGCTAAAGCTGAAACTCCAGTATTTTGGCCACCTCATGCGAAGAGTTGACTCATTGGAGAAGACTCTGATGCTGGGAGGGATTGGGGGCAGGAGGAGAAGGGGACAACAGAGGATGAGATGGCTGGATGGCATCACTGACTCGATGAATGTGGGTCTGAGTGACCTCCGGGAGTTGGTGATGGACAGGGAGGCCTGACATGCTGCAGTTCATGGGGTCGCAAAGAGTCGGACACGACTGAGCGACTGATCTGATCTGATATTTGGAATATAAAATGTGATACAAATGGAACTTACCTTTGAAACAGAAACAGACTCACAAAGAGAACAAATTTGTGGTTACTGAAGGGGAGGAGAGGTGGGAGAAAGATGAACTGGGAGTTTGGGATTAGTACATGCAGAATATAAAAAAGACACACACACATATATATACACATAACTGAGTCACTTTGCTGTATAGCAGAAATTAAGCACAGCACTGTAAATCAACTATACTTCAATAAAATTTAAAAACAAAAAAAGACTAGGAAAAAAGGAATCATTTATCCATATAGTGAGTAACAGACGGAGAAGCTGCTGACACTGCAATAGTAAACGGTTTTAGATGTGGCCCCCGAAGCTGCAGTTCCATCTTCAGCCCCACAGACAGACAGTAAACTTTATCTAAGAGCCAATTCAGTCACTCAGGACCCCTGCACACTGACTCTCAGAGAGGCTAGAAGATTTGTCCAGTCTCCTTAACTGCAAAACAGGACATCTGGCTATCTCTCTCACACACCAGAGTTATTAGGAAATTATTAGGAAAAAGAGAATTATTAGGAAAAAGATGGAACTAAAGAATATTGTATAGATATGAGGGATTTATTAACTGAGGTTACAGACCCAGCTGAACTACTGACTCTTTGCTAAAGTGTGCGTGTGTGTGTGTGCGTGTGTGTGTGTGTGTGTGCGCGCGCGCACACATGTGCATAGGTACATGTTGTCTGGTATAAATACAATCATATCTCAATGACCCCTCTCTTTATCTTTGGAGTAAGTACTTTGAGGAGTTGGTTGTTTTTCATGGATGCTTTCTGGGTGACTTCCCCCACCAGCATCACAGCAAAAAAAAAGAAAAAGAAAATGGACTTTGACAGGCTCTGAGTTAAAGCTGTCTGGATTGCTCAATACAGAGTTCAAATTCTATACGGACTCTTTCATCCTAGAATGCAAATGCTCCTGACAGTCCATCCTAGTGGCTTTCAGAGGTTCTGCAAAATGCACACAAGACTCCACCTCTTCAAAATCCAGGTTACTGAAATCAGTGCCCTGGGTGGCCCCTTCTCTTTCTCGACTCTGTATCTCATCAGTCCATCAGCCTTGCTGATCCCACTTCATCCCTCCTGACGCAACAGCATTGCCAGCTCCGGAAGTCACCCTTCCTCCCGCCAGGGCCCAAAGCCCAGAATGACTTGTTTCTAAGACAACTACCTATTGATGCTCCCATCTAAAATCTTGTGAATAAGTTCCTATTACTTACTAAATCAATTATTAATATCTTAATTAGACTCATAATTTATCCACCTCTCTCTCTTCAGCTTTTCTCTTGTTTTCCTCATATGCACCTTCTGTTCTAGCCATATCAAAATTTAACTTCAAATCTTCCAAACTGCCAAGCTCTCTCAAATTTCTAGGCTTTAGCACTTGCTGTTTCCTCTCCCCAGAACTCCTCACACCCTCCCCAGCCATGCCTTGTCTGGAAATTTTCAAATTATTCAAAAAGAATTAACTCAAGCATCAGCTTCCTTGTGAAGCTATTTCTGGGCATGCCAGCCTTTGGAGCCTTTTAGAGGCTCAAATCTCTACATTATCATCATCCTGAAAACTTGAAAGGGTTAGTCGCTAAGCCACGTCCGACTCAGGCCCCCAGAGGCTATAGCCTGTCAGGCTCCTCTGTCCATGGGATTTCCCAGGCGAGAATGCTGGAGTGGGCTGCCATTCCCTTCTCCAGGGGATCTTCCCAACCCAGGGATGGAACCCAGGTCTCCTGCATTGTAGGCAGATTCTTTACTTGTTTATAGAGCATTTATCATGTTCCAGCTACAATGCTAACCACTTTACGTCAGCTAATCTCATTTACTTTTCTCAACAACACTATTAAATGTATGTTGTTTTTATTCCCATTCTACAGATAGGGAAAATAAAACATGGGACTATTATTTCCTGAAACTACAGAGGTAATTAATGGTAAAACCAAGTCTGGAATCCAGGCTATCAGACATCAGAACTCATGTGCATAATTTCCATTATACCACACTACACTATTGGCATATTTGTATTGTAGCATTTATTCTAGTGCACTTTATTAACATGCCTGTTTTGCTTTGAAAAAGCCTTGAGCTGACTGTGAATCCTTAAGATCAAGATGTGTCTTCATTTAGTCAATCTCTCTGTCATGGAAGCGATACCTGAAAGTGACAAATACAATACCACGTGGTAATGTATGATGAGGGGGATGAGAACAGAATGCTATTGGGACACAGAAAAGCAGGGCTAAGAAGAAAGGGAAGGCTTCTTAAGGAGATGGAACGATGCAGACAGTCATGGAGTTTGAGAAACCGCGGAAGATTTCAGTCCTTTCCTGAATTTGCCTTGCAGTTGGCTAGTGGTTCAGTGAAGGTCAGGAATCCAGTGTGCTGCAGTCCATGGGATCGCAAAGAGTCAGACACAACTTAGTGACTGAACAACCTCCTGCACCCATAATCCAGCCCTCAGGGTCTTCTGAGCAGCCCCTGGGAGTGGAAAGAGCAGCCCCAGGATCTGGGGAATAGGAACCACCCCCCCTGGTGGAAGAGAAGAACACTCACTCGATGGAGTGCACAGTAGAGGAAGCAGGTGGCCCTTAGCACAGTCCAGACTGTGTCTTCCAGTATGTCTTTATCAGTCATTTAACCTTTAAAGATGTCACTTAACTTTCCTGAACCTGTCTCCCCAACTAATTGGAACAGTCTTGCATGCTCTGTCTTTGGAAACTAACATTTGAACCTAAGCCAGGAAGGAGATCTGATCCTGATACAGAGGACAGTGCCCAGTAGGACTGGCATAGTGAGAATTTCATTCATTCATTTTGTCTGTTGATTCAAAATATGTATTGAGCTTTTTTCATTTTCAGGAGTTATGCTTGGTCATGGGGCCTAAATCGGAGACAGACAAAGACCCATTGTTTGTCTTGAAACATGATGGGAAGACAGGCATTTAAAGAACAATTAGCATTAAAGTATGTTGAGTGTTTTTGTAGAGATTATAGGGTACCTTGGAGTATTCAGCAGGTAGACCTGACCCTTTCCCAGGGAGTCAGAGAAGGCTTCCTTGATTAAGGAGATGTGGTCCTGCATAAGCTGAAACCTGAAGGATGAATGGAACCAGCCAAGTGAAGGGAGGAATGGGAGAAACATTTCATATACATGGAAAAGTCCAAATCCAGATAAGATGTAGAATAGCATAGATTTCAAGGAAACAACCCAGTACAACTGGAGCATAAAGTATGAGAAGCAGAGTAGCATAGACAACACTCAAGAGGGTAGTAGTGGTGAGATTTAGAAGGCCTTAAACCGTGTTGAGAAACTGAGGTTTTAACATTAGAATAATGGTAGATATTAATTAGAAAAGAGACATGATACATTTTGAGTATAATGGCACCCCACTCCAGTACTCTTGCCTGGAGAATCCCATGAATAGAGGAGCCTAGTAGGCTGCAGTCCATGGGGTCACTAAGAGTCAGACACGACTGAGCGACTTCACTTTCACTTTGCATTTTCATTCATTGGAGAAGGCAATGGCAACCCACTCCAGTGTTCTTGCCTGGAGAATCCCAGGGATGGGGGAGCCTGGTGGGCTGCCATCTATGGGGTCGCACAGAGTCGGACATGACTGAAGTGATTTAGCAGCATACACACACACACACACACACACATATGTGTGTGTGTATATATATGATATTTATACTATATCTTAGGGCTCCTTTCATAGAATAATATCCAGGTCTTTTGAGATTGATCCCAAGAGACGAGTTCCAGGAGTAAAGGGAAAGTTGGAAAATGCCTCTTCTGTGAACCTGCCAAATCACTCTTACCTTCTCAATATTCCTCTAATGGCAATTACCAAGCCCTGCTGGCCTTACAAGGCACTGTTTCCCACATAACGGTCCAGCCCAGCTGAAACTAGGAAGAATATTTAAGCAACATGCAATTGAAAACTGGACAATAAAAGAAATTTGGTATTTACAAAGTGTAACACAGAACACGGACATCTGGCTCAAAAGCTCATCCTCTGTCGTGGAACCCCTAGAGGTCGTCACAAACACCCTGCTCTTACCTTATTTCTCCCCACACTCTCCAGGCCTATGGTTTCAAGGTAAATTATACACACATGACTCAAAGCCCATGTTTCTGCCCCCTGCCTGCTCCCTGAACTACAGACTTGTATATTTAGCTCACAACTTGTCACCTCCTCAGTCTCCTACCTGACACCGTCAACCACCTATCTAAGGAGTACCCTATAATCAATGCGGTTAAATAGAAACACTGATTCTACCTGTTTCCTAAAAGATGTCCCCTGCCCAGTCTTCCTCATCCCTAGAATGACACGTTATGATCAGATTTTGTCCTTGTTTATCATCTATTCCCCACCCCCAGAACTAGGTATAAGTCCATGAGAGCAGGGGTCTGGCTTATTGTATCCTAACTCCACATCCACAACTGTAGCTTGCATACAGCAAGACGCTCATAAATTGCTGTAGAATGAATGCATGAATCATCAAATTGGGCCTTGGCATAGCACACTTCACCTACCAGCCCCTGGCAGCTTCCAAGTGACAAGACTGTTTGCCATCACTTCACTATTTTTTTTTAAAAGCTGACTTCACCCTCACAGTGACCTGACCATTCAGCTGGTTTGACCAGATGTGCCTACAGATAGTCATCAGGGACTCAGGATTTCTTTTATTCCAGGGATTAAGGTCATTCACATTAAGAAAAGGCTTATTTTTCATTCCATCTATTTAGACAAGGAACTAAGATGCCACCCTTGCACCCCTGGAACCCTGACTCAATTTAGAGAGACAGACACACAGCTAGATGGCCCTTATAGGAAAGAGAGTGGGTTATATGCTCCGAGGTACAAACATATATAGGACTTGAGGGCTAATTCTAATTGCACCTTGGGAAGAAATGGGAATCTAAAGGAACGTGGAATTGAGCTAGGTGTCAGGTGGTGGTAAGGACAGGGAGGAATTACAAATTAAACAAAGCATGTTTATGAAGGATTCTCAGGAGCTTTCAAGGACAGTTTGTAGAGGTCTATACCTTGAGGTCTGAGTAGACAAGGTGAGGAAAAGTCAAGATGGTACATAGATTAGGTGAGCATATATTACGAACAAAGGGCACATGAGAATAGATCACAGGAGTATCAACTTTGCCATCAGAAAATCTGGATTTCAATTCTGACCCTATCACTTCCTATTTTTGTGACCTTGTGAATATAAATCAACCTCTCTAAACTATACCCAAAAATGAAATGGTAGTAATACCTGTATACTGAAGACCATTGCAAGAATGAAATGAGATAACAAAGTTTCTGGAACATAAGATCTTCATTTTTAACTTTAGGTATTTTTACTATTATCATTGTCTCAAAAACTTGCTTTCTCCTGGCTTTAAATTTGTTTCATATGCTTAGAAGAATAGAAAAGTTAAACTGTGATCTGTTTAATAAACCGCTTTTATTGAAGGTATAAAATGAAGTGTGCAAGGAAGAAGAGGGAAGTGCATTGAAAGGTAAAAGTGGTGAAAAGCTAATAGCAACACAAATCTCCTGAGCACTTATGATGCCTTGAAATATATGCCAAGCACAGGTAATTCCTGGTTCTTGGTTGCCCCATGTTCCTTACATCAAGAATGAAGTGGAATTAAGCTTAAATCACAGATATTCTTCCATAATGTAAAGAAAATATCCCTTCCACTGATAATAGCCAGGAAAAGAGGAAACCCGAAACTTAGAGGTGTTTTTCCTCAAGCCCAAAGCAAAAGGAAAAGGTTACTCCTTCCGGTATAGGAAGAGAGTGGAATTTCTGTTTAAGAGGAAGGAGGAGGCAGATACCATGTCAAAAAGCCAAAATCTCAGGGCAGAACATCTGAGTGGTGCTCTGCTCTCCACTGGAAATTTGAGGACAGTGGTGAGAGGCAACACGCATGGAGTAAAAATGGTCACAGAATCATTTTAGGTGGACAAGAGCCTGAATCAGCATTTCTAAAGCTGCCTCAGCTTCAGCATTGTAGAGTCCAGGATTTTCCCTCGGGATCATGGGCTATGCTGGTGACAGCACAGCAACCCTATAGATGAGGGACACAGAACTCTGAGGGCTGCCTTCAGAGTTCCCAGGCGCGTCCTCAGCGCCAGTGAAAGGGGTGCAGCTAGCAAGGCGGCAGGGGGTCCCCCTCTGCAGGGCAGCCAGTCGTAAACTTCAGCCTCTATGCCAATGTCCAGGTGGAAGGAATAACAAAAAGCAAAACCAAAACCATTTCAATAAAGGGGCCTGTGTGGGGGGAGCCAGGCCCCCCTACCTGCTGCAACAGGTGCATAAATCCCAGTCTCTCAGACTTAGAGAACAGCTTGGACAAGAGCAGAGGAGGCTGGGTGTAAAAGAGGAGCATTTTCCCAGGAGACTCAATCACCCACAAGCTCGATTTTTGGGTTTTTGTTGTTGTTGTTTTTTGTTTTTTTTTTTTTTGTATTAGTATCCAAAGCAGACTTCAAATATGTGTTCATTTTTTTCTGAGAAATATGAAAACAATTTTCAACAGCTGCAGTAAGGCAAAAATCAACATACAATAAATTGGACATATTCAAAATATTCAAGTTGCTAAGTTTTGACAAATGCATACGTCTGTGAAATCATTCTCTCTTATAAGGGCCAACTTGCCCATTAGCCATGGTAGGTATACACATACGAAAAGGTTTCAGTTTATTCTTTTTTTCACTATATGAAAAACCAATAAAGACCTATTGTATAGCCCAGGGAACTCTACTCAAAATGCTGTAGTTGCCTATATGGGAAAAGAATCTAGAAAAGAGTAAATATATGTATACACATAACTAATTCACTTTGCTGTACACCTGAACTAGCACATTATAAAAATCAATAAAAAGTAAAAATTAAAAAAATAAAAGAGGTTATTTAAACTGGAGACAATTCAGATAATAATAACTGGAAATTCTGAGCACTCTCCCCACAACCCTTTTTTCCAGCTTCCTAATAGCACAGGGTTTTTGAGGAAGATGAAATTAGTTATAAAAAAATTAAGTCCTTCCTATGAGTAATAGTAAGAATAAAATTATGACCCTAAAACACATGCAATATTGCATATATTCTTGCAACAGTTTTATAAGACAGTCACTAGTATTACCCTATTTTACAGACAAGTAAACTAAAGCTTACCCAAAGTCAAGTTACCCAAAAGTCAACTTAAAGCTTACCCAAAGTCAAGTTACCCAAAGTCAAGGGCCTGGGGGAGATTAACAGGATGGTTATGGACACAAGGCTCACCTCCCCTCACAAACATATCAAAAGGATGACTGAATACAGAGCAACTCTCCCTGAAATCAACCTTGGAACTAGCAAGACAGCTCTTCTGCAATGAAAGCTTTGAAGAAAGAGCCACACAGAGTCCAGTACAGGAGAAGTGATCTAGTTAGAGCTGCACCTCTAGCAGGGGGACACATGAGAAGAGGGGCATAACACAGGCTCAGGGATCCTCCCTGGGCAGCGAGGGGTTCTAGTCACACATCAGGCACCCCAGCCCTGACATCTAGCTCCAAAAAAGATGATCCCCCTTAGCCGATTTGAAAACCCAGTGAGGCTTACTGGAGGGCGGAAAGATGGCTCTTCAAGAGAGCAAGCACACCCTTGATTACTCCCAGTCAACAGTGCACACTTGGAAGCAGCAAAACTAGCTCCAAGGTGAGGACCACCATCAGAGTGTGCGCGCTTCGAGAGGAGCAAAGACACCGACCCTTCCTCCCCAACTCAGCCTCTAACCAAGGCAGGCATACCAGGGAGAAGTAAAATCAGCAAAGAATGCAGATCCAAACTCTCAGGGCTTAGCCATGTCCAAAACCAAGGTGGAAACTGCCATCACACTCCAGAGATACCCATTCTCGCAGGGTTCCTACTCCAGCCTATTGAACCCTAGCCCTGCCCCTGATATTGACCGACATTGAGTGTAGAAGCCTGGTTTACACCTAACTCTGGCTGTAGCCCTTCCAATTACAGTGCTACCTCCCACCAAGGCAGCTGTCCCAGGGGAAGACTCGGGCTGTGCTCACTTCAGATTCAGGCCTCCCACCAAAAGCCACTGGGCACAAAGATTGCATAGTGATGCTCCCACACAAGGACAGCCCTTCAAGACTAGAGAAGTAACTGTTTCACCTAATGAAGATCAAGATATACAAACAATCATAAGAGAATACTACACAGTTATATCCCAACAAATTGGACAAGCCAGAAGAAATGGATGAAACATATAATCTTCAAAGACTGAACCAGAAAGAAATGGAAAATCTGAACAGACCAATTACAAGTATTGAAATTGAGTCAGTAACCAAAAAACTCCCAAAAAAGGTCTAGGATCAGATAGTTCCTTGGGGGAAATTCTACCAAAAACATTTAAAAAAAGAGTTAATATCTATCCTTCTCAAACTCTTCCCCAAAAAATGAAGAGAAGGAAACACCTTCAATTCTCTGAGGTTTCCATTAGCCTGATGCCAAAACCAGACAAAAGCATTACAAAAAAGGAAAATTACCAGTCAATATCCCTGATAAATATAGTTACAAAAATCCTCAAAAATATTAGCAAAATATATTCAACAATATATAAGAAGGATAATACACCATGATCAAAGGAGGTTTAATCCAGGGATGCAAGGACTGATGAATATTAACAAATTAATGTAACACAACATATGAATAAAATGAAGGATGAAAATCACATGATCATCTCAGTAAATGCAGAGAAAGTATTTGACAAAATTCAATACCCATTCATGATATAAACTCAGAGTTGGCACAGTGGGAACATATCTCAACATAAAAGGCTATCTGTGACAAACCCACAGCTAATATCATACTCTATGGTGAAAAACTGAAAGATTTTCCTCTACAATCAAGACAGGGATGCCCACTCTTTCCGTTTATATTTTACACAGTTTTGGAAGTCCTAGCCACAGCAATCAGACAAGAAAAGGAAACAGAAGTCACACAGATTGGAAGAGAAAAAGTAAAGCTGTCACTACTTTCAAAGGACAGGATATTATATATTAAAAACCCTAAAGTTTCCACACACAAAAACTATTAGAACTAATACAAGAATTAAGCTGTAGGATATAAGATTAACAAAGAGGAATCTTGCTTTTCTATACACACATAATGATTAATCAGAAAGACTGCAAGAAAACAATCCCACTTACAATTGCATCAAAAATAATAAAATACACACACAAACTTCATCAAGGAAGTGAAAGGGATTGAAGAGAATATGAATAAATGGAATGACATCCCGCATTCATGGATTAAAAGAATCAATAATGTACAACATCCTTGTCAAAGCAATCTACAGATTCAAGGCAATATCTATCAAAATGCCTTTGAATTTTTTACAGAACTAAAACTAAAGTTTATATGGAATCATAAAAACCACCTGTTGGGAAGCACAGCGTAAAATAGCCTTGAAGAAGAAGGTCCTTGGGAAAATGGCGGAGGGCCAGAAGTACCCAGGCTTTGCAATAGCTGAAAAACATTTCCTGCTTTTAGCTATGCTCAGCGCCAAGATTTAATAATATTAAAGATGTTGCTTGAGAAAATGGGTCATGGGATAAACACCTGGGTCATTTAGAATGTGCTGTCCTTGAAATATTTTTTACTGATTATGTCTTAACCCTGTACGTGCTCTGCTGGCCATATAGCTCTTTGTTCCTGCTTCTATAAAAAGGCTCGACTGCAGAAATAAATTTGTCAGTCCTTGCAAGAGACTATCCGAGTGTTGTTCTTTTGGTTCGTCGTTTCCAAGTCCCAGGGAGAAAATCCCCACAAGTGGCACCATGAACAGGGACTTAAAAGGAAGCCTGAACAAAGCAACAAGCCCTGCAGAAAGAGGTAAGCAGGATGGGACAACATAGCAATTAGATTCCTTTCATTTCTATAATGCATCATTTTCTGAAACAAAATGGTATTAATATTTCAAGAGATCAATTGAACGACTGCTATCATATTTTATTGGAACAATTCATGGTTCCCAGAAGAGGGGATACTCAATCTAGACATATAGAAAAGGGTTAAAAGTAATGTTTTGCGAGCATATCGGCAAGGGTTACATGGTCACTCATATGGGCTATCAAAGAACAAACTGAAGGGCATAACGTTGATTTGGAAGTAAAGATTATTCAGTCTTTACATGAATATGAGCTTAAGGAACAAGATATGTAAGGTGCTTTGAAATATAAGAATGTTATGCTCAATCAGACACAATCTTTAGAAAAACAACTTACAGACATATATATATACAGGATGTGTCAAAACTGAAGCCACTTAGAATGGAGGTCATTTCATTTCATTCAACGGACAGCCCAAATCTGAGGTTTTTCCTTCTGCTCCACCTGTAACAGCAGTTGCTAACTTTGCTCGTACTAATCATTTCACTCCTCCCCAGGAGATGCCTGCTTGCGCTTTCGCTTTCCCAATACAGTTTAATCAATCTGCCCAAGGCCAAAATACTTGGGCTAATCTAGATTTTGGCATGTTGTCTAGCTTTAAGCAAGCATGCACTCTGTATGGACCTATGTGTCCTTCCTGTGTAGAATTCCTCAGAGGATGGGCTGATCATTGGATGCCAAGTGATTTTTTTCAAATAGCAAAGATGGTTCAAAATCCTCAACAGTTACTTCAGTGGAAAATATGGGTTGATGATGAGGCTCAACAAATGATGACTGACCAGCAATCTCATGGTAACCCTGCCAATTTAACCTATGATATACTCACTGGAACAAGAGCCATGGCCAATATGATTGCGCAATTAGCTAATATTACCCCTCAGATGTTGCATTTCATTAAAGAAACAGCCTGCAGGGCGAGGGCAAAGGTTGATAGCACGAACTCTGATGAGCTCATTTGTTAAGATTATTCAAGGACATGAGGAGGAATATTCTCAATTTATAGGGAAATTAAAGGATGCAATAGAAAAATCTATTAAGGATGTGACTTTACAGAATATTATTTTAAAACAACTTGCTTTTGAAAGCATTAATAAGGAATGTCAATCCGTGCTTAGACCAATTTGAGAGACTGGCTCTCTTATGGAGTATTTGAAAGCTTGTAAGGATATAGGATCTATGTCCTATAGAGCAAACTTGGCGGCATTAGAAACCTTCAATGTACAGAAAGCTGCTAATGCCAAATGTTTAACTGTGGGAAGGCCGGCCATATGAAAAACCAATGCCGCCTGCCAACACAGGCCAGAAAAAATATTACTACTTCTAATAAGAAGAGACCCCCAAGAGAGGTATGTCCAAGATGTAAAAAGGGGTTCCATTGGCTGAATGAATGTCATTCTAAATTTGATAAGGATGGAAACACATTGACCCCTGGTGCACAACAAAACAATAGGCAAACTAATAAAGGGGCCGTCCTCTAGCCCCACTACAAAAGGAGGACCTAACATTATGACGCTACAAGCAGCTACATCTAAGAGTGCTTGCATTGATATACCTAGTCCTTATGACATGGAATTAATGGAATTATATAACCTCCACAAAATTCCCACTGGATATTATGGCCCGATTCCATCCGGGATGGTGGGACTAATTTTGGGACATAATAGCTGCACAATGAAAGGTTTAATGGTATTGACCGATGTTATGGACGAAGATTATAAAGGGGAAATACATGTTATGGTAAATGTTGTGAAAATGGAGAATATATATTTACAAAAAGGGGAACATTTTGCACATGTCAAACCAATGAAAACATCTGATAAAATTCGGCAGGGAGGCTTTGGTAGTACCAACCTTACTGCTGCACTATCCACCTTGTTAAAGGAACATCAGATCAGATCAGATCAGATCAGTCGCTCAGTCGTGTCCGACTCTTTGCGACCCCATGAACCGCAGCACGCCAGGCCTCCCTGTCCATCACCAGCTCCCGGAGGTCACTCAGACTCGCATCCATCGAGTCAGTGATGCCATCCAGCCATCTCATCCTCTGTCGTCCCCTTCTCCTCCTGCCCTCAATCCCTCCCAGCATCAGAGTCTTCTCCAATGAGTCAACTCTTCGCATGAGGTGGCCAAAATACTGGAGTTTCAGCTTTAGCATCATTCCTTCCAAAGAAATTCCAGGATTGATCTCCTTCAGAATGGACTGGTTGGATCTTCTTGCAGTCCAAGGGACTCTCAAGAGTCTTCTCCAACACCACAGTTCAAAAGCATCAATTCTTCGGCGCTCAGCCTTCTTCACAGTCCAGCTCTCACATCCATACATGACCACAGGAAAGACCATAGCCTTGACTAGGCGAACCTTTGTTGGTAAAGTAATGTCTCTGCTTTTGAATATGCTATCTAGGTTGGTCATAACTTTCCTTCCAAGGAGCAAGCGTCTTTTAATTTCATGGCTGCAGTCACCATCTGCAGTGATTTTGGAGCCCAGAAAAACAAAGTCTGACACTGTTTCCACTGTTTCCCCATCTATTTCCCATGCAGTGATGGGACCAGATGCCATGATCTTCGTTTTCTGAATGTTGAGCTTTAAGCCAACCTTTTCACTCTCCACTTTCACTTTCATCAAGAGGCTTTTTAGCCCCTCTTCACTTTCTGCCATAAGAGTGGTGTCATCTGCATATCTGAGGTTATTGATATTTCTCCCGGCAATCTTGATTCCAACTTGTGTTTCTTCCAGTCCAGCATTTCTCATGATGTACTCTGCATATAAGTTAAATAAACATGGTGACAATATGCAGCCTTGACGTACTCCTTTTCCTATTTGGAACCAGTCTGTTGTTCCATGACCAGTTCTAACTGTTGCTTCCTGACCTGCATACAGATTTCTTAAGAGGCAGATCAGGTGGTCTGGTATTCCCATCTCTTTCAGAATTTTCCATAGTTTATTGTGATCTACACAGTCAAAGGCTTTGGCATAGTCAATAAAGCAGAAATAGATGTTTTTCTGGAACTCTCTTGCTTTTTCCATGATCCAGCGGATGTTGGCAATTTGATCTCTGGTTCCTCTGCCTTTTCTAAAACCAGCTTGAACATCAGGAAGTTCACGGTTCACATATTGCTGAAGCCTGGCTTGGAGAATTTTGAGCATTACTTTACTAGCGTGTGAGATGAGTGCAATTGTTCGGTAGTTTGAGCACTCCTTGGCATTGCCTTTCTTTGGGATTGGGATGAAAACTGACCTTTTCCAATCTTGTGGCCACTGCTGAGTTTTCCAAATTTGTTGGCATATTGAGTGTAGCACTTTCACAGCATCATCATTCAGGACTTGGAATAGCTCCACTGGAATTCCATCACCTCCACTAGCTTTGTTCGTAGTGATGCTTTCTAAGGCCCATTTGACTTCACATTCCAAGATGTCTGGCTCTAGGTCAGTGATCACATCATCATGATTATCTAGGTCTTGAAGCTCTTTTTTGTACAGTTCTTCTGTGTATTCTTGCCACCTCTTCTTAATATCTTCTGCTTCTGTTAGGTCCACACCATCTCTGTCCTTTATCGTGCCCATCTTTGCATGAAATGTTCCTTTGGTATCTCTGATTTTCTTGAAGAGATCCCTAGTCTTTCCCATTCTGTTGTTTTCCTCTATTTCTTTGCATTGATCACTGAAGAAGGCTTTCTTATCTCTTCTTGCTATTCTTTGGAACTCTGCATTTAGATGTTTATATCTTTCCTTTTCTCCTTTGCTTTTCGCTTCTCTTCTTTTCACAGCTATTTGTAAGGCCTCCCCAGACAGCCATTTTGCTTTTTTGCATTTCTTTTCCATGGGGATGGTCTTGATCCCTGTCTCCTGTACAATGTCACGAACCTCATTCCATAGTTCATCAGGCACTCTATCTATCAGATCTAGGCCCTTAAATCTATTTCTCACTTCCACTGTATAATCATAAGGGATTTGATTTAGGTCATACCTGAATGGTCTAGTAGATTTCCCTACTTTCTTCAATTTCAGTCTGAATTTGGCAATAAGGAGTTCATGGTCCGAGCCACAGTCAGCTCCTGGTCTTGTTTTTGCTGATTGTATAGAGCTTCTCCATCTTTGGCTACAAAGAATATAATCGATCTGATTTCGGTGTTGACCATCTGGTGATGTCCATGTATAGAGTCTTCTCTTGTGTTGTTGGAAGAGGGTATTTGCTATGACCAGTGCATTTTCTTGGCAAAACTCTATTAGTCTTTGCCCTGCTTCATTCCGTATTCCAAGGCCAAATTTGCCTGTTACTCCAGGTGTTTCTTGACTTCCTACTTTTGCATTCCAGTCCCCTATAATGAAAAGGACATCTTTTTTGGGTGTTAGTTCTAAAAGGTCTTGTAGGTCTTCATAGAACCGTTCAACTTCAGCTTCTTCGGTGTTACTGGTTGGGGCATAGACTTGGATTACTGTGACATTGAATGGTTTGCCTTGGAAACGAACAGAGATCATTCTATCGTTTTTCAGATTGCATCCAAGTACTGCATTTCGGACTCTTTTGTTGACCATGATGGCCACTCCATTTCTTCTGAGGGATTCCTGCCCACAGTAGTAGATATAATGGTCATCCGAGTTAAATTCACCCATTCCAGTCCATTTTAGTTCGCTAATTCCTAGAATGTCAACATTCACTCTTGCCATCTCTTGTTTGACCACTTCCAATTTGCCTTGATTCATGGACCTGACATTCCAGGTTCCTATGCAATATTGCTCTTTACAGCATCGTACTTTGCTTCTATCACCAGACACATCCACAGCTGGGTATTCTTTTTGTTTTGGCTCCATCCTTTCATTCTTTCTGGAGTTATTTCTCCACTGATCTCCAGTAGTATATTGGGCCCCTACTGACCTGGGGAGTTTCTCTTTCAGTATCCTATCATTTTGCCTTTTCATACTGTTCATGGGGTTCTCAAGGCAAGAATACTGAAGTGGTTTGCCATTCCCTTCTCCAGCGGACCACACCCTGTCATATCTCTCTACCATGACCCGCCCATCCCAGGTTGCCCCTCGGGCATGGCTTAATCTCATTGAGTTAGACAAGGGTGTGGTCCTTGTGTGATTAGATTGACTAGTTATCTGTGAGAATGGTTTTAGTGTATTTGCCCTCTGATGCCCTCTTTCAAGACCTACTGTCTTACTTGGGTTTCTCTTACCTTGGGCGTGGGGTATCTCATCCCGGCTGCTCCTGGCTGCTCCCGGCCAGCGAAGCACAGCCATCGCACCTTACCTTGGAGAGGGGTCTCTCCTCACCGCCGCCCTTCCTGACCTCGGTCGTGGGGTAGCTCTTCTCGGCCGTGCTTAGTGCGCTGGCCCTCACCGCCGTCCTTCCTCGGTCGTGGGGTAGCTCCACGCTCTTAGTGCGCGACGCAGCCGGCGGGGCGCTCTTAGTGGAACATCAGAAACCCATATTCACTTTATGCATACAGGGAAAAAATTTCACAGGCATGCTAGATACCGGAGCTAACATTTCAATCATTAGAATGGAAGAATGGCCCCTTGATTGGGGTATAATTGTGGCTCCTTCTAGACTACTAGGAGTGGGTGAAACTGACGTAATAAAAAAGAAATCAAGAAAATGGCAAATGTTGATAGATCTAAGAAATGTTAATAATACTATAATTCCTATGGGGCCATTACAACCTGGATTACCCTCCCCTTCCATGGTACCAAAAGGCTAATCTATAATTATTATTTTACAAGATTGCTTTTTTACTATACCTTTGCATCCTAAAGACAGAAAACGTTTTGCTTTTTCAGTTCCTTCTATAAATCACATGGCTCCTGTTAAAAGATTTCAATGGAAGGTTCTACCTCAGGGAATGATGAACTCCCCTACCATTTGCCAATATATCATATCTGTTTTATTACAACCCATTAGAGATAAATATCCTACTGCTTTCATAATTCATTACATGGATGATATACTTCTCTCCATGGAATCTAAACTCTGTTTATAACAGTTATATAATGAAGTTACTACTACTCTTCAAAATCATGGCCTGCTTGTTGCGCCAGATAAAATTCAATTGAAAGCACCCTTTAATTATTTAGGACATATTATGGAAGAATCTAAAATCAAACCTCAAAAAACTCAAATTTCTGTGCAGTCTCTACACACACTGAATGATTTTCAGAAGTTGCTAGGAGATATTAGTTGGCTACGGCCATCTGTTGGCATCCCCACCTATGCCTTACAAAATCTATTTAAAATTTTAAAGGGATCCCTTAACCCTAATAGCCCTCGGCAGCTAACAAAAGAGGCCAGAGAAGAGCTAACCTTAGTGGAGGAACACATTCAACAATCTTTCTCAATTCGGCTAGATCATGATCAACTGGTTTCTTTATATATATTCCCCACTGAACATTCACCCACTGCAATTATAGCTCAACACAGCCCAATAGAATGGGTATATTTACACACTAAACAGTCTAAAAATATCGTATCATATATTGAGAAAATAGGGCAATTAATCGTGTCAGGGAGAAGCCATGTTCAAACTTTGACTGGATTTGATCCATATACAATACACATCCCCTTGACAAAAAAGGAATTGCAAATTGCCTTACAGTAAAACCTGACCATGCAAATAGCAGTAAATGATTTTCAAAATGTTATCTCATTTCATTTGCCAAAAGGAAAATTATGGGACTTTCTACAATGTACTAAATTCATTATAACTAATATCATTGCATCCCAGCCTATTTCCAATGCACCCACCTATTTCATTGATGGCAACAAGAAAGGCGTAGCAGGGATCGTCAGCCCTGATATCAAAGAGAAATTACCCACTACCTATTCTTCAATACAAAGAATTGAATTATATGTTTTATATGCTCTTTTGTCTCTTTAACCATTATCCTTCAACGTATATACTCATTCCAAATACCTTGCTTCCCTTTTCCCGACTTTGTTACCACCTTTTTATACAATCTAGATGAAGAATTATATACTTTTTTTTCACAGACTCAAGCCTTAATTCACTTACATACAGAACCTTTCTTCATTGCACATATACGTGCTCATTCAGGTTTACCTGGCCCTCTGGTTGCAAGAAATGATGCCATTGACAGGCTCATAGCTCCTGTCTTTACATCTGCCAGTGACGAACATGCTAATCTTCATACCAATGCTAACAGATTGCACTCTAAATACCATATTCCCCTCACTGAAGCAAGGCATATTATTAAAACCTGTGACGTCTGTGCTCCTCTGCACTTACAAACTATGATTTCAGGAGTTAACCCCCGGGGGCAACAGCCTAATTCCCTTTGGCAATCTGACTTCACTCACTGCTCCCTAGGAAAGTTTTCTTTGCTTTTTGTCTCAGTAGATACATTTTCCGGCTTTATCTGGGCAATACCTGTCTCTTCAAAATCCAGCAAACACGCCATTTCCTCACTCTTACTCACCTTCCCCGTTATGGGGATTCCTTCAGTCCTGAAAACAGACAATGCTGCTGCTGCTGCTAAGTCGCTTCAGTCGTGTCCGACTCTGTGCGACCCCATAGACGGAAGCTCACCAGTCTCCTCCGTCCCTGGGATTCTCCAGGCAACACTGGAGTGGGTTGCCATTTCCTTCTCCAATGCATAAAAGTGAAAAGTGAAAGTTAAGTCGCTCAGTCATGTCCGACTCTTAGCGACCCCATGGACTGGAACCTACCAGGATCCTCCGTCCATGGGATTTTCCAGGCAAAAGTACTGGGGTGGGATGCCATTGTCAATGGACCTGCATTTATCTTGCACTCGTTTCGTTCATTTTTATCGGAATGGAACATCACACACATTACAGGAATACCCTATAATCCCCAGGGTCAAGCCATTATTGAAAGAGCCCACCGCACCCTAAAAACTCATTTATTAAAACAGAAAGGGGAAATCTGAAAGAGGAGATACACTTCTTATCCTATGGACCCTCAATTATTATTATCTTTAACTCTTTATTCCCTAAATTTTTTAAACTTAACAAAAAATAATTCTGACACTCATGCAGATAGACATTTTGCAGAAGACAAAAACAGCAAATTAGAAATCAATACACCAATATGATATAAGCAATTTAATCAGTGGCTACCAGGAATCTTACGACTCCTAGGCAAGGGTTATGGTCTTGTCGTTGCAGATGGAGAGAAAACCTGGGTTCCCCTTCACCATGTCCATTACCGAGAAGGACCCCAAGACCGGACTCCCTCGGCAAGTGACAAAGCTGACACGAAGGGTCTCGTCAATGACCTTGGAGGAGCCAATGAGGAAATGCCATCGTCTGAATCCTTAACCGACATGGGCTCAAGTGAAAAACATGACCCGTCAGGCTGAGCAAACACTGAAGAACACTGGAACCTCTATGACTCCAGATAAGCTGTTTCTGGCAATGTTAGCTGTTCTTTCCTGTTCCTCTGTGGTATCCATAGTGGATTGGGTTGACAAGGCCCCTATGTTATTCACCAACGATAGTCTGCACTTCCCTGCCCCATGGTCAATGCAGAGGCCAATTCATGAAGAAGATGAAGGAAAAAAGATAAATGTTTCAATTGGATTCAAGACACTACCTATATGCTTCAGAGCTCACTCTTTGTGCATGACTATATTCCCACAATGGTGGGTTTACTCTGTACACAATGTTTCTGCCTACAGTATAGGAATGTTTGCAACTGCATCCTTCCTCTTAAATGGTTCTGCAAGACATTATCCTGGACAAAAAGCTAACTATACTGACTCACTTTTCCAGCCTGCAGAACTAATATGTGATGCTGTATCTTAGAGAAAGAAACAATCAATTCAACCACTATATTGGTCTGACTGTCGGGGGCAGTTTGGGAAGGTTTCTATCAAACAACAAAAATCAATCCATATTCAAATTCGTGGATTGGGGGCCCCATGGGTTATTTGTGAATTGCTCTGAGGAGCAAGAAAAAAATCACAGCTGTTCCTGGTATCATAGAGTCAACACGTGGGGATTCCATAAGACCAATATTGGCTTTTGGACTGATAAGGATATATTGTTAAACTGGTATAATGGAGGGTTGTCTCCACCTCAGCCCAGAATTATAGGACCTGAAGAGTGGCATATTTGGAAGATTCCTGCTGCACTGGAATGCTTTGCCAGTGTACATGGGACTGCAAAGGCTTTAAAACCCCAAAACTATACCTTTATGTATAATAGTACAGGTTATATCCAACCCTGTGTGCACCTCCCATACATGTTTATTGTAGGTAACTTTGATATAGACCTTTCTGCTAAAATTGTTAACTGTATAGCTTGTGCTTTATCTACATGTTTAAACCATACTATTTCTTACCACAACACCAGCGCTGCTGGTCAAGCAGAGATCTGAACTGTGGCTTCCTGTCAATTTAACAGAGCCATGGACCGACTCTGTATTCCTTTCAGTTCTGCTCAGAAATGGTCTAAAAAGGTTGAAGCGCATAATAGGGGAGCTTATTGCTGGCATTCTTAGTCTAATATCCATTGTTACAGTAGGAACCCTGTCTGATATGGCATTACACAATTCTATACAAAATCATGTTTCTATCACTGCATGGCACAAAGACTCATGATCTTTGGACTCGACAAGCCCAAATAGATCAGCAATTACAAACTTGAATAAATGAGTTACAAACTGTGATAATCCACTTAGGAGATCAAGTGCAGCAACTGACTTTCTAAACACATATACGTTGTCACTGGAATTTTACATCTTTTTGTCTAACATGCCTTATAAGAGCACTGAGTACCCTTGGGAAAAAGTTAAAACGCATTTGCAGGATCTCACAGACAACTCAAATTTAGACATCAATCTGTTGAAACAACAAATTGCTAATTTTCAAGTTGAGGGGTACCTAAGGAATTGTGAAGCACTCAATTTTATGATACTTTAACTAAAACCTATCATCCCTAGACCCTAGAACTTGGTTTTTAGGAAGCAACATTTTTATGTATATATTAATCACCCTACTTTTTCTGTCATTGATTATAGAATACAGATGTCTCTACTCAAGACTCCGCGCCTCTCACAATGGAGTCCAACTAGCAGCTGCCATGCTTAAACTAAAAACAAAAGGAGGATATGTTGGGAAGTGCAGCACAAAATAGCCTTGAAGAAGAAGGTCCTTGGGAAAATGGCGGAGGGCCAGAAGTACCCAGGCTTTGCAATAGCTGAAAAACATCTCCTGCTTTTAGCTATGCTTGGCACCAAGATTTAATAATATTAAAGATGTTGCTTGAGAAAATGGATCATGGGATAAACACCTGGGTCATTTAGAACACGCTGTCCTTGAAATATCTTTTACTGATTATGTCTTAAACCCGTACGTGCTCTGCTGGCCATATACTCTAAGCTCTTTGTTCCTGCTTCTATAAAAAGGCTTGACTGCAGAAATAAATTTGTCATTCCTTGCAAGAGACTGTCTGAGTGTTGTTCTTTCAGGTTTGTCGTTTCCAAGTCCCAGGGAGAAAATCCCCACACCCCCAAATAGCCAAAGCAATCTTGAGAAAGAAGAACAAAGCTGGAGGTATCATGCTCCCTGACTTCAGACTGTACTACTAAGCAGAATAATCAAGACAGTGTGGCACTGACACAAAAACAGACACAGAAGTCAAAGAAACAGAACGGGGAGCCCATAAATAAAACCACACATTTAAGACCAATCTACAAGAAAGGAAACCAAAACACACCATGGGGAAAAGGCAGTCTCTTCAATAAATGGTGTTGGGGAAACTGGATAGCTACATATGAAATGACAGTTAGAACACTTCTCACACCATATACAAAAATAAACTCAAAGTGGATTAAAGACCTAAATATAAGACCAGAAACCTTAAAATTCCCAGGAAAAAAACATAGGCAGTACATTCTTTGACTTATGTCTTAGCAATATTTTTTTTTGGATCTGTCTCCTCAGGCAAAGGCAACAAAAGCAAAACAAATAGTGTTCACACAGTGAGGGAGGCCATCAACAAAATTAAAAGACAACCTACTGAATGAGAAGATATTTTCAAAAGATATCACTGATAAGGCGTTGATATCCAAAATATCAGAGCTCACAGAATTCAACATCAAAAAACAATCCGATTTAAAATAGAAAGGCTTGAATAGGCATTTTTCCAAAGAAGTTATACAGATGGCCACAGTCACATGAAAAGATGCTCAACATCACTAATTATCAGAGAAATGTAAATCAAAACCATGAAGAAATCACCTCCCACCAGTCAGAATTGGTATTATCAACAAGACAACAAGTAATAAACATCAATGAGGATGTGGAGAAAAGGCAACTGTTGAAAATAGTATGTAGGTTCCTCAAAAAACTAAAAATAGAACATATGATCCAGCAATTCCACTTCTGGATATACATGCAAAGAAAATGA
Source organism: Tragelaphus eurycerus (assembly GCA_935064755.1). Lineage (NCBI taxonomy): Eukaryota > Metazoa > Chordata > Mammalia > Artiodactyla > Bovidae > Tragelaphus > Tragelaphus eurycerus. The sequence continues at coordinate 14,396,829 of CAKXYN010000043.1, forward strand.
AAACACTAATGTAGTAACATCCATGCACCCCAATGTTCATAGAAGCATTATTTACAATAACCTAGACACAGAAGCAGCCTAAGTGTTCATCAACAGATTAATGGATAAAGAAGAGTGGTGTGTGGATAAAGAAGAGTGGTATGTATACCAAATACACCCAATATATATATACGTACATACATACATACAATGGAAATATTACTCAGCCATTAAAAAGGAATAAAATTTTGTCAACAACATGGATGGACCTAGAGAATATTATACTTAGTAAAGTAAGGCAGACAGAGAATAACAAATATTGTATGTTTTCACTTATATCAGGATTCTTAAAAAAACGAATATAGCAAAACAAAAACAGACCCATATAGAGAGAGAACAAATAAGCAGTTACCTGTGGGAGGAGAGGCAAGACAGAAGAAGGGGATTAAGAGGCAAGACAGAAGAAGGGGATTAAGAGGCAAGACAGAAGAAGGGGTTTAAGACGTACAAACCAAGAGGTATAAAATAAATAAAATCCAAGGATATAATGTACAGTACAGGGAACTATATCTAATATTTTATAATAACTAAACAAATTAAAATCTATAAAACTATCAAATCACTATGTTGTACACCTGAAACTACTGTAACATTGCAAATCAGTTATACTTCATTTTAAAAAAAAAAGTTATTTTTGATGGATATGCAAAAAAAATTTTTTTTTTGAACAGCCTGGACTCAATCCCATATCTGGCTGATGCCAGAGTCTCCTTTTTAATCACTATGCCAAAAGGAAAGTTAAAGTCCAATTCTGGAATTTTTGAATATTAGTTTCTGAACTCTGAGCTTCACTTTATAGAAGTGGTGATAAAAAGTTTTGCAACAGAGAAGCAGATTATTATACTTGAGATTTACATGAATCCCTCTCATGGTGATGCAAGAGGTTGAATGGCAGAGACTACTGCATGAGATCTAGATGAGAGGTTTACAAAAATTAGAATGAGAATTAAATTCCAGGTCTATTTGATGTAAAAGCCAGTGAATTTTCCTCTGGGCTAGCCTGCCTCACCAAGATAACCTCCCAAGTTGGAGACAGAGGGAATTCAAGTATGGTGTTACCATCTATTTAGTGATGGTAGTTGTGTCAGTAAGAAAGAAAATATAATATTAAAATTTGTTTTGGTTATGTGCCTTCCCTGAATAGTAATCTCCTTGAAAATAAATAGGATTCCATAAATTCCAAAAAACCATTTTCAAACCTCTTGATACTTGAAAAAAGAATCATTATTTCCATATATGTCTCAATATTTTCTCAGCAGGACTCTTTGCTGGTATTACCTCAATCACTCTAAACTTTAACATAGTTCATGAATTTACTGGAAGTTTCTGTAAAATTATCATCACTTTGGAAATGTAGAAAAATATATTTAATAGATAGATGACCTATATAAGTCCTAGGAAATGATCCTTTGAGTTTGTTAATAAAGTCAACACACCTACAATTAGAATTATAAACAGAAATGTAAAGACAGTCATAAGTTAATCATTTGGTTCAATTCAATCCAATTAAATAAACTTATTGAAACTATTATTATAGTACCCCTAGCAGGGCACTCTGCTAGGTAATAGGATTACAAAAAGGCTTGACATAAAGTTGCTCTTTCCTAGGACTCAGAAATCTCTCTTGCAGAAGCAGTATGGCCTTTACAGTCACAATGTCTTGGCTTTGAATCCTGGCTCTGCCTTGCGGTGGTTTATATCCTGGCGTAAATCACTCAAACTCACCAAGTTCCCACTTATTCCCCCTTAAAGCAAAGTAATAAGCTGCATCTAACTTTCACAGTTGCTGTTAAGAATTACTAACAAAGTAGGAAATCCCAAAAAACACTAGCTATTAGCTTTAGTAGATACAACTAGTTTTTAAATGACTGTAACAAACAACACTGTAATAGAAATTTATAGTATAGAGAAACAGTGATGAAGCTGAGAGTTTGAGGGGTTTTTTTTACTTTTTTAATTGAAGGATAATTGCTTTACAGAATTTTGTGGTTTTCTGTCATACATCAACAAGACTCAGCCATAGGTACATCCATGTCCCCTCTCTCCTGAACCTCCCTCTCATCTCCCTCCCCATTTTTAAGAGATATACATGGATAGAAGTGAAGCTTTCTTCAGCCATTCAATAAATGTTAGATAACAGATAGCCCAACTGAAAAAGGAAACGAGACATTTACCAACCCAAGCACATTCTGATGTGTTGCATTATTTAATCCTAACCACAATCCCATAAGGATGTATTATTTTGTTAATTTTACAGATAAAGAAGCAAGACTCAGATTATGTCTAAGATTGCACAGCTAGCAAGTAGAACTAGAACACAAGCTTCTATGTGCCCTATGTCTTGCATGCTTGTACCACTCCCAGCCTATCTGGAGATGCCTATACAAAGGACTGTAGCACTCCATGAATGTTTGCTCATCTGAGTGGAGTTGAATGAGTAAGCTGGATATAAAAGGAGCACAGGGAGATGTCTCTCTAGAGGGGCTGGTGAACTCAACAGGATTTAGAGATCTTTGGGATAAGGAAGGCAAGGAGCTACCAGGTGCAGAGATAGTCATGAATGGAACCAATCTGTCTCCAAGTTCTTTTTGGAATGTTGGTAAAATGATGTTTCTGTCTAACCTCTTTCCAAAAGGCAAAAAAGAGAGTAAGATTTATTAGTACACAAGTCTAGTTTCTTCAGATGTTTCTCAGTGGTAACCATCTAGGTTTTTCCCCCCATGCCAATTTACCTCTGAACATGCTCCTTCAAGAATATGTTGTATCCTGAAAATCATAAATCCCAGAGATGAATGCAATGACCCAAGTTGTGGTCAGTTTTAAAATGGGTTGAAAAGCACCATAACCTCTTTCACTGTGAATACTATCAAAATTAATATGGCCTAAGACAGTATCGGGGAAGGCAATGGCACCCCACCCCAGTACTTTTGCCTGGAAAATCCCATGGATGGAGGAGCCTGGTAGGCTGCAGTCCATGGGGTCGCGAAGAGTCAGACATGACTGAGCGACTTCACTTTCACTTTTCACTTTCATGCACTGGAGAAGGAAATGGCAACCCACTCCAGTGTTCTTGCCCAGAGAATCCCAGGGACGTGGGAGCCTGGTGGGCTGCCGTCTATGGGGTCGCACAGAGTCGGACACGACTGAAGCGACTTAGCAGCAGCAGCAGCAGCAAGACAGTATAGTTATTTTGTTTTGTTTTTAGCAACCATGGACCCTTTAGTGACCATTGTAGTCTATACAAGTTTCATGTAAGAAACACATATTTTTAATTGACCAAAAAAAAAAAAAAAGCCATCCTGGTATTTGTCAAAGTCTTTAGAAGGTACTCAACAAGAAGACTTCCTGTTTCAGACTGTGACTGGGGATAAAGAGGTTTCAGAATCAGAGCACCATTTCCTAAGTAGAGATGACAGCTAAAATGTGTCTAAGAGGAACTAAGCGACCACCTGAAGAACAAGTCCATCCTTGGTGACAACTCTTTTCTTCCCCATTTGCTTTCATTCTGTCTGCATCACAAACTGCATACAGCTTTTAGGGGCAGTTTCTCTAGGAAACAAAATTGATGAACATGGAAAGGTTGGCCAAAAAAGAAATCCCTATATTCAAGATAACTTTTTTTCTAATAAAAATAAATGAATGAATTACTCCATGGTTCTTCAATGGTTTCACATTTCTGGACTGAGGCTTTCTGATAAGTTTTTGTCAAGGTTTGTGAGAAGGCTTTGATGTATAAGAAAGATGTCACCCATATGGACTGAGGCTCCTTCGTAGGATACTGCCTTAGTAATAGAGAGAAGAGGGTGTCCCCTGGCCCCATCTGGGGTTTCTGCAGAAACACACTATGAACTAGAGTACTACATGATGATTACAAGCATCATGATCTGTAAGATCAAGACCAAATAAAAGAACCTAAATGCTTGTGCAAGAGAATTAATTTAAAATTTTATTAGTAGGCAGAAATATGAATAAATTGGAGAAGACTCTTGAGAGTCTCTTGGACTGCAAGGAGATCAAACCAGTCAATCCTAAAGGAAATCAGTCCTGAATATTCATTGAAAGGACTGATGCTGAAGCTGAAGTTCCAATACTTTGGCCACCTGATGCAAAGAGCTGACTCATTTGAAAAGACTCTGATGCTGGGAAAGATTGAAGGCAAAAGGAGAAAGGGACAACAGAACAAGATGGTTGGATGGCATCACCCACTCAAAGGACATGAGTTGGAGCAAGCTCTGGGAGATGGTGAAGGACAGGGAAGCCTGGCGTAATGCAGTTCATGAGGTTGTAAAGAGTCAGACACAACTGAGCAACTGAGCAATATGAATAAATAGAGGGAAGAATATAATTCTTAAAGTAAGTTAATAGTTATATTAAATGAAAACCAGAACCAAAAAGCAGCTTTTCCATTTAAACTCAGAATTAAAATAAATATTAAAAATATTCTTCAACTAGACTAATCATATGCTGATTTCTCTTCTGATCCTGTTCTCAAGAATTAAACATTTATTGAGAACCTATTCATCGCCAGGTTAATAACTAAGTATTGGGAATCCAAAGGAAAATGGGACAGTTCCCTGGCCTCTTGTAATGACAGCTCTCATTTCAGAGTGGTATAAAATGACAACAGAGCACATTTGCCAGTAGATTTGTCTTGTCTGAGAGTCTCTCTGCATGAAAAATCTGTGTAGTTGTCTTCAAGCTTCTCTGCTTTTCTTTTTATGTAATATTTTCCTCTTCTCAACTATCACCTTACCACAGACTCCCAGAGCTTGTAATTGCTAACATGAGAAAATCTGACCACCCATGATGAGCAGATATCAAATTTGCAATCACAACTCCCAGACCCTAATCATGGATTTACATAATAATAAGCTGTGTGAGTCTGGGCAAGTCATTTCTTTTCTCTAGACCTTCATTTCCTCCCTTGCAAAATAGAGAAAGCATCTGAAGGGTCTTCAGGGCCCTTCCAGGTCCAATACAGAGAAGGTAATGGCACCCCACTCCAGTACTCTTGCCTGGAAAATCCCATGGATGGAGGAGCCTGGTAGGCTGCAGTCCATGGGGTTGCTAGGAGTCAGACACAACTGAGCGACTTCACTTTCACTTTTCACTTTCATGCATTGGAGAAGGAAATGGCAACCCACTCCAGTGTTCTTGCCTGGAGAATCCCAGGGACAGAGGAGCATAGTGGGCTGCCGTCTATGGGGTCGCACAGAGTTGGACATGACTGAAGCGACTTAGCAGCAGCAGCCAGGTCCAATATTCCATGGTATGCTTTCCACCTACCAGGAGCTTTTAAAGGGAAAAAAAAAAGTCATGCTTAACCAAAAAGCAGCATGGAGTGATGGAATTTCAGATACTGTGCTGCTCCTTGGGGAGATAGAGAGGCTCAAGGCTGAGGGTATCAGGTCTACCTGTTCCCAATCAGTGCAACAGGCATGTGAAGAGGGTATGCTATGGCCAGGTGAAGAAAATAGCTTCTGACTTCCAGGAGCTTTGGTTTTGATGGCAGAAGTAGACTTGCAAAGACAATGATCGTATAGAAAGTTGAGTGCTACAAGAGGAGACGGCACAAGACAATGGGTACAAGCCAGAGTACCTAAAACCATCTAGAATTTCAGGAATGGCCTCTCAAAGGCCAAGACAAACAAGCTGAAGCAAGAAGGAAAAGAGAAGAGGTCTTACAGAAGGAAACAGGTGCGTGGGATTATCCTCCAGACTCAGAAAGTCAGAAGTTCAAATGAGCAGGATGCCTTCAGAAACTTCGAGGTGCTCAGTGAGGCTAAAGCACAAGATCCACATTGCAAAGAAGTAGTGCCTAAGTTGAATATGGAAAAGTGGGCAGGAGCCAGAAACTGCGGGCCTTGGGTTTCATGCTAAGGAGCTTAGCCATTATCCTGTGGATCTCAAGGGAGACAAAAAGGTTTAAGTGGACATCAATGATCCATAAGGAACTCCTCCTTCAACCACATCTTGGACCAGCTTGTCGGCCTCAGATAAACCTCCAATTTGGGATCTGTCTGCCTACCTTTTCCAGTCTGTTCTTGAAAATCTCCTAAACTGCACCTTCCACCCCCATACTGCTAACATTCCCTGCTCTGCAGACCCCAGGAGAATTCATGCCATACAGGCTAAATATTTTTGCACTGGCTGCTTCCCAAGCAAGATAGCCAAAAGCGGAACACAAGCTCCAAACAAACTCGGCAGCTCCTGCATTATTCAGGGCGCTATTAAAATGAGACTCACAACTCACAAGGCAAATTAATTTTAATTTTTAAACAGGCAACATTTTAAACTGTTCATTTCCTTGAAATGTATCCATCCTGGCATTTTTATCATCAGAAGAGTAAGTAAAGCTCACAGCAAAAAGAAAAAAGAGCTGGCATGTGCAAGACTGGGACTCCCTAATAGCCAAGGAGGAGCCCTACATAAAGAGCTGGTCACATCTGTTCTCAAAGAGCATGGGTCTTGATAATCCAGCATCAGGCTTTCCTGATGGCTCAATGGTAAAGAATCCACCTGCCAGTTTGGGAGACAGGTTCAACCCCTGACCCGGGAAGTTCCCACATACCATGGAGCTACTAAGCCCGTGCATCACAACTATTGAGCCTGTGCTCTAGAGCCCAGAAACCACAACTACTGAACCCACAAACCTCAACTACTGAAGCCAACTCACTTTAGAGCCCATGCTGTGCAACGAGAAGCCAATGCAATGAGAAGCCACACACCACAACTACAAGGTAGCTTCCACCCGCCACAACCAGAGAAAAGCACAAGCAGCAACAAAGACTCAGAGCAGCCAAAAATAAATAAATAAATTTACATACACAAACACACACACACCCCTATATATAAAGAAAATCCAGCATCAGTCTAAGAAATTCAGTTCTAGAAAATTCACTTTCCCCTTGCTTTTGTCAGAAAAATATGTGGTCAGTAGACTGCAAAATCAACACCCTCAGCCAGAGGGCTATAACTCAGCAGCTGATTTCCACACTGAAGCAAAAGGAGAGCTGAGTCAATGACTTATGGAATTAAGACCTAAGTGCATGCTTCTGAACTGTAATCTTCTCTCTAGAACAAGGACTGTGTGTTGCCATCCTTTGGTAGGCTCTCAGCACCTAACACACAGTTGTGCAGTTAAGTTTTACTCCACTGAACTGCGAACTCACATGGGAAAACCTTTTCAAACACAGGATGTCTTTTATGTTTTTCCTTTTCTTTGGAGCTACCTCTATTCTCTAGGACTAAGCATTTAAGTGTCCTCAAGATGCAGTGGCCCTGGGAACAAAATTTAGAACCATCACTGCTACCTACACTTTGCCTTGAAAATGACCAAATTGTGATTCTCTTGTCCTTCAGACATCCAGGAAGATCAGGGTGGCTGCCACAAGGAAACTGAAAGAGGGGGCTATGTTAGGAGGAGGACAAGACTGGTACCAGGCTTTATCCTTTCCAACTCAGGGCTTTTATCATCATACTCCATGGCCTGAAATTCGGAGGCTTCAGAGGCTTGAAGTTAGACACTCAACTAACTTCCTCCCCTACTCTCTCCTTTCCTGACTGCTGGGAATCATAGAATTAAATGTGAAGCCAAAAAAGAAAGGAAAAGAAAAAAAGAGCATTGCAAACCATCTAGTTCTACATGGATTTAATCTCAACCCACCATCCACAAGTGCACCCTGAGAGGAATTCAGGATGAAAAACAGGATGAGGCACTCTGTGCTTTGGATAAATAAACCCCCAGAGAGTAAGATGCGCATCTCAGGAACAGTGATTTCAATGACTCCAGGTCTGTGCATCTTCTCACATACAGAAAAGCACTGAACTCATTAGCTTGAGATATCTGTCCTTTGTGCTTAGCAGTAATCTTTCACCAAGAAGTACACTTCACTACATATATTCCACAGCTAAAAACATTACATATATAGAGGTTCCCCCGCTACCTCTTCAGAGCAGTTCCTCAGAGCCAGCTCTGGCCTATGGTCCTAAGTGAGACCCTGAATAAAACTTAAACTCACAACTCTTAGGTTGTGTGGCTTTTTTTTTTTTTTTTTTTTTCAAGGCAAAAGAAACTAAGTGAGTGTTTTGAGACTTCTTCACTACAGGCCCACCAACCTGACAGGCAATTTATATACAATACTATTTAATCTTTTCAGTAAGTCTTTGAGGAAAAATTAATTGGCACAAAATTGACATATAATATTATATTACTTTTAGGTAGAAATATTATCATGATATGTTTATGTTGTGAAATAATCACAAAAAGTTTGATTACTATGTGTTAATATTCATCAACACACATAGTAAGATTTTTTTTTCTTGTGGTAAGAACTTTTAAGATCTACTTTCTGAAGAAATATCATATGATATCCCTTGTATGTGGAATCTGAAAAGAAATGGTACAAATGAACTTATTTACAAACTAGAAACAAACTCACAGACTTGAGGAAGGAACTTATGGCTTATCAGGGGGAAGAATGGAGGGGAATGGATAGTTTGGGAGTTTAGGATGGACATGCACACACATTTATGTTTAAAATGGATAGCCAACAAGGATCTACTGTATAGCACAGTGAACTCTGCTCAATGTTATGTGGAGCCTGGATGGGCGGGGGTGTGGGAGAGAATGGATATTTGTATACATGTGGCTGAGTCACTCTGTCGTGCACCTGAAACTTACATAACATTGTTAATTGGCTACACTCTAATATAAACAAGCTTTATGAAAAAAACCACTTTCTGAATAATTTTCAAATATATAATACAGAATTGTTAACGATAGTCAACATGCTGCACGTTACATCCCCAAGACTCATCTTCTAACTGGAAGTTTGTAGCTTCTGGCGATCTCTATCCATTTTGACTATGCCTGACGCCTCAGCTTAGGCAATCACCATTTTTTTTTTTTTCTGTATCTGAGTTCAGTTTTGGGGTTCTTTTTTTTTTGGATTTTACATAAAAGTGAGATCATATGGTATTTGTCTTTCTCTAACTCATTTCACTTAGCATCATGCCAGGAAGAATTTTTTATACCTATCTTGTATCCAAGAAAATCTGAGGTTCAACAGGATTAATTAGTAAACCTAAGATTCCACAGAAAACCAGTGGTGAAACTAAGATTTTAATCCATGTCCATCTGATTCCAAAGTTCTTGTTCTTTCTACTATACTGAGGCTTTAGGAGGGGTGGCATCAACTCTGAACAAGTGGGGAGTCCTTTTCACAGCCCCCTACTCAGGCTCACAGCCTACATGAGATTTCTTGACACAAGTGTTCCCTCACCCCTATGAAGACAGGATTTTTCATTCCCTGCCCATTTGCGTCTCATCACAGTTTCTCAGACTCACCAATGCCTCATCCATAGCACCACAGGACTGACTGTCACTAGTATTTTGGAAAAGGCTCCAGTGTCCAGAAATGCAGTTCTGACTACTCTGTGGTGACCTACTCTATTCTACCTACTTTCAGCTATGCTGACACTGTCTTAACTAAAAGCCTCATCAGCTCTTGTACTTGACAGCTTTTCGTCTTGACTGCTTGGTCTCTGTCTCCTGTCTTTCCCTCTTCCCAGAAACACTCCACACTGATTTCAAAGGTGTGGCTCCAAAATAGAAATATAAACAGGTTATTCACCTGCTTAAAAACCTACTTTCAGTTCAGTAGCTCAGTCATGTCCGACTCTTTGCGACCTCATGGACTGCAGCACGCCAGGTCTCCCTGTTCATCACTTGATCATGCGCAAATCTTAAGCAAGGAATATAAGATCCTCCATGTTCTGGCTTCTTCCTTCCTTGTCCCTTACTACTCTCCCTTCCTTAATGTTTATATTCTTATGTATGTTTCTTAATCCTTATGTTTCAACCATATTAAAATACTGCCAGTTCCCATTCTTCAGCCTATCAGTCACACGTAGGTTGCAACATGCACACACACCAACACCCCTCCCCAACTAGTCATTCCTCAAAACCTAGATTAAATGTGGTTCTTTCATGAAGCTTCCCATGATGATTACAGTTTATCACTCATTATTGGGCATCCACTGTTCTTTGTACAGCCTTAAATTGTAAATCCTATTCCATGTCAATCTGACATTTTAGAACTATTTTCTTTGTTAGACAGTGTTCCTTAAGAAAAGCTATGTCTTATTTATCTTTCGTCTATTTAAACTGGGATTCAAATACTAAAACATTTGAAGAATCAATGTATTGAATAAATGAAGAGCCTAATAATTAATATAATAAGGAATGGTACCAGAGTAATCCTTAGTTTTCTTAACAATTTCATGTCACTGATTTTCTGACTAATAGTGTTGTTCCCCATCTATATCATTTTCTGTATTAAAAAAAAAAATTAAAACAAAACAAGAACACGCTGACCAGCTAACACTCAGTTTCTACTGACTCTTTTTGTGACCACATGGACTGTAGCCCACCAGTCTCCTCTGTCCATGGGATTCTCCAGGCAAGAATACTGGAGTGGGTTGCCATTTCCTTCTCCAGGGGATCGTCCTGACCCAGCGGCTCCTGTATTAGCAGGTGGATTCTTTACCACTGGGCCAACCAGGGAAGCCCTTAGTGGATACTAAGTCTTAAAATTGCTTATTATAAAATAGAGAATTGGATTAGATCCTGAATCACAAAGTCAAATGTCTGCTGTTAACCTAAATGAGTGAACTCAGCAGGGTGTCAGATCAAAAGAAGCTTGGTTGCATCTATGCCTTGGTTGCATAATCCGTCAGGATTTCTACCTAGTTTCATTGTCCATTTAAACAAAAGACACCAAAACAAAAACCATCAACCTTGTATAGCCATCAGGCACCTGATACAGAGCTTTTATTACCCTTAGGACCATAATATGCATTAAGACTATGATACTGTGGCTGCCATTTCTATGACCTTCATTCTTTCTTCATTTAGTCAGGGGATAGTTAAGTGTTGCACTTCCAGAACTTCCTCGGCTTCTAACTGGAAGTTTGTCCCCTTTGACCAACATTGCCCCATTTCACCCAGTCCCAAGGCCTAGAGTTCATTCTATTCTGTTTCTACAAATTTGGCTTTTTCAGATTCTACAAGTGATATCATACAGTATTTGTCTTTTTCTGTCTGACTTATTTCACTTAGTATAATCCACTCAAGGGAACTCTGCATTCAGAAAAGATATACCCATTTGAATGCAAAGTTTCAAAGAATAGCAAGGAGAGACAAGAAAGCCTTCCTCAGTGATCAGTGCAAAGAAATAGAGGAAAATAACAAAATGGGAAAGACTAGGGATCTCTTCAAGAAAATTAGATACCAGGGGAACATTTCATGCAAAGACAGGCTTGATAAAGGACAGAAATGGTATGGACCTAACAGAAGATATTAAGAAGAGGTGGCAAGAATACACAGAAGAATTATATAAAAGAGATCTTCATGATCCAGATAACCACGATGGTGTGATCACTTACCTAGAGCCAGACATCCTGGAATGCCAAGCCAAGTGAGCCTTAGGAAGCATCACTATAAACAAAGCTAGTGGAGGTGATGGAATTCCAGTTGAGCTATTTCACATCCTAAAAGATGATGCTGTGGAAGGGCTGCACTCAATATGCCAGCAAATTTGGAAAACTCAGCAGTGGCCACAGGACTGGAAAAGGTCAGTTTTCATCCCAATCCCAAAGAAAGGCAACGCCAACAGATGCTCAAACTACTGCACAGTTGCACTCAACTCACACGCTAGTAAAGTAATGCTCAAAATTCACCAAGCTGGGCTTCAACAGTACATGAATCATGAACTTCCATATGTTCAATCTAGATTTAGAAAAGGCAGAGGATCCAGATTGCCAACATCCTCTGGATCATTAAAAAAGCTAGAGAGTTCCAGAAAAACATCTACTTCCGCTTTATTGACTATGCCAAAGCCTTTGACTGTGTGGATCACAACAAACTGTGGGAAATTCTTTAAGAAATGGGAATACCAGAACCACCTGATCTGCCTCCTGAGAAACCTGTATGCAGGTTAGGAAGCAACAGTTAGAACTGCACATGGAACAACAGGCTTGTTCCAAATCAGGAAAGGAGTACGTCAAGGCTGTATATTGTCACCCTGCTTATTTAACTTATATGCAGGGTACATCATGAGAAATGCTGGGCTTGATGAAGCACAAACTAGAAGATTGCTGGGAGAAGTATCCATAACCTCAGATATGCAGATGACACCACACTTATGGCAGAAAGCGAAGAACTAAAGAGCCTCCCAATGAAAGTGAAAGAACAGAGTGAAAAAGTTGGCCTGAAACTCCGTATTCAGAAAACTAAGATCATGGCATCTGGTCCCATCACTTCATGGCAAATAGAGGGGGAAACAATGGAAACAGTGACAGGCTTTATTTTGGGGGGCTACAAAAATCACTGCACATGGTGACTGCAGCCATGAAATTAAAAGACACTTGCTCCTTGGAAGAAAAGCTATGACCAACCTAGACAGCATATTAAAAAGCAGAGACATTACTTTGCCAACAAGGTCCATCTAGTCAAAGCTATGGTTTCCAGTAGTCATGTATGTGAGAGTTGGACTATAAAAAAAGCTGAGTGCTGAAGAATTGATGCTTTTGAAATGTGGTGTTGGAGAAGACTCTTGAGAGTCTCTTGAACTGCAAGGACATGCAACCAGTCCATCCTAAAGGAAATCAGTCCTGAATATTCATTGGAAGGACTGAGGCTGCAGCTGAAACTCCAATTCTTTGGCCACCTGATGTGAAGACGACTCATTGGAAAGGACCCTGATTCTGGGCAAGATTGAAAGGGGGAGGAGAAGGGGATGACAGAGGATGAGACGGTTGGATGGCATCACCAACTTGATGGACATGAGTTTGAGTGAACTCCGGGAGTTGGTGATGGACAGGGAGGCCTGGCGTGCTGCTGTCTATGGGGTTGCAGAGTGGGACACGACTGAGTGACTGAACTGAACTGTATTCAGAGGCTTATATCTTTCCTTTTCTCTTTTGCCTCCTTTATCTGAAACAGGGTCAGAGAGGAATAAATTAGGAGTTTAGGATTAGCAGATACAAACTACTATATATAAAATAGAAAAACAACAAGGTCCTACTGTATAGCACAAGGAACTATATTCAATATTTTATAGGAAACCATAGTGGAAAACAATATGAAAAGTAAAGTGCATATATATCTGAAATATTTTGCTGTGCAACAGAAACTAACAGAATATTGTAAATCAACTCTACTTCAAAAAAATTTTTTAAAGCTGAAACAGAGAAGGTAACTGGCCTAAAGTTGAACAGCTAGTAAATGAAAGAGGTAGCATTTGATTTCAAGTCTATTTAACTTGAAACTTACGGCATGGTGTTTGTTGTCTGTTGCTGTTAAATGCTAGGGGTTGATGCAGAAGAAAAGAGAACTGGTTAACAAAGCAGAAGACAATTTCCCTGAAAGACGTTATCTGCATTTTAGAGCCAGTATCTGGTAGAAATGAAAACACCTGAAACTCAGACTTCATTAACCAGTGAGGAGCTTTGCCTGTCAAGCAGCAAACCTTGAAGCCTCAGGGGCTCCTTTAGTGGGGGAAGTCCAAGTCACTGTAATCCCCCGTATTAATCAGCTTTGTTGCTCTGACAAACAACGCTCAATCTCCCAATAACAAAGGCTTATACCTCACTCACCTTGCATGTGGTCTGGACTATGTCATTGCCTAAAACTGTATCACCTCTAAAATTATAAATTCAATCTCCTACTCACCAACTAAACTCCTATGACTTTCCCAGCCTATTTGGCCTAGCACCTCCACATAGTTATTCTTCAACCTCATTTGAGATCCCCAGTCCACTGACCCCTCCACTTAATATATATGTATAGCTCTGTTCATTATTTGTTCATCTATTTTTGGCTGTACCGGCTCTTCGTTGCTGTGTGGGCTTTCTCTAGCTGCAGTAAGCATGGGCTGCTCATTGCGGCGGCTTCTCTCATTGCAGAGCAAGGGCTCTAGAGCACAGGCTCAATGGCTGTAGTGAGCAGGCTTGGTTGCTGCACAGCATGTGGGATCTTCCTGACCCAGGTCTTCGGCATTGGCAGGCGCATTCTTTACCACGGAGCCACCAGGGAAGCCCTGACCCCTCCACTTTTGATCTAATCACCAGCCTTCTAACACACAGACCCCAGGCTAGAACCATGGCACATGGTAATTATTATGAAGGTCATAATAGCATCCCTAACTTCTTTGTCCATATCTACCTCAATCATCTTCACACCAACCCCGAATGAGCCTGACCTTCTGCCTTCTCACTCATTACCTCATTCACATAGCTGAGTTTGCTGAAGGGTATCACATAATCAGGAAAATTGCTTTCAGCCTACATTCACTCACGATCAACAAGCCCAAACTCAACACTGCCCAGCAAAGAAATTGAAAGTCACTCAGTCATCTCCGACTCTCTGCAATCCCATGGACTACAGCCCACTAGGCTCCTCTGCCCATGGGATTCTCCAGGCAAGAATACTGGAGTGGATTGCCATTCCCTTCTCCAGGTGATCTTCCCAACCCAGATCTCCCATATTGCAGGCAGATTCTTTACCACCCAAGCCACCAGGGAAGCCCAAGAATACTGGAGTGGGTAGCCTATCCTCCACCCATATTGCTTGTATTTTACATAGGAAGAAAAAGAGAAGCCACCTGACAGGAGCTCCCACACTTTTAATCTTCCAAAATACCTAATCTGCAGCCTTTCCTCCTTCCCTGTTTTAACCATGAAATATTCCTTCTACTAACAACAGTCTCTCTCTATCCTTTACATATGCTCTGAATTTCACTCTCTCATGGCCCCAGTTATCCTTTTCTCCCTTGTATCTTTTGTCTCACTTCTTGTTTATTTTGACATCATTAAAATTATCACATCCCTTATATTAAAAAAAAAATTAGCTTCCAAATCCCCTCTACTGTCCCATTTTTCTGTATGGCAAAACTCAAAAACATTAAAACATGATATATGCCACATTTAAATGAGAGTCATGAACAAAGCAACTTTTAGCCATGTCTAATTTATGCCAGATGCTCAATAAATGATAGTATTGGCAATAAAACAGTAACAAAAATAATAATTGCAACTGACAGAAATTTTCTCATGTGGGAGCACAGTCCTTAGCATTGTAAGAAGATTATCTGTTTGCTCTTACAATAACCCAGTGAAATAGGTATTAACTTTTTCCCACTTTTATATATTATGTATCTGAAGCTTAAAAAGGTTCACTGACCCAAAGTCATAGAGTTAGTAGAAAATATGACTAGAGTCTCCTTCCAAATCCATCTGACTCCATGACCAAAAATGACCACCCTCTACATCACCCTCCTCTCTGTTTCTCTAGCACTCTCCACATACCTCTATCTCCTAAGGTCAGAGATAATATTTTCCCCAAGAGCAGAGGAGTAACCATCAGGACATACCTTTGTGAAGCTGGACCCTGCTGGCATCCCATCCAGACTGCTGGAGTGAGGCATCCGTCCATGAGCAGATCCACTAGGAAAATGCCAAGGAAAGGGTTTTGTATAGTGGAACACCAGGTTTAACTCATAAGCAATGATGAGGGAAACACCTGTGGATAGTTAGGGTGCTAAAAGAGTTTCTAATGTGAAGAATCTGAAGTCTAGGGAGGAAGCAAGCTCTGTGAGTCTATGTTGGGAGAGACAGCGTAGGAGAGAACAGATAATACCAAACATGCACTAAAGCTGGATGCACATTTCTGGGTGGTGATGAAGTGTTAGTTACAATGGGAATGGTGGACCCCAAAGTTATTAAAGGATTTTAGACCATGAGCTATCTGTACCCAGCTAATTATGACCTTGGTTCAGGGTTTTAAACAGCTCACTTGAGTTCATTTAGGTAAAGCACCCAGCACAGCCCCTGATACACCGTAGGAGATCAGCAATGCTGGCTGCTACTGTTATTGTTCAGGTTCTTCACATGTGTTTTTTGAATAAATGCTAGCTTCTCTTTTTATAGTAAATTTTTAAAATTGCATATTAGTAAAATTCCCCATGCACCAGAGATGAGTAAAAATAGCTAATACTTTTTAAGCACCCACTTTGCCAGGCTGTAAAGTTAACTCATTTAACCTTTTAAATAATTCCTTAAAGAAGATGCTATCATTATTTCCATTTTACAGAGAAGCTAAGTAGCTTCTATAAGGTCACAAATTGAGTAGCTGTTAAAGGTAAAATTGAACCTATTTCCTTAAGTACCATCCCATAATGATCAATATAGGTATGAGACAACCCATTTGTCTGATGCATATAATACAGGACTAGAAACATGAAATATATATACTTGTGTGTGTGTGTGTGTGTGTAGCAAATTATCTAATGTTGATTCCCAACAAAGAGAATCCTTGGAAACCTGCGTTAAATCCAGCTCAACGCAGAGGGAAGGAACTATGACTAAGAAGCAGAAATTATTCAGTGGGTGAGGTGCTAACCCTCTCTACATATTATACCTGGAAGAGTTGGAATGTTCTCAAAGATGTTCTCAATCAATAGGGAAATGTCAAGACCAGAAGGAAAAGCTGATTGAGAATGGATGCATCAGAAGTGCTTACGAGTGGGAAACGCTGGAGGTTAGGACACATTGATTGCAAAATTAGTGGCAATATGAAATGTATAGCCTTAAATGCCTCAAAGGCCAAAACAAAAATCTGAGGAAAGTATGGGAGACAAGTAAAACCAGAAAAGGATGGAGGAAAAATACATTGTAAAGGTGGGGGGAGGGTTGCCTAACCCCGGCTATGGACCAAGCACTTAGTTTTGGTATCCAGCCTTTAAGATATATATAAAATTTCCATTTCACATGAGAACACTGACGTTTAGAAAAGCAAAGTGAGTTCCCAAAGGTTATCCAAGTATAATGCAAATTTCAAGCACAACTACTGAAAATCAGAATTGAGTTATCCAGACTTAAAATGCATGATCTTTTCATTCCCAGGGACTGCCTCTGAAGCAAGAACTGTAACTGTATGAAGAGCATGTCCAGGAGGTTTAACTTGGAGAAGTAAATGCTGTTGGAACCTTAAGCCTTTTCTTTCCTACCATCCAAATGGGATTTCTCATGCTTCAGAATCTCCATTGTATTTTGAGAGCACCAGTTATGGGACGCTCAGATTGTCACAGCTTTGTATGAGTTACTGTAAATCCTTGTCGTGGCTCCTGTGTCTTTTTCCCATTTTTGTGGTTTTCATGGCACCAAGTACTAGGTGAGCTGGTGAGTGGTAGGGTATGAACACACACACACAAAGTGGTAGAGTATGAACAAACACCAAAAGAGACACACACTTTCTTATTTATTTAGCAAAGGAAGCCGAAGGGAGGCAGCAGAGTGGAGCAATTAGAGCTGGTCTCATCACAACTTTTCTAACAGGGGCTCATGATCACGTTATATTAATCACGTAAAGTAACATCTTTCTGTAACCGATAAGCTTAATTTTATGCTGTGCCACATCATTTTATACTTGAAGTTCATATCACTATTCTGGAAGAATGTAAGCCCTTTAAGGGGATATTTACAGACATTGGGAAGTCACGATTCTCTGCTGCTGCTGCTCAGTCACTTCAGTCATGTCCAACACTGTGTGACCCCATAGACGGCAGCCCACCAGGCTCCTCTGTCCCTGGGATTCTCCAGGCAAGAACACTGGAGTGGGTTGCCATTTCCTTCTCCAATGCATGAAAGTGAAAAGTGAAAGTAAAGACGCTCAGTCGTGTCTGACTCCTAACGACCCCATGGACTGCAGCCCACCAGGCTCCTCTGTCCATGGGATTTTCCCAAGCAAGAGTACTGGAGTGGGTTGCCATTGCCTTCTAGCTATCCCTAACAATTCCAAATGTTTAGAGTCTGTTCCTTGCAATATCTCATTCCTAGCACCAAATTAGTTTTCAGCTAGGGTCCTTTGGGTTGAAATCAATGGAAAGCCCAACTCTGAATAACTTAAGCAGTAAGGAAAATTTATCATCCCATAGAAGCATTAGTGTAAATCCTAAATAAGGTGGCTCCTGCAGTGGTCAACTCAGTTACTGAACATTAT
This sequence comes from Tragelaphus eurycerus, assembly GCA_935064755.1. NCBI lineage: Eukaryota > Metazoa > Chordata > Mammalia > Artiodactyla > Bovidae > Tragelaphus > Tragelaphus eurycerus. Next base: position 14,414,929 of record CAKXYN010000043.1, read on the forward strand.
CATGGACTTCAGTTCTTTCATCCTCAATGTGTAAGCTTTATTCTCAAAGAAACGCCTCTGATGACTGAAAAATGCTTCTCTGTTTCCAGTTTCCCAAATAAGCACATATATCATTCTTGTTTATTATTAAAAGGAGGAAAATCCTTCTCAGATGCCTTCATTAGACACCGTTTTACCTGAGTGGTTTGCTGGGCTCATGTGCAATTTGAAAAATGTAAACTCAGTGAGAGATGATGTCTGTCTTGTTTACATCTGTATTCTCAGAACTCAGAACCATATTAGATACATGGATTATTTAAACAACCTATAGAATCATATTTCATTTTAGAATATAGTAACTATATATATATATAATATATAACAATAAAGTCATAGTATGGACTATAGAGCCAAATGAGCTGGGATTTTTTCCTCTCTTTTTGGATGAGTAAAAATGGATTAATCATATTCCTACATTGATGACACATTCTTATTGCTCCATGTATAGCTTGTTTATTCACTTAATTTCTAATAATGTCATAGAACCTGATGAACTCACTTCTCAAAACAAAAGTTAGGGTCTTGATAGTAGCCTACATCTAACTTTGACCATTCACATTCCATACCTGCCGCACTCAAGACAATTGTCACAATTTATTGTGTCACACTATTCCTTTGATTTTCTTTTTTTAAGTTTATTACAACTGCAGGTATTTTTAAAAATATTTTATTTAGTTGTTTTCAAATTCATAGGTAATTTAAATGTACCAGCTTATAAGTAATTTTGAGATTCACTTTTTTGCTTAATATTATATTTGTTAATATTCACCCATCTTTTTGCATGTCACTGTAGTCCATCCACTTTGATTGCTCTATAATAGTCCATTCAAGGAATAGACCCCCATAGATTCTCCTATTTTCCTGCTGATGATTATTTGAGCCATTTGATTTTTGCTATTGTGAAAAAAGTTGTTATAAATGTTCTTGCAGAACTCCTGTTATACACATGCAAGAGTTTCCCTTGAGTATTTATGTGTCAGTGTGGATTTGCTGGATCATAAGGCACATGAATATTTAAATCAAGTAGATAAAACCAAACTGTTTCACAATGTGGTTGACCCAATTTACATATATAATAGCAACATCTAAGAGAGCTTGTTTCTCCATATTCTCCAGTATGTGGGATTACTGTTTCCCTGATTTCATTTTTTCTATAAAGTTATTTGTGCTTTCCTTACTGATTTGTAGAATGCTGCACACACACACACCATATTCTTGCTACTGTGCTAAGTCACTCCAGTCATATCCGACTCTGTACAACCCCATAGACAGCAGCCCACCAGGCTCCCCTGTCCCTGGGATTCTCCAGGCAAGAACACTGGAGTGGGTTGCCATTTCATTCTCCAATGCATGAAAGTGAAAAGTGAAAGTGAAGTTGCTCTGTCGTGTCTGACTCTTCATGACCCCAGGGACTGTAGCCTACCAGGCTCCTCCATTCATGGGATTTTCCAGGCAAGAGTACTGGAGTGCATTGCCATTGCTTTCTCCATTATATTCTTGATACAATCCCTTTTTTGTCTATCTCTTATATCTGGAACAAGAAATATAATCTAACTGTGCCTTTGTTTTTCACTCTATAAAATAAAGGGCAATATATTACCTACCTGATTAATTTTATGGGCTGACTTGACTGACCTAAGTGATACCCAAAAAGCTAGTAAACATTATTCCTGGGCATGCCTGTGAGGGCATTTCTGGAAGAAATGAGCATTTGAATCAATGCACTACGTAAAGAAAATCACCCTCACCAATGTAGGTTGGCAATGATTCAATCCATTGAGGGCCTGAACCGAACAAAATGGTGGAAGTTGTGTGAATCTGCTCCCTGCTTGAGCTGAAACATCCATCTTCTCCCACCCTCAGACATTAGTACTCCTGGTTCTCAGGCTTTCAGATTCAGACTGGAACTTGTACCATTGGTTCTCCTGATACCTCAGGCCTTCAGGTTTGGACTAAAATTACACTGGCTTTCCTGGGCCTCCAGCTTATGGATAACAGATCAAGGGACTACTCATCCTCCATAACCACATGAGCCAACTCTTCATAATAAATCTCTTTCTATATATTTCTATCTCTTTCTCTATGTCTGTCTATCTATCTATCATATTGGTTTTGTTTCTCTCTCGAGAACCCTGAGTAATACACTACCTACCCCACCCCAGTACTCTTGCCTGGAAAATCCCATGGACGGAGGAGCCTGGTAGGCTCCAGTCCATGGGGTCGCTGAGAGTCGGATACGACTGAGCGACTTCACTTTCACTTTTCACTTTCATGCATTGGAGAAGGAAATGGCAACCCACTCCAGTATTCTTGCCTGGAGAATGCCAGGGACAGAGGAGCCGGGTGGGCTGCCGTCTATGGGATCGCACAAGAGTCGGACACGACTGAAGTGACTTAGCAGCAGCAGCAGCAGTAAGACTGTATTGAGAAATATATTGTTTAATATACATTAATTAATTCAAATATTATCTGTTACATAGTAAAAACAATTAAAGTATTAGCTTTTATTATTACATGGAACTTGCTATGTGCCAGGCATAGCAAGATAATACCTTATCTAATTTAATCTCATAAAATCCTATGAGGTATCAATGTTATTACTCCCACTTTACAAATAAGCAAGTTGAAGCTTAGAAAGGTTAAATAATTTGACCAAGATTATACAGCTAAGATATAGTAGGGCTAGATTGTATACCCAAACTGTCAGAAACAGAGTTTCCGTTCTTAACCTGTCTACCATACTGATGCTTTTTACATCGTGAAACTGAAAAACTCTTATAAAACTCTGCAACAAGGCAAAACAATGGAAAATAATGCTTTGAGTGCTATGTTCATTACGTATTTGGAAAATGTAGTTTCTACCTTGCAAAATAATTAGTAGAATTCAGAATGATCAATATAATATATATGTATGCATAAAAACTAGCACATAATAGGTGGTTAACAAAGGGTAGCTATGATTATGGAGAAGGCAATGGCACCCCGCTCCAGTACTCTTGCCTGGAAAATCCCACGGACGGAGGCTGGTGGGCTGAAGTCCATGGGGTCGCTAAGAGTTGGACACGATTGAGTGACTTCACTTTCACTTTTCACTTTCATGCATTGGAGAAGGAAATGGCAACCCACTCCAGTATTCTTGCCTGGAGAATTCCAGGGACGAGGCAGCCTGGTAGGCTGCAGTCCATGAGGTCGCTAAGAGTCAGACAGGACTGAGCGACTTCACTTTCAATTTTCACTTTTATGCGTTGTATAAGAAAATGGCAACCCACTCCAGTGTTCTTGCCTGGAGAATCCCAGGGATGGGGAAGCCTGGTGGGCTGCCATCTATGGGGTCGCAGAGTCGAACACGACTGAAGCGACTTGGCAGCAGCAGCAGCAGCAGCTATGATTATTATCTCATAATATCTCACAAATACCATGTGACAGATCTTTCTCCTCGTTTTATAAATAGGAAAAGTAAAGATCTAAACTAAAAGGGTAAGTTGCCCAAGGTTATATGTTTAGAGTGGTTATAGACCATATGCTTGTCTAATTGTAAAGACTCTGTTTATCTGGCGTGCTGCAGTTCAGGGGTCGCGAAGTCGGACACGACTGAGCGACTGATCTGATCTGATCTGTTTATCTGAAATATGCTATATCAGACTACTAAAAAGGCTGAATTTCTCTAATCCAAAAGATAAGGACTATATACCACAAATGGGAAAATGTGAAGATGGACATTGTTATTATTAAGAAATGTCCTAACATGAAAAGATACTCAATATTACTACTTATTAGAGAAATGCAAATCAAAACTACAATGAGATATCACCTCACACCAGTCAGAATGACTATCATCAAAAAGTCTATAAATAAATGCTGGAGAGGGTATGGAAAAGAGGAAACCATTCTACACTGTTGGTGGGAATGTAAATTGGTAAAGTCTACTATGGAGAACAGTATGGAGGTTTCTTTAAAAAACTAAAAATAGAGTTACTATACAATCCAGCAATCCCGCCCCTGGGCATATATCCAGAAAAGATGAAAACTCTAATTTGAAAAGATACATGCATCTCAGTGTTCAGAGAAGCACTATTTTCAATAACTAAGACATTGAAGGAAAAGCTATGACAAATCTAGACAGTGTATTAAAAAGCAGAGACATCACTTTGCTGACAAAGGTCTGTATAGTCAAAGCTATGGTTTTTCCAGTAGTCCTGTACGGATGTGAGAGTTGGACCATAAAGAAGGCTGAGCACCAAAGAATTGATGCTTTTGAACTATGGTGCTGGAGAAGACTCTTGAGAGTTCCTTGGACAGCAGGGAGATCAAACCAGTCAATCATAAAGGATATCAACCCTGAATATTCACTGGAAAGACTGATGCTGAAGCTCAAAGTCCAATACTTTGGATACCTGATGCAAAGCAACAACTCACTGGGAAAAAACCCCAATGCTGGGAAAGATTGAGGGCAAGAGGAGAAGGGGGCAACAGAGGATGAGATAGTTGGATAGCATCAGTGACTCAATGGACATGAGTTTGTGCAAACTCTGGGAGATAATGGAAGACAGGGAAGCCTGGCGTGCTGCTGTTCATGGGGTCACAAAGAGTTGGACACAACTGAGCAACTGAACAACAAAGACATGGAATCCACCCAAACGCCTGTTGACAGATGAATGGATAAACAAGATGTGGTGCATATATACAATGGGATATTACTCAGCCATAAGAAAATAATGAAATACCACTTGCAGCAATATGGATGGTCTTTCATACTAAGTGAAGTCAGTCAGTGAAAAATAAATATCCTATGATATCACTTACATGTGGAACCTTTAAAAATGATACAAATGAACTTACAGAAGAGAACAGACTCACAGACATAAAAAATAAACTTATGGTTACCAAAAGGGAAAGGCAAAGAGCATAAATTAGGAGTTTGTAATTAACAGATACATACTACTATATATAAAATAAACAACATAGACCTACTGTCTAGCACTGCTGCTGCTGCTGCTAAGTCGCTTCAGTCGTGTCTGACTCTGTGCGACCCCATAGACGGCAGCCCACCAGGCTCCCCCGTCCCTGGGATTCTCCAGGCAAGAACACTGGAGTGGGTTGCCATTTCCTTCTCCAATGCATGAAAGTGAAAAGTGAAAATGAAGTCGCTCAGTCGTGTCCGACTCTTCACGACCCCATGGACTGCAGCCCACCAGGCTCCTCCATCCATGGGATTTCCCAGGCAAGAGTACTGGAGTGGGATGCCATTGCCTTCTCTGACTGTATAGCACAGGGAACTATATTTGATATCTGGTAATAACCTCTAATGGAAAAGAATACATACATATGTGAAAATGGATATATAATATACATATATATATGTATAGCTGAGACATTTTGCTGTACAGCAAAATTAAACACATTGCAAATTAACTATAAGAAAATGTCTTAAAAAGAATACATATACACATACATGAACAACTGAATCACGTTGCTATACACCTGAAACTAACACAACATTATCAATCAACTATACTTCAATTTTTAAAAAAATGGTCTACGAATAATAGAAAAGGATTAGTTAAAATTTCAGGCAAATCAATCTGCTTAAACATTTAACTATAAATTTTTACTCTTGAGAATCAGATCACTGTTTCATGATGCAAAGAAGAAAGACATTAACATATATTCAGGGCATATCAATAAATACATACACACTATAGTGGCTATGATAAATATCAAGAATGGGAAATGTTAGAATATCAAATCCCTAACAAAGGTTCGCCTAGTCAAGGCAATGGTCTTTCCTGTGGTCATGTATGGATGTGAGAGCTGGACTGTGAAGAAGGCTGAGCGCCGAAGAATTGATGCTTTTGAACTGTGGTGTTGGAGAAGACTCTTGAGAGTCCCTTGGACTGCAAGGAGATCCAACCAGTCCATTCTGAAGGAGATCAGCCCTGGGATTTCTTTGGAAGGAATGATGCTAAAGCTGAAACTCCAGTATTTTGGCCACTTCATGCGAAGAGTTGACTCATTGGAGAAGACTCTGATGCTGAGAGGGATTGGGGGCAGGAGGAGAAGGGGACGACAGAGGATGAGATGGCTGGATGGCATCACTGACTCGATGGATGTGAGTCTGAGTGACCTCCGGGAGTTGGTGATGGACAGGGAGGCCTGGCGTGCTGCAGTTCATGGGGTCACAAGGAGTCGGACATGACTGAGCGACTGATCTGATCTGATCTGATAGTGACTATGATAAATATCAAGAATGGGAAATGTTAGAATATCAAATTCCATTGTATAACATTAATTTTCTAATGATCTACTTCATCCTCTTTACCTCTACCTACTTAAAAAATATGATAATCATCTCCAAATACATGAAAGTCTTTATGATAAATGATGAATTAAATTTGTTCCCTGTGGCTAAGACTCTAGTGGTCTAGAGTACATAACGAGAATAATTTTCTTAACAATAATAATAAGCTAATATTTATTAAGCTGTTATTATCTAGTCAGCACTGTATTAAGTACTTTATGTGATCCATCTCATCTTATCCTCACAATGCATGTGTAGGGCTCCTTGCATAGCTAAGGAAACAGAGGCTTAGAGAAGTTAAATAATGGATTAAATAATTTATGACTGGTGAGCAGTGGATAGTAACCTAGGATTACTGGAGTCTCAAATGCATATTCTCCACCATAATAGTATATGCTTAATAGAAAAACTTTGACACTCAGTCATGTCCAACTCTTTAAGACCCCATGGACTATACAGTCCATGGAATTCTCCAGGCCAGAATAACTGGAATGGATAGCCTTTCCCTTCTCCAGGGGATCTTCCCAACTCAGGGATCAAACCCAGGCCTCCCACACTGCAGGCAGATTCTTTACCAGCTGAGCCACAAGGGAAGCCCAAGCTTAATAGAAAGAAAAAGTTTGAAACAACATTTCACAAGTACAGTGAAGTATCTCCCCATCACTGGAGATATAAAAGGAAGGGCTGAGAAAAGATCAGTTTCTTGCTGAAAAGACTCTTGTGTTTGGGGCTTCCCAGGTAGTGCTAGTGGTAAATGACCTGCCTGCCAAGGCAGGAGACATAAGAGACTTGGGTTCGATTCCTGGGTCGAGAAGATTCCCTGGAGGAGGGCATAGCAAACCACTCCAGTATTCTTGCCTGGAGAATTCCATGGACAGAGGAGCAGAGTCAGACACAACTGAAGTGACTTAGCACACACACATAGAAGTCATGTCATTTTAAAAGTTAAGGATTAGATGAAAAGCAAGATTGTTTCAAGAAGGTAGGTGTACATGTGAGGTAGAAAACTGAACTGAATAATTTTTTCGATTCTCTAGCCACACAATTCTGTAACTCTGTATTTCCCTTGTTCCAAAAAATATCAGCAGTTCCTAAAGCAATTAAAACAGAAGTCGCTTCAGCTACCTGATTCTGCTCTTTCCCAGTGCCTTTATTCCCTCTCCTACTCAATATGCTGATTTGAATAAGCTTCAATGCCACTCAAAACTGAGGCATGAAATGCAAGCGTTCCCACCGAGCTCTTTACAATTGGTGCTGAAATCTCAAACTGTGATGTAACATGAACCCATCTCCCAAGTATATCATATGTTCTACCTACCATTTCATCAGGGAAAGAAGATCATCTATTTTTCTGCTTGAAATGATTTCATTTCCTACCTTCAGCTAGATAATTTATCAATTTCAATAACAAAAGATATAGATTTCACTTCTGTTTATTCTGTCTACAAAATACTGAGACATTTAATCCACTAATTACTGAAAGGGGTAAGACAAGTACCAACTGAAGATACAGTCATTCTTTTTCTTTTTGTTTAATTGTGGTAAGAACACTTAACATGAGATCCACCTGTGTAACAAAATTTTGAGTGTGCAAAACATTATTGTAACACAATACATTATTGTAGACAATCTACCTGTTGTACAGGTAGATCTTTAGAACTTATTCATCTTGCATAACTGAAAGTTTGTACCATTTAAACAATAAGTCCCCATTGCTCCCTCCCTCCAGCCCCTGGCAACCGTCATTCTACTTTCTGCTTCTGTGAGTTTGACAGTTTTAGAAACCTCATGGAAATTGGAAACATGCAGTGTTTGTCCTTCTCTGCACTTGCACGCATGCGTGCCCAGTTGCGTCCAACTCTTTGAGACCCCCTTCTATGACTGCTCATTTCATTTAGTATAATGCACTACAGGTTCACCCGTGTCATCGCATATTGCAAGGTTTCCTTCTTTTTTTACATGTTATATCATTAGAAAAAATTCATGCCTGATTTTGTGAACTTTTTCAAAATTGTAATTTATTGTAAATCTTTTTCTCATCCTAAATATATATTGGTTTCCATGCCTCAGTAAAAGACCTTCAGTACCTGATTCTTTCAAAAAATCTATTGAATTATTCAATTCTATACTTTGGGAAGATTTTTATAACTAAAATGGTTTTTAAAGAAATCATTCATTGCCATTTTCACATTACGCAGCTTCTGGCAAGGTTACTTCCACAGAGAAGGTGGATTCCATAGTCACCAGATTCCACTTATCCTGCGTATTTGATTGGAAAATGTCAAATAACTATTACAAGCTTGGATAGTAAGCATTACAATCCAATTCGTGTTTTATGAGACAGGAGTAGGTCATGCAAACAGTAGAAAACCAAGAGAATACCTTGTGCAACAATGAAAAAGGTTTAAACTTTCAATGGTGGCCACTGTTCCCTGAAGTGGCATTGCATCAGATTGGTCCACGGAGCTTTGAAAATAACATACACTAAAGGGTCACATTTGGACTTTCTAATTCAGGAGGCTTAGAGAAAGCCCAGAAACCAGCACTGATCAGTCTGACGTGTGCCTCCCCAGTGGAGAAGCACTGATTTGCCTGGTAAAGTCCAAAGTTTGAAGTATGGTCACTAGAGTCATGATGACTGGCTCCTGCTCAGAACCATCTCCAAACTACCTCAACACTTAAGCCTAAGAACTAGTGAGCTACTTGGGGTTTCTTGGAAACACTATGTCTTTGCTCATAATGTTCTTTTTCCTGGAATAAACTTTTCCCTCGTACAACTGGAGCATTCTATTCCTATTTCAAGACAAAGCCCCCAAATCATCCACTTTCTCACGCTTCCCTAGTGACCCCCAAGAAAAATTAATCACATTCTATTCTAAGCTTCCAGCCTAGTTTGCATATATATTTATACTATATATATATTATATGCTTATATACATAATAAAATATAATATTGGAGAAGGAAATGGCTGCCCACTCCAGTATTCTTGTCTGGGAAACTCCATGGACAGAGGAGGCTGGCAAGCTGAAGTCACAGGGTCGGAAAAAAGTCGGATATGACTGAGCAACAACAAATAATATAATATATACATTGTTACTGTTGTTTAATTACTAAGTTGTGTTCAAGTCTTTTGCCACCCCATGGACTCTAACCTGCCAGGCTTCTCTGTCCATGGGATTCTCCAGGCAAGAATACTGGAGTGGGTGGCCATTCTTTTCTTCAGTGGATCTTCCTGACCCAGGGATCAAAACCAGGTTTTCTGCATTGCAGGCGGATTCTTTACCATCTGAGCCACCAGGGAAGTCCTCTTTTGGGCTCAAGTCATTACGATTGCTGACTTCTCTGTCTTCCCCAGAAAGCTAAGCAAGCGTGTACGTGTGTGTGTGCATGTGTGTGTGCATGTGCGTGTGTGTGTGTGTTTAGTCACTAAGTCGTCTCTGACTCTTTGCAACCCCATGGACTGCGGCACACCCATGGACTGCGACACTTCCCTGTCCCCAACTATCTCCCAGAGTTTGCTCAGATTCATGTCCATTGAGTTGGTGATGCTACCCAACCATCTCAATCCTCTGCCACCCTCTTCTCCTTTTGCCTTAATGTTTCCCAGCATCAGGGTATTTTCCAATGAGTCAGCTCTTCCCATCAGGTGGCTAAAGTATTGGAGCTTCAGCTTCGGCATCAATCCTTTTGAAGAATACTCAAGGTTGATTTCCTTTAGGATTGACTGGTTTGATCTCCCTGCACTTTTACTTTAGGTGATTCTGACAATCTATCAGTTGTATCTAGAACATAACTCAAAACTTACCTCACATCAATTTGTTTAAAATGTATTTATTTTGAAAGATGTAAATATAATTTTTCTTAAACTAATATCATGTGGAAAACATTGTCATGAGATGTTTGTACTACAATAAGAGAAGTTTGAGAAATAAGCGCTAAGAACCATTTCATCAAGAAGATATCTTCTGAGGGAGTTGAGCAGAATGAAAGATCTTTTATGATCTGCTCATGGAGTTCCAAACACAGGAACCATCACAGGAGATCCAAAGATGCCTGAGATATGACTCTTGCCCTCAAGGATTTGGCAAGCTAAATTAAATAACTGATAAACTAAGAGAGAAAAATCATCAGTGTTAATCAATAGTCTTCAGACATAAATGTGTGACCAGAAGCCATCTTTGTACTGTGTCAAAGAAACTTAAACTTATGTTTTCTCTTTATTTCTTCTTTTTGTGACTGTGAATCCTGCTTGACTAAAAGGATGTTTTGTCAGATTGTTTAACTCATTCGTTAATTCATTAATTCAACAATATTTCCTTATCATGTCCCACACCAGGCACTTTGCTAAGCACAGATAATACCAAAAAACAAGACAAATACTTTTCCTTAGAGGCACTTTTAATGAAAACAGATAAATAACACACACATAGTCAACCTAAAAACAACAAACAACTGTGCCTGGGGGTCCTGAAAGACTTCTCAAGGAAGACAACATTTAACTTGAGTCTTCAGAGAGAAGTTGGAGTTTGCTAGAAATATCATTATTGAAGCATGATAGAATTGGATACGGAATTTGTTTTTACTGTGCGTTCTAACTAATAAAAGCCTCCAGCTGTGCACACACAACTAACAATCCATAAAGGTGACAGCGTTCCTAGAGATGGGTGTTGGGTGTCCTGCCATTTTCCTGTCTAGAATCCCTTAGATTATTTTCCAAGGCACTTGAATTTTTTTTTTTATTATTATTTTTTTGTTTTGTTTTTTCTTAACTTTACAATATTGTATTACTTTTACTGTACATCGAGATGGATCCGCCACCAGAAATACACGTGTTCCCCATCCTGAACCCTCCTCCCTCCCCCCTTCCCACACCATCCCTCCAGGTCATCCCAGTGCTCCAGTCCCAGGCATCTGTTATAGGGCATCGTACTTGGACTGACTCGTTTCAGATATGATATTATACATATTTCAATGCTATTCTCCCCAATCGTCCCACCCTCTCCCAGTCCCAGAGTCCAAAAGTCTGTTCTATACATCAGTGTCTCTTTTGCTGTCTCATAAGCAGGGTGATTGTTACCATCTTTCTAAATTCCATATATATGCGTTAGTATACTGTATTTGTGTTTTTCTTTCTGGCTTACTTCACTCTGTATAATAGGCTCCAGTTCCATCCACCTCATTAGAACTGATTCAAATGTATTCTTTTTAATGGCTGAGTAATACTCCATCGTGTATATGTACCACCGCTTGCTTATCCATTCATCTGTGGATGGACATCTAGGTTGCTTCCACGTCCTGGCTATTGTAAACAGTGCTGCTATGAACATTGGGGTACACGTGCCTCTTTCAATTCTGGTTTTCTCAGTGTGTATGCCCAGCAGTGAATTTTTTAAAAAAAGTTTTCCCAGTATAGATCCTCTGGAATGCTAGGGGCCAAATCAGTCATTTTTTTTTAATATTTTATACCTGTTGACTAAAGGATTTTCAACAAACTTTTTGTATGCGTGCATGTATGAAAAACACCTGAGGAATTATTTTTTAATGCCATGAAAACTTTGACTTGGGAATAAATATATTGTCTCCAGAATTTGCAAGCATGGGCATTTCAGTCCTTTCCTTTAAAAAGTGAGGCTCCACAGAGAAGAAAAACTCTCACAGTATTTTCAAAAAGTAGAAGATATTTCAGTGAACAGTGAAAGTATTTCAAATTTCTAGCTGAAAAAATGAAAAGGAAGACATTCAACATACCAATTTTTCAATATTTTCTTCTTAAGCTTGATTTTGCTAACCATAAATGTATAGAGTCACATGGTGGAAAACTGGAACATATAGAACAAAATAATAACGATCCTGCTCGCTGTCCTTTGCCACACAACTTCTCTGTGCCCAGTACTGTCCTTGGCATTGTCCTTCACCCTGTGCACAGTACATTACATCACATCATCCTCACCACAACTCTGTGAGTTAAGTATTCTAATTGTCTTTGTTTTACAATAAAGGGAGAGGCTGAAGGCAATCCTAGAGATACAAGGAGGGGTAGCACCGGATGACAAACTTGAGATGTCTGATTTCAAAGCCCTCATGCTTAAGCATCTTCCATCAGGCCACCCACAGCTCATCTAGTTGCGTGTTTTCCTTAAACATTCCATTGCGTATTTACATCGGGCACTACACCAGGTGCTAGAGGTAGCCAGGGAAGTACAGTCTCTGCCATCACAGAATCTATGTTCTAGTGGAAATGGTAGACACTGCACAAGTAATCAGGAATGTGAGTATAAAAAAGGAAACGTGAGGGGTGGTTTGGGAGTGTATAATACAGGAACCAAATCTAGTCATCTGAATCCCAGAACATATCCCCAAGTTATCTATCGATACACTTGCTTACACAGTTCAGTCATACTATTTCTGAATTTTCAGTGTTACTCTGTTACTCTATATTCCAAGCATTTTCTGAGTAATTAAATGTTACTTGTTTTACCTGCTTATATAATTTTTAAACACAGGAATGTATCCATTAACCATTTTCTATTACTGTATATTCTGTCAGTTTTCAATTTTTCTTTGTTATAAAAATAATATAATAATATCATTTGCAGAAAGTTTTTACTGTATGTCAGATAGTTTTCTTGGGAAAAAGAACCCTCAAAACTGGAAGGCTGCAGGTACCTAGAGTATTAGAGGATTTCAAAAATACATTTGCTACATCAGCGAATGTATAAATGAAAGGTCAAAAAATTATCACTGTTGCAATTTGAAAGAGATATATGGTTATTCTGAAGGAGAAAAATGTGCTTCTAAATAGTTCTTGTTATAACTCAAGTCCAAATTGTTAATATTGACTGTAAAAAATGAAAAGCAGTGGACACTATCATCAATTACACTTTCTGTAATTTTGTACAGAATCACATTCCTTCATTAGCATAAACCAGAACCTCCTCCTTGATCATCACTGCCCAGCATCAAAACTGACTGCCACAAAATCACCAAAAAGAAAGGCCAGCTGTGAATTTCACACATACTCCCTGTTACCTCATCAAGTGAGGAGCGCTCTGGGGATCAGCTATGTGTCCTCGGACACATTTCTTAACTCCTTGGGTTCCAATTTCCACATCTAAAAAGCTGGGAATACTATCTCCAGCTTCACGTCCTAAGAGTATTAAAAGGGACAGGATTCACGTCTGCACACATGCGCAGCAGGTACAGTCAGGTCCTTTGTAGGCTACATACAATATCCAGCAGTGGTGCCTCAAGCATCAGATCATATATCAAGAAAGAAAAATGTGGGGGTAGGAAACAGGGGATGAGGGAATGATGGCTGAACATACAGAGTTTCTACTATTTAGAGCAGATGTCTACACCCCCATGTTCATAGCAGTGTTGTGTCCATCAGCTGATGAATGGTATATATATGAATATTTTTCAACCATCAAAAAAGAAATCCTGCCACTTGTGACAATGTGGATGAACCTTGAGGCATTATGCAAAGTGAAATAGGTCAGAGAAAGACAAATACTGTATGATCTCACTTATAAATGCCATCTCAGAGAACAAACTCATAGAAAAAGAGATTGTTTTGTGGTTGCCAGAGGCAGGGAGTGAGAGTAGGGGAGTAAGACAAGGTGGTCAAAAGTCATACACTTCCAGGTGTAAGATAAATAAGTACTGGGGATATCATCCTGCTCGATGGCTACAGTTAACACTCCTGAATGGTATATTTAGAAGTTGCTAAGACATGTGCACCCGTGGCTGATTCATGTCGATGTTTCACAAAAACACTACAATATTGTATACTAATTAGCTTCCAATTAAAATAAATTAATTGTTTTAAAGTTACTAAGAAAGTAGATCCTAAGAGTTTTCATCACAAAGAAAAAAACATTTTCCTCTTTTTCCTTTTTTGTATCTTTATGACATAATGAATATTAAGCTTATTGAGATAATTATGTCAAGGTATATGTAAGTCACATCATTATGCTGTACACCCTACATTTGTACAGTATATGTCAAGTATACATCAATAAAACTGAAAAAAAAGGATGTGGAGCTTCTTCTTGAGGTGATAAAAATGTTCTAAAGTTGACTATGGTGATGATTACACATATCTGTGAATTCATTAAAAGCCACTGAATTTTTTTAATTAACTTTAATTGAAGGATAATTTCTTTACAGTATTGTGGTGGTCTTTGCCATACCTCGACATGAATCACCCACAGGTGCACACATATCCCCCCATCCTGAACTCCCCTCCCACCTCCCTCTGGGTTGCCCAGAGCACCAGCTTTGAGTTTCCCTGCTTCATGCATCGAACTTACACTGATCATCTATTTTACATATAAGCCATTGAATTTTATACTCTAAATGGGTGAATGGTATGAGACATAAATTATACCTCACTAAAGCTGTGAGCGGAGAAGGCAATGGCACCCCACTCCAGTACTCTTGCCTGGAAAATCCCATGGACAGAGGAGCCTGGTAGGCTGCAGTCCATGGGGTCGCTAGGAGTCGGACACGACTGAGCGACTTCCCTTTCACTTTTCACTTTCATGCATTGGAGAAGGAAATGGCAACCCACTCCAGTGTTCTTGCTTGGAGAATCCCAGGGATGGTGGAGCCTGGTGGGCTGCCGTCTATGGGGTCGAACAGAGTCGGACACAACTGAGGCGACTTAGCGTAGCAAAGCTGTGAGAAAAAGAGAGAAAATAAGTTATTAATGGCAATTTCACCTTAGTTCACATTCTGGTTAATGTGAGATGGTATTTTGATTCATTTGCTAAATGTTTATTAGGCACCTGATTCAAACATGCCAAGAATGATACTAGATGGCAGAGACAGGGCGGCATGTAAGCCAAACAAAGCCTAACCCTAAAGGAGCTAACAACAGGCCAAAACCATAGGCATATATAATAAATATCAGGCATGGTAAGTGCTATAAAAAAAATAGAGAAAAGGATTGAAAGCTATTTTAAATAAGGTGAGGAGGGTGACAAATCTGATGAGGGGAATACCTGAGGAGTTACCCAGGAACAGAAAGAAAATGGAATAAAATAAAAGAGCAGCTGGCGCAGTGGAAATGGTGAACATAATAGACCTGGGAGGTGGGGGATGAGTGTGGTAAAGTCAAGAAACAGGGAAAATACTGGCGGACCTGGAGCAGACTGAGTTCCTGTCTCCAAGTTTGTGCTTCTGTTAGCCTGGGTACCTGCTTGGACCTGTTTTACAAAATGGCACAATCTCACCAGAAATAATTTGGTATTATGTAGTACCACATTGGGCTTCCCTGGTGGCTCAGAGGTTAAAGCATCTGCCTGGAATGCGGTAGACCTGGGTTCGATCCCTGGGTTGGAAAGATCCCCTGGAGAAGGAAATGGCACCCCACTCCAGTACTCTTGCCTGGAGAATCCTATGGAGGCAGGAGCCTGATAGGCTACAGTCCATGGAGTCACAAAGAGTTGGACACGACTGAGCGACTTCACTTTCTTTCTTTCAGTACCACATTGGTGAACTTGGAATACAACCAAAATAGCCCATCTTAGACCAAAAAGGCAGAAAATTTTCTGCCAGTGGTCTTCCTTCTTCTTTTGGAATAAATGTCTTTTGTTATTCTTTTCCAGTTTTGTTGAGATATGTGACCTACAACACTGTATAAGTTTAGGTTGTACAGCATTATTTGACTTTCATGTATCATGAAATGATTACCAGAGTTAAGTTTAGTTAATATCCATCATCTCACAAGGATCCCTTTCTTTGAGATAAGAACTCTTGCTGCTGCTAAGTCACTTCAGTAGTGTCCGACTCTGTGTGACCCCATAGGCAACAGCCCACCAGGCTCCCCCGTCCCTGGGATTCTCCAGGCAAGAACACTGGAGTGGGTTGCCATTTCCTTCTCCAATGCATGAAAGTGAAAAAAGTGAAAGTGAAGTCGCTCAGTCGAGTCCAACTCTTAGCGACCCCATGGACTGCCGCCTTCCGGCTCCTCCGTCCATGGGATTTTCCAGGCAGGAGGACTGGAGTGGGGTGCCATTGCCTTCTCTGAAGAACTCTTAGGGTCTACTTTCTTAGCTATTTTCCTATATCATGCAGCAGTGCTAACTACAGTCATCATGCTATACATCATATTCCTAGTACTTATCTTTTATCTGGAAGTGTATGCCTTTGACGACCTTTACCCAATTTCCCTCCCCTAACACCTGCCTCCGGTAACCACAAATCTGACCTTCTTTGTCCATGAGTATGGTTTTAAAAAAAAAAAAAAAAACTCTTTAAAAATTCCTTATTAAAGCTTCATCATTGGGACTTCCCTCGTGGTCAGTGGTTAAGAATCTGACTTGCAATACAGGGGATGTGAGTTCAATCCCTGGTCAGGGAAGTAAGATCCCACATACTATGGAGCAACTAAGCCTGTGGCCACACCCAGAGAGCATATGCCATAACTAGAGAGTCCGTACTCCACAAAGAACCTGCATGTGCACTGAAGATCTCACGTACTGCAACTGAAACCCAACAAAGCCAAATAAATAAGTAAATCATCTTTTTGAAAAAAGCTTGGGGCTGCCTTGGTGGCTGAGTGATAAAGATTCCAACTGCCAATGCAGGGACAATGGTTCAATCTCTGGTCTGAGAAGATCCCACACGCCATGGAACAACTAAGCCCGTGCATCATAACGATCAAGCCTGCGCTCTAGAGCACAAGAATTGCAACAACTGAAGCCCACACACCCTTGAGCCCGTGCTCCACAGCAAGACAAGCCCACACCTTGGAGTAAAGAGTAGCCCCCACTCACTACAACAAAAGAAAAGCCCATGAAGCAATGAAGATCCAGTGGAGCCAAAAATAAATAAATAAAATTATTTTTTATTTTTTAAAGCTTCATATTATCAAAACATGTTATCCAAAATTATATTATATATATATAATACATATATTCATTAAATACTTATTTACCTAAAGTTAAATATTTGAAAAATTTTAGAAACAAATAAAGCTTAATGCCATAAAGAACAATATTACATAGGAACCTGGATGTTAGGTTCATGAATCAAGGTAAATTGAACATGGTCAAGCAGGAGATGGCAATAGTGAACATTGACATTTTAGGAATCACTGAACTGAAATGAACAGAAATGGGTTAATTTAATTAACATGACTATTATATCTACTACTATGGACAAGAATCCCTTAGAAAAAATGAAGTAGCACTCAGAATCAACAAAAAGAGTCTGAAATGCAGTACTCGGGTGCAACCTCAAAAATGATACAATGATCTCAGTTTGTTTCCAAGGCAAACCATTCAACAGGACAATAATCCAAGACTCTGCCCCAACCACTAACACTGAAGAAACTGAAGCTAAATGGTTCTATGAAGACCTACCAGACTTTCTAGCACGTGCATGCTAAGTTGCTTCATTCATGTTCAACTCATTGCAACTCCATGCACTGTAGCCCACCAGGCCCCTCTGTCTATGGGATTCTCAAACTAACACCCAAAACAGGTGTCCTTTTCATCATACAGGATTAGAATGCAAAAGTAGGAAGTCAAGAGATACTTGGAGTAAGAGGCAAGTTTGGCCTTGGAGTAAAGAATGAAGCAGGGCAAAGGCTAATAGAGTTTTGCCAAGAGAACTCACTCAACAAGGCAAACACCCTCTTCCATCAACACAAGAGAAGACTCTACACATGGACATCACCAGATGGTCAACACCAAAATCAGATTGATTATATTCTTTGCACTTTGAGATAGAGAAGCTCTATACAATCAGCAAAAACAAGACCTGGAGCTTATTGGGTGGCTCTTCTCATGATCACCTTAATTCCAAAATTCAGGCTTAAAGCAAAAAAAGTAGAGAAAACCACTCGACAATTCAGATATGATCTAAATCAAATCTCTCACGATTATACAGTAGAGGTGACAAATAGACTCAAGTGCTTAGATATGGTAGACAGACTGCCTGAAGAATTATGGACAAAGGTTCATAATATTGTACAGAGGTGTTGACTAAAACCATCCCCCAGAAAAAGAAATGAGGAAAGGCAAAGTGGCTGTCTGAGGAGGCCTGACGAATAGCTGAGAAAAGAAAGGAAGTGAAAGGCAAAGAGAAAGAAAAACATATGTCCAACTGAAAGCAGAGCTCCAAAGAACAGCAAGGAGAGATAAGAAAGCTTTCTTAAGTGAACAATGCAAAGCAATAGAGGAAAACAATAGAATGGGAAAGACTAGAGATCTCTTCTAGAAAATTAGAGATACCAAGGGAACATTTCATGCAAAAATGGGCACAATAAAGGACAGAAATGACAAGGACCTAACAGAAGCAGAAGAGATCAAGAAGAGGTGGCAAGAATATACAGAAAACTGTACAAAAAAAGATCTAACAAAAAAAGGTTATCCAGATAACCACGATGTTGTGATCATTCACCTAGAGCCAGACATCCTAGGGTATAAAGTCAAGTGGGCCTTAGGCAATATTGCTATGAACAAAACTAGAGGAGGTGATGGAATTCCAGCTGAGTTATTTCAAGGCCTAAAAGATGATGCTCTGAAAGTGCTGCACTCAATATGCCAGCAAACTTGGAAAACTCAGCAGTGGTCACAGGACTGGAAAAGGTCAGTTTTCATTCCAATCCCAAGGAAAGGCAATGCCAAACAATATTCTAACTACTGTGTAATTGCATTCATCTCCCTTGCAAGGTAATGATCAAACTACTTCAAGCTAGGCATCTGAAAACAAGATTTCCAGATGCTCAAGCAGGATTAGAAAAGGCAGAGGAAACAAAGATCAAATGGCCAACATCTGTTAGATCACCAAAAAAAGCAAGAGAATTCAAAAAATAAATCTATTTCTGCTCCACTGACTACACTTTGACTGTGAGGATCACAACAAAATGTGGAAATTCTTAAAGAGATGGGAATACCAGACCACCCGACCTGCCTCCTGAGAATCCCAGATGCAGAGCAAGAAGCAACAGTTAGAACTGGACATGGAACAAAGGACTGGTTTAAAATTGGGAAAGGAGTACATCAAGGCTGTGTATTGTCACCCTGCTTATTTAACTTATATGCAGAGTACATCATGCAAAATGCTAGGCTGGATGAAGCACAAGCTGGAATCAAGACTGCTGGGAGAAATATCAATAACCTCAGATATGCAGATGACACCACCCTTATGGCAGAAAGTGAAGAGGAATTGAGTAGCCTCTTGATGAAAGTGAAAGAGGAGAGTGAAAAAGTTGGCTTAAAACTCAACATTCAGAAAACTAAGATCACGGCATCAGTCCCATCACTTCATGGCAAATAGATAGGGAAAAACTGGAAACAGTGACAGATTTTTATTTTGGGGGGCTCCAAAATCACTGCAGATGGTGACTGCAGCCACAGAATTAAATTCTTTCCTTGGAAGAAAAGCTATGACCAACCTAGACAGCATATTAAAAAGCAGACACAACACTTTGCTGACCAAGGTCCGTATGGTAAAAGCTATGGTTTTTCCAGTTGTCATATATGGATGTGAAAGTTGGACCATAACAGAAGCTGAGCACTTAATAACTGGTGCTTTCAAATTGTGGTGCTGCAGAAGACTGTTGAGAGTCCCCTGGATTACAAAGATATCAAACCAGTCAATCATAAAGGAAATCATTTCTGAATATTCATTGGAAGGACTGATGCTGAAGCTGAAACTCCAATACTTTGGCCACCTGATGCAAAGACCCGACTCATTGGAAAACACCCTGGTGCTGGCAAAGACTGAGGACAAGAGAAGAAGGGGATGACAGAGGATGGGTTGGTTGCATGGCATTACCAACTCAATGGACATGATCTTGAGCAAACTCTGGGAGATAATGAAGGACAGGGAAGTCTGGCATGCTGCAGTCCATAGGGTCGCCAAGAGTCAGATATGACTTAGCAATTGGTCAACAAAAATACTTTTGGATTCATCAAAATCTTGTTCCTCCAGTGACTGCTTATATCCCACAATATCTTTTCATCCTTGTGATAGTCCCCTAACTGTTGCTTTTTATCTTCTTCTCCTAGATATTCTTTCCTTTTCCCCCAATTATCCTGTCTTAAATTATTTTCCTCCCTCTGATTTTATCCTACAGGTCACAATTTCCTTGGAAAATAAAATCACCAGAATAGGAATATATACAGGTAGATATTCACAGGTAGATTTTACAGTCTGGCCTTGGTGTGTCTTATAGACAGTTATCACATATCCTCCAATGTCAAATATCCTCCAATAAGAGGGAAGGCAGAAATTCACTAGTGACCTTCAATGGTATTGGGAACCAAGTGCCGTCCTCATCCTGCCCTATAATAGTTAATACCTGTGCTATTAAGAGTAGGTCCATTTGATATTGGATGCTGAAGTCCAATAAAAACAAAGACAGGAACCGAAAACAAATCTTATGGGAAATATTCCAAAAAGATGAAGTTATTTCTGAAGTCCACCAAATAGAACAGGGATTTTTAAAAGCACAAAGTATAGGGTAACCCTCACTGAAGATTATACTTGCTTTATCTCCAGTAAGAAATGGCTGAGTGTCAGTCCAGTCTTGCAAGCAAAGGAAGGACAAATCCATCAGAGGTTTTAGAAATCACTTTTCCAATAACTTTCCAGTCAACACTCAAGTCAACACTCAAGAGCAGATCCACAGGCAGATACTCCTGATGCACTACTCTTTTTTTATGAGTGGCCTTAAGCTACAAATATAGGACTGGTATATAAGCAAATAACAGAATAGGAAATAGTTCTCCGAATAGACCTGTAGCGTTTACCAAAACATACTGCTGTGCGCTTAGTCTCTCAGTCATGTCCAACTCTTGCAACCCCCTAGATGGTAGCCTGCCAGGCTCCTCTGTCCATGGGATTCTCCAGGCAAGAATACCAGAGTGAGGTTGCCATTTCCTTCTCCAGGAAAACATATTGAGAGGTCTTAGAACAAAAACAGAGTAAGGCCCCAAAACAATGTAATGGCTTTGCAAAATAAAATTATTGAGCAATCTTATGCCATCTTGGACTCCCTCTAAAACATTTTCCTATACTGACAACATGATAGATCTGTGGGATTATCCATGATTTGAGATACCTTGAAAAGATGGATTCCTATTTCTAAACACAAGATGGATTCCTATTTTAAAAATGATTAAATAGTTAAGGAACTTCTAGATACCCTAATATTGACAGAGGAAATCGTTATTCTTTTTCGTTTTGTGGCTGCACTGAGTCTTCACTGCAACATAAGGGCTTCTCTAGCTGTGGCACAAAGCCTCAGTAGTTGTGGAGCATGGGCTCTCTAGCTGCAGCACTCAAGCTAAGTTGCCCCTCGGCACGTGGGGTCTTAGTTCCCTGACCAGGAATCAAAATTGTGTCCCCTCCATTAGAAGGCAGATTCTTAACTACTGGATCACCAGGGAGGTCCCAAGAAGTAACTATTCTAAAGGCAAAAATTCTCTTCAGAATAGATAGTCTAGAAACTAACAGATGCTAGCTCATCATTATGTAAAGCAGTTAGTCCTTATAAACATACTTGCCTCTCTGACACCATTCAAATATCTAGACTTTCAGTTCAGTTCAGTTCAGGTCAATTGCTCAGTCATGTCTGAGGCTTTATGATCCCATGAACTACCGCACGCCAGGATTCCCTGTCCATCACCAACTCCCAGAGTTGACTCAAACTCATGTTCATTGAGTCGGTGATGCCATCCAACCATCTCATCCTCTGTCATCCCCTTCTCCTCCCCCTTTCAATCTTTCCCAGCATCAGAGTCTTTTCCAATGAGTCAGTTCTTCACATCAGGTGGCCAAAGTACTGGAGTTTCAGCTTCAGCATCAGTCCTTCCAATGAATATTCAGGACTGATTTCCTTTAGGATGGGCTGGTTGGATCTCCTTGCAGTCCAAAGGACTCTCAAGAGTCTTCTCCAACACCACAGTTCAAAAGCATCAATTCTTTAGCACTCAGCTTTCTTTATAGTCCAACTCTCACATCCATATATGACTACTGGAAAAAACCATAGCTTTGACTAGGCTGACCTTTGTTGGCAAAGTAACGTCTCTGCTTTTTAATATGCTGTCTAGATTGGTCATAATTTTTCTTCCAAGAAGTATGCATCTTTTAATTTCATAACTGCAATCACCATCTGCAATGATTTTGGAGCCCCCCCCAAAAAAAAAAAGGTTTGCCACTGTTTCCACTGTTTCCCTATCTATTTGCCATGAAGTGATGGGACCAGATGACCTAGACTTTGGAAGGGTTCAAATAGGCCATTATAGAAGCCAGAATTCAGCCACAGTATCAAAGAACAAATACTAGAAACTTTATGGATATCAATTATCTGAATATCGTCTCTGACATTCCCAGGATAGCTGACTGTTAGTACCATGTGACCTCAAGTGGAACCTTGCTAAGATCCTTCACAAACTTCACAGTATAGAAAAGACAACCTGGTCACCACTATGCACCAATACTATGGGAGGAATTTTAGATAAGTCACGGAGGATGTCTCTGTTGCATGTCTTACCAAAACATTATCCTGGCAAAACTCAATTCTGTAACTTGACTAGCTGTGTGACCTTAGGCAAACAGCTCATATAATTCAACAACAACAAAACAAATAACCCAATTTAAAAATGGGCAAAAGACTTAAATAGACATTTTTCCAAAGAAGACATACAGATGGCCAACAGGCACATGAAAAGATGCTCAACATCACTAATTTAATTAGAGAAATGCAAATGAAAATCACAATGAGGTACCACCTCACCCTGGTCAGAATGGCCATTATTAAAATGCCTACAAATAACAAATGCTATACAGGGTGTGGAAAAAAGGGAACCCTCCTACACTGCTGGTGGGAATGTAAATTGGTGCAGCCACTATGGAAAACAATATGGAGGTTTCTCAAAAAACTAAAAATAGAGTTTCCATAAGATCCAGCAGTACCAATCCTGGGTATATACCCTGACAAAACTATAGTGCAAAGAGATACAGGTGCCCCTATGTTCATAACAGCACTATTCACAATAGCCAGGACACAGAAACAATCTTAGTGTCCAATGACAGATGAATGGATAAAGCAGGTATAGTGTGTGTGTGTGTATAAGTTTACACACACACACATATATATATATAAAACACACAATGGAACATTGGTGGTGGTGGTTTAGTCACTAAGTCATGACTGACTCTTGTGACCCCATGGACTATAGTCCACCAGGCTCCTCTGTCCATGGGATTTCCCAGGCAAGAAAAATGGAATGAGTTGCTGTTTCCTTCTCCAACAATGGAGTATTACTCAGCCATAAAAAATGAAATAATGCCATTTTTAGCAACATAGATGGACCTAGAGATTATCATACTAAGTGAAGTTAGAAAGAGAAAAAAAAATACCACATATTTGTAGAATCTAAAAAATGATATAAATGAACTTATCTACAAAACCAGAACAGACTTACAGACATAGAAAACGGACTTGTGGTTGCCAAAAAGGAGAGGGGAGAGGTAGATAGGGAGCTTGGGATCAGCAAACTATTATATGTAGAATGGATAAACAGAAATGAATATATATATATATATGTGTGTGTGTGTATATACATATATAATTCAATACATTCATTTATTCATATGATGAATATATGATTGGTGACTTACCTCACATTTCTCCAGCACTGACTTCAAAGGTTAACCCAAGTTATCTGCCAGACCCTAAAACCATATCAAACCCAGATCTCCTGCATCATAGACAGACGTTCTACCGTCTGAGCCACCAGGGAAGTCCTAATAGCCTCTGCTGATGTGTAGAATCTTGGGAAGACTAATTAGAAGTTTAAGCAGATTTGTGCAAGTGTTAGTCACTCAGTCGTGACCCCATGGACTATAGCCCACCAGGGTCCTCTGTCCATGGGATCCTCTAGGCAAGAATACCCGAGTGGATTGCCATGCCCTCCTCGAGGGGATCTTCTGGACCCAGGGATTGAACCCAGGTCTCCCTCACTGCAGGCAGATTCTCTACCGACTGAGACACCAGGGAAGCCCAATTGAATCGATGTGCAGATTAAAGTTTTTATTAATAACTAATTGAAGGTTAGAAGAAGGTGAGAAACCACATTAGCACTTAATTGAGTTTACTGGAATGAGGAAAGTTGATTACAAAATATAGTAGATATGATCATCTCTCCACTAAAGAGACTGAATGCCACAACAAGCCAGTTTCCCAAGCCCCAGAGTAGTAATGAATTTCAAGCGTCCATGCATTTTTTTCTTTCCGTTCAAGGATGTCTTTGGGAAACTTTTTATTTCTTAGATTTCTTTCCTCACCATCAATATCTTCTAACTATGATATTGAAGGATTGTTTTCAGTCACATTTGTTTAAATTCAGTTTCTGTCTGCCACAGTATTTTCCATGGGCATCCTTGTTTTTACAAAAAAGGAAGGAGGGTTTCACATTAATTGCCACATCCTTCCTTAGTATATAATGCAACTCTTCCCAGTGTAAACTCCAGAAGAGAACTGATCCATTTGTATCGGCAGCACCCAGAAGACTACAAAGCACAAAACAGCTCATCATACATTTTGTCGTTGAATTCATGTAAGGATAACAATGACAAAAAGAAAAAAAGGCCAGCAGAAGTCTCTGATCAATAAAGAAAAAGAGTACAGAGAAAGTTCACAGGGTTTGGATCCAAACAGACAACCTAGCTGTATTTCCTCAGCTATAGTGAAGAGCAGTAATAAAGAGCTGTTTATGAACAGCTCTTTATGAACCAGAGCTGTTTTAAATTATTTTCATACAAAATTCTCTTAAAGTGTACACTGAATCTTTGCTACTGTTTAGGAGATTTTGTTATGCTTCTCAGCATTTAAATCTTATTTTCTGGAAAAAAAAAAAACAGGTTCTCTAAAATATGGATGAAAAGGTAGCATTCACTAAGACACACTGTCTTAAAGCAGAAGGAAAAAAAATGTGTTTGCTGACTCCTTGTGATGAAATCATAAACCCAAAGAGTTACAAAATTGGTACAGTGGAGGTCCAGACATGTACTCCCAGTCTTCTAACTTTGAGTACAGGAGAAGAGATCTACAGATTTGATGAGATGAAGGTTTAAAACGTCTTGAATGTCAACAGCAATTTTTTTTAAAACTACAAGGAAAATAAATTGTGGGAAATATTTGCAGGAAATATCATTCAAGGAAATTATTATATATAAAAACCTTATAAAGTAAGAAACCACTAAGACCATAATATAGTAATTAATCAGAGAACAAAAATTAAACAATTTAAAAAGAAAAAATGAGTAATAAATAAAAATCCAGTAATATAACTACAATTAAAGTAATATAGTAATTAACTCCTTGTAGGAGAAGGCAATGGCACCCCACTCCAGTACACTTGCCTGGAAAATCCCATGGAGGGAGGACCCTGGTAGGCTGCAGTCCATGGGGTCTCGAAGAGTCGGACAGGACTGAATGATTCCCCTTTCACTTTTCATTTTCATGCATTTGAGAAGGAAATGGCAACCCACTCCAGTATTCTTGCCTGGGGAAGCCTGGTGGGCTGCCATCTCTGGGGTCGCACAGAGTCGGACACGACTGAAGTGACAGCAGCAGCAGCAGCAGCTGGTGATCAATAAACACTATTTCTTGTATACAGCCAGTAGGACTGTGTACTATTTCAAGCCTTTCAGAGATTTTGGAAATCAAGAACTTAAAAATAATTGTATGACAGTCAGCAGTTACCTCTCTAGGAAATCAAAATGTGGGGGGAAAAAATCAAATGTTAAGTAGCTAATCACATAATTACTTATACTAGTGAAAAAAACAGAAATAAGCAACATAATTATTCAACCCT
Source organism: Tragelaphus eurycerus (assembly GCA_935064755.1). Lineage (NCBI taxonomy): Eukaryota > Metazoa > Chordata > Mammalia > Artiodactyla > Bovidae > Tragelaphus > Tragelaphus eurycerus. The sequence goes on from CAKXYN010000043.1 coordinate 14,441,108, forward strand.
AGGAATGATGAAGTAAACACTGATATCAATTCAATGAAATATTATTCAATCATTAAAAATTTTGGTTTTACAGGATCTCAAAGAAATATCTGAACCCCAATATTACTTCAGCATTATTTACAATAACCAAGAATAACTAAGCATCTATCAATGATGAATAGATAAAGAAAATGTTATATATACAAACAATGGAATATTATTTAGCCATGAGAAAAAAAGAAATCCTGTTATTTGTGACCACTTAGATGAATCTTGAGGGCATTATGAAGTCACAAAGAAAGACAAACACTGTATGATATCATTTACATATGAAATCCAAAAAAGTCAAACTCAGAGAAATAAAGAGTAGAGTGGTGGGTACCAGAGGCCAGGAGTGGCCAAAATGGAGTAATATTAGTCAAAGGGTACAAACTTCCTGTTATACGATGAAAAGGTCTGGAGATCTAATGTATAGTATAAAGACTATAGCTAATAACACTGTACTATATGTTTGCAAGCTACTAAGAGAGTAGAAATGCAAAAAAAGCAAAATGGCTGTCTGAGGAGGCCTTACAAATAGCTGTGAAAAGAAGAGAAGTGAAAAGCAAAGGAGAGATATAAGGATCTGAATGCAGAGTTCCAAAGAATAGCAAGGAGAGATAAGAAAGCCTTCCTCAGCGATCAATGCGAAGAAATAGAGGAAAACAACACAATGCGAAAAACTAGAGATCTCTTCAAGAAAATCAGAGATACCAAGAGAACATTTCATGCAAAGATGGGCTTGATAAAGGACAGAAATGGTATGGACCTAACAGAAGCAGAAGATATTAGGAAGAGATGGCAAGAATACACAGAAGAACTGTACAAAAAAGATCTTCATGACCCAGATAATTGCGATGGTGTGATCACTGACCTAGAGCCAGACATCCTGGAACGTGAAGTCAAGTGGGCCTTAGAAAGCATCACTACCCACAAAGCTAGTGGAGGTGATGGAATTCCAGTTGAGCTATTCCAAATCCTGAAAGATGATGTTGTGAAAGTGTTACACTCAATATGCCAGCAAATTTGGAAAATTCAGCAGTGGCCACAGGACTGGAAAAGGTCAGTTTTCATTCCAATCCCAAAGAAAGGCAATGCCAAAGAGTGCTCAAACTACCACACAATTGCACTCATCTCACACGCTAGTAAAGTAATGCTCAAAATTCTCCAAGCCAGGCTTCAACAATATGTGGACCATGAACTTCCTGATGTTCAAGCTGGTTTTAGAAAAGACAGGAACCAGAGATCAAATTGCCAACATCTGCTGGATCATGGTAAAAGCAAGAGAGTTCCAGAAAAACATCTATTTCTGCTTTATTGACTATGCCAAAGCCTTTGACTGTGTGGATCACAATAAACTGTGGAAAATTGTGAAAGAGATGGGAATACCAGACCACCTGATCTGCCTCTTGAGAAATCTGTATGCAGGTCAGGAAGCAACAGTTAGAACTGGTCATGGAACAACAGACTGGTTCCAAATAGGAAAAGGAGTATGTCAAGGCTGTATATTGTCACCCTGTTTATTTAACCTATATGCAGAGTACATCATGAGAAACGCTGGACTGGAAGAAACACAAGCGGGGATCAAGATTGCCAGGAGAAATCTCAATAACCTCAGATATGCAGATGACACCACCTTTATGGCAGAAAGTGAAGAAGAACTAAAAAGCCTCTTGATGAAAGTGAAAGTGGAGAGTGAATAAGTTTCCTTAAAGCTTAACATTCAGAAAATGAAGATCCTGGCAGCTGGTCCCATCACTTCATGGGAAGTAGATGGGGAAACAGTGTCAGACTATGTTTGGGGGCTCCAAAATCACTGCAGATGGTGACTGCAGCCATGAAATTAAAAGACGCTTACTCCTTGGAAGGAAACTTATGACCAACCTAGACAGCATATTAAAAAGCAGAGACATTACTTTGCCAACAAAGGTCCGTCTAGTCAAGGCTATGGTTTTTCCAGTGGTCATGTATGGATGTGAGAGTTGGACTGTGAAGAAGGCTGAGCGCCGAAGAATTGATGCTTTTGAACTGTGGTGTTGGAGAAGACTCTTGAGAGTCCCTTGGACTGCAAGGAGATCCAACCAGTCCATTCTACAGGAGATCAGCCCTGGGATTTCTTTGGAAGGAATGATGCTAAAGCTGAAACTCCAGTACTTTGGGCACCTCATGCCAAGAGTTGACTCATTGGAAAAGACTCTGATGCTGGGAGGGATTGGGGGCGGGAGCAGGAGGGGATGACAGATCATGAGATGGCTGGATGGCATCACTGACTCAATGAACGTGAGTCTGGGTGAACTCCAGGAGTTGGTGATGGACAGGGAGGCCTGGCGTGCTGCGATTCATGGGGTCGCAAAGAGTCAGACACGACTGAGCGACTGAACTGAGCTGAACTGAAGAGAGTATATCTTAAAAGAAATGGATGGAGGTGTTAGCTAATGCTATGGCAGTGATTGTTTGGCAATATATAAATGGATTAGATCTACACATTGGGAACCTTATACTTACATAATCTTGTATATCCATTACATTTCAATAAAGCTGGAAAAAAGACTTTGAGCCCTGCTCAAAATGCAGAACAAAGCAAGACACAAACTATCATATGATTTTTATTATAGTAATAGAAAATGAATATGTATGAAAAATTTTGGAACAAAATACACGAAGCATTAGTAGTACTGACAATGACAAATAACAATATTAAAAACAAGCTAAGCACACAGATATTTCTTCCATTTAAATTAACACATCTACATCCAAAGAGTCATGAAAATATTAGCCACTGTAACAAATAAAATAAATAGGCAAATAAATCTATCTTTATACATGCAAGTATTTGAAAACACAATGAAATTTGGTTTAATACTTTCACAGGCCACAGACACTTTCTATGATAAAATCAGAAAGAATGGAGGGATACATGAAAAAGATCTATAAGTCAAGAAAAAAGTGGAACATAGTCTGTCTTTTAAACATTTGCAAAACTGACATTTCATTATAAATAGCAAGGTCTGGCTCAGTAGGCCCACCCCAGGTTTTAACCAGCCAGTCTCTCATAACAAATTTAAATTCATCTTTCTCTAGTCCGTTAATCTTTTAGTATTGACTCTCAGTAAAGATAAAATTACAGCCCTTTAAAAAGTCAAAAATGCTATATCAATATATAGCATTATATCAATATTACAGCAGAATTTCTAATGGTATTTAAAACTAAACCCGAGTGTAGATACTTCTGCCTTCTAAAAGTTTGGATGAGGTACATAAATCATAGTAATGGAGGAGAAAATGTTTCCACACTAGTGCTTTCCACTAATCACAAATAAGTGAATAAAACCTAAAGTTTCTTATTTTTTACCACTTCTATATTGTTAACTACTAAGATCCAGGGCAGATGATACTTTTTCATCAGAGTCTCTCAATTAATTTTTGGTTTTAGAAAGTATGCCTGGAAGTGAATAAGGGAATGGGAATTAAATTGTTCTGAAAAACTATTGTGAGAAATTAAGTTGTGATTGTGCCTTGAAGATTCAAAGGGAAGAATCAGCCTAGCAGAATGCTGAAGCTCACTGAGAAATGTGGTCAGTTCCCAGTGTTGGGGTGGTAGAAGAACTTTTTATAAAGGAGATGTCTGATCTTGAATTTTATGGTATTTTCAAATTGTGTATGTAAAAAGCCTTCTATAAATAATGTCTACAACTATTTTGTGAATAGTCTGAGGGGAAATTAAGAAAAAAAGAGCTGTGTTTCTTTTGAGTTGATGATAAGAAACTTGTAAATAATATGATACAGTGATGTGGAGTGTTGACTGAGCCATAAGCTCTGGAAAAGTTAGGACACGTCTATCTTATTCATCAATGCCTGATGAGTGAGATCCTGACTGAGTAGATCTCCCATAAACACTTGCCGAATGAATTAACAAATTATGCCATTGATACACAAACATTAAACACAGTAGTGTGAAGACACATGAAAGTGCTTACCTCTTCCCAGAGATTTTAGGAAAAGATTTCTTAAGGATTTGAAATGAATGAGGTACAATTCGAATTCAAAACCTTGAATTCACCACAAGCAGGAGTGAAATCAAGCCATTGACCCAAGATGTACAAAGGCATGAAATGACCGGCTGTGCCTGGGGATCTGCAGGCTTTTTGGTGTGGCTCTGTCTCTGCATGTGAGAGAGAGCTAGGAGTAGAACCCACAAGGAAGCTGAGGCCAGAGCCTACAGATGTGGTGTGATGTACTGTGGTGCAGAGTGAAAGAAAGAAATAATGCCACTTGCATCAACATGGATGGATGGATGCAGAGATTATCATTCCAAGTGAAGTTAAGTCAGAAAGACAAAAGAAGTGTAATGTCACTTATATGTGGAACCCAAAAAAAAAAAAAAATGATACAAATGAGTTTACCTACAAAACAGAAATAGAATCACAGACAAAGAATACAAACTTATGATTACCAAAGGGGAAGGGGGAAGGAGAAAGGGGTAAGTTAGGAGCTTTGGATTAAAATATACACACTGTTATATAAAAAATAATTAACAAGGACCTACTGAATAGCACAAAGAACTATCAGATCAGATCAGTCGCTCAGTCGTGTCCGACTCTTTGCAACCCCATGAACTGCAGCACGCCAGGCCTTCCTGTCCATCACCAGCTCTCGGAGGTCACTCAGACTCACATCCATCGAGTCAGTGATGCCATCCAGCCATCTCATCCTCTGTCGTCCCCTTCTCCTCCTGCCCCCAATCCCTCCCAGCATCAGAGTCTTCTCCAATGAGTCAACTCTTCGCATGAGGTGGCCAAAATACTGGAGTTTCAGCTTTAGCATCATTCCTTCCAAAGAAATCCCAGGGCTGATCTCCTTCACAATGGACTGGTTGGATCTCCTTGCAGTCCAAGGGACTCTCAAGAGTCTTCTCCAACACCACAGTTCAAAAGCATCAATTCTTTCAAAATCACTGCAGATGGTGACTGCAGCCATGAAATTAAAAGACGCTTACTCCTTGGAAGGAAAGCTATGACCAACCTAGATAGCATATTCAAAAGCAGAGACATCACTTTGCCAACAAGGAACTATACTCAGTATCTAATAATAACCTACAATGGAAGAGAATGCAAAAAGAATACGTATATTTACATATATGCGAAACTGAATCACTTTGCTCTACACCTGAAATTAACACAACATTGTTAATCAACTATATCTCAATAAAAAATTTTAAAACACACTAAACTTCCTAAAAGAAGCCAAAAATAAATAAATGTAAAAAAGACATTTTACTTTTTACATTTTACAGGGAGATGACTGTGTGTATGCAAGGAACAGGAGTGTTCCTCCTTTTGTTCAGGACTCCACACTCTTATGAATATAACTTACTAAAATAACCAATATGGTCATTTGAAGATGTATTCTTTTGTCCATGTTAACTGAAGAAAGCAGCAGTCGGTGCTTTCCAAGACACATTCATTGAAAGGCCCAGAGATGTGGACATGTTCCAGAACACACCGCTTCAGAAACAACACAACACACTGAACACAGAGGCTAGGAGACACTTCACTAGCTGTCCTTCCTGAAACAGACATCAGATGGTCCATGAGATGAGATGGCATTCCTCTCTACTCATAAATTGATACACATACAATCATAACTGAACTCCTAACACAGATGGGAGGAAAATCTAATTAGCATCATCAGAATGTACTTTGACTACAACACTGAGATATAAGGAGATTGGGAAAGAACCCCCAGGCCTTTTGATTATCATATGCCTAAAATCTGCATATTCATGCTCATCTGGAAATCTACCATGAGCTATGTGGTCCTTATGCTCCATCTGCATTTGCCATCTTCCTTTCCCCAACCCTTGATGCTTCTACTAAATAATTTTTTTTTTTTTTTAATGTAAGAAGTGGCAAGGATAGGGAAGCAAAATTTTATCACTGCATTTTGCAGCCCCAAGTCAAATAACAGCTCAGGCTTCCTGATTCTTACAGATGCAGTTAATTTATTCTGATATTAGTGACATTCCAATATATTTAGATAAAACTATGTGACAATGAGGAAGGCCCAGAGGGCAGGTCATGGTGACCTAGTGAAGAGAAAGAACAGCTGACAGAAGTCCTAAGACAGAGTCTTCATCTGGGGTCCAGAGACCACCAATAGGACTACTAAGAGATTTCTGGGATTCATGGACTTATATTTGAGAACATAACGAATAAAATATTTGTTATTTTTTTTTTATATTTCTAACTGAAATTTAGCATTTCTTTAACCTGCAAATGTAAATAATAAAGCCCTGTAGTATCAGCCATATCTATGACTCTGTCACCAAGAGAAATAACAGATATTTTTGTATCATATTACAGTTATTGCAAACCTATCACTTATACATGATTAATTTTAAATATCAGTAGTATTGAGGACTCCACCTCTAATCGCACTTCATCATCATCTTCCTATCTACAGATACTGGGCCAACTACAGGGCAACTCTGCCCTAAGTAGTCACTTAGCCCTGAAGGATAGAGCTGTGTGCTCTCACACTGGTACCCAACGGTCACTGCTTTGGTCACTGCTTTCCAGTGCACTCTGTCCAAAATCACTTGCAGGTTAATATACTGAAAGGTGTGCCATGCTATATTTCAATTCCTTTGTTTTAGTATAATTATTATCTTCTGTAATTGTATGTATTTTATTCTATGCACATAAAAATTTCATTCTGAGAGCTGATCTACAAGCTTCGCTACTCTGCCAAAAACTAACATTAAACAAACAAACAAATGTTTTGACTTCCCAGCCCAGATTATGTTGCCTTCTGAAAATTAGAAGGAATCAGTTCTTACCACACTTCCTTCCATTATTCAACTTGGTGTTATTAAAGGGTGGAGTCTGAGGAATGAGGTGAGTTTGGGGGACTCCATCACTTAGAATAAAAAGTGCAGGACTTAATGGGGGTGGTGGGAGGAAGGCTCAAGAGGAAGGGGATATATGTTGCTGATTCATAACATTGTTAACCAATTACCCTCCAATTAAAAATAAATTAAAAAAAAAAAAAAGCAGTAGGACTTTCAGCTTTCATGTCTGCTGCTGCTGCTGCTAAGTCGCTTCAGTCGTGTCCGACTCTGTGCAGCCCCATAGACGGCAGCCCACCAAGCTCCACCGTCCCCAGGATTCTCCAGGCAAGAACACTGGAGTGGGTTGCCATTTCCTTCTCCAATGCATAAAAGTGAAAAGTGAAAGTGAAGTCGCTCAGTCATGTCCAACTCTTAGCGACCCCATGGACTGTGGCCCACCAGGGTCCTCCGTCCACAGGATTTTCCAGGCAAGAGTACTGGGGTGGCATGTCAGGAAGGAGTCAAGTCTGGGAGCCAAAATTTGAGGACTTTCCAAGGTCTGAAAGCTTATCCTTTTGTTTATATTCATGGCTTATACTTATTTGCACAGTCATCAGCAAGTCCCTGAAGCAAGAAGGGCTTCTGGTTTTCCCTACAGAGGCAAACACGAAGGAAGCACTAACACAAGAAGAGACCCAAGCAACACTGTAGGTGGCAGGAGTGTGGGGGGTTCACTTCCAAGAGGAGCGGTGAGCCTGCTGAGATAGCTGAGCCTGTCACAGGAAGGGCAGAGGGAACCAGGAGCCGTGCTAAGATTGGAAAATAGGATGCTAGGGCTGGGGCCATCTATTACACTCTCAAATTTTCTCAAGAAGTTTTAAGGACATGGAACAACTGCTAAGGAACTACTGTGTATAATAACTAGAAATACCTCCATGTTCTGATATCAAGATCTATTAAAGACCCCTGAATAAGCTGACTGCTAATTCTAATTCTAGGCTATGATCATGGATTTTAGAGATCCAAAGGCCCTCTGCAACAACCCCATCACTGTATTACCCACTTCCCACTAAGCCCTACCAAACGGACAAGGCATTTCCACCCTGGTATAGAATGTTGATTCCCCAGGAAACAGAGCTTGGTAGGTTCCATTCTCAAGAGTACTTGGTCTCTTAAGAGAGAGGAGTGAAGGAAGAGGCATTTCTTCAGTGACAGACCTTGTTCTGGAAACTTCTTTCATATAATCTACAAGGCAATTTTTTCAATTAATGTTACTGTGAATGAACATTTTGGCTGTCATATCAGGCAAATCCTTTGCCTGTCATAAACAGAGGATGTCGCAGCCATTGAGCCATCACATGTCAGCTAGCCAGACAATAAGCCTAAGAGAACTCAGGATGGAGACAAACAAGTTGCCCACTGCCAAGCCCTCCCACTGCAGTGACTGCCTACTGTGCACCCTGAGGGGATTCAGAATGGAGAAAAGCAGGATCCTGATCCCAGATACAGCTAAGGTGCCTGTCAGAGGAATGACTTCAGTGAGCCCACTCTCTAGCATATTCCCATACATAGCAAAGCACTAAATTCCTTAACTTGAAATATCTGGGTTTTTTTAATTAAGATTTAATTAATCTTTTGATGTTCCGAATACCTGGTCTTTGTTGCAAAAACTCCTTCGATCTTGGCAACCCCCAACCCCTTGACCCTTTGGAGCAGTCTCACAGAGTTACCTGAGATGCTGTATTCTGAACTTGAAGTCTTCAGAATGCTCACCAAATAAAACATAATTCTCAACTTGTAGATTGTGCAATTTTTTTCATCAACATTACTATCCCAGCTTTCAGCAAACTGAAACTCAGAGGGATTAATTAATTTACTCAAGTTCATGTAAAATAATCAAGGATGCTGCTGCTAAGTCGCTTCAGCCATGTCCGACTCTGTGCGACCCCACAGACGGCAGCCTACCAGGCTTCCCTGTCCCTGGGATTCTCCAGGCAAGAACACTGGAGCGGGTTGCCATTTTCTTCTCCAATGCATGAAAGTGAAAAGGGAAAATGAAGTCGCTCAGTCGTTTCCGACTCTTAGCGATCCCATGGACTGCAGCCTACCAGGGTCCTCCCTCCACGGGATTTTCCAGGCAAGTGTACTGGAGTGGGGTGCCATTGCCTTCTCCAGTCAAGGATAGTTGACTCCAAACCTATTATTCTGTATCTCCCACATTATGTTATGCAGAATTGCAAAAAAAGAGTTCACATTATGGAACTAAATTCAAGTATCTACAATTTTACAGCATCATGATTTTGGCCAGATTTCTTTATCTCTCTGTGCCTCAATTCCTTCATTTAAAATGTGCATCACAGTATCTACCTCACTTAGCACCATGCACTTGGCACATAATAAATGGTTGATAAAAGTTAGTTATTTCGGGGACTTTCCTGGTGATCCACTGGCTCAGACTCTGCCCTCCCAATGCAGGTGGCTGGGGTTCAATCCCTGATCAGGGAACTAGATCCCACATGCAAACAAGAGTTTGCATGCTGCAACTAAGGACCCCTCATTCTGCAACTAAGACCCAGCTCAGCCAAAAAAATAAACAAATTTTTAAATTAGTTGTTTTCATCATAACATAAGAAAAAGAACAAAAAACTCAGAAAGGAAAGGCAGCTCAGACTCAATTTGTCAAAAGTAACTCACTGCCAACCAAATTCCCTCTCCTAGTATAATTTTTGTGTATTTTACTCAGCTTTTCAGGGCCAATATTTAGTAATCAGCCAATGCTATTCCTTTCCTCTGACTCCTTTCCCAGTTATAATCAGTCACCCCAAATCCTGACAATGCTACCTCATCTACATTTCTCAAAGATGCAATCTAAAAATTTATTAAACATATATTAAAAGTTTAAAAAAAAAAGGTTGGGGGAGGCAGCAAAAAACTAAAATAGCAAGGAATGACCTAGTGCCTCACATGATTTGTACAGCATTTTGATTCTCTCTGTTTTAATTCTGGAGAAAAGAATGGCAACCTTTTGGCATTACAGGCAATACAGGCACTCCAGTATTCTTGCCTGAAGACATCCAGGGACAGAGGAGCCTGGAGCCTGGAGCCAGGAGCGACATATAGAATCCATGGGGTCGCAAAGAGTCGGACATGACTGAGTGACTAACACACACACACACACACACACACACACACACACACGATTTTAATTCAGGAAACATTAATGGCACAATGAATATCCATAAGGAACTTTGGAAAATATGAAGATGACTTGGGACCAGATTCTATTTTGAAAGATTTACTCTCTAAAAAAAACTGTTGAGGTGTTACCATGGGCTAGACGGAGAGGATGAAGGAAAAAAAGTGAAAATGTTAATCACTCAGCCGTGTCTGACTCTTTGCAACCCTGTGGACTGTAGCCCACCAGGCTCCTCTGTCCATGGAATTCTCCAGGCAAGAATACTGGAGTGGGTTGCCATTCCCTTCTCCAGGGGATCTTTCTGACCCAGGGATCAAGGCTAGGTCTCCTGCACTGCAGGCAGATTGTTTACTGTCTGAGCCACCAGGGAAGCCCCATGGGCCATATGGAGGTGACACAGACAATTAAATGCAAAAACAAAACCTTTTTCACGTTGTAATTTAAGACCTGACATACCAGTCTCCATGTACACTCCAAGTCCTTTAAAAACAGGAATTCTTAGTCTCCATTGTCTTCCCAGCATTTATCCCAGTGCCCCAAACACAAAAGTTATGTAATAAGTGTTTCTAGGAAGGGAGGCAGGGAAAGAGGAAAGCTGGGAGGAAGAAAAAAGAGGGAAAAAGATGAAGAGCAGGAGTAAGTAAGAAGGGAGAGTGTCTACAAAGAGCCTCAACCACGGGATGTGGGACTTCAGAGGAAGGCAATATTAACTGGGTGAGATATTAACAGTGAGAATATTATTAACAGTGTTAACAATATTAACAGTGAGAATCTGTGGCATTTGAGATACATTAGATGACTTCAGGAGTAGGTCAGGACACAGTCTTGTTCACTGTACCTGATATTAGGAGGACTCAGTCTTTGCTGACGGAGTTAATGAATGAATAGTACAGGGGTGGGAGAGAGTCTTGGGAAACCACCATATGGGTTTGACCACGCCTTATACCTTCCGGGAGATGGTGAGAGACATGGAGGCCTGGCGTGCTGCAGTCCATGGGATCGCAAAGAGTCAGACACAACTGAGCAACTAAACAACAACAGCAAATATACCTTCCTATTCTCAGACTGCTCACCAGACAAAATGAAGGATAAAATCATGCCTTTCAATGTCTTCTACAGCATATTCATCCCCAAATCAACTTTGCCACTTTATCTTTTGAAAAACAGAAAACAGAGAAATTTCATTCTCTGCTAGATGGTGGCTAAACTACCTTTTTAATAATCCTTATGTGAAACTCTGGCTCAGCCTGAAGAGTTTGCAACGCTGGGGACATAAGAGTCACAGGCTCCACAACTTTTTATAATGTCTGAGTCATTAAGCATGTTAAGCCAGAGAAATCTATCTAATGCCTTTTAAATGGCACATTTTTATGTTTTGGGGAACTAGGAAGGCATGTACAGTAAAAACCAAGAAGCTGACAAGTTACATGAACAACTTTCATTGATATCTTTTCTAGACCAGCAGCTCAGATGTTCTGCCTCATTAAGTAAAATTACTTTCCACTCCTTGTATTCTGAAGAGATAGGTCATAACACCTTTGAACGGAACGACATCTAGAGATCACTCTCTCACCTACAAATGTTGAGCAGTTGGAGGACAATCACCAATGAAGACGGTATGCAAGCAAAGATAAGAAAGGAAGCAAGTTATTTAAACACATCACTGGCAGAACATCACAATCAGCTCACAAGTGTTAACATTTCTTGGGAGGAAAGGAAGAAGGGAGAGAGGGGAAGGAATGGAGGCAGGGAAGAGGAAAAATAAGGAAATAATATGGCAGATAACAGCTTCTGATTTTTGAGAAGGGGACATTCCACGTATTTCGGGGGATAGTCCATGGATTCCAAGCATTTCAGATAGTAAGATGAAGAAGGCACAATCTGTCTCCTTGAGCACCTCACTGCAGAATGTGAAAACAGGTTTGTAAGCAGATGTTTTCAGTGTAATATGACGGCCATATTAGTCATATTTACCAAGTGTGAGGATCCCCATGGAAGTCTCAGTATGTCAACAACATGGAGAAGAAGAGAAACCACGTGAACTCCAACACTACCTCTTACTGCCTTTGTGATTTCTGGACAAGTTATCTAATTTCACATAGACTCAGCTCCCCCACCTAACAGTCATACCCACCTCTGAGGACTATTGAGAATATTAAATGAGATAACATGTATGGAAGTTTTTATTTCCATGTACTATCATAGAAGAGGTAATATGTGTTTGCTCTACTATTTGAGAACATTCAGTTTTGCTCTAGAAGAAAAATAAATGGGATGAGTGAAACCCTTTAACAGTGTTACATTTCAGAGGGAAGTAAGCAAGTAGTTTATAAAACAGAGGCAGAATGCAAAGATATGTTAAATGTCAATAGTAATTAAGTTAATAAACTATAAGATATGTTAAAGATGGATAAAATGATGAAATGTATAAGAGAATAAATAAGTGCTACTAATAAATACAAAGGGATAAAAAGACAAATTTATAAGGTGTGCTGCTGCTACTGCTTACTTGCTTCAGTCATGTCCAACTCTTTGCGACCCTATGGACTGTAGCCCTCCAGGCTTCTCTGTCCATGGAATTTTCTAGGCCAGAATATTGGAGTGAGTTGTCATGTCCTACTCCAGGGGATCTTCCCAACCCAGGGGTCAAACCCAGGTCTCCTGCACTGCTGGCAGACTCTTTACCACTTAGCCACCAGGGAAGCCCCTTATAAGGTGTAATTGTGCCTTCTTTGGGCTGACAGCTATGTCATCTCAGTATCAGCCATCCAGTATGCTATGCTATGCTATGCTAAGTCACTTCAGTCGTGTCCGACTCTGTGTGACCCCATAGACGGCAGCCCACCAGGCTTCCCTGTACCTGAGATTCTCCAGGCAAGAACAGTGGAGTGGGTTGCCATTTCCTTCTCCAATGCATGAGAGTGAAAAGAGAAAGTGAAGTCGATCACTCATGTCCAACTCTTAGCGACCCCATGGACTGTAGCCTACCAGGCTCCTCCGTCCATGGGATTTTCCAGGCAAGAGTACTCGAGTGGGGTGCCATTGCTTTCTCCAGCCATCCAGTATAAGCCTCACTTATTCTTTGCCCAAGAAACAGAAATAAAACCCCTCACAGTTCAGGCTAATGTGTACTTCCTGCTGCATCTCTCTAAAAGACTATGTGTTTGAGCACCAGGTGCTTTCCGTTTATTGGGTTCCTTTGTTCAAACCCCAATTCTGGTCCCGGCATGCACATCAGTGAGGGAAGCTGATGCAGCAAATAGAGACAAAATACAGAACACAGTATATTTTGGGTAGTGTAGTCCATACATCTCACTTGCATCTTAACCTAAGTACATTAACCACCTCTCTCTTTTTGTTTCTCTTTGCTTCTCACATAGGTTTTCAATTGACTTGATACACTATGTGATTTGAGCATCTTAATTTGGTATATGAACTCTTCTGTCCCATGACCTCTGAGACAGCTTGCCTAGTTACATAATTGGAGACCATCATTGCTTCAAGGTGGCTTCTTACATGTCAGATGTTGTACGTATTTGTTCCTTTCCTTCTTTTTTAAATTCAATTTTTATTTTATAGTGGAGTATAGTTGATTTACAATGTGTTAGTTTCAGGTGCACAGCAAAGTGATTCAGTTACACATATACATATATCCAGCCGCACTGCTGGTGTAGTGGTATCATGCAAGATTCCCATTCTTGAGACCCAGGCTCAATTCCCAGGTGGCACAGGTCATGTTTTGCCTTCTCTGGTGGTTCCAATGATAAAAAAAGCTGCCTGCAGTGCAGGAGCCTGGAGCCTGGATTAGGAAGATCCCCTGGAGAAGAGAATGGCAACCCACTCTGGTATTCTTGTCTGGGAAATCCCATGGACAGAGGAGCCTGGCGGGCTACAGTCCACGCGATTGCAAAGAGTCAGACTCAACTGAGAGACGAACACTTTCACTTTCACACATATACTCATTCTTTGTCAAATTATTTTTCCATATATGTTATCAGAGTACTGAGTTCCCTGTGCTCTTTCTTCTATCTTACTGAAAGATAATGAAAGAATGAACTGCAGTTTATTTTGAAATGGGTACGACTTCACTTTCACTTTTCACTTTCATACATTGGAGAAGGAAATGGCAACCCACTCCAGTGTTCTTGCCTAGAGAATCCCAGGGACAGAAGAGCCTAATGGGCTGCCGTCTGTGGGGTCGCACAGAGTCAGACACGACTGAAGTGACTTAGCAGCAGCATGCCTTAATTAGATTTTCTATTATGTAATTAAGGCATGCTGCTGCTAAGTCACTTCAGTCGTGTCTGACTCCAGTATTTTGGCCATCTCATGCGAAGAGTTGACTCATTGGAGAAGACTCTGATGCTGGGAGGGATTGAGGGCAGGAAGAGAAGGGGACGACAGAGGATGGGATGGCTGGATGGCATCACTGACTCGATGGGTATGAGTCTGGGTGACCTCCGGGAGCTGGTGATGGACAGGGAGGCCTGGCGTGCTGCGGTTCATGGGGTCGCAAAGAGTCGGACACGACTGAGCGACTGATCTGATCTGATCTGATACAAAATGTGTCTATCATTGTACGTCTCACTCAAACTCCTGCTGGTTAAACACCTGCCTATACAATGTCACCTCTCTGGTAGTAGTGCACTGGAACAGGGGTGGACTGATTCAAAACCAGCCAACCATTGGCTGGCCAAAGATCAGTGACTTCACTCAGAATGATCAGCAAGCCCAGGCAAAGAATGATATTGAGAATGTGGACCTGACACACTGAAGCTAGTATCAGGTATCTAGAGGCCCTCAAGTGCACAGGCCATGCTCTGTCTGAGGACTAGTAGGGGTGAAGAGATGAACAGGAATATATTGTCCACATTCAGGATGATGAAAAGGAAGAGAACACGGGTCTCTGGACAGTGAGAACAGCGCAGATGCCCAGGAAGAAGCAGAGATATCACTAAAAGGGAGCTACAAATACGCTTTGCCTTAGTTGCAGCTTTTCATTTCCAGCTTTAGTGGGGCCCAAACATTCAAGTTCCCATCCTGGGTCCCCTACATCTGTATAGTTTATAAGAAACTTCCATTTACCTTCTAATGGTTTTTCTTTTTCATCATTTCTGTTTCTTACAAGCAAATAAAAACTTCCATTGTAATACTAATTGTTCTTTTTTTAAATTAATTTATGTATTTTAATTGGAGGCTAATTACTTTACAATATTGTAGTGGGTTTTGCCATACATTGACATGAATCAGCCATGGGTGTACATGTGTTACCCATCCTGAACCTCCCTCCCACCTCCCTTCCCATCCCATCCCTCAGGGTCATCCCAGTGTATGAGCCCTGAACACCCTGTCTCATGCATCGAACCTGGACTGGTGATCTATTTCACATATGATAATATGCACTTTTCAATGCTATTCTCTCGAATCATCCCACCCTCGCCTTCTCCCACAGAGTCCAAAAGACTGTTTTATACATGTGTGTCTCTTTTGCTGTCTCGATATAGTAATTTTTAATGTTCACAAACAACCTCATATAGAAGCCACTTACTTGCGTTAGTCTTTGACAGTGTGTACTGATGGTAAAACTACGTGATTCAATTAATACAGTGTCATTCACATATTTAAGTGCCACATTTAGTTATGTCATAAAAGACACCGTCTGTGCAGACGCTAGTAAATTAGATTACTTGCTGATAACGCTGAAGCAGGCAACAGAACCCTGGCCCCCTCACACCTATCCCATCTAGAGGAATTGGTCTCAACAACTTTCAGAGTCTCATGACAAGTTCATGAGAGAGAAAAAGAAAAAGCAGCATATCTCCAAATATGACCAATTTATAAAAATGCCAACAAAATTTTCATCAATTAGCACACTGACTGTAAAAGGGCAATAATGTTGCTTCTCCAGAAAACATATTCCATTTGATAGTTGGTTCACATTTGGCCTAGATATAATTGTTTCTTGGTGAAAAATTAATTAGCAAAATACCTAAACTGCTTATCTACTAATTTTATGGAAAATGACTCTCAAGACTTGACAGTCACATAAAAATGTTTGTAAGCATATAACAATCAGATCAGATCAAACCAGATCAGTCGCTCAGTCGTGTCCGACTCTTTGCGACCCCATGAACTGCAGCACGCCAGGCCTCCCTATCCATCACCAGCCCTCGGAGGTCACTCAGACCCACATTCATCGAGTCAGTGATGCCATCCAGCCATCTCATCCTCTGTCGTCCCCTTCTCCTCCTGCCCCCAATCCCTCCCAGCATCAGAGTCTTCTCCAATGAGTCAACTCTTCACATGAGGTGGCCAAAATACTGGAGTTTCAGCTTTAGCATCATTCCTTCCAAAGAAATCCCAGGGCTGATCTCCTTCACAATGGACTGGTTGGATCTCCTTGCAGTCCAAGGGACTCTCAAGAGTCTTCTCCAACACCACAGTTCAAAAGCATCAATTCTTCGGCGCTCAGCCTTCACAGTCCAGCTCTCACATCCATACATGACCACAGGAAAGACCATAGCCTTGACTAGGTGAACCTTTGTTGGCAAAGTGATGTCTCTGCTTTTGAATATGCTGTCTAGGTTGGTCATAACTTTCCTTCCAAGGAGTAAGCGTCTTTTAATTTCATGGCTGCAGTCACCATCTGCAGTGAGTTTGGAGCCCAGAAAAATAAAGTCTGATACTGTTTCCACTGTTTCCCCATCTATTTCCCATGTAGTGATGGGACCAGATGCCATGATCTTCGTTTTCTGAATGTTGAGCTTTAAGCCAACCTTTTCACTCTCCACTTTCACTTTCATCAAGAGGCTTTTGAGTTCCTCTTCACTTTCTGTCATAAGGGTGGTATCATCTGCATATCTGAGGTTATTGATATTTCTCCCGGCAATCTTTATTCCAGCTTGTGTTTCCTCCAGTCCAGCATTTCTCATGATGTACTCTGCATATAAGTTAAATAAACACGGTGACAATATACAGCCTTGACGTACTCCTTTTCCTATTTGGAACCAGTCTGTTGTTCCATGACCAGTTCCAACTGTTGCTTCCTGACCTGCATACAGATTTCTCAAGAGGCAGATCAGGTGGTCTGGTATTCCCATCTCTTTCAGAATTTTCCACAGTTTATTGTGATTCACACAGTCAAAGGCTTTAGCATAGTCAATAAAGCAGAAATAGATGTTTTTCTGGAACTCTCTTGCTTTTTCCATGATCCAGCGGATGTTGGCAATTTGATCTCTGGTTCCTCTGCCTTTTCTAAATCCAGCTTGAACATCAGGAAGTTCACGGTTCACATATTGCTGAAGCCTGGCTTGGAGAATTTTGAGCATTACTTTACTAGCGTGTGAGATGAGTGCAATTGTGCGGTAGTTTGAGCACTCTTTGGCATTGCCTTTCTTTGGGATTGGGATGAAAACTAACCTTTTCCAATCTTGTGGCCACTGCTGAGTTTTCCAAATTTGCTGGCATATTGAGTGCAGCACTTTCACAGCATCATCTTTCAGGACTTGGAATAGTTCCACTGGAATTCCATCACCTCCACTAGCTTTGTTCCTAGTGATGCTTTCTAAGGCCCGCTTGACTTCACATTCCAGGATGTCTGGCTCTAGGCCAGTGATCACACCATCATGATTATCTGGGTCGTGAAGCTCTTTTTTGTACAATTCTTCTGTGTATTCTTGCCACCTCTTCTTAATATCTTCTGCTTCCGTTAGCTCCATACCATTTCTGTCCTTTATTGAGCCCAGTTTTGCATGAAATGTTCCTTTGGTATCTCTGATTTTCTTGAATAGATCCTTAGTCTTTCCCATTCTGTTGTTTTCCTCTATTTCTTTGCATTGATCGCTGAAGAAGGCTTTCTTATCTCTTCTTGCTATTCTTTGGAACTCGGCATTCAGATGTTTATATCTTTCCTTTTCTCATTTGCTTTTCGCTTTTCTTCTTTTCGCAGCTATTTGCAAGGCCTCCCCAGACAGCCATTTTGCTTTTTTACATTTCTTTTCCATGGGGATGGTCTTGATCCCTGTCTCCTGTACCATGTCACGAACCTCATTCCATAGTTCATCAGGCACTCTGTCTATCAGATCTAGGCCCTTAAATCTATTTCTCACTTCCACTGTATAATCATAAGGGATTTGATTTAGGTCATACCTGAATGGTCTAGTGGTTTTCCCTACTTTCTTCAATTTCAGTCTGAAGTTGGCAATAAGGAGTTCATAGTCCGAGCCACAGTCAGCTCCTGGTCTTGTTTTTGCTGATTGTATAGAGCTTCTCCATCTTTGGCTGCAAAGAATATAATCAGTCTGATTTCGGTGTTGACCATCTGGTGATGTCCATGTATAGAGTCTTCTCTTGTGTTGTTGGAAGAGGGTATTTGCTATGACCAGTGCATTTTCTTGGCAAAACTCTGTTAGTCTTTGCCCTGTTTCATTCCGTATTCCAAGGCCAAATTTGCCTGTTACTCCAGGTGTTTCTTGACTTCATACTTTTGCATTCCAGTCCCCTATAATGAAAAGGACATCTTTTTTGGGTGTTAGTTCTAAAAGGTCTTGTAGGTCTTCATAGAACCGTTCCACTTCAGCTTCTTCAGCATTACTGGTTGGGGCATAGACTTGGATTACTGTGACATTGAATGGTTTGCCTTGGAAACAAACAGAGATCATTCTGTCGTTTTTGAGATTGCATCCAAGTACTGCATTTCGGACTCTTTTGTTGACCATGATGGCCACTCCGTTTCTTCTGAGGGATTCCTGCCCACAGTAGTAGATATAATGGTCCTCTGAGTTAAATTCACCCATTCCAGTCCATTTTAGTTCGCTAATTCCTAGAATGTCAACATTCACTCTTGCCATCTCTTGTTTGACCACTTCCAATTTGCCTTGATTCATGGACCTGACATTCCAGGTTCCTATGCAATATTGTTCTTTACAGCATCGGACTTTGCTTCTATCACCAGACACATCTACAGCTGGGTATTCTTTCTGCTTTGGTTCCATCCAAAGCAGAAAGATGGGAAGAAAGGGATGGGAAGGGATGGGATATAACAATCAGGAAACCTAAAATGAATTTCTCAGCCAAAGTTTTAATATACATGTGTTAACTATTGAGGGACTTCCCAGATGGCTAAGTGGTAAAGAATCTGCCTTCCAATGAAAGAGATGCAAGAGACACAGGTTCAATCCCTGGGTCAGGAAGATCCCCTGGAGAGGGAAATGACATCCCACTCCAGTATTCTTGCCTGGAAAATCCCATGGACAGAGGAGCCTAGTGGGCTACAGTCCATGGTCACAAAAGTTGAACAGAACTTAGTGACTAAACAACATTAACCACTGAACTGACTTCCAGCTTTAAAACTTATTTCTAACTCAAAAATTATTTTAGTTAGGGGCTTTAACGTTGCTTTAACTCCACTGCCCCTGAATTACATTGCAAGTACTACATTCCAATCTATTGACAAATTGATTGTTATCTCCGTGTACAAAAGAGTAAACTGAGATTCAGAGAAATTATATTAGTTGGTCAAGGATACACAGCAAGTTAATTACAGTGCTCATATTCCGTAATTAGATCATGTCTAGAGCTCCAAACCTAGTCATCCCATTTCATCATGCTATTTAAACTCAATAAAAATGTATTAAATTCACGCCATTTTACTTCAACCATTTTTATGGAAACGTGCTTGGCTCTAGGCTTATTTAAACACAATTAACAGTTCAGGCTTTTTCATTTACTTGAAGAGATAATCGGGATCACTATCTAAAGTATAAAAAGATACCTGCATCAGACTCTCCAAGAAGATAAAACTCCCCCCACCCCCAGCACTGCACAGCTTGTGGTATCTTAGTTCCCTGACCAGGGATCAGACATAGGACCATGCAGTGAAAGGGCAGAAACCTAACCACTGAACCACCAGGGAATTCCTAAAACTTCCTGTCTTTAAAAGAAATGGCCTTCAGTCATCACAGTGGGCTGCTCACCACAGGTTTGTTAAATGAATAAATAAAAGTCCCTCAAGCACTTGAAACGCAGAATCTCCAAAGCTAAATTCTTTCTCTCTGTGTTTTTCCCCAAAATATATCAATAAATCTGCCTTGCATTTCCCTGTGTCAATGGACGGGATCACCATCCACTCTGTCTTACTCTGGAATTCTAGTAGTCATCCTGCCGCCTCCTGTTTCTGATCCCCTGTATTCAGTGCGTTACTGTGCTAGATACCTTCCAGATCTCCTCTCCAGATGCTTTTTTCTTCCCATCCCTTTCTCACATTGACTTCCAATGAGGGTATCAACAGGCTTGTGGTGGTGTGGTTTAGTCACTAAATCACGTCCGATTCTTACGACCCCATGGACTATGGCCTGCCAGACTCCTCTGTCCATGGGATTTTCCAGGGAAGAATACTGGTGTGGGTTGCCATTTCCTTCTCCAGGGGATCTTCCTGACCCAGGGATCAAACCCAGGTCTCCTGCATTGCAGGCAGATTCTTTACCAACTGAGCTACAAGAGAAGCCCTATCAATGGGCTTACATTCAGCCAATCCACAGCTCCAGGAACCCACCCAAGACAAGAAAGAAACTGAGGTCAAGGGGCTTTGTCCATGGCTCCATCTCTACTAAGACCTTGTGAGTTAGCTGTGACCTTTGACCCACCTTTCTAGAGTTCTTTCTCACCAGGTTCTATAACTACCCTCGCCTCTGGCTATTTAAGCCTTAGGGTGGAAATAACTTCCCATTGAATCAGTCTTCCTTTTAGCATATCTACATTCTACCGTCACCTTAGAAAACAGCACGAACAACTAGCCTGTGTGCCCTGCAGTTTCCATGTTCTGACACTATAATATAATCCTGTTTATTCTAAATATTTTCTTGAATCTGTCCAGTTCTTAATCCAAAGCCTTTGCCTTAATTTGGAACTTCATCTTTTATTTTTGGATTGCTGAAAAGCCCACTTGACCTGTCTTTAATCCATCCTCCATAGTCCAATTGGTGACATGACATCATTCTTTAAAAAAAAAAAATCAGATCTCCGTATCATGGCCCTGACCTTTTTAATTTAAATTTATTTATTTTGGGTTGGAGGATAATTGTTTTACAATATTGTGTTGGTTTCTGCCATATATCAACATGAATCAGTCATTGGTATATGTATGCCCCCTCCCTCTTGAGCCTCCTTCCCACCTCCCACCCTTCTAGGTTGTCACAGAGCACTGGGTTTGAGCTCCCTGCATCACACAGCAAATTCCCACAGATCAGATCAGATCAGTCGCTCAGTCATGTCCGACTCTTTGCGACCCCATGAACCGCAGCACGCCAGGCCTCCCTGTCCATCACCAGCTCCCGGAGGTCACTCAGACTCACACCCATCAAGTCAGTGATGCCATCCAACCATCTCATCCTCTGTCGTCCCCTTCTCCTCCTGCCCTCAATTCCTCCCAGCATCAGAGTCTTCTCCAATGAGTCAACTCTTCACATGAGGTGGCCAAAATACTGGAGTTTCAGCTTTAGCATCATTCCTTCCAAAGAAATTCCAGGATTGATCTCCTTCAGAATGGACTGGTTGGATCTTCTTGCAGTCCAAGGGACTCTCAAGAGTCTTCTCCAACACCACAGTTCAAAAGCATCAATTCTTCGGCACTCAGCCTTCTTCACAGTCCAGCTCTCACATCCATACACGACCACAGGAAAGACCATAGCCTTGACTAGGCGAACCTTTGTTGGTAAAGTAATGTCTCTGCTTTTGAATATGCTATCTAGGTTGGTCATAACTTTCCTTCCAAGGAGTAAGCGTCTTTTAATTTCATGGCTGCAGTCACCATCTGCAGTGATTTTGGAGCCCAGAAAAATAAAGTCTGACACTGTTTCCACTGTTTCTCCATCTATTTCCCATGTAGTGATGGGACCAGATGCCATGATCTTCGTTTTCTGAATGTTGAGCTTTAAGCCAACCTTTTCACTCTCCACTTTCACTTTCATCAAGAGGCTTTTTAGCCCCTCTTCACTTTCTGCCATAAGAGTGGTGTCATCTGCATATCTGAGGTTATTGATATTTCTCCCAGCAATCTTGATTCCAACTTGTGTTTCTATGGTAATGTATATGGAGATCCAACCAGTCCATCCTAAAGGAAACCAGTCCTGGGTGTTCATTGGAAGGACTGATGCTGAGGCTGAAACTCCAATACTTTGGCCACCTCATGTGAAGAGTTGACTCAATGGAAAAGACCCTGGTGCTGGGAGGGACTGGGGGCAGGAGAAGAAGGGGAAGACAGAGGATGAGATGGCTGGATGGCATCACCGACTCAATGGATATGAGTTTAAGCGAACTCCAGGAGTTGGTGATGGACAGGGAGGCCTGGCGTGCTGTGATTCATGGGGTCTCAAGGAGTCGGACACAACTGAGCAGCTGAACTGAACTGAACTGAATGTATATGTTCCAGTGCTACTCTCTCAATTGGTTTCACCCTCTCCTTCCCCCCATTGCCCTGTTTAGAGCCCTTTAGTGACTGTGACTGACTCCTCATTCATTTCCTCCATCCAGATCAACCTACCCACTCAACATCCATTGGCTAATCCCTGCTTCCCCTACAACACAGGCTTTCACTTCATCGTCCCTGGGAAGCCTTTGCTGAGGTCTCTTTCCATTCTAGGTTAGAATTCTTTCCCTGTGTTCCTATTTGTCATTCAGTCGCTAAGTCATGTCAGACTCTTTGCAACCCCATGAAGTGAGGCATGCCAGGCTTCCCTGTCCTTCACTATCTCCTGGAGTTTTTCCATTGAGACAGTGATGTCATCCACCCATCCTATATGCCTGTCTTAGTCATAATACTGATCACACTGCTTGCTCCCACTAAACAGTTTCTTTGAAAGCAGTAACCAAGCCTATTATCTCTGTACCCATAGCTTCAGGAAAGCACTTTGCTGAATGAATTAAGTTATCCCTCTGAACATTCTTCCCAGCAAACCACAAACCCTACAAAACATATTTTGTTCTATATTTTCTTTATCAAGGTGTCTTTGGTACAGAAGTGTTTGTGATGTACATGTTTATCTGAAATATGAAGCTCTATTGATTTGTATGTATATTTATATTTCAGGCAGTCACATTATGCCATGCTTTGGTAATAGCTGCATAATTCTCCCACTGGGAGAGCAGTTTCTATAATCGCAGTTGATGATTTCTTTTTATAGACTTTACATTTGATGCACTGCTTTTTATTGTCAGAAATCAAATTTAAAAAAGAATTCTTCTGAAATGAGGGTTCTGGCCCTGAAAACTATAAATTCAAAGGTGGAACTTATCCATCCCAATGAAATGCCAGGTAAATTACCCCCAGGGATTGCAAACTGCTTGAGAAAATAAAATTTCCAATTCACCAACATAGAGTAGGAAAAGATGTAAAATCAGAACAAATACGATATGGAAGGGAAGTCTCACGGAACCTAGGTTTTTAAACCTTTTTTTTTTTTTTTTTATACACTAAAAAATTTTTTTTTTTTTTTTTTTTTTTTCACTAAGGTCTTTCTCTCTCAAAACATTTGTTTTTTAGCCCCACCCCCCTCCTCTTTTTTTTTTTTTTTCCCCATAAAAATATTGTTGTCTTTTTTTTTTTTTTTTTCCCCGTCTTCTCCCCCCCCCCAGTGTTTTTTTCTTTTTTTTTTTTTTTTCAACTTTTTTTTTTCACCCACCCCCCACCCAACACCAAATAAATAATATTTTTTTTTTTTTTTTTTTTTTTTTTTTTTTTTTTTTTTTTTTTTTTTTTTTTTTTTTTTTTTTTCGATGTCGTTTTCTTTTTGTTTTTTTTTTTTTTTTTT
Organism: Tragelaphus eurycerus; assembly: GCA_935064755.1. Lineage (NCBI taxonomy): Eukaryota > Metazoa > Chordata > Mammalia > Artiodactyla > Bovidae > Tragelaphus > Tragelaphus eurycerus. Next base: position 14,464,956 of record CAKXYN010000043.1, read on the forward strand.
TTTTTTTTTTTTTTTTTTTTTTTTTTTTTTTATTATTTTTTTTTTTTTTTTCTCTCTTTCCTTTTTTTTTTTTTTTTTTTTTTTTTTTTTTTTTTTTTTTTTTTTTTTTTTTTCTTTCTTATATTATCACCTTACTTTTTTTTTTTTTTTTTTTTTTTTTTTTTTTTTTTTTTTTTTTTTTTTTTTTTTTTTTTTTTATTTTATTTTTACAATATTGTATTACTTTTACCATACATCGAGATGGATCCGCCACCAGAATACCCGTGCTCCCCATCCCGAACCCTCCTCCCTCCCCCCTCCCACACCATCCCTCCAGGTCATCCCAGTGCTCCAGTCCCAGGCATCTGTTATCGGGCATCGCACCCGGACTGACTCGTTTCAGACATGATATTATACATATTTCAATGCTATTCTCCCCAATCGTCCCACCCTCTCCCAGTCCCAGAGTCCAAAAGTCTGTTCTGTACATCAGTGTCTCTTTTGCTGTCTCATAAGCAGGGTGATTGTTACCATCTTTCTAAATTCCATATATATGTGTTAGTATACTGTATTTGTGTTTTTCTTTCTGGCTTACTTCACTCTGTATAATAGGCTCCAGTTCCATCCACCTCAATAGAACTGATTCAAATGTATTCTTTTTAATGGCTGAGTAATACTCCATCGTGTATATGTACCACAGCTTGCTTATCCATTCATCTGTGGATGGGCATCTAGGTTGCTTCCACGTCCTGGCTATTGTAAACAGTGCTGCTATGAACATTGGGGTACACGTGCCTCTTTCAATTCTGGTTTTCTCAGTGTGTATGCCCAGCAGTGGGATTGCTGGGTCATAAGGCAGTTCTATTCCCAGTTTTTTGAGGAATCTCCATACTGTTCTCCATAATGGCTGTACTAGTTTGCATTCCCACCAACAGTGTAAGAGGGTACCCTTCTCTCCGCACCCTCTCCAGCATTTATTGCTTGTGGATTTTTGGATCGCAGCCATTCTGACTGGCGTGTAATGGTATCTCATAGTGGTTTTGATTTGCATTTCTCTGATAATGAGCGATGTTGAGCATCTTTTCATGTGTTTGTTAGCCATCTGTATGTCTTCTTTGGAGAAATGTCTATTAAGTTCTTTGGCCCATTTTTTGATTGGGTCGTTTATTTTCCTGGAATTGAGCTGTAGAAGTTGCTTGTATATTTTTGAGATTAGTTGTTTGTCTGTTGCTTCATTTGCTATTATTTTCTCCCATTCTGAGGGCTGTCTTTTCAGCTTGCCTATAGTTTCCTTTGTTGTGCAAAAGCTTTTTAAGTTTGATTAGGTCCCATTTGTTCATTTTTGATTTTATTTCCAATATTCTCGGAGGTGGGTCATAGAGGATCCTGCTGTGATGTAAGTCAGAGAGTGTTTTGCCTATGTTATTCTCTAGGAGTTTTATGGTTTCTGGTCTTATATTTAGCTCTTTAATCCATTTTGAATTTATTTTTGTGTATGGTGTTAGACAGTGTTCTAGTTTCATTCTTTTACAAGTGTTTAACCAGTTTTCCCAGCACCACTTGTTAAAAAGATTGTCTTTACTCCACTGTATATTCTTGCCGCCTTTGTCAAAGATTAGGTGACCATATGTGCGTGGATTTATCTCTGGACTTTCTATTTTGTTCCATTGATCTATGTTTCTGTCTTTGTGCCAGTACCATACTGTCTTGATGACTGTAGCTTTATAGTAGAGCCTGAAGTCAGGCAGGTTGATTCCTCCAGTTCCGTTCTTCTTTCTCAAGATAGCTTTGGCTATTCGAGGTTTTTTGTATTTCCATACAAATTGAGAAATTATTTGTTCTAGCTCTGTGAAGAATACTGTTGGTAGCTTGATGGGGATTGCATTGAATCTATAAATTGCTTTGGGTAGTATACTCATTTTCACTATATTGATTCTACCAATCCAAGAACAAGGAATATTCCTCCATCTATTAGTGTCCTCTTTAATTTCTTTCAGCAGTGTTTTATAGTTTTCTAAATATAGGTCTTTAGATTCTTTAGGAAGATATATTCCTAAGTATTTTATTGTTTTCATTGCAATGGTGAATGGAATTGTTTCCTTAATTTCTCTTTCTATTTTCTCGTTATTAGTGTACAGGAATGCAAGGGATTTCTGTGTGTTAATTTTATATCCTGCAACTTTACTGTATTCATTGATTAGTTCTAGTAATTTTCTGGTGGAATCTTTAGGGTTTTCTACGTAGAGGATCATGTCATCTGCAAACAGTGAGAGTTTAACTTCTTCTTTTCCAATTTGGATTCCTTTTATTTCTTTTTCTGCTCTGATTGCTGTGGCCAGAACTTCCAGAACAATGTTGAATAATAATGGTGAAAGTGGGCATCCTTGTCTTGTTCCTGACTTTAGAGGAAATGCTTTCAGTTTTTCACCATTGAGGATAATGTTTGCTGTGGGTTTGTCGTATATAGCTTTTATTATGTTGAGGTATGTTCCTTCTATTCCTGCTTTCTGGAGAGTTTTTATCATAAATGGATGTTGAACTTTGTCAAAGGCTTTCTCTGCATCTATTGAGATAATCATATGGTTTTTATTCTTCAGTTTGCTAATGTGGTGTATTACGTTGATTGATTTGCGGATATTGAAGAATCCTTGCATCCCTGGGATAAAGCCCACTTGGTCATGGTGTATGATCTTTTTAATGTGTTGTTGGATTCTGATTGCTAGAATTTTGTTAAGGATTTTTGCATCTATGTTCATCAGTGATATTGGTCTGTAGTTTTCTTTTTTTGTGGGATCTTTGTCCGGTTTTGGAATTAGGGTGATGGTGGCCTCATAAAATGAGTTTGGAAGTTTGCCTTCCTCTGCAATTTTCTGGAACAGTTTGAGTAGGATAGGTGTTAGCTCTTCTCTAAATTTTTGGTAGAATTCAGCTGTGAAGCCGTCTGGGCCTGGGCTTTTGTTTGCTGGGAGATTTCTGATTACAGTTTCAATTTCCGTGCTTGTGATGGGTCTGTTAAGATTTTCTATTTCTTCCTGATCCAGTTTTGGAAAGTTGTACTTTTCTAAGAATTTGTCCATTTCTTCCATATTGTCCATTTTATTGCCATATAATTGCTGATAGTAGTCTCTTATGATGCTTTGTATTTCTGTGCTGTCTGTTGTGATCTCTCCATTTTCTTTTCTAATTTTATTGATTTGATTCTTCTCCCTTTGTTTCTTGATGAGTCTGGCTAGTGGTTTGTCAATTTTATTAACCCTTTCAAAGAACCAGCTTTTGGCTTTGTTAATTTTTGCTATGGTCTCTTTTGTTTCTTTTGCATTTATTTCTGCCCTAATTTTTAAGATTTCTTTCCTTCTACTAATCTTGGGGTGCTTCATTTCTTCCTTTTCCAGTTGCTTTAGGTGTAGAGTTAGGTTATATATTTGGCTTTTTTCTTGTTTCTTAAGGTATGCCTGAATTGCTATGAACTTTCCCCTTAGGACTGCTTTTACAGTGTCCCACAGGTTTTGGGTTGTTGTGTTTTCATTTTCATTCGTTTCTATGCAGAATTTGATTTCTTTTTTGATTTCTTCTGTGATTTGTTGGTTATTCAGGAGTGTGTTGTTCAGCCTCCATATGTTGGAATTTTTAATAGTTTTTCTCCTGTTATTGAGATTTACTCTTACTGCATTGTGGTCAGAAAAAATGCTTGGAATGATTTCAATTTTTCTGAACTTACCAAGGCTAGATTTATGGCCCAGGATGTGGTCTATCCTGGAGAAGGTTCCGTGTGCACTTGAGAAAAAGGTGAAATTCATTGTTTTGGGATGAAATGTCCTATAGATATCAATTAGTTCTAATTTGTCTATTGTATCATTTAAAGCTTGTGTTTCCTTGTTAATTTTCTGCTTAGTTGATCTATCCATTGGCGTAAGTGGGGTATTAAAGTCTCCCACTATTATTGTGTTATTGTTTATTTCTCCTTTCATACTTGTTAGTATTTGTCTTACATATTGCGGTGCTCCTAAGTTGGGTGCATATATATTTATAATTGTTATATCTTCTTCTTGGATTGATCCTTTGATCATTATGTAGTGACCTTCTTTGTCTCTTTTCACAGCTTTTGTTTTAAAGTCTATTTTATCTGATATGAGTATTGCTACTCCTGCTTTCTTTTGGTCCCTATTTGCATGGAAAATCTTTTTCCAGCCCTTCACTTTCAGTCTGTATGTGTCCCCTGTTTTGAGGTGGGTCTCTTGTAGACAACATATGTATGGGTCTTGTTTTTGTATCCATTCAGCCAGTCTCTGCCTTTTGGTTGGGGCATTCAACCCATTTACATTTAAGGTAATTACGGATAAATATGATCCCGTTGCCATTTACTTTGTTGTTTTGGGTTTGAATTTATATATCCTTTTTGTGTTTCCTGTCTAGAGAAGGTCCTTTAGTATTTGTTGGAGAGCTGGTTTGGTGGTGCTGAATTCTCTCAGCTTCTGCTTGTCTGTAAAGGTTTTGATTTCTCCTTCATATTTGAATAAGATCCTTGCTGGGTACAATAATCTGGGCTGTAGGTTCTTTTCTTTCATCACTTTAAGTATGTCTTGCCATTCCCTCCTGGCTTGAAGAGTTTCTATTGAAAGATCAGCTGTTAGCCTTATGGGAATTCCCTTGTGTGTTATTTGTTGTTTTTCCCTTGCTGCTTTTAATATTTGTTCTTTGTGTTTGATCTTTATTAATTTGATTAATATGTGTCTTAGGGTGTTTCGCCTTGGGTTTATCCTATATGGGACTCTCTGGGTTTCTTGGACTTGAGTGATTATTTCCTTCCCCATTTTAGGGAAGTTTTCAACTATTATCTCCTCTAGTATCTTCTCATGGTCTTTCTTTTTGTCTTCTTCTTCTGGAACTCCTATGATTCGAATATTGTAACGTTTAAGATTGTCCTGGAGGTCTCTGAGATTGTCCTCATTCCTTTTAATTCGTTTTTCTTTTTTCTCCTCTGATTCATTTAATTCTGCCATTCTATCTTCTAATTCACTAATTCTATCTTCTGCCTCTGTAATTCTACTATTTGTTGCCTCCAGGGTGTTTTGGATCTCATTTATTGTATTATTCATTATATATTGACTCTTTTTTATTTCTTCTAGGTCCTTGTTAAATCTTTCTTGCATCTTCTCGATGTTTTTCTCCAGGCTATTTATCCATGATTCCATTTTGCTTTCCAGGCTTTGGATTAATTTCACTATCATTATTCGGAATTCTTTATCAGGTAGGTTCGCTATTTCTTCCTCTTTAGTTTGGTTTGGTGGGCATTTATCCTGTTCCTTTACCTGCTGGGAATTCTTCTGTCTCTTCATCTTGTTTAAAATGCTGAGTTTGGGGAGTCCTTACTGTATTCTGGCAGTCTGTGGAGTTCTCTTTATTGTGGCTTTTCTGCCCTATATATGAGTTTGTACCGGTGGCAAGTCGAGGTTTATTGTTTATGGAAGCTTGTATCGATGTTCTGGTGGGTGGGGCTGGATTTCTTTTCTCTGGGGTGCGGTGGAGTGTCTAGTGGTGTGTTATGAGATGTCTATGGTTTTGAGGTCGCTTTGTGTAGCCTGTGACTTGGAGCTCAGGGCTGTGTTCTTGTTTTTCTAAAGGTTTTTCTTGGTATGTCTTGCCGTGGAACTTGCTGGTCTTTGTGTGATGCTTGGTTTCAGTGTAGGTATGGAGGCATTTGATGAGCTCCTGTCAATTAATGTTTCGTGGGGTCAGGGTTTGGACTTAAGCCTCCTGCTTCCTGTTATCTGTCTTATTTTTGCAGTAGTCTCATAAAGTTCGTCTTCTATATTGCATTCCACAACTAGACTGTTCAGAGATGTTCACGGAGTTATACGGAGAAGGAGAAAGGGAGGAGGGAGATATAGTTGGTCAGGAGGATAAAAGGAGGGAGTGTCAAGGAGAGAGACAGATCCAGTCAGTAATCAGTAAAGAAAAGAACAAAGGGGAGAAAAAAAGCCAAGGACATAAAGAAAAAAGAGAAGAAAGAAAAAAAAATGAAAGAAAGAAAACACACACAAAAAAACCAAAACAGGGTCGCAAAAGTTATATCTAACAGTGGAGATTAAAGAAGTACTAGAGGATAAAAACATAAAAATAAAAGAAACAAAAACAAGAAAAAAAAAAAAAAAAACACACACACAAAAAACCAAAACAGGGTCGCAAAAGTTATATCTAACAGTGGAGATTAAAGAAGTACTAGAGGATAAAAACATAAAAATAAAAGAAAACAAAAACAAGGAGAAAAAAAAAACACACACACACACACACAAAAACCAAAACAGGGTCGCAAAAGTTATATCTAACCGTGGAGATTAAAGAAGTACTAGAGGATAAAAACATAAGAATAAAAGAAACAAAAACGAGAAGAAAAAAAAGAAAAAAATTAAAAGGAAAGAGAAAAAAAAAAAAATTTTTTTTCTTTTTTCTTTTCTTCCCCTCCCCCTCCTCTTCCTTTCAATAAAAAAATAATAAAATTTTAAAAAAACATATATTAAAAAAAGAAAAAAAAAAGGAAATAATGTTGGTAAAAATAGTAACAATATGTATAAGAGTTTCTCTTTTATTGCTGTGGGTTCAGTTCATTTTCGGCTAGTTCCTTGTTCCGGCTTAAGTTTCTCAAGATCTATAGGCCCCTTTCTCTGTAGTTGGTCTGTATAGTCCTTTGTTCTGTGCGCGGGCCCCGCAGTGTCTTGGGCCTGGGCCGGCCTCTTCTGTGGACGGTGCCGCAGTCTGGTCTGCCAGCCCGACCCACTCCCGGCAGGAACGGCCCGCGCGGCCACGGCTGGCGGCGGGGGAGCGGCGGCGAGGGGATGGTTCGCACGGGAACGGGAACGGTCGGCGGTGGGGGTCGACCCGCGCGGGAGCCCCCGGCGCAGGGGGCGGGCGCGCGCTATAGTCCCTTGCTCTGTGCGCGGGCCCCGCAGTGTCTTGGGCCCGGGCCGGCCCCTCCTGTGGTCCTCGCCGCAGTCCGGTCTGCCGGCCCAAACCACTCCCGGCAGAAACGGCCCGCGCGGCAACGGCTGGCGGGGGAGCAGCGGTGAGGGGATGGAGTGGTTCGCACGGGAACGGTCGGCGGTGGGGGTCGACCCGCTCGGGAGCCCGCGGCGCAGGGGGGCAGGTGCGCGCCCGCGCGGGAGCGGCTGGCGGCAGGGGGGAGGGGAGTGCTCCTCGGGGTGTGCTTCCCACGGGGGAGCGGTCGGCGGCCTGGGAGCAGCCCACAGCGTCTCCCCGCCCAGCCCCGGCTTGCTACTGGCGGAAGCGGGTGTTTGCGATGATGCCTTCCCGCCGCGGAAGCTACTGCAGGGCTCGTAGTCTGTGGGTCTTAATTGTTCCTTTGTTTTCCTCTCTGTTATGATATCTCCGTGCTTTCTCGGTTGGCACAGACTCTACAGGGAGAGTTTCCCGGTGTTTGGAAACTTCTCCTTTCCGCTCCTTCCCGCCCCCCTCCCCCGGACAGAGGTCCGTCCCTCCCTCTTTGTCCCTCTCTGGCTTCTATATTCTTTCCTACCTCCTTTAGGGGGTTCTATTTCTTTAGTCTATTTGAGTTGCTTTTCTCAGTGTCTGATGTTGTCTGCCGACATTCAGCGAAGGGAGTAATTTACTCGGCGTTAGAGGGTGTCCCCTTGATGAATTTGTGGAGGAGAAAGTGTATTCCCCGTCCTAATCCTCCGCCATCTTAACCGGAACCCAACTTAGAGGTTTAAAACTACCATTTAATTATATCACAATTCTGTGGGTTGGTAAGATGGGTTGGGTTCAGCTGGGTGATTCTTCTGTTGGATCCCTCCTATAGTAGGTGGTCAGCTGATGGATGAGCTGGGGCTGGTTAAATTATGAGAGCAATCCTAAGATGCTGGGAGGGCTAAAGCCCTCCCATGTGGAGCCTGACCTTCCAGCAGGCTACCTGCTGAATTTCACACAGAGGCTGGAGTCTCAAGAAAGAAAGGGAGGGAAGCCCCCAAGGAAAATTTTTTCTCGTTTGTTTTTTTTTTTTTTCTCCCTCTCCCCAAAGCAAGGTACGCACCCAAACCGAAGAGAAAATAAAAGAAGAGGAAAGAAAGAGATAGAGAGAAAAAAAAAAAAAAAAATATTCTTTTCTATAAGTGGCATGCCATTCCTTATATTTCTTTCTCTGTAATAGAGGCTGAGTTATGGAACACTCCTGGCCTTTCTTGTTCCTTCACTCACTCTTTGTAGAAGAGTAGTAGTGATTTTTTTTTCTTGGAAATTTGGATGAGAATAAAGCAGGTATGCCCAACTAGCTCTTCTCATATGAGATGGGGCAGCCTAGTTCTGTACCTGTGAGTTGCCTGTGTCTGTTAAATTTAGGGGCTCAGTGAAGAAAAATTCATTTATCTGAAAACAGAAGTCATATTTTCTAATACTGAGATTTTGCCAATAAAGAAATTTTTGGTCTCCTCTACTTACTCTTCTGTCTTCATTCTCAATTAGTTCAAAATCAGTGAAAGACCCTACCCCTTCCATCCTCATCTTCTCTAAGTGCACGCACACATGCAAACATACACATACACATAGCACTTGAATGGAAATATTACCTATTGTGCCAAAAATGGCATCTCTCTTAACTGGAAAAAACAAGGCAAGAAGGGAGGAGCTAACAAAGGAGACTTCTTGGGAATGACTATAGAAAATGATTATAGAAGTTCCATCATTAAATAATGGGCAAACTGATAAAGTCTTTAAGAAAAGACTTCAGTTGCAAGCATAGGAAAACAGAACAAAACTTGAAGAGATCTAATGCCATTACAGAACTCAAATAAAGATAATGAACTAATGCTCTGAGGTAGGAAAAAGACCAAACCCAAGGTTTCTCAGTGAGGGTGACTAAGGCTGAGTTTATCAAAATGACTGGAGTTGGAACCAAAGACAAAATTAGTAAGAATGGACTGGCCTCACCCACCTGTATGTAAATAAAGAGACTCAAACTAAACTAAAGGAAGAGTGGCACATTGCCCACTTTCTACTGTAATCTTAAGTAGTGTCTATACTTAAGCATTAACCTGCATAGCAACCCTGACAATTACATATGATTAGTTCTGGTGGGCTGCCATCTATGGGGTCGCACAGAGTTGGACACGATTGAAGTGACTTAGCAGAGCAGCAGTCTTTTTCTATAAGTGAAGGAACAGAGATAAAAGGAAATTAAGGGATGTTCCTAAGTGCATCATAAAGAATTTAATCTTGTCTAAAAAAAGTTCTGGGCTTTGTCCTGGCCTATTGGGAGGTAAAGTGTTTGTATTTGCTTGAGGGCCTTGGATTAGCTAAATAGTAACAGTGTGAGTTAAAGTGGGGGCTTTGACTCACACCAACCATGTGATTTAGGGTAGGGACTTTGGATCACACCCGGGGAGCGAGCTGGTGGGGGGGGAGGTGTTGAGACTGGAGACTGAAATCAACCACGTGGACAATCAATCAATCATCCCAAGTGCAGTGGAGTCCCAGTGTGAACACCAAGGCCTGGTTGAGTTCCCTTGGTTGGCAATACTCCACCCATATTGCCTTACATCCCTGCTAGAGAGTAACATGTTACCAGGAGAGTAAAAAGAAAGCTTCACCTTTGGAAAATTCCTGGACTCTGCACTAGGCATCTCTTCCTTTGGTTGATCTTAATCCCTATAATAAATCATAACTCTGAGTATAACAGCTTTTAATGAGTTTTGTGGGTCTTTATAGCAAATGATTGAACCTGGAGACCTGGGTTCAATCCCTGGGTCAGGAAGATACTCTGGAGAAGGAAATGGCAACCCACTCCAGTACTCTTACCCGGAAAATCTAATGGATGGAGGAGCCTGGTAGGCTACAGTACATGGGGTCGCAAAGACTCAGACATGACTGAGCGACTTCACTTTCACTTTTAAGAGTAGTTTTGACAACACTCTCCTCACCCCAAATTTGCTGTTGGTGTCAAAGGTGAGCGCAGTCTTCTGGAGGACTGTGTGCTCTCTAACTCTGGGGTTGACCTTAACCTCTCATACCAATATAACCAGTGAACCACATGTATGGCTCTGCAATTTGCATACAGAAACCTCCACAATGTTCCATCTACACAGTAATACCACCAACTAATACCACCAAGTGAGATAAATAAAAATACTGCTCAATAGATTACTTGAGTAATATATTGAGCAGTAATTACAGATATCTTTATCCCCTCATTAGAATTGGATTACAAAAATAATGAGAAATACAATATTAATTGTTCAGCCCAAGTACAAATCTTATTGATAATAAGCTATAAACCAATAAAAACCAAGTCCAGACAACCACAACTTGGGACCACAACATCAAGTACCTTGGAGCAACTGTGCAACACTTGACAATTCCTAGACCTGTATGCATATCTATGTACGATGGTCCTAATAACCCAGCTAGGAAGCAGTAAAATCAGTTCAAACCAGGTCCTGGCATAGGGTCAGAATTGGTCCTGGAAACTGCAAGGTGAAATAAGTCTACATGAGCAGACAAAACAAAGTAAAATAAGCAGCTGTGGGAATAGTTAAGATTTAAAAGCTTCAAGCTTTGTAGGGCTTAATTCTAAATAATGGAACATTTTAATTTTCCCCATAAGGGAAAAGACTACAGTCCCCAAGATGGAATGATGATCTACTATGGAGTCTATTACTGGAAATTGGGGTGGGGAGCACCTTGGATTACCACCTGAGCAAATATCTAGAGTATATCTACCCATTGCACAAAAAGTTAGTGGAAGCCAATAAGTTAAACATGCAACAAATTTAAAAAATAGATAAATACCAATGTTTTTAGCTATTGGCACCTGGGGAATGTGTAAAGTATTATTTAAAATAAAAGAACGGTGGCACACAAAAAAGAGGCATTTTAACTTTGGACTTTAATAAAAAAGAAAATTCAACAAGGACCTACTATATAGCACATGAAACTCAGTGTTATGTGCCAACCTGGATGGGAGGGGGATTTGGGGAAGAATGGATACATGTATATGCATGGCTGAGTCCCTTCGCTGTCCACCTAAAACTACCATAACACTGTTAAGCGGCTATACACCAATACAAAATAAAAAGTTTAAAGTTTGAAATAAAGAAAGGAGTAAATTTTTCTCTCAAGAGGCTTCTAAACACCATTTCTTAAGTGTAGAACCTGTGTCTTATTCTTTTTGTTTGTCCAATTTCTACCATGGGGATAGGACACAGCATTCAATATGAGGATTGTTATATCTATTATATCTGAGAGCTCCCGGCCTACCCGCGAGCGCCGCACTGAGAGCCCCTCGCCGGCTGCGCGGCGCACTGAGAGCCCCTCGCCTGAGAGCACGCCCGAGAGGAGCTACCCAAGGACTGAGGAAGGACGGCGGTGAGGACTGGTGCATTAAACACGGCCGAGAGGAGCTACCCCACGACCGAGGTCAGGAAGGGCGGCGGTGAGGAGAGACCCCTCATCCAAGGTAAGGTGCGATGGCTGTGCTTTGCTGAAGCAGCCGGAAAGAGATACCCCACGCCCAAGGTAAGAGAAACCCAAGTAAGACGGTAGGTCTTGCAAGAGGGCATCAGAGGGCAAATACACTGAAACCATACTCACAGAAAACTAGTCAATCTAATCACACCAGGACCACAGCCTTATCTAACTCAATGAAATTAAGCCATGCCCGTGGGGCAACCCAGGATGGGCGGGTCATGGTGGAGAGATCTGACAGGGTGTGGTCCGCTGGAGAAGGGAATGGCAAACCGCTTCAGTATTCTTGCCTTGAGAACCCCATGAACAGTATGAAAAGGCAAAATGATAGGATACTGAAAGAGAAACTCCCCAGGTCAGTAGGGGCCCAATATGCTACTGGAGATCAGTGGAGAAATAACTCCAGAAAGAATGAAGGGATGGAACCAAAGCAGAAAGAATACCCAGCTGTAGATGTGTCTGGTGATAGAAGCAAAGTCCGATGCTGTAAAGAACAATATTGCATAGGAACCTGGAATGTCAGGTCCATGAATCAAGGCAAATTGGAAGTGGTCAAACAAGAGATGGCAAGAGTGAATGTTGACATTCTAGGAATTAGCGAACTAAAATGGACTGGAATGGGTGAATTTAACTCAGAGGACCATTATATCTACTACTGTGGGCAGGAATCCCTCAGAAGAAACGGAGTGGCCATCATGGTCAACAAAAGAGTCCGAAATGCAGTACTTGGATGCAATCTCAAAAACGACAGAATGATCTCTGTTCGTTTCCAAGGCAAACCATTCAATGTCACAGTAATCCAAGTCTATGCCCCAACCAGTAATGCTGAAGAAGCTGAAGTGGAACGGTTCTATGAAGACCTACAAGAACTTTTAGAACTAACACCCAAAAAAGATGTCCTTTTCATTATAGGAAACTGGAATGCAAAAGTAGGAAGTCAAGAAACACCTGGAGTAACAGGCAAATTTGGCCTTGGAATACGGAATGAAGCAGGGCAAAGACTAACAGAGTTTTGCCAAGAAAATGCACTGGTCATAGCAAATACCCTCTTCCAACAACACAAGAGAAGACTCTATACATGGACATCACCAGATGGTCAACACCAAAATCAGATCGATTATATTCTTTGCAGCCAAAGATGGAGAAGCCCTGCAAAAACAAGACCAGGAGCTGACTGTGGCTGGGACCATGAACTCCTTATTGCCAAATTCAGACTGAAATTGAAGAAAGTAGGGAAAACCACTAGACCATTCAGGTATGACCTAAATCAAATCCCTTATGATTATACAGTAGAAGTGAGAAATAGATTTAAGGGCCTAGATCTGATAGACAGAGTGCCTGATGAACTATGGAATGAGGTTTGTGACATTGTACAGGAGACAGGGATCAAGACCATCCCCATGGAAAAGAAATGTAAAAAAGCAAAATGGCTGTCTGGGGAGGCCTTGCAAATAGCTGCGAAAAGAAGAGAAGTGAAAAGCAAAGGAGAAAAGGAAAGATATAAACATCTGAATGCCGAGTTCCAAAGAATAGCAAGAAGAGATAAGAAAGCCTTCTTCAGTGATCAATGCAAAGAAATAGAGGAAAACAACGGAATGGGAAAGACTAAGGATCTATTCAAGAAAATCAGAGATACCAAAGGAACATTTCATGCAAAAATGGGCTCGATAAAGGACAGAAATGGTATGGACCTAACGGAACCAGAAGATATTAAGAAGAGGTGGCAAGAATACACAGAAGAACTGTACAAAAAAGAGCTTCACGACCCAGATAATCATGATGGTGTGATCACTGACCTAGAGCCAGACATCCTGAAATGTGAAGTCAAGTGGGCCTTATAAAGCATCACTAGGAACAAAGCTAGTGGAGGTGATGGAATTCCAGTGGAGCTGTTCCAAATCCTGAAAGATGATGCTGTGAAAGTGCTGCACTCAATACGCCAGCAAATTTGGAAAACTCAGCAGTGGCCACAAGATTGGAAAAGGTCAGTTTTCATCCCAATCCCAAAGAAAGGCAATGCCAAAGAGTGCTCAAACTACCGCACAGTTGCACTCATCTCACACGCTAGTAAAGTAATGCTCAAAATTCTCCAAGCCAGGCTTCAGCAATATGTGAACCGTGAACTTCCTGATGTTCAAGCTGGATTTAGAAAAGGCAGAGGAATCAGAGATCAAATTGCCAACATCCGCTGGATCATGGAAAAAGCAAGAGAGTTCCAGAAAAACATCTATTTCTGCTTTATTGACTATGCCAAAGCCTTTGACTGTGTGGATCACAATAAACTGTGGAAAATTTTGAGAGAGATGGGAATACTGATCTGCCTCTTGAGAAATCTGTATGCAGGTCAGGAAGCAACAGTTAGAACTGGTCATGGTACAACAGACTGGTTCCAGATAGGAAAAGGAGTACGTCAAGGCTGTATATTGTCACCGTGTTTATTTAACTTATATGCAGAGTACATCATGAGAAATGCTGGACTGGAAGAAACACAAGCTGGAATCAAGATTGCCGGGAGAAATATCAATAACCTCAGATATGCAGATGATACCACCCTTATGGCAGAAAGTGAAGAGGAACTAAAAAGCCTCTTGATGAAAGTGAAAGTGGAGAGTGAAAAGGTTGGCTTAAAGCTCAACATTCAGAAAACGAAGATCATGGCATCTGGTCCCATCACTACATGGGAAATAGATGGAGAAACAGTGGAAACAGTGTCAGACTTTATTTTTCTGGGCTCCAAAATCACTGCAGATGGTGACTGCAGCCATGAAATTAAAAGACGCTTACTCCTTGGAAGGAAAGTTATGACCAACCTAGATAGCATATTCAAAAGCAGAGACATCACTTTGCCAACAAAGGTTTGCCTAGTCAAGGCTATGGTCTTTCCTGTGGTCATGTATGGATGTGAGAGCTGGACTGTGAAGAAGGCTGAGCGCCGAAGAATTGATGCTTTTGAACTGTGGTGTTGGAGAAGACTCTTGAGAGTCCCTTGGACTGCAAGGAGATCCAACCGGTCCATTCTGAAGGAGATCAGCCCTGGGATTTCTTTGGAAGGAATGATGCTAAAGCTGAAACTCCAGTATTTTGGCCACCTCATGCAAAGAGTTGACTCATTGGAGAAGACTCTGATATTGGGAGGGATTGAGGGCAAGAGGAGAAGGGGACGACAGAGGATGAGATGGCTAGATGGCATCACTGACTCGATGAATGTGGGTCTGAGTGACCTCCGAGAGCTGGTGATGGATAGGGAGGCCTGGCGTGCTGCAGTTCATGGGGTCGCAAAGAGTCGGACACGACTGAGCGACTGATCTGATCTGATCTGATCTGATATCTGTTAAATGAATAAAAACAAGAGGGAAGGGGTACTCTAATCAGAGTCTTGTCACCTGAAAGAGTCATTTCCCTCTCTGCCCTCCATCTTTTAAATTGCCCAGCTCCCTCTCTGTCAGTGAATGGAATGGAAAATAATAAAAATAATAGTAATCTCTAATATTCTTTCAGCACTAGAAACCCGGTGGTTCTGATTCTCTGTCTTCTGCAATTTACACTACCAAATGAAACAAGATAGCAAATCTATAAAATCAGATCAGATCAGATCAGTCGCTCAGTCATGTCCAACTTTGCCACCCCATGAATCGCAGCATGCCAGGCCTCCCTGTCCATCACCAACTCCCGGAGTTCACCCAGACTCATGTCCATTGAGTCAGTGATGCCATCCAGCCATCTCATCCTCTGTCGTCCCCTTCTCCTCCTGCCCCCAATCCCTCCCAGCATCAGAGTCTTTTCCAATGAGTCAACTCTTTCCATGAGGTGGCCAAAATACCGGAGTTTCAGCTTTAGCATCATTCCTTCCAAAGAAATCCCAGGGCTGATCTCCTTCAGAATGGACTGGTTGGATCTCCTTGTAGTCTAGACTTCTTAAAATAATTTAGATCCTCATTATTTTTATTATAGCCATTGATGAAAAGAAGCAATTATGGGATATTGGCTAAAAACTACCTTGATGTTTTCAACATTAAAATCCAGTATTAGTTGTTCTGATCATATAATAGTCTTATCAGTAATAAGCACTAAGTCAAATATGATCTAGGGCAAGGCAAAGCAAAACTTTGTACCTCATGATTAAGTCTCTCGAGGCAGCTGTGCAAAACTTGACATTTAATTTAAAAAGCATGGAAGCATGATGGAAAAGCATCTCTGTGTGGAGAGTGGGAAGCAGTGGTGCATTTTATTTGACATGGTGGATTTGCTTTCCTTTATTTTCATATTTTAATAAGTTCAACTCATGAAAGTATAATGAAAATAGAAAGATCAGCTATAATCAGGATGCATGGACATTTGGGGATCTTGAGTTAAAAAGCAGTTGCCTTCCTAAGTCTTTCAACAAAATGTAAATTAAACAGATGAAATTGCCTAAAACATCACTGATTCCCAAGGGAATGTAATCATGCTTAAATGCCAAAACTAAATTAATCAGAGGAACAGAATGTGGAGAGGAGAAATTTCAATTTAAGCAGCTTCGTGTTTCATTAAAGTAAGTGGACATGGCAGGTCAGGTTAAGACTTCGCAAAGAATGATTTGAAAAGCAAAAGGCAAAGGTTTCCATCTCACAACTGTGCAGCCACAAAGCCTATTCAAATAGAACTGAATGTTAATTCATGTGCATAGTATGCTCCACAGTTGATCATTTTCCTAAGATATTTCTTTTTTCTCAATGAAGAATTCGGGGAAGGGGGGAGCTGCATTAATAATTGTGATAACAATGTTGTTTTCTTCAAACTAGCTTAGTTTTATATACTATACTTACATTGCTTATAAATAATCACATTCTTCCACACTAAACCGGTCTACAAGTATAAAATGAGCTGTCAGTCGAAACACGTATATATTTAAGTTGAACAAGTAGAGAAAAAGATTTGGACGGGATGGTAAGTGAATACAAATTTTTTCAGAAGTCATTTATTTCTTCAAATTTTTTGAGTGTCTATTCTGTATCTGTCACTGCTCTAGATGTTTGGCATGTACGTTAAACATACACACAGAGACATGCACACACAAAGATCTTATAAAAAATAAATTATGTATAAATTATGTATGGTAGAATATAATAACTGGAATAGGAAAAGTGACATTTGGGATAAGGAGAAAAAGAAGTACATGACTGAGGGAAGGAGACAAGCTGTAGTACCAAAGAGGGCTCTCAGGATAGGTTTCACTGTACAGGTGATTTGAAAGAGATGAGATAGTCATTTATAGAAATTCTTATAAGATCATTCCAGCCAGAAATGATAGTTCAAAGGACCTGAGGCTGAGGTGTGTTTCTGAATTGAATTGAATGTGACATATAAAAAAGAAAGTCCGAGGTGACCTCAGAACTTTCGGCAGAAGTTACTGAAAGAAGCTGTCATCAACTAAGATGAAGAATGTTATGAGTATGAGAAGCTTGGGGATGAGGAAGATAAGTTCAATTTTGGACATGTTGAGTTTGAGATGTCTGGTAGAAATCCACAAGCGATTAAACATGTTAGTTAGAATCTAAGAGAGAGACCTGGCCTGCAGATACAAATTTGGCAGTTCTTAATATATTGATAATGCTGAAGCTGAAGTTCCAATACTTTGGCCAACTGATGTGGAGAGCCAACTCATTGGAAAGGACCTTGATACTGGGAAAGACTGAGGACAGAAGGAGAAGGTGGCGACAGAGGATTAGATGATTGGATAGCATCATTGACTCAATGGACATGAGTTTGAGGAAACTCTGGGAGGTAGTGAAGGACAGGGAAGCCTGGCATGCTGCAGTCCATGGGGTCACAAATAATCACACATGACTTAGCGACTATACAACAATATATAGATGATAAATTACAATGGTGATGTCCAAAATTAGGACTCCCTTATTCAGACTTGCCAAGAAATATAAAATTTCCTAATTTTCAGTCCTTATCTTTGGTCTTGTCTCTTTTGATCTTTTCTCACCACATCATATCCCACCTGTTAAAGCCAACTAATTCATCCAGCTCAAGTGAAATCTCCTCTAAGAAGCTTCACACTTACATAATAGATTAACCAATGTAATAGATTAACATCTATTCTTATTGCATTTTCATAGCTCTTTGCTGGGCCCTCTATTTCTATCTGTATCACAGTTTATCTTATAGGACCACCCTTAAGCTCATATCTTCCCTGCTTGACTGCAAGAAGCTTGGGATGAAAGATTTATTTTAGTTATTGATATGTTTCTACCCCTATGCTTGGCCTATTACCTAACACAGAGCCAAAAGTATTAGCTGTTCATTGAATGCCTGCATACTCAGTCACTCAGTCATGTCCAACCAGGGAATTGTCCTGGCAAATACTAGAGTGGGTTGACATTTCCTACTCCAGGAGATCTTCCTGACACAGGGATCGAACCTGTGCCTCCTACCTCTCCTGCACTGGCAGGTGGATTCTTTACCACTGAGTCACGTGGGAAGCCCTATTAATTGAACATATTAGGTCAAATTGAATTTAAGTTTTCAGGTCAAAAGATAAAATCATGTGAGTGAAGAAAGGAGAGAAAAGACACGTTTATCTAGTTTGTGTGCAGCTTGAAATGGAATTAGAGAATTACAGAGAGAAATTTCTGTCCTACATGAGTGTACACCCAAATGGGGAAACATACAAAGTCAATTTAGCACTTACTCTGTGTGAAGCCCTTCAAATACATTCTCTACTTTTATTTATTCAATAGTTGGTAGAATTTATTGGTAGAACTTATTTGATAGTTGGTATAGTTTGTCCCATTTTACAAATGAGCAGACTGAGTAACAAATAAAGAGCAGGAATTTGAGCCCTGACATATCTGCTCAGGAGCTCAAGTCCCCTCCACTAGCCCCCTGCTGGGCATGGGGTCATCAGAGCTCTGAGCATGAGAGCAAGAGGCCATGGGCACTCAGTAGCATTTGTTTTCAAATTGAAACATCATCCTCCCCACTATCCCACCCTTACTACCCACCTTTAAAGCTTCATAGTTTAGGAGGATGAAGGAAAATTAAAGTCACCAAGTATGAAAGGGAAAGCTCAGAGAGCTGGGCCAGCACTTAGATCTCTCCCACAGTCAACTATGACCCATGTCCAGACCTCTGTGGCCCAGACCACTATTACACCTCTTGATCTAAAGCCCTAGGTTCTAATCTGAAAAATATTATTTTGGATTGTTTCTGACCAATAGAGGAAATCAATCTGGTCTTACCATCAGCGTGAAGCCAGCCAGTCAGCTAAAGCAAGTGTGTGCAGTGAATCAGGTGATGGATCTGCAGTCAGACAACCTGGGTTCAAACCTCAGCCCTACAGTTGTGGGGCCTCACAGAAATCATTTTAATTTTCTGAGCCTCAGTTTTGACATCAAGTAAAAGAAGGCAGTAACATCTCCCCTGCCTATATCACAGGACTGTTGTGAGAATGGAAGAGAATAATGAAGGACAAAGTGATTCAGAACCTAAGGATATTATTTTAGTTGAATTTATCTGCATAAATTCATGGTAACTCTTCTGAGGTCTGGTTTGCATAAATCCTGTGTAAAGTGCATGAGAGGCATGATGAAGGATCTGGGTTTATTGTCAAGGCATTTAGGCATCTGAGATAAGACCCGGGGATGATCCAGATATGAAAGTGTGCCAAATTGCTCAGTTGTGTACAACTCTTTGCAACCCTATAGACTGTAGCCCACCAGACTCCTCTGTCCATGAGATTCTCCAGTCAAGAATATAGGAATGGGTTGTCATGCCCTCCTCCAGAGGATCTACCCAGGGATTGAACCTACATCTCTTACATCTCCTACACTGACTGGTGGGTTCTTTACCACTAGCGCCATCTGGGAAACCCCCAGATATGAATACAAAGCTTAATATGATAATTCCATAGGAGAGTTCCTTTAAGCACAGAATGATTCAATGGACTTCAAACTGATGGAAGTAAAACCTTAAAACAAAACCACAAAGGACATCAAATGCTCAATTACAAAAATTGCCAAAATTATTTGCAGTTTCTCCCATCAGTGGTGGAATATATTTCTCCTCCCTTAACATCCATCTGTGTTGATGATTTGCTTTGGGGAACAGCACATAGTGAACATGATGTTAGGCAAGTTCTAAGCCTAAGCCTCAAGAAGCTTTGCATACTTCTATCAGCTCCCTTGGATCCTTTCCTTGGCCACCATGTACAAGTCTAGGCTTGTCTGATAGGTGATTAGAGACCACATGGAATTAAGACAAGCTCTCCCACTGAGCCATCTTGCAACATACAGCAAGATGGCTATATATGTATATATCAGAGTCCAGCCAAGATCAGCCAAACCTGGCCCTATGCAACCAATCTCAGGCCAAGTTGCTGACCCATAAAATCATGAGTTAAGTAATTTTTAAGCTTCTAATTTTAGAAGTGATTTTTTACATGGAAAGTGATAACTGCTCCAACCACTGAGTTTACAGGAATGGGAATGTGCCGTAGCATTTGAGCTGATGCTGTGCTCTCGTACCATGTCCTCTCTTTGGAAAGGTTGGCTTTGTTCATCATGATAGTTGGCTAAATATGGACAAAGGGATAGAACTCTCTCCCACCTCTTAACAAGTAGCCTTGACTTGGTTCAGTTCAGTTTAGCTGCTCAGTCATGTCCAACTTTTTGTGCCCCATGAACAGCAGCACGCCAGGCCTCCCCGTCCATCACCAACTCCTGGAGTCCACCCAAACTCACGTCCATTGAGTCAGTGATGCCATCCAACCATCTCATCCTCTGTCATCCCCTTCTCCTCCTGCCCTCAATCTTTCCCAGTATCAGGGTCTTTTCAAATGAGTCACCTCTTCATATCAGGTGGCCAAAGTATTGGAGTTTCAGCTTCAACATTAGTCCTTCCAATGAACACCCAGTCATTGGCAGGATTGGAACCTTGACTTGGTAGTGTGTGCCAAGTTGGAAGGTCCATTTTACCTGCTCATAACTGAATCTCTAAGAAAAAGAAATAAACCAGTGTAACAAGAAGCAGGAAGAATGAGTAGCAGGCTATATGTGAGCTGAAAGTCAGTGACTTCCTGGAAAGAAACTCAATAATTCAGATTTCAATAGCTTACTGTGTTCACATGGATGGGAATTCAGCATAAACACAAATCTCACAATGTAATGAGGCAGAGCCCATTTGCTGCCTATCCAGTGGAAAGTGAAATTGCAATACTTTTCCACTGTAAATCAAAATGCCTTTCTAACCTCAGTTGTTAATAACCAATGTATATTTCCCATTTCACCACAAACTCTTCGTGTTAGTCACTCAGTCGTGTCCAACTCTTTGCGTCCCCATGTACTGTAGCCTGCCAGGCTCCTCTGTCCATGGGATTTTCCAGGAAAGAACACCAGAGTGGGTTGCCATTTCCTTCTCCAGGGGATCCTCCCAACTCAGGAATCGAACCCAGGTTGATTGCCTTTCTAACCTCAGTTGTTAATAACCAATGTATATTTCCCATTTCACCACAAACTCTTTAGAGTTCACATATTAAGAGACTTATTTCATACATTATTCTACTTTGCTCAAATTGATTTTCAATACTTTCCCAGAGGCCACAGAGCCTCTTGTCTAAATACATTTTTATAAGTTTTGAAGTTTAGATTATTAACAAACAATCTAAAAATTTGATCCATAAAGCACCTGACAAATCCCCATTTTAATTTTTCATAAAAAATGTTTATTTGAAGAATATGTTCTTAGCTTTTATTTTTCTGCAACTTTGTTTGTAGTAATGGCATTTGTTTGGTGGCAGTAAAAGAATTTAAAAAATGAAAATAGCAACTGAAAATATCTGCAATATAGTATCATTTTATTTCAGAAGTTTACAGACATGCTGTCCTTGTTCTAGTCATTGATCCTGAGGCTTATCATAACTGACCTTCAACCTGGAGGATAATTTATCTTCCATTCCCAAATTTATTACTAATAGAATGAACTTTCCCAGTCAGCACCTATTCATCCAACTGTCAGGGATTTTCCCAGGATTTATAAAAAAATCAAACAAGTGCCTCATCAATACAAGTGTGGAAGTCACCACCACAAGCCCCAGGAGGGGTTGTGTGAAATACATAAGTAGTTGAAGATATAGCCTCTATCCTCAAAGTGTTTAGAATCTTGCCAAGGAGACAATACTAACATAAAAATGCATTGATACAAAAACTAAATGCTGAACGGAAAGGTAGAGACAGAAGTGACATTAGAAGGATAAATGTCACTTATTAATCTTATGTTAGGTGGTACTGTGTTGCAAACATTATGTCATCTAACCCTGCCAACAACCCAGAAATAAAAGTATTGTAACTATTTAATAATAGTAAAGTAGAAGATGAGAAAAGTAGGGAACTTCTCCAAGGTGATCCACTGAAGGAACAGAACCAGAAGTCATGGTCGAGTTTGTCTGCCCAAAGATCATATACCTTTCTTTCTACATCACATTGCCTCTCAAGTTCAAGTGGAAAGGAAAGGCTTTATGCCTCTTCAAGTCTCCCCTAATGCCATACCTAAATGCTTCTTTATTTATGACAATTACTAATAAGGAGTTATGACAAACCTATACAGCATATTGAAAAGCAGAGACATTACTTTGCCAACAAAGGTAAATATAGTCAAAACTATGGTTTTTCAAGTAGTCATGTATGGATGTTAGAGTTGGACCATAAAGAAAGATGAGTGCTGAAGAACTGACGCTTTTGAACTGTGATGTTGGACAAGACTCTTGAGAGTCCCCTGGACTGCAAGGAGATCAAACCAGTCCATCTGAAAGGAAATCAACCCTGAAGATTCATTGGAAGGACTAATGCTGAAGCTGAAACTACAATACTTTGGCCACCTGATGCGAAGAACTGACTCATCAGAAAAGATCCTGATTCTGGGAAATTGAAGGCAGGAGGCGAAGGGGATGACAGAAGATGAGATGGTTGGATGGGATCACTGACTCGATGGACATGAGTTTTAGCAGGCTCCGGGAGACAGTGAAGGACAGGGAAGCCTGGCGTGCTGCAGTCCATGGGGTCACTAAGAGTTGGACATGACTGAGTGACTGAACCAGAGAAGGCAATGGCACCCCACTCCAGTACTCTTGCCTGGAAAATTCCATGGACAGAGGAGCCTGGTAGGCTGCAGTCCATGGGGTCGCTAGAGTCGGACACAACTGAGCGACTTCACTTGCACTTTTCACTTTCATGCATTGGAGAAGGAAATGGCAACCCACTCCAGTGTTCTTGCCTGGAGAATCCCAGGGAGGGGGAAGCCTGGTGGGCTGCCATCTATGGGGTCACACAGAGTCGGACACGACTAAAGCGACTTAGCAGCAGTAGCAGCAGAGTGACTGAACAAGAAGAAGAAGCATTTAGTATATTGAAATCAGAATCAGCTGTGGAGTCATAAAGATCTGATTTCAAATTCTCTACCTTATTTCTGATCAACTAAAAGTATGTAGGCATATCTACATTCCTAATCTCTAATAACACCTTACTTCACTGCACTGATATGAGTAATGTGTGTGCTTAGTCACCTTCGAGGCTCCTCTGTCCATGAGGATTCTCCAGGCAAGAATACTGGAGTGGATTGCCATGCCATCCTCCAGGGGATCTTCCCAACCCAGAGATCGAACCCAGGTCTCTCACACTACAGGCATATTCTTTACTGTCTGAGCCACGAATGAAGCTCAGTAATATGAGTAATATGTAAAATTCATTCACTCAACAAATACTGAGTATCTACTATGTCCTAAGCATTATTCTGGATTTTGTTCACAACAGTGAACAAATGAGACAAAAGTCTCTGTTATCTTAACGTTTACATAGTCAGTGAAAGAGACACAAGTTAATAAACAGTATAAATTTAAGCCATAGTAAGACCTATGAAGGACTTCCCTGGTGGCTCAGACAGTAAAGCGTCTCTACGATGCAGGAGACTCGGGTTCGATCCCTGGGTTGGGAAGATCCCTTGGAGAAAGAAATGGCAATCCACTCCAGTACTATTGCCTGGAAAATCCCATGGACAGAGGAGCCTACAGGTAGGCTACAGTCCATGGAGTCACAAAGAGTCGGACACAACTGAGTGACTTCACATTCACGTTCAAGACCTATGAAGGAAAATAAAGCAATGAAAGTGGGCAAAGTGTAAATTCACTAAATGTGTAATGGGTGCAATTCACTGAACTAATAACATAGACAATCATAAAAATCCATGCTTGACTTCAAGGAATTTGTGCTGCAGGAGGTGGGGCCAGAAAGGGAAAGGACAGGGAGTGGAGAGAGCCACACACTATTGGCTACAACACCACCTGGTGAGCATGCCAGGAGAACTATGTACAGGTACATGGGACAACAAAGGGAGCAGAGATCATTTCTACCAGGTGAAGACAAGGCGAAGACTGGTGATAACAATAAAAGGAAGAAGAACTTTTTGAAAAAGGAGCCACCATCTTGTGCCAGGGAGTTTTGACCCACTGTCCTTTTTATCATCTCAGTGTCTTAAAGATGTAGGCATCATTACCCCACTTAACATGTGAGGGGAATGAGACTCAGAGGGTTGCATGCCTTGCCAGTCATCCCACAACCTGCAAACTGATATTCAAAGTAAAGTATCTGGAGCAAAGCCCTGGATTACTCCTCAAGACCATTTGGTTTGCCCTCAACATAAATCAGTACGTAAGTGTCCAGAGGATTTTATGTAGGAAGTGCTGCCCTCAGATTGGGTCAATTTCTACATGAGTTCCTTGGTATACAAGTTAATCTCCTATCTGATCTCCCCAAGCTTTCCATTACTCTTCTCTCTCATAGGAGCCCTGGCATTCTGCAGTCTTTTCCTAAGGTACTTGCCCGTGACCTTCTAGATAACCAAAGTGCTTTCAAGACCACAGAGTGTTTTCATATCCTGTGGTATGACATTATTCCAAGGAAGAATGAGGTAAGGGCTCTAAGAAAACTCTTGTTGCTGTTCAGTCACATCTGATTCTTAGTGACCCCATGGACTGGAGGACACCAGGCTTCCCTGTCCTTCATTATCTCCTGAAGTTTGCTCAAACTCATGTGCATTGAGTTGGTGATGCCATCTAACAATCTTGTCCTGTGTCATCCCCTTCTCCTCCTGCCCTCAATCTTTCCCAACATCAGGGTCTTTTCCAATGAGTCAGCTCTTCCCATCAGGTGGCCAAAGTTTTGGAGCCTCAGCTTCAGTCCTTCCAATGAATCTTCAGGGTTAATCTCCTTTAGGATTGACTTATTTGATGTCCTTGCTGTCCATGGGACTCTTAAAAGTCTTATCCAGCACCACAGTTTGAAAGCATCCATTCTTCAGTGCTCAACCTTCTTTATGGTCCAACTCTCAAATCCATACATGACTACTGGAAAAACCATAGTCAGCAAGCTAATGTCTCTGCTTTTTAGTATGCTGACTAGGTTGTTCATAGCTTTTCTTGCAAGGAGCAAGCATCTTTTAATTTCCTGGCTGCAGTCACCATCTGCAGTGATTTTGGAGCTCAAAAAAATAAAGTCTGTCACTATTTCCATTGCTTTTTCATCTATTTGCCATAAAGTGACGGGACCAGATGCCATAATCTCAGTTTTCTGAATGTTGACTTTTAAACCAGATATTTCACTCTCCTCTTTTGCCTTCATCAAGAGGCTCTTTAGTTCCTTTCTGCTTTCTGCAATTAGGGTGGTGACATCCACAAGAGTCCAAAATGCAGTACTTGGATGCAATCTTAAAAACAACAGAATGATCTCTGCTCATTTCCAAGGCAAACCATTCAATGGCACAGTACTCCAAGTCTATTACCCAACCAGTAACACTGAAGAACCTGAAGTTGAATGGTTCTATGAAGACCTACAAGACCTTTTAGAACTAACACCCAAAAAAGATGTCCTTTTCATTATAGGGGACTGGAATGCAAAAGTAGGAAGTCAAGAAACACCTGGGGTAACAGGCAAATTTGGCCTTGGAGTAGGGAATGAAGCAGAGGAAAGGCTAATAGAGTTTTGCCAAGAGAATGCACTGGTCATAGCAAACACCCTCTTCCAACAACACAAGAGAAGACTCTATACATGGACATCACCAGATGGTCAACACCAAAATCAGATTGATTATATTCTTTGCAGCCAAAGATGGAGAAGCTCTATACAGTCAGCAAAAACAAGACCAGGAGCTGACTGTGGCTCAGATCATGAACTCCTTATTGCCAAATTCAGACTTAAATTGAAGAAAATACGGAAAATGACCAGACCATTCAGGTATGATCTAAATCAAATTCCTTATGATTATGAAGTGAGAAATAGATTTAAGGGACTAGATCTGATAGAGTGCCTGATGAACTATGAAATGAGGTTCATGACATTGTACAGGAGACAGGCATCAAGACCATCCCCATGGAAAAGAAATGCAAAAAAGCAAAATGGCTGTCTGAGAAGGCCTTACAAATAGCTGTGAAAAGAAGAGAAGTGAAAAGCAAAGGTGAAAAGGAAAGATATAGGCATCTGAATGCAGAGTTCCAAAGAATAGCAAGGAGAGATAAGAAAGCCTTCCTCAGCGATCAATGCAAAGAAATAGGGGAAAACAACAGAATGGGAAAAACTAGAGATCTCTTCAAGAAAATTAGAGATACCAAGGGAACATTTCATGCAAAGATGGGCTCGATAAAGGACAGAAATGGTATGGACCTAACAGAAGCAGAAGATATTAAGAAGAGGTGGCAAGAATACACAGAAGAACTGTACAAAAAAGATCTTCACAACCAAGATAATCACGATGGTGTGATCACTCACCTAAAGCCAACATCCTGGAATGTGAAGTCAAATGGGCCTTAGAATGCATCACTACAAACAAAGTAAGTGGAGGTGATGGAATTCCAGTTAAGCTATTTCAAATCCTGGAAGATGATGCTGTGAAAGTGCTGCACTCAATATGCCAGCAAATTTGGACAACTCAGCAGTGGCCACAGGACTGGAAAAGGTCAGTTCTCATTCCAATCCCAAAGAAAGGAAATGCCAAAGAATGCTCAAACTACCGAACAATTGCACTCATCTCACACGCTAGTAAAGTAATGCTCAAAATTCTCCAAGCCAGGCTTCAGCAATATATGAACCGTGAACTTCCTGATGTTCAAGCTGGTTTAGAAAAGGCAAAGGAACCAGAGATCAAATTGCAAGCATCTGCTGAATCATCAAAAAAGCAAGAGAGTTCCAGAAAAACCTCTATTTCTGCTTTATTGACTATGCCAAAGCCTTTGACTGTGTGGATCACAATAAACTGTGGAAAGTTCTGAAAGATGAGAATACCAGACCACCTGACCTGCCTCTTGAGAAACCTACATGCAGGTCAGTAAGCAACAGTTAGAACTGGATATGGAACAACAGACTGGTTCCAAATAGGAAAAGGGGTACGTCAAGGATGTATATTGTCACCCTACTTATTTAACTTCTATTCACAGTACATCATAAGAAATGCTGGGCTGGAGGAAACACAAGCTGGAATCAAGATTGCCGGGAGAAATATCAATAACCTCAGATATGCAGATGACACCACTCTTATGGTAGAAAGTGAAGAGGAACTAAAAAGCCTCTTGATGAAAGTGAAAGAGGAGAGTGAAAAAGTTTCCTTAAAGCTCAACATTCAGCAAACCACGATCGTGGAATCTGGTCCCATCACTCCATGGGAAATAGATGGAGAAACAGTGGAAACATTGTCAGACTTTATTTTTGGGGGGCTCCAAAATCACTGCAGATGGTGACTGCAGCCATGAAATTAAAAGACGCTTACTCCTTGGAAGGAAAGTTATGACCAACCTAGATAGCATATTCAAAAGCAGAGACATTACCTTGCCAACAAAGGTCAGTCTAGTCAAGGCTCTGGTTTTTCCTATGGTCATGTATGGATGTGAAAGTTGGACTGTGAAGAAAGCTGAGCGCTGAAGAATTGATGCTTTTGAACTGTGGTGTTGGAGAAGACTCTTGAGAGTCCCTTGGACTGCAAGGAGATCCAACCAGTCCATTCTGAAGGGGATCAGCCCTGGGTGTTCTTTGGAAGGACTGATGCTCAAGCTGAAACTCCAGGACTTTGGCCACCTCATGGGAAGAGTTGACTCATTGGAAAAGACTCTGATGCTGGGAGGGATTGGGGGCAGGAGGAGAAGGGGACGACAGAGGATGAAATGGCTGGATGACATCACTGACTCGAAGGACGTGAGTCTGAGTGAACTCCAGGAGTTGTTGATGGACAGGGAGGCCTGGTGTGCTGTGATTCATGGGATGGCAAATAGTCAGACACGACTAGCAACTGAACTGATCCACATATCTGAGGTTATTGATATGTCTCTGGCGATCTTGATTCCAACTTATGATTCTTCCAATCTGGCATTTTGCATGATGTACCCAGCATTTAAGTTAAATAAGAAGGGTGACAATATAAAACCTTGACACTCCTTTCCCAATTTGAAACCAGTCCATTGTTCCATGTCCACTTCTAATTGCTGCTTATTGACCTGAACACAGGATTTTCAGCAGGCAGGTAAGGTGGTCTAGTATTCCCACCTCTCTAAGAATTTTCCACAGTTTGTTGTAATCTTTACAGTCAAAGGCTTTAGTGTAGTCAATGAAGCAGAAGTAGATGTCTTTCTGGAATTCCCTTGCTTTTTTTATGATCCAAAGGATGTTGGCAATTTGATTTCTGGTTCATCTGCCTTTTCTAAATCCAGCTTGTACATCTGGATGTTCCTGGTTCATGTAATATTGAAGCCTAGCCTGAAGAATTTTGAGCATTACTTGCTAGCATGTGAGATGAGCACAATTGTCTATCCAAGATCTATCAGTATGTAGAGGCTGGGGCTATTCATTCTGTGAAGTAGGACCAAGGACAGCTTGATCCTTGGTTGAGGATTTAACATGGAGGAACCTGATATGCACATAAATTCAGTAAATATTAGTGGTTAAAAGTCCAGCCGGTAAGTTTGAGGGGAGGGAGTAATAAATAAGCAGAGCATAGAGGATTCTTAGGGCAGTGAAACAATTCTCTATGATATTGTAATGGTAGATACATCACTATAATTTGCCCAACTCATAGAAGGTACAGCACCTAGAATGAACCCAAATGTAAACAATGGACTTGGGCAATAATGATGCGTCAGTGTAGGCTCATTACTTGCAGCAGATGGGTCGCTCTGATGGAAGATGGTGATAACTGGGGAATCTATGCATGTTGAGGGGTATGGGTTATATGGGAAATCTCTGCGCCTTCTGCTGAATTTTGCCGTGAACATTAAAGTGCTCTAAAAGTCAAGCACTGAAAAAAAAAAGTCTAGAGGAAAATCCCAACTGTTACTTTACAATTATGTGAACATAGAGTTACTTCAGCTCTTCTTGTCTGAATTTTCACTTACAAAATGGGTATAATAATACATTCTACATGTAGATGTTCAGAAGACTAAAGTGAATGAAGTCATATTTGGGTCAAGTGCTTTAGCATGTGCCTGGCTAGGTTAATGCCTTCAGTAAATGAGAGGCTCTTTTTTTAAGACTGAAGAATTGAAAGAGAATAATCCAAAGACAGGAAAGCTAGCTGGAAAGCTAAAGCATGGAACCTGGCGGGAAATGGCAGAAGACTGAATGAGATGACAATTGCTCCTAAATAGATTCCCTGCAGAACCTACCTACTTCACATCTTCCCTTCCTCAGGCTCAGTCCATGAGAACGTGTCAGTACTCTGCCTGCTTAGCCCTCTGTCATCTCTCCTGTGGGTTAAGGCAGTGGTGGCCTTAACAGTCAACCTGATTCTACAGGCAGGTATGGTTGGGTTCCCCAAAGAAAGAGAACCAGTCATAGCTTTCTTGACATAAGTGAAGCCATTTTAGGTCATTCTGAGATACAAGCCTGGCCACAGTGCTTGGTCAGGCAGAAGAAGAGGTCTCAGTCATTAATGATTTTAAGGGAACAAAAGAATGTAGGAACAAGCAGCTATTGACAGGCCAAAGAAATAACCATATTGGAGGGAAAAGGGGCAGTCACTAAGACTCCCAGTTCTGTTTCAAAGGTACAGGATAGCCTGACACACCTTGAGCTGTTTTACAGGGTCTGAAGCCCAGTGAACAATCAGTCACCAGACTAACCTGAGCCAGAGAATTGATGATGCTGACCTTTGAGGACCCTAGTGATTTCCATCAACTAAGATACGAGCTCTTGTCAACCCAGAGTGACACTTGCCCCAATTCTATGCTAAATTTTTATTTGTTCTATTCTCTTCATGAATACACATGCTTCCTTAGCTTAAAACTTCCCCAATTTGGCTTTTGGGGAGACATTGCTTTGGGAAATATTCCCAGTGTACTCAATACTTGTTGCAAGTCATGAAATCCTTTCTCCACCCACCTTTTGGCTTGATTATGTCATTCAGCTTGACACCCGCCAAGAGGTCAACCCAGCTGTAACAAATTTCTCTAGGCCTCAGCCTCTCAAATATCATCTCCACACCAAAACCAGAGCAATCCTTCTAAAAAGCACTAAATCTGATCATTTTTCCACCTTCCTTAAAATATATTTCAATTGGTCTCATTGTCTAGGATAAGGTCTAAACCATTTACAGTACTCTCTGTTATCTAGTCTCTAAACTATTCCCCTCCACACACCACAACTACGGTTGCGCCCCAACCTGAACTGGAACTACTGATTGCTCCCCAAGCCTGGGAGGGTATTTCATGGCTCTGGGCATTCATGCCCACCATTTCCTCCATGTTCCCCAAACAGTGGTTCGTGAAATACTAGTCAGGCTTCCCTGATAGCTCAGTTGGTAAAGAATCCACCTGCAATGCAGGAGACCCCAGTTCAATTCCTGGGTTGGGACGATCCCCTGGAGAAGGGAAAAGCTACCCACTACAGTATTCTGGCCTGGAGAATTCCATGACTGTATAGTCTATGGGGTTGCAAAGAGTAGGACACGACTGAGCAACTTTCAACTTTTCACTTTCACTTTAGTCTCATAAGACGCTCTATGAAGCAAGTAACCCTCACTCAAATGAGTTTTAGAAAAACTTCACACTTTTTTTCCTCTGGAAAACTCTTTTAGGCTCTAAGATGTCCTATAATCAAAAAATTTCAGGACTTATCTGGTGGTCCCATGACTAAGACTCCAAGCTCCCAAGGGAGGGGCCCTGGGTTTGATCCCTGATCAGCGAACTAGATCCCACATATCACAACTAGAGATTCCACATGTCACAAATAAAGATCCCACATGCTGCAACTAAGACCCAGTACAGCCACTAAATATTTTTCAATTTATTTCAAAATATCTATTTAATTTTGTTTAATTTTCATGATATTGTGATTTACAATAAGAAATACATATTTGGTCTTTGACCTGTTCCTGGTACAGAACTCCTGAAATTATTGGTATTTTCTGTGCTAAGAGCAATATAAGTTCTTTCTTAATGTTAATAGTGACTTTTGGAAAGCCCTTAGGTGACCTAAGGATGGTGGCTAGCTGCCAGGAGAAACAGCCACGTGATTAGAGGGCTGGAACTTTCAGTCTCACCCCTTCCCCAGCAGCATCCCTGGAGGGGAGAGAGGCTAGAGGTTGAATCAATCGCCAGTGGCCAGTGATTTACCCAGTCATGACTATGTAATGAAATCTCCACCAAAACTCAAGAGGAAAGGGTCTGAGAGCTTCCAAGCTGGTGAACCTAAGAAAGTGCTGGGTGAGTGGTGCTCAGAGAGAACGGGAGCTCCATGATCTTTCCCCATACTTTGCTCTTCGCATGTCTTCATCTGACTGCCCTTGAGTTATACCCTTCTGTAGTAAACTGGTAATCCAGTAATGTTTCTCTGGGTTCTGTGAGCTGCTCTAGCAAATTAACCAAACCAAAGAAGGAATCCTGGAAACCTCTGCCTTATAGCCAGTTAGGAGCACAGGTAACAACCTGGGATTTCAACTGGCATCCAAAGTACAGGATGCAAAGAAGGGGACTTGTAGGACTGAACCCTTAACATGTAGCATCTGATGTCATTTCTTGGTGGACAGTGTCAGAACTGAGTTAAAATGGACATCCAGTTGGTGCCTTGAGAATTGCTTACTGCTGTGGGGGAACCCCAAACACACACAAATTGGAATTGGTGCCACAGCCTATTTAATCCATTATTAAGGTATTTGATAATAGAACTCTTTTTTCAAGTAGAATTTCCTGGGACTT
This sequence comes from Tragelaphus eurycerus, assembly GCA_935064755.1. Classification (NCBI taxonomy): domain Eukaryota; kingdom Metazoa; phylum Chordata; class Mammalia; order Artiodactyla; family Bovidae; genus Tragelaphus; species Tragelaphus eurycerus. The sequence continues at coordinate 14,496,613 of CAKXYN010000043.1, forward strand.
GCTGCTGCTACTGCTAAGTTGCTTCAGTCGTGTCCGACTCTGTACAACCCCATGACGGCAGCCCACCAGGCTCCCCTGTCCCTGGGATTCTCCAGGCAAGAACACCGGAGTGGGTTGCCATTTCCTTCTCCAACGCATGAAAGTGAAAAGTGAAAGTGAAGTCACTCAGTCGTGTCCAACTCTTAGCAACCCCATGGACTGCAGCCTACCAGCTCCTCTGTCCATAGGATTTTCCAAGCAAGAGTACTGGAGTGGGGTGCCATTGCCTTCTCCTGGGACCTACACACCCCAGAAAAAACATTTTGTGAAACAGTATCTAAAAATTCCCTTCCTATATATATGTGGTTACATGTGTGATATTTAGTCAGATCTTCATCTTGTTGGCTTCAGAACCGGATAAATAGTTAATACTTTTACCTTCAGGAAATAATAGTGGATCTTTGGCTCTAATTTTGTTAATTCCACCTGTCATCAAATTAAGTAGATTTTGCAAAACCTAAGTAAGGTTTGAGTCTTGCTAACTCCAACAGTATCTTCTTAAAATTGATGCCTTGATAATTTTTTACATCAGAGAAGCAGTGAAATGTAAAGAACTATCTCTTGCTAAGTATGTGTTCAAATCCTCTACTCCAATTCAGAATTTACCTTCTGTGTCATGAAATAATAACACCAATAATTTTAGCAAAGCATGCAAACCCAAATCAAATTAGGTATTACCTGCTGCTGTTCTTTCCATCAACCATTTTATCTTTACTTTGAAGAGCAGACAGAACTATAAGAAGTAAGACTGTTAACATTAGTAAAACTTACAGAAACCACTCAATGTTATAACTGAATTTGAGTCCCAAAAGGGATTAAAATATTGAGCCTCTCCAATTCAGCCTAAGTCCCACAGACAGCATATCTTATTGTGAGTAGGACTCAGAAAGAACACATGGAGAATGAGTAAGACATATCTCGGTGTGGAAAAATGGGGACTGGAATCAGGGAGACTTAAGTTCACAATCTAACTTAGCCATTGTGTGAACCTGGATTTCCTAATTTCTCTGAACTCAGTCTCCTCATCTGTGAAAATGGAGGCAATGATACAAGACCTACCATGTTATTTCAAAGTTCAAACAAGAAAACACACACTAAACACCTAGAGCTGTACCTGTGCCATACTAGAGCATAAAGTGGCTCAGTCGTGCCCGACTCTTTGTGATTCCATGGACTGTAGCCCACCAGGCTCCTTCATCCATAGAATTTTCCAGGCAAGAATACTGGAGTGGGTTGCCATTTCCTTCTCCATACTAGAGCATAGCAGATGTTTAATAAAACACCAGTTTTCTTCTTTCCTCTCTATTTCACATAAAATTCCAATTGATAGTTGCTCAGATCTTCTTTCTATTATGGACATTTTTATCCACAAAATATACTTAATTTTGCTGTAGATCATAACCCAGGGGTTAGCAAACTATGATCCACAGGCTAAAGCTGGCTGACCTCACTGTTCCTGTATATTTCATTTGGACACAGCCACACCCATTTGTTTAAATATTGCCTGTGACTGCCACAGTGACAGATTTGAGCAGCTGTGACAGAGATCATATGTATTAGTTGTCTGTTGTTTCTATGACAAATTACCACAAACTTAGTGGCATACAGCACCATGTTCATTATCTTACAGTTCTGTAGGTTCGAAGTCTGATGTAGGTCTCACTAGATTAAAATCCAGGTGTCAGTAGCGCTGTATTCATTTCTGGAGCCTCTAGGGAACACAATTCCCTTGCCTTCTCCAGTTTCTAGAGGCTTCCAGCAACTGCCTGCTCTGGCCCCCTTCCTCAGTCTTCAAAAACCAGAAACAATAGGTTGAGGCCTTCTCACAACTCTGGTAATATTACTCTAATCTTCCCTTCTGCCTCTCTCCTACACTTTAAGGAAATGTGTGATTACATTGGGCCCACCCAGATAATCTGGGATAGTCTCCCTGTTGTTAAATCAGCTGTTTAGCAATGTTGATTCCATCTGCAGCCTTAATTTCCTTTTGCTGTGTAACAACATATTCCCCATTTCCTGGGATTAGTAGGTGGACTTTGCAGGGGGACATTACTCTTTCTAGCATACCATACAAGCCACAAACCCTAAAATATTTACTATCAGACCTTTTCATGAAAAGTTTTCTAATCCATATCCTAAATTTTGACCCAAGCCTATGAACATAAGTAAACACATAGGGACCAACTGTTACTATAAAAATGAGAATAATTTTCATGAATATGTATTTACTAGGTAGCTGTAACAAAAAGATGAACAAGATAATGTTCCTGACCCCATTGGCAGTGCAAAAGAACTCTTCATAAAAATCAGTAGTGCATAACTCCGATGTTTATAGCAACAATAATTGTTGCTATATTTGCAATAGCTAAAACATGGAAACAATCTAAATGCACACATCATGAAGAGATAAAGAAGATATATATATATACACACACATACATATTCATGTAATACACACACATACACGGAATATTATTCAAACATAATAAAGAACGAAATAATGCCATTTGCAGCATTATGGCTGGACCTAGATATTATCATACTAAATGAAGTAAGTCCAAAAAAGACAGACAAATACCATATGATATCACTTATACACGGAATCTAAAATAGGACACAAATGAATTTATCTGTGAAACAGAAACGGACTCACAAACATAGAGAAAAGACTTGTAGGGACCAAGTAGGAGGGGGCAGGGGAGTGATGGACTGGGGTTCTGGGATTAGCAGATGCAAACTATTTCATATATATACATATATATAGGATAAACAATGAGGTCATAGTGAACAGCACAGTGAACTATATTCAACATTCTGTAATAAACCACAATGAAAAATAATATGAAATAAATAATTCCTTTAAAAAATCAGTGGTATGTTGAAGAGTGACGACTCAGTAGTAGGACAAACCTGTGTCTGAGTCACATCTCTTATAAAGCTGGGTGACCTTTTATAAATCAGTATCCCTGTGCATGAGTTTCTTCATCTGTTCAAACAGTGCCTATTCCATATGGATGCTGTGAAGAGTAAATGTATATAATATATTTACCATACGGGCACACACCATAGGTAATGCTGGTTTGGTTCTAGACTACTACAAGAAAGAGAATATTGCGGTAGAGCAAGTCACAATGTTTGTGGTTTCCCAGTGCGTCTAAATGTTATGCTTATAGTACATTGTAGTTCATTAAGTGTGCAATAGCACTGTATCTATAAATAATATATCTATACATAATAATATATTAATTTAATATACTTTATTGTTAAAAACGCTAGCCACCATCTGAGCCTTCATGAGCTGTAATTGTTTTGCTGGTCTTGGTATTGATGGCTGCTGACTGAACAGGGTGGTAGTTGCTGAAGGTTGGGGTGGCTGTGGCAGTTTCTTAAAATAAGACAATGGTGAAGTTTGCTGCATCAACTGCTGTTTCCTTTCACCAACAATTTTTCTATACAATGAAATGCAGTTTGATAGCATTTTACACACAGTAAAACATCTTTCAAGATTGCAGTCAGTCCTCTCAAACCTTGCCACTGTTTTATCGACTAAGTTTATGTAATTTCTAAATCTTTTGTTGTCGTTTCAACAATCTTCACCGGGAGTAGATCTACCTGAAAACCACTTTCTTTGATCATCCATAAGAAGCATCTCCTCACGTGTTGATTTTATCATGAAATTGCAGCAATTCAGTCGCATCTTCAGGCTCCAATTCTAGTCTTTTTGTAATTCCCACCACATCTGCTGTTACTTCTTGAACTCCTCCAATGAGGGTTGGAATCAGTTCCTTTCAAACTCCCATTAATGTCGATATTTTGACCCATTCCCCTGAATCACAAATGTTCCTAATGGCATCAAGAATGGTGGATCCGTTCCAGGTTTTCAATGTTCCTTGTTCAGACCCATCAGAGGAATCTCTCCCTGTGGTAGGTATAGCCTTACAAAATGTATTTCTTAAATAAGTCTTGAAAATTACTCCTTGTTTCATGGACTGCAGAAGGGATGTTGTGTTAGTAGGCATGAAAATAACATTCATCTCATTGTACATCTCCATCAGAGCTCTTGGATGACCAGTTACACTGTCAATGAGAAGTAATATTTTGAAAGAAATCTTTTTTTCTGAGCAGCACATCTAACAAAGTGAGCTTTGTTAACAAAGCTGTGTCAGTAAGTCACATTGCAAACAGATATGCTGACATCCAGACCCCGTTGTTCCATTTACAGAACAGAGGCAGAGTAGACTTAGCACAAGCTGGAATCAAGATAGGCAGGAGAAACATCAACATCCTCAGATATGCGGCTGACACTAGCCTAAAGGCAGAAAGCAAAAACGAACTGAAGAGCCTCTTGGTGAAGGTGAAGGAGGAGAGTGAAAGACCTGGCTTAAAACTAAATATTAAAAAAGCTAAGATCATAGCATCCAGCCCCATTGCTGTTGCTGTTGCTAAGTCGCTTCAGTCGTGTCCGACTCTGTGTGATCCCATAGACGGCAGCCCACCAGGCTCCCCTGTCCCTGGGATTCTCCAGGCAAGAACACTGGAGTGGGTTGCCATTTCCTTCTCCAATGCATGAAAGTGAAAAGTGAAAGTGAAGTCGCTCAGTCGTGTCCGACTCTTAGCGACCCCATGGACTGGAGCCTTCCAGGCTCCTCCATCCATGGGATTTTCCAGGCAAGAGTACTGGGGTGGGGTGCCATTGCCTTCCCCTCCAGCCCCATTACATCATGGCAAATAGAGTGGGAAAAGGTGCAAGTAGTGACAGATTTCCTCTTCTTGTGCTCTAAAATCACTGCGGATAGTGACTGCAGCCATGAAATCAGAAGGCATTTGCTTCTTGGCAGGAAAGCTATGGCAAACCTAGATAGTGTATTGAAAAGCAGAGACATTACTCTGCCAACAAAGGTCTGTACAGTCAAGGCTATGGTTTTCCCAGTGGTCATTTATGGTTGTGAGAGCTGGGCCATAAAAAAGGTGGAGTATTGAAGAATTGATGTCTTCAAACTGTGGTGTTGTAGAAGATTCCTGAGAGTCCCTTGGACACAAAGGAGATCAAACTAGTCAATCTTTAGGGAAATCAACCCTGAATACTCACTGAAGGACTGATGGTGAAGCTGAAGTTCCAGTATTTTGGTCATCTGATGTGAAGAGCCAACTCATTGGAAAATCCCCTGATGCTGGGAAAGATTCCTTCTGCCTGAGGGCAGAAAGAGAAGAGGGCGTCAGAGGATGAGATGGCTGGATGGCATCACCGATGCAGACATGAACTTGGGCAGACTTCGGGAGATGGTGAGGGACAGAGAGGCCTGGAGGTGCTGCAGTTCATAAGGTCACAAAGAGCAGACACAACTGGGCAACTAGACAACAGCAACAGATTTAGTACAATCCTTAAAGACCCTAGGATTTTTAGAAGGGTATATGAACATTGGCCTCAACTTAAAGTCCCCAGCTGCATTACTCCCTAACAAGAGAGTCAGCCTGTCCTTTGAAGACAAGCATTGACTTCTCTATAACTATGAAAGTCCTAAATGGAATTTTCTTTCAATGGAAAATTGTTTTGACTACACTGAAAATCTGTTGAATTGTATAGACACTTTGATTAATTATCGTAGCTAGATCTTCTGGATAACTTGCTATAGCAGTTGCTGCTTCACCTTGCACTTTAACTATGGTATGGAGATGGCTTCTTTCTTTAAAATTCATGGATTAACAAACCTCTGCTAGCTTCAAGCTTTTCTTCTGAAACTTCCTCACCTCGATCTGCCTTCATAGAATTGGAGGGAGTTAGGGTCTTGCTCTGGTTGGTTGCAGTTGGTTTGACCTTCTATCCAGGCCACTAAAACTTTCTCCATATCAACAATAAGGCTGCTTCACTTTCTTATCATTCAGTGGAGTAGCACTTTTAATTTCCTTCAAGACATATACATATCACTATATATAAAATGGACAACTAATAAGGACTTACCAGCTAGCACAGGGAACACTACTCAATACTCTGTAATGACCTATTATGGGAATAGAATCTTAAAAAGAGTGAGTATATGTGTGTGTGTGTATATATTCATATATATATATGAATAGGCTTCCCTGGTGGCTCAGCTCTGTATAGACTCCTCCTGCAATGCAGGTTCAATCCCTGGGTCAGAAAGATCCCCTAGAGAAGGAAATGGCAACTCTGACCAGTATTCTTGCCTGGAGAATTCCATGGATGGAGAAGCCTGGCAGGCTACAGTCCATGGGGTCACAAAGAGTTAGACATGACTTAGTGACTAAAAAAAAAAAATGTATATGTATAACTGATTCATTTTGCTATAAAGCAGAAACTAACACAACATTGTAAAGCAACTATACTCCAATAAAAATTAATTTAAAGCAAAAGAGCTTTTCCTTTGCATTCACAACATGGCTAGCCATTTGATAGGAGAAACCTATCTTTTGTCCTATCTCGAGTTTCAACACGCTTTCCTTGCTAAGCTTCATCATTTCTAGCTTTTAATTTAAAGTGAGAAATATGCAGCTCCTCCTTTCACTTGAACACTTGGAGGCCACTGTAGGGTCATTTACTGGCCTAATTTCAGTATCACCAAGTCTCAGAGAATAGGGAGGCCCAAGAAGGAGAGAGATAGGGAAATGGCCAGTCAGTGAAGCACCCACAGGATACACAACATTTATTGATTAAGTTCACCGTCATATGGGTGTGGTTCTTGATGTCCAAACCAATTATAACAATGACACCAAAGATCATAGATTATCACCACAAGTATAATAATGAAACAATTTGATATATTGTGAGAATTTTACCAAAAGTTGAACAGAGACACAAAATGAACAAATGGTGTTGGAAAATGGTACCACTAGACTTGCTCAATACAGGATTGCCACAAACCTTCAATTTCTAAAAAAAAAAAAAAAATATATATATATATATATATGTATCTGTAAAGTGCGATAAAGTGGAGCATAATAAATCTTAGTTATAAATGTGACAAGATAGAGGTTCCAAGTGAGATTAGGAAAATTGTTCTTTTCCTCAACTTAAAGAGAGATTTGAAGAGACATCTCAGCAAGATCAAAGAATATACCTGAATTATTTTCTTAAAACTAACATTCTTAACTTTCTCCTAGAGATATCAACAGATATCAACTGCAACAACCAATTCTTTCTCCATGCTGCTTGAAGTCTAGTCAGTAGCTGACTTCATCATTCCATCCTAGGCTGCTGACAATTAGAGGAGCATTTGGATCACTTGCTTCAACTGACCAGTGAGTATGGGATTCAAGTTTTGGAGATGCAGGGGACAGAGGGTGGTTTCAAGTTAACTCAGACATCCCAAACTGAGTTCACCAGAGGGGCCAGGTAAGGATCTAGAGAACAACCTTTAGATCCAGGCAAGAGGTACCCTTGCCTTGGGTCCCAGGTTGGAGGGCCCCATGTATTACAAACAGAAAAACATAAGTTTGTTTTCTTTTTAATCCCATGAGAAAGATTTTTCTTTAGATGCTAGTAATTCATTAGTTAACAGGAATTACAGGAGAGGATTATACAAACCAAATTCCTTCTCCCCACCCCTCCAACCTCACCATGACCAAAAGACATGGGGCTGAGAATATGTGCAGAAAAGAGAAAAACCACCACCTCTGCCCTGGGAAACCAAATAAAGAGTAGCTGCTTTTGTTCAAGTCTGACCATCTTGAATTCACCCAAAGTGGGGATCTATGCAGGCCAGATACCCCGGACAACTGCTCTCCTCCATCTTTCTGCTCAGATGGTGTAGTTTTGTAGAGTGCTCAGAATGACTATTATTTCCCAGGTGGAAAAGTAATGTATTAAGGAGAAACTGCCCTTCTCTACCCCTGGGTGGTGTGACCAAGTCGGTACCCCTTCTGGGTTCAGGCTGATTTAGTCACCACACAGGAGTCTTGAGCTCTGGCTCAGAGTTCATTCTGCCTTCTCCAGCAGCTTTGAGGTCTACAGGGTACAACTGTCCTAGGGGAGAGTGTAAGATCCTTAGTCTACAAGGCTCATGAACAACACCCAGCCACAGGCAATGGGCCCCTACATAGAGACCCAAGTCAGGCTGTGGGCATAGTTGTGTGATTCATAACTTTTAAATTTCCCTTTCTCAGTTGTGCTGCTAGGGATAGATTTTGAGCCACCAATGACTAAAACTCTGAAACACAGAGGAAGCTGTGACTGGGAGATTATGAGGATTTTCCAAGGCCAATGTTACACATCTTTGCAGACACCTAATCCATGTCCTCTTGGTTAAAGGACAGATTAGGGTGGTTACCTTTGCTTTTAGCAAACCTATAAAGGGAAGTAAGAATTTGCATTAGCTGGAGAGTCAATTACTAAAAGCAAAATCTAATTTGATACAGCCAGACCATTTCCTCCATATGGAGGAAATATGAATGGTTGAATTACTACGATAAAAACATGTTACTTTCTTCCTGAATCCAAAAGTAAGTTTAAAAAGAAATACCAAAGGATACCCAGGCATGTGTACTCAGTTGTGTCCAACTCTTTGCGACCCCATGCACTATAGCCCACCAGGCTCCTCCGTCCATGGGATTTTTCAGGCAAGAATTCTGGAGTGGGTTGCCATGCCCTTCTCCAGGGTATCTTCCCAACCCAGGGGTTGAATCCACGTCTCCTGTGGCTTCTGCATTGGCAGGTGGATTCTTTATTGCTGAGCCACCTGGGAAGCCCTAAGGATACCCATAAGTGAGTATAAAAACAAATGAACAAAAGCTTATCTATATATTGAAGGTGGGCAGCAGGGAAAGAAAAGAGAACAAAAATCAGTGTGCTTGAAATAAAAACCTGCCTTGTACTTTCAGGTATGTCTTCAGCTATCAATTAAATGCTTGATCAATGCAGCAAGATTCAGGCAGCTTAACTGAAGAAAATTAGTCCTTAAGAACCTGGTCTCTAAAGAAGGATTCCATCCTGTTGATATAAGGCTAACAACCCTTTCAGTTACAGCTGCTTCAGTGGGTTCAGGAGAAGAATCAGAATGGAACCATATGAGGTTGTCACAGAAAATTGACATCTGGAAGATTCCAGAGTGAGATTAAAATGGCTCAGTCTTTGATCCTAACAATGATCTGACAACAGAGATAGAGAACTTTTATGAGAAATTTTGAGAACATTTTTTGAAGTATTTTTGCACTATTGAGATGCATTTAATAATCCAGGGTTTTAAAGATTGTTTTGAATTATTCACTCTATTTTGCTTTGTTTAATTCAGCAAACATTTTTTTGAATACCAACCAGGTGGCTACCTAAAGTGCTGGGCTTTGTGGTCTAAACCATGAATAACATTAAGCCCCTATGTGCAAGGAATCCATAGTCTAATAGAAAGTGAAGCAAGTAAGTCCGGGGGTATTTAAAGAGAAAGAGGGGTTGTATGCCAAAGCAAGGTCATCTAACCTAATCTGGCTTATTGCATATGGACAGAAACTAATTTAGGGTTGAACCCAATATTATTTGTGTGGTGGAATAAACTGACAAGCCCTCCTTACTACCTGCCACCCACCAACTTTATCAGGAGACTTAGAATCAAAAATTTAATCAGATCCAGCCAATCCAAACTGGCACTATTCTTCCTCTCCCTTAAGATAGCAAGAGAATATCTATCAGCAAAGAGTAAGAAGGGTCAGGAAAAGTCAAGAGATTCTCAGCTCAGTAACCAGAGAGTTTATATTTCATAAGATCAGACAAAACCCTGTTGACAGGGGAAATACCATTACTATAGGACTGTCCTGCATAATCTCTGGGAAAGAATAAGGTTTATATTTACAAGGTCTGCTTACTTCACGGTGACATCATAAAATTATTCAGGTCAAGATTCTCAGTGGCTGAAAGACTAAGGGGAACCCACATTACCCTGATTTAGGAGACGACATCTCACTTTCTTTTTGGATCCTTTTTGAATCACAAGCACCAGTATATGTCCAACTAGAGTTTGCAGTGTTGCTCAGGTTTGCAAGCTACAAGAAAATACAAATTTGCAAGATCCAAGGAGTTAGACCTCATCCTTTGCTTGAGATAAGCAGAGTGTTCTGAGGATGGCGGCGGCATAAGCCTGAGAAATTTGAAAAGTTAGCTGCAGAAGAAAAGTCTGCTGAAGAGGAGGGTTAGTTCAGGAGTTTTCTATGGGGACATGCTCACCAAGGCTCAACCAGTAGAAGAGATGGCTATGTAATCTGGAATTTGAGTCTCTACTCTCCATTTGTGCATGCATACTTAGTCACGTCAGACCCTTTGCAACCTCATGGGCTCTAGCCCACCAGGTTCCTCTGTCCATGGGATTTTTCCAGGCAAGAATACTGGAGTGGGTTGCCATTTCCTCCTCCAGGGGATCCTTCCAACCCAGGGATCAAACTTGCATCTCCTGCTTGGCAGGAGGATTCTTTACCACTGAGCCACATAGGAACCTCACTCTCCCTTTGCAGTGATACATTTCTGAGATCTTGGTTCTTTATGAGGAATTTTGCATGTGTGCCTTGAAGCTGTGGGTGCTTAGGATGGAGAGTAGATAGATAGGGCAAGGTGGCCAGTGGAGGAAATGAGGTCTGACCCTCCCCTATTGTCTTGAGAAGTTGAATAGCAGGAGCTAGTGGAGCATTAACCCCTTCGGTTAGAGTAGGGATTGGGATTACTTGGGTTATCACAGCAGCAAAGAGACCTGAGTAGAATGGAAAACTTCAAGAAACCCAAGACAGAATGTAAATTGATACAGTCACTGTGGAAAACAGTATGGAGATTCCTTTAAAAACTAGGAATAAAACCACCATAAGACCCAGCAATCCCACTTCTAGGCATATACCCTGAGGAAACCAAAATTGAAAAAAAAAACGTGTATCCCATTGTTCACTGCAACACTATTTACAATAGCTAGAACACGGAAGCAACCTAGATATCCATTGACAAATGAATGGGCAAAGAATGTATAACAAATATGTGGTACATACACATAATGGAATATTACTCGGCCATAAAAAGGAATGCATTTGAGTCAGTTCTAATGAGGTAGATGAACCTAGAGCCTATTATGCAGAGTGAAGTAAGTCAGAAAGAGAAGATAAATATCATATACTAACACATATACACAGAATCTAGAAAAATGATACTGAAGAATTTACTTGCAAGGTAGCAATGGAAAAAGAGACATAGAGAATAGACTTACGGACCTAGGGAGAGGGGAGGAAAGGGTGAAATGTATGGAGAGAATAACATGGAAACTTACATTACCATATGTAAAATAGATAGCAAATGGGAATTTGCTGCATGGCTCAGGAAACTTAATCAACCAAGAGGGCTGGGATGGGGAGGGAGATTGGAGGGAGTTTCAAAAAGGAGGGGATATATGTATACCTACGGCTGATTCATGTTGAGGACTGACATAAAACAGCAAAATTCTGTAAAGCAATTATCCTTCAATAAAAAATAAATAAATTTTTTTAAAGGTAAAAAAAATTAATTTTTTAAAAAAAAGAAACTCAAAACAAGTTGCCTAAAGAATGCCTCTTAGCAACTGAAAAAGTGAGGAAGTCTTGAGTTATCAAGGCCACATTTAGATTAATGCAAAAGCATAAATGTAGCAAATACTAATGAAATGGTTTTTTTTTACACATCAGTTACCAAAGTTACTGGATTCTGGGATACTAACAAAATAGCCCTAGTCATGAGAACCTTGAATTTGCTCTCAATAGGTCTGGTCATAATCAGAGCCAAGGTGAGGGCTGGCCAGACATCTGGATACAACTATTGGGCACTTCCAAGACTCAGCCCAACGATCGGCATCTTATGAAGTCTTCCCATTCCATTCCAAGATAAGATACATGGGATAGTCTCTCTGTTCCCATAGCAACATGTAACATTCTCAATTATTACATAGTGCACATTACTGTGTGACCATTTTCTGATATGCCCCAGGTTCAGGGCTTTGATCTCCTATAGAAAATGATTTCAGTTTGCTCTGCCTATATCCTAAGCATAACAGTTAGTAGCATTTCTGAGAACCTCACATGGTCTTCAGGAAGTTACCACAGGTAGCAGGAGTCACTGTTTCGTTCACAGTTCCTATTCTGACTATAGCAACATTCCACAGGGATGCTATGGTCCCTCTTACTACCCAGGATCCTCAGCTAGTCCTGAACAAATGCCTTCATGACTAATCCACAGCAAATGTTAGCTCCTGCTGTCCACCCCTAGCAGGGATGTACCTATGCTGGCTGATCCATTTCTAGCATCTGGTAGGTCCAATGCCATCTCATCTCAAACAGCTTAGACTATGAGCTCATTGAGGACAAGGATTTGGTTTTTTTATCTCTCCATCCCTAGAGCCCAACCAATAGCAGTCATTCACTAAATCTTTGTTGGCTGAACAGCATCCCTGCAGATGGTCTAGCTTATTTTTAGGTGCATTTCTATACTTCCATGGAACTTACTACTTCAAATAGGTAAGCTAACCTGCCTGTGGCCATCAGTCAGGAAAGTGCAGTCCAGGAATATAATCTTATATCTATGTGACCCAGAGAGCATGCTCCCTCTGCTGCTTCCCACATGGCTTCTCATGGAAAAATTACATTAACCTGTCTTTTACTCTTGACCACAAAGGAATAAGTAAAAAGTTGGTAGTGAGGAAGAAAATTCTAGTTAGGAGGATTTTCCCTGGTGCTTATCCTATACTAATAGCAAGCTTAATGCATTTCATAGTGAGCTTACTCTCTTCCAGACAGCATGCTAGGTGTTCTACATTTATCAATCCATTTAATATCCATAGGAGAGGCCAAAATTATTACTCCTATTTCATGGATATGAAAACTGAAGTTAAGAGAGGAAGACTGCCAGAGGCATGAGGCTATCAGAGTTGATGGAACTGTGACTGAATACCAGGTCTCTTTGACTCTTTACAGTCCTCAAACAAGCCTAAGTACATACCTGGAGTCAAGTTCCATGTCATTATGATCCACTCTAATGATCAATATGGAGGAGGCAATGGCAACCCACTCCAGTATTCTTGCCTGGAGAGTCCCATGGCCAGGGGAGCCTGGTGGTCACAAAGAGTCAGACGTGACTGAGCAACTAACACACACAATCATCAATGAGAATTAATAATTAAATGCACAGATAACCTTCAATTAAGAGGAATGACAAATACATGAGAATGAGGTTTAAAATGCTAGATTCATCCTAACTGGTAAAATGTTAAGACACTCACCGAGAATTGTAAAATTGATCTACTTAGAGCTTAAAAGGTGTTGCAGGTCAGGGGGTTACAAAGTGAGATTTGCATTCAAAAGTACTGCTCTAGTTGCTGCAGGGAGATGACTTGGCAAGAATGAAAGCAGGTGGTGCACGGGAAGGTCACTGCCATAATCCTGGAGAAAACTGATGACATTCTGAACAAAGGTGTTAAATTCGGATTAGATATTTCAGCCTACATATGGAGGAGTCCATCCCTGCTCTAGCCTTGGAAGTGTCTGATAGAAGACACTGTATGACAAACGTTTTCTCTTTTCAATATTTTCTTGGGGAAAAAACCCTGAAGAAACAGATCATTCAAGGCTCTGTAATATCTGGATGTGTTCAGAAACTCCATTTAGAGAGAAGTTCCCTCACCATCAATCCATGATAGCACAGAAGGTCTTGGAAGAAAAAAACTTGCTGGGGAGGCTGTAAAGAGACAATGGGAGGTAAGCAGGAGTTACCTGTGGCACCAACGTGCTGCACAGAGAGCTAAATCTAAGGGCCATGAAAATACTGCAGACATTAAAACACACAAACACACACACACACACACAAACGGCAGCCCCTACCAATAGTCCGTGTGAGAGTAAAGCTAATCCAACCAGACACGTGGGAGCAACTCAGAGTCAATGAGAATGAACCTGGACAAGTGAAAACAAATAAAGTTAATGAAGAGAAATAAAATAATGTACTTCTAGTTCTGTTTTTCAATTAATAGCTAAGGAGTAGTAGCCATCAGCCACATTCATCTTACACCAAGCACTTTCCCCATAAGATAATACAGAAACAATTAACAGAATTCCTTCTTAAGTGTATTTTAAATTAAATTCAAGAGTCTATTAAAAAACCTACCATATGCTAGGAAACAAAATGCAAACAATAAGTAAAATGTGATTCTGACCCTCCAAGCACTCACAATGGAAAGAGAAAGTGGTAATATAAACTGATAATTATGATAATAGCAGCTATAATTTTTCTGGGGAGTTAACCTACATCAGACAGTGGTACCAGGTGCACCCAAGTATTATCAACTTAATCCTTAAACAACTCAGAAAAGCAGGTAAAGTTATTTCCATTTTTATGACTGGGAAAATTCAGGCTCAAGTAGGTCATCTGGATTTCCCAAGATACGGTCTCACTTATCATGAGGTTCATGTTCTTTCCCTTCTACCACATGGTCTTTCCAAAGTGTAGGCTTAGGGAGTGAAACAGACTACATTCCAGAGCAAGGTGTCCAGTGTTACTTGAGGACGTCTGGGACACCAGCTAGACTGGCTAAAAACTAAATTAATTAAATTTTTAAAAATTGTAACTGGCATTCCAAGTTGGGTTTTATTGAGAACTACTGCAAAGCAGTCAGAAACTGAAAAAGGATGACACTGAGCCATCACAAGAGGATCACTAAGGATTAAACCTAAGGACCAAACTCCACACATCTAAAAAGCAACCACAGCACTAAGACTGATGAACAAAGCACAGTGAAGACGTACCCGCAGAATGCCTGAAATTCAGCAGGGAGACACATGCTTAGATTCCTTACTTGTGAGATGGAGGAGACACTTCTTAATGGGATTGTTGTGAATTCAATTGTTATTCAAACAAATGAATAAATGTGAACATTCATCATAAATGGTAATGTTCTGGATAAACATTTTAAAAATCACTATTATTACAAAGCACTTTATGGTAAACAGAATCCTTAAGGTATCCCCCCAGTATTTTCATTCCCTAGTTATTCAACCAAACACCATGGACTGCTGTGAAGGGATTTTGCAGATGGAATTAAGCTTACAAATCAACTGACTGTAAGAGAGGGACATTATCTTGATTATCCAAGTGGAACCAAGGTAATCACATGTGTGTGTGTGTATGATCAGTTGTTCAGTCGCGTCCGACTCTTTGCAGCCTCATGGACTGTAGGCCACCAGGCTCCTCATCCATGGGATTCTCCAGGCAAGAATACTGGAGTGGGGTGCCATTCCTCCTCCAGGGGATCTTCCAGACCCAGGGATCAAACGTGCGCCTCTTGTGTCTCCTGTATTGGCAGGCAGATTCTTTACCACTGGGTGACCTGGGAAGCCCAAGGTAATCACAGGGGCCCTTTAAAGCAGATGAGGATTTAGAGAGATGTTGTAAAAGTAGAAGGCAGGAAAGATGAAACAAAGAGGAGGTCAAAGAGATTCAAAGTGTGAGAGGCACTTGATCTACTGTGGCAAGCTTTGATGATGGAGCAGAGACCACAAGCCAGGAAATACAGGCAGCCTCTAAAAGGGTAGAACTCCTGGCCAGCTGCCAGCAAAGAAATGGGGACCTCAGCCCTACAACCTCATGAAACTGATTTGACCAACAATCTGAATCAACTTGGAAGTAGATTCATTCCCAAACTTCCACAAAAGAGTAAAGCCCAACCAACAGCTAGATTTTGGCCTTGAGGACTCCAAATAAAGAAGCAGCTGAGCCCCATTGTGCTTGGACTTCTGACCAACAGAAATGGAGATCATAAATTTATATTATTTTCTGGTGCTGAAGTGAAGTGGAAGTCACTCAGTCGTGTCTGCTCTTTGTGATCCCATGGACTATACAGTCCATGGCATTCTCCAGGCCAGAATACTGAAGTGGGTAGCCTTTCCCTTCTCCAGGGGATCTTCCCAGCCCAGGGATTGAACCCAGGTCTTCCACATTGCAGTCAGATTCTTTACCAGCTGAGCCACAGGGAAGCCCTTTCCAGTGCTATGTTGTGGTAATTTGTTGGAGCAGCAAGAGAAAACTAATACACGCATTGATTATTATCTTTCTATCTGGTTGACTCATTATCTAGACAATGCCCTCAAAGAATTTTTACTCACATGTTTCCCTGCTCAATTCTAACTTCAAGAGTCCCAAAATTAGCCCCTCAAAGGATTCAAAAGTTCACCTGACAATTTGTACAGACATAGGTCTAGACATCAGCAAGTGAATTGTGAGACTGATTGTTTGCATTGGAAATACGTGGACATTAAATACTAGAATTAGTTCTCTATTTCAAAATATTAAGAAGAATTAATTATACTTTCAAACATTAAAATAAGTTTTTACCTTTACTGACTCACTTGAAAAGACCCTGATGCTGGGAAAGATTGAGGGCAGGAGGAGAAGGGGATGACAGATGATGAGATGGTTGGATGGCATCACCAGCTGGATGGACATGAGTTTGAATAAACTCTGGGAGTTGGCGATGGACAGGGAGGCCTGGTGTGCTGCAGTCCATGGGGTCACAGAGTCAGACACAACTGAGCGATTGAACTGAACTAAAAAATTTTTGATTAGCACCTCTAAATATTGCTCATTGTTTATGTACAGCTCTTGTGATTATCATGCTGATTCTTGACAACCTCTGGAACCACATAATACAAAACAAAAAAGAAGCATTCCCTAATGGTTCCTGGGCTGAACTAGAATACAAATGCATTGCTAGACAAAAACCTATTGTATATGTTACCTTAGAGGAGAGATGTGAAAAAATAGTTACTTTGTCTTTTCTCTTTATCTAAAGTTTCTGCTAGGGCTTCCCTGGTGGCTCAGAAGTAAAGAATAAACCTGCCAATGCAGGAGACACAGGTTCGATCCCTGAGTCAGGAAGATTCTCCTGGAGAAGAAAATGGCAACCTATTGCAATACTCTTGTTTGGGAAATCCCATGGACAGAGGAGCCTGACAAGCTACAGCCCATGGGGTTGCAAAGACCTGGACACAACTTAGTGACTGAACAGCAATTATAAAATTTCTGCTACTCAAACCCCCCTGCATTGGAAAGACACTTTCCATCTGAAATGAACTGAGGAAAACCTACAGAACTTCAAGTACTCAGAAACAGATATGCCTGTACTCAGACTCAGATACTCAGATAAGCCTCTTATTCTGAGGACACAGGGCAAGAGATATGAAGAAGTATTTCCCTGGGGCCTAAATGATAGTAATCACATATTTGGGATGTTGTTCAGTCACTAAGTCGTGTCCGACTCCCTGTGATCCCATGAACTGCAGCACGCCAGACTCCTCTGTTCTCCACTGTCTCACAGAGTTTGCTCAAATTCGTGTCCATTAAGTCAGTGATACGATCTGACCTTCTCATCTCTGCTGTCCTCTTCTCCTTTTGCCTTCAGTCTTCCCCAGGATCAGGGTCTTTTTCAGTGAATGAGTCAGCTCTTCACATCAGGAGGCCGCAGTACTGGAGTTTCAGCTTCAGCATCAGTCCTTCCAGTGGGTATTCAAGGTTAATTTCCTTTCAGATTGATGTTTGAGTTAACAGGTCACAATGCATCAGTGCTAAACATTAGATTCTCCATGAGAGAGCTATTCATGTGCTTTTAAAGTAAGTTTTATTTTGGAGTATTTGTCATGTGCAGGGCCCCATAAAGCACAGGGCTCTGGACAGGGCCAAGTTTAAGAGAGATACCCTTCCTAAAGATGGTAGTCTAAAACCAAAGATGTTATTGTCTTCTACTATCTTCCTGAAGAGCATACCATTGTCAAGGTTAGATCAACATCTCTGCAGTGATACACAACAGAAATTTAGATCTATTCTCTTTATGCATGCATACGTACACCCCCATACATACACACACACACACACACACACACACACACTTTTATTCATATTCTGAAATGAGTAAGAGGTGGTTTCTTAAAACTTAAGTGTGTTCACTGGCTTTCTTCTAATTTAATCAAAGTGTGCATTATTTGGGGGGAGGTCAGAGATAGATTCCTTATTGACCAATTGACCTATAAAGGTCAATTGCAATATTATTTCTAGTTTTATCACTTTGTCATTGAAATCATCCCAATTACAAATAGAAGTTTGAAGCATTATGTATCTAGAGAAAATCTTAAGTTCACAATAGACATAAAACTTGAATAAAAGATCCATTAGAAAAATGTGCCTTCAGACTGATGATAAATGCTTCACTCATCACTTTTATTGCCAGATTCAAATGATTACCAGATGGTTTTAGCAATTAATTTGCATTCAGCACACAAGTACTGAGCAGTTAACATGCATTCAACGCAGTTTCCTCTGATACTTTCTCAATAAAACATATATAGGTTTAAATAATCTATGCTCTGTTTTTCTTGCCAAAGATCATACCACCCCAAAAGGTTTACTCTATCACTAAATCTTTCTTTTCATCATATCAATATATTCCTTCTTATTCATATTCTCCTCCTTCTCCTCCTTCTTTTTTTCTTTTTGTTAAATTGAAGTAGAGTCAATTTACAATGTTGTATCGGTTTCACATATATAGCAAAGTGATTCAGTTATACATATATTTTTTTCAGATTCTTTTTCATTATAAGTTATTATAAGATATTTAATATAGTCCCCTGAGTTATATAGAAGGTCCTTTTTGTTTACCTATTTTATATATAGTAGTGTGTATATGTTAATCCCATACTCCAAATTTATCTCCCCTCACCTTTTTTTTGAAGTGAACATTTAAGATGGAGGTGTTCATTCAAAACTCCTTTGGCTTGTCCTCCAGGACAGAAGCGTGAGATATGAAAAACTATAGTATAGGAGCCTTTCCTGGTGGCTCAGTGGTAAAGAACCCACCTGCTAAGGCAGGAAACGTGGGTTCAATCCCTAGGTTGGGAAGATCCCCTGGAAAAGGAAATGGCAACACACTCCAGTATTCCTGCCTGGGAAATCCCATGGACACAGGAGCCTGGCAGGCTATAGTCCGTGGGTCAAAAAACAGTCAGACTTGACTTAGCAACTAAACAACCACAATCTTATACATGGTGTGTCTTGTGTACACATACATAAGATGTGTGGGAATAAAATGGGGATCTCTTTGGATACAAATATTCAATTTTACACTCGGGTTCAAACAGGAGAGAACACAGCACTATGAAAAGAGCATGAACTTTAGAAACAGGCAGGACTGAGATTGAATTCTAGTTCTTCCACTTGCTAATTATGTGACATTGAAGAGTTTAATTAAATTCTCTCAAACTTAGGGCTTCATTAGTAAGATGTGAATAATTAACACATGTATTTTAAGCTATTTTAAGGATTTAAAAAGACAAAGGTTATCAATCACATAGCACAATGCCTTGCAATCCTTCTATCATGCAATACTTAAGTACCCATGGTATCTATTGAAAAAGTGTCAGTTCCTTTTCCTAACAGTTATTAAACTATTATCACATATCAGATATTCTACTGAAAGCATGTTTATTCTGTGAATACAGACTATCTGCAGAGTTCCCATAGCAGCCTGGTATCCACTTTGGTAGTGGGAAGTTGTTGGGCAAGGCGGTGCATAGCTCAGGGTTCTGCTGAAGACTGGTATGTATGTTATCTCAGCCTTGGGGCTGAAATTCATAATCCAGGGAACAAAAGCTTCCCCTATCTCTCAGAGAAGTTCTCATACAGACAACACCTTTGTCCTGAAATAAAGACAATCTGTTTAACAAGTGGTGGTGCTGGGAAAAGGGCTTCCCTGGTGCCACAGAGGTTAAAGTGTCTGCCTCCGATGCGGGAGACCTGGGTTCGATCCCTGGGTCAGGAAGATCCCCTGGAGGAGGAAGTGACAACCCACTGCAGTATTCTTGCCTGGAGAATCCCATGGACAGAGGAGCCTGGTGGGCTAAAGTCCACAGGGTCGCAAATGCTGGGTCCTATGTCAGTTCTACTCCCAGTTTTTTGAGGAATCATATTTTCCATAGTGGCTGTATCAGTTTACTTTACTACCAGTAGAGCAAGAGGGTTCCCTTTTCTCCACACCCTCTCCAGCATTTATTGTTTTTTGGTTATTGTTTTTTGATGATGGCCATTCTGACCAGTGTGAGGTGATACCTCATTGTAGTTTTGATTTTCATTTCTCTAGTAATGAGCAATGTTGAGCATATTTTCATGTTTTTATTAGCTATCTGTATGTCTTCTTTGGAGAAATGTCTGTTTAGGTCTTTGCCCACCACTTGTAAAAGAATGAAATTAGAACACTTTCTAACACCATACACAAAAATAAACTCAAAATGGATTAAAGATATAAACATAAGGCCAGAAACTATAAAACTCCTAGAGGAGAACATAGGCAAAACACTCTCCGACATAAATCACAGCAGGATCCTCTATGACCCACCTCCCAGAATATTGGAAATAAAAGCAAAAATAAACAAATGGGACCTAATTAAAAGTAAAAGCTTCTGCACAACAAAGGAAACTCTAAGCAAGGTGAAAAGACAGCTTTCAGAATGGGAGAAAATAATAGCAAATGAAGCAACTGACAAACAACTAATCTCAAAAATATACAAGCAATTCCTACAGCTCAATTCCAGAAAAATAAATGACCCAATCAAAAAATGGGCCAAAGAACTAAACAGACATTTATCCAAAGAAGACATACAGATGGCTAACAAACACATGAAAAGATGCTCAACATCACTCATTATCAGAGAAATGCAAATCAAAACCACAATGAAGTACCATTTCACGCCAGTCAGAATGGCTGTGATCCAAAAGTGTACAAGAAATAAATGCTGGAGAGGGTGTGGAGAAAAGGGAACCCTCTTACACTGTTGGTGGGAATGCAAACTAGTACAGCCACTACGGAGAAGAATGTGGAGATTCCTTAAAAAATTGGAAATAGAACTGCTTTATGACCCAGCAATCCCACTGCTGGGTATACACACCAAGGAAACCAGAATTGAAAGAGATACGTTTACCCCAATGTTCATCGCAGCACTGTTTATAATAGCCAGGACATGAAAGCAACCTAGATGTCCATCAGCAGATGAATGGATAAGAAAGCTGTGGTACATATACACAGTGGAGTATTACTCAGCCATTAAAAAGAATACATTTGAATCACTTCTAATGAGGTGGATGAAACTGGAGCCTATTATACAGGGTGAAGTAAGCCAGAAAGAAAAACACCAATACAGTATACTAATGCATATATATGGAATTTAGAAAGATGGTAATGATAACCTTGTATGCGAGACAGCAAAAGAGACACAAATGTATAGAACAGTCTTTTGGACTCTGTGGGAGAGGGAGGGTGGGATGATTTGGGAGAATGGCATTGAAACGTGTGTAATATCATATAAGAAATGAATTGCCAGTCCAGGTTCAATGCAGGATACAGGATGCTTGGGGCTGGTGCACTGGGATGACCCAGAGGGATGGTATGGGGAGGGAGGTGGGAGGGAGGTTCAGGATGGGGAACATGTGTACACCCGTGGCGGATTCTTGTTGATGTATGGCAAAACCAATACAATATTGTAAAGTAATTAGCCTCCAATTAAAGTAAATAAATTTAAATTAAAAAAAAAAAAAGAAATTGCTGAAAGTGTCAGGGATATTAGCGAAGTATAACTGAGATGGGGCAATTCCAAGTAGGCCATATGCTATAATTAACATTATCTTACCACCAGTCCTAGGGAGAACTTGTCTTTAGTTTCTGATTGTCTTAGTCTGTCTTAGGCCGACATAACAAAACAGCATAGACTATGTGGTTTATAAACAACATAAATTTATTTCTCACAGTTCTGGAGGCTTAGAATTTCAAGATCAAGATGCTGATGGATTCAGTAACTGGTGAAAGCCTACTTCATGGTTCATAGACAGTCTCTTCTCAGTGTAACCTCACGTGGTGGAGCTCTCTAAGGCCTCTTTGATAAGGGTACTAATCCCAGTGATGAAACCATGTGGAGCCTTCATGATCTAATCTCCTCCCAAAAGTTTCATCTCCTAAAACCAACACACTGGGCACACATGAATTTGGGGGGGCACAGCATTTGGACCACAGCACTGATACATGCAACTCTTAAAAA
The DNA here is from genome assembly GCA_935064755.1 of Tragelaphus eurycerus. NCBI lineage: Eukaryota > Metazoa > Chordata > Mammalia > Artiodactyla > Bovidae > Tragelaphus > Tragelaphus eurycerus. The sequence continues at coordinate 14,518,720 of CAKXYN010000043.1, forward strand.
AATATAAAAGCATAATCAAACAGAAGTCAAAACAGCAGAGACATTGTAGGAAACAGAGCACAAAGCTTCTCTATTTAGAAACCAAAGAAAGGGCCAGCACAAAAGAGGCTGTTTCCTGGTCTCAAGAGGAGCAATTATTAGAGAAAGGAAGGATGAAGCATCACCCAGGCCTAAGAGGAATGAAGACAGGTGGGCAGTGGAGGAGTGAAGGAAGAGTCCAGACCTCAGAGACAACAAGAACCACATCATCTCAGCTACCATTCAAACTGCCCAGGAGCAACAATGGTAGCCACAGTCAAGATCAGGGAAAGACCTACAGCAAGTGGTAGTAAAAGGCCACCAAGGTGAGTAAATTCCCTCTAGGACAACCCCAGGAGTAGGGAAGCCCTTCAGTTGAACAGAAGCTCTAGGCGCTCACTAACACACTTCACCACACCCTTTCTCTCCCATTGATTAACTTCACCCAGTTGTTTGACTGGAAGATGAAGGGACAACATCAGTTTCAAAACAATACATGAATTATACTCTATCTATCTATCTATCTATATAGATAGATAGATAGATATTGTAGACAATTCCTATCTAAGAAAATAAACATTCATTGGGCAATTATTAAATAAGTTCTCTGCTAGGGCTTCCCTGGTGGTTCAGTGGTAAAGAATCTGCCTGCAATTCAGGAGAAGCAGGTTCAATCCCTGAATTGGGAAGATCCCCTGGAGAAGGAAATCCCAATCCACTCTAGTATTCTTGCCTGGAGAATCCCAAGGACAGAGGAGCCTGGCGGGCTACAATCCATGGGGTTGCAAAGAGTTGGACACAACTTAGTGAATAAAATAACAAGTATTCTTTGGCAATGCCAAAGAATGCTCAAACTACCGCATGATTCCACTCATCTCACACACTAGTAAAGTAATGCTCAAAATTCTCCAAGCCAGGCTTCAACAGTACGTGAACCATGAACTTCCAGATGTTCAAGTTGGATTTAGAAAAGGCAGAGGAACCAGAGATCAAATTGCCAACATCTGCTGGATCATAGAAAAAGCAAGAGAGTTCCAAAAAAATGTCTACTTCTGCTTTATTGACTATGACAAAGCCTTTGACTGTGTGAATCACAACAAACTGTGGAAAATTCTGAAAGAGATGGGAATACCAGACCACCTGACCTGCCTCCTGAGAAATCTGTATGCAGATCAAGAAGCAACAGTTAGAACTGGACATGAAACAATATACTGGTTCCAAATCAGGAAAGGAGTACGTCAAGGCTGTATATTGTCACCCTGCTTACTTAACTTATATGCAGAGTACATCTTGAGAAATGCTGGGCTGGATGAAGCACAAGCTGGAAATCTACCTGCAGTTGAAAAGAAGCCCTACCCTTGTCAACACAGCTCATTATTAGTTTCTTATGTCCTATTCTTAAATATGAATGGTCAACAATGATCATCAGCTATCTGAGAAAAACATTGAAAAATGAAAGACAGTTCAGAACAGAAATTAATAACTTAATAAGGAATCAAACTCTGCAGAAAGATATACCCAGAAAAAAAAAAAAAAAAAAAATATATATATATATATATATATTTGGGAAGAGATAAGAGTTGATTATCCTAAGGCTCAGCAGATAATGAATCTTCCTGCAAGTCAGGAAACACTGGAAATGCAGGTTCAATTCCAGGGTTGGGAAGATTCCCTGAAGGAGGTCATGGCAACCCACTCTAGTATTCTTGCCTGGAGAATCCCATGGACAGAGGAGCCTGGCAGGCTACAGTCCATGGTATCACAAAGAGTCAAACATGACTGAAGCAACTTAGCATGCATGCACATCAGAGGACTAGAAATTTCATAATAACTGGAAATTTCATAATGACTAGAAATTTCAAAATAAGATAACAGGAATGAAAAATTCAATAGAGAGGTGGAATACAACATTAGTGAACTATCCCAGAAAGCAGGAAAATTATTAATATGAAATTAAAACACGGGTTCCATTTTTTGATACCCAAATACTAGGAGTTCTAGAAAGAGAACATAGAAAATAAAAATAAAGAAATTACCTTAGAATTGATAATTTTTCCAGAAAAAGAGAAGTTGTGCATGTGAAGGGTTCACTGGGTACCTAGCATAATAGTAAAATAGACCTATACCCAACAATGTCAACAAGAAAATTCAGAGCTACAAGGATAAAGAGAAGATCCTAAAAGTTCTATATAAGTTTCATACAAGAAGAAACCAAAGGGTCTATACAGATGTCATACAAAGGACAATCAGAATGGCACTGAACCTCTCAAGGGAAACTAGAACAGAGTAATAATTCCAATATTTAAAGGGAAATTTATTTCCAACTTAGAACTCTATACCCAACCAAACTAACAATGGAGTATGAGAGCAAAAACATTATTTGATATGCAATTCTTCAAAATATTCACCGTTGATGCAGCTTTTCATATGAAGCTTTTGGAGGACATGTGGGTTTTAAACAATAAAAGAACAATATATAGAATCACAGAACTAAGGAATCCCTTACTAGGGAGAGGAGAAGGGAATACCCATAATGATGGAGAGAGGAACGACCAGGATGGCAGCTCACAGAACAGACAACTCCAAGGTAAACTTCTTCTAGAAGGTAAAGTTAATAAAACATCTGATGTGTTTTAATATGTTGAGAGGATATTTGCTCACCTTGGACTGAGTTGAGAGATAACGGTATAAATACCTAGAAAACTAAGCAAATAAAAATCAAGACCTTTATTAACTACACATAAAACAATCAGTTGAGCAGGAAATAGAAAGTTTACCTTATTTCTAAGCTCTGAATGGAATTGACATAGTCATAATAATGTAAACTCTGAATATTTACCTAGCTAAAACTACAGTGTATTTTGGGAAACTGGGCGGGCGGGGGGGGCAGTTAGCATATATGTGGATGATTGGGCCCGGACAGGGATCAGAGGTGAAAAAGAGATAAAGTCTTATCTTCTGTAGTGGGCAGTTGATAACTATCAGAAACTAAAAAATTAAAGAGTAGCAAAATAGGCATGTTATTTAGAAAATTGGAGGTAAATAACAATATCTAAAGTCAACCAAAATTGTTAAAAGTGGTTAATTCTCTAAGGTGAGAAAATAGGATTAGGGTGCAGAGCTGGGACTGCTTCTTTTTTTTTTTTTTTACAAAAGCATTGTGGAGCAAATTGACCCTTTAAATCTTGTACACGTACATTTTGATAAAAATAAAAGGTATTTTAAAATCCTTCCATGGCTCTCCATTTCTTGCAAATTACAATCTGAATACATGAAAGTTATTTACAAAATCCTTTCTAATCTGGACTCTAATAGACTTTAGTTTCTTTTCTTATCTCTCTCCACGCTCACGTTCTATGCTTCAACTAAACTAAATGACCCGCAGTTCTCTTCAGATGAAGAAATGCCGTGAAAGGATCTTTGACTTTATTCTTTAGGTAAAGAATTGGAGTTTCTGAAGAGCTTTGGACGGACTGGTGTATCAGTGTGGCGAGTAGACTAAAAGTGCGGCAGTCTATAAACCTAGAAGGCAGTTGCCGTGGAGGTGAGGAAGGGTAGCAGGAATAAACAATGAGAAATCCAGAAATCTAAATTTTGGTCACCACTAATTTGCTGTATAACAATTCATTTAACTCCTCCAATTCTTGGGCTCTTTAGGTGCAAGGTACAAATGTAAAATGGTTTTCATGCAAATCTGGTGCTTTTTCAGGGTAACTATCTCCAGGGATATCATCATCAAACAGCCAGCAAACAGCCAGCACTCTGGGACTCATCTTTGACACGCCTCTCTCCTTCTCTATCAATACATATCCTATCAATCACCAAGTCCTTTTGATTTAACCACTAACATTTCTTGAGTCTAAGTCTCTCTAGCCCCCACCAGTTGGACCTTAGTTCAAGCCACTTTGATGTCACATTTGAACAACTAGCTCCACATATCCACTTTTGCCCTCCTCCAATCCACTGCCCACAGTGTATACAGAGTGGTCTTCAAAAATGTAAATCTGATCATATCACCTGTCAATTGCTTCGTTTTGCTTTTAATATAAAGATCAAAATCCCAAACATGGACTCCCATTCATGCTTAATCTAACTTCTGTGAAGCTCTATGGCTACATTTTGTGCCATTCTTCTCTGCTCTCCAATCACAACTGTCTTTACAAGCAGCATGCTTCTTCCCAAAAGACCTTTGCACATGCTGTTCCCTCTGCTTAGAATGCTTTTCTATTTCATTTCCCCATTCTCCTTGCTTATTTCCAACCATCCTTCAAATCTCAGTTTACTCATTACTTCTATAAGAAAGGGTTCTTTTATCTATTCCAAGCTGGGCTAGTTTTCTCATTATTCAATTTTAGAATATCCTGGAATTTTTTTGTTAGAGCATTTGCCAACACTGTGAATAATCATTTTTTACATAATTACCCATTTAATAACTCACTCTCAAATTAAAATATGAATCTCCCATGGACAGAAATCATATATTTTATTTAACATGATATGTACACTATATAGGAGAAGGAAATGGCAACCCACTCCAGTGTTCTTGCCTGGAGAATCCTAGGGATGGGGGAGCCTGGTGGGCTGCCGTCTATGGGGTCGCCCAGAGTCAGACAAGACAAGCAACTCAGCAGCAGCAGCAGTACACTATATACCTAGCAAAACAAATATTTGTTACAAGAATAAATGAACAAATGCATGAACAAATGGAGTGGGAATATGGAATTGGCATTCTCTGTTCTCTTCATCCAGTTTAATTCTTCATCTTAACTGGTAGGGAAAGGGTCTATTAGCCTCATAGTACAACAACACTAGTTATAAAGGGTCATCAGCATTGGCAAGTAAGAGATCAGTTTGTCAAAGACACTGCAGTGTCTGAATAAAAGGAAAAAATATGAAAATCCAAGCCAGGTCAATCAACTGGCTTCTCTGGCATTGGACAAAAGGAATGAATAGTCTTAGTAATCTCAAAAAGATAGATAGATAGACAGACTGATGCAAATAGATGTGGAAAAAGATAGCCTATACAAGAAAGATTTCCAGGAAACCACTGGAGGTCTGAAACTGACCCAAAGAGAAACAGTAAGGAAATAACTGGTGCCATGTTCTGGACTGAGTATAGGTATATGATAAGCTCCAAATAAGACTAGATTCTTTAAGGTAATGGACTATGCCTAACTCTCCAAACTTTATGTGCATGATGATAGAATTATATATATATATTTTTAATTTAAAGTCTACTCAGCCCAGAACTTGAGAATTTTTTTAGTCTAGGTCCAGCTTGTATTCCCAGTTTCCCCATCATATGATTCCAAAACACTAAACAGCTCATTATTTTCCCCATATGCACCACATATACTCTGATGCACTATGCTATGCTATGCTACTGCTAAGTCACTTCAGTCGTGTCTGACTCTGTGCGACCCCACAGACGACAGCCCAACAGGCTCCCCCATCCCTGGGATTCTCCAGGCAAGAACACTGGAGTGGGTTGCCATTTCCTTCTCCAATGCATGAAAGTGAAAAGGGAAAGTGAAGTCGCTCAGTCATGTCCGACCCTCAGCGACCCCATGGACTAAAGCCCTCCAGGCTCCTCCATCCATGGGATTTTCCAGGCAAGAATACTGGAGTGGGGTGCTATTGCTTTCACCGTCTGATGCACTACCTAAGCTCAACTCCACTCCTATTTGGCCTGCACTGCCCACCCCTCAAAACATTCCTCAAAATCCAGCTCAAATGTTGGCTCTCCTAGGAAGACTTACCCAAGTCCTCCAGTCAGAATCCACTTCCCTTCTCTTTGCTGAACTCCCATATTCTTTAATTTGTTGTCATTATCATTAATTGCAACATATTGATTTGGTTCCTTTAATCAATGGTAAATAAACCTGTAAGCTGCTTTACTGTTTACAAAGCACTTTTACACCTAATAAGCCTTTCTCCTCCCAATCAGCATAATGATATACAGTAGTATGATTATCCTCCCTTTATAGAAGGAAGAAACTCAGTTTAAAGGGGAAGATGTATACATGATTATCCAAGATCACCCCATTAATACATGACAGACCTGGGATTGACTTACTGGTTGATTTTTATTTTCCAAAAGCATGTATTAAATAATTACACAGGCAACACAGACACACAAGCACACAGAAGGAGGCTGGGAGTCTATTTTGCAGATGACAAATAGGGATGGTGAACATAATAGCGGGAGGTTCTCCAGCAGGTTAATAAGACAAAGTCTTCTTGACAAAGATGCAGCTGGCTGTGGTAGCAGGGGAAACATTTGCCCCTGGCAGCGACTCCAGCCCATCAGGCCAAGGCCATCACTATAGTGTGCATGCCACAGCTGCCAGCAGCAAAGCCAGAGGGACACCTGCCTGACCAGCAAAGGGAACCTTGCCAGAGGCACAGTCAGTGGGAACCGGCTGAAAGGACTGCCAAGGTGTTATGGTTGAATTGTGTCCCTGCAAAATTCCTACTGAAGTCCTAACCCCCCGTGCCTCAGAATATGACCTTATTTGGAAATAAGTTTGTTTTTAGTTGTTTATAGTTCTTGCTTCTTCTGTCTACCCTCTTCTTGATGGATGAGGATAAGAGGCTTGTGCAATAATTTGGCCACTTGATACGAAAACCCAACTCACCAGAAAAGCCCTTGATGCTGGGAAAGACTGAGAGCAGGAGAAGGCGGCGACAGAGGATGAGATGGTTGGATGGCATCAGTGACTCAATGGACATGAATTTGAGCTAACTCCAGGAGATAGTAAAGGACAAGGAAGCCTAGCGTGCTGAGTACATGGGGTCACAAACAGTTGGGCACGACTTAGCAACTGAACAGCAACAACGTAGTTGATTAGACCTGGGATTTAAACCCAGATTCTTTGACATCAACTACTTTGCTCCTTCCATTACTTCCAGTTGAGTACCTTCATTTCCTGTCTTGACTTGACTGCTGCTGCTAAGTCGCTTCAGTCGTGTCCGACTCTGTGCGACCCCATAGACGGCAGCCCACCAGGCTCCGCCGTCCCTGGGATTCTCCAGGCAAGAACACTGGAGTGGGTTGCCATTTCCTTCTCCAATGCATGAAAGTGAAAAGTGAAAGTGAAGTCGCTCAGTCGTGTCCGACTCGTAGTAACCCCATGGACTGCGGCCCACCAGGGCCCTCCGTCCATGGAATTTTCCAGGCAAGAGTACTGGGGTAGGGTGCCATTGCCTTCCCCCTCAAGTGCCATTGACTTGAATACAAGTGTGTAAACTAGTCTTAGCTTCTCCTCCTAACCAAAAGGTCTTTGAGAAAAACACATAAATCTGATTTTTTGCTGCAGATACCTGATGAAATTTGATGGTGAATTGGCTGATGATACAGAAGGTTCTAAGAAAGCTGAGAGCCCAACAGAAAGGATTTTCTTGATATCTTAATTTCATTGCCATATGAAAATTGCCTCCAAAGCCAATGTGAAGACTTCCCTGGCAGTCCAGTGGTTAAGACTTCACCTTCTAATGCAGCAGGTGTGAGTTCAATCCCTGATTGGGGAACTAAGATCCCACATGCCTCGGGGCCAAACAAGTAAAACACAAAACATAAGCAATATTATAAAAACTTCAATAAAGATTTTTTTAAATGATCCTCATTTTAAAAAATCTACAAATAAAAAAACAAGCCACTATGAATATCTAGCAAATGGGTGAAATTTCAGAATTTCAGGCCTCCATTAGGCCTCTGGACACGTTGAGAAAAGCTCCAGTAGAAGAAGGAAGCAGAAGGGAAATTTTTTGGTATAAGAGATTTTCACTAGTAGAAAATGATCTAGGTATTACCATTCACAGATAAATTATTTAACAACAAAGCATGATTCAGGCCCTATATTAGGCACCTATTGCTTTGTAACAAGTTACCCTAAAAGTTAGCAACCTAAAACTATTTCAGTGGGTCAGGAACCAGGTCTGGGCTGGTTTAGCTGGGTGCCCTTGACTGAGAGCCTCTCGCAGGCTGCAGTCAGGTTCTTAGCCAACAGTGGAGTCTCATCTCAAGGCTCAAAATAAGGGAAGATTTGCTGCCAAGCTCACTCACATGGCTACTGGCAGCCCTTGAGCCCTCATTGCCTGCTGACAAAAATACCATTTCCATCTACTCCGTACAGCTACGCACAACACAGCAGCTGGCTCCTCCCAGGATGAGAATGGAGAGAGAACGCAAATGAAAGCCATAGTCCTTTTAGAACCCAATCTCAACAGTGACAACCCATCAGTTTTGCCACATTCTATTCATTGGAATCAAGTCTCTAGGTGCAGTCCACATTCAAGAGGAGGGGAACGTATTAATACAAGGGGCCATTTTAGAGGCTGCATATGGCAGACCCTAAGCTAAGTAATGTATATATATTATCGCACTCGATCTTCCAAATTTTACTATGAGGTATGTATTGTCATCTTAACTTTACAATTAATGAAACTAGAACTCAGAGATTATGTAATTTATTTAAAGCCATATAGTTAATAAGTATGAAATAGAAATTTTTAAATCCAAGACTGATTTCAAATCAAGTGAGTCACAGGTAGCGTAATCAACATATCCTATTCACCTAGAACAGGTTCCGTTGTGCCTGCCTGTTATCCCAGTTACTAATAGATCACATTTTCACCTCCACAAAGGTTCAGGTGTGGTTAATAAATTATGAAGCCATCCTACTTGTAGATATTCAAAGGAAGCTCATTTCAAAAGTCAGCTCCTCCTGGACCTTTCTCTGATCTTCCAGGTAGGGCCTTACATGGAACATGTGCTCAATCCCAATTAACTGAACTGAATCAAACTGATTTCTCAGTGCAACTGAACTTAAAACAGTTAATTAACAAAATAAGTAACAGAGTCAGAGAGACAAAGGAAAGACGACAACTTTCATTCTTTCTACGAATATTCATTGAACACTTACATTGAACTGGATGTCCTGCAGATGTCAATCCATGCTTCTTCCCTCAAGGGCAAGAATCGAGCAGAAACCTGGGATTCTATAATATAGGCGACCTATGCAATGATATGCGAATGATTTCATACTTTCATACCTTTACCTCTGTCTGTCTAGAATTCTGTCACTCCAGCTGCCCTCCCAGTTAATCGATTCCTAATTATCTTTTCTTTCAGGTGGCAAGTAAATATTTATTGAATAAGTGAGTGAACTCTGATAACTTCTCACATCCCCAAAATTACTCTACTTAGTTAAAAATCTAAGAATATCATCCTGTTATCAATTTGGATGGAAACTGATCTTTAACTTAACTGTAATCATTTTGACTGGCATGTTAGAAGAGTTTTCTTTGTTTAATTTTACTGGAGTATAACTGATTTACAATGTTAAGTTAGTTTCCAACCTATCTGATGTATCGTCTCTCAGGAGTCTTCCACGACCCCCTTCCCCAACCCTCCAATAGAAACAAAGGAAGAGTCATCCCTTCCTTTGTTTCCCATCATATCTCATCCTATCTCGATTATGTTTATTACTAACCTCATACTGCAAGAACTGCCTATCATAGCATCTCCCCTACTCCCTGGACTTTAAGCTCCTAATAGCAAGGACTATGCCAGAATATAGTATGTGCTCAAGAAATTTCTGTGCTGAACTGAACTAAGTAGAAGGCTAAACATTTATCACTATCATCATCACCCAGTATAGACTGACTTCTGCATCCAGGGAAGAATCTGCTAAAGTGCCCCTTTTTCTCCAGATTTAAAACTATACAGAGAGTGATTGACCTAGAGCTTTTATCCTATAAATCAGTTCTAATTAGCTGGAAGTGGCTATTTGTAGTACTTTTAAATTTTATTTATTTTTTAATTGAAGGATAATTGCTTTACAGAATTTTGTTGTTTTCTGTTAAACATCATGTAGTACTTTTTGAGAAAGATTCTGGGGCTGGATCCAGATTCAGTAAGAAACAAGGTCAAAGTTAATCAGCTCTGTTTGAGAAAGGAGAAACAGGAGAAACAGGAGCCCCTGTGCTTCTAGCTTCAATCACTGACCTCCAGTTACTACTCTTACAATAGCACAGCAGGATCCATTTCCACCAACACACACACATGCATATATATATATCTATATATACACACACGGGGTGAGGGGGAGAGAAGGGAGCTGCTTTCCTGGCATCCTCGGGTCAAAACTCTCAGAAATGTTTATAAACAGCACTGAGAAGCCCTAACCACAATGAGGGAAGGGGGTTTTGTCAGTGTCATTCATTGCTGTATCTCTGGCTGGTGCACAGCTAGACCAGTGTTCTAGATAAAGTTCTCAATAAACATTTGTCAAACGAAAGAATATAATTGAAATTACACTGTTAATTTTGGATCCATTATTACTGATATGGAATTCATATCTCCTCTGGAAACATAAGCAGCATTTCTTTTATACCAAGTCCAGGAGCAAAAATAGTCAGTGCTTACCAAAAAAAAAAAAAAATTGTGTAGAGATTTGAGAGATGCTTTTGTGCCTTTGCACATGGTTTTTTGCTTGTTTGGAATGTCCTTTCTCCATTTTCACATAGAAAACTCCTACACATCCTATGAGGCCGAGCTTGAGTTCACCCCTGTATGAAACCTTCCCAGATTCTCTTTTTTTTTTTTTTTTTTTTATTAAATTTTATTTTGCTTAACTTTACAATATTTTATTGCTTTTGCCATACATCAAGATGGATCCGCCCCAAGTATACACGTGCTCCCCATCCTGAACCCTCCTCCCCCCTCCCTCCCCACTCAGATTCTCTTAAGCAGAGTCCGTACTAACTTTTCCATGTTCCTATAGCATTCTGTTGACTTACATACTTCAAAAGGAGCCCACATCTCCAACTCTAGTCAGATAAAATCTTTTTAAATGATGGCAATTCTTTAAAATGATTCTCCTTTTTCCTTTCAATACAAAATGCATTAGATGCATTCCTGAACATGATTAGGAAAAAAGAAAACCAACTAAAAGCTTTTACAAAATGCCTTTTTATCACTGCGTGACAGAGAATAAAATCAGTTCTTGTTATTCCTTAGACAGCTCTTTTTTGCCTCCTGGGTTCTATAGCTTCCAGTTCTTCCTATTGTGATAAACCATGACACAGCATGTGACTCACAAAAGAAAATTACTTTTTCAAAGAAGGCACTGAAGCTGCCCTTGTGAAGGTGATGCCTTCAGCTTTTGAAGGGCAGTTTGCTGAGGGCAAAGTCATAAGGCAATCTTCCCAAGCATCCTGGGTACCATCTATCACCTCTGTGTTCAGACCATGCATAAAAACCTGCATTACAACTTATAGGCTGGAGAGACAGCATCTGACCAAACCCCTCCTTATGACAAGGCAACAGAAAAGGAAATGGCTGCAGTCTGATTAAAGCCAGCCCACTGAGTGAGTTCTAAAATTCCCCTAAGAAGGCATGACCCTGTAGCTGTCCAAAAGAAGAATGAGAATGGCTGACTTACTCAAAAATACTGTATATCTCAATTTCTCAAATGGTTCAATTTCTTCTTCACTATTGTGTTGACATATCCATCTCCCTAAAGTGCATAAGGCATTGTCTTTATGATCAGAATTTTTCTTTGTTTCGGTTTCATCCACATGGAGCTTCTCAAACCTTAAAAACCTGCAGAAGGCCTCTCTGTTCCTCTCCTATCATGCCAGAAAGTTTGGCCACAAAACATACTAGACCTTAATGCAGTCCAAAAAGAACAGGATTTGGAAAACTCAGGTCTCAACTAGACTGGCATCAGTAGGAGAAGGGCCTAATTTCATGGGACGGGACACAGCGGCAGTACTCTATGGTTATTCATGATTTTCATTGTCTCTATTCATCTAGTTATGTCTGGGTTGAAGTTGGACTGTATATTGATGAGTGGATCTAAGCCACAGGTGAAGGAACTTCATGGAAGTTCTTGCATAAAAACCTGCATAACTATCCCTAAAAAAGAAACTTTCATGATATAGTCAGTCCTAAAGCCTGATTGCATATACAGACACAGGAAGTTTAGAAAAAGGTACTGTATATACAGACACAGGGAGTTTATGAAAAAGTAAATGGCTAATAGATATGGCTATTTGCAAGTCTTATTCCAAGCACAACACATAAAAGACAAGGACAAGACCATGCCCAAACTCCACTTGTGTTTGGTGAGGGAGATTTAAGCACACCACCAACCTTGGCACTCATCACCACACATCCAAAATGTGCTAAGCCTAGAGGCTTAGTATCTTTAGCAAGCATATCCCAGCTGTCCTAGTAGAGTAAGAGCCTGGCCTCCTGAGCCTCTGTTTCCACCTCAGTCCTCTCTGGCAAGAAAAGCCATGAACCCCACCAGCTGAGACTGTCAAACTATCACAGATGGATTTCAGTGGGTATGTCTCAGGACCCTCTGTGATGGTCAGTCTCATGTGTCAGTTTGACTGGACTAAGGAAAACCGAGATACCTGATAAAACCTTATTTGGGGGTGTGTCTGTGATGGTGTTTCTGGAAGAGATTAGCATTTGGTTCAAGAGACTGAGGAAAGGGACCCTCCATCACCAAAAATGGATGGATATCAACCTATCCTTTGAGGGTCTGAATGGAACCAAAAGGCAAAAGAAGAGCAAATTCTCTCTTTCCTTGAGCTGGGACATCTATCTTTTCCTGCCCTTCAAATTCAGAGCTCCTGATTCTCAGGCCTTCAGATTAAAACTGAAAACAATAGGCTTTTATGGTTTCCCACATTTCAGACAGCAGATTATGGGACTTCTCAGCTTCCATGCTAATGAGAGCCAATTTCTATAATAAATCTCTTTCTCTCTGGAGAACCCTGACTAATAAACCTTCAAGTATGTATGGAATACCTACCAGGTAGCAGATACTCAGATGAGCCCTCAAGTTACAAAGAGGCAATGCTTTCTTCAAAGAGTTCACAGCTTAGTTGAAAACACAGGGAACAAAGAAATAACCATCCTACAGTCTGATGAATGCAGTATGAAGATATGAAGAATATGATGGCTCTGTATCAAAGAGATCCCTAAACCATCTGAGAGAGTTTTAGGAAGTCTACATGATTGAAGTAGTTCAAGAATTCTTTTATTTAAATTGAATATTTTATTTGAACATTGACTGAAAATTAAACAGTGAGTAGGAGTTTTTAAGAGAAGTGTGGGGGTGGGTATTCTACACAGAGAAAGAGAATGGCATAAGTAGAAGCCAAGGCAATAATATTACTCATCCATAAAAAAGAACAAACTGTGCCATTTGTGGAGACATAGAGATAATCATACAGAGTGAAGTAACTCAGAAAAATAAATATCATGTTTTAATGCATACATGCTGCCAGTCACCACCTGCAGTGATTTTGTAGCCCAAAAAAATAAAGTTTTTCATTGTTTCCATTGTTTCCCCATCTATTTGCCATGAAGTGATGGGGTCAGATGCCATGATCCTAGTTTTCTGAATGTTAAGTTTCAAGCCAACTTTTTCACTCTCCTCTTTCACTTTCATCTAGAGGCTCTTTAATTCTTTGCTTTCTGCCATAAGGATGGTATCATCTGTGTATCTGAGGTTTCTGATATTTCTCCTGGCAATCTTAATTCTAGCTTGTGCTTCATCCAGCCCAGCATTTCACATTATATACTCTGCATATAAGTTAAGTAAGCAGGGTGACAATATACAACCTTGGCATACTCCTCTCCCCTTTTGGAACCAGTCTGTTGTTCCATGTCCAGTTCTAACTAGACAGATTTCTCAGGAGGCAGGTAAGGTGGTCTGGTATTTCCATCTGTTTAAGAATTTTGCACAGTTTGTTGTGATCTACACAGTCAAAGGCTTTGTCATAGTCAATAAAGCAGAAATAGATGTTTTTCTGGAACTGTCTTGCTTTTTCAATGATCCAACGAATGTTGGTAATTTGATCTCTGGTTCCTCTGCCTTTTCTAAATCCAGCTTGAACATCTGGAAATTCTCAGTTCACATACTATTGATGCCTGGCTTGGAGAATTTTGAGCATTACTTTACTAACGTGTGAGATGAGTACAATTGTGCAGTAGTTTGAACATTCTTTGGCATTGCCTTTCTTTGGGATTGGAATGAAACCTGACCTTTTCCAGTCCTGTGGCCACTGCTGAGTTTTCCAAATTTGCTGGCATATTGAGTGCAGCACTTTCATAGCATCATCTTTTAGGATTTGGAATAGCTCAACTGGAATTCCATCACCTCCACTAGTTTTGTTCATGGTGATGCTTCCTAAGGCCCACTTGACTTCACATTCTAGGATATCTGACTGTAGGTGAGTGATCACACCATCATGGTGTGATGGACTTAAACGGATTGGAATGGACTAAAATGGACTGGAATGGGCAAATTTAACTCAGACGATCATTATATCTACTACTGTCAGTAAGAAATGGAGTAGCCATCATAGTCAACAAGAGTCCGAAACACAGTACTTGGGTGCAGTCTCAAAAACAATAGAATGATCTCTGTTTCCAAGGCAAACCATTCAATATCACAGTAATCCAAGTCTATGCTCCAATCATTAACGCCGAAGAAGCTGAAGTTGAATGGTTCTATGAAGACCTGCAAGACCTTCTAGAACTAACACCCAAAAAAGATGTCCTTTTCCTTATAGTGGACTGGAATGTAAAAGTAGGAAGTCAAGAGATAACTGGAGTAACAGGGAAATTTGGCCTTGGAGTATAAAATGAAGCAGGGCAAAGGCTAATAGAGTTTTGCCAAGAGAACACACCGGTCATAACAAACACCCTCTTCCATCAACACAAGAGATGACTCTGCACATGGACATCACCAGATGGTCAACACCAAAATCAGATTGATTATATTCTTTGCACCCAAAGATGGAGAAGCTCTATACAGTCAGCAAAAACAAGACAGGGAGCTGACTATGGCTCAGATCATGAAATCCTTATTGCCAAATTCAGACTTAAATTGAAGAAAGTAGGGAAAACCATTGGACCGTTCAGGTATGACCTAAATCAAATCCCTTATGATTATACAGTGGAAGTGAGAAATAGATTTGAGGGACTAGATCTTATAGACACAGTGCCTGAAGAACTATGGAGCGAGGTTCATAACATTGTACAGGAGGCAGTAATTAAGACCATCTCCAAGAAAAAGAAATGCAAAAAAGCAAAATGGCTGTCTGAGGAGGCCTTAGAAATAGCTGTAAAAAGAAGAGAAGCGAAAAACAAAGGAGAAAAGGAAAGATATATCCATTTGAATGCAGAGTTCCAGAGAATAGCAAGGAGAGATAAGAAAGCCTTCCTCAATGATCAATGCAAAGAAATAGAGGAAAACAATAGAATGGGAAAGACTAGAGACCTCTTCAAGAAAATTAGAGATACCAAGGGAACTTTTCATGCAAAGATGGGCTCGCTAAAGGACAGAAATGGTATGGACCTAACAGAAGCAGAAGATAGTAAGAAGAGGTGGCAAGAAAACACAGAAGAACTGTACAAAAAAGATCTTCACGACTCAGATAACCGTGATGGTGTGATCACTCACCATCTTGTTATATTGAATAAAAACATAAAGTGAGATTTTCTTTCCCTGCAGTTTCATCCGTAGGTCATCTGCGCTTCCTACAGCAGGGCATCAATAACTTGCAGTATATAGGAACTGACTGAATGAAAAGTTATATTTAATTGGGAAATCAATGACTAGGAAGAGGGCATTAAGGTCGCAGAGACTGTATCATCCTGACCAATCTCACTCCCTTGCCCTTTCTCTGGGCCTTCCATCATCATATCACAGCTGCCAATTTCTCCAGCAGTCTTAATTATGGGCACAGTCATTTGTCTTCAAATATCACAGCCCTGTGAAATCTATGCATCGATAAATACAGCTCAAAAGCTGTTTTCCACACTGCTGGAGAGTTAATTGCTTCTGTGGTTAAATCAAATGTGGTCATTCTTTACCTTTGAGAGGGACTTTCAAGGTCTCCGAGTGACTGCAGGCTTCCTATAAAGTCAGAATAAAGAACATCTCATTTTAGGACTTGAGGTTGTGCCTCAAAAATATCTACACTTTCAGGTTAGCTCCCCATGGCCAAAGAGTAGCCAAGCAGGCTTCCAGGGTTAAACAGAGTCAGATAATCAATTCTGTGTTTTGAAATAAACATCTTCTTTGTGTCAACCACCATTTCTTTACCCACTTCCCCTTTTAGAAAGCATTTATGGGGTATGAGAAGTATGTCATACATTTGGACGGGAAATAGAGTAAAATAAGAAATGGCATTTACCCTCAAGATTAGTGGAGAAGACAAATAAGCTCAAAAAAAATTCAAAGCAAGCATAAAGGCACTACGACAAAATGTTTATCAGTATCAGATCAGATCAGATCAGTCGCTCAGTCATGTCCCACCCTTTGCGACCCCATGAATCGCAGCACGCCAGGCCTCACTGTCCATCACCAACTCCCGGAGGTCACTCAGACTCATATCCATCGAGTCAGTGATGCCATCCAGCCATCCCATCCTCTGTTGTCCGCTTCTCCTCTTGCCCCCAATCCCTCCCAATATCAGAGTCTTCTCCAATGAGTCAACTCTTCGCATGAGGTGGCCAAAATACTGGAGTTTCAGCTTTAGCATCATTCCTTCCAAAGAAATCCCAGGGCTGATCTCCTTTAGAGTGGACTGGTTGGATCTCCTTGCAGTCCAAGGGACTCTCAAGAGTCTTCTCCAACACCACAGTTCAAAAGCATCAATTCTTCGGCGCTCAGCCTTCTTCACAGTCCAGCTCTCACATCCATACATGACCACAGGAAAGACCATAGCCTTGACTAGGCGAACCTTTGTTGGCTAAGTAATTTCTCTACTTTTGAATATGCTATCTAGGTTGGTCATAACTTTAATTCCAAGGAGTAAGCGTCTTTTAATTTCATGGCTGCAGTCACCATCTGCAGTGATTTTGGAGCCCAAAAAAAAAATAAAGTCTGACACTGTTTCCACTGTTTACCCATCTATTTCCCATGTAGTGATGGGACCAGATGCCATGATCTTTGTTTTCTGAATGTTGAGCTTTAAGCCAACCTTTTCACTCTCCACTTTCACTTTCATCAAGAGGATTTTTAGTTCCTCTTCACTTTCTGCCATAAGGGTGGTGTCATCTGCATATCTGAGGTTATTGATATTTCTCCCAGCAATCTTGATTCCAGCTTGTGTTTCTTCCAGTCCAGCATTTCTCATGATGTACTCTGCATATAAGTTAAATAAACATGGTGACAATATACAGCCTTGACGTATTCCTTTTCCTATTTGGAACCAGTCTGTTGTTCCATGCCCAGTTCTAACTGTTGCTTCCTGACCTGCATACAGATTTCTTAAGAGGCAGATCAGGTGGTCTGGTATTCCCATCTCTTTCAGAATTTTCCACAGTTCATTGTGATCTACACAGTCAAAGGCTTTGGCATAGTCAATAAAGCAGAAATAGATGTTTTTCTGGAACTCTCTTGCTTTTTCCATGATCCAGCGGTTGTTGGCAATTTGATCTCTGGTTCCTCTGCCTTTTCTAAAACCAGCTTGAACATCAGGAAGTTCATGGTTCACATATTGCTGAAGCCTGGCTTGGAGAATTTTGAGCATTACTTTACTAGCGTGTGAGATGAGTGCAATTATGCGGTAGTTTGAGCATTCTTTGGCATTGCCTTTCTTTGGGATTGGGATGAAAACTGACCTTTTCCAATCTTGTGGCCACTGCTGAGTTTTCCAAATTTGTTGGCATATTGAGTGCAGCACTTTCACAGCATCATCTTTCAGGATTTGGAATAGCATTTATCAGTATATAGGATCTCAAAGAATGAAGGACTAATTCAACTACAAGATGGGCATCAGAAGAAGCACCATAGAGGAAGTGAACCTACACTGAATCTCAAGATGAATATGTATCTAGCTATCAGGAACGGGACTTAAGTAAGAAAAAGCTCATTCATACACATGTAGCAGAATAAATGAAGGCACAGAAATATGTTGAACATACATGATCAATCTAGGGACTGTAAGTCATTTGGTATGAATGGGATAGGAATGTAGAAAGAAGGAGAAGGGAGCCTGGAGGGGTAAGAAAGAGATCATAGAGCATCTTCTATAGTTTAAGAAAGTTTAAGGTCATTGATGAACTGTAAGCAGGAAAATTACATAGTCAAATATATTTTAGAGAAATCATCCTGACTACCAGCATGGATTATGAGTTAGAGTGGTGAGAGGAAGTAATACCAATTAGGGAGCTGCTGCTGCTGCTAAGTCGCTTCAGTAGTGTCTGACTCTGTGCAACCCCATAGACAGCAGCCCACCAGATTTCCCCGCCCCTGGGATGCTCCAGGCAAGAGTACTGGAGTGGGAATTAGGGAGCAGTTGCACTAATTTAGGAAAGAGACCATGAGAACTAAACATTGGCAGAAGCAGTAAGGATATAGACGAGTGGACAAGCACTAATGAGGATGATGATTACAAAGACATGGCTACAAGCAGACAGACAGTTCTTGGTCACTTCTCTCCAACAGAGGAGTACAGGCTTGGAAATCAGTAAGATGGAGACTAACTCGAGCAAAAAGTGGTAAGAAGATGTTGGAAAAGACCCTGATGCTGGGGAAGATTGAAGGGAGGAGAAGGGGACGACAGAGGATGAGATGGTTCTATGGCATCACCGACCTAATGGACATGAGTTTGATGGTGTTGGTGATGGACAGGGAGGCCTGGCGTGCTGCAGTCCATGGTGTCGAAAAGAGTCAGATATGACTGAGCGACTGATCTGAACTGAACTGAAATGCATCTTATTTTTATTGGATATCCAGATTATGTCAGGATCCATGATATGTCATGCCTCATCCTGTGCAGAGACAAACTAGACCAGATCTCTACCTCCAAGTACAGCAGAGACACATGGCTGAACAGGTACCAGATGACCAGAAGGTAAGTATGATTCTCCCACTTCCCTGCTATATTTCATTTGTCTATTGTGGGTTTTGGGAGAAGGCAATAGCACCCTACTCCAGTACTCTTGCCTGGAAAATCCCATGGATGGAGGAGCCTGATAGGCTGCAGTCCATGGGGTTGCTAAGAGTCAGACACGACTGAGTGACTTCACTTTCACTTTCCATTTTCATGCATTGGAGAAGGAAATGGCAACCCACTCCAGTGTCCTTTCCTGGAGAATCCCAGGGATGGAGAAGCCTGGTAGGCTGCAGTCCATGGGGTCACACAGAGTCGGACATAACTGAAGCGACTTAGCAGCAGCAGCAGCATTGTGGGTTTTTGTCCATTTCTCCCCACTCTCAACTAGAATGTTAAAGCTATGAGGGCAAAACTTTTTTTGCCACCTACAACAGTATTTAGCATACAATAGGTGCTCATTATGTATTTACTGAATTGAAAAATTAATTTATTCTGATGAGGACCTATGTGCTCTCTCACTTTACAGATTCATATACTTAAATCTGGTAATTCTAAGCTATCGTTTCTTTCAATCGCCTCTACCCTGTTATCTCGATCTGTTACTTTTATTATGTTGGAATCTCTGGCCTTTGTGTCTCAATTTCTTCATTTTCTATCTCTTTGCTTCTTGTGTATATTCTAGATAATTTTCTCAGAACTATCTTCAGCATCATCATTTCTTCCCTCACCTTTCAACTGAATGCTTTATTTTAATGACCTTTTCTTCATTTCTAGACTTTTACTTTGGTTCTGCCTCAGATATCCCTGTGATTTTTTCAAATTACCTGATTTGTGCCTTCATTTCTATTTTTCTCTGATCTTTTGTCCCTCTGATCATTTTAAATTTATTTAAACTTCTGTTTTAGATTGTTTTATTATCTCTATATCTTGAGGTGATATTTACTTCATCTGTTAATGTTTGTTTCACCTGCTGAATTCTCCCCTGGCAATTTATTCCTTCATGTGATTTTTTAATATTTGATTGCATACTCATCTTCAGCAGCACTGTGGGAGTCTCGGTGCTCTGGAAATGTCCCTGTAGGAGCGTTAAATCTGTCTCTGTTAGTCTCCACAGTCTTCACCGGTTCTAAACTAGTTTTGAAGTTACCTTTTTGGTTTAGTGTTCACAGTACTGCGGTACTGCTCTGAATCATATCCCACAGCTGTGCGTGGTGTACATGGGGGTTCTGATTTCTCATCAGTGATCTTTTTACCAGGCACAGCCCCAGGAGGACTGCAAACCTCCTGCTGCCTTCCAAAAAGACAGACCAGGTTTTTCTGGTCCTTATCTCAGGAATAGACAGATATTCATGGCTCCTGCCTTTAGGCAGTTGGTTCATCTACCGCCAGTATCCTCCTGATACCAATATCAGAGAGTGCTAATCTCCAGTCTCCAGACTTTAAATTCTATATATTACAGTAACCATATAGTTTTTTTTTTTTTTTTTTTTTACTTTACTGCTCTAACTTTGAGCTTCCTCTTTGTTTTGGCACTTGTGCATTTTCTGTTCTTGGTTTATTTTTCAGCGATGCATGCAAAAATTCTTTGGTATAATTTTATCCAACATTTTCATAAATTTGAAGTAGGAAGAACAGTCATCTATTTCATCTCAATTTGCCACATTCATGACTCCATAACCCTGAAACCAACAACTGTAGCTTTGATCTTCACTGTGAAAGTTGAAAAACCTTATATGCATTCTCCATAGTTGAATCTTTTACTGTATAATGTGGGGTGATGTATTCATTTCTGGACAAAAATTTGAGGGGAAAATTGACAATACAATGCTCTTCTGGAAAAGATGGAACATGATGAGCAATCTGGAAGCTAGGCCGTGATAGAAACACTTGACCAATGAAAGTCTGCTTCACGTGAAGCAGATTTGGGGGTACCTAGCATTGTGACCACATATTTTAAGAGCTGTATATAGAAACACAATGAGTCTTTTCTATTTTCTAGTGTAGTTTCAGAGAACAGACCCCAGACTGTGCTGCAGAGAGCTAAGACTCTGGTGAGCAAACCCTGACACTGATTCATCACATAACAACCTTGGACAAATCACTTTCCTCTTTAAGGACTCTAGAGTACTCATCTGTAAAATGAGGAGGTTGAATCACATGAGTGCCGGGTTCCTTCAGCTATAACAGACTATGGTTCATTTCTCACCAGGGAGTGAGCAAGGTTTTTCCAGCAATGAATCAGTGGGCACACTTGATAAATGATCTCGACTTCCTTCGCTTCATCCTCACTCAAGATAATATATTGCTTTTTTTTTTTTTTTTTTTTTTGCTACATCAAAACTACAGACCTCAGGCTAAGTCTCCATAACCCCCTTTCAGGCCAGAAATTGTAGGTTAGGAATGCCTGAAAAGCAGAGTGGGATGAGGAAAAGATTGTGGATTTCGGTGTCATACAGACCTGAGTACCAAGCCAAAGTTCCACCTTATCGGCTCTGTATCCTTGAGAACCATTTCACTTCTCTGAACAACAATTTCCTCTTCCATAAAATGAAATAATTACACCTTAATGGTTTTGTGGTTATTAAAATTTTTTAAACCAATCTAAAGGTGTCTGACACGTGGTAGGCATTCAAAACATGTTTGCAAAATTGAAAATCAAAACCAAATGCTCTGTATTGACAAGGGAAGGAATGGTGCATGACAACAGGATATATTTTAATCCTTCCAACATGTTACACAACCATGCCTTCACACTGCAAGATATCTTCTATCCCCATCATAATTTGCATGCATTCTAAATTCTAGTGATTAATTATTTTCATACAAGGTACAGTTATCTGAATTACTCCAACACCTTGGGCATTTCTAGAAAATTATCTTTCCCTTGAATTGTTAAGCCATAGGTAATCAAATCCCAGTCTCATAAATATTTGATTTAGCAAAAAACAATTGCTTTCCCTCTTGGTAACCAGTGTTTCTTCCTACTTATCTCTGGCTTCCTTCGTTATCTCTTAGCACAGAGGGATTCCAGCTTCTTGTATTTCTGCTCTCACATCAGAGCTGTACTTTATGAGCTGACATCTATGCATCTATCTCCTGACATCTGAGAGGATCTTAAGTAGGAAAACAACACAACTGGATTCATTAAAAGTTTCGGACTCATAGCAACTTCATGAAAACTTTCTCTATTTTCCTGATGAGATTTCTTTCCTGGGCTCCTTTGTCTTGAGGGTTTCAGTCTGGTAAAGTTGATCTTGTCTATGAAAAAAAGGAAATTAAAATCATCTACACTCCCTGTGTATAAAAACATGACTATAACTAAATTATGAGGGGTGGAATGCAAATGTTGAAGAGAAACCAACTGAGCTAATACAGTATGTGGGCACGCATGCTCAGTCACTCAGTACTGTCCAACTCTTTGCAGCTCCACGGACTGCGGCCTGCCAGTTTCCTCTGTCCATGGGATCACCGTGGCAAGATAACTGGAGTTGGTTGCCATTTCCTCTTCCAGGGGGTCTTCCCGACTCAGGGATAAAACTCGCAGCTCCTGCTGTTCCTGCATTGGCAGGCAGATTCTTTATCACTGAGCTACCTGGAAAGCCTCTAATATAGTTTATCATTGTTCTTGTTATTAAGTCGCTCAGTCATGTCCAACTGTTCAAGACCCCATGGACTATAATCGTCAGGCTCCTCTGTCCATGGGATTCCCCAGGCAAGAACACTGAAGTGGGTTGCCATTCCCTTCTCCAGCAGATCTTCCTGACCCAAGGATCGAACCCACGTCTCCTGCATTAGCAGGTGGATTCTTTTACTGTCTGAACCACCTGGAAAGCCCCTAATACAGAACAGTGATTAACAAATGGTATTGAACTTAGGTTCTGAAATTGACCAAATTCAATTTCAGTCTCTAATATTCACTAATTAGATGACTTTCAATAAGCTGAGAAAGCACCTAAGCTTCAATGTCCATATATACATAATGGGATATTATCTATCTTCAAATATGCAGCAGGAGCAGAAAAAGGAAGTGCTGGACCCCTTACAGTAGCAGAAAGTACATGAAAGTCTGTCTCTGGAAACATCAAAAGCAAACTGGAAAAAATAAAGGAGTAAAGCTGAAAGTTCCTCAATCATAAGTGGAGATGATCCAAAGAAATCTGTTTTATTGAGTTTTTTGCCCTTATACTGAAATGACCAGCAAAACAAAAAACACATTACTATATTAAAACTCAGCCTATATATTCACAAAAATATGTGTGATATAGATTCATGACATAACCCCATCAATGGAAGAAGTAACCACATTGGACTACCTAAACAGACATTTCTCCAAAGAAGACATACAGATGGCCAAGAGGTACATGAAAAGATGCTCATTGTCAGTAATTATTAGAAAATTCAAATCAAAACTGCAATTAGGTACCACCTCACACTGGTCAAAATGGTCTTTATTAAAAAGTCTACAAATAACAAATGCTGGAGAGTAGAAAGGGTGTGGAGAAAAGGGAACCCTCGTACATTGTAACTAGGAATATATATTGGTATGGTCACTATGGAAAACAGTATGGAGGTTTCTCAAAAAACTAAAAGAATTGCCATATAGTTGCCATATGATCCAGACAAAACTATAATTCAAAAAGATACATGTGCCCCTATGTTCATAGCAGCACTATTTACAATAGCCAAGACATGGAAACACCCTAAATGTCCATCAACATGTGAATGGGTAAGGATATGGTACACAGATGCAATGGAATACAGCTGCTAAGTCGCTTCAGTCGTGTCCGACTCTGTGCGACCCCATAGACGGAAGCTCACCAGGCTCCCCCGTCCCTGGGATTCTCCAGGCAAGAACACTGGAGTGGGTTGCCATTTCCTTCTCCAATGCATGAAAATGAAAAGTCAAAGTGAAGTCGCTCAGTCGTGTCCGACTCTTAGCGACCCCACGGACTGGAGCCTACCAGGCTCCTCCGTCCATGGGATTTTCCAGGCAAAAGTACTGGGGTGGGGTGCCATTGCCTTCCCCGAATGGAATACTACTCAGCCACAAAAAAAGAATGAAGTAATGCCATTTACAGCAACACAAATGAATCTAGAGATTATTGTACTAAGCAAAGTAAGTCACAAAGGGAAAGACAAATGCCATATGGTATCACTTGTATGTGGAATCCAAAATATGACACAAATGAGCTTACCTACAAAACAGAAAGAGACTCACAAACATAGAGAAGAGACGTGGTTGCCAAGGGGGAGGGCAGTAGGGGAGGGATGGATTGGGAGTTTGGGATTAGCAGGTGTAAATTATCATGCATAGGAAGGATAAACAGCAAGGCCCAACTGTATATCCCAAGGAACTATATTCAATATCCTGTGGAAAAGAATATCAGAAAGAATTTACAGTATGTATGTGTATTACTCAGTCACTTTGCTGCCAGTAGCAATTAACACAATGTTGTAAATCAACTATACTTCAATTAAGAAAACAAGCCCTCGGTAATATCTCCCATTTATCCTTTCAAGTCTCACCTACCTCCATTTTCCTCCTCACCCACTATGCTCCAGCCACACCACAACACTTGCATATCCTCAGAAAAGTTAAGTGGCTTACCCAGGTTCACAACCTGATAAATCCTGGTCTGGGTGACTCCAAAGCTACCAGTACTACAGATTGTATTTCTGCTGCTTCCATCAAAGCAATCCAAGATTGCATCATTCCACTGGTAGTCTTACACACCTGGCAGGAACCTGAAAATCAGCATGGCTCAAAGTTTCCAGTTATTGGGAGTAAGGTGACCAGGAGACAGGAGGTCTTGGTTTAGTCCGGGGTGTCTCTTACTCACTGAGACCTTGGGCCTTCCTGCACTGCCTTGCTCTGGGTTCGATGTTCTAGTACACTGAATTATTGAACTGAGACAAATCATTGCCAAGGTCCCTTCCAACCACAATGGTCTCTGCATCTGAGACTATTATAAAAACAGATCAGAATTCTTTTTGTTTTCTCATTGTTTTCTTTGGGGATGGAAAAAGTCCCTGCTTGTGTTTAACAGGGAGGCAGAATTCAATCAAAACCCACCCTTCTGGCTTGTCCTGGGAAGGCTATCTGTGAGCACTGAAAGGCCTGCACAGTCAGGAAACCAGATCACTCCACAGCTGAAGTTCATCTCATAAAAGTGAAAGTGTTAGTCTCTCAGTCATGTCCGAGTCTGTGCGATCCCATGGTCTGTAGCCTGCCAGGCTCCCCTGTCCATGGAATTTTCTAGGCAAGAATACTGGAGTGGGTAGCCATTACCTTCTCCAGGGGATCTTCCCAACGCAGGGATCAAATCTGGGTTTACCACATTGTGGGCAGATTCTTTCTCATCTGAGACACCAGGGAAGCCTCATAAACTTCTTTCCCAATCAGGCCAGCTGTGGAATGAAAGCACTTCTTTGGAATCTTCCCATGATAAGAGTGTGTCCTATAGGCAAATGGATTGTCAGGGTAGGGAGAGACCAAAGAGGTCACCATGTCTAAACTTCTCATTTTACTGGTGAATTATATGAGGCCCATAAAGAGGTCATGACTCCCTAAAGGAACCACCATAAGCAGGTCGCTGTGATTAGAGTCCCTGTCATCTGACTCAAGCTGGTGTTCTTTCTACAGCATCACACCGTCTCCCAGGGGAACAAGACTATTACCAAAAAAAAAAAGCACTGGACTGGGCATCCAAGACCTGGGTTTCAGTCCTGGTTACTCCACTTTCCAATACCTGTCCTTCACTAACTGTTGAAAATAAAGATCACAAGAGAAAGTTATGCAGAAGTCTAATAACCAAAGCTAACATACATACATAATAAATGCCTTTTGAATCTTAATTCCTCAAGGAAATGTAGTAAGATTTGGTTGAGGCAGTTCCTGTGAACATGTTATATAACATACAGAATGGTAAAGAAATGGAAAGAATTGTTACATTTTTCAATAGTAAAACAAAGACCTTTTTAGATAGGACTGCAATGGATGAGAGAAGTTATTACTTTCCATCACACAGACAAGTTGCAGCACCATTTATGCTCTTAAACTACCAATGCTTGCAATTCTGCATCAAACTCTGAGTCTCAGACATAAACGTTCATCTTGACTTGAAAATAAATCCATTCTATATGAACCAACAGGAAAGGCACAGCGCATAGCAAATATACTAAAATAAATAGCTTAAGTGTTGGCTATGACTTGCTAGCCAATCTCCAGAAATAATTCAAGATGCCCTTGAAATAAGAAAACATTTCTTTCAATACTCCTAAATATTTTATAGATACCAAAATAAAATACATTGATGCTACAGTCAAGTCTGACTCCCTTAAAGCTTCTGAAGAAAAAAATCTTGGAAAAATATCTCTTAAGCTCTCCTGAGGTACAGCAGCTGGGAAGGAGAACCAACACTACAGATGTCTGAGTGCCAAGTGTTAGGCTGGACATTTGACTTACACTGTCTCATTTCATTCACTCTTAAGCCCTATTACTAGCCCCACTTCAGTAAATAAGTGACGTCGCTCAGTTGTGTCCGACTCTTTGTGACCCCGTGGACTGTAGCCTACCAGGCTTCTCCGTCCATGGGATTCTCCAGGCAAGAATACTAGAGTGGATTACCATTTCCTTCTCCAGGGGATCTTCCCGACCCAGGGATCGAACCCAGGTCTCCCACATTGGAGGCAGATGCTTTAACCTCTAGTGTTAATGCTGGACATCTGACTTACACTGTCTCATTTCATTCACCCTTAAGCCCTATTACTATCCCAACTTCAGAGAGGCTGTCCAGTTCCCCTGAAGTCCCCAGATCTATCTACTGCATACAACACAGTATGCGGTACTGTCAACCTACTGGACAACACACAGTCTTGCATTCACCACAGGACACACCTTTCTAATGCATCAGGTCTAAAGGAACACAACGCAGAGAATCTAAACTCTCACAACACTCTTTGGGAGTTTAGGCCCATTTTGGATACCTGGAATTTTTTTCTTTCTCTATAATAAAAAAATAATAATTCTTTGCTATGCCAAGAATTTTACAAAATATTTTTCATAAATGGCATAGCCACGAATTAATTCCAAATTTTCTGGCTCCACACCTAGCCCTCCTCCCATTCCAGCTGTCTCAAGGGAATCTAAACCAGGGTTCAGAATGACAACATAGTCCTCCAAAAAGAGAAACTTCTTTGTTTACTGAGTAAATTTTCAGAGAAGACAACAATTCCAACAACACTATCTCCCAGATGGGGCCATCATGGAAGCCAGGGACTAGACAGGAAAATTGACAAGCAAGGGATAATGATCCAATTGCTCTATTTCTAATTTCCTGTCTATAAAATACATATTAGCCATTTGATGAAACCATCCCAAGCCACACACAGGAGCACAAAAAGGAGACATAGTCATAACAATTTTTTAACTCAGTAGAAATACTCTTGGGAATTGATATTGAAAATGGAAAAATTCCTAAAAGAAAAGTTGTATGTGCAAAATATTCTTTGCAATACTATGCAAAGTGTAAAACATTGAAAATAACCTACAAATTCAACCACAGGATAATTGTTACATGAACTGTATTACACGAAACAGATGGAATTTTATGTAAATGTTAAACATAATATTCTAAGTACTATATAAAGCTAAAAAGTTTAGCATTTATTAAATTTAAGAAGAAAAATTCTCTATGTCATGCAGAAATAACATATGCATATAGGCAAAGAGCAGAAGAGAACATTAAAATGACAACTAATAATTTGTAAGACTGACATGATTAAAGATGCTTTTGCACTCAATTTTGCAATATTCAACCTATATATGTAATATAACTTATTTCAAGCAGAGCTTAGCATTATTCCAAACTGACTTTTAGCCAAATAACAGTCACAGACAAGATATTTGTGATCTCTTTGAGGAATCAGTGAATTTTCAATCCACTGTGTGGAAGTTCTTATAATTGATCTTTGTCATTCAACTCAGTGTCACCCAAACTTACAGGTCTTTGTTTCCAGATAATGTAGATAAATGAGGCACATGTCAGGCTATTGACATCAGCTTGGCACCTGTGCACATCAGCATATTGGGTGTTTGATTAACACATCATCCAGGCCCAAGAAAGCTAAGAACTCGGTGTAAGAAGCCAACTCTCTTCTAATTTCCATGGCAGCAAAGAAGGAGCGCTGGGCTCAGAATTAAGACACCTGAACTCTATTGTGCCCCGATTCTGTAACACACTAGATACATGAATCACTTAGCCCTGGGTGC
This sequence comes from Tragelaphus eurycerus, assembly GCA_935064755.1. NCBI lineage: Eukaryota > Metazoa > Chordata > Mammalia > Artiodactyla > Bovidae > Tragelaphus > Tragelaphus eurycerus. The sequence goes on from CAKXYN010000043.1 coordinate 14,546,888, forward strand.
CTAGTTGCTCGTCTCTGACAGAACAAGAGCAGGACTCCCAGCCCCTCTCACCTTGCAGGGCTACAGCAAGTCACAGATTCTGATGGGCAAACAGGTGCTGTGCAAAACTCTAGGCAGGGGCACCCAAGATAGTAATGGCTTTTCAAGTGTTTCCCAAACAAATAAAACTACCATTTAATCAATGATGACTACATGCCAGGCCTTGTGATGAGGTCCAAGCTTGATTGACCTGTTCAGAAATGAAGGGGCCAGAACCCTCCTACATTGTTGGTGGGACTGTAAACTGGTACAGTCACTGTGGAGAACAGTACAGTCGTTCCTTAAAAAACTGAAAACAGAGCTACCAAACGATCCAACAATTCCATTCCTGGGCATATATCCAAAGAAAACCATAATTTGAAAACCTACCCCAATGTTCATAGCAGCACTATTTACAACAGCTAGGACATGGAAGCAATCTAGCAATCCATTCCTCTGCTGCCTCCTAGTAATTGCCAGTCCACTGCCTCCAATCCTTTGGCCCCTAGCAATCCATTCCTCTGTTCATCAACAGAGGAATGGATTAAAACGTGGTGCATATATACAATGGAATGTTATTTGGGCATAAAAAGGAATGAAATAATGCCATTTGGAGCAACATGGATGGACCTAGAGATTGTTATACTGAGTGAAGTAAGTCAGACACAGAAAGACAAATATCATGTATCACTTATACGTGGAACCTAAAAAAAAAAAAAAAGACACAAATGAACTTATCTACAAAACAGAAATAGAGTTACATATAGAAGACAAACTTGTAGTTAGCAGGGGTTGGGGAGATAAATTAGAAGACTGGGACTGACATACACACACTGCTGCTGCTGCTGCTGCTGCTAAGTCACTTCAGTCATGTCCGACTCTGTGACACCCCATAGACGGCAGCCCACCAGGCTCCCCTGTCCCTGGGATTCTCCAGGAAAGAACACTGGAGTGGGTTGCCATTTCCTTCTCCAATGCATGAAAGTGAAAAGGGAAAGTGAAGTCGCTCAGTTGTATCCTGCTCTCAGCGACCCCATGGACTGCAGCCTACCAGGTTCCTCCGTCCATGGGATTTTCCAGGCAAGAGTACTGGAGTGGGGTGCCATCGCCTTCTCCAATATACACACTACTACATACAAAACAGATAACTAATAAAGGCCTACTGTATAGCACAGGGAACCCTACTTAGTAGTCTGTAATGACCTATATGAGAAATGAATCTAAAAAAGAGGGGATATATGCATAACTGATTCCCTGCTATACAGCAGAAACTAACACAACACTGTAAATCAACTATCCTCCAATAAAATTAAATGTATGTGCATATATATATATATATATATATATGTGGCCATCTAGATTATAAATGCTATGTATGTGAGTTAGTCCTCTCATTTACTATCCCCACATCAGGGCAATAACCCATTTGGTAAGAGAAATAATAGAATATGAGAAACAGAGTTGGGAAATTTCTGAAACTCTGCTATGTGCAAACCATTTAGATAAAGGGTAGTTAAACATATCACAAGATAAGATAATGCATCCAAATTTATATACAGTTTCCATGATAGATACTTAGTGCCATACATAAAAATAATCTATATGTAAAGTAAAATTCCAAATACACAGTTCAAAATATTAACTGCAAATATGTCCCTCTTGGTGGATGCTAGATTTTTTGTTTTTTTGGGTTTTTTTTATTATTATTTTTTTAATTTTTCTTAACTTACAATATTGTATTACTTTTACTATACATTGAGATGGATCCGCCACCAGAATACACGTGTTCCCCATCCTGAACCCTCCTCCCTCCCCCTTCCCACACCATCCCTCCAGTTCATCCCAGTGCTCCAGTCCCAGGCATCTGTTATAGGGCATCGTACCTGGACTGACTCGTTTCAGATATGATATTATACATATTTCAATGCTATTCTCCCCAATCGTCCCACCCTCTCCCAGTCCCAGAGTCCAAGACTTTGGATTATGCATAGAAGCTAACCTGCCAGGGAAATTATTAATCCCTAAGTGTTTGCTCTTCTGGGCTTCCTTGGTAGCATTAGTGGTAAAGAATCCATCTGCCAATGCAGGAGAAGCAAGAGACAAGGGTTTGATCCCTGGGATGGGAAGATCCCCTGGAGTAGGAAATGGCAACCCACTCTAGTATGCTTGCTTGGAAAATTCTATGGACAGAGGATCCTGGCTGGCTGCCTGCAATCCATGGGGTCCCAAAGAGTTGGACACGACTGAGCACACAGCACATGACATTCTTTTTCATTTAAAAAATATTTACTAAAGACCTGTAAATTTAAGGCTCTTCAAAAAAGTGCACGCATGTGTGTTCAGGGGACCTTCCTGACCCAGGGGTCAAACCTGCATCTCCTGCATTACAGCTGGATTATTTACCACTGCACCACTTGGAACTTCAAACAAGTACAAGCCTTTTAACACCTCAGAATGACAGTTAAAAAAAAATGGCCAAAAAGATAGCCTTGGTGGAGGGCATCCTTTCACTGGAAGGAAATCAGCAGAAGTGGTTTCCTCCTACTAACACCTTTCAGGCTCTCTGACACAAGATCGCACCAAACTGCACTCCCCCAAAAAATTAAGAGGGCTTCTATGCCTGGCGTGTAGTGTGGAGGAGAGAAAGTAACTAGAAATGAGGTCAGAGAGGTGAAAAGGGAGTCTGATCATACAGAACCTTGTATGGGACCATGATATGGGCTTTGCCTTTGTTTTGGAGACAGGGGCAGCCATTAGAGGGTTTAATCAGAGGAGTAACATGATCTACTTACATTTTGACACAATCGCTCTGGTTGATACACTGAGAATATATCAAGGCAAACCAAGAGCAGAACCAGAGAAACCAGTTAGGAAGGTTTTATAAAAACAGGGATAGTGGGATGAACCAGGAGAGCCATAAAGGAGTTGGTAAGACATGGTTGGACTCTGCGTTCACTCTGAAAGTGAAGCAAACACTTTGATGATGGGTTGAATGGAGGATATAAGAGAAAGAAAGGAGTCAATGATGACTGTACGGCCTTTGACCTGAGAAGTTGGAAGGATCAAGTTGCTACTATCTGATGTGGGAAGGAGTAACAGTGGAATGGTTGGGCTTAATAATCCTCATCATAAACCTATCATATAGGCAATGTTATCTGCATTTTACGGGTGAAAAAACTGTTGCTTATATAATTCAGTGACTTATCCAAAGTGCTTATATAGTTGTGACTTATCCAAAGTCAACATTTTTAGCAGTAGAGCCAGGGTATAAGACTGAGATCCCAAAGTCTGAGCCTTTAAACCTTGCACATTGCTCCTTTCCAATGCAAAAGGTAGGAGTATCCAAGTTTTCCCATACGTGGCTATGTGACCAGAACCGCATAAAGGCGTAGATGTATTTGACTGATAACAGTGGTAAATGGAGAAGGGTTTCTACTACTGGTCATGATGTAAATCAAGTGCCAACAGAGACTTGACTCACTCCTACTCATCCTTTTGTCACTGAGCTTCCACGGCGCCCAGCTGCACGATGTAGCACTCAGGATCACTGACAGATCTCGACATGCTGGCCCACCAACTCACAGCAGTTGTTCCATGGCTGGCTCCTATTAGGACCCTAAACAGGGTGCCTACAGCCCCACTCCTCAGCTACAGAAACAGAATCTCCCAGGACAGATTCAGGAATCCGTATTTTTTACAGTTGATTCTTCTGCAGTTGATTCTGCTGCAATCATACAGGCATCTATTGGTTAAATGGTGCTTGAGATCTTCTGAGTTGAGCAAAAGCAGTAGAGGACAAGTGAGTGCACACTTCTAGATGCTTAGGTTAGACGTGCTCACTAAGGCTAACAAGCATCCCTACTCAAAATATGGCCCCTGAGCTGTAGCAACAGCATCACCTGGGAGACGTTGGCAACGCAGAATCACAAATCCCACTCCAGACGTACTGATTCTGAACAAGCATTTTAACAAGATTCCCAGCTATTTTGTAGACACAGTGGAGCTTGAAATGCACTCGAAAATACTTAGCAACAGTCCTAAGTAGGGGTCAGGTGGGATGCGGACAGCTCACTGACCATTTGTTGGACAGTTGACATTTGTGTACAGCTCAGCTGGCAAAAGCATGGGTACTTTATAAACATTATCTTACTCCTCATGACATCCCTACAAGGTGGATACAATAACCCCCAACTTTACAGGCAAGAAAAGCAAGGCTCAGAGGAGCTCACCAAAGGCCACTAAGTTTTTTAAGAAACAGAGCTGGGATTTGAACCCAAGTCTATGTCCAAAGCATGTGCTCACTCCACTGCACCATATTGCTGGAAATGAAGAGCACATCAGAGGCTCAGCCAAATTTAGGAAAACTCATATGGGCGATGAGGTGAAAAATGGAGTTTGCTGTCCAAGAATGTCTACAGCGGGATTCAAAACAACATGTCATTGAATTAGGGTTGTTTACCTGAGCCTTAATCACGTTAGATACTTGCCATTACGTTTCTGTAAGACAGCAGGCCTGGCTACTCTCTACTGCACACACAGTGTGGCAGCTGGCCCCTGACTGCTCTTGGGATGGGGTAGGCCGTGTTCTACATTAGGTGGGAGGCACCCCCACGCTACTGCAGCCGTCACAACTCTGTACTAAGCAAACCATCCCCTTGGAGTAAACTGTTCACCCATGTGCGGTAAACAGAACCAGAACAGCTGCTCCAGGGCAAGGGGAGCGGGGCCATTTATGTACCATCAGGTCCCTTAGATTTTACAGGTAGGAATAATAATTACAGCAAACTCTCACAGAGTGCCTTGGAATCTGAAAAGAGCATTGACATCTGTCCTTTTATCCGCCTCCTAGAGAAGAGTCCCCCGAATTAGATAATGTACTGATGAGAAAGATTCAGAAGATGGATGCCTTCACCACGTACGGCTAGCAAATGGCCAAGCAGGTACTCAAACCCATGTCTTCTCATTTTAAATCCTTTGTTGTCAGCCTGAGACAGTTGAGTGTGAAATAGCTGAAAAGCAGGAGTCAGGGAGGATTTTCAGTATGGACATCCCGGAAGTTGTCGCTCAGTGGGGGAAGTGATTGACTGCTGAACCAGAATCTAGACATGACCTTTGGAAGACAAGTCTTTGCTATCCCCTGGCCAGCGGATGTCCATTTCCTTCCCATTTCCTGAGGTCTTCACAATGAATTAGTTCGACTGAACAGAAGTAAGGGTTTCACTGGTAGCAAAGTTGGTTCACTAACTCCCTAGCTGAGCTCAGAAGTCTCCTCAGAGGTTCTTTCTGGACCAAAATCTCTTTGATACATGGAAAACTAAGTCCCTTACACCCAACTCCTTGCCGGCCTTCCCTGTAAATGGGTGAAGCAGTTAACAACATCCTCTATCACGGCACTGTCCGGCTCTTTAGACCATCCACACCTCACAGCCTCTCTATGCTGGCTCAGAGGGGCCTGTGCACTCTGCTACTCCTCTGCTCAGAGGTCATCCTCAGTAAACGTTTCATTGTTAATTCCAGGTGTTATCAGCAGTGTAGGCTACCGTATACCATGTACAAAGTGGCATCCAGTGTGGGTTCGTTCGTTCCACTGTTAAGGGATTTTGGAAGTGGGGAAAGGATTTCAGCTGACTACTGTCATCAGAAAACCTCACTGCTGAGGAGAGTAGCAAGTCACCACCAGTCAACTGGGATGGTTACAGATTGGATAGTTGGGAAAGTTATACCCTCAGACTTAGAAGCTGTAGAGCCGGGGTTCTGCAGTGAAGATAAGAATGCTCAAAACATGAACATTTGTACTAATCTGGAAGTCTTTTTGAGCCATCGGCAGGAGCAGTCATTATAGTCTGTCCTGGAAACAGAGAGGCTGAGCATCCTCCCCACCCACGGGGCTTGGATGCAGCTAACAGGGCAACGGACTCCCTTGGAAACAAGGGAAGTACATCCAGAAGGGAAGGCAGAACAGGCCGCCTTTGTGTTTCTGTTGGAGCCACAGCAGTCAGCCCCTCTCAAAGAAAAACTGTTATCATGTGGTGTATCTAACAGGGGCCTGAGGGAAACAGCAGCAGAAGCAAGTGTGTCAGTGCACAAAAGTAGAATTAGACGGTCTCCAAGGTGACCATCATGAGTCTCCAGGCCAGAGAAATCCTTAGAGGTCTGAATGATTACTTTGCCTGAAGAGGGATTGCCATCAGCTTGGTTGAATAAAGCTGAATGGCCTGCTCTGAAAGATCTCTCCTACAAACTCTGCTACAGAATGAATTGTCTGGGTTGACTAAGAATACTACAGAAAGCTTTTCTGTCATGAACTGGGTGCTTAGTGGAATTGTTTATATTAATACCTAATCCATCGAGGAGATTTCCCCAAAGCAGTGGACCTGGAGAACACAAAGCCACAGCTTATCCCAGAGAACTTGCTCTATTGGCATGGTTACGCAAGATCCAAGGGCATGGGTCAGGGGAGGACTCCAGGCAATATGACTTTGACTCAGAGAGTGCTGGATACTTTGATATGGGCAGCCCTCCCCACCCACTGGGAAAGTGGACAATGGCCTTGAATTTGTTCCCGAACTCCGGATTAAAGAGTCTGGTACGTTCTCAAAGGGTACTAACAGACCCACCTCTAATTGGTAATTCAGAGGATGAATAATTTCCCACATTCTTGTTATAGATGTGGTCAAAGAGCATTCCCTGAGAATCCCAGACACTGATTAGAACACAAGTTCATCAGGATGTTGAATACATAACTCCTTACCAAATCTTAAACATTGCCATAGAATCAACTGGAGTCAGTAGAGAGAATGTCCTTAGTCCCCAAGGGCAGGGAATAGAATACAGAAAGGCAAATCCTGTTGATTTGGACTTTGATTTCCTTCCCCCTTTTGGTAACTTTCTAAAGCTCTGGCTCAGAAGATGTGGGTTATCTCGCAAAATAACAACCACCACTACCACACTGTGACTGATTCTTGAACTCTTTTGAAGGCTCCTTGTTTCTAACAAGGCCAGTTGTTGCTCAGCCATTCCCATGTGCATGAGACTAAGGGCTTCCCAGTGGGTGGGGAGGGCTGCCCATATCAAAGTATCCAGCACTCTCTGAGTCAAAGCCATATTGCCTAGAGTTCTCCCCTGACCCATGCCCTTGGATCTTGTATAACCATGCCAACAAAGCAAGTTCTCCTAGATAAGCTATGGCTTTGTGTTCTCCAGGTCCACTGCTTTTGGGAAATCTCCTTGATGGAGTAGGTATTAATATAAAGCCTAAGGGACAATGTACATAAGACATGTGATGCAGGACTTTGAGTGCTAACATCTAAAGAGGCAAACCAGGATGGTTGGTCACCCTGTGGACCAAGGACCTTGTATGTTAACAGCAAGATAGCTGCCTCTTGGCTCCACAGTCTAGAAACATACAGAGCACTCTGGAGGTGGAGACAGGATCGCTCTGTACTAGAACTCTACCTGTAGGACCCTGTCGTCTGAGCACAGCTCCCTGTGGGGTCGTGAGCATGTGGGTACGGCTCTTGAAACCTCGGCTTGGAAGTTTTTCCCTAATAACATCTTGTTTCTGTTTGCCCGATGTGGCGTGAGTATGCACACATCCCTTTGCACATCATTGTTCCTGGCAAGGGGTAGGCTTCTAAGATTCTGCCTTTCGTGATCACACAGGCGGCAGGCAGGACAGAGTCGACAGGCAAGAGCAGTCAAGAAAGAGGCAGAGACATATGACCCGGCAATCCCACTGCTGGGCATACACACTGAGGAAACCAGAATTGAAAGAGACACATGTACCCCAATGTTCATTGCAGCCCTGTTTATAATAGCCAGGACATGGAAGCAACCTAGATGTCCATCAGCAGACGAATGGATAAGAAAGCTGTGGTACATATACACAATGGAGTATTACTCAGCCATTAAAAAGAACACATTTGAATCAGTTCTAATGAGGTGGATGAAACTGGAGCCTAATATACAGGGTTAAGTAAGCCAGAAAGAAAAACACCAATACGGTATTCTAATGCATATATATGGAATTTAGAAAGATGGTAATGATAACCTTGTATGGGAGACAGCAAAAGAGACACAGATATATAGAACAGTCTTTTGGACTCTGTGGGAGAGGCAGGGGGTGATGATTTGGGAGAATGGCATTGAAACATGTATAATATCGTATAAGAAATGAATCACCAGTCCAGGTTCGATGCAGGATACAGGAAGCTTGGGGCTGGTGCACTGGGATGACCCAGAGGGACGGTACAGGGAGGGAGGTGGGAGGAGGGTTTAGGATTGAGAACACGTGTACACCCATGGCGGATTCATGGTGATGTATGGCAAAACCAATACAATATTGTAAAGTAATTAGCCTCTAACTAAAATAAATAAATTTAATTTAAAAAAAAAAAAGAAAGAAAGAGGCAGGGAGCTGCAGATCTATCCAAACACAGAGAAAAGCCATGTGCTACACAGGCATGCATCTGAGCAACCAAACATGAATACAGAGCGCCAGCTCACAGGTGCCTATTGTTCAGGCCACCCGTGGTCTCCTTCTTCTCTAACTGACTCTGAATGTCTAAATGTAAGACAAGAGCCACAAGAGCCCTGCAGGTGATCATGACCCTCAAACCTTCTATTCCCTCACTCTTGGCCACTGTACTTATTCACTGCTCCTATAGACACAGAGGTACCTGGCTGGACCCCCTAACCTACAGTGTTATAGGTACTTCCAAAGAACAAAAGAAATCTTTAGCTTAGCATATAGCTAGGAAAAGGCTTCCCAGGTGGGAAAGAACCTGCCTGCCATTGGCAGGAGATGTAAAAGACCCAGGTTCAATCCCTGGGTCAGGAAGATTCCCTGGAGGGAGTGCATGGCAATCCACTCCAGTATTCTCGCCTAGAGAATCCCATGGGCAGAGGAGCCTGGCAGGCTACAGTCCATAGGGTCACAAAAAGTCTGTCATGACCGAAGCGACTCAGAATGCAGGCATACATGGCTAGGAAAAGGAGCTGTAGCACAAGGTAAATTAATTCAGAAGTTCAGGAGGTGTGGAAGAAAGAGTTAAAATTACTGCTCAACAGTGGTTGTTCGAGATGTTATTACTTGGCATCTGGATGACTGAAGCCTGCTACTCACCTGTCTCCAGGCTGGCAGGGGTCTTTGCCCACAACCTGCCCAACACACAGCCATTGAGCATCATTCCTTACATCACCGCCTTGCTTCTCTGCTCATGGCCCACTGCCCAGCATTACAATAGTGCAAGCGCCCAACAATGACTGATTAACTTAATCAAGCGACTCATCCACCAGCTTAAAACTTTAATGACTCATCCACCATGACTACCATGATATTGGGTATTTTTTTTTAACCCATAGAAATCTTTAGTAAGTGTAGTTTCATTTGGAAACCCAAAATGCAAAGGAAATAAAGTAGCACTGGTTAACGTGGCCGGGGGAGCTGGGACCTTCCCCCACAGTCCCTCCATCATCCCCGTCCTCAGCAGTGGTCTTTGAGGGGAGGTAGCATCCCACTCCAGTACTCTTGCCTGGAAAATCCCATGGATGAAGGAGCCTGGTGGGCTGCAGTCCATGGAGTTGCTAAGGGTCGGACACGACTGAGCGACTTCACTTTCATGCATTGGAGAAGGAAATGGCAACCCACTCCAGTGTTCTTGCCCAGAGAATCCCAGGGATGGGGGAGCCTGGTGGGCTGCCGTCCATGGGATCACACAGAGTCAGACATGACTGAAGTGACTTAGTAGTAGTAGTAGGACACCTCATGGGAAATGCATTGGAAACCACCTGCTTCCAGGGTGAGAGCTGCATGGGGAAGCCCTTCATAAGCTCCATCCACACACCTCTTCGTTCTGTCACTCCCCTCCACCGTGGACCTCCTCCTTCAGAGCGTTCACCAACCTCTGAGCTCACCGTCCTCGTTCTCATCTCCTCCTGCAGTGACTTCTCCACCCGGACGTCTTCTGTCCCCCCTCCGCTTCTCTGAACCCTGTTTTACCCTTCCAAGTCCAGCACAAGCCCATCTCCTTCCCTCACCCCCACCCACTAAGCCCACATTGATTCTTCCCTTTAGGAAGATTCTTGTTGGTACTGTGTCACCATTCTGGAAGATTCAGTACTCAGTCTGACGTGATGAACTACTTCTTATGCATGTCATGAACTCGAACCCAATCTATCAGTTCCTGGAGGACAGGAGTCATAGCTCACATTTTCACAGTATCTGGCCAAGGTAGGAGTATAACCACAGAGGTACGACTTAGGTTATATGGTCATTCTAGATGGAGAGAGAAGAGTCCTATGGCCCAGACTCTCCCTGTTACTGGAGAGTCATGCCTCTAGACAGGAGCAGGGGTTGGCATTATAGGCATGTCTGGTTTGTGAAGCCCAAACACTATGAAAGGTGGGGAATTCACAGATGAATTTCTCTGGAATTTAGCAGATTCTGGGAACCCTCCAGATAAATGTCCAGGGCCACGTTCTCTGTCCCCTCACCACTGCATCCAGGTCAGCACCTCATCTCAGACAGCAAGCTCAGGCTAACAGGACCCATTCTGTCTGCCCAGGGCACAGGCTGGACGCGTCTGGCATTGAAAATGTGCACAGCCCAGAGAGGAGAGTGCAGATAGTCCTTAACCAACAGATACCCCAGCTCCTTCTCCCATTGACTGGGAGAATTCTGAGATGTGTGCTTTAGAACATTTTTTCCAGTTTCTCCATGGAATTAAGCAACAATTGCCACTACAATAGCGGGCTTAATAACTCACCCTTTAAAGTCTTTTTGCCCAGCACGTCCCCTCTAACCTTCCAGTTACTTGCACCTTCCAATAAACTAGTTGCATGCTGTGCTGGGCTGTGTTTAGTTGCTCAGTCATGTCCCACCTTTTGCCCTCCAGGCTTCTCAGTCCATGAGGATTCTCCAGGCAAGAATACTGGAGTGGGTTTCCATGACCTCCTCCAGGGGATCTTCCCAACCCTGGGATCGAACCCAGATCTCCTGCATTGCAGGTGGATTCTTTACCAGCTGAGCTACCAAGGAAGCCCATCTGGGGAACCCCAAACCCAAACTACAAAAGCTACTCCCCCCTGGAAACAAGAATCATCATAGATCTGTGTCACCATGAATGTCGGGTCTTCCCTGGTGGTTCAATGGTAAATAATCCACCTGCAATTCAGGAGACACAGTTAGATGTGGTTTCAATCCCTGGGTCAGGAAGATTCCCTGGAGAAGGAAATGGCAACCCACTCTAGTATCCTTGCCTGGAAGATCCCATGGACAGAGGAGCCTGGCGGGCTACAGTCCATGGGGTCACAAAGAGACAAGACTGAGCACGCATGCATGAGCATGAATATGAATGTCAACATGAGATAACATGGCCAAATAAACACATGTCAACGTCCTTCCCTAGCAAAGAAAGCCCACGTTTCCAGGCTCCCTCTGAGACTGTTGTCCCTCTTTCTCCTTCGACTGAGAGAAGAACAGAGCACAGGAGAGGAGCTACCTGGCCCATCTCACACTGACATAGACGTTCTGTCCTGACTCTTCTACAGGCTGGCTTCCACTCACACAAGCTCTCCCCTTACCATATAATGCGTCTCCTAGGAAGCCTCCTCTGAGCCCTTCCTTCCTCTTTCTCTTCCTCCCACAACACCCTCTGCCTCCCCTGTCCTGGCCCCGGCTGCCTGCCTGTAACTGTTGCTTGCTTCACTCTCCATTCAGCTGTAAGCTCGGTGGGGGCAGGGACTGTGTTCCATCTTTGTATTTACCTTTATCCTCAAAATATACCACAACGTCTGGCACAGAACAGGTGCTTAAAGAATAATGGCTGCATGAACGAATGCAACTTTCCAAATAACCATCCTAACCCTGATCCTTGTTCATGGTCTTGGATCATATCCTCCTCCAGCGTCTGCGGTGACTGCCCTCAACTCATAGAAAAATTGGGGTTCTTCACAAAGAACCAAAGATATCCCTCAGGCGGTCATTTTCACAGACAGGAAACTCAGACCCAGAGCATTACAAAGCCACATCTTAGAAAACTGACTTTAAGAGGAAAGACCTCGAACAAACCGCAACTTAATTCTCTCATTCAACAAACCCCCTGGCTCTGTTTCCCCATCTATAAAATTGGAATAATTAAATTTGCCTTACCTACTTTGAAGAACAGTCTTCCTTCTTTCAATATTTATTGAGAACTGACCAGGGGCCAGGCCCTCTGCCAGGGACTAGAAAATACAACACACAGCACTCAGACTGTGTCCTCAAGGAGCTGAGGCTGGTGGTGATGATCCAGTGAGATGAAGATTCCGTCCTATGGAGGGGGAGATTGATATTCAGAAAGGTATACCACCTGACCATTAACAGAATAACCAAATTTCAAACACAAGTCGGTTCTAAACATAATGCTACCTTTCCATAGCATGAGGCTTCCTGGTGGCTCAGATGGTAAAGCGTCTGCCTACTATGTGGGAGACCTGGGTTCGATCCTTAGGTGGGGAAGATCCCCTGGAGAAGGAAATGGCAACCCGCTCCAGTACTCTTGCCTGTAAAATCCTATGGACTGAGGAGCCTGGTAGGCTACAGTCCATGGGGTCGCAAAGAGTCGGACACGACTGAGCAACTTCACTTTCCATGGCATAGAGTTTCAGCTTCTCCTCTTCCACCTCCAATATGAACTTCATAGGCTCCTGCCCTTCTTTAGATTTTAGCATAGCTTTAAATTTCAACCACACTCTAATTTTAGCAACAGGCTGAGTGGCTTGGCCAAAATTAGCTAAATAGCAAAGGAATAAAATGCCAGTTACTCAACAAGTGTTAGCCATATTAAATCAAATTGAATAGTTTTGATCATTTGGTTTCATGAAACTTGGAAAGTCCAAAGACGTAGACTACTTCAGGTACTCCAGCTGCATTTAATCAAATTCAGTCCCACTCCATTCCATTCAGTCAGTCTCTGCTGACTGCCAGAGACGACAGGACAATACCAGGATGGATGATACAAGGATGAAGCTGGGGACTAAAGAATGTTTAATGGGACTAATCTGAAGTGAAAGCAGCTGTTACCATGACTGATGCCCAGATGCTGCCTGGTCAGTGTTTGTTGAGTGAATGAATGAGTGGACGCGTTCTTATGTTCCAGGTATATTTGCCTTTTTAGAACAGACGCTCTGAGTTGCATCGATATTTCTTTGACTCCCAGCCACGCCACTTACTGTTGGCTGGAACCAGGAGCAGGAGTGTGGCTCTTCCAAGTCTCTGTTTCCTCACCTAGAATATGGTGATAATACTGCACACCTTCCCTTCTTTTGCAGGGGAGGGAGATTTTTAACATATATTTATTTATTCAGCTGCATGAGGTCTTAGTTGCAGCCCACGGGATTAGTTGCCTCACGGCATGTGGGGTCTTAGCTCCTCAAGCAGGGATTGAACCCATGTCTCCAACATTGGAAGATGGGTTCTTAACCACTAGACAACCCGTGAAGTCCCTGCATTCTCCCTTTTTTTAAAACAAATAGTCTCTTGAACATTTGGACTTCCCTGGTGGCTCAGTTGGGAAAGAGTCTGCCTGCAGAGCAGGAGACCACCTACAATGCAGGAGACGTGGGTCAATCCCTGGGTCCAGAAGATCCCCTGGAGAAGGGCACGGCAAACCACTCCAGTAGTCTTGCCTGGAGAATCCCATGAACAGAGGAGCCTGGTGGGCTACAGTCCATGGGACCACAAGAGTCGGACATGACTTAGCACCTAAACCACTACTACCACCACCACCTCTTAAACATTTACAAGAGCAAAAGTTTTGAAAAAGAGTTTGGTGCTGGCTTCACTACTAAATGACAGCTTTTAAAGCTCCCAACTATACCCCTTCTTTCCAGGTTTTGGGGATCTGGTCCTTGGAGCTTGTCCTGGGACAGAATCCTGGCTGCAAAGCAGACTTTGGGAAAGTGACTTCATTTCTCCAAGGCTTAGTTTATCTGTAAAGTGGGGAAAATAAGAGTAGCTAAATTTCAGAATTATTGTGAAGACTAAGATACACGCAGAAATCTCCCCACTCTACAGGGGAAATCTCCCCTCTCCGGGCCGGGCGCAGAGTAGCCATTCAATAAATAACGGCTGCTTCCTGCCTGCAGCCTCTGCCCTAGCACACCAGGGTCTCCTGGCTTATCCTTTACTTCTCACCTCTGCAGCAGGACTTTGGAATCCACAGTTAGTAAATGCTCCTGCCTGCAACACAGCAGTGGCAACCCACTCCAGTACTCTTGCCTGGAAAATCCCATGGATGGAGGAGCCTGGTAGGCTGCAGTCCATGGGGTCGCTAAGAGTCGGACAGGACTAAGCTACTTCACTTTCACGCATTGGAGAAGGAAATGGCAACCCACTCCAGTGTTCTTGCCTGGAGAATCCCAGGGACGGGGGAGCCTGGTGGGCTGCCGCCTATGGGGTCGCACAGAGTCCGACACGACTGAAGCGACTTAGCAGCAGCAGCACCACAGCAAAAGCAGCTGGGAGGAAGATCTCCACCCGACCTGAGATCTATCACCTGTTACAACTGGGGGTGCAACCACTCAGCAGCGCAGGAGCCCCATCCTTACTGCCGAAGAGAAAGACCCTGTACGAGTTCCAGGTTATGAAAGGGAGAGGGATCGCCTAGTGCTAACTCTCAAAAGAGAGCCACACTGCTGTGCCGCACCCGGTAGTTCAGAATAAACCTGTGCTGTGAGATGTTGATTCATTTCCCGGAGGAGGTGCCTGCGGGCTCTTGGTGGATGATGCCAGAAAGCTGACTCCATTGCTGAGCTCACAGTGCCACCTGGTGGGAGTTCTGTGCCACTACAACCACTTTCAATCCCAGGGTCAAAGCTATTCAAGGTCTTGGAGCGCAGGGGTTCCACCAGGGACGGGTTTCATAGCTTTTTGTACGTGATAGGGAATGGAGGTAAATAGATTCATTATCCGTCTTCTTTTTTTTCAGTTTTAAAAGCTTTCTTTCATTGAATTTCTCACCATAGACTTATAATTGGTCGGTTTAATGTCTCTATAAACTAAGCTTGATATAAATACAGATTCAACATTATTTTATATGAAAAATGGTCAAGTGTCTAATTGGTGACCCCAGTGAGATAGTTTTCCGTCAATTTTAGACATTCTTCTCTATTGTTGTCCCACTGTCTCTGCTGTTCTCCTGTTGTCTTCTGAGAATTTAATGCGCTCTTCATGGTTTGTGTTGATGGGCAAAAGATGTGTTGCATATTTTAGGCAAAAAAAGCAATGACTGTGTTTTATAAACACGTGGGGAACAACCAAACTTTGTGTTTTTCTGTAGAGTTTCTGTTATTTATAAATCCACTTGTGTTTGAAAAAAAATTTTTTTAATTTATACATCTTTAAATGGTTTACCCATCTAAAACTGGCTTATGAAAATTCATTAAAAATCAATGCTATTTTGTTATTTTTTTTCATATGTTTTGCCTTCCAGTAGAATGTATTCAGTCCTACTTCACATTCTTTAACTCCAGTTAAACTCAGAATTTCCAGTGAAGTGGAATCACTCGAAGGAAGTCCTGTGGGGCTGAAGAAACCTGGGTTCAGATATGACTCCAGAATTCACCACCTGAGCACTAGAGAGATTTGGTCACATTACTTAATTTGATATTTCTCAACTTGGTGACAAATTAGAAACACCCAAAAGCTTTAAAATACGGTTACCCAGGTCCCCAGGAAATATCATTATACCAGGTTTGGTGTGGTGGCTAGGACTCCATGGTTTTCAAGTCTTTTTTAAATTATTTAGCCATAGTTGATTTATAATATTGTGTTAGTGTCAGGGGTAGAGCTTCTTTTCCATTATAGGTTTTTACAACATACTGAATATAGTTCCCTGTTCAGTTAAGTTCAGTTCAGTCGCTCAGTCATGTCTGACTCTTTGCGACCCCATGAATCGCAGCACGCCAGGCCTCCCTGTCCATCACCAACTCCCAGAGTTCACTCAGACTCACATCCATCGAGTGGGTGATGCCACCCAGCCATCTCATCCTCTGTCGTCCCCTTCTCCTCCTGCCCCCAATCCCTTCCAGCATCAGAGTCTTTTCCAGTGAGTGAACTCTTTGCATGAGGTGGCCAAAGTATTGAAGTTTCAGCTTTAGCATCAGTCCTCGCAATGAACACCCAGGACTGGTCTCCTTTAGGATGGACTGGTTGGATCTCCTTGTAGTCCAAGGGACTCTCAAGAGTCTTCTCCAACACCACAGTTCAAAAGCATCAATTCTTCGGTGCTCAGCTTTCTTCACAGTCCAACTCTCACATCTATACATGACCACTGGAAAAATCATAGCCTTGACTAGACAGACCTTTGTTGGCAAAGTAATGTCTCTGCTTTTGAATATGCTATCTAGGTTGGTCATAGCTTTCCTTCCAAGGAGTAAGTGTCTTAATTTCATGGCTTCAGTCACCATCTGTAGTGATTTTGGAGCCCCCCACCCAAAAAAGTCTGACACTGTTTCCCCATCTATTTCCCATGAAGTGATGGGACCAGATGCTGTGATCTTCGTTTTCTGAATGTTGAGCTTTAAGCCAACTTTTTCACTCTCCTCTTTTACTTTCATCAAGAGGCTTTTTAGTTCCTCTTCACTTTCTGCCATAAGGGTGGTGTCATCTGCATATCTGAGGTTATTGATATTTCTCCCAGCAATCTTGATTCCAGCTTGTGCTTCTTCCAGCCCAGCATTTCTCATGATGTACTCTGCATAGAAGTTAAATAAGCAGGGTGACAATATACAGCCTTGACATACTCCTTTTCCTATTTGGAACCAGTCTGTTGTTCCATGTCTGGTTCTAACTATTGTTTCCTGACCTGCATACAGGTTTTTCAA
Source organism: Tragelaphus eurycerus (assembly GCA_935064755.1). NCBI lineage: Eukaryota > Metazoa > Chordata > Mammalia > Artiodactyla > Bovidae > Tragelaphus > Tragelaphus eurycerus. The sequence goes on from CAKXYN010000043.1 coordinate 14,563,772, forward strand.
GAGGCAGGTCAGGTAGTCTGGTATTCCCACCTCTTGAAGAACTTTCCACAGTTTCTTGTGATCCACACAGTCAAAGGCTTTGGCATAGTCAATAAAACAGAAATAGATGTTTTTCTGGAACTCTCTTCTTTTTTCCATGATCCAGCAGATGTTGGCAATTTGATCTCTCATTTCTCTGCCTTTTCTAAAACCAGCTTGAACATCTGGAAATTCATGGTTCACATATTGCTGAAGCCTGGCCTGGAGAATTTTGAGCATTACTTTACTAGCGTGTGAGATGAGTGCAATTGTGCGGTAGTTTGAGCATTCTTTGGCATTGCCTTTCTTTGGGATTGGAATGAAAACTGACCTTTTCCAGTCCTGTGGCCACTGCTGAGTTGTCCAAATTTGCTGGCATATTGAGCGATGCACTTTCACAGCATCATCTTCCAGGATTTGAAATAGCTCACCTGGAATTCCATCACCTCCACTAGCTTTGTTCGTAGTGATGCTTCCTAAGGCCCACTTGACTTCCATTGTAGATTTTCACAACATACTGAATATAGTCCCTGTACTATATAGAAAATTCATGTTGTTCACCTATTTCACACATAGTGCATTACCCCCTCTTCTTAACTAATCAACAACATGCTTAGCCACCAATCAGACCTTCCCCTGGAGAAGCAGAGAGTAGGAAGTACTGGACAAAAGCTTTCTGTGTGGACCTGGGTTGAAATCCTCCAGTTTGAATCTTACTGACCTGTGTGAGTGACCTGGGGCAAGGCACTTCTTCGCTTCCACATCTTCAAAATGAGATAACTGTGCAGCTGGCCAGACTGGGGAAGAACGAAATCAATTACTGCATGAAGACCACATAGAACTCAGTAAATATCTGTTTACTTCCCCGCAACCAGCATAAACTGCTGTGTGCTCACTGGGTAGACAGACTTTTACCCAAAGCAAGGAAGGTCCATGTTCAAAAAGTCTGTGGGCCCCAATTTTCAAAAAGCTTTTCTAGTGTTTAAATAACATCTTCCCACCACAGTCTTCATAACCCTATGTCCCCTCAAAGGTCCCGAAGACCCAGGTTAGAAGTACTTATTAACCCCCTTTTATCTCCTGCCTCACTATGAGAGGCCACACAAGGATGTGTGTAAGAAATGGCTTAAAGTTTCAAACATAATTATTTCATGAGGAAAAAGGTTACAATTAAAGTAAGGCAGTACAGCCTTGGCAGGAGACCCGAGCCACTGAGTGCCAGATGAGCCTGTCGCCACAACAGACTGAAAGAGACCCAAGAGGGAGGAAAACGTGATGCCAGGATCAACTCACAGTGTTAGGGTTAGACGGGGATTTAGACATCATCTCTCTCAACCCTTCATTTACATGGAAGTAAAGCCCTTAGGCAGTGGCACCCCACTCCAGTACTCTTGCCTGGAAAATCCCATGGATGGAGAAGCCTGGTAGGCTGCAGTCCATGGGGTCGCTGAGGGTTGGACACGACTTGAGCAACTTCACTTTCATGCATTGGAGAAGGAAATGGCAACCCACTCCAGTGTTCTTGCCTGGAGAATCCCAGGGGCGGGGGAGCCTGGTGGGCTGCCGTCTGTGGGGTCACACAGAGTCGGACACGACTGAAGTGACTTAGCAGCAGCAAAGCCCTTAGGATGGGGCTTGGCAATGATCACATAGAAACCAGTGACAGCCCTGGGGGCAAAATCCAGATCCCCTAAGTACAGAGAGTGAGGAACGGTGATATATGAAAGAGGAGCCATTTCAAATCAGCAAGGAAAAGAAGGATTAGCCAATAAATAGCACTGAGATAACAAGTCGGGCGTATTAGAAACACAAACAACTGGATTCCTGTCTCAGTTCTTACTTTAAAATAAATTTCAGAAAATTATTTAAAATGTAAAAAATTAAAGACATAAAATGATAGCAGTAACAGAAAAGAATGGGTTAATCATTTTATGACCTTGAGGTGGAAGCCCTAAAAAAAAGAGCAATAAATTTGACTACATAAAATGTTTATACTTCTGCACAAGGAAACAAAGTTAAAAGAACACAAAAACAGAATATTAACAACAGACTGGTTCCAAATAGGAAAAGGAGTACATCAAGGCTGTATATTGTCACCCTGCTTATTTAACTTATATGCAGAGTACATCATGAGAAACACTGGGCTGGAAGAAGCACAAGCTGGAATCAAGATTGCTGGGAGAAATATCAATAACCTCAGATATGCAGATGACACCACCCTTATGGCAGAAAGTGAAGAAGAACTAAAGAGCCTCTTGATGAAAGTGAAAGAGGAGAGTGAAAAAGTTGGCTTAAAGCTCAACATTCAGCAAACGAAGATCATGGCATCTGGTCCCATCACTTCATGGGAAATAGATGGGGAAACAGTGTCAGACTTTATTTTTCTGGGCTCCAAAATCACTGCAGATGGTGATTGCAGCCATGAAATTAAAAGACACTTGCTCCTTGGAAGGAAAGCTATGACCAACCTAGATAGCATATTAAAAAGCAGAGACATTACTTTGCCAACAAATGTCCATCTAGTCAAGGCTATGGTTTTTCCAATGGTCATGTATGGATGTGAGACTTGGACTATAAAGAAAGCTGAGCACAGAATTGATGCTTTTGAACTGTGGTGTTGGAGTCCCTTGGACTGCAAGGAGATCCAACCAGTCCATCCTAAAGGAGATCAGTCCTGGGTGTTCATTGGAAGGACCGATGTTGAAGCTGAAACTCCAATACTTTGGCCACCTGATGCGGAGAGCTGACTCTTTGGAAAAGACCCTGATGCTGGGAACGACTGAAGGTAGGAGGAGAAGGGGACAACAGAGGATGAGGTGGTTGGATGGCATCACCGACACGATGGACACAGGTTTGGGTGGACTCCAGGAGTTGGTGATGGACAGGGAAGCCTGGCATGCTGCGGTTCATGGGGTTGCAAAGAGTCGGACACAACTGAGCAACTGAATTGAACCGAACTGTCCATTCATTTGCTCAAAGACGGATCAATTTCCTTACTATAAAGTGAGTTTTATAAATCAATAAGGAAACACAAGACCCAATAGAAGTGCCATTGTCCAATAAGTAGACTTCACTATGCTCAGTTACACTCATAATTAAGAAAATACAAGTTAAATCAACATTGTGATACCACTTCACATCCCTATCAGTTTGGTAAAATATTTAAAGTTTAATAATACTCATTATTGTCAAAGATGAGGGAAAGCAGGCACTTCCACATACTGTGGGTGGGAGTATAAATCAATCGAATTTTTTATAAGAACAATTTGGGAAAGTTTACTCCCTTAACTCAACATGCAAATTTTAGATGTTGTTGTTGTTCAGTCACTAAGCCATGTCCAGCTCTCTTCGACCCCCTGGGCTGCAGCATGCCGGGCTTCCCTGTCCTTCCGTGACTCCCACAGTTTGCTCAAATTCATGTCTACTGAGTCAGTGATGCTAGGGAAAGTGAAAGTCACTCCATCTTGTCCCATTCTTTGTGACCCCATAGACTGTACCCTGCCAGGCTCCTCTGTCCATGGAATTCTCCAGGCAGGAATACTAGAGTGGGTATTCCCTTTCCCTTCTCCAGGGGATCTCCCCAACCCAGGGATCAAACCCAGATCTCCCACATTGCAGGCAGATTCTGTACTGTCTGAGGGAAGCCCACCACCATCTAACCATCTAACCTTCATCAGTGACTTGGAGTTGTGGTGAATGAGAAGCATCAAGGTGCAAATATCAGCATCTTTCTTGTTTTTCACACAGATGTTCTCATGTGGAAATCTAGAACCTCCTTCCTGACGGCCCTGCCCCAGTTTTCTGAAAGTCCAGGGGTTTCTCAGCCAGAAGGAAAGGATGGCTGTCAGCCCTGCTCACGATTTCCTGTAAAAAGAAAAATGGAAAATTAGACATGCCTGCTCCTGCAGTTGGGCTTCCCTGATGAATCAGTGGTAACGAATCCACCTTCCAATACAGGAGATTCGGGTGCTATCCCTGGGTCAGGAAGATCCCCTGGAGGAGGAAATAACAACCCACTCCAGTATTCTTGTCTGGAGAATCCCATAGACAGAGGAGCCTGATGAGCTATAGTCCCTGTGGTCAGAAAGAGTCCGACACGACTGAGCAATGGGGTGCACGCATGCGCATGCATACAAACACAAGCGCATGCATACAAACACAAACGCACGCGCTCCAGTGGTTGCTTCTCATTCACCACAGCTCCAAGTCACTGATGAAGGCTAGTTCTGGGATGTTCCTCAGGCTCTTCTTGCCCACTGCTCAGCTTGCCCTTGTGGTCCTTGCCTCAGTTATTGGGATTCTTCCAGAGTAGGAAATGCCCGCCTGCAGGATCAGCTCAGACAGAGGGCTCCTGGTCACACGGGGCCTTCAAGGCAAGAGCTCTTGGGTTTTCCTCACACGGCTCTTCTGCTCCCCAGGGCTGGATGATGCTCCTGATGGCAGAGGGGTAGGTCTGGGGTCTGTCCTTAGCAGGCCGGGAGGGCTGGGGGCTGAGGGAGGTGGTCCTCCACCTGCACTGGCAGATCTATCCTTACTGGAGTAGCTGGTGTTGGACGCTCCTCTAGACACCAGTGATTCTGTGAAAATCTGCATTCCTGTGTTACAGCCAGATCAGAGGGTTCCACCCAGGGCTAGCGCTTCAGCCACGCTCTCACAGAGACACGTCTGCAGAGAGCAAGGGAGTCGCTGGAGGGCTGGGTCCTGCATAGTCTGACTCTACCCAGCACGAGCCAGGGCTAGGGCCAATGTCCACCCTAAAGCTCTCCTGACTCTACCCATCATGAGCCAGGGCTAGGGCCAATGTCCACCCTAAAGCTCCCCTGACTCTGAATCTCAGGGAGAAGATGAGCACAGGAAAAGGGGGAAAGAGGACAGAAGCCCTGCCTCCCAGAGGGGCTGCTTACAGCCTGGTCTGACTCCTCTGCACCTCTTCCCACTGGCCCCTTCAGACCTTCCATCCAGGACAGGAACCCCACCCAGAGCAGCTCTGGAGATTTCAGATCCCACCCTCGGGATGTGCTTCAGGGTGAGAGAAGCTGGCAGCTGCCTTCACTGAGAAGGAAGAAAGCAGTTTATCTACAACAAGGCTCTCCCTTACACCAGAAATGTGACTTGTAAGAACGTGCCTTCCAGAAATACTGGAGCAACTACACAAAGAAAGCCATTGTAGCATCATGTGTAAGAGCAGAAAACTGGAAACAACCAATAAACAAATGTGAGTGTGTTACATAAATTACAGTATATCCATACCACACAGTGCCACGCAACTCTCAAAGCAAGGAGGTGGGTTTACGTTCACTGATGTGGAAAAGATGTACAAGATTCTTTAGTCAGTGAGAAGAAGCATACTGGAAAGCAGTGTGATAATATCCTTCTATATCATTTTCTAAAGGTTCTCTATAAGAAAAATAATAAACAAGGACTTCCCTGGGGGTCCAGTGGTTAAGAATCCACCTGTCAGTGCAGGGGACACGGGTTGGATCCCTGGTCTGGGAAGCTTTCACATGCCGCAGGGCAACCTAGCCCGTGAACCCAGGTGCTAGAGCTCACATGCCATAGCTACTGAAGCCCACGCTCCCAGAGAGGCTCCACGACAAGAGAAGCCACCTCCATGAGAGGCCCATGCAACTAGAGAGAACCCACGTACAGGAGCGAAGACCCAGAGGAGCCAAAAATAATTAAATCAATAACAAACACTATATGCCAGGCACTCTGAGTACAGGGCTTTCCATTTATGAACTCCATTCATCCTCACAACTCTCTGGGGAAAGGGTCCATTTTACACGGAGGGAACGGAATTGCCCACACAGCTTGCATAACTAGGGTAAGCTCTTAAAGCTAAGGGATGAGAGTTATCTTGGGCACCCAGGCAGGCTGGCTGTGGAGTCTAGCGTCTTAGCACCTGGGAAGGTGGGTCTGCCTGCACCTGTCTGGAAAAAAACCCAAGAAAACTCTGAGCAGCAGCTACCCATTAAAAAAAAAAAGAAAAGAAAGAAAAGAAAATTTATAAATGATGGAGAATTCTTACCTTTTCAGTACATGGCTTTCTGTACTCCTTGTCTATTTTTTAAGAACGTACGTTGCCTTTACAATATACATGCATGTATATATACACACCTATATACATACGTATGGGGCTTCCCAGGTGGCACAGTGGTTAGGAATCCGCCTGCCAATGCAGGAGATGCAGGTTCAGTTGCAGGGTCAGGAAGATCCCCTGGGGAATGAAACAGCAACCCACTCCAGTGTTCTTGCCTGGGAAATCCCATGGACTGAGGAGTTTGGCGGCCTACAGCCACAGAGAGTGGGAAAGGACTTGGCATGCACGCATACCTTACATATGCATGCATTTGTTTGTTTAGAATGAGTCTTTAGACTTGGCCTCAAGCCATCAGCCACCAGAGGCCCAACCCCACTGCTCCCCTCCTCCATTGATTTGCTAAAATGCTACTCTGCTTTGATTCATCCATCCATTAATATTGAATCCCCTGGGGAAGCCAAGCCTGATGGCTGGTGACACTGTCCTGTTTAAAGCCTTCCGTGACTTTCAGCGGTCAAGACAAGGTCGGAGATTGAGGCCCTCCCCAGCCCAGACCCTTAGCACTGCATACTCAAACTTCACACTTGGCAGCACTGAGCTATCAGTCATTCCCTGTTCGTGGATTTCTGTCACAGGCTTCCCGTCGGTCCCCTCTCCACAGTCCCATTAACCAGTTATCTGCTCCCACCCTAAATCTGGAGCTAGGTTACTTAGTTTTCAGTTTAAGAGACAACTACATATATCTTATATATATATATATATATATATACACTTACGGCTGATTCATGTTGTAGGGCAGAAGCCAACACATTGTAAAGCCATTTATCAGAGTAAAGCAATTGCTTTACCCTCCAATTAAAAGTAAATAATAAAAAAAGGCAGCTATAACATAAGGGTGGTGGCTCAGACAGTAAAGAATCTGCCTGCAACGCAGGAGACCTGGGTTCGATCCCTGGGTCTATAAGATCTCTTGGAAGAGGAAATGGCAACCCATTCTAGTACTCTTGCCTAGGGAATTCCATGGATGGAGGAACCTGGTGGGCTACAGACCTTGGGGTTGCAGAGTCAGGCACAACTAACTAATACACACACAGAGCATAAGGGTTAAGCCCATGGTTCTAGGGTCAGATGCCTAGATCTATGTCTGATCCCTGCTACTTTCCTGCTGTGTGAATAGTGACATGCTTCCTTTGTGCCTTTAAAAAGCTCTTGGATGTAACTCTAAGTGTTGTTCCTCCATGACAGGGCTCTGTGAGGATTCATTGACAGCTAATGCCTGCCTGGCACATGGCAGGACCTGCTTTTATTTTTGAATGTTCTCTGTTAGCTCCTGAATGTTTCTGAGGCGAAGTCCTGTGCTAGTTGCCTGGGAAGCAGAGATGGACACAGAAGCCTCATGGAGCGCACTGGAGACAGGTGTGCATGTCACACAGTTAAAATCAAGGTGTGAAGTCCTAGGAGCAGACACTGCAGACTTAATGGAGCAGGAGGAGGGGCACCAAACTCAGTCTTGATGGGGGAGGGGGCAGTGCAACCTAGACCCTTAGCACTTCATACAGACACTGTCCTGTTTAAAGCCTTCCATGACTTTCAGCAGTCAAGACAAGGTTGGAGATTGAGGCCCTCCCCAGCCCAGACCCTTAGCACTGCATACTCAAACTTCACACTTGGCAGCACTGAGCTGTCAGTCATTCCCTGTTCGTGGATTTCTGTCACAGGCTTCCCGTCGGTCCCCTCTCCACAGTCCCATTAACCAGTTATCTGCTCCCACCCTCACATGCTGAACTCACTCATCTTTTAACAATGCAGCCCAAGGAACACTGGAGCTTTCCTCAGGCTCTGCACTGCCCCCTCCCCCATCAAGACTGAGTTTGGTGCCCCTCCTCCTGCTCCATTAATCCTGCAGTGTCTGCTCCTAGGACTTCACACCTTGATTTTAACTGTGTGACATGCACACCTGTCTCCAGTGTGCTCCATGAGGCTTCTGTGTCCATCTCTGCTTCCCAGGCAACTAGCACAGGACTTCGCCTCAGAAACATTCAGGAGCTAACAGAGAACATTCAAAAATAAAAGCAGGTCCTGCCATGTGCCAGGCAGGCATTAGCTGTCAATGAATCCTCACAGAGCCCTGTCATGGAGGAACAACACTTAGAGTTACATCCAAGAGCTTTTTAAAGGCACAAAGGAAGCATGTCACTATTCACACAGCAGGAAAGTAGCAGGGATCAGACATAGATCTAGGCATCTGACCCTAGAACCATGGGCTTAACCCTTATGCTCTGTGTGTGTATTAGTTAGTTGTGCCTGACTCTGCAACCCCAAGGACTGTAGCCCACCAGGTTCCTCCATCCATGGAATTCCCTAGGCAAGAGTACTAGAATGGGTTGCCATTTCCTCTTCCAAGAGATCTTATAGACCCAGGGATCGAACCCAGGTCTCCTGCGTTGCAGGCAGATTCTTTACTGTCTGAGCCACCACCCTTATGTTATAGCTGCCTTTTTTTATTATTTACTTTTAATTGGAGGGTAAAGCAATTGCTTTACTCTGATAAATGGCTTTACAATGTGTTGGCTTCTGCCCTACAACATGAATCAGCCGTAAGTGTATATATATATATATATATACACACATATATATATATATATAAGATATATGTAGTTGTCTCTTAAACTGAAAACTAAGTAACCTAGCTCCAGATTTAGTTCCATGACGCCCTCCCCGCATGGCTCCCTAAGCTCTGACTTAGGAATGTAGTACCCATGAAACTTTTATTTTTGGGTACATACAGATGCCATTGCCATTTCATTGTTTTATCTAAACTCACGTAGGGAAGCCAGATATTATTCATTTGTGTTACCCCGGTGATCTACCAGGTCCTAGAACCCAGAAGCAGACACTCAGATGAGTTGTTTTTTTTTTTTTTTTTTTTCCTCCGGAAGGAAGACTGAAGAGCGAGATGGCTCCGCCATCCCCCACGTCCTCTGTACCTGTCCGTGGACCCGCACGCGTGCGCGCACACTAACTTTCACCTCTTCTGAGTACTTCGGTTGTCTAGGGGCAAAACGACCTTAAAACAGCATCTCAGCTTCTTCCCGACAGTTTTTCTTTGTAGAGAGAGTAAGATGGTTTTTTCTTCCAGAATTCCTAGCTGCATCAAAGCTCCTCAAACTGACGCCGCAGCACCACCTTGTGTTCAAAGGCCGTTATGTCTCAGAAAACCCAGGTAAACTGAGTGAAAGTCTCCTTTTTCCTTTCTGATGAACGATCACACACACGCTGCCACAAACACCCCACCCTTTATAAAATACCAGTGTGTGGTGGACACAACACACTCTGTTTAAAGACTTGCCACCCGGCTACTGGGAGGGGTCAGCTGTGAAGAGCCCCCTGTGCCCGCCCCAGGAACTGCGTCTGCTGCACATCCTCCCCAGGGTGACTCCAGGGCGACCCACAAACCACCACCAACGGATGCAGCGGGCTAAGGATCTGGTGATCTCAGCCCAGCAGAGACACCCTGAATGGCTCCAGAGCGCCCCACAGGTTGGCTGAGGCTGTCCTTGGGCCTGCATTGCAGCGCTACTTCCCCCACTACCCAACCCTGCTCCTTGCCCTCTCTTCCTTAGGCACAGGCTAAATCTACCTGGTGACTCAGATGGTAAAGAATCTGCTGGCAAGGCAAGGGACCCAAGTTCCATCCCTGGATTGGGAAGATCCTCTAGAGGAGGAAATGGCTATCTACTTTCAGTATTCTTGCCTGGAGAATTCCATGGTCTGAGGAGCCTGGTAAGGCTACAGTCCCCGGGGCTGCAAGAGTTGGACATGACTAAGCGATCAACATTTCACTTCTTTCAAACCCCATCACAGAACCTGCCTCTGCAACACTGTCTCTGAAATCCAGAAGTATCCGCATTTGCCCATTTATTAAAGCATTTATCAAGACTGGATGTGTAAAAGAATTAGAAGACCTAACTCTTTATTTCTGTAATCGGAAGTTCAAGCTAAATGCAGCTCCTGATTCTCCCAGCTGGTTAGTCAGTAGGTGAGACTACAAAAAAAAAGGCAGGTGAATCTGCTAATAGCCCCCAAATCCTCTCTTAGAGCCTGGAGTAACCAAAAGACATAGAACATCAGGACCACATAATCTTATATTTTATCAGTCATGTGAGCTGCCACTCATGGGGGATAAGAGATATACATTTCCTATATGGATTCAAAGAGTGCATTTTGAAGGTGTTTCCTTAAGTTAACTAGAGATAAAGACCTTTCCTGCAGCAATATTTCACAACCCCCTCTGGCTGTAGCCCCTTTCCATAACCACAGCAATTAAGGGTTTTCTCACAGAGGTATTGGGCTTCCCAGGTGGCGCTAGTGGTAAAGAATCTGCCTGCCAATGCAGGAGACAGGAGAAACCCTGGGTTCAGACCCTGGGTCAGGAAGATCCCCTGGAGGAGGAAATGGTAACCCACTCCAGTATTCTTGCCTGGAAAATCCCATGGGCAGAGGAACCTGGCAGGTACAGTTCATGGGGTACCAAAGAGTCCAGACACGACTGAGCACACACCTTTGTATTATTTTATATCACAGATGTATTATTTTATATCACAGAAGTATCATCTGCCACCAATACCCTGACTCCTAATTCAGAGATGCAGGTCCTGGGGGTTCCTCACCCATCTTCTAAATGTAAGCTCCTCACACCCTGCATCATGCATTTCAACACTAGGACACCAAAGCATCTTTATTCACAGCCAGCTTCATGATTACTGACACTGCATAGACTCGCCATACCACCTAAAGGGAGGAGAGAGCCAGGCGTCCTGAGGGCGTGCGTGTCGTCACTCATAGCTCTGAACAGCTAACAAAATGCAGACGTACAAGAGATAGAACACTACTGACTGGACCTCCACTGTTCTGTCTAAACAAACACCCGCACACTTTCCACATGTGGGGCTTCTGGGGATATCCTCCCCCTGCTCTCACCACATGGGTCACAGGAATTGCTATGTCTGGACATGATTCCATCACCTCCAGCAGCGTGGCCACCTCCGTTCAGCTTCGCCAAACGCTGCAGGAGAACTATAGCAGAGTGCCTTCTAGAGAGAAATAAACACATGAAGCAGTAGGGGCTGGTTTTGTACTCTCTAAACAAGTAACTTCGCAGTAGTAAAGAATCCGCCTGCCGTTGCAGAAGACGCTGGTTGAATCCCTGGGTCAGGAAGATTCCCTGGAGGAAGAAACGGCAACGTCTTGCCACTCCAGCATTCTTGCCTGAGAAATCCCACGGACAGAGGAGCCTGGTAGGCTATAGTCCATGGGGTCGCAAAGAGTCAGCAGACACAGCTGAGCAACTGAGCACGCAAATAAGGCACTTACTTCTCTAGGCCCTTTTCATTTTCACCAAGAGATAAAGTTGTAGCCATCTCGGGGCCTGCAGTGTGTCAGGCAGTGTTCTTGGGCTTTTCTCACACTGCTGCCCTTAATTCTCTTGACTACTCAGCCAGGCACTTATTATGTATTCCCACTTTACAGATGAGGAACTGGAGGCCCAGAGAGGTTAGTTAACGTGCCCAAAGTCACACAGCTGGGAACTATCAGAGACAACGATATTTGAATGTCAGTTTGGTGTAACAACAAAATCCAGCCTCCTTATCCCTACATTACTGTCTCTTAATAGCCCCACACAAGTACTGAAAGCGAATGTGAAAGCCCTGCTTTCACAGCACCGCGCCTGCACATCCTGAACAATCAATAAACACTGCAAGGGAATGGAGCTGAAGCAAAATAGTAGCAATTTAATGAAAACTTGCATGATGGATGGCACAGCACAGCCCACCCAGGGCACCGCGTGTTTGAATCAGTGAAGACAGTTAACCCCCAGTGAATATGGAAGATGCAGCGCGTGCTCCCTTACCAGGTCACCGCTCACTGAAGATTCTGTCCAGGAGGCAGTGTTAGATGCTGCCTCTATCCCAGCCTGCCTGTCACTCCAGCACTTTGATTCCACAAACACCGGTTTCCTTTGCCTCCGGCTTCAGGTTTATAGGCCTTTGTGTCTTTTCCTCACATCCGTCCACCTCTGCAATTGATACCTTTAAAATAAACAGTTTTTCAGTCACTAATTTCTGGAGTTCAGGAATTTCTTTTGTGGTCTGGGGAAAGTCAATGAGTCATCACTCAACCCATCTCAAACTCTCTTCAAGGCAAAGCTAAAGCAGTATACTAAACAATAGTATTTTATAGTAGCTCAGACAGTAAAGAATCTACCTGCAATGCAGGAGACCTGGGTTCAGTCCCTGAGTCAGGGAGATCCTCTGGAGAAGGGAATGGCTACCCATTTCAGTACTCTTACCTGGAGAATCCCATGGACAGAAGATACAGTCCATGGTATCTCAAAGAGTCAGACTTGACTGAGCGACTAACACTTTCACTTTCTGCAACCTAAGATGGTGAAGCATCTCTTAACTGACCTAAGAAAAAAGAATAGGGGAAAAAATAGTATTAATGCTCCACAGCCAGCAAATGTGACATTCGATGAGGATAATTTTTAGCACCTCCCTCCACCATAAATTAAATTTATTTTCAGTAATAATCATGATAGAAAATAAATAATCAGGATGATAGGACAAGGTATGCAGACAGCAGAAAAAATTTTTCACATATATTTTCATAACAATAAAAAAGTTTAAGCTTATATAAATATTAAAGCATAGAAGGGAGGGTTATATACATTAACTACTTTTACTTTAAAGGAGAGGGCAGAAAACACACGAAGAAATTCTTTGAAGAGAAATTCTCCACAGTTTTCCAAGAATTGAAGAAGAAAAGAATTGAAGTTCTGTTTCTTCACTTTGTAATCACCGTGCTATCTACTTTTATTCTACTTGCTTAAGTGCAGAAATACATAGGACCACAGGGAACCGTGCACAAAATGGCTGGAATAAATTCCATGTCATTATGAATTACTTTTGAAACTCACACCTGTAGATGAGTCTACAAGTGTTAGGAGCTGACTGAATAATTGGGAAATCTCCAAATTAACTTTCATGTAAATTACTATTTTAAATAAAGAACAAGTAACGAAGCATAAATATATATGGACATACAGCAAAGGAAACATCAGCAAAATGAAAAGACAGCCTACAGAGTGGGAGAAAATATTTGCAAACCACGCAACTGACAAGGGGATAATCTCCAAAACATGCAAATAACTCATACAACTAAATATTAAAAAGCAAACAACCCAATCAAAAACTCGGCAGAATACCTCAATAGACTTTTCTGCAAAGAAGACATAAAGATGGCCAATGCTGCTGCTGCTGCTGCTGCTAAGTCACTTCAGTCGTGTCCGACTCCGCGTGACCCCACAGACATCAGCCCACCAGGCTCCCCCGTCCCTGGGATTCTCCAGGCAAGAAAACTGGAGTGGGTTGCCATTTCCTTCTCCAATGCATGAAAGCGAAAAAGTGAAAGTGAAGTCGTTCAGTCGTGTCTGACTCTTAGCGACCCCATGGACTGCAGCCAACCAGGCTCCTCCATCCATGGGATTTTCCAGGCAAGAGTACTGGAGTGGGGTGCCATTGCCTTCTCCGAAAGATGGCCAATAGACACATGAAAAGGTGCTCAACATCACAAAGTATTAGGGAAATGCAAATCGAAGCAACAATGAAGTATCACCTCACACCAGTCAGAATGGATACCATAAAGAAGTCTACAAATAATAAATGCTGGAGAGGGTATAGGGAAAAGGGAACCCTCCTACACTGTTGGTGGGAATGTAAATTGGTGTAGCCACTATGGAGAACAGTATGGAGGCTCCTTAAAAAAACTAAAAATAGAGCTGCTATATGATCCAGAAATTACACTCCTGGGCCTATATCCAGAAAAGAGGAAAACTCTAATTCAAAAAGATATATACACTCCATAGCAGAACTATTTACAATAGCCAAGACGTGGAAATAACCCAAATGCCCATCAACAGATAACTGGTTTAAGATGTGCTACATATATACACTGGAATGTTACTCAGCCATTTAAAAAGAAAAAAGAATGAAATATTGCCATTTGCCACAACATGGATGGATCTAGAGAATATCATACTGAGTGAAGTAAGTCAGACAGAAAAGGACAAATATTGTATGTTATCACTTATATGTAGAATCTAAAAAACAATATAAATGAATCTATATACAAAACAGAAACAGACTCACAGACATAGAAAACAAACATGGTTACAACAGGAAAGGGGAAGGGGGACAGGGATAAATTAGGGCATTAACATATACACACGTCTATACATAAAATAGACAAGAAACAAGGATTTACCATATAGCACAGGGAACTATATTCAATATCTTATTATAACCTGTAATGGAAAATAATCTGAAAAATCTGTATATATATACATAACTGAATCACATTTCTGTACACCTGAAACTAACACAATATTGTAAACCAATCACACTGCAATAAAACATACGAGTGTGTGTGTGTCCATGCTGAAATTGTTCAACCTTCACAGTACCCACAGCAAAAGTCTTTTTTGTTTTTTCTTCCAGGGACCTGTATTTTACAACAGACATTGTTCAGAATGGCTAGTTTATGATGATACTAAAAAGCAAGGGAATTTTCCACACAGATTTATTACTGTTTATAAATCCTCCCCTTATTGCTTACATATGCAGCAGACCCCAAAAACCCACCTTTGGTAACTCTGTCAATGGACACTGTCTTTAGATTCCTGCTTTGTGCCAACATTGCCACAAACTTTAAATATATCAATTCATTTACCCCTCACAACAATCTTGTTAAAGGAAATAATATACTCTAGATGTTGCCAAGCATACAATGAGGCCCCCAAAAATGTCTGTTCTCATCTTCAGCAGCAGCATCATGAATTCCATCTAATCATGAAATGGAGGGACAGAGGGGCTAAATAATTTACCCATTTGACCCAGCTAGTAAAGAACAGAATCAGGATTTGAATTTCAATTTCCTTGACTCAAAAGTAAGTTCTGTCTGCAACATCATTTAGCTAAACATTTGCAGGCTAGATGTTGCTGTTCAGTCGCTAACTCGTGTCTATTTTGTGACCCCATCGACTGTACCCCGCCAGGCTCGTCTATCCACGGGATTCTCCAGACAAGAAAGCTGGAGTGGGTTGCCATTTCCTTCTCTAGGGGATCTTCCTGACCCAGGGATCAAACCTGCATCTCCTGCATTGGCAAGTGGCTTCTTTGCCACTGAGCCACCTGGAAGGCACTGCCCACGCGGGAGTGATTCGATAGATCCCCAAACCTTCTGTCTGCTCTTCAGTCCCTCTCTTGCTAGCGTTTAGCCATTTACGCCTCTTTTCAGCTTTAACACTCTTAGCACTTATTAGAGTGTGACGTTAACTATGTCTGTAATCACTGGATAAATGTGTGTGCCCCATAGGCTGACAGCTGCAAGAGGGCAGCATGGGACCACATCTGCTTTGCTCCCAGAGTGTCCCCAGCACTTAGCTTAGGTGCCAAGAGACCACAGGCACCAAAAATGCCTATGTGGTACTCAAACATTGGCATTTAAGTCTCTGATACTGCTATATCCTTCATCCAAAAGATCCAAGAGCCTCAACGAACTTCAGTTCAGCATTTATAGGGTCAGGTACTGGAAAAGGAGATGTAGGGAATAGCAAACAAAGTCACTGCTCTTAGAAGATTTGCATTCTATTCTAGCAGAAGACAGGAATATACCCAACAGGGCTGGATATAAATTTGCTTTCAGTCAGTCACATGTGCCAGTTACCACAACCCAACTTCTTTCCCACATGTGGTCCTGAAGACTGTTTTTGGTTTGATTTCATTTTTTATTGAAGCGTAGTTGATGCACAGTATTACATAAGTTACAGGTGTACAGTACAGAGGGTCACAATTTTTAAAGGTTATATTCCACCTATAGTCATTCTGGGCTTTCTTGGTAGCTCAGTAAAGAAGCCACCTGCAAGGCAGGAGACATAGGGTCAAACCCTGGGTTGAAAAGATCCCCTGAAGAAGGAAATGGCAACCCACTGCAGTATTCCTGCCTGGGAAATTCCATGGACAGAGGAGCCTAGCGGGCTACAGGCCAAGGGGTGGCAAAGAGTCAGATACAACTGAAGCGACATAGCGCTCAGCCCAGCACATGCTCATAAAATACTGGCTACACTCCGTGTGCTGCACAGTACTTCTTTGTAGCTTATTTAACTTATGTAGTAAGCTGTACCTCTTAATTCCCTACTCCATGTTGCCCTGGGCTTCCCAGAGGGCGTAGTGATGAAGAATCCACCTGACAATTCAAAAGACACCAGAGCCACGGGTTCGATTCCTGGATTGGAAGATTCCCCTTGAGGAGGAAATGGCAACCCAATCCAGTATTCTTGCCTGGAGAATCCCACTGACAGAGGAGCCTGGCGAGCTACAGTCCATAGGGTTGCAAAGACTCACATGTTGTCCTGCCTTCCATCTCCCCACTAGACTGTTCTCTGGATCTATAAGTCTGTTTCTTTTTTGGTATATCATAACTAGTTTGTTGTAGTTCCTTTGATTCCACATATAAGTGACATGAAGTCTATTTTATTTATTTCTTGCCAGTTCCTGTGCTTATATCTCTCCCTCTTTCAGTATGAAGATGGCTACTTTGAGATCATCTGAAAGAAAAGGCTTGCTTGGGGAAATAACATCCTTAATCTGATATTTGCTTAACATCCTTTTTGGTTTGTTTATTTTTTTATTGACAGATAATTGCTTTACAGAATTTTGTTGTTTTCTGCCAAGCCTCAATATGAATCAGCCACAGGTATACATATATCCCCTCCCTTTTGAACTTCCCTCCCATCTCCCTCCCCATCCCACCCCTCTAGACTGACACAGAGCCCCTGTTTGAGTTTCCTGAGCCACACAGCAAATTCTCGTTGGCTATCTATTTTACATATGGTAATGTAAGTTTCCATGTTACTCTTTCCATACATCTCACTCTCTCCTCCCCTCTTCCTAAGCCCGTAAGTCTATTCTCTATATCTGTTTCTCCATTGCTGCCCTGGACAGCTACATATAAAAGAATGAAATTATAACACTTCCAAACACTGTACACAAAGATAAATTCAAAATGGATTAAAGACCTAAATGTAAGACCAGAAACTATAAAACTCTTAGAGGAAAATATAGGCAGAACACTCAATGACATAAATCAAAGCAAGATCCTCTATGACCCACCTCCTATATTCTTCACCTCCTAAATCCTTCAGTACCATTTTTCTAGATACCACATATGTGTGATAGATTACAATATTTATCTTTCTCTTTCTGATTCACTTCACTCTGTATAATAGGTTATAGGTTCATCCACCTCATCAGAACTGATTCAAATGTGTTCCTTTTTTATGGCTGAGTAATATTCCATTGTATATATGTACCACAACTTCTTTATCCATTCCTCTGTCAATGGACATCTAGGTTGCTTCCATGTTCTAGCTATTGCAAATAGTGCTGCAATGAACAATGGGATATAGGTGTCTCTTTCAATTTTGGTTTCCTCAGGGTATATGCCTAGAAGTGGGATTGCTGGGTCTTGCCTGAGAATCCCAGGGACGGGGAAGCCTGGTGGGCTGCCGTCTATGGGGTCACACAGAGTCAGACATGACTGAAGTGACTTAGCATAGCATAGCATAGCATGGTGGTTTTATCCCTAGTTCTTAAAGGAATCTCAATACCATCTTCAAGAGTGGCTGTATCAATTTACATTCCCACCAACAG
Organism: Tragelaphus eurycerus; assembly: GCA_935064755.1. Taxonomy (NCBI): domain Eukaryota; kingdom Metazoa; phylum Chordata; class Mammalia; order Artiodactyla; family Bovidae; genus Tragelaphus; species Tragelaphus eurycerus. The sequence goes on from CAKXYN010000043.1 coordinate 14,581,598, forward strand.
TGCAAGAGTGTTCCCTTTTCTCCACACCCTCTCCAGCACTTATTGTTTGTAGACTTTTTGATGACAGCCATTCTGACCAGTGTGAGGTGATATCTCATTGTAGTTTTGATTTGCATTTCTCTAATAATGAGTGATGTTGAGCATCTTTTCATGTGTTTGTTAGCCGTCTGTATGTCTCCTTTGGAGAAATGTTTGTTTAAGTCTTTTTCCCATTTTTTTATTAGGTTGTTTATTTTCTGGTATTGAGTTGTATGAGCTGCTTGTATATTTTGGAAATTATTCCTTTGTCAGTTATTTAATTTGCTATTATTTTCTCTCATTCTGAGGGTTGTCTTTGCACTTTGCTTATAGTTTCCTTTGCTGTGCAAAAGCTTTTTAAGTTTAATCAGGTCCCACTTGTTTACTTTTGTTTTTATTTCCATTTCTCTAGGAGGTGGGCCATGGAGGATCTTGCTTTGATTTACATCATCTAGTGTTCTGCCTATGTTTTCCTCTAGGAGTTTTACAGTTTCTGGTCTTACATTTAGGTCTTTAATCCATTTTGAGTTCATCTTTGTGTACAGTTTTAGAAAGTGTTGTAATTTCATTCTTTTACACTTAGCTGTCCAGTTTTCCCAGGACCATTTATTGAAGAGGCTGTCTTTGCCCCATTATATATTCTTACCTCCTTTGTAAAAATAAGGTACACATAGGTGCATGAGTTTATTTCTGGGCTTTCTGTCTTGTTCCATTGGTCTATATTTCTGTTGTTGTGCCAGTACCATATTGTCTTAATGACTGTAGCTTTGTAGTATAGTCTGAAGTTAGGAAAATTGATTCCTCCAGCTCCGTTCTTCTTTCTCAAGACTGCTTTGGCTATTTGGGGTCTTTTATGTTTCCATATGAAATGTGAAATTTTTTTTGTTCTAGTTCTGTGAAAAATGTCACTGGTAATTTGATAGGGATCGCGTTGAATCTGTAGACTGCATTTGGTAGTATATTTATTTTCACAATATTGACTCTTCCTATCCAGGAACATGGAATATCTCTCCATCTGTTTGTCATCTTTGATTTCTTTCATCAAGGTCTTATAATTTTAAGTATACAGCTCTTTAGTCTCCTTAGGTAAGTTTATTCCTAGATATTTAATTCTTTTTGTTGCAATGGTGAATGAGATTGATTCCTTAATTTCTCTTTCTGATTTTTCATTGTTAGTATATAGAAATGCAAGTGATTTCTGTGTATTGATTCTGTATATTGAACCTTTGCTAAATTCACTGATTAGCTCTAGTAATTTTCTGATACAATCTTTAGGGTTTTCTATGTATATCATGTCATCTGCAAACAGTGAGAGAATTACTTCTTCTTTTCTGATCTGGATTCCCTTTATTTCTTTTTTTCTTTGATTGCTGAAGCTAGGATTCCAGAACTATGTTGAATAATAGTGGTGAAAGTGGACAATCTTGTCTTGTTCCTCATCTTAGGGGGAACGCGTTCAGTTTTTCACCATTGAGAATAATGTTTGCTGTAGGTTTATCATATATGGCCTTTACTATGTTGAGGTAGGCCTACCCGCGAGCGGTGCACTGAGAGCGCCCGGCCTACCCACGAGCGGCGCGAGCAACTCACTGAGAGCCCCTCGCCGGCTGCGCGGCGCAGTGAGAGCCCCTCGCCGGCTGCGCGGCGCACTGAGAGCCCCTCGCCGGCTGCGCGGCGCACTGAGAGGCCCTCGCCGGCTGCGCGGCGCACTGAGAGCCCCTCGCCGGCTGCGCGGCGCACTGAGAGCCCCACACTGGAGAGCACGCCCAAGAGGAGCTACCCAACGACCGAGGAAAGACGGCGGTGAGGACTGGAGCACTAAGCACGGCCGAGAGGAGCTACCCCACGACCGAGGTCAGGAAGGGCGGCGGTGAGGAGAGACCCCTCATCCAAGGTAAGGTGCGATGGCTGTGCTTTGCTGGAGCAGCCGGGAAGAGATACCCCACGCCCAAGGTAAGAGAAACCCAAGTAAGACGGTAGGTCTTGCAAGAGGGCATCAGAGGGCAAATACATTGAAACCATACTCACAGAAAACTAGTCAATCTAATCACACCAGGACCACAGCCTTGTATAATTCAATGAAATCAAGCCATGCCCGTGGGGCAACCCAGAATGGGCGGGTCATGGTGGAGAGATCTGACAGGGTGTGGTCCTCTGGAGAAGGGAATGGCAAACCACTTCAGTATTCTTGCCTTGAGAACCCCATGAACAGTATGAAAAGGCAAGATGATAGGATACTGAAAGAGAAACTCCCCAGGTCAGTAGGGGCCCAATAATCAGTGAGATCAGTGGAGAAATAACTCCAGAAAGAATGAAGGGATGGAACCAAAGCAGAAAGAATACCCAGCTGTAGATGTGTCTAGTGATAGAAGCAAAGTCCGATGCTGTAAAGAGCAATATTGCATAGGAACCTGGAATGTCAGGTCCATGAATCAAGGCAAATTGAAAGTGGTCAAACAAGAGATGGCAAGAGTGAATGTCGACATTCTAGGAATTAGCGAACTAAAATGGACTGGATTGGGTGAATTTAACTCAGAGGACCATTATATGTACTACTGTGGGCAGGAATCCCTCAGAAGAAATGGAGTGGCCATCATGGTCAACAAAAGAGTCCGAAATGCAGTACTTGGATGCAATCTCAAAAACGACAGAATGATCTCTGTTCGTTTCCAAGGCAAACCATTCAATGTCACAGTAATCCAAGTGTATGCCCCAACCAGTAACGCTGAAGAAGCTGAAGTTGAACGGTTCTATGAAGACCTACAAGACCTTTTAGAACTAACACCCAAAAAAGATGTCCTTTTCATTATAGGGGACTGGGATGCAAAAGTAGGACGTCAAGAAACACCTGGAGTAACAGGCAAATTTGGCCTTGGAATACGGAATGAAGTAGGGCAAAGACTAACAGAGTTTTGCCAAGAAAATGCACTGGTCATAGCAAATACCCTCTTCCAACAACACAAGAGAAGACTCTATACATGGACATCACCAGATGGTCAACACCGAAATCAGATTGATTATATTCTTTGCAGCCAAAGATGGAGAAGCTCTATACAGTCAACAAAAACAAGACCAGGAGCTGACTGTGGCTCAGATCATGAACTCCTTATTGCCAAATTCAGACTGAAATTGAAGAAAGTAGGGAAAACCACTAGACCATTCAGGTATGACCTAAATCAAATCCCTTATGATTATGCAGTGGAAGTGAGAAATAGATTTAAGGGCCTAGATCTGATAGATAGAGTGCCTGATGAGCTATGGAATGAGGTTCGTGACATTGTACAGGAGACAGGGATCAAGACCATCCCCATGGAAAAGAAGTGCAAAAAAGCAAAATGGCTGTCTGGGGAGGCCTTGCAAATAGCTACGAAAAGAAGAGAAGCAAAAAGCAAAGGAGAATAGGAAAGATATAAACATCTGAATGCAGAGTTCCAAAGAATAGCAAGAAGAGATAAGAAAGCCTTCTTTAGCGGTCAATGCAAATAAATAGAGGAAAACAACAGAATGGGAAAGACTAAGGATCTATTCAAGAAAATCAGAGATACCAAAGGAACATTTCATGCAAAAATGGGCTCGATAAAGGACAGAAATGGTATGGACCTAACAGAAGCAGAAGATATTAAGAAGAGGTGGCAAGAATACACAGAAGAACTGTACAAAAAAGAGCTTCACGACCCAGATAATCATGACGGTGTGATAACTGACCTAGAGCCAGACATCCTGGAATGTGAAGTCAAGTGGGCCTTAGAAAGCATCACTACAAACAAAGCTAGTGGAGGTGATGGAATTCCAGTGGAGCTATTCCAAATCCTGAAAGATGATGCTGTGAAAGTGCTGCACTCAATATGCCAGCAAATTTGGAAAACTCAGCAGTGGCCACAAGATTGGAAAAGGTCAGTTTTCATCCCAATCCCAAAGAAAGGCAATGCCAAAGAATGCTCAAACTACTGCACAATTGCACTCATCTCACACGCTAGTAAAGTAATGCTCAAAATTCTCCAAGCCAGGCTTCAGCAATATGTGAACCATGAACTTCCTGATGTTCAAGCTGGATTTAGAAAAGGCAGAGGAACCAGAGATCAAATTGCCAACATCCGCTGGATCATGGAAAAAGCAAGAGAGTTCCAGAAAAACATCTATTTCTGCTTTATTGACTATGCCAAAGCCTTTGACTGTGTAGATCACAACAAACTGTGGAAAATTCTGAGAGAGATGGGAATACCAGACCACCTGATCTGCCTCTTGAGAAATCTGTATGCAGGTCAGGAAGCAACAGTTAGAACTGGTCATGGAACAACAGACTGGTCCCAAATAGGAAAAGGAGTACGTCAAGGCTGTATATTGTTACCATGTTTATTTAACTTATATGCAGAGTACATCATGAGAAATGCTGGACTGGAAGAAACACAAGCTGGAATCAAGATTGCTGGGAGAAATATCAATAACCTCAGATATGCAGATGACACCACCCTTATGGCAGAAAGTGAAGAGGAACTAAAAAGCCTCTTGATGAAAGTGAAAGTGGAGAGTGAAAAGGTTGGCTTAAAGCTCAACATTCAGAAAACGAAGATCATGGCATGGGAAATAGATGGAGAAACAGTGGAAACAGTGTCAGACTTTATTTTTCTGGGCTCCAAAATCACTGCAGATGGTGACTGCAGCCATGAAATTAAAAGACGCTTACTCCTTGGAAGGAAAGTTATGACCAACCTAGATAGCATATTCAAAAGCAGAGACATCACTTTGCCAACAAAGGTTCGCCTAGTCAAGGCTATGGTCTTTCCTGTGGTCATGTATGGATGTGAGAGCTGGACTGTGAAGAAGGCTGAGTGCCGAAGAATTGATGCTTTTGAACTGTGGTGTTGGAGAAGACTCTTGAGAGTCCCTTGGACTGCAAGAAGATCCAACCGGTCCATTCTGAAGGAGATCAGCCCTGGGATTTCTTTGGAAGGAATGATGCTAAAGCTGAAACTCCAGTATTTTGGCCACCTCATGCGAAGAGTTGACTCACTGGAGAAGACTCTGATGCTGGGAGGGATTGGGGGCAGGAGAAGAAGGGGACGACAGAGGATGAGATGGCTGGATGGCATCACTGACTCGATGGATATGAGTCTGAGTGACCTCTGAGAGCTGGTGATGGATAGGGAGGCCTGGCGTGCTGCAGTTCATGGGGTCGCAAAGAGTCGGACACGACTGAGCGACTGACCTGATCTGTTCTGATGTTGAGGTAGGTTCCACCTATGCCCATTTATTCAAGAGTTTTAATCATAAGAAGGTGCTGACTTTGTCAAAGGTTTTTTCTGAAATCTATTGAGATGATCATATGGTTTTATCTCTCAATTTGTTCATATGGTGTACAAATTGATTGACTTGTGTATATTGAAGAATCCTTGCATTCCTGGAATAAACCCAACTTGATCATGGTGTGTGTGTTTTTTTGATGTGTTGTTGAATCCTGTTTGCTGAGGATTTTTGCATCTATGTTCATCAGTGATATTGTCCTGTAGTTTTTTTGTGTGTGTTGTCTTTGTCTGGTTTTAATATCAGGGTGACAGTGGCTTCGTAGAATGAATTTGGAAGTGTTCCTCCTCTGCAATTTTTTGAAAGAGTTTTAGAAGAATAGGCATGTTTGATAGAATTCTCCTGTGATGCCATCTGGTCCTGGACTTTTGTTTTTGGGGGGATTTTCGATCACAGCTTCAATTTCAGTGCTTGTAATTGAGTCATTCATAATTTATATTTCTTCCTGGTTCAGTCTTAGAAGATTGAACTTTTCTAAGAATCTGTCCATTTCTTCCAGGTTATCCATTTTATTGCCATATAGTTGTTCATAATAGTCTATTATAATCCTTTGTATTTCTGCATTGTCTATTGTAACCTCTCCTTTTTCATTTCTAATTTTGTCAATTTGATTCTTCTCTCTTTTTTTCTTGATGAGTCTGGCTAAAGGCTTGTCAATTTTATCTTCTCAAAGAACCAGCTTTAATTTTATTAATCTTTACTATTTTTTCTTTCATTTCTTTTTCATTTATTTCTGCTCAGATCTTTATGATTTCTTTCCTTTTACTAATTTTTGGATTTTTTTGTTCTTATTTTCCAGTTATTTTAGGTGTAAAGTTAGGCTGTCTATTTGATGTTTTTCTTGTTTCTTGAGTTAGGATTGTATTGCTATAAACTTCCCTCTTAGGACTGCTTTTGCTGCATCCCATAGGTTCTGAGTTGTCATGTTTTCATTGTCATTTGTTTCTAGAAATTTTTTGATTTCCCTTTTGATTTCTTCAGTAATCCATTGGTTATTTATAAACATGTAGTTTAATCTCCATGTGTTTATGTTTCTTACAGTTTTTTTCTTGTAATTGATACCTAGTCTCATGGTGTTTTGGTCAGAGAAGATGCTTGATACAATTTCAACTTTCTTAAATTTACTGAAGTTCGATTTGTGACCCAAGATGTGGTCTATCCTGGAGAATGTTCCATGTACACTTGAGAAGAAGATGTATTCTTCTCCATTTAGATGGAATGTCCTGAAAATATCATTGAGATCCATCTCATCTAAAGTATCATTTAAGACTTGTGTTTCCTTATAACGTTTCTGTTTTGATGATCTGTCCATTGGTGTGAGTGGGGCATTAAAGTCTCCTATTATTGTGTTACTGTCAGCTTCCCCTTTTATGTCTATTAGTGTTTGTCTTCGGAGAAGGCAATGGCATCCCACTCCAGTACTCTTGCCTGGAAAATTCCATGGACAGAGGAGCCTGGTAGGCTGAAGTCCATGGGGTCGCCAAGAGTCGGACACAACTGAGCGACTTCACTTTCACTTTTCACTTTCATGCATTGGAGAAGGAAATGGCAACCCACTTCAGTGTTCTTGCCTGGAGAGTCCCAGGGATGGTGGAGCCTGGTGGGCTGCCATTTATGGGGTCACACAGAGTCGGACATGACTGAAGTGACTTAGCAGCAGCAGCAGTGTTTGTCTTATGTATTGAGGTGCTCCTATGTTAGGTGCATAGATATTTACCACTTGTTATGTCTTCCTCTTGGATTTATCCCTTGATCATTATGTCGTGTCCTTCCTTATCTCTTGTAATCTTCTTTATTTTCAGATCTATTTTGTCTGAAATGAGGATTGCTACTCCAGCTTTCTTTTGCTTCCCATTTGCATGGAATATATTTTTCCATCCTCTCATTTTCAGTCTCTATGTGTCTTTAGGTCTGAAGTGGATTTCTTGTAGACAGCATATATATGGGTCTTGTTTTTGTATGCTTTCAGCCAGTCTGTGTCTTTTGGTTGGAGCATTTAATCCATTTACATTTAAAGTAATTATTGATATATATGTTTCTATTGCCATTTTCTTAATTGTTTGGGATTGATTTTGTAGATCCTTTTTCTTCTCTTGCACTTATTGACTATATAAGTCCTTTTAACATTTGTTGTAAAGTTGGTTTGGTGGTACTGAATTCTTTTAACTTTTGCTTGTCTAAAAAGCTTTTGATTTCTCCATCAATTCTGAATGAGATCCTTCCTGGGTACAGTAATCTTGGTTGTAGATTTTCCCCTTTCAGTACTTTAAATATATCCTGCCATTCCCTTCTGGCCTGCAGAGTTTCGGCTGAAAGATCAACTGTTACACATATGGGGGTTCCCTTGTATGTTACTTGTTGCTTCTCCTTTGCTGCTTTTAATATTCTTTCTTTTTGTGTTTAGTCTTTGTTAGTTTGATTAATATGTCTTGGTGTGTTTCTCCTTGGGTTTATTCTGTATGGGACTCATTGTGCCTCTTGGACTTGATTGACTATTTCCTTTTCCATGTTGGGGAAATTTTCAACTATAATCTCTTCAAAAATTTTCTCATACCCTTTCTTTTTCTCTTCTTCTGGGACCCCTATAATTCAAATATTGGTGTGTCTGATATTGCCCCAAAGGTCTCTGAGACTATCAACAGTATTTTTTTTCATTCTTTTTACTTTATTCTGCTCTTCAGAAGTTATTTCCACCATTTTGTCTTCCAGCACACTGATTCATTCTTCTGCTTCAGATATTCTGCTATTGATTCCTTCTAGAGTATTTTTATTTCAGTAATTGTTTGTCTCTGCATGTTTATTCTTTAATTCTTCTAGGTCTTTGTTAATTGATTCTTGCATTTTCTCCATTTTGCTTTTCAAGGTTTTTGATTATCTTTACTATCATTATTTTGAATTCTTTTTCAGAATAATTCAGAAATTTGCCTATTTCCTCTTCATTTATTTGGACTTCTGTATTTCTAGTTTGTGCCTTCATTTCTGTAGTATTTCTCTACCTTTTCTTTATTTTTTTTAACTTATTGTGTTTGCAGTCTCCTTTTCCCAGGTTTCAAGATTGAATTCTTTCTTCCTTTTGGTTACTGCCCTCCCAAGGTTGGTCCAGTGGTTTGTGTAAGCTTCTTAAAGGGTGAGATTTGTGCTGAGTTTTTGTTGTATGTTTGTTTTTCCTCTGATGGGCAAGGCTGAATGAGGGGTGGTAATCCTGTCTGCTGATGATTGGGTTTGTATTTTTGTTTTGTTTGTTGTTTAGATGAGGTGTTCTGCACAGGGTGCTACTGGTGGTTTGGTGATGCAAAGGCTCAAGGCTTGATCTCTGGTCAGAAATGAAGTGGTTTTTTATGGAATTAAGTGAGATTAAAACAAATATCCAAAAACGAGAAACCAAAGATGATCCCAAGACAAATGGCAGTTATAAAATCAGACAAATAATAATTAAAATAATGGAATATACACATATACATATACAACCATAAGCAATGTCAAAACAGTCCAACAAAAATAAAGTACAATAGATTGACCAGGTGAACAAAGGAAACCAAAAATTATATCTACCAGAACAAAACTAACTAAAGCACAAACTGGAAAACTAAACTAAAGCAAGGTGCCAATTGGGGAATAAATCAATGAAAATAAAACTAACAAATATGTTGAGAGGAAAGGAAAGAAAGATAAGAAATAAAGAATAGATATCCAAAGTTAAAGAGAGGTAGATAAAGAAGATTTATATACATTAAAGATTAATTGCAAGGGGAGAAGAACAGTAGGAAAAGCAAACAAAGGAATAAATGTAGAAAAAATAATAATAGGTTTAAAAATTTAAAAAGAAAAAAAGATAAAGAAAAAAAAAAGTAAAACTCCTCAGAACTGCAAAAGCCCAACATAGAGACAGAGGTCTATAACAACAATAAAAAATGTGACTGAGGGGAAAAAAAAAAAAACAGAAAAAATAAAAGCTTAATTAGATTTCATAGTGCCAATAAAATTGACAACTACAATGGGGAGGGGGAGGAGGGAAAAAGAGAGAGAATCCAAAAGAATCTACAGAACAAGTCAAAACATAATAAATGCTTTTCTTGAGTCACTGCTGTCGGGTGCTTTCTCTCACTGGAGTCACAGTCCACCTCACCTCCCTATGATGCCCTCCAACACTGCGCTGATCTCTGGACCTGCTGTGGGAGCAGCGCAGATTCTAATCTGGTCCTACTCCTCTGTGTTCTTGCCTCCAAGGTCCACAGCTATCAGAACTAGTGTGTTCTCTTTTGTGGGAGCTCTCAATGGCCTTTCATATAATCCATAGACACAGAGTCTGCCTAGTTGACCGTGTGGATTTAATCTGCAGCTTGAACAGCTGAGAGGAAGGTTTGGGGTCTTTTTCCTTAGCCACACTGTCCCTGGGTTTCAATTGTGGTTTTATTTCCACCTCTGCATGTGGGTTGTCCACTGGGGTTTGCTCCCGAGGCTGCCCTGGAGGACTTGGGTTTGCCCCTGTGAGGGCCAAGTGTGGAGGTGGTGCAGCTGCTTGGGTTGCAGGGGTTCTGGCAGCACCAAGTACTCAGGGGAGTTGGCGGCTAGGGCAGCAGGAAATATAGTGCTCTAGAAGGGTAGGGCAACCAGTATTGGCCAATACACTCCAATAGTGTTGCCTGGAGAACCACCCCTCGGCATCCCACCCCACGCCCCCCTACCCCAACCCCCGCCCCGGTCAGAGAAGCCTGGCAGCCCACAGTCTACAGGTCCCAAAGAATTGGACACTACCAAAGCAACCCTGCGCACATAAATGCAAGACATTTTTTGCCTGTGGCAGCTCTGCCCCAGTGAGAGTTGAGTGTGAAGGTGGCGCAGCTGCTTGGCTTGTGGGGACCCTGGTGGTGCCAAATGTGCAGGGACATGGACTGTCTCCACCACAGGAGTTATGGCCCTATCAGAGTCTTTTATCAAACCTCTTGTAGCTGGAGATCTCAGAAGGCCTCTTAGGCCAGTGTTTCTCTGTAGCTCCACCTGTTCAGGCACTTAGAAGGCTCCCTTACCTAGGGTCCTTCTCTGTTGTTCACCATGTCAGGTACATCGAGGGGCCCCCTGACTGGGGTCCTACTCTGTAGATCAGCATATCAGTCACTTAAAGGAGCACCCTGGATAGGGTCCAACTCTGTAGTTCAATGCGTCAGGTGCTTGATGGGCCAGCCTCTCTATTCAGCTGCCGAAGCTGGTGTGTGGGGGGAGGGAGGCTATGCTGATGGCTCCACCCCCTACTCGTGACTCATCAGTATGGCCTTGCTTCCATGGCTGCCCTGCTTTCCTCCACAGGTATTTCCCACCACGACCTCCTCCCTCATATCCCCTCTATCCGTCTCTCTGCAGTCAACAGCAGCCCTCACCCTGGGATTGCTCCACAATCCCCAAACTCCAGCTCCCAGCTCTTGCACCTTCCAGGGGATCTACGTCCCTGTCCGGGGTCTATAGGGCTGCAGCAAGAGCTTTCTGATTCTCATTCCATTTAGGCTGCCACAGATCAGCTCTTTCACTGTCAGTCTTAAATGCTTCTCCACTGACTCAGACAATTCCCCCAGGGTGGAGATCGGACCCCTGCTTCAGTTCCCCCACCCCCCGAGGGCAGGTCCAGTCCTACTAACACTCCTGTTTTTCCCCCTAGTTCCTTCGTCCTACCAAGTTTTGCGTGCATTCTGAACTGAACTGATACATTCTTTTCCACTGGTCAGGTACTCCTGTCCACTCTCAGTGGGTGTTCTGCATGCACTTCTGTGTCTGAAGGTATATTCTTGATGTATCTGTGGAGAAAGATGTACTCCATGTCCACCTACTCCTCCATCATCTTGTTCTCCTTTGCCCATCCTTTTTTAATGCAGAAATCGTCATGTGACAAATAACTTAAATTTTCTCAGCTATATATTCATCTGTTGCACAGAATAAATTCCCTTCAACAGATCCCTGGACTGTTATAAGAGCAAGAGATAAACTTCTGTTGTGTTGAACCATCACATGCATGAAACTTTTTGTTACCAGAACCTAACCCTACACACCTTAAGCTTTAAACTCACTACTATAGTACAAGGCAGAATGAAGTAAATGCTAGGTAGGGATATAAGTCATACACTTAGAAGAGCACAGGTAAAGAAATGATGAAATTTTCTGCTTAATATTTACTATCCAGCATATCAGATTTCACCCTCACAATAACCCCGCCGAGTATATTCTAGTATTGCTCAGGGAACTGCAATCAGAAAAATTAAGGAATCTGCACAATTTCATGAAGCTAACTATTTGTAGAAATGGGATACAAATATATGTGTCATTTCAAAACCCGCTGTCTTTCCAAGACACCATATTACCTTTATAGTGGAGATCCAGGATGACTCAAGTGGGGGCTGGTATGTGAACTGGGCCTGAGACCATGAAAACAGTGTACCAATCAAGTATCAGAGGCAGCCAAAGGCATCTACCAGTATCACGCTTTTTCACACATTAAACTTTGCCCAAGTGGCCCAGAGTTATATTATATCGTGGTGGTTAAACTGGAAACAAAACTTGTTCAACACATAAAACTACTTTCTGGAGACATAACTCACCTTCTCAAATTGAGCATGTATTTGTCCTCTTGTAGGTACACAAGTCCTTGGGGAGAGGCCCATCCACCATCTGTCTGGGTAACTAATAACTGCCCAAAACCAAAGGCTGAAGCTCTTAGCAGAGTGAAGGCACTCTAGGATCAGCAGTCAGCTTGCACCTCCTCATACAGAACACACCAATTAAGGGGACTAATTAGGTTTCTGCTAGATTTCAGGGATTCATTCAAAGAAAATCTTGTAAAACAATTTATCCTAGAACATGTACTTGGATAATCTAGAAGATTGATTTAATTAGAGGAATAAAACTCACTGAAGTAGATTCTAGAACAGAACTGTTTCTATCAAAACAGCACAGAGATCACTGCCCTGGGGGAGAAAAATGACATGCCAAGCGTCCCTTGCCCTCCTTTTTAATGCACAGATGACTGCAGTGATTCATCTCTTATGCATTTTAGGTCCAAACCTAAAGGAGTAATTTTCACTGAGTCTTTTCTGCCTTCATTAAGCCACACTGACAATGTAGATCTCAATTCCTCCTCCCAATGTTGCCATATTGGTGACCTGGATTCTCTAACAAAATCCATGTCAAGGTCATCTTTGTACTGAATGTCCTGTATATCCACTTCCAAACTGTGAGCAAGGAACAAGCTGTGTCACATCATGTTAAAGACAACCCAGTGTTTGCTATATTGTGCTATAACCTAGAATTTATAACTGCTCTTAACAGTGAAGACCGTGTTTGAAATTTTTATGTATCCCATATCACCCCAAGTTCACACTCTACCTAGAAGTGAGGTTCGGGTCACAGGAACAGTCAAAATCCAAATTCCACTCTTTGCTGCCTCCATGTGTGTATGCAGAACCTCAACTTCTGCAGAACAACTGCAGAGTCTTGCTAAGAATTCCCAGAACACATCTATCTGTGCTCAGGAGCAAAGTCAGGCAACTCCCTTGTGGGGCCGCAGTCTCTCTCCTCTTCCCACCCCTTCTCTGCTTTCCAAAACCTCAGATCCAGAACCAGTGGGAATTGGATGAGAAAACAAACTGAAATAGCAGATGCCACAGTCTACTCAAACTTGCCCTGCCCAACCTACTAACAAGACCCCCAGTTTCTAGTTTGTCCAAGCTGGCTCCTTTTCCCATGACGTAATCCCCTGGAGAAGGAAATGGAAACCCATGCCTGTATTCTTGCCTAGAGATCCCATGAACAGAGGAGCCTCGTGGTCTATGGTCCATGGGGTCACAAAGCATCAGATGTGACTCAAGCAACTGAGCACACACGCAAGGTCTTGTTTAGAAGACTCCTCACCTGCAGCTCTTAGTTGCTCAGTCATGTCCGACTCTGCAGCCCCATGGACCGTAGCCTGCCAGGCTCCTCTGTCTATGGAATTTTCCAGGTAAGAATACTGGAGCGGGTTAACATTTCCTACTCCAGGGGATCTTCCCAGCCCAGGGATGGAACTTGCATCTCTTGCATCTCCTGTGTTGACAGGTGGATTCTTTACCACTAACACCACCTGGGAAGCCCAGAAGACTCCTCCAACCTCTGCCCATCCCCACCCCACCCCCCGCTACACACACCCAGCAAATAGGCTTCTCATGAGCTGGACCCTCCTAGACAGCAGACAGCTGTGACTTCTCGGGCTGGTTCAGGCTGATAAGCTTTTCACACTCTCATACAGTATGTACCCTTCCTTCATATAATGTATCAGAGCCCATGGTCATCTCTTATTATGTAATTGATTAAAATTGCACAAGAGTCTTTCGAAGAATTCCCAGAACATGTCTGCTTGTGCTTAGGAGCAAAGTCAGAAAACTTCCCTGTGGAAGCCAGAGTCCCTCTCCTCTTCCCACCCCTTCTCTCTTTCCAGGGAAGAAGTGACTATGTGCAGTGTGCTCACCACTGCAACCCCACTGCTCAGCACAGACTGGCAAACCTGGAAGACATTCAACAAACCTTTTTTGATTGCAAAGACTCAAGTTTGGAATGCTTCCTTCTCCCTCTTCGGTCCTTCACTGGCTTCTATCTACCTACACTGTAAATAAAAGGAGAGCTAGTTGGGCCAGGAATTATTATAATGAGGAAGGGAATTCCCCTTCTTCTAGAAAATTGTGCTTCAGCTTAAATTATTAGACACTATCGCCTGCTATGTGCCAAGCACTGATTCCTAATAATAACACTATGAGGTAGATCTTGCTATTATTGATCTTTTCTAGAAGAGAGAACCAAAACAGAGAAGACAATATTAATAACTTGCTCAAATGGTAAGAACCAGCAAGGAGGACAGCCAGGCAGTCTAGCTACAATGTCTGCACGTGCTTTGATGTGAAAGGACTGCTTTGAATCCCTCAGTTCAGAATCACCGCTCTCACAGTTAAAGCTAACAAACCAAATAGAGAACCTAAAAAGGGACTAAGAGAATTACATAGAAACATTAGCATCATAATGACACTAGAGTAAACTATACCTATGCCTATGGTGCTTTCACGCTCAGTCCTGTGCAACTCTTTCTGAGTTCATGGACTATAGCTCACCAGCCTCCTCTGTCCATGGCATTTCCCAGGCAAGAATACTGGAATGGGTTGCTAGTTCCTTCTCCGGGGTATCTTTCCAACCCAGGGATCAAGTCCACGTCTCCTGCCGCTCCTTCATTGGCAGGTAGATTCTTTACCACTGAGACACCTGGGAAGCCCTTTACCACATACCATATATTTATATATACATATATACCACTATGCTATGCTATGCTAAGTCACTTCAGTAGTGTCCGACTCTGTGTGACCCCATAGATGGCAGCTCACCAGGCTCCCCTGTCCCTGGGATTCTCCAGGCAAGAACAATGGAGTGGGTTGCCATTTCCTTCTCCAATGGATGAAAGTGAAAAGTGAAAGTGAAGTCTCTCAGTCGTGTCTGACCCTCAACGACCCCATGGACTGCAGCCTACCAGGCTCCTCTGTCCGTGGGATTTTTCAGGCAAGACTACTAGAGTGGGGTGCCATTGCCTTCTCTATATACCACTATACATATATATATACACATACAATAGAATATTAGCCATAAAAAAGAATAAAATTTTGCCTTTTGCAACAACATGGTGGACCTAGAGGCTATTATGAAATGAGTCAGACAGAGAAAGGCAAGTATTATATGTTATTATTTGTATAAGGAATCTAAAAAGTAAACAAACTAGTGAATAAAACAAAGAAGAAACAGACTCACAGATAATAGAGAACAAACTAGTGATTACAAGTGGAGAGGGGGCAAGATGGGGTAGGGGATTAAGAGATACAAACTACTATCTAAAAAATAAATAAGCTACAAGAATATATTATATAGCACAAGGAATATAGCCAATATTTTATAATAACTTTAAACGGAATATAACCTATAAGAATATTGAATCACTATGTTGTATATCTGAAACTAATATAATATTGTAAATCAACTATACTTCAGTTTTTAAAAATAAAGGATCGAGTTTGAACATAAGCAATCTGAATTCATGCCTAGTGTTCTATCCAAATCACAAGACAGAATTATCCGATTCCATCCTCAGCACCTGTTGAACAAAACATTCTTACTCTTTAGAGTTCATAGTTGCAAAATTCCTTCCTCTCCCTATGGGTTTCCTTGGACTTAAGCTCTAACATCCTCTCTGAGTACAAGGAGAACACAAGAATAATGGCATCTCATCAAACTATGTTTTACCAGCTCCATCAGTCAGAGTCTTCACAGTAAACAGATGATATGCTCAAGGGGGAAAAAAATGAATGGAATTTTACAAAGGTCTTACCTTATGCAGGCGGAGGGGAGGGAAACGGTGATGGATGAAGAGCCAGACACTAGTTACAGCAGGAAGACTTTACCACCCCAGGCACAAAAGGACCCGGGGAACAAAAACAGTGGTAGAAGAGCCTGGACAGAGCTGGAGCCGCAGAGTAGGACCACCAAGCTGGAAAGGCAGCCTGTGGTAGGCAGAATATTTAGGAATGGTCCCGAGACTACATTCTCATCTTCAGAACAGCTGAAAGTGATAAGCTATGCCTCCTGAGATTGTGCTATGAGATTATATGTCATGTGGCACCAGTGGCCTTAACTAAGGGGGATTATCCAGGAGAGCCTCATCTAATCACACAAGCATTTAAAAGCAGAGAATCTATCTGCTAAGAGGAGAAGCTAGGAGGAGAAGCCAGGAAGACTTAGACGTTGAGGACTTGACATACCATGGCTGGCTTGAAGATGGAGGGGTCACGTGGGGATGATGCAGACAGTCTCTAGGAGCAGTGTACAGCTCAGCGAGAGCCCGCCAGGAAATGGGACCTTGGTTCTAAGGCGGCAGGAACCAAAGCCTGCCAGCCTGAATGAGCTTGGAAACAGACATCCCCGCCCCAACCTTGAGCCTCCAGTTAAGAACCCAACTCAGCTGACACCTTGATTTCAGGCTTATGAGACCCTGAACAGAGAACTCAGTTGAGTCTACATGTACTCCTTACTCGAGACCTGTGTGCTGATAAATGGGTGTTGTTTTCAGCCAATAAATGTGCTGCTTTGTTACAGCAGCAATAGGAAACTATTGGGTTGAACCAAAATTTCCTTTGGTTTTTAAGTAAAAATAAAAGCCACATATTTCATGTTCACTAAGACTTTATTGAACAACGTATTTGTTTTGTTCCACTACCTTCTGCCATTTTCCAGGCAACTTCATAATTCCATCTTCCCTAAACTTTTTATCTTTTTGAACAAAGAACTATTTCAGCTGCCTTTTACAGTCCTCCAGGAAATTGAAAGCTTTTCTGAAATTCTGAAATTTTTTCTGAAATCTGAAGATGAATATGCAGATGAATCAGAACTTTCCAGCCAAATGGAACAGGTTTTGCCTGGCCATCAGAGAAACACATGATCTTGTGTTATCCTGACACATGTTATCACACATGTGTTAGTCACTCAGTCGTGTCCAGCTCTTTGCAATCCCATGGACTGTAGCCCACCAGGCTCCTCTGTCCATGAGATTTCCCAGGCAAAAATACTGGAGTGGGTTGCCATTTTCTTCTCCAGGGGATCTTCCCAACCTTGGGATCAAACCCAGGTCTCCTACATTGCAGGCAGATTCGTTACCATCTGAGCCACAAAGTCTCGTGTTATCCTGACAGATTATATATTCTCTGTTGACTAACTGCAGACTCTTTTCATCAAGTGCTGCCTTCAGTTGGTCTCATTAGGTTAGCTGTCACAATCCAATCCAACAAAATTGTTTTGAATGAAGTTAAAGACAGTTAAGTACTACTAGAGTCATCCAGGTGGCTCAGCGGTTAAAAAAAAAAAAATGCCCCTGCCCATTCAGTAGACACAAGAGACTCATGCTTGATTTCTCGGTCAGGAAGATCCCTTAGAGGAAAGCATGGCAATGCACTCCAGTATTCTTGCCTGGAGAATCCCATGGACAGAGGAGCCTGGAGGGCTATAGTCCATGGGGTCGCAAAGAGTCTGAAACCACTGAGCGCAGCACAGTTATCTTACCAAACCAACCTTTTGGCCAGCCCAGTAATACACAGCCAAAGAGGGACAGCTGCTGTCAGAACCAAAGATCCCTACCCGTGTGGGAAAGGCAAGGAAATAAGCGCCTCAAGCTCTATTTTCTCCTACCAGGGCCGCCCATTGACCAGGCCTTTGAGATCACCCCTTGAGGTCAGTCTTACAGAGCCTTGCTCAAGAAAGTCACCAATAGGTTCCAGGCCCAAGGGTGAATTTGGATTTTGTGGAGAATGAAGCTTTTACAATCTTAGGCCCTTCTCAAGAAAAAGAATACAAACTTACTATCACAAGATGAATCACCATGCAAATATTTATTTCAAAACTTTAAAAATTATAAGATGACACTGATTTATAAAAGTAATCAAATGCCACAAACACCACAAAATGATTTTTAAAAAGTACATTAGCATTTTTCTTAACTGTCTCAAAATGTTTCTGTCCTACATTTTGGCTGTGTTTTGTTTAATTGCCCCTTCATATGGCAATGATATTGTAATCTTATTTTCTATGGGGAAAACAGACAATAGTCTTTAGCATGGGTGATTGATTCTTTTTTCTCCTTATTTAAGGAAAATTTTTTTCACCTTCACAGCTTGTTATTTGTTAGTATCATGTGAAATCTTAGAACTGCTGTCAAGATTCTGGGAGACTTCTATTAATTTTCTTTCATGTGTGAATTTTAAGATTCAAGGGTATTTCAAGATTTTTTTGGGCAATGATTAGCCTAAACCATCCTTGAATTGTTATATTTATTAACCAGTTTGCTGTTAATTCTTGCTGTACTAGTGTATTTTGAGTATATAGTATTTTTTCAGTTTCAGAATTACCAAGAAATAAATATTTCCTGATGTGTTCATATAATTTACAACTCTTTAGTAAATGGATTATCAAATAATCCAAGAGCCTAACAATTATTTCTATTTGAAATTTCTCTCTTCTAGTGAATTACTGCTTGGGGCATAATCTGAAAAGAATTTTGTTTCAATTTACTTCTTGTAGTCAGAATAATTTTTATTATTTTTCTCATTTACTGCTTTCATATTTGATATTCTCTCAGTTTTACCTGTATTTTCTCTCAGTTCTTTGAAAAATAACTTTAAATTTGTCAAAATAAGGTCAAATCAGAAGTCTGTAGTTTCTGTAATTCAACTTCTACTGACATGGTCCAAAACATCTTTCAGAAATCAGTTTAAATGCATGTTAAAGTTTTATCAATTTTTCCTATTTTATCAACTCTTCCTGTCAAAAAAGGGAAGAAATGTAAAGTGTTTAGAATTGTACATGCTTTTAAAAATTACCAAGTATATTTCCTCAGAGAGAAATTCAGCTTTGACAAAGTATCAATGAGAACTGAATAGTCTATAGTTTTATATATGTAATGAATTAGAAGAAATTTCTATAGACTAGCTCTGACTCTATACATATCAGACTTTGTTTCTCCTCTCCTGCCCATATTGTTCCCAGGCCAGGCACTTTAGAATCTATTACATCACAGTCTCTAACTGTGAACCTTCTTCTAATAACTGCACGGGGCGGTGGGGGGGGGAGGGGGAGGGCAAGAATACTCTAGAAACTTTTCTATGTTGAACAGCTGGCAATAACAATTCTCCATGGAAGACAAAGATATAAATATATCCACTAAACTCAGACTAAACTTATCCCTCTCACCTTCCCATTCAGTTCAGTTCAGTCGCTGAGTCGTGTCCGATTCTTTGCAACCCCATGAATTGCAGCATGCCAGGCCTCCCTGTCCATCACCAACTCCCGGAGGTCACTCAGACTCATATCCATCGAGTCAGTGATGCCATCCAGCCATCTCATCCCCTGTCGTCCCCTTCTCCTCCTGCTCCCAATCCCTCCCAGCATCAGAATCTTTGCCAATGAGTCAACTCTTCACATGAGGTGGCCAAAGGACTGGAGTTTCAGCTTTAGCATCATTCCTTCCAAAGAAACCCCAGGGCTGATCTCCTTCAGAATGGACTGGTTGGATCTCCTTGCAGTCCAAGGGACTCTCAAGAGTCTTCTCTAACACCACAGTTCAAAAACATCAATTCTTCAGTGCTCAGCTTTCTTCACACTCCAACTCTCACATCCATACATGACCACAGGAAAAACCAGAGCCTTGACTAGATGGTCCTTTGTTGGCAAAGTAATGTCTCTGCTTTTGAATATGCTATCTAGGTTGGTCATAACTTTTCCGACCAAGGAGTAAGTGTCTTTTAATTTCATGGCTGCAGTCACCATCTGCAGTGATTTTGGAGCCCAGAAAAATAAAGTCTGACACTGTTTCCCCTGTTTCCCCATCTATTTCCCATGAAGTGATGGACCAGATGCCATGATCTTCGTTTTCTGAACATTGAGCTGTAAGCCAACTTTTTCACTCTCCACTTTCACTTTCATCAAGGGGCTTTTTAGTTTCTCTTCAGTTTCTCCCATAAGGGTGGAGTCATCTGCATATCTGAGGTTATTGATATTTCTCCCAGAAATCTTGATTCCAGCTTGTGCTTCTTCCAGCCCAGCATTTCTTGTGATGGACTCTGCATAGAAGTTAAATAAGCAGGGTGACAATATACAGCATTGACACACTCCTTTTCCTATTTGGAACCAATCTGTTGTTCCATGTCCAGTTCTAACTGTTGCTTCCTGACCTGCATACAGGTTTCTCAAGAGGCAGGTCAGGTGGTCTGGTATTCCCATCTCTTTCAGAATTTTCCACAGTTCATTGTGATCCACACAGTCAAAGGCTTTGGCATAGTCAATAAAGCAGAAATAGATGTTTTTCTGGAACTCTCTTGCTTTTTCCATGATCCAGTAGATGTTAGCAATTTGATCTCTGGTTCCTCTGCCTTTTTAAAACCAGCTTGAACATCTAGAAGTTCACGGTTCACGTATTGCTGAAGCCTGGCTTGAAGAATTTTGAGCATTACTTTACTAGCATGTGAGATGAGTACAGTTGTGCGGTAGTTTGAGCAGCAGTGGCCACAGGACTGGAAAAGGTCAGTTTTCATTCCAATCCCAAAGAAAGGCAATGCCAAAGAATGCTCAAACTACCGCACCTTCCCATTAGATGAACCAAAAAAATTCCCATGGTCTCTCCAATAGCATCCAATACAAAGGGAAGTGTGGTGCAGGGGAAGTTGAAAAGGTAGGAGACAGCCATCATTACCAGTTGCATGCAGTTAAGAACGTCTTAACTTCTGCAAATTGCAAAAAACATAGCCATATGAACACATTGCCAGAGGACCACACACAGAGACACACAAACACACACACAGATATACACATCCTGGGCCTTGGAAGGGTCTTGTGTGAGTGAAGAGCCCTGAAAATACAGTTTTATTGACTTCATGGTAAATCAGTGGTAAGGCGTGGTAAACCTGTCTATTGTCGATTTGATTAGCATAACCAGCATGCACACCTGTATGGGTTAAGGTCATGCTAACTTCTGTAACAAACACAAAGATGACTTACAGCCCAAGCACATTAGAGGTTTATTTCTTGCTCGTATACAGTCCAGAAGAGATTTTCTTTATTGACTGGCAGTTCTCCTCTAAATAAAGACTTGGAGACCTAGTTCCTTCCACCTATGGGTCCATCTTCAGTGCATGAATTCCAAGACTGCCATGCCCAGTTAAATCAAATCACATAGGAGAAAAAGCATGGAGGGTCACACACGGGCAGTTTTAGGGGCCCAACCCCCAGGTGAAGCATGCCTCTCTCACTCACATTTCATCACCTAAAACTCAGTCACATGCACTCATCTAACCACAAACGGGGAGCCGAGAGTTGAGACCTTGCTCTGTAGCAGTTCAGGGCCGCAGAGGTCCCCAATTTGCCTCCAGCATCACTCCACAATCTGGTCTACAGGCAGAGAAGCTGCACCATTGCATCAATCTCTGTTTCGTGGTTGCCGGGGCAGGCACAAAGTGAAGAGAGGAAGAAACAAACCCATTCCTTTTACCTCTACACCAGGGAAGCTACTGACCATAGAGTCCCGTGCATCTGTCATCACTAGGTGGCTCTTTAGGCCTTTGGATTCCCCAAGATTTGATCTGAGACAGTTTCCAGTGAAGCAGGATAAAAGGATTTTCCAGTCATCTGAGCAGAGATATAAACGGCCCTATTCTTCCTGGCCTCTCCCAAAGAATGGGTCTGGGCCTGCATGTACCTCAGGGAGATTAGCAACAGAGAGAAGAGAAGGCAGTGCAGTTATGCAGGGCACGGGGGACGTGCACTGGAGGCAGAGACACTGAGCCCATCGGGCCTGGTCAGAGTCCCAACTCCCGCTGGGATTCTCAAAGGGACAGCGTCTCACACTACTTCCATCTCCATCATGAAGTGGAGACTGTAACACCACGGACATCGCTTACAAGTTTCCAGCTTTTCCAAGTGCTTTCACCAACACCCTCTCCTTTGTCCCCATGACATCCCACTACAGTGGGCGTTAGGCATTGCTGGTCTCACTTTGCAGGCGGGGAAACGGAGGAACTAAATGAAAACTTACTTGCCCGAGGTTACAGGGCATGTAAGAGGCAGATACAGAACTTGCCAGTCTTCCCACTGTTCTGCTCCCTGCATTTTATAAATCACTGCCAATTACTTGATCCGCTTGTTCTTCACTATGGCATACTGATGACAAGTGGTCTCATTTGAAATGAAACTGTATTCATTTCACAGAGGAAAATACTGAGATTCAAGAAGGTCCAAGTAACCTGCCCATTTTGGCAAGACTAAGGCCATAATTCACATTTCTAGATTTCCTCTTCAAACAGGCTTTTTAACCCAAACACCAAACACTGTAACTGACCAAAAGGCCAATTTTCTCTACTTGCTGCCACATAGCATATAAATATTTAAATTATTTTTAGATGTTTAGAAAAGGCCTTTTTCCTCTCTCCCACCAGACATGATCCTGTAATTTGGCTCAGTGTCAAAATTACCCCAATCTTTTACATGCTCTTGTTGTACATTTTGTCAACTGTGTGAATGAAGAAAGTAGAAAATAAACGCATTGACAGAGGCCGAGGAGCAGGCAGGTAATAGAAGTGGCAGGTCTTCCAGCGCCCACATGAGGCTTGTTGCACAGAACAGTGGTCTTCAGACTGGCTTCCAACCCTGGCCTGCCTGCACCGGCCACTTCAGCAGTGTTGGCAGAGCTGGGGCTGTTTCTCAAGCTGTCCCCTCACCCCAGGTGATTCAGAAGACCAGTCAGGACTGAGGATCATTCTGCTCCCATGATTTGCTCTTGTGAGCAGATCGTTTCCCTTAGCCGAAAGGAAATGATAATCTCATGAGAAGAAATGATACCAAACTGACCTAAAAGTCAGCTACAAGCATTAGCTCAGAGTTGGAAACCATTAAAGCGCCAATGGGACTTTGATCTTCCAAAGACTCCAGGTGAAATGGAAATAAATTCACAGTTAAGGAGAGGACTGTATCCTCCGGCCACATGATTTTCAGATTCCACGAATATTTACTAGTGTCTGAAACGTGGCAGACAGTATTGGAGGCTGCTTACATTTCAGTTCATTTCACAACCATCATGTAAAGAGAACAGTGTCCTCTTTTCAGAGATGATACTCCAAAATGGTCAAGGGACTGACCTACACAGTGCTTGCAAGTAGCAGAGTTAGTTACATCCCAACCAGAAACAAGGGCACTGACCATCTCCTGGAAGTCCGCCTGGCCCTTTGATAATTATATACATGATTTCTAATGGTCAGACCCACTGTAAACAGCATGGAATGTCCTTTTTCCCATACTTAGAAAGGTTCTTTAACTACCAGTGGCATCACTAGGAAAAGGCAGAAATAGAATTCAGCCCAGGTCCACCGGGGCTGTGCCTTGTGTGGGTCCATGCCTTGTGGGTCCAAGTTGCTGTTGTTGCAGCTGTGATGCTTTCCCCCACCATTTTCCAACTTGCTCTGGGCAACTAGTGTGCAGTGACACGTAGGGGCAAAGGTAAGCCCCCACCCCCACCTCTGCTCAGAGAGAGGACTGTAATTAAAGTCAGGCTGCAGGCTCCCTGATTTCTCACACCATTGTGGGGAAGAGAACGGCTGCCTCTGGCAGCCACCCATGACCTGGGCCTGTGCCAAGGGGTTTCAGATTCTGCCGGAGTTCCGGGCTACTGTTCAAATGTGTCCGGGGTTTCGCTGGGCCCTTTGGTCCCCTGCCACGCAATGAAGTCCTGCTGTCTGGGGCAGAACTGATTGAGAGATTGGATTCTGGGCAGCACTCTGCACCCAGGACTCGGGTGTCCTGGGACTCCCCGGGCACAAAGATGACCACCCACCACCGGGGCCTCGGAGGGAGGGCTGGCCGGGAGCAGGACCTGAGCGCACAGCGAGGGCACAGCGCTCTCCCGCCCGCCGCTGCAAGCCCTTTGTGCCGGTTTTGTTTTGTCTTCTGGGGTAAAGGCTCCTTCCTCCATCACCCCTTTAGGAACCAGCTCATGTGAAGGGGCCTGTTAGTCACGGATTCCGAGTCATTGTGGAGGGATCGGGCGTTTTCAGTGCCGGAGCTTCCAGTGACCTCTTAAATCCTGAGATGAAAAATAAAGATAAATCCAGAGCCCTTCCTCAGTGGATGCAGAGAAGAGAAAGGACCACAGAGTCTGAGACTCTTTTCCTGTTCTCTGTAGAGGTCTCTCTGGGCAACAGTAGTAACAATAACAGAGACAAGTTTAAAGGGGTCTTTATATAATGCCTGGGTCTCTATATACATCGTCTAATGGACCCACAACCCCCTGTGATATCATTATTGCCAACTGACAGAAGAGAAAGCTGAGGCTCTGGTTTACTATTCTACCCAAGGGGTTCCCTGATAGCTCAGTTGATAAAGAATCAGCCTACAATGCAGGAGACTCCAGTTTGATTCCTGGTCGGGAAGATCCCCTGAAGAAGGGAAAGGCTACTCACTCCAGTATTCTTGGGCTTCCCTTGTGGCTCAGCTGGTAGAATCTGCCTGTATAGTCCACGGGATCAGGATCTCAAAGAGTCAGACCCTACTGAGCAACTTTCACTTTCACTTTTCCAAGGGCACACAGCTGAGAAGGCAGAGCAGGAATTCACATTCAGTTCTTTCTGGCTGCCTGACTCCAAAGATGCCCCTCAACATTCAGACCACCTAACCAGTATAGCCAAGACCTACCCATGGTTGTTGTTCAGTCACCCAGTCATGTCAGACTCTTTGTGACCCCATGGGCTACAGCACGCCAGGCTTCCCTGTCCTTCAGCATCTCTCAGAGCTTGCTCAAACTCATGTCCATGGAGTGGCTAGGTAGAAGTTGCCAACTAGAGTAGGCTGGAACAGGAAATCAACTAGGAACCCTGAGGGAGCCTCCCTTAAAAATGAGGGCCCATCGTCTTACTCTTTCAACAATTACCGTGGAATGGGGGCTTAACCAGTAGTGTATCTCTCACAGTTGCGGAGGCTGAAAGTTTGAGATCAGGGGGCCAGTGGGATAGGGTCCTTGGTAAGGCCCCTGCTTCTTTCTACATCCTCACAGTGTGGGGAAGAGAGTGAGGAAACTTTCTGGTGTCTTCTTTTACAGGCACTAATTCCATTCATAAAGAACCCCACCCTTATGACCTAATTAACTCCTAAAGGCTCCATCTCCAAATACCACCACAGTGGAGATTAAGGTTTCAACATATAGATTTGGGGGAGGACACACACATTCAATCCATAGCAATCATAGTTCAGGCAAAGGCTTTAAAAGGAAAAGTGGATTACCCAAGTAGATCCTAGAAAGAGAGGAAGGAGAGTGTCTGTGCTGTTGGGTCCCCAGGGTGGTGGTTCTGGACGAGTCCCAACCTAGAGCTCCTGGGAGGAGACTGTCTTCCCACAGTGCACATGGGACCTTTGCAGCAAATGGGGTCAGCTGCACCAACAGGTCTGAACCTGAAAGATGAGTTTCCAGTGGTGAAACCCAGGGTGAGAGCTGCCTATACAGTGTTTTTGTATAAATTTTAAAAAGAAAAAGGCATCCCCTTTTGGGGTGCCCAGTTTAGTGGCGCAAGAATCAGCATGGGCTGGATTTTAGTTTCCACTCATCTTCTTGGCTGTGCAAACTCCAAAGTGTATATGATCTGTACCACTCAGTGAAACCGAGTTGTATGACAAGCAATGTCATACAACAGATTTATCAGACCCCAGTTCTAAACCCACCTGAATGGCCAAGCCAGTCTGGATCCCCTTTTGGACTAACTGTCTATTGAGTCATGTAAGCCTCCAGGTTCTGGTATGCTCTGGGGAGAGGGGAACACTCTAGCAGAGAGAGAGTAAGAATTCATAGAAATAAGGCAGTAGGTATTTGAGCAGTCTGTTAAACATAAAGAAACCCAGTTGCAGTTGTTCCCAATTTTGTGGATTTGTTTATACAAGTTAGACCATTCCGAGTTCCTTCATACTGAGTGCTGTTCTTGTGTTCCTGTCTTCTGTGACCATGTGTGTGCTGTGTTTATTCGCTCAGTTGTGTCCGGCTCTGTACAACCCCATGGACTGTAGCCTACCATGCTCCTCTGTCCATGGCAATTCTCCAAGTGAGAATACTGGAGTGGGTTACCATGCCTTCTTCCAGGGGATCTTCCTGACCCAGGGATCAAACCTGTGACTATAGATAGTGGGAATTCTCATGGTCAGGCATGAACTGCTTGATGGAAAAAATTGCACTTAAGCATAATGTATGATCCTTTTAATGTACTGTTGAACTTTATTTGCTAATACTTTGTTGAGGATTTTGTTTCAATATTCCTCAGGGATATTGACCTGTAATTTTCTTTCTTTGTAATGTTGTCTGGCTTTGGTGTGTCAATGAAAAAACTCTTGCCGACCATATCAGTAAACAAAAGATATTGTGGCCATCAAGCCACTACGGCCTCCAGATGGAGAGTCCTGAAGGGATTCAGGATGGAGACAGATGCACTGTCCATTGCCAAGTCCTCAGCCTCTGCAGTCTCCTCCAGCTGCTCAGACTCAGGGGATTCAGGGTGAGAAAGCACAGGATTCTGGCCCCCAGGTAGCTGAGATGCTTATTAAAGGAATGATTTCAGTGAGCCCAGACCCTTGCATCTTCCCATATACAGAAAAGTGCTAAATTCCTTAACTGGAGAATTAACTTGTGTGTGTGTGTGTGCACGCGCGTGTGCATGCTAAGTTGTTTTAGTCATGTCTGACTCTGCAACCCAGTGGACTGTAACCACCACAGTGGACTGTCCTTAGGATTCTCCAGGCAAGAATACAGGAATGGGTTGCCATCAGTAGGGTAACTTCCCAACTGATGGATCAAATCCACGTCTCTTATATCTCCGGCATTGGCAGGTGGTTCCACCTGAGATATCTGGTTTTCTTTAATTAATAGTAATCTTTTGATGTTCTGACTACCTGGTCTTTGATGTTAAAAACTCCTATATATCCTGGCTCCTCCCTTACCTCTTTGGAAACAGACTCTGAGATGTTGTGTCCTGGATTTAAGTCCTCAGTTTTACCCATGGAATGAAGCATAATTCTCAACATTTAGGTTGTGCCTTTTTTTTTTTTTTTTTTTAAGTTGTCAGGTATCAGGGAGATGCTAGCCTCACACAATGCAGCTGGCTTGACAATAATCAGAGAGGGCCACAAGCTGTGCCCCATAGATGCGTAGGGCCACAGGCTGTAATCCACAACTGGACAGGGTGCTGGCTGTGCCATGCTGTGGGGCTGGCTCCCTGACTGGGTTGGGCCACCGACAATGCTCAATAATCAACCTGGGCCTTAAGCTCTGAGACTAGGAAGGATTAGTACCCCACCTCCCCAGCTGAGCAAGACTTGGTACTCTGATGCACCAACAGAACATCAGTTGGTGCTCGGATGCTATGCAGGGCTGCTGGCCTGGCTCCCTGCCCAAACAGGACATCAAACTGGGCTCAGAGGCTGCTCAGGGTCTCTTGCCAGGCTCTTTTGTCAAGCAGAGCTGGAGGCTATGCTCAGCAGTCAGAGCTGGGGGCTTGGCACCCTGTCTGGGTGGGGCCATAGGATGAGATCTACAGCCAGATAGCCCTTTGGCTGCAGACCCAACCTGGGCAGAACTTCCCACAGAGTTCCCTGGCCAGGGAGGGCCATAGCTTGGCTCTGTGGTTAAGCAGGACCACTGGCTGGGCCCTCTGCTCAGGTGCCACCACCAGGAGGAACAAAGTCAGCCAAGATCCATGTGCTGTGTGGGTGATTCTCATCCCCTGTTTCCTCTCTAGCTGACCCCTGGTCATCTAATCCTACTGATTCACACACCCCCAGGGATTCCTGGGAGATAAGACAGGGCAAGTAGCCCTCCTGGGAGGCATCCTGGTACACTGAGGAAGATGGATGTCAACCTTGAACTCTGTTCCTCCCACAGGAGAAGATGGAGGCCCTGGGGAACCCTTCACAGAGCAATGCCAGCCTTGGGGAGAGATGATGCAAAGTGAAATCCTGCTTTTCTAATGCACTGTTTCCTGGTTTCTGTGATCCCAGGGAATGCCTCAGCCCCACTTCTGGGTTCTGGAATCTTCACAGAGGCATCTTATTGTGCACATTTGCTAGTCAGTCTTTCTGTGAAACAGGTAGAAGGAACCGCCTCTTCCACCATCTCACTGACATCCCTCCTCCTGACTAATATTTCTTTATTACTATTTCCTGCCTTGGAAAAAAAGTCATTCTTACACTGCTGCCAAACAAATAGAATCATGACTTATACAGTTAATTTCATGTGTGTGTGTGCTGAGTCATGTCCGGCTCTTTGTGACCCTAAGGACTGTAGCCTTCCAGGCTCCTCTGTCCATGGGATTCTCCAGTAAATAATATTAGAGTGGGTGACCTACCCTCCTCCAGGGAATCTTCCCCAGTCCAGAAATCAAACCTACGACTCTTGTGTCTCTTGCATTGCAGATAGATTCTTTACCCACTGAGTTACCTGGGAAGCCCCTAATTTCATGTTTTTAACAATTCTACTAATTTCTGACTTCTCCTTTTGGAAAATGAAAAGTGGTGGTCTTTCATGGGATAAATATTACAAAGGCAATAAAACAGGGCTAGAGACACTGATGAGGACCAGGTTTGGACAGCAGCTTAGTCACAAGATCCCAGAGGCAAGTGGGACTTAAACTTGGAAATCTGTTGGGGGAAAAAGAGGTTGAGAGGGGCAGGTGAGACATTCAGCACTATTAGAATCCAGGAACAGCAGTCACGTGAAAGGCAGTATCTTAGTTCCAAGCCATCCTCGGAGGCATCTTGAAGCAGTGGCTGGAGCTGGCAGAGCATTTGGTAGCAGGGAAGCACAGAGTCTGTCCCATAGCAAGGAGGGCCAGTAATTTGTTCACACGGTAAGCCTCTGAGTCCTTGTACATCAGACACAGGTAGTCCCTGGAGGTACAACAATGAAGGGGACATATACAGTGTCTGGGCTCACAAGCCTCAAGTCTAGTGCAGACAAAGGGCCAGGCCCCAGCTGAGTGAACTGGGCTTCCTGACAGAGCTCCAGAACACAGTTGAACTCGAGTGAGAGACAGGACCAAAGCAGTACCACGTAGATCAGACACATGGGGAGGAGGGCAGGGGAAAGGTGCCCCATCTGAGCACACAGATGCTTGTTCACTTCCCCACCACCATCACTGGGCCAGTGGACCCACCTCCTGGTGAGAAGCAGACCCCCTAGGCCCTGGCAGGATAGGTTCTTCCTGGTCCAGAGGCTGAGTATTCGCAGCCAAGCGATGCTGGATTCAATGAGGTTCAACAATAGGCTCAGAGTGCATAACAAGTGGGAGGAGACACAGGAGACGCGGGTTTGGTACCTGGGTAGGGAAGACCCCCTGAAGGAGGACATGGTGACCCACTCGGTATTCTTGCCTGGAGAATCCAATGGACAGAGGAGCCTGGCGGGGTATAGTCCACAGGGTCGCAGAGTCAGACATGACTGAAGCGACTGAGCATGCGCACAGGCCGCAAGTCAGCACTCTTGTCAGATGCACTCATTCCGCCAAGCCCGGGCACGCTCTGAGCCGCTCAGCCTGCTTCTAACGTTCTTCAGTCTGAGGAGAGCCCACCCCTCAAATTGTGGACAGCTCTGAGAGGCTGTGTTACATCCGTTCCGAGTCCCTTTCCTGCTGCTGCTGCTAAGTCACTTCAGTCATGTCCGACTCTGTGCGACCCCATAGACGGCAGCCCACCAATCTTCCCCATCCGTGGGATTCTCCAGGCAAGAACACCGGAGTGGGTTGCCATTGCCTTCTCCAATGATGAAAGTGAAAAGTGAAAGTGAAGTCGCTCAGTCGTGTCTGACTCCTAGAGACCCCATGGACTGCAGCCTACCAGGCTCCTCTGTCCATGGGATTTTCCAGGCAAGAGTACTGGACTGGGGTGCCATTGCCTTCTCCGAGTCCCTTTCCTAGTATTCCCCTAAAATGAAATGAAATCAAATCAAATGAGATAAAACAAAACAAAATAAGGCATGGTTACATAAGTCTTGTTTAAGTACACACACACACAAACCTTTGTGTGGCACAATAAATACGATTTAATTTTGCTTGTCATAGTGTTCATTCCTTTATGAGTTTCCTAGGACTGCTACAACAAAGTGCCACAAACTAATTGGTGGCTTCGAACAATAGCAACGTACCGTCTCACAGTCCTAGAGGCTAGCAGCCTGAAATCAAGGTGTCGGTTGGGGTCTCTGTGAAGGTGCTGGAGAAACATGCTTCCCGGCCTCTTCTAGTTTCTGCTATTTGTGGGCAACCTCTGCATGCCTTAGCGTATAGACGCACCATTCCAATCACACAGCTATCTTCTCCCTGCATATATTCACACTGTCTCCCCTCTGCATCTATCTCTGGGTCCAAATTTCTCCTTTTTATAAGGACACCAGTCATACTGGAATAGCTCCCACCCTAGTGACTTCATTTTAATTTGATAACCTCTGATGAGTTAAGACCCTATTTCCAAATGAGGTCACATTCTGAGGGTCTGTCTGGGGAGTTAGGACTTTTGAGGGAATACAATCCAATCCATAACATTTATTCTAGGTAATAAGTGGATCTTGAGACTGTTGTCAAAAACCTAGCCAGGTATTCTTCTTCCTCCCCCCTCCCATCCCTCTCCTTCCCTACCATCACATTCTATGAAAAAATAACCATGATTTTTCTCAACTTAGAATATGTTTCTAAGAACATCACATTTTGAAAGTGAAAAAAAAGTCTTTCATTTAGCAATTAAACTGGCTAGTACTTTGGGACATCTCTCAGATTATTTTCCTGTATTGCTTCTTCACTCTCATATTAGCACTAAACATCTCCTGTATCTATACTTTGAACTAACTGTCCAACTCAATTTTAGACTCATTGAGAACAGAGCTTCTAGTTATGGTTAATCTCACAGAAGAAAATTCTGGCCCCATTCTATAGACGCAACAAATGACTGAAAGCACGTCATAATATCCTCTATGCCTGCCACCAAGGGCACTTTGTTTTTTTTAAGTCACTCAGTCACGTCTGACTCTTTGTGACCCCATGGACTCTACAGTCCATGTAATTCTCCAGGCCAGAATACTGGAGTGGGTAGCCTTTCCCTTCCCCAGGGGATCTTCCCAACCCAGGGATCAAACCCAGGTCTCCCGCACTGCAGGTGGATTCTTTACCAACTGAGCCACCGGGGAAGCCCAAGAATACTGGAGTGGGCAGCTTATCCCTTCTCGAGCAGATCTTTCCAACCCAGAAATCATACTGGGGTCTCGTGCATTGAGGATTCTTTACCAGCTGAGCCACCAGGGAAGCCCTCCCACCAAGTGCACTGCTCCAGGCAAAATAACTTTGCCCTTTGGTTCAACAAAATTACTAGTATAGTTGTTCTTGCCACATACATAAATCCTGCCACAATTAGGGTTTCCACAGAAAGTAGGCTCTCTTTGAACATTAGCTCTTTAGCAAATAGTGGCATACGGCCACTATTTGACCGTATGCCTGACATAAGTCTGGGGAGAAGCTCCAATGTGAAGTTTCTTTTTCAACTTTAAAGCCCCATACAATTCACTCAATAATCATTTATTAGATGTAATTATTGCCAAATTCCAGAAAATGATAGGAATGCAGAGGCGAGTACCACCCTCTCTAGACAAGTCAGAGGAATAAATAACTGCTATTACAGTAGTATGATTAACTGCAAGAAGATAAGCCTGGGGGTCTTGGAGTAGCATAGCTGATTCCAGAGTAGAGGCACTTAACTGATTCAGAGAGATTTAAAAAATGACACTTAAGCTGAGAATGACAGGTTTAGTGGAAACTAACAAGCAGAGAAAATGGGGATTGCATTCCAGGTATAGGCAGAAGAGGGGTAAATTCATGAAGCTGCCATGGATACAGAGCATTCAAGCACCTATCTATAGCTGGTACTAAATTCCTACAACGTGGAGACTAGAGGGGAGTGGGAGTGACTGAAGTAGTGACTGGAGAGGCTGACGGGACCCGTGTGTTTGAGCTACCAATTCTGAACTTTACCTTGGAAGTGGCCAAAAAACACTGGATTATAAGCAAAGGAGTGATGACACAGAGTTGCTTTTTTAGCACTAATGCATCATCCAGCAATGAGGAGGATGAATTAAAGGATGGAGAGTTCAGAGACAACGAGGTCTTTAGATCATTGCAGTAGGTGAGGTGAGGGGTGATGAGGACCCTAACTAAGGAAGGGGCTGGGACAGAAGAGGAGAGGAGACACAGGAACAGGGCCTTTCCTACTGCAGGACCAACCTACTAGTGAGTCGTAGTAGCAATCAGTGGATAATAGCCAGGCTTTATTAACAAATAGGAAAAAATATATTGATGTACCACACAGCTCCTACATGAATCAGGGCTTTGTAAAGAAACACACACACACAACTTCAATTATCTACCGAAACAGATCATTGAATATTAATACAGATAAAAATCTACTATTTAAATTATTAAATATTGGTATGTTTGTATAAACATAGTTATATTGAGTCAGGATATAAAATTAAGTTTTTCTGAAGATCATGAATAAAAATATTTGAAACATACTTAGAGACTAGATCAGAATAGGCCTTGGTAACCATTTGGACAGGATGAGAGGCTACAAGAAAAAAATGTGGCTAGGTTGACAGTGGCTACTCAGGTATGTTTAACTTTGGGACATAAAGTTGAAGGAGTTTATGCCCCGCCCCAACCCCGGAGAAGCTATACAGGAAATAAACGGGAAACGGCTCTAGGATGGAGGAAAGAAGCTGAGGCTGCAACCATAGATCTGGGGGTTGTCAGGTTGTCAGGATCTTAGTGATCAAGGAAGCCTTGGGAAGTGCCACCCTCACATGGAGGGAATACGTGGAGTGTGAACAGCAAAGGGCAGAAGTAAGGACACCCGGGGGCACACCAGAGTGTGAGAGCACCAGCAAGGAGAGGAAGAAGTCCTGGCCAGAAAGTTAGGACGGAAACCAGGCTTCCAAAGACCCAAGAGGAGTTTCAGGAAGATGGAGCCCAGTTGTTCAGATGCAGCGCAAAGGCCTTGAAAGCTTGAGGCCAAAGACCCTACAGTTGGTAACGGGCTTCATGAGAACAATCTGGGGGAAATAATGGGCAGAAGTAGGCTTCCCTGGTGGCTCAGACGGTAAAGAGTCTGCCTGCAGTGCAGGAGACCTGGGTTTAATCCCTGGGTCAGGAAGATCCTCTGGAGAAGGAAATGGCAACCCACTCCAGTATTCTTGCCTGGAAAATCCCATGGACGGAGGAGCCTGGGAGGCTACAGTCCATGGGGTCACAAAGAATCGGACACAACTGAGCAACTTCACTTCACTTCAGTGGGCAGAAGTAGAGTGACTAACTGTACCAGTTTGCCCAGGATTGGGGGGTATGCTAACACTAGACGGTGCTATGCAAACTGGGATGGCTGGTCACCTTAGGACTCAAAATAATTAAGGTTTCAGTTGCAGGTGAGGTGGAGGCAAAAAGTGTGGATTCTTTTTCTGAGAGACTCTAACTCTAAAAAGAAAAATGCAGAGTAATATTCCCTGTAGAGAAGGAAACAGGATCAACAGTTTTACACTTCTTTATTCCTCCTCTTTCTTACTTTAAAGCCATGCTAAAGGCTTAGTTCCACAATGAAAGGAACAAGTGAGGATGAGGCTGGAGCTGTAAGAGACTAGGGATAATTGATGGAACAGCATCTTGTCCTCAAGAAGCAGAAGAGGCCGATTCTGAGTCCTGAAGAAAGAAGGTCCCACCTGCTTGAGAGAAAATTCCATGTGTGTGAGTGGGGATGGGAAATCGAAGGGGATTACAACAGATGCTTTCCATCTTGTCAGGACATGGAATGAGGAGACGGGTGGGACTGAGGCTTGAAGGGAGATGAGCAAAGGTGCGGAACAGCTGTTCAGATGTGAAAAGACTAAAACACTCCAGGAAACAAGGAATGCCCAGCTGAGATGGGGAGTCATGAATATGCAGAGCACAATGGAATTATTATTACTAAGCTAAGGTCCCCAGCCTGTCCAAAGTCATACAACTGCAAGCATATTATAACATATTTCCAGTCTTGAAAAATGTCTGTTGCTGTTTTAGTCTCTGAGTCATGTCCAACGCTCTGTGGCCCCGTGGACTATAGCCCACCAAGCTCCTCTATCCACGGGATTTCCCAGGCAAGAAGACTGGAGTGGGTTGCCATTTCCTTCTTCAGGGGATCTTCTCGACCCAGGGATCAAACCCACATCTTTTGCATTACAGGTAGATTCTTTACCATTGAGCCACCAGGGAAGCCCCTTGAAAAACAAAATCTACCCTTGCACTTAAGAAGAATTGTCTATGGGCAAGTATATGGTTAAACAGGAGACAAAAGTACTTGCTAAACAGGCTTCAGGAAAAAATGACACATGAGAGAAAGCAATGTGTTCAGCCTTTGGCAGGACTGTTACTAAATGTGCGCTCCTCACAGTACTACGGTAGGGGCATAATCAGACACACGTGAGCTCAGGCTGGAAAGTAACACAGGGAACAGAATCAGAGATGGGGCAATTTGGAACCTATAGAGGGGCCAAGCACACAGTCCTGGCACCCTGAATGGCTTGGCACCTTGACCTAATGCCAAGTTTTGGCTGCCTGATACTAAGAACTCTCTCTCCTTCTTGGTGGGCATTTATACATACCCTATGCCAAATCCCCATGATAATCCCTTGAGATAGTTCTCCAGCTTTGCCAACGGGGAAGACTGTATTTCAATATGGTTAACTAGTCCATGACTGGTAAATTAGCAGGGATGAGGTGTAGCTAAGCTGACTGATTTAGCCCCTCCCTTTGCCCTTTCTTTTCACCTGTAACAATGAGGATAATAACAATATCTAAGCAGAGGCCTTTGTATTAAATGAGATCATGTATGTGAAAGTGCCAGGCACCCCCACAGACGCTGCTCATTTATTTGTCCAGCACAGCAGTTTTCAACTGGTAGCAATTTTGCCCCCAGGGGATCTGTGGCAATAGGGATATTTTTGATTGTCACAAGTAGGGGAGTGCTATTGGTCTCTAGTGGGTACAGGCCAGGGATGCTGCTAAAAATTCTACTGTGCACAATCCCCACAACAAAGAATTCACCTGCCCAAAATGTCAGTAGTGGTGAGGTAGACCCCTGCTAGCAGCATAATGCAGGGGACTGGGAATCACACACACCAGCAAAGCACAACAGGGTCTCACAAGCAACAGATCGCAGTGATAGGATGCTTGTAGATCTGGATCTTGGACCCACTACTTGCTTTTGGCAAGGTATTTAACCTGTCTGTATCTTACCTTTCAAATGGGGATGATAATAGCATAACATCATCTCAATAAGTTAAATTATTGCTGAATAATTTTCTGCTAGCATAATGAAATCACTCACTCGTCACCACCTTGAAATTTAATAGACACCAAGTATCTGCAGATGCCAAGAGTTCTTTTCATAGTCAACAAGGCTCGCTGCTGTATTTCCTGTGGTGCTTTCTCAAGACAGCTTTTCTTCAGAAGTGACTTCAGGATAGCATTGAAAGTTGTCTGCCATGGCTCAGTACCATTTGTTCTTTCCCAAAATTCTTTTCTGAAAAGATGGCAGTACTTTTGATTTACTCAAACACTGACCTAGATTCTAAAATCTTTTGCCTAACACTGGGTTTCAACTTTCTCCCATGTAGACACTCTTACCCTCTCTCTTGGCTACCTGAACAGAAGCAGCTCTCTGCTCTACAATATAACCATAGGCAATATCTTCTGTTGAAGGGGTGTTGGTCTCTCCACATTTTCACCAGAAAAGTCTACAGAACTGAAGGGCTCCCTTTTTCTTCCCAGCGGCTCACTTCCCACCCTGTCTTTCCTCTTCCGCCCCTCAACCATCCTGCTATGTTGCCACTTCATGGCTGGTTAAAACACGTCTCTTTGCCCCAATCTCCCTCTGATGATCAGATCAGACTCTTCTCCAGGGCTCCTTCAGATTCTAAGGAATCTTAGAATCAGATTCTTCATCAAACCTGCTATCCAGGGAAGACTCCTTTGGAAACTTCACCCCTTCTCTGCTCCCTTTCTTGGAGAGAATGTAGGTCTAGGGAGTGAGGAAGCACAGACAGGCAGAAACCAACAGATGGGGAAGGGAACAGAAGGAAAGAGGGTAGAGAGAGTATAGCTTATAAGGGAAAAGGCAAACAGATCAGCCAGCAAAGAGCATGGGGCTCACAACCCTAATAGCCTCCATGTGTAGAAAACATTTATCTATGTCTATAAAATCCATATACCTGCAGAACTAATCCAACAATGGGGGGTGGGGTGGGCTCAAGGCATGTTAGGTATTCTTCCCTCTGAGCTACCCAACAAGCAGTAAAGGAGTGAAAAGCGGAGGAATATTGTCATCCCCACCCTCTGAAATAAGGAAACTTGAATGCAAAGATATTATAACTGGCCTAGTCTCCAAGTCCCAAAGTGGCTGAAGCATGGGGAAAGGAGAGAAATAGACTCCAGGTTTGCTGAATTTCTCCCATA
The DNA here is from genome assembly GCA_935064755.1 of Tragelaphus eurycerus. NCBI lineage: Eukaryota > Metazoa > Chordata > Mammalia > Artiodactyla > Bovidae > Tragelaphus > Tragelaphus eurycerus. The sequence continues at coordinate 14,618,041 of CAKXYN010000043.1, forward strand.
CCAGAAATCTGCAAGAAAAGCCCACAGGAAAAAAACATCAGAGAGAGCAATGAGAGTCCAGAAAAAGAAAAAAGAACAACAGCACTGGTAAGAATGGGAGAGATAAAGAGATGGAAGAAACAGGAGGCAGGAAGAAAAACAGGCGGAAAAATGACAGAGACCGACCCCGGTCCCCAACCCGGGACCAGTAAAGGGAGGGTCGCGGTGGCGCACTGGCCTCACGTCCTCAATAACACTGTCACTAACAAGGCAAATAGACCACACAGGAAACCATCCTCTAAGAAGACACCCAAATCAATAACAACATACCTCTGCTCCAGTCTTTTCAATACAGACTTTAATTCACAACGCGCTCAAAGGGGAGGGAAGGGGAGAGCCCAGAGCACTGTTGGGAAGGGGCTATTACATTAAACACACTAACCTTTTGATGAAAAGTTGACAAAGGGACAGGGGGCTGCAGAAGCCACCTCCTGCCCCTTCCGCCATCCCCACCCCATTCCCCGCATCCCGTCTTGGTTTCTTGGCTCGACTGATCCGGTAAGAACTTATTAACGGCTTTTTTCTCTTTTTTTTAAACATGAGGCTGTGGTTAAAACAACCCCCAACTCCTTTTCATCTCTTTTTCTGAAGTTTCTTTTATTAATCGAATTTTTTAAATCCAGTTTCAACTCCACGTGCATTTGACGGTCGTTCTTAAGACTCGGGAGAGACCCAGAGCGGGGAGCCCCAAGCGCATTGCCTGATGTGGGAGAAAGGTGCCGCGCAGTCAGTCCCGGGGCGCCCCCCTCCTCCCCGGGCGCCCCCTTCCCAAGCCCCGTCGGGTCTCCAAAGGCCGGCGAACGCCGTGCGGCTGTAGCCCGCGCTGTAGTCGTAGGACACCTGTTGGGGCGGCGGCGGCGGCGCCGGGGGCAGAGCGCAGTCTGAGAAGAAGGGGGTGAACGAGGCCAAGAGGCCGGGCCCGTCGTCCCCGCCCGGAGAGTCCGCGGCGGCGGGGTAAACTGAGCGCAAGGGCTCGTTCAAGGTCAAGCCACCGCCAGGCGCGGGCAGGGGCGGCTTTTTGGTCGCGGGGCCGCCCGGGGCGCTCCAGGGCTCGGGGTACAGTAGGCTCCCCACCATCGCGGGCTGGGGGTCAAAGAGGCCGGGCTCCAGCTCCGGGGGTCCCCGCAGGACGGCGGCCCCGGCGGGGAACACATCGAGAGGCTCCGCGGCAAGTAAGGCACCCGCCTCGGTGCCCGCGCCGTAGTCGGGCCCCAGAAGCTCGAAGAACTCGGCGGCCTCTGAGCCCTTCTCCAAGTCGCCCAGGCTCACGCCGGGCCCCGACGGGCCGCACACACCGCCGCCCGCCCGGGACGGCTCGGTGAAGAAGGACGGCGGCAGGTTGCGGGCCCGCAGCGGGACCTTCCTGGCGCCGGGGACCACCGGGCCGCCTGCGGAGCCGGCCGCGTCCCCTCCCGCGAGCCCGGCCGCGGGCGCCGCCTCCGCAGCCCCGGCCGGATCGGCGCCCCCGGGGACGTGGCGCAGCGAGTCGAAGAGCGCGGCCAGGCTCCGGCTCTGTAGGCTGGCGGCCGCCGCGGCCTGCGACGCCTCCCGCCGGGGAGCCGCCTTGCCGTGGGCCGGCACCGGGACCGTCTGGGCGCCGGCGAGGGGCCGCTTGGCGGGCGTGTCGGCGGCGCCCGGGGAGGGCGGGCCCGGGGGCGCGGCGCCCATGAGGCCGCTGCAGCGCTTGATCTGCTTCTGCAGGTACTTGCGGTGGTTCACCTTCCGCTTCGACTTGCCGGGCTTGTCCAGGGCCAGCTTGATGTTGCTAGACGCGGAGTCGATAAAGCTGAGCAGGTCGCGGGTGGCCTCGCGCGCGTCCCCACTCTCGGCGCCCGCCAGCAGCGCGCCCGCCGGCGTCCCAGTCTCCTCATCCTCGAAACAGCAGCCCTTGTCCAGGGCTCCGAAGGCGCCTCCCAGCCCGTCCGGGGAGCCCCCGAAGCCGAAGGGGACGAAGGGGTGCGTGCTGAGGAGCGCCGCCTGGACTGCCATTGCCTCCGCTCCGGGGCGGCCGGTGCGCCGCCGGCCGCTTCCCGCCCGCCGCCCAGGCCCGGCTGCCGCCCTGGCGTGGTGCGCGCGGGATAGCTTCCTCGTTCGGGGCCGGCTCGCTGCTCGGCCTCCCGGGGGAGCTCATTAGGTCTTGTAAGCGAGGGGCGGAGGGAGGGAGCGCGCGGCGACCGCCCCGGTGGCGAAGGGGAGGGGCTTACTTAGAGGGGCTTAGCCGAGGAGTCGGGGCGAAGGGGTCGCTTTTCTAGTTTTCTAGGCTTTCTCAAGCTCATCTTCTTAACCCCTTATTTTCCCTTCGCCCCTCCAGCCGCAAGATGTGAAGATGGGGTGGTGCGTGCTCAAACTCCAGCTCCTATATATCCACACCCGGGCGTGGGGCACGGTCCCTGAGGCTGAGAAGGCAAGAAGACACGAGGGTTTCAACCCCAGCTCTAGTAATAATAGTAACCACCGGCTACGGAGCTTGGGACCTTCCCAGATGGCGCTAGTGGTAAAGAACCTGCCTAGCAATGCAGGCGGGGAAGGCAATGGCACCCCACCCCAGTACTTTTGCCTGGAAAATCCCATGGACAGAGGAGCCTGATAGGCTCCAGTCCTTGGGGTCGCTAAGAGTTGGACACGACTGAGTGACTTCTCTTTCACTTTTCACTTTCATGCATTGGAGAAGGAAATGGCAACCCACTCCAGTATTCTTGCCTGGAGAATCCCAGGGACGGGGAGCCTGGTGAGCTTCCATCTATGGGGTTGCACAGAGTCGGACACGACTGAAGCGACTTAGCAGCAGCAATGCAGGAGATGTAAGAGATGCAGGTGCGACTTAGCAGCAGCAATGCAGGAGATGTAAGAGATGCAGGTGCAATCCCTGGGTTGGGATGATTCAACGGAGGAGAGCACGGCAACCCACTCCAGCATTCTTGCCTGGAGACTCCCATGGACAGGGGAGCCTGGCGGGGCTATGGTCCATAGGGTAGCAAAGAGCTGGGCACGACTGAAGCAACTTAACACGCACCAGGAACTTGCTTATGCCAGGCACTGTCACTGCATTACCTCATTTAATCTTTGAACAACAGTCCTTTGAAGTACCTATTATCTACTATCTAACAAATGAGGAGACTGAGCCTCAGAGAGTTTCAGGGAGTTGACCAAAGCTATATCCAGGCTGACTCCAAAGCTATTCCTAAGACCTTGACAAAACCTAGGTTCTTTCTTGGCCTCGGGCTTCCTCCCCTATCAAATGGGAGAAGGAAGTTAGTGTCTCTTCAAGGTCTAGCCCTGGTCCTAAGATTCTAACTCGATATTCAGATTTTCATTCTCAACTCTGATGCTTCTACCCCTTAATTGTTACAGGCAACAGTTTACAGCAACTTGAGGCCAGCTCTGGACTCATCTTTTATTAGTAGTTGATAGAGGAGGCAAGGGAGAAAGTCACTCCCACTAAGCCAGCTGGTGCTTTAGAGAAAGAGCCCTGTGTGTGTATGAAACTCTCAGTATCTTAAGACAAAATATGGACCAGAACTTCTCCCCTATATGTCAAACCATTTAGGTTGTCCTTTTGGAACTTCTGTTGCATTTCAAGAATCACCTTGAAGTTCATGTAGACCCACTCTCACCTGGGCAAGCTTTTTGGGAGTGAAAAAATGAGTACAATGGCAGAGCATGACAGATGATTCAGAAAGACCTGGGTTCTGATCTTAGCCTCACCACTCAGTCCCTCTGTGTTGGGTTGAAATCCTACCTCTGATTAGTACATAACTTTGGGCAAACCAACTGATCTTTCTCTGCCTTAGCTCGCACATGTTAAATGCAGGTTAGGTTGCCCACCTCATAGGGCACTTGTGATCTTTAAAGGGAACATCTTGTGGAAAAAAATCCTTATCTGTTAACTGTTTTATAGCCTATGATGAGTATTTGCCCTTATTTCTTTAAAACACAAAAAGATGGCTATGTTTCCTTACATGGACATTGAAAATGCAACAGAACACTTCAATCACAAGGTTACATATGAAGATGCTGTGTGTGTGATAAAGTGTTCCCTAAATAAGTTATAGTTTAGGTGCAGAGTCTACCCAGGGCAGATATAAACCATCTCTTTCAAAACTCCTTACAGTAAGCCTCATTTTTCAGGATGTAGCAAAACCATTTTTGAGGACCCTGAAGGCACAGCCTTACCAGAGGAGAAAGGGCCAGATAAACACTTTTCATTTGGGAGATTAAGTACTTTTCCCAAGCTGACATGCTGAAGCAAACTTTTTTTGAAAAACTCAAGTTGGCTCTATTATAATGTACCTTACCTTTGAGTTACACACAAGATTTTGTCCTCTGTGATTGGACTGTTTTATTGTTGGTGACCCTGCACTCAGAAAATTCTGTGGACTTGTCACTGAGCTCCATTTCACCCCCCTCGGATGTGGATGTCAGCACTTCCCTTTCCCTGTCAGCAGGACCCTTCCATTGACCTCTGGGTCTGGCAGCCAAGAGCACTAACTCTTTTTTTTTTTAAACTTCTTTCAAATGAGCAGCTCTTACAAATCCCCAGACAGAGATTGTATAGGACAATATATTTAATTGACATCTTTAGTCTGAAAAAAAATCTCTCTTAATTCCCAGAGTTAGCTAAGCCCTCACATAATCATATTCAAGATAAATGGAATATGAAAATATTCATACATAAAAGTCTGTTTCCAGATCATTAGAGTTCTGAGCATCAAAACTGATTTGACATTAGATGAGGATAGGCTCAAATTCTGGCCTGCCACCTGCAAGGTGAGTGCCCTTGGGCAAGTCAGTCTGCCTTTCTAAAGCTGTTTCTTCATCTGAAAAATGGGAGTGGTTCTAACTATCCTCAGAGTCTTTGTGAGAATTAGGTAAATGTGAGGCAGGTAGTATCTCTGAGTCTTGCTTGTTTTATCTGTGCAGTGGAGATCATCTCAACGCCTCGGGGTTGTAGGGAGATGGTATATATGAAAGCTCCTGGCACAAAATAGCAGCTCAACAAATGCCCATGTTTTTGATTCCTCCACTCACTTCTTACCAATATATCTCCCTATAAAATCAACATCATTTGTTCCTTCCCCCAACAAAGTGAGTGACTATTTTCCAATGCAAGAAAGCAGTTATACTTTCAGGTTGTAGATACTTAGAAACAGACAGTGTAATAGAGAGAGTGCTGAAATTAGAACCAGAGATTGAGACTGAAGCCCAGTATACCTTTTCATTATCCATCTGGCTATAAAAATTTACTTAAAACCCTATACCTCTATATTCCCATCTATAAAATGGGAATAATTATGTAAATTTAATAAGGCTATTGTGGGCAAAGGAGGTAAGACTATACAATGGAGAAAAGACAGCCTTTTCAATAAGTGGTGCTGGGAAAACTGGACAACTGCATGTAAAAGATTGAAACTAGGACACTTCCTAACACCATACACAAAAATAAACTCAGCTGGATTAAAGGCTTAAATGTAAGGCCAGAAACTATAAAGATCTTAGAGGAAAACATAATCAGTACTTTCTTTGACATAAATCACAGCAAGATCCTCTTTGACCCACCTCCTAGACTAATGACAATAAAAACAAAAATAAGCAAAGGGGACCTAATTAAATTTAAAAGCTTTTGCACAGCAAAGAAAACAATAAATAAATAAAAAGATTAATAAGACTGTTGTGAAAATCAGTGAGATAATGGAAATGGAAGTTCTTTGTCAACCATAAAGTTCTATATACAAATATAAGATACTCATAGCTTAGAAGTTCCATAGCCTAATTCACAAAATTGATCGTTACGTATAAAATATCCATTCAATCACTTATCCATTCAATCACTTATTCATTCAACCAAAAGATAATGACACCAACAATATGCTCAGCACTGTGCTAGTACTGTGGATACAGAGACAAGAAGCCATGATTCCTTCCCTTTCTGGTGGAAAGATGGACAGGCAAACAAGCCATTGTAATATAATGTGATACTTCTCAATAGAAGTAAATTAAAGGTACAATAGTTGATGAGATAAAAGACCTTCAAGTTGCCCAGAGGAGGAAGCCTGCATAAACAGGTACAATAAGACTTGAATGATACATTTGTGTACACCAAGCAAACAACTGACATCTCTAGAACAGCCAGGCAGAGGGATGGTCATACAAAAGCATTGGTGTTTATGGAAAACTATAAATAAAAAGACAACAATGAACAACTTCTGTTTGAAATAACTCTATACCTGAGACCAAATAAATCCTCAGAGCTTCCAAAGTGCAGCTAAATTGCTCATGTGGACCCCACCTTGTGGTCTCAGTTGTTTTCTTCATCTCCTTGGAATAGAGTGGAAGAGCTCTATTCCAGATGGAATGAGTTTCAGCAAAGTCGGTGGCCTGCGCCTGCCGGCCCATAGCCCCTCCTCCTACACCCTGAGTGAGCAGGCTCACTTGACTGGTTTGACATCAATCCATTCCACTTCCTCTGGGGCAGAGGGACCTGGCTCCAGCCTGCATGAGGGCCTCTCTGCAGAGCTCCCAACTGAGCTCTTTTGCCCCACTGATACCTAACGCGGAGCGAGTGGGATTAGTCTCCTTGGGAACCAAGCCCCCCAGGGACTCAAGGGTTGAACTCGCCCCAAACCGTTTGGGAGAATTGAGATTTCATATTGTTCTTTTACACTTGGATTTCAGGACATTACTGAGACAAAGGCCCACCTGAGAGCTGCCTCCTTTCTTGTGAGTAAATATAGCAGCGGGATCAAAAGCTGACTTACTTATTTTGTTTTCCTCTTTGTAACTTTAATCATATTCCCTGCAGGACAATCTTAGTGCTCAGAGATGTCAGGAATGTACATTCATAAAGGGAGAAATAATTATGCATCTTTTTCTCTCTCTTTTTCTCTTCCCGTGCCAATTGCTTGTCACTCACTATTTTTGAAAGCTCAGATAAATCAATTCCTCAATTTCACCATGCAATTTATAAAGGATCAGTTTCATCACGGAATAATGTTACCTTACAAATTATGCACTCCCCAAAATGTATCTCTTGTTTTCTTTCTCATCCTTTCCTCCATCCTTCCGGTCCAGCTGACGTTGACAATGGCTGGCCTGGATGATCCAAGCTGGCGTCACTGGATGACATGACCGCACCTGTGCCTACATATGCAGTCTGCTGGTGTAACAGCACTCAGACTCCTTACATGGGAGCCTGGGAATCCCAGAGACAGTGTTGCAAGAGGCATCTGTCATGCATTCTGTGACCTGGCTCCAAAATTCCCAGAACATCATTTTCACCACATTCTATTGGTCAAACAAATCACTAAGTCCTGTTCCTGAGGAGGGAAATTAGAATCTAGCTCTCAGTGGAAGAAACATCAAAGAATTTGTTTGGTTTGTGTCTTAAATCTCTTTTCATCTACATCACCCTCCCTTTTTCTTTTCTCTTCAATTGGTTTATTGAAGAAGCTGGTCATTACCTTGTCATCTTCTCCCACATTCTGGATTTGGTTGGTTGCAGCCATCTCCTTGGCATCATTTAATACGTTTCCCTGGCCCCTATATTTCCTAAAAATAAGAAGTAGATGTAGGGGCTTGGTCAGATTCATATTCTTTTTTATGCTATATGCTCACACACACACATACACGTACTATAAAATATATGCGACAATGTGTATGTTTCAGAATAACAATGCCACTATTCTTACTAATAATTACTACAATTTTTTCCTTTTTTTCCATTATTTTGTTCTCAAAAACATATCCCACTAGTGATAAACAGTCCAATTACTATGTTTTAAATTCACTTTTTAAAATCCTCTGTGTGTGGTTATGCCATCAATTCACTACATAATTGAATTAGGTTAGGTTTATTTGTTTTACTTTGCCTTATATAAAATCCCCTTATAAATTTTGATTTTGTTTTATAGGTTTTTTTTTAAATTTTAGATGGTTTCAAAGTCAAAACTATACCACAAGATATGTTCAAAGAGAGCCAGCTTCTATTGTGGACCCTCCACCCTATTCTCTCCCCTCTTCCTATAGGTAATTGTTGTTTTGATTTGTTTAAGTTCAGGCTTATTCTTGTTAGTTAATATATTTATTATACATTTTCCTCTTCCTTTTTTTTTTTTTTTTTTGTTTACTTAACAATAATGCATCTCCCCTCTGATGCTGGGAGGGATTGAGGGCAGGAGGAGAAGGGGACGACAGAGGATGAGATGGCTGGATGGCATCACTGACTTGATGAATGTGAGTCTGAGTGACCTCCGAGAGCTGGTGATGGATAGGGAGGCCTGGCGTGCTGCAGTTCATGGGGTCGCAAAGAGTTGGACACGACTGAGCGGCTGATCTGAGCTGATCTGATCATTTTTTATAGTTGTGTAGTATTCCACTGGGTGGCTTTACCATCATTTATTAAATCAGTTCTGTTATGATTAACTCACTTGGGTTTTTATAGACCTTTTATATTATAAATTGTACTGCAACGAATAGCTCCAATGTAAAACCAAGGTCTCCCAACTACTGGTCTGGTGCTCCTTTCATAATATTAGTATGGTTATAAAAACAAGGCATATATATTAATTTACATTTCATCCCTTTTTGCATTTATTTAACATTTATTGAACTCAGACTATGTGTTAGAAAGCATTATGAATTTGGAGGAATATAAAGATTCATAAATCAAAGTCCTGCCTTCAAAGAATCCATGACTTGGTGGACAATGCAGACACATATTCAACAGATAACAAAACCATATAAAATACAGTGCAAGCAAAACACTGAGGGTTCAATAGAGAAATCCACTAGGATAAAGGAAATTGGGAAGGACACATCGATTGTGTGACATTTGAATACAGAGGGAACAGCAGAATTTCCCAAAGTACATAAAGACAGACACTCGATACAGACTGCACAGAAATAGTTCTAATGTTTTCCTTAGCTAGGATCTTTTCATTTTTACAAAGAGAATGTATTATTTATTTATATACATTATATATTTAGTTAAAATATTCAACTGAATGTGGATGGAATTTTCAATGAGTCATGAGTATTTCTATATTCCTGGACATGCATAGGAAAATAGTAGGAGACAACACTAAATGGGCTGGGATTATCAAGATACTAAATGCCAAGCCAGGAGACAATATGAACTCTGTAGTGTGCCTCTTTCTTTCCATATCTCTTGAGATATTGTTAGGCTAGGTTTATGCCAAAGGAAAGTAAGACCTGGAGAGAAAAGACCTAGATTTAAGGTTTGGATCTAGTGTTTAAATCCATTTTGTTTATAGAATAAATTATTTTTCTATTTTACTTCATTTCAGAAAGTAATATAGACCAATTATGAGATTATGTAAAATGAATGAAATAACACAACTTAAACTGGAAATCAGTGCCCAAATTTTGGTTCTTAAAACCATTCCCCAATAAAAGGAACCAGACCTCTTTGAGAAATGGCTAATTCTAGGACTGAAGGTAGAGAATATACAAGATGACTCTGGAACTTTGATAGTATCAGAAAGTAAAGAAGTACTCAAAACATGTTAAAAGATACATAGGAGCCAACTAAAAGAGCTCCCAATAACCAAAGTTGGAACAATTTAAGCAACAAGATAAATAATGTAATATTGGATTACAAGCCAAAGAATAAAATAAATATTCATTAGTCCATACTAATGTGAATGATTGAATAAATAAATAAGTGGAGAATAATAGATAAATCTCCCATGAAGAGGAGTTCTAAATAATTTATATAAATGCTCTCAAGGAGGCACAGTATAACTTCTCATGCTTTAAGTGTGACTTTGTCATAACTGCTGCTGCCGCTGCTGCTAAATTGCTTCAGTCGTGTCCGACTCCGTGCGACCCCATAGACGGCAGCCCACCAGGCTCCCCCGCCCCTGGGATTCTCCAGGCAAAAACACTGGAGTGGGTTGCCATTTCCTTCTCCAATGCATGAAAGTGAAAAGTGAAAGGGAAGTCGGTCAGTCGTGTCCAACTCTTAGCAACACCATGGACTGCAGCCCACCAGGCTCCTCCATCAACAGGATTTTCCAGGCAAGGGTACTGGAGTGGGTTGCCATTGCCTTCTCCATCACTGCAGCTACCTTCTTCCAAAGAAAGCAGCATGGAAAAAGGGGGAAAAGAATGATTTCAGAGTAAAGGAACCGGGCAAACAGCACTTTAGCCAGGTGATCAAAGTTAACAACAATGTCATATTGTTAGTACATGCGCTTGATAGGCTGGCATATGTGAGAATGGCAAAGTGATGAGAACGGCACTTTATTCTGTGGTTTACCCAAAAAGCTGTTGCTGCCATTTAATCATGAGAAAAGCAAATCAGACAAATCTCAACTGAGGGGAATTCTACAAAATACTTGACCAGTACCCCTCCACACTGCCAAGGACACCAAAAACAAGGGAAGTCTGCGAAACTGTCACAGACAAGGAGACCCTAAGACAGAACTGTAATGTAGTCTCCTAGATGGGATCCCAAAGTAGACAAAAAGATATTAGGTAAACTAAGGATATCTAAACTATCAGTTCAGTTCAGATCAGACAGTTCAGATCAGATCAGATCAGTCGCTCAGTCGTGTCCGACTCTTTGCGACCCCATGAATCACAGCACGCCAGGCCTCCCTGTCCATCATCAACTCCTGGACTTCACTCAGACTCACGTCCATCGAGTCAGTGATGCCATCCAGCCATCTGATCCTCTGTCGTCCCCTTCTCCTCTTGCCCTCAATCCCTCCCAGCATCAGAGTCTTCTCCAATGAGTCAACTCTTCGCATGAGGTGGCCAAAGTACTGGAGTTTCAGCTTTAGCATCATTCCTTCCAAAGAAATCCCAGGGCTGATCTCCTTCAGAATGGACTGGTTGGATCTCCTTGCAGTCCAAGGGACTCTCAAGAGTCTTCTCCAACACCACAGTTCAAAAGCATCAATTCTTCGGCACTCAGTTCAGTTCAGTTCAGTTGCTCAGTCGTGTCCAACTCTGTGACCCCATGAATTGCAGCACACCAGGCCTGCCTGTCCATCACCAACTCCCGGAGTTTACCCAGACTCACGTCCATCAAGTTGGTGATGCCATCCAGCCATCTCATCCTCTGTCATCCCCTTCTCCTCCTACCCTCAATCCCTCCCAGCATCAGAGCCTTCTCCAATGAGTCAACTCTTCGCACCAGGTGGCCAAAGTACTGGAGTTTCAGCTTTAGCATCATTCCTCCCAAAGAACACCCAGGGCTGATCTTCAGAATGGACTGGTTGGATCTCCTTGCAGTCCAAGGGACTCTCAAGAGTCTTCTCCAACACCACAGTTCAAAAGCATCAATTCTTTGGCACTCAGCTTCCTTCACAGTCTAACTCTCACATCCATACATGACCACAGGAAAAACCATAACCTTGACTAGACGGACCTTTGTTGGCAAAGTAATGTCTGCTTTTGAATATGCTATCTAGGTTGGTCATAACTTTCCTTCCAAGGAGTAAGCAGTCTTTTAATTTCATGGCTGCAGTCACCATCTGCAGTGATTTTGGAGCCCCCCAAAATAAAGTCTGACACTGTTTCCACTGTTTCCCCATCTATTTCGCATGAAGTGATGGGACCAGATGCCATGATCTTCATTTTCTGAATGTTGAGTTTTAAGCCAACTTTTTCACTCTCCTCTTTCACCTTCATCAAAAGGCTTTTTAGTTTCTCTTCACTTTCTGCCATAAGGGTGGTGTCATCTGCACATCTGAGGTTATTGATATTTCTACCAGCAATCTTGATTCCAGCTTGTGCTTCTTCCAGCCCAGCATTTCTCATGATGTACTCTGCATAGAAGTTAAATAAGCAGGGTGACAACATACAGCCTTGACATACTCCTTTTCCTGTTTGGAACCAGTCTGTTGTTTCATGACCAGTTCTAACTGTTGCTTCCTGACCTGCATACAAATTTCTCAAGAGGCAGATCAGGTGGTCTGGTATTCCCATCTCTCTCAGAATTTTCCACAGTTTATTGTGATCCACACAGTCAAAGGCTTTGGCATAGACAATAAAGCAGAAATAGATGTTTTTCTGGAACTCTCTTGATGATCCAGCGGATGTTGGCAATTTGATCTCTGGTTCCTCTGCCTTTTCTAAAACCAGCTTGAACATCAGGAAGTTCACGGTTCACATATTGCTGAAGCCTGGCTTGGAGAATTTTGAGCATTACTTTACTAGCGTGTGAGATGAGTGCAATTGTGCAGTAGTTTGAGCATTATTTGGCATTGCCTTTCTTTGGGATTGGAATGAAAACTGACCTTTTCCAGTCCTGTGGCCACTGCTGAGTTTTCCAAATTTGCTGGCAAATTGAGTGCAGCACTTTCACAGCATCATCTTTCAGGATTTGAAATAGCTCAACTGGAATTAATAATATATCCACATTGGTTCATAAGTTGCAGAAAATGTGCCCTAGTAATGTAAGATGCTAACAATAGGTAAGGAAACAGGATACAGGACATACAGAAACTTCTCTATGCTATTTTTGCAATTTTTCTGTGAAGCTAAAACCATTATTAAATAAAAGGCTTATTTTAAAAAAGAAAAAGGTAGGAGGGTTTCGTGAAGAAATGAAAATGTAAAGTATTAAGTGGGACCCAGAATGACATTAAACCTTGCAAACAAATATTATGTCCTTGTGAAATCATCACAAACTTGGCTCTAGTCTTCCTAAGAATCAATGAGAAAAGTGAAATCTAGTCAGTTATCATAAATAACACTACCCAAAAGATAAAAGGAAACCAATTGCTTAGGATAAATACTGGGTTAGCCAAAAGTTCATTCAGGTTTTTTGTAAGATGGTATGGAAAAACCAGAACAAACCTGAACCTTTTTGGCCAACCCAATAGAAGGATCCTTAGTACTAGAGCCAGCCAAGTATTTATCTCAAGGGTCCTGATGAAGAGAAAAATGTAAAATAGAATGAACAATCTTCATACACACAGCTGTGTCTGGTCTTTGTGATAACAGCCCTAGAGGAATCACTGATCCCGGGTCCAAGCCCCTTTGCTTTATGACATTACCTCTCTTCCATTATAAGCTAGTCTGTTTCTCCACACCTTTGAATCTATGCGGAAGGCAGTGTAAAAATTGCAAACCTTTGCAGCCTTGCAATGTAAGAGGTATAGCAGCTTCCACTTCCACGCTGTTGCAAAACTAAGACCCCAGGCTATGAACAATCCCAGGAGAAACAAGGTTCACCAGATGAGAGCCAGCACCGCTGCCAGACATGCCAGTGAGACCTTTTTGCACCCTCCAAACCCAGTCAAACCATCATATAACTAAAGCCACATGAGAGATTCCAGGAAAGACCTGCAAGACAACCACTCAGATTGCTAACCAATACCATCATGTAAAATCATTCATTTTGATTTTAGGCCAATAAGTTTGGGGATGGTTTGTTATGCAAAAGTTTAATGAGCTGTTTTTAAAATAACAGCCCTCACTACAGAAGGACAGCACCAAACTCCAGTACATCTATTCAAAGCAACTGAACAGAAAGTCTTCATTCCAACTGAACACCTTGGAAATCTCTCTTGAGCAAGGTAATCCTTGCAGTGCACACTTCAACTGAGATAATGGATGTGAAAGCACTTTGCTAACCGGAGAGAATCCTACCAATAGTTATTCGTCCAATTTTTTAAAAACTGCTATGGGCTTTCCAGAATATTGCTAAAGCAGGGCAGCAAGCAGGACATGCATTAAAAAAAAAAACACTATATGGGACTTCCCTGGTGGTCTAGTGGATAAGAATCTGCCTGCCAAGGCAGGGGACATATGTTTGATCCCTGGTCCAGGAAGATTCTACATGCCACAGAGCAACTAACCCTGCATGGCACAACTACTGAGCCCACGTGCCTCAACCCCCGAAGCCTGCAAGCCCAGCACCTGTGCTCCACGGCAGTGAGATGCCCATGCACCGTAGTGAAGAGGAGCTCCTGCTCACCACAACTGGAGAAAGCCCATGTAGCACCAAAGACCCGGCGCAACCAAAAAGAAAAGCAAATAAATAAATTTTAAATGTTTTTTTCTTTTTAAACAACAGCAACACTGGATTCTCCGTACCCTGGATAACCACGAAGTCAATGTTTTCTAAACTGTGTCCTCTACTCCCTGCTTTTCACCAGTGATCACTCAGCTGATTCCCAGGTGGCTTGGTGTTTTCAAAAGAAAAAGAGCTGACACAATTTTGTGTACATATGTCTCATGAATTTTAAATAAAAAGTTATGGCTATCATAAAAATTAGCTTTTTCTTTATAATCACATCCTAGTGGTTACACATGTGTTTCAAAGACTACATGTATTTGTTTCGGCTAATTTACGTGATCAGTTAATAGAAGCAGTTTCCATCTCATTTATGTAATTTTCACATCACAGTTTTTGTTGGTTACATTTTCATTTTCTTCAGTGTTATATATTATATCTATATCTTAAATATATGAAAGCATATCAATGGCTTCAAAGCAGTTTTATAGTATTACATTAGTGAGAAAAATATTTAAAACATTATAAATACATATGATAAGTAAGACAAATTAAAATATAAAATATACATGCTGGCATAAACAATATGTAAGTATAATAATTTGTATAAGAACTGCAAAAAAAAAGGAAAAAGGAATTTGGAAACTAGCTGATTTGAGGCACAGAACCCAAGAAAGCCTCAGTACTTGAGAAAGTAGGAGTGAGGAAAAGGAAAAATAGGAGAATTGGTTAAAAGTCTATATAAGAAGCAATTAAAGGTAAATCAGACAGGAGAAAGACAAATGCCATATGACAATGCTTATATGTGGAATCTTTAAAAATGGTACAAATGAACCTATTTACAAAGCAGAAATTGAGTCACAGATGTAGAAAATAAACTTACAGTTATTTTTTACAGTTATATTTCTTACAGTTATTACAGGGATAAAAAGGGAGGGATGGGGTAAATTCCAAGATCAGGATTGACATATATACACTACTACATAGAAAGTAGATAACTAATAATAACCCACTGTGTAGCACCGGGAACTCTACTCCATACTCTATAATGACTTTGTGTACAGCAGAAACTTAACAGAACATTGTAAATCAATACTCCAATTGTAAAAAAAACATACTCCAATTGTGAAAAACAATTGTAAAATACAATACTCCAATTGTAAAAATAAAAAATTGTAAAAAAAACTTCAATTTAAATTTTTTTTAAAGAAAGCAATTAGATTTCAAGATCCCCTCCCCCATCCCATACTGTCACCCAACTGAAAAACAAGATTTTTCTTTCCTACGGAATTGAACCTCAATGGTTCTAGTGTAGGGGATTCTATGTGTTGATACAATGTAGAGTGAGCAATGACACACTACTAAAAACAAAGGGATTAAATGAGATTTTATCTTATGAATAAAGAACAATGACCCTCAACCTCATTTTTTCAGTTTCTAGAATATTTGCAGAAATATTCTAGAAATATTCACATACTCCCCAATTGGAATAGTCTTCTCTGAAGGGTTAATAGCACAAGAGAAAGGACTGGGTGGGTTTCCAATAAGCTCTTTTGCTATCCACTCTTAAATATAAATTGTCATCCAATGTTCATCAAACATTTTGGCAACGTCTCCAACACAGATAACAGAGACCAAAAAAAGAAATATATTAGGAGAAGAGAATCCCAGAGGAAACGAATAATGCAAAGAATAAAAGAAAACTTTCATATAAATTATATTTCAAAGAGATAAAATAAGGTTAAAGATTAAAGAAATAAAAAATATCACAACCTTGAAACAAAAATTAGATGCTACAAATCAAGGAGGGGAGTAAATCAAAAGTAAGAAAGTTCTCTTAGAAATCTATGATAATATATTTTTAAAAATCAATAGAGAGATTGGAAGGTAAAGTTAAGGAAATTTCCTAAGCTGAACAAAAAGTGAAAGAAATGTTCAACATTAAGACTATAGGTATTTGGGATAAAATGAAGGAGAAAATACTATTAAAGAAATAAAACAAGGAAATGTTATAGGACTGAAGGACATGCACTCCCAGATTAATAAAAGAATCCACTAGATGCCTAGTAAACTTAAAGACCCATAACAAAGTACATTATTATAAAGTTGCAGAATATCAAACAAAAAAGATCTCTCAGGAGAGATAAACATTATGTACAAAAAATAAAATCAAAATAACATCAGACCTCTCATTAACAACACTGGAGCTTGAAAAACTTGGAGTGATGCCTTTAAAAATCTGAGAAGGAATGATTTCCTGTTTAGAAGTCTATACTAACCTCAACGATTCCTCAAACATAAGGACAGAATAACATTTTCATATATATAGTATCTTATGAAATTTCCTTTTCTCAAGGAACCACTGAGTAATGTGCTTCATGAAAAAACATAGAAGAAAATAGTATCCAGAAAACAAGGCATCCATTATGGGTAGAGTCATAGAGAATTCCCTGGACAGTGATAGAAGAATTGCCACAGCCACATAGCAGACTGAGTAGTGATGATCAGTCTAAACTAGAACAGGAAAACGGAAAATTCCCAGGGAAAGAGGGGATGTTGCCAAGAAAAATAAGCGAGAGTGATCAATTTTCTTATGTACTTGACAATGATGATAGAAGATGGCAGATGCTCTTGCTGCTTTGAGTATCCTACCCTTGTTCTTACCTGACAGAGTGCACTTCCCCACATAGAGGCTGAAAGTCACAGAGAGTTACATTCCCATTTAACCACAGCAGGAGCATGAGAGCCAGTCTCAGCCAATGAGGCATTAAGAGGAATCTACTCTTGGATTTTAGACAAGTCTCCCCTCCCTTATATATTTTAAAAAGAGATAAAAGGAGAAAAAGGAAAGACAGAGAAATGCTCCCCTTCCTGCCTTTGACATATATATGATACTTGGAGCTGCAGCAGCCATCTTAAAACCATGAGGACTCAAACCTAAAAAACAAAAAATCAACATGCTGAGGCTGGCAGAGCTGAAATATGAAGAGCACCTGAATCCTCAATGACATTGTAATGTCACTGAGTTAACTAACCCCAGAACTCCCTAGTTTCAGACTTCTTCAAGAGTAAAATAATAACCCTATTTTGTTTAGGCTACTTTTAGCTGGATATGATGCTATTTTGCAATCAAAAGCATTCTAAATTCTTTAGGAAGGTGTTCTACTTCTGTTAATGTGTTTAGGGAAGAATAGAATGAAATATATATTGAAAACTAAGCACTCCCTCAAAATAAGGCAATTATTAACTTCAGGCAAGGCAAAAAGCTGTATAAGAAATGTTAATAAAATGTAGAGGAACTGTGAACAATATTTATGTAATGATAATCATTAAATAATAATTTAACCAAACTGTATTATAACTACAGTGAGAGGACTAGGAAAGGAGAGAGGTGGCATACCCACCGGTGGAAAAGGTTTAAGTGTTCTATAAGCAATAGAGTTTTCAGGGCAAGCAGTTTTTTAAGGGGTAACACTTATAAAAGGTAAAGGGGAGAGAAAGTGGAATTGGATGAAGAAAGCCTATGGACTACAGCACAGATCTGAGATCTGTGAAAGGAAAGGAAAGAGAAAGCTGAATCCAGCAGGGAGGACCTCAGACAGTTCCATGGAGCCGGGCTTGGCAAGCCCGGAGGGGACCTTTGGAGCAAAGGTGACTTAGTAAAGGAATAATGCACCAGGCAGAAGTGGCTAGGCCTGAGCATTACCCCTTTGCCCAGTCATCGGATGGAATCACCTCTAGAAGAATGTGACCTCAGCTTAGAAGAGCAGGAAGCCTGAGCAAGTTAACACCTAAAGGATGTCTAGTCACTGTACTCACAGCAGCTAGGCAATGAATCCTTTTTGAAGAGGGATCTCAGCAGTTTACCTCCATGCCTGCTGCATGAGTTTATTTTGAAGCATGTAGGCAAAAATAGAAAGAAAAAATAATTTTTAAAATATTTCAAGTCAGAAATAGGGATAACAGGGAAGAAAATTCTAATATGTTTCTTTCTAAATCGAGCACGTATTTAATTAATAAGTTAAAAATTTCAATTTAAAAATCATTCTATAGAAGTTTTTCCACAATTACTCTATTCCAAGCAGAAATAATTATACTATAATACTAATAAGGGTATTTGTAGCAATGTCAAGAGTATTTCTCAAGTACCTTATCTTAGCAACATATTCAGTACCCTGAATAGCCAGGACTAATCACATTAGAGCTGAAATACTGACTGCTTTATGCTGAGGATAAGGTAATAGGATTTTTAGGAAGAAAACAGTGGAGAAAGCAACTTGATTACCTAAGAACTGATTTTCTTTTCTTTTTAGGTGATAGTTTTCTTCACTTATCCAATAAAGTAGTTAAAGGCACGTTATTAAGAAGTATTTCAAAACTATATCAACATATTGCAATGGAGCATAAAAAAAGTACTTTCTAGATCCACACACAGCCAAAGCTGGAATTAGAAATCCATTCATCCCTACCTCTCAAATTAAAATATTCAAGCATAGTATGCTTTTAAAAAGTAACATCTCATGAGATGTTGTATTAGAAATATCTGTATAATTTCTTGGTCTTTATAGTTGGACTGGGACTTGATAGCTCAGCTGATTGAAAACAAACAAACAAACAAACCTGCCTGCCAGTGAGGGAGATGCAAGAGACAAGGTTCGATCCCTTGGTCGGGAGGATCCCTTGAAGAAGGAAATGGCAACCTACTTCAGTCTTCTTGCCTGGAAAATCCTATGGACAGAGGATCCTAGCAGGGTACAGTCTATGGGGTCTCAAAGAGTCAGACATGACTTGAACGGGCATGCATGCATACACTCACACATAGGTGGACTGGTGGTCATAGAAAACTAGATGGATAGATAAAAAAAGAGGTCCTAATGTGAGTAAATCCTGGCATTGGTACAGCTGCACACTGCTACCATCATGAGCCCAAACTCTTTTTTTTTTTTTTTCCTGCTCCATCTTCCTTAGTGTGTTAGTTTTCATTCTTATGTGGGTACCTCATAGTTGTAAGATGACTTATCCACTTCCAGACATCAAACCTCTATTTCAAAAAGACAGAAGGGCTTTTCCTCAGGAGCTTTATGATTTTATACAGAAAGGATGGTCTGTCTAGTCAAAGCTATGGTTTTTCCAGTAGTCATGTAGAGATGTGAGAGATGGACCATAAAGAAAGCTGAGCACCAAAGAATTGATGCTTTCGAATCGTGGCGCTGGAGAAGACTCCTCCAAGTCCCTTTGCCTGCAAGGAGATCAAACCAGTCAATCCTAAAGGAATTAGGATTCCTAATGAATTGAATATTCATTGGAAGGACTGATGCCGAAGCTGAAGCTCCAATACTTTGGCCACCTGATGTGAAGAGCCGATTCATTGGAAAAGATCCTGATGCTGGAAAGATTGAGAGTAAGAGAAGGGGACGACAGAGGATGAGGTGGTTAGATGGGATCATTGACTCAATGGACATGAGTTTGAGCAAACCCAGGGAGATAGTGAAGGACAGGGAAGCCTGGTACAGGGAAGCTGCAGTCCATGGGGTCGCAAAGAGTCAGACAAGACTGAGTGACTGAATAACAACAAGTTTCCCTCTCCAGAAAAACATCTCATTACCCAAAACTAGATTACATGCTTACCCTTATATGACTCAGTAACCACGGGGAAGGATATTACAATAATTTCTTTAGGACAATCATAACTTACCCCTGGATCACATAGACATCTACACTTACTGAGATGGAGGGCTCTTTGCTGAACACCTAAACAGATCAGTGTTCTGCTAGAAGAAAAAGGGGGCGGGGAGGTGGGGGGCGGGCTTTGGTTATAAAAAGGACAATATGCCTCATTTGATCCAAATATCCAGAAATGCCTAAGAAAACCACCAAACATTTCCTGTCATTCCCAACAACCTACAACTGGGAGTTGTAACCAGGCTGGACCCTCTGAGGCCTTCCCAAAATATACTCCCACCCTTGTCCTCCTCCTGCCTTTGGTCTATAGAAAAATTTTAGTCAAAAAATAAATTTAATCAGAGAAGCAAGAAAATGCAGGAAGAAAGGAAAACAGGCAAGATAAAATAATAATATTTTACCCATTAAACAATGTCAAAGACCTTTAGTTCTTCCTTAAAGACTATATATAATATTCTGAGTTATATCCTTTGACTGTTTTGTGCATACAGACACCCCCACCAGCTGGAAGAAGTTAACTGACACTGCCCACAAGCATGTAGGCCCCAGGCTGGTTGGAACCAGAAGGTTGATGATGTTGACTGCCACTTATCTCACCACCAACCAATCAGAAGAATGTCCACAAGCTACTCCTCACTACCCCCTTCAGGGTGAGTCACACAGTCTTGAAGGGCATTAGTCCTCTGTGCCCCCTTTTGCCTGGCAAAGCAATAAAAGCTTCCCATTTCTACTTCATCCAAAACTCTGTCTCTGAGTTTCTATTCAGCACCAGTAAACAGAGGCCAAGATTTGGCAACAGGAGTAAGAACTTCTAGCTTACTATAAATAAAGAATAAGAAAAATTGCCTAGGAGTAGAAGTTGAAGCAATATGTTACTGATCTGGATAGTCATCTTGCTAAAAACTGCATATGATTTCACTCCTCTGACTGATATGAAGCATTTTTATTACTTTTTAAAAACTGTATTCTCTTGTTATAATCCATGATTAATTTTTTACCATTTAAATTTCATTTCCCTAAAATTGGTGATCTGTATTAGTGGGGGTGAGGTTTCTTTTTAAGGTGATAAAAAAACGCTCTGGAATTAGATAGTGGTGATAGTTATACAACTTTGTGGATATACTGAAAATCACTGATCTGCACATTTTAAAAGGGTGAACTTTGGAACTTCCCTGGTGGTCCAGTGATTAAGAATCTGCCTTACAATGGTGGGGACATGGGTTTGATCCCTGGTCGGGGAACTAGGATCCCACATGCTTCAGAGCAACTAAGCTCAAATGCTGCAACTACTGAGGCCATGCACTCTGGAGCCCAAGCACCACATCTAGAGAGTCCATGCACGGCAACAAAAGATTCTGCAAGATGCAGCAATGATCCCGTGTGCCACAACTAAGATCCAACATAGCCAAATAAATAGATACATTAATAAATACTTTAAAAGAGTGAATTTTTATTGTATATGAATTATATCTCAAACACAAAAAAATTAGTGACATGCCTGTGTGCTAAGTTCCCATTGAGAAGTTCTCCAATGTCAAAAGTTTGAGAAGGAGCCCACAAGGCGATCGAGAGATGGGCACTCGCTCTCTGAAGTGATGGAGTTGGCAGTGAGGTAGTTTACCTTCGTTGCCTGCTTTTCCAGCCAGTTTCATAGACTGTGAAGAGACCCTGACTCACACAGGCTGTTCAAGTTGTCCTGCTTTATGCTGAACAATCTGACTCCTTATCCAAACAATGAAAGTATCAATTTGCTATTCCAAAATTCTCTCTTCACAGAGCACAGCACTGTTCTGCCCCAGGACTGTGAAGAAAATTGTGCACTGTCCCACTCTCGAGGACCCCAATGTCCAGTCTGTAATTGTGGGATGTATAAGGGGTCATGGTCACGCAGAGGTCAGAGGAATAACTGGCTAGGAGGTGAAGGGGGGCTTCACACAGGCTTGAAGTCTGGGATGGAAACTGCCTTAGGCGAAAGGGAGCAAAGAACACTTCGGGTGAGGACACAGCCAGGTCAGAATACACAGAGGTAGGAGACAGAATATATTAGCACAACAGTGAAATGTGTACAAAGAATATGGTTTGCATGGGTGAGAGCAGCAGGAGATGAGGCTGAGGTCAGAGGAGAGAGACCTGAATGCCATCCTAAAAAGTTTTGGCATCATTATATAAGCTGGGGGGATGGATGGAGGACTCTATGCATCAGAATGGTCAGTTCTTTATTTAAGAGAAAGTATTTTATACATATATAGTATAGTATATATATTTTATATATATTTATTTATAGTGTATATATTTTAATTATACATAGGGACAGTTGTCTATTGTATATGGAATATATCAGTTCAGTTCAGTTCAGTTCAGTCGCTCAGTCGTGTCCGACTCTTTGCAACCCCATGAATCACAGCATGCCAGGCCTCCCTGTCCATCACTAACTCCCAGAGTTGACCCAAACTCACGTCCAAGTCAGTGATACCATCCAGACATCTCATCCTCTGTCGTCCCCTTCTCCTCCTGCCCCCAATCCCTCCCAGTATGTGTGTATATATATATATATATATATATGCAATGGAATACTATTTAGTAATAAAAATATGTATATATTTCACAACATAGGAAGTATAACCAATATTTTATAATAACAATAAATGGAATATAACCTTTAAAAATTGGGAATCACTGTAAGTTATATAATAACTGTAAGTTATATAATAACTAAGTTATATAATAACTGTAAGTTATATAATAACTAAGTTATATAATAACTGTAAGTTATATAATAACTGTAAGTTATATAAAACTGTAAGTTATATAATAACTAAGTTATATAATATTATATAGTAACTATAATAAAATGAAGAAAAATTTTTAACTGTCTTGTTTCTCATTCTACTGAAGTATAGTTAATTTATAATGTTGTATTAGTTTCAAATGTACAGCAAAGTGATTCAGTTATACATATATATTCTTCTTCAGATTCTTTTCCATTATAGGTTTTTATAAGATATTGAGTAATAATTGCCTGTGCTGTACAGTACATCTTTGTTCTTTACCTATTTTACATATAGCAGTGTATATCTGTTAATCCCAAACTCCTAATTTATCTCCCCCCACGCACTGCCATCTCCTTTGGTAACCATAAGTTTGTTTTGTAAGTCTGAGTCTATGATTGTTTTATAAATAAGTTCATTTTTTTACATTTCATATCATTTTTTTTTACATTCCACATATAAGTGATATCATATGACATTAGTCTTCCTCTGTCTGACTTACCTCACTTTATATGACAGTCTCTAGGTCCATTCATGTTGCTGTAAATGGCATTATTTCTCTCCTTTTTAACGACTGAGTAATATTTCATTGTATGTATCCTACATCTTCTTTATCCATTCATCTGTCCTTTTAGGTTTTTTCCATGTCTTGGCTATTGTAAATAGTGCTTCTCTGAATAAATAAATATTTTAATTTAAAAAATTATGAAGTAATGATGCAATAAAACGGATAAAAGAATACCCAAGTGGCAATAGTGGTGAAGAATCTGCCTGCCAACGCAGAAGATGCAAGAGTCACAGGTTGGATCCCTAGGTCAGGAATATCCCCTGGAGGAGGAAATGGCAACCTACTCCAGTCTGGAAAATCCCATGGACAGGGAGGAATCCCATGGCTACAGTCCATGGAGTCACAAAGAGTCAGACATGACTGAGCAACTGAGCACAAAGCAGTACAAGATGGGTGAATCTCAAAAACATTATTACTGGGCCCAATAAGCCAGCTATAAAAGAGTGCATACAGTATGATTCCATTTACATGCAATTCTAGAACAGGGAAACTATGGTGCTGGAAATCAGAACAGTGGTTGCCTGTGGGAAAAGGGCTGCCTGCAGGGAAGCACAAGGGCTCTGTGGTGACGGAAACGTATCTCTTCATTGAGGTGTTGTTTACATGGATGTGGGTGTTTGTCAAAACTCATGGAACTGTACACTTAAGATCTGTCATGTCTGTGTTTGTAAAATATACGTAAAAAAAAGAAATCTCATTCAGGTGTGAGTAATAAGGATAGATCAGCAGAGAGCAAGGCTGAAAATGAGCCTGCCTTCTCTTTCATTACAGTTCATTCAGGGTCTGCCGCTGGTCCACACAGGAGTGCCGCTGGTCCACATAGAGGAGTCCAGGACAGAACTGGAGGGCTTGATTTTCAAAGAGCAATTCCTTTCCCTGGAAATGAGGAAAATTATACCAGGCCCTCCGTGTGGAATCTGCTTTTGTTCAGATTCCCTACAAATACCTGATTATCTTACTCCTCTTGGAGACAGTAGACTTCAGTTGAATCAACACAGAGAAATTCTATCAGAACACAGCAGAAGGCTGCGCTGCCGCGTCCAGGGAGGTTTACACCAAAATGTGACAAGTGCGAACACCAGGGAGACTAGGGCTTCAGTAAAGCCGGGTAACTTGAGCAGCCCCCTGTGCAATATCCGGTGTGCCAGACAGAAATGCTTAAAGACCTAGATCCTATTATATGAGGTTGAATTCATTCAATTAGACAGCTTAAGCAGCTCCGATCAGCCGCTGGAACACTTCTCCGCGCAACGCTAAAACAATGGCCCCGGGGGCAGCTGAAGTTTGCTTTCTCTTGTGTGAGGCCAGCTGAAGTTGCCGAGCACATGGCCGCGCTGGGGAGGGCCAACACCGCATAATTGCATTAAACCTGCCTGTTCTTTCCGGAAAGCACTTCCTGACTGCATCGAGGAGGAAATGAGTTATGGGGGAGCTTTGGAGTCTTAGGACACCACACTTCTCTTTCAATCCCCCTCCCTCAACCTGTCAATATCACTTCTAAGGAAAGAGAATCTAAATTTAGACTCCCCTGCCTAGGGCTAAAGTTTTGCTATTTTATACTTGCTCTGTCTCTCATTGCTATTAAAGTGACTTTTGTTGGCCATAGCACTTAGGGCAGCAGAAAATCAATCTGAATAGGTTTCTATTAGGTAGAGCTAGGGTATCACGAACTCCACTGCACTTTCTGAAGATGCTAGTTTGCTTTCAAAATCTACATTCAGTGATTTTCGTTGTTGTGTGGTCGCTAAGCCGTGTCTGGCTCTGTGACCCCATGGACTGTAGCCTGCCAGGCTCCTCTGTCCATGTCAACCTCTCTCAAAAAGCCCTCCCAGGTGTCTGTTACCGACTCAAGGATGTCATAGCTCCCTCCCCAGTCCTTCCCTGTTACTTTATCTCTTCTGTGGCACATCTTTACTCATGGGTCCATCCTCTCAACAAGCATTTATTGAGCTTCCACTACATTGGAAGCAGTTCTAGGCACCTTCACATATTATTCATTTAATCCTTACAGTAACACTTTCAGGTCGTTAATATCATCCCCCTTTCACTGAAGACACCTAAACTCACAAAACTTAGGCAGGTTGCCAAAGGTCTAACAGCTGGTGCTGACAAATACTTAGCTTCAAATCTAAATTTCCTATCCCTAAACTCAGCCTGCCTTGTAGCAGCTATTTGTGTACTTTATGTCTCTCACTGATAAATATCTACTGGGGTCTACTCTGTGCCAGGCACCATCCTAAACACCAGGGATACACACTGAAGTCCTGGTCCTAAGAAGACAGATATATTTCCAAGGATCTCTTAGTTTTTTGTTTTTAATATTTATTTATTTGCATGCGCCGAGTTGCGACATACAGAATCTTTATTTATGGCATGCGAACATGTGGCATCTAGTTCCCTGACCAAGGATCAAACTCAAGCCCCATGTATTGGGAGCTCAGAGTTTTAGCCACTGGACCACCAGGGAATTCCCCCAAGGATCTATTTGAGTCTGAAGGTCATGTCATTTATTTATTCAATAGGCAGACATGTGAGGAGCACCTGCTGTATCCTAGGGACTATATTCTGGGCACAGTCATGCTCCTGTCCTGGGGGCAGTATTTGAACAGAGGCCCAAGCAGAGCATCACTGGAGGGATGATTTGCTGTGTATGGCGAGTTTGGAGAAGGCTTCATAGAGAAGATGCGTTGGACCTTAAAGTTTAAGGAGAATTTTGATGGATTTTTTTCAAAAAGAGGTGAGGCATCCTACAGAGAAGTCTTCATTAGCCAGGACATGGAGGTATAAAACCTCAGGGTAGTGTCAGGGTAATATAAACAGCACTGTGTGGCTGAAATGTGGGGTGGGAGGCAGGGAGCAGAGGGAGATGAAATCAGAAAAACGTGCCTCAAAAGAGACAATAAAGGAGCTGAGAGGTGATCTCAGGAAAATGCAGAGAACCACTGGAAGTTTCTGAGCAGAGAAGCTTACTTATCTTTGTGTTCCACAGCGTGTGGCACACTGCCTTGCTCCTGGTAACAGTTCTTAGCATTTGTCACTTTGCTGGCCAGAGAAAACTCTGGCCCCCAACATGATGTCATGCTCTGTTTATACAGGAAAAAATAATGCCTATGCTCTTGCGTATAGCAATTTTCTCGTCAACCCCTCTGCCAAGTCACCTCAGGTCTGAGAGCAGTCTTTCTCTTTTATCCAAGGCCGAATTGCTGCCTCCACGTTGTTGTCAATGCCACAGACCCTGCTATTTTCTCCTTGGAGAACAGAATTTGGTCCAATGGGAGCAGTACTAGCTTGAGAGGCTTAAGGAACTGGAGTCCTGACCTCTGCTCTACAAGTACCTGGAGTGTAGCCTTTGCTTGCGGCCCTTCTTTAAAACAGATGATTTCTACATTCCTCTCCAGACTTAAAATCTCCTGATTTTAAACATAGGGTCAATGTGCCTTCAGCTAGGCCCGACAGTGGCTACATCTACAAAATTCTGCTTTAACTTTGTCAGAATAATTTCTGTCTCACATCTCCACCTCCTCCTTGCCCAATTCTAGGAAGGTTTCCAGGGATGTTTGCACCTATGCTTCAAGAGAGATTTGTGTTGCTAAGCTAGAAACAGAAGTTGCTAAAGAACACCCTTTCTGCCAATCTTCTTTGAAACCCCCAGTGTACTGAAGATACAAGGCTATTTGTCCCAAATAGAGTCCAGAGAGAAAGCAATACCTTGCAGATGAGAGGGGCAAGAAAAGCAAGATTGAGAAGAATCTCTTCCTTATGATAACACACAAAATCAATCTTGCAAAAGAGGGTGTTTTTGAGAAGGTAACATTTATTAATAATTACCCTGGAATGGGAATACCCTGGCAGTCTAGTGGTTAAGATTCAGTGCTTTCACTGCTGTGGGGCCTGGGTTTGATCCCTGGCTGGTTAACTAAGATCCCACAAGCCGCATTAGGGTGGCCAGAAAAAAAAAAAAAAATTACCCTGCAAGCATAAACCAGGATGGTTCCAGCAAACTGTGTGTTGTGGTGGCCCTACACCACCATTAAATCCAAACAGAAACGTAGCATCACACCCCCACTGTCCTACAGACATCACTAATCAATCCTCACGCTTTCCACTGAGCCCAGGAGAGCCTAGAACCCTTCTGAACAAGTGCTTCTGGCACTGCTAATCTGTCACTGTTGGCCCTTGAATTGAAATTTCTTTATTACAGTTAATCTTGTAGCAGAAGACTGACACAGTGGATACTACGGTGCTCTGCCTAGTTCTCCTCCAGGGACTGATGAACCCATCCCTCAGCTGCTGAATCTGTCTGCTGATGGCTGACAGATGGACCCCTCACCAAGCATTGCCCACAGCTGAAGGTCACTGCCTTGCCCAAGGTCATGTCCTCTCTCAAGTGCACTGGAGACCAAGGGCTGCTTGACGGAAGGATACAAAAGCCAGAATCTGCCTTGCTTCAATCTGAATCAAGTCTGGAAGGCCATCCCAGCTCCAGAGCTTTCTGTAAGATCAGCTGAGAGCGATGGCTTCTCCTCTGGCTCAATCTTGACTCTTCACATTTCTACAGATATTATCTCCCAGGAGTTCTCAATCAGCCTTCCACCCACAACTCTCCACCTCAGGATCTGTTTGCAGGGATCCCTATCCAAGGACCCAAGCTGCCTCTGTGCCATTAGTAAGAAGTAAACTCAAGGTTAACTTCCTAATATTTACCTCACAATTAGCATATATTTCTTGTCCTCACATCTAATGGATCTTAATTTAAAAACTGTCCCAGAAAACACAACGCACCTTCATTTTTTGCAATCAGACGAGTTCAAGTTCTCCCCTGTCTCTAGTCTCTAGTGGAGAAAGCAGGATTGCTATGTGGTTCCACAGCAGTAAAATGAAGCAAACGCTTTTAGGGAGATAGGAGACCAGGGTTTTGGTTCTGACTTTGCCACTGATGCACTATCATGTGAGCAAATAATTTCCTTTCTCTTCCTGTCGTTTAGTCACTAAGTCACGTTCAACTCTTTTGTGATCCCACGGACTGTAGCCCGCCAGGCTCCTCTGTCCATGGGATTTCCCAGGCAAGAATACTGGAGTGGGTTGCCATTCTCTTCTCCAGGGGATCTTCTGAACCAGAGATCAAACCCAAGTCTCCTGAATTGCAGGCAAATTTTTCCCATAGGGGAAGCTAGGTGAGTCCAGATTTATTTGTCTATAAAAGACAGGGCTTTTCAGAAAATTTGTCTGAAACTTAGAAATAAGGCAGAAAGGTAGGTCCCACATTCTTTCTGTGTTATATAGGAACAAAGACCACCCAGAGATTATCTAAAGATGTGAATCTAGTTTCTCCCACAATGTGCTATTGATTGAAGGTCTCTGATTTAGTGACATTGCTTATTACCTGATAGGGTTTTGTCTCATAGATACGCAAATAATTTCTGTCCATGGAACAGATAACCACAAAGATTTACAATCCAGTTTTTTTATGTAACCCAATAAATTTACCTTAGCATTATATAATATATACCTGACATTCTTAATGTTCTTTGAACCAATCATAACATCTTAATGATTCCCTCACTAATTCATGAGTTAACTAGAATTTCTTACCTGTGGTTCATTCTATATATGTAGTGATTTTTATCTTTTTAAAAATTATACTTCAGCAGGCTTGATCTGAGCCATGATATTGGACACAAACCAATCCACGTACCCATCTTGAGAACATAGGGCTCATATGATGTTAATGTAATACATATCACTGAGACCTCCTTTCTGCAGAAGTCCTCTGGTCCATGTTACCCTTCAGAGAGCAGGCAACAATACCAGAGTGTCCAGACCCATCGTCTCTTGATCACTGTGTGACTGGAGTGGGAAGTTGAGAAAAGAACAGCACAGCCAAGACTTAATGACTTCCCCAGGGTTTTCCAAGGTCTGAAAGTTGTGAAAGTTATTGGCTTGGCCAGAAAGTTCATTCGGGATTCTCTGTAAGATGTTATGGGGAAAAAAACAAACTTTTTGGCCAACACAATATATGGTCAGAGCTGGGATTCAAACCCAGGCCTGTCTAGCACTAAAAACATGCCTGTAACTATCCTACTCATACCTTCATGATGTGTCTCATCTACCCGAATCCCCAGTGTATATCAGATATGTCCACTACATAGGAGGTACTCAACATATACCCCGTACAATTTTTAAAATTTTAAGTATCCTAGTGGCTAGAGGGAGAAGGAAATGGCAACCCACTCCAGTATTCTTGCCTAGCGAATCCTATGGACATAGGAGCCTGGTGGGCTGCTATCCATAGGGTCACGCAGAGTCAGACACGACTGAAGTGATTTAGCATGCATGCATGCATTGGAGAAGGAAATGGCAACCCACTCCAGTATTCTTGCCTGGAGAATCCCAGGGACAAAGGAGCCTGGTGGGCTGCCATCTATGGGGTCGCACAGAGTCAGACACGACTGAAGCGACTTAGCAGCAACAGCAGCAGCAATGGCTAGAGACTGGCTATTTCCAAGGGACCAAATATATTGATAAACCTCACTTCAGAGCCCTGGGAGACAAACATCTGGGAGCCAGACAGGCCTGTGGTCTACCCCATCGTGGCCATTTCATGACCCCTTCACAGCATAACCTTGAGCCAGAAATGAAATCATGTGAGTCTCAGTTTCCTCCCCTGTCACATGCAAATAACCCTCATAGGCTTGTTATGATGATTAAAGTAGAAAAAGGAGCATGAATGCGCTTAGCACAGGACCTAGCAGAGGTGGCCCCACCCCCATGGTCTTCTGGCCTTTCCTTCCTCTCTCGGGAGACCCCAGAAAGCTGTAAGGACTTGGCTGTGCTGCTGCTTCTACCAGCCCCCACCACAGCCACACAGTGATCAAGGGATGGGAAAATGCTCTGTTCAAACAGGTGTCACTGTTCTCAACCTACAGTCTCATTTCCTGATCGTGTCTTAATCTGCTCGTTGGTGGTGAAAGTTGATTTCTTGCACATTCTTATATCAGTGGGAATTTCTGCCCTTGGCTGACAGGCATTATGGGCTGGCTTTGACATACAGCCCTACAGGGTCTGAACAGCCCCTATTCTTTCCCAGTTCTGAAAGGGAGCTTTGTGCCAAGGATTCATTAAACTGCACTGCACAGCCCCTTCATAAATGGGGCTCAATAATGAACAGTCGATTTAACTGGAAAAGCTGCTGGAGCTGTTAAATTAAAGGGAAATAAAGTGCACTTTAGACTCAGTCTGCCAGAAGAAATGGTGACCTAAAAGGAAAATCTTCATTTTTATTGAATTGAAGTTTTTTAAAAAGTGTAAAATGTGCAGGAAGCTTCCTTGTGACAGGCAATGAGACATAAAAGTGGAGAACACGGGCTTAAGATGGTGATGCTTTATATTCACTAGCATCACCCCAAAGTGAGTCTTGGGCTCTCAGAGGAGACAAAGGATTGATCTAATCTGCGGAAGGAAATATGAAGGGACTCTGCAATATGCCACAAGACATGATTTTTTATTTTTTTTCATCTTTAAAGTTATTTTATTTAAGACCAGGATTTTTCTTTCATTCTTGGGACATTTGAAGGACCAAGAGCCATTCTTTTTGGTTTTTCTGCTCTCTTTTGGGAATAAGGAATCTCTCCAGGAGGAGATCTAGTTGTTTATCCTCACACTACAGCTCAGAGTTATATCTGATTTGAGTACTGTGCACTCTAACTCAGCAAGCTCCCTCTTAGATTTGAGATTGTCAGCAGTATGCATAAGCGCGCAAAGAACTTCCTCTTCAACCTCTGAGTTACATCTCTTCTTAGCATGGTGAGACTGAACTTCTACTAATATATGCTGGAATGTTACGGTTTCCAATAACTCTCACGTGCAAGAAGTAAAAGCCACTGTGCTTCAGCATAACCATATGGTGGTCTTGCTCTCTTCTGCTAAGCTCCCATGAGCTAGGAATTCTTCTTTACAAGCTCCCCAGTCCTCTGTGTTTTCAAATCTTTGTACCGAATCGGCTCCTGTGTATGTCACAGGCTTTCTTAGTCAAGGCCTGGTTTTCATCTTTAAGCATCGTTTTACCATCAGAAATGACAAAAGTCACTCATCACAGGGAATTTAAAGAGAAATCTGAAAGGCAATGTGAAATAAATAAAGGCCTACTTCCACCCTCATTGTTCAGGGTCACTGGAATCCAAACACAGATTTTCAGTTGCAAATCTGTATAGAAAAGGCAAAACTTCCTTTCAAGAAGTTTTATGCTCTCTTTCTAGAACCAAATTTATTTTTCATTTTGAATTCTAAGCCATCAATTTAATCTTTTTAGGATTCTTCATCAAGCAATTCAAAGCCACCTTGAAAGTATCCTAAAGTTGAAAAAATAATCTCTAAATGTGTTCATTTTTAATAGTAACTATGGTGAGCCACTAAGCAGTATTGTTTTATTCTTCATCCATCTACCACCAATGAGTCACGGTTGACCAAAGTAAATCATGGGCTCTCTACACCATGAAATTCTGGGTTCATAAAATACTGCTGCCTGTGACAACTTCTGGGGGACTTTGCTCAGTGTGAGCCCTGATGGTTACTAGGGTCTACACCTGCATCAGAGCAAACACAGTTTCATTCACCTTCCATCAAAGATTGCCAGAGTTCAAAACAGCTATGCCACCCAGTGTGAGCCTGACTACATTTTGACATTTAGCAGTACAGTAAATATTTATTAGAAAATACATATTAGACTGGTCTAGCTTTCACACATGGCATGAGCCATTCAAATGTGTTTTTCTGGTCATGACTTATCTAACATAAATAACCTTCAACCCACTGAGAAGACATTTAGCCTTAAAGATGAGAGATAAGAGAATTTTCTGGATCTGACCACAGCCAGACTGAGAAGTAAGGGCAAATGTTAGTATGTTACAATTTATCTAAAGGAAAATGACCAGGAAGGTGATGCTGATCAAAATCAAAGCACAGGAGAAAGTATGCTTCGATAGTATTCATAATATCCTTGAATTCTTCTATTTATTTTAAGAAATAAAACTTTATGTGCCTTTTTTCCTATCAGTGTGTGATCTTTCTGAGGAAAGTGCAAAGGATATCCTCGGTGCTTCATGGAAGGTATAACAGGTAGAGGTTTGAGAAATATTTGACAAGGGAGTTAAAAAAAGATGAGAAGAAAGAAAAGGGAAAAGAAAAAAGGGGATGTGAGACAATGAAAGGAAATGTTAGCTCAGGGAAACTTGGAAATGACACAATAGCTTTCTTCACATATTGAAAGTATATCATTTAGAAAAGAGATTAAAATTTATTCTTTTAGAAACCAAATAATTTAATTAGGAGCTATGATTAAAAATCTAAAACATGTCTGGTCCCTGGATGTAAGGAGCTTAGACGTTGCTACCACATGCAAGCAAGTAATAAGCTGGAGGGAAAAAAAAAGGGGAAAAACCAACTCTAGCTCCATAAGAGAAATGAGGGCACAGGACAAAACATGATCCCTCTGAGATTAGAAAACAGACAGGCGAATACAAGGAATCACAAGTTACTAGAACAGAAACATCTATGGCAACCAGTGCTGGCGGCACAGTGTGCAAAAGTTTGAGAGCTAAACACTCAAGGGGCCACTGTCATTATGGAATCCCTACAGTTTTGTAAGTTTTCCTTCCTGAAGTTCTACCCATTATCACAATGAATATTGGAGAAAAATTCTCTTATGCTTCCAGGAGGGGTAAGGGAAAAGGACCCACCTTGAAATATGCTCAGTCCAGTTCAGTTCAGTCACTCAGTCATGTCCGACTCTTTGAGACCCCATGAATCGCAACACGCCAGGCCTCCCTGTCTATCACCAGCTCCCAGAGTTCACCCAACTCATGTCCATCAAGTCAGTGATGCCATCTATCCATCTCATCCTCTGTTGTCCCCTTACCCTCCTGCCCCCAATCCCTCCTAGCATCAGGGTCTTTTCCAATGACTCAACTCTTCGAATGAGGTGGCCAAAGTACTGCAGTTTCAGCCTCAACATCAGTCCTTCCAATGAACTCCCAGGACTGATCTCCTTTAGGATGGACTGGTTGGATCTCCTTGCAGTCCAAGGGACTCTCAAGAGTCTTCTCCAACACCACAATTCAAAAGCATCAAATTTTTGGTGCTCAGCTTTCTTCACAGTCCAACTCTCACATCCATACATGACCACTCGAAAAACAAGAGCCTTGACTAGACGGATCTTTGTTGGCAAAGTAACGTCTCTGCTTTTGAATATGCTATCTAGGTTGATCATAACTTTCCTTCCAAGGAGTAAGCGTCTCTTAATTTCATGGCTGTAATCACCATCTGCAGTGATTTTGGAGCCCAGAAAAATAAAGTCTGACACTGTTTCCCCATCTATTTCCCATGTAGTGATGGGACCAGATGCCATGATCTTCATTTTCTGAATGTTAAGCTTTAAGCCACCTTTTTCACTCTCCTCTTTCACTGTCATCAAGAGGTTTTTAGTTCCTCTTCACTTTCTGCCATAAGAGTGGTGTCATATGCATATCTGAGGTTATTGATATTTCTCCCGGCAATCTTGATTCCAGCTTGTGCTTCTTCCAGTCCAGCATTTCTCACGATGTACTCTGCATAGAAGTTAAATAAGCAGGGTGACAATATACAGCCTTAACGTATGCCTTCTCCTATTTGGAACCAGTCTGTTGTTCCATGTCCAGTTCTAACTGTTGCTTCCTGACCTGCTTGAGGCTTCTCAAGAGGCAGGTCAGGTGGTCTGGTATTCTCATCTCTTTAAGAATTTTCCAGTTTATTGTGATCCAGTTAAAGGCTTTGGCATAGTCAATAAAGCAGAAATAGATGTTTTGGAACTCTCTTGCTTTTTTGATGATCCAGTAGATGTTGGCAATTTGATCTCTGGTTCCTCTGCCTTTTCTAAAACCAGCTTGAACATCTGCAAGTTCACAGTTCACATATTGCTAAAGCCTGGCTTGGAGAATTTTGAGCATTACTTTACTAGTGTGTGAGATGAGTGCAATTGTGCGGTAGTTTGAGCATTCTTTGGCATTGCCTTTCTTTGGGATTGGAATGAGAACTGACCTTTTCCAGTTCTGTGGCCACTGCTGAGTTTTCCAAATTTGCTGGCATATTGAGTGCAGCACTTTCACAGCATCATCTTTTAGGATTTGGAATAGCTCAACTGGAATTCCATCACCTCCACCAGCTTTGTTCATAGTGATGCTTTCTAAGGCCCAGTTGACTTCGCATTCCAGGCTGTAGGTCAGTGGTCACACCATCGTAATTATCTGGGTCATGAAGATCTTTTTTGTACAGTTCTTCTGTGTATTCTTGCCACCTCTTCTTAATATCTTCTGCTTCTGTTAATTCCATACCATTTCTGTCCTTTATCAAGCCCATCTTTGCATGAAACCTTCCCTTACTATCTCTAATTTTCTTGAAGAGATCCCTAGTCTTTCCCATTCTATTGTTTTCCTCTATTTCTTTGCATTGATCACTGAGGAAGGCTTTCTTATCTCTTCTTGCTATTCTTTGGAACTCTGCATTCAGATATTTATATCTTTCCTTTTCTCTTTTGTTTTTCGCCTCTCTTCTTTTCACAGCTATTTGTAAGGCCTCCTCAGATAGCCATTTTGCTTTTTTTGCATTTCTTTTCCATGGGGATGGTCTTGATCCCTGTCTCCTGTACAATGTCACAAACCTCCATCCACAGTTCATCAGGCACTCTGTCTATTAGATCAGATCTAGTCCCTTAAATCTATTTCTCACTTCCACTGTATAATCATAAGGGATTTGATTTAGGTCATACCTGAATGTCTTGTGGTTTTCCCTACTTTCTTCAATTTCAGTCTGAATTTGGCAATAAGGAGTTCAGGATCTGAGCCACAGTCAGCTCCCGGTCTTGTTTTTGCTGACTGTATGGAGCTTCTCCATCTTATGCTGCAAAGAATATAATCAATCTTATTTCAGTGTTGACCATATGGTGATGTCCATGTGTAGAGTCTTCTCTTATGTTGTTGTAAGAGGGCATTTGCTATCACCAATGCGTTCTCTTGGCAAAACTCTGTTAGCCTTTGCCCTGCTTCATTCCATATTCCAAGGCCAAATTTGCCTGTTACTCCAGGTGTTTCTTGGGGAAGGCAATGGCACCCCACCCCAGTACTCTTGCCTGGAAAATCCCATGGACGGAGGAGCCTGGTAGGCTACCGTCCATGGGGTCGCACAGAGTCGGACACGACTGAAGTGACTTAGCAGCAGCAGCAGCCAAGTGTTTCTTAACTTCCTACTTTTGCATTCCAGACCCTTATAATGAAAAGGACATCTTTTGTGGGTGTCAGTTCTAAAAGGT
The DNA here is from genome assembly GCA_935064755.1 of Tragelaphus eurycerus. Taxonomy (NCBI): domain Eukaryota; kingdom Metazoa; phylum Chordata; class Mammalia; order Artiodactyla; family Bovidae; genus Tragelaphus; species Tragelaphus eurycerus. Next base: position 14,653,422 of record CAKXYN010000043.1, read on the forward strand.
CTTGTAGGTCTTCATGCTGCTGCTACTGCTGCTAAGTCGCTTCAGTCGTGTCCGACTCTGTGCGACCCCATAGACTGCAGCCCACCAGGCTCCCCCGTCCTTGGGATTCTCCAGGCAAGAACACTGGAGTGGGTTGTCATTTCCTTCTCCAATGCATGAAAGTGAAAAATGAAAGTGAAGTCGCTCAGTCATGTCCTACTCTCAGCGACCCCATGGACTACAGCCCACCAGGCTCCTCCATCCATGGGATTTTCCAGGCAAGAGTACTGGAGTGAGGTGCCATTGCCTTCTCCAGTAGGTCTTCATAGAATTGTTCAACTTCAGCTTCTTCAGTGTTACTAGTTGGGGCATAGACTTGGATTACTGTGATATTGAATGGTTTGCCTTGGAAATGAACAGAGATCATTCTGTCATTTTTGAAATTGCATCCAAATACTGCATTTGAGACTCTTCTGTTGACCATGATGGCTACTCCATTTCTTCTAAGGAATTCCTTCCCACAGTAGTAAATATAATGGTCATCTGAGTTAAATTCACCCATTCCAGTCCATTTTAGTTTGCTGATCCCTAGAATGTCCACGTTCACTCTTGCCATCTCCTGTTTGACTACTTCCAATTTTCTTGATTCATGGACCTGACATTCCAGGTTCCTATGCAGACCACCTGATCTGCCTCTTGAGAAATCTGTATGCAGGTTAGGAAGCAACAGTTAGAACTGGTCATGGAACAACAGACTGGTTCCAAATAGGAAAAGGAGTACATCAAGGCTGTATATTGTCACCATGTTTATTTAACTTATATGCAGAGTACATCATGAGAAATGCTGGACTGGAAGAAACACAAGTTGGAATCAAGATTGCCGGGAGAAATATCAATAACCTCAGATATGCAGATGACACCACCCTTATGGCAGAAAGTGAAGAGGGGCTAAAGAGCCTCTTGATGAGAGTGAAAGTGGAGAGTGAAAAGGTTGGCTTAAAGCTCAACATTCAGAAAACGAAGATCATGGCATCTGGTCCCATCACTACATGGGAAATAGATGGGGAAACAGTGGAAACAGTGTCAGACTTTATTTTTCAGGGCTCCAAAATCACTGCAGATGGTGACTGCAGCCATGAAATTAAAAGACGCTTACTCCTTGGGAGGAAAGTTATGACCAACCTAGATAGCATATTCAAAAGCAGAGACATTACTTTGCCAACAAAGGTTCACCTAGTCAAGGCTATGGTCTTTCCTGTGGTCATGTATGGATGTGAGAGTTGGACTGTGAAGAAGGCTGAGCGCCGAAGAATTGATGCTTTTGAACTGTGGTATTGGAGAAGACTCTTGAGAGTCCCTTGGACTGCAAGAAGATCCAACCAGTCCATTCTGAAGGAGATCAGCCCTGGAATTTCTTCGGAAGGAATGATGCTAAAGCTGAAACTCCAGTATTTTGGCCACCTCATGCGAAGAGTTGACTCATTGGAGAAGACTCTGATGCTGGGAGGGATTGAGGGCAGGAGGAGAAGGGGACGACAGAGGATGAGATGGCTGGATGGCATCACTGACTCGATGGATGCGAGTCTGAGTGACCTCTGGGAGCTGGTGATGGACAGGGAGGCCTGGCGTGCTGCAGTTCATGGGGTCGCAAAGAGTCGGACACGACTGAGCAACTGATCTGATCTGATGCCTTATTGCTCTTTACAGCATTGGACCTTGCTTCTATCACCAGTCCCATACACAACTGGGTGTTGTTTTTGCTTTAGCTCCATCCCTTCATTCTTTCTGGAGTTATTTCTCTACTGATCTCCAGTAGCATACTGGGCACCTACCAACATGGGGAGTTCCTCTTTCAGTATCCTATCATTTTGCCTTTTCATACTGTTCATGGGGTTCTCAAGGCAAGAATACTGAAGTGGTTTGCCATTTCCTTCTCTAGTGGACCACATTCTGTTAGACCTCTCCACCATGACCTGTCCATCTTGGGTGGCCCCACACAGCATGGCTTAGTTTCATTGAGTTAGACAAGGCTGTGGTTCATGTGATCAGATTAGCTAGTTTTCTGTGATTACTGTTTCAGTGTGTCTGCACTCTTATGCCCTCTCGCAACACCTACCGTCTTACTTGGGTTTTGCTTACCTTGGACGCAGTATATCTCTTCACGGCTGATCCAGCAAAGTGCAGCTGCTGCTCCTTACCTTGGACGAGGTCGCCCCTCCTGACCTTGAATGTGGAGTAGCTCCTCTCAGCCCTCCTGCACCTGTGCAGTCACTGCTCCTAGTTCTGAACAAAGTCAGTCCTCAGAAGAACTATTTAACCAGAGCCTATCCTACTTGGAGAAAGGAAAATACCCAGTTCCAGCCTACTCTAGCCATCCTATTTCACTTAGAGGTGGGGGAAAAAAACCTGAGATGAACTTGTTAAGTTTACAGTCCAGAGGCATAGGCTCACTAAAAGAATGAATCCAAATCATAGGTACAGAATGCCTCCTCTCCCCTACCCCTCGTTACCACATTACTATAGTGCTATTTACAGAAGTTCCTTTTACCTGGAACTTTATTCAAGAAAAATTATGAGGCATACTTAATGGCAAAAATACACAGTCTGAAGAGATAAAGCAAGCCTCAGAACCAGACTCATATATGGCAGGGATACTGGAGTTATCAGGCAAGGAATGAAAAAGATTTATCTATCTAATAGATAAAGTTGACAGCCTGCAAGAACAGATGGATAATGTGAGTTGAAAGATGGGCTCTCTAAGGAAAAAAAAAAAAAAAAGAAATGCAAGAGATCCAAACACAGTAACAGAAATAAGGAATGCCGTTGATGGGCTTATCAGTAGACTGGACATGGCCAAGAAAGAATTTATAAGCTTGAGAATATCTCAGGATAAACAACCCAAAGTAAGAAACAAAGGAAAAAGACTTGAGGAAAACACAGAATAGAATATCCAAAAACTGTAGAACAATTACAAATGGTATGGGCAATGGAAATACCAGAAGGAGAAGAAAGAAAGGAACAGAAGAAATATTTGAAACAATGATGTCTGAGAATTTCTCCCAAATTAATGTTTGGGAGAAATCATCAGATCAGATCAGTCGCTCGGTCGTGTCTGACTCTTTGCGACCCCACAAACCGCAGCACGCCAGGCCTCCCTGTCCATCACCAACTCCCGAAGGTCACTCAGACTCACATCCATTGAGTCAGTGATGCCATCCAGCCATCTCATCCTCTGTCGTCCCCTTCTCCTCCTGCCCTCAATCCCTCCCAGCATCAGAGTCTTTTCCAATGAGTCAACTCTTCGCATGAAGTGGCCAAAATACTGGAGTTTCAGCTTTAGCATCACTCCTTCCAAAGAAATCCCAGGGCTGATCTCCTTCAGAATGGACTGGTTGGATCTCCTTGCAGTCCAAGGGACTCTCAAGAGTCTTCTCCAACACCACAGTTCAAAAGCATCAATTCTTCGGCGCTCAGCCTTCTTCACAGTCCAACTCTCACATCCACACATGACCACAGGAAAGACCATAGCCTTGACTAGGCGAACCTTTGTTGGCAAAGTGATGTCTCTGCTTTTGAATATGCTATCTAGGTTGGTCATAACTTTCCTTCCAAGGAGTAAGCGTCTTTTAATTTCATGGCTGCAGTCACCATCTGCAGTCATTTTGGAGCCCAGAAAAATAAAGTCTGACACTGTTTCCACTGTTTCTCTATCTATTTCCCATGTAGTGATGGGACCAGATGCCATGATCTTCGTTTTCTCTGTTCGTTTCCAAGGGAGAAATCATAGATTTCACCAAATCATAGACTCAGAAAGATCAGAGGACACCAGACAAGATAAATGCCAAAAAGAAAAAGAAAACCAGAAACAAAAAGGCTACACTTAGCGATATAATTTTCAAACTACAAAAATCAAAGACAAAAAAATCCTCAAAGATGCCAGAGAGAAAAACAACTATAGAGAAACAAAGATAAAAATTACACCCAACTTTTCCTTAGAAACCATGCAAGCAAGAAGAGAGTAAAAGGAAATACTTAAAGTGTTGAGAAGAAAAAAATGTCAGCCTAAAATTCTGTGCCCCATAAAATTATCCTCCAGAAGTGCAGGAGAAATGAATACACCCTCATACAAACAAGCATTGAAAGAATTTGTTACTAATCAGATCAGATCAGTCACTCAGTCATGTTCGACTCTTTGCGACCCCATGAATTGCAGCACGCCAGACCTCCCTGTCCATCACCAACTCCCGGAGTTCACTCAGACTCACGTCTATCGAGTCAGTGATGCCATCCATCCATCTCATTCTCTGTCGTCCCCTTCTCCTCCTGCCCCCAATCCCTCCCAGCATCAGAGTCTTTTCCAATGAGTTAACTCTTCGCATGAGGTGGCCAAAGTACTGGAGTTTCAGCTTCAGCATCATTCCTTCCAAAGAAATCCCAGGGCTGATCTCCTTCAGAATGGACTGGTTGGATCTCCTTGCAGTCCAAGGGACTCTCAAGAGTCTTCTCCAACACCACAGTTCAAAAATTTGTTGTTACTAATACACCTGCCTTAAAGGAAATGTTAAAAGAAACTATTTAGAGAGAAAGAAAATAATTTAAGCCAGAAACTCAGATCTACAAAAATAAAGAGTGTTGAAGAAGGAATAGTGAAGCTAAAATAAATTTTCTTTTTTTTTTTCCTGCTGTGCTGGATCTTCACCGCTGTATGAAGTTACTTTAGTTGTGGTGAATGGGAGCTACTCTTAGTTTCGGTGCACAGGCTGCTCATCATGGTGGCTTCTCTTGTTACAGAGCACAGGCTCTAGGGCATATGGGCTTCAGTAGCTGTGGTACACGGAATTCAGTAGGTGCAGTTCCTGGGCTCTGGAACACAGGTGCAGTAGTTGTGGCACACAGACTCAGCTGGTCCACAGTGCATGGGATCTTCCTGGATCAGGGATCAAACCCGTGTCTCCTGCATTGGCAGGCAGATTCTTTACTACTGACCCACCAGGGAAGTCGTTATTTTTCTTATTCTTAATTGATTTTACAGATAAGTTTGTTCAAAACAATAACAGTAATAATGTATTTGATTATAGATACTTATGTACACATACAAAATATGTATTTATCAATACGCTTATGTAGGTTTATGTGTAAGTTAAATCAACGAGAGCAGTGACACATGAGATAGGAGGAATTATAATTATTTTGTCGTTTTGAGGCACTTGCACTACCCATGAAGCATATAGTGTTATTTGAAGGTAGACGTGGATTAGTTGTTAATGTGTATTGCAAATTCTAGGGCAAGCACTAAAAAAGGAAAATGTATAACTGCTGCTGTGCTAAGAAAGGAGAGAAAGTGGAATCATACAAAATGCTCAGTTAAAAAAACAAAAGGCAGAAAAGAGTGGAAGACAACAATAACAACCAAAAAAAAAAAAAAAAAGGCCCGAGACCAAGGGCAGCAAATAATAAATAGTGCTAAATATAATAGATATTTATCCAACTATATCAATAACTACTTTGAACATTAATGGTCTAAATGCATCAACTTAAAGACAGATTATTGGACTAGATTAAGAAACAAGACCCAATTACATGCAGCCCACACACACACAAAAAAGCCCTCTTGAAATATAAAACACATGTAGATTAAAAGTAAATGTGGAGAAGTAAATGGCAGCCCACCCCAGAATTCTTGCCTGGAGAATCCCATGGACAGAGGAGCCTGGCTGCTACAGTCCAGAGGGTTGCAAAGAGTTGGTCACTATTTAGTGACTAAACAACAACATATAATAAGATTAGTTTTTCATCACTGGGGAAATGTTTTAACAATCGATTATCCACTCTCAAAAAAAATAAAGCATACCTAGACCTTACAAAGAAATATGAGACAACTGTATTTAGCAGCTCTAATTATGAAATACTATGTTAGAGGCAAAGACAGAAAAGAGGAAGGCTTTACAGAGTATAACATGGAGCCCAGCAAGACATGAAGAGAGTAAGCCAGCCCATACAAAGATTTAAATAAACTTCAGCATGGCAAAAGATGCCAGAAAGATATAATAGACAGCTGGCTTAAAATCACAACATGTACAAATAAATGTGTCATTTAAAAACAGAGTGCTAGAGAAACAAGATGGCAGAGGAGTAGAAGGACATGGAATACATCTCTCTCCACGGATGCAACAGGAATACACCTTCAGACACAGAAGTGCATGCAGAAAACCAGCTAAGAGCTGACAGGAGTACTGATCAGAAGAAAAGAATATACAGACCCACGCAAAACTCAAGATCAAGCCTGAGCCTTTGGAGCAACAGCACTGACTGCAAGACCCTAGACTACCAGAGAACAAACCCTAGGGGTATCATAGTGAGAACTCACACAAATGAAACCACTGTATACAAGACCTGGCATCACCCAACCACCAATAGCACCCTGTGCAGGAAAACTCACCTAAACAACAAGCAAAACAAAAACACAAACCCAATCATCAGCAAACAGGATTACCACCTCACTCAGCCTTGTCCAAACAAAGAAAGTTCAGTTCAGTTCAGTTCAGTCACTCAGTCATGTCCAACTCTTTGCGACCCCATGAATCGCAGCACGCCAGGCCTCCCTGTCCATCACCATCTCCCGGAGTTCACTCAAACTCATGTCCAGCGAGTCAGCGAAGCCATCCAGCCATCTCATCCTCTGTCATCCCCTTCTCCTGCCCCCAATCCCTCCCAGCATCAGAGTCTTTTGCAGTGAGTCAACTCTTCACATGAGGTGGCCAAAGTACTGGAGTTTCAGCCTCAGCATCAGTCCTTCCAATGAATACCCAGGACTGATCTCCTTTAGGATGGACTGGTTGGATCTCCTTGTGGTCCAAGGGACTCTCAAGAGTCTTCAACACCACAGTTCAAAGGCATCAATTCTTTGGCGCTCAGCTTTCTTCACAGTCCAAATATCATATCCATACATGACCACTGGAAAAACAAGAGCCTTGACTAGACTGACCTTTGTTGGCAAAGTAATGTCTCTGCTTTTGAATATGCTATCTAGGTTGGTCATAACTTTCTTTCCAAGGAGTAAGCATCTTTTAATTTCATGGCTGCAGTCACCATCTGCAGTGACTTTGGAGCCCCCAAAAATAAAGTCTTATACTGTTTCCACTCTTTCCCCATCTGTTTCCCATGAAATGATGGGACCAGATGCCATGATCTTCGTTTTCTGAATGTTGAGCTTTAAGCCAACTTTTTCACTCTCCTCTTTCACTTTCATCAAGAGGCTTTTTAGTTCCTCTTCACTTTCTGCCATAAGGGTGGTGTCATCTGCATATCTGAGGTTATTGATATTTCTCCCAGCAATCTTGATTCCAGCTTGTGCTTCTTCCAGCCCAGCATTTCTCATGATGTACTCTGCATAGCAGTTAAATAAGCAGGGTGACAATATACAGCCTTGACGTACTCCTTCTCCTATTTGGAACCAGTCTGTTGTTCCATGTCCAATCCATGTTGCTTCCTGACCTGCTTGAGGTTTCTCAAGAGGCAGGTCAGGTGGTCTGGTATTCCCATCTCTTTCAGAATTTTCCACAGTTTATTGTGATCCACACAGTCAAAGGCTTTGGCATAATCAATAAAGCAGAAATAGATGTTTTTCTGGAACTCTCTTGCTTTTTCAATGATCCAGCAGATATGAATCTCACCCTATAAGAAGCTTACACAAACTACTGGAACAACCTTAGAGGGTAGAAACCAAAAGGAAGAAAAAAATTCAACCTTGAGCCCTGGGAAAAGGAGACCCCAAATACAATAAGTTAAAAAAATAATAACGAAAAGGCAGAGAAATACTATACAAATGAAGGAACATACTAGAAACACAGAAGTCCAAATACATGAAAAGGAAATAGGCAAACTACCTGAAAAAGAATTCAGAATAATAATAGCAAAGATGATCAAAAACCTTGAAAGCAAAATGGAGAAAACGCAAGAATCAATTAGCAAAGACCTAGGAGAATTAAAAATAAACATACAGAGACAAACAACACAATTACTGAAATTAAAAATACTCTAGAAGGAATCAATAGCAGAATATCTGAAGCAGAAGAATGATTCAGTGTGCTGGAAGATAAAACGGTAGAAATAACTTCTGAAGACCAGAATAAAGTAAAAGAATGAAAAGAACTGAGGATAGTTTCAAAGACCTCTGGGACAATATCAAATGCACCAACATTCAAATTATAGGGGTCCCAGAAGAATAGACAAAGAAAGGGTATGAGAAAATTTTTTAAGAGATTATAGTTGAAAATTTCCCCAAAATGGAAAAGGAAATAGTCAATCAAGTCCAAAAGGCACAAACAGTCCCATGCAGGACAAACCCAAGGAGAAACATGCCAAGAAACATACTAAAACTAACAAAGGCTAAATACAAAGAAAGAATATTAAAAGCAGCAAAGAAGAACCAACAAGTAACATACAAGGGAAATCCCATATGCTTAACAGCTGGTCTTTCAGCAGAAACTCTGCAGGCCAGAAGGTAATGGCAGGATATATTTAAAGTACTGAAAGGAGAAAATCTACAACCAAGATTACTGTACCTGGCAAGGATCTCATTCAGAATTGATGGAGAAATCAAAAGCTTTTTAGACAAGCAAAAGTTAAGAGAATTCAGTACCACCAAACCAGCTTTACAACAAATGTTACAGGGACTTATATAGTCAAGAAATACAAGAGAAGAAAAAAGACCTACAAAAGCAACCCCAAACAATTAAGAAAATGGCAATAGGAACATATATATCAATAATTACTTTAAATGTAAATGGATTAAATGCTACAACCAAAAGACACAGACTGGCTGAATGGATATAAAAACAAGACCTATATACATGCTTTCTACAAGAAACTGACTGTAGACCTCACGACACATATAGACTGAAAGTGAGAGGATGGAAAAATATATTCCATGCAAATGGGAAGCAAAAGAAAGCTGGAGTAGCAACCCTCATATCAGACAAAATAGACCTTAAAGAAGATTACAAGAGATAAGGAAGGACACAACATAATGATCAGGGATCAATCCAGGAGGAAGACATAACAGTTGCAAATATCTATGCACCCAACATAGGAGCACCTCAATACATAAGACAAACACTAACAGACATAAAGGGAGAAACTGACAGTAACGCAATAATAGTAGGAGACTTTAACACCTGACTCACACCAATGGACAGATCATCAAAACAGAAAATTTATAAGGAAACACAAGTCTTAAATGATACATTAGATGAGATGGATCTCACTGATATCTTCAGGACATTCCATCCAAACGGAGAAGAATATACCTTCTTCTCAAGTGCACATGAAACATTCTCCAGGGTGTGTGGGTAACAAATCAAATCTCAGTAAATTTAAGAAAATTGAGATCATATCAATCATCTTCTCCAACCACAGCACTATGAGACTAGACATCAATTATGGGAAAAAACAGTAAGAAACACAAATACATGGAGATTTAACAACACATTTCTAAATAACCAACAGGTTACTAGGGAAATCAAAATGGAAATTAAATAATTTCTAGAAACAAATGACAATGAAAACATGACAACTCAAAACCTATGGGATGCAGCAAAAGCAGTCCTAAGAGGGAAGTTTATAGCAATACAATCCTACCTCAAGAAATAAGAAAAACATCGAATAGACAACCTAAATTTACACCTAAAACAACTGGAAAAGAAGCACAAAAAAATCCCAAAATTAGTAGAAGGAAAGGAATCATAAAGATCCAAACAGAAATAAATGAAAAAAACAATAGTAAAGATTAATAAAACTAAAGCCGGTTCTTTGAGAAAATAAACAAAATTGATAAACCTTTAGCCAGACTCATCAAGAAACAGAGAAGAATCAAATCAACAAAATTAGAAATGAAAAAGGAGAGGTTACAATAGACAATGCAGAAATACAAAGGATTATAACAGACTATTATGAACAACTATATGGCAATAAAATGGAAAACCCGGAAGAAATGGACAGATTCTTAGAAAAGTTCAATCTTCCAAGACTGAACAGGAAGAAATAGAAATTATGAATGAGCCAATTACAAGCACTGAAATTGAAGCTGTGATCAAAAATCTTCCAAAAAACAATAGTCCAGGACCAGACGGCGTCACAGGAGAATTCTATCAAACATTTAGAGAAGAGGTAATGCCTCTCCTTCTAAAACTCTTTCAATAAATTGCAGAGGAAGGAACACTTCCAAACTCATTCTACAAAGCCACCATCACCCTGATATTAAAACCAGACAAAAACAACACAAAAAAAGAAAACTACAGGACAATATCACTGATGAACATAGATGCAAAACCCCTCAGCAAATAAAATTCAACAACACATCAAAGAACTCATACACCATGATCAAGTTGGGTTTATTCCAGGAAGGCAAAGATTCTTCAATATACACAAGTCAATCAATGTGTATAGCATATGAACAAATTGAAAGATAAAAACCATATGATCATCTCAACAGATGCCAAAGAAGCCCTTGACAAAACTCAGCACCCACTCATGACTAAAACCCTTCAAAAAATGGGCATAGAAGGAACCTACCTTAACATAGTAAAGGCCATATATGATAAGCCTACAGCAAACATTATTCTCAATAGTGAAAAGCTGAAAGCATCCCCCCAAAGATGAGGAACAAAACAAGGGTGTCCACTTTCACCACTGGTTAAAGCCAGCGTGCTCAGAAGTATGCGAGAGAGGAAAATGAACTAGAATAAAGTAGAAGTAGTGAGATGGCTCTCTTTGCAGAGAAAGATCCAACTGGCTTTGACCAGTTCCTCAGATACACCAACCTTTCCCTTAATCAGGCCTTTGCAATTACTGCCTCCTCTGACTGGCCACTCTATTCTGGTTTTCTTCTTAGTAGCATTTGTTACAATTTAAGAGGGTGATATGGACAGATCATACCCAAATCCTGCTATGCCCCTGACTCCAGTCTCCCTCTTCTCCTCCCGTAATCCCTCACCACTGCTTCATCTTTTCCTTCCTGAACTGTGTGCCCCCCACCCCCAGCCAACACTGAATTCTTTTCCTTCTGTTAAAAAAGAGAGTTCAGTTTCCTCTAACCGCTAACTCCAGATTTGCCTATCTAAATCCATCAAGGCCTTGGCTGAACTAAAGGCCTTCCAACTAGCCACTATACTCCTTACAAGGAAGTGAAAATAAAAGTAGTATGAAAATAATGTGTATCTGCCATTAGAATATCCTCAGACATTCCAAAAAGAAAGTCAGAGAAACTTACATGTAAAAGGGGAATAAGACTTGTCTTAGACAATTTCTCAATCTCAAAACAATTTCTCAATCCAAGCCAGCTGTAACTGAACATCAAACTCTCACCAAACTCAAGTTCTCTGTCTCCTAGGCCAGAGCTATTGTAACCACAATATATATTTTCTCCATTCTTTTTCTGGATAACTCTTGCTTGTTCTTCTATGCTTGGTTGAAATATTATTTCCTTAGAGAGACTTTCTTTTACTGGCCCTCCAGCTAAATGTGATTCCAGCATTATTCTCTATCAGAGTACCTTGCTGCTTTCATAACACTTGCACCAAAATAATGCAATTATATATTTCCTTGTGTATTTATATTGATTGTCAATGTCATGCAATATAAAGTTTCTTGATAATGGGAGGCATTTTTTTTAAATCATGCTCAACCTACCATGTATTATAGTAAATAAAATAAAACATTCAATAAACATTTGTGATAAAGAGCGCAATAAAGAGAAAGATGAAGGTTTGGCTGGCTTGTCCATGAACCCTGGCCTGGAGAGTGGCATGGAAGCTAGGGCCTGGCACCATCAATCAATGGGGATAATGACCACAAGGCCAGGTAGCAGGAGATAAAGTGCCATAAAACAGAACTCGAAAGAGAGAGTTTTGATAGGGTCAATTTTAAGTTGTGATCAAAATGTAAGTAATATCTATTCATCCTCTGATTTGAATCAACCTCTCACTGTTTCCAATTCCTCTAACCCAAACTTTTACTCAGAGCCCTCTAGAAATCTATTTCATTGAAAATAACTCCTGTGACATCTTTTAACTCTTCTTTCAAATTCCATTTACTATCTTGCCTTAATTAAAGCCTAAATTTACCCCAAGGATCCTACTTTGCCTTACATTGCATTCAGTTCCCAGGGTCTGTTTCAGCCCTTTCTCCTCTTCCAATCACGTAAATAACTCCTGTATTTTAAGGTTATTGTCACAAGTCAGTCTATTCTCTCCATTTATTGAAGACTGAGTTGTACTCTGCCTCTCTGCTCTAATACCTGCCGTTGCCTTAGTTTAACGTTCAAGGAGACATCTAACATAATAGCATATGAATGCCACGTTTCCACTGTTAAACATCTATCTATGCACTTACCCAACAAACATTTATTGGGCAACATTCGCAGGCCAGCACAATGCTAAACACTGAGAATGCCATAATGGGCTGAGATATAGTCTTTACATTTGTGGTACTTTCACTCTGATAGGTGGAGAAGGTTGTGCAATAGAAAAGGTCCATGAGAGCTAGACCACATCTGCCTTGTTCACCACATCACTGCACTTATCCTAAGAGGAATCTAATACATATTCTTCAAATGAATGAAACTGACAGATAATAATGTATGGAGTAAGCATAGGATGCTATGAGAACAGAAAGGAGAGGTAGATAATAGAAGAAGGGGGAGAAAGACTCAAAGTATAATTCTCAAAATGCTAAAAATACAATTCTCATGAAAAATATCTAGAAATTGGGTGCCATAATTTTAATTAACTCACAAGTAAGGGAAAGAGTAAGTTAATAAAACCAGTTCAAAATCAGTGAAAAAATACTTGAGCCACCTGATGCAAAGAGCCAACTCATTGGAAAAGATCCTGATGCTGAGAAAGATTGAAGGCAAAAGAAGGGTGCAGCAGATCGGATGGTTAGATAGCATCACTGACTCAGTGGACATGAATTTGAGCAAACTCCAGGAGAGATTGGAGGACAGAGGAACCTGGCATGCTGCAGTCCATGGGGTCACAGAGTCAGACATGACTTAGTGACTGAACAACAAAGGGAAAGAGTAGGTTAACAAAATCAGTTCAAAATCAGTGGGGAAAAAATGGAATCCTAAAATAAGACTGCTAAGTTGATGTTATACAGGGAATAAAATCATCACAAATTTTATCTCCCTAAGTCAGATGATCCTTTGACAAATTTATCAGATGTTTTTTAGTATGACAATGAAAAGACATGGAATTATCTTTTTGCCTTATTTCCATGTTCTAGACGTTTTTTCTCAACAAAGGCGTCTGTGAGATAATTTTGAACCTGATACATGAAGACCGAGCAGAAGTTGGTCAGTGAGAATGGCAAAGGGAAAGGTCACCTTGTTCCAGGGAACAGGAAAAGTACAGAAAATCACTTAATTTCAACTATCCACTACCCTTGTCAGACCCTGGGCTTGATCCAAATGTGAACATTTTTCAGTTCTGAAAAATTACACCCTACTATCTCACTTTTTGATGACAACTTCCAATTTTCCCAAATTTTATACTCTGTGTCTCTTTTTTGATATAAGCTTCCCCTATCACCTAATAGAGATCTCTGTCCTTGGATTCTTCCATGCTATCCCAGGCTACCAACCTCAGCTCCATCTGAACTCCATGGATTGATTCCCTCAGCTACTGTTTGGTCAAAACTCTCAATTTTTGTTACACTCTGTTACACTGCTATTTGTCCATTGAAAAAAATGAATTTATTTGCCTAAATGTATTGGCTGAACAAGTAAGCTGAGTAAGATAATATTTAAATAGAGGTTTGAATTTACTAATTAGCCATAATTTGATATTTAAATAGAGGTAGAGTCCTATGAATTTCTAACAACAACAACAACAAAAATTTGCTTCAAGAGTCCTATTGGTCTAATTTGAGAAAACTGGATTTTCTTAAAGTTATTTCTGGGAATTTCGAGTGTGTGAGATACTATATACAGAAACAAGTCTCCATAGATCTTTTGCTACCTATTCCATGGGTCAGTTTATGAATGATATTTTCATAGTGATAAAAAAGACTGAAAATTAATTTCACTAAAAATTATATATGAAGTTCAAAAACAGTATCTATAACTGCAAAAAGTTACAGCTAACATCATACTTAGCAGTAAAGGACTGAATGTTTTCCTTGTAAGATCAGGAAAAGGGAACAATATCCATTTTCACCTCCTCTATTCAATATTGTACTAGAGAGTCCAGCTAGAGTAATCAGGCAAGAAAACAAGATAAAAAAATTTGTGCTGGAAAGCCAGAAATATATCTATTTGTTAACAATGTGATCCTATATATATAGAAAATCATAAGAAATCCACATAAAAACTATTAGAACTAATAAACTTGTTCAGCAAGATTATAGAAGAAGGTCAGCATAAAATCAGTTGTATATATACACATGAGAAATGAACAATTCAAAAAGTAAAATTAAAAGAAAAATTTCATTCATGATAGCATCACAAAGAACAGAATGCTTAGTAATAAATTCAACAAAAGAGCAAAATAGTCTCTGAAAACTACAAAACATTGTTGGAAGACAATTAAGAAGGTCTAAATAAATGGAAAATATTCTACATTCATAGATCAGAAGACTTAATATTAAGACAGAAATACCAACCAAATTATTCTATAGCTGCCACACCATCATTATCAAAATTTCAGCTGAACACAGGAAAGCAGTCCCTTCTCATTTCTTCTCTCATTCCAATTTCCCACCAGTGCCTCCCAGTGGCATAACCTAACTAAAGAAAACCACCTAGCAAGGAAATCTAGGAAAAGTCATTTGTCAAATCCCAACCCCAGCATCATTGTACAGAACATAGAATAGTGGGCTTAGATCTAGGAGACAACAGATAAGTCAAAAGAATGCACAATAGACCCCTTTACTCCGTATCCAATCAAAGCTTTCTGCTGCTGCTGCTAAGTCGCTTCAGTCGGGTCCGACTCTGTGCGACCCCACAGACGGAAGCTCACCAGGCTCCCCTGTCCCTGGGATTCTCCAGGCAAGAACACTGGAGTGGGTTGCCATTTCCTTCTCCAATGTTGGAAAGGGAAAAGTGAAAGTGAAGTCGCTCAGTCGTGTCCGACTCTTAGCGACCCCATGAACTGGAGCCTACCAGGATCCTCCATCCATGGGATTTTCCAGGCAAAAGTACTGGGGTGGGGTGCCATTGCCTTCCCCGCTTTCTACCCATATTTAAATTTTGTTTTTTCAATTTTCATACAACAGTAAAAACTTCATGCTGCCTTCTAACAAGATGCAACTAACATTTATACAAAGGATGATATTGTTACTCAAAAAGGGGAGACACGGTACAAACAGCCACCATATCCATCTCTGGATGATGTTAACTTCTGCTTTAGTTCAGTCAAAATTGCACCTGAAGACCACCCAGATGGTCCAGTGGTTAAGAATATGCCTACCAATGCAGGGGAGGAGGGTTCAATCCCTAGTCTGGGAAGATCCTGCATGCAGCAGAGCAGCTAGTCCATGCAGCACAACTACGGAAACCTATGTGTTTAAAGCCTGTGCCCCACAAGACGAGCCACCACAATGAGAAGCACCGCACGGAAAAGTAGCCCCTGGTCGCTACAACTAGAGAAAGCCCACGCACAGCAACGAAGACCTAACACAGCCAATAAATAAATAAAAATAAAATTTTAAACATTGTATCTGGATTTTTTTAACCTAAATATTAAATTGTAAAGTTAATCCATCCTAAAGGAAATCAGTCCTGAATATTCATTGAAAGGACTGATGCTGAAGCTGAAACTCCAATATTTCGGCCACCTGATGTGAAGAACTAACTCACTGGAAAAGACTCTGATGCTGGAAAAGATTGAAGGCAGGAGGAGAAGGGGATGACAGAGGGTGAGATGGTTGGATGGCATCACTGACTCAATGGACATGAGTTTGAGTAAACTCTGGGGGTTGGCAATGGACAGAGAGGCCTGACATGCTGCAGCCTGTGGGGTAGCAGAGTCAGACACGACTGAGCAACTGAACTGAACTGAAAGTTAATCCCAACAAACAATCCATTAAAAAAAAAATAAGAGACAAGGAGTGAGGTTAAATAGCTAACATATGCTAAAATACACATGGAGCTTCCCTGGTGGCTCAGATGGTAAAGAATCTGCCTGCAATGCAGGGGACTCAGGTTCTATCCCTGGGTCTGGAAGGTCCCCTGGAGAAGGAAACGGCTCCAGTATTCTTGCCTGGAGAATTCCATGGACAAAGGAGCCTGGCAAGCTAGAGCCCCTGGTGTCACAAAGAGTCAGACACAATTGAAGCAACTTGGCACAGCATGGCACAGCAAGATACACATAAATGAAAAGAATAAAATAATATCTGTTATAGTTCTCATTTCTATAAATGATACAATGCTATAGTTGATTTTCATATTTTCTTTATCCCACTAACTTTCCATATTCCTCTTCTCTTCAGCTGTTACCTCAGTTGATCAAGGTTCATAATGTGCAGAATGACCCAAATCTTTATTCTCAAAGGGTCTGAAGCTTTAGCAGTCCCACCTCTAGCAGGTCACCACAGTGCACCTGGAGAATCCCCTAGTTTCCAGACACGTTCTCTTTTTCCCACCGTGTAGCCACAGCCCAATTTTCCCTTGAATATTAGAATCAATCACCTTAGCCCCTGCAGTTACTTCTTTCTTTCTGTGTTAGATCAATGACATTAGGAGCCCAAAATAGCCCAGTCACAGTGTCAACTTCCAATTCAATGGAACCATTGCATGTTTCCCTGATGAAAGCATTCTTTCTTTGACAATTAAATCCTTTAAAATCAGCAGAGATCAAATACATAAATATGGGGGAGAAATTCTGCAAATTTTGGGGGGTAGGGAAATGAGCAAACTCCCACTTTAACCCCATGGTCTCCAGCCCCATGTATTCTGACTATGAGATGAACAGCATCATCTATTGGCCACTAGATTAGCACATACTGCAAATTGTAGGATAGTGTCCAATCTCTGGCTCAGCTGGTAAAGAATCCACCTGCAATGCAGGAAACCTGGGTTCGATCCCTGGGTTGGGAAGATTCCCCTGGAGAAGGGAAAGGCTACCCACTTCATATTCTGGCCTGGAGAATTCCATGGACTGTATAGTTCACAGGGTCACAAAGAGTTGGACGTGACTGAGCAGCTTTCACTTTCAATATCTCACTTTTATCTTTCAATCCAACCTCCAAAAGTATTCTTTCCCAGCTGACATTCTACTGCCCTATAAAACCAGCTTCCTCTGGATAATCGAGATACGTGGTTGCAAGACAGAAACAATGAATCCCATGAATTAGAACCTTTAGCCTCACTCCTGTGTATAAATAATAATTTCCTTGGGCAAAATAATGAAATGTGAGACGTTGTTATGGTGAATAAGGCATTCTATAAATCCTCAGATGACGGAGCTGGCTCAGAATGACTGTCCTAGTGAGAAAAATTTGTTTAAAAAGAAAAGAAAAGGTATTCACTCAGTGATGAAAGGGACAGTTTAATCAACCTGCTACTAGGAGGCTGGTTGGTGCCCCCTCCCCCGGGGTATAGGGTGAGGTCAGGGGCTCAGCATTCATCTTTGCTGTTGGCAAATTGGGCTTTCAGCTGTAGTGATAGGGCAGGTCGGCCTTGGAAAGGGGGAAGCCCGTGTTGTTAAACCTGTGTTCAACTTTGAGCAAGCATCAGAGTGGCTGGGAAAAAAAGACAGACAGACTTCCACAAAATTGACTCTTGTGTTCCTAAAGTACATTTCTGGCAGGAGCTAATAATACATGTGAAACCATATGTATATCAGGCTAGAATTTTCTTTGTCTAATGGTAACAGAGAATTCCCCATGAAGCCATGGGTATGGGTCATTGAGATCATACCACTAGTACACAGTAGAGCTAATATTTAAATCAGATTCTAACTGACACCTTGATTCTGATTGATACCGTAGTCTATCCTCTTTCCACTATATCTCCATTGCTTTATTGCAAATTAATGACAACTACATGAGCCTTTCTCTCAAATGTCATTGTTGCAAACTGAGGTTTTTATTATGTCCATCTCTTCAATATGCCCTGAGGAATTCTCCTGGACAGAGGAGCCTGGCAGGCTACAGTCCACAGGTTGCAAAGAGTCAGATATGACTGAGCGACTAACGCTTTCACTTTTTTTTAAGCTGAGGAAAAAACTACAAAATCACATATATCTGTGCTTATGAATATCCAAAACAATTTCACTACAGAATGTAGGCCTCCTAAAAGTTTCTCTTGAATAAACTGCATCCTGACTACAGCAGGTGAAGCACTTCTATAGAATGAGGGGAAGATTTGAAGGGTCAGTTTGGTAAGTGGATAACTTATCAGAACATTTGGGTCTTGTAAACCTCTTCAAAACTCACTCAGGGACTTCCCTGGCAGTCTGGTGGATAAGACTCTGCACTTCCAATGCAGGAGGTGCAGGTTTGATCCCTGGTTGGGGAACTAAGGTCCCACCAGGATATATATAGCACAGTCCAAAAAATTAAATAAATAAGCAAGCTCACTTGTGTATTGGCTTGAGACTTTTTTCCAAAACCCCTATGTGTGGTAACTCCAAGCTGTGTCCTAGTAAGAAATTAAGCCTTGTTAATGGGAAAGGACTATCACCCACTTCTATTTTGATGGAAATTGTCCCAACAGAATAAAAAGGGGACGGTGAAAGTGATGACACTGATCTAATTAGCTGCAGGCCAATATCATCAAGTTTCTGAAAGGAACGCACAGAAAGGCCTGACACAGACACACAAAACATAGCCAGGAAACAATCAGGACCTTAGCAACAAGGCAAAACCCAGCTCCTCTCTGCATAAAGAGCTGTTTTATGAGCATTTCGTGTTACTTTGCATTAAGTCCCACAACCTCCCCCAAAGAAGGTTGCAGTCCATTTTTTAATTGATGCCCCATTGCCTTACAATCATTGACATGCACCATTCTACCAACTTCTGCTTTCCAGGCCTATTGTCCACACACACAGTTTCAAGTCCTGGTTTTATAGAAAATGCAACACATTAGAAGACTTCAGTGGATACAGAGCCCCGGCATCCAAACAGTGTGATGCTTCACAAACCAGTTCTCATATCACCCTATTAATCACAAAGTGAAGCCAATGTTAAAAATCCCCATGTTTGAAATGAGGAAAGTGAAATCCAAAGAGATGAGGCCACTTGACAAAATGTTCAGAGCTAGCAGATAGAAAGGAGTCCCAAGTCTAAGATCCTCATTACTGTACCACAGTGAAGCTGTGTTGTTAAGACATTGACAGAAAGAGGAAATGAGAAGTATATCCTGAAAAGCAACCATCATTGCAAGGTAGCAAATGGTTCCCTGGTTTGCACTTTAGTTTCCTGAATCCAGCCCACTTTACCTGGGTTCTAAGGCCCTACTAACCTTCGCTAGCCCTGTTTCCCAATCCTGACGGAGATTTTTCTGTCTTCTCTGGCCTTGCCCTCATTGTGCACATTCATGTTTCTCTTGCCTGACAAAAATTCAGACCAGAGGCTACCCTAGAATGTATCCCTCAAGATATGGTGGGAGTTGAAGAGTTTGGTAGGAAAACACTTTTATGTCCAGCTGCAATGTATGGGTTCAGAAAGCAAATTATATATAGGTATATATAATACATATATTATATATACTATTAAAATTTTTTAATGAAATGTTAGTCACTCAGTCGTGTCTGACTCTTATGACCCCTTGGACTGTAGCTCCTCTGTCCATGGGATTCTTCAGACAAGAATACTGGAGTGGGGGGACCATTCCCTTCTCCAGGTGGTCTTCCTGACTCAGGGATTGAACCCAGGTCTCCCACATTACAGGCATATTCTTTACCATCTGAGCCATTTGTATATTTATATATATTAAAAAATGATGACATTGTGATGAAAAATTAGTGCAAAATAGTATGTCAGCTAAAGAGAGCCAAGGGATTGCTGAGAGACCAACTGAGCACCAGGGAGCAAGGACCTGGGTTGAAGAAAGTTCATGACGAGGCCCAAATTACTGCTGGAGACAGAAGCCAATTCCGCTGCTCCTCCTAGCACACAATGAGTAAATAAATGGCCCAGGTTAAAGAAATAGAAGTACATGGCCACTGTTAACCTGGGGCACCTCAAACCTACCCCACCAACCAACCAAAATTGGGATCAAAGACTGAGAAACCTGAAGAGTGACCACCCTTTTCCTTACAGGAAAATACACTCTACCTTCAGATACTTGGGGCTCGACTTTAAAAATGAATTCAATCAGCTGCCAGACACCTGTACAAATAGGAAAAGCCAAGGCTCCGTTACCTTCTTTCTGGTGTCACAGATGGGAGAGGACAAATAACAAGGACTGACAATGATTTGCACTGAACGCAATGGGTGGAGGACAGGAAGACTACCTCATCTCTGTCAGGGCTCGTAGCTGGAGACAGATAGTGAAGATCTGAGAGCATGTGGTTTTCAACGGTTTCATAGGGGAACCCTTCTGAGTAAATGGTGCCCAGGAGGTCAGTCATAAAGCAGACGGTAGCAGAGGTCCTGTGGGTCGAGGGAGGACATGAGGTCTGGAAAGCCGCCTGCTCAGCCCCCTCCTGGTCCCATGCACTTGGTAGGGGTGGGGAAAGGAAGCAGGAAGGGAGAGAGAGCTGGAGAAAGGATGAGGAGACTCTTATTCCTAAAGAGAAATTCATGCTGCAGAGCACTGGGGATTTCATCTTCTTTCAGGGTTTTATATGCCGAAACAATAGTGAATGAGAATGGCCAGAATGAATAATAACTGGCTGCCAGGAGCCTTGTTAACCATGGTGATTATCTCCCAGCCAAAGTCAACAGGCAGCAAACCGATAAGAGACACATCAGTTCTTCTGTTCACAATTCATTGAGAGCTTTATCTTTTTTTTTTAATGTGGAAGCAAATTTATTCAGACTTCCAAGCTAGGTCTCTAGTCAGCAAGAAAGCATTTTCCCTTATTCCTCATCCTCTCTGACTCTTCGACACCAGAGAGGAAAAGGCGCCAACCAGCTGGTCAGAAAGGTCTGTGCACAGGCAGGAGCTTCCTGCAAGGGCCTGGGAAGCGGAACCCTGGGTAACTGCATCTGCCTGTGGCCAAGCATCTTCAGAGGGCCCCCTTCCACTACACCCCAGCTCTGGGCAGCTGCTTCTCAGCTGCAGTGGTTGCCTCCCCTCAGACTGCAGAAAGGAAAAAAATAGTTGCCATTTATCACCTGTCAAAAATTCATCCATCACTACTAGTCCTGATGGCAAAGCCAGACACAAAAAGGCAACTACAGAACCAATGTCTTTCATGTATCTTGATGTCTTTGTAATAAATGCTCAGGCTTTTGACTTTCCTCCTTTTTCTAATCCACCCCAGGAAGGGCATTTGGACCTGTGAATTGGGGTTTACACAGGTCTGGAGCTCTTGGGGAAGAGGGCCCCGTAGCTCTTCAGGAAGTTTCTTATGTATCACCTTCCTGTCTGATTTGTACCATTTCACGTTCCCACCAACAATGCACAAGGGTGCCCTTTCCTCCACACCCTTGCTAATACTTGCTATTTCTTGTTTGTTGATAACAGCTATTCT
This sequence comes from Tragelaphus eurycerus, assembly GCA_935064755.1. Lineage (NCBI taxonomy): Eukaryota > Metazoa > Chordata > Mammalia > Artiodactyla > Bovidae > Tragelaphus > Tragelaphus eurycerus. Next base: position 14,675,042 of record CAKXYN010000043.1, read on the forward strand.
GACAGGTATGAGATAATATCTCATTGTGGTTTTGATTTGCACTTCCCTAATGATTAATGATGTGGAGCAGCTTTTCATGTGCCTATTGGACATCTGTATGTCTTCTTTGGGAAAATGACTATTCAGATCTTCTGTTGAACTCTTTATTTCCTGAAATTTTTGTTTCAATTTTACATGAATATAGGCACATGTGTGTGTTGGGTGATGATTTAAAATATGTATTTCTTACCACGGTTTGTGGTCAAAAAGTCTGAAAACCACTGGCTAAAATTAAATGTTATAAAAATCTAAGCTTTGCTTTTGATATATGAAGGTAACTTAATGACCTTTGAAAATGAATCTTGTCTTTCAAAAATACCTGATTCTTCTGTGCTGAATGTTATGTGGCAGCCTGGATGGGCAGGGGGTTTGGGGGAGAATGGACACGTGTATATGTATGAGTCCCTTCACTGTCCACCTGAAACTATCACAGCACTCTTAGTTGGTTATACTCCAATATAAAATAAAAAGGTTTGTAAAAATGACTGATTCTCAAAACAAATGTCTCCTAAGCATTCATCAAAGAATTCAGGCTTGAAACAAAAAGCTCAATAATGGACAATTTGCTCTCGGTGATACCTGCCCTCCTCATAATTTTGCCCTGGGTTCTGGTGTGTATGAGATCTTGTGTGCACTCCCTGAGTGGAGTCTCTGTTTCCCCCAGTCCTGTGGGGCTCCTGCAGTCAAGCCCTGCTGGCCTTCAAAACCAAATGCTCTAAGGGCTCCTCCTCCCAGTGCCAGACCTCCAGGCTGGGGAGACTGACATGAGGCTTGGAGCTCCCACTCCTGTAGGAGAACTTCTGCAACATAATAATTCTCCAGTTTGTGGGTTGCCCATCTGGGTGGTATGAGATTTTATTATATCACAAGGGGCTTCCCTGGTGGCTCAGATGGTATAAAGAATCCACCTGCAATGCAGGAGACCCAGGTTCAATCCCTGGGGTGAGAAGCTCCCCTGGAGAAGGGAATGGCTACCACTCCAGTATTCTTGCTTGGAAAATTCCACAGACAGAAGAGCCTGGGGGGCTACAGTTCATGTGGGTGGCAAAGAATCGGACACAACTGAGTGATTAACACTATGTCATGAGAGTGCCCCCTCCTGCCGTCTTGTTGTGGTTTCCTCTATATGTCTTTGGATGTAGGATATCTTTTTTTGGTAGTTCCAGTCTTTCTTATTGGTGACTGTTCATCAGTTAGCTGTGATTTTGGTGTGCTCATGAGAGTAGGTGAGCTCAAGGTCCTTATACCCTGCCATCTTGCTTCCCTGCCCTCCCCCATGAAAGTCATTGAATCACTGAGCAAGGAGATATGAGGCAAAAATATTTATATTCAAATTCATCTGACTAGTCCCCAAAGTATACTTTTATAAAAGTGTGTACACCACTAGCAGATAGATCTTGCCCAAGAAATCCACTAAGTTATTCCTTAGTGTTTTGCCAAACATCTCATAATTAAAGATATTATGACTCAATTATATCGTATCACAAATGATCAGTTTTAATCCTGTGATTCTCTTATGCCAATTAGAGTTATTCGTTATTCCTAGAGTCATATTTAGGGACAGGCTGACCAGGGAACTTCCCAAAGCCCTAATTTATAAGGAGAGCTAAAGCAGGTCTGGAATATATAATGTCAACACAGATGGTTTTAAAATTTGATGGCAGCCCAGTTTCACCAGAAAAATCCACCAACAGAATCAGAAGAAAGCCTCAGAGCACCTTGTGCTTTATCAATGAGAAGAAGCATGGAATTCTGAGAGACGTGACCTTGTTTTGGAGTCTGGGTTGAACAAAACAAGATCACGTCTCTCAGAATTCCATGCTTCTGATGGGCCCCTAACCCCCCCACATCCCCCTGCCCAACACTCACAGCCTCACACCACTATCTGCCTTGAGACCTTCAGGCTTAATCTCGTAAGAACTTTACACCTGTTTAAGTCAGACACCTTTTGGTCAGGATATCCCCATCCTCTGGGCTCTCAACCCCCATGTGGCTCTCTATAACCATTTTTCTGGTTACTTCAGGAAATAGCTGAGGAAACCCTTCCACTGTATCCCCGTGTATTTCCAGGAAAGATCCCTGGAGAAGGAAATGGCAACCCATTCCAATATTCTTGCCCGAAAACTCCCATGGATAGAGGATTCTGGCGGGCTACAGTCCAGAGGGTTGCAAAGAATGGAATACGACTGAACAACTAAGCATGCATACATTCCATAGCTACTACTCTTATCAAGGTCTTTAGAAATCAACACTACCAAATCCAAGTCAGAGCAGTCATTAGGAAGCCCCATATACCCTTATTCTTGTACTTTCTCTTTGCCTTCTTGTTCTAACAGAATTCTGACCCTCTTGGGAGGACACTGCTTACCCAGTAACCCTCTTGAGTTCTTGCTGTTTGATCTTCAAATGTTTGTACTACAGATTCAGGCAAAGTAAATGTTTTCCTCTCTCATCCTAGTGTGTCTTGACCACTCTTATCCCTTCCTCCTTAAACTCTCAGTTTTAATAATGTTGCCAGACAATACTACCCACTACTCTGTCATTGTAGACATCATCTACTAACATTTAAATCATTCTCTTTCATTTCTTGGTGGAGATTGTATCTCATTTTTACTCAGTTATAATTCAGTAATTTCACTGAGACATAATATCAACAATCTTCCCAATAATCTACCACTAGAGCTTTCTAGGTGGTGCTAGTGGTAAAGAACCTGCCTGCCAATGTAAGAGACCTGGGTTTGATCCCTGGGATGGGAAGATCCCCTGGAGAAGGAAATGGCAACCCACTTCAGTATTCTCGCCTGGAGAACTCCATGGACAGAGGAACCTGACGGTCTGCAGTCCATAGGGTCACAAAGAGTTGGACATGATTAAAGTGACTCAGCAGGCATACGTGTACTTTTTGGACTTCCCTATAGCTCAGATGATAAAGAATCTGCCTGTAATGCAGGAGACAGAATTAGACACTACTAAGTGACTAACACACACACAATTTCACTGAGACATAATTTCAATAATCTCATAAGTGTTCTTCCCCAGGTACTGGCTTCTGTGTTCTTTGACATCATCTCCTTTAGTGATATCCCTGGCTGGGAAGATCCCCTGGAGAAGGATCTTGCAACTCATTCCAATATTCTTGCCTGAAAACTCCCATGGACAGAGGATTCTGGTGGGCTACAGTCCAAAGTGCCGCAAAGAATGGAACACGACTGAACAACTAAGCATGCACACATTTCATAGCTACTACTCTTATCAAGGTCTTTAGAAATCAACACTACCAAATCCAGTGACTAATTCTCAACCATATCTGCTTCACCTATTAGGAACATCTGGTATGTCTGGCTCCTCCCTCCTTCCTTTCAGTTCAGTTCAATTCTGTTGCTCAGTCGTGTCCGACTCTTTGCAACCCCATGAATTACAGAATGCCAGGCCTCCCTGTCGATCATCAACTCCCAGAGTTCACTCAAACTCATGTCCAGCGAGTCTGTGATGCCATCCAGCCATCTCATCCTCTATCGTCCCCTTCCCCTCCTGCCCCCAATCCCTCACAGCATCAGAGTCTTTTCCAATGAGTCAACTCTTCGCATGAGGTGGCCAAAATACTGGAATTTCAGCTTTAGCATCATTCTTTCCAAAGAATATCCATGACTGATCTCCTTCAGAATGGACTGGTTGGATCTCCTTGCGGTCCAAGGGACTCTCAAGAGTCTTCTCCAACACCACAGTTCAAAAGCATCAATTCTTTGGCGCTCAGCCTTCTTCACAGTCCAGCTCTCACATCCATACACAACCACTGGAAAAACTATAGCCTTGACTAGACCGACCTTTGTTGGCAAAGTAATGTCTCTGATTTTGAATATGCTATCTAAGTTGGTCATAACTTTCCTTCCAAGGAGTAAGCATCTCTTAATTTCATGGCTGCAATCACCAGCTGCAGTGATTTTGGAGCCCAAAAACATAAAGTCTGACACTGTTTCCACTGTTTCCCCATCTATTTCCCATGAAGTGATGGGACAAGATGCCATGATCTTAGTTTTCTGAATGTTGAGCTTTAAGCCAACTTTTTCACTCTCCACTTTCACTTTCATCAAGAGGCTGTTTAGTTCCTCTTCACTTTCTGCCATAAGGGTGGTGTTATCTGCATATCTGAGGTTATTAACATTTCTCCCAGCAATCTTGATTCCAGCTTGTGCTTCTTCCAGTCCAGCGTTTCTCATGATGTACTCTGCATAGAAGTTAAATAAGCAGAGTGACCATATACAGCCTTGACATACTCTTTTTCCTATTTGGAACCAATTTGTTGTTCCATGTCCAGTTCTAACTGTTGCTTCCTGACCTGTATACAGGTTTCTCAAGAGGCAGGTCAGGTGGTCTGGTATTCCCATCTCTTTCAGAATTTTCCACAGTATATTGTGATCCACACAGTCAAAGGCTTTGGCATAGTCAATAAAGCAGAAATAGATGTTTTTCTGGAACTCTCTTGCTTTTAGACATCGCATTTACTTAAAATCCAGGAGACTGCAATCCTCTCCCTCAGTGGAGCACCCCTGGGCTTAGCCCTTAGATCTGCTCTCTTTCCTTCATGTATTCACATCCTTGTGATCTCATCCAGTCTCCTGATTTTAAGTACAACTGCCAGGCTGACAATTCTTAAACTTACAAATCCATTCCAGGCTTCTCACCTGACTTTCACACTTAAATATCCAACTGCTTAGTCAAGTAACTCTATTTAGAAGTCTAATGGACAACTGAAAATAACATGTCTAAAGCCAAATTTCTGATCTTCCCTTAAAACCTCCACATCCACAATTTTCTCCATCTTAATGAAAACTCCAAACTTCTGGCTTCTCAGGTCCAAAACTTTGATGTTTGTATTGACTCCTTTCTTGAATACCAGACATTGAATCCATCACCAAATTCTATTGGCCTTTTCCCAAATATCTACAATTCGACCTCTTCTCCACACCTACATTATTAGCTCTTTGGCCCAAGACAACAAACCTGGTTTGTTGCATTAAACCTACTAACCAGCATTCCTGTTTCTTCCCTGGCCTTGCCCCCTAAATCCATTCTCCAAACTTTTTAAAATGGGTGAGATTATGCCACTCCTCTGCTCAAAACCTTTCAGTGGTTCCCATCTCACTCAGAGTCAGGGCCAAGGAGTTCCACATGGAATAAACTAGTCTCCACTTCTTCTGAACACTGTATGTACCTGTAATAACACTTATCACATTGAATACTGATGAGCTTGTTAACTAGTCTGCCATTGCCTACTCTGTTCATTCCTTGAGGACATGGATTATGGACATTTTTTTCCTTTCTCATTTCAGTATTCAGTAAGTTGAATACATAGAAGGAGACCAATACATAGTCAATGAATTTTAATTGCATTGACTGCAGTGGGTCTTCCTAAATACCCAATTTTTCTTGAAGAAAAGGCCCAAGTACATGCTCGGAGAGACTATGAGCTCCACAAAGAGAGAGATTGCATCTACCTCTTTCACAGTTCTGTCTGCAGTACCTCGTGTGATGCTTACTATACAGTGGGCGCCAGGTGAATGGCTATTGAGTCAATGAATGAATAAGTTATGCAGTAAAGGTCCCACAGCTTGGGCTGACCACCCCCACCCCTACCCCCAATGTCTTCTCCAGAATAGCTCCCTGTAATTTTCTGAGAGAAGGCTTCGAGCTGTTAGCTTCTTTCAGCAGTGCCGAGTTGGCAGAGTGAAGCTGCTAGCCTGGTTGCCGCAGCTCAGCTGGCCGGGCTCCTAGCTGCATTGCTGGCCCTGGCTTGGGGAAGAAAGGGAAGGGCAACTATAGATCACTGTTTCAGTGAAGGGAGCAACACTTGCTTCCGCAGAGAAAATACCTTCTTTATTCACCTTCACCTCACTCCGAAGAACTCCCGACTAGCCTGCTTTGTCCCTGGACGCTTTCTCTCCCATTTCAGGAAGCCAGGAGCCAGGGCCCACTCCCTCTTTTCTGGTGTGTGGTCTGAGTTTCAATTCTGTCTGGCAGACAGTATGGAGGACTCCAGGTCAGCAGGGTCATCAGAATGCTAAGAGGAAATCTGATTGATGAGCAAGTGTCAGCAGGAATGAATGGGAGCCTTAATTAATGACTTCTGCCCTGTTTCAAAGAAAGGTTTCCTTACACCCAGTTCTCTCTTTTCTCTGAAAAAAAAAAAAAAAATTGGGGTGGGGTGAGGAACTGAGGAAGAAAAGGAGGAAAAAACACCCCTATAATCCAAAGTTTTCAAAACGACATAAAGGAGACTTCAAAGACAGACATGGTCAGTTTTTTATGTGCGAGACTGGTTCAGTGATTCTCTCCTCTCTTTGTTTCCGTGGACAGCTAGGCTCCATTCCAAAGCTAAAAAATAAAAGGCCACATTGTTCTGAGGGGAGCTAGCTTTTACAAGAAATTTCCTCCTCACCACTGGGGCGAATTAACTGCCTCAGCCCTGGGTGCTCCGGGAGCATTTCTTCCTGAGCTGGCTGAGCAGGCCAGCCCCCCACTCCTGCCTGCCCAGGCCAGGAGAGAAGTGTGCTCCAACTACTCTACCCAACAGACTTGGAAAGCCAGCTAGCCTAGAGGAAGACCACAAGTCAGAGTGATAAGTGCGGTAACAGAGACTGGATCAGGATTTACGTGCAACAAAGAGGCAACATTAGGGTACCGAAGGGCACCTAGAACAGGTGGTACCGAAACTGAAGTTTGGGCCTCCCTGGTGGCTCAGCAGCAAAGAACCTGCCTGCCAACGTAGAAGATGTGGGTTCAATCCCTGGGTCGGGAAGATCCCCTGGAGAAGAAAATGGCCACTCATTCCAACATTCTTGCCTGGGAAATCCCATGGACAGAGGAGCCTAGAGGTCTACAGTCCATGGGGTTGCAAAGAGTCAGACATGACTGAGTGACCAAACAACAACAAAACTGAGGTTTACATTCAGGAATTTCAGCTTGCCCGTCAACGTTGGACATCTGCTATATGCCTGGTTGTGGAGTTGGATGGTACAACAGAATACAAAGAGGAAATTTTCAAATCACCCAGTCACTTAAATTCTCTGTTCTTAGAATCCTCAACTCTAACCTGGACTCATAATATCTATTTCCAGCAGTTGCTAAGGAAGCAATAAAATAACATACATACAATTCTTATATAGTACTTAGCACATAGAAATTCATCAATAAATGATCATTTAGAAAAGGGGAGGGAAGTTAGTCCCTGCTTGAAGGATTTCCCAGTCAAATGAGAACAACAAACATGGGAAATAAGTAATTACATTGTGTTTCTTGGTCAGTTCTAGCTAACAAATTACCATTGACTGGGTGTCCACAAACAATAAAGATTTATTTCTCACAGTTCTGGGAGCTGGAAGTCTAAGGTCAGGGTGCCATCATGGTCAGGTTCTGTGAGAGCCCTCTTCTATTAATATACTGTAGACTGCTACCTTCTCGCTATGTTTTCATTCATGAGGGTTCCACAGTCATGACTTAATTACCTCCCAAAGGCCTTATCTCCTATCCCATTGAGGTTGAGGGTTTCAACATATAAATTTGGTGAGGGACACAAATGTTCAGCCCACTGCACAATGTAATATTATGAAGTCTACAAGAGGTATATACAAAATATGAGTACATATACAGATAGCCAAGAGGCAAAAAGATGTTCAACATCTCTAATTATTAAAGAAATGCAAATCAAAATTACAATGAGATATCACCTCATACCAGTCAGAATAGCCATCATTAAAAAAGTTTACAAATAACAAATGCTGGAGAGGATGTGTGGAGTAGGGAATTCTCCTACACTGTTGTTAGAAATGCAAGTTGGTACAGTAACTATGGAAAAAAGTATGGAGGTTCCTCAAAAAATTAAAAATAGAGTTGCTATATGATCCAGCAGTCCCATTCCTGTGCATATATCCAGGCAAAACACTAAACTAAAAAGACATATGCACCCCTATGTTCATAGCAGTACTATTCACAATATCCAGGACATGAAAACAACCTAAATGTTTGACAGATGAATGTATAAAGAAAATGTGGTAGATATAGACAATGGAACACTATTTAATCATAAAATGAACAAAATAATGCCATTTACACCAATATGGATGGAACTAGAGATCATCATACTAAGTGAAGTCAGAAAGAGAGACAAATACCACATGATTTGACTTAAATATGGAATCTAAAATATGACATAAATTATCTATGAAACAGAAACAGACTCACAGATATAGAGAACAGGCTTACGGTTGCCAAGGGGGGAGGGTTAGGGAAGGGATGGACTGGGATGCTGGGGTTAGTAGATCTAAGCTTTTATATATCGAATGGATAAACAACAGAGTCCAACTGTATAACATGGGGAACCATATTCAGTATCCTGTAATAAAGCATAATGGAAAAGAATATCTTTTTAAAATAATATATGTATATTTATAACTGAATTACTTTGCTGTATAACAGAAATTAATACAACACTGTGAATCAACTATACTTCAATAAAAATAAATAAGTATAAAGCATACTGTATAGTATAGTTGGAGAAGGCAATGGCACCCCACTCCAGTATTCTTGCCTGGAAAATCCCATGGACGGAGGAGCCTGGTCGGCTGCCGTCCATGGGGTTGCTAAGAGTCGGACACGACTGAGCGACTTCACTTTTCGCTTTCCTGCACTGGAGAAGGAAATGGCAACCCACTCCAGTGTTCTTGCCTGGAGAATCCCAGGATGGGGGAGCCTGGTGGGCTGCCGTCTATGGGGTTGCACAGAGTCGGACACGACTAAAGCGACTTAGCAGCAGCAGTATAGTATAGTAAGGCTTCCCCGGTGGCTTGGCTGTAAAGAATCTGCCTGCAATGCAGGAGCTGCGGGAAATGCAATCCCTGGGTCAGGAAGAACCCCTGGAGAAGGGCATGGCAACCTACTCCCATGGGTAGGAGAGAATCCCATGGACAGAGGAGTCTGGCAAGCTACAGTCCACAGGGTCGCAAAGAGTCAGACATGACTGAAGCAACATGCACAGTACAGAAACTCTCAACTGAAAGTTTCAGCAAAGATTTAAGATGCCAAATTTAATCAAAGTGTTAAAAATATGGTAACACTTTACCAAATACAGGAAGCTGGGAGGACAATCTGAGGGGCAAGCCCAGTGAAACTAGACCAAGCTGCTACTATGAGCTTTATGAGCGGAGATGAACAGATGAGAGGCACTGGGGTGACAGAAGCATCCGATCTGGCAATGGGTTGGACATGGGACTGAGAGCAGAGGAAGAAGTGAAAGATGGCTGAGACTGGGCTTAGTGGCAGGAAGCTGGTGGTACTCCAGATTAATCTCACTAGGAACAAGGCAGAGTTGCTCATTCAGGAGAAAAATGAAAAAGCAAATTGAGGGGATCCGAAATCCAAACCAATGGGGTAATTAGCTTCTCTTATGCTTCAGGAAGTGATGAACTGGAGGAAGGACACATAGCTAACTTTGACTTTTAGCAGCCTCAAATGGTAATAGATCCAATTCTGCAATTCTATCACCCTTATGAATTACTGTTAGAACTCTCATCAGATACACCTCTGGCAACCCTTTCAAACAGGTGGACGCATCTGCTGTCATTTTAAAGATGAGAAAGCTGAAATAATGAGCAACATTTTACTAAAAATTTATAAGTCTGTTAACTAAGTTAACTGACTTAAGTGATTATGTTTGAGTTAAAATACAGCAATTCAGTTTGCTGAATTTTTCAAAAATACCTAAAACTAGTAAGTTGTTTTCCAATAACAAATCAAGTTTATGTAAAGTGACTATACAAAATTAAATTTTACAGGTAGTTCTTTGCCATTTGTACTTTTTTCTTTACTATAAAATACATGTACATAGAAAAATAATTCTAAAGGTATGAAAGATTGCAATAGAAAGGAAATCTGCCTGTTCCCAAGCCACTCTTGTTTATCCCCTCAAGTCACTACCAGTTTCTTGTTTATCTCTAAAAATGAATATGTTATCTTGGAAAAATATGTTCTACACTAATAAAATGTTGTTTGTATAATTCCTTTTATTTACAATGATGTTATACTATACCAAACATAAAGAAGAGCTAATACCTTTCCTTCCCAAACTATTCCAAAAAACTGAAGAGGATGGAACACTCCCAAATTCATTCTGTGAGGCCACCATTACCCTGTTACCAAAAACTGACAAAAGTCCTACAAAAAAGGAAACTTAACAAATATCTTTGATGAATACAGTTGCAAAAATCCTCTACAAAATACTAGTAAACCAGGTTCAACACTATATAAAAAGGATCATATACCATGATCAAATTGGATTTATTCTAGGGTCACAAGGATGGCTCGATATTTGCACATCAATCAATGTGACACACCATATTAACAAAAGGGAAGACAAAAACTTCATGATCATCTCAATAGACACAGAAAAAGTATTTGACAAAATTCAACTGCCATTCATGGAGGAAAACAACATATCAGAGTGGGCATAGAGAGAACATATCTCAACATAATAAAGACCATTTATGACAAACCCACAACTAACATCATACTCAATGATGAAAAGTTGAATGCCTTTCCTATAAATTCAAAAACATGACTAGGATGCCCACTCACACCACTTATGTTTACCAAAGCATCAGAAGTCCTAGTCATTGCAATCAGACAGAAAAAGAATTACAATCATACAAATGAAGGGAAGAGGAAAATTTATTTTTGCAGATGACATGATACTTTATACAGAAAACCCTAAAGTCTGCACACACACAAAACCTTTTAATACTAATAAATGAGTTCAGTAAAATTGCAGTATATAAAATTAATATAAATAAATGTTTCTTTTCTGTATACTAATAATAAACTACCAGAAACTTTTTTAAAATCCTATTTAAAATCATATCAAAAAGAATAAAATACCTAAAAATAAACTTAACAAAGGAGGTGAAAGACCTATACTCTAAAAACTATAAAACATTAATGGAGGAAATTAAAGATGTTATAAAGAAATGGAAAGATATCCTGTTGTCTTGAATTGGAAGAATTCATATTGTTAAAATGGCTATATTGCCTAAAGCAACCTATAGATTTAATGTAATCCTTATCAAAATAATGATGACATTCTTCACAGAACTAGAACAAATAACCTTAAAATTCATGTGGAACCATAAAAGACCCTGAATTGCCAAATCTTGAGAAAGTAGAACAGAGCTGGAGATATCACCCTCCCAGACCTCAGACTATACTGCTAAGCTACAGTAATCAAAAGAACATGGTATTGACATAAAAATGGATACATAGATCAACTGAGCAAGATAAAGAGCCCAGAAATAAACCCATACACTTATGGTAAATTAAGCTACGACAAAGGAGACAAGAATATACAATAAGAAAAGACAGTCTCTTCAATAAGTGGTGCTGTGGACAGCGGCAGGCAAAATAAGAAGATTAGAATACTTTCTCATACCATATAAAAAATAAACTCAAAATTGATTAAATACCTAAATGTAAGACCTAAAACCATAAAAACAGAAGAGCACATAGGCAGAACACTCTTTGACATAAGCTGCAGCAATATTTTTTGGATCTGTCTCTGAATGCAAAAGGACTAAAAGTAAACAAATATGGCCTAATTAAACTTAAAAGCTTTTCCACAGCAAAGGAAACCATCAACAAAACAAAAAAAGATAACCTATAGAATGGGGGGAAATATTTGCAAATGATAGAACTGATAAAGGGTTAATATTCAAAATACACAAACAGTACATACAACTCAATATCAAAAAGCCAAACAACTCAATTTTAAAAATGGTCAGAAGACCTAAATAGCCATTTTTCCAAAGAAGACATACAGAAGGCTAAAAAGCACATAAAAAGATGCTAAACATCACTCATTATTAGAGAAATGCAGATCAAAACAAGAATAAGACACCACCTCATACCCATCAGAATGGCTATCATCAAAAAGTCAACAAATAACAAATGTTAGTGAAGATGTTGAGAAAAGAGACATCTTGTATACTGTTAGTGGAAATGTAAATTAGTGCAGCCACCACAGAAAATAGTGATGTTTCCTTTAAAAAATGAAAATATAACTACTACATGATCCAACAATTCCACTTCTGGGTATATATCCAGAAAAAACAAAAACATCAAAAAAATGCATCTCAGTATTCACAGCAACACTATTTACAATAGTCAAGATAAGGAAGCAACCCAAGCATCCGTTAACAGATGAATAGATGAAGAAGACGTGGTACATATATACAATAGAATATTAAGTCAGCCATAAAACCAATGAAATAATTACAACTGCAGCAACATGGATGGACCGAGAGAATATTATGCTTAGTGAAATGTCAGACAGAGAAAAACAAATACAGTATTGCTCATATGTGAAAATCTAAAAAATAAAATGAATGAATATAGAAAAATAGATTCACATATTTGAAAAACAAAGTAGTAGTTATTAGTGGGGAGAGGGAAAAGGAAGAGACAAGATAGAGGTGTGGTATTAAAAGATACAAACTACTACGTATAAAATAGATAAGCAATAAGAATATATTGTATAGCTCAGGAAAATACAGGCATTATCTTGTAACAACTTTGAATGGCATATAGCCTGTAAAAATACTGTATCACTATGCTCTATGCTGGAGACTTCTGGTGGGTTACAGTCCATGGGGTCACAAAGAGTCGGAGATGACTGACTGACGACTAACACTTTAGGGCTTCCCTGGTGGCTCAGATGGGAAAGAATCCACCTGCAATGCAGGAGACATGGGTTCGACCCCTGGGTCAAGAAGATCCTCTAGAGGAGGAAATGGCAATCCACACGGTATTCTTGCCTGGAGAATCCCATGGAAAGAGGAGCCTGGTGGGCTACAGTCCACAGGATACCAAGAATAGGACACGACTGAACAATACACACACACACACACACACACACACACATATATACACTCGCTCTATGCCTGAGGCTACTATAATATTGTAAGTCAACTATACTTCAATTTTTTTAAAAAGGAGTGAAAACTGAGAAAGTGCTTTAGAAGAAATCAACCTGTTGTCATCTCAAGCCAGTGAGTCCTTAGGCCCAGGGTAATTCCCTGTGTTTTGGGGTCCCTTGGGGAATGCTGATAAAAGGAGTTTCATTTATCCAGATAATTTTCTTTTAGAGAATGTACCCTTGTTGGCTGTTTTTGCTCTGTCCTTTCTCCCTCCTGCTCTTTCCCTGACCCACTACCACCAATATATTTCATAAGAAAAATAAATGAGTGATTTAATTTCCAAAGGATATAGAATTTGAAAAAATCACTTGAATCCCAATCAAGAACAACCTTTCACTTGCCCATCAAGATTGGGAAATCAAGGCTCCATACAGTAAGTGACTCATACAGCTTTTTTCCATAGTACACAGACCTCAAACATTTGACCTTGGTTCTCCTCTCTGTACTTTTTATACTGTTGGGGAAATATAACTAAAACCAAAATATCCTCCCCTGCCCAGAAAACTTCTCCATAAGGGCCAAAAAGAAAGAAAGCAATTTTATTATTGAATAAGTACTAAACCAGAATATGATGTAAGCACAGACAATCCATTAACGAGTTTACTAAGATAGGAAGAAATCTCACCCATTTGTACAATTGTTGGGAGCTGAATCTTTTTCTCTTAAAAATTTATATGTTGCAGTCCTAACTAACCCCTAGAACTTCAGAATGTGACTATATTTGGAGACAGGGCCTTTTAAAAGATTATTAAAAGGAGGGCCCTTATCTAATCTAACCAATGTCCTTATAAGAGGAAATTTATGTTTTAAAAATTGCTTCACAATGTTGTATTAGTTTCTGCTATACAACATGAATCAGCCGTAAGTACATATATATTGCCTCCCTCTTGAGCCTCCCTCCCACCTCACCCTCATAGCACCTCTCTAGGTGGTCCCAGAGCACCAGGCTCAAGCTCCCTGTTATACAGCAACTTCTCACTGGCTACCTGTTTAACACCTGGTAAGATCCAACCAGTCCATCCTGAAGGAAATCAGTCCTAAATATTGACTGGAAGGACTGATGCTGAAGCTGAAGCTCCAATACTTTGGCCACCTGATGTGAAGTACTAACTCATTGGAAAAGACCCTGATGCTGGGGAAGATTAAAGGCGGGAGGAGAAGGGGATGGCAGAGGATGAGATGGTTGGATGGGATCACGGACTCTATGGACATGAGTTTGGGCAAGCTCCGGGAGTTGGTGATGGACAGGGAGGCCTGGCGTGCTGCAGTCCATGGGGTCTCAAAGAGCTGGATTCGACTGAGCAACTGAACTGAACTGAATTTTTATATTTCAATGCTACTCGCTCAATTTGTCCCACAGAAAAGGAAATTTGAAGACACAAAAAGCCACAAGGCTGTGCGTGTGTACACAACAGAAAACCACGTGGGGACACAGCAAGAAGGCACTGTCATCAGCCAGAGGCCTCGGAAGAAGCCACGCTGGCCAGTGCCTTGAGCTCGGACTCCCAGCCCACAGAACATGGAGGAATCGATTTCTCTCATTTATGCCATCCCATCGGAGAAGGCGATGGCACCCCCACTCCAGTACTCTTGCCTGGAAAATCCTATGGGCAGAGGAGCCTGGTGGGCTGCAGTCCATGGGGTCGCAAAGAGTTGGGCATGACTGAGCGACCTCTTTCACTTTTCACTTTCATGCATTGGAGAAGGAAATGGCAACCCACTTCAGTGTTCTTGCCTGGAGAATCCCAGGGACAGTGGAGCCTGGTGGGCTGCCGTCTATGGGGTCGCATAGAGTCGGACACTACTGAAGCGACTTAGCAGCAGCAGTAGCAGCATGGCTTTCCGTCTGTGGTATTTTGTTATGGCAGCAGCCCTAACAAACCGAGAGCCAAGCAGATGCAATCCATTTCAAATATGTTCTCAGGTGAAACAAAAGCTAGTCCTCACATCAGAGGACTTGTCACACATAGTTTATCTTAGATTCACCTGGTAATTGACGTGGCCATCTATAAACATTTACTAACTGGCTTTATCCTAAGGAAAAATAAATTTCTCAAATCTTCATTAAAGAAGGTAGTTTTACAACTTGGAGCAGGGCACCCACTGAGGTTAGGCTCTTACCTTCCCACAGAAACTGGGATGTAGGGAGGCTGTCTCCCTTGATGGTTACCTGTTAAAGAGAAGGCTGCCAGGATGAGTGGTGGTGCCAGTACACAGCAATAAGAACGTACTTAATGCCGCTCAACTACTCCCTTTAAAACTATTCACTTTAAAAACTTTAACATATTATATTGTTATATATATTTCACCACTTTAAAAAGAGAGATGTTTTCCAAGTCCTTGAAAAACATGCCTGGCAAAATGCTTTTTAAAAAGATCTATATACATCTCAAAGGGGTAGAGAAAGAACTTATAATTTTTCTAAAGAAAATGCTCTAAGGAAAAGGAGGGGGAGAAGTCTGTCTTCTTACTCTCAACAGGGAGAATTAAGTTCCTTATTTTTAATTTGTATGTACCATGAGTCGCAAAAGAAACAATCAAAAAAATGTAAAGGGAAGCCCTGGATTAGGGAGAAAATATTTGCAAACCATACATCTTATAATAAGTTAAAATCCAAAATATACAAGATACCTCTACAAATCAGTAGCAAAAATACAGATAACTTGATTATAAAGTGGGCAAAAGACCTGGATAGACATTTCTCCAGAGGAAAAAAAATGCAAAGATCATAATAATAGGAGTTCAACTAGAACACAACCCATTAGAGACAAGAGACAGGATACATGGTGATCTTTCTGAACAGGAGCCCCGATAAAATTAAATCTTACAGAAAAAAATTTGAATGACCTTTCTTTAAATTGGTGCATATCTAGGGCCATTTCTAACTACAATGGAGAAGTTAATTTATTACACATAATGGATACTTTAAGTATTGGGGCATAATTCCCTCATTAAATACATTTTTTAAAAGACTTAAAGTAAGAATCTGAGGAAGAGAGAATGGTCACGAAGGAAGACTAGGCTTCAGGCTTGGCACCTGAGAAGCTAGGAGTTTTATTCACTGAAACAAGAAACACAGTCCTCTGGCTTTGCAGAAAGTTCTGTTGCATCTAGAATGATATTTCTTGCCCTTTCAGCCAAACCTGCCTGGATGTTCCACAAGCAGAATCACTCTTCATGTCCCAAAATCAAGTTCTCATTTTCCATTTACCTATAACCTCTTTATAACCTCAGTTGCTCCAATATGCTACAGGAGATGAGTGGAGAAATAACTCCAGAAAGAATGAAGAGATGGAGCCAAAGCAAAAACAATACCCAGTTGTGGATGTGACTGGTGATAGAAGCAAGGTCTGATGATGTAAAGAGCAATATTGCATAGGAACCTGGAATGTCAAGTCCATGCATCAGGGCAAATTGGAAGTGGTCAAACAAGAGATGGCAAGAGTGAATGTTGACATTCTAGGAATCAGTGGACTAAAATGGACTGGAATGGGTGAATTTAACTCAGATGACCATTATATCTACTACTGAGGGCAGGAAACCCTCAGAAGAAATGGACTAGCCATCATGGTCAACAAAAGAGTTCGAAATGCAGTACTTGGATGCAATCTCAAAAATGACAGAATGATCTCTGTTAGTTTCCAAGGCAAACCATTCAATGTCACAGTAATCCAAGTCTATGCCCCAACCAGTAACACTGAAGAAGCTGAAGTTGAACAGTTCTATGAAGACCTACAAGACCTTTTAGAACTGACACAAAAAAAAGATGTCCTTTTCATTATAGGGGACTGGAATGTAAAAGTAGGAAGTCAAGAAACACCTGGAATAACAGGCAAATTTGGCCTTGGAATACGGAATGAAGTAGGGAAAAGACTAATAGAGTTTTGCCAAGAAAATGCACTGGTCATAGCAAACACCCTCTTCAAACAACACAAGAGAGGACCCTCCACATGGACATCACCAGATGGTCAACACCGAAATCAGATTGATTATATTCTTTGCAGCCAAAGATGGAGAAGCTCTATACAGTCAACAAAAACAAGACCAGGAGCTGACTGTGGCTCAGATCAAGAATTCCTTATTGCCAAATTCAGACTTAAATTGAAGAAAGTAGGGAAAATCACTAGACCATTCAGGTATGACCTAAATCAAATCTCTTATGATTATACAGTGGAAGTGAGAAATAGATTTAAGGGACTAGATCTGATAGATAGAGTGCCTGATGAACTATGGATGGAGGTTTGTGACACTGTACAGGAGACAGGGATCAAGACCATCCTCATGGAAAAGAAATGCAAAA
The DNA here is from genome assembly GCA_935064755.1 of Tragelaphus eurycerus. NCBI lineage: Eukaryota > Metazoa > Chordata > Mammalia > Artiodactyla > Bovidae > Tragelaphus > Tragelaphus eurycerus. The sequence continues at coordinate 14,692,397 of CAKXYN010000043.1, forward strand.
AAGCAAAATGGCTGTCTCGGGAGGCCTCACAAATAGCTGTGAAAAGAAGAGAAGTGAAAAACAAAGGAGAAAAGGAAAGATATTCCCATTTGAATGCAGAGTTCCAAAGAATAGCAAGAAGAGATAAGAAAGCCTTCTTCAGCGATCAATGCAAAGAAATAGAGGAAAACAACAGAATGAGAAAGACTAGAGATCTCTTCAAGAAAATTAGAGATACCAAGGGAACACATTTCATGCAAAGATGGGCTCAAGAAAGGACAGAAACGGTATGGACCTAACAGAAGCAGAAGATATTAAGAAGAGATGGCAAGAATACACAGAAGAACTGTACAAAAAAGATCTTCATGACCCAGATAATCACGATGGTGTGATCACTCACCTAGAGCCAGACATCCTGGAATGTGAAGTCAAGTGGGCCTTAGAAAGCATCACTAGGAACAAAGCTGGTGGAGGTGATGGAATTCCAGTTGAGCTATTTCAAATCCTGAAAGATGATGCTGTGAAAGTGCTGCACTCAATATGCCAGCAAATTTGGAAAACTCAGCAGTGGCCACAGGACTGAAAAAGGTCAGTTCTCATTCCAATCCCAAAGAAAGGCAATGCCAAAGAATGCTCAAACTATCACACAATTGCACTCATCTCACATGCTAGTAAAGTAATGCTCAAAATTCTCCAAGCCAGGCTTCAGCAATATGTGAACCGTGAACTTCCTGATGTTCAAGCTGGTTTTAGAAAAGGCAGAGGAACCAGAGATCAAATTGCCAACATCCGCTGGATCATGGAAAAAGCAAGAGAGTTCCAGAAAAACATCTATTTCTGCTTTATTGACTATGCCAAAGCCTTTGACTGTGTGGATCACAAGAAACTGTGGAAAATTCTGAAAGAGATGGGAATACCAGACCACCTGATCTGCCTCTTGAGAAATTTGTATGCAGGTCAGGAAGCAACAGTTAGAACTGGACATGGAACAACAGACTGGTTCCAAATAGGAAAAGGAGTATGTCAAGGTTGTATATTGTCACCCTGATCTGATCTGAAGGAAGACTTTCTTATCTCTCCATGTTATTCTTTGGAACTCTGCATTCAAATGGATTTATCTTTCCTTTTATCCTTTGACTTTCACTTCTCTTCTTTTCTCAGCTATTTGTAAGGCCTCCTCAGACCACCATTTTGCCTTTTTTCATTTCTTTTTCTTGGGCTGGTCTTGATCACTACCTCCTGTACAATGTCACAAACATGTGTCCATATTTCTTCAGGCATTCTATCAGATCTTATCCCTTGAATCTATTTGTCACTTAGATGATAGCTTGTGGTGACCAGACCTACCTGGTGGCTCACATGGTAAACTGTCTGCCTACAATGCGGGAGACCCAGGTTCAATCCCTGGATTGGGAGGGTCTCCTGGAGAAGGAAATGGCAACCCATTCCAGTATTCTTGCCTGGAAAATCCCATGGATGGAGGATCCTGGTAGGCTACCGCCCATGCGGTCCCAAAGAATTGGACACAACTGAGCAACTTCACTTTATGGTGATTAGTGATCTAAGAAGAAGATTTAGCTTCGGGACCAGGGACCAGGCTTGATTACTCAAGAGCTTTCGTGTAGCAGAGTTTTATTGAAGTGTGAAAAGGTAAAGAGAAAACTTCTGACATAGACATCAGAAGGGGGACAGAGAGCGCTCCCCTGCTAGTGTTAGCAATGGAGTTATATACTTTTAAATTGGTCATTACAATTAATCAAAAGAATGTCTCAAGGTTGTAAAGATCTTACCAGACTCACTCCTATAATATACTTTTTAAGATAATAGGATTAGTCAGAAGGTTTTTGAGAAGGAGAAACTGTCCTTAGGCAGGATACATTGTTGTTATATAATTCTTAGTACAGAGTTTAAACTGAGTTGTTGTGTGATCATCAGTTTCAGGCTGAAATTAAAAAATGTTTTATGTGACTAAGACTAAGGAATGTAGAGAGAAAAAAAGTCCTTTGTCCTTTCCTTCTCCTTGAGAATTCCAGACCTCTATTTCCTTCTTAAGAGCCCAGACCCCTTTCTCCTTCTCAGAGACCCCAGACTTCTCATCAACCTGCCTAGGAATTGACTATTCTCAACTTCCACTGTATAACTGTAAGGCATTTGATTTAGTGGTTTTCCCTACTTTCTTCAATTTAAGTCTGAATTTTGCAGTAAGGAGTTCATGATTTGAACCACAGTCAGCTCCCAGTCTCGTTTTTGCTGACCATATAGAGCTTCTCCATCTTTGGCTGCAAAGAATATAATCAATACGATTTCAGTACTGACCATCTGGTTGATGTCCACGTGTAGAGTCGTCTCTTGTGTTGTTGGAAAAGGGTGTTTGCTACGAACAGTGCATTCTCTTGGCAAAACTCTGTTAGCCTTTGCCCTGCTTCATTCTGTACTCCAAGGCCAAATTTGCCTGTTACTCCAGGAGTTTCTTGACTTTCTACTTTTACATTCCAGTCCCTTATGATGAAAAGGACATCTTTTTTTGGTGCTAGTTCTAGAAGGTCTTGTAGGTCTTCATAGAACTGTTCAGCTTCTTCAGCATTATTGGTTGGGGCATAGACTTGGATTACTGTGATATTGAATGGTTTGCCTTGGAAATGAACAGAGATCATTCTATCATTTTTGAGACTGCATTGCAGACTCTTGTTGACTATGAGGGCTACTCCATTTCTTTGAAGGGATTCTTGACCATGGTAGTAGATATAATTGTCATCTGAGTTAAATTTGCCCATTCCAGTCCATTTTAGTTCACTGATTCCTAAAATGTCAGTGTTCACTCTTGCCTTCTCTTATTTGACCACTTCCAATTTACCTTGATTCATGGACATATACATATATTGAGTCAATAATTAGTTATACACTCATGATGATTAAACCATTTGGAACTTAAGCGAGAAAGCGACTTAAGATTTGTATTTAATAGGATTACTCTGGCTTAAATTTACAGAATCTCTAGAGGTTTTCTTAACCTCAGCAGTATTGATATTTGAACTGGTTAATTCTTTGTTGTGGGGGACTGTCCTTGCATTGTAGGATGTTTAGCATCCTACATTCCTGGCCTCTACCTACTCATTATCATTAGCTCTCATCCCCAATTATAAAAGCAAAAATGTCTCTTCAGACATTGGCAATGTTCTCTAGGAAGCAAAATTGTCCCTTGATGAGAACCACTGTCCAAAAGGGAAAAGAAGATGAAGGATCAGTCAGAGGCCAGTCACCAGGTAATCTCATAGGAGGAAGAGAGAAATATAGTCACACTGATTGAAAATATCTACTAGCGCTGGGCACTTTACATATGTTATCATATTCTAAAGAGGGATATGGAATAAGAGAGCCCCACTCCCATACTGACTGCCCCCTGAAATCCCTTGACCTGAGGTCAAGCTCCCAAATGATTAAACCCTAGAACAGACACCATCACTTTCCCTGGCCCCATATGAGTGCGGTGGAGTCTAATTCCCACGCCATGTCAAAGAGGAGTGTTTGACATTGCTCCATGGATATTAATTTGGTATTCTGGGGAGGCCTCAAAATCACTTTCCAGTCAGCTCCAAGGGGGAACAGGGAGAGGTTCTTTGCACATGCTGGTCAAACTCCAGAACTTGGGTATACTATTCCTTTGCCCAAGCCCTCAGGCACCTTTGGGGAACCTCTTCCTGGGGATCACACAGCTGTAGGGCTAAGAGCTGAATGCTGGAGTCAACCAATTTCCCTCGTGAAGTTCAGCTCACAGGGCCCTGGCAGGTGCCTATGCCTTCATTCAGCAGCCTGGGGACTTGGTTTGCTCTTCTCTGCTCCCACCAACGCCCGCTGATCGTTGCTGGTATTAATAACATAAGCAGCAGGAGGCTTCACACCAGAATCAGGTCTGTCTGGATAATTATCTAGTGGCCTAGGACCAGTCAGTAAATTACTCTGTGACCTGAGAATTCAGCAGGTTACCACCATCACTCAGTCCTGCTCACTTTATTGCTCTCCCCTCCTGCTGCACTGACATTTATTTGTCTAGTTTACATTCAGAGCATTGATTTCATGCCTTTTGTTTTCTGTCTTAGAGATAAGAATTAGTTCCTTTGGGAAGGCTGGTTCTCAGGTCAGTGGGATGACTGTAGTGACATGGGGAGGGGAAACATTGGAGTTTTTGTTTAGTGCAATTGTTTCATGGGCTCCCAGCACATCAACACCTGTTCTCTGTGTTACTCCCAAACACATTTGTTTTTGTCAAGAATTGTGACACTCTCTAGTAAACTGCCTGTATACGTAACCTTACATATTGGAGAAGGGGAGGTCAGAGAAAAAAACTCACATCACCCCCACTTCACACACTATATTTCAGCTATACCAAATAGGAATGGTAGAGTCAAACTACTTTTTCCAAATTATTAATACTTGGGATATTTGCATAAACTGTTCCCTTTATCTAGAGCACTCTTTGCCCTTTCCTATACTACACTCTTGTTCATCTTTCAGGTCCTACTTTAGATGCTACTACCTGCCTGCCCTCCACCCCCACCACCATCACAAGGAAGCTTTTCCTCATCAATCCAGAACACAGTTACTCATGCCCCTTCTAGACTGCCATAGAATCCTATACCTTATTTTTATGAGCAGTTCAAGTTGGTTGCGATTACCTGTTTTCTTGTCTGTCCCATCTTTTCAGACTGTGAGCTCAATGAGGACAAAACCCAGTTCACATCTGTACTCAGCTTCCATTTAAAGTAGCCAAAAAGATTTACTAAGTAGATGTAGGAAGATATTCCCTATGTCTATTTTCCAGGCAAACTCATTTTTCAGCTTCAGCTCAGCAAAGACATTCACTTTCATATTCAACACCACTCTCTAAAGAGAGCTGTCATGAAGTTTCCCAGAGATTTTATCCCCATTCCCTGGAATTATCTACTTCATCCAATCCTCTTTTCAATTCATTGGTAAATTGAAACTCTTACCCAGCACTAATAAGGGTTTAAACTGTTTATAGTTAGACATATTTGGGACTCTGATTTGCTTCACCACCTACCACTGTGGGAAAACGACTTAAATGATCTGACCAAGCCTCAGCTTCCTCAGCTGTGAAAGGAACATACTAGTTTCTACCTCATAGAGCTACAAAGATTGAATGACGTGTAACCTTAGTAAAACATATGACTCAGCTCCCAGCTGAGTGCTGTATAAGATTTAGCTATCATTATTAATGTCAGGTTAAAATTAATCACTTTTGATGCACTTATCAAGCTGAATTTTACATGCCTGTCTCCTCTACAAGATTGTGATCTCCTTAAAGTTTAGGAACTTTATTCATATCTGTATTCCCAGACTGTGCCCAGGACATAGTAAGCTACAAATAAATGTTTTGCTATGTCAAATTGAATTATACATTTAGAAAAGAAAGGTATTCTTAGAAGTACAAGAATTTAAAATAATACTTTAAATTGTTGTTGTTTAGTTGCTAAGTCATGTCCAACTCTTTACGACCCCATGGACTGCAGCACAGTGTTCTCTGTCCTTCACTATCTCCCAGAGTTTGCTTAAACTCATGTCCATCGAGTCAGTGATGCCATCCAACCATCTCATCCTCTGTCATCCCCTTGTCCTCCAGCCCTCAGTCTTTCCTATCATCAGGGTCTTTTTCAATGAGTCAGCTCTTCGCATCAGGTGGCCAAAGTATGGGAGCTTCAGCCTCAGCATTAGTCCTTCCAATGAATATTCAGGGTTGATTTCCTTTAGGGTTGACTGGTTTGCTATTTTAAATAAAGTAAGATTTTTTTTTTAAGTGTACAACATGTTATCTGATCTGATCATACTCTAGAGTGGCTGTGACATTTTCTCTTTCATGTTCACATTTTTACTTTGGTTCTCACAGTGAATTCATGTGGCAGATATTACTATTCTGAGCTCACAAATGAGAGAAAGAACTTTGATTTTGCTTCAAATTCACAGAGCAATTAGCAGAACCCAAAATTTTTATCACTTTTCTCCCATCTTATGCTTCCCTTGCCCACCCCCACCCCATAGAAGGAGTAATTCAACCGCTCTTAAAAGTCAGGTATAAGATACTAAGCTTCCCCAAGTGATCCCTCACCCAGCATCCAAGGAAAGCAGGCACCAGGAATGGGGCCCTTCTCCAAGATGCCATTCCCGCTGGTTACTGCAGCTTCCACTTCTCCACAGGCTGGTGGAGAAAGCATGTGTGTGCTGTATGTCCTGCCCTCAGCACTCAGGAGACACTTGGTTTCTCCCAGTGCTTTGGGCTCCTCCAGGCTTTTCCTATGCTTTTGTGAAGCTGAGAAGGTGAAGCGTAAGGATATCAAAAGCTGCAAACAGTCCCTACCTCTGGAGACAGGCATTTACTAGAAGAAAGGACTGACCACTGGCTTCCCAGAGCATTGTTCAGCCACATTAGAGAAAGGATTAAGCAGATACATTCAGCTATTCTAACAGATTTTCTTTAAGCTTTGAATACGCCTCTCACACTCACTCAGATAATCACATTAGTTTTGTCATTAAAAGATCCCTTTTATAGAAAGTACCTAAACCGCTTAAACCACCCAGAGAGGTTGCATACATTATCAAACACCAGGACAAACAAAAGGGATTTTCTATTCCACATCTCAGTTTTTCTTATTCCTCAAAAAATCTGGGAAATTGAGGTAGAAATAATTTTGCAAGTGGACAGTGGCAGGAGAGCGATTCTCATTCCTTCCTTCCCTGGGCAGTCCCTCTGCAATCAGAACTGGGAAAACTAAAAAACTTCCAACTATAGGGCCAGCAAAAAACAGAAGTTAAGACAGAGATGAAGATAGCAGGGCAAAGAAGGGGGTAGAAAGAAGTGTGCTTGCCTCTCTGACACAGGAAATTGCATTTGGAACCAAGGGAGAGTAGAAATGCACAGGACTGGGGGTCAGACCACTGCCATTTACTAAATATGGCTAGTGGTTGGGGGTGGAAGAGTCACTTCGTTTTTCTTGGCCTCATAGTCCTTCTTTATAAAATGGAAGTAGGTAATATCTGCCTTACTTTCCACACAGGGATGTTAAGGGGCTCAAATGAGAAAAGGAAGTTGGCAGAGTTCATATAAACTGTGATACAAGCACTACAGGGTAGATTTCTTTTGGCTTTCCTTTAATAACCCCCGTGATAATAGTAACTATGCCTATTTTTTTCAGACATGATGGGTGTCTAACCCTTAGTATATGATGAGTAGAGCTTAATATTTTTTAAAATAGTGCTTTTACTGCCTTTCTCACCAAGCTGTATCCACACTGCAAACTTCCATCCTTCAAGTCTCAGCTCAAATGTTACTTCTCCTTTAAGGCCTTCCTGAAACGTTCACAATAAGTTCATCACTTCAGCTTTCATGCTTCCACAAAATCCTGAATGCAACACAAATTCTTAGCCCAAAGCATTTAATCATTTGACATTGTGACCATTTCTCCCCATTAAGAGTGAGATTCCTGAAAACAATAAAAAATTCAATTTGAAAAGAATTCTAATTGCCTTTGAATTCTTACTACCTAACACTGTACAGCACAGAGTAGCCATTCAATACATGGTTGAATGAATCAATGATAAATGAACAAACAATCTCAAGAATTGCAGTTATTTGGCACTGGGAAGAGAAATTCAAGGGGGTAACTTAAGAATTAGATTTCAAAATAAAGGTTATTAAATTTTAAAGACAAATGAGTCTGTACCATACACTTTGCTATTGTGTTGTTTAGAGTGTAAGAATATTGGGTGAACTGAATTAACCATTGGCTTTTCATTTCCTTTGATGGGTAAAACTTGAGCAAAGGGCCTTCAATTATAATGGAGAAGATTTAGGTTAGATTGGAGTTTCTCAACACCAACATTATTTCCATTTGGGGTCAGATAATTCTTTGTTGTGAGAGGTTGTCCTTTGCATTGTAGGATGCCCACTAAATTAGATGTCAGTACAACCCACCCTCCTATCTCAAACACACACCCCTATTGCTATGACCAATAACATCTCTCGCATTGTAGACAGATGCTTTACCGTCTGAGCCACAAGGGAAATCCTAATAACATCTCCAGACATTGTCAAATGCCCCTGGGTGGCAAAATTGACACTAGTTGAAAACCACTGACATAGATCTAAAGCATAAATTCCTGCAGGTGAGGGTTTTGTGTCATCAGAAAAGGAGACAAAAGAGATGGTGTGGCTCTGACCATGAGTTCCTTAGAGATAAAGCAGATGGTTTTCTTTACTGGTTTACATTGTACCTTCTATTCTGAAGGTAGGCAGATCAGTTAAATAAACTGATATCATGATAACACATAAAGCGCCTCCTGTCGACCATGAGATTTCTAAAACAAGAATATTTCGATAGCCTTTGTTGATGAAAAAAGAGGCCATTTATCAAATCACCTGGCTTTTTCCACTGTATTGCACTTACTCAAGGGCATTTAATATACATCCACAATGTCAAAGCATCTTACATATCACCTGAGCAAAACGAATCACTTGGAGTTTAATCTTGGTGTTATTGATAGTTTTCTGCATGCCCTTCTTTGGCTATTTACATCTAGATTTTAGGAGCTACAAAACAAAAAAAATGGCTAAAGCCATTCTCCCAAAGCTAAAGAGGAAGTCTGGTAACAGAACAGATGCAAATATCTCTGCATAGACGCACCTGATTCCCTATCTCTGTTCTGCTACCACATGGCTGGTAAGCCACCAGTGATCCCATAGTTCATTTGTGAACCAAGTAAGGTAGAAAATAAAAGTGAAAGTGAAGTCTTCATTCAGTTGTGTCCAACTCTTTGCGACCCCATGGGCTGTAGCCTACCAGGCTCCTCCGTCCATGGGGTTTCCAGGCAAGGGTACTGGAGTGGTTTGCCATTTCTTTCTCCAGGGGATCTTCCCAACCCAAGAATTGAACCCAGGTCTCCTGCATTGCAGGCAGACACTTTACCGTCTAAGCCACCAGGGAAGCCAAGTAAGGTGGTAGTAGATGCAAATGTCTGAGTAGAGTCAGCAGCAGTTTTTCAAACTACTTCACTTATGTTACAAAATATATTCAACTATTCATCATGACATTATTCAACTATATATAATGACATTTAAACTGAATAACAAGGCTTCCTGGGTGACTCAGTTGTAAAGAATTTGCCTGCCAGTGCAGGAGACATGGGTTTGATCCCTGCATCAGAAAGATTCCCTGGAGAAAGAAATGCCAATCCACTCCAGTATTCTTGCCTGGGAAATTCCATGCACAGAGGAACCCAGCACACTACAGTCCATGGGGTCAAAAGAGAGTCAGACACAACTCAGCAACTTAACTGGCCAACAAACAACTATTCAGAAAACTTTTTGACTGAGAGTGTTCCTCCAGACACAGTAAATCTATTTCTAGATTAAGGCAGATCAGGAAACACACACACAACACACACACACACTGATATATATACATACCAGTAGTATATTTTATTACTTCATTATAGTATAATCATCGTCCTTTGGTATTATGACTTTCCTTTATACTGAAAAATCATATAAGAATGAATACAGGGAATTCCTTGATGTCCAGTGATTAAAACTCTGAGCTTCCAATGCAGGTGGTGTAGGTTTGATCCCTGGTCTGGGAACTAAGATCCTACATGCCACATTGTACTGTCAAAAAATAAAAATAAATTATTTTTTAAAAGATGTTTTAAAAATAGAATGAATTCAGTACAATTTAGTAGTATGTATAGAGTCCACCAACTTGATGGACATGAGTTTGAGCAAGCTCCAGGAGTTGGTGATGGAAAGGAAGCCTAGCATGCTGCAGTTCACAGGGTTGCAAAGAGTTGGACACAACTGAGCAACTGAACTGATAGAGAAACTGAAGATCCTATTCATTACGTTTTTATTCTTTCCGTAAGTTTCTGTGTGGGATTCTCCAGGTTGATTGCTCTGGTTTTATCTTAAGCATAGTGTGAACTATTTAACTGACTTTATTTTCCTCCTTGCAAATGGTTGATAAAAAGCATAGAGCCAATTTCTTGGCTTCGTTCAACAGAATATGTCAAGAATTCCATGGCAGCATTTCCCGGAGAGTGTTTGGCAGAGCATTAGTTCCTCAAATGTTGGAAAAGGGGCTCTTTTCCCATACTCAGATCAAATGAGTATGGGAAATGTCACATTCTTATTGGTTCACAATGCACGTGGCCCATAGTTCTGAGAGATTCTGTAGTAAAGATAAGTTGTTTAAATTTATTTTAGCCATGTTCAGTTTTCATGTACCTCTTTTTTATGTAACACCAACTTACATCTGGCCTATCATTCTGTGGAAACTGTTTAATAAATGCTGTTTTATGGTTTGTATTCCTGGATCCATTTTACATCAATCACAATTCCTTTTAAATCTCTCTGTCCCATTTATGCTGTGCTTACTATATATATTTAGATCACCTGAAATCCTTTCAGAACAAGATGTGGAAAATTTTTAAAATAAATAGGTCAAAATGGCAGAAGAGGAGAAGCTGGGGTTCACCCTTCCCTATAAGTATGTCAAGAATACATCTACAGGTGGAACAATTCACACAGAATACCTGCTGAACACTTGCAGAGGACCTCAAAAGGAAAAGATCCTCACATAACTGGGTAGAACAAAAGAGAGAAAGGAGAGAAAAAGAAAAGAAGGAAACAAGATGGGTTGCATCCCTGGTGGGTAGAGAGCTGAAGGAGAGAGGTTACTACACCAGGGAGGCCTCCTCACCACCAGTGAGGTACACTAAAATAGAGCGGGGAGTTTCAGGGGCTACTAGAAGAAAGTGCAGCAACTGGTCTGTGTCGGGCAGGACAGAGACTGGCACCGATGGTCTGTGCTACAGCCCTGCATGCCCCAGCCTGAGACGTACATCCACCACTGCTGATGGGGGCTCGGTACTGAAGCATGGAGTTAGGAGAGTAGATCTGTGGAGAGGACTGCTGTTGGCTATATGAAGACAGACTAAGGGGATGGGAGAGAGGAGCTCAACTGTGTGAAGACAACATGAGAGGATAGCCGTGAGGAGCTCTGCAGCCAGGAATGCTCCTGGAGGAAGCACAGGCTGCCTTGGAAGCAAGGGGCCATTGCTGAGTGGTGCACAAGGGACAGGGCCGTCATTGTAGACTCTCTCCCCCCACACCAGCCCCTGCCTCCGTGGGCACTAGACAGGGATTGCCATTGGAGCTGAGCACACACACCCCAGTCAGTCACCATCTCTTGCCTTTCCCACATAAGTGAGCAAGCCTGCCCCAGTCAGTCGCTGCCTCTACTGCCTCTTGCCTGGGCAGATACAGATGCCTGAGGGTGACCCACACGCAGAGGTAGGGTCAAAACCAAAGCAGAAGGCCCAGGGGCTGTGCAACCAAGGAAGAGAGACTGAAATCCCTCTGTGCAGCTGCACAAGCCATGGATTAAACCCCTACGATAACTTCGGTAAATCAAGCATCTACAGCACATCTAAATGGACAAGTGCTTCCACAACTGAGACATATCTAGCTTTAGGAGCTGCTTTGGGAGTATGCAGCTTGAGGAAAAGATATCACAAACGCAGTAAGTTAGACAAAATGAGATGAAGAAGAGAAATATGTTGGTAAGCAAGGTAAAAACCTACAAGACCAAATAAATGAAGAGGAAACAGGCAGTGTCCCTGAAAAAGAATTCAGAGTGATGGTAAACACAGTCCAAGATCTGGGAAACAGAATGGAAGAACGGATCAAGATGCAAGATATCTTTAACAAGGACCTAAGGTGGTGCTAGTGGTAAACAACCCACTTGCTGATGCAGGAGATGTGGCAGACACAGACTCTATTCCTGGGTCAGAAAGATCTCCTGGAGGAGGGCATGGCAATCCACTCCAGTATTCTTTCCAGGAGAATCCAATGGACATCTATCCCATGGACAGAGGAGGCTGGCAGGCTACAGTCCATAGGGTCACAAAGAGTCGGACATGACTGAGGTGACTTAGTAGCCCAGGTGGTTCAGTGATGAAGAATTCACCTGTGATGTAGGAGACATGGGTTCGATCCCTGGGTCAGGAAGATCCCCTGGAGAAGGAAACGGCAACCCACTCTAGTATTCTTGCCTGGGAAATCTCATGGACAGAGGAACCTGGTAGGCTACAGTCCATGGGATTACAAAGAATCAGATACAACTTGGTGAACAAACAACAGCAATAAGAATGAAAGAACAAACAAATAATGATGAACAACACAATAAATGCACTAAAAAATATACTAGAAGGAATCAATAACAGAATAACTGAGAAAGAAGAACAAATAAGTGAGCTGGAAGATAGAATGGTGGAAATAACTGCCAGGGAGCAAATAAAGAAAAAGGAATGGAAAGAAATGAGGATCGTCTCAGAGACCTCTGAGACAATATTAAACATACCAACATTTGAATTACAGGGGTCCCAGAAGAAGAGTAAGACAAAGGGTCTGAGAAAACATTTGAAGAGATTATGGTCAAAAACTTCCCTAACATGGAAGTTAGGGAAGTGTTTTCTCCCACACAAGAGAAACATATTAATCAAACTAACAAAAATTAAACATTAATAAAAAACACTAAAAGCAGCAAGGGAAAAGCAACAAATAATATACAGTGGAATCCCCATAAGGTTATCAGTCGATTTTTCAGCAGAAACTCTACAAGCCAGAGGGAGTGGCAGGATATATTTAAAGTGATGAAAGGGGAAACCTATAACCAAGAATATTCTACCCAGTAAGGTTCTCATTCAGATTCAACAGAAAAATAAATACCTTTACAGACAAGAAAAAGCTAACAGAATTCAATACCACCAAACCAGCTTTACAACAAATATTAATGGAACTTCTCTAGGCAGGAAAAAAAGAAGAAAAAGAACTACAAAAACAAATGAAAACAGTGAAGAAAAAAGGCAACAGGAATATACGTATCAGTAATTATCTTAAATGTAAATGGATTAAAGGCTGCAACCAAAAGACATAGACTGGCTGAATGGATACAAAAACAAGACCCATGTATATGCTGTCTACAAGAGACCCACTTCAGACCTATAGACACATACATACTAAAAGTGAGGGGATGGAAAAAGATATTGCATACAAATGGAAATTTAAAAAATCTGGAATGGCAATGCTCATATCAAACAAAATAGACATTAAAGACCATTACAAGACACAAGGCAGGATTCAACATAATGGTCAAGGGATCCATCTTCTTGATGGATGGATCAAGAAGACATAACAACTGTAAACATTTATGCACCCAATATAGGAGCATCTCAATGCATAAGCCAAAGGCTAACAGGCATAAAAGGGAAAATCAACAGGAACACTATAATAGGGGGGCACTTTAACACTCCACTTACACTAATGGATAAAGCATCGAGACAGAAAATTAATAAGGAAACACAAGACAAATGACACATTAGACCAGATAGACTTAATTGATAGTTATAGGACATTGCATCCAAAAGAAGCAGAATACAATTTCTTCTCAAGCGTACATGGAACATTCTCCAGGATAGATCACATCTTGGGTCACAAATCAAGCCTCAGTAAATTTAAGAAAATTAAACTCATATCATTTTTTTTCTGACCACAATGCTATGAGATTAGAAATCAATTACAGGAAAAAAACTAAAAAACACAAACATATTGAGGCTAAAAAATGTTATTAGTCAATGGATCACTGAGGAAATAAAAAAATAAAAGAACAATGCAAAACTTATGGGATGCAACAAACACAGTTCTAAGAGAGAAGTTTATAGCAATAAAATGCTACTTCAAGAAGCAAAATCTCAAATAAACAATCTATACTTACACCTAAAGCAACCAGAGAAAGAAGAACAAACAAAATCCAAAGTTAGTAGAAGGAAAGAAATTACAAAGATCAGAGCAGAAATAAATGAAATAGAGACAAAGAAAACAAAAACAAAGATCAATGAAACTAAAAGCTGGTTCTGGGACTTCCTGGTGGTCCACGGGCTAAGACTCTGAGCTCCCAATGCAGGGGGCCCAGGTTTGTGATCCCTGATCAGGGAACTAGATCCCACATGCTACAACTAAGAGTTTGCATGCTGCAACTAAAGATCCTGCAAGTAGCAACTACAGATCCTATGTGCTATGCCACAATGAAGACTGAAGATCCCGAGCTGCCACTAAGACATGGAGCAGCCAAATAAATAAATATATCATCCCGCCCTCGCCCTCTCCCAGAGTCCAAAAGACTGCTCTATACATCTGTGTTTCTTTTGCTGTCTCACATACAGGGTTGTCGTTACCATCTTTCTAAGTTCCACATATATGTGTTAGTATACTGTATTGGTGTTTTTCTTTCTGGCTTACTTCACTCTGTATAATAGGCTCCAGTTTCATCCACCTCACTAGAACGGATTCAAATGTATTCTTTTTAATGGCCGAGTAATACTCCATTGTGTATATGTACCACAGCTTTCTTATCCATTCATCTGCTGATGGACATCTAGGTTGCTTCCATGTTCTGGCTATTATAAACAGTGCTGTGATGAACACTGGGGTACACATGTCTCTTTCAATTCTGTTTTCCTCAGTGTGTATGCCGAACAGTGGGATTTCTGGGTCATATGGCAGTTCTATTTTCAGTTTTTTAAGGAATCTCCACACTGTTCTCCATAGTGGCTGTACTAGTTTGCATTCCCACCAACAGCATGAGAGGGCTCCCTTTTCTCCACACTCTCTCCAGCATTTATTGCTTATAGACTTTTGGATAGCAGCCATTCTGACTGGCATGAAATGGTACCTCATTGTGGTTTTGATTTGCATTTCTCTGATAATGACCCAGAAGGATGGGGTGGGGAGGGAGGTGGGAGGGGGGTTCAGGATGGGGAACACATGTACACCTATGGTGGATTCAAGTCAATGTATGGCAAAACCAATACAATATTGTAAAGTTAAATAAAAGCTGGTTCTTTCAGAAGATAAACAAAATTTATAAACCTTCAGCCAGTTCATCAAGGAAAAAAAGAGAAAGGATTCAAATCAATAAAATTAGAAATGAAAATGAAGAAGTTACAGTGGACACCACAGAAATACAAAGGATCATAAGAGATTATTACAAACAGCTATATCTCAATAAAATGGACAACCCAGAAGAAATGGACAAACTTTTAGGATGATACAACCTTCAAAGACTGAACCAGGAAGAAACAGAAAATATGAACAGACAAGTCACAAGTACTGCAATTGAAACTGTGATTAAAAATCTTCCAACAAACAAAAGTCCAGAATCAGATGGCTTCACAGGCAAATTCTATCAAACATTTAGAGAAGAGTTAACACCTATCCTTCTGAAAATATTCCAAAAAAATTGTAGAGAAAGGAACACTCCCAAACTCATTCTACAAGGCCACCATCACTCTGATGCCAAAACCAGACAAAGATATCACACACCAAAAAAAACAAAATTGCAGGCCAGTATCACTGATGAACATAGATGCAAAAATCCTCAATAAAAAACAAGCAATATGAATTCAACAACACATTAAAAGGATTACACAACATAATCAAGTGGAATTTATCCCAGGGATACAAGGATTTTTCAGTATATGCAATCAATCAATGTAATACACCAAATTAACAAACTGAAGAATAAAAGAGATGATCATCTCAATATATGTAGAAAAAGTTTTTGACAAAGTTCAACATCCATTTATGATAAAAACTCTCCAGAAAGTAGGGTTAGAGGGAATTACCTCAGCATCAGATCAGATCAGATCAGACCAGTCGCTCAGTCGTGTCTGACTCTTTGCGACCCCATGAATCACAGCACGCCAGGCCTCCCTGTTCATCACCAACTCCCAGAGTTCACTGAGCCTCAAGTCCATTGAGTCAGTGATGCCATCCAGCCATCTCATCCTCTGTCGTCCCCTTCTCCAACCGCCCCCAGTCCCTCCCAGCATCAGAGTCTTTTCCAATGAGTCAACTCTTCACATGAGGTGGCTAAAGTACTGGAGTTTCAGCTTTAGCATCATTCCTTCCAAAGAAAGCCCAGGGCTGACCTCCTTCAGAATGGACTGGTTGGATCTCCTTGCAGTCCAAGGGACTCTCAAGAGTCTTATCCAACACCACAGTTCAAAAGCATCCATTCTTCGGTGCTCAGCCTTCTTCACAGTCCAACTCTCACATCCATACATGACCACAGGAAAAATCATAGCCTTGACTAGACAGACCTTTGTTGGCAAAGTAATGTCTCTGCTTTTCAATATGCTATCTAGGTTGGTCATAACTTTCCTTCCAAGGAGTAAGCATCTTTTAATTTCATGGCTACAGTCACCATCTGCAGTGATTTTGGAGCCCAGAAAAATAAAGTCTGACACTGTTTCCCCATCTATTTCCCATGAAGTGATGGGACCGGATGCCATGATCTTCGTTTTCTGAATGTTGAGCTTTAAGCCAACTTGTTCACTCTCCACTTTCACCTTCATCAAGAGGCTTTTCAGTTCCTCTTCACTTTCTGCCATAAGGGTGGTGTCATCTGCATATCTGAGGTTATTGATATTTCTCCCGGCAATCTTGATTCCAATTTGTGCTTCTTCCAGCCCAGCATTTCTCATGATGTACTCTGCATAGAAGTTAAATAAACAGGGTGACAATATACAGCCTTGACGAACTCCTTTTCCTATTTGGAACCAGTCTGTTGTTCCATGACCAGTTCTAACTGTTGCTTCCTGACCTGCATACAAATTTCTCAAGAGGCAGATCAGGTGGTCTGGTATTCCCATCTCTTTCAGAATTTTCCACAGTTTATTGTGATCCACACAGTTAAAGGCTTTGGCATAGTCAATAAAGCAAAAGTAGATGCTTTTCTGGAACTCTCTTGCTTTTTCCATGATCCAGCGGATGTTGGCAATTTGATCTCTGGTTCCTCTGCCTTTTCTAAAACCAGCTTGAACATCAGGAAGTTCACGGTTCACATATTGCTGAAGCCTGGCTTGGAGAATTTTGACCATGACTTTACTAGCGTGTG
This sequence comes from Tragelaphus eurycerus, assembly GCA_935064755.1. Lineage (NCBI taxonomy): Eukaryota > Metazoa > Chordata > Mammalia > Artiodactyla > Bovidae > Tragelaphus > Tragelaphus eurycerus. The sequence continues at coordinate 14,709,397 of CAKXYN010000043.1, forward strand.
AGATGAGTGTAATTGTGCGGTAGTCTGAGCATTCTTTGGCATTGCCTTTCTTTGGGATCAGAATGAAAACTGACCTTTTCCAGTCCTGTGGCCACTGCTGAGTTTTCCAAATTTGCTGGCATATTGAGTGCAGCACTTTCACAGCATCATCTTTCAGGATTTGGAATAGCTCAACTGGAATTCCATCACCTCCACTAGCTTTGTTCATAGTGATGCTTTCTAAGGCCCACTTGACTTCACATTCCAGGATGTCTGGTTCTAGGTCAGTGATCACACCATTGTGATTATCTGGGTCGTGAAGATCTTTTTTTGTACAGTTCTTCTGTGTATTCTTGCCATCTCTTCTTAATATCTTCTGCTTCTATTAGGTCCATACCATTTCTGTCCTTTATCGAACCCATCTTTGCATGAAATGTTCCTTTGGTATCTCTGATTTTCTTGAAGAGACCCCTAGTCTTTCCCTTTCTGTTGTTTTCCTCTATTTCTTTGCATTGATCACTGAAGAAGGCTTTCTTATCTCTTCTTGTTATTCTCTGGAACTCTGCATTCAGATGTTTATGTCTTTCCTTTTCTCCTTTGCTTTTCGCTTCTCTTCTTTTCACAGCTATTTGTAAGGGCTCCCCAGACAGCCATTTTGCTTTTTTGCATTTCTTTTCCATGGGAATGGTCTTGATCCCTGTCTCCTGTACAGTGTCATGAACCTCATTCCATAGTTCATCAGGTACTCTATCTATCAGATCTAGGCTCTTATACCTAGGCTATTATACCTCAGCATAATAAAGGCTATATATGACAAACCTACAGCTAACATCATATTCAACGGTGAAAAGCTGAAAGCATTTTTTTAATAAGATCAGGAACAAGACAAGGATGTCCACTCTCATCACTTCCATTCAACATAGTTTTGCAAGTCCTAGCCACCACAATCAGAGAAGAAAAAGAAATAAAGAAATGCAAATGGGGAAAGAAAAAGTATAACTGTCATGTTTGCAGATGACATGACACTATATATAAAAAACCCTAAAGATGCTACCAGAAAACTATAGAACTCATCAATGAATTTGGTAAAGCTGCAGGATACAAAATTAATATGCAGAAATCTCTTGCATTCCTACACACTAACAATGAAAGATCAGAAAGAGAGATTAAGGAAAAAATGCAACATACCATTGTATCAAAAAGAATAAAATGCCTAGGAGTAAACCAACTTAAGGAGGCAAAAGACCTGTATAGAGAAAATTATAAGATACTGATGAAAGAAATAAAGGATGACACAAATAGATGCAGAGAGATACTTTGTTCCTGGACTTGAAGAATCAATATTGTGAAGATGACTATACTACCCAAAGCAATCTAAAGATTCAATGCAATCCCTATCCAATTATCAATGGCATTTTTTTTCACAGAATTGGAACAAAAAAAATTTACAATTTGTATAGAAACACAAAAGACTATGAACAGCCAAAGCAATCCTGAGAAAGAAAAACAGAGCTGCAAGAATCAGGCTCCCTGACTGAAGACTGTACTACCAAGCTACAGTCGTCAAAGCAGTATGGTACTGTCATAAAATCAGAAACAGAGATCAGTAAAACAGGATAGAAAGTCCAGAGATAAACCAACACATTTATGGTCACTTAATTATGACAAAAGAGGCAAAAATATACAGAAAAGACAGTGTTTTCAACAAGTGATATGGGGAAAACTGGACACCTACATGCAAAAGAATGAAATTAGAACACACTCTAACACCATATACAAAAATAAACTCAAAATGGATTAAAGTCCTAAATGTAAGGTCAGATATTATAAAACTTTTAGACGAATGTATAAACAGAACACTCTCTGACACAAATTGCAGCAAGATCTTCTTCTATCTACCTCCTAGAGTAATGAAAATAAAAACAAAAATGAACAAGTGGGACCTAATTAAACTTAAAAGCTTTTGCACAGCAAAGGAAACCATAAATAAGACAAAAAGACAACCCTCACAATGGGAGAAAATATGTGCAAATGAAGGAACCAACGAGGGATTAATCTCCAAAATATACAAATAGTTCATGAAGTTCAATATCAAAAAAACAAACAACCCAATCCAAAAAATGGGTGGAAGACATTTCTCCAAAGAAGACATACAGATGGTTATAAAGAATATGAAACGATGTCCACATCACTAGTTATTAGAGAAGTGTAAATGAAAACTACAATGAGGTATCACCTCATACCAGTCAGAATATGCTATGCTAAGTCACTTCAGTCGTGTCCGACTCTGTGTGACCCCATAGACGGCAGCCCACCAGGCCCCCCTACCCCACCCCACCCCCATCCCTGGGATTCTCCAGGCAAGAACACTGGAGTGGGTTGCCATTTCCTTCTCCAATGCATGAAAGTGAAAGTGAAGTTGCTCAGTCGTGTCCGACTCTTAGCGACCCCACGGACTGCAGCCTACCAGGCTCCTCCGTCCATGGGATTTTCTAGGCAAGAGTACTGGAGTGGGGTGCCATTGCCTTCTCCTACCAGTTAGAATGGCCATCATCAAAAAAATCTACAAACAATAAATACTGGAGAGAGTGTAGAGAAAAGGGAATCCTTCTAACTGTTGCTAGAAACATAAATTGGTACTATGGAGAACAGTATGGAGAGTCCTTAAAAAACTGAAAATAGAGCTATCATATGATCCAACAGTCCCACTCCTGGGCATATATTTGGAGAAATCCATAATTCAAAAAGATACATGTGCCCCAATTCACTGCAGCACTATTTACAATAGCCAGGACATGGAAACAATCTAAATGTCCATCAACAGAAGAATAAATAAAGATGATGGGAGACATATATACAGTGAAATATTACTCAGTCATAAAAAAGAACAGAACAATGCCATTTGCAGCAACATGGATGGAACTAGAGATTTCCATATTGAGGGATGTAAGTCAGAGAAAGACAAATATATATCTCTTATATGTGGAATATAAAAGAAGACTACAAGCAAACATACCTACAAAACAGAAACAGAATTAGAGATGTAAAAAATAAGCTTATTATTACCAGGAGGTAATATGGGAGGATAAATTGAAAGATTGGGATTGACACATATACACCACTATAGATAAAATAGATAACTAATAAGGACCTACTAAATAGCACAGGGAAGTCTACTCAATACTTTGCAATGGACTATATGGGAAAATGCTGGGCTGGATGAAGCACAAGCTGGAATCAAGACTGCTGGGAGAAATATCAATAACCTCAGATATGCAGATGACACCACCCTTATGGCAAAAAGTGAAGAACTAAAGAGCATCTTGACAAAAGTAAAAGAGGAGAGTGAAAAAGCTGGCTTAAAACTCAACATTTAGAAAACGAAGATCATGGCATCTGGTCCCATCACTTCATGGGAAATAGATGGGCAAACAGTGGAAACAGTGTCAGACTTTATTTTTCTGGGCTCCAAAATCACTGCAGATGGTGACTGCAGCCATGAAATCAAAAGATACTTACTCCTTGGAAGGAAAGTTATGACCAAACTAGACAGCATATTAAAAAGCAGAGACATAACTTTGTCAAAAGAGGTCAGTCTAGTCAAGGCTATGGTTTTTCCAGTAGTCCTGTATGGATGTGAGAGTTGGACTATAAAGAAAGCTGAGTGCTGAAGAATTGATGCTTTTGAACTGTGGTGTTGGAGAAGACTCTTGAGAGTCCCTTGGACTGCAAGGAGATCCAACCAGTCCATCCTAAAGGAGATCAGTCCTAGGTGTTCACTGGAAGGACTGATGTTGAAGCTGAAAGTCCTTTGGCCACCTGATGTGAAGAGCTGACTCATTTTAAAAGACCCTGATGCTGGGAAAGACTGAAGGCAGGAGGAGAAGGGGACGACAGAGGATGAGATGGCTGATGGCATCACTGACTTGATGAACATGAGTTTGAGTAAACTCCAGAGGTTGGTGATGGACACGGAGGCCTGGCGTGCTGCAGTCCATGGGGTTGCAAAGAGTTGGACACGATTGAGTGAATGAACTGAACTCATATGGGAAAAGAAGCCAAAAAAGAGTGGTTATATGCAAATGTATAACAGATACACTTTGCTGTAACACCACAATGTAAATTATACCCCCCCCAAAAAAAATTTAAGAAAACAAGTAATAAATAAACATGTTAGCTATAAACCTTGGGAAATAACTTTCACATTCCAGGCCTGGGTTTCTTTTTAAAGAAGCAAGCTATGTTAAACACATATGTAGAACTAAATGATCCCAAGACTGCTTTCCAGTCTTGTACTTTGTCTTCCAATATTGTATTTATCTATTCCAGTTCCAATATTGTATCTGTCTCCACTATTAAGCAGCAAAATCTATTAACAACAGACCCTTCCTCCACCTCCTTGCATAAAATGTGGACCCAGAGTAATCTAACCACTTGCATGGCTGTTTCCTGTTGTTCAGTTGCTAAGTTGTGTCTGACTCTTTGTGACCACGTGGACTACAGCAAACTGTTTCTAGTCAGTGTTTTATTCCAACCTAACACCGGTTATATTCAGCTCCTTTGACAAAAAGTACCAGGCTCGTGTAGTGGGAAAAGGAGCCTCGGGCACGAGTAGCTGAAGTGAGGGAAAATCAATGAGTACAAGTTGTAGAGGTGTTGCGTACTTGGAGATCCCCTTTCAAAAAATCTAAGGAAGCCTAGAGGAGGAGGTCACATGGGAACATCAGAGCTGTGAAAGATGCTTGGCTACAGAGACAGACAGAAAGTTTGGCCTTTTTACCTGGAAAGTATGCTTTCATATAAATTTACTGAGGGCCTACTGAGACCAGCTGCCTGGCCCCATGCCATTACTGCTACTACTGCTGCGGCTGCTGCTGCTGCTAAGTCGCTTCAGCCATGTCCGACTCTGTGCTACCCCATAGACAGCAGCCTACCAGGCTCCCCCATCCCTGGGATTCTCCAGGCAAGAACACTGGAGTGGGTTGCCATTTCCTTCTCCAATGCATGAAAGTGAAAAGTGAAAGTGAAGTCACTCAGTCATGTCCAACTCTTCGCGACCCCATGGACTGTAGCCTACCAGGCTCCTCCATCCATGGGATTTTCCAGGCAAGAGTTACTGGAGTGGGTTGCCATTGCCTCATACTACAAGCTGATTACTAGAACAAATGAGGCCTAGCCCCTGCTCTCAGATGGCTTGGTCAAACTAAAAAGAGAGTGAGAACATTTTGTAATATATCACAATTTGGGGTATGTGTACTAAATTAGAGGTGGTCAGGCACTGTTGAAAGCTACTGAAGATGCAGAAATGAACAAGACAGACAATCTCTACCATGATGAAGTTTACATTCTAGCTGACAACCTAGGTGTGAAACTTGTTCTGTGACAGCATAGATTTAAAAGAACTACTCCTTTGGGGAAGCTGAGAAAGACTTCACAGGAGAGATAATCAAGTTCATCTGGGCTTTGAAGGATGCAAAGAAGTTTGCCAGTGAAAACATATTGCAGGATAGTGATGAGAAGAGGAGAAGAGTTTTAGAGTAACAGAAAATTCGGTGTGGCTGAAGTGCAGGGTATCAAGAAAGTGAAAGACAGCAGTAAGAATGGGAAATGAGTACAGAGACAGATCCCAATTTTAGCAAAGGTTGTATCAGCGATCAAGTGATGGATTGGCTCAGTGGAGTCAAATGTACTACAGTTGTAGAACTGGAGTGTTCAGAGTCTTCTTAAGAATGTGTCATGGTAGGTACAGTACAGCAGCAGCTCCTGAAGCATATTTCCTAAACAGTAGCTCCTTGAGCTCACAGCTCATGCTGTGATTACCATCTATTTACCATGGCTCTCCAGCTCAGACTGGTTTCCAGATCTTTATATTCAATAGTCCAACTTGACAGCTAACTCGACTTGGTTATTTCAAAAGTATATAAAAGTCAGCATGACAAACTGAGCTCATAATCTTCCTGCCATACCTGGTCACCCTGTGGAGCTCTCTTTCCAGTGTATGGCACCATCATCTATCCAAGTGCTCAAGTCAGAAATCATCAACCTCGACATCTGCCCAACTCACATCTCAAATGTGATCCATCACCAAATCCCACTGACATTTCTTACCAAATCTCTCTCAAATTCATCTACTTCTCATTTCCACCTCTACCACCCTAGTCAAAGCTTTCTCTTACTTAGACAACTACAACAGTGGTCTTCTATACAACATTCTTGCCCACTCCAATGCACACTCCAATCTACGTGTGTGTGTGTGTGTGTTAGTCACTCAGTCGTTTCCAACTCTTTGCGACTCATGGATTGTAGCCCACCAGGTTCCTCTGTCCATGAAATTTTCCAGGCCAGAATACTGGAGTGGGTTGCCATTCCCTTCTCCGGGCATCTTCCCAACCCAGGGATCGAACCTGGGTCTCCTGCCTTGCAGGCAGATTCTTTACCATCTGAGCTACCAAGAATGACCCCAATCTATAGCCAGAGTGGTCTTTTTAAATGAAAATCTGTTCATGTCACTCCCCTGAATAAGGACAGTCAGTGATTTTTCATTCTTTATAATGACTCCTCATCATGGAATGCTTGAATGAGCTTCCTCCCTACCCAAGTCTCCACATTTATCTTGTCATTTTCTCTGTGGTTACACGGTCATCTTCTGTCCCATACAGAGGGCTTCTTTCAGTTCCTTGAATATACTATATTCAATGTTTTTACACATGCCATTTTTTCCGCTCCTCTTCTAGTATAGCCCCATTTATCATTTAGATAACACTAAAATGTCACATTTCAAAAGAGCATTCTTAGTCCCACAGACCAGCTCAGATTATTCCTTGCTAAATTTCCTAATAATCCCCACACTTCATGGCATTTACAATTGTACCCACTTTTTGTATAATTTGACATTTCATGTCTTCCTTCCACTGGAATATAAACCCTCTTAGGACAGATACTGTGTTTGCTTTTTCACCACTGTGTCCTCTAGGTTTCACAACAACATCTTATGCCTTGTAGGTGCTCCATAAGTAAGAGAGAGAGAAGTTGTATTCTTGATTACCATTTTGGAAAGCCACAATGCCTATTTACATATTAAAAAAAAAAAAAAAAACTATTTAACTTTGTTTAACCCATCATTTTCCAAACTTGGCTTAACTATGAATCTATTACATAAATCATGTATTTTGGGGGGACAGGGGGGACACCTGTGTCCCAAGAAACAGTGTTTGGCAGACACACTGAATTGCTTGAGCTGCTCTTCTTCCATCCTTATCCTAAGCAGTGTGTCTCTCGTAAGTCATGCCTTCATGATTGCATCCCTCCCTAACCACCTGAGAGTTGTGAGCTTGTGCGGGGGTGCAGCCCAAGGGGCCTGAGGACACCATTCTGGGAAGTCACTGCAGCTCTTCTGTGAACACAAAAGAGGAAGCTGGTCCGCAGAGATGAAGCAGCCATGGGGAAGGAAGAATTTGGCAGGGTTCCCATACTCAAATGGGATCATGTAGTTCAACAGGAGTGAGGAGAATTATTTTTCCCTGTTTGAAGAAATTCAAATTCAGAATTCTCTTAACTACTGGTACTTGAAGTGTGATCCCCTAGCATAATGTGGAAATTTGTTAGAAATGCAACTTCTCAGGATCCACCTCAAGATGTATTATACAAACTCTGGATTCAGGTTCAACAATAAATGTTTTAACAAGGCCTTCAGGTAATTCTGATGCACATGTACATTTTAGATTGCTGGCCAAATTATAAATAAAAGAAACAAATCTTACTCACAATTTGACAACTGATGACCTCTGCTGTGAACGAGAGAAATAGAAAGTAGCAATCTTGACTTTTAATGACTTTCCAGATCCTAATTCCATTCTTTCACAATTCGTAGTTACCCAAGTCCTGGAGCTATTCTTGCATTGCTTCAGTAAACTTTTTCTTTTGTTTAAGCTGGTTTAATGAGGGTTTGTTGCTTTAATTCAAACAAAGATTTAAGCTACACCAGTAAAATGAAAACAACAAAACAACAACGACAAGAAACCGGGATGCAAGGCTTGGTTCTGCTAAAAAATGAGCTGTGAGGCCTTAGACAAGGCCATTTTCTCTGGGTCATGATGGCATCACTTATGAACGATGTGATTGGCCTGGATGACACCTGAGATGTCTTCAGAACCCTCTAATATGTTCAGCTAGACACTGGCTCCTCTAGATAATCTCTTAATTCTACAGATCCCCTAAGAAAGACCTCATTTCTTTAGTTCGTCCCACCTGTTACTCTAGGTAGTGAGAGTAACAAATACAGAAAATAAAAAAACACTCCAACTCTCTGTCTCTCTCTTTTCTGGTCTTTCAAAAGCATCAATCATTATTTAGAGGGATGCTTTAAGTAAGGCTTATTTGATGCTTCAGTTGTTTTTCAATTTAAATTTTAAAATTTTAGTATATTATAATTAGGCCAACTTTAGTTAAGGTTGCTATCTGTCATGAAATGTACATAGAAAAAACATGTGCACACAACTAACTTATACTTGCAGAAAAATAGTCATTTGGGAGCAACTAGGTGGGCTGCCGTCTCTGGGGTCGCACAGAGTTGGACACGACTGAAGTGACTTAGCAGCAGCAGTCTCTTCACAAAAATGCAGCTCATGCAAACAATCAATATCAAGTGAAGTAGAATGTATTTTTTAAAGATTTTAAGTAAAAAAGGTTTCAATGAAAATATCCTAAAATTAATATATCCTAAAATAAATAGTAAGAATATCCTCCATTAAGCCCATAAACACTGCATTATAAAACTTATTAGTTGACAAAGAATAAAAAGTAGTACTTTTTTGGACCCTTAAATTCTCAGCCCAATAGACTTCTCTGATGCTGAAACGAAAATAGTGACCAAATGCTTTGATGGACAACTCATTACAATGAGAACTGAAGGCTTCTGAAACCAGACAAAGATTTTTCTGTATCTCCCAGATGCCAGGGGAAGTAACAAATATTTTGGTTTCCCATCCAAGAACGAACACCATATCTGCATTTTATTAAAAAAAAAAAAAAAAAAAAAAGCACTTTAGAAATAATCAAGCTCAAGATACAGTTTTTAAAAAGCAGAAAATGTTACCAAGGCAGAATGAAGAAAAAAAATTGAGAGAAAATAAAAAGAAACAAGGGGAAAGAAATCTTTTAACAGAGTAGAAACTGTTAGTCTCTCTCTGCCCCTGAAAGGTTTTGATCCAACCCTATTTGTTATCCTAGAAAAGCCCTTCTGAAGAAAGGTCTCAGTGTAAGAACTGCTTAAAAGAAGCCAACCCCTTGGAAATAGGAACGGCTCAGCCATTTATTAATGTCAAATATACTGCCTGCATGAATTAGTCAGCTTGTCTTTTGGAAGCTATACAGAAAAGTTCTTCTGCACCTGCCTCTTGGTGTCCTGACACTTCTGGCTTTAATGACAACAACCACCAGAAAATGAAATTTAAAAAACAAAGCACTGAACACTACTACATTTTACCTTCCAAATAGCTGATTGATCAATTTTTAAAGGCTTCTTACTGAAGTATCATCAGCGACTGGAGAATATAAAACTTGCTTAGATGTAAAATGAAAAGGAAAACAGTCATTTTCCTAAACTGACAAAATGTAACCAAATTACCACAAAACTTACCTTAGAAACAAAGATAAATGGGGCAGAAAAGGCCAGATTTCTTACTGGCAGTACCACAGTGGCAAATATCCCAGAATAAGAAAAGCTGCCAAATAGAAGAGAGAAAATTAAAGGACTTTCCTTTAAAAACAGCCAAGCCCAGGGCACACAGCATTCCTAACAGCTGGAGCAAGCTTCAGAAGTAACACACAGGTATAAGGTCCAGCCCTATTCTTTATTTACAGCACAGTTCAAAATCATTGAATCAAGCACAAAAGAAACGACTCCCATTTCCTGGTTTGGCATTGGATATCCTTCCTACCAGCTGCAATTACATCATTTTTATCCATCTTCTTCTTTTCCTTTTGGGAGGGTAGAAAAGGGGCAAGTGACACATGGACCAAAGAGACTTCAACTTCAAAACCAAGAGAAATCCTTGCTTTCAGAGAAACAAAAGAAGTGATTCTCCCTCTTGTGAAAGGCAATCAATACTCTGCTACAGTTATGAAGGCCGTGGATGGTGTGGGAAAACTGTGGTGAAGAGATTCTTCCCAGAGGTGGCACAAGGGTGGCGAGGGCTCGGGTCGTGCGATGGCTGCTATCCCCACCATCACGTTTGCTCTATCTCAGTCTTCACCACACCAAATTTAATGAACAAGGGAAAGTAATTATGCACAGAAAGCCAAAGTGAATGGAAATGTAGGTGGAATGAACTTAAAAGAAGAAACTGAAAATGATCAAAAGTTACTCAGTTCATTTTTCTCAGACGGACATAGAAATCACTGATCCACTGCTTCATGTATTTAACTTCCAAGGAGCGAGTTAAATGCACACTGACAGGATCCAAGGCATTGCTGGCTCGGAGATCTAGATGATGGGCTCCATTTGGGATGATGATCGCAAGTAAGGTGTCTGTAATATCCTTGGTTACTCCACCTCCTGACCAGGGATCTAGTTCACCATTGCTAAGTGAGGGAAAGAAAAAAAATCAGATTGCTAGTTTTTCCTATCTACATAAAAGATAAGATAGGAGAAACCTATTATATGTATCAGATCAGATCAGTTGCTCAGTCGTGTCCGACTCTTTGTGACCCCATGAATCGCAGCACACCAGGCCTCCCTGTCCATCACCAACTCCCGGAGGTCACTCAGACTCACATCCATCGAGTCAGTGATGCCATCCAGCCATCTCATCCTCTGTCGTCCCCTTCTCCTCCTGCCCCCAATCCCTCCCAGCATCAGAGTCTTCTCCAATGAGTCAACTCTTCACATGAGGTGGCCGAAATACTGGAGTTTCAAATTATAAGCTTATAAACTAGGGAATATGATCTGAGGATTTAATCTGTCATATAGAAAGGTGATTCATCCTGGAGATTGACAATACTTCTATAACCAGGGACAAGAAATAGGACCAGAGAACACTGAAGGTGGTGCCCCATGAATCAGTCTAGATTATACTGGAACTTCGAATTTGGAAGACTCAATTCCAATCCTGGCTTCATTACTCAAAAGTTGTCTGACCTTACATAAGTTAGCTGTCTCACTTTCCTCATATGTAAAGCAGAGTTAACAAGGCCTAGCTCAGAAGGTTGCCTTAAGGGTTAAATCAGATGATACATGTATATATACTGAATAAATGTTAGGCACGTTGGAGTCCCTCAATTAAAACCTGTTTCCTTCCTTCCTAGAACCCAAATATTAGTGATAAAGAAAAAAAAAACAAACTATATTTTAAAATGCTAATTATCTCTTCAGTCAATTCAGTCACACAGTTGTGTCTGACTCTTTGCAAACCCATGGACTGCAGCATGCCAGGCTTCCCTGTCCATCACCAACTCCCAGAGTTTGCTCAAACTCTTATCCATCGAGTCAGTGATGCCATCCAACCATCTCATCCTCTGTTATCCTCTTCTCCTCTACCTTCAATCCTTCCCAGCATCAAGGTCTTTTCTAAGGAGTTCTTCGCATCAGGTGGCCAAAATACTGAAGCTTCAGCTTCCTGAATATTCCAATGAATATTCAGGACTCATTTCTTTTAGGATTGACTGGTTGGATTCTCTTTGTTGTCCAAGGGGCTATCAAAAGTCTTGTCCAACAACACAGTTCAAAAGCATCAATGCTTCAGGGCTCAGCCTTCTTTATAGTTCAACTCTCACATCCATACATGACTACTGGAAAAACCATAGTTTTGACTAGACAGACCTCTGTTGGCAAAGTATTGTCTATGCTTCTTAATATGCTCTCTAGGTTCATCACAGCTTTTCTTCCAAGGAGCAAGAGTCTTTTAACTTCATGGCTGCAGTCACCATCTGCAGTGATTTTTGAGCCCCCCAAAATTAACTCTGTCACTGTTTTCACTATTTCTCCATCTATTTGCCATGAAGTGATGGACATGATCTTAGATTTTTGAATGCTGAGTTTTAGGCCAGCTTTTTCACTCTCTTCTTTCACTTTCAACAAGAGGCTCTTTAGTTCCTCTTCACTTTCTTCCATAAGGGTGGTGTCATCTGCGTATCTGAGGTTATTGATATTTCTCCTGACAATCTTGATTCCAGCTTGTGCTTCATCCAGTCTGGCACTTCGCTTGATGTACTCTGCATATAAGTTAAATAAGCAAAGTGACAATATACAGCCTTGACATACTCCTTTCCCAATTTGGAACCAGTCTGTTGTTCCATGTCTGGTTCTAATCGTTACTTCTTGACCTGCATACAGATTTCTCAGGAGGCAGGTAAGGCAAAATATAAAAAGACAAGTGCCAGTCCTGAATATTCATTGGCAGGACTGATACTAAAGCTAAAACTCCAATACTTTGGCCACCTGATGCAAAGAACTGACTCATTGGAAAAGACCCTGATGCTGGGAAAGATTGAAGGCAGGAGGAGAGGGGGACAACAGAAGACGAGATGGTTGCATGGCATCACCAACTCAGTGGACATGAGTTTGAGTAAACTCCGGGAGTTGGTGATGGACAAAGAGACCTGGCATGCTGCAGTCTATGGGGTCACAAAGAGTTGGACACAACTGAGCGATTGAACTGAACTGAACTGATAGAGCTTCTCCATCTTTTGCTGCAAAGAATATAATCAATCTGACTTCAGTACTGACCATCTGGTGATGCTCATGTGTAGAGTTGTCTCTCTTATTACTGTACCTTCAGTGCCTGGCATACACTAGGAGCTATACAAATATTTACTGAATGAATAAAAAAGAATAATCTAGTTATTTGTAACCTTATATCAGATGCCCTACACAAAAGAGGTCTACACATATATGCTTGTGAGTTCAGGAACATGTAAATCACTACAGTACTTTTTACGTGGAAAAGTAGAGTTCACATAAGTGATTAATGTAAATATACAGACAGCGACATTTAGCTAGGTATAATACTGGCAAGAAACAATGAACTAAGTCAGCAGGTCTAAGTTTTATACCCCAGTAAGCCACATGACTTTGGGTAAATCAACTGACCCCTCTGATTCGAATTCTCATGTGTATGACCAAAAAAAAAACTTTTAAAGATAATGCCTTCAATCACAGAGACACTGTGAGGTTCAACTTGAATAATACATTTGGAAATAAGGTATAAACTATAAAATACCATATGAATGTGCAGTATTATTATAATTATTATCATATTCTATAAGCATGAGAAGTGTTAATACTTCTGAGAGGTAAATGAAGCATGTAAAGGGATGCCACAGCATTTCTCACAGAAATTTGGTCAGAAAAATGCATGCAATCAATTTTCTAGGTAAATGTTCAAGTTAAAAAGGGAATAAGCATTTAGATACATTAAATATATGTGTGCTTGAAATACAAGTCTAAAATCCCTGTTCTAGCCTGACCACACTTTCAACCACATTTTTGGTTTTTTAAGAAATTAATTCAATTGCAACTTAACACCATTCTTGGGGGGAAAAATCACTCTGAAAATTTACCTTTTTTGGTTTTATTAAAAACAAGAGGAAAAACTCACACGCAAAATAGGATGTTAGTTTTCAACTATGAGATAAAATTTTAAAGTAAACTACACAAGGGGTTGGATTCTCTTAAGTGAACAAGTGGCCTTTATCATTATTCCAATTTGACAGGACCAACCAAGATAGGAAACTCTCCATTATTTGCAAAACAAAAAAGCTATCCCAACAGCTACATAATAAGCAAACTGCATTTGATTTAAAAGGTCATCTGAATCCACCCAGTGGCTTAGCAACAGTGTTTGGAGTTGCTGAGAGACCTAAAATGCACATGGACTTGAATTTCTTGGTCCTAGACATGAGAAAGCTAAATCAGTCACTGGGAAATTTACAGGAGAAAAAATACTGGCTTTCATGAGAGAACCTAGATGCCTGAATAAAATTGCCAACAGTGAGCCTCACATAATTGCTGGCAACAATTAATTTGCCTGAAAAATTATATTAAATTAACCAGCTTCTTAGGGACTCCTTTTTGAATTTACATTTAAATAACTGAAAATGACCGTTGGTAAGATAATTTCTCAACAACTGGGTTTTGCAGAAAAAATAAATCCTTCCAACAAAAACATTGTGGATTAAGAAAATTGCTGAAATGGAACTATTAATAGCTACTATTAAATTCTTATTTGCTCAACATGTTTACTGACTGCCTACTATATATCAGGTACTGACTGGGTACAGTTAACTGTGAACAGACAAAAATCTCTTCCCTCATAGTGCTCACTTCTATGATTATATCTATTCCTTGAAGTAACTTTGGCAGGTAGTTATTATTTCTAACTAATATAAATTGGCAATTTGCCTGGAGGCACATGGTTAACAGAAACAGAATGGCACCTAGGTCTCTCCAACTTCAAACCCCAATCTCTTAACTTGCAGATCTCTAATTCAACAATTAAAAACAGACTGAATTTTCTAACCAAAAAAGTAGTCACAATTGGATTTGTGTGAGATGCCTTAAGGAGAGAAGTATGACCATAAAATATGCTTTCCACATGGCTCCTTGGACATTTTATCGTCAGCCATAAACATTTTGTAACTGATAGCCACTCAGTAGACAACAGAAACACCTAATGCTGCTTTTTTATTTTTGGAATGTGCTTTCTTTAGAAAAGCAATAGAATTTTGAATTTTTAAATAAGGTAAGTTTTACATTGAATTCTTCACACCTAGCAATACATACAGTACTCTTGCCTGGAAAATCCCATGGACGGAGGAACCTGGTAGGCTGCAGTCCATGGGGTCGCAAAGAGTCAGACAAGACTGAGCGACTTCACTTTCACCTTTCACTTTCATGCATTGGAGAAGGAAATGGCAACCCACTCCAGTGTTCTTGCCTGGAGAATCCCAGGGACGGGGGAGCCTGGTGGGCTGCCGTCTGTGGGGTCACACAGAGTCGGACACGACTGAAGTGACTTAGCAGCAGCGTAGCATAGCAATACATAGGAAAAAAATTTCTTTTTAAAAGTATATTTGCCACCGCAGGAAGATAAACCAGCATTTTTATATAGTTCTGCCTTTATACTTTCACATGCCTCTAAAGTTTTCCTGAGCTTTATGTCATTTGTCATCCTTATCAACACACACATTAACTGGGCATCTACTATGTGTCAGTCACTGTGGCAGGTGCTAAAGGCACAGAGATGATTAAGAAAAACTCTCTGTCACTGAGAAGTTCATAATCTCATTTGAACAGAGAAATGAGATTTCTCTGTTCTCTGAGAAATGAGTCAGGGGCAGAGAGAAACATAAAGAGGTAAATTCCACACAGAGTGATAAAGGGATAGTCACAAGCTTTAGAGGAGCTAAGTGTGTAAGGGAAATGTAACCTCCTTGGAGATGTCAGGGAAGGCTTCCTGGAAGATGCCTGAGTCTTAAGAAAAGGAAAAAAAATGGAAGGAAAAGGACATTCAGGGACAAGTAGTTCCCTGCTGGCTTGAAGCTAAAGTTCAGGGCTGTGAGTATACTTCCACTTATTCATTCAATGGAAATTTTTTGAGCATATAATTTGCCAGGTCTGGGCTAAATATTTCACTAGGTTAACTCTTTTAAGCATCACAGCAACTCTATAGGGTGATTGGCATTATTATTCTCATTTTAAAGAAGAGAAAACTGAGGATCAAAGAGCTTAAATAATTTAAGACAGTTCATTCTAACTATGCACAGCTCTGTTAGGAAGTCCTTTCTTACACTAGCCAAAAGTTTTTTTTTTTTAATGTTGAGCCATATTTTCTACCTACTCTTTCAGTTCTACTCCCAACTTTTTTCAACAAAATCTATCCTTTCCTCAATAATGATGATGACAATAACTTATTTTGATACCCAGAGGAAAATAAGCATAAAAGAATAAATGGACAACTAAAATACTCATGTAATGGTTGAATCCAACAAAAAAGCACAAAGTATTTGACCAAGTCAAATATCAAAACCTTTATAGATAAGATTCAAAGACTCTACTTTACAAGTCAACTTGAACTTCAGCTTCATGCTGCTGCTGCTGCTAAGTCGCTTCAGTCGTGTCCAACTCTGTGCAACCCCATAGACGACAGCCCACCAGGCTCCGTCCCTGGGATTCTCCAGGCAAGAACACTGGAGTGGGTTGTGATTTCCTTCTCCAATGCAGGAAAGTGAAAAGTGAAAGTGAAGTCGCTCAGTCGTGTCTGACTCTTAGAGACCCCATGGACTGCAGCCCACTAGGCTCTGAGGTCAAAGCAAATAAGGATGAGCTTATAGCCTCCACATGCCAGAGAAATCCATATAAGTACTACCTGGAAGTAAGTTTCTAAAAACAAGAAAATGACAAAGTATTTCCTTCTCTGAAGGAATAAGGATGAGCTTTGATACCCAAGGCTTACATTTAAGCCTTTTCAGTCCTCTCAGTCCTTTCATGTTTTCCTGATTTCAAACATCCTAATTTGGTACAATTTCCTACCCTAAATATATTTATTTGCTCAACTATCACCTCAAAAGGCTGAGCTGAAAAGTATAGTTTTGAAGAATTCTACTGAGGAGAAGGTAAATAATTCTAGGGAATTAAACAAAAAGAATCTTTAAGTTTTGCATTTAGTGTCTCACATTTGAGGGGGGAGGATATCCTACTGAGTGAAACTAGCATGAATCCAACAAGAAAAAGGTTCTTTTGCAAAATAGGCAGTGTTACTGGCCTAAATCCAGAGAGTGATCTTTCAGTTAAAACAGCATTGCTTCTTCCTAAGAGCTTTCAGTCATGTCTCGAAAGTCAAATGTGACTCTGTTTAGAAGAATTTGTAAAAGAATAACGTTTACAATTTAAACAGTTGGTTAAGAGATATGTATGGATATCTCTCTACTATTTCCACATAAACTTGGGGAATTTTCTCATTAAATAGTTGTTACTTTAATAACTAACAACCAAATGTTCAAGCCAAAACACAGAAATTTTCAAGTCACCATCAGGCACAGAGTTTACTTGATTAACTGATGAACCAAGACAAAATATGACTCTTCTAGAGAAACAGTGTTACAGAATAAACAGTTTTTGTAGTCAGATAGGCCAAGGTTGAAAACTGGCTTTATCGCTTGGTAACTAAAACAAAACTGGATGAGTTTCGGCAAGTGACTGTACCCACTGACTTTCACTTTCCTCCTCAGTAAAATAGAGACTGTAAAAACTTCTTTCAAAGTTTTTGTGGGAATTAAGTGATTTATTTAAAGTGCCTCATACAGTGCCTGGGACAGAACAGAGTGGGCACCTCAAAAGTGTTTGCTAAGTATATACTGAAGATTTTTTATTATCATTGATAACAATAGAAACAATCATGAGACAAATTGAGAACAACAGATGATGCTTCCTTTTCTTTTGAGCACACTTTTTGAAATATTTTAACTTTGCTGCTGTTGTTTTTAAGCCTTTAACATAGTGCAATAGAACAAAAATCATTATCACCTCTCAGAATTCTTCATCTTTCAAGGAGTAGAAAAATATGCTAGATACCACTGCTATATTCTACATTGTTTTAACTGTGCAACATTTTCCTGGTTTTCTTTTCTCATCCATTCTACAAATGTCTCCATCAACCAGAATTTTATTTGAATCAACAAAAATTTACCTGAAAATGATGTTTGTGTGTGAACTGATGTTCTTGCCTCCATACATAGTAGGGATCCAAGAGGGCCTCGGTCTCACACCCCACTGTTTAAAACAGTCATCAGAATATTCCTTCATGTTCCACGAGTGAGGTTCAAACATATCATCAACACCATCAGAACAGGTGGGCATGACCATTTCTGTACAGGCCTGAAAAAGCAAACCAGGAAATATTCTAGTGAGAAAATGAAGCACAAAGAGTGAAATAAATTGTCCAACGTCATACAGCTCAGAAGCAAAAAAGTGAGGGTTTGAACTCAGCAGTCTGGCTTCAGAGCCCCTGTTCTCTACTCCATACCACCTCTCTTTATTCCTAAGGCTCAGCTGAGAAGTCACAGAAGTTGGGGCTATATATTCCTTCTAGGCAAACTATTTCATTTCATATCTATTATCATATTGAATTCTCAAAACAACTCTGGAGGAAAATATTGCTATTATTATTACTATTCTCATTGTACAGATGAAAAAAATGGAGGCTCAGATAGAATCAAGTTAGACTCCCTCTTCTTTTCTGTGTCCATAAAATGCTACCTTTATAGGACTTACTAAGATCTATTACAATATTAGTTTAGCTACCTATATTTTCCACCAAGCTACATTTGATGATTAGATCATATTTTATTTACAATAAAATAAATTTATACCCAATTTGTATAGTTGGAGCCTGGAATAGTGCCTGACATGCAGTAAGTACTCAGAATATATTTGGTGATGATTAAATATCAAACTGAAGCAGTATATACAGGATAGATAAACAACAAGGTCCTGCTATATAGAAGAGGAAACTATATTCAATATCTAGCAATAACCCATAATGGAAAAGAATATGCATATGTATAACTGAGTCACTTTGCTGTTTATTAGAAATTAACACAACATTGTAAATCAACTATACTTCAATAAAATTTTTTTAAAAATTGAATTGGTATTTAATGAATGCATGAGGAAACTCATCCACGATCTTGAAGTGTAAGGTAACATAACCCAGATTTGGATCCAGGTTAGGTGACAACATCTTGAGGATTCTGTTACAGTACAACCAAAACAGTGAAAAGTAAGCTCCAACTGGGGAAATTATACACACTTACCTGATAGCTCCAACCCAGGACTCCCAGACTGCTAGTTGCTGTCTCTGAGACATTCAGACATTTCGCCTGGCCCGAATAATTGTAATACACATTCAGAGCTTGGAAAAGATTCTGGACCATCACGGTATCAGGTACATTGGAATATTTGAAATACTGGCACACTACCTGTCATTTTAGAGAGATAAAAGAGAAAAGAATCAAATATAAATATAAAATCACAGTTTATTAAAACAAAGAAGAAACATGATTCTGATTTGATCATAAACAATCTTTAGCATCTAACTTCACTGCTTGACAATTTCTATTTATTGAGTATAACCACTTTCATAAATGAATAAACCTTTAAAATTGGTCCCCATGGGACTTCCCTGGTGGTCTAGTGGCTAAGACTCCATGCTCCCAATGCAGGGAACCCAGGTTCAATCCCTGTTCAGGAAACTAAATCCCACAAGCCGCAACTAAAGAGTTTGTATGCTGCAACTAAAGATTCCGCATAACCCAATTAAAAGAACCCACATGCCACAACAAAGACTGAAGATCCCACGTGCCACAACTAAAACTCGGCACAGCCAAAAAAAAAAAAAAATTAGCCCCCAAATTATAGAAATAAACCAAAATTATCTGCATGGTATGCAAAGTCCTCCCCACCTACCACTCTAGTTTCATCTTCTGTAGCTTTTGCGCTAGTCTAGCAAAACCATTTCTACCACACCAACTTCTTTCCCTCCTCACTGCCATCGCTCACACCGAAATGCCCTGCTCCCACTCTCCCAATGCAGTAGTGCCTAGCAAACACCAACTCGTCTTCCTCAATGCAGCTAAAGTATCACCTCCTCCTCGAGGCCGCTTGCCTATGCCTTCAAGGCAGAAGAACTAAATCACTCTCTTCTTTGTGCCTCCACTGCATCCTGTGCCTACTTCTATCAGAGCCCCTGTAACGCTGATACCACACTCATTTGATTCCAGAATGTCTCCCTCAGCATTTAGCAAGGCATCTGGCAACTAAGTGCTTGCTGATTAAATGACTATCTTTTTATGAAAATGAAAAATTTATTAAATTTCTTTTGGAAAAACTCCACCAAGCTCCTATATCTGTAGCATTATAAGAAGCATCTCAGGCAGCTCCCCAGTTCCAAATACTCCTAATACTTGACTATTGTCAGTGCTAAAAATCACGGGTAATACCTGAGGTTGGAAATGAAGACAGGACTGATTAGTCAGGGACATAGGGAACTTTCAAGGATATGAAAAGATTTCTTATCTGTAGGGGCCTAGTACACAACAAGTAGCACATTTATGATTTGTGTATAAATTTTACTTCAAAAAATCATAAACAAATATTAAACTCTAGATAATGTTGTTAAAGCTGAAGTATATAGTCTATATTTCATTTATTTCTGCTCTTTCTTTCCTTCTACTGACTTTGAGCTTCACTTGTTATTTTTCTAGTTCCTTGAGGTATAAATTTAGGTTGTTTGAGACTTTTCTTATCTCTTGAGATAGGCATTTATCACTATGAACTTCCCTCCCAGAAGTGTTTTTACTACATCCCATAAATTTTGGTATGTTACATTTCCATTTATCTCTATGTATTTTTAAAATTTCTCTTTTAATTTCTTCCTTGACCCATTGAGTGTTCAATAGTATGTTGTATAATCTCCACATATTTGTGAATTTTTCCATTTTCTCTGTGTAATTTATTTCTAGTTTCATACCACTGTGGTTGGAAATGATGCTTCATATAATTTCAATCTTCTTACATTTATTAAGATTTGTTTTGTGGCCAAACATTTGATCTATCTTAGAAAATGTTCCATGTGCACTTGAGTAGAATGTATATTCTGCTGTTTCAGAGAGAATGTTCTATAAATATCTATTAAATTCATCTAGTCTAATGTGTTAAGGCCAATATTTCCTCATTGATTTTATGCCTGGATGAACTATCTATCAATATAAGTAGAATATTAAAGTCCCCTTCTGGTCATATACTATTGTCTATTTCCACCTTTAGGTCTGTTAATATCTGCTTTACTTATATAGGTGCTCCCATGTTGGGCACATAAATATTTTAAATATTTACAAATGTTATATCTTCTTGTTGAACTGACTCCTTTATTATTATGCAACACACTTCTTTGTGTATTATTAAAGTCTTTATTTTAAAATCTATTTTGTTCAATATAAGAATAGCTACTCCAGCTTTATTTTGGTTTCCATTTGCATGGAGTATCTTTTTCCATCCCTTTACTTTCAGTCTGTGTGTCCTTACATTTAAAATGATGCTCTTCTAGGCAATAATACTGATGGGTCTTGTTTTTTTAATTCAATCAGCAACTCTATGTATTTGATTAAAGAATTTAGTCTATTTTAGTTCAGTAGCTCAGTTGTGTCTGACTCTTTGCGACTCCATGAATCGCAGCACACCAGGCCTCCCTATCCATCACCAACTCCCAGAGTTCACTCAGACTCACGTCCATCAAGTCAGTGATGTCATCCAGCCATCTCATCCTCTGGCGTCCCCTTCTCCTCCTGCCCCTAATCCCTCCCAGCATCAGAGTCTTCTCCAATGAGTCAACTCTTCACATGAGGTGGCCAAAGTACTGGAGTTTCAGCTTTAGCATCATTCCTTCCAATGAACACCCAGGGCTGATCTCCTTCAGAATGGACTGGTTGGATCTCCTTGCAGTCCAAGGGACTCTCAAGAGTCTTCTCCAACACCACAATTTAAAAGCATCAATTCTTCGGCACTCAGCCTTCTTCACAGTCCAACTCTCACATCCATACATGACCACTGGAAAAATCATAGCCTTGACTAGACAAACCTTTGTTGGCAAAGTGATGTCTCTGCTTTTTAATATGCTATCTAGGTTGGTTATAACTTTCCTTCTAAGGAGTAAGCGTCTTTTAATTTCATGGCTGCAGTCACCACCTGCAGTGATTTTGGAGCCCCAAAAAATAAAGTCTGATACTGTTTCCACTGTCTCCCCATCTATTTCCCATGAAGTGATGGGACCAGATGCCATGATCTTCGTTTTCTGAATGTTGAGCTTTAAGCCAACTTTTTCACTCTCATCTTTCACTTTCATCAAAAGGCTTCCTCTTCACTTTCTGCCATAAGGGTGGTGTCATCTGCATATCTG
Organism: Tragelaphus eurycerus; assembly: GCA_935064755.1. NCBI lineage: Eukaryota > Metazoa > Chordata > Mammalia > Artiodactyla > Bovidae > Tragelaphus > Tragelaphus eurycerus. Next base: position 14,731,326 of record CAKXYN010000043.1, read on the forward strand.
AGGTTATCGATATTTCTCCCAGCAATCTTGATTCCAGCTTGTGCTTCTTCCAGCCCAGCACTTCTCATGATGTACTCTGCATGTAAGTTAAATAAGCAGGGTGACAATATACAGCCTTGACGTACTCCTTTTCCTATTTGGAACCAGTCTGTTGTTCAAGTCCAGTTCTAACTGTTGCTTCCTGACCTGCATATAGGTTTCTCAAGAGGCAAGTCAGGTGGTCTGGTATTCCCATCTCTTTCAGAATTAGTCCATTTACATTAAAGTAATTATTGATATGTATGTGCTTATTGACATTTTGTTCATTGTTTTCTGGCTCTTTATGTAGTTTCTCTAACTGCTTTCTTTTTCTCTTGCTCTCTTTCTCTGTGGCTTGAAGATTTTCTTTAGTGGTAGGCTTATATTCCTCTCTTTATCTTTCGTATATTTACTGTAAGTTTTTGTTTCATGGTTACCATGAGGCTTATATATAATAGTTTATATCTACAACAGTCAAAGTTGATAACACTTAAGCTTGATCCCACTGAAAAGCGCAACATTATTACCCCCCTCATTTTATGATTTTGAAGTCACATTCTATATCTTTTTATTTTGTGCATACCTAACAAATTATTGTAATCACGGTTATTTTTATTACCTTTGTCTTTTTTAGCCTTCATACTAGCTTTGTACGTAATTAATCCCCTACCTTTACTACACTGTAAGTCCCTACATATGAACCTTCAGATTGTGAACTCAAAAATGTAAATGTATTATAAACCTATTACAGTACAGTACTATGGAGCTAACTGTGCTTGTTGTATACCTAGGCTAACTTTGTTAGATTTGCAAACAAACTGAACTTACAATTGTGGTCTTAGAATGGAACCTGTTTGAATGTAGGGGACTTTCTGTATGTATTTTTCTTTCCAATGAGGTTTATTTTTCATATGAATTCTCATTACTAATTAGTACCATTTCATTTCAGCTTAAAGAAGTCCCTTTTAACATTTATTCTAAGGCTGGTTTAGTGGTAATGAACACCTTTAGGTTTTGCTTATCTGGTAAACTCTATCTGTTCTATAGAGTGTTCTTGGTTTAAAGGATTTTTTTCCTTTTAATACTTTGAATATATTGTGCCATTCCCTTTTGGCCTGAAAACTTTCTGCTAAAATATCTGCTCATAGTCTTATGGGAGTTTCTTTGCCTGTAAGAAATTACTTTCTCTTGTTGTTTTTAATATTTTCTCTTTAATAGAACTACCATATGACCAGGCAATCCCACTGATGGGCACACAGCATAGATCATAATTTAAAAAGATACACGCACCCCAGTGTTCACTGCAGTACTATTTACAATAGCTAAGTCATGGAAACAACCTAACTGTCCATCAGCAGAGGAATGGATAAAGAAGCTGTGGTACATATATACAATGGAATATTACTCAGCTCTAAAAAAAAATGAAATTGTGTCATTTGCAGAGACATGGATAGACCGAGAGACTGTCATACAGAGTGAAGTAACTTAGAGAAAAATAAATATCGTATATTAACACATATATGTGGAATCTAGAAAAACTGTATAGATGATCTTACTTGCAAAGCAGAAATAGAGACACAGATGTAGAGAACAAATGTATGGACACCAAGGGGGAGAAAGGGTGGTAGTGAGATGAACCGGGAGACTGGGATTGACATATATATATACTACTATGTATAAAATAGATAACTAATGAGAACCTACTGTATAGCATGGGGAACTCTACTCGGTGCTCTGTGGTGACCTAAATGGGAAGGAAATTCAAAAAAGAAGGGACAGATATATACCTATGGCTGGTTCATTTTGCTGTACAGCAGAAAGTGACAAAACAGTGCAAATTGTTTTTATACTCCATTGTCAGGTTTTTTTATACTTTAATTAAAAATAATAATATAATCTGTGTAAAAATATGTATAAATTTCCTTCTTGTCTTTAACTTCTGACTTTTTTTTTCTTCTGGTTGCACTAGGTCTTTGTTGCTGTTTATGGCTTTCTCTAGTTGCAGTAATGGGGGGCTACCCTTAGCTGCCGTGCACAGGCTTCTCATGGTGGTGGCTTCTCTTGTTGCAGAGCAGAGGCTCTAGGTGCATGGCCTTCAGTAGTTGTGGCACATGTGCTTAGGTACCCCATGGCATGTGGAATCTTCCTCGACCAAGAATCAAACCCATGTCCCCTGCACTGGCAGCCAGATTCTTATCCACTGTACCACCAGAGAAGTCAAGACTTTTGACATTTTAATTGTAATTTGTCTTGGTATTAGTCTGTTTGGATACCTCTTATTTGGAACTCTCTGAGATTCCTAGCTCTGGAAGATTAGGGAAGCTTTCAGCTGTTTTGTCTTCAAATAAGATTTCTGCCCCTCTTTCTCTTTTTCTTCTGGGGACCCTACGATGTGAATGTTAGACCATTTGATGTAAATGTTAGTCTATAAGTCCCTTAAGCTATTTTCACTTTTCTTCATTCTTTTCTTCATTTCTGCTCTGAGTCAGTAAGTTCTACTGCCCTGTCTTTGAGTTGACTGATCTTGTCTTCTGTTTCATCTAATCTGCTATTGAACCTCTCCAGTGTAATTTTATCAGTTACTATATTCTTGAGCTTTGTAACATCTTATTTGGTACATTTTTAATATTTTCCATGTCTTTTTTGAAGTTCTGTGTTCATTCATTCTTCTCCCTAGTTCAGTGAGCATCTTCATAATCATTACTTTTAACTCTTTATCAGGTAAATTAATATTTCTCTCATTAAGATTTTTCTGAGTTTTATATTCTTCTTTCTAGGAACATATTCTTCCTGTTTCTTCATTCTGTTTGATTCTCTGTTTCAATTTCTATACAATAGATGAAACAACCACCTCTCCCAGTCTTGAAGGAGTGGCCTTATGCAGGAGACAAAACTTGTTGTTCAACTCTGCCTTAACTCTTGGTTGTCCTTCAAATCTCTGTGCTTATCCAAGCAGCCTACTATAGTCTTAATAACTCCAAGTAGTTGAAAACATGCCACAACCTGTCAACATCCCAAAAGGGAGAACCTTAGCTCTTTGATTCAGGCTGACTAGAAGCCAGACTCTCAAGCATCAGTTTTTTAAAATATGCAAATATATACAGTCCTGTGGGACTTCAAGCATGAGCCCTGTAGGCCACCAGAGGTGGATGATCTGGAAGTGTCCACTGGGCAGTCACAAAAAATGGGCTTCAGGTAAGTGTACAAGCTCTTTTCTAGGTGATAACAGCAAGGCAGAATGAAAGCCCCAAGACGGCATCCACAACCTACATTCTTTAAGAGCAGCCTTGAAGGCCACTAAATATGTGTCAAACCTGAAGCCTGCCCTGCAGGCAGAAGCTCCAACTAGCAAAGACGTCTCCTTCACAAAAATACTGGGCAATGTGCCCGAACCTGCTATCTGTGCAGTGCCCTGAGGGTGGCAACCTGCCTAGAATCATACCTCCAATTACACAGTCTCACAGAACCCAAGAATGCAAGCCCTAATCTATCCCCAGCCACCAGGGCCAGGTGATCAAGGGGTGTCCCAAGGGTGGCAGCCATAAAAACTGGAACATCATATATAAAAATCAGGACATCAGACATATGTAAAGCTCCCTTCCAGGAAACACTTGCAGTCTGGAACATGGCAATAGGAAAAAAAAAACCTGGATCCTTGAAAAGACAAAGAAAATTAACAAGTCTTTAGCCCGAGTAACCAAGAAAAAGAGAGAGAACTCAAATAAATAAAATAAGAAATGAAAGAGAAGATACTACAATTGATACCACAAGAATACAAAGGAACATAACAAACAACTATTATAGTTTGTTATTGATGTTATTGATATAACTTGATGATAATTATGTCATCAAATTCAACAACCTAGAAGAAATGATAAATTCCTAGAAACATGCAACCTATCAAGACTGAATCATGATGAAACAGAAAATCTGAATAGCTTGAATACTACTAAACAGACCGAATCAGTAACCAAAAACCTTCCAAAACAACAAAAGTCTAGGACCAAATGGTATCCCTGGTGTATTCTACCAAACATTCAAGTAAAAATTAATATCATCCTTCCTAAATTCTTCCCAAAAAATAGAAGAGGAGGGAACACTTTCAAGTTCATTTTATAAGGCCAGCATTACCCTGATACCAAAACTAGTAAGCCTGCCATAAGAAAAGAAAATTACAGGCCAATATCTCTGATGACCACAGATGCAAAAATCCTCAACAAAATATTAGCAAGCTGAATTCAATGATACATTAAAAGGATCATACACCATGATTGAGTAGGATGTATCCAGGGATTCAAGGATGGTTCAACATCCACAAATAAGTCAATGTGAACCACCATATTAACAAAATAAAGGATAAAAATCATATGATCATCTTAATAGATGCCAAAGAAGTATTTGACAAAAATCAACAGCCATTTATAATAAAACTCTCAACAAGGTGGGCATAGAGGAAACATACTTCAACATATAAAAGGTTATACATGGCAAGCCCAGAGCAAACGCCATACAGAACAGTGAAAGGCTGAAAGCTTTTCCTCTAAGATCAGGAAAAAGACAAGGATGTCCACACTCATCACTTTTATGCAACATAGCACTGGAAGTCCTAGCCAGAGAATCCAAGTAAGAAAATGAAATAAAAGGCATCTAAATCTGAAAGGAATAAGTAAAACTGTCTCTATTTACAGGTGACATGAAATTATATATAGAAAATCAAAAAGTCTCCATCAAAAAACTGTTAGAGGAAATTCCCTGGAGGTTCAGAGATTACTACTTTCTACTTTCACTGCAGCAGGCACTGGTTCAATCTCTGGTCAAGGAACTAAGATCCTGCAAGCTCTGTGGTGTGGCAAAAAAAGAAAAGCTGTTAGAAAAATTAATGAATCCATTAAAAAAATCTATGAATTTTCAAGACACGAAATCAAGTTTCAAGATACAAAATCAACATACAAAAATCTGTTGCATTTCTATATCCTAATAATGAACTATTAGAAAGAGAAATTAATAAAACAGTCCTATTTTAAATTACATTAATAAGAATAAAATACCAGAGAGGAAGTATTTTAGATATGGAAGACCTGTATATTAAAAAAAATACAAGGGACTTCCCTGGTAGTTTAGTAATTAAGACTCTACCTTCCAATGCGGGGACAAAGGTTTGATCCCTGGTCAGAGAACTAAGGTCTCACAAGCCACAGAGTGCAACCAAATTTTTTTTTATATACAAGACATTAATGAAAAAAATGAAGATAAATGAAAATATATTTCATGCTCATGGACTAGAAGAATTAATATTGTTAAAATATCCATACACAAAGCAATATACAGATTCAGTGCTATCCCTACCAAAATTCCAATGGCTTTTTCACAGAAATAAAACTTAAAAATTTGTGTGGAACCATAAAAGACCCCAAGTGGATAAAGCAATCTTGAGAAAGAGAAATGCCAGAGGCATAACACTCTCTGATTTCAAACTATATTACAAAGCTATTTTAATTAAAACAATACGGTATTGGTATAAAAACAAAGACACAGCATAGAGAAACCAGAAATAAACCAATGTATATATGATCAATTAACTTATGACAAAGAAGTCAAGAATATACAATGGGGGAAAAACAGTCTCTTAATAAATGGTGTTGGGAACACTGCACAGATCAGATCAGTCGCTCAGTCGTGTCCGACTCTTTGCGACCCCATGAACCGCAGCACGCCAGGCCTCCCTGTCCATCACCAGCTCCCGGAGGTCACTCAGACTCGCATCCATCGAGTCAGTGATGCCATCCAGCCATTTCATCCTCTGTCGTCCCCTTCTCCTCCTGCCCTCAATCCCTCCCAGCATCAGAGTCTTCTCCAATGAGTCAACTCTTCGCATGAGGTCGCCAAAATACTGGAGTTTCAGCTTTAGCATCATTCCTTCCAAAGAAATTCCAGGATTGATCTCCTTCAGAATGGACTGGTTGGATCTCCTTGCAGTCCAAGGGACTCTCAAGAGTCTTCTCCAACACCACAGTTCAAAAGCATCAATTCTTCGGCGTTCAGCCTTCCTCACAGTCCAGCTCTCACATCCATACATGACCACAGGAAAGACCATAGCCTTGACTAGGCGAACCTTTGTTGGCAAAGTAATGTCTCTGCTTTTGAATATGCTATCTAGGTTGGTCATAACTTTCCTTCCAAGGAGTAAGCGTCTTTTAATTTCATGGCTGCAGTCACCATCTGCAGTGATTTTGGAGCCCAGAAAAACAAAGTCTGACACTGTTTCCACTGTTTCCCCATCTATTTCCCATGCAGTGATGGGACCAGATGCCATGATCTTCGTTTTCTGAATGTTGAGCTTTAAGCCAACCTTTTCACTCTCCACTTTCACTTTCATCAAGAGGCTTTTTAGCCCCTCTTCACTTTCTGCCATAAGAGTGGTGTCATCTGCATATCTGAGGTTATTGATATTTCTCCCGGCAATCTTGATTCCAACTTGTGTTTCTTCCAGCCCAGCATTTCTCATGATGTACTCTGCATATAAGTTAAATAAACATGGTGACAATATGCAGCCTTGACGTACTCCTTTTCCTATTTGGAACCAGTCTGTTGTTCCATGACCAGTTCTAACTGTTGCTTCCTGACCTGCATACAGATTTCTTAAGAGGCAGATCAGGTGGTCTGGTATTCCCATTTCTTTAAGAATTTTCCATAGTTTATTGTGATCCACACAGTCAAAGGCTTTGGCATAGTCAATAAAGCAGAAATAGATGTTTTTCTGGAACTCTCTTGCTTTTTCCATGATCCACATGCAAACACTGCACAGCCACATGCAAAACAATGAAACTGGATGTCTATTTTATACCAGACACAAAAATTAACTCAAGTTGAATGACTTGAATGTAAGACATGAAACCATAAAATTCACAGGAAAAAACCACAGGTAGTAAGCTCCTTGACGTAGATCTTAGCAATGATTTTTTAAATCTGACACCAAAAGCATTAGCAGCAAAAGCAAAACTAAACAAGTGGGATTACATCAAACTGAAAGGCTCCTGCATAGCAAAGGGAACCATCAACAAATGAAAAGTCAACCTACTGAATGGGAGAAAATATCTGCAAATCATGTATCTGATAAGAGGCTAACATCCAAAATATGTAAGAACTCAGCTCAGCAGCCAAAAAACAAAAAAAATCCGATTAAAAAATGGGCAGAAGATCTGAACAGACACTTTTCCAAAGAAGACATACAGATGGCCAACAAGTATATAAAAAGATGCTCCACATCTTTAATTAAAAGGAAAATGCAAATCAAGAGTACAATGAGATATCACCTCACATCTATAAAAATGGCTATTATCAAAAGGAAAAATAGTAACAAGTGTTGGCAAGGATGTGGAGAAAAGGGAATCCTTGGGCACTGTTGGTAGGAATGTAAACTGAAACATCACTATGGAAAACAATATGGAGGTTCCTCAAAAATTTAGAATTGCCATATAATCCAGCAATCCCACTTCTGGGTATTTACCCAAAGAAAAGAAAACACTAATCTAAAAAGATACATGCATCTCCATGTTCACTGTAGCATTATTTACAATGTCATAGGTCTTGGCAATGATTTTCCAAGATATGGAAACAATCTAAGAGTTCATCAGTGCATGAATAAATAAAGGAGATATGGTACATATATACAATGGAACATTATTATGCCATTAAAAAAGAATGAAATCTTGTCATTTGTGACAACATGGATAAACTTTAAGGGCATTACGCGAAGTGAAATCAGTCAAACAAAGACAAATATTGTAAGCTCTCTCATATGTAGAATCTAAAAAAAAAATTCTTTTAATTTAAAAATCTATGCTAATAAATAAAGAGAACAGATTAATGGCTGCCAGAGACAGGAGGAGGGCAGCAGTGGAGATAAATTAATGAACTGGTTTTTTGTTTGTTTGTTTGTTTAGTTTTAATAAATTAAATTTAAAAAAATAAAATCACATCGCAGTATTTAGGAAGAAGTGCACTGATGTCTGCAACATACTCTAAATGAATTTAAAAAATAAGATAGAAGGGAGGATAGATAGAGGGGTGGATAAGTGAATATATATATTATAAGCAAATACAGTATAGCAAAAACAATATTGTTGTTGTTGTTGTTGTTGTTGTACAGTAGCCCAGTCATGTACAACTCTTTGCAACCTCGTGGTCTGCAGCACACCAGGCCTCCCTGTCCCTCACCATCTCCTGAAGTTTGCTCAAGTTCATGTCCATTACAAAATGGACAAAATGTTACTTGCTAAGTCGCTTCAGTCATGTCCAACTCTGTGTGACGCCATGGACTGTAGCCTACCAGGCTTCTCTGTCCATAGGATTCTCCAGGCAAGAACACTGGGGTGGGTTGCCATTTCCTTCTCCAATGCATGAAAGTGGAAAGTGAAAGTGAAGTCACTCAGTCGTGTCTGACTCTTAGCGACCCCATGGACTGCAGCCTACCAGCTCCTCCATCCATGGGATTTTCCGGGCAACAGTACTGGAGTGGGGTGCCATTGCCTTCTCCCAAATGTTACTTACATTTTCACAATAAAATGTTGGGAAAAAATCGTAAGCAACAGAATCAGCTGAAATAGAGACAATAGCAACAACAGCAATAGCTATTAATTATTGATTGCTGGATTTACAAATATTACATCATTTAATCCTCCAACAATCTCACTAGATATATATTTGTCTACTAGTTCACATGAACAAACTGATTCTTAGATAAAATCACTTTATTCAAGGTCATCTAGTTAGTAAATGGTAGAACTGAGATTCTTTCAACCCCAGGTCTCTCTGGTTGTAAAACATACATCTTATCTATTATGCAGCTTAGGAGGCATCCCCTTGTAAAACTGCAAATACCCCAATGGCAAAAAAAATAATAATAATAAAAAAATACATTAAGCTTGCATCCTCTATGTATTCAGTGATCTGATCCCCTTTCATTTCATATAGAAAAGATACACACAAAAAGGCAAGTTCTGACAAAAAAGAGACTGGTCCACAGAAGATGGGAGCCAGGCAAAAAAGAATCCAGTTACCCCACTTCAGAGAGAAATTCTGGGCAGCAGGAGCAAAAAGGCCTCATCTAGGGACATGCTCCCACAGACAGGAAAGGTGATCACTGAAAAAGGAGATGAGAGTCACAAGCAAAGCTGGTCTCTCATCACCGTTCTGCCTAGGACCATCTTCCAGCAACGCCTTCCTGAGAAAAAGGGAAACTTGAAAAGACAGAAAAAATGAATTACATTTTAATGAATTACATTAAAATGAAATTTTAATACTCTCCCCAAATTTATTTGGCACAACAATATGTCTATGGAATGTTAAATGATACTTTGTGAAAAAAGATTTTATAGTCAAATACTTTTAGGAAATGTAGCAGCAAATGTGAACAGTATTCTCAACTACAGGATTTCTCAGAGCCTTTAACATGCTCAACTGCACCGTGACTTTCCAAAAGCAAGACAGAATGTGATTATTCTCAATAAGTTTTTGGAAATGCTGAATGTGAGAAAGTCAGAAATTAAGATTCACAAACTTATCAAGCCTAAAGCAATAAGGAAATGAAAGCTGAAAAAACAAGCAAAAGAGTTTTTTACTATTCTGACAACTCTCAATCATTCATGGTAAGTCAAAAATACCTAATCGTATAGCCCTTTTCTCAGACAATGTTCCTGAGACATAAGCCAATCAGAAATTCTCAAGAATATATCAAAATTAAGAACTAAGCATAGAATTATTAAACTATCTACTGCCATGCAATAGATCATGCATAGCAAAGATCATCATTCTTTTCTGCATGTGGATTCCCCCAGTGGACTTAGCTCTTTCAAATTGCAGCACAAGACTACAGAGCAGACCCATGGAACGCAGAGAAGAGCATTATGTTCAAGCACGGCATGGCAGATGAGGCAGGGTGACAATGCAAGCTGGGCAGAGAGACAAGGGGGTGCTGATGTGCAGCAACAAGTGGCCTAAAACTCTTGAAGAGAACAGTAACAAGTAAGTGTGACTCATGCTGGCATCAGATCCCCTCTCAGAGCAAGAACACTGGGCCTCTGTCAGGCAAAGAAAAGGCGTCTCCATGAATAGCCATCTCTGCAAACAGCAGTTACTGTCACTCCCTAAAAGACACAAGCATGGCTGGAGACCGGCACCAGCTGACAATACTTGGGTTTTGGCAGCCCCACTTACACAGAGAGAACATCATGATCAGAAACTTGGCCTCTGCAGAGAGAAATTCCATGTCCAGACTAAGGGCAATCCTGGGCCCACTGTCCTCTGTGAGGTCAGAGCACCCTTGGAGTACTGTGTCCAGTTCTGAGAACCACACTCTAATAAGGACAATGACCAACATGAGAAAATTCAGAAGGCAGAAATCAGAATGGGGAGTTGAGGACAAATTGGTAATTCGTATCATCCCAATCTTTTATTATTACAAGTAAGGCTATAATAAATATTCTTGGGGCTAAATCTATCTATCTACCCTTGTTTTCTTGAGACAAATTCTTAGAGGAATTACTGGCTTGAAAGAAATAAACATTTTTAAGTCTTTTGCTACATGTCAAAGTACCCTATAGAAAGGAAGTATCAATTTATAATGCTACCAGTATGCTAGATAGAAGGCCTGGAAAATATCACTTAAAATTTGTTTGCCATAGATCGATGGCGCTAGTGGTAAAGAATCTGTCTGCCAAAGCAGGAGACATAATTGACATGGGTTTGATCCCTGGTTCGGGAAGATACCCTGGATAAGGAAATGGCAACCCACTCTTTTCTTGCCTAGAAAATCCCACGGACAGAGGATCCTGGTGGGCTACATCCACAGGGTCACAAAGAGCAGTACATGACTGAAGTTACTTAGCACTTAGCAAGGCTAGATAGAAGGCCTGAAAAATATCCCTTAAAATATGTTTACCACAAATTCCCTGGTGGTCCAGGGGTTAGGACTCAGCACTCTCACTACAGGGGCCCTGAGTTCCATCCAGGATCAGGAAACTAAAATCCCAGAAGCCACACAGTGTGGCCAAACAAAAAATAATTGAAATAAGATAATTTGATTATTTTAAGTGTTTCTAAATTTCTTTTCTAACACAAAGATTCTGTGAGTCTAAGCATCATCCTCTAGCTTAAAAGACACACTTCCTAACATATCTCTATGTACAGCTGACCCTTGAAAAACACAGGTTTAAACTGAGTGGGTCCATTTATAAAGATTTTTCTCAATAAATATACAGTCAGCCCTCCATATCCACAAGTTTGGTATCCATGGATGGAAATTTCCATCTGAGGCTGGCCAAATCCACTGATGGGAAACCCATGGATAAAGAGGCCCACTAACCCTACTTCCTGTTGTTAGTTGGTAAGTCGTGTTCGACTCTTCTGAGACTCCATGGACTGTAGCCCACCAGGATCCTCTGTCCATGGGATTTCCCAAGCAAGAATACTGAGGTGGGTTTCCTTCTCCAGAGAATCTTCCTAACCCAGGGATTGAACCCATGGCTCCTGCATCAGCAGGTGGATTCTTTACCAGGGAAGCCCACTGACTGTACTATGCCATTTTATATAAGGGACTTGAGAATCCATGGATTTTTGTAGAAACATGGGCTCCTGGTACCAATCCCCTGAAAATACCATGAATACTAAGGGAAGACTGTATTCCATTAAGAATTTTGGGGTAGCCAAGTGAATAAAGTTTTCCCCAAAACACGTATTATTAGCAAAACCTCAGCACCATTCCCATGTTTATTAAAAAACTAGTAATTCAAAAGAAGTATTCATAAACTTTTGTTAGACTACTTAAGATGCATAAAATACCTATGTAAATGTTAAGCTGAATCATATGAAATTGTCATGCTTATAAGTCAAAAACAAATATTGGCATATTTGGTTCAATCTCATATAATATTTCAGCTTAAGCCTGAAATTTGCAATTATTACCCATATGACTTGGTCTGTTAATTATTTACTTAGGGACTGTGATCTAATCAAAGAAAAATTCTCTACCAACCACTTCTATTCAAAATACTCAGCACTGAGATAGCCTCTGTATTATGAAGCAGAAGAATTGATGCTTTTGAACTCTGGTGTTGGAGAAGACTCTTGAGAGTCCCTTGGACTGCAAGGAAATCAAACCAGTCCATCCTAAAGGAGATCAGCCCTGAGGGTTCATTGGAAGAACTGATGTTGAAGCTGAAACTCCAGTACTTTGGCCACCTGATGCAAAGAGCTGACTCATTTGAAAAGACCCTGATGCTGGGAAAGATTGAGGGCAGGAGGAGAAGGGAACGACTGAGGATGAGATGGTTGGATGCCATCACCGACTCAATGGATATGGGTTTGGATGGACTCCAGGAGTTGGTGATGGACAGGGAGGCCTGGCATGCTGCGGTTCATGGGGTCACAAAGAGTTGGACACGACTGAGTGAATGAATTAATTAATTATACTCTCTATTTTGTAGACACTAACAAACAATGCTTTCTAAACAATTTCTACACTTGGCATAGCATTCCTACTTAGACCATAAATCCACTTAAATAGGAAAAGCTGGGGCTGAATCTGCTAGTAAAACTATTGATTATTCCTTGAGTTCAGATGTTTTCCCTACAGTGACCCAGGAAGAAACATAATAACCATCCCCACTTCACAGAGAAGGAAATAAGCTCAGACAGGTCTGACTACAGATACACAAATTTAAAACAGTGAATATGGGTTCTGAACCCAGAATCTGGCTACAAACTCTTGGTACAACAATGTCTTCTTGATATGTATATATATATTATATAGTAACAATCACATGCATATAACTAGCATCAATGTAGTGCTTACCATACAGCTGCTGCTGCTGCTGCTAAGTCGCTTCAGTCGTGTCTGACTCTGTGCAACCCCATAGATGGCAGCCCATCAGGCTCTACCATCCCTGGGATTCTCCAGGCAAGAACACTGGAGTGGGTTGCCATTTCCTTCTCCAATGCATGAAAGTGAAAAGTGAAAGTGAAGTCGCTCAGTTGTGTCCGACTCTTCACGACCCCACGGACTGCAGCCTGCCAGGCTCCTCCATCCATGGGATTTTCCAGGCAAGAGTACTGGAGTGGGGTGCCATTGCCTTCTCCGTACCATACAGCAGGTGCTATTAAATCCTAATACTGACTCTAAGAAACATTATAGTTCTTTATCCCCGTTTTGCTGATGAGGAAACCAAAGCAGAGAGAGGTTAAGAAACTTCTGCAAAGTCATACAACCAGAAAGTAACAGAACTGGGATTCAAATGCAGAACACTCTGAAGATACCATGTGTAACCACTACACTACACACACTCGACTCTGAAGTCACAGTTTAAGAGTCAAGTAACAACAAAAACGGTATCTAAACATATCTGCAGCCTCATGCTTAATTTTTTTAATATTTTTTTTATTCTTACATTACAGTTTTCTAAGTGCATTTATTTTAGGTAAAAACTTAAGAGAAGGGATTCTGTGGCAATATAAAATTACAAAAAACTTTTTATTAAGAAATAGTAAAAAGAAAACTTGAAAGCAGTAGAATAAAATGAGGTTTAAGAAATGGACAGATTTAATTCACTTTCTATTTCCTAGAACAAATGTGAACACTCAGGAAAAAAACATGACAAGAGCATAAGAGGTCCATTTTAATAATTCTGTTTTAAATAGTGTAGAAATCATGGAGATAGTAGAACACTGTAATGTCAGTTCCAAACTGATCAGCTCTTAACCCAAATATAATGCCACGTACACCAGAGAAAGTAAAGATAATGAGTTGTTTAAAAGCTTTAAGTGTCCCTCTACCTATGAAGATAAGCATTTGAATAACAGAAAGAAAAAGAAGGCAAAGAAATGCTTTTAAAGAAGATAGGTCAAAAAAAAAACAAAACTATCTCTTCTCAGAGAGTACGGTCCATCCACATTAGAGAAAGGATTAAGCAGATACATTCAGCTTTTCTAACAGATTTTCTTTCTCTAAGGCTTCAATACCCCTCTCACACTCACTCAGATAATCACATTAGTTTTGTCATTAAAAGCTCCCTTTTCATAGAATGCACCTAAACCGCTTAAACCACCCAGAGAGGTCGAATACATTATCAAACACCAAGACAAACAGAAGAGATTTTCCATCTTATGTCTTATTATTTCACTGTATCTATCTTCATGCTCAGGAGGCTAAGCCAAAAGATTTGGTGAGTTATCAGCTGAAAAATGATTCCAAAATAAACAAACTATAGTATCCTTTACCACTGCTCTTGAAACCGAGAACTGAGAGCTAGCAGTTTTTATGGTGACAGAGCAGCCAAATGACAGAGGGGTTTTCTATTTCCCTTTTCTCCTCTTCCTTGTGTTCTATCAGCCAAGGCCGTGATTATTTCTGCATGAATGTTGCAGCTTCTGTTAACAGTAAACAAAAGCAAATGGAGTCTGAGTGTGCATGGCTCAAAGATAAATTAGAAACAATGATACTTGAGTTGACGTGGAAAATGGCATTCAGACACTCCATATGGATACTTCAGAACCGTGCAAGTCCAGGTAGCACTAGAAATCACCTACATTTTTTCATAACTATTACATATCATCTCACCATCCTAAGCTTGAGTTACAGACTCAGAAAAGGACCGCTGTTTGTTAGTCCTTTAAAAAGGAGGAAGTGTATCAGAGGGAGGAGGAGTCCTGGCTAAATGGAACTATCCAAGTGAAAGAACAGTCTCCAACTGGGTAGTGTTCCAGGGATTAGTGGGTTGGGAGAACAGAGAGGGGGTCAAGAAAGGAGAAACAGAATGAACAGTGAAAGAAAGTGATCTGAAACTAAAAGCTTGGGAGGGAGACATGTAGTCTCAGATAGGACAAAATTAGAGATAGATGGAGGCAAAGGAAGTTTCTCAAGCAAGAGGCAAAGAGAGGTTACTTTTGGCGGGATGCAGGCAGGAAACAGATTTATAAACATATCATACACAATCAAGAGTTCCTTAATAAGTCAAAAGAAAGGATAAAGTTGGTAACAAAACAAAAACAAAAACAAAAAAACTGAAGGAAATGACAAGAACAAGTCCTAGATAAATGAAGTAAAAGGTGATTATGAGGCAAAGGCATAAAGTTACTTTGCCTTAAAAATAAACTTTTAAAATATATATATGTACACAAAAGATAAAAAAGACTGTGCTAAATCAAAAACACATGACAAAATATTTGAGATATATTCCACCACTTTTGAGTGATTACTTAGGACAGACAAAAGACAAGACTATATATTTACAGTTAAGATTCAACAGCAAAATATCTCAAAAGGAATATCAAAGATGCACAGACAAAACCAGTTAAGCCGTTTACTGTTTCAAATCATAAATGAACATTAAAAAGATGTATTCCTCTGGCACTTTTCCTAAGCTGGGTCAGCAAACTACAGGCCCCAGGCCAAAGCCAGCCACTGCCTGTTTTATAAATACTGTTGGAACATAGCCTTCCTCATTCATTTAAATATTGTCTGTAGTCACTTTCTTGCCAAAGCTACAAAGCTGAGTAGCTGTCACAGAAACTATACAGCTCACAAAGTCTAAAATATTTACTATCTAGTCCTTTACAGATAAAGTTTGCCAACCTCTATTCTAAATAACAAAGGAAGTCCCCGTATGTTTTTATCATCTGACAACTCATTCTCCAAATGGGCATAAAGATGCAAGTGTAATTCTCACTCTGTACACAGAGTATAAAGTTAAGTCTGATAGTTGTCACACTGTGGGCAGCAATCTACCCAACTCTTCCCTCAAGTCTTCCATTAATAGTTCAATGCAATACGTGAGAAGATCTGGGCTCTGAACAATGGTAGACTCGCATTCAAAACCACTTCCACTGCCTGTTCATAGAGCTTAAATTTCCTCTCCATAAAACTGGAATTATAACTCTTGACTGTGGGGATTAAATGAGATAGTATATATGAAAGTGCTTTATAAATATAAAATAATATAAAAAGATAAGACATTATTAGCACCTATACATTTATGGAGACTAATGATTTCAGATTTACTTTTTTTCTCATTATTTTGATTTAGGTTTTCTTACCATGTGAGAGAGATCTACTCTTTAAAATAATTTTGTAGTGTCAAAATTCAATTTAATTCAAATATACATTTACTTCTGGCTCACTGTGTGCAAGATACCCACTGGCCATTCTACTTTTTAGATGAAGAAAAATATCTCTAGTAGCAAATGATCTTGGTTCATTTGGGTCACAAAGTTTTAAGCAAGGTGTGCATTTAATAATTCAAAAGAACAGCTAAATTAAAATTGCTTTTGAAATGTGGTTCTTACATTAGCAATTCTCTATACATTTACAGCACTTGTTCTAGCTGTAGAATCTGTTATATTCTCTGAATTTAATAACCATCAAGTTGGCCAGCCTTTGTTCCTAAAACTATGAGGAATGCTCTTTACAAAGGAATGCTTAACAAGAATACATACAATAAAGAATTCTGGCGTGAAAAGAACTTTAAATTTTATTGTGTCATGTTTCTTTAAATTTTCCAGAGCGTTTTCACATCCAGTATTTTATTTGATCCTCAGCACAACCCTACTGAGAATATAAGTATCATTATCCTATTCTGCAGAGGAAGACACGGAGGCCTAAGAAGAGGAGAGACTTGCCAAAGACCACACAGCTGGTAGAGGGTAGCTCTGGATAAGGATCCAGAGTCAGCACTCCACCTTGCTATATTTATGCAGCCTTTATGATGTCTTTAGTACTTAGAATACATTTAGCAGTTGACTGAATCACAGCACCACGATAGCAGCTGCCATTCATCAAGCACTGACCATGTATTACATATAGCTCTATGTGACTCACATATACAAATTGTATGTATGAAGTATACAGCACAGAATTGGGCACATAGTAACTACTCCATTAACAGCAACTATTGGTCTTATTTCTAAGAGTTAGTTTTTAGTTCTAAGAGTTGTAATTCATACAACTCTGTAATCTATGCATTTTACCTCCATTATTTAAATGAGGAAACAAGTTCAGAAGAGCTAGGTAACACGTCCAAGTTTGAGTAAAGCCAAGATTCCTACCTAGGTTTGAGATTCGACTAATTCCAGCGTCCCCTTGTCACTGGGACTTCCTCTGATGCTGAAAGTCAGAGAATGCACCAAAAAAAAAAAAAAAGAGAGAGATAGAGAGGAGGGGGGTGGGGGGGGGGGGGGGGGTAGGCCCGGTGAAGAGAGAGAAGAAGTATGTTATTAAAAGTGATGAAAGGATATCTTCCCATTACCTTGACAGGCCAAGCAGGCAAAGGCTGTAAAAAGTTGGACTCATAAGGGTAGTCCACCATTGCCAGATTCACCCAGGTTTCAGAGATCCAGTCTTTCAAACGCTGAACATCCTGCGATTTTGTTAACGGAGTGCATAAGTGCAGGGCTTCAGAAAGCCAACGCAAGCCAGGGCCTGAGAATAGAGTCACATTGTTGGAATCTAAAAAGCACTGCTCAGCAGAAGGGTTTTACAGATCATTTATCCTTCACCTGTGTTTTAAAAAACTCAGTCTCCTATGCAGTTTCTCCAAAAAGGCTTTTTCAACATGCAACAAAATATCTTTAGAGCAACTGGTTAATGTCATGATAGATAAATTGCCCATCTTCGTGGGGCTTACCAGACTTAGTATTCTCAATCACTGTCATTTGTAAATAAACAAATGAAACACTATAGAGCAAGGAGAATGCATAAACTACACCTAAATAAAACAAATGGATTTATCTCACAGTGTTGAGTAAAAGACAGCAGAGACAAAAAATACATACTATGCAATTCCGATTATTAAAAAATTCAGGAGTAAGCAAAGTTAATTTACGGTTCTAGAATTCAGGATAGCAACTGGTTTGATAAGCACAGAGGTAGTATCTGCTAAGGGCCAGAGGGGATTTGGGGGTGGGGGTGGAGAGGGATTTCCTGATCTGCACGCTGAATACACTATGTATTCACTTTGCAAAAATTCACCAAGCTGTGTATTTTGATTTGTGTACTTTTCTATAGTTATACTTTAATATGTAAAGTGAAATAAAAGAAAGTATTAGTCGTTCAGTCATGTATGTTATATTTAAATTAAAAGTTACTGAAAAAGTGGAAAGTGTTAGATTTAGCACTTACAAGGTACAAAAAAAAACCAAAACATGATTCCATTCTCTTAATTCAACCTTACCCTTTTTTGCAAGTCGATTAATGGCATCCCAGGACCTGCGGATACTCTCTGAACAATTTGGGCCACTTTGGCTAAAATCTGTAGTTACAATCTTCATAAATATGTCACAAGGCACCAGATCATTAAACTGCCAGATGGGGGCAGAGGATGCAAGAGCTCTAAATGGTAAGAAAACCAAAAGAAAGAGAAAAGAAAAAAATGTAACTCACAGAATTCAAGTTTTAAAATTGAAACTAATACTGAACAAGAGTGGTGAGAAAAATCTACAACTCTTAGTGAAGTAGAAATTAGAAATCTCAGTACAATAGAATATGTTTTACCTTCCCCCCGCCCCCCAAAAAAACACTCTATGTTCGCTTTGCCAATCATTAAGAAAGTGCTCACATCCAACATAAATGCATTTACCCAACCACCATATGAGGATACTTCATCCTGAACCAGGCTGCAAGCATGCCACCATAAGAGCCCCCTAGGGCAATGACAGGTTGATTTCTAGCTCCTGGGATTGTTCTTTTCAAGTATTTGATTAACTTCGCAAAATCAGCCAGAGCTTGTTCTGTTGTCAGAAAATTCAAGTGTCTGGAATCCTAAAGAAAAATAACAAAGAAAATGGGTATAAATGTGCACATAATAGCAGCTTAGGCATAACATAGATCCAGAAAAAAGCCAGATAAGCTTTTCTCCAAACAGAATTTCTAGGCAACTGAGTTAAAACACCCAGTCAAAGCATTAGCACTGCTAATTTAAACTCATGGAAAAGTGATTTTAAGTTTGTGGGAAGAAAATAATGTATTTTTGCATTCAAATGTAATTTCTATTAAATGCTATTTACCAAAGACTTTGCTGAGGTAGTAGAAACAACAGAGACAAACCATAAGTAACATTTAACAACAGATGTAATAGCATACAATACTAATTTTAACAGACAACTATTATAATTTTTATTTCAAATCTTGAAACATTTACAAAGGCTACCATATAAAGCAAAGGTAAACTAAATCCTGTGAAAAATGGAAGTAAGAATCATCAGTAAAAATAAAACATCCTTCCTCATCAGAAAGATTATTATGTCTGATATACCAACAACTGGAACAAGTCAGCCTGTCTGTCGTACAACTATAAAATTGGAGTTAAGGAAAAAAAAAAACATATGCAACAACCTTTTTCAGACATTTGAAAAGCAACACAAGACTTTGATTCCTGAGAGAAGAATATTGTTGTTCAGTCGCCAAGTTGTGTCTGACTCTTCGCAACCCCATGCACTGTAGCATGCGAGGCCTCCCTGTCCCTCACCATGTCCCCCATCTCCCTGAGTTTGCCCAATTTCATGTCCACTGAATCAGTGATGTCATCCAACTATCTGATCCTCTGTCACCCTCTTTTCCTTCTGCCTTCAATCTTTCCCAGTATCAGGGTCTTTCCCAATGAGTCAGCTGTTTGCATCAGGTAGCCAAAGGACTGGAGTTTCAGCTTCAACATCAGTCTTTCCAAAGAGTATTCAGGGTTCATTTCCTTTAAGATTGACTGGTTTGAGCTCCTTCCTTTACAAGGGACTCTCAAGAGTCTTCTCCAGCACACAGTTCAAAAGCATCAATTGTCTGGCTTTTTTAAAGTCTAGCTCTCACATCTGTACATGACTACTGGAAACATCATAGCCATGACTTACTTACTCAGTAAGTTCCATGATCATCTAGTTATCTGCCTAGGGAGAATTTCCTCACTGCAGTGTAGGAAGGTGGAACTCAAATGGAGTCCTGCTAAGCTGAGAAGATTAAAGAAGAGTCTGCTTTTAAAAGGTGAAGCCTAATTCTTCCCCCTTTGAACTTGGTCTGGACTTATTGACTTGGTTCTAACACAAATAGAATGTGACAGAAATGATATATGACTTCCAAAGTCTGGTCATAAAAAGCATTGCAGGTGGACTACCCTGCTGGTCCACTGGGTAAGACTTCACCTTCCCAAGCAGGAGGTGTGGGTTTGATCTCTGCTTGGGGAGCTAAGAGCCCACGTGTGCATGCATGCTAAGTTGCTTCAGCTGTGTCTGATTCTTTGTGACCCTGTGGACTGTAGCCCACATGATTTGCTGCCGAAACACCAAAACATAATACAGAAGCAATATTGTAATAAATTCAATAAAGACTTAAAAAAAAAAAAAGCACTGCAGTTTCCACCTTGCTCTCTTGAATGGCCAACTCTGAGGGAAGCTAGCTGTCATGTCATGAAGCCACTCAAGTAGGCCTTTGGAAAAAACCCAAGAGAGGACAAACTAAAGCATCCTGCTAACACCCAGCACCAATTTGTCACTCATGTGGATCCTCCACATAAGTAGAGAGGGTCCTCCAGCCTCAGTCAAGCCTTCAGGTGACTGAAGCACTAAATGACGTCTTAACCTCATGCTGCTGCTGCTGCTGCTAAGTCACTTCAGTCATGTCCGACTCTGTGCGACCCCATAGACGGAAGCCCACCAGGCTCCCCCGTCCCTGGGATTCTCCAGGCAAGAACACTGGAGTGGGTTGCCATTTCCTTCTCCAATGCATGAAAGTGAAAAGTGAAAGTAAAGTCGCTCAGTCGTGCCCGACTCTCAGCGACCCCATGGACTGGAGCCTATCAGGATCTTCAGTCCATGGGATTTTCCAGGCAAAAGTACTAGGGTGGGGTGCCATTGCCTTCCCCGCTTAACCTCATGAGATCCCCCGAAACAGAACCAGCTAGTGGAGTCACTCCAAATTCCTTACCCACAGGAACTGGAAAATAATAAATGTTTATTGTTGTTTTAAGCCACTAAAGTTTGAGGTAAATTGTCATGTACCAACAGATAACTAACACACCTACATATCCATATCACACTATCCTATTTAACCTTCATATTTTGGTCTCACCACTCTGACTACTCCCATCACCTGGTATATTTCGGAACCACAGAGGCCCATCTTTTCTCTCTCCTGTGCATGTCACTTACTCCTTTAACCTTTCCTCTTATCCAAGATGTATGTTCTCTGACTTCTTAACTTCTCTCCCATGGTCTGTCACTATTCTTTACTTTCAGTTTTCATGGCACGACGTATAGTTGAGTGTGGTTTTTTCCCAATCCTATGCATTTGCAATATTCCCCCAATGCTACTGACAAATTCTGTGAGCACATGAAGGGAAGGAAGCATAGCATAGAGAGCCCTCACCTCCGTTTTCCTAGCAGAGTATGGACCACAGGGAACTAGGAAACAAGGTTGTGTTTTTATCTGCAACAAACTACTTTCCAATGGTTTCAAAACCTGTCAACTTTCATAATCAGATAATTATGCAAAATAATAAACTAAAGAAAAGAGTTTTCCATGCAACCTAACAAATATCAGCAAATCACTCTGGTTTTCATTTATAACACAAGAACTTTTTATTTATTTATTTATAAGATAATAAAATTTCTGAAAATAAAAAGTTCTTTCAAAACAGGAAGCCTAGAAAATGACTGACCCAAGTTCCTCTAACTCAGATTTCTCCAAAATCATGGTATGGGGATTTCCCTGGTGGTCCATTCACCTTCCAAAGTAGGGTGTACGAGTTCGATCCCTGGTCAGGGAACTAAGATCCCACATGAATTAGGGCCAAAAACATCAAAATGTAAAACAGAAGTAGTGTTGTAACAAATTCAACTTAAGACTTAAAAAAAAAAAAAGTGATCCACATTAAAAAAAAGAAAGAAATCTTTTTTTAAAAAATGCCTGGTATGTGTATAAAGGTGGTATACATCATAATCCTAGGTAGTGCACAAACATTTTTAATTTAATGCTTGTTTTATTTCAATATAACTTAGAAAAAATAGTACTTAAAGACTTTATTAAGAAAGTACTAAGTTTGAAAAGTGAATTACTGGAAGAAAAATAGTGAATAATACAGATGGCAAATCCATATAGTCAGAAACACAAGGGTAGTACATAAGTGACTCAGCTGAGGAAAGGGTGTCTTGGCTTATTAAAGTGTAGATATGTGGCCAAGACCAAAGTTCCTTGAGAGAAAATAAAGGCCAGGAGGGAATCTAGTGACTAGCTGACCTCTCTGAATCATAGAGATAATCTGAACTTATTTTATTGAAAAACACCTTACTAAACAAGTATTTGTGCACTCCTAACATTTTCCAGTGATAGACCCAATAATTTACATATATAATTTATAAAGAGGATTATTTACTGATATTTTTAAACAATGAAAAGTTCCCTCCAATCTCCACATTCTTAGATTAAGATTTACCTGGCAAAGGCTAGCCTCATCACATTGAGTTAAAGACTGATCAATACTATAAAAATGGTAATAATATGATTTTTTAAATAATTTTAAAAATAATATGATCATTTAAAAATAATATGATTTTTTAAATTGAGGCTTTAAAATTATATATGAAATTATATATGAAAAGGTTTCAAATTATATATGAAAAGGTTAAATAAAAGTTACTGAAATTTCAGGCAGTTCAAGTTAAAGCTATCATTTTTCTTACAGTGGAACATGTAATTAGAAAATGTTCTAAACTTAAAAGACACACTTACCGAGAAGGAGTCAGCACCAAAGGGTAGGGACTCTCCATAGTACCGATGTTCAGCAAACACCAACATGGCTTTCATTTCCTCAGCTATGTCCCACATGAACCCCTAGAAGGAATTCACAAATTCACAGGGTAAAATTAGGATGTGAAAAAAGTCTTAATTTTTTCTTTGCAACTCATAAGAAATGGATTTTAAACCATACCAAGAAGAGTTCTCTGAGAATCTGGACAATTTATATTTGTGCTACAGATAAATGATATAACTGTTTCATTGTTGCACATCTATCTCACACTATCAGAATGAAACAATTCAAAACAAGACCACATTGCACAACTACCAATCATTTCAACTCTCCTTATTCTGACACTCTAGTCTGGGAATCAACATTATATCTAAAATAGCCTTCAAATTGCACTGTGTCCCAAAGAATCTAGGAAAGAGCAGGATACTTAAGTTATCTGCCTACTCACAAATAACTTTTATTTATAACAGAAAAGACAACAGTACAAATAAACATACTGGATTCCTCTGGGTTTAGTATTAATTGAGTGCTTACAACTCATTAAAAATCATTCTAAACACTTTACATATATTAATTCACTTAGTTATCACAACAATCTAAAAGATAGGCACTTTGATTATCTCTATTTTACAGGCAAGGACACAGTTTAAACAACCTATGACAGTCACTGAGTGAGAAAATGGCAGAGCCAACATTCAAGCACACGCCACCGAGCTCCAGAATACAAGCATCAAGTGCAAACCTCCTTATTTCGACACATAATGCTGGTCACTAATCAACGGCTGCAATTTTTTTCACTTACCTAAAGTTGTGACCTTAGAATCCTTCTTAACAAAGCATTCTAGGTGGCCAACATCAATTAACTAGATTTAGATTTGCTGTTGTTATTTAGTCTTTTCCGACCCCATGGACTGTAGCCCACCAAGCTCCTCTACCCGTGGGATTTCCCAGGCAAGAATACTGGCGGGGATTGCCATTTCCTTCTCCAGGGGATCTTCCAGACCGAGGGATTGAACCCACATTTCCTGCATTGGCAGGCAGATTCTTCATCTCTGAGCCACCAGGGAAGTCCCAGATTTAGATTTGCATAGATTACAACTGCTTGTCATTCCTACTGCACATTATTCCTTTTTAATGAGCTCTTATTCCTTTACAAAGACTGAGTGAAAGTGTTAAGTCACCCAGTTGGGTCCAACTCTTTATGATCCCATGGACTGTAGCCCACCAGGCTCCTCTGTTCATGGAATTCTCCAGGCAAGAATCGGGGAGAGGGTTGCCATTCCCTTCTCCAGGCGATCTACCCACAAACCTGGGTCTTCTGCATTGCAGATAGATTCTACACCACTGAGTAACCTGTGAAGATCCTAACAAAGACTAAGACAAATTTTTTCTTTGTCTTGACCAATAAATGAACAATTAAAAGAGCTGTATGCATGTGAGGACGGAGACTTTAACCTGTTATTTGTGATGGTTTCAATAACACCATTTTCTCTCTTAACACCTTGCTCATTCCCTACCCCTGCCATGTAACTACAGACACTGTACCCCAGCTCAAGATGCCCTCCTGTGCCTGCCCTCTTGATGACTTGCTGATCACACCCTCCTATCAATACCACTCTCAACAGGTATGGATCTCTATTACTTTGTTGCAACATTTGCTTATCTGTGTCTGACCCTACCAGAGTATGAGTTTCTTAACAGTAAGGATCATCCATCAAAGTAATCAGAAGAATTGACCTCAGGTTTTGAGAGGAAGGAAATGTATTAATTTGGACGTGAGCTACCCCGCATCCAAGGTCAGGAGCAGGGGCCATGAGGAGATACCCCACGTCCAAGGTAAGAAGCAGCAGCTATGCGTTGTTGAAGCAGCTGTGAAGAAATACCCCACATCCATGGTAAGAGAAACCCAAATAAGATGGCAAGCGCTGAGAGAGGGCATCAGAGGGCAGATAGACTGAAACCACAATCACAGACAACTAGCCAATCTGATCACATGGTCCACAGACGTGTCTAACTGAACTAAGCCATGCCATGTGGGGCCACCCAAGACGGACGGATCATGGCAGAGAGGTGTGACAGAATGTGGTCCACTGGAGAAGGGAATGGCAAACCACTTCAGTATTCTTGCCTTGAGAACTCCATGAATGGTATGAAAAGGCAAAAAGATAGGACACTGAAACATGAACTCCCCAGGTCAGTAAGTGCCCAATATGCTACTGGAGATCAGTGGAGAAATAACCACAGAAAGAATGAAGAGATGGAGATAAAGCAAAAACAACACCCAGTTGTGGATGTGACTGGTGATGGAAGCAAGATCCGATGATGCAAAGAGCAATATTGCATAGAAACCTGGAATGTTAGGTCCATGAATCAAGGCAAATTGCTGCTGCTGCTGCTATGTCGCTTCAGTCGTATCCGACTCTGTGCGACCCCAGAGACGGCAGCCCACCAGGCTCCCCGTCCCTGGGATTCTCCAGGCAAGAACACTGGAGTGGGTTGCCATTTCCTTCTCCAATGCATGAAAGTGAAAAGTGAAAGTGAAGTCGCTTAATCGTATCTGACTCCTAGCGACCCCATGGACTGCAGCCTACCAGGCCCCTCCATCCATGGGATTTGCCAGGCAAGAGTACTGGAGTGGGTTGCCGTTGGGAGTGGTCAAAAAGGAGATGGCAAGAGTGAATGTCGACATTCTAGGAATCAGGGAACTAAAATGGACTGGAATGGGTGAATTTAACTCAGATGACCATTATATCTACTACTGTGAGCAGGAATCCGTTAGAAGAAATGGAGAGGCCATTAGAGTCAACAAAAGAGTCCGAAATGCAGTACTTGGAAGCAGTCTAAAAACGACAGAATGATCTCTGTTCATTTCCAAGGCAAACCATTCACTATCATGATAATCCAAGGCTATGCCCCGACCAGTAACGCTGAAGAAGCTGAAGTTGA
Organism: Tragelaphus eurycerus; assembly: GCA_935064755.1. NCBI lineage: Eukaryota > Metazoa > Chordata > Mammalia > Artiodactyla > Bovidae > Tragelaphus > Tragelaphus eurycerus. The sequence continues at coordinate 14,757,065 of CAKXYN010000043.1, forward strand.
ACGGTTCTATGAAGACCTACAAGACCTTTTGCTAATGCTAAGTCACTTCAGTCATGTCCGACTCTGTGCGACCCCATAGAGAGCAGCCCACCAGGCCTCCCCATCCCCGGGATTCTCCAGGCAAGAACACTGGAGTGGGTTGCCATTTCCTTCTCCAATGCATGAAAGTGAAAAGAAAAGTGAAGTCACTCAGTCATGTCCGACTCTTAGCGACCCCATGGACTGCAGCCTACCAGGCTCCACCATCCGTGGGATTTTCCAGGCAAGAGTACTGGAGTGGGGTGCCATTGCCTTCTCCGACAAGACCTTTTAGAACACCCCAAAAAGATGTCCTTTTCATTATAGGGGACTGGAATGCAAAGTAGGAAGTCAAGAAACACCTGGAGTAACAGGCAAATTTGGCTTTGGAGTGCAAAATAAAGCAGGGCAAAGGCTAATAGAGTTTTGCCAAGAGAATGCACTGGTCATAGCAAACACCCTCTTCCAACAACACAAGACTCTACACATGGACATCACCAGATGGCCAACGATGAAATCAGATTGATTATATTCTTCGCAGCCAAAGATGGAGAAGCTCTATACAGTCAGCAAAATCAAGACCAGGAGCTGACTGTGGCTCAGATCATGAACTCCTTATTGCCAAATTCAGACTTAACTTGAAGAAAGTGGGGAAAACCACTAGACCATTCAGGTATGACCTAAATCAAATCCCTTATGAGTATACAGTGGAAGTGAGAAATAGATTTAAGGGCCTAGATCTGATAGAGTGCCTGATGAACTACAGATGGAGATCTGTGACACTGTACAGGAGACAGGGATCAAGACCATCCCCATGGAACAGAAATGCAAAAAAGCAAAATGGCTGTCTGGGGAGGCCTCACAAATAGCTGTGAAAAGAAGAGAAGCGAAAAGCAAAGGAGAAAAGGGAAGATATAAGCATCTGAATGCAGAGTTCCAAAGAATAGCAAGGAGAGATAAGAAAGCCTTCCTCAGTGATCAATGCAAAGAAATAGAGGAAACAACAGAAGGGAAAAACTAGAGATCTCTTCAAGAAAATTAGAGATAGCAAGGGAACATTTTATGCAAAGATGGGCTCAATAAAGGACAGAAATGTATAGACCTAACCGAAGCAGAAGATATTAAGAAGAGGTGGCAAGAATACACAGAAGAACTGTACAAAAAAGATCTTCATGACCCAGATAATCATGATGGTGTGATCACTGACCTAGAGCCAGACATCTGGAATGTGAAGTCAAGTGGGCCTTAGAAAGCATCACTACGAACAAAGCTGGTGGAGGTGATGGAATTCCAGTTGAGCTATTTCAAATCCTGAAAGATGATACTGTGAAAGTGCTGCACTCAATATGCCAGCAAATTTGGAAAACTCAGCAGTGGCCTCAGGACTGGAAAAGGTCAGTTTTCATTCCAATCCCAAAGAAAGGCAATGCCAAAGAATGCTCAAACTACCACAAAATTGCACTCATCTCACCCCACTCCAGTACTCTTGCTTGGAAAATCCCATGGACAGAGGAGCCTGGTAGGCTGCAGTCCATAGGGTCGCAAAGAGTCGGACACGACTGAGCGACTTCACTTTCATCTTTCACTTTTATGCACTGGAGAAGGAAATGGCAACCCATTCCAGTGTTCTTGGAATTCCCTGGTGGCTCAATGGTAAAGCGTCTGTCTACAATGCAGGAGACCCAGGTTCAATTCCTGGGTTGGGAAGATCCCTGGAGAAGGAAATGGCAATCCACTCCAGGACTATTGCCTGGAAAATCCCATGGACAGAGGAGCCTGATAAGCTACAGTCCATGGGGTCACAAAGAGTCGGACACGACTGAGCGACTTCACTCACTCACTCCAGTGTTCCTGCTTGGAGAATCCCAGGGACGGGGGAGCCTGGTGGGCTGCCGTCTATGGAGTCGCACAGAGTCGGACACGACTGAAGCGACTTAGCAGCAGCACACACTAGTAAAGGAATGCTCAAAATTCTCTAAACCAAGCTTCAGCAATACATGAACCATGAACTTCCAGATATTCAAGCTGGTTTTAGAAAAGGCAGAGGAACCAGAGATCAAATTGCCAACATCCACTGGATCATTGAAAAAGCAAGAGAGTTCCAGAAAAACACCTATTTCTGCTTTATTGACTATGCCAAAGCCTTTGACTATGGGGATCACATCAAACTGTGGAAAATTCTTCAAGAGATGGGCATACCAGACCACCTGACCTGCCTCTTGAGAAACCTGTATGCAGGTCACGAAGCAACAATTAGCTGGACATAGAACAGACTGGTTCCAAATAGGAAAAGGAGTACATCAAGGCTGTATATTGTTACCCTGTTTATTTAATTTATATGCAGAGTACATCATGAGAAACGCTGGGCTGGAAGAAGCACAAGCTGGAATCAAGATCACTGGGAGAAACATCAAGAACCTCAGATATGCAGATGACACCACCCTTACGGCAGAAAGTAAAGAGGAACTAAAGAGCTTCTTGATGAAGATGAAAGAGGAGATTGAAAAAGTTGGTTTAAGGCTCAACACTCAGAAAACTAAGATCATGGCATCTGGTCCCATCACTTCATGGGAAACAGATAGGTAAACAGTGGAAACAGTGTCAGACTTTATTTTGGGGGCTCCAAAATCACTGCAGATGGTGATTGTAGCCATGAAATTAAAAGACGCTTACTCTTTGGAAGGAAAGCTATGACCAACCTAGACAGCATATTTAAAAGCAGAGACGTTACTTTGCCAACAAAGGTCTGTCTAGTCAAGGCTATGGTTTTTCCAGTAATCATGTATGGATGTGAGAGTTGGACCTTAAAGAAAGCTGAGTGCTGAAGAATTGATGCTTTTGATTTGTGGTGTTGGAGAAGACCCGTTGCCTTGGCCTAAAAGAACAATTGCAAAAGGAAGTGAAAGGGAGACAAGGCAGCCTCAGTTGTTTCACAGAATTACAGAGCAGGAATCTGATGAAAAATAAATTCTGATTTTACCTGTCACTCATCTAAGAGAAATAGATATCTAGGATCTCAGTTCTTAGGGAATTATTTTATTTTCAACTAACATATTTAGACTAATAACATCCTAAGGAATGTTATTTCCTAAGGAAATAATTAGAAATATGGAATACAATAACACAACATAATTGGGTTCATATCTTTGCTTTTAATGTAGTTCAGTTCAATATTTACTAAGATCTTCTGAATACCAAGCACCATATCAGACACTGGCAATGGAGAAAATATGATTTAGTCCCCACCCTAAGGTAGTTCACAGACTAGCTTTCTGGTATAAAGTTGACATTTTCTAGTCTTAGCTCTCGGAAAAGGCAATGGCAACCCACTCCAGTACTCTTTCCTGGCAAATCCCATGGACAGAGGAGCCTGGTGGGCTGCAGTCCATGGGGTCGCTAGGAGTCGGACACGACTGAGTGACTTCACTTTCACTTTTCACTTTCATGCACTGGAGAAGGAAATGACAACCCACTCCACTGTTCTTGCCTGGAGAATCCCAGGGATGGGGAAGCCTGGTGGGCTGCCATCTCTGGGGTCGCACAGAGTCAGACACGACTGAAGCGACTTAGCAGCAGCAGCCTTAGCTCTGGCTGATTAATAAGGAAAATTTCTTCCTTTCATGTGTCTTAATTAAGTTTTGTTAACAGATTTAAGCATTATTATAAAAGAAGATAGAATAAATAGTCAAGAGAAACAAGCTAACAGCTATAGTATTTTTTATCCTCACAAATATAAGAAAAATAGTACGACAGGAAAGCTAAAATATATCTACCTTCGACCATTCCTATTTGAAAATCAAACTTGCATTTTTTTTCTTATTTGCACTGGCTTTGTTTAGATTTGCACTGGATTTGTTTAGATTATTTAGATAAATAAACAAATATTTATTGAGTACCTGCTATATGCCTAACACAGTCCTGGATCTAGGATGTACCACTGAACAAGCAAACAAAAATTTCTGCCCTTGTGTTCTCATTCTAGACTGTAATAATAACAATATTTACGACATAGTTATGACATCCCTACTCCCATTTCTGCCATATCCTTGTTCAATTGTGAAATAAGCTGAGATATTTTTTCATCTTTTAAAATTCAGTTGTACAAAAATAGTATCATATTTCATTCTCTTCATATGTAATTCTTTAAGGCTGAACAAGTTTATTGGATGTCTGTATGACCTGGAATGTCAGGTCCATGAATCAAGGCAAATTGGAAGTGGTCAAACAAGAGATGGCAAGAGTGAATGTCGACATTCTAGGAACTAGCGAACTAAAATGGACTGGAATGGGTGAATTTAACTCGGATGACCATTATATCTACTACTGTGGGCAGGAATCCCTCAGAAGAAATGGAGTGGCCATCATGGTCAACAAAAGAGTCCGAAATGCAGTACTTGGATGCAATCTCAAAAATGACAGAATGATCTCTGTTCGTATCCAAGGCAAACCATTCAATGTCACAGTAATCCAAGTCTATGCCCCAACCAGTAACGCCGAAGAAGCTGAAGTTGAAAGGTTCTATGAAGACCTACAAGACCTTTTAGAACTAACACCCAAAAAAGATGTCCTTTTTCATTATAGGGGACTGGAATGCAAAAGTAGGAAGTCAAGAAACACCTGGAGTAACAGGCAAATTTGGCCTTGGAATACGGAATGAAGCAGAGCAAAGACTAATAGAGTTTTGCCAAGAAAATGCAGTGGTCATAGCAAATACCCTCTTCCAACAACACAAGAGAAGACTCTATACATGGACATCACCAGATGGTCAACACCGAAATCAGATCGATTATATTCTTTGCAGCCAAAGATGGAGAAGCTCTATACAATCAGCAAAAACAAGACCAGGAGCTGACTGTGGCTCGGACCATGAACTCCTTATTGGCAAATTCAGACTGAAATTGAAGAAAGTAGGGAAAACTACTAGACCATTCAGGTATGACCTAAATCAAATCCCTTATGATTATACAGTGGAAGTGAGAAATAGATTTAAGGGCTTAGATCTGATAGATAGAGTGCCTGATGAACTATGGAATGAGGTTCGTGACATTGTCCAGGAGACAGGGATCAAGACCATCCCAATGGAAAAGAAATGCAAAAAAGCAAAATGGCTGTCTGGGGAGGCCTTACAAATAGCTGCAAAAAGAAGAGAAGCGAAAAGCAAAGGAGAAAAGGAAAGATATAAACATCTGAATGCAGAATTCCAAAGAATAGCAAGAAGAGATAAGAAAGCCTTCTTCAGGGATCAATGCAAAGAAATAGAGGAAAACAACAGAATGGGAAAGACTAGGGATCTCTTCAAGAAAATCAGAGATACCAAAGGAACATTTCATGCAAAGATGGGCACGATAAAGGACAGAGATGGTGTGGACCTAACAGAAGCAGAGGATATTAAGAAGAGGTGGCAAGAATACACAGAAGAACTGTACAAAACAGAGCTTCAAGACCTAGACAATCATGATGATGTGATCACTGACCTAGAACCAGACATCTTGGAATGTGAAGTCAAATGGGCCTTAGAAAGCATCACTACGAACAAAGCTAGTGGAGGTGATGGAATTCCAGTGGAACTATTCCAAGCCCTGAAAGATGATGCTGTGAAAGTGCTGCACTCAATATGCCAGCAAATTTGGAAAACTCAGCAGTGGCCACAGGACTGGAAAAGGTCAGTTTTCATCCCAATCCCAAAGAAAGGCAATGCCAAAGAGTGCTCAAACTACCGAACAATTGCACTCATCTCACACGCTAGTAAAGTAATGCTCAAAATTCTCCAAGCCAGGCTTCAGCAATATGTGAACCGTGAACTTCCTGATGTTCAAGCTGGTTTTAGAAAAGGCAGAGGAACCAGAGATCAAATTGCCAACATCCGCTGGATCATGGAAAAAGCAAGAGAGTTCCAGAAAAACATCTATTTTCTGCTTTATTGACTACGCCAAAGCCTTTGACTGTGTGGATCACAATAAACTATGGAAAATTCTGAAAGAGATGGGAATACCAGACCACCTGATCTGCCTCTTGAGAAATCTGTATGCAGGTCAGGAAGCAACAGTTGGAACTGGTCATAGAACAACAGACTGGTTCCAAATAGGAAAAGGAGTACGTCAAGGCTGCATATTGTCACCATGTTTATTTAACTTATATGCAGAGTACATCATGAGAAATGCTGGGCTGGAAGAAACACAAGTTGGAATCAAGATTGCCGGGAGAAATATCAATAACCTCAGATATGCAGATGACACCACTCTTATGGCAGAAAGTGAAGAGGGGCTAAAAAGCCTCTTGATGAAAGTGAAAATGGAGAGTGAAAAGGTTGGCTTAAAGCTCAACATTCAGAAAACGAAGATCATGGCATCTGGTCCCATCACTGCATGGGAAATAGATGGGGAAACAGTGGAAACAGTGTCAGACTTTGTTTTTCTGGGCTCCAAAATCACTGCAGATGGTGACTGCAGCCATGAAATTAAAAGACGCTTACTCCTTGGAAGGAAAGTTATGACCAACCTAGATAGCATATTCAAAAGCAGAGACATTACTTTGCCAACAAAGGTTCGCCTAGTCAAGGCTATGGTCTTTCCTGTGGTCATGTATGGATGTGAGAGCTGGACTGTGAGGAAGGCTGAACGCCGAAGAATTGATGCTTTTGAACTGTGGTGTTGGAGAAGACTCTTGAGAGTCCCTTGGACTGCAAGAAGATCCAACCAGTCCATTCTGAAGGAGATCAATCCTGGAATTTCTTTGGAAGGAATGATGCTAAAGCTGAAACTCCAGTATTTTGGCCACCTCATGCGAAGAGTTGACTCATTGGAGAAGACTCTGATGCTGGGAGGGATTGGGGGCAGGAGGAGAAGGGGACGACAGAGGATGAAATGGCTGGATGGCATCACTGACTCGATGGATGCGAGTCTGAGTGACCTCCGGGAGCTGGTGATGGACAGGGAGGCCTGGCGTGCTGCGGTTCATGGGGTCGCAAAGAGTCGGACACGACTGAGCAACTGATCTGATCTGATCTGATCTGATTTATTCTTTTGTAAACTGCCTATTCACATACTTTTGCTGTTTCTCTATTATTTGTGAGTTTATCTTTTTTAAAAAAAAACTTCAGAATTATTTGGTCATATATACTACAAAAGATTTTTTTCTAGTTGATCATAATCAAAAAGAAATTGAGCACAAGAGTTTCACAAATCTGCACATACCGTGTTATTGCAAAACCAAATAATGTCCCCTTCATTACCAGTGTAGAAAAGTATTGATCCACCATCTTCCTTCCAGTAGTTATCAGCTATTAGGTACCGCTGTTTAAAAGTTCTATCGATATTAAATCCAAAGTGATCAACCTATGACAAAAAAGAAACAAAAAAGACATATTTCAAAGCAAAGTAATTAAAAACTAAAAAGTACATATATTAGTCTTCCATTCAAATCAAGCTATGCTACAAAAATCAAAAAATTTCAAACTTCACTTGGTTTCATTAGTAGTAGTAATATTGATATTATTTTGAAATCATTTTCTTCATATTTTCTTCAGTGTAAAATATACAATTATAAAATCAAGTAGCCACTTAAAAGAACAATAATGTTAAAATTGAATTGGAAATAGTAATATGAACTTAGTAATTTTTAAAATACAGACATTCCTTACTACTTGAATTTTCATTACTGAAACTTTCAATATTGAAATTCAAGGACTAGAAAGACCACTGAAAAGGTCTATCATCCCAATAACAACTGACATTCCAAGGGCCAGGACCTTGGTATCTCATACTATACAAAGGACTATCATTGGCTGAAGTTTTAATTAATTGAACATAAAACAAATGAACATAAAAAGAACAATGATTGTAGCTAATTAAAACATTTGATTCCATGTTTTAATTGATTCATGAAAATCCATTACTCTATAAAGATATCAAAAAAGAGAAAGAAAGCAAGAAAAATATTTATTCCTCACCATTTATTTATTAAGCCAACTCTTCATTTAGAAGTTGTAAATAAAAAAGCAAAGAACTCAACATTTAACTTGCCTTTCCAACAGAATTGTATTTCAGGGTACTAAATAGTCCCAACTGATGAAAAACAGCTGTTTTATCAAATGTCAGCTAATGCAGAACCAATGACAGAATTAGAAAAATGGTATTTGACAAACCCTAGTGAAGTTACTTGGAGAACTGATTCAGGCAAGAATTATTAATAGTGTTAAAAGTATTAGGAGAATGGATGATAAGAAAATGAATATTCATATTACTACCTGTCACAAGATCAGCCTATTAACCTAGTGATCAAAGTTAGCATCACTAACAGTGGTGTGAACAGAAATTATGTATTTCCTCACATTGCACAACACAAAACACATATCATCCATGATAAATTCTTGCCAAAAATGTTCAGTTTGTTCTCAGTCCAGTCTCTGTATCTAATTTCCAGTTTCTGGGAAATACAAAGGTAGAAAAACAAGTTGAACATACTCCGAAGAAGCGATCAGACAAGTCCAAAGATAAGGTATTTTATAACAAAAAGGCAAGGCAATATCTGATTAAAGGACTGTTTGTTTTAGATTGCAATAAATTTTAAGGAACATAATAATCAGATGCAATGCATGATTCCAGATTGTATCCTAGTTTGAACAAACGAGATATAAATCACAATTTAGGGACAACTGGGTTAATTGTGATTTATATCTCATTTGTTCAAACTAGGATTTATGAACATTAATTTTGTTAGGAGTGATCATATTGTTTTGGCTATATAAGAAAAAGTTTTTCTATTTTACAGTTGTATATAAAGGATTTAAAGAGAAAATATCATGCTGTTTGTAATTTACTTGAAAATACTTCAGCTTAGGACTTCTCTGGTGGCTCAGTGGTGAAGAATCCACCTGCCAATGCAGGGGATACGGGTTTGATCCCTGGTTGAGGAAGATCCCACATGCCACCAACTACTGAAACCTATGCTCAGCAATGAGAAGCCCACACACCGCAACTAGAGTGGCCCCCACTCGCCACCACAATAGAAATGCCTGTGCACCAACAAACACCAAGCACAGCCAAATAAATGAATAAAATTATTTAAGAAAAGAAGAAAAATATACTTCAGCATAAAAAAAATGAAATTGTATATAAAGGATTGTATATAAGAAAGAAATTTAAATTTACAAGAAATTGTAAATTTCTTAAAATTATTTAAGAAAAGAAGAAAAATATACTTCAGCATAAAAAAACTGAAAAGGTAAAACGGGAACTTCCTAGACTGAGCCAGCAGTTAAGACTAGCACTTCCACTGCAGGGAGCACAGGTTCAATCCCTGGTTGGGGAACTAAGATCCTGCATGCTGTAAGATGCAGCCAAAAAGTATTTAATTTTTTTTTTAATTTTTGTTAAAGTAAAGTGAATTTAAAGGAAAAAAAATTTAATCTATACTAAAAGAGACAAAACACACTGGATATTGAGACTTTGCCAGATACAATACAAATCATGTCAAAATGACACAATTTTGAGCTTAAATCGAACTTTACTAAATGAACTCATCACTTAAAAAATACAATTGTTAAATGCTATAATATGGTAAAGTTCACATACAACTATCTGAATTTAAAGAGTTACAACAGACAGAGCCTACCAAGCCTTTAGGATCACAGGGTCTGAATTCCTCAGCGCTCCAGGGGGACAGGAGTGAGAATGCAGGGTCTGGTCTGGGGCACACATAGGCTGATCCAGTGTTGCTCCAACCTCCCTAGGGCAGGAGTTGGTTCTGACCTAACCCATACCTTGCAAGATTTCTCTGCTGCTGCTGCTGCTAAGTCACTTCAGTCGTGTCCAACTCTGTGCGACCCCATAGACAGAAGCTCACCAGGCTCCCCCGTCCCTGGGATTCTCCAGGCAAGAACACTGGAGTGGGTTGCCATTTCCTTCTCCAATGCATGAAAGTGAAAAGTGAAAGTGAAGTCACTCAGTCGTGTCCGACTCTTAGCGACCCCATGGACTGGAGCCTACCAGGATCCTCCATCCATGGGATTTTCCAGGCAAAAGTACTGGGGTGGGGTGCCATTGCCTTCGCCGGCAAGATTTCTCTAGACCATTCCAAAAGAAATGGAACTCCCTGTAACCACTCCATCTACACATCCACACACACAAACACACACACACACACACACACACACACTTCACATACCTTCATATGTGAAGGTTCACAGACCTTTATACCACAGGTTCCAAAATGCAAGTTTCTCAAATCTACACCTTATGCACACTTTCAATGTCCACAATCTTTACCATATATGGTCTTAAAATACAGGCTATTCTAATATAAAGACTATTTACCATTCAGTAAAATAAGCAGTTTGTATGGGGCAGATATATAATAATAATATCCATGTGCTTAAAAAAAAAAAAAACAAAAAAAACCCTCCTATGACATATCTTGAAGAGAGCACAGCAACCCACTCCAGTATTCTTGCCTGGAGATCCCCTGGACAGAGGAGCCTGATGGGCTCTATAGGTTCACAAAGTGTCAGACGTGACTGAAGCGACTGAGCAAGCACACGTGACATATATTAACTCACTCAATCACTTCTTCAACAAGCATCAACTGAATGGGCCAAGTACTTGTTATAGGCCAAGAAGTAAACTGAGCAACCGGATAAAGAAGTGACTGAGCCAGAGGTCCTTAATTTAACTCAAACTAATTCAACTACACTCACTAAGCCTCAAAGTAAAAAAGAGCAAGAGAAACAGACAAACAGTGAAGGAAAGATAGATAAGTGATTCCACTTGCTTCCATTCAAATTAATATAGTGTTTCTCCATGTAAGGTCCCTAGATAACCAGCATCAGCTTCATCTAGGAACTTGTTAAAAATACAAATTCTCTGGCCTACTTGTTAAAAATGCAAATTCCCAGGCCTACTGAATTAGAAACTGTGGGGAGTAGAACCCAGTAACTTGTGTTTTAACAAGGCCTCCGAGTAATTCTGGGGCTTTCCAGGTGGCGCTAGTGGTAAAGAACCGGCCTGCCAATGCAGGTTGACAGGTGCGATCTTTGGGTCAGGAAGATCCCCTATAGGAGGGCATGGCAACCCACTCTAGTATTCTTGCTTGGAGAATCCCCTGGACAGGAGCCTGGCAGCTTGCAGTCCTTAGGGTCACACAGAGTCAGACATGACTGAAGCAACTTAGCACACATGCACACCAATAATTCTGTGCATTCATTAGTACAGCTAATGTACTGAGAACAAATGAGTTAAGCCCCTAAATAAGACATGAATCTGCTCTTCCTTCTCTTGATCGAAGTTTCAGAATACTTCTAATATGTAAGCCTCTCACTATGCTGAGACCTGGGTTCAATTCCTGGGTGGGGAAGATCCCTTGGAGAAGAGATGGCAGCCCACTCCAGTATTCTTGCCTGGAGAATCACCATGGACAGAGGAGCCTGGCAGGCTACAGTCCACGGGGTTGCAAAAAGTTAGACACGACTGAGTGACTAACACATAAACACATACACACACAATGCTGAATGAGACTCTGATGCTCAAAGATGTGAATTACCACCCACCACGGCCCCTAAATACATGCCAACTGCATCATTTGAAGCTCAACAGGAAAAACCATGATCTGTTTCAACAAAGGAAGAAAGACTACCTGTGCTGGAGTTAAAGAAAGGAAGTACATGGCTCTCTAACAAGATGACTTCCCCCTGGTATTCTCAAAGATAATTCTGCCACAGTGATTTTCAGTTTGCCCACTGACTTTAGAGCCAAGCTTTGAGAAAAGGCTTATATCTGGAATTACAAGAGCCACAAGAACTTTAGAGAAAGCCAAACTTCCTTATATGGCCACTCTCAGGGCACTCCTGCTCCTAGCAATCCCTAATTGTTTAATTTGGGAGAAAGGGGATGGAACTCTGGTATGACAGAAAGAAAGCAGATTCAGGAGTTAACAGATGTGAACTTGAATTGTTACTGTGAGGCCTCAGGCAAGCCACTTAACCTGTATGAGCCCCATTTTCATCCTATATAAAATAAAGATAATAATACACAACTCAAAGGATTACTGTGAAGATAAAACATAACTAAAGTACCAGGAAGAGTCCCTAATGTATAATGCATGTTCAAGGAATGTTAGCTCTCCACTCCACCCCATCTGCACAACAGTCCCAAGAATGGGATACCAAGATGAGGTAAGTGAGGTGGAGAGTGAGGAAGCTCTTCACAGAATTATAGGACATCCCACTAGAACGTCAAAATTTCCTATTTCTTGGGTGCTTCAGCTAAATAGTAAAGAGTTAGAAACAAGTAGTGAAATATCCTTTGCAAAACATTCATTTACAGAATTTTCTTGACTCTTCCTAATCATCAGGGATACCCACTTCAGACTATACAACTGTAGACAGTTCCCAGTACCTAATGGCCCGGCACACTAGGTGCAGTGTGCCCTCTGCTGTGGAGAGCTGAGGGCTGCACACCACTTTCAGCTATGGGATCCTGAATAGAAATTTTATAAACCACAACAGAAACAGAGACAAGGGACTTAGAAGCCAGTTGATCTGCATAGTTCAACTGAAAAAAAACAGGCTCAAAGAGGTCAAGCGGCTTGGCCAAGGTTATAAGTCAGAGGCAAACCTGGAATTTTTAATTATCTTTTAAATTTGGTATATTGAGATAACTAAAATAATAGCACCATAAAAGCCATGCAAACATGATCTCAAAAAGGGAAAACACCTCTAGTCACACACAGCAGTTCTCTCTACAATATGGTCCTATTTCAAGAGATATTTCCCTCCTTCACCTTGTAGAGGATAGAAGAGATCCATGAGAATGGGTAGACAGGAAGAAACAAAAGGAACATCCTTTAAATAGTTTATTGTGGCAATAATAACTACATGGACTTTAAAACTGCTCAAAAATAAAATTTACATCCAGAAAAGCCTGTAAGAACATCACACCTATTAGAAGCAGTTTTGGTGGCAACTTGGAAAAAGGGGTGGAGGGTAACACAGAATACCTATTCTGGGTGTGATACTGTGTGGGTGCTTTACACAGATCGCCTTACCATCCTCCCCATCAGCCTCTGGGAGCATGTTCATTACACCAATCCTATAAATAAGGATACGAAAGCTCAGAGAGGTCAGATAACTTGCCTAAGGTAATATAACTAATAAACAAAAGTAAAATACAATTCTTCTCCATGTGCATTTTTCACTACCCAATCCTACCTCACAAAATCCAGTCTGCTTTTTTCATTGTAACACACTATTGCAGATAGGGCTGGCTACAAACTTCAACCTTCAACAGGGGACACTAGGGTATTTTTCTGCTAGATTTGCAAAATGAAGTACACATTCCCACCCATATACTAACAGTTTTACTGAAGAACATGGTCTTTTCACTGACTTAACTCAGTAATTGTTACTGTATTTTTTTAACTCATTTAATTAGGCTGCTGCTGTTGCTGCTGCTGCTGTTGCTGCTGCTGCTAAGTCACTTCAGTCGTGTCCGACTCTGTGTGACCCCATAGACGGCAGCCCACCAGGCTCCCCCGTCCCTGGGATTCTTCAGGCAAGAACACTAGAGTGGGTTGCCATTTCCTTCTCTAATGCATGAAAGTCAAAAGTGAAACTGAAGTCGCTCAGTCCTGTCCGACTCTTATAAAAAGAAAACAATGTTGACTCTTACTCAGTAGGCTTTAGTTTTAAGAAAATTGGTTTATAATTGGGTTTCATTTACATATCCAGATATAAAACAACAACAGAATTTTACTAAAATACACAGGGCAAAAAACAGACTCACCTCAAATTAAGGTACTTTGAAAGAGGGCTCTCTGGTGTCCAGTTCTAGACCAGAGACACTGAAATGAGATAAGACTTCCTTTCCTCCATTTGATGCGTGCGCCCTGTATTAATTTTAGATTTATGGCATGACATTCTGTTAGAGTTCCTAAACGGAGACTACATTGTTTCTGGGCAAGCTGGACCTCCCCTGAAGGGGTAGACACCTTCATGGCAGAAGGACATAACTTCCAGAAGGAACCAAAATCTGAAAGGATGGTGGGGTTTTGCCAGGTTCCAGGTCTCTGGGTGGAGAAAAGTGGAGCCTGTCTAAGCTGTCCCTCATGCAGGAGGAGCCCCTGAGCTGGGACTAGACAGGAGAGCAAGCTATAACTTATGAATCAGATCATGAGTGACTCTTGGCTTATTTTCACTTGATTATGTCAGAACATTTCAAGAATCCTTTGACAGTTCTACTGTTGCTGCAAAAACAGAAATGAGTGAACAGCCTTTGGTACATACCAAACAGGCCTGCAAGATTTAAACAATCTTGGTTATTCTTTAGCTGTTACTACTAACAATTTTATAGCTAGACTTGCCCTTTACAAAGCTAAACAAAACTAATCACTCTCTGATTCCATATGTATTGTACTTGGCACCTGAAATTCTTCTTCCCCTACACAGTCTTGTACCATTCTGCATTTTCAAAAAGGCCATGGGCTAGATAACTTCAGTGACACCAGTCCTGGTTGCTGAGTTACCTAAAGCCAGCTGTGGCCATTTTTAAAATTTGCAGAAAGGTAAAAAAATACAAGACTTTCAGAATGATATAAAACTCCCTATTCCCGAGGGCAAAGGGGCACAGTTCTTGAGGTGCCAACCTGCCATGTATTCCCCTTTGCTGGGCAAAGATAAAGCCATTTTTCTTACCCTTCCAAAACTCTGTCTCTGTATTTCTCTTCAGTATTGGTGCACAAAGAGTCAAGATTTTGGCAACACTACCTTTATTCATCTGTATTCTGAAGATACCAGGAAAGTTCTTGCTGTTCAGTTGCTCAGTTGTGTCCACCTCTTTGAGACACCATGGACTGCAGCACGCTAGGGTTCCCTGTCCATTACCAACTCCCAGTGTTTACTCAAACTCATGTTGAGTGAGTTGGTGATGCCATCCAACAATCTCATCCTCTGTCATCCCCCCTTCTCCTCCTGCCTTCAATCTTTCCCAGCATCAGGGTCTTTTCTAATGAGTCAGCTCTTCGGATCAGGTGGTCAAAGTATTGGAGCTTCAGCTTCAACATCAGTCCTTCCAATGAATATTTAGGACTGATTTCCATTAGGATGGACTGGCTTGATCTCCTTGCAGTCCAAGGGACTCTCAAGAGTCTTCTCCAACACCACAGTTCAAAAGCATCAATTCTTTGGTGCTCAGCCTTCTTTATGGTCCAACTCTTATATATAATTACTGGAAAAGCCATAGCTTTGACTAGATGGACCTTTGTCGGCAAAGTATTATCTCTGCTTCTTAATATACTGTCTAGGTTGGTCACAGCTTTTCTTCCAAGGAGCAAGCATCTGTTAATTTCATGGCTGTAGTCACCATCTGCAGTGATTTTGGAGCCCAAGAAAATAAAGTCTCTCACTGTTTCCCCATCTATTTGCCATGAAGAGATGGGACTGGATATCATGATCTTAGTTTTCTGAATGTTAAGTTTTAAGCCAGCTTTTTCACTCTCCACTTTCACCTTCATTAAGAGGCTCTTTAGTTTCTCTTTGCTTTCTGCTATAAAGGTGGTGTCATCTGTGTATCTGAGGTTATTGATATTTCTCCCAGCAATCTTGATTCCAGCTTGTGTTTCATCCAGCCTGGCACTTCTCATGATGTACTCTGCACGTAAGTTAAATAAGCAAGGTGACAAGATAGCCTTGACATACTCCTTTCCCAATATGGAACCAGTCCGTTGTTCCATGTCCGGTTCTAACTGTTGCTTATTCTGAAGATACCAGGAAAGACTGGAGGGTAAATCTGACTTATAGAATTAAAAAGGAAACTGTCTCTTGATGACAGAGTGGAGATGGTGACAAGGAAAAGGATCACAAGTCCCTCCAAGAGGAAGGTGAGTCTAAGAAACAGGAATGTCCTTCCCTCCCCACAGGGATGCTCCCTTCATTGCCAATCATAGAAGGTCTAGTTTATTTTAACAAGGAAGGTAGATGTTTGCTCAGAGAGTCCCTTCAAATCAAATCATCCTTCTATGTAACAAGATGTGGCATATTTTCAAACATCTTTCTGTGCATATTAATATACACAGATCAGATCAGATCAGATCAGTCACTCAGTCGTGTCCGACTCTTTGCGACCCCATGAACCGCAGCACGCCAGGCCTCCCTGTCCATCACCAGCTCCCGGAGGTCACTCAGACTCACACCCATCAAGTCAGTGATGCCATCCAGCCATCTCATCCTCTGTCGTCCCCTTCTCCTCCTGCCCTCAATCCCTGCCAGCATCAGAGTCTTCTCCAATGAGTCAACTCTTCGCATGAGGTCGCCAAAATACTGGAGTTTCAGCTTTAGCATCATTCCTTCCAAAGAAATCCCAGGATTGATCTCCTTCAGAATGGACTGGTTGGATCTTCTTGCAGTCCAAGGGACTCTCAAGAGTCTTCTCCAACACCACAGTTCAAAAGCATCAATTCTTCGGCGCTCAGCCTTCTTCACAGTCCAGCTTTCACATCCATACATGACCACAGGAAAGACCATAGCCTTGACTAGGCGAACCTTTGTTGGTAAAGTAATGTCTCTGCTTTTGAATATGCTATCTAGGTTGGTCATAACTTTTCTTCCAAGGAGTAAGCGTCTTTTAATTTCATGGCTTAATATACACAAGAGAACTGTATTCTTTCCTTCTACATATTATTTGTAACCTGCTCTTAGTCTCAAAAAAGAAACTCTTAGATTTATTTACTTAAAGGTAAAATAACAAACTGGGAAGGGAATAAAAGGGTATAAGAGAGTCCACTGTGGAAAAAAGTTTGGCTATCCAACTACCTACAGCTACAAACAGATTGTTAGAAAGGCAAGAACACAATAGCTACCATAGTGCCCCTCTATAAGACAAATACTTTATAATTATTAAATGAATGCAGCTCAAATCTTCTAAATGTGGTTTCCCACATTTCTGTGTATAAGGACCTCTTGTTAATGTTAAATTCGCATAGACATTTTATATATCAAGCTAGTCCTTGAGAAAATTAAGAGAAGCTATTACAAACCCAATAATGGTATAAATAAATATCACAATGGCATCTAACTATATTTTTAACAGTACATACTTGGTCAGAAAATGGGTACAGCAAAATTTTAAAGTGCTCAGGAAGCCTCCTTTCCCCTAACCAAGGACTTTGGACCCCAAAAGGAAAATCATATTTTAAATTACCAAAATCCTATGACATCTAATATTCTGTACTCTAATAGTAAAACAAAGGTGAAGATATCCTGCCCTTTCAGTTCAGTGGCTCAGTCATGTCCGACTCTTTGTGACTCCATGAACCACAGCATGCCAGGCCTCCCTGTCCATCACCAACTCCCAGAGTCACCCAAACCCATGTCCATTGTGTCGGTGATGCCATCCAACCATCTCATCATCTGTTGTCCCCTTCTCCTCCTGCCCTCAATCTTTCCCAGCATCAAGGACTTTTCAAATGAGTCACACAGTGCTCGCTTCGGCAGCACATATACTAAAATGAGTCACACATTTCAAATGGCTCTCCACATTAGGTGGCCAAAGTATTGGAGTTTCAGCTTCAACATCAGTCCGTCCAATGAACACCCAGGACTAATCTCCTTTAGGATTGACTGGTTGGATCTCCTTGCAGTCCAAGGGACTCTCAAGAGTCTTCTCCAACACCACAGTTCAAAAGCATCAATTCTTCTGCACTCAGCTTTCTTTATAGTCCAACTCTCACATCCATACATGACTACTGGAAAAACCATAGCCTTGACTAGACAGACCTTTGTTAGCAAAGTAATGTCTGTGCTTTTAATATGCTGTCTTTATGTTCTGCCCTTTAGAAGGCCCAAAACATTCCAGCAAATCAATACATGCTTTGTTAAAGAATAGTCAAGTGTTCCAGCAGAGGGAGATTCCGGTATCATCTATTGGCTAAACAACTCTATGACAGCACCACACAGTAAATAACTTACTGTGGCTTCAAGGAGCTCTGTACCATTAGACAGCCTAAGCTCTCAAGTTTGAAATTATCTATTTAAATTTTATGAAATATTACATCGTCAGAGGGCAGTATTGTATAAGCAATAAAGTGGGAGAACTGTTAGGTTTTAAATATTAGAGTCATAAAATTTTAGGACAGGAAGGGAACTTAAATCAAGTCCTAAGTCTGAAATGAAAAAATCCTGAGTTATAGAGATGTCAATTATTTTAAATCTTTCTTTTCAAACAAAGATATATTCACATAGTTTAATATCAGGGTTCAAAATGCATGTTGTTAGAAGTCAGAATAGTGATTACTCTTGTAGCGGGAAGGTGACTCTAAAAGAGAATTAGATAATTCTAGAGTTAAGCTGGTGCATTTTTTCTATACTTGTAAGATAATTAGGCCTTCCCCGGTAGCTCAGTGGTATAGAACCCACCTGACAATGCAGGAGACAAAAGAGACGTGGGTTCGATTCCTGGGTCAGGAAGATACCCTGGAGGAGGGGATGGCAACCCACTCCAGTATTCTCGCCTGGAGAATCCCATGGACAGAGGAGCCTGGCAGGCTACAGTCCATGGGGTTACAAAGAGTTGGACATGACTGAAGTGACTTAGCAAGATAATTAGCAAATAGATTTGTAAACACTTGAGACTACATTTAAGATACATTTTTTATTTTATAATGTACATGCCTGTATTTCTACTTCACTATGTTGTTCTTTAGTCACTAAGTCGTGTTCCACTCTTTTGCAACCCACATGTACTGTAGCCCACCAGGCTCCTCTGTCCATGGGATTTCCCTGGCAAGAATGGGTTGCCATTTCCTTCTCCAGGGCATCTTCCCAATCCAGGGATTAAGCCTGCATCTCTTGCATTGCAGGCAGATTCTTTACAGTCTGAGCCACCAGGGAAGCTCCTATTTCACTATAGTCGTATGTAAATTATACTAAATCATATCTATATTTAATTTCTCTTTCACTTAAAAATGTGTATTGAGTACTCATTAAGTAACAGGCATTAGGAAAGAGAACTAAGATACAATTCCATTTCTCAAGGTTTTAACCTAAAAAAGTGATGAGCATAACTAACAGTCACAAGATGGTAAGTTCTATATACAACATATTGTGGGAGCTGAGAGGTTACAGTCTGACCCAAGGGAATCATGGAAGGCTTCACTGAGGAAGTGATACCTGCGTTGAACTCTGAAGAGTAACAAGAATTTTTTCAAGTACAGAAAAGCGTGTCAAGCAAAGAGCATGATGAACTCTGCAGAACAAGCACATTCAGGAACTGCTGTTGTTTGTAGCAGAAGATACATAGTTTAAGAGATGATGAGATTAGATTCACCAGGCTAACACCTAAAATCTCCCTATAAAGAGAAACCTGAAATCTGAGATTGCCTCTGTAAACCAACAGTAAGTGAAATAGGTGCACAAGCAATAGAGCATTAATGAGGCAGAGATTTTTGTCTGTTTTGTTCACTGCTAAGTCCCCAGTGAGTAGAATAAGGTCTGGCACATGGTAGAAGATCAATGAATAGGGATTCCCCTGGTGATTCAGGGGTTAAGAATCTGCGCTACCACTGCAGGAGTCCTGAGTTCAATCCATTGTCAAGGAACTAAGATCCTGCTTGCCACACGATGCCACCATGGCTGGGGGAGGGGGGATCAATGAATATACATAGAATGAATGTATACATCCTAGCTCTGCAACTGGTATTAAAACCCAACACAGCTTCAGAGAAAAGCATGACTCAAAGCAATGAGAATGGAAATCAAAGTTCCCAGGGTCAAGTCTGTGCAGGTTGATTGATTGCAAGGGTCTGTTACTGCCTTTGGAAGAGTTACAGAATGCTGTAGTCAGATGTATCTTTTGCCCAGACAAATCACATATCTGAGGGAGAACCCAAACATAAAATCTAAACCTGACTCATAATAGTTTAGCTTTACCCAGGCAGCTGAGGAACCAGAACTGTATGCCCTCTGCTGAGAGCAGAAACAGGTAGATAAATAAGTCCAAATTAACACAGGCAAATCTGATTAGATAGGTAGGGGAAGGACTAATCAGCATCTTGCTGAAGTATATAAGCTAAAAGGTCAGGGATGACTTTGAGACAGGGTTTTTGTTGTTCAGTTGTTCATGGTGTCCGACTCTTTGCAACCCCATGGACTGCAGCGTGCCAGTCTTCCCCATCCTTCACTGTCTCCTGGAGCTTGCTCAAACTCATGTCCATCATGAGTCAGTGATGCCATCCAACAATCTCATCCTCTGTTGTCCCCTTCTCCTCCTGCCTTCAATCTTTCCCAGCATCAGGGTCTTTTCCAATGAGTTGGCTCTTTGCATCAGGTGACCAAAGTATTGGAGCTTCAGCTTCCAGTGAATGTTCAGGGTTGATTTCCTTTAGGATTGACTGGTTTGATTTCCTTGCAGTCCAAGGGGCTCTCTCAAGAGTCTTCTCCAACACCACAGTTGAAAAGCATCAATTCTTCGGTGCTCAGCCTTCTTTATGGTCCAACTCTCACATCCATACATGACTACTGGAAAAACCATAGCTTTGACTATATGGACCTTTGTTGGCAAAGTAATGTCTCCGCTTTTTAATGAGCTATCTAGGTTTGTCATATTCTTGGGCTTCCCTTGTGGCTCAGCTGGTAAAGAATCTGCCTGCAATGCAGGAGACCTGGGTTTGATCCCTGGGTTGGGAAGATCCACTAAAGAAGAGAAAGGCTACCCATACTTCAGTATACTGGCCTGAAGAATTCCACGGATTGTATAGTCCATGGAGTTGTAAAGAGTCAGACACAACTGAAAGACTTTCACTTTCACTTCTTCCAAGGAGCAAGTGTCTTTTAATTTCAGGGCTGCAGTCACCATCTGCAGTGATTTTGGAGGCCAAGAAAATAAAACCACTCTTTTCCCATCTAATTGCCATGACGAGATAGGGATGCAACTGGATGTCATGATCTTCATTTTTTTAGTGTTGAGTTTTAAACCAACTTTTTCACTCTCCTCTTTCACATTCATCAAGAGGCTCTTTAGTTCCTCTTCACTTTTTGCCATAAGGGTGGTGTCATCTGCATATCTGAGGTTATTGATGTTTTTCCTGGCAACTTGATTCCGGCTTGTACTTCATCCAGCCCAGCATTTCGCATGAGGTACTCTGCATATAAGTTAAATTAGTAGAGTGACAAGATACAGAGTTGACATACTCCTTTCCCAGTTTGGAACCAGTCCATTGTTCCATGTCTGGTTCTAACTGCTGCTTCCTGACCTGCATACAGATTTCTCAGGAGGCAGGTAAGGTGGTCTGGTATTCCTGTCTCTTAAGAGTTTTCCACAATGTGTTGTGATCCACACAGTCAAAGGCTTTAGTATAGTCAATGAAGCAGAAGTAGATGTTTTTCTGGAATTTTCTTGCTTTTAGTACGATCCAACAGATAGATGGTGGCCATTTGTTCTCTGGTTCCTCTGCCTTTTCTAAATCCAGGTTGAACATCTGGAAGTTCTCTGTTTATGTACTGTTGAAGCCTAGCTTGGAGAATTTTGAACATTACTTTGCCAGCTTGGGAAATGAGTGCAATTGTGCAGTAGGTGTGGCAGGGTTATAGTCACATTTTCTAGGGCTGTAAAGCACTTAAAGCTGTGGTTCTTGGCCAGTGCACAGCTATTTAACCTGAATGATAGCTTCCTATAAAATGTCTATCATACCGGCTCATTCAGCAGCATACTGCTGCTGCTGCTGCTAAGTCACTTCAGTCATGTCCGATTCTGTGCGACCCCATAGACAGCAGCCCACCAGGCTCCCCCATCCCTGGGATTCTCCAGGCAAGAACACTGGAGTGGGTTGCCATTTCCTTCTCCAATGCATGAAAGTGAAAAGTGAAAGTCAAGTCGCTCAGTCGTGTCCGACTCTTTGCGACCCCATGGACTGGAGCCTACCAGGCTCCTCCGTCCATGGGATTTTCAAGGCAAGAGTACTGGAGTGAGGTGCCATTGCCTTCTCCAGAGCAGCATACTAGTGTTCAGTAAATCAAATGTGCTGCCAAATGTCGATTTGGTCAATGTGTAAGACACGTTTTTCCAGCAAAGAGTTTACAAAGAAGAAGAAACATGGGAGAGGTATAAGGTCCAAAGGCAAAAAGTAATTAGAGGGAATAATTAAGACTCAAGGTGGGAGGGGGATTAGTAATGCCTGGAGATTCTGAGGAGACACAATAAAATGGTGCCAAAGACATAGACGGAGGGATTTGATTTGGATAGGAGGAACCCCTCCTCTGTTGGGAAACAGATAGGTGCAGAAGGAATTACATCTCTAGGTGGAGAAGGAGGAAACTTAAGGGATTATAGCTAAAACACCCCTCACACAACAACAAAGTTGTTTAATCAGTGAAGTAGGGAGCAAGGCTATCTATTAAAGGAGAATAGAAGGGTATAGTGTAGCAATGATTTGAAGATAAAAGTAAAAGTACAGCATGGAAGAAGAAACTGATGCTCAGGCCTCCACTGGATCCCTGAGTTTAGAGGCTAAATTTGCAGGCAAACTTTTTAGTTGTGGGACTGCTTCAGAAAACATCCACCACCCAGGATAGTAAAGAAGTTTAGTGGCTGGATAAAACCAGGATGGGAACTTCCTAAAGCGCTGTGACATAGTACACAAGAGGCAAGAGAGCTGAGGTCATCCCTGATGTCCATTCAACCATGAATACCCAAAGCCATGAGGTCCTCTCCTTCATAGGCAAATGCCACCAAAATGTCCTTGTTGAATTGTAAGGGAATCTAAATTATGTTATATTTATTCCATTTTAAAAAGTGAAAAATCTTGCTGGAACTCAATACAGTAATACCCCATCACTCATGGCGGGTATGTTTTAAGATCCCCAATGGATGTCAGAAACTGCAAATAATGCTGAACCCTATGAAGTCAGCCAACCCTATACAGTCAGCCCTTCATATCCATGGGTGCAGAATCTACAGATTCATAGAGCCAATTGTACTATGCCATTGTACAATATGATATATAAGGGCCCCAAGCATCCATGAATTTTGGTATCCCTAGAGGGGTCCTAGAATCAATCCTCTGTGGATCCCAAGGGAACATATTCTATGCTTTTTTCCTATGCTAACAAATGGACAGCATATACAACATGAATATACTGGACATAGGGATGATTCAGGTCCTGGAAGGATGGAGCAGAAGGTGTGAGATTTTATCACACTACTCACTCAGAACAGCATACAATTTAAAACTTATTATTTATTTCTGGAATTTTCCATTTAATATTCTTGGACCAAGGTTGACTGCAAGTAACAAACTGTGGAAAGAAAAACTGCAGATGGAGGGGGACAATATGTAAACATTTAATTAATAATCTTTTAAAAATGATATAATATTATCAAACAAAACTTCACAGGTTTATATTCTCTTACTTTGTCAAATATGGTATGACGTATTACTAATATTTTTCTTCCTTCCTGATGGAAGTGATGAGGCTGGTTATCTAGTCAAATGTAACGGATAAAGACCCCCACCCCTAAAAAAAAGTGAAACCATGCTTCTAAAGTTCAGGATACAGACCTGTGACACAAGTAATCTATAATCCAGCATTCTGTATCCCCTCCTCTGAAGGAAGGTCCTCCTGCAGAGGGCCATGAGGACTTCCCAGATCTACACCTCTCCAACTGAGCAAAACCCCAGTTCTTACCCATACAGCACAATTTCTAAAATCCTCACAACTCCATTCACGTCCTAGTACACTTATCTTCCCTCTCACAGATGGCGTGCCCAGAATTGAGTGTTATGCATGAAATGTGGTCTAATGAGTGCCATGCTCACCCATGACTAGAAATCAATAACTTTGTGAGTATGTTTATAGATATAGCTCCACCAACATAGCCTACTTTGAGAGTCAGGGAAGGTGTTTTGTGTTGAACAGTCCCCCAAAGTTCATGGTCTTCCTGGAACCTCAGAATGTGACTTTATTTGGAAATTGGGTCATTACAAATATAATTAATTAAGATGAGGTCACACTGGAGTAGGGTTGGCCCTTAATTGAATATAATTGGTTATCTTTTTAAGAAGAGAAGAAACAGAGACAGACACAGAGAGAAGGCTATGTGAAGACAGAGAAAGACTACAAAAGAAAGACAACAACGTGATGACAGAAGACACTGGAATTATGCAGCTGCAAACCACTAAGGATTGCCAGCAACCACCAGAAGCTAGGAGAGAGATGGAACAGATTCTCCCTAGGAGGAACCAATCATACCAACACCCTGATTTTGAACTTCTGGCCTCCAAAACTGTTAGAAAATAAATGTGTGTTATTTTAAACCTTCCAGTTTGTTGTACTTTGTTCAGTTCAGTTCAGTTTAGTCGCTCAGTCATGTCCGACTCTGCAACTCCATGAATCACAGCATGCCAGGCCTTCCTGTCCATTACCAACTCCCAGAGTTCACTCAAACTCACGTCCATTGAGTCGGTAACGCCATCCAGCCATCTCATCCTCTGTCGTCCCCTTCTCCTCCTGCCCTCAATCCTTCCCAGCATCAGAGTCTTTTCCAGTGAGTCAACTCTTCGCATGAGGTGGCCAAAGTACTGGAGCTTCAGCTTTAGCATCATTCCTGTTACAACAGCCCTAAAATACTAACAGAGATGGTCCTCCATGGAGGTGGAATTGAGAGTAAAGCCTGAAGGAGCCAGCCAGTGGAAGAACTCTGGAAAGTAGTTAACAGAAAATTGAAAGGCTCAGAGACTTGGCATGTTGTAAAAACAGAAAGGAGACTAGAGTCTCTCTAACATGGTGAGCCACGGGAAGCACCGTGGAATGGGATGAGGCTCAGGGCCGGGTAGGCCACAGTATGGAGCTTAAATTTAACATGAAGAGCAATGAGAAAGTCTTAAAGAGTTTTTAAGACTTATTCTCATTTGTATTTTAAAGAGATTATTCTGGCTATACTGTTGAGACTGGCCTGTAGAATGAGATGACAAAAAAAAGGTGGGGGAGAAGAGTAAACAGAAGGCTACTGAAAGTTCCAGGTGAGAGATTATGGCAAGGCTAATAAGCCAGGTTTCTTTAGTCACTACATATATAACACATATAACATAATACACCACTTTCTAAAATCATAAAACACCCAGCAAAGATCACAATTTAGAAAAGGACCCAGTGTATGACATCAGCAGTATTTGCAAAACAGCAATAAACAAAAGGAAGTCTTCTGAACAGCTGTAACCACCACTATCATCCTTTAATAACTGATTCTGCACTGCCTCTGTCCATTATAAATATAAGAACTCCAGTAAATGGTGAAAGAGTTCCAAGGCCATCAGGCTCCCAGTAGCACTTAATAGAAATTAACAAAGCAGATTTTACTTCTACCCTTTTTATTAAAACCTATTTCAAGAAATTATACAAAGTGAGAATCTAATTGTTCTCAAACTCGACAGTCTCTGTTTATCTCTGGTGAGACAAAAGACATCAGGGACCACAATCTCTACCTAGTTACCTCTGTCAAAACAATAAAGTACTGTTTTTTTAAGTAATACATACAAAGAAGATACTACTACACAATGCTAAAATACAACTCCTCCTGCCCCACAAAGGATCTTCTGTGAATAACACTGTAAGAACTGCTGAAATAGACAACTTACAGCATTCTCTCTTCAGAGATTGCTTAAAATAAGTTTTTCTTATATTGACTAATACATGGCTTTAAAGGTTTTTAGCATTCCAAATTAAACTTTACAATATGTCCACATGAACATCCTCCACAAAAGAAAGCAACTGAAGAAAATAGCAGCAGTTTTCCTCCGGGGAACTCCCAACATCCAATTTTCAGTCCCGGTGTCACTATAAAATGGGCTCTAGAGACTCTTAACCATCACCTTAAAAATATACTCTATAGACTACTCATTGTTTTCAGCATTCATCCGGTCTGAATGATAAGGGCACTGTAAGAAAGATAAAGGAAAGGAAAAGGATATCCTCAGCTGAAACCAAAAAGCTCAGAACAATGACAGCAAGTTCAAACACGACCAAGTAGCTCCTTTGATTACTTTCAGGTGCTTTTGTCACTGTGCCACCATCCTGTAATAGCAACTGCCCTGGAGCTAATAGGATACACAGATAAATGACAGTCAGTGGTTAAAGACATTCATTCATTTAATAAGTATTTCTCTAGTGCCCAGTGGTTAGTGCTAGAGATAAAACAGTGAACAAGCTAGATATGATTACTGCCTTCACACAGCTTATAATTTAATGAAAGATGCAAGTAATAAAGGAGCAAATACACAATAAAGAAATACTTAGAAACAGTAGTTTTGCAGAGAATATAACAGAGAGCTTAATTTTAATAGGGTGGTCAGAAAAGAGGTCTCAGAGCAGTCAACAGTTAATGAAGCCTTTAATCTCCACAGCCTTTCAATCAGGTATGTCAACTGTGTAAAAAAGGGGATTCTATTCAATGCCACTTCCTATACGAAGCATTCCTTTGCCTTCCTGCTTTGTGTCTCCATGGTACTTTTAGCTCTATTATAGTGCTTTTCAAGTGTAGCTTTTGCACTTTTAGTTACTTATTTATACATGTTGTACACCTGCTATACTATTAAAAACTCTAAAGTAATCCGATAAGATGCTAGAATCTATTGATTAAAACCATGTGTGTTATTCCC
This sequence comes from Tragelaphus eurycerus, assembly GCA_935064755.1. Lineage (NCBI taxonomy): Eukaryota > Metazoa > Chordata > Mammalia > Artiodactyla > Bovidae > Tragelaphus > Tragelaphus eurycerus. Next base: position 14,783,717 of record CAKXYN010000043.1, read on the forward strand.
ACCTGCCCTGTGAATAGGGTAAGGACTGCACTAAGGGCTAAATGTACATTCTTTCATTTGCTCATCAGAGGAAGTGAAGAGGCTGCATTTTTCCCACCATGCCATACTGCCTCCCCTTCCTTGTTCATGCCTGAACCCCACAGCAAAAAGTACAATGGGCACAGGACTTGCTTCATCAATGACTGCTGAGTTGAATTGAGGAGAAAAAGGGAGAAGTGCGATGTGACATCAAAAGACCAAGTAACCCAGGCTTGGTGAGGGCCACACCAGTTAACACTGCTCTGGGCCCTGGAGCCACCAGTAAGGCTGTTAGCTTTCTGTTGTTAGCCTTAGGAGGATCTACCCTGATGGCTCAGATGGTAAAGAATCTGCCTGCAATGCGGGAGAGCCGGGTTCAAGCCCTGGGTTGGGAAAATCCCCTAGAGTGGGAAATGGCAACCCACTCCAGTATGCATGCGTGGAGAATTCCATGGACAGAAGAGTCTGGCAGACTACAGTCCATGGGGTCACAAAGAGTTGGACATGACTGAGCAACTAAAACACATAACACATAACCTCAGGAACTGTGAATAGATCCTAAAATTATCAAGTTAAAATCCTGCTCAAACTTGAAAGGGTAGAAGAGCAGCAAGTACATGGCTACACTGGATAGAAGAATAAAAGGTACAATCTTTGCTCTCAAAGAGGCCACAGTCTAGTCTGCCACAAAGTATATAGCCAAGAAAAGCTTCACTTCAAAGTCTCATTTGATTTAAAAAAAGAAAAATTAACAAAAAGGGAGGGCTTCCCTTGTGGCTCAGTGATAAAGAATACGCCTGCCAATATAGGGGACATGGGTTCAATCCCTGATTCTGGAAGATCCCACATGTCAAGAAGTAACTATGACCGTGTGTCCCAACTATTGAGCCTGGGCTCTAGAGTCTGGGAGCCACAACTACTGAGCCTCTGAGCCGCAACTACTAAAGCTGGCAGCAATGAACACCCAGCAAAGCCAAAAATAAATAAATTTTAAAAAGAAAAGGAAAAAAAAATCAATGGAAAATAAACAACATCTTCTGAAGGAAATTACTCAGGAGTAGGAATTCAAGTCAATATTACTTACTATACAACATTCCCTCCCTTTAAAACTACAGTTCAAGATGCTTACAGTGAAAAGGTAATTAACACTCTTCGCAAGTGATGGTGTTTTCATCTCAGAGCCTAGTATCTCTTAAGAGTTTCCCATTTTAAAAAGTTTTTTTTTGTTCATCCACAAAATGGATGAGTATAAAACAAGAAATAAATCTTCTCCCTTACAGTATTCTGCTTTTGCTTGGTGGTGCACTGGGATGACCCAGAGGGATGGTATGGGGAGGGAGGTGGGAGGGGGGTTCAGGATGGGGAACACATGTACACCCGTGGCAGATTCATGTCAATGTATGGCAAAACCAATACAATATTGTGGGGTAATTAGCCTCCAATTAAAATAAATAAATTTATATTTTAAAAAATGTGAAACATCAATATCCTCTGACAGTTTTGTAATTGATGTGAATGCAAAATATCCTGTGTCTTGTGATAAAAATAATAAATAATATGAGAAGTCAAAAAAAAAAGAGAAATACAATTCACATCAGGAAACTTAAATTACAAGCCCTGTTATTACATAAGCACATAAATGCTGAAGAGGAAAATAAGACAATGAGTAAGTAAAGAGTAAATGAATATGTATTATTCTTGCATGCCCTTGTGAAAAGGAAAAAAAAAAAAAAAAAAACCTAAAAGGGACTATTTAACTACCAAAGGAAAAATCTATAAGGGATACCAAAGTCCCTTATTCCCCAAAGAGACTCATCTTCCTACAGTAAGAAGCAGCTTTTACCCTGAAGTTCTCTCTCCTCTGAACTCCCCTGCTACCTACCATTCCTGCAATACTTTACACTCACCCTGTAGTAAACATTTTTCTTCCAGGACTTAACCTCTCCATTACAGGAGAAAGATTCATCTTTGTAAGGTCCATATAGTTTAGTGTTTTATAAAATGGAGGTTGTGATCCAACAGTGGATTATAAACTCAATTTAGTGGGTCACAGTCAGCATTTCTCTTTAACAAAACTGCACATTATTCAGAAAGCCAGCTACAGAATTTATGTCTATTAAGAAATTTTTGAAAATCTATAGCCTGAATCATTATGCTTTTGTGGGTGTATTAATTCTCGGACTTTCTACTTGAGGGAGAATTATCTATTAAATCATATTCCAAGATGTAATTGTTATTCAGGCAACAAGAGCCATTTCACAATGTAGAGCATAGCTAACAGCCAAATGAATGTTACAGACATTAAGTACCAGTGAAGCCCAGAGAAGGATACCTCATGCTAAGCTGAGTCAATTAGGGAAGGTTTTCCTGAGGAAGTGAGGCTTAAAGAGCTCCCAGTAAGACCTGGATTAGAAAAGAGAAGGAGGGAGGGCGGGGAAAAAACAATACCAGCTAGCCTGGACTGAAGCAGAAAGAACAGAGAACCTCAACAGGCTAATATAGTAGTTTACTTTAGACCCATACAAGGTAAGAACCCTGGGGGTGTAAAGGAAGGGGCAAAAACTAGAAAGGAATCATGGACAGTCTTGGTGATTGACTGGATTTGGGGCATGAAGGCAAAAGTGAGGAAATTAAATAACTCAGAAGTTTTCTATTCTATGTGACCAGGAAGAGAGCGGTGCCATTAACAGTAACATGAAAAAAAAGTCAAAGAAATTTTAAAAGGAAGTCATACAATCTGTAATAAAACATTAATGTTTGTTATAAAAGTTTATCTTGTTCTGAATGTTTATACCCCTGAGTTGTACCTCCATAGCCATATGAGCGGGGAAGGCAATGGCACCCCACCCCAGTACTCTTGCCTGGAAAATCCCATGGACGGAGGACCCTGGTGGGCCGCAGTCCATGGGGTCTCTAAGAGTCGGACACGACTGAGCGACTTCACTTTCACTTTTCACTTTTATGCATTGGAGAAGGAAATGGCAACCCACTCCAGTGTTCTTGCCTGGAGAATCCCAGAGACAGGGGAGCCTGGTGGGTTGCCGACTATGGGGTCGCACAGAGTCGGACACAACTGAAGCGACTTAGCAGAAGCAGCCATGTGAGGGATACCAAGCAATATAAGCAGCATCCTATTCTTAGGCACTCACTATCTGGAAGAATCAAGGCTTGACACTCAGCCAGTTCTTAAGATACTGAAACACCATACCTGTTGCCAAAATAATTACCGTAGCACCTCGAGTGACGCCGTCCCCCTCTCTATGCCTTCTGTCCCAGCTGCCAGTTTCTTCTCCACATCTGCAGACCTAGAGAATTAACCTTCAGCACTGCAAAAGGCCCCAGTTCTACGACACATTTCTGCTTTGACTGGGCAGTATCTATGCCATGTTGGTAGCACTAGGTAAAATATAATAAGTGCCAGTCCTGAATATTCATAAGAAGGACTGATGCTGAAGCTGAAGTTCCAATACTTTGGCTACCTGATGTGAAGAACTGACTCACTGGAAAAGACCCTGAGGCTGGGAAAGATAGAAGGCAGGAGGAGAAGGGGACGACAGAGGATGAGATGGTTGGATGGCATCACCGACTCAATGGACATGAGTTTGAGCAAACTCCGGAGGTTGTTGATGGACAGGGACGCCTGGCGTGCTGCAGTCCATGGGGTCAAAAAGAGTCAGACACGACTGAGTGACTGAACTGAACTGAACTGATATGTTTTTAAAGATTGATCCTAAAAACATTTCCATTTTCTAACCCTACACGAGCTAAGCAAGGGATGAGACAGTCAAGACATTCTGAGAGGCATGGGGTCAGTCAGTTTATTATTTTAAAATGAAGTAACATGGAATCCACACATCAACTAGAGTTACCTGCACTTGTTAGATATGTGTAATCAAAGATAAGAGTAGGACAGTAAATGAACTGGAGTATGCATTCAGTTCAGTTCAGTCGCTCAGTCGTGCCCGACTCTGCAACCCCATGAATCGCAGCACGCCAGGCCTCCCTGTCCATCACCAACTCCCAGAGTTCACTCAGACTCACGTCCATCGAGTCAGTGATGCCATCCAGCCATCTCATCTTCTGTCGTCCCCTTCTCCTCCTGGCCCCAATCCCTCCCAGCATCAGAGTCTTTTCCATTGAGTTAACTCTTTGCATGAGGTGGCCAAAGTACTGAAGTTTCAGATTCAGCATCATTCCCTCCAAAGAAATCCCAGGGCTGATCTCCTTCAGAAGGGACTGGTTGGATCTCCTTGCAGTCCAAGGGACTCTCAAGAGTCTTCTCCAACACCACAGTTCAAAAGCAGCAATTCTTCGGTGCTCAGCCTTCTTCACAGTCCAACTCTCACATCCATACATGACCACAGGAAAAACCATAGCCTTGACTAGACGGACCTTTGCTGGCAAAGTAATGTCTCTGCTTTTCAATATGCTATCTAGGTTGGTCATAACTTTCCTTCCAAGGAGTAAGCGTCTTTTAATTTCAAGGCTGCAAACACCATCTGCAGTGATTTTGGAACCCAGAAAAATAAAGTCTGACACTGTTTCCACTCTTTCCCCATCTATTTCCCATGAAGTGATGGGACCAGATGCCATGATGTTCGTTTTCTGAATGTTGAGCTTTAAGCCAACCTTTTCACTCTCCACTTTCACCTTCATCAAGAGGCTTTTTAGTTCCTCTTCACTTTCTGCCATAAGGGTGGTGTCATCTGCATATCTGAGGTGATTGATATTTCTCCTGGCAATCTTGATTCCAGCTTGTGTTTCTTCTAGCCCAGTGCTTCTCATGATGTACTCTGCATATAAGTTAAATAAGCAGGGTGACAATATACAGCCTTGATGTACTCCTTTTCCTATTTGGAACCAGTCTGTTGTTCCATGTCCAGTTCTAACTGTTGCTTCCTGACCTGCATACAGATTTCTCAAGAGGCAGGTCAGGTGGTCTGGTATGCCCATCTCTTTCAGAATTGTCCACAGTTGATTGTGATCCACAGTCAAAGGCTTTGGCATAGTCAATAAAGCAGAAGTAGATTTTTTCTGGAACTCTCTTGCTCTTTCGATGATTCAGAGGATGTTGGCAATTTGATCTCTGGTTCCTCTGCCTTTTCTAAAACCAGCTTGAACATCTGGAAATTCACGGTTCACATATTGCTGAAGCCTGGCTTGGAGAATTTTGAGCATTACTTTACTAGCATGTGAGATGAGTGCAATTGTGGGGTAGTCTGAGCATTCTTTGGCATTGCCTTTCTTTGGGATTGGAATGAAAACTGACCTTTTCCAGTCCTGTGGCCACTGCTGAGTTTTCCAAATTTGCTGGCATATTGAGTGCAGCACTTTCACAGCATCATCTTTCAGGATTTGAAATAGCTCAACTGGAATTCCATCATCTCCACTAGCTTTGTTCGTAGTGATGCTTTCTAAGGCCCACTTGACTTCACATTCCAGGATGTCTGGCTCTAGGTCAGTGATCACACCATCGTGATTATCTGGGTTGTGAAGATCTTTTTGTATGCATTAGGAGCAAATTAACAACAGAAGACATCACTACTTTTCCATTCATTTCCTGAAAGGGGAACATTTTTTTAACAGAAGGGAACAAGTGAATGTTAAACAGACCAGATACATTCATAATTGAAGAAGTATTTCTAGAATAAAGCTTTGCAAGAAGACCAAGAGTAAAGAGTAAGTATGTCTTGGATATGGAGTGGAGAAAGGTCACATGAAGAAGAGAGACTATAGATAAATGACTAACGATGCAAATTACTAAAAGGGTTTAGCAATGTTACAGCATTTGACTGCAAAAAGCCTCTCTGGAAATCTTTAAAGACCATGATCCATATTTTTTGAGAAGTAATTCCCCTGGAATCTCAGCCAACATCTATTTCACTACAGTAACACTCACATTCTCCAGAGACAGACCAAAGCACTGGGGATATATAAACAACAGCAATAGTCCCTTCCACACCTTGCCTAAGGTCAGATATTTGCATTTAATGTTTGCAATAAAACAGGACATAACATGCAGTTTCATTGTGTCAGCTCAGTCCCACATGTACAGAGCTTGGTGCTGTGGCCTCCCAGATCCACAGATTAGCGAAATTCAAGGTTGTTGCCTTTGAGGACATCATGGAGAGATGCTCAGTAAATATGAATTCCCTTCTATTTTAAAGTGTGGTCATTTTATGGATATTTAGATAGTCTAGACTATATAAGAAGGAAAAAAAAATCCTGCTTTGGTCTTCACTGGCTGTGCCGGTCATTGTCAAGAGAAAGGAAGCATCCACTGCCAAGGAGAAGGGAGTCATCACCACTGCTTTCCAAAGTTGTTGTATGAGTGGCGCCCTCAAAGGAAGAGGCTATCAGTGCTCAGGAAGTGACAGAGGTTTCCGACAGTTTTAAAGTACGGTGTCTGCAGTGTGACCCTTGGTTCAAACTGCATAAAAATAAAAATTAACTGACAAATGATAACAAGTACTTCCTCACTTTCCTATCTGCTGAATCACAGCCATTGTTTGGGTTGCAGCTCCTTGTTTAAATTAGGTTATTATATCACAATGATGCTGACCAAACATGCTAGTCATATAACAATAGGAAAACTTATTAAAAATGCCAAAGTGTGTCAAGGCCTAAACACACACACAAGTGCTTTTGCACTAATAAAATCTAGCCAGTACCAAGGACATCTTTCAAAAATCTGGGTGTTTTTTTTTTTAACCTCCTAAAAACCACAAATGTTCTGTGATGAAGTAGAAAGGGAAGGGAATTTGAAGAGATTTGAGTTGAATGCCAGTTCTGCCATCGATTGGAGGACCTGAACTTCAACAAGGTACTTCATATCTTTGGGCTTGTTTTCTTTCATGTAAAATTTAAAATAATAATGACTATCCCAGATGTTCTTTTAATTTTTAAATTTATTTTTAAATTAGAGTATAATTGCTTTATCCTGGAATTTCTTTAGAAGGAATGATGCTAAAGCTGAAACTCCAGTATTTTGGCCACCTCATGCGAAGAGTTGACTCATTGGAGAAGACTCTGATGCTGGGAGGGATTGAGGGCAGGAGGAGAAGGGGACGACAGAGGATGAGATGGCTGGAAGGCATCACTGACTCAATGGATGCGAGTCTGAGTGACCTCCGGGAGCTGGTGATGGACAGGGAGGCCTGGCGTGCTGCGGTTCATGGGGTCGCAAAGAGTCGGACACGACTGAGCGACTGATCTGATCTGATAATTGCTTTATGATATTTTGTTCCTGCTGTACAACATGAATTAGCTATAAGTATACATATATCCCCTCCCTCTCAATCCTTTTTAATTAATTTAATTGGAGACTAATTACTTTACAAATATTGTGGTGGTTTTTGCCATACATTGATCTGAATCAGCCATGGGTGTACATGAGTCCCCCATCCTGAACCCCTCTCCCACTTCCTTCCCGTCCCATCCCTCTGGGTTGTCCCAGTGCACCATCTTTGTGTGTCCTGTTTCATGCATCGAACCTGGATTGGTCATCTATTTCACATATGGTAATATACATGTTTCAATGCTATTCTCTCAAATCATCCCACCCTCACCTTATACCACAGAGTCCAAAAGTCTGTTCTTTATGTCTCTTTTGCTGTCTCACCTATAGGGTCATCATTACTATTTTCCTAAATTCCATATATATGCGTTAATACACTGAATTGGTGTTTTTCTTTCTTACTTCACTCTGTATAATAGGTTCCAGTTTCATCTACCTCATTAGAACTGATGAAATGCTGATGAAATGCATTATTTTTAAAAATGCATTAAAGTATTAAAAAGAAATGCATTATTTTTAATAGTTGAGTAATATTCTATTGTGTATATGTACCACAGCTTTCTTTATCCATTTGTCTGCCAATGGACATCTAGGTTGCTTCCATGTCCTAGCTATTGTAAACAGTGCTGCAATGAACACTGGGGTACACGTGTCTCTTTCAATTCTGGTTTCCTCAGTGTGTATGTCCAGTAGTGGAATTGCTGGGTAGTATGGCAGTTTTATTTCCAGTTTTTTAAGGAATCTCCACACTGTTCTCCATTGTGGCTGCACTAGTTTGCATGCCCACCAACACTGTGAGGGTTCCCTTTTCTCTGCTGAGTGATATTCCACTCTGTGTGTGTGTGTGTGTGTGTGTGTGTGTGTCTTTATCTGTTCCTTTGTTGATGGACATTTAGGTGACTTGGAGTACATGTATATTTTTGAACTATGGTTTTCTTCAGGTATATGCCAAGGCATGGGATAGTAGGATCATATGGTAATTCCATTTAAAATACAACTATCATATGATCCTTCATTCATTCATTTAAATTCTTCTTTCCATAACACAAAACCAAACCCAGAAGAAAGTTCTGTATTGTTAAAACTTCTGTTATGATTTTTTTTACTCTTCAAAATTGCTATTAAAAAAGATACCTGAAACTCCTTATTCCTCAACTAGGCTGTATATTGTCATCCTGTTTATTTAACTTATATGCAGAGTACACCATGAGAAACGCTGGGCTAGGAGAAACACAAGCTGGAATCAAGATTGCCGGGAGAAATATCAATCACCTCAGATATGCAGATGACACCACCCTTAGGGCAGAAAGTGAAGAGGAACTAAAAAAATCTCTTGATGAAGGTGAAAGTGGAGAGTGAAAAAGTTGGCTTAAAGCTCAACATTCAGAAAATGAACATCATGGCATCCGGTCCCATCACTTCATGGGAAATAGATGGGGAAACAGTAGAAACAGTGTCAGACTTTCTTTTTCTGGGCTCCAAAATCACTGCAGATGGTGACTGCAGCCATGAAATGAAAAGACGCTTACTCCTTGGAAGGAAAGTTATGACCAACCTAGATAGCATATTCAAAAGCAGAGACATTACTTTGCCAACAAAGGTCTGTCTAGTCAAGGCTCTGGTTTTTCCTGTGGTCATGTATGGATGTGAGAGCTGGACTGTGAAGAAGGCTGAGCACCGAAGAATTGATGCTTTTGAACTGTGGTGTTGGAGAAGACTCTTGAGAGTCCCTTGGACTGCAAGGAGATCCAACCAGTCCATTCTGAAGGAGATCAGCCCTGGGATTTCTTTGGAAGGAATGATGCTAAAGCTGAAACTCCAGTACTTTGGCCACCTCATGCGAAGAGTTGACTCATTGGAAAAGACTCTGATGCTGGGAGGGATTGGGGGCAGGAGGAGAAGGGGAAGACAGAGGATGAGATGGCTGGATGGCATCACTGACTCGATGGACGTGAGTCTGAGTGAACTCCAGGAGTTGGTGATGGACAGGGAGGCCTGGCGTGCTGCGATTCATGGGGTTGCAAAGAGTCGGACACGACTGAGTGACTGAACCGAAGTGAATCTGGATTTCCTTACAAATGTGACTTCTACAACTATCTCTAAATCATAAATTACAAAATCTTCCATCTGTTCCAGAAATACAGCTAGTAAAGAGGCAAAGTGGAATACAGGCTTTGATGACACAAAGATCAGATCAGTCACTCAGTCGTGTCTGACTCTTTGCGACCCCGTGAATCGCAGCACGCCAGGCCTCCCTGTCCATCAGCAACTGCTGGAGTTCACCCAGACTCATATCCATCGAGTCAGTGATGCCATCCAGCCATCTCATCCTCTGTTGTCCCCTTCTCCTCCTGCCCTCAATCCCTCCCAGCATCAGAGTCGTCTCCAATGAGTCAGCTCTTCACATGAGGTGGCCAAAGTTCTGGAGTTTCAGCTTCAGCATCATTCCTTCCAAAGAAATCCCAGGGCTGATCTCCTTCAGAAGGGACTGGTTGGATCTCCTTGCAGTCCAAGGGACTCTCAAGAGTCTTCTCCAACACCACAGTTCAAAAGCATCAATTCTTCAGTGTTCAGCCTTCTTCACAGTCCAACTCTCGCATCCATACATGACCACTGGAAAAACCAGAGCCTTGACTAGACGGACCTTTGTTGGCAAAGTAATGTCTATGCTTTTGAATATGCTATTTAGGTTGGTCATAACTTTCCTTCCAAGGAGTAAGCATCTTTTAATTTCATGGCTGCAATCACCATCTGCAGTGATTTTGGAGCCCAGAAAAAGGAAGTCTGACACTGTTTCCACTGTTTCCCCATCTATTTCCCATGAAGTGATGGGACCAGATGCCATGATGTTCGTTTTCTGAATGTTGAGCTTTAAGCCAACTTTTTCACTCTCCACTTTCACCTTCATCAAGAGGCTTTTTAGTTCCTCTTCACTTTCTGCCATAAGGGTGGTGTCATCTGCATATCTGAGGTGATTGATATTTCTCCTGGCAATCTTGATTCCAGCTTGTGTTTCTTCCAGCCCAGCGCTTCTCATGATGTACTCTGCATATAAGTTAAATAAGCAGGGTGACAATATACAGCTTTGACATACTCCTTTTCCTATTTGGAATCAGTCTGTTGTTCCATGTCCAGTTCTAACTGTTGCTTCCTGACCTGCATACAGATTTCTCAAGAGACAGGTCAAGTGGTCTGGTATTCCCATCTCTTTCAGAATTTTCCACAGTTTATTGTGATCCACACAGTCAAAGGCTTTGCATAGACAATAAAGCAGAAATAGATGTTTTTCTAGAACTCTCTTGCTTTTTCCATGATCCAGCGGATGTTGGCAATTTAATCTCTGGTTCCTCTGCCTTTTCTAAAACCAGCTTGAACATCAGGAAGTTCACAGTTCACATATTGCTGAAGCCTGGCTTGGAGAATTTTGAGCATTACTTTACTAGCATGTGAGATGAGTGCAATTGTGCGGTAGTTTGAGCATTCTTTGGCATTGCCTTTCTTTGGGATTGAATGAGAACTGACCTTTTTCGGTCCTGTGGCCACTGCTGAGTTTTCCAAATTGCTGGCATACTCAGTGCAGCACTTTCACAGCATCACCTTTCAGGATTTGGAATAGCTCAACCTGAATTCTATCATCTCCACTAGCTTTGTTCGTAGTGATGCTTTCTAAGGCCCACTTGACTTCACATTCCAGGATGTCTGGCTCTAGGTCAGTGATCACACCATCATGTTTATCTTGGTCGTGAAGATCTTTTTTGTACAGTTCTTCTGTGTATTCTTGCCACCTCTTTTTAATATCTTCTGCTTCTGTTAGGACCATACCATTTCTGTCCTTTATCGAGCCCATCTTTGCATGAAATGTTCCTTTGGTATCTCTGATTTTCTTGAAGAGATCTCTAGTCTTTCTCATTCTGTTGTTTTCCTCTATTTCTTTGCATTGATTGCTGAAGAAGGCTTTCTTATCTCTTCTTGCTATTCTTTGCAACTCTGCATTCAGATGTTTATATCTTTCCTTTTCTCCTTTGCTTTTCACTTCTCTTTTAACAGCTATTTGTAAGGCCTCCCCAGACAGCCATTTTGCTTTTTTGCATTCCCATGAACAGTATGAAAAGGCAAAATGATAGGATACTGAAAGAGAAACTCCCCAGGTCAGTAGGGGCCCAATATGCTACTGGAGATCAGTGGAGAAATAACTCCAGAAAGAATGAAGGGATGGAGCCAAAGCAAAAACAATACCCAGCTGTGGATGTGACTGGTGATAGAAGCAAGGTCTGATGCTGTAAAGAGCAATACTGCATAGGAACCTGGAATGTCAGGTCCATGAATCAAGGCAAATTGGAAGTGGTCAAACAAGAGATGGCCAGAGTGAATTTTGACATTCTAGGAATCAGCGAACTCAAATGGACTGGAATGGGTGAATTTAACTCAGATGACCATTATATCTACTACTGCAGGCAGGAATCCCTCAGAAGAAATGGAGTAGCCATCATGGTCAACAAAAGAGTCCGAAATGCAGTACTTGGATGCAATCTCAAAAACGAGAGAATGACCTCTATTCGTTTCCAAGGCAAACCATTCAATATCACAGTAATCCAAGTCTATGCCCCAACCAGTAATGCCGAAGAAGCTGAAGTTGAATGGTTCTATGAAGACCTACAAGATCTTTTAGAACTAACACCCCAAAAAGATGTCCTTTTCATTACAGGGGACTGGAATACAAAAGTAGGAAGTCAAGAAACACCTGGAGTAACAGGCAAATTTGGCCTTGGAATACAGCATGAAGCAGAGCAAAGGCTAATAGAGTTTTGCCAGGAAAATGCACTGGTCATAACAAACACCTTCTTCCAACAACACAAGAGAAGAGTCTATACATGGACATCACCAGATGGTCAACACTGAAATCAGACTGATTATATTCTTTGCAGCCAAAGATGGAGAAGCTCTATACAGTCAGCAAAATCAAGACCAGGAGCTGACTGTGGCTCAGACCATGAACTCCTTCTTACCAAATTCAGACTTAAACTGAAGAAAGTATGGAAAACCACAAGACCATTCAGGTATGACCTAAATCAAATTCCTTATGATTATACAGTGGAAGTGAGAAATAGATTTAAGGGCCTACATCTGATAGAAAGCGTGCCTGATGAACTATGGAATGAGGTTCGTGACATTGTACAGGAGACAGGGATCAAGACCATCCCCAGGGAAAAGAAATGCAAAAAAGCAAAATTATGGCATCAAAGCTCAGTTTAAATCCTGATGCTATCATTTATCAGCTGTGTGATCATGGATAAATTACTTCATCTCTGAGCCCTTTATTCCTCTGTAAAATAGATGCAGTAGCACTGTGCAGGGTTAAAGATAAGCATATGAAGAGCAGTACCTGTCACAAGGTGAATGTGTCATATCTTGGTAAACAGAGCAGTGCTATGTCTCACAGCAACTCAACACCAAATCATGTTCTTAAAGTCAATGAAAACTTCAAAGAAAGAATATCCACACCAAGAGTGTGTAAGTGGAAATAGTAACACTGACTTCACAGTGTTGACTGCCCACCTCTCGCCTCATCACCTCTGCCCTATCTCAGTCTTACTGACCTCCTTTCAATTCCTCCTGCTGCTGCTGCTGCTGCTAAGTCGCTTCAGTCGTGTCCGACTCTGTGCGACCCCATAGACGGAAGTTCACCAGGCTCCCCCGTCCCTGGGATTCTCCAGGCAAGAATACTGGAGTGGGTTGCCATTTCCTCCTCCAATGAATGAAAGTGAAAAGTGAAAGTGAAGTCGCTCAGTCGTGTCCGACTCTTAGCGACCCCATGGACTGGAGCCTACCAGGCTCCTCCATCCATGGGATTTTCCAGGCAAAAGTACTGGGGTGGGGTGCCATTGCCTTCCCCGTCAATTCCTCCTACTTGTTTCTAAATTAGTATTTTGTACACAGTATATCCTCTACTTGGACAGAAATCTCAATCATCTACTTGCTTCTAAATTAGTATTTTGTACACAGTATATCCTCTACTTGGACAGAAATCTCAATCATCTCCCTTCTCCTGGCCAATAATTCTTCTCAGCTTCCTGCCTCTGCTTTAACACCATTGCTGACCGGAGGACTTCCTGATATCCAAGATTTAGGACCCTACTGTGGCTCCCACAACATATTATTTCCTTAAAACACACATCATAGTTGTAATTACTTATCACTATCTTCTTTCCCATTAAAATGTAGTTTCATGAGGTATGTCTTTGCTTTCCCCTTATCCCTAGCAACTGACAGTATATGGCACATAGGAAGAGTTCAATAAATATGTGTCAAGTGAATATATAACTGTGTTGCTTTCCTCTATAAATGTTAGATATCATAACTTCTATAATAGTTATACTTTCATACATGTAAATTCTATCACACAACCAAACTGCAGGGATGCTGTGGGAAAGTTCCTAAAGAAATCTGACTTTAATAAAACTGTCTTTTCCTTACACCATGTGGACAGTTCTCACAATATAAATAGCAAGAAAGAGAACATCATGAGCCTGACAGAGACACAGCAGCTGTTTCTCTCCATTCACAGCACCACAGGCAACTTGGAACTAACTGACTCATATACAACAGATAGCAAGGATTTACAAACACACATGGTTAATTAGCCTCTGTTTGCAAATGAAAAGCCAAAAAAAAAAAAAAAATACATAAAAATACTGCCTTTACTTTAGCTCTCTAATAAACAACGGCACTTCACAATCACCACAGAAGTAGCTTTTAAGGAGATATTGTTCCTGAAATGTTCATTCTTCACCCTTCCCTCAGCCCACATCCATACATATAGGGACTGCTGCACTCCCTCCCATGACCCTTCTCTGTAGATATGCTGAGAAAAGGTCAGTACAGTTCAACTCTAAATCATCAAAATAAGAGGATGAGGGGGAGGAGCTAAGATGGCGGACGAGTAAGACGGGGAGAATACTTTCTCCTCCACAAATCCATTAAAAGAACATTTGAATGCTGAATAAACTCGATAAAACAACTTCTGAATGCCGGCAGAGGACATCAGGCACTTAGAAAGACAGCTCATTGTCTTCAAAACGAGAAAACGAGCCCTGCGGTAACTCCTTTTGCGGAGAACTGGCGCGGACACCAGCATTTGCTATTGGCAAGTCGGGGCTGGGCTAGGAGGAGCGGCGAGGCCTGCATTGCTTTGAGAAAGGATTTGGCCTGGCTATCTCGGGCGCTATCTGAGCGAAATAACCAGACTGTCGGTTATCTACTACATCAAAAGCCAGCCCTAACTTAAGACACCACCAGGACTACCTACGGAACAAAGGGCTGCACAGAGTTGGCCGGCTGCAGGCCGTCCCACTCCCGTGACAGGCAGCCAGGGCCAGAGGCGGGCAATTATAGCCCTAGAGGGACACTGTCTAACGGAACTGTGAGTAGGTCTCTGTGCTGACTCACGCTTCTTGGGGCTCTGGATGGTCAACATCTGCCTGAGAAAGTGCGCTGTTTGTATACCCAGAAAACTGAGCGGCGGAGAGGCGATAAGTCGCAGCACCTGCGCTCGCTGAACATTTCATCACCTGCGCTACTCGGATCTGGGAAGGGCATAAAACGCAGACTCAACCAAGTCTGTGCTTCTGAGGATTATCTGAGTGCCTGAACCTGGCCGGTTTAGATTTGGGTGTTCATCTCCGCCCCCTCTGTAACAAGGCAGAGATCAGATATTGAAAAGACCTGTAAACCGCCTCAATAAAGAGAATTCAACAAACTACCAGAATATAGTAAGGACACTCTAAATTTGGCAATTTTAACAAAATGAAGAGATAAAAGAATACCCAGCAGCTAAAGGAACAGGATAGATCTCCACCAAACCAAACCAAAGAGGAAGAGATAGGGAATCTACCTGATAAAGAATTCGAATAATGATAGCGAAATTAATTCAAAAATCTCGAAATCAAAATAGAATCACAGTTAAAGAGTCTGGAGACAAGGATTGAGAAGATGCAAGAAAGGTTTAACAAGGACCTAGAAGAAATAAAAAAGAGTCAACACATAATGAATAATGCAATAAATGAGATCCAAAACACCCTGGAGGCAACAAATAGTAGAATAACAGAGGCAGAAGATAGGATTAGTGAACTAGAAGATAGAATCCTAGAAATAAATGAATCAGACGAGAAAAAAGAAAAACGTATCAAAAGAAATGAGGACAATTTCAGAAACCTCCAGGATAACATCAAACGCTACAACATTCGAATCATAGGAGTTCCAGAAGAAGAAGATAAAAAGAAAGATCATGAGGAAATACTTGAGGAGATAATAGTTGAAAACTTCCCTAAAATGGAGAAGGAAATAACCACTCAAGTTCAAGAAATCCAGAGAGTCCCTAACAGGATAAACCCAAGGCGAAACACCCCAAGACACATATTAGTCAAATTAACAAAGATTAAATATAAAGAACAAATATTAAAAGCAGCAAGGGAAAAACATCAAATAACTCACAAGGGAATTCCCATAAGGATAACAGCTGATCTTTCAATAGAAACTCTCCAAGCCAGGAGGGAATGGCAAGACGTAATTAAAGTGATGAAGGAAAATAACTTACAGCCTAGATTATTATATCCAGCAAGGATCTCATTCAAATATGAAGGAGAAATCAAAAGCTTCACAGATAAGCAAAAGTTGAGAGAATTTTGCATCACTAAACCATTTCTCCAACAAAAACTAAAGGACATTCTCTAGAGCAATACAATAATAGTGGGAGACTTTAACACCCCACTCATATAATCTGGCTGTAATAGACAAAGTAAAGAGGAAAACATATTTACTTATGAGCCTCAAAAAGTTCAGTTCACTCAAGAGAGTTTAAAAAAAAAAAAAAGACTTATTTGCTCACTCTGTAGAGGTTTATTGACTATTTTGTGGGTTTGGTACCACTTTGGGTAGTAGGGAGGAAGAGGTGACAAATGTGATCCTGTCCTAAATAATATATTGTGGTAAAGATAGATTTACCAATACAAAATACCAAGATGTGCCTAAAGATGAGGACACCCAAACTGGACTTTTTGTTTTCTGAACTTTTCATTTCGAGAACAAACCTCCTAATATAAGATGAACTCACCATGATTTTTTTAAGTGTTCTTTGTGATTAAAAACAGAAAGCCATTGGTTAAGAAATTACATATACTCCTCCCCACCATCACTCCCCTTCTTTCTTCCCATTTCCCTCCCACCCTCATTGATCCTTTCCTTTGTCCATTTTCCCCTGCAAAAAAAAAAAAAAAAAAGAGGATGAAAACAAGTAGGCCTGTTCTTATTTGCCTGGCTTCCTACCTTGTTCCCTCAAAGCATCTTAAACAGTTGGGAATCAAGTTTCCATACTCTTCCCTTTCCTATGCATACATACCCCTTCCTTACCTCAACGTACAGGGAAGCAGGAAAAGGGAAGGGGAGAGATACTGATTCAAAAAACATTTGTGCAGATGATATTCTAAGTAAAACAATGTGCAAAGGGCTGTGAAGGGGTACGGATACTTACAAGACAGGCTTCCTGCTTTGAAAGGGGAACAAAAGGTTTTAACACAAGGCTAGAGTTAAGACACAGAGAAGGCAATGGCACCCCACTCCAGTACTCTTGCCTGGAAAATCCCACGGACGGAGGAGCCTGGTAGGCTGCAGTCCATGGGGTCGCTAAGAGTCGGACATGACTGAACGACTTCACTTTCTCTTTTCACTTTCATGCATTGGAGAAGGAAATGGCAACCCACTCCAGTGTTCTTGCCTGGAGAATCCCAGGGACGGGGAAGCCTGGTGGGCTGCCATCTATGGGGTCACACAGAGTCGGACACGACGGAAGTGACTTAGCATAGCATAGCATAGCATAGAGTTAAGACAAATGCCATGAGAGAAGTACAGAGAAAGATCTGACCAATCACACATTTTCTGGCCCCTGGAGGAGGAATGTCTGAGATGGGGCTTAAAAAATGGAAGGGGTTGATAAAGGAGGAAAGAGGCACAGGAAAGGCATTCCAAGCGAAGGGAACAATGTGGGTTAAAACACAGAAACAGGAAAGAAATGGGCATGTGTGGAGAATAGATTAGCAAACTGGAAAGGTGGGTTGGAGCCAAAGGGTGGAAGGCCTCAAACACTACAGGATATTTTCTTGAGAAAGCAAAAAATCAGGAAACATTGCAGGTCCTGAGAAAAAGAGTGGTTTGACTGAAGGGGAGGTGATTAATGTGGCCCGTGGGGACTGTAGTGGAGGAGGAACTACAGGTTGCAAGGAGGACCAGTTAAGACTCTTCCAGGGACTTCCTTGGTGGTCTAATGGATAAGAATTCACCTTGCAGTACAGAGGACATGGGTTTGATCCCTGGTTGGGGAACTAGGATCCCACATACCACAGAACAATTAAACCTGCATGTCACAACTAAGACCTGATACAAATATTAAACAAATAGTAAAAAAAGAAAAAAAAAAAAAAAAAGACTCAGGGAAACCTTCCTGAGATAAGCCTTTCCATTCCACTGTACACCCATATGTATACATACATATCATCTTACTTATTTAACCTATATGCTTATTTAACCTATATGCAGAGTACATCATGCAAAATGCCAGCTGGGATCAAGATTGCCAGAAGAAATATCAATATATGCAGATGACACCACTCTCATGGCAGAAAGTGAAGAGGAACTGAGAGCCTCTTGATGAAAGTGAAGGAAGAGACTGAAAAAGTTGGCTTAAAACTCAAGGAAGATCATGGCATCCTGTCCCATCACTTCATGGCAAAGAGATGGGCAAACAATAGAAATAGTGAGAGACTATTTTTTTTTTTGGTTCCAAAATCACTGCAGATGGTGACTGCAGCCATGAAATTAAAAGACGCTTGCTCCTTGGAAGAAAAGCTATGACCAACCTAGACAGCATATTAAAAAACAGAGACATTACTTTGCCAACAAAAGTCCATCTAGTCAAAACTATGGTTTTTCCAATAGTCATGTATGGATGTGAGAGTTGGACCATAAAGAAAGCTGAGTGCCAAAGAATTTGATGCTTTTGAACTGTGGTGTTAGAGAAGACTCTTGAGAGTCCCATGGATTGCAACTAGTTTGGCATGGATCTTTAGGATGGCAGTCCATCCTAAAGGAAATGAATCCTGAATATTCAGGATTATTATCCTGGAGAAGGAAATGGCAACCCACTCCGGTACCCTTGCCTGGAAAATTCCATGGAGGAGCCTGGTGGGCTACAGTCTATGGGGCCGCACAGAGTCAGACATGACTGAGCGACTTCACTTTCTTTTTCTTTTCCTGAATATTCACTGGAAGGACTGATGCTGAAGCTGAAGCTTCAATACTTTGGCCACCGGATGGGAAGGAGTGACTCACTGGAAAAGGCTCTGATGCTGGGAAAGACTGAAGGCGGGAGGAGAAAGGGATAAAAGAGGATAAGATGGTTGGATGGCATCACTGACTTAATGGACAGGAGTTTGAACAAGCTCCAGGAGTTGGTGATGGACAGGGAAGCCTGGCATGCTGCAGTCCATGGGGTCGCAAAGAGCCAGGACACAACTGAGCAACTGAACTGATCACCTTGCTTCCCAGGTGTCACAGTGGTAAAGAATCCTCCTGCCAATCAGGAGCCGCAGGAGACAAAGATTCAATCTCTGGGTTGGGAAGATGCTCTGGAGTAAGAAATGGCAACCCACTCAAATATTCTTGCCTGGAAAATTCCATGAACAAATGAGCCTGGTGGGCTATAGTCCATGGGGTCACAAAGAGTCAGACAAAACTGAGCACACATCACCTTGCTTATTTCCTTCAATGCAATCATTACAGTCTATAATTATCTTATTTAATATTTATTTGCTTATTATCTACTTCCTAACCAGAAAATAAGTTCCACATGAGCAGTCCAACTATTGTCTCAAGAACCATGCCTGCCATATATATAGACTCTCAGTGATTTTTTTAAAAATGGTAACAGTGCCACAAGGAGAAAGTCGTCATTTAATCAGATGAGTCTGATTCTGAGTCAGAACTATAGATCCAGGAGAAAAGGGAATTCTCCTACACTGCTGGTGGGAATGTAAGTTGATACAGCCACTATGGAAGAAGTATGGAGATTCCTTAGTAAGCTAGGAATAAAACCATGTGACCCAGCAATCCTACTCCTAGGCATGAGTGCCAAAACTGAAAAAGACACATGTACCCCAATGTTCACTGCAGCACTATTTATAATAGCTTGGACACTGAAGCAACCTAGATGTCCATCGACAGACAAATGGATAAAGAAGCTGTGGTACATATATACAATGGAATACTACTTGGCCATAAAAAGGAATGCATTTGAGTCAGTTCTAATGAGATGTATGAACCTAGAGCTATACAGAGTTAAGAAAGTCAGAAAAAGGAATATAAATATCATATACAGATGCATATAGATGGAATCTAGAAAGATGGTACTGATGAATTAATTTTCAGGGCAGTAATGGAGAAACAGACATAGAGAACAGACCTACGGACATGGTGGGAGGGAAGGAGAGAGAGGGTGAGATGTATGGAGATGGTAATATGGAAACTTAAAATACCATATGTAAGTTAGATAGCCAATAGGAATTTGCTATATAACTCAGAGAACTCAAACAGGAGCTCTGTGACAATTCAGAAGGGTGAGATGGGGAAGGAGATGGGAGGTAGGTTCAGGAGGGAAGGAACATGGGTATACGTATGGCTGATTCTTTTGATGTATGACAGAAACCACAAAATTCTGTAAAGCAATTATCCTTCAATTAAAAAAATTAAGTGACCAAAAAATCCAAAAAAAAAACAAAAAAAAAGAACTACAAATTCAAGTAGAAATATTAGGAGGCAGAGTGAGGTAGTGATTAGAATACACTTGGTACCTCAGTTTCTCCATCTATAAACTGGGAATAGAAGTACCAAAACACATGAGGTCAATGGGAGAATTAATGAGCTAATATATGTGAAGTGTTTACATAAACATAAATACAATGCTCTATGTTATAAATATTCTATCAGTGGGAGAGCTAATTTTAATTTAAAAACATTTTACATGATCTCAGTCGCTATCTTGGAGAAGGCAATGGCACCCCACTCCAGTACTCTTGCCTGGAAAACCCCATGGACAGAAGAGCCTGGAAGGCTGCAGTCCATGGGGTCGCCAAGAGTCAGACACAACTGAGCGACTTCATTTTCACTTTTCACTTTCATGCATTGGAGAAGGAAATGGCAACCCACTCCAGTGTTTTTGCCTGGAGAATCCCAGGGACAAGGGAGCCTGGTGGGCTGCCGTCTATGGGGTCACACAGAGTCAGACACGACTGAAGCGACTTAGCAGCAGCAGCAGTGTGTATCTTACTCAAAGTTGAGATGGAAAAATCATTTAGGTCTCATCTGTCCATAGGGTCGCACAGAGTTGGACACAATTGAAGTGACTTAGCATGTAATGCATGCACTGGAGAAGGAAATGGCAACCCACTCCAGTATTCTTGCCTGGAGAATCCCAGGGACAGAGGAGCCTGGTGGGCTGCTGTCTATGGGGTCACACAGAGTCGGACACGACTGAAGCGACTTAGCAGCAGCAGCAGCATTTACCAAAGGCAATTAATGGTAGGGCAAAAAACAGAACTTGTGCCCACATCCCTACCTGATATATTAATATATATCCACTCTTGATATAATTCTCTATAGATAGGAGGCACTCATGAACAGAATTACAGGTGCATCAGAGATCAGCAGATCTAATCTTCTCATCTTACATATTAGTACACTGAGATCTAGAGTGAAACAACTGGCCCAACATAGTAATACAAGTTAGTAGCAGGGCTGATACTAGCAACCAAATTTTGAAAATGTTGTGTTTTACGTACCTAAAGCATAAAATCCCTGTAATATGCAGATGGATATAAACATGCAAGCTTAGTCACTCAGTTGTGTCCGACGCTTTGTGACCCCAAGGACTGTAGCCCACCAGGCTCTTTTCTCCATAGAATTTTCCAGGCAAGAATACTTGAGCGGGTTGCCATTTCCTACTCCAAGTGATCTTCCTGACCAAGGGATCAAACCTGAGTCTCTTGTGTCTCCTGTACTGCAGGCAGATTCTTCACCATTGTACCACCTGACAGTATAAACTCTAAAATTAACTTTTGCTGAAACTACATTTTAGCATTAATTGGTAAAATATTCAAAACTCAGCTATTAGACAGTGTTAGATTTAGTATTATTGAGGAGGTATTTGAAAAAACCTGAAAGGATACAATTATTCTCATACATTTTTCTCTCCACAATTTACCAAAACTAAAATAGTATAGGAAAAAAGTGAAATTAGCTTCATATGTCTTTTTTTACGTATCAGTCTTATGTGAAAGAAAATAATTTCAAGTGAGGAAAAAAGTTAATTTCTATGTCTTATTTACAAGTGTACCATACTACATCCCACGGAAAAAAAAAAAGAAACATTTGTACTAGTTAAGTAACAGAAAAGAATTCACAAAGACTTTCATATTTACCCGAATAACTATTTTAGATATGATACGGAATGACTTAAATATTTTATTCTGAGTGAAGAGGAGCTACACGCTCAGTTGCTCAGTCGTATCCGACTCTTTGTGACCCCCTGGACTATGGCAACCCACTCCAGTACTCTTGCCTGGAAAATCCCATGGATGGAGGGGCCTGGTAGGCTGCAGTCCATGGGGTCGCTAGGAGTCGGATACGACTAAGCGACTTCACTTTCACTTTTCACTTTCATGCACTGGAGAAGGAAATGGCGACCCACTCCAGTGTTCTTGCCTGGAGAATCCCAGGGATGGGGAGCCTGCTGGGCTGCCGTCTATGGGGTCGCACAGAGTCGGATACGACTGAAGCGACTTAGCAGCAGCAGCAGCAGAAGGACTGTAACCCACCCAGCTCCTCTGTCCATGGGATGATCCCGGCAAGAATACTAGAGTGAGTTGCTATTTTCTTCTCCAGAGGACCTTCCCCACCAAGGGATCAAACCCCCGTCTTCTGCAGCTCCTGCACTGGCAGGCAGATTCTTTACCACTGAGCCACCTGGGAAGCCCCCAGAGAAGAAGTTAAAGCCATATGAAGAAACTGCAAGATAAAATAACATTTACCATTTACTAAGTGTATATCAAGGGATCTAAACTGTGCTGCTGCTGCTAAGTCGCTTCAGTCGTATCCGACTCTGTGTGACCCCATGGACTACAGCCCACCAGGCTCCCCTGTCCATGGGATTCTCCAGGCAAGAAAGAGCACTGGAGTGGGGTGCCATTTCCTTCTCCACTAAACTGTGCTAAATAAACTGTGCTAAATAAACACTTTACACATATCAGCTTATTTCACAACAAATCTGTGAGATGAATAGTATAATTATCCCTATTTTGCTGATTATAAAAATAGAAGCTCACAGTAACTTGTCTGAAATTACTCAGGTAGTGTTAGAAACAGAATGCATTCTCAAACCTGTATGAGTTCTATCAAGTTCCTAATCCTCAACAGTTTTGATCAAGATCAATTCATCATAGCTTAGGGGTGTAGTACATGATCCTTCTGACAATGATTCTGTGAGTAAAAATAGAAATCAGTTCAGAATTCATATAATATTTGTGGCAGTATGCTCCAGGCATAAGGGGAAGGTCATCAATAGATGAACCAGTAAGAAGAGGAGAAAGGAAAAACCAAAAGAAGAACAGGAAGAGAAAAAGCGGTAGGCCCTCCCAAGGCACGTGACACAGCTCCATTTTACTAGACATTCACTAGGGCCACCATGACAAGAAAGGGAAACCCAGAATAGGAATTGAAAGTAGAACTGTAAGGGTAGAAAGTAGAACTGTAAGCTATAAATCAAAATTGCTTCATCTACCATGATGGTCTCACCGCAGACGAGGAAGGAGCTGTAGGAAGGCCCTGCAAGAGTCAGCAGCCATGAGCTCAGTGCTGGGCCAGGATGCACAGTTCTCACATAAACACTGGTCAGTAGTTAAATAAGAACAGTTGAGTATAGATGACTGACCACTAGGTTTCTAGAAGAGGCATTACCACAAGTGTCAGCATGTAGATCAACCTGATATGCATGGCACCATAGAATGTGTGGTTTAAAGACAGAGTAGTGGAGGAACCACCATTTACTTCATTAAGATCCTCAATTTCCTAATGTTCTAGGCACTGTGCATGTGCTTTCCTGAATTACCATATTTAACGTTCACAACAGCCTTAGGTAGATATAACAGTTAATTTTACACGTCAACTCAGCTGAGCCATGGTGCCCAGAATACTCAAACATTCTAGATGTTTCTGTGAAGGTGGTTTTTTTGGATGGGATTAACATTTAAAACAGTAGACTTAGAGTATAGCAGCTTTACCCTCCATAATATGGGTGGGTCTCATCTAATTAGGTGAGGCCTGAATAGCACAAAGGAAATGGCAACCCACTCCATTATTCTTGCCTGGAGAATTCTATGGACAGAAGAGCCTGGTGGGCTGCAGTCCACAGGGTCACAAAGGGTCAGAGACGACTGAGTGACTTCACTTTCACTTTTCACTTTCAAGAGCACAAAAGACTGACGACTCCTGAGCAAGAAATTATGCAAGTTGACTGCCTTGGGACTCAAACTGCAGCTCTTCCCTGGGTCTCTAGTCCACCAGCCTACCCTGTAGATTACAAAGCTCCTCAACAACATGAGTCAATTTCTTAAAATAAATCAATCCCTCTCTGTGAAGAAAGAGATATACATACATACACACAAACATACAGACACACCCTACTAATTGTTTCTCTAGAGATCCGTGACTAATACAGTAGATACTGATTTCTATTTTCACCAGTGAGGAAAGTAACAGCTGAAAAGATCCATTCTCCTTCCCCATTACATCACACAGTAAAATGCCTTCAGGATTCACATTCAGATCTGTGGGACTAGGGTGGGAGTAAGAGGGTAATGAGAACCATGGAAATTGAATAAACACAAGTCATGCGTCCCAAGGAGCCCTTTATAACATTCACATCACACATATGAGTGAATGACTGAGTGAAAGTCACTCAGTCAGGTCCAACTCTTTGCAACCCTATGAACTATACAGTCCATGGAATTCTCCAGGCCAGAATACTGGGTAGCCTTTCCCTTCTCCAGGGGATCTTCCCAACCCAGGGATCAAACCCAAGTGCAGATTCTTTACCAGCTAAGCTACCAGGAAAGCCCAGGAATACTGGAGTGGGTAGCGTATCCCTTCTCCAGAGGATCTTCCTGACCCAGGAATTGAACTGGGGTCTCCTGCATTGCAGGTGGATTCTTTAACAGCTGAGCTATCAAAGAAGCCCTATCACACATACATGCAGAGCCCTTGATGTGTCCAAGTGATGTGTTATCCTTTCTCTGGTATCCTGACTCAGTTATTTTTGATTAAAAAAAAAAATCAAACATTCCTACTAAATCAACATTTGAAGACTGTGAAAGAAAAGGAAATATAAATGGTTAAAAAAAAATAGAAGGAGAAGATTAAAAAGGAAAATAGATGATTTGTGTCATTAATTAAATGATGGTAGACCTTATTTGGGCTTTCTTTGGATGGTCATCCATTCAC
This sequence comes from Tragelaphus eurycerus, assembly GCA_935064755.1. Classification (NCBI taxonomy): domain Eukaryota; kingdom Metazoa; phylum Chordata; class Mammalia; order Artiodactyla; family Bovidae; genus Tragelaphus; species Tragelaphus eurycerus. Next base: position 14,808,630 of record CAKXYN010000043.1, read on the forward strand.
TCCCTCAACAAATATTTATTTTGTACTTTATATTTTTATGGGCTCTTCTGGGTAATGGATAATGCTATCTAGCTGAGGAGACACAAAATAGTAAATGTGAAAAAAGTCCAACTAAAATCAAGAAAGTTTCACAGAAAAGATGATATTTCAGCTGGGACAGAGGTCTGCATTTAACTAGCGGAGAAGAGGAGGGTAATTCCAGACAGAATTTCTGACACAGTAAACTTCAATTGAGTCTATGTTCTATGTTGCTAAAAGTGTATGTATGGAGAAGGTGGAAGGAGGTGGGGATCTATGGCAGGATATGAAGCTGAAAGACCAGCATGCAATGAGAACAATACAAAGGATTTTGACCTTTATTCTGCAAGTAATCAGAGTTATGAAGGACAGCTAAGCCTTTTTACTGAGACTATTCATGGAGTTTGCATGAATATAAGGACAACTGGGAATAGCTTAGACAGATATAACAACAGATAAAGAAATCATTATAAAGTTGAATGAAAATTAAACCTTGAATAAAGACCAAGTCTTAGGTACAATAATAATGTTTATCATTAAAAGGCATGAAAGTACTTCATCTGCTCTAACTAAAAAAATTAAAGTTGAGTTTACACATACTTTTCAATCCCAACTAAAAATTTATGGTCCAGAAAAACTGGCAATTACTATAAAACCATTATTGTGCAACAATTATTTTACAACACATTTGTATATATGTGAAAGTCTTTCTCAAAACAGAGAAATAAAACTCAATTGAAGTTGATGTAAATAAAATTATTATTATGGTAATAAATCTATTTGCGGAATCTGAGTCCTAAAATGTGAACTAAATATAAGCCAGAGGGCAAAACGTGGCTGAATAAGGCCAAACGGATCTTGTAAATCACTACAAATGGAAAAAGAACTGGCCTTTTATATCTAAAGAGTGAAGTGGTCAAGAAAGAAATTTACAATGAAGGAATATAAATTAGGACCTAAGAGATCATTCAGTCTCTTCTACCTTTTCATTCCCCCTCTTTTCTGCCGATAGTTCTCTCACCATTCCTAAAAGGTTTATAGATATCCATTCCAATAGTTTCCCTTCAACTTAACTTTAGTTATGGAACTCTGCAAAATCCCAGAATATAAAACAAATAAAAATATAAATCTCAGGCTGAAAGAAGTCAGAGAGGGGGGTGTTCTGGGGTACCCTAACTTGGTTTCTACATGGGCCTTCACCATCCCTCTGAGACAGCTCCCCCAAAGCCTTAATTTTTCAGTAAAATGTGAAACACATTGGTCCTTGTCCAAACCTCTCAATTTACAAATGAGGAAACTGAAGCCTAGAGAACTGCCTAAGAAAAAGATGTTTCCTAGTACTCCTGCTAAAACTAGAATGCTTTCTCTTCATAATCTCTAAATTTCTGAGTTAAAAATGATTTCTTATACTAGAAGTTCACGTCATCCCTCTATATCAAATTCCTACTCAAAATTCACATAGGTTAGTAACCATCAATTTACTAAGTGTCTACTCAAGACCAAATACTGTTAGGGATATGTCATCTACTCTCATTTAACCACCACCAAATCCCCCAGAGGTCAAGAAATTGGGCTCAGAGAGATATATGAAACTTCCCAAGGTCACAGATCTAGTATTAATAGATTGGAATTCTGATCTATCAAACTCCTAAAGCCAAACCTCAGACTCTTGCACTTCTAATCCCAATGTTTCCCAAATCTTTGCCTATCTTTTCACATGCATGCACACACGCATGCTCAGTCGCTCAGTCATGTTCAACTCTTTGAGACCTCATTGAATGTAGCCCACCAGGCTCCTGTGTCCATGGGATTTCTCAGGCAAGAATTTTGGGGTGGGTTGCCATCCTACTCCAGGGGATCTTCCCCCACCCAAGAATCAAACCCCCATCTCTTTTATCTCCTGCCTTGGCAGGCAGATTCTTTACCACTGTGCTACCTGGGAAGGTCATCTATCTTTTCACAGGCTCCCAGAACTGTAAGTGATATTGTAATTTCACAAAAGATGTACTTCCTCATCCAGGCTTCTCAGGGAATACCTACCTCATGCTTCAGCCAAGCACAAAGGCATCATGCCTACCTTAAACCTCTGAACTCAAAATTCAGAACTATAAAGATGCTCACCTTCACTCCCTCCTCCAAACTTTGACAGACTCCTACAACTTCCAGGGAAAGTTGAAAACTCTTAATGAAAGGGATACAAAAGCAACAACTCTGAGGTGAGCATAAGACAACAGATTGGCATTTTAGATTGAAAAAATATTATATATTATCTGGTAAGATATTAGAAATGTGAACTTAGGGGCTGCTTTGGGACAAAAGATGACTGTCAGCGCGAAGTAGGCTCCAGAGCTGGCATTAAATAACTTGAATTTGGCGGGAGGTCAAAGGAATTTTAGGGTATCCAGTGCAAGCAGGAGTTGAAGTGATTGTGATGGTCAATCACAGAAGGGAGTGTAGAGCCAGAAATGACAATAAATTATTGGTGATGGAAGGTGAGTTTAAACAGACTGGGACTTGGGGCCACCGGACAAGTCCTCAGCATTAGGGTTCTACAATTTCGGATGAGCTCCGGTGCCCGAAAACCACAAAACCCCAGTCCTCGCCACCCACTCGGACACCCCAACCCTTTGGCCTTACCTTCTGTTGGATGTAGCGAATCGAATACTTCAGGGTAATAGTGGGGCGGGATCTGAAGCTGGTTGACCAGGGTAGGCTGCTAGGGGCCCTCAGTGACGGCGAAACGGGGCTGGCGGCCCCAGGAGTCAGGAAAGCTAGGAGCAGGAGCAGGAGGGAGCAGCGCCCCATGGCTCAGGACCTTGGCTGCAGAGCGGGTAGGAGGGAGACAGGCAGATGCACGCAGCTCCGCCCCCGAGACAGGCCCCTCCTTCCCGGGGGAAAGCCAATGCCACCCCGCCCCTCAGTAAAGCCTCTCAAATTCGAATTGCCCAAGCCATTCCGACCCACGTCCCAGTCCCACAGGGCGCCGCCAGGTTTCATTTCCCTCTTGTACCGTCCCCTCTTTATTAGAGTTCACCTTTATTACCTTCCGACTCAAAGCCTGCCTTTATCATCCCAGGGCCCCTCCTGACTCTGAACCCCATTCTTAACTATATCACCCCCCACAAACACCTTCTCCCCACCCTATACCCTCCCTTTTATCGTCACTGCCAAACCCTGCCTTGTCCACCTCTATTTCGTCGCCACATCTTTGTCCTCCACAAATCCTACATAATAATGTGTGCATGCGTGCAAACGTGCCAGGCCGCTTGGGTCGTGTCCAACTCTTTGCGACCCTATAGACGGTAGCCCGGAGAAGGCAATGGCACCTCACTCCAGTACTCTTGCCTGGAAAGTCCCACGGGCGGAGAAGCCTGGGAGGCTACAGTCCATGGAGTTGCGAAGAGTCGGATACGACTGAGCGACTTCCCTTTCACTTTTCACTTTCATGCATTGGAGAAGGAAATGGCAACCCACTCCAGTATTCTTGCCTGGAGAATCCCAGGGACGGGGAGCCTGGCGGGCTGCCGTCTATGGGGTCGCAGAGTCGAACACGACTGAAGCAATTTAGCACTTAGCAGACGGTAGCCTGCCAGGCTCCCCTGTCCATGGGATTCTCCAGGCAAGAATACTAGAGTGAGTTGCCATGCCCTCCTCCAGGGGAATCTTCCCAACCCAAGGATCTAACCCAAGTTCCCCGCATTGCAAGCGGATTCTTTAGCGTCTGAGCCACCAGGGAAGCCCCGGGAAGGGCTACTGCCAACTAAAAACTGGTACTCGCCACCAGCTCTACAAGGACTAAATCATTCACTAGTCTCTTAGCCCTGACAGTCAAAACACCCTGAAAGGAGGAGCTCAGGGTGCAGATCTGCTCCTCCTGACTGGCAGCGGCATCTGCCAATCCGTGTTAATGTATGCATATCCTGCCCTTTTCACTAAAACCATGTATACTACTACCCTATCCCCACTAGGTCTGGCTCCTTTGCACCGCCACCTCCATGTCAGCCTAATCACCTCCTAGGACACTGTCGGTTGGTCACCCCTACACAGGCGTGAAGCCCACACAGTTCACTTCTCAACGGAGGTGGCCCCGGAATCCCACTAGGTCCCGGTCCCTGCTTCAAAGCTACGTCCCCTTCCGTCTTCCGGCACCCAGCTTCGGACCCCGCCTTCCCCTCTCCTTGGGGGCAGTCCCAGCCCCAGCGGGCGGAGTCCCCTTCGGTATTCGCGACTCTCCCACCACCAACTTCCGCCCCTCCTTCCAGTCAGCCAGGTGAACCTCGGTCTGAGGGGCGCTCCCACCCACTACCACCCTTCCCGGGGTCCCTACGCCGAGCTGGCTCAACGCTGCCTCAAAACCAACTGTACAGGCTGTACTACTGCTCAATCAGTTGGGAAAGGACACTTGCCTAACCCTCTCCTACGAAAATGGTCGTTCCCAAAACCCCACAGGTTGTCGCGCTACATCTCCAACCTCGGCGGCGTCTTCTTCTGATTGGCTCTGAGGCCAGACGGTCATTGCGTCACTTCCGGTGGAAGGAGGAGCGGGAGATTCAATTGGAAGACATTCTCTAGCCGCTTGAGTCCTTGGTGTCTGCGTCAAGGAGTTTCGCCCGGGCAGGTTCTTGGTCCTCTGCCTCAGGTGAGGAGGTGCGGGAGGAGATTTTCGGGGAGCAAGGGCCGGAGACTCCTAAGAAGACCCTTGAACGTCGTTCTGAGTGAGCATTCAGAGCATTCTATGTTGTTTTTTCAGGAGTCAGTCTCTTCTATAAAAGTGCGGTTATGAGAGTAGAAGAGTGAGAAGGTCAGTTCTTTTCATTTTAGACGGTGCTGTTGCAGTCAGTCAGAGAGCGTTTGTGTGTGCCATCGACCCGAAAACGGGTAAGTGTCTGGAAACCGAAACACAGGGAGGAAAAAGGTGCTACTGCCATTTTTGAGGTGCTCGGAGGTACACAGCTGGCTGCTATGCCCAGTAGTATCTACTGAAAAGGGATCTTTACCAAACTGCTTTGATGACACAGAGGGACAAGTGCTCACTGAGCAGAGTGTTCAAACCAGAAACAAGTTTTCTAGGTACCTTCCTTATCTCTCACATCAAGCCATACCAACCTCTTGAATATCTCAATACATACACTTCTCGCCAGTTTTACTTTGGTTCAGCACAACTGCTTCATAACTGACTGTAGCCTCCCAGATGGTTCTTTGAATTTCCTTACATTCCAACCCAGTCTCCACGTTGCTAGGCTGATAAAATACAAATCTGATCAGGCACTCCCCATTAAAAACCTTTCCTTTGGTCGCTCCTGTTTGCCCTCAGGTTTAAGTCTGAACTCCTTAATGTGGTTAACAGGGCCCTTCTTGTCTAGCCTTTGCCTAGTACTCCAGCTTTTTTTTCCACCTCTCCAGCCCTATGCTCCAACCACATGGAATGTCCTTTTGAGTCCCTCAAATGCACCATTCCCCCTCACCTTCAGACCCCATCTGAATCCCATCCCACCTAGTTCTTAAGCATTCTTTAGGTCTCAATTTATGAAGCTTTCTATCAGGAAGCCTTTCATCATCCTGCAAAATTGGGTCACAAAGCACCCAGTAGTTACTTACTCATTCTACAGATAGTTTTTAAATGTCTCCCTCTGTGCCAAGAACTTCTAAGTACTAGGATCACAATGGTGAACAAGATGTGAGAGTCCTTCCTAATGAAACAGACTTTTTATGTGTGGGCTTAAAAAGAATGAAGTGGAATCTATTTGAGTTTGGTTTGTTTGGAAAGGCCTCTGAGGAGTTGACACTTAAATTGAGGCCTAGAAGATCATAGAAGAAAGGAAGAAAATTCCAGAGTGAACAGGTTATGTAAAGGCCTTAAAGCAGGAAAGAACTTAGCATCTTAAGTTCAAGAAACTAAGAAAAGGCCAGTGTTGCTGGAATGTGTTCAGAAAGGACAGCTGCATGAGATGATTTTTTTCTATCTGTAAACCCTGTCCCCTTCCCCATCTCTGGAACTTTACCTGTCATAAGTGCAATGAACAAACTGTGCTTGATACTCACTAAGAGTTTCCTGAGTAATGTTTTTAAAATATTTTTCATCAGTATTTCTCCAAACAAAACAGGTTTTGTCTGTTTTTTGCTTATTTGATTTTTTTTTTTTTTTTATCTCCTGCCTCCCTCTCCCTTTTCCAGAATTTTCATTTTAATGTCAAAAGATCATTTCTCAGGGACTTGTTATGACTGCCTTTAGAAAGATTAGACAAAGTATGCACCCTTGGAGGGAGACCATTAGACAGCTTTAATAAAGCAACTCAAAGTAACTCATTCCATAGCTGAGGAGTCTGTCCTATAATATATGAAATGGGAAATCTGAGAGCAACAGAACGACAAAGATTTTCTTGCAAAGCAAGAGCAGTTTGAGGAGGCATGAAGAAAGGGAGAGGAGTTAGTCACATCTCCTTTTCTGTATGCCATTAGAAGTGTGGGCCAGTTTTTAAAGGAGTGATTTCATCCTTTGCCCACAGTCTTAGACTAAATGAATCCTCTGTTATATTTTCTCATGGTATAATGTACTTTTCCTGTATAGAATTTTCCACCTATCTCTTACTAGGCTATAGATCTAGTGACCAGGTAGGGACCTTGTCTGTTTTGTTCATCACTTATATTATTCCCATCACCTGGTATTTATCAGCTGCACAATAAATAATTGATAAATAAGTAAATATATTGAACTTGGACTTCCCAGGTGATACTAGTAGTAAAGAATCTGCCTGCCGATGCAGGAAACGCAAGAGTCGCGGGTTCAGTCCCGGGGTCTGGAAGATCTCTTGGAATAGGAAATGACAACCTGCTATGGTATTCTTGCCTGGAAAATTCCATGGACAGAAGAGCCTGGTGGGCTACGTCCATGGGACCACAAAGAGTTAGATGCAACTGAGCACATATTGAACTTATTAAATTGGAATATGGTTTGTTGACTGTGGTGGAACTGAAAGCAATGTAATGCTGTATCACCATCCTCCCCCAGTAAAATCAAGAAGAAAGATAAACCGCAGATAGATACCACATATGGAATTGTTCCCAAGTCTGTGATCATGTTTTCCTAACTTTAGTGTTTACTCTTTCCTCATGCTTCATTCAGTTGTCCATCAAACATGAATTCAGTACTTTAAGTCAGGCACTAGAGAGAGAGAGACAAAACAAACTAGATGACCAGAATCATAAAGAAATACTATGAGAACAGCAAAGGGAATGACTAATAGTGACTGCCTAAAAGGATCTGATTTCATATTTGTCCACTGCCAATGGATGGAAAGTCTTTTTGCTGTTTGCTGAGTTTACCAAGTGAAACGCAAATAATAAAAATACCTTAATGACCTTTTACATTTCAGTTCTCAAATTTACCATTGTTATAGTTTTCTGAACGTATTATTTCTCCACTAGAGGGCAATAAACCCTTAATAACAATTTAACCAGTTTCTTCCCTTTAAAAATATAGCAATTAATGCTTGCACAATTAATTTAGAAATTAATTCCCAAATATTTCTGCTTATATATGTTTTTCATTTACTGGTGACTTGATAGACCAGGCCCCAATCTTCATGAAACTTTCAGACTAATGAGGGTAGAACTAACAGAAACAAGGGAGTATGTATCATCTGATATATACATTTTCATGATGGCATATATCACAATGTGATTAGTACCATAAAGGAATAAAATGGATGATATCATGGAAACCAAGCAGAAGAGAGTATTTATTGAAATGAAAAGGGGCTCTCTACAGGGTAACATTAAAGATTTAATGATGAGAATGAGAGCCAACTATTTGAAGAACTAAGGGAAAAGCTTTATAGACAAAGAGAAAAGTAAGAACAGAACCCTGAAAAGAGAAGTTATTTTGTGCATTTAAGGAGCAGAAGAGAAGGAAATGGCAACCCACTCCAGTGTTCTTGCCTGGAGAGTCCCAGGGACGGGGGAGCCTGGTGGGCTGTCGTCTATGGGGTTGCACAGAGTCGGTCACGACTGTAGCGACTTAGCAGCAGCAGCTCATATATGGGCTTCTGTTGTGCCTCATGGTAAAGAATCTGCCTGCAGTGCAGGAGACACAGGTTCAATCCCTGGGTCAAGAAGATTGCCTGGAGGAGGAAATGGCAACCCACTCCAGTATTCTTGCCTGAAGAATCCCATGGACAGAGGAGCCTGGCGGTCTACAGTCCATGGAGTTGCAAAGAGTCAGATATGACTAAACAATTAACGCTTCACTTTTCAGCACATAGGTAGCTGTACCACCGTATTAACACTGTACCCAAACTGGATTTTAGAGATGGTCAGAAAAGATGCCTTTACTGACATACATTCCATCATTTGCCACTTGGCAAGAAGGAACTTGAAGTCAGTAGCACTAATAATAGCAGTGTTCCCTGGCCTGCCTTTCTACTATGTCACCTCCTCTACTTTATCCTTAGAGATCGCCATGTGGCCTAAGGTGATAGCCAAATCTAGGAATACATATCTGCTTTTAGTAGAACCTTATTAGTCATGTATACCTAAGGGTACAAAAGCAAGGACTTCAACAAGAATTAACCAAGGTGAAATGTCTTTGTTTTTTCTTTTTTTTTGTTTCCTATGCCCCCTTTAATAAAATAAATCAGTGATTTGTGTAAATCCATTTATCTATAATCTTTGTAAGTTTCCATCTTACTGCCTTCAGTGGCAAGATTTTATTTTCACAGAAATATTTTGATTGATAGACAGGATTAGTGTCACTTTAAGATATCCATTCCAAAATCACACTTATAAATTTGTGATCATCCTCAGGATGAGCTATATGTAAAAGATTTTTTTATGATTTTAAACTCATGACTTCCACTTTATCAAATTTACTGATGCCAGTCTCAGAACGTTTCATCCATTTTCAGAAATTGAAAGCTTTGCCATGTGTTTACAAATGAAAATTTATTGATATAGCTTTATCTTGAACATCTACAGAGACATTTATTTCAGAGCATTTACATTGTGCTATATATAACCTAATCAGTTTTAAAATTTTTGATAAACCAACATTTGAATTTTTAAAAAATATAAAAGAGGTGAATTGCTATTTTATTGCTTTACTTCTCTGATGTATTTTATACAAGGCTCATAAAGCACTTTGAACTCTCCTTTGATTTTTATTTTTCTATTTGTACACTCTAAAATGTCTTTTTTCCCCTCTTCAGGTTGTATAAAAATGTACCCAGCCCAAATGCTGAAATCTAATGAAGTGATATTTTCCCGCTAAAAAGAACTGTTTCCCACCAGTTCAGGTGTAAACATTCATGTAAGTTCATTTATGTTCTTTCCTGTTAATGGTAGAAACAAGTTCTGTATAGCTCTACTTTAAAGATATTGAAAGAAGTTAAATGATAACTTTCTTGAATTACCAGGGTAGAACATTTATTCAAAAACCCAATATTTGCTTGAGCTACTCTGTTTTAAGTCTTACTTTCTTAACTATATAGAAAAATAAAATTACTTTTCCAATATACTGACACTACAAAAAACATCTATTGACTTTGCAGTGAAGGTTAGGTGATTTTCTTAAGAAATGAGTTATTCACATGCAATTAAAAGATTTGCTGTTCATCCCACGGCTACTTTGTTTTGCAGGCCACAGTGGGAACACATGAATAGAAGAAGAAAATTTCTTCTTGCCTCAGTTCTTGCTCTCCAGAATTCTAGTTTTATATATCCTTCATGTCAAAAGTGCTTTTCTCGGATAACCCTGGTCTCCAAAAGGTAAAAATAAAGCCTGAAAGTGTGAGAAGGAAAGTATAAGAATTCAGCTAGCCACAGAATATACAGTACCATAGTATTCACTGTTGGGGGAAAAACAAAAAAAATCCATGGATAAGTATACCTCTGCAGTTCAAACCTGTGTTGTTCAAGGGTCAGCTGTATAAAGTTAGTTTGCGGGGAACTTCCCTGATGGTCCACTGGTTAAGAATCTGCCTTCCAGTGCAGGGGATGTGGGTTTGATCCCTGGTCAGGGAAGTAGATCCCACATGCAGTGGGGCAACTAAGCCTGTACACTACAAGTACTGAGCCTGCATGCCCTAGAGGCCACACACCACTACTACAAAGAAGCCTGCTTGCTGCAGCTAAGAACTAACAGTTCAGTTCGGTTCAGTTCAGTCACTCAATCGTGTCCAACTCTTTGTGACCACATGAATCGCAGCACTCCAGGTCTCCCTGTCCATCACCAACTCCCAGAGTTTACTCAGACTCACGTCCATCGAGTCAGTGATGCCATCCAGCCATCTCATCCTCTGTCGTCCCCTTCTCCTGCCCCCAATCCCTCCCAGCATCAGAGTCTTTTCCAGTGAGTCAGCTCTTCGCATGAGGTGGCCAAAGTACTGGAGTTTCAGCTTTAGTATCATCCCTTCCAAAGAAATCCCAGGGCTGACCTCCTTCAGAATGGACTGGTTGGATCTCCTTGCAGTCCAAGGGACTCTCAAGAGTCTTCTCCAACACCACAGTTCAAAAGCATCAATTCTTCGGTGCTCAGCTTTCTTCACAGTCCAACTCTCACATCCATACATGACCACTGGAAAAACCATAGCCTTGACTAGACAGACCTTTGTTGGCAAAGTAATGTCTCTGCTTTTGAATATGCTGTCTAGGTTGGTCATAACTTTCCTTCCAAGGAGTAAGCGTCTTTTAATTTCATGGCTGCAGTCAGCATCTGCAGTGATTTTGGAGCCCAAAAAAATAAAGTCTGACACTGTTTCCCCATCTGTTTCCCATGAAGTGATGGGACTGGATGCCATGATCTTCATTTTCTGAATGGTGAGCTTTAAGCCAACCTTTTCACTCTCCACTTTCACTTTCATCAAGAGGCTTTTTAGTTCCTCTTCACTTTCTGCCATAAGGGTGGTGTCATCTGCATATCTGAGGTTATTGATATTTCTCCCAGCAATCTTGATTCCAGCTTGTGCTTCTTCTCATGATGTACTCTGCATATAAGTTAAATAAGCAAGGTGACAATATACAGCCTTGATGTACTCCTTTTCCTATTTGGAACCAGTCTGTTGTTCCATGTCCAGTTCTAACTGTTGCTTCCTGACCTACATATAGGTTTCTCAAGAGGCAGGTCAGGTGGTCTGGTATGCCCATCTCTTTCAGAATTGTCCACAGTTTATTGTGATCCACACAGTCAAAGGCTTTGGCATAGTCAATAAAGCAAAAATAGATGTTTTTCTGGAACTCTCTTGCTTTTTCAGTGATCCAGCGGAGGTTGGCAATTTGATCTCTGGTTCCTCTGCCTTTTCTAAAACCAGCTTGAACATCAGGAAGTTCACGGTTCACATATTGCTAAAGCCTGGCTTGGAGAATTTTGAGCATTACTTTACTAGTGTGTGAGATGAGTGCAATTGTGTGGTAGTTTGAGCATTCTTTGGCATTGCCTTTCTTTGGGATTGGAATGAGAACTGACCATTTCTAGTCCTGTGACCACTGCTGAGTTTTCCAAATTTGCTGGCATATTGAGTGCAGCACTTTCACAGCATCATCTTTCAGGATTTGAAATAGCTCACCTGGAATTCCATCACCTCCACTAGCTTTGTTCGTAGTGATGCTTTCTAAGGCCCACTTGACTTCACGTTCCAGGATGTCTGGCTCTAGGTCAGTGATCACACCATCGTGATTATCTTGGTTGTGAAGATCTTTTTTGTACAGTTTTTCTATGTATTCTTGCCACCTCTTCTTAATATCTTCCGCTTCTGTTATGTCCATACCATTTCTGTCCTTTATTGAGCCCATCTTTGTGTGAAATGTTCCCTTGGTATCTCTAATTTTCTTGAAGAGATCTCTAGTCTTTCTCATTCTGTTCTTTCCCTCTATTTCTTTGCATTGATCGCTGAGGAAGGCTTTCTTATCTCTTCTTGCTATTCTTTGGAACTCTGCATTCAGATGTTTATATCTTTCCTTTTCTCCTTTGCTTTTTGCTTCTCTTCCTTTCACAGCTATTTGTAAGGCCTCCTCAGACAGCCATTTTGCTTTTTTGCATTTCTTTTCCATGGGGATGGTCTTGATCCCTGTCTCCTGTACAATGTCACAAAACTCCGTCCATAGTTCATCAGGCACTCTATCTATCAGATCTAGGCCCTTAAATCTATTTCTCACTTCCACTGTATAATCATAAGGGATTTGATTTAGGTCATACCTGAATGGTCTAGTGGTTTTCCCTTCTTTCTTCAATTTCAGTCTGAATTTGGCAATAAGGAGTTCATGATCTGAGCCACAGTCAACTCCCAGTCTTGTTTTTGCTGACTGTATAGAACTTCTCCATCTTTGGCTGCAAAGAATATAATCAATCTGATTTCAGTGTTGACCATCTGGTGATGTCCATGTGTAGAGTCTTCTCTTGTGTTGTTGAAAGAGGATGTTTGCTATGACCAGTGTGTTCTCTTGGCAAAACTATATTAGCCTTTACCCTGCTTCATTCCATATTCCAAGGCCAAATTTGCCTATTATTCCAGGTGTTTCTTGACTTCCTACTTTTGCATTCCAGTCCCCCATAATGAAAAGGACATCTTTTTTGGGTGTTAGTTCTAAAAGGTCTTGTAGGTCTTCGTAGAACCGTTCAACTTCAGCTTCTTCAGCATTACTGGTTGGGTCATAGACTTAGATTACTGTGATATTGAATGGTTTGCCTTGGAAACAAACAGAGATCCTTCTGTCGTTTTTGAGATTGCATCCAAGTACTCCATTTTGGACTCTTTTGTTGACTATGATGGCTACTCCATTTCTTCTAAGGGATTCCTACCCACAGCCAAATAAATCAATACTTAAACGAACCCTCAAAATTTTTTTTAGGTTTGGCCCTTCATTTGAGAAGATTATCATATTCATATATGTGTGTGTGTGTGAATATGATAATTTCATATGAAGGAACAAACTTAACATATACATAAATTACAAGCGAAGAAGGCAACTCATTTGTCCATATAAGCCATCCACCCAGCTCAAACTAGTAATTGTTGTTTAGTTGCCAAGACGTGTCTGATTCTTTGTAACCGTGGATTACATCACACCAGGCTTCCCTGTCCTTCACTATTTCCTGAAGTTTACTCAAATTCATGTCCACTCAGTTGGTGATGCTCTATCTAATTACCTCACCCTCTGCCGCCTTTTTCTCCTTTTGCCTTCAATCTTTCTCATCATCTAAATCTTTTCCAACAAGTCATCTCTTCTCATTAGGGGGTCAAAGTATTAGAGCTTCAGCTTCAGCATCAGTCCTTCCAGTGAATATTCAGGATTGATTTCCCTTAGGATTGACTGATTTGATCTTCTTGCAGTCCAAGGGACTCTAAAGAATCTTCTCCAGCACCACAGTTTGAAAGCATCAATTCTTCAGCTATCAGCCTTCATTATGATCCAGCTCTCAACATCTGTACATGACTACTGAAAAAACCATAGCTTCGACTATATAGACCTTTGGCACAAAGTCATATCTTTGCTTTTTAATATGCTGTCTAGGTTTATCATAGCTTTCCTTCCAAGGAGCAAGTGTCTTTTAATTTGATGGCTGCAGTCACCATCCACAACGATTTTGGAGCCCAAGAAAATAAAATCTGCAACTGTTTCCATTGTTTGCCCATCTATATACTGTGAAGTGATGGGACTGGATGCCATGATCTTAGTTTTTTGAATGTTGAGTTTTAACCAGCTTTTTCACTCTCCTCTTTCACCCTCATCAAGAAGCCTTTTAGTTCCTCTTCGATTTCTGTCATTAAAGTGCAATCATCTGCATATCTGAGGTTGATATTTTTCCTGGCAGTCTTGATTCCAGCTTGTGAGTCATCCAGCCTGGCATTTTGCATGATATACTCTGCATATAAGTTAAATAAGCAGGGTGACAGTACACAACATTGATGTACTCCTTTCCCAACTTTGAACCAGTCAGCTGTTGTAAGTCCAGTTCTAACTGTTCCTGCTTGACCTGCATACAGGTTTCTCAGGAGACAGGTAAGGTGATCTGATATTCCCATCTCTTTGGGAATTTTCTAGTTTGTCATGATCCACATAGTCAAAGGATTTAGCATAATCACTGAAACTAAAGTAGATGTGTTTTGGGAATTGCCTTGCTTTTTCTGTGATCCAACAGGTGTAGGCAGTTTGATCTCCGGTTTCTGACTTTTCTAAATCCAGCTTGCACATCCGGAGGTTCTCAGTTCATGTACCAGTGAAGCCTAACTTGAAGGCTTTTGAGCATACTCTTGGTAATGTGAAATGAGTGCAATTGTACAGTAATTTGAGCATTCTTTGGCATTGCTTTTCTTTGGGATTGGAATGAAAACTGACCTTTTCCAGTCCTGTGGCCATTGCTGAGTTTTCCAAATTTGCTGGCATATTCAGTGCACTGCTATTCCATAACAGGTAACATTTTGGATATAGGAGTCCTCTAGAAATTAAATTAGGGACTGTGACTTGAATGTGCTGTCTACCCTTGCTTCTCAAAATGTGGTCTGAGGAACAGCTGCATCAGCATCACCTGGGAGCTTGTTAGAAATGCAGAAACTTGGGCCTTGTCCCAGACATAGTGAATCAGGATCTTTGTTTTTAACAAGATCCCTAGGTGATTGGTTTGCATATTGAAGTTTGTAAAGCTCTGATCTACTACGCACTAACATTTATTTCAGTTAAGGCTTAGCTTATTCCCAAAAGGATTAAAGGAAACTGCATAAATAAATAAATACCTTCATTTTATATATAATATTAAAATATATAATTTAGTATATATATTCATAATTGCAAGTAATTAGCTAATCCTAGTCTTTCTTAGGCTATCATTGATATTCTCTATTTATAAGATAGTTCATTCTTAACCATACCATTCTTATAGTTATCATCCAAGAACGAACTCCCGACAAAGAATCCAGAGCCTTGGATTTGGTCATAAAAATCACTAATTTTGTCACCTTGGGTGACAATTCACCCCAATTTCTCAGTTATGTCAATGGGGCTAATTGCCTTGTTTGCCTATCAAAAACAAAATATGTGAGTTCAGTTCAGTCACCCCTGTCCATCAAGTCGCTAGGGATCACACTGAATCTGTACATTGCATTTGGTAGTATGGTCATTTTCACAATACTGATTCTTCCTACCCAGAAACATGGAATATCTCTCCTCTGTTTATGTTGTCTTTGATTTCTTTCATTCAGTTCAGTTCAGTTCATTTGCTCAGTTGTGTCCAACTCTTTGTGACCCCATGAACCACAGCACACCAGGCCTCCCTATCCATCACCAACTGCCAGAGTCTACCCAAACCCATGTCCGTTGAGTTGGTGAAGCCATACAACCATCTCATCCTCTGTCATCCCCTTCGCCTCCTGCCTTCAATCTTTCCCAGCATCAGGTTCTTTTCAAATGAGTCAGCTCTTCACATCAGGTGGCCAAAGTACTGGAGCTTCAGCTTCAACATCAGTCCTTCCAATGAACACCCAGTACTGATCTTTAGGATGGATTGGTTGGATCTCCTTGCAGTCCAAGGGATTCTCAAGAGTCTTCTCTAACAGCACAGTTCAAAATCATCAATTATTCTGCTCTCAGCTTTCTTTACATCCAATTCTCACATGCATACATGACCACAGGAAAAATCATAGCCTTGAATAGACGGACCTTTGTTGGCAAAGTAATGTCTCTGCTTTTTAATATGCTGTCTATGTTGGTCATAACTTCCCTTCCAAGGAGTAAGCGTCTTTTAATTTCATGGCTGCAATCACCATCTGCAGTGCTTTGGGAGCCCAAAAAATAAAGTCAGCCACTGTTTCCCCATCTATTTGCCATGAAGTGATGGGACCAGATGCCATGATCTTCGTTTTCTGAATGTTGAGCTTTAAGCCTACTTTTTCACTCTCCTCTTTAACTTTCATCAAAGGCTCTTTAGTTCTTCTTCTCTTTCTGCCATAAGGGTGGTGTCATCTGTATATCTGAGGTTATTGATATTTCTTCCTGCAATCTTGATTCCAGCTTGTGCTTCCTCCAGCCCAGCATTTCTCACGATGTACTCTGCATATAAGTTAAATAAGCAGGGTGACAGTATACAGCCTTTACATACTCCTTTTCCTATTTGGAACCAGTCTGTTGTTCCATGTCCAGTTCTAACTGTTGCTTCCTGACCTGCATACAGGTTTCTCAAAAGGGAGGTCAGGTGGTCTGGTATGGCCATCTCTTGAAGAATTGTCCACAGTTTATTGTGATCCACACAGTCAAAGGCTTTGGCATTGTCAATAAAGCAGAGATAGATGTTTTTCTGGAACTCTCTTGCTTTTGATCTAGCAGATGTTGGCAATTTGATCTCTGGTTCCTCTGCCTTTTCTAAAACCAGCTTGAACATTTAGAAGTTCACGGTTCCCATATTGCTGAAGCCTGGCTTGGAGAGTTTTGAGCATTAAGAGATGAGTACAATTGTGTGATAGTTTGAGCATTCTTTGGCATTGCCTTTCTTTGGGATTGGAATGAAAGCTGAGCTTTTCCAGTTCTGTGGCCAC
Organism: Tragelaphus eurycerus; assembly: GCA_935064755.1. Classification (NCBI taxonomy): domain Eukaryota; kingdom Metazoa; phylum Chordata; class Mammalia; order Artiodactyla; family Bovidae; genus Tragelaphus; species Tragelaphus eurycerus. Next base: position 14,825,165 of record CAKXYN010000043.1, read on the forward strand.
TGCTGAGTTTTCCAAATTTGCTGGCATTTTAAGTGCAGCACTTTCACAGCATCATCTTTCAGGATTTAAAATAGCTCACCTGGAATTCCATCACCGCCACTAGCTTTGTTCATAGTGATGCTTTCTAAGGCCCACTTGACTTCACATTCCAGGATGTCTGGCTCTAGGTCAGTGATCACACCATCGTGATTATCTTGGTTGTGAAGATCTTTTCTGTACAGTTCTGCATATTACTGCCACCTCTTAATATCTTCTGCTTCTGTTAGGTCCATACCATTTCTGTCCTTTATCGAGCCCATCTTTGTGTGAAATGTTCCCTTGGTATCTCTAATTTTCTTGAAGAGATCTCTAGTCTTTCTCATTCTGTTGTTTTCCTCTATTTCTTTGCATTGATCGCTGAGGAAAGCTTTCTTATCTCTCCTTCCTATTCTTTGGAACTCAGTATTCAAATGGGTATATCTTTCCTTTTCACCTCTCTTCTTTTCACAGCTATTTGTAAGACTTCCTCAGACAGCCATTTTGCTTTTGTGCATTTCTTTTTCTTAGGGATGGTCTTGATTCCTGTCTCCTGTACAGTTTTACCAACCTCTGTCCATAGTTCATCAGGCACTCTATCAGATCTAGTCCCTTAAATCTATTTCTCACTTCCGCTGTATAGTAATAAGGGATTTGATTTAGGTCATACCTGAGTGTTTTGAAGAAGATCAGCCCTGGGATTTCTTTGGGAGGAATGATGCTAAAGCTGAAACTCCAGTATTTTGGCCACCTCATGCAAAGAGTTGACTCATTGGAGAAGACTCTGATGCTGGGAGGGATTGGGGGCAGGAGGAGAAGGGGACGACAGAGGATGAGATGGCTGGATGGCATCACTGACTTGATGGGTGTGAGTCTGAGTGACCTCCGGGAGCTGGTGATGGACAGGGAGGCCTGGTGTGCTGCAGTTCATGGGGTCGCAAAGAGTCGGACACGACTGAGCGACTGATCTGATCTGATCTGATCTGAGTGTTCTAGTGGTTTTCCCCACTTTCTTCAATTTAAGTCTGAATTTGGCAATAAGGAGTTCATGATCTGAGCCACAGTCAGCTCCTGGTCTTGTTTTTGCTGACTGTATAGAGCTTCTCCATCTTTGGCTGCGAAGAATATAATCAATCTGATTTTGGTGTTGGCCATCTGGTGATGTCCATGTGTAGAGTCTTCTCTTGTGTTTGAAAAGGGTGTTTGCTATGACCAGTACATTCTCTTGGCAGAACTCTATTAGCCTTTGCCCTGCTTCATTCTGTACTTCAAGGCCAAATTTGCCTGTTACTTCAGGTGTTTCTTGGCTTTCTACTTTTGCATTCCAGTCCCCTATAATGAAAAGGTCTTTTTTGGGTGTTAGTTCTAAAAGGTCTTATAGGTCTTCATAGAACTGTTCAACTTCAGCTTCTTCAGCGTTACTGGTTGGGGCATAGACTTGGATTACCGTGATGTTGAATGGTTTGCCTTGGAAACAAACAGATCATTCTATCATTTTTGAGATTGTATCCAAGTACTGTATTTTGGACTCTTTTGTTAACTATAATGGGTACTCCATTTCTTCTAAGGGATTTCTGCCCACAGTAGGAGATACAACGGTCATCTGCTTTAAATTCACCTCAGATCAGATCAGATCAGATCAGTCGCTCAGTCGTGTCCGACTCTGCGACCCCATGAACTGCAGCACACCAGGCCTCCCTATCCATCACCAGCTCTCAGAGGTCACTCAGACTCACATTCATCGAGTCAGTGATGCCATCCAGCTATCTCATCCTCTGTCATCCCCTTCTCCTCCTGCCCTCAATCCCTCCCAGCATCAGAGTCTTCTCCAATGAGTCAACTCTTCGCATGAGGTGGCCAAAATACTGGAGTTTCAGCTTGAGCATCATTCCCTCCAAAGAAATCCCAGGGCTGATCTCCTTCAGAATGGACCGGTTGGATCTCCTTGCAGTCCAAGGGACTCTCAAGAGTCTTCTCCAACACCACAGTTCAAAAGCATCAATTCTTCGGCGCTCAGCCTTCTTCACAGTCCAGCTCTCACATCCATACATGACCACAGGAAAGACCATAGCCTTGACTAGGGGACCCTTTGTTGGCAAAGTGATGTCTCTGCTTTTGAATATGCTATCTAGGTTGGTCATAACCTTCCTTCCAAGGAGTAAGTGTCTTTTAATTTCATGGCTGCAGTCACCATCTGCAGTGATTTTGGAGCCCAGAAAAATAAAGTCTGACACTGTTTCCACTGTTTCTCCATCTATTTCCCATGTAGTGATGGGACCAGATGCCATGATCTTCGTTTTCTGAATGTTGAGCCTTAAGCCAACCTTTTCACTCTCCACTTTCACTTTCATCAAGAGGCTTTTTAGTTCCTCTTCACTTTCTGCCATAAGGGTGGTATCATCTGCATATCTGAGGTTATTGATATTTCTCCCGGCAATCTTGATTCCAGCTTGTGTTTCCTCCAGTCCAGCATTTCTCATGATGTACTCTGCATATAAGTTAAATAAACATGGTGACAATATACAGCCTTGACGTACTCCTTTTCCTATTTGGAACCAGTCTGTTGTTCCATGACCAGTTCTAACTGTTGCTTCCTGACCTGCATACAGATTCCAGTCCATTTTAGTTCGCTGATTCCTAGAATGTCGTTGCTCACTCTTGCCATCTCCTGTTTGACCACTTCCAATTTTCCTTGATTCATGGACCTAACATTCCAGGTTCCTATGCAATATTGCTCTTTATAGCATCGGATTTTGCTTCTATTACCAGTCACATCCACAGCTGGGTGTTGTTTTTGCTTTGGCTCCATCCCTTCATTCTTTCTGGATTTATTTCTCCACTGATCTCCAGTAGCATATTGGTCACCTACCGATCTGGGGAGTTCATCTTTCAGTGTCCTATCTTTTTGCCTTTTCATACTGTTCATGGGGTTCTCAAGGCAAGAATACTGAAGTGGTTTGCCATTCCCTTCTCCATTGGACCACATTCTGTCAGATCTCTCCATCATGACCCTCCCGTGTTTTGTGGCCCCACACGGCATGGCTTAGTTTCATTGTGTTAGACAAGGCTGTGGTCCGTGTGATCAGACTGGCTAGTTGTCTGTGATTGTGTTTTCAGTCTGTCTGCCCTCTGATGCCCTCTTTCAGTGCCTACCGTCTTACTTGGGTTTCTCTTACCTTGGACGTGAAAACGTTTGTAAATTGTAAAACACTGATGCATATTAATTCTAAGATTTGCTAACAATTTTGCATTAGACTCTAATGCATTATTAATACATAATTTTTGAACAAGTTCTAATATATGTTTAAAACATTTAAAACACTAATTCATTTCACTAGAGCTTGGTACTAGTGAGGTTTTATCACCCTAGTAAGTGGATTACCTTCACTTATTCTATGACCAGAATACAACACAAACTCCAGCCAATTTGGTTAAGATTATATGAATGGATGTCACAGCTCCATTATCATTGTGGATAAAAAAATAATTAGCACAAATGTAATGAGGGCAAATCAGTAATTTATATGAAGGATTAACCTTTGTTCAAAATAGTCACCTTGTGAGTCATGGAATTTAGGCTCCCCCTAGTGGCTATCTCGGAGAAGGAAATGGCACCCTACTCCAGTACTCTTGCACATAAAATCCAGGGACAGAGGAGCCTGGTAGGCTGCAGTCCATGGGGTCACTAAGAGTCAGGCACGACTGAGCGACTTCACTTTGACTTTTCACTTTCATGCATTGGAGAAGGAAATGGCAACCCGCTCCAGTGTTCTTGCCTGGAGAATCCCAGGGGCGGGGAAGTCCGGTGGGCTGCCGTCTATGGGGTAGCACAGAGTCGGACACGACTGAAGCGACTTAGTAGCAGCAGCAGCAGCAGCAGCAGCAGTAGTAGCTATCTGGAAGCAATCAAATTTATATTGCTATGTTTTAACATTATTTCCTGTTGGCAGTTTTCCACTTTTTTTAAGCCAAATTATTAGCGACATGAAGAAAAAACATTCTAGGATTAACCATTACCATAGATGTTTTAAGGGGTCAGTTTGCTAAACTAAGAATGTTAAAGATGGATAGGCAGAATTCCAAAATAGTACAAACAACTAGAAAAGAGGGAAACAATTATAAGAGAGCAGCAGACTAAACACATTAATTTGACAAGATCTGTACTAGACTCTTTAACTTTCTTTTCTTATACTTTGCCTCGTTTTATCCTTCTTCAATCCTGGATTTCACAGATAAGTAAGTTTAAGTTTAAAGATCTTAATATGTATTCTGAGACCAGAGAGCTAGTACATTACAGTAGTGTTCTACTTGACACACAGTATTTTTTTATAAGAAAAACTTTGACCATAATTGCAACACAAGTTAAACAAGATGTTTTGTACCTAGTTTCTGTAATCTAATAAATTCTCAACATATTTCAATGAATTTTTAAAAAGTTAAGTTATCCTTATCATAGTGAGAAAAATATGACTAGGAACTGTATAAATATTTAAAGATTACTCATTGTTCTTTGAACAGAAGATAGACATTAAATTTTAGGTCTTCTCTTGGTGTCGCAGAGAAGGCAATGGCAGCCTACTCCAGTACTCTTGCCTGGAAAATCCCATGGACAGAGGAGCCTGGTGGGCTGCAGTCCATGGGATCGCTAAGAGTCGGACACAACTGAGCAACTTCACTTTCATGCATTGGAGAAGGAAATGGCAACCCACTCCAGTGTTCTTGCCTGGAGAATCCCAGGGATGGGGGAGCCTGGTGGGCTGCCATCTATGGGGTTGCACAGAGTTGGACATGACTGAAGCAACTTAGCAGCAGCAGCAACAGCTTGGTATAGCATTTACTTCACTATATTTAGTTTGCCCCCACCAGTAAAAGTAACTTATAAATAGAGAAAATTTAAAAGAGGTTGATCTGAAATCATTTTACAATGTAAATTGTACATTTTGTACAAAAAATATTTTTAATCTTTACCAGATTTATTTTACATCACAAAAAAAGTTAGTGAACATCTCTTTTTTCCCCTGCACTTTTCCAGGTCTAATTGTCCAAAATGTGGCTCTACTGGTGAAGCTGAAAATGCCGTTTATAGATACAAGCTTTCCTTAAAAGTTGCAGAATCAAACAAATTATTTGGCGTTACTGTATTTGGAAGCTGCTTAGATGCATTTTTTGGTCTCACAGCCACTGGTTTGCACAGGTAAGAATATTTAAAGCATTCTTTTTCCTAGCCGCATACATCAAGTTTGAAGATACGTGTTTTTAAAATAATATGCATTTAGTAAAAAGATGATCTCTCGACCTCAAATCATCAGTTCATTTAAAAAGAAAGAAAGAGGAAGATGTTTATTTTCTGAATACATATTGTGATAATGTTAAACCATTCTCCTTTTATTCAGACCAACTAAACTGTTATTAGAATATTAAATTACAAAACTTTAATCCAAGTTAGAGAAATATAGATGAAGAAAGTAAAATCATTTCAAACTAAAGGATTATTCAGATCAAGTGGCTAAGGTCTCTTGAGGTAGAAGAAGCTATTTGAAGGAATATTTACATATCAGAAGTTGAAATTTTGTCATTTATTTCATTTGCATTGCAACTTCATCTGCATAGTTGGACCTGTTAAGATGTTGTCCTGACAATGTAAGTGGAGAGAGAGAGAGAAAATCTCTGTCCATCTCCTTGTAGCTGTGAGCAAACTGATTTGAAGAAAGGAAAAGCCAAAGACCACAGCCAGGATTGCCAGCGATGGGGAAAGACTTGCCTCTGCACTGAGGAGAAGGGCTAAAGATCCCACCACTTCTCCCACTGCCACTTTTAGAATAATTGCTAGGCCTGCTTACTAGACAGGCATCTACTTTATTCACACTTGATCAACTGCTTTTGTCTTTCTAGGCTATAAGAACCCAGAGGGAACAAAACACCTAGCTGTTACAGTCACATTTTTTTCTGTATGTAACTCAAAAGTTTCATGCTCTCCCATTTTTTATTTTCTTTTCAATTAAGGTACATTCAGGATCCCAGTGAAATACCAGAAACTCTGGGCAGTGATACAACTCAAAACCTATTAACTAAAGCAGTGGAAACTTGCTTTATCGGACAAAACTTTGTTTTTGGAGTGACGGTAATTGCAGCTAGTTTTATTCTTAGTATTATGCTAATATTTCCATTGTAGTGAAACTGTTTTAATTTTCTAAGTAGTTTCTAGGAGTCATAAATATGAGGGCCTGTAGAAACCCTTTAAAGTACATAAAAATAGGCTATAGGTGATCCTTTAAAACATCATGTATATGACAAGTTCCTCTTTCAAAAGCTAGAAGAGCCCTGTTGAAAGGCTTTCAGAGCTTTAGAAATCTAAATTTACTACAAATTCATAAGTGTTAGGTATTTTGTTTTGATATTTGGTATTTACTGTGCTCTCTAAATTCGGTTTAGATTCTATAGTAAAACTTTCCTCAACTCTTATCTACAAAAAGGAGGAGGGAAGTAACATTGAAAGTAAAGTAACTTGAGTACTGATAACTCTTAGAGTATGTTAAGAAGAATGGTCTTATATAAAAGTGACTGTAGAAATAGTCTAAAGAACGTGCTGACTCTTAAGGAGTAATCCTTTTCTGTCTCTTGTATGCTAACGGGAACAAATGAGTATTTTGTCTGTATTGCAATCAGGGCTTTAAAAAGGGAACACAGCACTTCACACCTGAACAGTGAGAAAACCCAAAGGGAAGTTGAAACTTGGAGCTACAGAGGTTTTCTGTGTTAAAATCTTAGATGCCTCTTTTTCTCCTTTTTTGTTTTTAACAATATAAGAACATTCTTTTAAACATTCAAAGTTTATGGAAGCTAGTGAGAAATGTAATAGTAACTACCATTTATTGAACAACAACTATTTGCTAAGCACCACAATTTTTTGTGTGTTATTGCTAATACAAATCCTGCCTTTTTATCCTTACTTTATAAATGAAAAAAACTGAGGCCCCTAATAACTTATCCAAAGTCCCCACATTAGGAAATGTTTGGAACAGAATTTGAAGACAAGTCTCTTTACTCCAAGGTTTATTTCCCCATAATTACAATTCCCTATATAACCCTATCATGCTAGAGGAATTGAATTATGGAGGTGGGAGTTATAGCTTCATCTGTTTTAACCTTTTAAATCCCTGTTTCATGTTAAGTCAAAGGAAGAAAAATTTATTCTCATTTAAATTCATTTACTTCTTTCATAGAATTTTGAAAACCAGCATGGAAAAGGTCAAGGTTCCAGTAACGTCTCAGAGCAGTGCTCAGACCGCAAGAGAGTAGTTAAAGCACTCGTAGCTTGCCAGATCATTCCACCAGACCCAAGTGTTGTAGGCTTCACTGTCATTGACTATTTCCGTCAGCTTTTGAAGCTTACTGCTGTCAGGAAACTTCGCTATGGCTCCCAGACACCTAATAGCCACTTACTTGCTTTAGAAAGTTCGCATAGTGATCTCAGCAGCTTATGTGGCCCTGACAGCAGTTCTTGTTTTGAACCCCATGACAAAGATTATTTTCCAGGATACTGGCAGCTATCACTACAGACAGAACTCACTTCTGTTGTTTCACAGCTAACAGATGATGGTTTTTCAGCTTTGGAACAAAACAAGGCCATTGGTACTCTTCACCAGAACAGAAAGTGCATCTCCTCTGCAGAGGCCACTGGTTCCCATAGCTGCCTTGATCCCATTCAGGGTTCATGGAGCCTTGTTTCACATATGGACAAAAAGAGTTCAACACAAAAGTTAGATGAAGAACCTGGCCTACAGGGTAATCAGCCAAGTGCAGTTCATAGCAATCATCATGAAATTGGAGTTCCTGACTCTAATTTATTCCCTATGAAAATACAGGAGCAATTTGAACCAAGGAATACAAAATCCTTCCACAGTGCAGTGGAAGTTACATATTCTCAGCATGAGATAACAAGTCACCAGAATCAGGAGGTAGATACCCTCCCTAGCTTTCAGCAGAGATGTATGTGTTATCCATCTTCATCACTCAGACTTGAGGATATAGCCAGTGGTTCCCAGGACTGTGACCTCGAGATCTGGGATGACCTGCCACTCTCTGAAAGCCTCAACAAATTTCTGGCAGCTATCGAAAGTGAAATCGCTATAAACCAAACAGATGCCAGCAGCAGGAAATATCGTCTAGATAATGACATCAGTAAACTACATGTGGACCACAGGAGGTTATCATTGATTCCACAAAGAACCCCTGGAGCCTTGCATACACCACGTATATCCTTAATGTCACCACCAGCAACAGTCAAAGCAGACTCCAGCAGAGGTAACTTCATTTCCAACCATGAAGCAAATCCAAGTCCTAGCATTCATAAGGAATCACAGCCAGAGAACAGAGCAGAGGCTGTCTCTTTTAGTGGTAATAAAAGAGATATTTCTGAACATTCTCTACCAAATGTTCATCTGTCAGTTCTGTTTCCATCTTCAAAAGGCTCAGGCACAACAGTTGCTCTTAAGTCTACGAGAATTCTACCATGTGAGACTGAAGTTTCATGTAAACACAGTACTTCAGAGGCTGACCATTCTTGTCTAAGCAGCAAATATAATAGTGGATGTGGAGAAAAATCACTTTCAGAAATGAGTGAAAAGTTGACAACTTTGCAGTCTAGGAGGTATAATGTTTCCAACTTTCCCAGCTTAGAAAATAAACAATACTGTAGGCGGCCAAAGAATCAGGGCAACAGTTTGACAATTTGCAGGAAACTCACATATCCTTTAGAAGCTCTTCACAGTACTCCAAATAGAAGTATGGATACATTGAGAGAAATGCTTTATGAACACACTGGTAATAACCTAACACAAAACTGTTCTACTGGTCATGAAGGCAATTACAATGCTTCTGTGGATCTCTTTGATGATAGTCCTAAAGAGATGGACATTGTATCAAAAATGACCAGAAGGTCACAGGATATTTTCTTACAGTGGGGAAAGTCTTTGGCAGAAAGTCATCATACAGAATCTGATTTTTCACTGAGATCACTTTCTGAAAACTCCAGCCAGTCATCACAAAAATTATCCTTGCAAAACACATCTGCCTCTCTCTATCCAAGAACCTGTCCCTCTCCACCTCATTTTCAGTCAGATTCAGAATATGATTTTAAATATAGCCAAGACTTTGTTCCATGTTCACAGTCAACTCCAGTTACTGGATTCCACCAAAGCAGGATTCATGGGATGAAAGGAGCTTTCCAAAAATTACCTGCCTTTTATTTGGACCTTGATGCCAACTATAAAAAAACAAGGATTTCCTGTGCAAATGCCGCACAGCAAGCCACCCCTGTCTGTCCAAAAAATATAAAGACACCTGGCCAGAAATCCAGAAGCCCTACTGTGTCTGGTATTACACCACCAGAGGTCTCCAACAACCATCCTGTCACTGAGTGCCTTGAAACTGACGCCGACGAATGGGTCCCTCCTACCACACAAAAAGCGTTTCCTTCAGAAATGCTTGGATTCCGGGCCATGGGTCTAAAGAAATGCCATGCTGCTTATAATTCTCCTGATCAAAATGAGTTACCAAGAAAAAAACTGAAATATGTCAAGCAAAGAACTGGTAGATGCTTAATTAAGAAGGAATTAAATTTAAAGAATATGCTTACAGCAGCAATTATAAAACAGAAAACTCCTGACTGTAACAATATAAGGTCAGGCTTGATTTCTAAAGAGTCAGTTTTGGGACGTGGTTCTTGTGCAGAAGTCAAATGTTGCCTTCCATTTTCAGAAAATTGGTCACCTTCAGCACCTGAAACTCAAAGTGCTTGGTCTCCTGAATTGTTCTCACAAAATGTCACCTAAATCCAATTTCTGAGCTTTTAAAGGTATGTCTCTTTGGAAACTCTGCCTCCAGTGTCATGGAAAGCAGACTTAGCATTTTGAAGACTTGAAGCAAATACAAAAGAGGTGCTATTATGCCTATAAACAAGGGGAAGCCATTGTTTTTCCCAGCGTTTTATCCAGAATGCTCTGACTTCAGATAATTTGGCACTTTATCTTGTATTGTTGATTGTACTTAAGTAATATTGTTAATTTTGCTTGTAAAAGTATTTGTTAAATCACACATACATGCAGAAATAAAACTTTTGCAGACCAAAACTTAGTCTTTCTTAGTTGTTCAACTTAGATCAGAAAATGCCTGCCAACTACTATTGGGTTTATGATACAAAGCTACAAGATCACTGATCTCAAAAGATTTTAGTCTACTAGGTAAGACAGAAATATAATAGACAATTTCAATACAATACAATTAACACAGTGATGGAACTTTTTTAATGAATATTACATTTACGTTGCTCTGGGAGCATGGTAGATAATCAGTTAACCCAGCAGCATCTGTGGGCTTTGACTCAGAAGAAGGGTCAGTAAAGACTGAATTAAATGTGAAACTGTCACTATTTTATTTAGTCTGCATTTATTAATCCTTCAGAGGAACCTGCTAGCCTATACTGTCCATGGGATTACAAAGTCAAACACAACTGAGCAACTTCACTTTACTACAGCCTAGGCACTGTGCTAGGTGCTGAGAACTCAAAAATGAAAGTCAAGGCCCTTTACCTCAAGAAACTCATGGTCTAGAAGAATAAACAAGCAATTACTATCAATGAGTTCTATGATAGGAAGATAATCTCAAAGGGCTAATAATGAGCAAAAATGGGGAAATCTAGACATTCAAGTCCTTAGCATCACGTCACCTGTGCCCTGTAAAGATCTGTTGCTGTGCACAAATTTTCTCCAGTGGCTGAGCAGGGGCTGCTCTTCATTGTGGTGCACAGGCTTCTCATTGCAGTGGCCTCTCATTGCAGTGGCCTCTCGTTGCAGAGCACAGGCTCTAGATGCACAGGCCACAGTAGCTGCAGCACTCAAGTTCAGTAGTTGTGGCACATGAGCTTAGTTGCTCCGTGGTACTTGAAATCTTCCCAGACCAGGGATCAAAACTTCATCCTCTGCTGCTGCTGCTGCTAAGTCACTTCAGTCGTGTCTGACTCTGTGCGACCCCATAGACGGAAGCTCACCAGGCTCCCCTGTCCCTGGGATTCTCCAGGCAAGAACACTGGAATGGGTTGCCATTTCCTTCTCCAATGAATGAAAGTGAAAAGTGAAAGTGAAGTTGCTCAGTCGTGTCCAACTCTTAGCGACCCCACGGACTGGAGCCTACCAGGCTCCTCCGTCCATGGGATTTTCCAGGCAAAAGTACTGGGGTGGGGTGTCATTGCTTTCCCCGTCATCCTCTGCACTGGCAGGCAAATTCTTATCCCCTGTACCACCAGGGAAGTCTGTGCACCCCGTAAAAAAATTTTTATGTGTCTCCTGTTAGCTGCCTTTGGCATTCCCCACAGCAGCTACTCCAAATCACTCTTACCGACCAACCTACTCTCCTTGCCTCGTACTCCATGGAAATCACCTGGTATTCCCTTGCCTTCTCACACCCATGCTTTGCAACTTATCTGTATCATCACCCACAACTTCTGTAATCTCTGAAAATAATGAACACCACCTCCTATCTTTCTGTTTGGGCTGTTGCCATTATACCCATCTTCAATATTTAATGTTTAGCCCATATTTAAGTTTTTTTACTTGTCCCTACATCATCTTGTAATTGTTGATGTTTAACCAGGATTTCATTAAAGTGACTCCATGGTTTTTGGTTATGTCTCGTCTCATTTTCTAGAACATAATTAGATTTAGGGGTTTGATGGAGATATTTCATAGGTTTATGTTGTGCCTTTCATATTGTATTACATTAGGAGACACAATGTCAAGTGGCCCCACTATTAGTGATGTCAGATAATAAGATTGCTTGCTTATGATGTTGTCCACCAGATCTCTATTGTTCAGGTACGTTTTTTTAAGAGTAAAGAGTCAGGGGACTTCCCTGGTGGTCCAGTGGTTAAGAATCTGCCTTCCAGTGGAGGGAATGCAAGTTTGATCCCTGGTCAGGGAACTAAACTCCCACATGCCATGGGGCAACTAAGCCCAGGCACGCTGTCAAGACTCAGCACAGCCAAAAGAAAAAGTAGAGTCAGTAGAGAATTCCCTGGAAGTCCAGTGGTTAGGATTCTGCACTTTCACTTTGAGGACCTGCGGTTCAGTCCCTGGTTGGGGAACTAAGATCCTACAAGTCACGCAGCATGGCCAAAAAAAAAAATTGTCTACCAGTGGTGCTAAGTGAATCTGTTTTTCCCACTCCATCAGTATTTACTCAATTTTTATTTTGTCAAATGCAGTCAATTTCACTCATTATTCTTTTTGATGCTCCATGTAATAATTGCTCCCACATTTCTGTCTACTATTGTTTATAGCTGCTGCTGCTGCTGCTAAGTCACTTCCAGTCGTGCCCGACTCTGTGTGACCCTATAGACGGCAGCCCACCAGGCTCCCCCATCCCTGGGATTCTCCAGGCAAGAAAACTGGAGTGGGTTGCCATTTCCTTCTCCATGTTTATAGCTAGTGTTGACCAAAAAAAATAGCCACTGTCAAATTTCACGTCACTCACTGTTCAACCTTCTGAAATTTGTTCTCTCTCCCCACCTCCAGTGGCTATGGTGTTGATATTTTTCTAACCCTCAAATCCAACAGATTTGTCATTCCATATTCTATTTGATCTCTTTGCACTCTATTTCCAAGATAACATTTGTCTGGTTTCTGGTTTCTCCTAGACTAATCAGGCGTGCCTGCAGGGATTTTTGTTTTGTTTTTACAAGGCTTTTATAAACAATTTGATTTTTAAATGTACTATAAAATACATGGTCCCATATAAGGTAGAGTGGAATAATGGATCAGGTAAAGGAGTATGTTTATTGCCCAATCAGTGATGTGAAGGGTCTTTCTAGTATATAGGCCAAGGATATAGTCTCTACATGTTCTTTATTATCAAATGTGCCATTCCTGGCTAATTTCATATCTCCCACTGATTAGTAATGCAGTTACTATTGTACTGAACTATGTAGATCTTAACTCTACAGTTCCCTAATATCATTTATTTAATGCTGGTTACATTGCATTGAACAATGGATGGTGCATCCATTGTACCATTATGAGTACTGGCTTCCAGTAACAAAGATTATTACTGTTTCACCAACAATTACCAAAAATGCAAGTCATACCCAGAGAATGCAGGAAAATGTGAATAATAAGTCATTTCCTAGTTATATTTAGCCGTTGGGCTTTTCTAATATAAACATAGAATACATATTCTAACCATGTCTTCTCTTGAACTTTTTAGGCTATAGTTATTTCATTCCTAAACTGTGATCTCTTAGCCACACCCAGGAAGAATAATCCAGAGGTACATGGGTGAAGCAAGAAGAGTAGTTTCATTTGTGCAAGGAATGTCCATTACTCCATAAGCAAGGCTTAAGCCCAAGCCTAGAGAGCAAAATGTCACCGTCAGTTAGAAATGAGAGGACACTGATTGGAAAAGCCAGTCGGCATAGCAGAGCAACAGTCTTGAAAGGCTTCAGGTAAGGTGGCCTGTCCTGACACACAGCACAGAACCTGCAGAGAGGGTAGAGTGATCTCCCTGGTGCTAGTGATGGGAGGCGAACAGAGTTAAGAATACTGTCCCCAACCTCACAAATCTGGGGTCTGTAGACCAGAGACAGTACAAGAGTTGGAAAACACAGACCAATGGGAGCCAAAGCACAGGCCCACACAACTCAATTTCAAGGTTAAAGTCCTGTTTCATTGCTATTAATGCTTTTTTCCCTAAAATCTAATTATTAATGTACTACATTAGTTTTGTCTTTGTTCATATTTGTGAGAGGTGGTTTTTTTTGTTTTAAATCTTCCTGTATCTTTATGTTCTAGAAATGAGTTGGGTTTTCTTTTATTGTCCAGTTGGACAATCTTTGTCCTCTACCTGGAATATTTCCTTTCTTTTTCAATGGTTTGGTAACCCAAAGCCCTGACTTCATCCTGTGTCCAATATGAGAGTCACCTAAAAGCACTATTCTGACAGCTCAGTCTCATACTATTGTGTGAAAGAAATATTGCTTCAGCCAGTAGAAATGTTCCACTCCAGACCCAAGGGACTAGGGTAGGGTCCCTTCTTACTCAGGTGTTAGAGGTACTGTCTGATCATCCCCTTATATCATGCTTGACTCCTTCCATATCTGCCTACCTTTTAAGAGACGATGGCTCTTAGTATTCTATTATTGGCCCTTCTACTCTTTGGCTGAATTTTTCCACTCATCTACAGTTACCACTCAAAAGCTGTTGAATTCAAAGTCTCATCTTTTATCTAGACTTTCTCCTGAGGCCAAACTTGTATGTTAGTTTTTTTATCATTCAACTCAAAATGTTTTATAATTTCCATGAGTTCATTGACCCATGGGGTGTTTTGTTTTGTTTTGTTTTTTTACAAATACTGTTTATTTCCAACAGACTTCTTTATCTGTGTCTAATCTACTTTTCTACCTGTTGAGTTTCTCTTTCAAAAATTATGTATTTTCTAAAAGCTGGATTTTCAAATTTACTGTATCACATCTTACTTTTTCTCTAGACATTTTTAACTTTGCCTGCTCTTACTTTAAACACAGTAAGCATAGTTGTTTTATATTCTGTTTTTGACAGTCTGAATAAAGTCTTGATAGACCCCCACTTGGAAAAGGCAATGGCACCCCACTCCAGTACTCTTGCCTGGAGAATCCCATGGATGGAGGAGCCTGGTGGGCTGCAGTCCATGGGGTCACAGAGAGTTGAACACAACTGAGCGACTTCACTTGCACTTTTCACTTTCATCCATTGGAGAAGGAAATGGCAACCCACTCCAGTGTTCTTGCCTAGAGAATCCCAGGGACGGGGGAGCTTTGTGGGCTGCAGTCTCTGGGGTTGCACAGAGTCGGACACAACTGAAGCAACTTAGCAGCAGCAGCAGCTGCAGCAGCAGATCCCCACTGTCATATTTGTTTTCTGCTGGTTCTCACTCATAATGCCATGTTTCCTTGAGGCCTAGTTTAGCTGGAGCTACCTGTTTTCTTTGGAAAATTATTTATGTGACTTCTGAGGCCTAAAAAAGTATTTTGGGGGAAAGGTTTTCCATTTGCTTCTAACAATGCCTGGAATCATTACCAATATAAAACAACTTGGACAGCAAGGAGATCAAACCAATCAATCCTAAAGGAAATCAACCCTGAATATTGATCGCAAGGACTGGTGCTGAAGCTAAAGCTCCAATGCTTGGACCACCTGATGCTAGCAAAGACTAACGGCAAGAGGAGAAGAGGGCAGCAGAGGATGAGAAGGTTAGATAACATCACTTACTCAAAGGACATGAGTTTGAGCAAATTCTGGGAGATAGTGAAGGACAGAGAAGCCTGACATGCTGCAGTCCATGGGGTCTCAAAGAGTCAGACACGACTCAGCAATTGAATAACAACAACAGTAAAACAACTTTAAGTTCATAATTGAAGGGTCTTTATTTTTTAATTTATTGTGTTAAAATATAGTTGACTTATAATGTTGTGTTAATTTCTACTGTGAGGGTATTTTAGATGCACCAAATGAGCTGAATTGGGTTACTAAATCATACAGGAGTCAGATTATGATTATACCTTCTTTGACATTTGTTTCCTTACTCCACTGCTGAGAGTTTATATCTAATTCCCCTCACATGAAGACCTTCTGAGGTCCTGCTTTAATGGGTAATTCCTAATCCTATTATATTCCTTACCATAAGCAAGTTATCTTCTGTCACCCATGTCCCACGTAACAAAATTGAGTTAAGATTGTCCCCTAAGCATATTGTTTTATGGATAAATTATTTATGAACATATTACAACATGTGAACTTCCATGAGTTATCATTTAGTAATAATAGTCCTAGGATTTTTACTCTTTTTTAGATGATTTTTAAAAACCACACTCAAAGTTGCAACTACCTTTATTAGTCTGTTAAGACAGTTATTTCATTTCTAAATAGTGGGTTTCATCAGTTCTTAGTATTTTCGACCTGGAAGGGACCACAGAAAACCTCTGAATTAGTGGTTCTCATCCATGGGCTTATCCTTTAAATTACTTGGGACCAAAAAAGAAAAAACAAAATCACTTAGGACCTTTTAAAATTATATTGATGCCTAGATCCCATCCCAGACCAGATTTATCAGAATTTGTGAGAAGGCAATGGCGCCCTACTCCAGTACTCTTGCCTGAAAAATCCCATGGACGGAGGAGCCTGGTAGGCTGCAATCCATGGGGTCACGAAGAGTCGGACACGACTTAACAACTTGACTTTCACTTTTCACTTTCATGCATTGGAGAAGGAAATGGCAACCCACTCCAGTGTTCTTGCCTGGAGAATCCCAGGGACAGGGGAGCCTGGTTGGCTGCCGTCTATGGGGTCGCACAGAGTCGGACACAACTGAAGCAACTTAGCAGCAGCAGCAGCAGTAAGGGTAAATCTCACGTATCAGTAGTTTTCTCGAACTCTCTAGGTGATTCTAATGTGAAGCCAAGGTTAAAAGCACTGATCTAAACCTCAGATCCAAAGATGCTAAAAGTCTGCCCAAAAAGCACATTTACACAAAGTTGAGGTTAGTATATGGGGGACCCTAACTCTTAACTCCCAGACTCTATTGCCCTATATGCCTCCTTTATTATTGAATGTTAAATAAAGACTGGCAATAACATTTCTTTAAATTCAAGAATTCATACACTAAACATCAGTTGTTTTCTGTGTACTCTCCATTGGTGATAGAATGATTCAATAGAAAAACACTCTGGAAACTTAAGGTTGGAGAGAAAGCTGATGGAAAACTTTAAGGCTTATCTAGTTAGCATTTGTCCTTTAAAGTCATTGCCTATTCTGGATCCTCTACCCAAGGTGCAACGAAATTTTTTGTTTATAATTTCATATGAGGGTTGGGGAGAGACTGTCTCCTATTAAAACTGATATGTTTAATTTTCTAATAATGAGAACTGCATCGTTGACAATTTTTGCTTTTTCTTGTAAGGAATCCCAAACCAAACATGATGCTCAGTTTTAGGCACTGCACTGGGCCTTATGGTTTTCTCCCTCCTTTCAAGTAATCTGAATTTTATTTCTGTTTTTAATAACATTACAGCATACTGTTGTTTATTATAAAAATGCCTTATATTAGTTCGAAAGGAAGTGAAGTAAATTTTTATACAAATTTAAAAACCTATTTCAATTTCAACTCGAGATTGCTACCATTTAATGAATAAAATATGTGTAAAGTGCTGTTTTTTTTCCCCTAAAGTGTTTTACCAAGTAAAACATAAAATATAGACCCCTAAATTTATCTAAAGGAGAAATTAAGATATGTAGTTTTTTCAATCAGGATTATTCATTTTCTCAATTTTTTTGATAATTATCAAATACGAAAGTCACAGGTTGCCAGTTCCTTCTCCAGGGAATCATCCTGGACCAGGGATCAAACCCACTTCTGCTTGGTAGGCGGATTCTTTACCATTGAGCCATCAGGCAAGCCCTTATGCACAGGTACCAGAATCTCATGTGATGTTTTTTTTTGTTTGTTTGGTTTTTTTTTCATGTGATGTTGTAGCCAGCCAGACTTTTCTTTTGGCTGCTAATCTTTAAAGAATCAATATCCATTTCCTAATAATCATAACTTATTTGTTAGGTCCTATCATTCATTAAGGAAGCTCAGTTGATAAAGAATCCACCTGTAATGCAGAAGACCCCGGTTCGATTCCCAGGTTGGAAGATCCGCTGGAGAAAGGATAGGCTGCCCACTCCAGTATTCTTGGGCTTCCCTTGTGGCTCAGCTGGTAAAGAATCCACCCACAATGCAGGAGACCTGGGTTCAATCCCTGGGTTGGGAAGATACTCATGGAATCATGGACTATACAGTCCATGGGATCACGAAGAGTCGGACACGACTGAGTGACTTTTGCTTTCACTATCATTCATTAAAAGTATTCAGCAAATTGTGTGTTGAGTTCTAGAAGGTACTTAGCACTGCACTAGGTTTGAGAAAATTGCCATCAAGAAGCTCACACTCTAATAGATGATGTCACATACATTACACCATTTAACCTTCTTTCAACCCTGTGAAATAGGTATTGTTATCCTCGTAGCCTTTTCTTTTTTTTTTTTTTTTTGCTTTAGAAGTCTTTATTAAATCATAAATGTAAAAGTTCTTAATACAAGACACTTCAGTTTTTTAAATGTCTTATTATAGCATGATCCTAGAAAACAGTTTTTCAAAACTTTGTGAGAAAAATCTTGAAAACGGGTTCACATGTCACTGGACACTTAAAAAATTAATGTTATCAAAGAAGGGATGCTTCTGTCCTCTTACTTGAAAGAAACAAAAAGTTGGGAAACTGTCTCAAAAGCTGTTTTTTCATTCTTTCCTCCATAGTAAGGTGATGTTCTTAAAGTAAACCAGTCCATTCACAAATGACTCTCTGCATCTGTTCTGGTGTCTTCTGCTACATCACTGCCACAGTCATGGCATGACTGAGAAGAGTTTCCTTAAAGTCATTAATTATTTGGATAACCTAAAGCTGCCCTGTTACTTCTGGGCTCTTATCCTATCCTCTTTATACAGTCAAGTCCATGTAAAACAGGAAGCTAAAGATCCTCTTGGCAATTCATATCCAAGTCCTCCACCACCATAAACTTCTTTTCCTCCTCCATAACCAGGGCTAACTCCCAAATTGCCACTTCCTGGTTATCCTCCATACCTATTATAACCATGACCAAGTCCACTTACCACTTCTCAATCCATCAGATCGTCCTCCAAAGCCACTTCCTCGTCCTGACCCTGGTCTAACATTTCCATCAGCACCAGGAGAATCTCCAAAACCAGCTTTGTCTCCCCTTCTACTTCTAGAACTCTGGACTTGTTGCATTTTAGGTCGAGGAAAGGCCTTTCTTACTTCTGCATGATGGCCATTGATGGTATGGTTTTTCTGCAACACAATCTTATCCACGGGATCATGGTCATCAAAAGTCACAAATCCAAAGCCTTTTTTTCTTCCAGACTCTCGATCAGTAATTACGTCAATGGCATCGATTTTTCCATATTTCTCAAAGTAATCTCTAAGATGATGTTCCTCGGTATCTTCAATTCCTCCAACAAACAGCTTCTTCACAGTTAGGAAAACCCCTCGCTGTCCAGATTCTTCTCTTGGGACAGCACGTTTGGGGGCCACTGTTTCCCCATCAATAGAATGAGGTCTGGCAGCCATGGCAGCATCTGCTTCAGCCATGGATGAAAAGGTGACAAAACCAAACCCTCTTGATCTTTTGCTTGCAGGGTCCCTTATGATCTCACAGCTTATAAGCTTTCCCCACTGCCTGTAGTAGTTCCTCAGACTTTCTTCTGTGGTTTCAGAGCTCAAGCCACCAATAAAGAGTTTACGGAATTGTTCTTGTTCCTTCTTTTTCCTCGAAAAAATAACAGTTTGGAAACTTTGCTCCATCGTGGACTCCATCCCTTCAGCCATTTTCCAGAACAGTCTGATTTGTGAATACTGGTTCTCCCAGTTCCAAGAGCTGTCCTGTGACCCACACCTGAGATGAAGGCAACCTTGCTGCAGATAGTCAGCCTTTTCTTATTTGTAAAACAGAAATAATATCTCTTAAAGCTACTGTGGCAATAACTGTGGGACATAGTTTCTGCCTTCAAATACAGTGTTCTTTCCACACCACCACACCTGCCAGTACTAGACTTTTCTTTTTGCTTTCACCTACCCCTTTATTTTTTGGATACCATTTTGAATTAGTATCTGCTCTTCTGTGGCTATAATTCCTTTGCTAAGTCGTTTTAGTCGTGTCCAACTCTGTGCAACCCCATAGACGGCAGCCCACCAGGCTCCGCCGTCCCTGGGATTCTCCAGGCAAGAACACTGGAGTGGGTTGCCATTTCCTTCTCCAATGCGTGCAAGTGAAAAGTGAAAGTGAAGTCGCTCAGTCATGCCCGACTCTTTGCGCCCCCATGGACTGCAGCCTACCAGGCTCCTCTGTTCATAGGATTTTCCAGGCAAGAGTACTGGAGTGGGGTGCCATTGCCTTTACCCAACTTCAATTTCTCACCTCCACCGTGGCTCTTTCCCATCTTTCTCTCTCTATTAAAATCCAATCCTTTTCTGACCCCTTGCTTTGGCCTTGCAACCCAAAGTATTTTTTGAAAAGATGCCTTATCACTGATACATTGCTGATGGCAATGTAATTGGTATGAATTCTGTGGAAGATGTGTTGGCATTATCTATGAAAATTTTAGAGGCAGCATTTCCACTTCTAGAAAGTTATCCCACAACTATATTCATATATAAGGAAATATTAAAGATATTCCATATAACATTGTTTTTAATAGTAAAATAGTGAAACAAATAACTATCAACATTTATAAGTGGTTTTGTATGTGTAGAATATTACTGGAATGACACACACACAAAAAAAAACAGTGAAGAAAAACAGTTTTAGGGACTTCCGTGGTGGTCCGTTGGTTAAGAATCAGCCTTCCAATGCACAGGACAGGGTTCCATCCCAACTTAGGGAGCTAAGACCCCACCTGCCTCAGGGCAACTAAACCCTCAATCTGCACCTCAGAGCCAGTGTGATCTGGAGCCCACAGGCTGGAACAGAAAATCCTGCATGTCACAACTAAGACCCAATGCAGCCAAAACTAAAATATTTAAATATATATTTTTAAATACCAAAATGCATATATATGTAAAAAAATAAATAATTTTTAAAAGTTTTAAAGATCAGAATATGGTATTATATGTCTATATACACACATGTATACACATGTAGATACATGTATATATGTATATATATGGATATTTGTGTGTGTGTATTTCATGAGTATAATAATACTTTAAACCTCAGGTGCCTTCAAATAATGATAGAGAACCAATTCATTATCTTTAAAACTGATAAAAGCAAAGAGAAAGAATTAGACATTTATCTTAATTTTCTCATATGAGCTCTACTATTGGAGAAGCAAAGAGATGTGGGGAAGTTCTCTTTATAAGTTCAGTTCAGTTCAGTCACTCAGTCGTGTCCGACATTTTGCGACCCCATGAATCACAGCATGTCAGGCCTCCTTGTCCATCATCAACTCCCGGAGTTCATTCAGACTCACGTCCATCGAGTCAGTGATGCCATCAGCCATCTTATCCTCTGTCATCCCCTTCTCCTGCCCCCAATCCCTCCCAGCATCAGAGTCTTTTCCAATGAATCAACTCTTCACAGGAGGTGGCCAAAGTACTGGAGTTTCAGCTTTAGCATCATTTCTTCCAAAGAAATCCCAGGGCTGATCTCCTTCAGAATGGACTGGTTGGATCTCCTTGCAGTCCAAGGGACTCTCAAGAGTCTTCTCCAACACCACAGTTCAAAAGCATCAATTCTTCAGAGCTCAGCCTTCACAGTCCAACTCTCACATCCATACATGACCAATGGAAAAACCATAGCCTTGACTAGACAAACCTTTGTTGGCAAAGTAATGTCTCTGCTTTTGAATATGCTATCTAGGTTGGTCATAACTTTCCTTCCAAGGAGTAAGCGTCTTTTAATTTCATGGCTGCAGTCACCATCTGCAGTGATTTTGGAGCCCAGAAAAATAAAGTCTGACACTGTTTCCACTGTTTCCCCATCAATTTCCCATGAAATGATGGGACCAGATGCCATGATCTTCGTTTTCTGAATATTGAGCTTTAAGCCAACTTTTTCACTCTCCACTTTCACCTTCATCAAGAGGCTTTTGAGTTCCTCTTCACTTTCTGCCATAAGAGTGGTGTCATCTGCATATCTGAAGTGATTGATATTTCTCTGGGCAAGCTTGATTCCAGCTTGTGCTTCTTCCAGCCCAGCATTTCTCATGATGTACTCTGCATTTAAGTTAAATAAGCAGGATGACAATATACAGCCTTGATGTACTCCTTTTCCTATTTGGAACCAGTCTGTTGTTCCATGTCCAGTTCTAACTGTTGCTTCCTGACCTGCATACAAATTTCTCAAGAGGCAGGTCAGGTGGTCTGGTATTCCCATCTCTTTCAGAATTTTCCACAGTTTATTGTGATCCACACAGTCAAAGGCTTTGGCATAGTCAATAAAACAGAAATAGATGTTTTTCTGGACTCTTACTATTGAATTTCATAAATGATAGAAATGGAATATAACCAGTTTGCAACCACTGATGAATAATGGATGTACTCATTGAGCATCAATGACTGCTGCTGCTGCTAAGTCGCTTCAGTCGTATCCAACTCTGTGCGACCCCATAGATGGCAGCCCACCAGGCTCCCCTGTCCCTGGAATTCTCCAGGCAAGAACACTGGAGCGAGGTGCCATTGCCTTCTCTGCAGTGACTGCTAATATTCCAAAAAGAAATAGGAGTACCTGTCTGTTTACTAGATGAGTTGTTGCTTGATTCATGACTCATGCCATAAAGCCAATTAGATGTTAAAAAAAAAAAAAACAAACAAACAAAAACAAGATATTATATGCTTCCTAAAAAAAAAAAGACTCAGAGAAGGCAATGGCACCCCACTCTGGTACTCTTGACTGGAAAATCCCTTGGGCGGAGGAGTCTGGTAGGCTGCAGTTCATGGGGTCGCTAAGAGTCAGACACGACTGAGCGACTTCACTTTCACTTTTCACTTTCATGCATTGGAGAAGGAAATGGCAACCCACTCCAGTGTTCTTGCCTGGAGAATCCCAGGGATGGTGGAGCCTGGTGGGCTGCCATCTATGGGGTTGCACAGAGTCAGACACGACTGAAGCGACTTAGCAGCAGCAGCAGCAGCAATGAAAGAATATATGAATGGTTTCCTTTCATCTTGCCAGAGGAACTGAACCTGAGTCGAATCTTGCTTCTGTATCTACCAGTCAGTTTGCGAAATATACAACTGACAAAAGACCATGTGGACCTACATCAGTAAAAATGAAATCAGCAAAATCCAGACTAGGAAACTGCACATCAAATAATGCATGTTCTTCAACAGATGATTTTAAGGAACTGGAGATAGAGGAGGAGCCTGTAAATCATTTTAAAAGCTCATGAAAGTTTTTTCTTTAATGGGCAAGACCAAACTCCAGGGCCTTGAGAGGCACACTTATCTGCATCACTTGATTACTATGAAAGTCAAGATAGCAGCTTCTCTGAGGAGGAGAGGAGACACTGGAATGGTTGGCAAAGTTCTGTTCTTGGCTCAAATACAAAGGTGCTTAAGAGTTTATTAAATGATACATTTATTTTCCTTCATTCATGTTTTAGTTTATATTTTTAAATGTTTTTAAACTAACTGAAAAAAAAATTGTAAATAGGTGCATTGTAATGAGGGAAACAAAAGGCACTGACAACGTAGACCTTCTCTCTGGGCCTGTCCTCTTGGGCATTTTGCATATTGTGTCATTTACAGAAGTCAAATAATTCACTCAAGGCCAAGGCCACATTACTAGTGGCAGAGCCAAAGCTCTGATTTTTCCAGTGCTCTGTGCTGCCTGTGGGGGCTTAGAGGGAACGCTGCATGAGTCCTCATCTCTTAGGCCAGGCATTTCTCTCTTAAGACACTTTCTGCCTTCCTGTTGACCAATGGCTGCAGCCACTTGAATAATTTAGGGTTGAAGGTAGATGAAGTATTCTGCAGTATTTTTACCTGGTCTATAACTTGCACTTTCAGCCTAAAGTAGTTTGTGATATGATAAGAGAAAATTGACTCCATAGGAAAGAACCAATCCATCTATAAAAATCTTGCCTTTTCCCTAATAGGATTCAATGTGTTTCCTGCAGTTCCCTTTAGGTACCAAGCTGAAGTGGATGACCACTTGGCCTTTATCTCCCTTTGTCACAGATCCTTCACTGGCTGAAGAATTTTCTGCTGACTAACCAGAGGTACCAGCTCTGCCAGAAACAAGTGTTTGTCCATCTCTTGCCTGCCTTGAGTGGGAAATGACAACTCATGGCATGACAGAAACCCGGGCTGACCAACGGTTTTTTCATCTTGTGTACAGAAACCATGAGGGCTTGGAGTGTGGGTTGGTAGACACAATAGGACCTAAAAGAGCCATATATACCAGCAATTGGTGGCACACTGGTAAAGAATCTGCCTCTCAATGCAGGAAACACAAGAGACATGGGTTCAGTCCCTGGGTGGGGAAGATCCCTTAGAGTAGGACGTGACAATCTGCTCCAGTATTCATGTCTGGAAAGTTCTATGGTCAGAGAAGCCTGGTGGGCTATGGTCCCTAGGGTCTCAAAGAGTCAGACACAACTGAGTGACTGAGCACACCACAGCACATTGATTATGACTCCAATAATTATAAAGCCAACCAAGCAAAAGCATCTTGATGTTATACAAGATGGCTAGAACAGACCTAAAAATCAGCAGGAGCCAGAGAAGTAGTTTTCCCACACTCTGAAGATCTAAACTTAAGATATATGTGTTCATTAAAATGGGCATTTTTCATCAGGCCTTAAACAAATTACTTTTCTCAGGATTTGCAGTTTGGTTGGCATCAGATGAAAGGATTCATTGAAAGCGTTTGTACAAATAATTTGAACAAGTTTAATGGACATGATCAAGTTAACCAGAGCCAATAAATGCTGCTGAAAATATGTTGTAACTCTCCTAGCTCTTGGGTATTTCTTACGTAACAAAGGGGAAGTGAAGATGGTAACTCTCATATTGAACCTGTAACTAAAGCAGCCCATCAGCCCAATTAACAATATGTCAGTTCAGTTCAGCTGCTCAGTCATGTCCAACTCTTTGCGACCCAATGGACTGCAGCACACCAGTCCTCCCTGTCCATCACCAACTCCTGCAGTTTACTCAAACTCACGTCCATTGAGTTAGTGATGCCATCCAACCATCTCATCCTCTGTTGTCCCCTTCTCCTCCTGCCTTCAATCTTTCCCAGCATCTGGGTCTATTCAAATGAGTCAGTTCTTCCCATCAGGTGGCCAAAGAATTGGAGCTTCAACTTCAGCATCAGTCCTTCCAATGAATATTCAGGCCTGACTTCCTTTAGGATTGATTGGTTTGATCTCCTTGCAGTGCAAGGGAATCTCAAGAGTCTTTTCCAACACCACAGTTCAAAAGCATCAATTCTTTGGTGCTCAGCTTTCTTTATACTCCAACTCTCACATCCAAACATGACTACCAGAAAAATCATAGCTTTGACTAGACGGACTTTTGTAGGCAAAGTAATATCTCTGCTTTTTAATATGCTATCTAGGTTGGTCATAACTTTTCTTCCAAGGATCAAACATCTTTTAATTTCATGGCTGTAGTCACCATCTTCAGTGATTTTGGAGCCCAAAAAAATAAAGTCTGTCACTGTGTCCACTGTTTCTCCATCTATAATACTATGTGCTATAGACTAAATATTTGTGTCCACCCAAAATTCATATATTGAAACCTAATCCCCAAAGTGATACTGTTTGGAGGCAGGGTTTTGGGGCTTCCCTGGTGGTTCAGACAGTAAATAATCTGCCTGCAATGAGGGAGACCTGGGTCCAACTCCTGGATTGGAAAGATCCCCTGGAGGAGGGCATGGCAACCCATTCCAGTATTCTTGCCTGGAGAATCCCCATGGAGGGAGGAGCCTGTCAGGCTACAGTCCATGGGGTCGCAAAAAGTCGGACACAACTGAGTGACTAATGGTTCCAAATTGGGAAAGGAGTACATCAAGGCTGAATTTTGTCACCCTGCTTATTTAACTTATATACAGAATACATCATGTGAAATGCCGGGCTGGATGAAGCTCAAGCTGGAATCAAGATTGCCAGGAGAAATATCAATAACCTCAGATATGCAGATGACACCACCCTTATGGCAGAAAGCAAAGAAGAATTAAAGAGCCTCTTGATGAAAGTGAAAGAGGAGAGTGAAAAAGTTGGCTTAAAACTCAACATTCAGAAAATGAAAATCATGGCACCTGGTCCTATCACTTCATGGTAATAGATGGGGAAACAATGGAAACAGTGACAGACTTTCTTTTCTTTTTTCACTGCAGATGGTGACTGCAGCCATGAAATTAAGATGCTTGCTCCTTGAAAGAAAAGCTATGACAACCCTAGACAGCATATTAAAAAGCAGAGACATTACTTCACCGACAAAGGTCTGTCTAGTCAAAGCTGTGGTTTTTCCAGTAGTCATGTATGGATGTGAGAGTTGGACTATAAAGAAAGCTGAGCACTGAAGAATTGATGCTTTTGAACTGTGGTGTTGGAGAAAACTCTTGTAAGGAGAGCCAACCAGTCAATCCTAAAGGGAATGAGGCCTGAATATTCATTGGAAGGACTGATGCTGAAGCTGAAGCTCCAATTCTTTGGCCACCTGATGGGAAGAACTGACTCATTTGAGAAGACCCTGATGCTAGGAAAGATTGAAGGCAGGAGGAGAAGGGGATGACAGAGGATGAGGTGGTTGGATGGCATCACCGACTCAATGGATATGCATTAGAGTAAGCTCTGGGAGTTGGTGATGGACAGGGAAGCCTGGCATGCTGCAGTCCACAAGGTCACAAAGAGCCAGACACGACTGAGCAACTGAACAGAACTAAACGTCTCAGGGCAGAGCCCTTATTAAAGAGATCACAGAGAGCTCCCTCACCCCTTCTGCCATGTGAGAACACAGTGAAAAGATGGCCATCTATGAACCAGAAAACACACCCTCACCAGATATCAGATGTATAGGACTTTGATCTTGGATTTCCCAGCCTCAAAAACTGTGAGAAATAAATTTCTGATATTTATAAGCCATACAGTCTATGGAATTTTGGTATAGCAGCCTGAAAAGACTGACACCATCTCTCAATGGCCTACTAGATAACTAATTTTCATTTCATATTATGTGCCTATTATATGCCAGACACAATGGCACTTTGATTGTATTACCTCATTTAATCTTCAGAGTAGCACTAGTATTCTGAACACGAGAAGGCAATGGCACCCCACTCCAGTACTCTTGCCTGGAAAATCCCATAAACGGAGGAGCTTGGTAGGCTGCAGGTAATGGGGTCGCTAAGAGTCGGACACGACTGAGCGACTTCACTTTCACTTTTCACTTTCATGCATTGGAGAAGGAAATGGCAACCCACTCCAGTGTTCTTGCCTGGAGAATCCCAGGGACAGGGGAGCCTGGTGGGCTGCCGTCTATGGGGTCACACAGAGTCGGACACGACTGAAGTGACTTCGCATAGCATAGCATAGCATAGCTCAATTTTTTTTAATTTTTATTTATTTATACATGTATTTATCTGGCTGGCTGGGTCTTAGTTGTGGCATTTGGTATCTTTGATCTTTGTTGCATCATGTGGTATCTTTAGTTGAAGTATGTAGGATCTAGTTCCCCAGCCAGGGATTAAACCCAAGCCCCCCTGCATTGGGAGTACAGAATCATAGCCACTGGACCACTAGAGAAGTCCCTGCTGCTGCTGCTGCTGCTGCTAAGTCGCTTCAGTCATGTCCGATTCTGTGCGACCCCATAGACGGCTGCCCACCAGGCTTCCCCGTCCCTAGGATTCTCCAGGCAAGAACACTGGAGTGGGTTGCCATTTCCTTCTCCAATACATGAAAGTGAAAAGTGAAAGTGAAGTCGCTCAGTGGTGTCCAACTCTTTGCAACCCCATGGACTGCAGCCTACCAGGCTCCTCCATCCATGGGATTTTCTAGGCAAGAGTACTGGAGTGGGGTGCCATCGCCTTCTCCAAGAGAAGTCCCTGGTCAATTTTAAAGGAGAGAATATTGAAACACAGATAAAATAACTTGTTCAAGGTCACAGCCAGTATATGGTAGAGCTAGGGTTCAACCATAAGTCTTTTGTCTATAAAACTATGCTCTTCCCACAAAGCTTAAGGCAAAGATTTATAATAGCCTACCCTAATGTCCATTTTCTGCTGCTTCTTTTGAAATAAATCTCCTATTTCATTCAGGAAAGAAATATGCTCTATTGAAAGATTATATTTCCTAACCTCCCTTGCAGGTCAAGTTCTGGCCAGAGAGATATTAACATAAATGGAAATGCTGTGTAGAACTTCCAAAAAGTCTCCTTAGAATGAAGGGATCAGACCATTCTTCCTCCTTCCTGTTCTTTACTGCTGCTGAGACTGGGATGTGACAGCTATGCCTCTAGCAGCCATCTTGTACAGGAAGGTGACCTCGAAAATAGAGGCCTGTCTGAGACAGAGCCCAGGTCACTGACAACACCATGAAACCACAGGACTAGCCTTTTCAAGCTGCTAACCTCTAGACTTCTTTCACACTAGAAAAAGAAACTCCTGCCACATGAGAAAAAGAAATCTCTGCCTTGTTTTCTTGGGTTTATTATTGTGTGTGTTAGTCACTGAGGCATGTCTGACTCTTTGCAACTCCATGGACTGTAGCCCACCAGGATCCTCTGTCCATGGAATTGTCCAGGCAAGAATACAGGAATGGGTTGCCATTCTCTTCTTCAGGGGATCTTCCCAAGCCAGGGATCGAACCTGGGTCTCCTGCATTGCAGGCAGATTCTTTACCATCTGAGCCACCAAGGAAGACCAGGGTTTATTATTATATGTAACCAAATTATCCTAACTAAAATATGCCACGTATATCAGTATTCCACTGACATTTTGCCTGCACAATTACCTAAAGCCAAATAATTTTGCTCTCAGTGACCCACTAATTAGTAAAACATTGTCTCCAGGTTGTTTAACTTTTTATTACAGAGATCCAAAGAGAGGAGAACTAACATTTGTGTGCCTTATATGTTTTAGTTACCAATATATATTATCTCAGATTATTTCACATTCCATCTCATTCCATGATAATTCCCATCATCTCTAATATATCCTGCTTTTATATATATCCTATCTAATATAGGATATATCCTATCCTAATACATCCTATCTTTTAGAAAAAAAAAAACTCTTTTTTGGCTTCATAGTCGTCTCAACACACCTTATCAGCAAAAACTACTTAAAAGTTTTATATTATAGCTGCTGTTCATCCCCTCTCTTCTGATTCTCCTGAACCCAAGCAAGACATTCTCCCGTCCCCATCACTCTGATAAAATAACCCTTTTGGAATCACCCATGACGTTCATGTTGCTAATACAATGGTCATCTCTTAGTCCTTGTCTTTCTTGATATATTAGCAGCATTTGACACAGTTGATCACATCTTCCTTGAAATACTTTCCTCCCTAGGCTTTCAGAATACCACTCTGTTCTCTTCCTGTGTCACTGGTCATGTGCTTTGTCCCTTGCTGGTTCTTTCTTGTGTGTTAGTCATTGGTCATATCCGACTCTTTGCAACCTCATGGACTGTAGCTGGCCAGGCTCCTCTGTCTATGGAATTCTCCAGGCAAGAATACTGGAGTGGATTCCCATTTCCTTCTCCAGGGGTTCTTTCTTATCCCTGGCTAAATGCTGGAGGGCCCCAGGGGTTCAGTCCTCAGGCCTCTTTTCCACTTAAATTCACTTCTTTGGTGATGTCAAACAGCTTTATGATTTTCAATAGTATCACTGTGGTATCAGCATATCGTTTCTCCCTCCAGCCTGATGTCTTCCAAAATTTCAGAAATTTTATATATATATATATATATATATATATATATCTGCCAACTCAATATTCTAATTTGGATACAAATAGACATTTCAAACTGGACAGGTCCTAAACCAACTCCTGGCTCACTCTGCCTGCCAAAACTACTTCACCAGTATTTTCCTTATAAATGTCAATACAACACTACCAGCTGCTTACGGCAAAAACTTCAGTGTCTTTCTCTACATCTGAACCATGAACAAAAGGATTCCCTGGCGGTCTGGTGGTTATGACTCAGTTCTTTCACTGCCAAGGGCCCAGGTTCAATCCCTGGTCAAGGAGCTAGGATCCCACAAGTAGATGAATGGAGTGGCCAAAAAAATAAAATAATAATAAATAAATAAACCATGAGAAAGACTTCTAGGCTTTATCTGTAAAATATATACAGAATCCATGTTTGAGAATATTAAAAATTACTCGAAACTTTTTAGATTATAATATTATGGTTGTTTTAAAAACTGTTAGTGATACATTCAAAAGTATTTTTAGATGAAGTTACATGATATGTGGGCCTTGCTGTAAGATAATTATAATGGAGAAAATAGGAATATAGAAGAAATAAGATTGATTGTGAGTTGATGGTGAACAATGTCATAGATGGAGATTTGTTATACTAGTCTGCTATGTTTTACCTATGTTTGATATTGTCTTTAACAAAAAGTTAAATAGTTGTCATCACACATCAAAAAAAATCATATTTACGTGTGGCAATGGATGTTAACTAGCATTATGGTGGCAATCACTTTGCAATATATATGTCAAATCATTATGTCACACACCTGAAATTAGTACAATGTTATATGTCAATTATATCTCAAAATTGTTTTTACAGTTAAAATATAGTCAGAATACAAACCCTTCCCAAAAATCCAGACCTACTCTCATGTCCCAGGTCACCTTCTTTCACCTGGATTATAGCAGTAATCTCCTTAAATAGTTTCTCTTGTTCTACCTTTATCCATTTATGCCCTCAACAGGGCAGCAGGGTGACCCTGTTAAAATATAAGGCAAGTCAGACTTCTATTCAAAACCCCCCAAGAGCTGCCAAATCACACTAAGTAAAAAGCAAAGTCTTTGCGATGGACTCCAAGGTGCAATGATCTATACCACCACTCCCCTCAAACCTTTGTCCCTCACTTTTTCATCTTGTTTTTGCCATGTTGGCATCCCTTTGCCTTGAGGCCTTTGTATATTCCATTCTTTCTGCCTAGAACACTTTTCACCAGGATACACACACCATTCATTCTTTCAGGTCTACTACTAAATGACATGTTGTCAATAAGCCTTCCCTTAACCACCGTCTGTAATATAACAACACTCTACCATCACTATTTCTCTCCTTTACTATTTCTCTCCCTTGTCCTGGCTTATTTTCTCCATACTATTTATCAGCCACCTGACATTATTATTTATTTCTTTATTTTCTACCCCTCCCATGCTAAATCAGTTCCATGAAAGTAAGTTGTTTTTGCTTTGGTTTGGTTTCTTCCTTACACTTTTTGCTAGTCACAGCTATAGTTGCAGTGACTAAAACACTACTTGGGACTTGGGACATAGTAAGTGCTTGATAAATAAATGAATACTAGTATTGAGATCCTCACTCCACTTTATAATGAGGAAATTTAGGTTAAAAAGAGGTTTAGTAACTTGCCCAAAGTAATACATATACTTTTGACCTAAAGCCTATGTACTCTTCATTCCTGTCACCTACAATGTTTCCATGTTCAAAGCAGGGTCTTAATCTTTGTCTTCTATACCTGTGCACTTTCTATTCCAAAATGCTGAAAGTATTTCACAAGGTTACAATGAGGATTAAATGTAAATATGAACATCAATTAACTTCATAGAATTTTAGGCCATATACAAGTTACAGTTCTTATAGTTTTATCTTTAAGATCAAAGAAAGAGTAACCTATTTCTTCAAGCTTCTTTTTTATCTAGATATGAAAATACAACTATGCTCTGGGAATCCCGAATAAATTCCAAGCGTTAAAATTTGGATAGGCTGTCTTATGTTACTAATGTGTGGTTTCCTGCAAGTAATGGAAATGAGGTATTTTCGTTCTTGAAATATTCAGAGGTGAGCACCTGGCTAAAAATGACAGTCACATGATTGTAGTTTGAAAATAGCTCCAGGTTTCATCTCTCAGCTGCAGATGTATTTGCAACTATATAAATACCATACAGCAGATATAGTCTGCCAGTCAGACTAACTATTGTGAAATAATTGAGTAAATTAATGATAGTGATCATTAAGTTTTTCGAAACACTGATTTGCAATTTGCTAAAGAATTGTGTGTCTAAAGCATTACATTGCCCAAATGAGAAGCACAATGATCTAAACATTTAGATATTTGGGGAATAAACCACATTTGTAATTTCCTTCTAGTGATCTGTGCTAATTTGTACACAGATAAGCATTCAAAAATTCTATTCACCCTCCTGCCCTCCCTTCATTCCACAAGTGTTGTTCCACTCTCTCCCATGTACTTGGAAAGCTGGAGAGGGCCCTTGCAGACATCATGAGGGCACAGGGTAACTGCAACACTGACCACACAGGGGGAGATCTCAACATTATGGTCCACGTCCAGCATTATGAGAACATGGAATATCAGAACGCCCATAAATAATCTTCAGATCAAGCCCTGAGCCTTTGGAGTGGGAACAGTGACTCCAAGACCCTAGACTACCAGAGAGCTGACCCTAGGGAGTACCAGATAGTGAGAACTCACACAAAGGAAACCACTTGAATATATGACCCAGCATCACCCAACCACCAGTAGCACCCTGTGCAGGATGCCTCATCTAAAGAACAAACAAAACAAAAATTCAAACCCAGTAATCAGCAGATAGGATTACCACCTCACTCAGCCTTGCCCATCAGAGGAAAAACAAAAAAACTCAGCACAAATCTCACCCTCTACAAAGCTTACACAAACCACTGGGCCAACCTTAGGAGAGCAGAAACCAAAAGGAAGAAAGAATTCAACATTGAAGCCTGGGCAAATGAGATCTCAAACACAATAAGTTTACGAAAAATAATGAAAAGGCAGAGAAATACTACACAAATTAAGCAACATACTAGAAACACAGAAATCCAAATAAATGAAGAGGAAATAGGCAAGCTACCTGGAAAAGAATTCAGAATAATGATAGTAAAAATGATCAAAAACCTTAAAACAAAATGGAGAAAATGCAAGAATCAATTAACAAAGACCTAGAAGAATTAAAGAATAAACATATAGAGACAAGCAATACAATTACTGAAATTAAAAATTCTCTAGAAGAAATCAATAGCAGAATATCTGAAGCAGAAGGACAAATCAATAAGCTGGAAGATAAAATGGTGGAAATAACTTCGGAAGAGCAGAATAAAGTAAAAAGAATGAAAAGAACTGAGGATAGTCTCAGAGACTTCTGGGACAATATCAAATGCACCAACTTTCAAATTATAAGGGTTCCAGAAGAAGAAGAGAAAAAGAAAGGGTATGAGAAAATTTTTGAAGAGAGTATAGTTGAAAATTTCCCCAACATGGAAAAGTAAATAGTCAATCAAGTTCAAGAGGCTAAAGAGTCCAATACAGGAAAAACCCAAGGAGAAACACACCAAGACACATACTAATCAAACTAACAAAGACTAAACACAAAGAAAGAATATTAAAAGCAGCAAAGGAGAAGCAACAAGTTACATACAAGGGCAACCCTGTGTGCTTAACAGCTGATGTCTCAGCAGAAACTCTGCAGGCCAGAAGGGAATGGCAGGATATATTTAAAGTATTGAAAGGGGAAAATCTACAACCAAGATTACTGTATCCAGCAAGGATCTCATTCAAAATTGATGGAGAAATCAAAAGCTTTTCAGACAAGCTAAAGTTAAGAGAATTCAGTATCACCAAACTACCTTTACAACAAATGGTAAAGGGACTTACATAATCAAGAAATACAAAAGAAGAAAAAAGATCTACAAAATCAAACACAAACAATTAAGAAAATGGCAATAGGAACATATATGTCAATAATTACTTTAAATGTAAACAGATTAAATGCTCCAGCCAAAAGACACAGACTGGCTGAATGGATACAAAAACAAGACCCATGTATATGCTGTCTACAAGAAACTCACTTTATACTTAAAGACACATTTAAACTAAAAATGAGAGAATGGAAAAATATATTCCATGCAAATGGGAAGCAAAAGAAAGCTGGAGTAGCAACCCTCATATCAGACAAAATAGACCTTAAAGAAGATTACAAGAGATAAGGAAGGACACAACATAATGATCAAGGGATCGATCCAAGAGGAAGACATCACAATTGTAAATATCTATGCACCCAACATAGGAGCACCTCAAAACATAAGATAAACACTAACAGACATAAAAGGAGAAACTGACAATAACCACAATAATAGTAGGAGACTTTAACACCCCACTCACACAGATCATGTGATGGACAGATCATCAAAACTGAAAATTAATAATGAAACACAAGTCTTAAATGATACATTAGATGAGATGGATCTCATTGATATCTTCAGGACATTCCATCCAAATGCAGAAGAATACACCTTCTTCTCAAGTGTACATGGAACATTCTTCAGGATAGACCAATCTTGGGTCACAAATCGAACCTCAGTAAATTTAAGAAAGTTGAAATTCTATCAAGCATCTTCTCCAATCACAACACTATGAGACTAGATATCAATTATTTTTTAAAAAATTGTAAAAAAAAAAAAACATAAACACATGGAGATTAAACAACACATTTCTAAATAACCAACAGATTATTGAAGAAACCAAAAAGGAAATTTAAAAAATTTTAGAAGGAAAATAACAATGAAAACATGACAACTCAAAACCTATGGGATGCAGCAAAAGCAGTTCTAAGATGGAAGTTTATAGCAATACAATCCTACCTCAAGAAACAATAAAAACATCAAATAGACAACCTAACTTTACACCTAAAACAACTGGAAAAAGAAGAACAAAAAAACCCTAAACTTAGTAGAAGGAAAGAAATCACAAAGATCTGAGCACAAATAAATGGGAAAAAAAAGTGAAGGAAACAATAGTAAAGATTAATAAAACTAAAAGCTGGTTCTTTGAGAAGATAAACAAAATTGACAAGCCTTTAGCCAGACTCATCAAGAAAAGTACAGAGAAGAATCAAATCAACAAAATTAGAAATGAAAAAGAAGTTACAGCAGACAATGTAGAAATACAAAGGATTATAAGAAACTATTATGAACAACTATACAGCAATAAAATGGAAAACCTGGAAGAAATGGACAGATTTTTAGAAAAGTTCAATCTTCCAAGACTGAACCAGGAAGAAATAGAAATTATGAACAACTCAATTACAAGCACTGAAATTGACATTGTGATAAAAAAAAATCTCAAAAACAAAAGCCTAGGACCAAATGGCTTCACAGGAGAATTCTATCAAACATTTAGAGAAGAGGTAATACCTATCCTTCTAAAACTCTCTCAAAAAATTTCAGAGGAAGGAATACTTCCAAACTCATTCTATGAGGCCACCATCACCCTGATACCAAAACCAAAGACAACACAAAAAAAGAAAACTACAGGACAATATCACTGACGAACATAGATGCAAAAATCCTCAACAAAATTTTCAGAATTTTGCAAACAGAATTCAGCAACACATCAAAGAGCTCATACACCATGATTAAGTTGGGTTTATTCCAGGAATGCAAGGATACTTCAACATACGTAAATCAATCAATGTGATACACTCTATCAACAAACTGAAAGATGAAAACCATATGATCATCGCAATAAATGCCAAAAAAGCCTTTGACAAAATTCAGCACACATTTATGATTAAAACTCTTCAAAAAATGGGAATAGAAGGAACCCACCTCAACATAGTAAAGGCCATATGTGATAAGCCTACAGCAAACATTATTCTCAATGGTGAAAAACTGAAAGCATTCCCCCTAAGATCAGGAACAAGACAAGGGTGTCCACGTTCACAACTATTATTCAACATAATTCTGAACGTCTTAGCTACAGGAATCAGAGAAGAAAAAGAAATAAAAGGAATCCATATCAGAAAAGAAGTAAAGCTCTCACTGTTTGCAGATGACATGATACTGCACATAGAAAACCCCAAAGATAGTATCAGAAAATTACTAGAGCTAATCAGTGAATTTAGCAAAGTTGCAGGATACAAAATTGATACACAGAAATCACTTGCATTTCTATATACTAACAATGAAAATCAGAAAGAGAAATTAAGGAATCAATCCCACTCACCATTGCAACAAAAAGAATTAAATATCTAGGAATAGACTTACCTAAGGAGACCAAAGAACTGTACACAGAAAATTACAAGGCACTAACGGTCAGGAACCAACAGTTAGAACTAGACATGGAACAACAGACTGGTTCCAAATAGGAAAAGGAGTACGTCAAGGCTGTATATTGTCACCCTGCTTATTTAACTTATATGCAGAATACATCATGAGAAATGCTGGGCTGGATGAAGCACAAGCTGGAATCAAGATAGCTGGGAGAAATATCAATAACCTCAGATATGCAGAGGACACCACCATTATGGCAGAAAGTGAAGAGGAACTCAAAAGCCTCTTGATGAAAGTGAAAGTGGAGAGTGAAAAAGTTGGCTTAAAAGCTCAACATTCAGAAAACAAAGATCATGGCACTCGGTCCCATCACTTCATGGGAAATAGATGGGGAAACAGTGGCAACAGTGTCAGACTTTATTTTTCTGGGCTCCAAAATCACTGAAGATGGTGACTGCAGCCATGAAATTAAAAGATGCTTACTCCTTGGAAGGAAAGTTATGACCAACCTAGATAGCATATTCAAAAGCAGAGACATTACTTTGCCAACAAAGGTTCCTCTAGTCAAGGCTATGGTTTTTCCTGTGGTCATGTATGGATGTGAGAATTGGACTGTGAAGAAAGCTGAGCACTGAAGAATTGATGCTTTTGAACTGTGGTGTTGGAGAAGACTCTTGAGAGTCCCTTGGACTGCAAGGAGATCCAACCAGTCCATCCTAAAGGAGATCAGTCCTGGGTGTTCATTGGAAGGACTGATGTTGAAACTGAAGCTCCAGTACTTTGGCCACCTGATGTGAAGAACTCATTTGAAAAGAACCTGATGCTGGGAAAGATTGAAGGCAGGAGGAGAAGGGGATGACAGAGGATGAGATGGTTGGATGGCTTCACCAACTCAATGGACATGGGTTTGGGTAGACTCTGGCAGTTGGTGATGGACAGGGAGGCCTGGTGTGCTGTGGTTCATGGGGTCACAAAGAGTAGGACACAACTGAGTGACTGAACTGAACTGAACTGAATTAAAGAAATCAAAGACAACATAAACAGAGGAGAGATATTCCATGTTTCTTAGTAGGAAGAATCAGTATTTTGAAAATGACTGTACTACCAAATGCAATCTACAGATTCAGTGTGATCCCTATCAAATTACCAATGGTATTTTTCATAGACCTAGAACAGAAAAATTAACAATTCATATGGAAGCACAAAAGACCCCAAATAGCCAAAGCAATCCTGAGAAAGAAGAATGGAGCTGGAGGAATCAACCTTCCTGACTTCAGATTATGCTAAAAAACTACAGGCATCAAAACAGTATGGTACTTGCCCAAAAGCAGAGATATAGACCAATGAAACAAAATAGAAAGTCCAGAAATAAACTCACGCACCTATGGGTATCTTATTTTTTACAAAGGAAGCAAGAATATACAATGGGGCAAAGACAGCCTCTTCAATAAATGGTGCTGGGAAAACTGGACAGCTACATGTAAAAGAATGAAATTAGAACACTTCCTGACACGATACACAAAGATAAACTCAAAATGGATTAGAGACCTTAATGTAAGACCAGAAGCTATGAAACTCTTAGAGGAAAACATAGGCAGAACACTTACAACATAAATCAAAGAAAGATTCTCTATGACCCAGATCCTAGAGTAACGGAAATAAAAACAAAAGTAAACAAGTGGGACCTGATTAAACTTAAAAAGCTTTTGCATAGCAAAGGAAACTATTAGCAAGGTGAAAAGACAGCTCTCAGAAAGGGAGAAAATAATAGCAAATGAAACAACTGACAAAGGATCAATTTCCAAAAACACAAGCAACTCATACAACTCAATGCCAGGAAAACAAACAACCCAATGAAAAAGTGGGAAAAAGACTTAAACAGACATTTCTCCAAAGAAGACATACAGATGGCTAACAAAAACATGAAAAGATGCTCAACATCACTCATTATTAGAGAAATGCAAATGAAAACTACAATGAGATATCACCTCACACTGGTCAGAATGGCCATCATCAAAAAGTCTACAAACCATAAGTGCTGGAGAGAATGT
Organism: Tragelaphus eurycerus; assembly: GCA_935064755.1. NCBI lineage: Eukaryota > Metazoa > Chordata > Mammalia > Artiodactyla > Bovidae > Tragelaphus > Tragelaphus eurycerus. The sequence goes on from CAKXYN010000043.1 coordinate 14,863,111, forward strand.
GGAGAAAAGGGAACACTCTTGCACTGTTGGTGGGAATATAAATTGATACAGCCATTATGGAAGACGGTATGGAGATTCCTTAAAAAACTAGGAGTAAAATCACCATATAACCCAGCAATCCCACTTCTAGGCATACACTCCAAAGGAAACCAAAATTGAAAATGACGCGTGTATCCTATTTTTCAATGCAGCATAATTTATGATAGCTAGAACATGGAAACAACCTAGATGTCCATCGACAGACAAACGGATAAAGTTGTGGTACATATACACAATGGAATATTACTCAGCCATAAAAAGGAACACATTTGAGTCAGTTCTGATGAGGTGGATGAATCTAGAACCTATTAGAGTGAAGTAACTCAGAAAGAGAAAGATAAATATCATATTCTAATGCGTATACTTTGACACCACAGTTCCAAAGCATCAATTCCAAACAGTCCATCCTAAAGGAAATCAATACTGAATATTCATTGGAAGGACTAATGCTGAAGCTGAAACTCCAATACTTTGACCACCTGATGCCAAGAACTGAGTCATTTGAAAAGATCCTGATGCTGGGAAAGATTGAAGGAGGGAGAAGAAGGGGACAACAAAGGATGAGATAGTTGGATGGCATCACCGACTCAATGGACTTGAGTTTGAGTAAACTCCGGGAGTTGGTGATGGACAGGGAAGCCTGGCATGCTGCAGTCCATGGAGTCACAAAGAGTCGGACATGACTGAGAGACTGAACTGACTGAACTGAACACATATACACGGAATGTAGAAAAATGGTACTGAAGAATTTATTTATAGAGCAGCAGTGGAGAAACAAACATAGAGAATAGACTTATGGACATGGGGAGAGAGGAGGAGAGGGTGAGATGTATGGAAAGAGTAACATGGAAATTTACATTACTACACGTAAAATAGATAGCCAATGAGAATTTGCTGTTTGGCTCAGGTAACTCAAACAGGGTCTCTGTATCTATCTATAGGGGTGGGATGGGCACGAGATGGGAGGGAGGTTCAAAGGGGAGGGGATATATGTATATGCCTATGGCTGATGTATGTTGAGGTTTGACAGAAAACAACAAAATTCTATAAAGCAATTATCCTTCAATAAAAAATAAAATTTAAAAATAATAAAATCCAGACAATTTTAAAAAATTCTATTCAAGTTTGCAATTTGTTCCATTTAACTAATGGAAAAAAACAATGTACAAGTTGAAATAAACTTGTCAAAATTCCCTTAGTGGCAAAAAGCAGAAAGAGTCAAAAAACTTAAGAGTCAGTTTCTTCTCCAGCTAGTGATATTTGCCTCCCAGTCTCTACTGTTACAACTGAATAGGTTACATTAGAATCATATGAAATTGACAAAATAATAATAGAACACTTAGGACTTCCATGGTGGTCTAGTGGTTAAGAATCTGCCTGCTAATACAGGGCACACGGGTTCAATCCCTGGCCTGAGAAGATTCCACCTGTCACAGAGCAACTAAGCCCATGTACCACAACTACTGAGCCCATTCTCTAAGAGCTCACAAGCTAAAGCTACTGAGCCCAAGTGCCGCAACTACTGAAGCCCATGCCTCACAACGAGAGAAGCCACTGCAGTGAGAAGTGCATGCACTACCACTAGAAAGTAACCATGACGTGCTGCAACTAGAATGCCAGACAGCCCAAAGTCATAGTGTTATTCCTTCGTTATCCTGTTAACTCAACCATGCTCCATGACCCACTGTACTCAGTCTTAATCCAGGACATTTTTCCCTCAGATGCATATCCCAAGGCAGAGAGTGAGAAGCAAGTGTTGAAGTGGGAATGAATTTTAAGAAAAGGTGCAAATTCATTCTGTAGATGACTCCTACAGTGCAGGTGGGAGACATCTAAAAGCAGATTCTTGCATCTGCCCTATGTTGTTGGTGGTGTTCAGTCACTAAGTCGTGTCCAACTCTTTGCGACTCCATGAACTGTAGCACACCAGGCTTCCCTGTTCTTCACTATCTCCTGGAGTTTGCTCAAACTCATGTCCATTGAGTCAATGATGCCACCCAACCATCTCATCCTCTATCACCCCCTTCTCCTCCTGCCCTCAATCTTTCCCAGCATCAGGTTCTTTTCAAATGAGTCAGCTCTTCATATCAGGTGGCCAAAGTACTGGAGCTTCAGCTTCAACATCAGTCCTTCCAATGAACATCCAGGACTGATCTCCTTTAGGATGGACTGGTTGGATCTCTTTGCAGTCCAAGGGAAAGACTGATGGCATCAGGGTCTTTTGCAATGAGTTGTCTCTTCGCATCAGGAGGCCAAAGTATTGGAGCTTCAGCTTCAGCATCAGTGCTTCCAATGAATATTTAGGGTTGATTTCCTGCTCAATAAATGCTGAATGAATGAATGTGTGAATGAATGAGTGCCTCATTAGTAATGTGCAAGTAGTCTCATTCCTAATTATGAAGGATAGTGTTTTAAATGCTATCTAAAAAATAGAACCATATAATGTGTTTTAGCTGGAAGGGATCTTAAAAATATCTAATGTCATGTCCATATTTTGTAGTTGGGAAAATTAAGACTTGAAAGCCATACAGTTTCTCAGTATCAGCTGGGACTAGAATTTGACTCCTAATTCTCAGTGTAATACTCTTTCCAATATATGATAGGATAAAACATCTTTGAGGAGATATCCCATGTCCAAGGGCAGAGAAGCCCCAGCAAGATGGTAGGAGAGGTGAAATCACATTTAGGTATGGATCTGCCAGAGATGCTCAGAGGGCTGAAACAAACCCTGTGTGCACCAGGATCCAGATACCCCACAGAGACTGAGCCATAACTGTGTATGAATGTCTCCTGTGGAGGTATGGGTCAGCAGTGGACTGCTTCATGGGAAGGGGCTCTGGGTGCAGCAGACCTGGGTATGGCATAAGCCCTCTTGGAGTAGGTCGCCATTAGCCCCACCACAGGGCCGCCAGAACTTACACTGGACTGGGGAAACAGACTCTTGGAGAGCAAAAACACAATCTTGTGTGCACCAGTGACCCCACAAGAGACTGACCCAGACTTGCCTGTAAATCTCCAGAAGTCTCTGGCGGAGGTATGGGTTGGCGGTGGCCTGCTGCAGGGTTGGAAGCACTAAGTGCAGCAATGCGTGCATGGGACCTTTTGAAGGAGGTCACCATTATCTTCATTACCTCCACCATAGTTTGGCCTCAGGTCAAATAACAGGGAGGAAACACAGCCCTGCCCATCAACAGAAAATTAGATTAAAGATTTACTGAGCACGGCCCCGCCTATCAGAACAAGACCCAGTTTCCCCCTCAGTCAGTCTCTCCCACCACAAAGCTTCCATAAGCCTCTTATCCTTTTCCATCAGAGGGCAGAGAGAATGAAAACCACAATCACAGAAAACTAACCAATCTGATCATATGGAACATCAGATCAGATCAGTCGCTCAGTCGTGTCCAACTCTTTGCGACCCCATGAACCGCAGCACGCCAGGCCTCCCTGTCCATCACCAACTCCCGGAGGTCACTCAGACTCACATCCATCGAGTCAGTGATGCCATCCAGCCATCTCATCCTCTGTCGTCCCCTTCTCCTCCTGCCCCCAATCCCTCCCAGCATCAGAGTCTTCTCCAATGAGTCAACTCTTCGCATGAGGTGGCCAAAATACTGGAGTTTCAGCTTTAGCATCATTCCTTCCAAAGAAATCCCAGGGCTGATCTCCTTCAGAATGGACCGGTTGGATCTCCTTGCAGTCCAAGGGACTCTCAAGAGTCTTCTCCAACACCACAGTTCAAAAGCATCAATTCTTCGGCGCTCAGCCTTCTTCACAGTCCAACTCTCACATCCATACATGACCACAGGAAAGACCATAGCCTTGACTAGGTGAACCTTTGTTGGCAAAGTGATGCCTCTGCTTTTGAATATGCTATCTAGGTTGGTCATAACTTTCCTTCCAAGGAGTAAGCGTCTTTTAATTTCATGGCTGCAGTCACCATCTGCAGTGATTTTGGAGCCCAGAAAAAGAAAGTCTGACAGTGTTTCCACTGTTTCTCCATCTATTTCCCATGTAGTGATGGGACCAGATGCCATGATCTTTGTTTACTGAATGTTGAGCTTTAAGCCAACCTTTTCACTCTCCACTTTCACTTTCATCAAGAGGCTTTTTAGTTCCTCTTCACTTTCTGCCATAAGGGTGGTATCATCTGCATATCTGAGGTTATTGATATTTCTCCCGGCAATCTTGAATCCAGCTTGTGTTTCTTCCAGTCCAGCATTTCTCATGATGTACTCTGCATATAAGTTAAATAAACATGGTGACAATATACAGCCTTGACGTACTCCTTTTCCTATTTGGAACCAGTCTGTTGTTCCATGACCAGTTCTAATTGTTGCTTCCTGACCTGCATACAGATTTCTCAAGAGGCAGATCAGGTGGTCTGGTATTCCCATCTCTTTCAGAATTTTCCACAGTTTATTGTGATCTACACAGTCAAAGGCTTTGGCATAGTCAATAAAGTAGAAATAGATGTTTTTCTGGAACTCTCTTGCTTTTTCCATGATCCAGCGGATGTTGGCAATTTGATCTCTGGTTCCTCTGCCTTTTCTAAAACCAGCTTGAACATCAGGAAGTTCACGGTTCACATATTGCTGAAGCCTGGCTTGGAGAATTTTGAGCATTACTTTACTAGCATGTGAGATGAGTGCAATTGTGCGGTAGTTTGAGCACTCTTTGGCATTGCCTTTCTTTGGGATTGGGATGAAAACTGACCTTTTCCAATCTTGTGGCCACTGCTGAGTTTTCCAAATTTGCTGGCATATTGAGTGTAGCACTTTCACAGCATCATCTTTCAGGATTTGGAATAGCTCCACTGGAATTCCATCACCTCCACTAGCTTTGTTCGTAGTGATGCTTTCTAAGGCCCACTTGACTTCACATTCCAGGATTTCTGGCTCTAGGTCAGTGATCACACCATCATGATTATCTGGGTCGTGAAGCTCTTTTTTGTACAGTTCTTCTGTGTATTCTTGCCACCTCTTCTTAATATCTTCTGCTTCTGTTAGGTCCATACCATTTCTGTCCTTTATCGAGCCCATTTTTGCAGGAAATGTTCCTTTGGTATCTCTGATTTTCTTGAATAGATCCTTAGTCTTTCCCATTCTGTTAGCCTTGTCTAACTTAATGAAACTGTGAGCCATGCCGAGTAGGGCCACCCAAGATGGACAGGTCATGGTGGAGAGTTCTGACAAAATGTGGTCCACTGGAGAAGAGAATGGCAAACCACTTCAGTTTTCTTGCCTTGAGAACCCCATGAACAGTATGAAAAAGCAAAAAGATGGGACACTGAAAGATGACCTCCCTAGGTCCATAGGTGCCAAATATGCTACTGGAGATCAGTGGAGAAATAACTCCAGAAAAAATGAAGAAACAAAACCAAAGCAAAAACAACGCTCAGTTGTGTATGTGACTGGTGATGGAAGTAAAGTCCGATGCTGTAAAGAGCAATATTGCATAGGAACCTGGAATGTTAGGCCCATGAATCAAGGAAAATTGAAAGTGGTCAAACAGGAGATGGCAAGAGTAAACATCGACATTCTAGAAATCAGTGAACTAAAATGGACTGGAATAGGCGATTTAACTCAGATGACCATTATATCTACTACTGTGGGCAAGAATCCCTTGGAAGAAATGGAGTAGCCATCATAGTCAACAAAAGAGTCCAAAATGCAGTACTTGGATGCAATCTCAAAAACGACAGAATGATCTCTTTTCGCTTCCAAGACAAACCATTCAATATCATGGTAATCAAAGTCTCTGCTCCAACCAGTAATGCTGAAGAAGCTGAAGTTGAACAGTTCTATGAAGACCTACAAGACCTTTTAGAACTAGCACCCAAAAAAGATGTCCTTTTCATTATAGGGGACTGGAATGCAAAAGTAGGAAGTCAAGAAACTCCTAGAGTAACAGGTAAATTTGGCCTTGGAGTACGGAATGAAGCAGGGCAAAGGCTAATAGAGTTTTGCCAAGAGAACGCACTGGTCATAACAAACACCCTCTTCCAACAACACAAGAAAAGACTCTACACATGGACATCACCAGATGGTCAACACCGAAATCAGATCGATTATATTCTTTGCAGCCAAAGATGGAGAAGCTCTATACAGTCAGCAAAAACAAGACCGGGAGCTGACTGTGGCTCAGATCATGAACTCCTTATTGCCAAATTCAGACTTAAATTGAAGAAAGTAGGAAAAACCACTAGACCATTCAGGTATGACCTAAATCAAATCCCTTATGATTATACAGTGGAAGCAACAAATAGATTCGAGGGATTACATCTGACAGAGTGCCTGAAGAACTATGGATGGAGGTTCATGACATTGTACAGGATGCAGGGATCAAGACCATCCCCAAGAAAAAGAAATGCAAAAAGGCAAAATGGTTGTCTGAGGAGGCCTTACAAATAGCTATGAAAAGAAGAGAAGTGAAACGCAAAGGAGAAAAGGAAAGATATACCCATTTGAATACTGAGTTCCAAAGAATTGCAAGGAGAAATAAGAAAGCCTTCCTCAGTGACCAATGCAAAGAGAGGAATAGAATAGAATGGGAAAGACTAGAGATCTCTTTAAGAAAACTAGAGATACCAAGGGAATGTTTCATGCAAAGATGGGCACAATAAAGGACAGAAACGGTATGGACCTAACAGAAGCAGAAGATATTAAGAAGTGGCAAGAATACACAGAAGAACTATACAAAAAAGATCGTCATGACCCAGACAATCACAATGATGTGATCACTCACCTAGAGCCAGACATCCTGGAATGTGAAGTTAACTGGGCCTTAGGAAGCAACAGTATGAACAAAGCTAGTGGAGGTGATGGAATTCCAGTTGAGCTATTTCAAATCCTAAAAGATGATGCTGTGAAAGTGCTGCACTCAATATGCCAGCAAATTTGGAAAACTCAGCAATCGCCACAGGACTGAAAAGGTCAGTTTTCATTCCAATCCAAAGAAAGGCAGTGCCAAAGAATGCTCAAGCTACTGCACAATTGCACTCATCTCACACACTAGTAAAGTAATGTTCAAAATTCTCCAAGCCAGGCTTCAACAGTATGTGAACCATGAACTTTCAGATGTTCAAGCTGGATTTAGAAAAGGAAGAGGAACCAGAGATCAAATTGCCAACATCCATTATATCATTGAAAAAGAAAGAGAGTTCCAGAAAAACACCTACTTCGCTTTATTGACTATGCCAAAGCCTTTGACTGTGTGGATCACAACAAACTGTGGAAAATTCTTCAAGAGATAGGAATATAAGACCACCTGACCTGCCTCCTGATAAATCTGTATGCAGGTCAGGAAGCAACAGTTAGAACTGGACATGGAACAACAGACTGGTTCCAAACTGGGAAAGGAATACATCAAGGCTGTATTTTGTCACCCTCCTTATTTAACTTATATGCAGAGTACATCATGAGAAACTGGACTGGATGAGGCACAAGCTGTAATCAAGATTGCTGGGAGAAATACCAATAACTTCAGATACGACCTCAGATATGACACCACCCTTATGGCAGAAAGCGAAGAAGAACTGAAGATCCCCTTGATGAAAGAGAAAGAGGAGATTGAAAAAGTTGGCTTAAAACTCAACATTCAGAAAAATAAGATCATGGCATCTAGTCACATCACTTCATGGCAAACAGGGAAACAATGGAAACAGTGAGAGACTTTATTTTCCTGGGCTCCAAAATCACTGCAGATGGTGATTGCAGCCATGAAATTAAAAGATGCTTGCACCTTGGAAGAAAAGCTATGATCAACCTAGACAGCATATTAAAAAGCAGAGACATTACTTTGCCAACAAAGGTCCGTCTAGTCAAAGCTATGGCTTTTCTAGTAGTCCGGTATGGATATGAGCTGGACTATAAAAAAAAAAAAAAAGCTGAGCACCAAAGAATTGACGCTTTTGAACTGTGGTGTTGGAGAAAACTGTTGAGAGTCCCTTGGACAGCAAGGAGATCCAACCAGTCCATCCTAAAGGAGACCAGTCCTGGGTGTTCATTGGAAGGACTGATGTTGAAGCTGAAACTCCAATACTTTGGCAACCTGATGCCAAGAACTAACTCATTGGCAGTTTTGACGCTGGGAAAGATGGAAGGTGGGAGAAGGGAATGACAGAGGATGAGATGGTTGGATGACATCACTGACTCAATGGACATGAGTTTGAGTAAGTTGTGGGGAGTTGGTGATGGACAGGGAGGCCTGGCGTGCTGCAGTCCATGGGGTTTCAAAGAGTTGGACACGACTGAGCGACTGAAATGAACTCAGTTGAAAGCATCTTTCTCATCATTAGCAATGTTGCTGCTGCTGCTAAGTTGCTTCAGTCATGTCCGACTCTGTGCGACCCCACAGACCACAGCCCACCAAGCTCCCCCATCCCTGGGATTCTCCAGGCAAGAACACTAGAGTGGGTTGCCATTTCCTTCTCCAATGCATGAAAGTGAAAAGTGAAAGTGAAGTCGCTCAGTTGTGTCCGACTCTTTGCGACACCATGGACTGCAGCCTACCAGGCTCCTCCGTCCATGGGATTTTCCAGGCAAGAGTATTGGAATGGGTTGTCATTGCCTTCTCCATCATTAGCTATAATTAGCTTATAATTTTCCCATCTTTAATACAGCATAGGAAACTTATTTAATATTTGGGGAAGGCCTTAAAGATTATTCAATACAGCCTCTTATTTTACAGGGAAGAAATACATAGTGCAAAAAATTTGTCTAAAGTGAACTCATTAGAAAATTGACATTCAAACTCAAGTCTTCAGATCCCGGATCCATAGCACATTCTGTGTCATGCTGGAAGACATTAGTGTACTTAAAACTGGTTTGCTTTTTCATTGTTTGATGGCATATGATAGTCCAAATGTGGGCAACAAGAAATGTTTATTTATTTACAAGTACATGGGAAAGCAATTTCCATTCATCTTTTTTAAAAAATTCTGTTACAAATAAAAAGTTATTAATACATTCATCCTTTGCACACAAAATACATTCTTTTTACTCTCAGTATGAATTATTTCTTAATAATAAAAACCAAAGCTACAATGGACAGTCAAGTGGTTTGGCAATTTGACAATGTTTTTTCAAGAAGGAAAATCCACACTTTGAAAGACAGTCGATATTCATAAAGGAATTGTATATTAAAAGTGCTCTTTCATTCAATCCTTGAAGATTGAGTGCTGCTCTCCGGTATGATTTGTAGCCGTCCTTTCCCACGAAATTCTCCATGTGATGAAAAACCAATTTGCGCAAGACTGAAGCAGTCTTCATGACATTGACTATCATATCTAAATGATGGCCTCATAGAAAAATTCTTATAGACACAGTAGTGTGTCAGCCATTATTCAAGAGTCTCCTAATTGACCAACTGATCTAAGATTATAAGTTGCATTCTCTAAGGATTTTAAGAAGCTCTGCTTAAATGAACACAAGTGACTTGATTTGCTAGACTACTTGCTTAAATTTTAAGAGACATGAAAACATATCCCCACACAGAAAACTTGTACACAAATATATATATATACACACACACACACATATATATAGCAGCATTATTTATAATAGCCAAAAAGTGATAACAACCCAAATGTCCATCAACTGCTGGACAAGTAAAATGTGGTATGTGTATACATACAATGGAATATTATTTAGCCATAAAAAATGTATTAATTCATGCTACAACATGACACTTGGTACAACGTGAAACTTAAAAACATTATGCTAAGTGAAAGAAGCCAGACACAAAAGAGCACATATTGTATGATTCTATTTATATGGAATACTCAGGATAGGCAAATCTGTAGCAACAAAATAGATTAGTGGTTGTGAGAGGTTGATGGGAATCAGGAAGAGTGATTGCTAATGGGTACAGAATTTCTTTGGGAGATGATGAAAATGTTCTGGAGTCAAAGAATGGTGATGGTTGCACAACTTCGTGAAAACACCAAAAAACATTGAATTGTACACCATACAGGGGTAAATTACATGATGTTCGAATTATGTCTGCATTTTGAAAAGAGAAATGCAACTTCATTTTAAAATATCTTGTCAGATTCCTGCTCCCTCTACCACTTTTTAATGTGGATTAAAGTGTTCAGACAATCACCTTTCTACAAAATGCTTTCAGATAATTGCACTCACATCATCATCAGCTTATATTTCTAACAGGCATTTTATTAAAAAGGAATACATGAACACAGAAGACATGATACAGCATACCGTTAATATCTGCATATTAACATTTAAAATCAAGTATTTTGCTTGTGTTGAAGCTAATAGTTAGATTTTATATATTGATGTATTTAGATATTATTGAGAGCCTATGCTTAAAACCAATAAAGAGCTGAGTTCATAAGATTCCATGATGAACAAGTTTGTTTATGTTTGTTGGTTACAACTATGTTTATGTTAAAGATCCATTTTGATGAAGAGATATGTAAAGGGAAACTAGGGATTTTCTAAGTCTTCATAAAACAGCTTATCTAAATATTTTAACTAGCTGCTGAGAAGACCTCCAGAATTATATATTTTGTATTTTATTTCATCCCTATACTAAAAGTCATGCATTAAAATGTATGCAACAATATATATGGGGCATACTTTTTCCCTTTAGGTTATGAAAAAAAATCTCTTCTTAACCCTTTATTATCTGAAAGTTTGATCAAAAGTGGTTGTTTGTTTGTTTGCTGAAAACAGCAATTTTATTCACACACTTTACGTAAGTGTATTTAAGTAGCTCCCTTCAGATCATCAAAGAGGCCCCAGCCATCTGGTATGTCTAGAGGCCACTTCAGTGAGCAGAAATTAGAAGCCAGCATTCCAGTCATTTGAAATTTTCTACGACAGGAACACGAAAGCCCCAAAATGCCTTAAAGGAATAAAAGGATTCACATACAAATTTTTTTAATAAATCAATCAATTGACATTCAAGTAGCCTACAAGAAATTTCCACTAACATTCGGCAATTGTATAGAACAAGAGAATATTTATTCTTAACGATTACTTTCCAGAAAGCAGTATGTTTAGCAGCTGTTTTTCAGAGGGCTTCTCAAGTTTTGCTATTGTTATTTAATCCAGGCATAACTGTATAACTTTAAACAAAAGCTCTGCACCATTCAACCCACTAGTGACAAATTATTCTAGCAGACCAGATTCTTACCTTTTGCTATTCTGTGCAAGAATTTTTGCTTTATTAGGCATTTGGTATTCAGATTTTTATTTCAGAATGTAGAAAAGGCAAGAAACCCTGCTAATATTAGGTGTTGGTAATTATGTCCATCAAATTATGTCATATATGAAATTACATTCTAAAAGTAGTTGACAAAGCTGGGATTCGTAACTCCACTTTTACCAAGAGGAGAAAACAAGAGCCACACAACCAGAATAAGTCTTCAGAAGCACACTTGGTTATCAATAATATGTTAACTAAAGAAGAAAATACTAACTCAAGAGTTACAACAGTGTTTGTGATCTAAATCTGATCGCTATCAATAAGAATTCTGACATTCCCCAAGGGGATAATAATTATCACCTTAATGAGCTTTTTCTGTCAGTTTTTTTTTTTTTTTTTTTTAATGAGGCAAAAGGGTAATAATAAGTGGCAAACATGGCCCTTTAAAAAGAAGACAGGATCAACCAATTTTTCTTCTCATGGAGGATGGGATCAAGAAGAAAGAGGTTCAAATTGCACTGTGAGGTATTTCAGTAATAAGGTTAAGTTTCCTGATAATGAGTTTACAACCCTGGAATTGCCCATTGGAAGAGAGAGAATATCTTTCTTGAAGTAGGTAAAGAAGTGGAGTCTCTTGGGTAACAGTTATGCACTAAGGCAGAAAAGTGGATTAAATACATGACTTTCTTTTAAGGCTCTTTCAGAAACAGAGTTTTCGTTTTTGTTTTTCTGAAGTCAGGAGGGTTCCTTCTTTAGTTCAAAGGATCTGTACTTGTATCAAACCATCCAAAGTCTGCTCTTCATCAAGGAGAAAAGAACAAATATTTGGGTGCTTACTGTTTACCAAGTTCAGTACTTTCAATTTCTCTAATCTTCACAATAATCCTGACAGGTATATTACTATTAGTCTATCTGGTAGATGAGGAAATGGTTGCTCAAGAGATTGTGCTTTGCATAATGTTACAGCTAATTCAAGGGAATTCTAGGAGTCCTCACCTCTAGCCTAGTGTTCCATCTTCTAATCACCTCCCTACATCATTCCCTGATGTGTCAAAGTCACAACCCACCAAGGATTCCATCAGGAACTAGAATACAACACCTCTAAAAATTTTGCTTTAACTCAGTGGAAAAGTAAAATTTTGACTCATGCACATCATGCAGTCAATTAAAGAGGAGGCTAGCTTTTGTGCTCTGATTTCTTATCCAAAGGAATCAAAGAAAGTCTCACCAGACTCAAATGTTTCTCACCATAGTGATGCAAGACCAATGACTTTTGTTTAAGAAGACCAGTAAAGACCCATCTATCAGCCTTGCAAGAATGCAAGTTATTTTGCAGGTGGAATCATTAGAGTCATGGGCTTTATTAGTAAATATTGCTTATAATTATCTCTGATTTTCAAATCAAAGATCTATATGTTGTTACTTTCTACATGAAGCAACTTGGTCTCCATTCTTTCAAAACCATTTTCAGATCATGTTTTTTCAAAAGAATCAAACAAACTAACCAAACATCATTTGAGACTTTTCCAAGATCGATCTTGGGGACTGCTTTACGCCAGTGACCACCAGCCCATCCAGGAGCTGTAAAACTTCATGTTTGTACATTTATGGGATGTTTTACCGAAGATTCTGCTCTGCTAAAAAGATTTATCCTGAAACCCTGAAGAGATAGCAACTATTCACTAAAACTGAGCATGGTCTATGCTTGCCAAGTGACAGATACATAATTTCCATGATTTCATGTGGGCTTCCCTGGGGGTTCAGATGGTAAAGAGTCCATCTGCAATTTGGGACATCTGGGTTTAATCCCTGGGTTGGGAAAATCCCTTAGAGAAGGGAACGGTTCATGCAACTTCTACTAAAACAAAACGTTTTTAATCTTTAACTCAAGACCCAGTTTGTGATTTCAACAAGACATTAATGAATGGACCAAAAAAAGCAATTCCAGCCTAAGGGTATAATAGCCAGTCTTGCCCTAATGATATGTAAGCAACCTCCTTCCTGGAGAGGGGCATGCACTTTGGGCAGAACAGAAAAACCTTTAAAAAATTATTAGCTGTGGGTCAACAGATATTTAATTGAACATGTTATGAGGAGCAAAGTGCTAGAAATAGAATTTTAATAGGTCATCTCGTCCACCCCAAGAAGTGCTGGGATCCTCTCCATACCATCTTTGCCAAGTTCTCATCGAGCCTTTGCTTGACAGAGGCCGCCCCTTCCATGGGGAACCAACTTGTTCTTTCTAATGTGAAGTTCAAATCCATGGCCCTGTGACCTCTATTCAGTGGGTCTTATTCCACCCCTTCAAACCAGAGTCTTACTCTAATATACCCACTGTATTCCTCTCTTTCCCAAGCTAAATGTCCCCAAATCCTTCAAATATTGTTCAAACATTTTAAATCTAAAACTCCATCACCACCTTTGCTTTGCCTCAATTTGGTTTCTTTTAATCACCAAAAACATTTTGTATTGGGCTATAGCTGATCTCAATTTGTTTTTAAACAATGGCTCCCCAAAATGACTGCAAAGTGCCCATGGGCTTAGGAAAGGAGATGAAGTGTTGTCTCCCCTGCTCTAACATTACTATAATTAATGAGCTCTTGAAAGGGATGATAATTTCTCAGTTCCGTATGCTCTCTCCCCAGTCTGAAGAATCTAAGGAAAATCATTTTTCCCTCCAAACACAAACAGGCTCAGGTCACAGATATGAAACCCAAGAAGAAGAAGAAGAAAAAAAAAAACACACACACAGCACATCCCTTTCTTAGCCCCAAATTAGTGTTTAACCATACTGCTTATGTAGAGCACATTTTGTCAGAAGGGTAACATGTTTTTTCACTGCTTTTCATTTCCTAGTTAAGTCTCAAGAGTATTAGTTGCACTAAAGCACATCTGTCAGGGCCATGGTTGAAGAGAATAAGTAACCAGTTGAAGTTAAAAAAAAACAAAACACTAAAAACTTCTAGAAAAAAACAAAGGGTAAACCCTAGAAGAGCTCTTTCAGAGGCTAATAGGGCAGTAATCCTTAAAGTACTTATGATTATGAAATACACAGAGTTTTACAGGATTGAGAAACAGAAATTGATACATGGAAAAAACTAGGTTTTTTTCTGACTATAATATGATCCCTTTCATGTAGATTATTTAAAAAGGAAGTTGTTTTCATTGTAGTCAGAGGACCAATTCAAAATCATTTGCAACTGGTATTTACTCAGAAAGATTCATTGACTGAACCTTGATAATGGATCTGGAAGAATTATGGGATAGTTTAAAGGGTAAATGAGGCAAATCATTATCTAACACTGGAAGTCACCAGTGTCCTCCAAAGACATACATTCATAAACAGAAGAGGAAAGAAGAATCCAGTCCTTGGTTAAATACTGCCTCTTCTCTCCAACAAGTCTAAATTGCTTAAATAGCCCTAATCCAAGTATCTTATTTTGGCCATTGGCTTTTGCCTCTCTTACCAAACTGTAACTCAGAAACCAACACACTGTCAATCCATTTCATTTTCACTTTTAGTTATTTTCTTGCTTCTTTACTCAGAAGTGCTAACATGAAATAAAAAAAAAAGAAGAAGAAGAAGAAAAGGCCAGGGAAAGCTAATGGCCTACTCTAAGTAATCCACAGAAGGATAACTGGCTATATATAATCAAACTTAAATGTGACTATAATTCAATAGCTCTAACAAAACACATGGAGGACTAAAAAGCCTTGCATAGGCAAAGGATAAAGCATAAAATCCTCTGAGGATACAGCCTATACAAAGCCATAATATCATTAACATGAGTAAACTACATGATTTCACAGATTCTCCAGATCTGGCTCTATGACATGATTATGATGCATTGTAAACAGAAAAAAGTTTGCCATATATTTAGTAACTTTATTTAAAGAAAAAAAAAATCACACCAAAATGGAGGCAGACATGGACTCTGGTGGTCTCATGAATCAGATCAGGCCAAACTGAACTATGAGAACACAACCCTCTTTTTCACCCATCATTAAATGAGAATTCGTTTTCATTTAAGAAGGCTCATCTTAGCAAATATGACCAAGGCAATAGCAACTAACAGACAAATCAACATGTCTGGGTCCTGCTGCTGCTGCTGCTGCTAAGTTGCTTCAGTCGTGTCCGACTCTATGCGACCCCATAGATGGAAGGTCATCAGGCTCCCCTGTCCCTGGGATTCTCCAGGCAAGAACACTAGAGTGGGTTGCCATTTCCTTCTCCAATGCATGAAAGTGAAAAGTGAAAGTGAAGTTGCTCAGTCGTGTCCGACTCTTAGCGACCCCATGGACTGGAACCTACCTGGATCCTCCGTCCATGGGATTTTCCAGGCAAAAGTACTGGGGTGGGGTGCCATTGCCTTCCCCTATGTTTGGGTCCTGGCCTGGGTAAAGATGATCATATTTAAATAGTGTCCTTTCTCAAGTTCTATTTGAGAAATTTCTGTTTAACCAGAAAAGCTCCTCTTGGCACTAAGTTGTTTATTCAACTAATATTTACTGAGCACCTGCAATATTGCCAGGGCTTGTTCTCAAATTTAGATACATTAGGGAACAAGTGTCCATAAGGCCTAATCTAGAATTCATACAGCTAAGAGAGAAAAAAAAGAAACAAAGCCCTATATTCTCATATGTCCCTGCTGATGTGGTGTAGATGGGTGACTGTTAAGTACAGAAAGGCTGCAAGGAATAAAGGAGGAAAGGGCCCACGAGCAGAGCCTTCTAATCCCCTTAAAGTTCAGCCAAGAGTAGATAAAGGAGACTGTTCCCTAGGAAATAATCTCAGAACACAAGAGTGGCCCTACAGCCTGCTATTTTACAACTATTGTGTCCAATCTAACAGTATTCTAGCCTCTATTTCATAAAGCAACTTTATTTTCAACATACTTGCTGCTATGAATCAAGGTTGGGTCATGATGTACTGGGGACTTTGGATTTTGCTCTAAATGAGACCTAAACTTAAGGGCATTTCCTCACCATGTAAAAAGAGCTCTTCTGCTCACCTTGATCAACTTTTCTGAATACCTTTTATTTGCTGGCTTGATGAGGAAGATGGGGAGGAAAAGGCAACCACGATAAGTTATTTTGGTTGGTGTTTATGAAAATGATTTTCTTTCCTATAGAGATGGATTCTGAAATAAAAGCAACTCAAACTTCTGGGATCCCTTTCTCTTACCCACAGTATCAGGACAACCATGGTGAAGCCAACCATAGCATCAGTCCCTTAAACAATATGTACAGTTCCCATGTGCAAGTGACAGGTCACTCTGAAACCTGCCCTAGAAACACTAGAAAGGCTTCACCAATATTGTGTCTGTACATGACTCGTTGCTTTAAAATTCAATAGCTTTCACGCATCAATGTATCAGGACCAAGACTGCCACCATCTACAACAACAGTGGAATTACCCATCATATCCTAATCCCGTGACTCATCCCTCAGTTATGCTAAGCAGCAAGCTACTGAAACATCTGACAGCATCAGCAGCAAACAGCTTTGATCATTTTCCCAATGTGCATTTATATCTGTGAACAAAGTGGAAGCACGGCACTGAAGAAACAGCAATACACATTCAGCATCATGGCTTCCATTTGAAATCTGTTTTTTAAATTGGCAAAGTAAAGGCATACACACCTCCATCTGAATTGGAGATTTGCAGGAACATATGCATACAAGGGAGGGTGGGGAGGAGAGGGATAAGGTAAAAAGGGGGAAATCAGGAAAGAAAGTGAGGAAAAGAAAAAGATATGGGAAAGAATCACTGGTCATGAGTCTGAGAGTAACATTACTACAAGGAGATGACAAATGACTATCTGCTTCCACAAGCAGATTTTTTTCTAAGGTTATCACTGCAGATACAAAAATGGTTTGTGAGACTTTTCATCCACTGCAATTCTCACTTACCATACTAAAAACATCTACAAAATCCTAAGTGTTGGTCTGTCCAAGATGGATAGTACCAGGAAGCAAAAGACGAGACTTGCTATCAAGGACTGTGCTCTGCTTGGAACTCCGCACTGCAGTCCATTAATCCACAGTATTTTGGTCAGATCAGGTCTGTTTTTCATACTACTCATAATGTCTTAGAGCTAATCTCTTATATGAGGGTGTCAACCATTCTCTCTCTCTCTCTCTTTTTTTTTTTCATTTTTCAAACTTTTTCATTTACTTGAGAGGCAGGAAAGATAGGAGAATGGAAGAAGAAAATGGTAGAGACTTAGAGGGGAAGAGAAAAGTAAAGCATTCTCTTTTCCAATAAATCTATCCTAGGACAGGTCATAATGAGACTTTGAGAAAGAGAGCTGATTCATGAACTTCCCTTAATTTTTGTTTTATTTCTATGTAAGGTATGTAAGGACATCGATGTACTAAAATGTTTGGTCTGTGAAAGAGCAGAATCATTAGCACCAGAAGGAGTCATGGAGCCTGTGTACAGTATTAAAACAATGATTGTTACTGTTGTCATGGGTAAAGGTTTCATCTCACTGTTTACATCCCAAAGTTGTTGAAAGTGCCCATGGAAAAAAGAGAAATAACACTTAGCAAAATCTCCATGGAGTCATCCACACGCACCACAGAGATAGGACTTGGCCTTCCTGGTTTTGGTTTATCTGGTAGACAAGAAAACCAGGGCCCCCAGAAGCCCTAAAGAGCAGCCCCCACATGCAGCCACTGATGTGCAGGAGGGGTCCCTACAGTACGTTTCCCCCTGGACCGTGTTCAGGAATGCGTTTTACTTGCTTGTTTAAAAAAACAAAAGCAACATGCTCTGCAGATCATGGAGCACCTAGTGCAATTTTCTCTTTGACCCGACTCCAGACTGCAAAAGGGTGAAACCATTATATGTTCCACGAATGCTGGCCTGCGGACAAGGCCCCGGCCCGCCGTGCTTTGTAAGCTCAGGAGCCCACAGGAGTCAGAAGGTCCCAGAGCGGGAGCCACAGTCATCGCCAGGTCTCCCCAGCAACTGGTGGCCCATCAGGGCAGCTGCGGATTCCTCTCGCCTCGCCTTGTCTCAGCCTTTAGTTGAAATTACAACAAGTCAAATAGCTGATACTTTTCCCTTCTCCAGGTAAGGGTGAGGATACATTGTTCACCAGGGTGTTCTGTCTGGCTTCACTGATGAGGCGGCAAGCCAAGTCAAGGAAGAGTTTCTCCACGTTATCGGATTCCTTGGCTGAGGTCTCCAGATAATACATGTCCTGAGCTTCTGAGAATTCTTCGGCTCTCTGCTGGGAGACCTCTCTCCTTTCAGCCAGATCAATCTTGTTGCCTAAAACAGCAGTAAAATCAGAGAGAGAGAGGGTCGTCATTTGACCTTTTTGCAGATTCGGAAATATCCAAGTCAGCTCCGTATCTGAAGTCAAACCAGACAGATGGAAAGTAAAGCGAAACAAATGGGACCATGATTCCTGGGTTGTTTATTTTAAAATATCAGTTCCATTTGTAATGGCAAAGAACTGGAACCAACCCAAAAGCCCACCAGCTGGGCACTGGCTGAATAAAGTGTTATAACCATAGCTATATGGAGTTACGTGCCACAGGAAAAAGCAATAACGAAGGACTTCCCTGGTGGTCCGGTGGTTAAGAATCTGCCTGCCAACACAGGGGACATGAGTTCGGTCCCTGGTCCGGGAAGATCCCACGGCTGTGGGGCATCTAAGCTCATACACGACAACTACTGAGCCCTCACATCACACTTAACGAAGCCCACACACCCTAGAGACCATGCTCCACAGCAAGAGAAGCCCACACACCACAACTAGAGAAAGCCTGCGCTCAGCAACGAAGACCCAGTGCAGCCAAATATGAATAAATGAATAAAAGTAAACCAAATTATTTTAAAAAAGCAATGAGGACTATCTCTACAGACTATCATGGAATGAGACATTAGGACTGGTCGTTAAGCAAATAAAGCAAAGCAGGAAAAAGTATATATAAGACCCAGCTCTCAATCTAAGGAAAGGGGATGAAAAAATACATACAGTGTCTTATTTTATTAATGAGAGACTGAAACAAAATTTTAATTTTAAAGATAACTACTACCTGTGAAAGGAACAAGGGTGAGGGGTGAAAATCGGACCTCTCTAAATATACTTTGTGTCACAGATTTGACTTCAGAACCTTATCAATGTTTTATATGACTATACAATATGAAATTGAATTTAAAAAGCAATTCCTAACACTGAAAACAAAATTAAACAAATGAAGCCGGTTATCACGAAGTGGCATGACCACACAAAGAGGAACTATTTCGGGTAAGTTGAAGGGAATTTAACCAGTAATGGAACCAAAACAGAAGCATCCCCAGTAGCGTATAAGGACAAACAGAACTGAAAGAAAAAATCTTCAAGTGCTGCAGAAATCATCTTGTTAGTGGTCGTGTTAGCGCATTACTCCGTGGCTGCTGTACATGTTTTAGGGGATAAAGCGAATAAGTAATTATGCTGGTGACACTGAGTCAGGGATTTGGGACATGGGAGAACGGAAACACGGATATAAGCTTAATGAGGTAAAGGAAAATTCCTGTAGTCCTGAATTACAAGTGGAAGTATCAGTGTGAATAATTCATGGTGTTATTTTATCTTTAAAAACTGTTCTACTTCTGTTTTGGAAATCTGACAAAGGTGATACATCAACTGTGGTGCTTGGCAACATTGCATCATGGTAAAAGTGACCTTTGATTGATAAATTCCATCTGGCCTGGGAATTCTATGTATGAATTATAAACACCTAATGGAAAGCCTTAACTTTGGGCTTCCCTAAGTGTGGCAATTCTTCATTTGGAAAGACCCTGAAAGTTAGGGCTGTCGGGCGACTACAAGAGAAACTGGCTCCTACGGGGGCACTGAGGCTGCAGCCGGAGCGGACTCTGCACTTGCCTGAAGTGAGCCTCATTGCCTCTCGCCTGACCGTCCAGGGAGGTCCTGGGCAGCTCTGTGGGCTCACTCCATGAGGGCTGCTTCCACTGAAGAGGAATGCTTGGTACTGACCTGCTATTAAGCTGTGTTTGCTGTCCTGTGTCCTCCTAAATGTCTGTGATGCCACGTGGCCGATGGTAGTCTTGTGGCTCAAAGTGTTCTGCAGAGCCTAATGAGACACTCCCCTGTAAAAGCTACAGAATCCACCACACAGACACACAGACACTAGCTCTGTCCACTGGAAAGCCTAAAAGCCATCACACACCCTCCTCAACTCTGCAGTAAAGATGATTCCTATCACTTTGGCTTAGCTTGTAAATACAAATTCCCATTGAAAATCAATAGTATTTCTTAAAGAAATGGCTAATTCCACATCAGGGGTAGGAAATGCATTAGATGCACCTGGAACATGTCATCCCGGAAAGCAAGAAAATCATCAAGGATTCCTAGGTCATGTCAAAAGGACTCAAGAGTGAAGAGGCTCCCACTGTCAAAGTTGGAACAATATAGAAGCATCAATAATAATAACTGCAAAGGACTAGAATACATCAAATATATTTAAATCTATAACAATATTTAAAACAAAAACAAACTTTAATAGTTACTTTTGGAAGACTTGGGAACCAATTCATTATTTGGAAAAGTAATAAATGAAAAAGAGTGCTTTCCTGGTGATCCGGTGGTTGAGAGTCCACCTTGCAACGCAGGGGGCACTGGTTCGATCCCTGGTCTGGGAAGATCCCAACGTGCCACGGGGCAACTAAGCCCTTGCACCACAGCTACTGAAGCCCAAACCCCTAGAGCCTGTGTTCCGAAACAAGAGAAGCCACAAGGAGAAGCCCCAACCATAATGAAGAGTAGTCCCTGATCCCTGCAACTAAAGAAAGCCTGCACGCAACACTGAAGACCCAGAATGGCCCAAACTAATGAACACAATAAAAAGACTTTTTACAAAACTTTGGTGACTAAGCTTAAAAAATAAAAACAAAGAATCAAGCATTTTTCTCGACTGCCCTGAGAACAGCACCTCAGAATACCAACTACACTATATATTTGCTAAAACAAAAACCAAAAAGCGTGAATCTGAGCAGGCTCTAGATTCACCTGCAAATCTGCCAGAGATTTAAGTGACAGAAGGATGTGTCAAATGACACCGCCAGGCTGAAATAATAAAATGCAGACTTGAAAACGCCACAGCACAAACAAACGCTTTAACAAGCAAATCCCCAGGAAGCAAATATGGAAGGATAACCTCCAGCTAAAAGGAGAACTAAAAGACAAATCTTTTATAGAGATGCACACTGACATAATACAAACTGAATTAATACGACATCTTGGATTTGCTTCAAAATAATCCGAAGGGGAGGACAGACAGAAGAGGTGGGGAACAGATAAAACAAGACTGGCTATGAGCTGTTCATTGTCAACTCTGAGAGACGTGCAGATGGGTGTTCATTATACGGTTTGCTCTATTTTGCTTATGTTTAAAATTTCCCGTAATAAAGTTTTTTTTAAAAAAAGCCAGTGCCTCTTTCATATCGAGCTGACTAATTATGTTCCCTCATCTGTGCATTCAACTTCCTTAAACAGAATCCCAAGTAGTAATGCTTTGACTCAAGTTCTCAGGGCTTTCTGTCCAGAGCAAAGGGCTTTCAAGCTCTTCCCAGCAAAGATTCTCCAATGTGCAGGTGGGTTTTCAGATCTGAGCAGGGGGCACTGGTACTCATAGAGAGGCAAATACTTAACCCAGCAGCCTGAAGGAAAAGTCCAGCAATTTGTTACAAGGCAGAACATTACAGCTGGATAAACACAGCCTCTGGAGTCGATCTAACATGCTGTGTGACCTTGAACAAAGAATTTGACTTCTCTGAGCTTTGCTTTCCTCATCTGTACATTTAAGATCGTGTACATTTGAGATCGTAACACACAATGTTCTTAATATGATTCCTCGCACATATACACCAGCTATAATGCTTTATTCTAATGTGTTTGTTTAACTTACTGTTAACCATGATTTTTAACTTAATGTTTCTGAGAATCTGTATCAGATTTCCAAAATTTGGGTCTTTCTAGAACATACAACAATGTTACTTCTTAGGAAGAAAAAAATTTTCTTCTGGCCACATCACACGGTGTGCAGGATCTTACTTTCCCGACAAGACATAAACGAGAGATCAAACCTGTGCCCCCTGCAGTGGAAGCGTGGCGTCCCAACTGGACCACCATGGAATTCCCAGGAAGGAAACTTTTTAACAACTGTGTATTATTAACATTTTTCCATCACCAGTAGAGGATTTCTAATAATCTGGTCCATTTCACTGCAATTCCATTTATAATGGGTGTATTTGTTATCACAAAAAAAACATGGGTTGTTTTCTGTTTTCCCCTCATACTAAATAGAGGTTCTACCCTCCTATAAGATAAAATAAACTGCAGAATTTCCCTTAAGGGATTCTTTCTGAAAATTAGAATTTCTCAGATCAGTATAAACATCAGAAGGGGAAAAAAGTTAACCAAAATCCATTTTTTAAGCAAAACACAATTGCTTCAATAATGAATTCCTTATCAACTTAGATATATCTTCTAGATCAGCAGTTTCCATGGCCTAGATTTTTTTTTTAATGCTTAGTAGTACTGTTAGTTGCTCAGTCATGCCTGAGTTTTTGCAACTTCACGGACTGTACCCTGCCAGGCTCCTTTGTCCATGGGATTCTCCAGGCAAGAATACTGGAGTGGGTTGCCATACCCTTCTCCAGAGGACCTTCCCAACCCAGAAATCAAACCTGGGTCTTCTGCATTGCAGGCAGATTCCTTACCACATGAGCTACAGGGAAGTTCCTTTTTTAATGCTTAGCAGCCCATATAACATCCACCTTCTTCTAGAGACTATGCTGATAGGAAAATCAATCAGCAGTATTCTCTACTTTTCTAAATCATCACCGTGGGTTAGACTCTATTTCATTTTCTCTTCAACTGCAATCAGAAGAAGTGAACACTGACTGTATGAATTATAGAGCTGTAGACCAATGGTCCCAAACCTTTTTGGCACCAGGGACCAGTTTCATGGAAGACAATTTTCCCATGGGCAGAGTAGGGGGATGGTTTCAGGATGATTCAAGCTCATTACATTCATTGCGCACTTTAGTTCTCCTCTAACGCGGCTGCTGATCTCACACGAGGCACTGGTCCACGGCCCAGAGGTTGGGGACCCCTGGTGAAGACTATTCTTGCAAGGTGCCAAGGCACAAGCCTCATGTGATTATAAATTCTCTAATGCTCACAAATCAATTTCCCTCCTCATCAGTCCTTACTTACCCACTAGCACAGTGATGACCTTGTTGCTAGCATATTGTTCTATCTCCCGCAGCCACTCAGGAAGGCAACGGAAGGATTCCTCACAGGTTATGTCATAGGTAAGGA
This sequence comes from Tragelaphus eurycerus, assembly GCA_935064755.1. Lineage (NCBI taxonomy): Eukaryota > Metazoa > Chordata > Mammalia > Artiodactyla > Bovidae > Tragelaphus > Tragelaphus eurycerus. The sequence goes on from CAKXYN010000043.1 coordinate 14,886,669, forward strand.
TCAAGGCATTGGCGCTTCGGTAATAACTCTGGGTGATGGACCGAAATCTCTCTTGACCTGCTGTGTCCCAGATCTGAAGCTGCAAAGGCATAAAAGAAGGATCAGGTTGGTGAAGCAAAGAAGAAAGCCTTGCCTTCTTGCTGTTGGTGGGTCACTCAATCACGTCCAACTCTTTGTGACTACATGGACTGCAGCACGCCTGTCCTTCAGTGTTTCCTGGAGTTTGCTCAAATTCATGTCCATTGAGTCACTGATACCATCTAACTATCTCATCATCTGCCACCACCTCTCTCTCATCAGAGTCTTTCCCATTGAGTCAGCTCTTCGCATCAGGTGGCCAAAGTACTGGAGTTTCAGCTTCAGCATCAGTCCTCCCAATGAATCCCCTTCATGGATCACAGCCTTGTCATGGTGAAGGAGCTTGTGTAACTCAATGAAGCTATAAGTCATGCTGTGCAGGGCCGCCCAATGTGGTTCACTGAAGAAGGAAATGGCAACCCACTCCAGTCCGCTTCCAGTGTGTAGAAATAGAAACACCTTCACCCAAATGAGTTCATGGCTGTTTTTTGCTATAAGAGAAAGGCACCTCTAATTTTTTAAAAATTCCTTCTGGTGAAAAAGAGGGACTTGCTTTGCTTTTTCTTTGCTAATTTTTTTTAGTTTCCCCTTTATTCTTTTTTTAAAAGGCATTCAGATTATTTTCATACAATTTCATTTAAAAGGTGAAATTAGGGTATTTACAATCTACTTAACTTTTATTATAAGCCTGTTTCCCCTAAGATCTGCTATTTTTTTAATTTATTTATTTTAATTGAAGGATAATTACAATACTGTGTTGGTTTCTGCCATATAAGAACTGCTAATTTTATCCATAGATTCTTCATTGCCCATATCTTTAATTTTCCTTTTTGCTTATTTTCTAAATCAGAAAATATATTCCTAGGTCTTGTTAAAGACTTACACTCTTAGAACATATTTCAAATGCTCTCATTTTTGTTTTGAAAATTCCCTCTATTCTTTATTAAAAACAAAAAACTAGACAACCAAACTGTCAAGCATTTATGTGCCAAGCTCTAAATACTCTACACATAATAACTCATTCACTCCTCACAAGAACTCTATGAGGTAGGTGAATACTATTCCTGTATCATTTCTCATGTGAGGAAACTGAGGCACAGAGAGATTATTTAACTTGCCCAGTGGTTCACAGCCAATATGTCCTAAAGCTGATTCAACCATGCATTGTGGTCTGAGTCCTTGCTCTTTTTTGAATTGGCCATGCCAAGTGGCCTGTGGGATCCTAGTTCCCTGCCCAGGAACTGAACTCACACCTTCTGCACTGGAAGCGTAGTCTCAACCCCTGGACCACCAGGAAGTCCCAGAGTCTCTGCCCTTCATCACGATGCCCTAGTACAAAAGTCGGGATCCAGGGCAAGGTATCACTCTGTGACTGTTGGCATTTCAGCCAACAACTGGAGAGGGGGAAAAAAATCCATTCACATGAATATATTAAGGTATGATCTTTGTTCATGAAAACAGGAGCAATGCCATGGCAAACAAGGAAAATAATTTCCCTCCACCACCTGTAAGCCCTCTGACCTTCAGCAAGGCACTTAATCTCCTTTGGCTTCCGCAGCTTCTTTATTAAAAAAAAGAGGTTAATAACATGCAAACCTGCTGAAGTCATTTACTAGTTTGAAAGACCTCATAACTGATGGTTCTAAAAACAAAGAAGGCAAAACACCTCTCACTTCAACCTGAATTTCCCTGCACAGAGCACACTTCTGAGAGAGAAACTGTTCCCCAGAGAGACTGCTGAGGGCAGAACAAATCCAAGGCCTTGAGAAATCACGCTGACAGTAATCTTGCCTTCTCACTGCATCGATTTCATGTGTCACAAGGTGCATCCACCCCATTAACAGGACATCATTTCCTCAGGGAAGACTTCTGGAACCTTCAGATTAGGCCAGGTTCCCCATCTCCACACCCAAATTATCTCAACTCTAACCAAGCCTATAATTTCCTATCACAGCACAAAACACACTTTTTCTTTGGGGCTGCACTGGGTCTTGGTTGCTACTTGCAGGCTTTCTCAAGTTGTGATGAGCAGGGACTACTCTCTAGCTGCATTGCATGAGCTTCTCAGTGCAGTGGTTTTTCTCCCTGTGGCCCGTGAGCTCTAGAGTACAGGCTCAGCAGCTGGGCACATGGGCTTAGCTGGCCCCGCAGCATGTGGGATCTTCCCAGACCAGGGATCGAACCCGTGTCCCCTGCATTGGCAGGCAGATTCTTCACCACTGGACCAGCAGGGAAGTCCCACCTGAAACACTTGAATCACTTATGTATTTGTAATAACGTGTTCCATAACCATCTTTCTCACTAGATGGAAAGTTTCATGACAGGGGGAATTTGAGGTCCATTTTCCTCTCAGTTATCCCCTAGAGTGTCTGGAAAACAGTAAATGTTCAAATAGTTATTCATGGTCTCATCTCATCCTTACAAATCCCAGTGAGGTAAGCGACTTTACACCTCCCTTTCATTAGCAGGTAACTCACAAGGCTGGGACTCAAGACTCCAGACTCTGACCCCCCAGGAGAGGACTCAGTCCATACACCGTGCTGCTCTGCTGCCAGAGGCTGATTTAGACATCCAACTGCATCCAGAGAGGACGAGGCAGTTGGTGTCACCCTCTGCTCAGATCAGCTTAGCTGAGAAGACTGAGAGTGACCAGTGGTCCCTGCCACCAAAGAGAGGCACACAGGCTCTCCTTTGATTTGAAGTCACAGCTGCCCTTTGATGATGTACATGAAGGCCTGTGTATGCTGAAGGCAGCCATACAGATGTTACAGCTTTTGCCAGGACAAAAGCTATTTCTCTTCTCTGTCTCAAACCTAGGGACATGGTTCCCCTCTCCAGGCTGTGTCTTAGAACAAAAGACTATTATCTTAATGCCACAGTGAACCTTGAAAAACACTTGTGATTGGATTTAATACTGCTGATCCTTAGACATCAGTATGTTCTCGTGACAGGCATATCTTGAGAACAGCTCTGAGAATTAAAACCATCAAAATATTTTCCAGAAAAGCGATTAGATGTCTTGGCGGAGATGCAAGCTGCTTTCCCAAAAGGAGCTTCCTCTTTCTAGCCTTATGGTTAATTTCTGAGGAAATCCATATTCCACTGCCTTTATTACTCAACTTGGTTTCACTGTTCTCTCTGCAATTTGCTTGCTCTTTTTCAGCATCTACAGATCATAAATAGATGCAGAGCACTGTGCTAAGCTGAGGGAAGATTCAAAGATAAATAAAACACAATCCCTGATATCAAAATGCTCATAGTAAAGGAGGATGAATACACAGTTGACTATGATAAGATAGGTGTGCATACGAAGTCACTTCAGTCATGTCTGCCTCTTTGCAACCCTATGAACTATAGCCCACCAGGCTCCTCTGTTCATGGAATTCTCCAGGCCAGAATACTGGAGTGGGTTGCCATGCTCTCCTCCAGAGAATCTTACCAATCCAGGGATTGAACCCATGTCTCGTACATCTCCTGCACTGGCAGGCAGGTTCTTCACCACTAGCATCACTTGGGAAGCCCATGGTAAGATATGAGATGTTCTATTAAAGAGGTGCCAGTAGGAGAGTGTCTCCTGGTATGGGTCTTCTGTTCATTGATATGTTCTCAATAACCCTGCCTGGGGCTTTCTAACCACTCTCATTTCCAGCATGAGGCTGTGCCATCGTCCACTCTCTTCTCTGCACTACCACTCACACCTCTACTGCCTCACTGCTATAAAAATGTACTACAGGGACTTCCCAAGTGGTCCAAAGGTTAAGATTCTGCACTTCCACTGCAGGGAGTGCAGGTTCGAACCCTGGTCAGGGAACTAAGATCCCACATGCCATGTGGCACAGCCAAAAAAACAAGTATGGCAATCTACTGTGTCCCCTTGTAAGACTGAGTTCTCTGAGGGCGAAGGCTGTCTCTTATTTAACCATCCACCCCAGGGCCCCACCTAAAACAGTCCGTGGTTCATGGTGGACACGCTGAAGTGATGGCTAACTGAATGACCTGAGGATGGTGGAATCACAAAGGAAGGATGGACTCATCCTGCTTAAGTGATCAATAGGGAGTTAAAGAAGGTTTCACAGATGAAATGTCTGTGAAAGATGACAGGAAGTTTAGGGAAGAAAGACGCTTTAGCATACCACAGTGCTTGGTACAAAGCATTCACTCTGACACAGGATGGCTGGATGAACAAAAGGATGGACAGATGGTTGTAAAAGCAAACACGTGTGCATACTCTCAAGACTTTCCTATCTACACAGTGCATACGTGATGAGAGAAAAATCCAGCAAATTTTCTATTTCTAACGTCCTAAGGTTAAAATGTCATAGACTGAGCTTAAATTTTTACTTAATACACATTAATATATGACAGGCTAAGAGAAATCAATGGATAAGAGAAAATTCTATATAGGTTTTAATTATATTTTCTACCCAAGGTCACCTTTATAATGCAGACCACTTTAAGAGAAGGGCCTCTTCTTTAACTTTGCCTCCACTGATTTGACTCTAAACCTCAACAGCTATGGGCTTCCCTGGTGGCTCAGACAGTAAAGAATCTGCCTGCAATGCAGGAGATCCGGGTTCAATCCCAGGGTTGGGAAGATCCCCTAGAGAAAGGAATGGCAACCCACTCCAGTATTCTTGTCTGGATAATTCCAAGGACAGAGAGGAGCCTGGTGAGCTACAGTCCATGGGGTAGCTAGCGAAGAGCTGGACACAAATGAGTGACTAACACTTCCACTTTCTTCAGTTAATAGCTATAGGAATCCTTCTAATACGGTTGATTAGCTGCCTGTGATCCTGGGAGCCATCCTAGAAAGAAAGGGACTTGCAGGGAAGGCTGAGAGAGGATGGTGAGCAGTCGGGAGAAAAATTAGCATTCAGGTGTTGCCCTGCATTCAGGTGTTCTCACCAGGTGGGTGATTCTGTGCAAACCAGCAGTGAATTCTCTTTCCACAGGCTCTCTAGGGCACTGGGAAAGCCTGCAGACTCCCAGCAAAAAGTCACTAAACTCTCAAAGAAGAGGTACTCGGTTCGTGTTAATGAACACTGACAATAATGAGAAAATAGCTGTTTCTTCAGTGAGACGCGGCTGATCTCCTCCTGTGTCCGTGTTCATGAGACCCTTGGATTACTGTGGTTGAAGAGGGTCATCTTCTGTCTTGATTCTACAAATATGGCTAGAAAGATTCACAGGCAAAGAGTCACTAAAGCTGGATTTGGGAGATGAGCCAGCTCTCACTTCTCACAGATGAACAACCAGAGGCCTGAAGTGACGATAGAAACGGGAACTGTGCTGTGATCCAAAGATGAGTAAGACACAAACCTTCTTCTCGGGGAGCCAGAGGTAGATTCAGATGCTATAAAAAGATGGATTTTTAGCTGAGTATAATAAGTACTTAAAAAATGAGGTTATGGTTCACAGAAAGTGGAATAAATGTAATAACTAAACTTGGGAATTGAGGAAAGAAAAATAAGCCTGTTCTTTAACAATGGGGACCATTTCTTTATTCGCTGCTTTCTATTCCCAGAACCTGGCACACGGCAGGTGCGAACCTTTCTGATCAAAGGAATGAACTCATACATATATATGGATATAAATGAGAAAACCAAATCTCTGGAAATAAAATGTCTGGTGATCTTAACCCAGCTCCTTGGGATGGCAACCAGCTCCCTCTGCTGGAACAAGAAAGAACTATTCATGGCTCTTCCTGCCACTGCCTCGTAAGTGCACACTCCTGGCTTCCTCCTCTCCCCAGAGCCCAGCGCCTTCTCTCCACCTCAGTGCACTGGTTTTCTGAACTTTTCCAGTGGACGCTCACATGGAGTCCAAATGCTCTTTTCCAGAGGGCCCAGCTCACCATCACTATTGTATCTGGTGTAGATGTCTGCGGTAACGAACCCCTCTGAGGAGTCAGGGCTGGAAGAGACACTGGGAAAGTTTCTGTCCCCCACTCAGGAGCCTCGTCTTAAACACAGTTTTGTGTGCCTGTGGCATGCTGTAAGAGCACCCTGGAGCTTTTCTGTCCTTCCTGAGGCATCCGAAGGCAGGACTGCAGGTACCTTTGGGAGAAGGATGCAAGTGGCATGGTCTCACACTTAGGATGCTGAGGTGGGGTATGAGGTTGGGATGTTGAGGTGGGGTATGAGGTTGGGATGATGAGGTTGGGGTGCTAGGTTGGGGTGCTAGGTTGGGGTGCTGAGGTTGGGGTGCTGAGGCTGGGGTATGAGTTTGGCGTGCTGAGGTTGGGGTATGAGGTTGGGATGCTGAGGTGGGGTATGAGGTTGGGGTGCTGAGGTTGAGGTGCCGAGGATGGGATACTGAGGTTGAAGAGCTGAAGTTGGGTCTGGCTGGAACGCTGATGCCACATGTTGATCCAAGGATCATCCCTTCTTTCCATAGCACTCAGCTCTGAAAGGTCTGACTGTGGAATCTCACTCACTCTGACGGGCATAGTGTCCAAGATCAGTATCTCTATCCCCCTTCCAAGTAATTTAGTCTTACCACACATTTCTTTCCATCATCTCCCTCTTTCCTTGCTCCAAGGTAATGGCTCATTCTGCCTGCCTTCTCCCCTGCTCCATAGCAAGGGAAACCCCAGGGAGGCAATGGGGTTCACTGGCTCATATTAAACCAATTCATAGCCCACCTACCTCCCTTGCTAACTGTGTAATCATGGATAAATAAATCACTCAACCTCTCTAAAAAATACAAAATGAAGATAATTTAGCATTTACCTCACAGGGTTTACAATAAGGATTGAGTTAAATGTAAAAGAAGGCAGCGGAGGGATTGACACATATTAGGCACTTGAAAAACATTCCCTCCCTTTTCTTGTTACTGAACCCAATGTAGCTCTTTCAGGTACCAATGTGCCCAGAGGCCACAAAGCAGGGGTGGGGGGCAGATCATGGACCCTTCCTGGACCCTTAATTTAGTATTTCTCACTTATCAGGGGTTGGGGTAGGGTGGGAGATGGAGTAATTCGAATAAATGATTCACATGACAGAATGAGGAATGTAGAAATCAGCAGGTTCTCTAATGAGGCTGCGATTCAGAAAGAGGTAGGGACTTCCCTGGTAGGCCAGTGGTTAGGACTGGGTGCTTTCACTGCCGAAGGCCCAGATTCGATCCGTGGTTGGGGAACAAAGAGCCTGCAAAGTGTGCAGTGTGGAAAGAAAGGAGGGAAGGAGAGAGAGACAGAAAAAAAGAAAGAAAGAAAAAAAAGAAGTACCTAGGGCTTAAGAGCCCAACTCAAGACATTCCCAGAGGAAATTTCTTCCTTGTTTTTACATCTCATCTGACATGACCAGAGCAAGACAAACTGGCCTTAGCTCTTCTCTCACTATCTTCTGATCTGTAAACACATTATCCTCAACCCCTTCCTGCCCCTGTGAAGGGAACAGAGGAACTCTGTCTGGAAATAAGCTGTCACGGCTGAGTAAGTCATTTCCAATGTGGGTTTCCACTAGGTGATTTAATAAATGTTATGAAAACAACTGCTTCTTCTCACATAGCACAATGAAAGCCTTATTGGACATTTAGCATCTTACCTTTACTTTTTCACCATTAATCTCCACTGTCTTAATCATAAAATCAACTCCAATTGTGGCTCCTTGTCCTGGGGGGAAAAGACCCTAAAGCAGAAATAACAGAAAAATAACAATAAGCAAACCTTTCAATTAAATGAAATCCTCCCCAACCCCCATTGCCAGCCCCTTCCTTTGGCTGAGTTAACTGACAGAAGAGAGAACTCTGGTTAGTGTCATGGGAACCCTATTTAATTGAGCTTTGTGTGTGTTTTGAGAGAGGAGAAAGGGGAATGAATGGGGGAGAAAGAAATGTTGAAAGAAGGAAGGGGAAAGAGGGACAAAGAAAGAAGGAAGCAGACAGAGAGGGTAACGGGAAGAGAACTGGGAAAGGACGGGGGAATTAACTCCAAAGAATGAAACAAAACTCAGACACAAGGATAAAACTCAGGAACATGGAGCTGTAGGGATGAAATTGGGATGGTTAGGGTGCGGGCAAAGTGGATAGGTGCTCTAAAAGATAAGATCAAGGAAGATTACAACTGGCTATTAGTCTAGGGCATGAACAGCCATGGGTGTGAACCACCAGCCTGAATAAACAAACAAGAAATCAACACAAGAAACACGAAGGAGACAGCGATGCTCTGAATCTCCCTCTCCCCTGACAGTGATAACTATTTCCTCTATATAGATACAACTACATGAGATCAGGGCCAACGACCCTGGGACAATAACTGAACAAGATAAATTCATCCAGGGGGACAGAATAGTAGAACAGCACCAACCCAAGAGGCAGCAAGCAGCCCAAGGAGCCCTGGATGACCTCAGAAAAACCAGTCCCTCTCTGGTCTAACGTAAGTACTTCAAAACAAAGCTTTACATCAAATTGGAAGCTGAACTAAAAAGGTATGATTTTAGTAAAATCATATGTATATTGTAATTTACTGTTACATAATATTTCCCATAACCTTAGAGAGATAGTTGGAGGGAAGGAATTCTATCAAGAAAAAACCCTCCACCTAGCTTCTCTTCCCTCTTCACATTCACACTCCAGAATTTCCAGAAATTAAAATAAAATGGACTTTATTAGCTCTGGGAGCTAAGATTGGGGGCATCATTAATTAAGTCTATTCCCTAATAAGAGAGGTCTTTAATTAAAGTTTGAACTTGAAAGACTGAGCATCAAACTGACAGCAAATGTTTCACTGCACGTCTGCAAATCATGTAAATACAAACATTCATAACTTTACTTACAAATATTGAATCAATTTTCTTCTATTTTGGTTTGGCTCAAACACAAGGCTGCCAAGCGTCAAGTTTATAGCTCCAGCTGTTTTGCAGTGGAACAAATGCCAAAAAATAAAACAAACCCTTCCCAATGTCTCCCTCATCATTTCAGTCCCCAATTCCTCATGCCTCAAAAACAGCTGAATCCAATCCATTTTTAACTGTCAACTAAATAACAAAACCAAAGACGATCCTGTCTATGAAATATGAACTCTAAGGGGGGCGGAGTTGAGGAGCCAAGAGGGGTATACTGCTACTGCTAAGTCGCTTCAGTCGTGTCCGACTCTGTGCGACCCCATAGAAGGAAGCCCACCAGGCTCCCCCGTCCCTGGGATTCTCCAGGCAAGAACACTGGAGTGGGTTGCCATTTCCTTCCCCAATGCATGAAAGTGAAAAGTAAAAGTGAAGTTGCTCAGTCGTGTCCGACTCTTAGCGACCCCATGGACTGGAGCCTACCAGGATCCTCCGTCCATGGGATTTTCCAGGCAAAAGTACTGGGGTGGGGTGCCATTGCCTTCCCCGAAGAGGGGTATAAGGTAAACAGAAAAGAAAAACTAAGGGGTGGTGTGCTTTTTGGTTGGGCTTCCCTCATAGTTCAGTGGGTAAAGAATCCGCCTGCAATGAAGAAGACCCTGGTTTGATTCTTGGGTTGGGAAAGATCTGCTGGAGAAGGGATAGGCTGCCCACTCCAGTATTCTTGGGCTTCCCTTGTGGCTCAGCTGGTAAAGAATCTGCCTGCAGTGCAGGAGACCTGGGTTCGATCCCTGGGTTGGGAAGACCCCTGAAGAAGGGAAAGGCTACCCACTCCAGTATTCTGGCCTGAAGAATTCCACAGACTGTATAGTCCATAGGGTCACAAAGAGTCTGCTAAATATAACTGTTTAAAAATGGAAACATTTCTGGACTTCCCTGGTGGTCCAATAGTTTAGACTCCAAGCTTCCACTGCAGGGGCACAGGTTTGATCCCTGGTAAGGGAATGAAGATCCCACATGCCTCGTGGTGTGACCAAAAAAGGGGTGGGGAGGCATTTTTACCCCTAATGATAAGAATTAGGCTTTTAAATAAGAAAGGCCAGATTCCTATGGTCTCCGAGGAAAGAACATGAAGAAGATAAAAATGATCAAGCTGTGATCAAGCTTTTTATCAAGATAAAAAGATCTAGCTTCTCATCCCAGCCTTGCCACTAACATGATACAAGATTGCTAATAAGTCATTTCATTCCTCTAGACCTCAGGGTTTTTTTAACCTGTAAAATGAGAAGAGTGGGCTAAAAAATTTCTAAGGGAACTTTCAGTAATAAGACAAGCTCAAGGGAATTTTCAATAAAGGGGCTGCAAACTTCTCTACATCTCTGCAGTCTCATCTCATCCACTTGCCAAAAGCAGAAAAGATTACTAACGTTAGATGGAAGTAAAACCAGCTGGAGTTTCAAATATTATGCCATGGTGGCTGACTGAACCCAGAAGCCAGTAAGCCTGTCATTTTTTATTTCCCCAGACCATGGTTAAGTAGGCTTTCCCAGTGGCTCGGTGGTAAAGAATCCGCCTGCAACACAGGAGAAGCAGGAAATGTGGGTTTGATCCCTGGGTGGGGAAAATCCTCTGGAGAAGGGAACGGCAACCCAGTCCAGTATTCTTGGTGGAGAATCCCATAAACAGAGGAGCCTGGTGGGCTACAGTCCACAGGGCTGCAAAGAGTCGGACACAACTGAAGCAACTTCAGCACACATGCACACCGGCTGAGTAACAAGCTCTATTCTGTGCTCATTATCCTGGGAAAATCCTTGACATTTCCAAAGATTACTCTGTGCCCCTCAGCTGTTTGTGTTATTCAATCAGCTCTCTGGTTTTCCATAGAACCACAGACTCCCAGAGCTGGAAGGGGCCTTGGAGATCAATGGAAAGTAGGGAGGCTGGGCAAGGCTCCCAGGCGAGCCTAGGCAGAGTTGGGATGAAGGTCCAGGTCTTCTCAAGCCAGTGTGCTTTCCCCAGCATCAAACTGCCCTCTGCCTTAAACAGAAGAGCTCTTTTCAACTTCCTCACTAGCACTTGATGAAAATCCAAGATGCGTGCATGATAAATCCTGAAAAGGATGCCCTTCATCATTTTCCAGGAAAACACAAAAGAAGGTCAATCTCAGAATGATTTCCCACCCATTTCTGGGTAAAATCAGGTATATAATCTCTGGCAATAATTCTCAAAAGGGCAGCCCCTCAAAGGGAACTTATACTTAGAACAAAGGACTCAACCCAGAGGGAACATCTAATTTGGTTCAAATGGTCCCTCATTGTTCTCCTTTCATTCTCATGGAGTAGGTTAGAAAAATCAGCATATTTGATTCTAAACCAAAATTGATTCAGTCAGTTTTCTGGGAGGAAGTGAGAGGGTATCAGCAGGGAGCTTGAGTGGTTTAATTTTAATCTGAGTTTTTAAAAAGTTAACATGTTTGTTTAACTTGATGTACAGATTCGTTTCCACTTAATTATTATTGGTTTTCATTTGTATTATTATTAATGAGTAATCTGGTTTTTTTTTTAATCCAGTAAGGTATTTTTGATGGGTTTCCCAGGTGGCTCAGTGGTAAAAAAATTTGCCTGCCAAGCAGAGACATGGGTTCGATTCCTGGATTGTGAAGACTCCCTGGAGAAGTAAATGGCAACCAACTCCAATATTCTTGCCTGGAAAATCCCATGGACAGAGCCTGGAGGGCTACAGTCCATGGGGTCGCAAAGAGTTGGACACTACTTAGTGATTAAATGACAATAAAGGTATTTTTGATCCTGAAGCCGGAAACCAAAACCACTCACCCCTTTCACTAGAAGAAGCCACGGGAGGCTTGGGAGGGTTGGTGGTAACTCACTGAGCCGTGCTCCCTGGGGATGGTTTAAAAACTCTAGTCTATACAAACTATTACGTATAAAACAAATAAGCTGTGTGGATCTTTTACACAACACAGGGAATACAGCCAATATTTTAAACTCTCAATGGAGTATAACCTTTTAAAAATGGTGAATCACACCTGTAACATAATATTGCTCACCAACTATACTTCAATTTAAAAAATCAAAACAAAAGCAAAGAAAAGAGCAAAGGGTATTCCACAGAGGAAGGAGTGGTTGTGTTCACCACTGCTGAGATTTCAAAGAAGATGGAAAATTTTAAATGTCAAAAACCAACCTTCTAGTTTAGGCTACAGAGCTGGTACACTTGGAAAGGGCTTGGAAAGGACTGGCAGCCAAGAGGCTGGGGCAGGTACCGCTCACCCATCCTATTAGGATCCCCTAACCCTATAGGCCCTGGTGGCTCATCAGCAAAGAATCCGCCTGTCAAGCAGCAGACCTGAGTTCGATCCCTGAGTCAGGGATCCCCTGGAAAAGGGAATGGCAACTCACTCCAGTTTTCTTGCCTGGAGAATCCCACAGACAGAGGAGCCTGGTGGGCTACAGCCCACGCAGTTGCAAGAGTCAGACACAACTCAGGAAGTAAACTACTAGCAGCTCCACAGGCCACACAGAGAAACCCACCCCAGACTCCAGAGTTCTTACCTGAGTGAACCGTCGGACTAGGCACGTCTTCCCCACACCAGCATTGCCGATTAAAACAATTTTAAACAGGAAATCATAATCTTCCATACTCATTTACACAGCTGCAAGGCAAACACAGGCACGAGTGAGATGGGCCTGGTCAGACTTGCCCGCACAGCTCAAGCTGCGCCAGCCCGTCTCCCCGGGAACCACGGGGCTGACTCATCGGAGGAGCGATGTAACGCTCCCCTCCCGTGACCCTGCCAGCGAGAGAGGAACATAGGTGTGTGGTCACAGACGGCCTTTATCCCTTCCCAGTCCCCTCACGCCATGGAGAGCAAATGACACAGACGGCCTTTCACCTGGTAACCTTTAATCTTCCAAGCAGTCAGGTCGCAGGTCGCTCCTGTGGTCGGCTATTTTCTTTTAGCCACAAAAAGGAGATTATGAATATCTGAGCAGACAAGCTGGGGGTGCAAGGAAGCGGAGCGAAGCGGAGCCCATGCAAAGCTGACAGGTGGTTTACATAGATGCTGTGAGTGCCTCTGGGAGGAAGGGCTAGAGACTGGGAGTGTGAATGAAGGGAGGAAGCTTTCAGTCTCTTGCAAGTCCTGGGGGACCTGGGGTCCTACCGGGGGGAGATGCTGCCATCTTCCCCTCAACCACCTCCCTGTTGCTATTCACCTCCTGCCAGCCGTGTGGATGCTACAGCACCTCTCAAAGTACCCTTCTTCTCATCCCCCGGGCTATGTTCCCGTATTTCCTCTGCCTGGGAAGCCCTCTCGATCACTTTCTGTATGTGTGTGTTTATTACAAATGTTTATTGAGTACTTGTCACTGTAGGGAATCAAGTGTATATAAAAAACAATCCTTAACCTTTCTATGTTTGGAAGTTAGTCCTTTAGGGACTGATGGAAGCATCTCTTTCTCTTCTGAGTTTTCTGCTCATCTTCCCCAAAAAAACACTTTCACCATTCCTCTGTCCTAAAATGTCATACAGTTCTTTGTTCTAATGTCTGCCTCATCTTTGAGGGAAAGGATGATGTCTTTCAGCTCTATTTTCCTAGCCCATGGGACACAGTTACACTTAGTCAACATCTACTCTGTAGAATTAAATAATTAACTAATGAGCCTACAGCTGAAGTAAAGGCCTTAGTTTCTCAACTGTGCTAAAAAGACTACCTGCTTTGTCTCCTTCAGAGAACTGTTGTGAGGACTTAAAGGAAAAAAGAAGACCGTGTAAAAGAGCCTTGGTACCCATAAACCCCATCCTGGTAAAAACAATTCAGTACCTACTATAGCACTGTGCTAGTCACTTGGACTTCCCTGGAGGCTCAGAGGTAGGGAATCTGCCTGCCAAGCAGAAGACGTGAGTTTGACCCCTAGTTGGGAAGATCCCCTAGAGAAGGGAATGGCAGCCCACTCCCCTGGAGAAGGGAATGCCTGGGAAATCCCACGGACAGAGGAGCCTGGCAGGCTACAGTCCATGGGGCTGCAAAAGAGTCAGACAAGACTTAGTGACTAAACAATAAAAACAGTCATCAAAGGAAATACAGAGATGAAACAGTCTCTGCCCTTGAGATCAACATGAGAAAAGCTAAAGAACCATAAGGAAGTTAGTCACAATTCAAAACACCAGGAGCACAGCTCATTTCATAAGGTGAAGGCCGAACAAGCTTGATGGACTCTGGAGTAAAGGAGGGTCAGTGAGCACACGGGGGCGAGGGAGCCTGAGGGGGGCCGCCCAGGGTGACGCCCACCTGCCTTGGGAGCTCCAAGGGCTGAGGGCTGCAGGGTGCAGGGATGGAGGGAGAGGCCACTGCAAAGCGACCTGCGAAGGAGCCAGGGCAGTTCCATGTGAACAAGGGTGATTTCTATGTGGATTCCAATGATCCTCGGAAAGAAGACGGACAGCCAAGCCAACATGCAGGTCTCTGTTCCCGGGGACAGCGGAGGAAAAGTATCTCTCTGTCAAGAAACTGGGTCCATAAATGGTCACTCAACTCACCATATGTCAAGCACCATACTTGGCGCTTTATGTCTATTTCCATATCTTTTTATAAGTCTATGAGGCAGATATTTCATGTGACCCAGTTTACAGGTGAGTAAACTGAGGATAGTCCAAACATAAAGACAACTGCCAGACTTCAAGTCCAGAAGATATACATGCATCAAAAGGCGCCTCCCCTGTCCCCTCCCCTCACCAAGTTTCACTGTATTTATTTATATCTGCCTCACGTTCCAAGTGCATCCCTCAGCACACGCGTGCACGTGCACACGCGACCGTGAGCAGCATGAAAGCAGTGAAGGGTCTCTCTTGAGCCCTGATCCTAGACCCTCTGTGTCATCATCATGGCTGTAATTATCGTCTTCGCCACTACCACCACCACCACCATCACCTCATTCTATATTATTAACTCATTTAATCCTCACAGCACTCCTATCAGGTAGATACTATTAGCATCCTAACTTGACAGATGGGGACACTCACGCACGGGATAAGAAGTCATTAAGGTCCCACTTAAAGAGCTGATGGAGCTGAAATTCAAACCCAGATAGCCTGGGTCCAGCACCCACATGGCCCGAAGCACCACCCTAGAGTGCCTTTCACAAAGCCTGGCTCATACTAGCAACTTCAGAAGAACCCGATAAATCGAAGGAAAAGGGCAAGACTCAGTAAACATGATTTTTCTTCTCTTTTCCCCTCTAGGTTCAAATCCAAAATTCTTTCTACCACACTGGAGCAGTTTAAATAAGAATCAAGATCAGACTCCGGCTAAAAACGCAAAGGTTAAAACTCAATAAAGCTGTTAAAAGCAAAAAGCAAAGAAATCTCAGGGTTAAGTGCAAGGAGAGCGGGAAGATGTGCAGCTGTGTGACTCACACACAGACCACAACTCACACTTCCTAAGTCAACGAAAAGAGAACGCAGCCCTGGGTCATGTGCTTTTTCTGTGCTCATTTGCGACACATTGATGTCTCCATCTTGGGCAGAGGTCAAAGAAACAAAGCGGAGGATGGAGAGGAGAATGTCCAAAACTAAAGGGCTGAGATACAGGGCTCCTAAGAGAAGGTCAGATCAGATCAGATCAGATCAGAAGGTCAGCAGAGCCCAAATTATGCGCCTTCGGGGAAAGAAGATGAAGTCACCGGCCCAGAGTCACGCTCACAGTCAAGCCGCAGGCAGTGACCACCTGGAGTGAGCCACAGACTAAAAGCAAAGGTCCCACCCCTTTCTGTAAGAAATTTCTTCAGTGCTCCACTGAGTGGTTGTCTTTTTTTTTTTTCAATAAACCTCTGAGAGGGAAAGTGTTTGGCCCTTTAAAAAGGCAGACTGCCATGGTGAACGCTGCACTGTTTTCCTGGGGATTGGCTTTGATTACTGTTTCGTTTTTAATAGAAGACATACTGCTGGGTGAAAAGCTCACAAGACTGTCTGGAAACTGTGCTCTGAGGAAGTCTTTCTGTTTGGGAAGTAACGGAACAGCCCAGGCATCACCAACCGCCCTGTGGTGACACAGCGTCCCGGGAGGGGGGATCCACTCAGAAGCTGTCAGTTACACCCCGTCCCAAAACTGACAACAAAAGTCACACCTTGTCTAGAGTAAACACGTCGCAAGATATGCTACTGGCCAAGCACAATTCTAGGAACTGTATATTCTATCATTGCTAATAATAGCTGACACTTAATTCCATGTTTCTCTTGTTAAAATTTTTAAAGCTTTGTTTTTAGCGGTGCTGGGTCTTTGTTGCTGCAGGCAGGCGTTCTCTAGTTTCTGCGAGCAGGGGCTCCTCTCCAGCTGCAGTGCGCAAGTTGCTCAGTGCAGTGGCTTCTCTTGTAACTCAGCGTTTCTGGCTACTGCTATCTACTTGCTCAGTCATGTTCGACTCTTGGTGACCCCATGGACGGTAGCCCACCAGGCTTCTCTGTCCACGTGATTTCCCAGGTGAGAATACTGGAGTGGGGTGCCATTTTCTTCTCTTCAATGTTTCTTACATGCAAGGCATTCTTCTATACGTATTTGCTCATTTACTCCTCACAACATATGTGCATACTAAGTCGCTTCACTCTGTGTGACCCCCATGGACTGTAGCTCTTCAGGTTCCTCTGTCCATGGGATTCTCCAGGCAAGAATACTGGAGTGGGTTGCCAAGCCCTCCCCCTGGGGATCTTCCCAACCCAGGGATCAAAGCTGGTTCTCCTGCATTGCAGGCAGATTCTTTCCTACTAGCACCACCTGGGAAATCCCACAACGTATGAGGTAGGTACTATTATGACCATCCCTAACTTACTGTTGTTGTTCAGTCACTCAGTCATGTCCAACTCTTTGCAACCCCATGGTCTACAGCACATCAGGCTTCCCTGTCCTTCACTGTCTCCTGAGGTTTGCTCAAATTCATGTCCATTGAGTCAGTGATGCCATTCAACCATCTTGTCCTCTGTTGTCCCCTTCTCCTGCCACCTTCAGTCTTTCCCAGCATCAGGGTCTTTTTCAGTAAGTTAGCTCTTTGAATCACGTAGCCAAAGTATTGGAGCTTCAGCTTCAGCATCAGTCCTTCCAGTGAATGTGCAGGGTTTATTTCCTTTAGGCTTGACTGGTTGGATCTCCTTGCAGTCCAAGGGACTCTCAAGAGTCTTCTCCAGCACCACAGTTCAAAAGCATCAATTCTTCAGTGCTCAGCCTTCTTGATGGTCCAATTCTCACATCCATACATGACTACTAGAAAAACCATAGCTTTGACTAGACAGACCTTTGTCGGCAAAGTAGTATCTCTTCTTTTTAATATGTTGTCTAGGTTGGTCAAAGTTTTTCTTGCAAGGAGCAAGTGTCTTTTAATTTCATGGCTGCAGTCACCATCTGCAGTAAGTTTGCAGCCCAAGAAAATAAAGTCTGTCACTGTTTTTATTGTTTCCCCATCTATTTGCCATGAAGTGATGGGACCAGATGCCATGATCTTCATTTTTTGAATGTTGAGTTTTAAGATAGCTTTTTCATCCTCCTCTTTCACCTTCATCAAGAGGCTCTTTAGTTCTTCTTTGCTTTCTGCCATAAGGGTGGTGTCATCTGTGTGTCTGAGGTTATTGATATTTCTCCTAGCCATCTTGATTCCAACTTGTGCTTCATCCAGCCCAGCGTTTCTCATGATGCACTCTGCATATTAGTTAAACAAGCAGGGTGACAATATATAGCCTTGACGTACTCCTTTCCCAATTTGGAACCAGTCTGTTACTTCATGTCCAGTTCTAGCTGTTGCTTCTTGACCTGCATACAGGTTTTGCAGGAGGCAAGTAAGGTGGTCTGGTATTCCCGTCTCTTTAAGAATTCTCCACCGGTTGCTGTGAAACACACAGTCAAAGGCTTTAGCAGAGTCAATGAAGCAGATGTTTTTCTGGAACTCTCTTGCTTTTTCTATGATTCAGCAGATGTTAGCAATTTGATCTCTGGTTCCTCTGCCTTTTCTAACTGAGGCACAGAGGGCTTATTCTAAAGTCATGCAGCTAGTTAGTCTTAAGACCAGGATTTGAAGCCAGATGCATCTAACTCCTAATTCCAGCTCCTTCTGAAGTAGAATGCTGCTGCCCTCTGCCTGGTGGTAGAGAGCACTGCTGCAACTGTCATGAGGACTGGAGGCTAAGCTGAATGGACCCCCAGGCCTCTCTGAACTGCAGTTTTCTGGAATCTCCCTGCTCTGGGAGCAGCACACCACAGGGAAAGGGCCGCACACTGATGCCAGTCACACAAGCACAGCTCCCCCTTCCGTGACCAGGTCTCTTTTCAGAGCTGGATCCAGACTTTCCCCAGCAAACCACATCCACCATTCAGTTTGTCCTGTAACCAAGTATCGGCACAAGAGATAGAAACAGGAACACTGCTCAGATAAACAAGCCAAGCCTCAAATACCGTAAATACCACAATAGCTCTAAGTAAGTGGATATGTACATAAAATTCAAAAAAGGAAAAACAGAGGAAAACATGAGTTTAAAAAAGATAAAGAGGGGCTTCCCTGGTGGCTCCATGGGAAAGAATTCCCCTGCCAGTGCAGGAGACGTGGGTTCAATCCCTGGTTGGGGAAGATCTCACATGCCTCAGAGCAACTAAACCTTTGCACCACAACTACTAAGCCTGTGCTCAAGAGCTGGGGAGCCACAACTACTGAGCCCGTCTGCTGCAGCTACTGAAGCCGGCATGCCCTAGAGCCCGTGCTCCATAACAAGAGAAGCCACCGCAATGAGAAGCCCGCGTACTGCAACCGCAGAGTAGCCCCCACTCTCTGCAACTAGAAAAAAGCCCACGCAGCAATTAAGAACCAGCACACTCAAAAATAAATAAATAGATCACGTTTAAATATGTATTTTTAAAAAGATAAGGAAACAAGATGTACTGTGAAAAGCTTAAAAGGAACAAAAAAAACATTCTAAGCAATGTGATTTTGGCAACATAAAAGCACTTATCAAAGTGACCTTTTCAAAAAACAAAACAAACTGTATTCACTGCTGTACATCAGAACATTCTCCCCTTGCTCTTTTGGGCTCAGCACAACCAATTAAAGTCATGGCTTCTGGTGAACACAGGGCCAGATCCCTGCCCTGCCTTCTGTCCCCCAGCCCCTGCCAAAGAAAATGATATTTGGGGGACTTGTCCTTGTTCAAAGGCGGTATGTCTCATGCAGGTCTTTCTCCGGTTCAAGGTCTCAACCTTGCTCTATAAACTGAGGGGGTGGGTGAACAGGAGCCGTGGCCCCTCCCCAGGGGAGCCCCTCCCCGGCACTGCGCTTGCCGCTCCTTTGCTAACCCAAAAAGGCAACATGAGTGTTTCAGGAAAGCGAGAGACCTGGGTCAGCCAAAGATCTGTATGTTTCCTCATCCATAAAGCGGGGATTTATGAGGCTTCCTTGACAGCTCAGTGGTAAAGAATCTGCCTGCCAAGCAGGAGATGTGGGTTCAATCCCTGGATCCAGAAGATTTCTCTGGAGAAGGAAATGGCAACCCACTCCAGTATTTCTGCCTAGAGAATTCCATGGACAGAGGAGCCTGGAGGGCTACAGTCCATGGGATCGCAAAGAATCAGACACAACTTAGAGATTAAATAACAACATTAGAACCTACATCACTGAGTTGCAAATCAGGAAATAAACAGAAAAGCAGTATGTAGATAAATATACAATAATCAAATGTTTTCAAAAGTATAATAATCCATTTAAATCCCTAACCCTCAGTCAAGAGTCAAATATACTGATTGCAGAGCATATAGTAAAACAAGAAGGAAAGAAAGTCCGCTAAGAAAAACCTCTTTCCCTACCCACACACGCCCTGGGAACAGTACAATTAATAATTTGTTCTACAACCTTCTAGCTTTTTTAATATATTTATTCTCACATCAATGTGTTTATTTTTTAATTTACAGATTTTAAAAACAAAAACAGAATCATAATATTATACAAACTCTTTTGTATTTTCTACAGAGGGCTTGGAGAAGGAAATGGCAATCCACGCCAACATTCTTGCCTGCAAAATCCCATGGACGGAAGAGCCTGGCGGGCTACGTACACTCCACAGCACTGCAAAGAGTCAGACACAACTGAGGGACTACACACTGAGGGTATTTCTCCAAACCCCCAAATCAGAACTCATGGTCTGCAAATAGAACAGACACCCGGAAGGCCCATCAGCATTCACTCAACATTTGCTCCTAAGACTCTAAAAATGCAGGAAGTGGGAGGGGGAAGACAGTGATATAACGTCAAGAAACATTAAATACTGTAATCCAGGGTTGGAGACTTAAAAGGTTCTGTAAGTTTTTCCACAATGAAGAAAACTGGTTAAATGTTTAATCCAGGATTTACCAAACATGATTTTAGCTGAAAAATCTTTTCTAAGATTAATACCTTTTACTATCCCTTGCTACTTGGACTCCATGAAACCTGAGTATGGTAAATGCTATTTTACAGCATTTGAAATCAGGGCTATTCAGATAGGGTTTTAAAAGGAGAAATGGAGGGAGGGAGAAGGGAAGGATGGGAGGGAAGAGGGAAGGAGGGAGAGACCTAGTTAAATTTGAATTTCAGATAGCAACAAATAAACTTTAGTATGTTTGCTCCAAATATTACATGGGACATATGAATAATTTCTAGTAGATAAGTATAACCCCAATATTGTTTCAGTTCAGTTTAGTCATGTCCGACTCTTTACGACCCCATGAATCGCAGCACGCCAGGCCTCCATGTCCATCACCAACTCCTGGAGTTCACTCAAACTCACGTCCATCAAGTCAGTGATGCCATCCAGCCATCTCATCCTCTGTCATCCCCTTCTCCTCCTGCCCCCAATCCCTCCCAGCATCAGAGTCTTTTCCAATGAATCAACTCTTCGCATGAGGTGGCCAAAGTACTGGAGTTTCAGCTTCAGCATCATTCCTTCCTAAGAAATCCCAGGGCCGATCTTCAGAATGGACTGGTTGGATCTCCTTGCAGTCCAAGGGACTCTCAAGAGTCTTCTCCAACACCACAGTTCAAAAGCATCAATTCTTTGGCGCTCAGCTTTCTTTATAGTCCAACTCTCACATCCATACACGACTACTGGAAAAACCATAGCCTTGACTAGACGGACCTTTGTTGGCAAAGTAATGTCTCTGCTTTTGAATATGCTATCTAGGTTGGTCATAACTTTTCTTCCAAGGAGTAAGCGTCTTTTAATTTCATGGCTGTAGTCACCATTTTCAGTGATTTTGGAGGCCCCCCCAAAAAAAGTCTGACACTGTTCCCACTGTTTCCCCATCTATTTCCCATGAAGTGATGGGACCAGATGCCGTGATCTTCATTGCATAGAACATACTTATATTACTACTATAAAGTTATTAGTTGTTTATCTGAAATTCAAATTTAACCAGGCATCCTACACTTTATGTAGCAACTCCTACTCTGGGAAAAATTGGACTCATCAGGTCTAGGAGAAACAGAGACCCTAAACACAGCCCCAGCTGTGGAGGAAGATGGGTACCAGAGAAACAAGATATGAGACTGACGAATCCAAAACAACCAAATGAGGAACAGAAAAGGGCAACAAGTAACATCTGAAGAAAGCATTACTGAGCTGGGGCTCTTCAGTCTGGGCCGGGCTGCAGGGACTGGGTGCAGACAGACACACAGGGCTGAGCAGGTGCTTCTCTCCCTCGTGAACAATCGCAGAGCGCTGTGGCCCTTCCTCCCAGTTTATCTCCATATGTGCTCTGTCTGCTGCAGGGGGCTGTGCCCTGCACGTCTACGGCTCCTCCCGTCTGTTCTTAAAGACAAGAACCACACTTCCCCAAGGTACTCGTGTCTGCACACTCCCCTGGCTGTGTTCAAGAAGCCTACGTTGAACTGGAAGGGCTTGATCTGTCTTTTGCTCTAACAAGGTTCTGTCTCAGGAAGCTCATTATTGCTTAATTACTAGAAGGCAATTACTAAACATTATTATAATCAAGTCCTGCAAGCTCACTTGCTTTACATCAGCTGCTAATTTCAGGTTATTGCAAGTTAATTATTCTCCTCGGCCAGGAATGGCAAACACCCACCTGTGCCGTGGCTGCTTCTCACTCATCAGGCCATAATCTCCAGCATTTCTGTTATGGCCCTTTACAGTTGACCGAATGCTTTCGCAGACATGATCTAATCGGGACCTCTCCACAAGAACTGGTTCTTATCATTCATTATGCAGGTGAGGAAACCAAGGGTTTAAGTGATTCACCCTAAGTCACACGCTGGCGAGTTGCAAGGTGACCTCTGTATCCCACGTACCTCAAACTTCTCCCCTTGTGGGAACGCCCTGTTTTCTCAGGTTCCTGGGTATTTGGACCATGATTTGAACACTTAACTATATGCCAGGAACTATTCTGTTTCCACACATAATCTTATTTAACCTTTCAACAGCCTCACTAGGTAGGCATTATTATTCCTACTCCACAGATAAAGAAATTGAGGTTCAGAGGGGTTAACTCATTTGTTTAAAATTACACAGCTAATGAGCTAAAGTGCCAGGATTCAAAACCCATGTTTTTCTGTGAAAAAAATTAAGCTGGAATCCTGTCTCATTCCTCTTACTGAAATAAATTCCAGATGGATTAGAGATTTGGATTTTTAAAAATGAAAACATGCAAGTGCTAGAAGAAAGCATGATATACATAAATACAGAAATCTTAAAGTGAGGAAGGCTTTCTAAGAATTGCAGAAGATCAAAGCCATTAAATAAAGATATTGACCCATTTGACTAATTTTTTAAAATTCTGCATCATAAAACAAAGATGAACTAAAATATCTGAAATGCATATAACTAAGGGCTGCTGCTGCTGCTGCTGTTGCTAAGTCACTTCAGTTGTGTCCGACTCTGTGCAACCCCATAGATGGCAGCCCACCAGGCTCCCCCGTCCCTGGGATTCTCCAGGCAAGAACACTGGAGTGGGTTGCCATTTCTTTTTCCAATGCATGAAAGTGAAAAGTGAAAGTGAAGTCACTCAGTCGTGTCCGACTCCTAGTGACCCCATGGACTACAGCCTACCAGGTTCCTCCATCCATGGGGTTTTCCAGGCAAGAGTACTGGAGTGGGGTGCCATTGCCTTCTCCAAACTAAGGGCTAATTTCCTATAAATCAATAAGAAAAGATGAATAACCCAATAGGAAAACAAAGGTAAAAGACATAAGCAGACAGTTTATCAGATGAAATTAAAATGGTACTTACATTAAAAACAAAATCAGCCTCACTCATGAGTAAGGCTATAATGAATTTATAAATTATAATTTATGATGAAAACTACAACAAATTTGTTATCAGAGGCCATTTTTCACATCATATTGTTAACATTCACTCTGTATTGGACAGAGTATAGAGAAATAGGGCACCTGTATATTGCTGGTGAGAGGCAAACCAATGCAATTTCTATGCTAGGCTGTATCCACTGAAAACTAAAAAGACTATTATAATCCCTCTAACTCAACAATTCTACTCCGAGGAATTCATCCTGCTCTGATACTGATCAGATCAGTCGCTCAGTCGTGTCCGACTCTTCGCGACCCCATGAACCGCAGCATGCCAGGCCTCCCTGTCCATCACCAGCTCCCGGAGGTCACCCAGACTCACATTCATCGAGTCAGTGATGCCATCCAGCCATCCAGCTGATACTGATACATATGTGCAAAGACACATCGAGTGGGATATATTACAACAGTGTTTATAATAGCAAATATGAAATCAGCCTAACTCCATCAGCAGGAAAACAGTTGTACAGACTGTGAAAACTATACATCAATATTCCATGCAGCCCAATATGGACATCTGCAAAATACATTAAGTGAAAGAAGAAAAGTGGAGAACAGTGTGCCTAGTATGAAAAGCTGCTGCTATGTTCAGTTGCTCAGTCGTGTCTGATTCTTTGCGACCCCACAGACTGTAGCCCGCCAGGCTCCTCTGTCCTTGGGACTTTCCCAGCAAGAATACTGGAGTGAGTCTCCATTTCTTCCTCCAGGGGATCTTCCTGACTCAGGGATCGAACCCATGTCTCCAGAGTCTCCTGCATTGCAGGTAGATTCTTTACCACTGAGCCACTGGGGAAGTCCATAGTATGAAAAGAGGGCATATATTTCATTAACTGCACCTGCATGGGGTTCCCAGGTAGCACTAGTGGAAAAGAATCCGCCTGTAATGTAGGAGACGTAAGAGACTGTGGGTTCAATCCCTGAAGATCCACTGCCAGAGGGCATGGCAACCCACTCCAGTATTCTTGCCTGGAGAATCCAAGGTACAGAGGAGCCTGGCGGGCTACAGTCCACAGGGTCGCAAAGAGTCAGACATGACTGAAGCAACTTAGCACACACCCCAGCACATCTGCATAAAATATCTCCAGAAAAACTACAAAAGAAAATTAGTACAGTATTGGCTTTTGGAGAGACTGTAGTATCTAGCTCTTTTTGGGAAAGAAGATAACCTCCAACTCTTAATAAATTATAGGGACTTCCCTGATGGTCCAGTAGCTAAGACTCCACACTCCCAAGGCAGGGAGCCCAGGTGTGATTCCCAGTCAGGCAACTAGATCCCACGTGCCGTAACTAAGACCCAGTGCAGACAAATAAATATTAAAAAAAAAAAAGAAAATTTATACTCTGCCCTTTCATTCAGTCTTACAATAGCGCTTAAAAGGCAAGGCAGCTATCCTAATACAGTGAAAGGGGCCCTTTTAAAAATATCTATTTGAGGTGCTCTGTCTCTGTTTTCTCTTTGCCCTGCTGCACCCCCTACTGTGACAGAGACCCTTTAAGGAATGTCCCACCCAGGTTCTGGAGTTGCCTTTTCCAGTTCGTGGTGTATATTAAACCATATCTCTCTACATGGCGGGCTCATTCTTTCACGCCAAATTCCCTTAAAACCAAGTATCCATCGTGTGTATGACAGCGAAATCCAACGGGTAGAACGATAGGCTATTTGTGTCCCTAATAAAAACAAAACTCTGGCCCATGAGGACCATGTACTGCCACTCAGAAACTGCTCTCACTGGCCTCCAACACAGAACCCTCCTGAGAAGGCAGGAGGAACCTGTCTCCTTCTCCCCATTTTACAGAAATGGCCTTTGAAAGGACAAAGAGTGACTTGCCTCCAGCTGCACAGCGTGCAAGCAACAGACTCAGAAGAGACACCTGGGTCCCCAGACTCTAAATCAGAGCTGCTGCCAGGACAAATAAAGTCTGCAAATATAAATCCCCACTGGGCAAGGCTGGGGCCTAACCACCAGGGAGGTTGACAGGGACCCATGGATGGGAGGGAGGTCAAAAGCAGCCCTGGGTTTGCTTGCATTTCCAACCTGGGAGGCGTATTATGAATCCAATAAAAGGGAAAGAAAAAAAGCAGCCTCTGAGATTTTTTTTTTTTTTTTTGGAGGTGGGGGCCAGGTCTGCTCCAGGTCTTCCTTGCAGCATGCGTAATTTAGTTCCCTGACCAGGGATCGAACCTGGACCACCTGCTTTGGAAGCACAGAGTCTCCCATCACTGGACCGCCAAGGAAGTCCCAAGAATATTTTTTGAGACACATGAAAAAAATAAAGATAAAAAAGAAAGCAGGCCTGAGATCTCCACAGTATTATTTTCAAAGGCAAGACAGTAAAATATTTTATCTTATTCTTCGTACACATTATCTTCCATATTTTCCTCTTTGCTTTAAATACAAAATGGATTTGGGAATCCAGAGGAATAAGGAAGGCGAAAAGGAATGGCATTTCACAAGAACAGTTCACCAAAGGCCACATCAGAACGATCCTGCTTAAGTAAACAACGCTCTTTCACTTTGGGCGCCCGCGAGAAGTCATCACTGCCCTGGGCCCAGATGTGTCTCCCCACAGAGAAGGGAGGCGAGGGGGAGGGCCACCCCCACCCACTTGGGCCCCCGTTCCGCGCACTCCCCCAGCAGGCAGAGCTAATTTGTTTTGCACCACAGCACCTGGACACAGAATACGCTGAGTGGTTCAGGCCCCTTGTCTACCGGGGAGAAGGAAGATACCCTTCCACTCATTAATCCCTTTCCAAGATGGAGAGCTTCTGTCTGCAAAACAAGTTTGTTCACTGATGGAAAAAAACGCCTTCCCAGACCCAACTCGCTGTTTCCGGCTTCTGTACAAGCCTGTCAGGCTCTCTCTGTTGTCCTCCTCCAACAATAAACAATACCACCCGCCAAGAGCTCTGGAGAGGCGGGGAAGGTCTGTTCTCCACGTTGTGTAAATCAGGGAGTGTGTCTAATCTTTCCTCCGCAGAAGCTTTCCTGTGCCTGTTTGGCTGGACCGGAAGGACCTCGTTATCAGCATCCTTAGGCTCCTCCCCCGGGCTGAGATTCACAGAAGCGCAGGGGCCAGGCAGCCAGAGGTCAGAGCTTCAGCCTCAAGCGCTTCCCTCCAAGGCAGACCAGGGATGGGGGTATCTCCTTCACTGTCACTCCAGGCTGGACCCTACCCTCAACTGTTAAACAGATTCTGTCCTCAATGGAAGCAGGAGAAAAGGAAAAAGGGAAGCAGGTGTCCACATGCTCTGTGACTCAAATGGGGGAGGATAAAATGTAGCAGTTCTCCCAAGTTTTATCTCCCAAGACCTTGCCAGGTCGCTGTCAACACAGAAGAATGTCTGTTTGTCTAGAGCGTAGATGCTTTATACACATCAGCCTATTTCATCCTTGAAACAGGCTTGTGGGGTGAGATTTCTTGGTGACTATTACTTTCAATAACCTTTTACATCTATAGAAGGCCTCAGGTTTGCTGTTGTAAAAATTATCTTATCTGTATGTGTGTCAGTTGCTCAGTTGTGTCTCTTTGTGATCCCATAGGCTGTAGCCTGCCAGGCTCCTTCATGGAATTCTCCAGGCAAGAAAACTGCAGTGGGTTGCCATTCCCTTCTCCAGGGGATCTTCCCGATCCAAAGATGGAACCTAGGTTTCCTGCAATGCAGGCGGATTCTTTACCATCCACGCCACCAGGGAAGACCCTTATCTGTATCCTTGCAAATTCCTACATGGAATATGGGGCAAAAATTCTCCAGTCTACCCCGAACACCACACCACCACACACACACACACACACAGCCACACACACACATACACACACAGCCACAAGCCATTTGTCGCCAAAGCCTACTGATGTGCTGTCAGAAATGTAGCCTGGGGCTTCCCTGGTGGTGCAGTAGATAAGAATCTACCTGCCAATGCAGGGGACATGGGTTCCCAAGCTGGGAAGATCCCACATGCCTCAGAGCAAGTCAGGCCTGTTCCACAACTACTGAGCTCGCACGCTGCAGTGCACCCAGAGCCTGTGCTCCATGACAGACGCCATGCCATGAGAAGCCCGAACAGCAAGAGAGTGGCCTTCTGCTCGCCACAACAAGAAAGTCTGCACAAAAGCAATGCAGTGCAGCCAAAAATAAATAAATAAAATTGAAAAAGAAAGAAGAAGAAGGAAATGTAGCCCGACTACCCCTTTCCACTGCACCTTTGTCTCTACTGCACCAGCCTGGCTCCAGCCCTTGTCACCCCTCACCCAGCCAGGGATATCTAACCAGGTTAAGCCTAACAAGGAACGACTGTCCTCACTAGCAGGCCTTCAATATTTATCAAAAGGCTTAACAACATCCACGCTCTTTGATCTAACAATTTTGCTTCTGGGAGTTTTCCTTAAGGAATGATTGCAAGACATACACACAGATTTTTTCACAGTAGAGCACACAACGAAAGTTCATTCCAGTATTATTTAATATAGTCCCTGAAAACGGAGAGGGTAAAGGCTCAATCCAACAGTGGGGAAATGGTTACATGGAACCACATGATGTAACATTATGAAACATATACGTGGAAGAAAATACATTTTAAAAATGCTTCCTCTAAGTGGTGGAATTATAGATTATTTTCTTCTTGATCTATTTATATCTTTTCTAAACTTTATTCAATAAACATGACTTATTTAGAAATAATACACTTTATTAAAATATAGGGACTCAACACTGGTTAATGGGAAACATGGAACAGATAGACACATAATCAGCTAGTGACCATCCACATTTAATTAGCTCTTCTGAAAGCAGAGTCTTCCTACGGGTACAAACCAAAAGCCATAACTGCATTCACACTTTCCATGCTGGGAACTCACTTCTGGAAATTCACTTTAAGGAACAAACTCAAAATGCAATATGAACAGAAATGCTTATTACATCTTACCTAAAAGAACTGGAAACAATCCAGTTGTCCAGCTTGGGCAGTGTTGTATGGAACATCAACACCATGGAATGCAGGGCAGCTATTAGAAATGCCAGTTATGAAAACTATGTAGAAATATGAAATAATGTTGAACATAGGCTACAAAACTAAAAGAATACACAAAGCTGCATTTATCAGGACCGTAGCTATAAAAAATAAGCATGGTTGTGAACAAGGGCATTTCCAAAGCAAGAACATATATTGCATTTAGTTTATGAGATCACAGGGAGCTTTTTGTTTTTTAAGTTTCATCCTCCCCACCTTTTAAACAAGTTTTAACATTTTGCATATGCCACAGACGCATTTTAAAAACACAGAAGACATAGAAAAAGGAATTACCAAAAGCAACACAAACAGCATTTTGATGTGTCCCTCCCTGTCTCTTTTTCCTAAGCACTACATGATTTAGTTTGGTTTTGATCACTGTAATCATGACAAGATTTCCTTCAAAGTAGTTAAAAAAATCATTTCAATTTTTAAAACCAGAGAACATAACAAAGACCTGTAGGAACATATACCAGTGGGTTTTTTCAAGTGCTGTCAAGAGAACTGACCTCATACAATGTCTGACTGTAAACAAAACAGCAATTTGACACCATGGTGGCAGAACAGCTGGAATGATCAAAGTTCCTAACCCTGCAGAAGACTCGTAGGCCTGTGGTGGTGTTGTTCAGTCGCTAAGTTGTGTCTGACTCTGCAAACCCATGGGACTGCAGCATGCCAGGCTTCCCTGACCTTCACTGTCTTCCGGGAGTTTACTCTAAACTCACGTCCATCGAGTCAGTGGTGCCACTGAACCATCTCATCCTCTGTCTCTCCCTTTTCTTCCAGCCCTCAGTCTTTCGCAGCATCAGGGTTTCTTCCAGTATGTCATCTCTTCGAATCAGATGGCCAAAGTATTGGAGCTTCAACATCAATCCTTCCACCCAGGACTGATTTCCTTTAGGATAGACTGGTTGGATCTCCTGGCTGTCCAAGGGACTCTGAAGAGTCTTCTCCAGCACCATGGTTCAAAAGCATCAATTCTTCAGTGCTCAGCCTTCTTAGGCCTGTATCAATAGCCATAAGCCAGGAGCATGGAGAGTGCTATGCTACTAAAGCTGACATTGTTGTAAATTAGAAGGAATTTTCTCAGATTTGGAAAAGATAATGGGGGACTTCCCTGGTGGCCCAGTGGTTAAGAATCCAGTTTCCAGTGAAGGGACATGGGTTCTATCCCTGGTCGGGAAACTAAGATCCCATACGCTACTGAACAATGAAGCCCGTGAACAACAACTACTGAGCCCATGAGCTCGAGAGCCCGTGCTCTGCTATTAGAGAGAAGCCCCTCACACTGCACGGAGAAGGCAATGGCACCCCACTCCAGTAAATCCCATGGACAGAGGAGCCTGCTAGACTGCAGTCCATGGGGTCGCTAGAGTCAGACACGACTGAGCGACTTCACTTTTACTTTTCATTTTCATGCATTGGAGAAGGAAATGGCAACCCACTCCAGTGTTCTTGCCTGGAGAATCCTAGGGATGGGGGAGCCTGGTGGGCTGCCGTCTATGGGGTCGCACGGAGTTGGACACGACTGAAGCGACTTAGCAGCAGCAGCCTCACACTGCAACTAACTACAGAAGCTCCCATGAGCCACAACAAAGACCCAGCACAGCCTAAATAAAAATGTTTTAAGTTAAAATAAAAAAAGAAAAGGTAATAGATATAACAATGGATTAAGTTTTCAAATCAGGAAAAGCTTGAAGGGATCCAATCCAACTGGTTGCTTGATCCAGCATATTTAACCTCCTTGACACCGAAGTGACAACCTCACCAGCAAGGATCCCTCCAGAAAGAGAAACAGGGATCGCTATGCAAGCAATGCCTGGGCTCTGCTGCCCGTTGAATGTGGGCCCTGCAGACAGGGAGGCGAGACTGAGTCTGCTTTCCTCATGGAAGGGCTCAGTTTCTGCAGGAGTGTGACACTTTGGGGCTTTTCAAACAACAGGGCCCCTCGAGACAAACTGACTATTCATCTCCTCCATGTGTGTCTAGCAAAGCCTCTGTCCTCTGTCACAAGGCTGGGGGAAAGCGGCTGGGCTGCGCTGGGCTAATGAAGACATAAGATGCCACTGTGAACACGGCCAACCTCATTCAGCTACTGCCTACATCAAGGTAAAAAGTCACATCGCATTCTTTGCCTTAGAAGTTTTTGGAATGAAACTCGTGGACAAGATGCAATGTGACTACTCCACTACAATATTAATTTCCAAAGAACTAATCTGACCATGCTATTCCCAGACTTCAAACTCCTCGGAGATCCTGGCTGCCCACACAAGCTCACTGTGAGAGGAAGAACAGGGACCTGGTGAAGGAAGTAAACCTAGGAGCCAAATTGCCCGAGTCTGAGTCCTGTCTCTGCCCCGAAGAGTTGGGCGACTGTGGGCAAGTTCCCTTTCCTCTCGGTGCCCACATTTCTTTATTTGTAAATAGGGATAATAACAGCACCTACTTCATGGGGTTATTTTACAGATGAAAAGATTTAATACAACAAAGCACGAAGGAGAGAGCCTGGCACCCAGTAAATCTCAGGTGCTTAATACATGGAACTCTGCGTAATGCTATATGTCAGCCTCAAAGGGAGGGGGAATTTGGGGGGGAATGGATACGTGTATGTGTATGTCTGAGGCCCTTCACTGTCAGCCCGAAACTATCACAACATTGTTAATTGGCTCTACCCCAATACAAAATAAAAAGTTAAAAAAAAAATTTTTTTTTAGGTACTTCTAAATCTTATTAAGTCATTGTTAGAATGTTCAAATTCCCTAGCCGGGCACACAGAGCCACCCATAACCTAGTCCCCACTCATCTCTTTGGCTTCATTTCTCATGACCTTTGAGTTACCACCACCACCACGATGATCACACAGCCATGCCAAGCTCCCAGCGACTGGCCCCTGAGGCAGGTTCATCTCTCCATGGCTCTACTCACAAGGAGAGGCCATTCTCTCCTTGTTGCTGGTGAGAAATCACACAGCTCTGGATCCCTCCACCCTCCCCTGTGGGAATTAGCCCCTCTCTCCTTTACACTTCCACCGTGTGCCATGAGATTCCCTTCATAGATACTTCATTATCCTCACTGGTTCAGGGATCCTGCTTCCCCCACTAGACCTTAAGGACAGAGGCGCCTATGAATTTCTGTCTGTACCGCCACTGCCTGGCACTCAGGAGATCCTGAGTAAATAGTTGTTAAATAAATACAAAAGAAATATTGATAAGAACATGCAAAAGCTAGGAATAGTTTTCAGAGAACCTCAACACCAGAATGAGGAAACCAAACCCCAAAACACTTTGATCCTGAAGAGAGTTAATTGGCAAAGATCATATAACCGAAGAAAGAAAATGATAATTTCCCAAGGGAAAGCCAAACCTTATTATAATGCAGTGTCTCTGTGTGTGTTGGAGGAGGGAGAAGAGAAGTGACATTAATAATGGTTCTAAACTAACTGATGTTGACTAATCACTTAACAGCAGGTTTTAAATGTTTTCTTTAGGAGGGAAAAAAAAAAGCTGATTGGGATTTTTTTACCTTGTTCAGAGTACAGGTTATTTCAATATAAAATACTACACAGGACCCAGACTGCAAGAATAGAGATGTAATTTTTGCTGAATGTCTATAGTGAGCCAGCTACTTTAAAAATAATATCATTTCTATTTACTAAGCAGAAGGTGCTAGACACAGAACCATTCACTTTAGATGCATCGTCAGATTTGATAATATAAGTCCTCAACAACTCTGAGAACTAAGTATTCCCCTCTGCATTCTATAGATGAGAAAAACATATTCATCATTCCATAGATTTTTAGTGAGCATATTCTCTGTGTAAGTCACTGACCCAGGAGCCCAGGCTACAGTGATGAACAGGTAGACAAAATTGTCCACACCCTTCACATCCTAGCTGAACAGAAAAGAGAGCAAGGAATGAATGGGGAAAGGAACATATACATAGATAAACAAGAAACATATCAAATAGTGGCAACTTCCAGTAGAGAACACAAATAAAAGGAAAGGACAGAGTGTATACAGACAGCAATTTTGTTTTATTTGGCTGCAACATGTGGCATATGGGATCTTCATTCACCAACCAGATATTGAAATTGTGCCCCCTGCATTGAAATCGCAGAGTCTTAACCACTGGACCACAAAGGAAATCCCCAGACAGCAATTTTAGAGTGAGTTGTCAGAGAAGGCCTCTCTGGGCTGGCTCTATTTAAAATTAGAATAAGAAAAAGTCAAGCACATGAAGCTAGGAAGAACAGGGACTTCCCTGGTGGTCCAGTGGTTAAGTATTTGCCTTCCAATGCAGAGTACACATGTTCAGTCCCTGGTTAGGGTCCTAGGATACTACATGTCATGGGGCAACTAAGCCCACATGCCCTAATGAAGACCCTGCTGCTGCCAAGTCACTTCAGTCGTGTCCGACTCTGTGTGACCCCATAGACGGCAGCCCACCAGGCTTCCCGTCCCTGAGATTCTCCAGGCAAGAACACTGGAGTGGGTTGCCATTTCCTTCTCCAATGCATGAAAAGTGAAAGGCGAAAGTGAAGTTGCTCAGTCGTGTCCGACTCTTAGCAACCCCATGGACTGCAGCCTACCAGGCTCCTCCGCCCATGGGATTTTCCAGGCAAGAGTACTGGAGTGGGGTGCCATTGCCTTCTACAAATGAAGACCCCCCCCAAAAAAAAAAAACCCCCCAAAAAAAAAAAACATGGAAGAGCATTTTGGGCTGAAGGAATAAGTAGTACAAAGAGGCCTAAAAAGCAAGAATGGACTTGGCATGTTCAAGGAGCCAAAAATAGAACAATGAGGCTGGGTGCATGGTCAAGGAGTAAAGGCTAAGAAACACACCACGGGGCAGGTCACACACAGTTCAGTCAGTCACCGCCAGGAGTCAGGATTTCATTCTGAGTGCAACAGGAGGCCACCTGGAGGGGGAGGGATGGTTGGGAATGTGACATAAACCACTTAAACCTTTTCCGAAGATTTCTCTGGTCCTTGTACTGTCTTCTGGCAGAGATACAGGTTGTAGCAGGGCAACTAGTTAGGAGATTACTGCAGGAAGCCTACATAAGAGATGATGTGGCTTGGACTGCTGCTGCTGCTACTAAGTCGCTTCAGTCGTGTCCGACTCTGTGCGACCCCATAGACGGCAGCCCACCAGGCTCCCCCCGTCCCTGGGATTCTCTAGACAAGAACACTGCAGTGGGTTGCCATTTCCTTCTCCAATGCATGAAAGTGAAAAGTGAAAGTGAAGTCACTCAGTCACGTCCAACTCTTTGCGACCCCATGGACTGCAGTCTACCGGGCTCCTCCATTCATGGGAGTTTCCAGGCAAGAGTACTGGAGTGGGTCGCTAGTGCCTTCTCCATAAAACAGAATAAATAATACCTATTTCTCCACCTCAAAGAATCACTATGAGAATAAATTATTTAATTATTGTGAAAAAAAAAAAAAAACTTTTTTTTAACCAAATTGCACAGCTTATGGGATCCTAATTCCCTCGATCAGAGATTGAACCCAGGTCCCAGCAGTGAAAGTGCCAAGTCCTTACCACTGGACCACCAGGGAATTCCCTATGAAAATATATTTAACCAGGGCAACAGTACATAACGGATCATTATTCTCAAACTTACCTAGTATCTTTAGCTGACTTTTGTATTAACTAAAATGAGCTCCAATGCATTTTAAAGACTTTTTTAAGGGGTGGGCAGAGGTGGAGGAGATAGCATTTGAGAACAGCCATCCATCTCTTTATCTATAGTTGAGGAAGCTGGGACCCAGAGAGGTGAAGTATCTTTCCTAACATACACAGAAAGTTCAAGGCAGAGCTGAAAGGCAAGGCCCAGGCATCCTCATTTTCAGGGTCCATGCTTTTTTCCTATTCCACGCTGCCTTCCAACATTCCTTTTCTGGAGGTGGGCTTTTTACATAGTGGGAGGAAAGAAAATGGCTTAGCAATGAACAAGCCATGGACTAGGCTTGGACTACGGTGTTAGTAATGAAGATGGAAACTCCAATACTTTGGCCACCTGACGCAAAGAGTTGACACATTGGAAAAGACTCTGATGCTGGGAGAGACTGGGAGCAGGAGGAGAAGGGGACAACAAAGGATGAGATAGCTGGATGGCATCACCAACTCGATGAACATGACTTTGAGTAAACTCCGGGAGTTGGTGATGGACAGAGAGGCCTGGCTGCTGCGATTCATGGGGTCGCAAAGAGTCGGAAACGACTGAGCGATTGAACTGAATTGAAACTGAATG
The DNA here is from genome assembly GCA_935064755.1 of Tragelaphus eurycerus. NCBI lineage: Eukaryota > Metazoa > Chordata > Mammalia > Artiodactyla > Bovidae > Tragelaphus > Tragelaphus eurycerus. Next base: position 14,921,135 of record CAKXYN010000043.1, read on the forward strand.
AAGATGGCGGGAAGGTGATAAGATTTGGGAATGTTTTTGAAGACAGAGCTGCTGCTGCTGCTGCTACTAGGTCGCTTCAGTAGTGTCGGACTCTGTGCGACCCCATAGACAGCGGCCCACCAGGCTCGTCTGTCCCTGAATTCTCCAGGCAAGAACACTGGGGTGGGTTGCCATTTCCTTCTCCAATGCATGAAAATGAAAAGTGAAAGTGAAGTCGTGTCCAACTCTGACTCTCCGCGACCCCATGGACTGCAGCCTACCAGGCTCCTCCATCCATGGGATTTTCCAGGCAACAGTACATTTCCAGGCAATGTTTTTGAAGATAGAGCTAGAAGACTGAAATTGCTTAAGGATTGGATGATGATGGTGGAAGAAGAAAGAAATCAAAAATAAGGCCTAGGGCCGCGGGCCGGGCAGAGTAGGTAAACTGCTACCACCTGCTCAGTGCCCCCGGCCTGCAGCCCCGGAGGGAGCCCCACCCGGGCACGCCCCAGCAAGCCCCGCCCCGGCCCGGCCCGGCCCCACCCTGGCACGCCCTGCCCTGCCCGGCCCCCGGCACAGCCAGCATGCCCCGCGGGCCCGGAAGAAGGCAGCCACCGAGGCGCCCGCCAGCCCCCAGCGCGTCCGGCTTCTGCCCATCCGGAGTCGGAGCGCCAGACCTTTCCTGCCTTCCAGCCCTGGCTCCTTCCGCACAGCAGAGCTCAATAGAGCTTGGTGGGTTTTGCCTTTTACTCTGGGAGGAGAGGAGCAGACGAAGCGGAGAAAAGAATGAATGTCAAAGGAAAAGTGATTCTGTCAATGCCGGTTGTCTCAGCTGTCAATGTTGTGTGTGGGGAATACAGCCACAGCCCAGAAGGCTCTCTTCTGGATCAGATCAGATCAGTCGCTCAGTGTGTCCGACTCTGCGACCCCATGAATTGCAGCACGCCAGGCCTCCCTATCCATCACCAACTCCTGGAGTTCACTCAGACTCATGTCCATCGATTCAGTGATGCCATCCAGCCATCTCATCCTCTGTCGTCCCCTTCTCCTCTTGCCCCCAATCCCTCCCAGCATCAGAGTCTTTTCCAATGAGTCAACTCTTCGCATGAGGTGGCCAAAGTACTGGAGTTTCAGCTTTAGCATCATTCCTTCCAAAGAAATCCCAGGGCTGATCTCCTTCAGAATGGACTGGTTGGATCTCCTTGCAGTTCAAGGGACTCTCAAGAGTCTTCTCCAACATTACAGTTCAAAAGCATCAATTCTTCGGCGCTCAGCCTTCTTCACAGTCCAGCTCTCACACATCCATACATGACCACAGGAAAAACCATAGCCTTGGCTAGACGGACCTTTGTTGGCAAAGTCATGTCTCTGCTTTTGAATATGCTGTCTAGGTTGGTCATAACTTTCCTTCCAAGGAGTAAGCATCTTTTAATTCCATGGCTGCAGTCACCATCTGTAGTGATTTTGGAGCCCAGAAAAATAAAGTTTGACGCTGTTTCCACTGTTTCCCCATCTATTTCCCAGGAAGTGATGGGACCGGATGCCATGATCTTCGTTTTCTGAATGTTGAGCTTTAAGCCAACTTGTTCACTCTCCCCACTTTCACTTTCATCAAGAGGCTTTTTAGTTCCTCTTCACTTTCTGCCATAAGGGTGGTGTCATCTGCATATCTGAGGTGATTGATATTTCTCCCAGCAATCTTGATTCCAACTTGTGTTTCTTCCAGTCCAGCATTTCTCATGATGTACTCTGCATATAAGTTAAATAAACATGATGACAATATACAGCCTTGACGTACTCCTTTTCCTATTTGGAACCAGTCTGTTGTTCCATGTCCAGTTCTAACTGTTGCTTCCTGATCTGCATACAAATTTCTCAAGAGGCAGATCAGGTGGTCTGGTATTCCCATCTCTTTCAGAATTGTCCACAGTTTCTTGTGATCCACACAGTCAAAGGCTTTGGCATAGTCAATAAAGCAGAAATAGATGTTTTTCTGGAACTCTCTTGCTTTTTCCATGATCCAGCGGATGTTGGCAATTTGATCTCTGGTTCCTCTGCCTTTTTTAAAACCAGCTTGAACATTAGGAAGTTCACGGTTCACATATTGCTGAAGCCTGGCTTGGAGAATTTTGAGCATTACTTTACTAGCATGTGAGATGAGTGCAATTGTGCAATTGTGTTTGAGCATTCTTTGGCATTGCCTTTCTTTGGGATTGGAATGAAAACTGACCTTTTCCAGTCCTGTGACCACTGCTGAGTTTTCCAAATTTGCTGGCATATTGAATGCAGCACTTTCACAGCATTATCTTTTAGGATTTGAAATACTTCAACTGGAATTCCATCACCTCCACTAGCTTTGTTCATAGTGATGCTTTCTAAGGCCCACTTGACTTCACATTCCAGGATGTCTGGCTCTAGGTGAGTGATCACACCACCATGATTATCTGGGTCGTGAAGATCTTTTTTGTACAGTTCTTCTGTGTATTCTTGCCATCTCTTCTTAATATCTTCTGCTTCTGTTAGGTCCATACCATTTCTGTCCTTTATCGAGCCCACCTTTGCATGAAATGTTCCTTTGGTGTCTCTGATTTTCTTGAAGAGATCCCTAGTCTTTCCCATTCTGTTGTTTTCCTCTATTTCTTTGCATTGATCGCTGAAGAAGGCTTTCTTATCTCTTCTTGCTATTCTTTGGAACTCTGCATTCAGATGTTTATATCTTTCCTTTTCTTCTTTGCTTTTCGCTTCTCTTCTTTTCACAGCTATTTGTAAGGCCTCCCCAGACAGCCATTTTGCTTTTTTGCATTTCTTTTCCATGGGGATGGTCTTGGTCCCTGTCTCCTGTACAATGTCACGAACCTCATCCCATAGTTCATCAGGCACTCTATTTATCAGATCTAGGCCCTTAAATCTATTTCTCACTTCCACTGTATAATCATAAGGGATTTGATTTAGGTCATACCTGAATGGTCTAGTGGTTTTCCCTACTGTCTTCAATTTAAGTCTGAATTTGGCAATAAGGAGTTCATGGTCTGAGCCACAGTCAGCTCCTGGTCTTGTTTTTGCTGACTGTATAGAGCTTCTCCATCTTTGGCTGCAAAGAATATAATCAATCTGATTTTGGTGTTGACCCTCTGGTGATGTCCATGTATAGAGTCTTCTCTTGTATTGTTGGAAGAGGGTGTTTGTTATGACTAGTGCATTTTCTTGGTAAAACTCTATTAGTCTTTGCCCTTCTTCATTCTGTATTCCAAGGCCAAATTTGCCTGTTACTCCAGGTGTTTCTTGACTTCCTACTTTTGCATTGCAGTCCCCTATAATGAAAAGGACATGTTTTTTGGTGTTAGTTCTAAAAGGTCTTATAGGTCTTCATAGAACTGTTCAACTTCAGCTTTTTCAGCATTACTGGTTGGGGAATAGACTTGGATTACTGTGACATTGAATTGTTTGCCTTGGAAACAAACACAGATCATTCTGTCATTTTTGAGATTGCATCCAAGTACTGCATTTTGGACTCTTTTGTTGACCATGATGGCCACTCCATTTCTTCTGAGGGATTCCTGCCCTCAGTAGTAGATATAATGGTCATCCGAGTTAAATTCACCCATTCCAGTCCATTTGAGTTCACCGATTCCTAGAATGTCGACATTCACTCTGGCCATCTCTTGTTTGACCACTTCCAATTTGCCTTGATTCATGGACCTGACTTTCCAGGTTCCTATGCAATATTGCTCTTTACAGCATCAGACCTTGCTTCTATCACCAGTCACATCCACAGCTGGGTATTGTTTTTGCTTTGGCTCCATCTCTTCATTCTTTCTGGAGTTATTTCTCCACTGATCTCCAGTAGCATATTGGGCCCCTACTGACCTGGGGAGTTTCTCTTTCAGTATCCTATCATTTTGCCTTTTCATACTGTCCATGAGGTTCTCAAGGCAAGAATACTGAAGTGGTTTGCCATTCCCTTCTCCAGTGGACCACATCCTGTTCTGGATAAACCCGTCAAAAAACCCCTGAGTTGGTGGCAGCAGCATTCAGAAGGGTTGGTGGTTTCCAAGATGGCTTAACAATGGTTACCACGAAGACGAAGACACAGAAGAAAAGGAACAGAGAAAGGAAGATGAAAGAAAGCTTCATCTCTCGGACTGATTCAACCCACTTAGATGCCCCGAGGTTGTGACCATGACGGAATGGAAGGCGCCTGTAGTGTGGGAAGGCACTTACAACAAAGCCATCTGGGATGATTATTATGCCAAACAGAAAATTACCATCAGCCTGACGGTTTTTGCTGTCGGAAGTTACACTGAGCATTACTTGGAGGAGTTCTTAACGTCTGCTAATAAGCACTTCATGGTTAGCCACAGAGTTATATTTTACATTATGGTGGATGATGTCTCCAGGATGCTTTTGATAGACCTGGGTTCTCTGCGCCCCACAAAGTGTTTGAGATCAAGCCTGAGAGGAATTGGCCGGGCATCCTCACGATGCTCGTGAAGACCATTGGGGAGCATGTTGTGGCCCACATCTGGCATGAGGCTGACTTCCTTTTCTCCATGGACATGGACCAGGTCTTTCATGACAGGTTTGGAGTGGAGACCCTGGGCAAGTCGGTGAGCAAAGCTCCAGGCCTGGGGTACAAGGCAGATCCCCGTAAGTTCACCTAGGAGAGGTGGAAGGAGTCTGCAGCATACATTCGCTTTGGCAGAGGCGATTTTTATTACCACACGGCCATTTCAGGGGGGAGCACCCACTCAGGTCCTGAACATCACCCAGGAGTGCTTCAAGTCAGTCCACAAGGACAAGAAAAATGACGTAGAAACCCAAAGGCATGATGAAAGCCATCTAAACAAGAATTTCCTTCTCAACAAACTCACTAAAATCTTATCTCCGGAATACTGCTGGGATCATCATATAGGCCTGCCTTCTGATATTAAGCTTGTCAAGCTATCTTGGCAGACAAAAGAGTATCATGTGGTTAGAAATAACTTTGACTTTGTGCCAGTAAATTTCTGAATTTGAGAGAGTATTATTCTGGCTACTTCCTCAGAAAAGTAACACTTAATTTTAACTTAAAAAAAAATATTAACAAAAGACCAACACAGCAAGTACATATTATTTCTCCTTTAACTTTGAGCCTTATAATATGAGAGAATGAACCTGTGGTAATCAGATGTAAATTCCCAGTGATTTCTTATCTATTCTCGGTTGGGAAGGCAGGGAGAGGATACACTATCAGTTGAACCAAAAAAAAAAAATTGCCGTAGACAAAGAAAAAGCCAGAAACACTCTATGTGTGCCAGCTGACGTACTGGAGAGAAGTATGCAAAGGGAAGTGTTTGGCAACAAGGTACGATTGTGAGGGGCTGTCCTCTTGATTTCAGTGTCTTCCTATCTCTGCTGGGTCTGAAGCAACACAGAGTTGCTTTTGCAGCAGGAGAACTCTTAGTAGGCCCCAGTCTACCTTGGTGATCCTCAAATGGTTTACTCAACATCCTTTCCTTATCAAGACATTGTTTGGCTTTTGTGCCAAGACTAGTCAAGATTCTCAGTGGATGTGGTGGAGATGTTGGGAGTCACGGGCAATCTGAATGAGCCAGTGGGTGCTCCGCATGAAGTGAGAACAAAGCCTCAAAGTAAGTTGGCAATGAGTTGTTGTAAGTTGGCATGAAATAAGCAAAGAGAGGGTAGAAAGACAGGTAGCTGATCACTGCGGGGCAGTGCCTCCTCTGAGGGGCACAGGGCATGCGGCTGGCATATAAATATGGCATGGATCCAGGCGCTGAATGGGAGGCAGTATGGGTGGTCTCCAGTCTCCACAGCCAGAGCAGTGTTGTCTTAGAAGAGGCTTCTTGTTTTGGCCAAGTCATATTCAGTATGCCAGACTCTGGAACTTGAGTCTTCAGATCCTAGGCCAGAAGAAGTAGATGGAGTCACAGGAGACCAAGACCTGCAGGGGACTGAGGAAGCTTGCAAGGGGTTACATTTCCTGGACCTGGACTTCATGACAGTCAGTCATCAGTGAGTTCTGCTATCACGGCTCCAACTCTCAGCCCATTAAGCCCCAAGTTGGAGGGCTAACATCAAGGAACCTCTCATTTCCCTTGGCACTACTGATGTATAACAACCAGACGTGTTTAATAAAATGGGTAACTGATTTTATATCAAAAGTAGAGGGGATGGCAATGGGAGATCCAGCCCTTGTAACCGAACATCTTATCATTCAGTTCCTTTCTCTAAAAGAAGCTATGAAATCTTATATATTCTTTAAAGCTAAGCAGGTCGATGTAAAGGAGGTTAGGAGGCAACATTTACATATGCAGGCACGTTTATGTTTTGCTTGTGTTCCAGTTCACGATATTGCTTTCCATTTTCAAGCAGTTGACTTGAAGAGCCACTGCACTGGCTTGATGCTCAGCACTGTAAGCTTCTTTGATAAAATGAAACCTCCATTTTTGCTGCTGTTTCACTGTGCCTCCTACTCTTCGGTTCTTGCCAAAATTTTTCACAACCCAGTAAAACAAAAGAAAACCAACAAAAATCATGAAGCAGTGGGCTTGTAAAAAAAAAAAGGCAATCAAAGGTCGGTTAGGACTCTTGTCTCTCTATAATTCAAGTTTTTTGGGCTCCATGCTAGAGTAGGGAAAGCTCACAATTTAAGTCTGAAAGCAAAGAAATGACATACCTTCAAAGATCAGAGAAAAGGCATGATGTTTCCTTTTGAAGGGATCTTTAAGATCACTTAAATTTAAAATCCAAATGGACAAACTCAAAAATCTTATTAATAATGTTAAAAAACTAAAATTCCTGATTTACAATTAAATTAATTATTTTCTCAATTAAAAAAAAGTAAGGCCTAGATATTTTGGCATGAGTACTTAGAAGGAAAACTAGCAGCACTTACTGAGATGGGGAAGACTGAAAGAACAGGTTTAGACTACACCCAGAGTTCTCTTTCGGTCACATTAAATTTGCAACACTGCCTAGACATCTCTCTGGATAGGAATCTAGAGTTCCAGAGAAAGTCTGAGGATGAAGCTACAGATTTGTGGGACATTAGCCAATGGATGTTATGGCGAGCCATCAGATTAAAACAGGACAGAGGGTGAATAAATAGAGAAGAGGCCATTTCAGAACATGAGGCACATTATCATTTAGAGGTTGAAGACAGACAGATTTTCTTTTCAAGAGTTTGGTTTTGAAAAATATTTACTTATTTGGCTGCACTGGGTCTCAGCTGTGGCACATGGGATCTTAGATTTCCATAGAGGCATGGGAACTCTTAATTGCAGCACGTGGGATCTAGTTCCCTGACCAGGGATCGAACCCAGAGCCCCTGCACTGGGAGCAGAGTCCTAGTCCCTGGACTACAGGGAAGTCCCAAGAGAAGGAGACTTGAAGAGAGTCAAGGGAGATATGAAGAGACCCAGGAAAGCAGAGTGTCAAAGAGAGATCAGCCTCATCACATGCTGCTGAGAGAATAAGACAGACCAAAACAAGGCAGTGGCCTTCAGCTTGGCAACATGAAGGTCACTGGGTGACACAGACAAGAATAGTCCCTGTGGAATGATGAGAAGAGATCAGAGTGAGGGGAAATAGCCAAAGCCAAAATAAGAGATAATTTTTAAGTTTTACTGAGAAAGGGAATGCAGAAACTAGAAGATAGCTCAAGAGGGGAATAAGATCAACAGAGTTTTAAATTAATGAATTTACCTTGTAACATTTGAGAAACAAAATTAGAAAACATTTTTAATTTTGGAGGCGGGGCTGTCTTCAGGTAAGAAATATTCATTTCACTTCAGTCGCTCAGTCGTGTCCAACTCTTTGGGACCCCATGGACTGCAGCATGCCAGGCCTCCCTGTCCATCACCAACTCCCGGAGTTTACTCAAACTCATGTCCATTGAGTCAGTGATGCCATCCAGCCATCTCATCCTCTGTTGTCACCTTAGAGCATATTTATTTGCTACTGAAAATTATCCAGTGATGGATAAATTTCATGATGGCAGAAAGAAGTGGCATAATTATAAGATCAGAGATCCATAAGACTTGGTCTTAAGACAGTTCATAATGTGCTCAAGGTAAAAGAATTGGTAGGAAGGGAGCTGGAAGACTTTCCTGGGTCTGTTTGATTCATATATACATCCTTTTTTCCCCACATCATCGACAGTGATATAACAGAGTAGCATTTGCAAAAGATTCCAACTCCAGGCTTTGAATATCATCAGAACAGTTAGAAGGAATCTTAACTTGGGAGAATTAACACAAACACACACCCCCTTCTACGTAAGCAAGCTCTGTTCATCATACAGAATCCTATGATTGCATTTTCACTCAAATGTCATTTATGTGTGTACATCTGGCTATGGTCCTACCAGCAGTAGAATCTTCATTGTCCTTTTATGTACAGAGTGCCTTTGAGGAGGGGACGGGGACATTGAGATACATCACTGTGCAGAGTAAGGGGGAATAGGGCAGGAAATAAACTCTCTAGTGACTGCAATCAGGTAGTTAAAAATATTTAAAGAATGTCAGTTGTGTATTTATATTTAGCAAAAGTGAAGATGGAAATCAAGTTATATGATCGTTTTTTCTCTCCTCCTTACATAGCGATCTTTGGAAGGGAGTGGCTATGGCTGTGCCAGGAAGTGGCCTCTTCCTCTTGTCATCTGTTTCCCACGCCCACTCCTGCTCTACCACGTGGATGTACAACCCCCGCACCCTCAGCCCCATCATTCTCTCACCTGGTTTCACACTATCTGTTCTAGTTTACTTCTTCCTTCAGGGCGACACAGATGCCATCTCCCCCATGATGTCCTCCCTGATTCCTCCTTCTCTGAACCTTTATAGCACTAAGTACTAGTACCATGTAACTTTAGCTCTTGGTCACATTAAGCCTTTTTTTTTTTTTTTTTTTGATCAGAAAAAAGGTTTATTACAAGGGCCAACCAAGTTGAGAACAGAAGGGCTTATGCTCAAAAAAAAAAGTCATACATATATATGTATGAGACATTACTTTGTCAAGAAAGGTCCATCTAATCAAAGCTATCATTTTTCCAGTAGTCAAATATGGATGTGAGAGTTGGACTATAAAGAAAGCTGAACACTGAAGATCTGATACTTTTGAACTGTATTGTTGGTGACTCTTGAGAGTCCCTAGGACAGCAAGCAGAGAAGGCAATGGCAACCCACTCCAGTACTTTTGCCTGGAAAATCCCATGGACAGAGAAGCCTGGTAGGCTGCAGTCCATGGGAGTCCGATACGACTGAGCGACTTCACTTTCACTTTTCACTTTCATGCATTGGAGAAGGAAATGGCAACCCACTCCAGTGTTCTTGCCTGAAGAATCCCAGGGACGGGGAAGCCTGGTGGGCTGCCGTCTATGGGGTCGCACAGAGTCGGACATGACTGAAGCGACTTAGCAGCAGCAGCAGCAGGACAGCAAGGAGATCCAAGCAATACACCCTAAAGGAAATCAGTCCTGAATATTCATTTGAAGGACTGATGCTAAAGCTGAAACTCCAATACTTTGGCCACCTGATGCGAAGAACTGACTCACTAGAAAAGACTGTGATGTTAGGAAAGATTGAAGGCAGAAAGAGAAGGGGACGACAGAAGATGAGATGGTTGGATGGCATCACTGGCTCAATGTACATGAGTTTGAGTAAGCTCTGGGAGTTGATGATGGACAGGGAGGCCTGGCATGCTGTGGTCCATGGGGTCACAAAAAGTCAGACATGACTGAGCAACTGAACTGAACTGAACTGACTGGGTCACTTTGCTGTGCACCTGCAATTATCACAACACTATTAATCCACTATACTTCAATATAAAATAAAAAGTTTAAATAAAAAATAAAAAGGAAAAATGAATAAAGAATGTCATTTTACATTGTTAAATTTTCATTATCTTCATCCATCATTAGACTATCTTTAAATGTATTAAAGCTAAAACTTTAAATGTATTAGAAGCTAAAACTTTAAATGTATTAGAAGCTAAAACTTCTGGAAAAAAAGAACTTTTATTGAAAGTAAAATGGGTTTTATTATAAAACATATTTTATCTCCTAACTTTGTCCACTGTTTCTTTATTCTGAAAATAAATAAGTAGGGAGAAAAAAAAAGAACAACCTTTTTTTTTTATCATATTAAGTCTTAAAACTATTGTCTGATTCTAATATCAGAGTGAGAGTACTTTTCAGTAGGAAATTCAGTGTGATGATTGTCCATTGTTACTTTGAGAGGCAACTTAGTCATGGAAAGATCAGATGGATTTGAGTTGAAATTGTAGCTCTGCTTCACCTGATAAGCGGAGTGAGCTTGGGCAAGTCTCTTTCTCAGCCTGGCTTCCCTCACAGACAATGGGAATAATACTACCTACCACTATGTATCCATAATGGGCTTGCTCTTCTGCTAAAAACCCTGCAGCGGCTTCCCATGATTTTCAAAAATCAAATCCGAAACACTTCAACCTGTTTACAACTTCCTCAGCCTCACTTCTCACATGCATTGAAGAAGAAAATGGCAACCCACTCCAGTGTTCTTGCCTGGAGAATCCCAGGGACAGGGGAGCCTGGTGGGCTGCCGTCTATGGGGTCACACAGAGTCGGACACGACTGAAGCGACTTAGCAGCAGCAGCCTCACTTCTCACCTACCTCCATGCCGTACTCCAGTGGCAGTGAATTTCTTGGGATATTCCTCACCCCCAAGCTTTTGCTTTTTTGGTCCCTGCTGTCCTCATATTCTCAGCCCACCTGGCTCCAGCATCACTCCTGGATGCCTTTCTGGATTTGTCAACTCCCACCCCTCCCCCACATACACACATTGGGTTCTCCCTTGTGACCCTGACCACAGCTTAATCACTGTAGTTACCCCACTGTTTATTTATTTACAGGACCACCTATAACATAAAACAAGGGTTTCTTGGGGGAAAGGCCTGGGCTTTATTCATCTCTGTATCCTCAGCACAAACAATGATGTCTGCTTCACCTTGCTGATGCCATTTCTTCATCGAGGAAATGGGAAGAATATCACCTATTTGAAAGGTCAGGATTAAGTTTAAATATTCAATGGTTAGGGGACTTCCCTGGTGATCCAGGGCTTAAGAATCCACCTTCCAAGGCAGAGGACATGGGTTCGATTCCTAGTCAGGGAACTAAGATCCCTCCTGCCTAGGAGAAACTAAGCCCACACCACAGCCGAAGAGTCTGCGTGCCACAATGAAAGATCATGCATAATGCATCAAACAGTCCATGTGCCACAACTAAGACCTGATGCATCCAAATAAAGAAAAAAATGTTAAAAAAAAAAAACAGAAACAAACAACAAAAACCAGAGTCTACAACAGGGTGTCAGACACAGAGCTGGCCTTCAGTACATTTGATTTATATTCTCAGCATGTCCAGATTTTGCTCTTTTTCTATCCTCTGTGTCCAGGCTCTTATACTGGTCCCGTGTCTTCCCTGAGTCCTCTCCCTGATCCCTATCCCTGAGCAGTGAGGGTCCCAAGCCCCAGACCTCTCTTGGGCTCCCACTCCTGCCCGTGCCTTTTGAAGTCTAAGGCTGACTCAGCTAAGGCACCAATAGAGTACTGCAAGTATCTCCTGAGTACCTCTGTGCAAGACAAGGATGTCCCAGATGCAGTGAAACTGATATAATATGGACAAGGAGGTAGTGGGTAGAGAGGGCTTCACTTGTAGCTCAGTCAGTAAAGAATCTGTCTGCAATGCAGGAGACCCGGATTCGATTCCTGGGTTGGGAAGATCCCCTGGAGAAGGGAATGGCAACCCATTCCAGTATTCTTGCCTGGAGAATCCCATGGACAGAGGAGCCTGGAGGGCTACAGTCCATGGGGTCGCAACACGACTTAAGAGTCAGACACAACTTGGTGACTAAATCACCACCACCACAGTGGGTAGAGAAGAGGTAGGGAGACAATGAGACAAAGGAAAGTCAGGCAATTCACAAAAGAAAAGTTTACGTATCTCCAGGGGCAGCTTAGATGAAGTGGCACGTCCGGGGGACCTCAAAGGATGAACTTAAGCTGAGGGGCTGTTTCCAGAATTACTTGTGTTCCACAAAACACATTACTGAAATGCTCTTGCTTCTCAGATGAAACGTAAAATAAACTCAGGAAACGTTGCTACTACACACCCATCTCAGAGTCACAAGGCACAGCAGCAAGATGCTGACAGGTCTTGAAGGGACCCTATTTAACTCTGTTTAATCTAGCATCCCACATTTGTTTGGCCACTAGTTCTTGATTTCCTTCCCCCGCCCTGGGATGATATTTATAGCTTCTTGAGGATCACACTTCAAGAAACACGAAATCAGGGACTTCCCTGGTGGTGCAGTAGCTAAGACTCTGAGCTCCCAAGGCAGGGGGCGTAGGTTCTATCCCTAGTCAGGGAACTAGATCCCTCAAGCTGCAACTGAGGGTTTGCATGCCGCAACTAAAGACCCCGAATGTTGAAACAAAGATGGAAGATCTCATGTGCTGCAACTAAGGCCTGGCACAGCCAAATGTGTATATATATACAGAAACAACACATTAAATCCTTTCAAAGTTATATATTTGCATTTTTAACAGGACCTCTCAAATAATATCTTAATGTCAGATTTTTTAAAATAACATAATCATCAATTTAAAAAATCCTCCTGGCATCACATCCAAAGGAAAACACAATGGAAGACCCTGCAGAGCTGAGTGAATAGCTGTCAAGACAGGAGGAACTGCCTCCCTTCCCTATTTGGAGCAGGGCGTGGGGGGTGGAGACTACAAGCCTTTCTCTCAAGGGAGGGAAACTCAGCATCTGTGAGTGAGTCCCTTCCTTCTTTGGTAGGATGTTTATGCCCTTACAGCAGCCCTGCCACCCTTTCTGACCTGCTGACTGGCTAAAAAACACCAGACTTAATAGCAAAGGGAGCAAGGTTGCATAACAAAAAGCCGACAACATGTTCTGCTCCTTAATATTTAGCAAACAGTCACGCCTGTAAGAGGCAAAAAGGAAAGGGTCATTGTCCACTTCCTATCCCCACCCTGGAAGCACGGTGCTCCACGAGCCAGTCTGAGGGTTAACACATGTTTACTGGGAACCAGACACTGCTCATGGTACAGAGGAAAACAAGATCTAGTTCCTAGTCTCAGATCCTACTTCCCCGGCCAGCAAGGAAGATGAAAACAAATAGCAATGCAGCACTGGGAGCTCAGGCAAACAATGCCAGAAAACGAGGCGAGGACAAAAATGCCTGCAAGGCATGATGCAGGGACTCCGTAACTTTGCCTGGGCTTAGGGCTTCCCTAGTGGCTCAAACGGTAAAGCGTCTGCCCGCAATGCAGGAGAGCCGGGTTCGATCCCTGGGTCGGGAAGATCCTCTGGAGAAGGAAATGGCAACCCACTCCAGTATTCTTGCCTGGAAAAATCTCATGGATGGAGCCTGGTAGGCTACAGTCCATGGGGTCGCAAAGAGTCGGACACGACTGAGCGACTTCACTTCACTTCAAGGTTGGAACAGAGGCATGTTAAAACAAGGACATTCCTCTTAGTTCTTGAAGATTGGAAAGGGGTTTTCCAGGCAAATAGATCAATCATCTATAAATAAATAAAAGAGAGTTCCAGTTTGAGTGGAAGAGGGTTGGAGAGAGCAAAAATAAATAAATAAATAATAAAGGGAAAAAAATAAAAAAGCAGTTGATCTTTCTGACAGGTTGGCATAGTGAACAGATGCCTCTACTTTCACCAACGCCTGCTTTTTTCTTAATAACAAAACCACTCAGGGAACTTCTCTGGTGGCCCAGTGGTTAAGAATCCACCTTCCATTGCTGGGGATATGGTTTTGATACCTGGTTGGGGAATGAAGATCCCATATGCTGTGGGGCAACTACGCTACAACTAGAGAAGCCCCCATGTGCCACAACTAGAGGAAGCGTGCGCCTAGAGGAAGCGTGCGCCTAGAAGAAGCGTGCGCACAGCAACGAAGACCTACAACAGCCAAAACCGGAGTTCAGGAAAGGGAACGTGGAGAGAAGATGATGATGTCAAATTTGGGAAGCTTGGGATACAATGAGTAAGTAGTAACAGACTTAGCAGACTCAAGAAATCTGAATCTTAAATCAGATGCAAGGAAAGCTGAGAATTCGACTGATTTAAACCACAGAATCCTTACCAGGCCCAAGACTAGCCATACTGGGTGCTCCGGAAAAGAAAGTATTTAGTCGCTCAGTCGTGTCTGACTCTGTGACCCCATGGACCAACACCTGTCAGGCTCCTCTGTCCATGGAATTCTCCAGGCAAGAATACTGGAGTGGGTTGCCATGCCCTCCTCCAGGGGACCTAGAGCAGGGGAATAGAATGCTAAAGTAAGGACCACAGTGAAAGCAGTTTGAAAAGAGGTTAAAGCCCTTGACAACCCCCTTACTGACAGAATTCAGGATGCTTTGTCTCCTCTTTCTCCCCAAGAAAAAGAAGTGCAAAAGGCAAAATGGCTGTCTAAGGAGGCCTTACAAATAGCTGAGAAAAGAAGAGAAGTGAAATACAAAGGAGAAAAGGAAAGATACACTCATTTGAATGCAGAGTTCCAAAGAAGAGCAAGGAGAGATAAGAAGACCTTCCTCAGTGATCAGTGCAAAGAAATAGAGGAAAACAAGAGAATGAGAAAGACTAGAGCTCTCTTCAAGAAAATTAGAGATACTAAGGGAACATTTGATGCAAAGACGGGTACAATAAAGGACAGAAATGGTACGGACCTAACAGAAGCAGAAGATATTAAGATGAGGTGGCAAGAATACACAGAACTATACAAAAACGATCTTCATGACCCAGATAACCACGATGGTGTGATCACTGACCTAGAGCCAGACATCTGGAATGCAAAGTCAAGTGGGCCTTAGGAAGCATCACTACAAACAAAACTAGTGGAGATGATGGAATTCCAGTTGAGTTATTTCAAATCCCAAAAGATGATGCTGTGAAAGTGCTGCACTCAATATGCCAGCAAATTTGGAAAACTCAGCAGTGGCCACAGGACTGGAAAAGGTCAGTTTTCATTCCAATCCCAAAGAAAGGCAATGCCAAAGAATGCTCAAACTACTGCACAATTGCAGTCATCTCACACGCTAGTAAAGTAATGCTCAAAATTCCCCAAGACAGGCTTCAACAGTACGTGAAACATGAACTTCCAGATGTTCAAGCTGGATTTAGAAAAGGCAGAGGAACCAGAGATCAAATTGCCAACATCCATTGGATCATAGAAAAAGCAAGAGAGTTCCAGAAAAACATCTACTTCTGCTTTATTGACTATGCCAAAGCCTTTGACTGTGTGGATCACAATAAACTGTGGAAAATTCTGAAAGAGATGGGAATACCAGACCATCTGACCTGCCTCCTGCAAAACCTGTATGCAGGTCAAGAAGCAACAGTTAGAACTGGACATGGAACAACAGACTGGTTCCAAATTGGGAAAGGAGTATGTCAAGGCTGCATGTTGTCACTCTGCTTATTTAACTTGTATGCACAGCATATCATGAGAAGTGCCGGGCTGGATGAAGCACAAGCTGGAATCAAGATTGCTGGGAGAAATATCAATAACCTCAGATATGCAGATGACACCACTTTTACGGCAGAAAGCAAAGAAGAACTAAAGAGTCTCTTGATAAAAGTGAAAGAGGAGAGTGAAAAAAGTTGGCTTAAAACTGAACATTCAGAAAACTAAGATCATGGCATCCGGTCCCATCACTTCATGGCAAATAGATGGGAAAACAATGAAAACAGTGAGAGACTTTATTTTCTGGAGTTCCAAAATCACTGCAGATGGTGACTGCAGCTGTGAAATTAAAAGACACTTGCTCCTTGGATGAAAAGCTATGACCAACCTAGACAGCATATTAAAAAGAAGAGACATTACTTTGCAAACAAAGGTCCATCTAGTCTTTATGGTCCAACTCCATTGAGTTGGACCATAAAGAAGGCTGAGCACCAAAGAATTGATGCTTTTGAACTGTTGTTGGAGAAGACTCTTGAGAGTCCCTTGGACTGCAAGGAGAGCCAACCAGTCCATCCTAAAGGAAATCAGTCCTGAATATTCATTGGAAGGACTGATGCTGAAGCTGAAACTCCAATACTTTGGCCACCTGATGCGAAGAGCTGACCCATTGGAAAAGACCGTAATGCTGGGAAAGACTGATGGTGGGAGGAGAATGGGATGACAGAGGATGAGATGGTTGGATAGCATCACTGACCGGTGGACATGAGTTTGAGCAAGCTCCAGGGAGGTGATGGACAGGGAAGCCTGGCATGCTGCAGTCTCTGGGGTCACAAAGAGTCGGACACAACTGAGCGACTGAACTGAACTGAACAGAGTGCTTCCCTGATGGCTCAGATAGTAAAGAATCCACCTGCAATGCAGCAGGTCTGCGTTTGATCCCTGGGTTGAGAAGATCCCCAGAAGCAGGGCCTGGCCACCCACTCCAGTATTCTTGCCTGGAGAATCCCCATGGATAGAAGAGCTTGGCAGGCTTCTGTCCATGCAGTCGCAAAGAGTTGGACACAACTAAGCAACTAAGCACAGCACAGCACAGTCTCTAGAAAGCATGAAAGAGAAATGTCTAGTATTTGCTGTGAAATAGTCTAAGGAAGGGGGTAGAGGATATAGATGAAAGGAAAATGTTCACGAAGGGATCGTTTGTGAACCTGGATAGTGGGAACGTGGAGGTTTATTGCACTATTCTCTCCACTTTTGTCAATCTTTGAAATTTTCCATAGTAAAAAGCAAGAGTGTCTCTGGTGCAGGAGTACCCAGCACAACTGAAGGGGAACAGAAAAAGTCAGGGCACTATGTCTACTGAAGGTGAAATGTCAGAGGAGAGGTTCTCATATGCTCTCTCCTGTTGACGGCCATAATGTTGTCAGGTGGCCCACACTCTGCAAGAGGAGCAAAGACTCCTCCAGGTGAACAGAGCAG
Source organism: Tragelaphus eurycerus (assembly GCA_935064755.1). NCBI lineage: Eukaryota > Metazoa > Chordata > Mammalia > Artiodactyla > Bovidae > Tragelaphus > Tragelaphus eurycerus. The sequence continues at coordinate 14,938,070 of CAKXYN010000043.1, forward strand.
AAGCAAAGCCAGAAGATGCTGCTCCAGAGGCTCCCAGGAGACAGGCCTCCCAGATTAAGCTACAGGGAGGCTCAGAGTTAATGATCTCCATTCCATATTCGGTTTCCTGACAGCTTTTTTTTTTTTTTTAAGTTATTAAGCTATAACTCACAACTCAGTTCACCCTTTTAAAAAGTGTACAATTAAATGGTGTTTAGTAATATAACCATCATCACTGGGGTGGTTTATTAAGCTATAATATTAAGCTTTATTAAGATATAACTCAATTCCATTTTTTAAATTAATTTATTTTTTAATTGGAAGCTAATTACTTTACAATAATGTGGTGGTCTTTGCCATACATCAACATGAATCAGCCACAGGTGTACATGTGTCCCCCCCATCCTGATCAATTCAGTTTTTTAAAGTGTACAATTCAGTGGTGTTTAGTATATACACAGAGTTGTACAACCATCACCACAATCAATTTCAGAATATTTTCATCCCCCCAAAGAAAATGCTATGCCCATTAACAGTCATCCCATTCTCCAGCCCCAGGCAACTACTGATCTGTTTTCTGTTTCTGTGAATTTGCTTATCCTGGACATTTCGTTAAAATGAAATCATACACCATGTTGTACTTTGTAAGTGGCTTCTTTCATTTACCACAATGTCAAGGTCTTGAGAGCTCTTTTTTAATTCCCCTGCCCTGCCCTCAATCAGAAGCAACACAGCCAAAGATCACATTCACAGTGACATATTGGGAAAGCCTCTAATGAAGATACAGACCACAGCAAACACACAAAAGCAAGCTGAAGGAAACAGCTACTATTTGGAGGGGGATGGGGAGGTGGGGTGGAGAATACCATTAATATTTTCACAAAAAATGAAATAAAACTGTGCCTATGAAACAAAAATAGGATACTATTAAAAAAAAAAAAAAACCTAAGAGAACAACAACTTAAAAAAGCTCTCAGAAATCAACAAAAGCAGAAATTTTTAAAATTCAACAAAAGGATTGAAAGATAAAGTTAAGGAGATCTCCTTGACAGCAAAATCGAAAGACAAAAATATGGAAAAAAGGAAGGAGAATATTTGTAACAATATTCCAGAGAACCAATATTCCAGAGAACCAATACAGAGGTTCAATGTCTGAGCAAGAGAAAGTTCCAAGAAAGAGAAAAAAAGACAGAACAATGAAATCAGTACAGTAATTCTCAACAGCATCAATAAAAACAAGATGATGATAGAGCAATGACTTAGAAATTCCGAAGGCAAATTATTTCCAACTTAGAATGAAATCTAAGAACCCAAACTATTGATCAAGTATGAGAACAAAACAAAGACTTTTCAGGTATTTAAGATCTCAGAAATCCACATTCCAATGAACCTTTTCTTAAGAAGCTGTATTCAAGAAACAGAGGATCTAGTAGAGACAGGCAACAGAGCATCCCAAGAAGACCACATGAAGAAGCCAACCAGACTAGCCAAGTACAACCCAAGCGGTAAACGTGTTGCAGACAGTCGTAACCAACAGCCCCATGGCCATTAAACTCTCTTTGCTTCTGTTAACCAAATACTTAAAATTATGATTATATAATTTTCAAACATACTCAAAAGTAAGCCCCTGACACCCAGTCACCCAGATTCAATAATTACCAACACTTTGGCCTACTAGTCAATCGATCTTCTTGCTTTCTGTTTTTTCTTGAAGTATTCTAAAACCAATTTCACATCATACCATTTCACCTCTGTATACTTCAGAATCCATCTCTACACTACCCATTTTTTAACACCACATTGCTATTAAGGCACCATAGAAAAAATAACGATACTCCCTTGATATTGGTCCATAACAAAATATCCCCTGCATCTCAAAAATGTCTTTTAAATTAGGCTTTTACGGGCTCAATTGTATTCCCCTCAAAAAAAAATTGTATATGCTGAACCCTTATTCTCTGGTATATCTCAGAATGTGACTGTAATTAGGGATAGGGGCTTTAAAGAGGTAACTAAGTTAAAGTAGTTAACAACAGACTGGTTCCAAATAGGAAAAGGACAGAAATAGTATGGACCTAACAGAAGCAATGGCACCCCACTCCAGTACTCTTGCCTGGAAAATCCCATGGATGGAGAAGCCTGGTAGGCTGTAGTCCATGGGGTCGCTAAGAGTCAGACAAGACTGAGTAACTTCACTTTCACTTTTCACTTTCATGCACTGGAGAAGGAAATGGCAACCCACTCCATTTTTCTTGCCTAGAGAATCCCAGGGACAGGGGAAGCCTGGTGGGCTGCTGTCTATGGGGTTGCACAGAGTGGGACACGACTGAAGCAACTTAGCAACTTAGCAACAGAAGCAGAAGATATTAAGAAGAGGTGGCAAGAATACACAGAAGAACTGTACAAAAAAGATCTTCACAACCCAGATAATCACGATGGTATGATCACTCACCTAGAGCCAGAGATTCTGGAATGTGAAGTCAAGTGCGCCTTAGAAAGCATCACTACAAACAAAGCTAGTGGAGGTGATGGAATTCCAGTTGAGCTATTTCAAATCCTGAAAGATGATGCTGTGAAAGTGCTGTACTCAATATGCCAGCAAATTTGGAAAACTTAGCAGTGGCCACAGGACTGGAAAAGGTCAGTTTTCATTCCAGTCCCAAAGAAAGGCAATGCCAAAGAATGCTCAAACTACTGCACAATTGCACTCATCTCACACGCTCATCTTTACTTTTTGAGTAAAGTAACGCTCAAAATTCTCCAAGCCAGGCTTCAGCAATACATGAACTATGAACTTCCAGATGTTCAAGCTGGTTTTAGAAAAGGGAGAGGAACCAGAGATCAAACTGCCAACATCCGCTGGATCATGGAAAAAGCAAGAGAGTTCCAGAAAAACATCTATTTCTGCTTTATTGACTATGCCAAAGCCTTTGACTGTGTGGATCACAATAAACTGTGGACAATTCTGAAAGAGATGGGAATACCAGACCACCTGACCTGCCTCTTGAGAAACCTATATGCAGGTCAGGAAGCAACAGTTAGAACTGGACATGGAACAACAGACTGGTTCCAAATAGGAAAAGGAGTACATCAAGGCTGTATATTGTCACCCTGTTTATTTAACTTATATGCAGAGTACATCATGAGAAACGCTGGGCTGAAAGAAGCACAAGCAGGAATCAAGATTGCTGGGACAAATATCAATAACCTCAGATATGCAGATGACATCACCCTTATGGCAGAAAGTGAAGAGGAACTCAAAAGCCTCTTGATGAAAGAGAAAGAGGAGAGTGAAAAGGCTGGCTTAAAGCTCAACATTCAGAAAACGAAGATCATGGCATCTGGTCCCATCACTACATGGGAAATAGATGGGGAAACAGTGGAAACAGTGTCAGACTTTATTTTTCTGGGCTCCAAAATCACTGCAGATGGTGACTGCAGCCATGAAATTAAAAGACGCTTACTCCTTGGAAGGAAAGTTATGACCAACCTAGATAGCATATTCAAAAGCAGAGACATTACTTCGCCAACAAAGGTTCGCCTAGTCAAGGCTATGGTCTTTCCTGTGGTCATGTATGGATGTGAGAGCTGGACTGTGAAGAAGGCTGAGCACCAAAGAATTGATGCTTTTGAACTGTGGTGTTGGAGAAGACTCTTGAGAGTCCCTTGGACTGCAAGGAGATCCAACCAGTCCATTCTGAAAGAGATCAGCCCTGGGATTTCTTTGGAAGGAATGATGCTAAAGCTGAAACTCCAGTATTTTGGCCACCTCATGCGAAGAGTTGACTCATTGGAGAAGACTCTGATGCTGGGAGGGATTGGGGGCAGGAGGAGAAGGGGGCGACAGAGGATGAGATGGGTGGATGGCATCACCGACTCAATGGACGTGAGTTTTAGTGACCTCCGGGAGCTGGTGATGGACAGGGAGGCCTGGCGTGCTTTCATTGGGTCGCAAAGAGTCGGACACGACTGAGCGACTGAACTGAAATGAACCTTGATCTTGGGCCTCCAACTGCCAGAACTGTGAGAAAATTAATTTCTGTTGTTTAAGCTAGCCCATCTGTGATATTTTGTTATGATAGCCACATCCAACTAATCCACAGACTCACTGAGTCAAAATAGGGTTCATACATTACATTTGGTTTTGATTCTTAACTCATATTATTTTTTCATGCTCTTGACTTGTTACAGAAGCCAAGTCAGTTGTCCAACACTCTGAATTCATCTGTTTGCTTCCTTAGAGTATAATTTGTCATCCTTTCCCCTCTCTTTCTAATAAACCAAAGTTAGCTAGAAGAGACTAAATCCTAAGAGTTCTCATCACAAGAGAAAAATTCTTTTTCTATTTCTTTAATGTTATATTTATATGCGATGATGGATACTCATGAAAATTATGATGATAATCACTTCATGGTGAATGTAAATCAAATCATTACACTGTATCCATTGAACCTATACAGGGTTGGATGTCAGTTATATCTTAATAATACTGGAAGAAAAAAGGAAATTTGCAAAAATGTAAACAAAGTATTCTTGCTAATTCCTTTTTGTTTTGGAAAATATCATTTTTACTCATGTTAAGAAGTGATTCAATTTGCTGTTATTATTTTAAAGTGCATTAGTAAATATGAAAAAGAAAGTTAGCTCTAGAGGCCTGATTGATTTAGAGGTCAACTTTAAGGTAAGACTATTCTATATTGGTACTGCATCCTCTCTTTAACCTGACAAAGAATGATTTGGTAAACTTGATCCAGACTTTTTCTGGCAATACTGGCCTTCACCATGAGCTAGTGAAGTATCTGCTCATCCCTTCCACGCTGTCCATCTGAGTTAGCTTAGGGCATTCACTGCTTCCCACAGAAGTTTTGCTTTGACCTACTTGCTGAGAACGGAGTTATGCCACAGAGAAATCAGAAGTAGAAAAGACATGGCAGACCACTCTCTGTGACCATATCGTACCAGATGTGCGATGTCTGACCCTCGCAAAGCCCCATTAGATACCCCAGTAGTGGTCAGCCTTATATCTCCTAGGAGTCACTCACAACCCTGCCCACTGACTTTCCCACCAAGACCTTGTATAACCCTCAGGGAAGCTAATGCCAGACTATGAACCTGAGTTCATTCAGTTTATTTTTAGATCTAACAGTGGTGTTGCCCTTTTTAAATGAAGTTTGCTAGATCTGTGCTTGCTCCTTTATTTTGAAAAACTAAACAGTATATAGTTTTAGGAATACAGAAATGATTTTGGGACAGAGGGTACACAAGTAGCTTCTCAGGGATCAGTAATGTTCAATTTGATAAACTGGATGGTGGATACACAATTTTCACTTTATTGTTCTTTACCTGTAAATATATATTTAAAGCATTCTTTGGTATTTATGACAGAGTTTAATATGAATTCTTTTTTGTGAGCAGTCCACCGTGGCTAGAATAGTGAGTTTGAAGAGTACAGTGAAAGGCAGGTTTAGAGAACAAACTTATGGTTACCAGGGGGGAAAGACAGGGAGAAGGAATAGTTATGGAATTTGGGATCAACATGTACACACTGCTATATTTAAAATGGATAACCAACAAGGTCCTACTATATAGCACAGGGAACTCTGCTCAATGTTATATGGCAGCCTGGATGGGGGGTAGTTTGGGGGAGAATGGATACATATCAATGGATGGCTGAGTCCCTTCATCGTGCACCTGAAACTATGACAACATTGTTAATCGGCTACCATAGTAGTACTATCAGTTGCTCAGTCATATCCGACTCTTTGTGACCCCATGGACGTTGACTGTAGCCCACAAGGTTCTTCTGTCCATGCAACTCCCTAGGCAAACATACGGGAGTGGGCTGCCATTTCCTTCTCCAGTTAATCAGCTATGCTGCTGCTGCTGCTAAGTCGCTTCAGTCGTGTCCGACTCTGTGTGACCCCATAGACGGAAGCTCACCAGGCTCCCCTGTCCCTGGGATTCTCCAGGCAAGAACACTGGAGTGGGTTGCCATTTCCTTCTCCAATGCATGAAAGTGAAAAGTGAAAGTGAAGTCGCTCAGTTGTGTCCAACTCTCAGCGACCCCATGAACTGGAGCCCACCAGGCTCCTCCATCCATGGGATTCTCCAGGCAAAAGTACTGGGGTGGGGTGCCATTATACTCCAATATAAATTTAAAAAAAAAATGATTCCAGTGAAAGGAGAAAAGACTGGAAATGGAGCTAACTCTGAAGGCAAACGGGAGTCTCAGTGATGCTCTCTTGGGAGGATCATCAAGAATATTTATACCCAAGGTCTATTAAAATGGCTTTCTCGCAATCTATCCATGGAGAAGGACAGGAAAAAAATTTTTTTTTCCTACTAAGTTACCCGAAGATGAAATATCCAACATTGTAAGCTTCTCACAGAGAGACATATAATATGGTTTTGAAGTATTTTTCCAAAGAAAGGAAATCCAGCTTGCCTTAGGAAACACATTTACCTTGAATTCTTAAAAGACACAGAGCTGAGACAGATGCAGAACAAAGGTTTTAGATGACAGACCTGGGATATATCTTGGTGAGCCGAGTGACAGGTCAGAACTAGCCAAATTTATCTCAGCATCTACCATCTACTGAGAACATACGATATGCCAAGAGCTTAACAGAGTTTATCTCATTTAATCCTCACAACCTCACTGGGAAGCTGAGACCCAGGGAAGTCACTTGTTCAAGGTCACAAAGCAACTCAATTAGCAACCTAGTTTGCTAGGCTGAACCTAGGTTTTCAGATTTGTTTCAACCTCAAATAAGATTTTTTCAGCTGCCAAAAATTAACATTCAAAACCAGAATCTTCTTTACTCTCACACCATCTCTCACCCTCAGAGAAGTGCCATTCAACCCCAATCCTTGGGGCGTATGAGGGTATCAGCACCTTAGAAAAAGGATTTGACCAGACTGATTTCATTCATTAAGCACTTGGGGATCCTCTTACAGTTGCCAAGAAACATTTATCTGCTCTCAAGGGCAAGTTTGTCTTCAGGAGTAAGCTCCAAGAGGATTCTCTCGGCCACTCGTTCCCAGCTTACCTTTGTCTACCTCCCCATTAGTACTTAAAGACTTTGCAAAGGTCAAGTTCTGCCATTGTGGATGGGATCCCTTATCACAAAGACTGCTAAGCAAGACCCCTTAGCCAGCCTATTCCCCACCTGCAATTTTCTCTCATCCTTGGGGCCGCTGAGATTTGATGGGTGTGTGTAGCTGAGAGAACAGCATAACCAGCCCTAGTGCAGAGGCATAGCCAACGGAGCAGTCCCGAAAGACAGCCAGAGAATTTTAATGAAAACCAGAAAACTCCTGGCCGCTGAGTCCAACTACAGTCCAGGCCTGCCAGCCCCTCCCCCTGCGGCTGAGAATCCCTGAGCAAGCTTCATCCCCAAGAGCCGGGAAGAAGATCCATTTCGTATTCAGCAATGCCTTCCATGGCGGCCACTTTCCAGGGTCATTTAGGTGAGAGGCAAGGCACAGGCTAATTGCAGCAGGACCCAGGGACCCTGAGAAGCACAGGGTGTGGCAGCAGCAGGTCTGAGCCAAAAGATTATGAAACAGTCATTTGAAAAAAATAAATAAATAAAAGCCTCTTTCCTTCTGCCAAAGCTGTCTGAACACAGCTGCATACAAGGCTAGCGAGGAATCTTAACAAGCTTAAAGGGACCGTATTTCAGATACTGGAGAACCAAAGGGGAAGAAAGGGATTTTGATCACTTACTACATGTCAGGTGCTCTGATTTCATTTGACTATGAATTTGACTATGAATTCCATTTGACTATGATTCCACCTTGACTATAAGGTGGGAATTATAAACTGCATTTAACACATAAAAATACTGACTCAGAGAGGTTAGCTTGTCCAAGGCACACAGCTGGCAAGTGGGGGAACTAAGACTCAAAGTTCAATATGGGTGAGGTTCATCAGAAATAAACTCAACATCCTGATTTGTCCTGTTTAATAAAAAGAAGGATCATTTACTGAACGTCAGCTTTGTGCCTGGAAGTAAGCTAAGATTTTTATACACACGATAACATCGAATCCTCACAGCAACCAGATAAAAGTCTTTATTATCTGCATTTTTGATGAGGAAACTAACACTAGATGCTAAGTAACTTGGCCAAAGTCATGACACTACCAGAATTTGAACCCAAATTTATCTATTTCTGGAGCCACCTCACTCTTCCAAGTATTAATAAAACACTCACCCGAACAGCCTGCAGGCTTCCCTGGTGGCTCAGATGGTAAAGAATCTGCCTGCAATGCAGGAGACCTGGGTTCAGTCCCTGGGTTAGGAAGATCCCCTAGAGGAGGAAATGGCAACCCACTCCAGTAGTCTTGCCTGGAGAATTCCATGGACAGAGGAACCTGGAGTGCTACAGTCCATGGGGTCCCAAAGAGTTGGACATGACTGAATGACTAACATACACACACACACACACACACACACACAGCCTACAGAGGGGTACCACAGACACCATCACGCTGAGCAACGAGCTGCAAAGAGACAACTGCCCACTTCTTAACAGGTAATTTACATTCTAGGATTACCTTTCAGTTCTTCCAAGCGCTCCTCAGAATCGTGACTCTGGGAAAGCTGACATGGTTGCTTCCCACGGACCGTGGGCTCTGTTGACACTTCATGTATGAAGGAGAAGGCCACCACCACGACAGTGTACCTGTGACACCAGTGCCTGTAGAACCCGACAGCTCCTTTCTTCAGGCTCTGCTCCACAGGCCCACATACCTCACGGCAGCCCCCCTCCTTCCCCCATCAACAGCTCCCAGGCCTGCTTTATATTCCTAACAGGAGACCATGTGCCTTCTCTTAGAGCAACTGTGATTTCCCAAGGGAGACTACTGTCTAGACAAAGCATCCCAATCCATCTTGACGAGAGATGGGCCACACGATGTTAGCTTTGCTCATTTAGTTTTGGGGGGGGGGTCTGTGTTCAGCAGCCCAGGGAAGGCCCTGGGCTTGGCGTCTCTGGGTTATCAGACCAAGCATCACTCTGTACCATAGCCAACGGGCAGGGTTGGAACTGTCTTCCCAGCCTGGCAAGTGTTACCTGAGGGCAGTCACAGGGGTCTTATACCCAGACGACGGGGAACACACTCACAGGCATACCATACAAGCAGTTCCATTAATTGGGCTGAAGCTTGATACGGCTCTTTCTCACATGTTCACAGCTAAGTACTGGGCTGGGAGGAGGACTGAACGGCTGATACTGCCAAGGGCTGTGGCAGGTACACAGTCAATGTCTTCATTAATCACAGATTAACAGGTAGATGAGGTAGATAAGATGGCTATCACAGATAAGGCATCTGAAGCTCGGAGAGGTGCAGTGCTGTGTCCCAAGCCACACCCAAAGCTCAGATTCGAATGGATTTTCAATAGGACTCTCAATGTTCAGTTGTGAGGCCAAACATTTATTCCTCAGACACGTACTACGTAGTGAGCCCCTTCTCTGGACAGCTATTGTGCCACCTGTAGAAGATCCGACTGCTAATGTGTCATGTAGGTCCAGTCACCAAAGAACAAGACGAGGTTATCCGAAAGACAGGTGCAGATGATAAGATCAGGCCCTCAGATGAGTGATCAGGGCAGGTTGCCCTAAAGAAGTGGCATTTTAGCGGAGACCTGAAAGATGAGGAGGAGCTGGGCATTTGCAAAACTCGGAGAAGTGTGCAGGCTGAAGGAACGACAAGGGCCAGCACCATTTGTAGGAAGAGGCTTGGCCTGTCTGTAAAACAAAGCACTCCAGGGACCAAGGCTGTGTGAACAAACGATTGAGATAAGGCAGGGCCTTGTTAAGCACAGAAGGGAGTTTGGATTTTGTCAGGAGATCCCTGGGAAATTAAAGAAGAGTTTTAATTAAATGAGTGCTGTGATCTGATCTGTGCTTTAAAGAGATGATTCTGGCTACTGCGTGCAGGACAGAGAGCAGGGAGGGGGCAAGAGTTAGGAATCAGGGGAGAGGTGATGGTAGCTTGGACCAAGATGATGGTAGTAGAGATGGATTTTATATTTGGAGATAGGACTTAATGCAGAATGAAGCAAACTCCTGGGTTTTTAGCTTCAACAACTGGGTAGATGATGGTACCATGTATTGAGAAAGACAAGAGTAAAAAGCAAAATGCTCAAGAGATAGCCATGCTTTTTATTCTTATCATATCAAGAAAAAAAAAAAAAAGTAAACAAGTAGACCCAATTGTGTTTGTTCAGGGAAAACTGTGAATTAAAGGCTTGAAGCTACTTAACCTGGTAAAGAGAAGGTGTTGGGTGTGAAAGTGGAAAATAAATAGCTGCAATCTGAAAGGCTGACTTAGGAAACGGGTTCCACTTACTTCCTGGGCCATTCATCACTGCTACACCAGGGTCAATGGATGAGAGACTCAGGAACAGAATTCAGTTATAGGTAAGGAAGGGCTGTCTTGTGGTCAGAAGTGTGGACAGTGGAATGAGGTGCCCAGAGATATAATGACTTCCCTCTCACTGCTGCTGCTACTGCTGCTGCTACTGCTGCTGCTAAGTCGCTTCAGTCATGTCTGACTCTGTGCGACCCCATAGACGGAAGCTCACCAGGCTCCCCTGTCCCTGGGATTCTCCAGGCAAGAATACTGGAGTGGGTTGCCATTTCCTTCTCCAATGCATGAAAGTGAAAAGTCAAAGTGAAGTCGCTCAGTCGTGTCTGACTCTTAGCGACCCATGGACTGGAGCCTAACAGGATCCTCCGTCCATGGGATTTTCCAGGCAAAAGTACTGGGGTGGGGTGCCATTGCCTTCCCCGACCTCTCACTGGAAGGGGTTAAAGAATAAATGACCCCCTGGTTAGATGGTTAGTGAATTCAATAACTGGGTAGGCAAATCCTTCTAAATCTAAAATCTTTTCAGAATTCTGTGGTTTTAAGATAAAATATTTATTAATCTGATCTTCAGACTTGGAGTTTGCCCAATAGGGCAGAGCTTCTCTGGTATGTTCTACCTTCTAGAAGATAAATAAAAACAATATTGGCTTATGTCATTCACTATAAAGTGATTCCTAGTTTACTTTTAAGTCCCATACAAGATGATGAAAGGCTTTCTGTTTAAGCAAAAGGCAGAAGCTACAGAATCAGATATCCTAGATTTGTAATTTATTAACTCTGTGACATCGGGCAATGTATTTAAATCCTGTAAGTCTTGGTTTTTCTCTTTGAAAAAAGGAAAAACAATGCCTGATTTAGGATCTTTGTTGTGCAGACCCAAGTCCAGCATCTCACATGTGATAGTTAAGATTAATAACAATAACTAACATTTATTGAGCCATTACTATATGCTAACACGTGCTATGTGTTCTAAGTACATTTTTTCCATCTAATCCTTATAACAACCCAGAACATAGGCACTTATTATCCCTGTATTAAACATTAGAAAACAGAGATAAGAGGTTACGTAACCTATCCAACTCTGGAGAAGGTAATGGCAACCCACTCCAGTATTCTTGCCTGGAGAATCCCATGGACAGGGGAGCCTGGTGGGCTACAGTCCCTGGGCCCGCAAAGAGTCAGACACAACTGAAGCAACTGAGTACCACCTATCCAAGAGTCATACAGCTGCTGCTGCTGCTGCTAAGTCACTTCAGTTGTGTCCGACTCCGCGCGACCCCATAGACTGCAGCAGCTAGTGATACTCAAAGCGGGGGGTGGAGGGGGGGGGGGAGGAAATAAACAGACTTCAACAAAGGTTGAAGAAAAAAGACAAAGAAAATCATATTTTCATCATTTGAAAAAATGTAACCTACTGTTGCAGACTTCCCCCATGGCTCAGTGGTAAAGAATCCATCTGCAATGCAGGAGATGCAGGTTTGATCCTTGGTTCAAGAAGATCCCCTGGAGAAGGAGATGGCAACCCACTCTAGGATTCTTGCCTGGGAAACCCCATGGACAGAGAAGTCCGGTGGGCAGCAGTCCATGAGTCAGAAAGAGTCAGCCACGACTGAGCCACTGAGCACATGCAAGCTACTGTTACATTTCACAAGTAATTCAATTTAGTAAATATTTATTGAACATGTAAATGCATAATTGAATGAATAAGTGATTCCAACAAACATTTATTGAGTTCCTACCAGGCACAGCAGAAGAAGGGAGTGGCAGAGGAAGAGATGTTTAGACAGCCTCCTCAACTCAATGAACACGAATCTGACCAAACTCCAGGAGAGAGTGAAGGACAAAGGACCTGGTGTGCTGAAGTCTATGGGGTCTCAAAGAGGTGGACATGACTGAAAGACTGAACAACAACAACAACAACCAGGCAAATCATCAAGAAACTAAGGTTAAAGAGAGCTTACATTAATTTAATGGAGCAGGAAATGGCAACCCACTCCAGTATTATTGCCTGGAAAATCCCATAGATGGAGGAGCCTGGTAGGCTACAGTCCATGGGGTCGCAAAGAGTCAGACACAACTGAGAAACCTCACTTGTCTTCACTTGAGAGTTTGCTATTAAAACCACAATCTTCAAACTTCAGATAAACTGCCAACATAATGACCCATATTCCGTGAAAAAAAGTTCTAAAAAATATCCTCATACAGACCAAAGGAAGTTAGGATTACTGTTGTTCTTTCTTTGGGAAGTCAAAACTGTTAAAGAGACAGGGCAGTAGGCAGAAGCACAGAATACATGAAAGCCAAGTAAAGAAGGAGTCTCAGGCAAAGGAAGAGTAACACCACCAAAGGAAGCAGAAATCTAACAGAACAGAGGTTGACTTAGGAACTTGGGGTGTTCTGATGAACTTCACTAGAATTGTGGGGAGAGAAACCAAATTGCATAAGGCATTTGGAAGAATGGGTTAAAGAGGAAGGGGAGACAATCTTTTAACTTGTTTCTGTGCTTACTCGCTCAGACATGTCCGACTCTTTGCAACCCTATGGACTGCAGCCCACCAGGCTCCTCTGTCCATGGGGATTCTCCAGGCAAGAATACTGGAATGGATTGCCATGCCCTCCTCCAGAGGATCTTCCCAACTAAGGGATCAAACCCAGGTCTCCCACATTGCAGGTGAATTCTTTACTGTCTGAGCCACCAGGGAAGCCCACTGGAGTGGGTAGCCTATCCCTTCTCCTGAGGATCTTCCTGACCTAGGAATCAAATTGGGGTCTCCTGCATTGCAGGTGGATTCTTTACCGTCTGAGACACCAGGGAAGCCCAATCTGTTAATAAGTTTGGGGATTAAAAAGAGAAGGAAAGTGACTTCCCTCGTGGTCCAGTGACTAAGACTCCCCACTCCCAATGCAGGGGGGTCCAGCTTTGATCACTGGTCAGAGAACCAGATTCCACATACTGCAACTAAGATCGAAGATCTCCCCATGTGCCACAATTAAAACCCACAGCAGCCAAATAAATAAACAAATATTGGGGGAGAAAAAAAAGGAAAGGGAGAGAATAGCAGCCTGATGAGGCGAATCAGAAGGACCACTGATAAGTATAGAAGGTTAAGGAGCAGGAGCCAAAGGAAAGGAGAAACTGAAGACAAAAGGTAGATGGAGGAGATGGAAGTAAGAAACGGCCAGAGGACTAGACCCAAGGAAGACAAAGAGGAGGGACAGGATGCACAGAGAAAGGCCACCCTTGGGAAAGGAGAAGTCACCTTCTGCTCTGGGACAGGAATCAAGGAGGAGAGCCTGCTGTACGGACATTATGAAAGAGACTCTCATCAAGCTGGACGAATACAGAGTGATCAAGTTCTCTATCACCATTTTGAAATCAATAGCAAAATGATACTGATTTTCCTGAGCCACTCAAAAATTGGTATTGAAAAAGACAAACATCATTTAGATATCAGTTCTATATGGTTAAAAACCAGGCTTATTGAGACGTGATTATATTCAGTTTCTTAATCTGGGTACTGTTACTCTGATGTGTTCACTTTGAAAACTTCATCAAGCTATATGCTTATACATGCCCTTTTCTGTATGTGGGCTTCCCTGGTGGCTCAGATGGTACAGAATCTGCCTCCAATGCAGGAGACACAGGTTCAATCCCTGGGTTAGGAAGATCCCCGGAGAAGGGAATAGCAACCCATGCCAGTATTCTTGCTTATAAAATCCCACACACAGAAGAGCCTGGCAGGCTACAGTTCATGGGGTTGCAAAGAGTTGGACACAACTGAGCAACTTTCACTTTTTCTGTATGAATATTATACACCAATAAAAAGTTTTTATAAACCAATTATTAACTTAGAATTACCACTCCTGTACTCTGTTCAGTTTTTTTAAAGAGTAACTCAGCCTCAAACTATACATTCCTTCTGACAGGTAACATTCCTTACCATTCTTTTAGATCCGCCATAGTACTAAATTCAAGACTAGACACACAATAGGTATCTAATAAACATATGTTGATGTCACTGGAAGAACTTTAGTACCAGATGTTCAGACTTAATACAAATCTACCTACAGGAAATGCACCTTTAGGATTGTAAAATCTTGCAGACCCTACCTGAGCCAAGAGATTACACTGAACATCACCAGTAATGGGATAAACTAACATTATTTGTCTCCTCTTGTGAAGCAATGAGAAGTACACAACATCAGCTATTTAGAATTCTTGCCCAAAATGGCTAACTTAAATATAAGCATAGAGAAATAATTAGATAAACTCAGCTTGTGAGATATTCTTAAGAAAACAGGCCTGTTATCTTAAAAATATCAATGTCATAAAACATAATAAAAGAGAAAGAAACTTGTAGATTAAAAGAGACTTAAAAAGAGAGAGACTAAAGACACATACTTAAATTTAATGTACATTCCTTGATTAGCTCCTAGAATTAAAAATAATAACTGTCATGAACATTATAAAATTAACGTTATTCACGTTATCTGGCCAATAGGAGTATGATAGATTGTTTGCAAAAGGCCTGCACTTGCTCATGCCCTTGAGCAAAATGACTTTGCAGCATCTCCCTTCAAAAGGAGCTTGTGACTTGCTTTGGCAAAAAGACTGCAACAGAAGTTATGCTGTGCCAGCTCCAAGAGTAAGCCTCAGAAGGCTTTGCACACTTCCACTCTCTCTCAGACTCTGCCTGTGTGCAGTGGGTAAGTCTGGGGTGTACTCCTGGAAGCTGAGAGACCCTCTGGATCAGAGACCCAGCCAGCACCTAGTGGATCCAGCATGGACTGCAAGTGTTGAGGGGGCCAGTCAAGGTCAGCTGAGCTTGAACCACATTAGAAGAAGCACTCAGCTGACCCACAGAATTATGAGCATTAATAAAAAGAGTTGTGTGAAGCCACAAAGTTTTGGTAGGATTAAATATGCAGTGAAAGGTAACTGATCGAAAGTAAGATTTACATATAGACTGTATATTACACGATATGCAATCAATGTAAGTTTCCAGGGCATGATACTGGTATTGTAGTTACACAGAAGATTGTCCTTACATGTAGGTGATAAATACTGACATATTTAGAAACCAAGTATGATGATGTCTGCCCTCCCAAACATAAATCTGTGTATATAGAGAAAGCAAATGTGTCAAAATGTTAATAGTAAACCTAAGGGTTTTCTTTCATGTTCTTTGCACTAATCTGTTCATTTGAGATTTTTCAAAATATACAGTTAGAAAGAAAAATAACCTACTTATCCCCAGAACATAGTGATGCTGAGTATTTATCTGGGAGCCCAGCACATCACCTAGCAGTGAACAGATCCTTCTCAAGGCTTTTTTTCCATCCTCCCCTCACCCACCTCTTTGTACTGATAATGACTACTGTTTCTGAGGCTTCCCCAATGACAGCAGGTAAAGAATCTGCCTGCAATGCAGGAGACACAGGAGATATGGGTTCAGTCCCTGAGTGAGGAAGATCCCCTGGAGAAGGAAATGGCAACCACTCCAGTATTCTTGCCTGAAAAATCACAAGGACAGAGGAGCGTGGAGGGCTGCAGTCCATGTGTGCGTGTCTGCAGTCATGCTAAGTCGCTTCAGTTGTGTCTGATTCTTTGCCACCCAGTGGACTGTAGCCCTGGTGGGCTGCAGTCCATAGGGTCAAAAAGAGTCAGACATGACCAAGCGACTAAGCACAATTGTTGCTGAAAAGGGAGGCAGAACAGAAAGTACAGTAAACCAGAGGTATACTCTGGTAGAGTTAAAAGAAAGACTCATTCATAGATAAGTAATGTTTAAAAGTAGCAAGCAATCACTGAGGTTTTCTCCCTAATATAATCAGAAAAAAACAAAACAAAACTGTGGCAAGCTAGCTAGAGCATGAAAAGAGAAAAAGCTTTGGCAAGAAACATGGGCAGGTCTTTGAATTATTTTGTGTTAGAAAACAAATATTCATGTGTTTCTCTATTTTAAGGGATTTCTCCAATGCCTTCAAATGAGAAGAGTATCTTGTATTACATTTCTTCTCCCTGAAAAAACCTCAAGATTCTTACCAATAGAGCGGAAATCCTTTTTTTCACAACTGGATGAAAGCCTCCATTATTTAATTTGAATTTTCCTCTAAGTGATATGCAGCAATTATTAATGCTGTGTATTGACTTATATGAACCAACCCAAGGGCCTAGGTTCAAAGAGCATGGTTTTCTGAGCTAAAATTCAAGGACCCTGGCTTTCCTGTGCCTTAAGTCTGCTTAACAGTGAACAGCAAACAAAGCCTGCACTGTACGTCATATAAAAAACGTAATCTAGGTGGAGCGATTAATTTTTTAGAACAATCTCTACAAATCTATTAAAATTTCTTTGACTTCAAAAACCTCCAATCAAGCATTCCCAGGACTTCTATTGTCAGATGAGAAAAATATTCAACTTATGTAAGAGAGGAAAGAAAATGTCTCAAGGTACTATACCTTTAATGAGCTGGGTGTTCTCATCCATCAAACCCAAATGTTCAATGCAGCAGAAATATTTGTTAAGGCAGCATTTGACTCAAAGCCAAATCCATGCCCACTTTTTCTTATACAATCCCTGAGTTCTCTAGCCCACAAACCCCAGGATGTCTCAGACTACAGTTTGAACCTAGCACTTTAGGTTCAAATGGTTGTGCAAAAGGAAGAAGGGATCACATACAGGGAGAATCTTCCAATGGTTCCACAAACTTGATCCAGAGAAAAATACCAGGCTGTCATGTTTTCAAGGGAATTTTATGTTCAAAGACAATTCTGCGCACATTAATTCTCAAAATTGTTCATTGACACTGTGAAGACAGCTGCTGAATGGCAGGCTTTCCTGGCCCACATCTGCATGTAAGCATATCTGTCTGGTAGAAGGACTAGACAGTAGCCGACCTGGGTGCGGGTCTGGTTCAGCCACTGAGTCCCCACTCACTGGTTACTGAAAGTGTTAACTGCTTAAAGCATAGATTGATTGATACAGTCATTGATTCATTTATTGAGAAAACATCTATTGAGGAAATTTTGCATGCCAAACCTAGAATGGGGAAACACAGATGAAGTAGATATGGTGGCTAGTCCCTTCCCACAAGAAGCTCATAAACTAACAGAGATGCACAGTGCAAACACTTAGGCAGGAGCAGAGAGCTCTGAACAGGTTAATCACTTGAGTCTGCACATGAATCCAGGCTCTTCCACTTGGCTGGGTGACTTTGGGCAAATTTTATTTAATCTTTCCAAGCTTAGTTTCCTTAGCTATAAAGTAGGAATGGTAACCACACCTCTTACATTGAGTTATTGTCAGAATCAAATGGGATAATACATACTACAATGTGTGTTAATTGCTCAGTCGTGTCCGACTCTTTGCAACCCCATGGACCGTAGCCCACCAGGCTCCTCTGTCCATGAAATTCTCTAGGCAAGAACACTAGAATGGGTTGCCATTTCCGTCTCCAGAGGATCTTCCCGATCCAGGGACTGAACCTGGGTCTCTCGTATTGCAGGCACATTTTTTACTGTCTGAGCCACAGGAAAACCCAATATATAATAAATTACTACACATGCCAATAAACTTTCGATAAATGTTGGCTATGATTACTATTCTTTATTATTATCTGGGTAGTTGCATTATACATCTTTTTGGGTCCTTTATGACCTTGAGATTATAATTAGCTTTGACCTGGAGTAAGAAATTTAACATCTCTGGGTCTTTATCTGTTAAATGAAAGGGTATAGCTAAGGGATCTCTAAAATTCCTTCCAGCTCTAGAATATTAAACGGCTCTATGGGACTTCCCTGATGGTCCAGTGGTTAATAATCAGCCTTTCAACACAGGGGATGCAGATTTGATTCCTAGTCGGGGAACTAATATCCCACACATCTTGGAGCAACTAAGCCCAAGAGCCACAATTAGAGACCCCGTGAGCTGCATAGCGCAACAAAGATTCTGCATGCCGCCACTATGACCTGACTGAGACAAATAAATAACAAATAAATTTAAAAGTATATTAAAAAAACTTTAAAGACTCTATGATTGATCTTATATGATTTCGTATGTGCCTCAGTATCACTGCTTAGATAAACTGGCACAACAAAACAATGATCAAATAAACCACCTTTCTCTGATGACTGAATCTTTTTTCCCTTCTGTTCCTTTAATCTCTTAGCCTACCTATGCACATATGGAATGTGCACAGCAATGAGTCCCCAGAGAGGAAAAACAGGCAGGTCCAGGGAAAGCCAAGTCAATGCCCTCTTCCTTTAGGCTGGGTGAAAGGGAAAGTGTTAGTCGCTCAGTCCTGTCAGACTCTTTTGCGACCTGATGAACTGTAGCCTGCCAGGCTCCTCTATCCATGGGATTCTCCAGGCAAGAATACTGGAGTGGGTTGCCATGCCCTCCTCCAGGAGAATCTTCCTGAGGGAGGGATGGTAACCCAGTCTCCTGCATTGCAGGCAGATTTGGCTTTCAAAATACAATTGGCAGAGCTGCAATGAATGAGCAGATTCATTCATTCGCTCACACAATACTGAAGGAAGACGGCCTTCCTGTGCTCCCAGGGTACCTCGATTTGCCCCGTATGCCACTCCCCACCCTGCCATCTTATCTGCCTGCGTCAGCAACTAAGCTGACTGTGTGCTGAGACTTTGTCATGCTAACTTTGCAGCCTCAATCCCAACCCAGTGCCCGCAATGTGGCAGAGGCCTAATGACTTAATAATTAACTAAAATTCATACTGCCCTCAGGAACGAAACCATACATTTGCAAAGTAACTAGGCATTTTGAGGTGTGGGCCTAAACCTCTCAGGATCCTTCACAGAGGGTCACCGATCCAGTAGTGTCAAGAAATAACTGTGGGACCTGGGGTAGTGGGGGAGAGGGAGGATCATTTCAGTTTCCTCTTTTTTAAAAAATATTTATTATTATTATTTCTTTGCATTGGGTGTTAGTTGTGACATACTGGATCTTTCCTCTCGGGCTCTCTAGTTGTGGCACAAGGGCTTTAACTGCCCCGAGGCACATGGGATCTTAGTTCCCCAACCAGGGACCAAACACAAATCCTCTGCATTGCAAGGCGAATTCTTAACCATTGGACCACCATGGAAGTTCATCAGTTTCCTCTCTGATAAAATGAGGATTAGAACACAGGTTGACAAACTATATATGGCTCCTGGGCCAAACCCACCTCAGTTTATGATCCCCTCCAGTTTAGGGCTATTTTTACATTTTTTAAAGGGTTATAAAAGCAAATAAAGAATGACATGCATTAGAGAACCCCTAAGCCTATGTGGTTCTCTATACCTAATATGTTTACATTCTGGCCCTTTACAGAAAAAAGCTTGCGGACTCTGGATTAGATGTGACTCCACACACACACACACACACACACACACACACACACGGTCCCTTTAAACCTGGACATTTTTGCATTTTCATTCTGCTTGATCAGCCCCATTCTGGCTCGGTGCAACAAGCATTCCCAAGTCTCAACCAGTTCACACAGCGGGCGCTCAATTGTCATTTGTCTAACTGAATAAATGGATTCTGCATCAGTAACCCTAAGAACTAAATCCCCCACCAAGAGGGTAAATTGGGTCACTGTGTATCAAATGAAGCCCTAATAGATGTCCCTAGCATCCGCTTGCCACAACAAGGGGACGGAGCAGCAGCTCCACTGGCTCTTTGGATGATTGAGACACCAAAACTGACCCAGAGCTCAGATAACCAGGATTAACACTCACCTTGCTTCACCAAATAAAAATTACATTGAGCCATCCCCTGCAAAAACCCCTTGGATAAATTATAAAGCTATCAAGAAGTAGCTGTCGAAACACAGATCATCTCAACAGATTATCTTAATAGCCATGGACCCAAGAGAGGAAATCCCACCCAAAATAAGGCACATAGAACAATTTACCTCACCACATTCTGTTTCTCTTGCCCTCTGTTGTTAAGGATACATAATACCAAAACAAGGAATTCAAACATTTATGTCAGGGCAGCAAGCCAAGGAAAGCCTAGAATATATGATCCTATTAACACTAATGGAAGTTGAAGCAAGCTAACAGAGACAATAAAGCCTACCCCCGCTCTCACTACACATACATTTCCAAAATAAACAGCCAGCAATTATTCTTTTAATGTTCCTTCTCTGTACATCCATAAATCACTCCTGGGCATATACCTCTTGCTGATTTCAAAGTACAGGCTTCTGGTTTTTCTTTTTTTCCTACCTTGCCTTCACTCTTCCTGTTTCTGGATGCTTACAGAGGACCTTCCTGAATGGGCCTAGGGGTACTTTTCTATGATCCCTCAGTTGAGCATCCTCAGTACACGTGCAGCACATGCAAACCACCACTGCCTTCATCAGACTGAGCCTTAGGAATCACCAAATTAATCTGGGGTTTCTGCCCTCTCCATTCTCCTCTAAAGAAGCCGGTTGGAGTTCTCCCTTCTCCCAGGTGGCCGAGAAGTCTAAAGGTCCCCCACACCCAATGACACGGTGGACTCATACAGCTCACTCCCACCCCCAGCCCCCAGCACCATGCTCCCAATATACTGAGCCGGAAGCTTAAAAACAACAACAACCTGTATATCTCAAAGCTTACTTCCAGAAACCAAAGGACAGAAGAACAGTTTAAATTTGAATTCTTTTCCAAATTAGAACTTATTAGGTAAGAACTAATAAAGTAAGAACTTAGACTTATTAGGTTAGCTTTTTCCAATAGCCAAGACAGATAGACAGACACTGACCCTCTGCCAACCTCTGCATGAACTTCAAAAAAAAAATCCCATTCCTTCTCAGAGTCTTGTTATTCTCATGGGTTTCTCAACCATTAAAAATGGGTTTAATCGAGACTTCCGGTTAAGATGGCGGAGGATTAGGACGGGGAATACGCTTTCTCCTCCACAAATTCATCAATGGGACATCTGGGCGCCGAGTAAATACCACAAACAGCTTCGGAGTGCTGGCGGAGGACGTCGGACACCCAGAAAAGCAACTCACTGCCTTCTAAAGGAGGTAGGAAAGAATATAGAAGCCAGAGAGAGACAAAGAGGGAGGGGCGGACCTCTGTCCGGGGAAGGGAGTCTTAAAAAGAGAAGTTTCCAAACACCAGGAAACACTCTCCCTGCGGAATCTGCGCCGAACCTGGGAAACACGGAGACTATCATAACAGGGAGGAGAACAGTTGAGCAATTAGAACCCACAGACTGCGGGCCCTGCGGTAACTTCCGCAGCGGAAAAGCACCGCTGCAAACGCCCGCATCTGCCATTGGGGAGCCGGGGCTGGGCAGGGAGATGCCTTGGCCGTTCCCACGCGGGACGCTCCCCTGCCGGCGCTCCCCAGAGGGACGCTCCCCCGCGGGACTCTCCCCCACTGGACGCTCCCCCCGCCGGCCACTCCCGCGCAGGCGTGCCCCCGCCCGCTGTGCCGGCGGCTCCCACGAGGGCCACCCCATCCCCTCCCCCACCCGCCCGCCCGCCATTCCCGTCACCGGCCCCTCCCCCTCTGCGGGCCTCAGCGCAGACTTCGTTCGCCTGATTGTCTGGAGTGCTGCCTAACTGGAGTAGTTTGGGCCGGCAATCCAGATTGTGCAGCGCCGACCACACGAGTGGCGGGCCTTGGCCCAGAACACCGCCGAACCGTGCACAGAACAAAGAACTATACAGACCAACCACAGAGAAAGGGGCCTATAGATCTTGAGAAATTTAAGCCGGAACAAGGAACTAGCTGAAAATGAACTGAACCCACAACAATAATAGAGAAACTCTTATATATATTGTTACTATTTTTACCATCATTATTTCCTTTTTTTTTTCTTTTCTTTTTTTAATATATATATATATTTTAAATTTTTATTATTTTTTAATTGGAAAAAGGAAAACAAAAATTTTTTTTTCCTTTTAATTTTTTTTTTGTTGTTGTTTGTTTTGTTTCTTTTATTTTTATTTTTTTTTATCCTCTAGTACTTCTTTAATCTCCACGTTTAGATATAACTTTTGCGACCCTGTTTTGTTTTTTTGTTTTTTTCTTTTTTCCTTTTGGTCCTTTGCTTTTTTCCTTTCCTTTTTTCTTTTCTTTACTGATTACTGACTAGATCTGTCTCTCTCCTTCACACTCCCTCCTTTTATCCTCCTGACCACCTCTGTCTCCTTCCTCCCTTTTTCCTTCTATGTATAATTCCGTGAACATCTCTGAGCGGTCCAGTTGTGGAATGCATTATAGAAGAAGAAGTTTTTGAGACTACTGTAAAAATAAGACCAATAACTGGAACCAGGAGGCTTAAGTCCATACCCTGATCCCACGAAACACTAATTGACAGGAGCTCATTAAAAGCCTCCATACCTACTCTGAAACCAAGCATCACACAAAGACCAGCAAGTTCCACAACAAGACATATCAAGCAAATTCTCCAGAAAAACAAGAACACAGCCTGAGCTCCAATACACAGGCTACACAAAGCGACCCCAAAAGCATAGACATCTCATAACTCACTACTAGACACTCCACTGCACCCCAGAGAAAAGAAATCCAGCTCCACCCACCAGAACACCGATACAAGCTTCCATAAACAAAAAACCTCGACAAGCCACCGGTACAAACCCACATATAGTGCAGAAACGCCACAATAAAGAGAACTCCACAGACTACCAGAATACAGTAAAGACGCCCCAAACTTAGCAATTTAAACAAGATGAAAAGACAGAAGAATTCCCAGCAGGTAAAGGAACAGGATAATTACCCACCAAACCAAACAAAAGAGGAAGAAATAGCGAACCTACCTGATAAAGAATTCGAATAATGATAGTCAAATTAATCCAAAATCTGGAAAGCAAAATGGAATCATGGATAAATAGCCTGGAGAAAAGCATTGAGAAGATGCAAGAAAGATTTAACAAGGACCTAGAAGAAATAAAAAAGAGTCAATATATAATGAATAATGCAATAAATGAGATCCAAAACACTCTGGAGGCAACAAATAGTAGAATAACAGAGGCAGAAGATAGAATTAGCGAATTAGAAGATAGAATGGCAGAATTAAAGGAATCAGAGGAGAAAAAAGAAAAACGAATTAAAAGAAATGAGGACAATCTCAGAGACCTCCAGGACAATATTAAACGTTACAATATTCGAATCATAGGAGTCCCAGAAGAAGAAGACAAAAAGAAAGACCATGAGAAGATACTAGAGGAGATAATAGTTGAAAACTTCCCTAAAATGGGGAAGGAAATAATCACTCAAGTCCAAGAAACCCAGAGAGTCCCAAATAGGATAAACCCAAGACGAAACACCCCAAGACACATATTAATCAAATTAACAAAGATCAAACACAAAGAACAAATATTAAAAGCAGCAAGGGAAAAACAACAAATAACACACAAGGGAATTCCCATAAGGATAACAGCTGATCTTTCAATAGAAACTCTCCAAGCCAGGAGGGAATGGCAAGACATACTTAAAGTGATGAAAGAAAAGAACCTACAGCCCAGATTATTGTACCCAGCAAGGATCTCATTCAAATATGAAGGAGAAATCAAAACCTTTACAGACAAGCAAAAGCTGAGAGAATTCAGCACCACCAAACCAGCTCTCCAACAAATACTAAAGGACATTCTCTAGACAGGAAACACAAAAAGGATATATAAATTCAAACCCAAAACAACAAAGTAAATGGCAACGGGATCATATTTATCATTAATTACCTTAAATGTAAATGGGTTGAATGCCCCAACCAAAAGACAGAGACTGGCTGAATGGATACAAAAACAAGACCCCTCCATATGCTGTCTACAAGAAACCCACCTCAAAACAGGGGACACATACAGACTGAAAGTCAAGGGCTGGAAAAAGATTTTCCACGCAAATAGAGACCAAAAGAAAGCAGGAGTAGCAATACTCATATCAGATAAAATAGACTTTAAAACAAAGGATGTGAAAAGAGACAAAGAAGGTCACTACCTAATGATCAAAGGATCAATCCAAGAAGAAGATATAACAATTATAAATATATATGCACCCAACTTAGGAGCACCACAATATATAAGACAAATACTAACAAGAATGAAAGGAGAAATCAACAATAACACAATAATAGTGGGAGACTTTAATACCCCACTCACACCAATGGATAGATCAACTAAACAGAAAATCAACAAGGAAATACAAACTTTAAACGATACAATAGACCAGTTAGAACTAATTGATATCTATAGGACATTTCATCCCAAAACAATGAATTTCACCTTTTTCTCAAGTGCACACGGAACCTTCTCCAGGATAGACCACATCCTGGGCCATAAATCCAGCCTTGGTAAGTTCAGAAAAATTGAAATCATTCCAAGCATTTTTTCTGACCACAATGCAGTAAGAGTAAATCTCAATAACAGGAGAAAATCTATTAAAAAGACCAACATATGGAGGCTGAACAACACACTCCTGAATAACCAACAAATCACAGAAGAAATCAAAAAAGAAATCAAATTCTGCATAGAAACGAATGAAAATGAAAACACTACAACCCAAAACCTGTGGGACACTGTAAAAGCAGTCCTAAGGGGAAAGTTCATAGCAATACAGGCATACCTCAAGAAACAAGAAAAAAGCCAAATAAATAACCTAACTCTACACCTAAAGCAACTGGAAAAGGAAGAAATGAAGCACCCCAAGGTTAGTAGAAGGAAAGAAATCCTAAAAATTAGGGCAGAAATAAATGCAAAAGAAACAAAAGAAACCATAGCAAAAATCAACAAAGCCAAAAGCTGGTTCTTTGAAAGGGTAAATAAAATTGACAAACCACTAGCCAGACTCATCAAGAAACAAAGGGAGAAAAATCAAATCAATAAAATTAGAAATGAAAATGGAGAGATCACAACAGACAGCACAGAAATACAAAGGATCATAAGAGACTACTATCAGCAATTATATGGCAATAAAATGGACAATGTGGAAGAAATGGACAAATTCTTAGAAAAGTACAACTTCCCGAAACTGGATCAGGAAGAAATAGAAAATCTTAACAGACCCATCACAAGCACAGAAATTGAAACTGTAATCAGAAATCTTCCAGCAAACAAAAGCCCAGGTCCAGACGGCTTCACAGCTGAATTCTACCAAAAATTTAGAGAAGAGCTAACACCTATCCTACTCAAACTGTTCCAGAAAATTGCAGAAGAAGGCAAACTTCCAAACTCATTCTATGAGGCCACCATCACCCTAATACCAAAACCTGACAAAGATCCCACAAAAAAAGAAAACTACAGGCCAATATCACTGATGAACATAGATGCAAAAATCCTTAAAAAAATTCTAGCAATCAGAATCCAACAACACATTAAAAAGATCATACATCATGACCAAGTGGGCTTTATCCCAGGAATGCAAGGATTCTTCAATATCCGCAAATCAATCAACGTAATACACCACATTAACAAACTGAAGAATAAAAACCATATGATTATCTCAATAGATGCAGAGAAAGCCTTTGACAAAGTTCAACATCCATTTATGATAAAAACTCTCCAGAAAGCAGGAATAGAAGGAACATACCTCAACATAATAAAAGCTATATATGACAAGCCCACAGCAAACATTATCCTCAATGGTGAAAAATTGAAAGCATTTCCTCTAAAGTCAGGAACACGACAAGGATGCCCACTTTCACCATTACTATTCAACATAGTTTTGGAAGTTTTGGCCACAGCAATCAGAGCAGAAAAAGAAATAAAAGGAATCCAAATTGGAAAAGAAGAAGTAAAACTCTCACTATTTGCAGATGACATGATCCTCTACGTAGAAAACCCTAAAGATTCCACCAGAAAATTACTAGAACTGATCAATGAATATGGTAAAGTTGCAGGATATAAAATTAACACACAGAAATCCCTTGATTCCTAATACACTAGGAATTCCTAGTGTACTAGTACACTAATAACGAGAAAATAGAAAGAGAAATTAAGGAAACAATTCCATTCACCATTGCAATGAAAACAATAAAATACTTAGGAATATATCTTCCTAAAGAATCTAAAGACCTATATATAGAAAACTATAAAACACTGGTGAAAGAAATCAAAGAGGACACTAATAGATGGAGAAATATATCATGTTCATGGATTGGTAGAATCAATATAGTGAAAATGAATATACTACCCAAAGCAATTTATAGATTCAATGCAATCCCCATCAAGCTACCAACGGTATTCTTCACAGAGCTAGAACAAATAATTTCTCAATTTGTATGGAAATACAAAAAACCTCGAATAGCCAAAGCTATCTTGAGAAAGAAGAACGGAACTGGAGGAATTAACCTGCCTGACTTCAGGCTCTACTACAAAGCCACAGTCATCAAGACAGTATGGTACTGGCACAAGGACAGAAATATAGATCAATGGAACAAAATAGAAAGCCCAGAGATAAATCCACGCACATATGGTCACCTTATCTTTGACAAAGGAGGCAAGAATATACAATGGATTAAAGACAATCTCTTTAACAAGTGGTGCTGGGAAAACTGGTCAAACACTTGTAAAAGAATGAAACTAGAACACTTTCTAACACCATACACAAAAATAAACTCAAAATGGATTAAAGAGCTAAATGTAAGACCAGAAACCATAAAACTCCTAGAGGAAAACATAGGCAAAACACTCTCTGACTTACATCACAGCAGGATCCTCTATGACCCACCTCTCAGAATATTGGAAATAAAATCAAAAATGAACAAATGGGACCTAATCAAACTTAAAAGCTTCTGCACAACAAAGGAAACTATAAGCAAGGTGAAAAGACAGCCTTCAGAATGGGAGAAAATAATAGCAAATGAAGCAACTGACAAACAACTAATCTCAAAAATATACAAGCAACTTCTACAGCTCAATTCCAGAAAAATAAATGACCCAATCAAAAAATGGGCCAAAGAACTCAATAGACATTTCTCCAAAGAAGACATACAGATGGCTAACAAACACATGAAAAGATGCTCAACATCACTCATTATCAGAGAAATGCAAATCAAAACCACTATGAGATACCATTTCACGCCAATCAGAATGGCTGCTATCCAAAAGTCTACAAGCAATAAATGCTGGAGAGGGTGCGGAGAGAAGGGAACCCTCTTGCACTGTTGGTGGGAATGCAAACTAGTACAGCCACTTTGGAGAACAGTATGGAGATTCCTCAAAAAACTGCGAATAGAACTGCCTTATGATCCAGCAATCCCACTGCTGGGCATATACACTGAGAAAACCAGAATTGAAAGAGACACCTGTACCCCAATGTTCATAGCAGCACTGTTTGCAATAGCCAGAACGTGGAAGCAACCTAGATGTCCATCCACAGATGAATGGATAAGCAAGCTGTGGTACATATACACAATGGAGTATTACTCAGCCATTAAAAAGAATACATTTGAATCAGTTCTAAGGAGGTGGATGGAACTGGAGCCTATTATACAGAGTGAAGTAAGCCAGAAACAAAAACACAAATACAGTATACTAACGCATATATATGGAATTTAGAAAGATGGTAAAAAATAACCCTATTTACGAGACAACAAAAGAGACACTGATGTATAGACCAGACTTTTGGACTCTGGGACCGGGAGAGGGTGAGATGATTGGGGAGAATAGCATTGAAATATGTATAATATTATATCTGAAATGTATTAATTGTTCAAACTAAACACTATCATGTTACAATTTGTTCATACTAGATGTTTGTAATGTTTCTGATAATCAATAAAAGAGATTCTTGATCAAAAAAAAAAAAAAATGGGTTTAATCTCAGCTGACATCTTTGCTTGAAAGGTTAAGAATCCAACACCTCGGATTATATTATTGGAGCTCTGAGTTCCCCCCGCCCCTAGGGAAGAACCCTGCAATGACTGTTCTCTGATTCCAGGAGCAAACAGCCGCACCTATATTTTCTGCAAATGCCATCACTGTAACCCCTGCTGGGGCACCCAGCACAGACCTGAGTACCTATTTCTGGCTCTTCTCCCTGTTGAGCACGGGATCTGGACTAGATCCAGACCATCCATAGCACCAAAAGAAAATCATCACTTGGTTAAAAATAAAAAATCCCTGGAAAACATCTAGGTAATTAATGTACAGAAATGTAGACTCCCTCCAACATAAGATAAATCTAATATCTACTGATTTTGTCTCTATAAAATATTTTTCAGGCTATTCATTAATATTTGCATAAATAAAAGAAACCCACATGTGCCTTTTTAAAAACATACTTGTCTATTTGACTGTGCCAGGTCTTAACTGCAGCATGAAGGATCTTAGTTCTTGAACCTGGGCCCCTGTATTGGAAGCATAGAGTCTTAACCACTAGACCATCAGGGAAGTCCCCCACATGTGCCTTTTGAATGTGACATTTCATAGGAAGGTTTAAGGTGATTCAAGTAGGTGTGCGAAAACACAATGCACTACTCAGATATTATTATCAAGTATATATGGAAAAATGCATATTAATGCTCAAAATACACTATGGCTTATTCTTTTAACAGTGCACAATCATCTTACATCATCCAGGCTGGATGAATCACAGCTGGAATCAAGACTGCCGGGAGAAATATCAGCAACCTCCGATATTCAGATGATACCACTCTAATGGCAGAAAGGAGAACTAAAAAGCCTTTGATGAAGGTGCAAGAGGAGAGTGAAAATGCTGTCTCAAAACTCAACATTCAGAAAATGAAGATCCTGGCATCCGGTCCCATCACTTCATGGCAAATAGATGGGGAAACAATGGAAACAGTGACAGACTATTTCCTTGGGCTCCAAAATCACTGTGGATGGTGACTGCAACCACAAAATTAAAAGATGTTTACTCCTTAGAAGAAAAGCTATAACAAACCTAGACAGCATATTAAAAAGCAGAGACATCACTTTGCCAACAAAGGTCTGCATAGTCAAAGCTATGGTCTTTCCAGTAGTCATGTACAGATGTGAAACTTGAACCATAAAGAAAGCTGAGCACTGAAGAACTGATGCTTTTCAACTGTGGTGTTGGAGAAGACTCTTTAGAGTCCATTGGACTGCAAGGAGATCAAACCAGTCAATTCTATAGGAAATCAACCCTGACATTCACTGGAAGGACAGATGCAAAACCTGAAGCTCCAATACTTTGGCCACCTGATGCAAAGAGCCAACTCATTAGAAAAGAACCTACTGTTGGGAAAGATTGAGGGGAAAAGAAGAAGGGGTCAACAGAGAATAAGATGGTTGGATGGCATCACCGACTCAATGGACATGAGTTTGAGGAAACTCAGGGAGAAAGTAAAGGACAAGAGAAGCTGATGTGCCACAGTTCATGGGGTCGCTAAGAGTCGGACATGACTTAATGACTGAACAACAACAACAAATCATCTTATAAACATGGTACAACCATTCTTACTCCTTAAAGCAGAAATAATTATTTCCTCTACTTTGTGGACCCACTGGACCCCATAAGGATGTTAATAACAGGACCTATGACCTCTTATTTACTCGTACGTTTACTCTCCTCACACTTCACTACCCTAGACTGTAAGTCCCTTGAAGACAAGGACCCCATCATATTCCTTCTTGAGTCCTCAGTACACAAGAGACTGCCTAGCACCTAGCAGGTGTTTCATAACACCCGGATGGAAAAGCAAGAGACGCAGCAGGTATTAAGAGAGCAGAAACTGAATCTGTCTTATTCATTGTTACCTGGCCTATAAATATTTTTGGAATGAATGGATGAAAGAAATAAAAGAACAGTGGTACTAGAGCATGAAAATATAGAGTTTGGTTGTGACATAGTAAGTATCATCTTTCTTAAGTTCTAAAACATGTTTTCTTACCTTCTGGCAGCTTGTAAATCAGGATGCATTTTGTAATGGATGGCAACTTGGCATTGTGTTATAGTTTATTTGGAACTTTCTCTTCCTTCCTTCCTCAGCGGTACACAGAAAAGTCTTACATGCTAAAAATAATGGCATCAGGACATCCCTGCCGGGCCAATGGTTGAGAATCTGCTTTGCAATGCAGAGGACTTGGGTTTGATCCCGGATCGGGGAACTAGGATCCCACAAGCTATGGGGCAACGAAATCTGTGCACCACAGCTAGAGAAGCCCATGTGCTGCAATTAGGAAAGGCCCACACATGGCAACAAAGACCCAACACAGCCAAAATCTAAAAAACTAAAAAATATTTTAAAAAAATAATTGGGTGTCATAGATTTAGTGAAATATAACCATTTGACGTGGCTGTAGTAACAAGGGTTGGAAAGACAACTGTAAAATTGCACTGAATTTTCCACAAGAGTAGAAACAATAAGAGAGGCTGGGCTTTTTAGAGGCTTCCCTGGTAGCTCAGCTGGTAAAGAATTCACCTGTAATGCAGGAGTCCCTGGTTCGATTCCTGGGTCTGGACGATCCACGGGAGAAGGGATAGGCTACCTACTCCAGTATTCTTGGGCTTCCCTGGTGGCTCAAACAGTAAAGAATCCACCTGCAATGTGGGAGACCTGGGTTTGATCCCTTAGTTGGGAAGATCCTCTGGAGGAGGGCATGGCAATCCATTCCAGTATTCTTGCCTGGAGAATCCCCATGGACAGAGGAGCTTGGTGGGCTATAGTCCATGGGGTCGCCAAGAGTCAGACACGACTGAGCGACAGCACAGTACAAGTGGAGTGGCTATTTCTCTCACAGTGGTTGCCCCTTCTCTAAAAGTAGCCCACAGGCCAGTCTATGCTAAATAAATGTCCTTCTGCCCACCACCGATTGGTCCAGGGGTGGTCACATGATCCAAAGTGAGTCAATCATTACTCTAAGATTTTTTTACTTGGAGCCAATGAGAGTGTAGAGGCCTCGCTAGTGGCTCAGTAGTAAAGAATCTGCCTGCCAATTCAGGAGACCGGGGTTCAATCCCTGAGTTGAGAAGATCCCCTGCGGGAGGAGGAAATGTCAACCCACTCCGGTATTCTTGCCTGGGAAATCCCATGCACAGAGAAGCCTGGCGGGCTACAGTCCACTGTGTCACAAAGAATTGGACACAACTTAGCAACTGAGCGTACACGCAGGCACCCAATGAGAGTGCAGGTCAGTTTGTCTCTGGTGTTAGCCCCAGTGAGATTTAGAGTTCAGGAGCAATCCCTGGCCATGCTCCCTGCCATGGAGGAGAGAATCAAAGGCAAGAGATGGAGCCTTGACATCATTTGAGTCTCTGTGTGGCTCATATTAGCCACATGCTCACCAAACCCATTTCTTTTTCTTCTTAGGCCTTATTTCTCAGCCTCCTTTACCATTAGGTGGGGTCATGTATTGAGTAATAACTGATAGAACGAGGCCAGAAGAAATATAAACTATTTTCAGACCTGGCTCCTGAAAACCTGCCACCTGAGATGCTCCAAGCTTCTTCTCCATCTGCAGATTGAAAGGAGAGCACTCTGAGATCCCTACAGGAGAAGGGAACTACAAGATGGCAGGAGCCTGGCGTGTTATAGAAAGTGGCTTAACTAGGAAAAACTATGTTGCACTGGTGAATAAACAAGAAATAAACTTCATTTGTATTAAGCACTGATATTTGGGGGGATTATTAGGGCAATTACCTGCTTTAATCTTCCTTGGTTCCAGGTATACCCATCCCTCCCCTGGTTACATGAAACACCCCACTATTCTTCCCATAAATTCCCTCTTCACCCAAACTAGTTGGAGCTGGATGTCTTTCCTTTACAACTTGAAGAGTTCTGGGAAATGAACTACAATCATTTGAAATGGCAAGAAGATGGACTGGTAAACAACAGTCCCTAAGTGTCTAGGGAACACTAGAAAATTTCTCAGAACAGAGTAATAAGTACAACAAACTAATGGCAAATCACAAGACTCTTTCCAGTGTCCAAGAGCTTCCAGCTGTAAACTCATAACCCACTTAGAGTGAGATCCTCTCTCCAATCTCCTTCTACTACCAGAAGCATGTATAAAGTTGTAATAGCCATGCTTTGCAATGGCACCCCACTCCAGTACTCTTGCTTGGAAAATCCCACGGATGGAGGAGCCTGGTAGGCTGCAGTCCATGGGGTCGCTAGAGTCGGACATGACTGAGCGACTTCACTTTCACTTTTCACTTTCATGCATTGGAGAAGGAAATGGCAACCCACTCCAGTGTTCTTGCCTGGAGAACCCCGGGGACGGGGGAGCCTGCTGGGCTGCCATCTATGGGGTCACACAGAGTTGGACATGACTGAAGTGACTTAGCATAGCATAGCATAGGGTATATACACTCATGAGTTCACACCCACCTAGAATCCTAGCAAGCAAGATAAATGTCACTTATCACACAGATTCAGCCCTGCTGTCCCCAGATTTATTGGGAAATGGGTCCACAAGCAACTCTGAGAAGTCAGATAACTACCCTGCGCCTCAGAGCTCTGGGTATGAGTACAAGGCTGACCAGAGTTTTTAAAAACAAATATTCAAGACTGAACAAAGCTTAAGGGAGCATTTATAAGACTATAAATGAAAAGATTACAGAAATAAACAGAAGAGTGATGCCATGAATGCCTACATCAGCAAGGAAAAGTTCTGCCTGAACTGGGGGCCAGCAATGACAGAGCATGCATCCCGCTCAGTTTCAAGAAATGTCTCTCAATGAGCCAAGATTTATAACAAGCACTGACGTCTATAATGCATTCTAGGGGCTAGTTGCAGAGCACTTTTGCACTACACACAGAGTAATCTGACTCTCACAAGGGCAGTAGGAAGCTGGGATTGTCATCAGTTCTTTATTTACAGCTAAGAACACAGGCTCAGACAGGTCAAGTGCTCAGAGCCCCAGGATTTGCAGTTTGACCCAAGACTTGAGCTCCCATTTCCTGACCCTATATCTGCTGTCCATTTCGTTGTCCCCCAAACGATGGAACACTGGGGCAGAGAGGGCCCAGCTGGAGGAGACTTTTCCCAATGCCATAACATCCATCAACCCACTTGGAGGATGGTTTTCTTTGCTTCGTGCAGCCATATGTGGGAACTTTTGGGGGAGGGGGTGGGGTGGGGGGTTAAAGGGCCTGGGATAAATGCCTGGTCTGCCTCCAAACTCAGCTGGGAAAATACTCTCCGACAAGACACCATAGCTTGTGCCCATAAGCAGGCCCTGAGAGAAGAAGGAGCCTGAGGCACGGGGTCAGGAGAGCTAAGGCCTTTGTGTGATCCTGGCAGAACCTCAGAGTCGGAAGCCTCTGAGAACCAGGCCACAAGCTCTCTCCGGATCCTAAAGATAGAATCTGGGGCAAAGGAACTGAATTTACCCTTTGCTGGGATGGGAGAGAGGATCAAATACATAAACTCAGCTGGCCTTAGACAGTTCATGAGCTACCTACCTCTGAGAGGCAAATTGCCAAGATCAAACACTCACATATTACCTGGGAAAGATGAAAAAAAGAGAAAAAAAAATCAGGTGGCCTAGTGGTAAAGAATCTGCCTGCCAATGCAGGAGATACAAGAGATGCAGGTTCGATTCCTGGCTCAGGAAGATACCCTGGAGAAGGGAATGGCAACCCACTCCAGTATTCTTGCCCAGAGAATCTTATGGAAAGAAGTGCCTAGCGGGCTACAGTCCATAGGCTTGCAAAGAGTTGGACATGACTGAGCACACACACAAGAGCCATTTATCCCTGGCAGTTGGCAGTCCACCACCTTGGAAAGAAGACATGGGAAACTGGAGGACCTGCCCTTTGGGGTGTTGGAAAACTTGAAGAGTGGGCCTCTCCTGAATATCACTACTTCCCAGGCAACAGAGATGAGAGGAAGGGCCTTCATCCTGGTGCACTTCCCGAGAGATAGAAAATCCAAGATCCTGATTAATATGGAATAGGGAAGGGGCAATGGCCTTGATCTGAACAAACTTGGGCTTGAACCACGGCTCAGTGTCTCGTTAGCTGTGACCTTAAACAACTCACAACTTCTTTGAGCCTCAGTTTCAATATCTGTAGAGGATATAACACTGACCTTTCAGGATTTGGAGGGGGATGAAGAAAAATTATAAATGTAAAGGGCATAGCACACAATCTGATACACAGGAGTTACTCAATAAATGTGAACTCTTTTTGTGAGCCCTTGCAATCCTCACTTCAATTCCTTATTATTGCAATTTTAATACTTGGTCATTTTGATTCTTAGAAATTCACTAGTCAGTAGTTTTGAGAGAATCATGTATATCTTGGCTGTTTTGCTAGTCTCTTTGAAATATAACCATCTGTGATTTTGGCTGTGAACATCTCAAACTAAGTCTAGACCCTTGGGTCTCTTACTAGTCTACTTCATGCTTCCTAAATTCCCTTAACAAACAAAACAAAAAACCCTGCAACCTTATCGTCTTTCTTCAACTCAAAAGAGAATCCAAATTTTATGGATATTTGGCACATAGCTGCACCTAACAACTTAACAATAGTCAAGTTCAACTAACGTTCCACAAGGCTTAAAATGAAGAGTTCTGAGTTCACCAAAGCTTTATAGAGTTCAATCAATATGTAGTGTGCCTATGAACATAGGAACAACAGCACGGATGAGTTTCTTGTGGAGTTCTTCATTATCTTCCGGGTCTTTGGGACCATTTCCTCTTGACATGCTATTATCCAAGTCAGGGTCATACCCATCGTCTATACTCCAGTCTTTCATATACACCTCTACCAGTGCTTTGACTATACTACACAATAACTGTCTATTTTATGCTTTCTTCACTACCCTACAATCTCCTTTCAGGCAAGAACAGTGTTCTGCCATATCTCAATTACCAGTACCTACCAACACAGTACCTGGTGTGTAATAGACATTGAATTAATACTGGAGCTGTATCAGATGGATAAATAAATAAATAGGGTTTCTAGATGGTTGAATGGCATCACCAACTCAATGGACATGAGTTTGAGCAAACTCTGGGAGATGGTGAAGGACAGGGAAGCCTGGCGTGCTGCAGTCCAATAGTTGCAAATAGTCGGACATGACCGAGTGACTATAAACAACAACAAAGATGTGGGAGAAACTTTAGAAATCATCTGGTCTAATACAAGGCCTTCATCTTACAGACAAGGACCCTGAGGCTCAGACCTGTAAGAAGATTCAGCCCAGGCGGCCTCAGAATCAGCAAGAAGATGACAAGTGGCAGCAGTCACATGCCATTTTGACTGTGAGTTCAGAGACACACATCACTTCACACTCGCTCCTGTGGGGAGGCCGTGTAGCCTGGTGGCTTCCCAGGTGAAGTCTTCAGCTACCTACCTGTCATGTGATTTTGGATAAATTACTTTATCTCTCTGAGTCACAATGGCTACATCTGTTAATTGGGGCTACGAATAATTCCAGAGTTATTGGGGGTATGAAGCCTGCCAACACGCACGAAGTGCCATGCATAGAACCAGCACTAGGTGCCAAACAAATGTTTACTGAATGAATCATGAATGAGTCCCTGTCCAGCATACCACAAGAACCTGGTTTAGACTTTGTATTTAAATCTCTGCCTGCATAGAAGGCGGCTGGATCACCCATAATTACACAGCTATATACTTGGAATTTGTTTCTTGCTGTAATTAGACCTTAAAACCAAGTCGCCTCTGTAAGATTGTTCACTGTTCCTTTCACCTTGGTTGCCCTTGCCTCACAAATCTGCCCCACAAATTACCCATCTTCTACCACCCAGCTAGTTACACCTTGTCTAAAAAGCTGTCTCTGATTCCTACGATGTCTTTAGTCCTTCCTCTCTCACTAATTAATAGAGCAGAGGGGTGTATCCGTTTGGCTTTCTAAATTGTGGCAAAATACACACAATGTGAAATTTACCACCTTAACCATTTTTTTGGCTGTGCCACACAGCGTGTGGGATATTAGCTCTGCAACGAGGGATCGAACCTGTGCCCCTTGCAGTGGAAGCTCAGAGTCTTAATTGCTGAACCACCAAGGAAGTCCCCCACCTTAACCACTTTTAAGTGTACAACTCAGCAGTGTTGAGTACCTTCACATTGTTGTGCGGCCAATTGCCAGAACTTTTTTATCTTGTGAAACCAAAATTCTACACTCATTAAACAACAACTCCCCCTATTGCTTCCTCCTCCAGCCCTTGGCGAGCACTCTACTTTCTGTCTCTCTGAGTTTGATTACTCTAGGTACCTCATTTAAATGGAATTATACAATATTTGTCCATTTCTGTCTGATTTATATCACTTAGCAAAACGTCCTCAAGGTTCATCCACGTTGTAGTATGTGTTCAGAATTTCCTTCAAAGGCTATTCAGCTTTGAAATACATTCAAGGCTGAATACACAGAATAATTATTCAATGTTCCATTGCATGCACATACTACATTTTGCTTATACATTCATCTGTTGATGGGCGCTTGAGCTGCTTCCACTTCCTAACTATTGTGAATAATACTGATGTGAACATCAGTGTACAGGGTTTATCTGTCTCATCTCCTCTACTTAAATGTGAACTTCCCAAAGACAATGGATGAATCTCAGTCATCTCTATAGTTCTCAAGGTGCCTGACACGTGATGGCACTTAATAAATACCTATCAAGTAAATAAGACAATTGTTGTTTAGTGGCTAAGTCATGTCCAACTCTGTGACCCCACGCACTGTAGCCCTGCAGGCTCCTCTTTCCGTGGGATTTCCCAGGCAAGAATTTGCAAATGGCAGTATCATACAGCAGAAAAACACAGGCTTTGCAATAAGACAGTCTTGATTTCTGGTCCTGGATCTGCCTCTTCCTACTCATATGATCTTAGGCATGTTGCTTAAGCTCTCAGAGTTTCAGTTCCTTATGTGGTTTTTGCCACAATTAAATATTATAACTTATGTAAAGCAGTTGGCACAGCACTTGGCATACCGTAAATTAAAAAAAAATGGATGCGAGTATGATTATAAAGTTATATAATAAAAGTAACTAACTGCACATACAAACAGGCCATTTAGTTTTCTGGCCATGATAATTTTAAAGGCAGAGTATGCAGAATTCTGACAGCAAACAATTCATTATAGGTAACAGTCAAAACAGAAAGACACTACACAGCAGTAACAATGAATCCGGACTGGTATCACTCTACTGAAATCTTGAGCTATTCTGCTACAGGTCTGGATGTTGGAAATGTTGTCACTTCAAAGGGACAGACTTAAACGTTGTACTGAGGACCACCTCACTGAACAAAGCAACCTGTCAAAGATCTCACATTTTTCAATCAGGATGACTTGAGGGGTTTGTTTTTTTGTTTTTTTGTTTTTTTTTGGTGCCTGGGCTGAGTCTATCTTGAATTTGATCATTCAAGTTTGAACTTTTTAGCAAAATGATGAAAGAAAGAAATAGATCTTCATGACTATTTCAGACAGACATATTTATTTCAATCTGTCTCAAAGGAAACTGAGCTCCCCGCCCTATTCCTAGTTCCTCCTGGACATGAATTCCTTTTGCGGTTGCTCTCCAAATTTTCCAGACCAGAAACATTCCTTCCAAAGTTAGCTCTTAGAAAGTAGAGTTCTTAAGTCTTAGAAGGAAAACGTATTGGAGTTTCTTTTTGTCTGCTGAAACAATTAACATTCCTCATGGCTAATTTAAATGACTCTCTGAGACAAAAATCAGAAACTTGGTTGTGTGGTGGAGGAGAGGGAAGGGAAGAAAAAGAGAAGGTAAGAGAAAGTTGTTCAAATGCTAGCGTTGGTCGCTCAGTTGTGTTGGACTCTTTGCGTCTCTCTGGACTGTAGCCCACCAGGCTCCTCTTTCTGTAGGATTTTCCAGGCAAGAATACTGGAGTGGGTTGCCATGCCCTCCTCCAGGGGAATCTTCCCAGCCCAAGGATCGAATCCGAGTCTCATGTTTCCTATATTAGAAGGCATGTTCTTTACCACTAGTGCCACCTGGGAAGCCCCCCATATGCCACAGGTCAATTTTAATTTGTCTCCCAAATAACACCTAAGGGCTACTGAATGCTTTCCCCAACCAGGACACCCATATGACTTCGAGGCCCACTGGGTGAAGGGCACCAGACTGAGACTTGAAACACAGAGCCTTGTTTAACCCTCACAATAGCACTATGCTCTAAATATTAATTTTGGTGATGACTGCATGACTCTGTGAACATCCTAAATCAAACGACTAAATACATACCGTTCATATGAATTTTATCTCAACAAAGTCATTTAAAAGCCAGCATCATATAAAAGAGTAAATTTTAAGAAATCCCACCGTATATACACACGCACATACCCCACTCCTACTGCACTGGTATCAGTAATCATTTTGTTATTTTATATCCTTCCCAGATTCCTTTGTGCAAATTCAAATGTATTTGCTTAACTCCCTCCTTCTTTCACAAAACATGCACTATTCGGCATCAGCCTTCTTTTTGAGGGGTGTGGAGGAACCATCTTTCTTTCACTTAAAATATCCTTGGAGATCTTTGCATATCAACACTTAGAGAAACCCTAATTCTTGTTGGTAGTTTAATAGCTTTCCCTTTTGTGAACATACCCATTTATTTATCCAGCTTCCCACTGATGCACACTTAAACTATTTGCTATTAGCAATAGTGATGCAATGCTTGTGCTTTCTTCTTAACTTGGTTTCATCAGGTAACATTCAGCTTCTGGACTGAAGGGAGACAGCATCAACAGCAGGAACCTCTTCAGAGTTCATTGGAACTGGGTCTGCATACAGCCTCTTCTGTCCATGTGCATGTCAGTCGTTCAGTCGTGTCTGACTCTTTGCGACCCCATGGATTGTAGCCCACCAGGCTCCTCTCTCCCTGGGATTTCCCAGGCAAGAACAACCCACTGCAGTGGGTTGCCATTTCCTTCTCCAGGGGATCTTCCCCACCCAGGGATTGAAGCCAGGTCTCCTGCATTGCAGGTGGATGCTTTACCATCTGAGCTACTAGAGAAGGCACAGTCTCTTCTGCTATTAGCTCCATGACTGGGAAGGTTTCTTTTATCTTTTGAGCTTTAATTTCCTCACTTCATAAAATAGGCAAAATCCCACCTACTTTATCAGATTGCTTTAAGGGCTCAATAGGCTCCCAGTGGCCAAATTTGGGACAATTTTTGTATCAAAAAGCATAAATATGGGAGCAGGGGAGGCAAAAGGTTGGAAATGGATTATAATACATGGGGGAAGAATCCAGGAATCCAAGTGATACTACAAATAAATAAATAGTAGGGGAGTTGAAAGCTAATCTGTCGGAAAAATGCTGGAAAACAAATACAGACCAAAAGAGAAAATTAGAAAATCATCCTTTTACTTATTGCATAGCACAGGGAACTCTGCTCAGTCTTATGTGGCAGTCTAGATGGGAAGGGAGTTTGGGGGAGAATGGATACATGTATATGCTGGGAGGGATTGGGGGCAAGAGGAGAAGGGGACAACAGAGGATGAGATGGCTGGATGGCATCACTGACTCAATGGACTTGAGTCTGAGTGGACTCCGGGAGTTGGTGATAGACAGGGAGGCCTGCTGCTGCTGCTACTGCTGCTAAGTCGCTTCAGTCATGTCTGACTCTGTGCAACCCCATAGACGGAAGCTCACCAGGCTCCCCTGTCCCTGGGAGTCTCCAGGCAAGAATACTGGAGTGGGTTGCCATTTCCTTTTCCAATGCATGAAAGTGAAAAGTGAAAGTGAAGTCGCTCAGTCGTGTCCAACTCTTAGCGACCCCATGGACTGGAACCTATAGGGCTCCTCCATCCATGGGATTTTCCAGGCAAAAGTACTAGGGTGGGGTGCCATTGCCTTCCCCGCAGGGAGGCCTGGCGTGCTGCAATTCATGGGGTCGCAAAGAGTCACACACGACTGAGCGACTGATCTGATCTGATACGTGTGGCTGAGTCCCTTCGCTGTTCACCTGAAACTATCACATTGTTAATTGGCTATACTCCAATACAAAATAAAAAGTTTAAAAAAAGAAATAGAAAATCATCCTTTTATAGATATTAATTGATCTAGGCCAGGATTATCAATAGATGTTTAAACCAGAGAGATAAAAGTTGCTGAGGAACAGGAGATTGAAACAATCTCAAAGTATCACTCCAAAGGCAACGTTATTAATTAGAAAGAGAAAAGGATTCCTTTACAATGTAGAGATCTGGCAAGGCCACCACATTCAAAATACAAACTTCCCATCACCAGTGTTGGGACAAACCGACATGTGTCACCCTGATGTGATACAAGGGGAAGGATACAGCATCGCCTATGGGGAATTCTTATCCCGAATGTTCACCCTAAATATAAGAATGAAAAAACCAGCAGACAAATCCAACCTACCGTCTACAAGGCAGCTTAGAATTTTCAAACTGTCAATGTTATGAAAGACAAAAAAAAAGGCAGGGGAACTTAGCCACATTAAAGTAAATTCAAGAGACACAACTATACTGTATAAGCAATCTTTGATTAAATTCTGCATTCCTCTTCCCCTAAAAGGTTATAAATATCATTGGAACAACTGGGGGAATCTGAAAAATATTATTGTTCCAGTGTAATAATGATATTGTGGTTACAGGGGAGAATGTCCTTGTTCTTTAGACATACATGCTTCAGTGCTTAGAGATAAAGTGTTGTGGTGTCTGCAACTTACTTTCAAATAATTTTGAAAAATAAAAATCAATGTGTGTGTCAGTGTGTGTGTGTTTGTGTGCATGCACACAATCAGGATGGGAAAGCAAATAAATCTAGATAAAGGGTATAGGAGTTTTTGCTGTAATATTTTTACAGTTTTTCTATATGTTTGAAATTGTTCAAAATAAGTTGGCGGGGGGGAAATCAAGCAAAACATGTAAATCACCTGACATCCACTAGGTCCTATAAGAGTTCCCATCATGGCTTCAACCAACTCAACAGATCTACAGAAGGCTCCTGCCGTCTAACCATGCTACACGCTGGGCTAAGTCACTGCAGTCATGTCTGACTCTGTGACTCTATGGACTGTAGCCCAACAGGCTCCTCAGACCATGGGATTCTCCTGGGAAGAATACTGGAGTAGGTTGCCGTGTTCTCCTCCAGCAGATCTTCCTGACCCAGGGATTGAACCCAGGGATTGAACTCCAGCAGATTTTCCCGACCCAGGGATTGAACCCAGGGATTCAAATCCGACCCAGGGATTGAACCTACTGAGACTTGGGTTCAATCCCTGGGACGGGAAAATCTGCTGGAGGAGGACACGGCAACCCACTCCAGTATTCTTGCCAAGAGAATCCCATGGTCAGAGGAGCCTGTTGGGCTACAGTCCATAGAGTCACAAAGAGTCAGACACGACTGCAGTGACTTAGCCCAGCACGTAGCATGGTTAGAGGGCAGCAGACAGTGCTGCCTTCAGAAAGCTTACACTTCTGATCAGACGACAAGACAAAAACAGGAAACACCTAGAGATTCAGTAAGGTTTTGGTTCCAGAAAAACTACCTGGGGCCTACATCTGTGAATTTTTTAAAGATCGGTAACCTTTTAAAAAACAAAACAGAACCACTACTTAACCTCACTAAGAATTATTTCCTCATTTACATGGAAAAATGGAGCTGGAATCTACAAGCTAAGTTGAGAGGATATGATAGCATACATAGTACACCTCTGTAAAGCATATGTTATTGAAGGCTTAATAAAAGACTAATCTCCTAGAATAAAAGCAGAGAAGGAAAGCTCCAGGAGGGTTCCACCTTTGTTTCTCTATCAGAACACCCAGCACAGGAATTTGCATTTAGCTTATGCTCCAAACATTGGATGAAGAAGTAATAGTAAGACATTATGAGATAGAATACCTAAAGAAAGTCTTTGTGGCTACAAATGCCACTAGAATTAGAGGAACGATTAACATGAGCTGGCCCAGCCAGAGACTGCAGCACCTTAACAAAAGTACCTATTTATGTGCACATAAATTGGCAAATTTATGTGACATGAGTTTGAGCAAACTCTGGGAGATAGTGAAGGACAGGGAAGCCTGGCATACTGCAGTCCATGGGTTTGTAAAGAGTCTGACACGACTCAGTGACTGACAAAGTTAGCAAAAGTCCTACTACACAGATTACCTCATCTAAGGCTCAAAGTAATCCCTATTTCAGAGATGCATAGACTGAGGTTTCAAAAAATAAATTACCCACTGAGCACACAACTCAAATTTCTGTTTGCCCAACCCAGCCACAGGAGAATGAAAATAACTGGTTAAAAGAATGGAAATACCTCACAGCTCAGTGATCCCAGGGTCTCTGTAGGACAGTGAGTCACTAATGGCCACTCCTAAACTCAGGCCTTTTCTACAAAAAAATGCCAAAAATCTGCCTTGGGATTGCTTCTCTGGCTATTCAGAAAGATGAAAAATCAGGCCTTTTAGCCACCAGCTTCAGATATTAAAACAGCAGAGCTTAAATTCCCCTTTCTTGTGTGGCTGCGTAACGGAGATGGAGAGGAAGTGAGCAGAAGAGATGATTTTCAATTCAAGGTTGACGGTGTCTGCATTTTAGTGAAGTTAACCTTAACTCCAAAATAAAAATTTCCCTACAAAATTTTCTGGGGGAAGACTCGTGACTGTGTTACTGTTCCTATTCACTTTTTAAACATCATGTTGTGTTGCAGTCTGGGATAATATATTTCTCTCTTCCAGAGGTTTCCATGTTATGGATGTAACAACCTTTACTACACCAATCACAAAAACCGCTACAACTTCCTTCCCTTAGTAAAAGAGGGTAGTCTAAGTGACTAAATGGACTTGGCAAAAGTATATAAAAATGACACTTCAAAGATTGTGATAGGAATTTAAATTGGGGGGCAGTTTAAATGAAAAATATCTATGCCCTTTGCCCCAGCATTTCTACCTTAGAAATGAATCCTACAGAAATACTCCCACAAGTTTATTACAAACGAATGCATGCTCAAATGCTCACTGCAGCAGTGTCTGACAGGCACTGAAAAGGGTAAGTTAGAGGAACATGCAAATATGTGGGGCAGATGCCCAAAATATATTAAGTGACAGAGAGCAAGCAGAATACGTATTAAAATAACATCTTTAGCATACATGTGAGGGAAAATGACAGCGTGTGTGTGCGTGCTTAGCCGCTCAGCTGTGTCCAACTCTTTGCGACCCCATGGACTGCAGCTCACCAGGCTCCTCTCTCCATAGGATTCTCCAGGCAAGAATACTGGAGTGGGTTGCCTTCCCTTCTCCGTAAGATCTTCCTGACCCAGGGACCAAACCTGAGTCTCTTTCATTGCAGGTGGACTCTTAACCATCAGAGCTACCAGGGAGGCTGGAAAAATGACAGCAATACACATCAAAATCTCAACAGTTGACTATGTGAGGCGGAATTAAAGGAATTTTCCCTTTGTAGTTGATTAGCCATTTCTGTAATGGATTTTGATTTCTCTTATGTCTAGAATCAAAAAAATAATTTAAGATATACGTTTATGTCCTCTTTCATGTCCTTTCCTCTTTGCAGTCAAATGCTCTGCTGCTGCTAAGTCGCTTTCAGTCGTGTCCGACTCTATGTGACCCCATAGACGGAAGCCCACCAGGCTCCCCCGTCCCCGGGATTCTCCAGGCAAGAACACTGGAGTGGGTTGCCATTTCCTTCTCATCAAATGCTCTACTCCTGAGTTATTCCTCGGCTTATCTCTCTTTTTTACTCAGGAAACAGCCACTTGCATCATTACCTCTAGAAATAAACAGTGCCAGCTGCAGAGGTCTGCACTCTTTAGGGAATGACAGAATCGTGTTCAGAAAGGACAGAAAAGATCACCTATGATATCTGCCAACAAACAGTATTCCAGCCCATAGGCTGATTAAATACAGGCAGTGACCAAAACAATCACTATCTTCTGAAGTAGGCCTTGATGTCGTCTAGATTTGCTGTGACAATCCTAAAGATGACATTCAGGAATGGGCAACTGACTTGTACAATAATATTCACCACATGACAGGCTAAGCAGACAGAATCATTACCATATCCAAGAAAACTAACCTTGTTACTAATTATCTCCCATGCAGCTCCCATTCAAATTTCCCCAACTGTCCCCTCAATGTCCTTTATAGCTTTTTCTTTTTTAAGTCCAGTATCCAATCAAGGGTTGCATGCAGCATTTGACTGTCATGGCTCTTTGCTCATGCTCGCTCAGTTGCTAAGTTGTGTCCAACTCTTTGTGAC
Organism: Tragelaphus eurycerus; assembly: GCA_935064755.1. Classification (NCBI taxonomy): domain Eukaryota; kingdom Metazoa; phylum Chordata; class Mammalia; order Artiodactyla; family Bovidae; genus Tragelaphus; species Tragelaphus eurycerus. The sequence continues at coordinate 14,982,560 of CAKXYN010000043.1, forward strand.
ACCATGGCCTTGTAGCCCACCAGGTTCCTCTGTCCATGGGATTTTCCAGGCAAGAATACTGGAGGGGGCTGCCATTTCCTTGTCCACGGGATCTTCCCGAACCAGGGATCGAATCCATGTCTCCTGCCCTGGTAGGCAGTTTCTTTACCTCTGAGCCACCAGGCAAGCCTGCCATGGCTCTTTAGTCTTTTTTAATCTAGATTAGTCCCCCTACATTTTGTATTCTTTTGCTTTGTTTCTCTGTCATGACACTGACACTTTTGAAGATCAGAGTCCAGCTGTTCTACAGTATGTCCCACAATCTGAATTTGCCTGATTATTTCCTCATGATCAGATTGAGGTTAAACATTCCTGGCAAGAATTCTACCTTGGCAATGGGTGTGTGCTTGCCATTGCATTCGGTTATCTAGTTACACTGAGATATTTTCCTCTTCATTATGTTACTGTGGGTACCAGGAAAGCCATCAGTCAATAAATAAGATGTTCAAAATAGTAAATAATACCAAAAACAGCCTCAAGGAACACCAGCTATTCCAGGCATAGTACCAGACATTTTAAAAAAATATATTATCTCATTTAAACCTCACAACAATCTTGTAAAGAAGCAGCGGTTCAAAGAGGTTAAGTTGCTTGTCCAGTGACACATATGTAGTGATTAAAAAAATGTACACTTTCACATATGGACTCATTCTCACACACAAACCCCCACACACACATCAACGTATGATCTCTGGGGTTCATGGTCTCTCTGAGGATCTTCCAGGGACAAGTTAAGAAGCCCTGCTGCTGCTGCTGCTGCTAAGTCGCTTCAGTCCTGTCCGACTCTGTGCGACCCCATAGACGGCAGCCCACCAGGCTCCCCTGTCCCTGGGATTCTCCAGGCAAGAACACTGGAGTGGGTTGCCATTTCCTTCTCCAATGCATGAAAGTGAAAAGTGAAAGTGAAGTCGCTCAGTCGTAGCCGACTCTTAGCGACCCCATGGACTGCAGCCTACCAGGCTCCTTCATCCATGGGATTTTCCAGGCAAGAGTACTGGAGTGGGGTGCCACTGCCTTCTCCGTAAGAAGCCCTACCTTAGACTAATCTTGAAGAGGCCTAGCTAGCTTTCAAGAGTTGAATTTCTATGGAGAAGAAACTGAAAATAAATTATCTGTGGTCCACATAAAATTCTTCCACACTTGGAAATCTTCTTATTTGGAGATGGGCCACCTTTCCACCATAGCCAAGAAAATAGGGCAATGGCTCCATAAATTATTATAACATTCTGGTATTTGGCTTGTTTTTTTGCTATTCTGCAACAAAATGAAAAAAAATAAAGACAATGTAGAGAATTTTTCACAATATATTTCTAATTTCAATTAGATTTCTATATAAAATATAATTTCTAAATATATTTCTAATTTTAAAATAATGGTCTTTCCACAAGCTTTGGTATTAAACATGCTTTATTTCATGAGATAAGCTAAAGGAGGACATATTTTTTAAAACAGCTTTAACTATAGAAGAATAACTGTTGGCAAAATCTCACCCAATTTTATCTTAATTTTTTGTATTTTCACTTACCTATAAAAGTCTGAAACCCATTATTTATGACACTCTATACAATCAATATTATTTTGGGGAAACTAACTGGAATAAAGGAAATTCAGCCCCCAAAGAAACCAGGTCTGAAATAATTCTGAATTTTCCCTGAAAGTCATCCACAAAACATCTCAAAGGTCTCCTCAGCCTCAGGTCTCCTCATGTCAATGCATTTGTTAAAAGCATTTTATATTTTATATTTGCATTACTAATTGCCCTCTTCCGATGTGTTGATATTTCCTGCCTTTGAGTGCGTCCTTATGACTTCGGTTAATATACTCAATCGACAAACATTCAGTGAGTCCCCAGTTTGTGCAAGGCAGTCTGTTAGATGCATAGGAAATCAGTCTGGAGAGTTGGTTCTTGCCTCCAAGTCCCAGGTCACAGGTCATCCACCACAGGTCACCCCCTTCGCCCCCCCACTCAGCTCCCAAAGAAGTATGAAAACTTCCCTTGGGACTGTCCTCTCCTAGCACTGCCATCAAACCTCCTTGTGTGTGGTTATTTGTTTATATTCCTCTCTTCCACCTACCTGAATTTTTCCAAAGCAAACACTGTCTTATTCAATGCTGTATTCCTAACACATTGCACATACAGCTGCCAGGGATCAGTATAAATTAGTGGAATAAATATATTTTACAGATGAGGAAAATAAAGCTCGCAAAAAGATTAAGATGTGTCTAAAATCATAAATAAGAAGTCGCTAGTCGTAAAAAGCCTCACCAGAGGTCTCTTCTGTTCCACCATGATGCATTCTACACGCAGACAAAGTGAGCTAGAGATCTTAAATGTCTTCATGGAACCTCAAACTCAGTATGTCCAAAAGTCCCTCCTCCTTGAAAAAACAAATAAAAATCTGGTCCCCATCCAATGTCCTTGTTCTCTTGGAAGTGATATTCAGTAGCTTAAGGAAAACTGAAGTCATCTTAACTCCATCTTTTCTCTATCCCTACGCCCAATCTAGCAACAACTGTATTGACTGTAGTCTTCAAATTTAGTGTCTCCCAATCTCTTCCCTTCTCTCCAAGTCCCCAGCCACCACCCTAGATCCAAGGCCACCACCATCCCACAGGTAGACTACAAAAATGACTTTCCGCCTCATCTTGTGTTCACTTTAGCTAATTCTCTCCAGTCTCTTCCCCAACTTAACAGCCAAGGTGATGTTTTTAATATCATCCTACCTGCATATGGAATTCATCCAGCTAATTAAAATCCTTCACTTAGGATAAAGACCAAATTCACCAGTGACTCAGAAAACTGCCCACTCTCTAGACTCTTTCACCCATCCAGCCTCAGTCTTCTTCATTCTGGTCTCTCTCCCCTTGCTTCGTGCCCATAAACTGTCTAACCCCCATAACTAACTAACTTTTAAATTCTTATAGTCATCTATTTCCTTTGTACTTTGAACATGTACAAAGTGTTAGAAACCCCTAGTCCTCATCTCTGCACCTCCTGTTGCCATCCTAAACTACTTCCTCTCACTCTCCAAGTCTCTTGAAATGTCACTTCCTACGGGAAGCCCTCCCTGATTCCTCCAGACAAGGGAAGCACACCAAGTTAACCACTCCTCTCCTACCTTGTTGTACATCCCACTTTGGCAGGAGAATTCATCACACTTGCAATTGCTTCTCCAATGATTATCTCCCCTATCAGAACACAAATTACCTGATGGTGGTGGAAGCATCTCTTTTCACGGAACCTGGCGGGCTGCAGTCAGTGGGGCTACAAAGAGGCAAACAGGGCTGAGCGACTGAGCACGCACACGCACACACACACACACACACACACACAGTCCTTAGACCACAGTGGTGGTGGTGGTGGTTTAATCACTAAGTCATGTCCAATTCTTGCGACCCCATAGACTATAGCCTACAAGAATACTGGAGTGGGTTGCCATTTGCTTCTACAGGGGATCTTCCCGACCCAAGAATCAAACCCAAGCCTCCTGCATTGAAGGCAGATTCTTTACTGACTGCGCTACAGAGAAGATGTAGCTGCTCTCAATATCTGTTGTCAGAAGGACAGGCTGGGGCCATATCATCAGGCCAAGGGGCAAGGATCCTTAAACAAAGTGGCAAGGATCCTTATCCCTTTGCAAAGGATTTAAACAAAGGGAGAAAGAAATGCAGAGTTATTCAAGGTCACAGAGATAGCAGAAATAGGGCCAAAACTAACCTTATTCAGCTCATTTCTCCTCCCTTAGTCTCCTCCTTTAGTGTTTTACTAAAAAGCCTGGGCAGAAGAGGGAGCAACTCAGAAGAAGAAAATTAGGAATGAAAAGATGGTGAGTGAGAGGTCTCAGGTGGTGAGAGCTTCTGAATCTGCCTGTCACACTAGTTTCCTCTGGATGGGAAGCAGTTAGACTTTTTCTGCCTAAAGGAGCATCTTACTACACAAACAAACATAATCACTACCACCTCCTTAATGGGGCGGTGCGTATAAAACAACAAACTTCTTTCATCCAAAGAAGAGAAGAAATGACAGGAAGAAAAGCTATTACTGCTCCAAGTATCTTCAAAAAAAAAAAAAAAAAAACAAACCCAAATGGGCAGTGTGGTCACCTGGACCGGCTCCTCAGCAATCAACAGGAAGGGAGCAAAAAAGACTTAACTGCAGCAGGGAAGGGCAGGGGAGGAATAAATTAGGAAGAAGCCACTCAAAGTCTACTGCTTCTTTGAGAATTAGGACAACATTTTGTGTACAGGATTTAAAAGCCTTGCCGTGGGCTTCACTGGTAGCTCAGGGGTAAATAATCCTCCTGCCAATGCAGGAGACACGGGTTCAATCCCCAGTCGGGGAAGATAGCACGTGTCGTGGAGCAACTAAGCCCGTGTGCCGCATACTGCGCCTGTGCTCTAGAGCCGGAGAGCCGCACCTACTGAAGCCCGCGCTCTGCAACAAGCGAAGCCGCTGCAACGAGAGGCCCGGGCACTGCCACCAAGAGTAGCCCTGGCTCGCCACAACTAGGGAAAAGCCCTCGCAGCAACGAAGACCCAGCACAGCCAAAAATAAAGAAAGAAAGGAAATTACATTTAAAAAAAAAAAAAAAAACTTGCTAATGCACTGGCAGCTCTTAAAACAGGTACCGATGAAAGGAAAAGTATCATGAGCTCAACTGTAACAGTTCACTGTCCTCGGGCTGCAGGGGTCAAGTTATATCCATGACAGAAGCTACAAACCAGGCCAAGGGGTTAGGTTCATTGCCATTCATCCTACCAAGCACCAACTGCAAGAAGAAAAGGCAAAGCCTCTTCAATGAGCACTCAGTAGAATAAATATTTGAAGTCTCAACTACCCTACCCTGGATGTTCTGAGTGAGGCAGAGAAGGGATGGAAGGGTATCCAGAGCCGAGAAGGACTCTTAGAGAGATGTGATATACTGGTGATAGGGAGATTTTGAAACACAGAGGGAAAAATGAGAATTGCAAATTGAGAGACAGGGAGAGAAACTGGAAGAACTTCAAGAGACACAGAGGGGTGTGGAAAGGAAGACAGTGCGGAAGGGGTGCTCAGGAAAGCAGACAATAAGCAACAGAGGGACACAGAGAAGCAAAGCCAGGCAGACCATCTTTCCCCAAATCCCAAAGCTGCTCATTGCATTCCAATAAATCACTCTACTACAAAGCCCATACAATGGACTGCCCTTTGCATTCAGTAACAAGCAGCATGTAACGAAGCATCGCCCAGCTGCAACTTTGGAGACCTAAGGGTCTGAATTAAAAATGAACAAAAAACTGGTTCAGCAGCAGAAGATAACCAGTAATGACTTTCCCCCAGTGGCTAACTTGGCTCCGAAAAGGTTTGGCATTTTGGAGTTAAGCATAAAACACTCTGGCATTTCTCCTTTTGACATTCCAAGAGGGGGTGTGGTTGACCCCAGGTCCATTCATTTCCAAGGTTGTAGATCTCTCAACTAAGACTGGCCCCATCTGTTCTGGAGTCAGCCAGCTGTTTATTCCAAAATGACATATTTATTGTACTAATCATCCTAGTAACTCTTACAAGAACAGAGCCAATAGCACATGGGTCAAAATGCTCTCTGTCCTGTTAGATGTGTCAGTTTGCTTAAAAACACACACACACAAAACAAAAACGCCAAAGCTCTAAGTGCTTTTCGGTTTTCAAGTCCAGGATCACTCTTCCATGCCGTACCTTTCAGTAATGGCAAATGAAGGTTAACAGCGCTTCTAACTTTTCCTTCCCCTAATGCGTTAAAAACGAACCCTAATGATCCATTCTCCAAACCGTTATTTGTGACTGGTGACTGCCTCAGGAAAGGACAGCTCATTACGGTACCATTGTCAGTGGCAAGAAGCCTATTGCAATGTAATTTAAAACATTCGCACAAGTACAAATCTGTCGGCTCCACTTCCAAACAATCCTGAAACCTTGCAGTTGGGAGACGAAAAACACTCAACGAAAATGTTGCTTCCAGCAGCCTCAGAGAACCTTGCCCAGACACGTGAAATGTTTCTGACTGGCACGGAGTGCACCATTAAAGGACACTGTCACCTCAAATTGGCAGAAAAGGCGAGACAAACGACATAGACACACACACACACAAAATAAAGACCCACAAAACTTAACCTACTCAGAAGCACGCTCATCTTAAAAATGAATAGTGTGTGCTCGCCCAAGTGACACGAAATGTTCCAAAGTAGTGCGACCACATGAAATCACTGTCTCCATTTCTCCCCACGCATCACCCCTTCCCACTCAAATCTCAGCACTCGGGCCGTATGTGACAGGACTGCAGTCTCCCACCACTGCCTTCCTCTGATTATTTTCCAAGAGCACTTCCCAACATCCTCCCCAACCCAGCTCCCTCTCCCAGTCTTCAAAAAGGTTAAGGGGAGTTGCGACTAGGGAATTGGCAAGCATCCGTCCTCTGGCGGGGGAAGGCTGCTGGAGTTGTTCTTTGCAGTGACCCAAATTGCAGAGAGCTTTTCGCTTAGCAGCGCTTGCGAGCAACCTTCCCAATCCTCCCGCCCCCATCTTCCCAAAAGAAAGCCTTGAGAACTAAGCGGGAGGAATAACTTGATAGAATCATTTGAATAAATCACTTCAACTCACCTGGTTTGGGATTTTTCTCCCCACCCCAGGCATAAACAGAAATGATGTGCGAATGAGTCACGCAAGCAATGAAGGGTGTTGCGATGTCCTAAGTCCAAGGGCTGAAGTCAGTCCTTGCCCTGGTGCTGCTGCTACGCTTAGCTCAGCTGGAGCGAGCGGCAATCGCAAGCCTAGCAGCAGCAGGGGGGTGGATAGATCGTAGCACAATGAATGCAGTGGGGTTTTTGCAATGACATCATCCCACTGTCCAAAAGGCCCCAATAGCCATGCTCAGGAGCGATGTGTTCTGGGAATTGTAGTTTCCTCAAGGCCCGGCGGAACAGCCGGGCTATCCCTCGGAACTACAATGCCCCAAATGCGCCATGGTCGGACGCGCCCGGAGCGGGCGAAGGGAGCGAAGTGGACAAGGCCGCCATGTTAGGGGTGCTGGAAAGATTCCGCGGAGCCGGCTGAGGTTTTTAGGGAACTCGGGAGCCGAGTGGTGGTGCAGAGGGGACAGTGAGGAGGAGGATAAGTCGGTTGGTGAGCCTGGGTTCCGAACCTGGGCACCGGGGGATGGAGGCGGCGTCTGGGGCCGAGTAGGACGTGTCCGGCTGGTGGTGGCATGAGAGGCCGAGTGGGCCTCGGCCTTACGGTCGTGCAGGAGTTGCGGAGATCGCCTATGCCTCTTGCCCCATGTTGTGACAAAGGGATTGAGGGAGTCAGTTTACTTTTGGGTTCAGAGCATCAAATTGATCCGCTGACAGGATAGTAAGGGGCGGTTGTGTTTTTCCTCGGGGAGTGGGGTGCGCTGCGGGGATCCCTGGTGGCGACCCTCTAGCCTTTAGTCGCAGAAGCTTCTACCTATGGAACTGGGCTGTCCCTCCCAGATTTTTTTTTTTTTTAATTTTTTTGTCATTCTCCAACCTTCCTTACTCCTTTCCCAAGGTGTCGGACCCTCATTGGTCTTTCATGCGGAAATGATTTGCAAAAGGTTCCAAAGACAAAGATGTTGAAAGGTAGCTAAGCTGGAAGGGAACGGCGCTTTGGCGCCGCAGTAAAGAAAACACAAAGTCCCTGTTTAAAATGACATCTTCATACTTGCCCGCGAAGGCAGGGAGACGTTAAAAGGGAATACTGATGATCGACCTGTTGACGGCTGGAGATTGGTTACTGAGTAAGAGGGTTCTTGAATAAACCTAGAGTGCATACTAAAATTACTGCCCAGACCGGATCTTCAGGACCATGGACCACCAACTTATTTTAAAAATACAATTAGTGTTTAATTTGTAGAACTCCATATATACCACCACTTTAACAACTAATTTGCTTTCAAACTAAGTAGCTGAAACTAAAGTCATTGGTCTTTCAAGTTGTTTTGCCCAGTATCTCGAATGAACTATATTTATTTTTTCTCCAGTTGTGTAATTAAAACAATGCTGTGTGTTTGTTCTTTTTCAGAGTCTGTCTTCACTATGAAAAGATGAGAAATTTTCTTTCTTCCTGAGGGTGTTGGAAGGTCTAAAAAGGCTAATATATTAGTGCTGTTTTTCTCCTTCCCTTTTGCATATTATCCTGAAAACATAACATCACTTTGGGTCAGTAGGGGTATGCACTTTACTTGTTAGGAGTTAAAATTATAGCTGATACGTGGATTATTGTATCAGGGAAAGACTAGGCAGAGTGATTATAAATGACAAAAACATGGTCAAAACATTTCTCAGATGTATGCAGATGATAATTACAGAAACAGTTTTATAAAGAATGATCTTACATGTTGTCATGTTTCTAGGAACAAGTCAGATGAATGGCTTTCATTTTTAAACAGAGATAGTATGTGTTGGTCTCAGTTATGCATGGAGCTCATGGAATTATTTGTTATTCAGAAATACCTTCTTTATAAGTAATGTTGGTAAGTATAGGGAAAGGAACAAAATGTGTACTGTTTTCTTTGTGATCTGTGTTTCTTTGTATAACTATAGACATGTTTTAATCTTAAGAGAGAGAAAATAGATTGAACAGATTTACATTTAGGCTTCCTTTCAAACTCATACAAATTATTTTTAGGGGTTGGTGATTCATGGGTGGTGTTGTGTCTTATATGAACTTATCTTGTTCATTTTGTAAGAGACTTCTTTATATAAGCAATAGCCTCCTTAATTTGAATTACTATAAAAAAAAAAAATTTGTTGGGGGCGAGGGAACCCAGTAGATTTCTCAGAAACATTGTATGAGAGAAATGAGACCTGTATAATATAGTGATTTCTGTAATTTGTTATGTGTTTGGGTAGTTAGAAATTTTTTTCAGCCTTTTATCTAATGGGCATCAAGCCATAAAGAAATGAAATCCAGTTACTGTCTCAAAAAACAACTGCCTGACCCTTAACTTTTAGGAAAAAAATTACGTACTCTATGTGGATATTTTGTTTAAAAAATTAGTATTACAGGAGTTGATGATGCCAACTTCTGAAAGAATAACCTCAGTGTTCCAGAATAAAAACTGTGTTAGGGACATCCCTGGTGATCCTGTAGTTAAGACTCCACCTTCCAGTGCACAGGTGCAAGTTTACCAGGTTGCTCAGTGGTAAGGAGTCCACCTGCCAATACAGGAGATGTTGGTTTGATCCCTGTGTCTGAAAGATCCCTGGAGAAGGAAATGGCAGCCCATTCCAGTTTTCTTGCCTGGAAAATCCCACGGACAGCGGAGCCCAGGGGGCTTTAATCGATGGGGTCTTAAAAAAGAGTCAGACACAACTGAGCAGCAGCACCGGGAACTAAGATCCCACATGCTGTGGGGTGTGCCAGAAGTGAAGAAAACTGCCAAGTGCAGTTAGGAATGCCTTACGTAGATAAACCTACTTTTTATCTCAAAACAGAATCAGGACATTGATTTGTATTATAGATAGCTCATTAAAGAGTATTGAGTCAGTTGTTAGGTCAAAGGTTTTCTCAATAGGGTGAAGTGTCTGGATGACCTGTGGAACTCTAGATATGTGAAGCTATTTCCTACCCATTCACCCGGCTGAATTATTTCTGTTCAGGGTTGTCACCAGCTGTTGTGTATCTTTAAAACACTATAGGTGAGTTTACAACGGTAGAGTAGAGCAGCCTTCTGCATCCCAGATTTGTAGCTTTTTGTGGTGTGTGACATGAGTAATAAAGTTTTAGCCAGGATTTTAGGTTTATTAATATATTCATAAATGAATTTTCAAGACGTGTAGATGGTCTAAGGATTAATTTATGCATGGGGGGCATCACTTTTACCTTAAGAATACCATAATATCCTGACTTCTTGAATATTTCTTTGAGTGAAATCTAGTCTAAGAAATTCTGATCGCAAAAGACACTTGGCAATAAGCTCAGAGCTATGACAAACTTACGGTAAAGTTATTCAGATAATTAAACTGAAGTATCTAGACGGAATCAACAAGATATTTGAGTTTCTAAAGATAATTTTTCTTTAACTCCTTGCTCTCAATCCTAATTTTTAAAAATTATTGAAGATCTCTAGTATTCTTGGTATTGGGGTACATATATAAAGAATATCTTTTTTAGCTGCAAATTCTTTGACATTACTAAATTTGTGATCTTTACATTCAAAATCATGTAACATTCTTTTTATCCATATCTACTAAAGAATAAAGACAGAGAACAAATATATGAAAATTTTAAGGCAATGCCAAGAGTCGAACACTACGTGAGTCCTTTTATAGAAGGACATCCTCTTGGAGGTGGTATGTGAAGACTGACTTGAGTGTTTTGAGTAGTATTAATGGCCTATCTGGGTTCCTGCTGCTTCAGCGTCAGATCTGTTTTGAATGGCTTGCTAATTTTTTATAGGAAATTTTTAACCTAAGTCTCAGGGATGATGGGGAAGATTAAACAAAGTTATGTAAAGCATTTAGTAGAGGACTTTGGAACTTGTAAATTTGTTGTGGGTTTTAGTTTTTAAAAAGTAGTCTCAAAGTACTTAGGACCCAAGGACAGGAATTACCTTAGATGAACTCTTCTCACAGTTTGTTGGTAAGTCAAAAACTTGTATGACCAAATTCTTAACAAAGTATAGTCCCAGTTTCTCCTTTGATAGAATTATGATATAAGACATTTTTTTTCAGCCCATACCACATAAGGAATGTAAAATTCCTGTTACTGTTTTCATGGTAGTGCCTGGGGTAGCTGAAATTGAAAAAATTACAATAAAATTTTGCTTGTGTACTTGTATAGTTTGAAAAACCCTCAATTGGTTATGAAAATTAGGCCATGTCTTCATTGAGAATCAGTGTAGTTAGTTAATTCTCTAAAAAGTGATGTCCTAAATTATAAAAAATATTAGACTTGTTTCATGCCTGCAGAGATCTAAAATAATGCTTTTATATTTCAAGCTATGAAATTTGAGAGAGCAACTATCAGTTATATTGTGTGCCTTTCTTTATCGCTTCCAAAATAAAATCAGTTTTCTTCACCATTCCCAGAAATGAAATGCCAGCAATCCAAAGGTGATGTAAACCCCAGCAGTTACAGTAAGAGTTATTTTAAGTTGGTCACATAATTAAGACAAGAAAACCTAAGGGAAAAAATGAAAAACATTTTACCATATTATCATATTGGATAGCCTTATATTGTGTTAAATGTTTTCTACACCATTTATTTTTAAAGTGGACACAGATGAGCATGTTATACAGGGTTCAGCATTTGGAGTTTCTCAGGAAGATTTTTAACTTATTCTTGAAACTAATATTTCATATTTACACATTTTAACAGCATTCAGAAAACTAAAACATATGTTTTCTAGTCTTGTTTAGTTGACCCACTGTTGTTTTTGTAACAGGTTGGTATAATTGTAGCTGCTGTGTTTAATTAACCAGAAAAATGAGCCTTCGATGATTTTTATTTCTCAGTTTTTACTAGGTTTGGATAATTAAAGTGGCACTAGAACAACATTTCTTTGCAAGAATAAGTATATAAAGCTGAACTTAATCCAATATAAATATGTTCATGAATATAGCCACTTAAGGAAACTGCAGAGATGTACAGTTTGAAGCAATTATGTAAATAGGTCCATATAATTTGTAATTCGATAATGGAATTTTTATAGTACTGTTTTTGAACTTGCTGTAAAGCTTAATCCTCAGGGAGTTCTGTCTTAAAACATTTTAGGAAATGTTCATCAAAATCATCTATTTACTTCTAACCCATGATTTGGTGAATTTGGCACATCAGATCAGATCAGTCGCTCAGTCGTGTCCGACTCTTTGCAACCCCATGAATTGCAGCACGCCATTCCTCCCTGTCTATCACCAACTCCCGGAGTTCACTCAGACTCACGTCCATCAAGTCAGTGATGCCATCCAGTCATCTCATCCTCTGTCGTCCCCTTCTCCTCTTGCCCCCAATCCCTCTCAGCATCAGAGTCTCCTCCAATGAGTCAGCTCTTCACATGAGGTGGTCAACGTTTCAGCTTTAGCTCATTCCTTCCAAAGAAATCCCAGGGCCGATCTTCAGAATGGACTGGTTGGATCTCCTTGTAGTCCAAGGGACTCTCAAGAGTCTTCTCCAACACCACAGTTCAAAAGCATCAATTCTTTGGCGCTCAGCCTTCTTCACAGTCCAACTCTCACATCCATACATGACCACAGGAAAAAATTATAGCCTTGACTAGACGAACCTTTGTTGGCAAAGTAATGTCTCTGCTTTTGAATATGCTATCTAGGTTGGTCATAACTTTCCTTCCAAGGAGTAATCTTTTTTTAATTTCATGGCTGCAGTCACCATCTGCAGTGATTTTGGAGCCCAGAAAAATAAAGTCTGACACTGTTTTCACTGTTTGCCCATCTATTTCCCATGAAATGATGGGACCAGATGCCATGATCTTCATTTTCTGAATGTTGAGCTTTAAGCCAACTTTTTCACTCTCCACTTTCACCTTCATCAAGAGGCTTTTGAGTTCCTCTTCACTTTCTGCCATAAGGGTGGTGTCATCTGCATATCTGAGGTTATTGATATTTCTCCCGGCAATCTTGATTCCAACTTGTGTTTCTTCCAGTCCGGCGTTTCTCATGACGTACTCTACATATAAGTTAAATAAACATGGTGACAATATACAGCCTTGACGAACTCCTTTTCCTATTTTGAACCAGTCTATTGTTCCATGTCCAGTTCTAACTGTTGCTTCCTGACCTGCATACTAATTTCTCAAGAGGCAGATCGGGTGGTCTTGTATTCCCATCTCTTTCAGAATTTTCCAGTTTATTGTGATCCACACAGTCAAAGGCTTTGGCATAGTCAATAAAGCAGAAATAGATGGAATAGCCTGGGGACTTGTTTGAGTTACTCCACCTCCATAAGGTAAAATTTCAGTAACCATAACCCTTGACATAATCTGAATGATCTTTTTTTTCCCACCTTTGAGCCAAAATAAAACTCAACTTTCCTCCTTCTTTATCCTGTACCATCAGACTTTTAGTCATTAATATAGTATTAAGCAGAATCTTTCATAATTTCTTGGCAGTTGTCCACATTGAACTGGAGAGCATTTATGCTGTTGACTCAGTGTTGGCATATGTAGAGGCATTTCCTAGTGAATGTTTCATAGTCTTTTATATTAAGACAGAAAAATTACAGAAAATGTTAATTTAAATGTGAAACATGCTGAAATAAAGCAGTTGCCTAAGTGGTAATGTATAAAAGTATATTGCAAATAATAGTAATATAATAGAGCACTTTATTGCAATTGCTTAACTGCAACTAGGAGAAGGAAATGGCAACCCACTCCAGTGTTCTTGCCTGGAGAATCCCAGGGACAGGGGAGCCTGGTGGCCTGCCGTGTATGGAGTCACACAGAGTCGGACACGACTGAAGTGACTTAGCAGCAGCAGCAGCACATTACGGTGGAGAAGGCGATGGCACCCCACTCCAGTACTCTTGCCTGGAAAATCCCATGGACAGAGGAGCCTGGAAGGCTACAGTCCATGGGGTCGCTAGGAGTCGGACACGACTGAGCAACTTCATTTTCACTTTTCACTTTTATGCATTGGAGAAGGAAATGTCAACCTACTCCAGTGTTCTTGCCTGGAGAGTCCCAGGGACGGGAGAGCCTGGTGGGCTGCCATCTATGGGATCGCACAGAGTTGGACACAACTGAAGCAACTTAGCAGCAACTGCAGCTAAGCAGCATCATACATAAGTGTAATGTAAAAGACCCCTATTGGTCTTGTGCTATTTCAATGGAATACTTTTCTAGTAATGGGATGCAAAAATTGATAATGTATTGAAAATTAAGTGCTGTTTTTGATGATGAACTTTACATTTATTTTACATTTGACAGTCTCATTGGAAGAATTCCATTTCAACTCTTGTCTTGTTTACTGTTTGTATCTTTAATGTTAGGCATTATGCCTTTTGAATTTCAGTCCCATGGCTGTTCTGTTTTCAGTATTCATGTTTGTGTCTTTCTAAAATTGTTTGCTTGTTTCTTGATAGTTCTGAGATGAACAGTTTTTGTTGCATCTCATCTGGCAATGTATTTGCCAGAGATGTGTCCTGGATTTTCTTGTTTTGCAGATAAACTGCTCACTCATCTTCCTTGTTTTTCGAACTTGTTTTGAATTTGTTGCTGTTTTGGGTTCTTGTATGGAAATTCTAAGATTTATGGAGTACTGAGAGGAAACCAGATTTCAGGAGTTTGAAGGTTGAGTGAAGGAAAAGGGGAAAGAAATAGGTACCATATGTAGACAGCTTCTTTAAGAAGTTTGGCTCCAAAAAAGGTAAGAAATAGTTGTTTACAGAGGGAATGTGGGATTAAAAGAGGGTTTGTATTTAAATTGTCCTACTTAGAGGTCAGAATCACTTTCTGTACTTCATGGTAGTCTGATCATTTCCCAAAGGAATCAAGACTTAAAATTCTACCTTGCACTGAAATCGGGCCAGGAGGAATGGGGGAAGAGCTCTGAAGTACTTTTATGATTTTTTATTTATTTGTTTATTTATTTTTCCTACGTGTTACTTGATGCTTTTCATTTGCTTTAATTATTTTTCCTTCCCAGTTTTCAGTTGTTTAATTTAACCAAACTTGTACTCCAGGACTGGAGAAGGGCATGGCAACCCACTCCAGTATTCTTGCCTGGAGAATCCTCACAGACAGAGGAGCCTAGTGGGCTACAGTCCATAGGATCGTAGAGTTGGACACAACCGAAGTGACTGAGCTCACACTCATGTACTCCAGGAATAGCGGTTTATATGACAGTTCCAAAAAAAGCACAGCAGTGACCGTGAGCCTCAGCTTCTTTTGAAAAATGACATGTTCTTATAGGTCATATCTGCCCTTTATATTCACATGCATGCTGTCATGTCTACCTCTTTGCTACTCCATGGACTGTAGCGCACTAGGCTTCTCTGTCCATAAGATTTTCCAGGCAATACTGGAGTGGGTTGCCATTTCCTTCTCCAGGGGATCTCCCCAACCCAGGTATTAAGTCTGTGTCTCTGGCATTGCAGGTGGATTTTTTACCATTGAGCCACTTGGGAAGCCTTCCCTTTATACCTGCATCATTAATTCTTCCTAGCCCCACTGCCTGGGATCCTCACTACCTCTTTTAGAAAAAAATGGTTGGTGGTCACTTGAACCAGGAGGTTAGACTTGAACAGGATGTGTCTGTTTCTTGCCCAGCTATGATTTTATTATACATTACCTAGAGGAGGAAAAATCTGAGATAGTCACATTCTTTAGTGTCATTAAGCAAGGAGGGTATGATTGTGAAAATCCAGGAAAACATATGAAGGGAAAAGCAGCTAATACTTTAGGGCAACCAGTCCCTAAAGAGGTGGTAAACCCAATTCTAACTGATAGGAACTCAATTTTCAATAACCTGAACTCTTATTCAGTTACCCAATAATGTAAATGGGCTACTGTTTCCCTCTGGGAGTTTAACTGGCAGAATAAATGGAAAAATGTCACCGAAAGAGGAAAACAACTAAGCCAGATGAGATTTTGCATAATCAGAAAATATAGGAAGTTGGTTACTTCTAGATTTTGGCACAGGAACACAGTATGTCCAAATGTTATCTCACTGCCTTTCATGAGATGCACCAGAAGAAATGACCTGAGATGTTTCCATGAAAAGACAAACTTGTGGCTACCCGTGAATTGCTGTCTTCTATGAGTTACTAGCCTCTGTACACCCAGCAGGATGCCCCGTTTTAGGCTAAACCTTGACTGTTCAGGCTAATAACCTATTTTTAGCAAATTTAAGACTCACACCCACCTCTTCAACCATCTGGAGAGAAGGAAAGATAAAACAGTGTTAACATTAACAGAAACAGAATAATTGTTGGTTGTGGGCCCAGAGTTATACTCAGATTCAGAAAAGTTACTTGCGCCCCTCTTTACTGCTGAGGTAATTATTTAAGGTGATTAGTTATTACTTTTTAATACTTGATCAGTCTGCAAAGTTCACTTAAAGTGCATTTAACAGTTCAGATAACTAGAAAGCAGTTCCTCTGATAACACTGACAGGATATGCTGTTAACATATTTTTCTGCTGGTTGAGGTCTGTCACACTATTTGTTTATACTATTTTACATTATAAGCACTCAAAATGCAGTGTAGTGTGGTGGCTTGGAGCATAGTCTCAGAGCCAGTCAGCCTGGTTTGAAGTCACACTTCTTCCCATTGGGTTGATTGAGCAGGTTGTTTAACCTATGCCTCAGATTCATCTGTACAGTGGGTATAGTACTTCTCTCATTTGGCTGCTATGAGAATTGAATGTATATGGAGATCATTATCAGCTGTAACACAAAAACATGGGTTTTTGCAAATCTCACTATTTAAGGATTCACTGAAAGTACTATCCTTCAAAAATTAAACCATTTTTAAGCATGAGTATGATTCTCTGCTTTAGATGTTATAAGTTAATGTCCCATCAGTTTTAACTTTACCAAATACCTAGTTTAGTAACTGAAGCTTTATGTAAATATGTATAACATAAATTTGATATTTATACCATAATTTACAATTAACTTAGGGACTCTGCCACTGACAGTTTAAAGATCAAGTAAGAAAAGTATTGTCTAAAATAAAACCATTTTCAGGGTTTGGTCTGCAAATACCTGAAGTGAGTTCAAGCTTTATGGTCCACTTTTAAGAATATTAGGTCTGTAAGAAGTTCCAATGGAGAAGGCAGTGGCAACCCACTCCAGTATTCTTGCCTGGAGAATCCCAGGGATGGGGGAGTCTGGTGGGCTGCTGTCTATGGGGTTGCACAGAGTCGGACACAACTGAAGCGACTTAGCAGCAGCAGCAATAAGTTCCAAACGCATCGCTTGAAAGAATTGCCTTCACGTCAGGAGTGGCTTCTGGATTCCCAAACTAATAGACTAGTGAGTAAGGTATCTCAGCTTAGACAGATTAACTGTTAAATCTGTTGCCTTATCTTTAAAAATAGCCTAACCTGGAAAACCAAATTGTTTTCTGTTGTATGTATTCTGCAGTGTAGTCTAGAGGCTTCAGCAACAGACTCTCCTAGGATACATGTCAAAAAATGCAGATTGTAGTGTCCCTATGCAGATACTCTGCTTACAGCAAGATCTGGGGATCTTTATTTACTTTTTTTTGGCCACACCGCATGACATGGGTTATTAGTCTGCTGTGGGTGCTCAGGAACTTCAGTCATGTCTCTGCAACCCCATGGCGTGTAAGCCCACCAGGCTCCACTGTCCATGGAATTCTGCAGGTAAGAGTGCTGGAGTGCGTTGCCATATCCTCCTCCTCGGGATCTTCCCCACCCACCGATTGAACCTGTGTCTCCTGCATTGCAGGTGGATTCTTTACCACTGAGCCACCAGGGAAGAAGCCCTTTTTGTTCCCTGACCAGGGATCAAACCCACACCCCTGCAGTGGAAGCACAGAGTCTTAACCGCTAGACCACCAGGGAAGTCCCTAGGAATCTATTTTTAATGAACTCACCTCTTCACCTAGTTCTACTTGAAAGCACAAAGGTAAAACAGCTTGCTAAAATCACGCCTCAATACATTCTCCCCCTTCCTTATTTTTGTGTTCTAACTCCTCTTTCCATTGTGTTCAATACTTCTTGCTGCAGTTCAAAGACACAGAGCAAAAACTTTCAAAATCTTTTCTTTGTAGTTGTATTCAATAAAGAATATAATTCAACCACAGCACATGTTGCTTAAATCGGGTGTATAATAAAGTTTATTTTAGGGAAATGCATGAATTATATGATCCATGCTCGTATCTAAAGCATTTGATTAAAAGATTTTGAATAAAAAGTAGTTCAGTAGCTCAGGCGTGTCTGATTCTGCAAGCCCATAGGCTGCAGCACACCAGGCTTCCCTGTCGATCACCAACTCCAGAGTTTGCTCAAACTCATGTGCCTTGAGTCAGTGATGCCATCCAACTACGTCATCCTCTGTTGTCCCCTTCTCTTCCTGCCTTCAGTCTTCCCCAGCATCAGGATCTGTTCAAGTGACTCAGTTCTTTGCATCAGGTGGCCAAAGTATTGGAGTTTCAGCTTACCATCAGTCCTTCCAATGAATATTCAGGACTGATTTCCTTGAGGATTGACTGGTTTGGCCTCCTTGCAGTCCAAGGGACTCTCAAGAATCTTTTCCAACACCACAATTTAAAAGCATCAATTCTTCAGCGCTCAGCTTTCATTACACTCCAACTCTCACATCCATACATGACTACTGGAAAAACCATAGCTTTGAATAGACAGACCTTTGTTGACAAAGTAATGTCTCTGCTTTTTAATATGTTGTCTAGGTTGGTCATACCTTTTCTTGGGAGGAGCAAGCATCTTTTAATTTGATGCTGTCACCATCTGCAGTGATGTGGAGCCCAAGAAAATAAAGTCTCACTGTTTCCATTGTTTCCCTATCTGTTTGCCATGAAGTGATGGGACCAGGTGCCATGATCTTCATTTTTTGAATGAGTTCTAAAGCCAACTTTTTCACTCTCTCTTTCATCTAGAGGTTCTTTACTTCCTCTTTGCTTTCTGCCATAAGGGTGGTGTCATCTGCATATCTGAGGTTATTGAAATTTCTCACAGCAGTCTTGATTCCAGCTTGCATTTCATCCAACCTGGCATTTCACATGAGGTACTCTGCATACAAGTTAAATAACAAGGGTGACAAAATACAGCCTTGACCTACTGCTTTCCCAATTTGGGTCAAGTCCATTGTTCTGTGTCAAGTTCTAACTGTTGCTTCTTGACCTGCATATAGATTTCTAAGGAGGAGATCTGTGCCTGAAGAACTATGGACGGAGTTTCGTGACATTGTACAGGAGGCGACAATCAAAACCATCCCCAAGAAAAAAGCAAAATGGTTGTCTGATGAGGCCTTACAAATACCTGTGAAAAGAAGAGAGGCTAAAGGCAAAGGAGAAAAGGAAAGATATACCTATTTGAATGCAAAGTTCCAAAGAATAGCATGGAGAGATAAGAAAGCCTTCCTCAGTGATCAGTGCAAAGAAATAGAGGTAAACAATAGAATGAAGAAGACTGGAGATATTTTCAAGGAAATTAGAGATACCAAGTGAATATTTCATGCAAAGATGAGCACAATAAAGGACAGAAATGGTATGGACCTAACAAAAGCAGAAGATATTAAGAAGAGATGGAAAAAAAAAAAAAAGATGGCAAGAATACACAGAAGAACTGTATAAAAAAGATCACAACACAGGTAACTACAATGGTGTGATCACTCACCTAGAGCCAGACTTCCTGGAATGCGAAGTCAAGTAGACCTTAGAAAGCATCACTATGAACAAAGCTAGAAGTGATGGAATTCCAGTTGAGCTATTTCAAATCCTAAAAGATGATGCTGTGAAAGGCTGCACTCAGTATGCCTGCAAATTTGGTAAACTCAGCAGTGGCCCCAGGACTGGAAAAGGTCAGTTTTCATTCCAATCCCAAAGAAAGGCAATGCCAAAGAATGTTCAAACTACTACACAATTGCACTCATCTCACACGCTAGTAAAGTAATGTTCAAAATTCTCCAAGCCAGGCTTCAATAGTACGTGAACTTCCAGGTGTTCAAGCTGGATTTAAAGGCAGAGGAATCAGAGATCAAACTGCCAACGTCCGTTGGATCATAGAAAAAGCAAGAAGAGTTCCAGAGAAACATCTGCTTCATTGACTATGCCAAAGCTTTTGACTGTGTCAATCACAACAAACTGGAAAATTCTTAAAGAAGAAACCTTATAGTAGGGTATTCTAGACATCTAGAATATCAGTATTGGGGAATGGGAGTATTAGACAATTTAAATCCATTTATTTTATTCTATATGTATATATTGATTAGTTACTAAGTTAAAAAGGCTGTGGAGGTACAAAAATAACGGAAGCTTTGAGACCATTGAAGTGAAAGTGTTAGTCACTGTTGGTTCCAAATCTTTGGGATCCCATAGTCTCTGCTAGTGGAGAGGGCAATGGCAATCCATTCCAGTACTCTTGCCTGGAAAATCCCATGGACGGAGGAACCTGGTGGGCTGGAATCCATGGGGTCGCAAAGAGTCGGACACGACTCAGCGACTTCACTTTCACTTTTCACTTTCATGCATTGGAGAAGGAAATGGCAACCCACTCCAGTGTTCTTGCCTGGAAAATCCCAGGGATGGCAGAGCCTGGCGGGCTGCCATCTATGGGGTCACTCAGAGTCAGACACGACTGAGGCAACTTAGCAGCAGAAGCAGTCACTGCTAGACTCCTCTGCCCATGAAATTCTCCAGGTAAGAATACTGGACTGGGTTTCCATTCCCTGGTCTCCTGCATTGCAGGCAGATTCTTTACTGTCTAAGCCACCAGACTCTAACCTTTTTACCGTCGTGTACCCCTTGGTCATGGGAGCCTGGTGTGCTGCAGTCCATGGGGTCTCAACGAGTCTGACGTGACTGAGAGACTGAACTGAACCCCTTAGTCAATCTAATGAAATCTATGGATCACTTTTCCAAAAAGTTTTTAAAAAGCATATCCAAGGTATAGCATAATAAAGATACAATAATACTGAAGTGAACACAAATTTTTTAAATTTTGGACATAGCAACATAAAGACGCTTACTCCTTGGAAGGAAAGTTATGACCAACCTAGATAGCATATTCAAAAGCAGAGACATCACTTTACCAACAAAGGTTCGTCTAGTCAAGGCTATGGTCTTTCCTGTGGTCATATATGGATGTGAGAGCTGGACTGTGAAGAAGGCTGAGCGCCAAGAATTGATGCTCTTGAACTGTGGTGTTGGAGAAGACTCTTGAGAGTCCCTTGGACTGCAAGAAGATCCAACCAGTCCATTCTGAAGGAGATCAGCCCTGGGATTCCTTTGGAAGGAATGATGCTAAAGCTGAAACTCCAGTATTTTGGCCACCTCATGCGAAGAGTTGACTCATTGGAGAAGACTCTGATGCTGGGAGGGATTGGGGGCAGGAGGAGAAGGGGACGCCAGAGGATGAGATGGCTGGATGGCATCACTGACTCGATGAATATGAGTCTGAGTGACCTCCGGGAGTTGGTAATGGACAGGGAGGCCTGGCGTGCTGAAGTTCATGGGGTCGCAAAGAGTCGGACACGACTGAGCGACTGATCTGATCTGATCTGATCTGATAAACAGACAAGCTCTAGGGACTTTCCTGCTGATCCAGTGGCTAAAAATTTAAGCTCCCAATGCAGGGGGCTCAGGTTTAACCCATGGTCTGGAAGCTAGATCCCACAACTAAGGTCCCGCATGCCGCAACTAAGACCTGGCACAGCCAAATAATTTTTTTTAAAGCTCAAGCAAGTTGTAACAATTGTAATAGGAAAGTAATCAGACTTCAGCTATGACAGTCATATTTACTCCTAGTACTACTGTAATCTGTTACCTGCATTCAAGTTTTATTAGAAGTTATTGAAAATAGGAATGTAATATTTCCCCATCCAAGTTCATGGAACCCTGAATTCTATTAACCTGTGATTAAGAACCCTGGCTAAACTTTTTAGAGGGAAACTTACTCTTTTTCACTGTTGTATTCAAGAGCTGATTAAGATCTTTTTAGAGACCCGAGCTCTGAAAAACTTATGACACCTTACTTCATATAATTCTAGACACTGATCAAACATTTCAATATTAACCTACCTCCAACTACAGAAATTAATACCCCCTCTCCTTATATATTCAATAAGTGAATTGAGGGATTTTTTTTTTCCCTTCCCAATAGTGAGCTAGAACTGCCATAAAGTATATATGTTTAGCTCCCATTTTTCCCTTCCCTGGTGGCGCAGACAGTAAAGAATCCACCTGCAATGCAGGAGACCTGGGTTCAATCCCTGGGTCAGGAAGAACCCCTGGAGAAGGGAATGGCAACCCACTACAGTAATCTAGAGAATTCCATGCACAGAAGAGCCTGGTGGGCTACAGTCCATGGAGTCGCAGAGAGACACAACTGAACTGACACCATTTTTATTGAATAGTACTTAGGGTAGAAATCACCTCATCTTATAATGAAGAGATAAATCTGTCCAGGGTTACCCATTAACAAGTAGAAATTGAAAATAAAACCCAGGTTTGTTTGACATTTGAAATATATACGAGAACTGCTATTAATACCTTGCTTTTAGGTGAAACAGAAAGTAAATGTTGCAGACCTCAGTATCTCCCGTTTGGCCAAGACTACAAATGTATTATTTACCTACATTTCCCGAAGAGGTAGAACAACCATGTGACACCAAGCCCTTTTGATGACAAAACAGAGTTCCATAACTCTTTAAATCACATTTTTTAAAACTCATTTGAAAGCATTTTTAAAACTTTATAGGTAATCTATGGTTTATGCTGTAGTAAACTTGACTTTGTTTTCACTGTGTACTTGATATCATTTCATTTTTTTCTCCCTTCCAAGAAAAACATTTTAAGGTTGCTGGGATTTGTGTTCGTAATTTACAGCTAAGAGGATTTTTTTTAATGCCCTTTCTCCTACCCATACCCATTAATATCAGTGGGTGTATTTTCATACAGCTTGTTTTGAAGGCCGTAAAGCAGCTTAGAGGAAAAAAAATTGTTTACACTAAGAAAATGTTTATAAAAATGACGTGATAGTCAAGCCCTTTTGATCCGTGTGGGGAGCACTAGATCAATATCTAAATCAATACATGATACAAATATTTCAATTTTGATTCAATACTCATGTCAGTCAATCCATAACTTGGAGAAGTTAAATAGAACTTTGTTTTGCGTATGAAGAAATTGGGTACCTGGGAAGTAAAACTTGGCTTGGTTTGTACTGATATGAGACCATTATAGGTTTTACCCATGCTATTTAGTGTAAGCATACATTCACTTCACTGTAAAAATGTGGTTTGATCACAGTGTGCTGTCCAAGACCCTCCTGGAGACATTCCATACATAATGTGGTATGTGAACCTTATTGCCATTGTAAACTAAGGATTTCTGAATCACACCTGGTCCCAAGGGTTTATAAGAAGAAATTGTTGACCTGTAGTTATTTTCTTTCCAGAACAGTCATCAAGATGATTTGATACTTAGAAGCATAAATACGAGGTCTTCCCCAGTGGCTCAGATGGTAAAGAATCCCCCTGCAATGCAGGAGACCTGAGTTCAATCTCTAAGTCAGGAAGAACCCCTGGATAAGGGAGTGGTAGCCTACTACCTTGCCTAGAGAGTTCCATGGACAGAGGAGCCAAGTGGACTATAGTCCATGGAGTCACAAAGAGTTGGACACAGCTGAGTGACTAACACACATAGCATAAATATAGTGACAATATTCTACCTTCTAACTCCATTTTTTGGTACAAAGTTGCAACTTGCTGCTGCTGCTGTCACTTCAGTCGTGTCCGACTCTGTGTGACCCCATAGACGGCAGCCCACCAGGCTCCCCCGTCCCTGGGGTTCTCCAGGCAAGAACACTGGAGTGAGCTGCCATTTCCTTCTCCAATGTATGAAAGTGAAAAGTGAAAGTGAAGTCACTCAGTTGTGTCCGACCCTCAGCGACCCCATGGACTGCAGCCTACCAGGCTCCTCTGTCCATGGGATTTTCCAAGCAAGAGTACTGGAGTAGGGTGCCATTGCCTTCTCCGGTTGCAACTTGACTGGGTCATAAGCCAGTAAACTGTCTTTGGCAGCCACATGTTTTTGTTACCTGTAGGTAGTATGCTCTTTTCTTCTGCCTGGCACATACCCAGATAGGCATGCAGCAGTTATTTAATAGATAAATAAGTTGTTAAATTATAACACTGATGGATTGCTTAATCTTTTACATAATAATTGACAAATCACCTCTTTAACCTGATTCTAGCTCATGAATAGATTTTAGCTCCTGAAGTAGACTGTTACAGTGAAGGAAATAGAACATTGTTTACGAAACCCTAGATGACCTGGACAGGAGACTGAATTGGAATCCTTAATTCCCAGAGCAAAGAGGGCCTTGACATTTAAGAATAAAATATTAATAGCTGAACTTTTTATCATGTGTTTAATGTCATGATCATAAAGCCATTACTGTAACACTTAAGTTTATCTTCTAGAGGAAGCCTGTGAGATATTCAGAATGACTTAGTTTTTATTGACATTATTGTTTTCCTTCAGGACCTGATTTTTAATAGATTATGTGGTGATGCGTTTTTGTCGAAGGATGCTGCATCCTCAGTTTCAGTTTAAAAAACTGCAATTAGGTAAAACATTTTTAGATAGACTATCTCCAACTGGTCTCTTTCTGTCACCCAGGTTTTTCACCAACCACAGCTCCATGAAAAGACATTGAAGTGTCTCCTGTTACACACTATATACTAATGCTCATTATAGAACATTAGAATGAGTTTCCATTATCAGTCTGTATGAAAATCTTTCCCTGCCTTCTGTCTTCTTTTATTTCCCATTTATGTCTTTGTGTTGCTAACTATATTGAGGGTACATGACCATTGGGTTTTAAAGTTCTTTGAGAGCAGGAACTATACCATATTTATTTTCACATTTCCTTTGTACCTAAAACAAGACTTCTGTTTTTTCAGCAGATATTCATTGAGTAACCACTAGGTGTCAGATATACTAGGTAGATTCTGGAGACACCAGGGTAACTGAACAGGGACATTTCATTCAGAGTTTTAACAGTTTTGTGGAGGAGAGGTGGAAAAAGAGATCTGTAAGTCAAAAAAACTGCAATATAATACAGTGGAATAGAAGATTTCCTGGTTTAAGAATTCTAAAAAAAAAATCATTCCCCAAAATATCTCAATAAGTCTGACTCTAAATTTCCACCACTGGAATGTCATAAGACCAGCGTTGCACTGTGGTTGCCTCTGGGCAGAAAGATTAAAGAATGTTGATGGATATGAAATCATTTTTCCATTCTTCTTTTTAAACTTTTAAATTTTTACATAGTACTATTAACTCCTTTTGATGTAAAATTCTATGCAAATGCATAGTCATGTAATCAGTCAAGATACAAAACAGTTCCATTACCCCCCAAAATTTTCTTGTGCTGCCCTTTTTACTTGTTGTTCAGCCGCTCAGCCATGTCCAACTCTTTTGCTACCCCAGTGAACTGCAGCACGCCAGGCTTCCCTATCCTTCACCGTCTCCAGGACTTTGCTCAAACTCATGTCCATTGAGTCAGTGATGCCATCCAACCATCTTGTCTTCTGTCGTCCCCTTCTCCTTCTGCCTTCAGTCTTTCCCAGCAACAGAGTCTTTTCTAATGAGTCAGCTTTTCACATCAGCCCAAAGTATTGAAGCTTCAGCTTCAGCATTAATCCTTCTAATGTATATTCAGGATTGATTTCCTTTAGGATTGATTGGTTTCATCTGTTTGCAGTCCAAAGGACTCTTAAGAGTCTCAACACCACAGTTCAAAAGCATCAATTCTTTTTTTTTTTCCTCTTTTTTAATTTTTTTTATTTTGCTTAACTTTACAATATTGTATTGCTTTTAAAAAGCATCAGTTCTTCAGTGTTCAGCTTTCTTTATAGTCCAGCTCTCACATTCATACATGACTCCTGGAAAAACCATAGCTTTGACTAGATGAGCCTTTGTGGGCAAAGTAATGTCTCTGCTTTTTAATACACTGCCCTTTTTATAGTTTGTGATAAAAAATAATTTTATCCTTCAAAAATTAATGCTTAAATTTTCTATGTATACCTATTTCTATTTTCTATTCCAACAAAGTGTGCCTTTTCAGACAGTACCTTTTTTCTTAAGCCACTTTAGAAATATAGATATCCAGAGAGGGGCTGAATCATTACACCATTGTTAGTCATCACTGTGTTGGAGCTGTTGAAAGGATTTAGAACTAAGAAAAGGTAAAGGGTGTATGGTGTATGTAGAGTGTGTGTCTTAGGCTAGAAAGAGGATGGGGTCAGCGGGTAGAATTGGAGATTAGGGCCTGAATAAAACAGTGTACATGAAAGAGTGGATACGGGTACTGTGTTTGTGTTAGTATAAGGGCCCTGGGTTATCAAAAATAGGAAACACCAAGTAAAGAGAGGAGCCCTTCATGTGAAGATTGAGTGTCTATCTGGAGCTACAGAAGTGAGATTCTAGAACTGATTCCCAAAAAGTCACATCCCCTTTCTGGGCCTCAGTTTCATCATTTATAAAAAATAAATATATTCTAAAGTCCATTTCAGTTTTATTCAACTAGAAACAAACCCTCATGTTTGTGTTTGTGTTCCAATTTTCTGTCCTCCAATTACAACTGAAGAACACATCTGTAGATAACAATAACCAAACTAGCAAGCTTTATAGTCCTCTAAACTTTCATGCAGTTTGGTGTCAGGCTGCAGAGCAAAATTAAGGTTGATCTGAATTGGGCTTCAGTGACACAGCTCTGAGCCTCAGTCTTCTCATTTATAGAATGACTGTATATACTAAGCTTCCCTGTAGTTCTCACATTTTATGACCATGAAATCTTAAAACTTAACAGTGTTACTTTTGTTCTCACTACCTCTGGGTTTACACCTGTTCTGACATTGATTTTTGTAATTTTAGTGAGCCACTATTCACTCAGTACCTTCTATGTGCCATGACTTTTAATATAGGGTATTTTCCTACTCTATTCAAGGATTTTTATAGTGCTGTTGACCTTTATACCTTTACAGGTATGGGAAAATCACACCATGCCTCCCCCTCTCATCCTGGATAACATATTCCGAGATATGCAAGATCTCACTTCAATGAATATTAGAAGTAGTGCTAGACAGGGGGAAAGGGTGGGGAAGGTGTATGTTGTTTTAACATGATATGTGAAGAGAAAGGAACTAACAGTTGAGTGCCAACAGTTCTGTACGTCAAAGTGGTATATTGTCACCTTACTTATTTAACTTATATGTAGACTACATCATGCGAAATGCCAGGCTGGATGAAGCACAATCTGGAATCAAGATTGCTGAGAGAAACATCAATAACCTCAGATATGCAGATGACACCACCCTTATGGCAGAAAGCGAAGAACTAAAAAGCCTCTTGATAAAAGTCAAAGAGGGGAATGAAAAAGCTGGCTTAAAACTCAGCATTCAGAAAACTAAGATCATGGCATCCGGTCCCATCACTTCATGGCAAATAGATGGGGAAACAGTAGAAACAGTGACAGACTTTTCTTGGGCTCCAAAATCACTACAGATGGTGACTGCAGCCATGAAATTAAAGGACACTTGCTCCTTAAAAGAAAAGCTATGACAAACTTAGACAACATATTAAAAAGCAGAGACATTACTTTACAAACAAAGGTCTCTCTAGTCAAAGCTATGGTTTTTCCAGTAGTCATGTATAGATATGAGACATGAGCCATAAAGAAAGCTGAGCGCTGAAGAATTGATGCTTTTGAACTGTGGTGTTGGAGAAGACTCTTGAGAGTTCCTTGGACTGCAAGGAGATCAAACCAGTCAATCCTCAAGGAAATTAGTCCTGAATATTCACTGGAAGGACATGCTGAAGCTGAAGCTCTGATATTTTGGCCACCTGATGTGGAAAACTGACTCATTACAGAAGACCCTGATGCTGGAAAAACTTGAAGACAGGAGGTGAAGGGGGTAACAGAGAATAAGATGGTTGGATGACATCACCAACTCAGTGGACATGAGTTTGAGCAAGCTTCAGGAGTTGGTGATGGACAGGGTGGACCAGCATGCTGCAGTCCATGGGATTGCAAAGAGTCAGACATGACTGAGCGACTGAACTGAACTGATGTGTTAGGCATTTTGTACACGTCTATCTTTAGATCAGGGTTTCCCAGGTGGCTCGGTGGTAAAGAATTCACCTGCCAATGCAAGAGACACAGGTTTGAGTCCTGGATCAGGAAGATCACCTGGAGAAGGAAATAGTAATGCACTCTAGTATTCTTGCCTGGAGAATTTCATGGATAGAAGAGCTTGGAGGCCTCAGTCCATGGGGTCTCAAAGACTCAGACATGACAGAGAATGCATGCCACACACACATACCCATTCAGGAACCCACTTAAAACACTTAGGCCAGTGTTTTTATCTGGATAGAGAAAGATGATGAAAAAATGTACCTTGTCTAATAGTGGAGAAGAATGATGTGTAAAAATTCCACATATGGAATGATAACTACCCTCATAAAGTTGTGAGGATCAAATTGGTTAAAGGAAAATGGGATGCCTTGTAAACTATAAAGTTTTCTAAACACATCTAGCCCCTACCTTTATATAAAGTCCTCAGGGCCTCTCACAGTCTAACTAGAGAAACTATTTGGATGCTTACCTAATCTCCAATAGTGTCCTCCCTTTTACATATGCGAGTAGGACTACACCCAGGCTTGTCAAAGAAGAAACTTGAATTGTTTACTAGTAAAACTGGAAACCTGGGGCCAAACTGTGGTGGAGGTAATGAAGATAATGTAAACAGCAGGGAGGGAAAACACTTCCACCCATCAACAGAAAATTGGATTAAAGATTTACTGAGCATGCCTCCCCCCTCCCATCAGAACAAGACCCAGTATCCCCCTCAGTCAGTCTATCCCATAAGGTTTGACTTTTATAAGCCTCTTATCCTTCTCTATCAGAAGGCAGACAGACTGAAAACCACTATCACAGAAAACTAACCAATCTAATCACATGGACCACAGCCTTGTCTAACAAAACTATGAGCCATGCCATGTAGGGCCCCCCACAACTCACAGGTTATGGTGGAGAGGTCTGACAAAATGTTCAAAATGTCCACTAGAGAAGGGAATGGCAAACCACTTCAGTATTCCTGCCTTGAGATCCCCATGAACAGTATGAAAAGGCAAAAAGATAGGACACTGAAAGATGAACTCCCCAGGTTGGTAGGTGCCCAGTATGCTACTGGAGATCAGTGGAGAAATAACTCCAGAAAGAATGAAGGGATGGAGCCAAAGCAAAAGCAACACCCAGTTGTGGATGTGACGTGATGGAAGCAAAGTCTGATGCTGTAAAGAGCAATACTGCATAGGAACCTGGAGTGTTAGGTCCATGAATCAGGGCATATTGGAAGTGGTCAAAAAGGAGATAGCAAGAGGGAATATCAACATTCTAGGAATCAGCTAATTAAAATGGACTGGAATGGGTGGATTTAACTCAGATGACCATTATATCTACTACTGTGGGCAGGAATCCCTTAAAAGAAATGGAGGAGCCATCATAATCAGCAAAAGAGTCCAAAATGCAGTACTTGGATGAAGTCTCAAAAATGACAGTATGATCTCTGTTTGTTTCCAAGGCAAACCATTCAATATCACGGTAATCCAAGTCTATGCCCCAACCAGTAATGCTGAAGAAGCTGAAGTTGAATAATTCTATGAAGACCTACAAGACCTTCTAGAATTAACACTCCAAAAAGATGCCCTTTTCATTATAGGGGACTGGAATGCAAAAGTAGAAAGCCAAGAAACACCTGGAGTAACAGGCAAATTTCGGAGAAGACAATCGCAACCCACTCCAGTACTCTTGCCTGGAAAATCCCATGGACGGAGGAGCCTGGTAGGCGGCAGTCCATGGGGTCGCGAAGAGTCGGATACGACTGAGCAACTTCACTTTCACTTTTCACTTTCATGCATTGGAGAAGGAAATGGCAACCCACTCCAGTGTTCTTGCCTGGAGAATCCCAGGGACAGGGTAGCCTGGTGGGCTGCCAAATACGGGGTTGCACAGAGTTGAACATGACTGAAGCGACGCAGCAGCAGCAGCAGCAACAACAGGCAAATTTGGCCTTGGAGTAAAGAATGAAGCAGGGCAAAGGCTAATAGAGTTCTGCCAGGAGAATGCACTGGTCATAGCAAACACGCTCTTCCAACAACACAAGAGAAGACTCTACACATGGACATCACCAGATAATTTCCAATACCAAAATCAGATTGATTATATTATTTGCCACCAAAGATGGAGAAGCTCTATACAGTCAGCAAAAACAAGACCGGGAGCTGACTGTGGCTCAGATCATGAACTCCTTATTGCCAAATTCAGACTTAAATTGAAGAAAGTAGGGAAAACCATTAGACCAGGTATGACCTAAATCAAATCCCTAACGATTATACAGTGGAAGTGATAAATAGATTTAAGGGACTAGGTCTGATAGAGTGTCTGATGGACTATGGATGGAGGTTCCTGACACTGTACAGGAAACAGAGATCAAGACCATCCCCAAGAAAAAAGATATGATAAAAAGCAAAATGACTATCTGAGGAGGCCTTACAAATATCTGTGAAAAGAAGAGAAGCCAAAAACAAAGGAGAAAAGGAAAGATATACCCATTTGAATCCAGAATTCCAAAGAATAGCAAGGAGATATAAGAAAGCCTTCCTCGGTGATCAGTGCAAAGTAATAGAGAAAAACAATAGAATGGGAAAGATTAGAGATCTCTTCAAGAATATTTGAAGGGAATATTTCATGCAAAGATGGGCACAATAAAGGACAGAAATGGTATGGACCTAACAGAAGCAGAAGATATTAAGAAGAGTTGGCAAGAATACACAGAAGAACTGTACAAAAAAGATCTTCACCACCTAGATAATCATGATGGTGTGATCACTCACATAGAGCTGGACATCCTGGAATGTGAAGTCAAGTGAGCCTTAGGAAGCATCACTATGAACAAAGCTAGTAGAGGTGATGGAATTCCAGTTGAGCTATTTCAAATCCTGGAAGATGATGCTGTGAAAGTGCTGCACTCAATATGCCAGCAAATTTGGAAAATTCAGCAGTGGCCACAGGACTGGAAAAGGTCAGTTCTCATTCCAATCCCAAAGAAAAGCAATGCCAAAGAATGCTCAAACTGCTGCACAATTGCACTCATCTCACACACTAGTAAAGTAATACTCAAAATTCTCCAAGCCAGGCTTCAGCAATTTGTGAACCATGAACTTCGAGATGTTCAAGCTGGTTTTAGAAAAGGGAGAGGAACCAGAGATCAAATTGCCAACATCTACTGGATCATGGAAAAAGCAAGAGAGTTCTAGAAAAACATCTATTTCTGCTTTATTGACTATGCCAAAGCCTTTGACTATATGGATCACAGTAAACTGTTGGAAAATTCTGAAAGAGATGGGAATACCAGACCACCTGACCTACCTCTTGAGAAATCTGTATGCAGGTCAGGGAGCAACAGTTAGAACTGGACATGGAACAACAGACTGGTTCCAAATAGGAAAAGGAGTACATCAAGGCTGTATATTGCCACCCTGCTTATTTAACTTATGTATAGAGTACATCATGTGGAGTAGGCAATGGCACCCCACTCCAGTGTTCTTGCCTGGAGAATCCCAGGGTCAGGGGAGCCTGGTGGGCTGCCATCTATGGGGTCACACAGAGTCGGACACGACTGAAGTGACTTAGCAGCAGCAGCAGCAGCAGAGTACATCATGAGAAATGCTGGGCTGGAGGAAGCACAAGCTGGAATCAAGATTGCTGGGAGAAATATCAATAACCTCAGATATACAGATGACACCACCCTTATGGCAGAAAGTGAAGAAGAACTGAAGAGCCTCTTGATGAAAGTGAAAGAGGAGAGTGAAAAAGTTGGCTTAAAACTCAACATTCAGAAAACGAAGATCATGGCAATCGGTCCCATCACTTCATGGCTAATAGATGGGGAAAAAGTGGAAACAGTGACAGACTTTTTGGGGGGCTTCAAAATCACTGCAGATGGTGACTGCAGCCATGAAATAAAAAGGTGCTTACTCCTTGGAAGAAAAGTTATGACCAACCTAGAAAGCATATTAAAAAGCAGAGACATTACTTTGCCAACTAAGGTCCACTTAGTCAAGACTGTGGTTTTTCCTGTAGTCGTGTTTGGATGTGAGACTTGGACTATAAAGAAAGCTGAGAGCTGAATAATTGATGCTTTTGAACTGTGGTATTGAAGACTCTTAAGGGTCCCTTGGACTGCAAGGAGATCCAACCAGTCCATCCTAAAGGAAATCAGTCCTAAATATTCATTGAAAGGACTGATGTTGAAGCTGAAACTCCAATACTTTGGCTACCTGATGCCTAGAGCTGACTCATTTGAAAAGACTCTGATGCTGAAAAAGGTTGAAGGCAAGAGGAGAAGGGGACAACAGAAGATGAGATGGTTGGATGGCATCACCAACTCAATGGACATAAGTTTGAGTAAACTCCAGGAGTTGGTGATGGACAAGGAGGCCTGGCGTGCTGCAGTCCATGGAGTCACAGAGTCAGACACGACTGAGCAGCTAAACTGAACTGAAAACTGGAAAACAGGAAGTTTGTTGATCAAATGGATTAATATTTTGAGCACTTACTATGTGCCTGGGGCTTTTTAAATTCCATAAGAACTTTCTGAATGAAGAGTAATCAAGGCACTTCCCTGGTGGTGCAGTGGATAGCTAACATTTGAATGCTTACTGTAAACAAAGGCACTGCTCCAAGGGCATTACATTCATTCCTTTCACATTTCTCAGTCTTTATAACAACTCAGTAAAATACTGCTGGGTATTGTCATTAAGGTTGGCTTAAAGCTCAACATTGAGAAAACGAAGATCATGGCATCTGGTCCCATCACTACATGGGAAATAGATGGAGAAACAGTGGAAACAGTGTCAGACTTTCTTTTTCTGGGCTCCAAAATCACTGCAGATGGTGACTGCAGCCATGAAATTAAAAGACGCTTACTCCTTGGAAGGAAAGTTATGACCAACCTAGATAGCATATTCAAAAGCAGAGACATCACTTTGCCAACAAAGGTTCGCCTAGTCAAGGCTATGGTCTTTCCTGTGGTCAAGTATGGATGTGAGAGCTGGACTGTGAAGAAGGCTGAGAGCCGAAGAATTGATGCTTTTGAACTGTGGTGTTGGAGAAGACTCTGGAGAGTCCCTTGGACTGCAAGGAGATCCAACCAGTCCATTCTGAAGGAGATCAGCCCCGGGATTTCTTTGGAAGGAATGATGCTAAAGCTGAAACTCCAGTATTTTGGCCACCTCATGCGAAGAGTTGACTCATTGGAGAAGACTCTGATGCTGGGAGGGATTGGGGGCAGGAGGAGAAGGGGACGACAGAGGATGAGATGGCTGGATGGCATCACTGACTCGATGGATGTGAGTCTGAGTGATCTCCGAGAGCTGGTGATGGATAGGGAGGCCTGGCGTGCTGCAGTTCATGGGGTCGCAAAGAGTCGGACACGACTGAGCGACTGATCTGATCTGATTGTCATTAAATTAGCCATAAGAAAACTGATGTTTAAAGAGGTTAGACAATTTGCTCAGCAATATTTCATAGTTGAGACTTTGAACCTTGGCTGATTTGACACCAAACTGTACTCCATTCCAATCCACTACCAAAGCTTCCAGTGTTAATTACCACTAATCACTCTTGTCATTTACCAAGTAAGTATAACTGTCCATGGCAAGGAGTCAGTAAAAAGACCAAGTGCGTGTCCATTGGGCAATTTCTGAAAGAAGTGGAGCATTTCATACAAGTTTCTTGTGGTGAAATAAAGTTGGAAGGATAAGAAAGGTTGAGCTGGGTGGAGGTGGCATGGTTGAGCCTATCCAGGAACTGATTACATCTGAGCCTGTGGCCCCTTGCCTGTCAGCTGACTCACAGCTGAGGGGCTGAACAAAACCCAGGCATGTTTATATCACAGGCTGTATATTTCAAAGGATCTAATTCCTGGCACTGAGATGCCCATTGCTTTTCAGAGAACACAGCCTTGTGGGGAAGAGAACAGGCTAGTCTCCGTGAAGTGTTTGCAAAAGGACTAGGCAGTATTTGCTCTAAGTCCAAATATTAATATATAGAGCTTATTCTGGATTTGGCAATAAAAACCACAGGGCCAGCCCTAAGCATGGTTGAAAATTGGATATTAAACCTGAAGTATTCCTCTGCCGTAAATAAGCAGTAAAGAACATGGGCCCTAGATTTAGATCGACTTGGATTCCAGTCTTGACTCCCCTACTCAACTGTGGATAAAATACTAAGCCTCAATATTCTCATTTGTGAAATGGGAATTAAGGTAGTACCTATGTTAAATAATTATTGTGAAGATTAAATGACTATAAAGATATATCATAGTGCCTAAGATGTAAGCAGTCTTGATCCATTAGTCATTTAAAGAAAAGTCATATAAGAGAATCTCAAGACTTAAAAAATTAATCTCTCTTTCATTTAACATCCATCCAAAAGGCATTTATTATTGTGTTCAATGGGAAGGTTAGAGAAAATAATAACTTTCTTTGAACACCTAAGATGAGTCAAATATTTTTTAAAAATGTGTTGTCTCACTTAATGGTCACAGCAGCCCTGTGAGATATTTTCCCACTTTAAAGACTCCAAGTCAAGAGGTTTAGTAACATAGCTAAGATGTTTTATAGTTAGCACTAACTCCAAGCTTGTGAATAAGATCGGCTTTGTTCCCCTCAAAGGATGTTATTCTTCAGGCAGGCAGACACATCAATAAGTATCTGTATTCAAAGTGCTGTTATCGAGGCTTATACAGTAAACTCTTTTGCAACCCCTTGGACTATAGCCTACCAGGCTCCTCTGTCCATAGGATTCTCTAGGCAAGAATACTGGAATAGGGTTGCCATGCCCTGTCCTTCTCCAGGGAGAAGGCAATGGCACCCCACTCCAGTACTTCTGCCTGGAAAATCCCATGGGTGGAGGAGCCTGGAAGGCTGCAGTCCATGGGGTCGCTGAGGGTCGGACATGACTAAGCGACTTCATTTTCACTTTTCACTTTTATGCATTGGAGAAGGAAATGGCAACCCACTCCAGTGTTCTTGCCTGGAGAATCCCAGGGACAGGTGAGCCTGGTGGGCTGCCGTCTATGGGGTCACACAGAGTCAGACACGACTAAAGTGACTTAGCAGCAGCAGCAGCCCTCCTCCAGAGGATCTCCTGACCCAGGGATGGTACCTGCACCTCTTACGTCTCCTGCATTGGCAGGCAGGTTCTTTACCACTAACACCACCTGGAAAGCCCAAGTTTGGATTAATACTTTAAAAAATCAAAATGTAATTGATACCTTAACTGATTGCTAGGATAAACACATTTGTCATTTCAATAGATGCAGAAAAGTTTTAATGAAATTCAGTGTCCATTCATAAAAACAAAACTCTTGCCAAACTGGGACTAGAAAGAGAACCTCTTAAATTGATAAAGGATATCTAGTTTTTAAAAAGTTATGCTTAAGGAAGCAGAAGCTGTGAAATTGATAAAGCATAATTTTAAAAGTATATAATAATTATTGGTTAAAAGATGAAAAATTTCTCTTTGAGATCTAGAATAAAAGACTTAAGCAAAAAATAAAAAAAAAATAAAAGACTTATTTTATCATTGTCCTGTAGAGCCTATCCAGCTCCGTAAAGCAAGAAAAATATATAAATAGAGGTATTAAGAATTGGAAAGGAAGAAAGAAAATTCAACTAGATTTAAATTATTAGACTTAATAAGAGCTTGGACAGTTATTTTTATACAAGACTAATTACAAAAGTCAATTGTATTTTTATATACCAGCCACAAATAGTTTTTAAAAGTGTCTGAAATAGACAACTTATAATACCATTAAAAATGTCAAGTATCTAGGTATAATCTAACAAAAGATATGTCTGTCTTTAGAGAGAAGACCAAAACTTTATTCAGAGACCTTAGAGAAGGCACGAATAAATGAAGAAAATATACTGTATTCAGACCATCTTTCAACCTATGTCTTAATGATTTGAATATAATATCCTCTCTGAAACCCAAGCCCTGGTGCATCAGAAACCATCCTGCCTCCAGTTCCTTGCTGCTATAACAAATGTCTGTATAAGAAGGAATAACTAAAACTCTACACAGAAATATCTCCTAACAGTCTTAATAGTCTTAGCACTATATGTCCAATCCAAGATGCAAACTTACTGTCACCAGCTCTGATGACAAGAGACACTCTACCGGGACTACATGGCACACTCTGACCTTTGTGAGTTTTGGGGAAGCCCAGCACATCTCTGAACAGTCAACATTTTATAGATGGGTTCACCTACCCAAATCACATTCTTTCCCTTGATCCTTCAGATCAGATCAGTCGCTCAGTCGTGTCCAACTCTTTGCGACCCCATGAATCACAGCACGCCCGGCCTCCCTGTCCATCACCATCTCCTGGATTCACTCAAACTCATGTCCCTCAAGTCGGTGATGCCATCCAGCCATCTCATCCTCTGTCGTCCCCTTCTCCTCCTGCCCCCAATCCCTCCCAGCATCAGAGTCTTCTCCAATGAGTCAACTCTTCACATGAGGTGGCCAAAGTACTGGAGTTTCAGCTTTAGCATCATTCCTTCCAAAGAAATCCCAGGGCTGATCTCCTTCAGAAGGGACTGGTTGGATCTGCTTGCAGTCCAAGGGACTCTCAAGAGTCTTCTCCAACACCACAGTTCAAAAGCATCAATTCTTTGGTGCTCAGCCTTCTTCACAGTCCAGCTCTCACATCCATACATGACCACAGGAAAAACCATAGCCTTGACTAGACGGACCTTTGTTGGCAAAGTGATGTCTCTGCTTTTGAATATGCTATCTAGGTTGGTCATAACTTTCCTTCCAAGGAGTAAGCGTCTTTTAATTTCATGGCTGCAGTCACCATCTGCAGTGATTTTGGAGCCCAGAAAAAGAAAGTCTGACACTGTTTCCACTGTTTCCCCATCTATTTCCCATGCAGTGATGGGACCAGATGCCATGATCTTCGTTTTCTGAATGTTGAGCTTTAAGCCAACTTTTTCACTCTCCACTTTCACTTTCATCAAGAGGCTTTTTAGCCCCTCTTCACTTTCTGCCATAAGAGTGGTGTCATCTTCATATCTGAGGTTATTGATATTTCTCCCAGCAATCTTGATTCCAACTTGTGTTTCTTCCAGTCCAGCATTTCTCATGATGTACTCTGCATATAAGTTAAATAAACATGGTGACAATATGCAGCCTTGACAAACTCCTTTTCCTATTTGGAACCAGTTTGTTGTTCCATGACCAGTTCTAACTGTTGCTTCCTGACCTGCATACAGATTTCTTAAGAGGCAGATCAGGTGGTCTGGTATTCCCATCTCTTTCAGAATTTTCCATAGTTTATTGTGATCTACACAGTCAAAGGCTTTGGCATAGTCAATAAAGCAGAAATAGATGTTTTTCTGGAACTCTCTTGCTTTTTCCATGATCCAGTGGATGTTGGCAATTTGATCTCTGGTTCCTCTGCCTTTTCTAAAACCAGCTTGAACATCAGGAAGTTCACGGTTCACATATTGCTGAAGCCTGGCTTGGAGAATTTTGAGCATTACTTTACTAGCGTATGAGATGAGTGCAATTGTTCGGTAGTTTGAGCATTCTTTATAAAAAACAGTATATCTTTTGAGAGCAAACCTGTCCTAGCATTTGGTCAGGGCAAATACAATGTCTTACAGATTGTTGAGTTTTTTGATTGGGCAAATCTTTTCCTGATCCTTCTATTCTCAAACAATTGAGTTTCTGAAGGCATTATATTTTTATATCTTAGAAGGAAAGGGAAAGAAAGAAGAAGATAAAAAAGTAGGGACTTTATAAGTCTCATTTCACAAATTGGCCATTGATTTTTTTTTTCCAATTTAAATGTAGTTGATTTTTACAACTTTGTGCAGTATAATGATTCGGTGTGTGTGTGTGTGTTTATCTCCTGTTTTTGGATTCTTTTCTGTTATAGGTTATACAAAATATTGAATTAGTTCCTTGTACTATACAATAGGTCCTTGTTGCTTATCTATTTTATGTATAGTACTGTGTATATGTTCAGAGAAGGCAATGGCTTCTCCAGAGTTTTCCAGAACTCTTGCCTGGAAAAAAACCCATGGATGGAGGAGCCTGGTGGGCTGCAGTCCATTGGGTCGCGAAGAGTTGGACACAACTGAGTGACTTCACTTTCACTTTTCACTTTCATGCATTGGAGAAGGAAATGGCAACCCACTCCAGTGTTCTTGCCTGAAGAATCCCAGGGACGGGGGAGCCTGGTGGGCTGCCGTCTATGGGGTCGCACAGAGTCGGACACTACTAAAGCGACTTAGCAGCAGTAGCAGTAGTGTATATGTTAAACCCAACCTCCTAATTTATCCCTTCCCCTCCGGTAGTTTACTTTCATAATCAAGCCAGAATCTTCTTTCTCTTACCTGTGACATGAGATAATATATTTACCTCTCTTTCTCAGACTTTTTAGGATTAAATAAGGCAAAACATGGAAAGGGCTTAGCATAGTGCCTAGCACATAGTATATGCTCAATAAGTGTTGTTGGCATTTATTCTTATTGGCAGCTACTTCCCAGGTGGCAGGTGGTAAAGGATCCACTTGCCAATGCAGGAGATGCAAAAGATCCCTGGGTTCGGAAGATCTTCTGGAATAGGAAATGGCAACCCACTCCAGTATTCTTGCCTGCAAAACTCCAAGGACAGAGGAGCCTGGAGGGCTACAGTCCATGGAGTCACAAGGAGTTGGATGTGACTGAGTGGGAGGCACGCATGCGCCCTACCACCGCCCTTCCCCACCAGCAGGTAATCCTACAGGTTTTACAACTAGAATATTGCCCAGATCAATGCAGAGGAAGGACAACACCAGATTAACTGCAGCCTCTTTTTGTCAGGTCCTTTGTGCTGTTCTTGAAGAGACATCCTTTCCCTAAAGAGCTGCACAGGGGAGGAGGATCCTCAACATGTGATTCAAAAGGAAGCTATATTGTTTAAGACATCTCCTTTGTCCATTTGTTCATTCTTTTATTTTTTGCTCAATGTATGTTTATTGAACAGCCAGTCATATACAGGCACTATGCTAGTCAGTGAGAATGGACAGAAATAGATCATGAAATAGCATCGTAGAGGGAACTCTAGGCTGACTATCTCAGATACAAATCTCTGGGGGTCCCAGACTGTTCATCTGGAGGAAGAGGTGGCACACTGCCAGTTAGGGGGCAAATGTATGAGTTTGACATCAGAGGGATCAAGGTTTCAATCAATATGCTGTTTACTTTCCATGTGAATGGGAACAAATTCATAATATCTCTAAACCCACTGTTTCTTCACCTGTTAAATGGGAACTATATACATACCATGAGAGGTTATTATAGTTGATGTATGGCAGAAACCAACACAATATTGTAAAGCAATTATCCTCCAATTAAAAATAAATATATTAAAAAAAGAAAAGTTATTATGAAGATTCAATGGTGTCATGTAAATGACATGCTCAGCCTTTCATGGCTCTTCCTCCTCTTGAAATTGATCCCCCTCTGCCCCACAAACTTCTCCACTCCAAATTGTAATTTTCTCTGTTGTGATTTCTTTTTCCCTTGACTTTAATGTGGTGTGAAACTGCTCTGCAACATATTATAATAATAAAATGGAGAAGTGGGTAGGACACACAGTGTACTTTGCCCCCAACCAGAAAGCCACACTCCCCACTTGTCTTCCCACACAAGCATGGTTGTTTCAAGCATGAACTACTGGGTCTCAAAGGCTAGCTATCCTTAATCATCCATAATCAAGCATTTCAGGCTATTTCTGATTAATACATCAAAAGGAGCCCATTTGGTGCAGGTGGACTATTTCCACATTTGCTCCTTATCCCTCAATAACTGGTCAGACTATTCAGAGAGGAAAGGATCTTGAAACGTTGTTGACTCTAAAGGAATGCTGAGGATGTCATCTTGGGCTCTTGCTGCACCCAAACAAATATCCTTTGTCCTCTCCTGGATAGTGATGGGATGGCCTCTATTTGAACCCTGCTCTAAACACTGAATAAGTTGTTTTTGTTTATTTACTTCATTGTTTATTCATTCATTCACTCACTAGACATTATTGACCAGCAACTCTGTGCCAGGCCTGTGCTAGATCTTGGGGTTATATAGATGAGAAAGGTGGACAGACTAGACCCTGACCCTCACGAAGCTTATATTCTACCAGGGTAGACAGACCAAAAAAAAAAAAAAAAAATCATGTCATCAAATAAATTAACAAGAAAACTCTGGTAAATAAGCACTGCAAAAGAACTAAACAAGGAATATATAAAAGTGTAAATAAGTAGAAGGGGCAAACAGAGCAGAGAAAGTGGGCTTTTCCACATGCATGCTGAGTTGCTTCAGTCGTGTCCAACTCTTTGCAACCCTATGGACTGTAGCCCACCAGGCTCTTCTGTCCATGGGATTCTCCAGGCAAGAGTACTGGAGTGGGTTGACATGCCCTTCTCCCGGGGATCTTCCCAACCCAAGGATAGAACCCACATCTCTTACGTCTCCTGCAGTGGCAGGCAAGTTCTTTAACACTAGTGCCACCTGGGAAGCCTGGGCTTTTCTGTGGAGGAAATATTTCACTGAGCCCCGAGCTGCCAATATGAGAAAATCTAGGAAGAAGTTTTCTCAGCAGAGGAAACAGTAAGTGTAAAAGTCTCAGAGAGGGGGAAGGGCTTGATATATTTAGAGAAGTTAAAGCGGTATGAAATGAATACAAATTAACCTGGATTTTATAAGCTAGAACTATGGATTTTACTTTAAGTATACTTCAGTAACTAGTCAATAATTGCTGAGTGCCTAATGTGTTGTAGTTCAGTCGCTCAGTTGTGTCCAACTCTTTGTGACCCCATGGACTGCAGCGTACTGGGCTTCCCTGTCCACCACCATCTCCAGGAGCTTGCTCAAACTCATGTCCATTGAGTGATGCCATCCATCCAGCTCACCCTCTGTTGTCCCCTTCTCCTCCTGCCTTCAATCTTTCCCAGCATCAAGGTCTTTTCCAACGAATCGGCGCTTCACATTAGGTGGCCATAGTATTGGAGCTTCAACTTCAGCATCAGTCCTTCCAATAAATATTCAGGATTGATTTCCTTGAGGATTGACTGGTTTGATCTCCTTGCTGTCCAGCGGACTCTCAAGTGTCTTCTCCAACACCACAGTTCAAAAACATCAATTCTTCAGTGCTCAGTTTTATGTTCCAACCCTCATATCCATACGTGACCACTGGAAAAAACATATCTTTGACTGTACAGACCCTTGTCAGTAATGTCTCTTCTTTTTAATATATTGTTAAATTAAATAGTGCCTAAAGAATTGGACTGTGAAGAAAGCTGAGCACCAAAGAACTATGCTTTTGAACTCTGGTGTTGGAGAAGACTCTTGAGAGTCCCTTGGACTGCAAGGAGATCCAATCAGTCCATTCTAAAGGAGATCAGTCCTGGGTGTTCTTTGGAAGGAATGATGCTAAAGCTGAAACTCCAGTACTTTGGTCACCTCATGCCAAGAGTTGACTCATTGGAAAACACTCTGATGCTGGAAGGGATTGGGGGCAGGAGGAGAAGGGGACAACAGAGGATGAGATGGCTGGATGGCATCACCGACTTGATGGACATGAGTTTGAGTGAACTCCAGGAGATGGTGATGGACAGGGAGGCCTGGCGTGCTGCGATTCATGGGCTCGCAAAGAGTCAGACACGACTGAGCGACTGAACTGAACTGAACTGAACATGTGCCACACACTCTTTTAGGCTCTGGATTTGCAACATTGAAAGTAACACCTGAAAGTTACATTCTAGTGGTGGAGACAAGGAGTAAACAAAATAAATAAGTAAAATAGATAGCATTTTTAGATAGTGCTAAGGATAATACTGGAGAAGGCAATGGCACCCCACTCCAGTACTCTTGCCTGGAAAATCCCATGGACAGAGGAGCCAGGTAAGCTGCAGTCCATGGGGTCGCTAGGTGTCGGACACGACTGAGTGACTTCACTTTCACTTTTCACTTTTATACATTGGAGAAGGAAATGGCAACCCACTCCAGTGTTCTTGCCTGGAGAATCCAAGGGACAGGGGAGCCTGGTGGGCTGCCGTCTCTGGGGTTGCATAGAGTTGGACACGACTGAAGCAACTTAGCAGCAAGGATAATATTGGAAAAGTCTCTGATGCTGGTAGGGATTGAGGGCAAGAGGAGAAGGGGACAACAGAGGATGAGATGGCTGGATGGCATCACTGACTTGATGGATGTGAGTCTGAGTGACCTCCGGGAGTTGGTGATGGACAGGGAGGCCTGGCGTGCTGCGATTCATGGGGTCGCAAAGAGTCGGACACGACTGAGTGACTGATCTGATCTGATCTGATCTGAAGGAGAATATTTTAAGAAACTAAGAAAAAGAGTTATGTATAGGGTTGCAATTTTAGATAACAGTGAACAGATAAGGTCACATTTTAAAACTTACATTTAAGTAAAGACTTGAAATGTCCATGTGCTTGTCCAGGGACAAAGCCCAGTATTTAGAGGTCAGGGAAGATGAAGAATGTCAGGAAAGGAGAATATCAAGACTCATCTGGAATAGTAAGAGAAAAATCAGGCAGTTGTCTTGGAAGCTGGAAAATATTTCAGGATGGAGAGAGATCAACAATGTAAAATACTGCAGTTAGTAAATAAAGATAAGAACTGAGACACAAACACTGGAGCTCATTGGTGACCTTGAAAGAACAGTTTCACTGTTATAGTCTAATCAAACCACTGATAGGAGTATGTTCAGAAAGCATTAGAAGAAGGAAACTGGAGATCCTTAAAACAGACAACACTTTCAAGGAGTTTTGCCTTAAGGAAAGGGATGAAATTAGGTAGGGGCGGCAGGAGAAGTTAGGTCAAAAGAGAATTTTTCCTCCAACTTTTAAAAAGTGTTCATTTACACAAAAGTTGAAAGAATTAAACAATATTCTTCACCTAGTTGTAACCATTGTTGACATTTTGACATATTTGC
The DNA here is from genome assembly GCA_935064755.1 of Tragelaphus eurycerus. NCBI lineage: Eukaryota > Metazoa > Chordata > Mammalia > Artiodactyla > Bovidae > Tragelaphus > Tragelaphus eurycerus. Next base: position 15,025,379 of record CAKXYN010000043.1, read on the forward strand.
TTTCTCTCTAGAGAAAGGGGTTTCTTTAAACCTATTTTTTCAAACTGTGAAATACAGTGCACCTATAGAAAAGCTCAAACTACCGCACAATTGCACTCGTCTCACACGCTAGTAAAGTAATGCTCAAAATTCTCCAAGCCAGGCTTCAGCAATATGTGAACCGTGAACTTCCTGATGTTCAAGCTGGTTTTAGAAAAGGCAAAGGAACCAGAGATCAAATTGCCAACATCCATTGGATCGTGGAAAAAGCAAGAGAGTTCCAGAAAAACATCTATTTCTGCTTTATTGACTATGCCAAAGCCTTTGACTGTGTGGATCACAATAAACTGTGGAAAATTCTGAAAGAGATGGGAATACCAGACCACCTGATCTGCCTCTTGAGAGATCTCTATGCAGGTCAGGAAGCAACAGTTAGAGCTGGACATGAAACAACAGACTGGTTCCAAATAGGAAAAGGAGTACGTCAAGGCTGAAAATTGTCACCCTGTTTATTTAACTTATATGCAGAGTACATCATGAGAAATGCTGGACTGGAAGAAACACAAGCTGGAATCAAGATTGCTAGGAGAAATATCAGTAACCTCGGATATGCAGATGACACCACCCTTATGGCAGAAAGTGAAGAGAAACTAAAAAGCCTCTTGATGAAAGTGAAAGTGGAGAGTGAAAAGGTTGGCTTAAAGCTCAACATTCAGAAAACAAAGATCATGGCATCTGGTCCCATCACTTCATGGGAAATAGATGGGGAAACAGTGGAAACAGTGTCAGACTTTATTTTTCTGGGCTCCAAAATCACTGCAGATGGTGACTGCAGCCATGAAATTAAAAGACGCTTACTCCTTGGAAGGAAAGTTATGACCAACCTAGATAGCATATTCAAAAGCAGAGACATGACTTTGCCAACAAAGGTTCTCCTAGTCAAGGCTATGGTCTTTCCTGTGGTCATGTATGGATGTGAGAGCTGGACTGTGAAGAAGGCTGAGCACCAAAGAATTGATGCTTTTGAACTGTGGTGTTGGAGAAGACTCTTGAGAGTCCCTTGGACTGCAAGCAGATCCAACCAGTCCCTTCTGAAGGAGATCAGCCCTGGGATTTCTTTGGAAGGAATGATGCTGAAGCTGAAACTCCAGTACTTTGGCCACCTCATGCGAAGAGTTGACTCATTGGAGAAAACTCTGATGATGGGAGGTATTGGGGGCAAGAGAAGAAGGGGACGACAGAGGATGAGATGGCTGGATGGCATCACTGACTCGATGGATGTGAGTCTGAGTGACCTCCGGGAGTTGGTGATGGACAGGGAGGCCTGGCGTGCTGCAATTCATGGGGTTGCAAAGAGTCGGACGTGACTGAGCAACTGATCTGATCTGATCTGATAGAAAAGCCCACAAAACACATAACTTCAGTGAATGATCACAAAGCCAACAGTTATGTAACCACCACCACCATCAAGAACTGGTACACTGCCTGAATCCCCACAGCCCCCTTGGGCTTCCTCCCTCCCATCAAAAGGTAACCACCTTCCTGAATTTTCATAGTAATAACTTCTTGCTTTTCTTTATAGTTTTACTGCATAGTGTTGTTGTTTAGTTGCTAAATCAAGTCTGATTCTTTTGCAACCCCATGGACCTGCCATGCTCCTCTGTTCATGGGTTTTCCCAGGCAACAATAATGGAGTGGGTTGCTATTTACTTCTCCAGGGGATCTTTCTTTTCCCAAGGATTGAACCAGCATCTCTTGCATTGGCAGGTGGATTCTTCACCACTGAGCCACCAGGGAAACCCTTTACTGCATAATAGTGAATTCCTAAACACCATAGTTTCATTTTTTCTTGTTTTTGAGCTTTAAGAATGGGATAATACATATAGCAATATTTTTTAATTCTAACATCTTTAACTCATATGTTGTGGGTTTTATTTCTTCTTTGGATAGTATTCTGTTAAAGAAGCATGCCGCCATTTATTGTTCATTATACTGTTTATGATTATCTTGTTTACAGTTTTTAACTCTTACAAATAATGAATGCTGTGTGCTGCTAGGAATGTGCTTGTATATGTCTCTCAGTGCACACATAAATGTATTTCTGTTGTGTATATTCCCAGGAGTAGACTTGTGGGGTCATAGGTATATATATATATATATATATACAACTTCCATAGCTAATACCAAAGAGTTTCCCCATTGGTTGAACCAATTTACATGCTCATCTGCAATGCATGAAAAGGTGTTGCTCCACATCCTTTTCCTTCTTTTACAACGCTTGCCATCTTAGTGGGTATGTTGTGGTATATCATTGTGTAATTTACATTTCCCTGAGTATTGATGTTCTTTGGCCATTTGGATATTGTCTTTTGTGACAAGTCTTTGAAGACTTTTGCCCATCTATACATTTGAATTGTTTGACTTCTATTGATTTGTAGGTGTTTTTCCTATATGCTAGATGTAAGTCCTTGTAGATTATGTTTTATACATCTTCTCTCAGTCTGTGCTTTGCCTTTTCATTTTCTTAATGCTGTCTCTAGATGAATAGAAGTTCTTCATTTAATGTGGTAAACTGATCTTTCTGTTATTATACTTTTTAAGATTCTGTTTAGGTACTTTTTATCTATCTTAAGGTAGGTATGCCCCAGAGAAATATCCTAGAAGTTGTATTGTTCCACTTTCCACATTTAGGGTGATACTTTACCTGGTATTGAGTTTTGTGTATTGTCTTTCCTTTTTTTAGTATGTGGATATCTAATGACCCAGTACTATTTATTAAAAGACCATCCTTTCCTAACTGTAGGGAAGATCCCCTGGAGGAGAAAATGTCAACCCACTCCAGTATTCTTGCCTAAATAATTTCGTGGACAGAGGAGCCTGGAGGGGCCACAGTCTATGGGGTTGCAGAGTCAGACACAACTGAAGCAACTTAGCATGCACGCACGCTTTCCTCAGTGTTTTGAAGTTCCACCTCTACAATAAATCAGGTGTTAGTGAGGTAGTTCATCATTCCTGTGCTTCATATTATATTCCATTCATCTATTTTCTTTTCTTGCACCATTACCATACTGACTTAATTACTATAACTTTGTAATAAATCTTGATATCTTATGAAGCAATTACTCCTACATTGTTCTTTTTTGAAAGTGTCTTGGCTATGATTGGATATTCCATGTCCCTATAAATTTTAGATTAGCTTATGGAGTTTCATAAACAAAAAAAAATAAAAGTCATCTTGGGACATGGGTTGGAATTGCATTGCATCTATAGATAACAGAATTCACATCTATATAACTGAATCTTCCAACCCATGAATATAGTATATCTTTCTTTTTTTTTTTTTAGTTCTCCTTTAATTTTTCTCAGTAAAGTTTACATTTTTCTACATAAAGATTTTGCTCATTTTTTGGTATGAATTTATTTCTAAGTACTTGAAACTTTAGAAATTTTAATTCCTGTTTGTTGCCAATATAGAAAAGTACAACTGATTTGTATATTCAGCAACCTTCTTTTTTTTTTCCCAGCAACCTTCTTAAAGTTGCTTTTTAATTTATCTGTGAGTTCTTTTGAATTTTCTATGTATATAACCATATGATGTGTGAATAATGATGGTTTGTTTATTCCATTTCTTTACTCTGAAATTTACTCTGAAACTTACAAAATACCTCCATATTTCTATTTGTAATTTTTAAATAATAATTAAATCTTTGACTTATCTGGAATTTATTTTTGGTATATGGTAAGAGATATGGCACCAAGCTAATTTTTGCCCCAGATGGATATCCTGATTTGTATTTAGCAGTTATTGAGTAAATAATTTTTCTCTAATAATTTGAAATGAGACTTATATGATAGATATATTAAATTTCTATGTGTACTTGATTGTATTTTTTAATGTTTTTTTCTCTGTTCACTGATCTCTTTCTGTCTTAGTTATTGTGACTTTAAAATGCTTTAATATCTGGTGGGACTTTTATTTTTAGAGTATTTATTACTATTCTTTTTAATTATATGAATTTGAGAATCAACTTATCTATTTCCAAAAAAAGAATCCATTGGGATTTTTATTAGGAGAGTTTTAATGATAGATTCTCTTCCTATTATTGAATCTTCATGCTCATGAATGGGCTTTCCTGGTGGCTCAGTAGTAGAGTCCGCCTGCCAATGCAGGAGACAGAAAGTTCAGTTCCTGGGTCAGGAAGATCCCCTGGAGAAGGAAATGGCAACCCACTCCAGTATTCTTGCCTGGGAAATACCATGGACAGAAGGAGTCTGGCAGGCTACAGACAAGATCTGCCTTTCTAATTGTTCAAATCTTTTGTGTTCCTTAGTATTATAATACAGAGCTTGTGTATTTCTCATAATTTATTCCTAGACATTTGTCTTTTTTTATATTACTAATGAAGATATTACTACATTATATTTTCAACTGATCATTGTTTGCTTGAAGTTTGCATATTGGTTTTTCTCTGAACTAAATTCTCTTCCTGTCTATAAGGAAGAGATTTTCCTTATATTTTATATATCTCCAAGATGCTCTTGTTTTTCCCCAGGCCAGCAAATCTGGAAAACTCAGCAGTGGCCACAGGACTGGAAAAGGTCAGTTTTCATTCCAATCCCAAAGAAAGGCAATGCTAAAGAACGCTCAAACTACCACACAGTTGCACTCATCTCACACGCCAGTAAAGTAATGTTCAAAATTCTCCAAGCCAGGCTTCAGCAATATGTGAACCATGAACTTCCTGATGTTCAAGCTGGTTTTAGAAAAGGCAGAGGAACCAGAGATCAAATTGCCAACATCCATTGGATCATGGAAAAAGCAAGAGAGTTCCAGAAAAACATCTATTTCTGCTTTATTGACTATGCCAAAGCCTTTGACTGTGTGGATCACAATAAACTGAGGACAATTCTGAAAGAGATGGAAATACCAGACCACCTGACCTACCTATTGAGAAATCTGTATGCAGGTCAGGGAGCAACAGTTAGAACTGGACATGGAACAACAGACTGGTTCCAAATAGGAAAAGGAGTACATCAAGGCTGTATATTGTCACCCTGTTTATTTAACTTCTATGCAGAGTACATCATGAGAAACGCTGGACTGGAAGAAGCACAAGTTGGAATCAAGATTGCCAGGAGAAATATCAATAACCTCAGATATGCAGATGACACCACCCTTATGGCAGAAAGTGAAGAGGAACTAAAAAGCCTCTTGCTGCTAAGTCGCTTCAGTCATGTCCAACTCCGTGCGACCCCATAGACGGCAGCCCACCAGGCTCCCCCGTCCCTGGGATTCTCCCGGCAAGAACACTGGAGTGGGTTGCCATTTCCTTCTCCAATGCAGGAAAGTGAAAAGTGAAAGTAAAGTCGCCCAGTCGTGTCCGACTCTTTGCAACCCCATGGACTGCAGCCTACCAGGCTCCTCAGTCCATGGGATTATCCAGGCAAGAGTACTGGAGTGGGGTGCCATTGCCTTCTCCGAAAAAGCCTCTTGATGAAAGTGAAAGAGGAGAGTGAAAAAGTTGGTTTAAAGCTCAACATTCAGAAAATGAAGATCATAGCATCTGGTCCCATCACTTCATGGGAAATAGATGGGGAAACAGTGGAAACAGTGTCAGACTTTATTTTTTTGGGCTCCCAAATCACTGCAGATGGTGACTGCAGCCATGAAATTAAAAGATGCTTACTCCTTGGAAGGAAAGTTATGACCAGCCTAGATAGCATATTCAAAAGCAGAGACATTACTTTGCCAACAAAGGTTCGTCTAGTCAAGGCTATGGTTTTTTCTGTGGTCATGTATGGATGTGAGAGTTGGACTGTGAAGCAAGCTGAGCGCCGAAGAATTAATGCTCTTGAACTGTGGTGTTGGAGAAGACTCTTGAGAGTCCCTTGGACTTCAGAGATCCAACCAGTCCATTCTAAAGGAGATGAGTCCTGGGTGTTCTTTGGAAGGACTGATGCTAAAGCTGAAACTCCAGTACTTTGGCCACCTCATGCAAATAGTTGACTCATTGGAAAAGACTCTGATGCTGGGAGGGATTGGGGGCAGGAGGAGAAGGGATGACACAGGATGAGATGGCTGGATGGCATCACCGACTTGATGGACGTGAGTTTGAGTGAACTCCGGGAGATGGTGATGGACAGGGAGGCCTGGCGTGCTGCAATTCATGGGGTCGCAAAGAGTTGGACAGGACTGAGCGACTTAACTGAACTGATCTGAAGCAATTATATCTCCTCTAAACAACATACAATTTATTTTTTCTTTCTACTGTTTCTTATATTTTTCCACTAAGGGATTACAAGCAGCAGGGCTATCTTATCTAATTACAATTTTTAATGATATATTTTACTTATTTATTTATTGACTGCACTGAGTCTTCATTGTGGAACACAGGCTTTCCCTAGTTGCAGCATGCAGGGGCTTCTCTAGTTGTGGAGCACAGGCTCTAGAGCTCAAGGGCTTAGTTGCCCTGAGGCATGTGGGATCTTAGTTCCCTGACCAGGGATTGAGCCTAAGTCCTCAACCTTAGAAGGTGGATTTTTAACCACTGGACCACCAGGGAAGTCCCTCTGATTATAGTATTAAAGAGTACATTGTCTGCAAATGTAGAACAAAGGAAACCTTTTCAGAGTCCAATACAGTAGTTCAGATATTAAAAGATTGTGGTTTGGCTAAGAGAGAGGCAACAGAGATGGATGGAAGTCAATAGACTGGAAATATATTTTGAAGCTATGAGGCAAGTATGTGACAGAGAACAAGCTGAATGTATTATGTTAAAGATTTGCAAACATCTTGGAAATCTTAGAATATAAGAATCATAATTGGTTAGAAAGGACCACAAATATAATCAAGAGTGTACTCTAATCCTATCTTTTCTTGGATTCACTCCAACTTCCTAGCCACTTCCAGTGATAGAGAACTCACTGCCTCCCATTGAGCCCATTCCATTTACTCAATTTACTCAACAACCCTCCTCTTCGTCAGGTACTGGGTAGGGTCCTTAGAAACCTGAATAATCAAAATTCATCTCCTCTCTGGAGAGCTGTCTCTCAGAGAAAGGAACAACGCTCTTTTTAGACAGTCTCTTTCCCGGCACACTTTGCCATCTAGTTTCCTGTCGGGAAGATCCCTGGAGAAGGAAATGGCACCCCACTCCAGTACTCTTGCCTGGAAAATTCCATGGACCGATGAGCCTGGTAGGCTACAGTCCACAGGGGTCGAAAAGAGTCGGACATGGCTGAGCTACTTCACTTTCACTTTCACTTTCCTGTCTAAATTCTTTTCTAGAACAAGACTGATCTCTTTTCCTATGCTGCTCACTCCTCAGATGTTTGTAAGCTAATTATAACCTCTTGGGGTTTCTTATCCCCTCTTTGTTTCTTTTTCTTTTTTTTTTTTTTAACCTAATCTGACTCCAAGTTCTCTCTTTATCCTGGTCCAAATTTGAGAAACTTGGGACTTGTACTTTTGTGTTATTTTTCTGAAGTTATTATGTCATTTCTTTACCTTTACTCCATAATTCAATAGCTGGGGAATTAATGTTCACTATTTATATATTTATATATTTTTTGTTTTGACTTAATGTTTACTTTTGTTTTAACTGTCTTTATTAAGGACTTAATATATGAAGTGTACAGTTAGCTTTGGGAACAACAGACTAAAGAGCCATGTGGTCAATTACCTTGCCAGGCTCAGCAGACACTGAGTGATGAAAGTATTTACCCAATGAAAAGACAAAATAAAATAATAATGTATATGTAAGGAAGCTAGCAAGTTGATTAGGGTTAAGTGAAATATAAATATATGATTTCTCCAAGATAAGCAATGATATAGAATCTACTTTTATGGATACTATATATACCATCCAGCCCAAAATAATAAGAATTTCTTTCTCCAATAGTCCATTACTGTTCCAAAATAGTTATGTTAATTATGTGTTCACAATCCCCATCCAATTTAACAGTCAATATATTTAATGAAGATGTTATCTTCTTGGCCAGGCATTTTCATGTAACATTTGAATATGACTATCAGCAATATGTGAACCGTGAACTTCCTGATGTTTAAGCTGGTTTTAGAAAAGGCAGAGGAACCAGAGATCAAATTGCCAACATCTGCTGGATCATGGAAAAAGCAAGAGAGTTCCAGAAAAACATCTATTTCTGCTTTATTGACTATGCCAAAGCCTTTGACTGTGTGGATCACAATAAACTGTGGAAAATTCTGAAAGAGATGGGAATACCAGACCACCTGATCTGCCTCTTGAGAAATCTGTATGCAGGTCAGGAAGCAACAGTTAGAACTGGACATGGAACAACAGACTGGTTCCAAATAGGAAAAGGAGTACATCAAGGCTGTATATTGTCACCCTGTTTATTTAACTTATATGCAGAGTACATCATGAGAAACGCTGGACTGGAAGAAACACAAGCTGGAATCAAGATTGCCAGGAGAAATACCAGTAACCTCAGATATGCAGATGACACTACCTTTATGGCAGAAAGTGAAGAGGAACTAAAAAGCCTCTTGATGAAAGTGAAAGAGGAGAGTGAAAAAGTTGGCTTAAGGCTCAACATTCAGAAAACGAAGATCATGGCATCTGGTCCCATCACTACATGGGAAATAGATGGGGAAACAGTGGAAACAGCGTCAGACTTTATTTTGGGGGCTCCAAAATCACTGCAGATGGTGACTGCAGCCATGAAATTAAAAGACGCTTACTCCTTGGAAGGAAAGTTATGACCAACCTAGATAGCATATTCAAAAGCAGAGACATTACTTTGCCAACAAAGGTCCGTCTAGTCAAGGCTATGGTTTTTCCTGTGGTCATGTATGGATGCGGAGAAGGCAATGGCACCCCACTCCAGTACTCTTGCCTGGAAAATTCCATGGATGGAGGAGCCTGGTGGGCTGCAGTCCATGGGGTGGCTAAGAGTCGGACACGACTGAGCGACTTCACTTTCACTTTTTCACTTTCATGCATTGGAGAAGGAAATGGCAACCCACTCCAGTTTTCTTGCCTGGAGAATCCCAGGGGCAGGAGAGCCTGGTGGGCTGACGTCTATGGGGTCACGCAGAGTCAGACACGACTGAAGTGACTTAGCAGCAGCAGCAGCAGCAGCAGCATGTATGGATGTGAGAGCTGGACTGTGAAGAAGGCTGAGAGCCGAAGAATTGATGCTTTTGAACTGTGGTGTTGGAGAAGACTCTGGAGAGTCCCTTGGACTGCAAGGAGATCCAACCAGTCTATTCTGAAGGAGATCAGCCCTGGGATTTCTTTGGAAGGAATGATGCTAAAGCTGAAACTCCAGTACTTTGGCCACCTCATGCGAAGAGTTGACTTATTGGAAAAGACTCTGATGCTGGGAGGGATTGGGGGCAAGAGGAGAAGGGGACGACAGAGGATGAGATGGCTGGATGGCATCACTGACTCAATGGACATGAGTCTGGGTGAACTCCGGGAGTTGGTGATGGACAGGGAGGCCTGGCGTGCTGCGATTCATGGGGTCGCAAAGAGTCGGACACAAGTGAGCCACTGATCTGATCTGATTTGATCTGATACAGTAAAGAGGAAGAACATTCGCAGTCTATAATAAAGTCTTGGAGATTAATTCTTTAAGTTATAATGAGCCCTTATAAATCAATGAAGAAAGAACAACCAACACATTTTTAAATGGGCAAAAGTATACCAAGAGAATAAATGTTTAACTTTATTTATTATATATAATGTACAAGGTAAAATTAGGAGGGACATGTGTCACTTCCCAAATGGGCCAGAAAGAAGAGTTTGGAAAGGACACTGGCTGGCAAGGGTACCAGGAAATTGGGGGTCTCTGATAAATGCTAGAGAGAGTGCCAATTGTTGCAAATATGTATCAAAGATTTAAATGCAAGTACTGCTGATACAGTGCTTCCCTGGTGGCTCAGGCGGTAAAGCGTCTGTCTACAATGCGAGAGACCTGGGTTCGATCCCTGGGTCGGGAAGATCCCCTAGAGAAGGAAATGGCAATCCACTCTAGTATTATTGCCTGGAAAATCCCATGGACAGAGGAGCCTGGTAGGCTACAGTCCATGGGGCCACAAAGAGTTAGACACAAATGAGCGACTTCACTTTCACTTTCATACAGTATCTTTGGAGAAGGAAATGGCAACCCACTCCAGTGTTCTTGTCTGGAGAACCCCCTGGACAGAGGAGCCTGGTGCGCTGCTGTCCATGGGTCGCACAGAGTCAGACACGACTGAAGCGACTTAGCAACAGCAGTAGCAGCAGCAGCATACAGTATCTAAAGTCTTAATGCAATTCAACATGTTTTCCCAAATGAGTTGCAGAGAAGTAACAAGAGGGAAGGGAAGAGGGTTTTTTTCTGTAAAGAGGATGACCTTGCTCAGTTCAGAATGGAGACAGCTGTGAATTATAATGGATTCCTCAGAGAATTGTCATGTTTAAACTAAACTGATGATATGGTAGCTCAGGGAATAATTCCTCGTGCTTTGCAAATATTGTGAGCAGTTTGCTTCCCTGAATGACGTAAGATAATTTTTTTCTTCATAAATCTTTTCTTTAAGCCCATGTAACTTGGAATGGTGTAAAGAGCATCGGTTTTGCAGTCAGATATGTCAGACTTTGAATTCCGACATGAATCAGGACAATCCAATAATTTTTTGTTTTGCACATGTTACTTTTCTAATTTGCTTTTTAAATATTTAGATGGATTATAGTATTTCCCTAATAAGATTATTATAAAATTAAATCAATGCAATGTGTGTGTATTACTGTCATTGTTGGATGTTCATATATATATATATATATAAAACCAATTAACAAAAACCCTAATTTAGTAGCAATTTAGTAATGTTAGAGGCCAAATTTCCCACCATGTGTTCCCTTTCTCTGCAATCCATTCATTTGCCTAAATTACCTCTCTCTTGTTTCATATCTGACACTTACTGGGTCATCTAGGTTTTGTTTTTTTATTCTGCTTCTGTTTCTTGCACAGATCTTTCACCTTTGATAATCAAACAGGGTGTTCTCTGTTATCCACTCTCTTCCATTAACTTCTTCAACTTCCTGTTTTTGCATTAGGTTATGGCAAACTTTCTGAACAAAAAGTGGCTTTTGCACATATATATAGATGTTCAGTTTCACTTAAAACGAGAGATTGAAAAAACTAAGATTTTTTCATCAGCTTGGCAAACATTTAAAAGCTTGATAATACATGATTTTGGCTAGAGTATGGAGAACTATTCTCATACCTTTAAAATTTTTGTTATTTATTTATTTATTTTTGACTGAGCTGGTTCTTCATAGCCATGCACGGGCTGTCTCTAGTTGTGGAGGTTGGGGCTACTCTCTAGTTGCAGTGCGAGGGCTTTTCACTGTGATGGCTTCTCTTGTTGCAGAGTGCGGGCTCTAGAGCATGCAGGCTCAATAGTTGTGGCGCACAGGCTTGGTTGCCCTGTGACATGTGGGATCTTCTCAGACCAAGGATTGAACTCATGTCCCCTGCGTTGGCAGGTGGGTTCTTAACCACTGGACCTCCAGGGAAGTCCTCATACATTTTTTTTTAAATGCCACCTGGCATCTCCTTTTAACTTTTTTTTAATGCTTATTTATTTGGCTGCACCGGGTCTTAGTTGTGGCACATGAGATCTTTTCATCTTTGATACAGCATGTGGGATCTAGTTCTCTGAACAGGGATTGAACCTTGGCCCCCTGCACTGGGGGCATGGAGTCTTAGACCAGGGAGGTCCCTTTCATACATTGTTGATGAGTGCATAAATTGGTGCAAATTTTTTGGAGAATAATTTGACAATGTCTGTCAAAAATGACCATAACTTTGACCTAGCATTCCATTTACCCTGCAGAAATGTACATACAAGGATATATATAAAAAATATTCATTGTAGCATTGGAAAAGCAAAAGATGGAGAATAATCAAAATGTCTATCAACAGCGTGATGATTATATAAATTGCAGCATATCCACAAAATGTAATTCTTTAGAGCCAAAAAGATGCAATCTCTGTGCAATGATATTTTTAAATCCCTAAAATACATTAAAAGAAAAAACAAAATTCAGAACAGTATACATAGGATGCTGTAATTTGTATAAAAATTTAAACATATATATATATACACATGTATATTAAGTATTAAAACATCTCTGGAGTAACATTACAAAGGATTGAAAAGAGTAGTAGCCTCCAAGGAAATGAACTAGGAGAGAGTTACACTTTATACTCCTCAGTACTGCTTGATTTTTTTTTTCACCAGGCGCATATATTATATTGCAAAAACAAAACACAAACAAACAGATCTTCTCTGGTGGTCCAGTGGTTAAGTATCGCCTTGCAATGCAAGGGACAACAGTTTGATCCCCGGTTCAGGATAATCCCACATGCTGCGGAGCAACTGAGCCACAGCACCACAGCTACTGAGCCAGGCCTCGAGAGCCCAGGAGCCACAACTACTGAGCCTACATGCTTCAACAACTGAAGCCCCCGCTCCTAGGGCCTGTGCTTTGCAACAAGAGAAGCCACCACAATGAAAAGTCCACGCACCACAACGAAGAGTAACCCTGGCTCACTGCAACTAGAGAAAGCCCATATGCAGCAACAAAGACCCACCACAGTCAAAACACTAAACAAATGAATCTTTAAAGAAAAAAACAAAACAGAGCAGATCTGGCAGATCTCCTTGATGATATGCGAGTCTAGTACTTGTGATACATTTCAAAACAATCCTACGAGATGGCACTCTTGATCTCTAACAGAGGGTTAAACTAGTGATGGATGAGATGGAATGTCTGGACAAGGTGTCTGTGTCATTAAGAAGCAGAAGGGATATGATCCAGGCCCTCCCTGGCACGGTCACTGTAGCCTGCCTTGGAAGTAACTCAACTGTGAAAAATACCTCAGTTTATTCTGAGTGTGACTCCATATGCCTGTGCTGTTTTTCCACTAGATAGAAAGCTTCTTGAAAGGCAGGAGCTGTTCATCAGTTTATCATCAGCTTCTGTCATCTTCATGACTCAGATAATCACGATGGTGTGATCACTGACCTAGAGTCAGATATCCTGGAATGTGAAGTCAAGTGGGCCTTAGAAAGCATCACTACGAACAAAGCTAGTGGAGGTGATGGAATTCCAGTGGAGCTATTCCAAATCCTGAAAGATGATGCTGTGAAAGTGCTGCACTCAATATGCCAACAAATTTGGAAAACTCAGCAGTGGCCACAGGACTGGAAAAGGTCAGTTTTCATTCCAATCCCAAAGAAAGGCAATGCCAAAGAATGCTCAAACTACCGCACAATTGCACTCATCTCACACGCTAGTAAAGTAATGCTCAAAATTCTCCAAGCCAGGCTTCAGCAATATGTGAACCGTGAACTTCCTGATGTTCAAGCTGGTTTTAGAAAAGGCAGAGGAACCAGAGATCAAATTGCCAACATCTGCTGGATCATAGAAAAAGCAAGAGAGTTCCAGAAAAACATCCATTTCTGCTTTATTGACTATGCCAAAGCCTTTGACTGTGTGGATCACAATAAACTGTGGAAAATTCTGAAAGAGATGGGAATACCAGACCACCTGATCTGCCTCTTGAGAAATCTGTATGCAGGTCAGGAAGCAACAGTTAGAACTGGACATGGAACAACAGACTGGTTCCAAATAGGAAAAGGAGTACATCAAGGCTGTATATTGTCACCCTGTTTATTTAACTTATATGCAGAGTACATCATGAGAAACGCTGGGCTGGAAGAAGCACAAGCTGGAATCAAGATTGCTGGGAGAAATATCAATAACCTCAGATATGCAGATGACACCACCTTTATGGCAGAAAGTGAAGAGGAACTCAAAAGCCTCTTGATGAAAGTGAAAGTGGAGAGTGAAAAAGTTGGCTTAAAGCTCAACATTCAGAAAACGAAGATCATGGCATCTGGTCCCATCACTTCATGGGAAATAGATGGTTAAACAGTGGAAACAGTGTCAAACTTTATTTTTCTGGGCTCCAAAATCACTACAGATGGTGACTGCAGCCATGAAATTAAAAGATGCTTACTCCTTGGAAGGAAAGGTATGACCAACCTAGATAGAATATTGAAAAGCAGAGACATTACTTTGCCAACAAAGGTCCATCCAGTCAAGGCTATGTTTTTTCCTGTGGTCATGTATGGATGTGAGAGCTGGACTGTGAAGAAGGCTCAGTGCCGAAGAATTGATGCTTTTGAACTGTGGTGTTGGAGAAGACTCTTGAGAGTCCCTTGGACTGCAAGGAGATCCAACCAGTCCATTCTGAAGGAGATCAGCCCTGGGATTTCTTTGGAAGGAATGATGCTAAAGCTGAAACTCCAGTACTTTGGCTACCTCATGTGAAGAGTTGACTCATTGGAGAAGACTTTGAGGCTGGGAGGGATTGGGGGCAAGAGTAGAAGGGGACGACAGAGGATGAGATGGCTAGATGGCATCACTGACTTGATGGATGTGAGTCTGAGTGACCTCTGGGAGTTGGTGATGGACAGGGAGGCCTGGCGTGCTGCGATTCATGGGGTTGCAAAGAGTCAGACATGACTGAGTGACTGATCTGATCTGATCTGTCACAATGGCCGATATGTGGTTAATGCTCAATAAAATTTGGTGACATCAATAGTTAGATGACTTTCTTTTAGAAACTGGATGTTTATGAGATGTAAATGCTAAAAAGTAGACTATTCTAAAAAGTAGACTATTTACTAAAAAGTAGACTATTCTAAAAAGTAGTCTTTTCTAAAAAGTAGACTATTTTATTTTTATTTTTTAATTTATTGGGCTGTACCACATAACTTATGGGATCACCACGTAGTTTGCAGGACCTTGGTTCCTGACCAGGGATTGAACCTGGGCCATGGCAATGAAAATACCAAGTCCTAACCACTGAATCACCAGAAAACTCCCAAGGTAGTCTATTTTAGTTTCTGTCTTCATTGTACAAAGCAATTTAAAAAGGAAAAAAATGGAATTGTGATGGTAAACACTGTAGCCACATAACTCAGCAGCAAGCTGTTTTCTTTGCTGTTTGGTTTTCTAGTGCATAAGAGAACAGTTCAAAACATTCTAAAAACACGTGCCTCTCCACATGGCTGATGGAAGCCAGTGTGAGACTAGCCTGTTGGAAACATTTCACTGGATGCCTCTCGTTCCTAGCTCCATTTGGACTGCTCAGAGCAGTAGTAGTTGGCCCCAAGCCTATTTGTGCCCAAAGAGTTCTGTCCCATGTCAGAGGATTTCTGACCCTACAGCTCAAGTGAACTGCCTCTCAGATGTGCAAGTACTACACTCACTGCAAAGCTCCCAGACTCTGGAAAACTGATATTTAGTATTTCCAGAGCAATCAGCAACTCCTAAAAGGCATTTGTTTAAAGCCAAACTGAAAGTTACTAGACATTTTCCAAAATAGTGCTTAAAGCAATGCTTAGTTTATTGACTCTATTAAAAAAATTTTATAGAAATTTTTTATTGGTCTCTCATTTCCCATCTTCTCTGAAAGTGTGTCAACCAGTGGTGAACAAGGTTCAGGGGGTGGGATGTGGTTCAGGTTTATCAATTAGAACTTAAACCTTAGGCTTATCAACTTAGAATCTCAGAGAATTTCTTTTCCAGCATCATCTGGGCAAAGTAGAAATATATTAAAAAAGCAGACTGAAAGCAGGCAAAACAGAGTTTGAAACTCGTTTCTGTCAACAACCAGACATGTGAGCTTGGGCAAATTGCTTAAGTTTTTTGAGGTTCTGTGTCCTCATTTTGCAATGTTGTGGCAAGAATTTGATAAAATCATCAGCAGCACACTTTCAGGTGTACTTTAAATGTTCAGTAAATTTTATTGGGCTTCCCTGGTGTCTCAGATGGCAAAGAATCCTCTTGCAATGCAGGAGGAGCCTTGGGTCAGGAAGATACCTTGGAGAAGGGAATGGCAGCCCACTCCAGCATTTCCTGGAAAATCCCACGGACAGAGGAGCCTAGTGGGCTACTGTCCATGAGGTCTCAAAGAGTCAGACATGACTGAGAGACTAACACTGACACTTTCCAGGCTTATAGAGCAAAATGAGTTGAATAACATACTTAAGATGACTGGCATATGGAGGAGTTTAATAAACAATTCCCTCCCTACTCTCCTCCTTTCTCACTTTCAGTTCAGGCTGTATGTTGCCCTTTGGTGAATTTTTTTCCTTCAAGCTTGCTCCCAAAGGTTACCAAAGACTATTTTTAACAAGATAAAAGAATTAATTAAGGCAAAAAGGAAATGTATTCACTTTATCTTCCAAGCTCTAAAGGGATGGTCTTGTTTTCTGTTTGTTTGATCAAGACTAAACTGGCCCAATGCTGTTGAGCAGAGAAAATTTTTAATTTTGGTTTTAAAACTGTTTCTAGTGTTGCAAAATGGATTAGAAACAATCAACAGAGAACAGCCATTGCCAAACCATGAATTAGAATCTTCTTACACTTTTATTATGAAGGCACCGTGGATCACTAGCTGAACACATATATTTAATCTCTGACCAACATAGGTTAGAGTCCAAACACTGTCCTTTATTTTCCTTGTGAGCTTGGGCAACTTACTTCATCAGTCTGAACCTTAATGTGCTTATCTGTGAAATGTGGTTAATAAGAGCATCCACCTCATAGCAACACTATTTTCAATTCCCAAGACATAGAAGCAACCTAAATGTCCATTGACAGATGAGTGGGTAAAGAAAATATGGTATATATGTACAATGGAATATCACTCAGCCTCAAAAAAGAATGAAATAATGCCATTTGCAGCAACATGAATGGACCTAGAGATTGTCATACTAAGTCAAGTAAGTCAGACAGAGAAAAACAGATATTGTATATCACTTATATATGCAATCTAAAAAAAATGAACTTATTTATAAAACAAATAGACTCACAAACATAGAAAACAAACTTATGGTAATCAAATGGGACAGATGGGTTGGAGGTGGGAGGGAATAAGAATAAATTAGGAGTTTGTGATTTATATATAAACAACAAGGACCTATTTATAGCATAGGGATCTAAGATATTCAATATCTTATAATCACCTATAGTTCTCATATATATATATGGGCTTCCCTGGTGGCTCAGTGGTAAGGAATTTGCTTGTCAGTATAGGAGATGCAGGTTTGATCCCTGAGATGGGAAGATTCCCTGAAGAAGGAAATGGCAATCCACTCCAATATTCTTGCCTGGAGAATTCCATGGACAGAGGAGCTTGGCAGGCTACAGTTCATGGAGTCACAGAGAGTCGGACATGACTTAGCAACTAAAACAAAGTTGCTAGTGAACTTAGCAATATATATATATTTGTATACATATCTGAATCATTTTGTTGTACACCTGAAACCAACACAATATCATAAATCAACTATACTTCAGTTTTTCAAAAAAGGTATCCACCTCTTGAGGTTTGTAAGGATGGATTTAAATAATTATTGTAATTATTTTTAATAGTGGGTAGCCTATCCCTTTTTCAGTGGATCCTCCCGACCCAGGAATCAAAACAGAGTCTCCTGCATTGCAGGCAGATTCTTTACCAACTGAGCTATGAGGGAAGTCCAGTCTCATCGAGTCTACTTTTAATACAGACTCTCCTGTTTCCCATCCTCAGTCATACAGTCCTGTCTGACTCTTTGTGACCCCATGGACTGTAGCCGCCCTGGCTCCTCTGTAAGCACCACTCTGCTTACGGTGGTACCTGGCATAAGGCTCAGTCTCAACACATTGTAGCTATTATTTCCATCATCTCACTTAATATAGCCCTACAAGTCAGTTTGACCATTACTCTATCTATTTTACAGTCAAGGAAACAGAATCTTGGATGGTAAATATCAAAATATATAGCATATCACCAGGCAAATAATAAAAGCTTTAAAAAAATAAATAAATAAAAGCCATGTACCCCAACCTGTAGATCAAGATCTGTGATTGGAACTTAAAGTCAAGCACTGATCCTTTATACTCTGCAGGCATTTGTGTGGAAACCAAAATGACCTATTAACTTGTCTGTCTACTCATGTGCTAGGAGGATATGGCCAGAGCCCCAAACAGCTAGCATGTGGGTGTTGTCTGTGCTTAGCAAATATTTGCGAATCAACTAAGTGAAGCAGTGAGCACACAGAGGCCCTGTTCTAAATTTTTCCCATCAGGGGCTGGCATGCAGCTCCCATTCCTGATCCACCCACCCCCTCTCTTCATTGTGACTTCCTCATATTAAAGTTTCAGGAAAATCAACACAGGACCCTCCTCACTGAAAGATAAGGGGATGCATGCCTTCAATAAAACACTTGAGCATTCTTGGAGATGTCAATCCTCCAAATGTCACACAAAGTCCAAAAACTGGGCCAACTACATCTAATTGAGAAACTGTAGTAGAGCCTTTAAGGGCTTGTCAAGTGGTACAATGGTAAAGAATCCACCTTCCAATGCAAAAGACGCAAGAGACATGGGTTTGATCCCTGGGTCGGGGAAACCCCCTGGAGTAGGAAATGGCAGCCCACTCCAGTACTCTTGCCTGGACGATTCCATGGACAGAGGAGCCAGGGGGGCTACAGTCCATGGGGTCACAAAGAGTTAGACAGGACTGTGTGACTGAGCATATGGAAACAGGAGAGTCTTTATTAAAAGTAAACTCTTGATGGGACTGGGCTTCCCTCATAGCTCAGTTGGTAAAGAATCCACCTGCAATGTGGGAGACCGGGGTTCGATCCCTGGGTTGAGAAGATCCCTTGGAGAAGGGAAAGGCTACCTACTCCAGTATTCTGGCCTGGAGAATTCCACGGACTGTATAGTCCATGGGGATCTCAAAGAGCTGGACACAACTGAGCGACTTTCACTTCACTTGATGGGACTTACCTGGTGGCCCAGTGGCTAAGACTGTACACTCCCAATGCACACTCCCAGTGCAGGGAGCCTGGGTTTGATCCCTGATCAGAGAATTTGATCCTACATTAGCCTGCTGCAACTAAGAGTTCACATGCCACAAAGATCCCATGTGTTGCAACTAAGAGCTGGCTCAGCCAAATAAATAAATATTTTTTAGAAATAGGAACTTGAAAGATTGTAACGTTTTGGGGGATGAACAGGACTCATGATGTTTTGGAAAGGAGCATGGTTAAAGCCTGAGTAATCAATTGTTAAATTTTAAAGAACTTACTTGCTTCACTGATGCATAGATCACAGAATGTGCTCAGTACATGGTAGTTTCTGTTACCAGAGAAAGAAGGACAAGAGTTGAGGCCAAATCCCTTAATAATAAGTTCTCATATCCAAAAGGTCAAGTACTCAGAAGATGTCCTCAGAAACAGGATTTTACTCGTTATGTTTACAAAGAATTGCCTAGAAGACAGGCAACCGCAAATGTGATTAATTGTGAGATTTAGGGTTAGAAGAATTTAGGTCCCAAATCCCAACACCAACCTTTTTAGGCAGGGTGAACTTGGACTAATCACCTTTCATCTCTGAGATTTAGGTTCCCCATCTGAAAGTAATTCCCAGGATTTTTCTGAGTAATGAGAGAAATATGTGGGTTATAGCCCTTTATAAACTGTGAAGTACTCTTAAAAACACTAACAAGTGCTTTTGTCTGTGGCCCTGTACCAGAGGTGCCCTAAAAAGGGGAACATGGCACTGTGTGTAAGGTGCCCATCACAAGGGCTGCAGAGGTCTCATGACTTCACAGCCACTCCTGTATCAGATGCTGAGCCATGGACAGGGTAGAAGGGGACACGAAGAGGAGCCGGGACATAGGAGGTTCCAGGTCAGCCTCAAGGAACTCTTCACCACAGTTCACCCGCATCAGAAAAACTCGTCTGCACTCTCAACTTTGTCACAGAAGAAATACCTCTTACAAAGGATCCAGAAACTTGGAGGAAGAATATTATTGCTCAGCACTTTGTCTTCAGAATATTCCTACAGTGACTTTTCACCTTCAGACTTTTTCATCTACATGTTAGAATATTAGAAGCAGTTGGCATGTTTCATGAGCTCTTTCTTATGGTGAGGTGTCACACACAGAGCTGTAGAGTGACTCGAGGCTTGGCTTCAGGGCCCTATCCTTTCATTAATACCAGCTTCAGCAGGTCACTGATTCCTTTGAACTATGGCTGCTTCTCAAAACTAAGCAAAGCTATGAAGATAGAAGAAATATCACTTCTTAGCTCACATTTTTGCTCTCATGAGCCACAGTTTTAGTTCCCAATTAGATTTCCTCTCGAACCGGTCTCCAAAGGATATTTCTTGAGTTATTCTAGTCTCCCTTACAGTTGTGACCTCCAACATGATCTTCTTCACCTGAGAGCTTAGTGCCAAGGCTGAACCCAGCACACAATAGGTTCTTAGTATATGCTTCTTAAATGACCGACTATATGAAAGTGCTGCACTCAATATGCCAGCAAATTTGGAAAACTCAGCAGTGGCCACAGAACTGGAAAGGATAGGTTTTCATTCCAATCCCAAAGAAAGGCAATGCTAAAGGATGCTCAAACTACCGCACAATTGCACTCATCTCACACGCTAGTAAAGTAATGCTCAAAATTCTCCAAGCCAGGCTTCAGCAATACGTGAACTGTGAACTTCCTGATGTTCAAGCTGGTTTTAGAAAAGGCAGAGGAACCAGAGATCAAATTGCCAACATCTGCTGGATCATGGAAAAAGCAAGAGAGTTCCAGAAAAACATCTATTTCTGCTTTATTGACTATGCCAAAGCCTTTGACTGTGTGGATCACAATCAACTGTGGACAATTCTGAAAGAGATGGGAATACCAGACCACCTGATCTGCCTTTTGAGAAATTTGTATGCAGGTCAGGAAGCAACAGTTAGAACTGGACATGGAACAACAGACTGGTTCCAAATAGGAAAAGGAGTACATCAAGGCTGTATATTGTCACCCTGTTTATTTAACTTATATGCAGAGTACATCATGAGAAAAGCTGGGCTGGAAGAAGCACAAGCTGGAATCAAGATTGCTGGGAGAAATATCAATAACCTCAGATATGCAGATGACACTACCCTTATGGCAGAAAGTGAAGAGGAACTCAAAAGCCTCTTGATGAAAGTGAAAGTGGAGAGTGAAAAAGTTGGCTTAAAGCTCAACATTCAGAAAACGAAGATCATGGCATCTGGTCCCATCACTTCATGGGAAATAGATGGGGAAACAGTAGAAACAGTGTCAGGCTTTCTTTTTCTGGGCTCCAAAATCACTGCAGATGGTGACTGCAACCATGAAATTAAAAGATGCTTGCTCCTTGGAAGGAAAGTTATGACCAACCTAGATAGCATATTCAAAAACAGAGACATTACTTTGCCAACAAAGGTCCGTCTAGTCAAGGCTATGGTTTTTCCAGTGGTCACGTATGGATGTGAGAGTTGGACTGTGAAGAAAGCTGAGAGCCGAAGAATTGATGCTTTTGAACTGTGGTGTTGGAGAAGACTCTGGAGAGTCCCTTGGACTGCAAGGAGATCCAACCAGTCCATTCTGAAGGAGATCAACCATGGGTGTTCTTTGGAAGGAATGATGCTAAAGCTGAAACTCCAGTACTTTGGCCACCTCATGCGAAGAGTTGACTCATTGGAAGACTCTGATGCTGGGAGGGATTGGGGGCAAGAGGAGAAGGGGACGACACAGGATGAGATGGCTGGATGGCATCACTGACTCAATGGACAAGAGTTTGGGTGACCTCCGGGAGTTGGTGATGGACAGAGAGGCCTGGCGTGCTGCAATTCATGGGGTCGCAAAGAGTCAGACACGACTGAGTGAGTGAACTGAACTGAACTGAAAGGAATCAACTTAACACTCATTATAATCTCCTTGAGTAAAGTCCCAAAAGTACCCAGCACTGTGCAGAGTAGTTGCTGAGGAAACACAAATTGATTAATTCATTCACTCTGCATTTATTATCTCTTCCTCCTGCTTCATTTGCATCTTTTCATCTTTAGGAAGATGAAATTTCCTGCTATATTTACTGTTTCTCAACTGTCACCAACTGTTAGTATGAACTGCCATCTTGTTGGAAAATCTTCCCCTATAGGTAAGGTTTCCAGGTTAAGCAAAGAAAAATACATGTAGCTGTTGTTTAGTTGCTAAGTCATGTCCGACTCATTATTGACCTCATGAACTGTAGCCCGCCAGGCTCCTCTGTCCATAGGATTTTCCAGGCAGGAACACTGGAGTGGGTTGCCATTTCCTTCAGGGGATCTTCCCAACCCAGAGATCAAACCTGCATTTCAACTCGAGTCTCCTGCTTAGCAGGATTCTTTACCACTGAGCCATCTGGGAAGCCTAAATACACCTGAAAAGGAATATATATATACTTTTTCAGATTCTTTTCCTTTATAGGTTATTATAAGATATTGAATAACTAATCAGTAGTTCCCTGTGCTATAAATAGGTCCTTATTGTTTATATATTTTATATAAAGTAGTGTGTATATGCAGGTGGTCTCCTGCATTGCAGGCAGATTCTTTACTGACTGAGCCACCAGCAAAAAAAAAAAAAAATACATGACACTAAGTTAAAAATGAATTTTAGATAAACAGTGAATAATTTTTTTAGTGTCAAGGGATCCCATACAACTTTTGAGTCATATTTACCTTTTTTTTTTTTTTTACTGTTCATCTTAAATTCAAATGTAGCTGGGATCTATTATTTCATCTGGCAACCCTACTTAGAGGGTCTCACCCCAACCATCGACACTAACATAAAAGCTGTCATTTCTCAAAATTACACTATTTAGGCTGATCATTAATTAGTCAGTCCCCAAATATGCCTAAGGAGAGAGTAAGCTGGTTTATTTTCCTTTGAGCCCAAGCCCTGCTCCGAGTCGTATGTTGGGGAAGAGAGAATCAAGTCTTTCAGTTTTCTTGCTAATCTCAAACTTCTTCCTTTGGCCAGTGAGCTGCTCTTGCTCTCTCTTCTGATTCATGGGATCGTAGAAATATTCCATCAGCATCCAAAAATTAGAGCATGCCAACACTAAGCTTAGGTTTTTTCTTTTGTGCTGCTCCCAAAATCAGTTTATCCTTCCAAATCTCCCTGCTACTGTTATTGAAACAGAAACCTTACCTCTTTCTCCAGACACAGGAGACGGTTTAACCTCTGTCTTTTGTATGTCTCCTCTTCTTGTACTTATTAAGTTGCAAACTCCTGGGTTTCTTCTTGTTGCTGTTTTTGTTTTGTTTTATTTTCCCTGTGGAATCATTTCCTGGGCCTGTCTCTTCTATTCCACCTGTTCAGCCAGTCATGCCAATTTAGTGTGTCATCACCTAGGGCCTGGATTTCAGCAGCAGCATCCTAGCTCTTCTGGGTCCCTGCATCTGTGCAACTTCTAGTAAATTTACATTATATAGCGCCCTTTTCCCATGTGGGATTCCCTTTTGAGAGAAGTTGGCATGAGTCTCTTTCCTGCTTAACAAATCAATATCAAGCTTCATAGCCCAGGCTTCAAGGTCCCAAACTTGAAGTTTTTTCCTCCATGTCTGCTGTCTTTAGACTGATGCAATCCAATTTCTTTTTGCCAGTGCCTGCTTCTGGCAGCACCAACTCCATCACTGCATTTGCGTTGAGTCCCTAAATCTCTTCCTTGTCTTCCTCTGGGTCAATCCACATCCCTTGCCTCCTTCAAAACCCAGCCCACTAGAAGATAACAAAGCCAACTTTAAGATAAGGAAGGTCTTTCCAAACAAAAGAAAGCAAAAGAACATAAAAGGAAACATATGAAGAGTTTAAAGGAAAGAAAGCAAAAGAACATAAAAAAAAAATAAAGGAATTGTGCAATGTTTGATTACACAAGAATGAAAAAAATCTTTATGTCAAAACATAATCAAAACAAGAGAAACTAGGGAAAATGTTTGCCAAGTACAACAAAGTTAATATTCTTGATATAATTTTACAAATCAATTAGAGCAGACTTTCCCAAAGAAAATGAAGAAAAAAGACTAGTGTATGACACTCAAAGTAAAAAGAGGCCAAGGCCCAAAACATGAAAAACCATAAAGCTTCAGTAGTAATGGAGAAATGTAGATTAAAATAACAATGAGCTTCTCTTTCCCTTTATCGAATGGGCATCTTTTAAAAGAATGCCACTTAGTGTTGATATGATTGCAAGAACAGAAACTTCCATACACACTTTAGCAATCAATTTCAGGATGTTCTTTCTTGTACTACTTTAAAATTGCATAGATTAAAATCACACACACACACACACATTTCTTTTTTGTCTTATTAAGAGTGTTTTCCAGTTTTCCCACAATAAATATGTATCTTTTATAGTTAACGTTATACACAAATGCATTTCTTAAAATCCTATGAAAATTAAAGGGAAGGTGAGGAGAGAGAAAAGAAAGTACACTAGCATAACTCTGCTAGACTTGGTTTGGGAATCCCTGGTGGTCACTAACCAGCTGTGATTAACCTCTCAAGTCTAGGATCCTCACCGCAGAGAGCTGTTGTTAAGATGGAAACAAAAAATAGTATGTTACCTGTTGCCACAGTACTTCGCATTTTATAAATATTCAAAGAATGGTAGCATCTGTTGTTATTCTGTTGTATCCTCAGCATAGAGTTTCAGTGTTCTGCACATATTAGGTGCTAAGTTAAAATATTTGACTGATCGTGTGATTTTATCTGGACTGTAATATTTTTTTCTACTGACCCTGGACTCTCTTTCCTCTTTTCCTTTCCTCTTGCCTCTTTCACATCTGTCTTCCCATCCTCCTTCTCCTTCTCATTACACTCCACATGTTATGGAACAATCTTTCTCAAGTGCTCTGAACAACATTTTTCAAAATCCAACTCCAAAAGCCACTGACTTGTCAGCCTTACCTGAAGGTCAGCAGCAATGACAGTGGTTCCCAGTCTTCTCTTCACTCTTGCTCCTTGTTTAGTAAATACCTGGCCTGAAACAGCTGTCCTCGGGATGCCTCCTGCGCTTGACTCTGCCTCAGTCTGTTCACATGGTGCTTCCTGGTGGCTTGTGACAAGTTTGTCTGTAGCCTTTTCTTTCCTCAAGGCTGAAGCTGATTCTATTTCTTATGATGCTTCCTGCGTGTTCATGTTCATCAGTCTCGTAAAATTGTTTACAGCATTTGTTAGTCAGCAAAATATCCCCCTTGCCTGTCTTCCCCCTTTCATCCCTTCCACTCCTTCACCCTCCCCTTCTGAAAATATAATCATTAATTATTGTTTGTTTTGCTCTGACAGAAATTTGTGTTTGCTTTGGGAGAGTAGGATGAATGTTTTTGTGCCTATGACCCATAGGCATAATATTGACAGTGTGCGTACCTGTGTGTTCAGTCGCTTCGAGTCATGTCCAACTCTTTGTGGCCCCTGAACTGTAGCCCGCCATGCTCCTCTGTCCGTGGGATTCTCCAAGCAAGAATACTGGAGTGGGTTGCCATGCCCTCCTCCAGGGGATCTTCCTGACCCAGGGATCGAACCCACATCTCCTGCATTGCAGGTGGATTCTTTACTGGAGAGCCACCAAGGAAGCCCAATATTGACAATACATCCTTGTATTATTTCAGAAACATAGTAAACACTTTAAAGAGCAACTGATCACAGCAGGATGTAATCCCACAACAGGCTCTGGATTCCCTCCCACCCCCATAGCCTCATAATTATGAAAGTGTGTGTGTGATTATGGAGTGCGTCATTAGACTAGATTGGAATTCTATCTTCAATACTGTACAACCACAGGCAATTCACCATCCTCTCAGCTTTGGCTTCCTCATCTATAAAAAGAAAATGATAATGTTTATCTCAAAAGGTGGGAATTAAATGTATGTAAAGCATGTAACAGACACTCTAACACAGGGTAGGTGTAGGGACATTCTCTGACACAAAGGGAAATGTGAATTTCCTTTCCAAATTTGTTCATTCCATGGGGATTTATAATCCAGTAGAAAAAACCAAGACCTCAATAGATGAAGTAGACACTAAACATAGTCAAAATGAATTTATCAAACACACAGCACATACCATGAGCTAACTTTTGCCTGGAAAATCCCATGGATGGAGGAGCCTGGTAGGCTCCAGTACATGGGGTCGCTAGGAGTCGGACACGACTGAGCGACTTCACTTTCACTTTTCACTTTCATGCATTGGAGAAGGAAATGGCAACCCACTCCAGTGTTCTTGCCTGGAGAATCCCAGGGATGGGGGAGCCTGGTGAGCTTCCGTCTATGGGGTCGCACAGAGTCGGACACGACTGAAGCGACTTAGCAGCAGCAAGCGCTCTATTAAAAGCAGTTTACAAACCCAGGGATCAAACCCAGGTCTCTCACATTGCAAGTAGATTCTTTACCAATTGAGCCACCAGGGAAACCCTTACAAACATTACCTAATTTAATTTTCACAATAATGTGAAAGTACCTTTAACTTTCACAGGTACTATTGTAACTCTGTTTTAAGATGAGGAAACTAACATCCCACTGGCCCCACAGTTAGGAAGAGGCAGAAGCCCGAGCTGTCTGGTACCAGTGTCCATGCTTATAATCACAATCACCGTATTGTAATTTTCTTACTCATGCCTTGCACATGGTAGGAACCAAAGAAATATCTTCAAGTCTACTCTAACCTTTCTGACCAAATCAGAGAGTAGTGATCACATATTCCCAGAAAAGCACCTTTTACCTCTTCTTTGATCAAAACAATCGACTCCTTTGCAGACAGGCTACAAGTCCAACCCAGCCTGGTGCAAAGGAACCAAACTAGTGTGTTTTTTATTTTTTTACTGTCAAGAGGCTAGTTCCCCTAGGGCCAGTGACCCTATAATAATAAATATCTTAGAATGTGAAGAGATTGCCTTTTTTTGAAGGTCCCTTTAGACTCCACAGATTCTCTCAGAGAGGTATCATTTGGTAAGCCCCTTTTATATTTGCTTTCTCATTTAATTCTCATAATTACCTTACAAAATATCTTTTATAGACCTAATTTATACTGACAGAAAAGTTGGAGCTCATAAATGTTCAATTTCCAAGGTCACCCTAGCCAGGAAGTATTTAGGATTTGAACTTGAACTGTCTGAAGCCACTGATGCTTCCATTGTCCTCCTCTTGAAAATATCTATACAACTGCCCTTAGCACCTGTGGATTCAAGAGTTCTGAGTACTTGTGTGAATCTAGGTATGCTCATTTAGAAGCACTCCTGTTCTCAATCAATGAAAGAGTAACTCTGGCAATAACATTTCCTCTTAATTCAGAGCATTTTAAATATCCAGGACACCAAGGTAGCAGCTCTGGTTTAGTCATGATAAGGGACAGAAAATATTTTGTTCTACCCAGTCTGTGACTCTATCCATCAAATTAACGATACCAAAATACTTCAAAGGTTCAGACAGCTATAGAAAGACTAACTGTAGAAGCCCTGGGCTTCAGTTGTATTTAACCCTGATTTAATAATATTAACAGCTCATCTTGCTGGGGAAACTTTTGTTGTGAGTGCCTCTTTTAGACATTTGAGGATGTGGCTAAGAATATACTTTATAGCCCTAGTGTTGATATTTCTTATTGAAATCATTAGAGACAGTGACTTAAAAATTTTTTTATTGAGGTATGGTTAATGTACAATATTATATGTTTCAGGTGACCTAGTGATTCACGATTTTTAAGGCATGCTCCATCTATAGTTATTATAAAATATTGGCTATATTGCCTGTGTTTTACAGTATGTCCTCATAGTTCATTTGTTTTCTGCAGAGTAGTCTGTACCTCCTAAAACCGTACCCTTAACTTGCCCCTCCCTGCTTTCCTCTCTCTGCTGGTAAACACTAGTCTGTTCTCTATATCTGTGAGTGTATTTCTTTTTTGTTATATTCACTAGTTTTATTTTTTAGATTACACATATAAGTGCTATCACACAGTATTTGTCTTCCTCGGTCTGACTTATTTCACTTAGCATAATTGCCTCCAAGTCCATCCAATGTTGCTGCAAATGGCATTATTTCATTCTTTTTTTTAATGACTGAATAGACTTAACAGCAGCAGCAGCAGCAGTATCTCATTGTATATATCTGTTGTTGTTGTTCAGTTGCCAAGTTATGTCTGACTCTTTGCAACCCCATGGATTGCAGCACACCAGGCCTCCCTGTTCCTATCTCCTGGAGTTTGCCCCAGTTCATGTCTATGTATGTATCTACCACATTTTTGTAATCCATTCATCTGTTGACACTGCCTTTCCTTGAAGTAAACAATGTAACCATTAGAAGTTCCACAAATTTACGTTTTGTTTTTTGGCTGTGCTGGTTCTTTATTGTGGAGCACAGTCTCTTCATTCCGGTACACAGGCTTCTCTAGTTGTGGCACATGGGGTGGGCTTAGTTGCCCCTTGGCATGTGGGATCTTAGTTCCCCAGCCAGGGATCAAACTCATATATCCTGCATTGGAAGGCTGATTCTTAACCCCTGACTACCAGGGAAATCCCCACAAATTTATGTTTTTAAACAGAACCTCAAGTCTGTTCAAAAAGAAATTCCAAAACAATGTTATTTACTATGTTGAAGTATAGTTGATTTACAGTGTTGTGTTAAATTCTACTGTACAACAAACTGATTCCATTATACATACACACATTGTTTTTTCATATTCTTTTCCATTATAGTTTATCATAGGATATTGAATATAGTTCCCTGTACTATACAGTAGGGGATTCCAAGGTGGCTCTTGTGGTAAAGAACTCACCAGCTAATGCTGGAGACGTAAAATGATGCGGGTTTGATCGTTTGATCCCTCGGTTGGGAAGATCTCCTGGAGGAGATCATGGCAGCCCACTCCAGTATTCTTGCCTGAAAAATTCCATGGGCAGAGGAGCCTGGCAGGCTGCAGTCCCTGGAATCACAAAAGAGTCCAATACAACTTAGCTACTAAATAACAACAGCAAAGTCTCTTGATGTTCAGTTAAGATGCTGTCTATCCCCCAATTTTTTAAGCGATAGGTTTGGGGTTTTATAACTATTTTAAAAATATTTATCTTTTAATTTATTATTAATTTATCTGGCTGTGCCAAGTCTTAGTTGTTGCATGAGGGAGCTTCAGCTGCCACACGCGAAGCTTAGTTGCAAGGTGGGATCCAGTTCCCTGACCAGGGATTGAACTCCAGCCCTCTGCATTGGAAACTTGAAGTCTTAGACACTGGACCACCAGGGAAATCCAACTCAAAAACCTGAATGGGAATAACTTAAATATAACTGTGTTTCTTTGGGGTTTATAGTCTGTAGGCAATTAATCATTTTCTTTTCTGTATTTTTTTGGATTTAATGTAAATACTCATTAATGTATTTAATGAGAATGCATTAACTTTTAATTGTAACTACATCTAGGTTTTGTAGTTTAAAAATTAGATCATGATTTCTAAGCAAGTATTTTAAAGAACACTAATCTATACACATTTATTCATTTTTCTTTAAAACTTTTTATTTTATATTGGAATGTAGTTCATTTACAGTGCTGTATTAGTTTCAAGTGTATAGCAAAATGATTCAATAACACATACATATATATGTTCCATTTCAGATTCTTTTCCCATAAAGGTTTTTACAGGATATTGAGTAAAGTTCCCTGTGTTATACGGTAGGTCCTTGTTGGTTATTTATTTTATATGTAGTAGTGTGTATCTGTTAATCCCAAACCCCTAATTTATTCCTCCTTTTTCCCTTTGGTAACCATAAGTTTGCCATTTCTGTTTTGTAAATAATTTCATTTGTATCATTTTTTTAGATTCCACATATAAGTGATATCATATGATATTTGTCTTTCTGTAGGCTGAGCGCCGAAGAATTGATGCTTTTGAACTGTGGTGTTGGAGAAGACTCTTGAGAGTCCCTTGGACTGCAAGAAGATCCAACCAGTCCATTCTGAAGGAGATCAATCCTGGAATTTCTTTAGAAGGAATGATGCTAAAGCTGAAACTCTAGTATTTTGGCCACCTCATGCGAAGAGTTGACTCATTGGAGAAGACTCTGATGCTGGGAGGGATTGAGGGCAGGAGGAGAAGGGGACGACAGAGGATGAGATGGCTGGATGGCATCACTGACTTGATGGGTGTGAGTCTGGGTGACCTCCGGGTGTTGGTGATGGACAGGGAGGCCTGGCGTGCTGCGGTTCACGGGGTCGCAAAGAGTCGGACACGACTGAGCGACTGATCTGATCTGATCTGATCTGATTATTCTTATATGTTCAATTTAATCAGGTCCTTACCACCGCTACCTTTCCCTCTGTTTCTTCCAGTTCAGAGCTGCCTTCCTCATTTAATGCTTTTCAGTTAATGGTGAATGACCTCTTGTGGGTCTGTCAGGTCTTGATACAAGCTTGCAACGTCCAGAAAATAATGTCAAAGCTATGAATTCATTGGGAGTAATCTAAAAGCGAGTGGCTTCTCCAGTGGCTCAGTGGCAAAGAATCTGTTTGCAGTACAGGTAGCTGCAGGAGATACAGGTTTGATCCCTAGGTCAGGAAGATCTCCTGGAGAAGGGAATGGTAATCCACTCCAATATTCTTGTCTGGAGAATCCCATGGACAAAGGAGCCTGGCAGGGTCCATAGGGTCACAGAGTTGTTCATGACTGAAGCGACTTAGCAGGCACATACACACCATCTGTTTGTAAATACACCTTCTCTAATTTTGAGAGCACCAACTGTTTCCTGTTGGGATCTTCACTATTACGCTTCTTAATGTTCGTTTTCCCCTTCTTTGGAAGCAGAATGCTCATTTTTACCTGAGTTCATTGTTACACAGAGAAACCTGGCAGGGGTCGCAAAGAGTTAGACATGACTGAGCAACTTCATTTTTATTGTTACATAGCTGAAAAACTATATTTCAAGTTTCCCTTGTGGCTAGGCAGAGTCACAACAAATAGAAATGGTATAGATTCTTCTTACATTTTTTTTTTCCTGGTATATATATTATTTTTGAGGCTTGAGATCTCCATTTACAGAATTTAGTTTATAACAGATTCAAACACCAAACTTCTTGACCTTCCAATGCTAAAAAACTAAATGTGCAAAAGAACTACTATTTAATAGCACATAAAAAGCTATAAATCATTCGTATATCTTTCTAAAAGGTTCATCCTTCTCTAGTCTTCCACCCTGCTCTCTAAATGATGATATGATTTCTGGAGCTCTAGCATCTATTTTGGAACATGAGGGTTAGAGTCACACACCAGACCTGGAGGAATAGAATGTTAGAACCGACCAGGGTCTCTGATAAGTTGATAACTGGCCATAACAGCCTTGGACTGCCTCTTTCACATGAGAAATAAACTCTGTATTGTTTAAGTCCCTGTTGTATTAAGTTTTTCTGTTATGTACAGCCAAACAAATTCTAAATAATGTATTTCTGGAACTAAAATTTTATATTGTGGTAGCTACCTGTTTCAGAGAAGGCAATGGCACCCCACTCCAGCACTCTTGCCTGGAAAATCCCATGGACGGAGGAACCTGGTAGGCTGCAGTCCATGGGTTCGCTAAGAGTCGGACATGACTGAGTGACTTCACTTTCACTTTTCACTTTCATGCATTGGAGAAGGAAATGGCAACCCATTCCAGCGTTCTTGCCTGGAGAATCCAGGGACGGGGGAGCCTGGTGGGCTGCCGTCTATGGGGTCGGACAGAGTCGGACACAACTGAAGCAACTTAGCAGCGGCAGCAGCAGCTACCTGTTTACATAACCCTTATCACTCACTAATATATATATTTTTTATTGCCTGCTTTCTTCCACTACAATGTAGGCTTCTTAAGGGCAGGGCATGTGTGTGTGTGTTCAGTTGTGTCCAACTTTTTGCGATCCTGTGGATATAGCCTGTCAGGCTCCTCTGTCCATGGGATTCTCCAAGCAAAACTAAAGGAATAGGTTGCCATTTCGTCCTCTGGGGGATCTTCCTGACCCAGGGATGGAACCTGCATCTCCTGTATTGGCAGGCAGATTGTTTACCACTTGAACCATTAGGAAAGCCTTTAAAGGCGGGGACTCGGCTTATTTTGTTGTATCCCAGCCCCTAAAGCAGTGTTCACCATATGGGGGCTCAATAAATATTTGTTAAATGGTGTCTGGTGCAAACTGCAGGTGTGGGGACTGCTGGTTGAAGGAGTGACAGCAGGAAGTATAATGCTTGTATTCATTAACTTACGTGAAAGAAAGTGAAAGTGTTAACCATTCAGTCCTGTCGGACTCTTTGCGACTCCATGGACTGTAGCTCACCAGGTTCCTCTGTCCATGGAATTCTCCAGGCAAGAATACTGGAGTGGATTGCCATTCCCTTCTCCAAGGGAATGGATCTTCCCAACCCAGGGATCAAACCCAAGTCTCTCACGTTGCAGGCAGATTCTTTACTGTCTGAGCCACCACTGAATGCTAACAATTTAGTCATACTGTTTCACACTTCCTTGCCTTTGCTCCAGCTGCTTGTTCTGACAAGAATGTCTTTTCCCTTGTCCACCAGTCACGCTCCTACTTATATCTCAAGTTTTAACTTAATCACCACTGTCTCGGGGAAGGCAATGGCACCCCACCCCAGTACTTTTGCCTGGAGAATCCCATGGATGGAGGAGCCTGGTGGGCTCCAGTCCATGGGGTCGCTAAGAGTCGGACACGACTGAGCGACTTCACTTTCACTTTTCACTTTCATGCATTGGAGAAGGAAATGGCAACCCACTCCAGTATTCTTGCCTGGAGAATCCCAGGGACGGGGGAGCCTGGTGGGCTTCTGTCTATGGGGTCGCACAGAGTCGGACACGACTGAAGCGACTTAGCAGTAGCAGCAGTAGCAGTAGCAGTACCACTGTCTCTGGGACACTATCCTCAATCACCACAAGAAGAGTTGATCTTCCTTTATTCAACTGTATTTCCAATTCTCTATTGAATTATAGCACTTATCACCCCACACTACAATTACTTTTTTACATCTCTGCCTCCCCAACTAGACTCTGGACCTGGAGGGTAAAGTCTATGACTTATTTATGTCTGTTTTTCCCAGTGCTTAGTCTAATTCCTGGTTCATGTTTGGGTGCAGTACATGTTTGCTGAGTTGTTAGCAAGATGACAGGTCTGAGGCTGTGATTTGCTTCTGCTAATTGCAATAAAACCTTAAAAATACATTTGTATTACTTGATTTGTGGGGGAAAAATTAACTGTATTGGATCAGCTGAAGGACAATCTGGATTCTAGTCCCAACCCCAGAACTTCCTACCCAATGACCTCTTTGAATGTGTTTCACCTCTTTGGACATCTACACCTTTGTTGATAAATCGGGATGTGATGATCTCACAGGGCTGTAATGAGGATCAAGCCAGCAACTGTGGGTAAAAGCTTTTGTAAATGAACTAGTAAGCTTCATGCAAGAACAAATTTAAAACTGCTCAAGTTCATGGGACTTCCTTGGAGGTCCAGTGATTAAGACTCCCATCCTTCCAATGTAGTGGGTGCAGGGTCTGTTCTGCTGGTGAACTAAAATCCCACATGCTGTTTGGCTTGGCCAAAGAAAAAATGCTCAAGTTCAGAGTTTGTCCTTTTTAAAGTAACAATAATCCCCAGAAAACTCTCCTCCCTGTCCTCTGGGTACAAAGATAACCATACTATACTATGCTATGATAGATAACTATCTATTTTAGGTCTCTTCTCCTTATTTCTAGAGCCTCCACAAGCTGAAGCAGCTTTCAAATCTTGAGGCCCCTCATCTTGCATCATCTTCTCCCTCAGATATAGCTAGTATTAGGGATACTTAAATTTCATCTAGAATGAACATTTATAAGAAAGCCTTTCCTTGCTCCCTGCAGATTCAACACTAAGAAGTAGCCAAAAGCTGAGGTCTTGTGTGCTTGAAACCTGGGCCAAACAGGAGTTCCAGCACCTGGAAGACCCCTCCCCTCAGCCTCTGAAAACTGGGCCTCTGAGTATCCTGAGAAACAGTGTAACACTCATTTTTGTGTTTCTCCTGTTCTTTGGGTCTTACCTTGATTTGCTCTAGCAGGCTAAAGAATCCAGCCACTCAGTTAATGAGAGGGAATTGTTATGATTTAAAGACTTTTGGGAAAGGAAGAGGGGGGCATGAGGAGATGACAGATGAAAGAAGTGCCTTCTAATTGGTTACCTTTAGAGGTGTTTCCATGGGCCTCACTTCGGGCTATAGTTAGGATCAAATGGAAAGATGGGATCATTAACTCAGCCCTGGAATGCAGTCTAGCAGCACTGATGAGATGATTGCTACCCTCTCCATTCCTCTGGGCTGGCTGCTCACAGAGGGTTTGTGTTGCAGAAGCGGTGAGCATTTTGTGAATTTCTCCAGTGTTCCTACCACTTCTGTTTTTGTGATAGTTTTAACTACCTTTCCCTCTTTATGGGGGAAATAACAACAACAACAACAACAAAAACGGACCTTTTTCTTTACGGTGCCTCTAATCTCAGATTAGTTTTTTGGACTTTAAAGATTTCCTTCCCAGGCCATATGTGCCCTGACAAACACAGGAACAGCTGTGAGGTTCAGGTTTTCAAACCTGCTCCATTCAGAGGATTTCTACCACATTTGCCATACTCAGTCTCCCATATACTTCCTCACCTTCGCCCTCACTATCACCCCCCACCCCGAATGCTTGTGGGGGTTAATCTCTTGTTAATCTTAAATCGTTCTAGGGACTTGTCAGTCCAGTGGTTAAAACTTGGCACTCTCATTTCGTTTGGGCCTGAGTTTGATCCCTGGAAGGGGGAATTAAGATCCCTGCTTGCCTCGTGGCCAAAAGAAAAAAAAAAAAAAATCATCCAACCATACCGAGTTCTCAAAAGCCATCTCAATTCTATTCAACCTTATTCAAACTACTATCTATGGGGTAGTAAGTGCTGTGCTAGACTATGGGAACACAAAGGTTAAGGTGGTTTCTGACCTCAGAGAGCTCACATTCTTGGAGGGAAGGAAGCCAGGAAAACTCCTTGAATACAATGTGATCAGAGACATTACTTTTAGCCCTATAGGAAACACATATGCCTGAAAGGGTTTACGGCAACTCATATATCATCTATGAAACTATTTTGAAGTATTCAAATGCACATTTATGTATATTTTCTAGGAACTCATTATAGAAAGCGTCAGTTTAGTTGATTTTTTTTTTTTTTTTTTTTTGGTATGTCACAATTGGATTTAAGGCCCTTGAGTTTAAGAACCATATATATATATCTTTGTAGCCCACCCCTGGTAGTACATATGGAAAAGAAAATGGCAACCTACTCCAGTGTTCTTGCCTGAGAAATCCCACAGATGGGGAAGGATACATTTGGGCTATAGTTCATGGGGCCGCAAAACAGTTGGACATGACTTAGCGACTAAACAACAAACAACGTGGTACATAATACTCAATGATACTCATTTGCCTTAATAGCTGGTTGTTTGATGTGCAGAAGAATGGAGTTGAAGAGAGAGCTTGGACTGGGGAATCCAGCAGTGCTAGGTTCTAATTTTAGCAGCGGCATTTGTTAGTGGTAGACTTTGGCAAGACATTTAGCCTCTCTGAGTCTCAGTTCTTCTTCTTAAAATGGAGACAAGAACATCTTCCTCTCAAGTTGTTATGATTTTATTTGATAAGTGAAGTGTTTGGTTTTAAAGTAGAATTCTCTTTCTTCTTCCTCTTTTTTTCTGGTAGGACTATTGGAAAGGGGATAATCCTTTGCACCTTTTCACAGACAACGTGACAGTATTTTTTTAAAATGAAAAAATACGGACAGGGGCTTTAAATCTTGCAAAGCACAGAAATTAAACCACATCTAGCGACTCATAATTATAAGATCGTAAGCTTCACAATGGCAAGGATCATATTTATTTTGTTCAATACTGTCACTTCTTTATCTCACTGTGTGCGTACATGCTAAGTAGGTGCAGTCGTGTCCAACTCTTTGCGACCCCATGGACTTTAACCCACCAGCCTCCCCTGCCCATGGGATTCTCCAGGCAAGAATACTGGAGTGGATTATCATGCCTTCCTCCAGGGGATCTTCCTGACCCAAGGATCAAATCCACATCTCCTGTGGCTCCAGCACTGGCAGTCTGGTTCTTTACCACTAGCGCCATCTGGAAAGTCCTTCTCACACTGCTGCTGCTGCTGCTAAGTCGCTTCAGTCGTGTCCGATTCTGTGCGACCCCATAGACGGCAGCCCACCAGGCTCCCCCGTCCCTGGATTCTCCAGGCAAGAACACTGGAATGGGTTGCCATTTTCTTCTCCAATGCATGAAAGTGAAAAGTGAAAGTGAAGTCACTCAGTTGTGTCCAACTCTTAGCGACCCCATGGACAGCAGCCTACCAGGTTCCTCCATCCATGGGATTTTCCAGGCAAGAGTACTGGAGTGGGGTGCCATTGCCTTCTCCGCCTTCTCACACTAGGTATTCAATAAAAATAAAAGGAAGGAATGAATAAATTGATAATAACACATTTATATAAAAATAAATAAAGCAGTTCACAGGAATCAGTTTGAATTTATTTACTTATTGACTGTGCCATGTGGCATGTGGGATTTTAGTTTCCCTATCAGGGATCAAACACATTCCCCTTGCAGTAGAAAGGTGGAGTCTTACCCACTAGACCACCAGGGAAGTTTCCAAAAAAATCAGTTTACAATATTTGGATATTTTAAATTTGGATTGTCTCAAAAACCCAGATCCAATCTTTATACTTCTGACCTCAATAAGACTGCCTGTGGCACAAACGCATGGGTCTAATGGAGTTTGATTCAGGACAGTTGGCAGTAGGATTCCAGAATGAAGAAGTTGTTCCTGACAGCTCTATAGCTGAAGGCAGAATAAGCACAGAAAGGGCCGTTTACTACACAGTGAGATCTAAAACATGCCTCAAAATATCAGTTTTGAGAATAGGAAGAATGACACTATCTAGCCAACTTTTGTCTGAGAAAAGGTAAAGCTTTTGACCAGTTAAGGGGGACAGTACCATGTGTCTATGATATGTTCTAGTTTTCAAAACAGTTTTATACACATCTTGTCATTTGATCTCTACAACAACTTTGTGGATTAAGTAGTTCAATAGATATTTGAGCATTTTCTAGGTCCCAAGTACTGTGCTTAGTACCTTACGGCATTACATTTGGCTAAGTTAGTCTTTTCTTTCCAGTAATAATAATAATTACCATTTATTGGGCTTTTTCTACTTGTCAGGCACTATCCTAAGTTATTTTTTTGAAATATATCATCTCATTTAATCCTCAAATAACCTATGAAATTGGCATTATTATTTGCTTATTTTAGATGTAAAGAAAACGATGCTGAGAGATATTAAAAACTTGTCAAGTTCACATAATTAACAAGTAAATTAGTAAGTAGATATGGGATTCTAACCTGGGTTTACTTGATTCCAAAGGCTCTGTTCTCTTAACAAGTTACAAAAAATTCCTAGTAAATAATTTGGCTGACAGTTCCTCACTCCTGAAAATGTCTCAATTCCAATGTGAAATAATATAGGATCCATTAATTAATTATTTTATTTACGTATTCTATTTTGGCTGCACTGGTTCCTTGTTGCAGTAGCAGGCTTCTCTAGTTGGGGCAGGCAGGTTTAGCTGCTCTGTAGCATGTGACATCTTAGTTCCCTGGCCAGCAATCCAACTCTCATCCCCTGCATTGGAAATTGGATTCTTAATCACTGGATCACCAGGGAAGTCCCAGGATATATTAATTTAAAATTGCTAAATGTTATAATAAATGGTCCAAGTTAAATAGACATTCCTTACATCAACTTTTTTGGAGACTATTGATCAAAGCTTGAAATGCTTAATCCTTTCACCAGGAATAATTCTACTTTAATAATTATTGACTGAATTCAAGTAAGCAAATATCAGATCAGATCAGATCAGTCGTTCAGTCATGTCCGACTCTTTGAGACCCCATGAACTGCAGCACGCCAGGCCTCCCTATCCATCATCAGCTCTCGGAGGTCACTCAGACTCACATTCATCGAGTCAGTGATGCCATCCAGCCATCTCATCCTCTGTCGTCCCCTTCTCCTCCTGCCCCCAATCCCTCCCAGCATCAGAGTCTTCTCCAATGAGTCAACTCTTCGCATGAGGTGGCCAAAATACTGGAATTTCAGCTTCAGCATCATTCCTTCCAAAGAAATCCCAGGGCTGATCTCCTTCAGAATGGACCGGTTGGATCTCCTTGCAGTCCAAGGGACTCTCAAGAGTCTTCTCCTACACCACAGTTCAAAAACATCAATTCTTTGGCGCTCAGCCTTCTTCACAGTCCAGCTCTCACATCCATACATGACCACAGTAAAGACCATGGCCTTGACTAGGCGAACCTTTGTTGGCAAAGTAATGTCTCTGCTTTTGAATATGCTATCTAGGTTGGTCATAACTTTCCTTCCAAGGAGTAAGCGTCTTTTAATTTCATGGCTGCAGTCACCATCTGCAGTGATTTTGGAGCCCAGAAAAACAAAGTCTGACACTGTTTCCACTGTTTCTCCATCTATTTCCCATGAAGTGATGGGACCAGATGCCATGATCTTCGTTTTCTGAATGTTGAGCTTTAAGCCAACCTTTTCACTCTCCACTTTCACTTTCATCAAGAGGCTTTTGAGTTCCTCTTCACTTTCTGCCATAAGGGTGGTATCATCTGCATATCTGAGGTTATTGATATTTCTCCCGGCAATCTTGATTCCAGCTTGTGTTTCTTCCAGTCCAGCGTTTCTCATGATGTACTCTGCATATAAGTTAAATAAACATGGTGACAATATACAGCCTTGACGTACTCCTTTTCCTATTTGGAACCAGTCTGTTGTTCCATGTCCAGTTCTAACTGTTGCTTCCTGACCTGCATACAGATTTCTCAGAGGCAGATCAGGTGGTCTGGTATTCCCATCTCTTTCAGAATTTTCCACAGTTTATTGTGATCCACACAGTCAAAGGCTTTGGCATAGTCAATAAAGCAGAAATAGATGTTTTTCCGGAACTCTCTTGCTTTTTCCATGATCCAGCGGATGTTGGCAATTTGATCTCTGGTTCCTCTGCCTTTTCTAAAACCAGCTTGAGCATCAGGAAGTTCACGGTTCACATATTGCTGAAGCCTGGCTTGGAGAATTTTGAGCATTACTTTACTAGCGTGTGAGATGAGTGCAATTGTGCGGTAGTTTGAGCACTCTTTGGCATTGCCTTTCTTTGGGACTGGGATGAAAACTGACCTTTTCCAATCTTGTGGCCACTGCTGAGTTTTCCAAATTTGCTGGCATATTGAGTGCAGCACTTTCACAGCATCATCTTTCAGGATTTGGAATAGCTCCACTGGAATTCCATCACCTCCACTAGCTTTGTTCGTAGTGATGCTTTCTAAGGCCCACTTGACTTCACATTCCAGGATGTCTGGCTCTAGGTCAGTGATCACACCATCATGATTATCTGGGTCGTGGAGCTCTTTTTTGTACAGTTCTTCTGTGTATTCTTGCCACCTCTTCTTAACATCTTCTGCTTCTGTTAGGTCCATACCATTTCTGTCCTTTATCGAGCCCATTTTTGCATGAAATGTTCCTTTGGTATCTCTGATTTTCTTGAATAGATCCTTAGTCTTTCCCATTCTGTTGTTTTCCTCTATTTCTTTGCATTGATCGCTGAAGAAGGCTTTCTTATCTCTTCTTGCTATTCTTTGGAACTCTGCATTCAGATGTTTATATCTTTCCTTTTCTCCTTTGCTTTTCGCTTCTCTTCTTTTTTCGCAGCTATTTGCAAGGCCTCCCCAGACATACGGCAGTTGATTTTTCTGTATTAATCTGTAAATGTCAAAACAATTTTTAAAATGAACACAGTTACTTGAGTTTGTAATAGAACTTTCTCTGAAATGTTATAGATGCTGACGGTATATAGGAGATCAGGAGTCCAAAATAGAGTGCATTCACAGACTTTTTGCAAAAGGTTAAACATTTTTCAACAGAAAGAAAATGAAACAAATCCGCTGAGAAAATGATACACTTTAGAGCTGGACTGTTATGTTGCTAATGAGATCAAGGTGTTTCTCAAGTCTCTATCAGCTATACCAAAATGTTTCACATACTGAATCAAGGTGATTGGGAAATAATGGCTATAAATTTACTGAGCTATATTTAAATATTCACGTTTTCTTTTATGTCTGTAGTTCCATTTTATTCGTTCTTTTTAGAGATTCATTTCTTTGTTTAAAATATTTATCTTTCATTCATTCTGTTCATCAAATAATTTTAATGTATTTACAGTAGTTATATTAAAGTTCTTCCATCTTAATTCAACATCTGGGTTGTCTATAGATCTGCTTCTATTTTCTATTGATTTTTT
Source organism: Tragelaphus eurycerus (assembly GCA_935064755.1). Taxonomy (NCBI): domain Eukaryota; kingdom Metazoa; phylum Chordata; class Mammalia; order Artiodactyla; family Bovidae; genus Tragelaphus; species Tragelaphus eurycerus. The sequence goes on from CAKXYN010000043.1 coordinate 15,065,671, forward strand.
TCCTCTTGATTTTACATTACATTTCCCTGTTTTTTTTCAAGTCTTTTAATTTTAATTGACGTTATCCAGACAATGTTTTAAAAGACCATAGATACTGGAGTATATATTATCTCCTCTCCCCTAGAAGACATGTCCTTTCTTCTGTTAGGCATGAAGGACAAGGACCTGATCACTTTGGTCCAAACAATAGTTGAGGCAGTTCAGGATAGTTTACATCTTTAATTAGTTTTGTTTCATTTCTTATTTCAAACGTCTTCTGTGAGACCCCATAGACGGCAGCCCACCAGGCTCCCCCGTCCCTGGAATTCTCCAGGCAAGAACACTGGAGTGGGTTGCCATTTCCTTCTCCAATGCAGGAAAGTGAAAAGTGAAAGTGAAGTCGCTCAGTCATGTCTGATTCTTAGCGACCCCATGGACTGCAGCCCAGCAGGCTCCTCCGTCCATGGGATTTTCCAGGCAAGAGTACTGGAGTGGGGTGCCATTGCCTTCTCCAGAGGGAAAGATGAATTGTATGCAAATTAGAAGATTCTTTTCAAGTAGTATGTTTTGACCTATATACCACAAGATCTTGTCTTTGTCATCTAGTCCAGCCTTAGGTTTCATGCCTTGCCACACACTCAGCAAAAATCCGGCTGCTGGGTCTTCTTGTCTTTTAGGATTCAGTGTGTGTTGGCAAAGGCACCTGTGAGCTGCTATACCCAGTAAGGGTGAAATCTGAGGAAGGCAACCTGGGGACAGAGGAAGGTGGTGGCTTGTATTGGCTGCAAACTCATACTACTGCACTATCTTGCTCCCTTCTCTCTCAAATAAATACCAGGTATGTACAGATAGTGTTGCCGGAGAGCATCACTGACTCAGTGGACATTAATTTGAGCAAACTCTGGGAGACAGTGGAAGACAGAGGAGCCTGGTGTGCTATAGTCCGTGGAGTTGCAAAGAGTTGGACATGACTTAGTAACTGAAAAACAACAAGTATACAGATTATTCCAATATGGGTTTAATTTACTTCATTGTATCTATGTTTACCAACCCAAGGAAACTGGGGCTACCAGTTCAGCAGGATGAGATTGTTTATGGACCAGAGATTTTGTGTTGTATCTTGGACTGCATCTACCCGGAGTCATTATTCTTAAGCCATTAAGGAGCACATTGAACTCTTTGAAAATGATATGATAGATTGAATCACTGCTCCCCATGCTTCATGAACTTCCTGTATTACAGTTCTACATCCACATACTTATCATATAATTTTTCAGTGTCTCCTACTAGAGGAGGCAGAGGACATCTCCCCTCACCCCAACCTATGATGTACTTGCCTTGTAACTTGGTTTGGTCAATGAGATGTGGGCCAAAATGACAAGTGTGCCAGTTGCAGGCCAAGATCTCAAGAGGCATCTTATGTTTCAGTTTACTCTCCTGGACTCCGGTGACCCTTCATGAGAACATGTCCCAGGTAGCCACTGGTCCAAGGAGAATGAGGAAATATGTGGCATAGGCTTGAATCCAACCAGCAGCCTGGAATCAAGCCTAATTCCTGTCAAGCCTGGCAGAGCCACATCCAACTTACAGATCAGTGAGAGAGGAAATAAATATTTGCAGTTGAAAGCCTCTAAAAGTTTAATGTTGACTGATATGCAGCAAAAACGTTTTCAAGCCAATGATTAGTGTTAAACAATTTTTTTAAAGTTTATGATGATTTGGCTCTGTGAAATTTTCTGATTTGTCTTAGGTTTCTTCGTTTGAGTGATCAGGTAGCTCATTTATTTGCTGTGTGATTGAATTGACATTATTTTCAGATTTTTGTTTGTCTATGTCCATGATTGTTATGACCATTCTAATAACAGATGCAAAGTAACTGATTCTGATAACAGATGTAAAGTAACTGCAGTTATCAGGATGTTTAGATTTCATGTATTTAATTCTGAAGCAGCTTAATAAAACTGTGTGCATTTGAATAAAAGATTTTTAATTGTTTTATGTTTTTCCTATTGTTAAAAAAACAGAGAGTTTTTAGGGTGTTTCCAGGTTGCAAAGAGTCGGATACAACTGAGCGACTGAACTGAACTGATGGTGGTCTGGCAGTTAAGACTCCATGCTTGCACTGTAGAGGGTGTGGGTTCAGTCCTTGGTGGAGGAATTAATATCCCACATGATGTAGCCCTCCCATCAAAAAAAACATAGAAGGAAAAAAAAAACTTTTAGAATAATGGTTTTATCTCAGAATAAAAAGACACTATATGTAATTCATTAAGCATCTTCCAGGACTTGTGGAAAGTATGTATACATATCGTTTTCTTTAAAAAGTAATTTAATTTTTTTAATTAGTTAATACTTTCATAAGGTGGAAAGTTCCAAAGGCAAAAAAGAGAATGAAGTGAAAAGACTTCTTCTTACTCTGTTTCCCATGTTGCCCTGTCCAAGGGCAATTACTGTTACCTGTTTCTCTGGTATATTCTTCCAGTGATATTATCTGCACATACAAACATGTACATCATTATGTGTGTATATTGTGTTTCCCTGATTATTAAAAACCAATGTAGTATTAACATTGGTTAATATAATGTGACAACCTAAATGGGAAAGGAATTTGAAAAGAAGTGGATATATGTATATGTATAATTGAATCACTATGTTGTAAACCCGAAACTATCACAACATTGTTTATCAACTATACTCCAATATAAAATAAAAAAAATATTATATTAATCTATAATGGAAAATAATCTGAGAAAAAATATATATTCATATATATATATAGCTGAACCACTTTGCTATACACCTGAAACTAACACATCATTATAAATCAAATATACTTCAATAATAATAAATTTTTAAGAAAAAAAAAAAATGTGTTTAGGGAATTTCCTGGTGGACTAGAGGTTGAAACTCCATGCTTCCACTGTAGGGGGACCCAGGTTCCATCCCTGGTTGGGAAACTGAAATCCCACAAGCTGTGCTTGTAGTATGGCCAAAAAGAATTTAAATTTTTTAAAAATATATTTTTAGATTAATATATAAAGGGTTTATTGTTATATTAAATGAATAAATATTTTTTATGTCTAAATTCTAATTTCTAAAATGATAAATGTTACTATATGTAATCCATATAAACTAAAGATATTTGGGGTTCTCAAAAAATTTCAAGAGTGTAATATGGTCTTGAGATTGAAAAGTTTGAGAATTGCTCTTCTATCTTTCTTTGTGGCTCAGCTGGTAAAGAATCTGCCTGCAATGCAGGAGACCTGGATTTGATCCCTGGGTTGAGAAGATCCCCTGGAGAAGGGAAAGTCTACCCACGCCAGTATTCTGGCCTGGAGAAGTCCATGGACTGTATATTCCATGGGGTCGCACAGAGTCGGACATGACTGAAGCGACTTAGCAGCAGAGCAACTTTCATTTCACCATATTTTAGTCTGTCCCATGACAATGGACATTTCAATTGTTTTCAGTATGTTGCTACTTCAAGCCATGCTGGAATGAATAACCTCCTGCTGCATAAGGTCGCTAAGAGTTGGACACGACTGAGCGACTTCACTTTCACTTTTTCACTTTCATGCATTGGAGAAGGAAATGGCAACCCACTCCAGTGTTCTTGCCTGGAGAGTCCCAGGAGCAGGAGAGCCTGGTGGGCTGACGTATATGGGGTCACACAGAGTCGGACACGACTGAAGTGACTTAGCAGCAGCAGCAGCACATGTGCTCAGTTGCTTCAGTTGTGTCTGACTCTTTGCGGCCACCAGACTCTTCTGTCCATGGGATTCTCCAGGCAAGAATACTAGAAGGGGTTGCCATGCCCTTTCAGGGGATCTTCCCCACATAGGTATCGAATCTGAGTCTCCTGCCTCTCTTGCATTGCAAGCGGATTCTTTACCCACTGAACCACCTGGGAAGCTCGAATAGTCTTCTACACACTTTATTTCCCAAATGTGAGTAAATTGGTCTTGTGTGGAATTAGAAGTGAGATTGCTAGGTCAATGTACCAGGACAAAGTCCACAATAATATCTATCATCTCATTCCATCCTTGTAATTACCTTATAAGGTAAGACTTGTCAATAATTCCCTCTTACATATGAGAAATCAGAAGTTCAAAGATGTTAGATAATTTTTTTAGAATCATTGGGTTAAGAAACTGCTACAGGGAAAAGAGTAAAACTATTTTATCAGCCTCCATGCTTTGAACCACTATTCTGTGTTATGGTTTCTCTATGCAGTACACACTCCTTCAGTTTAATTCACTTACCTGATAACAGGCTCTGTTCTTGCCTTAACCCAAGTTATTTCCTGGCACAGAACAGTCCTGAAATTAGATGAACTGGCTTCTCAGAGCAGAAATCACCACCAGAAAATGATTAAGTGCTAAGAAGAACAGGGCTTTTTATTTTGACTCACAAGACTTTCCGCCACCAGGTAATTTGGGAAATGAATTTTAGAATGTGATGCAGTTAAAACTAAAGCACATAATTCCTTTTTAAAATCTATATTTATTTATTTTTGGCTGTGCTGGGTCTTCATTGATGTGCAAAGGCTTTCTCTAGTTATGGGCAGAGCAGGGGCTACTCTAGTTGCAGTGTGCGGGCTTCTCATTGCAGTAGCTTCTCTTGCTGGGAAGCAAGGGCTCTAGGTGTGTGGGATACTGAAATTGCAGCTCGAGGGCTCTAAATTGTAGGTTCAGTACTTGTGGCCCATGGGCTTAGTTGCTCCTTGGCATGTGGGGTCTTCCGAGATCAGGATTGAATCCGTGTCTCCTGAATGGGCGGGCAGATTCTTAACCACTGGACAACCAAGGAAGTCCTAATTCACGTAATTCTCAGAGTAAACTTTATAACCAAAACTATATGTCAAAATTACATTACGTATATCTACTTTTCACCCCATGAAACTTATACTGTAGTTACCCTTGTTTAAGCAGCATCATTTTTTCTTCTTAAATACACAAAAAAGGCAAACCTAAGAGTTTTGAAAGAAATAATTTTGATTATAAATACATTTGAAAATACAAATAAATACATTTAAAAGAAATGTAATAATTTTTTTTAACCAGACCTGGCACTCACAGAATTATCTTTTGATACAAAAAATCTGGCCACTCCCCAATAAAAATCCTTCAGTGGACTCCCATTTCTTATACTTCAAAGCTCATAAAAGGCCATTTGCAATTGCTCTTACCTCATAAATTCTCCTGCACATATATTTCTGATGTTTTAAAATAGTTGCAGATCTCAGAGATTTATTTCCTTGTTTGAACAGGTTACTTCAAATAGGTTGGACATACAGTGAAACCAGCAAAACCTCACTTAAAATGGGCCATAAAACTTTATATGTGTAATATTGCACTCTTTTTCTCTGAGAAGATCTCCAAATTGTGCATCCTTTGGGACCCACCAAACCTGGATCTACCTGTCTTTTTGCTAGGAATGCCTTTTCAAAGCTATGACTTTGAAAACTGTCAACTGTTAACAAATCAGGGAGGGCTTACCTGACCACTCCAGTCTGATTTACATGCTTCTTTCACACTCACAGTTTATGTTGCTATCTTGTCACACTGTATGGTAAGACTCATGTCATGCTGGTTTAATTGCTTATCTCACTCAGCAGACTATGACTCTCTTTCTCTGTTTCCTCTCTCTCTATATATAAAATATAGACTACATATATACAATGTGGCTTCCGGGTGGCACTAGTGGTGAAGAATCTGCCTGCCAGTGCAGGAGACGTAAGAGGTGAGGCTTCGATTCCTGGGTGGGGAAGATCCTCTGGAGGGAGAAATGGCACTCCACTCCAGTACTCTTGCCTGGAGAATCCCATGGACAGAGGAGCCTGGTGGGCTACAGTCCATATGGTTCCAACCAGTGGGGTGCAACTGAGCATTTGAGCACATATACAATGTAACTATCTCCATGAAAGCAGGGGCCATGTTGAGAGTGGATTAATGAAAAAAATCAACTTTTTAGCAAGAAATTCTAGCTACCTAAAATCTGTTAAGAAATAACATTTTGGAGGTTTTCTGTTAGTATATATTTGCTGCATATTCTTTTGCTTTTTTCAAGCACAATTGGAAAGAAATGCTGAATGGTTAAAAATAAATATATGGGAGTAAAACTTAAATTGAGAAATTATATCATCATATTTTTCTGCAAACAAGTGAAAAGATTGCTAAAAGTAGGGGTGTTGGCAAAATTTCTAAGGCCCCAAACTATGAACTGATTTTTGGAACATGGTGATCACATCATTTGAATTGTCAGCCTCTTCCCCCTGATTATCTCTCAACTCCATAACATCAAGTCCAGCCTCAGCCTAGGTTCTCAGCTGAACTTGTATTTGCCTATTTCAGCTAGTGGAATACAACAGTGGACAAGCAAGGCGAAACTGAAATCAGAAAGTTTGGGTCTGTCAACAAGTGTTCTTTGAATATTTACTATACGCCAGTTTTAGAACTTCATTTAGTAATACCAGAATTGCTTTATTCTTGAGAGCTATATTTCTAAGCCATAAACTTTAAAAACAAATACTTTGAGTTACATAGTTTTAGGTCTGTTCATGAAAGGATGTCCATTATACTTTGAATTTGAAAAGTAATAGACCTATTTTTGTCAAGATCAAATATACTATGCTGTACATATCATATTTATGCATATGTTCATTGAAAAAGGCATGGAAAATACATTATATACTGAACAGTAATTATCTTGTGGCTAAGGGCAGAAAGTGGAACCTTCTTTTATTTTTTAATATTTATTTAATTATTTGGCCACACCGGGTCTTAGTTGCACCACTCAGGATCTTCCATCTTAGTTGTGTCATTCCAGATCTTTCATTGTAGCATTCAGAGTCCTAGCTGTGGCACGTGGGAATCTAGTTTTCTGACCAGGGATCGCACCCCAGCCTCCTGCCTTGGTAGTGTGGAGTCTTAGCCATTAGACTACCAGGGAAGTCCCTCATTTTTTATTTATATATCTGTACTTGAATTCTTAAGAATAAGCATGCATTACTTTTGTGATTGTAAAATGTCTAAATAACAAAGAATGTTTAAGTAGATACAAATTTTCTTCATATTTTGAGCAGTCATGTGATAAGTTGTTTCAGTCACGTCTGACTCTTTGCGACCCTATGGACTATAGCCTGCCCAGGCTCCTCTGTCCATGGGATTCTCCAGGCAAGAATACTGGAGTAAGTTGCCATGCCCTTTTCCAGGGGATCTTCTGATCCAAGGATCAAACTCGCATCTCCTGTATCTCCTGCATTGCAGGTGGATTCTTTACTGCTGAGCCACTGGGGAAGCCCTTGAGCAATCATATACATATACATATATTTATTTAAAATATGCAAATATTTTACATATATACATACACATGGGGCTTTCCTGGTGGCTCAGACAGTAAAGAAATCTGCCTGCAATGTAGGAGACCTGGGTTCGATCCCTGGGTTGGGAAGATTCCCTGGAGAAGGGAATGGCTACCTACTCCAGTATTCTTGTCTGTAGAATCCTATGGACAGAGGAGCCTGGTAGACTACAGTCCACGGGTTGCAAAGAGTTGGACATGACTGAGCAACTAACATACATACACACACACACATACATATACTCATATATATATACATTTACTGTAAATATTATTCCTGCATATTATTTATACAAACTGGATTCACATGTTAAAGATAATATTTCACCTGCTGGAAGTGCTAATTATCTGTTTATAAAGGGGTTGCTTTTTAATTCTTATTCCCTTATTTCCTTTTGACTTTCTATGCTTAGTCTGATGACACCATTTACATCAAAAAGGTACCTGATTTCCTAAGATAGAGGTTTTTTTGGGGAAGACTTAAGTCCTCTTGTAAACACTGTGAACCAAGGGAGGAGTATAATTATTTTCCTAAAAAAAAAAAAAAGAAAGAAAAGGAAAGAAACAATAACCAGTTGGTTTGATTTTTTACAATAGCTCTGGGAAATCCACTGTTTCCTGGTCAGGTGTAGTACTTTTCCCATTTTATTCCATGAGATTATAATTGGGCTGTAAGTATGATAAGGGCCAGGCCCAGTGCCTATCGTGGTCACCAATGAACCTAGCATAGAGATGGGCTTAATGTAGGTGCAGAGCACATTAAAAGAACTGGCGTTGAACCTGTCACGGGAGAAGTTTCATGCATTCATTTGTATATTTAAAAATACTGATGCTCTCGTTCGTGGAGTACATAAAGTAAAAGTGTATTCTTGTAAAGGAGGTAATTTAAATACGATTGTACAACTGCTCTTGAGTTTTCCCCGTCTTTTGTGGGTACATAGATTTGCTGATTTATATGCTAAGCATATACTGTTTACTCTCTGTGTAGCTTCGGAGGGACACAATAGAAGCCAAATCAGAGCTATGAAAACTTATTTTTTAAACGTTCACTTGGTTGTTAAGATGATTTAAAAAATAAGGAAAGACAAGATATTTTCTGTAACTAAAAGTTTAGTAACTAAGTTCAGCTTTAAAATTACAAGGAAAACTATTAGAAGGGCTGTTTTACTGCAGACATGTGCCTTGAGAAAAGAGGAACTTTGACAGTTTCTCAATTTTAACTCTATTATAACTAAGAATCATCACTAACAATGGTATTAAGTTGAGATCCATAAATACTTATTCAACAATATTTAGTAGCTTCAAATAACAAAAAATAAATTCTCTTCCCTAGGCTTTCATTCATTTGCGGTATCACGTTAGGAAGAAATGAAAAACACATGTCAAAACAATCTTGTACACTTTAAATATGTGCTATTATGTATCAATAAACCTCAATCAAGCTGCTGAAAAACCCCAAAATGAAACAAAAAGAAACGAAAATGTTAACTTTACATAGGACAAATAAAGGAATTACTTCGTTTATTTAAGAGCAGTTTCTTCTGGGGAACAAGTACCTCTGCAGAGCCTAGTAGCCTCAGGGCAATGCACATTTCATGTAATTAATACCTATTTTTTTTCCAGCCTACATTTAGATTACTATCTCAACGAAAACAAAACCCACCATTTATATTGTGTTCTGTGGCAGCTCCTCCGCACTTGAATGCTCTGTGTTTTGCGTCATTTCCATTCTCCAAATAGGATTTTAGAAACCTGGGAAAAGATCCTTTTAAGTATTTATGTCGTATTTCTTAGGTGACCCAAACTGCGAACCCTAGGGGTGTTTCGAAGGGGCTAACGGCTCGGGGCTGGGTGAGGCTGTAGTGAGAAAGCTTTCCTAGAACTCAGGACTGGGTTCCCAAATATCTCCTCCACATGCCTCACAGAAAAGCCTTCCTCTTTTCCTCTCTCTCTCTCTCACACACACCTTCTATAAATCAAGGGCTTCAACTCTAGACAGCCAACCGAAGTGTTTTTTGTCTGTGGCAGTGGAAAGCGTCGCGCCGGAGCCGACTCTAGGGGCTCTTCGCGAGCTTCCGGGTGAAGCCGGCGCTTCCCTCTGGCCCTCGGCTCTGGGAGGGGACGGTCGGCCGCGACAGCGGGGCCCGCCCAGGCTCTCGGGAGCACCTGAGTCGCAGGACGCGCCGGGGGTAGGCGGGGCGAGCGAAACGCCCCTTCTCGGTTCAGCCCTGGCTTTCTGCCGCGGCCGCCTGGCTGCCGGAAGGGCTGGTGATTGACAGAGCGCCTCAGCGGCCGGAGCGATGTGGAGGTACGGTCGAAGAGCCGGCCTCTGAGCGCTAGCCTTAAATCGGTTGGGTTGGGCCTCGGGAACAGCCTCCCCCCGGCCCACTGGCCTCCCTGAATGGGTTGTTATGGCAACAAATGACCGAACAGTCCCTTACGAATCGGCCAATGAGAGAGGCCGTCTTTTCCACCCCACTTCTGAGAAATAGGTGTTGCGAAAGCCCGGGTAGGATCCTGAGAAGAAGGTGGTGCCAGGACGTTCAGCGGAAGGGCTGGGGGCGGGGCTTATTACGTTACAGGTCGAGCCAATCGCGTCTTGTGTTATCAACGGCCCCGCCCCTTTACCGCACATTTCCCCTCCCCTAGCTCATTTCGCACGACGCAGCGGTTGGGAACACAGACATTTTCGGAGCTGGAGCCGCCACTGCCGCCGCCATTTTGTGTCTGTGGAGAAAGAAGATTCTGTGGCGGCTGGAAGTGGACGGAGATCACCCGTGAGACGGCGGCGTTTCATACCCGAGGTTCCCCCTGTGTCGTCCCCCAACCCCCCTCCGCGGTCAGCATGTGGTGAAGCCGGAGCCGCGAGAGACCCGGGGAGAGGAAGAGAGGAGTCGGAAGGGAGGCGGGGTATCCAGAGCGGCTTCAGCTTCAGCTGCGGCGGACCTCGGAGGGGGGCCGCGGCGCAATGTCAGAGCAGACGCCGGCCGAGGCCGGTACTGCGGGGGCCCGGGAGGACGCCTGTCGGGATTATCAGTCATCACTCGAAGACCTGACCTTCAATAGCAAACCGCACATCAATATGCTGACCATTCTAGCCGAGGAGAACCTGCCCTTCGCCAAGGAGATCGTCTCTCTCATCGAGGCCCAAACCGCCAAGGTTTTTATACACCCCGCAGCCTCCTATTCTTCTAATACTCCCTGATTTTAGTGTCAGCCTCATCCCAGGTCTCGCTTCCATCCGAAGGGGGACGGTGTTCCTCCTCTCCAACCCTCCCCCCTCCAACTCAGGCTCTCGGTCTTTGGCCCAGGCTTCGAGCATGGGCCTCTCTCGGGGGGAGGGAGTGGGGAGGATCAAGGGTGGAGTCCCACTTCCGCTCCCCAGCTCCCTATTTAGGCCACTGCCTCGTGTATCCCGACACACGCGCTCCTTTGGGGAGGGGGAGACTGGAAGGTAGTTCGTGGTGTGGGGAAGTAAGAGTTAAAGCCCTTTGAAGTCCCCCCCCCCCCCCCCCCCCCCGCCCTGGGAAGGTGGGGAGTGATTCTTTCCCCGTTCCCGACCCCCCTTCCCCGAGCCCTTTTGGGTAATTGTGCTCTGTGGGTTGGAAGGAGGTGAAGGGGGACCTGGGAGCGAGCTGTTGGGGGGTGGGAATAGGGCCTTGGCCCCGAGTGGAGCAGCCGCCTGTTAGGAGCCCAACATGGCGCCTGGAAAGCACATGATGCGAAAGGGAAGAGAGGAGAATCCATTCTCTGCCAGCCAGGCAGCTGCTCACACCCGTCATCCCCATTTTGGGGTGGGGGCGGCTAGATAGAACTTGTGTACATTCTCCTGTCGGAAGGTCTCATTTGTCCCCAAATCCGGGAAAATTGGGGTCGAGGGTGGGGTTGGAGAGGGTGGGGAGGAGATCTTATCCAACCTGTAGGTGGAGAACTGGCCCACTGGGTAACAAGTACTTGTAGTTCTTTCTTTTTTTTTTGAAAAGTTCAGTCCCTCCTCTTCCTTTTCTCCTTTTCCCCCTCCCTTCCTTCCCTGAGAGTGAAGACGTTCTTTGCTTCAACCCTTGACAGAAGTGGTCCTCTGCCACCCTATATTTCCCTATAGTTCTCCTCTTCTGTGGATTCATGTGGGAGCGATGTGTCATTTAAGTCAACTTACTGTTAAACTTAGTTATCGTAATGAGTTTTAAAAGCTTCCCAGTAATACGTTTTAAGTTATTTTTGAAGCTTGTACTTACGGTTTAGTTTTTTTTTCTAGTTAGTGATTGAAATGATCAGGATCAGCCTCCTTTTAGCAGAGTGAACCCCTTTTAAAAGGCCACTTTAACAACAACCACCAATATATTGTTTAGAGGCGGTTTCTGTCTAGTGTAAAACTGAGTGGTCTGACTTTTAATAAATGGTTTTGAAATGTGTGACTGGTATTATAAAATTTGTGAATAAAACATATGAAATATGTATTTGTCTTTTTTATTTACCTTTGTAAGGTGTAGAATTTGTTTCCAAGACTTATTTTTATCTACGTGGTTGTGTGTTTTAAACAAAAGTCTTTAAGTGACTTGGGTTCATTCTCATAGGTTCTGTCCACTCTTTTGGGTAAATGTGTTCACAAGATACACGGTTTCAGGCGGTCCTTTCATACTTTAAAGAGGACAAAAATAAGGGGTTTTTTTTTAAGCCCCAACAAGTTTGTCATGCTCAGTCTGACAGCTAAAATATGAGTCCTTATTCACCTTTTCCTGTGAATGTCTGTGAAACAGCTTTTGTTCTTTTTTGAAAGTAAGATTTTAAAAGGAAGTATTCCTCATATTCAACATCCTTTTTATTGATACCACAAACATGTTGGACATGAAAACTTAAGTTTTTGCCTTGTTGAAGGCTTAACATTAAATGCTTTTTTTAAAAAAACAAAAGTGCACTTGCATTTTTTAAGAAAATATCATTGGTTTTTAAAATCCTACCTAGTATTTTTGGGGTTACTAATATTCCACAGAGCCTAATATTTAGCAGCTTAGGTTGTCACTCAACCGTTTCCTTGCTGGTTTTTAAAAGGATCCAGAAGACCTTCGAGAAGTGAAAGCTAAATGCTGAATATAGTGACCACATTAAAATTTGTATTTGTGTAAGGCTACACAGAGTGGTGAAAATAGATGGACTATTTGCTGATGAAAGACAGCTGAATTTTTTTTTTTTTGGCACACATTTCCTGGTTATTTTTTGTAAAGCCAGATGGAGGGAAAGATGTAACCGTCACTTTGGGGAAATATCTTAATGAGGGATGGGGGCAAGGGTGAGGGGAGGGATTTTCTGTCATTTGGTAGCAAACTGGCTTGGTTTTGTGTTTCTGGAGGTGAATGTTTGTGTCCTTATCCTCTAGTGTCTCAGCATTACTAAACTTAAGGATTCACACTTCTTTGACTCCTCCCATGAGGCAGTAGTAGCGAAAAAATATTACATACAAGGATTCATTTACTTGTACAATAAAAAGTTAGCCTACTGAACAGATTCTGGTTTTAAAGAGCCTGTTTCTTCATTAGTACAACAATGACTAAAATGGTATGAAACATGACATGGTAAGATAAAGACACAGCAGTAAAGCAATTGACATGTTGGTAATAGTTTACCCACATGCAATGGCCTTGTGAAACCCTTTTATTAGTACTGTAAAAAACTTCTTTCATACAAAGTTATTCAAAGGTTTCCTTAGTCAACTTTGGTTGTTATCAGAAGCAGGAGCACTTCCACACACTTGTATGGGCAATTGGTTTTGTGAAATAATGGTGGCATTGTGTACTGCAGAACTGTGAGCTTACCCTAGCTACAGGTAGCTGTGGGTAAGTGTTGTTCAGGGTTAATTCCTATACACATGGGAAGGGTAAAATGGGGTTAATTTTGTTTTTAAATCGTGAGTGCTCCTGTGGAGTGGGAGTTAACACTTGGTTTATGTGGTGTGTTTTAATGCTCCTCAACAAGTCTGTGAACCTGCTGATGCTTTCTGGAAACTTGCTGTGCCTTCTAAAAGCCAGTGATGGGTAGGCTTTACAGTTGAGTGGGGGCAACATTTCTTTGCTTTGGAAAGGGCCACCTGTAGCAGCGTCATCATACAGGCCCAGCACAAATTTAGAACCTTGGTTTGTGCTGGTCAGAGGAAAACTATTTCGACGGAGAGTCCATGCGGTGAAGAAAATCTTCAGGACAAATCCTGGTTTCCAGAGTCAAGTTCAGCCTGACTTACATTACTCAGCGGCTGCTCCATCCAGTTTTTCTTGTATCAGTAACAACTTGCACTTTTATGCATGTTAATGTGCAAGTTTAAAAGGTTTTTTTTTTGGTCATTAACTTCATATGTGAAGTGTACTTAATTTCTTTTGTTCATTGGATTATAGAGAAATAATCCTAATGATTTTACAGGTAACAAGGGTTCATAGACTTTAACATATAAAAGACTAGGGCCAGAGGTCTGAAAACTGTTTCATTGAGTCTGGGTACATCAAAGTTAATGTGGGTCACAAAGCTTACACTTGGATTGCAGAAAATATCCACCTCCTTTTTTGGTCACTTTTAAACACATTTATTTTTTTTTTCTATACAAACTTGAAATTCCATTGATTGTTAAATGAGTGTACTAGAGACTTTTGTTTCCGATTCTGAAATTTGTATGCTCAACTAAAGACCATTGTAAGAGGTGAGAACTTGAACACTTAAATTTCATTAAGGTTAATATTGATTCAAAAATATTTAATACCAACAAAATAGAGGTCTGTGTTGTAGCTTAAAAACTCACTTTTAAAAGTAATTCTTTGGTTGCAATTCATTATACTAAACTTCTCAGTTTCTTTTTATTACTCAGGCTCCCTCCTCAGAGAAGCTTCCTGTTATGTACCTTATGGATTCTATCGTGAAAAATGTTGGAAGAGAGTATCTCACTGCCTTTACTAAAAATCTAGTTGCAACATTTATTTGTGTGTTTGAAAAGGTATATATACATTTAGAAACATTTGAATTTTTTAAAAAAATGTTCCTGATTAAATAAATTCTTGCCTTTGTGTTGGGTTTTCTTGGGTGGTGAAATGTTTATTCTTTTTGGGCTAAAGTTAGTGTTATATACCTAAAGTGGGTGCTAGGTTTTTTTAACATCCATTCAAAAACAGATGAGTTTGCTTTTAGAATTTTTTATGTGTGTTTATTTGATAGAAGATCTCTTTCATCGCTAGCATGTAGGCAAAAAGATCTGAAGCTGTCAAGAGTACTTCAAATGTCATTGTTTAGGTTTCTGGTGTTAGGATGTTAACTATTTCTTAAAAAGCATAATGCTAGTGTGTGTCAACCTGTGATTCCTGAAGCTGTTGATTTTTTTTTTCCTTCTGGAAGTGTTACTCTTGTTACTTTGTTCAAGTATATTTTATGAGATATGTGAATGGTGGATCAGTGAAATGCTTTAGGTTATTTTGGAAGTACACCCACACTGCCCTCCTTCCTGCACACTACCAATTCTGGATCTTCTTAGTGTTTAGAAGAAAGGATTGTTAGTTTCTCTTACCTAGAAATTGTAAATTCCTTCTATAACAGTGTATCTGATAGTTTGGTTAATCTAGTTATTATGTTGAGGAAGACAAAGGGTTCGCTGAAGTAATTCTTTTACCTGTCAGGCTTCATCTTTCACACTGAGCAAAAGGACATTTATAAGATACTTAAGTTTAAATACTGTTTCTCACCAAAAAATGAGTGATTCTTAAATTTTAGTAGATACCTTGAGAAATCTTACACTTGTCAGGTTTGGAGAATTGGGATTATTTAGAAAGAACTACTGGTTATCAAATTTTACTTGTTTTTTAGAAAATGTGTAGTTGCTACTTGAGTAACTCTTTACCCTTTAAGTTCCTAGAGAAAATAAATGCTAAGTAAGTATATGCAGAAGAAATTTGGAAAGCCATATTTCAAATTGTATTAATAGAACTTGTTAATAGTACTGTAGACCTTTACTAAATACTGCTTGCCTGGGACTTTAGTCTAAGGAGAAACCAACTTTGCATTATAGAAATAGGGATGCTAAACCAGTTTCTTGGTTTCAGTTTCAGGATGTTCAAATTCATTTGGGTGTCTGGTAGAATACTTTTACTGACTCTTAACTAGGCCTTAACACTGAAGATGATGAAAATGACTTTGTAGTAAATATCTGAAGACTCAAATATAGTTAAAAATTTAATTCGGTTTTAAAAGTGCTAGATTTCTCTGATGGTAATTTAAAAAGTATTATTGTGCTCATCACAAGCATGAGCAGTTATATAAAACTAAAGCATGAGCAGATAAGTTATATAAAACTAAAGCTTACCAGTGCGTAAAATTTTGTGAATTTAAATTATTCAGGTGTCTTACCACACTACAAATAGCTTGTTCATAGGTACTAACCATGTTGTATTGCATGAAATCAGTTAAATAGTTTTGTCTTACTTTAACTTTGTACTAAATGTAAATAACTTAAAATTTAAGTCATCAGATAAACTATTTTCTAGTTTTATATTTTTGTCTGGAGTAAAAGTTACATTAGGAATACTATGTCAAGTCTTTATATGCACAAATACAATTTTATTAAATATATATAATTATGAATGAGAAGTATGTGTGTTATATGTGAAGTAGAACTGAGATTGATGTAGCATTATACTTGATATATAAAATATCCTATAGTAACTTAACAAGCCATAGAATTGTTCTGTTGTTCTAGGTGGATGAAAATACTAGAAAAAGTTTATTTAAATTACGTTCCACATGGGATGAAATATTTCCTTTGAAGAAACTTTATGCCCTGGATGTCAGAGTCAATTCGTTAGATCCTGCTTGGCCTATTAAACCTCTGCCCCCCAATGTGAATACATCTAGCATCCATGTGAATCCTAAGTTTTTAAATAAATCGGTAAGTTTTAACATAAATGATATATAACTAGTATTTTCAACTGTCAAGTTTTGACTTCTCTAAAATTTCTTGCCAGAAAAAAGTATCAAGAATATGCCGTGCTGAATCAGTTTAATTAAAAAGTTAACCCCCTCAGGTTCACAGTGCCTTTAAGATACGTATTGTCCTTGTTTAGTGCATAATATATTTATTTTGGTTTTTAAATTCCTGAAAATTTTATATGCTTTTAAACATGATTAGCCATTTAAAATTATGGATAGTGTCTATTAAAAGAGAAACTGATAACTTTTAGTTCCCCCTTAGCTACTTCCTTTTTAGCTGTGATTTTTTTTTTTTTAACAAATTATTTTTTCTTGTAGCCTGAAGAGTCTTCAACACCTGGCACAGTGGTCAGTTCCCCTAGCATCTCCACTCCTCCTATTGTCCCGGATATACAAAAGAATCTTACTCAAGAGCAACTAATAAGGCAGCAATTACTGGCAAAACAAAAGCAGCTGTTAGAACTTCAGCAGAAAAAGCTGGAGCTTGAACTTGAGCAAGCTAAGGCACAACTGGTAAGTAAAGGAGATTTGGTATTTTAAAATTTGCCTTCTGATGGAGGTGGAATTATTTAGTATTTGTATTAACATGTTTGTTAATAGTGTGTTTCGCCTTATTTTGCAAATTAAGGTATATTTATTAGGCCAAATTTTTATATCCTTATTGTAAAACTCAGGAATCCCTGTTATCTCAGCTGGTAAAGAATCTGCCTGCAATGCAGGAGACCCGGGTTCCATCTCTGGGTGGGGAAGATCCCTTGGAGAAGGGAATGGCGACCCACTCCAGTATTCTGGCCTGGAGAATACCATGAACAGAGGAGCCTGGCAGGCTACAGTCCATGGGGCTGCAAAGAGTCGGACACGGCTGAGTGACTTCACTTTATTGTAAAACTCACTTGAATATACACTGCACTATTTTCTTTCAAAAACTTTTTTATTAGATTGCTGTCTTATGAGGTAGCATCTTAGTTTTGTTAAAAATGTGAACTTCTTAATATCAGTCCCCAGGTGGTGTGTTGTGGCAAATGTTTTTGCCTAGTCTTTATTGTGAACTTAGGTTTCATGAGCAGAAATCTTTAGCAAGTTCCTTAGAAGGCTAAAAAAAAAAAAAGCCATCACAAAATTAAGGAGGCCAGGAAGATTGTTTATTTCTGTTCCTGAATAACCGTATATTTTACTTAGTGCTTGGCCTTATTTGAGAGTGAGGGAGTGCAGCACTGCAAGATTTTAAAAGTTCATTATCAGTGCCACTAAGAGAGGAACTAAATTTTATGACTTGAAATTTAGCTGGAATGACTTTGCTGCCTGTGCAACTAGAGTGCAGTGATGTATTTAGTAGTTTCTCAATATCAGTCTGGAATTAGATTTTTTTCCCCCATTCTACCTAAAAGTTATAAAACCTCAAAGTAGAGAACCAGGAAGAAATAACAGGCCACATAAATAAATATGATCTTTCTCCTTTTATTTTTATCTCCACTTAAAATACCAAAAGGATGCACTGAAAATTATGTTGGAATGTTTTCACGGCTCTAACATGAACATTTATTTTGTATTTCAGGCAGTTTCTCTTAGTGTTCAGCAGGAGACATCTAACTTAGGTCCTGGATCTGCAGCATCCAAATTACATGTTTCACAGATTCCCCCTATGGCAGTTAAAGCTCCCCATCAGGTTCCTGTGCAGCCTGAGAAAAGTCGTCCAGGTCCGTCCTTACAAATTCCAGATACGAAAGGAACTAACCGGGATCCCCGTCTTAATAGGATGAGTCAACATTCTTCTCATGGAAAAGATCAAAGTCACAGGAAAGAATTCCTAATGAACACACTGAACCAATCTGATATTAAGACAAGTAAAACTGTACCCTCTGAAAAACTTAACTCATCCAAGCAAGAAAAAAGTAAATCAGGTGAAAAAATAACCAAGAAAGAACTTGACCAATTGGATTCTAAATCCAAATCTAAATCTAAATCACCGTCACCTTTGAAAAATAAATTATCCCACACAAAAGACTTGAAAAATCAAGAATCTGAAAGTACAAGGGTGTCTGATATGAGCAAAAGAGATCCAAGATTAAAAAAACATCTTCAGGATAAGACTGATAGCAAAGATGATGATACAAAGGACAAGAGAAAAACTGCAGAAAAAAAGGATAAAGATGAGCACGTGAAATCTGAACACAGACTGGTGGGAAGTAGAAATAAAATCATAAATGGCATTGTACAAAAACAGGATACAATAACGGAAGAATCAGAAAAACAGGGGACAAAACCAGGGAGATCGAGTACTAGAAAGCGATCAAGATCACGATCACCGAAGTCTCGGTCGCCGATTATACATTCTCCCAAGAGAAGAGACAGGCGGTCACCCAAACGAAGGCAAAGGAGTATGTCTCCAACCTCAACCCCCAAAGCCGGAAAGATTCGCCAGTCAGGAGTTAAACAGTCCCACATGGAAGAGTTTACACCTTCCAGGGAAGAAAGAAGTGCAAAGCGAAGTACTAAACAGGATGTTCGAGATCCAAGGAGGATAAAAAAGACTGAAGAGGAACGACCACAAGAGACTACAGGTCAACATTCTACCAAGTCAAGCACTGAACCAAAGGAGAATGTAGAAAATTGGCCAAGTTCCAAGTCTACCAAAAGATGGAAATCTGGTTGGGAAGAAAATAAAAGGTAGGATGTTAACATTTTTAATCAAGTAGAATAATGTTCTACTTTAAACCTTTAAAAACATAGTGTTACTTTAAAGACGATAATGTTTACTCGGCGGTATAATTAGTCCCTGCGCCCCCCCCCCCCCATTTAATTCTTAAAAACTTGTCAAGTTAAGTACCATTATTATTGGTACCTTACAGATAAACTGAAGTTTAGGAAGGTTAACTAATCTGCCTAAGGTGGTAGGTACATCCAAGATACACAAGAATCAGTATTTATATCTGATTTTCCTGACTTCAGATCTTGTGCTCTTAATCATTTAATTAACTTTTATGATGTGTTCATTTTAACCAGATCCTATTAAGGATCTTTGAATATGGTCCCTGAGTATTTAAGTATTTTTTATAAAGTAACATATTCCTTTTATGGTTTCAGTTTACAACAGGGTGATGAACATAGTAAAGCTCCTCATCTAAGGCATAGGGAGAGCTGGTCAAGCACTAAAGGAATCTTGTCACCTCGAGCCCCAAAGCCGCAGCATCGATTAAGTGTAGATGCCAATCTTCAGATTCCTAAAGAGTTAACTGTTGCAAGCAAAAGAGAATTACTTCAAAAGGTAGCTACCACACTCCCATGTAGTCATGATTCTCCTTTTGTCTGTAACTTTTGTAAGTACTTTTTATATTTAAAATATTTGATTTCCTTTTATCATCCCTATGCAGACGAGTGAACGTTTAGCATCTGGTGAAATTACACAGGATGAGTTCCTTGTTGTTGTGCATCAAATACGACAGCTATTTCAGTATCAAGAAGGTAAACATAGATGCAGTGTACGGGATAGTCCTACAGAAGAAAATAAAGGTGGATTAAAAAAGAAACCTCTCTTATCTGATGCTGAATTAACCTACTATGAACATAAAGCAAAACTGAAAAGGACACAGGTTCAGCATTCATTTCCAAGACTTGATCTCTTAGATCCTGATATTTTTGACTACCCTTTGACTGATGCCTTGTTGTCTGGAATAGAATGTGAGCCATCCAAAAGTAAACATGCAAGTAGGAATAGTGGAGCACAGTTTGACAGAAAAGAACAATTTAGTGAAAGAGCAAGACGTCTTTCTCCTATATCTGGGAGTCGTACTTATGCTGAGAATCTTTCACCCCATGAGGGCCGGAGAAGACATGACGAGCAAGTCTCTTCTAAAGGTAGAAAAAGTTAAATCAGATTATACCTATTGAATCACACAGCAGTGAAGGGAAAATGAACAAGCTAAGTGGGGATGGATTTTTGTGACTGTTCAGACTACTGCTTTGTTTGTTTTGTTGTGGTTTTTTCCCTCAAAGGGGAGGGAGCTAATACTAAAAGGATCGACTGTGTGTTAGGTACTTAACTAGTAATCTGATGCATTTCTCACGGTGACCCAATGCAGTATGTATTATCCCCATTTTACAGATAGGAAACAAGACCAGAGAGGTTAAATAACTTGCTCTCAAAGTCAAATAATTAGTAAATTGTCTGAGTGGGGATTTTTTTTACCCCGGTGTGTTTGGTTCTAGAGGGCATTCTCTTACTGCTGCTTGTTGCTGTCTTTTTCCTCCCCTCTGATAGTGAGATAGATACGGGTGTTTTTGAATAAACATTTACAAGAATATAGGAAGAAGATTTTAAGATAATTTGATACAAATTATCAGATTCAGGGAAATAATTTTTTTTTTCCTTTTAAAAGGTGTACGAGAAGAGCAGAGATCACCATTCAATGATCGTTTTCCACTTAAACGACCTAGATATGAAGATTCAGATAAACCATTTGTAGATAGCCCTGCATCAAGATTCGCCGGCCTTGATACAAATCAGCGACTTACGGCTTTAGCTGAAGATAGACCGTTATATGACGGACCTAGCAGGCCATCAGTAGCGAGAGATGGCCCAGCCAAGATGATTTTTGAAGGACCTAATAAATTAAGCCCTAGAATTGATGGACCTCCTACACCGGGTTCTCTTCGGTTTGATGGGTCACCAGGACAGATGGGGGGAGGTGGCCCTTTGAGATTTGAAGGACCACAAGGCCAGTTAGGAGGTGGGTGTCCTTTGAGATTTGAAGGTCCTCCAGGACCAGTCGGGACACCTCTGCGATTTGAGGGACCGATTGGTCAAGCAGGAGGAGGTGGCTTCCGATTTGAAGGTTCCCCTGGTCTGAGGTTTGAGGGATCTGCAGGTGGTTTGCGCTTTGAAGGACCAGGGGGCCAGCCTGTGGGTGGTCTCAGGTTTGAAGGACATCGGGGTCAACCTGTGGGTGGTCTGAGGTTTGAGGGACCTCATGGTCAGCCTGTGGGTGGACTTCGATTTGAGAATCCTCGAGGTCAGCCAGTAGGTGGACTTAGATTTGAGGGAGGTCATGGTCCATCAGGGGCTGCAATGAGGTTTGATGGACCTCATGGTCAGCCATCAGGTGGGATCAGATTTGAGGGCCCGTTGTTACAGCAGGGAGTTGGAATGAGGTTTGAGGGCCCCCATGGTCAGTCAGTAGCTGGTATGAGGTTTGAAGGACAACATAATCAGCTTGGTGGGAACCTTAGGTTTGAGGGTCCACATGGTCAACCAGGGGTTGGGATCAGGTTTGAAGGACCTTTAGTCCAACAAGGAGGTGGAATGAGGTTTGAGGGTCCTTCGGTCCCAGGAGGTGGCCTGAGAATCGAAGGACCTCTGGGTCAAGGCGGTCCGAGGTTTGAAGGTTGTCATCCTTTAAGGTTTGAAGGACAGCCAGGTCAGTCATCACTCCTGCCAAGATTTGATGGATTACACGGTCAGCCAGGTCCTAGATTTGAAAGAACTGGTCAGCCAGGCCCACAGAGGTTTGATGGACCTCCTGGACAGCAGGTTCAACCAAGATTCGATGGTGTGCCTCAGAGATTTGAAGGACCACACCAGCAAGCATCAAGGTTTGATATTCCTCTTGGTCTTCAAGGCACACGATTTGACAATCATCCTTCACAGAGGCTTGAATCAGTATCTTTCAATCAGACTGGCCCATATAACGATCCACCTGGCAATGCTTTTAATGCCCCATCCCAAGGACTACAGTTCCAAAGACATGAACAAATGTTTGACTCACCTCAAGGACCAAATTTCAATGGACCACATGGCCCTGGAAACCAGAGTTTTTCCAATCCCCTTAACAGAGCTTCTGGACACTATTTTGATGAGAAGAATCTTCAGAGTTCTCAGTTTGGAAACTTTGGCAATTTACCTGCTCCAATAACAGTAGGAAATATTCAGGCCTCTCAACAGGTAAGTCTGTTATTCTAAAGTTACATGAACCGTGTTAATGTGTCTAGTGTTTGAGAAAGGTTTTTAGGATCGAGTTTATGGATTGGAAAGGGCTTTTAAAGATTTTTTTTTTAGTAAATTTTTGTTTTTGGAGGAAGTTTTTAGTGTACTTCAAAACCCCAACTGCTAGGAAAATGGGATGACTGAAATTTGTGATTTAAATCCAAAATTGATCTTAGTTCTTTCAGGATTTAGAGAACCCTCCCAATCTCCCTACCCTTACCCCACAAAATCTTGTTTTTGTTTTTGTTTTTTTAAATAGACTTGTTTTTTAAGAGTCATTTTAGGCTCACAGCAAAACTGAGCCATGGAGTATAGGAATTTCCCATATACCCCTTGCCCTTGCATATGCATAGCCTCCCTGTTATGGCTTTTCATTTTATGGGTTGATTTTTTATTTTTTTGGCTTCAAAGGTATGATTAAAGTATGATACAGTTGTGTGTGTTTCATAGACCTCTGCTACATTATACAACTGTTAAGCCTTCATAAGCTTTTAAGTAACTATAAAGCTGATTTTATAGACCTTTGTTTGAGAACTTCCTTAGCCTGAGTTAAATAAACAAGAAAATCAAATTGTCCATGTTTTTATGGTCTATAGTTCTTTTTCTATAGTTCTCTTTTTACTTTTAACCACCTTTCTGTCATTCCAGTCAAATAGAGTTGTTTGATGTTAACTTTTTTGCATATATTTTAAAATGCACATTGAAATAATGTTAAAGCAGTATGCTTATAATTTGTGATTAATTCGGTTGATGTTAATGACTATTATTGTTTGCCTGTTCAAATTCTCCAGGGCTAGATTTACTTTTTTCCAGGTACTGACACTTTCTTACTAGGATGAATTTATTTATACTAGTAACATTGCATGGAAGAAAGTCTAAAACAAGAAAGCTTTTAAAGCATGTTATAAGCATCATTGTTAGAAAGCAGCCTTCTGTCCATATCCAGTGGCTTGAGAAAACAATTGGCCTCCTTAGATTTACTCTATTACCTGTTCTTAAATGATACTGTAATCAATAAGATACTCTAGAATGGGACTTGACTTAGTCTTGTTCCTACATTATACAGAATTGATGGGGGTTTCATACATAAGAAAAAATACATACCACTAAAGGTTCAGAGGAATCCTGAACAAGTCTTACAAATGAACATTTGTTTATATAGTAGCAGTATGCAGATGTCCTACCTCACTCTTGAGTACAATACAATATTTGTATGCATATACAGTACTTGTTTCATGGCTGTTTTATTTTTTAACAGTCCTCTAAAATTTTTACAGACTATTTTGTAACTCAAAGTTTGATGGCTAACAAAGTGATCATAAAACAGTTCAGATTGCTAATTAAAGCAGGCTCCTGAAATCTTTAAGGAAGTCAGTTCCGGAGTTCTGGCCTCTCAGCTCTGATATTTACTGGCCATTATGATTCTGTATAGGTCACATATCTGCATGTCAGCTTTTCTGTTTGTAAAATAAGAGAGTGCGCTGGCAAGGTAAAGTGATTTGTATAAGGTCACACAGTTTGCTAGTTGCTGGCTACCTTAAGTTTGCAGAGTATCTTAAACTTCAAAGAACTTTCACATCCATTCTCAGTTTCTTATAATTCTATGAAAAATCTAAGGGAACGTATTACTGCTTTTTATAGAAAGCCTTAGAGGTGAATGAACTAGTCAGGTCATACTTTTACATCTTCATTATCATAAAAACCTGGCCTTATGATATCTGTGACTATTTTAATGTATTGGTAATTTGAATGTTAAGATTTTAGTTAAAATAGAGAAAAAACATTCTTAAAACCAAGATTTTTATTAAAGGTTCTGACTGGTGTTTCTCAGCCAGTAGCATTTGGCCAAGGACAGCAATTTTTGCCAGTTCATCCACAAAATCCTGGAGCATTTGTTCAGAATCCTTCAGGTATGTTAACTTTCTGAGCTTGTGTTTCTCAAAAGACAAATAATTATTGTTTGATTGAATAGCTACCGTGTCAGTTTTAGAAGATGACAATTTTGAGAGGGCATATGCAATTTAGAGAAATTTAATCTGACTAGAATGTTTTGCTTCCTTTCTTTGCTTGTTTGCATTGTTGATGTGTTTGCACATTAATCCCCTTTACAACTATAGATGGTTAGCCAGGATTGATAGACCACAAAAAAGAGGGAAGGAGTTTTGTTAGGTGGCAGCTAGAGGCACTGTGCTATGTGTAAAGAGTGCGTGAATGGTAAGTTGCTTTAGTCGTGTCCAATTCTGTGTGACTCTGAATTGTAGCCCGCCAAGCTCCTCTGTCCATGGGATTTCCCAGGCAAGAATATTGGAGTGGGTTGCCATTTCCTTCTCCAGGGGATCTTCCTGATCCAGGGATCGAACCCACATCTCTTAGATCTCCTGCATTGGCAGTCAGGCTCTTTACCACTGGCACCACCTGGTAAAGAGTATGCAGTGGTTAAGGGCAGAGATTATTGTATTGTATTGTGGTGGTGGTGGTTCAGTTGCTAAGTCGTGTCCGACTCTGTAACCCGTGGACTGCAACATTCAGGCTTCGTCTTTCACGGTCTCCCTGAGTTTGCTCACATTTATTGTATTGTGGATGCAAATTGAATTTCTCCCATTAAGAGGAATTTTTAGTAGTTCAGAACTGTTGTGTAAAGGTGTAGTAAATAAGATGGATAGTAGTGATACACAAACATATTAAAATACTGTCTTTTATAATTGAGTTAAAGAATTATAATTTTTAAATTAGTACTTAGCCAAATATGGAATTGGATTGATTCCTTGCCACCTGAGCTTAAGGAGAATATTATTATTCTTGTTTCATTTATTCAAATTATTGGAGCTTCAGTAATTTATCTGTTCAGCAGTAGTTTGAGCTGCTTTCCCAGGGCAGTGATTAAGTACAGGTCAGAGGGGTAGGTATATTCTGAGCCCTATGGCTCATCTCCCTGCATTAATTCCCCTGGGTAGTTATGGGGAGGTGGGGGAGTTGGGGAGCTGGGCAGGAGTACTTCTATTTAGGCTCTGGTTATTTTTTTTTCCTCTTGGAAATCTGTGCTAAGAGATGGTAGCCTACTTCATCTGTATAAGACTACCTTTCCCAATATAGTTAGGTGAAGAATAGAGAATTGAAAGGGTGAAAAGTTGGATCTAGAGGTGTGGTGCTACATTGCATAGAAGGAAGCATTAAGCTTTCTGTACTCTGCCTTTCTTTGGCATGGATTAATTGGGCAACAGTGGGTAATACTGGTTTTTAAGATAATACACAAAAGTGAAAGTGTTAGTCGGTCAGTTGTGCCTGACTCTTTGGCAGCCCCATGGCCTGTAGCCCGCCAGGCTCCTCTGTCCATGGGATTCTCCAGGCAAGAACACTGGAGTGGGTTGCCATGCCGTCCTCCAGGGGATCTTCCTGACTTAGGAATTGAATCTGGTCTCCTGCACTGTAGGCAGGTTCTGTCTGAGCCACCAGGGAATGTCCTTTTAAATATTTGTGGTTTCAGTATTTGTCCTAAATAGATTTTTAAGAGGTGATGATTTGCTGATATAAATTGCAAAGTACATTTTTAGGAGTTTTGATAATTACACTGATCTTAAGATTTTTTCAAAGTTAATATTGATAGGATATCTTAAAAAAACAAACTTAAAAAATGTTTAGTATAGTTTGCCTCTGTTCTGCTTTTAAGAGTGTTATTTTTTTTAAAGGAGCCCTGCCTAAGGCTTATCCTGATAATCATCTCAGTCAGGTGGATGTAAATGAATTATTTTCAAAACTGCTAAAAACAGGAATTCTCAAATTGTCCCAGCCTGATTCAGCTACAACACGTAAGTATGGATCTGTAATTCATCTACACAAAGCTTAAATTATAAAGGCATATGATATAAAATGATACGTTCTGTGATAGAGTTCTTACAATAATTGAATTCTTAGCTATACTTTGTTTTTTGAAAATTAAATATAACTGGTTTATAATGAAACTTAAAAATTTCCTAACATGGAACTGTTACCTTTATAGTTAACAAATATTCCTGCAAATACCATGTGCAGACTTTTTTCTAGTTGTTCTATATTACTTTAGCCTATAAAAATAGACTATTAATGAGTTTCATAAAGATTGACTTTTAACAGATCAAACATAATATCACTTACCAAAATAAATAATTGTATTAGGTTCCTTGGCCAGTAAACCTAAGATCAGAAGCCCTGAGTAGACAGGATGGGGTTCTCCATGTGCTTTTAACACCCTAGTGTTCCCCTATAAAGAATACATGGAAACTGGTATTTAGAAATTTGTTGTTTCTTTTCAATTGAAGAAGTAAATGAAGTTGCTGCTCAGCCCCCTGCTGAGGAAGAAGAAGATCAAAATGAAGATCAAGATGTTCCAGATCTTACCAATTTTACAATTGAAGAATTAAAACAGTATGTAATTTAGTTTTCTGACTTTTCTCAGGTAAAAGGGACGGTGACTTTGTAACAGTGGTTATTATCATTAGTGCCATTCATCTTACCCCTCTTACTTTTTTATAGCAAGTATAAGGAGATTGAGTATTAGGTACTAGTAAGTCATGTCTTCCTTTACCTTTATTTTCTCCTAATCATAACTTTTTTCCTTTACTGCAATTCTTCATGCCTTTGAAGTTAAGAAAATGAGATTTTTATAGGCTGATATTTAAAAAATTAAAACTTTTCATTTTACAGAAATAAAATCAAGAAAATAAAGTTACCTACAATTCCCACTTTACTGATAACCAGTGTTAACATTTGGTACATATATATTCATTTTTTTATTGCCTATATTACTTACATAAAATCATTTACAGTTGCTTTATTAGATCCATTATGTTAAGAGTAACTTCTTAAAAATAGAACTTCTGATTTAGTACATTTCTTGATTTACCCCATTTAGACAATTTCTTGACTTCCTGAAAGTGAAGACTTAGTTGGGTCTTCTGCTGTCCTACCAGCTCTCCTCTATATAGTTATTAAACCATTTCTCATTAAATTTTTATTCAGTAGTAATATTATGCCTCTAAATATTCTGTATAGAATACTAGTGTACTATGCTTTGCTTTATTCTATTACTTTAAAAACGTTTTTGGAGTTTTTAATGGCCTGTTTGTTCACTTACTTGTTCTGCATTCTTATTTCTTTCCAAATAGGGAGCCCAGAATTTAAAAAAAACTGATTATTGCTGACCTCAGTTTCTCTTTCCCTATTATTTAGACTAGGGTGGGACAGTTGAGTTATTCAAAACTGTGAAGTTCTGGAAAGGTGAACCTGAATTGTTGTGCCATATCCACCTTGATACTTACATTAACTGAAGAATAGGCCAAGTATTGCCTTATTAGTGGGCCAATGATCATTCCATTATTTGCTAGAGGGAAGTAAGTAACTGAGCCAGGTCTGTTGGTAAGAGGGTAGACTCCATGTTCCATAATTTAACCAAAGGTAGGGTAAAGACAGTCAGTGATAAAATACTAGAGAATATTATTGATCTTTGGATAGTAAGTCTCAACCAGCTCTTGGCTGAAACGTTATTTTGTCACGTAATAATGGCTTCACCATTATTAAAATGTGGAAAATTAAAGTACTTGTAACTGCCTTTTTTTTTTCTTTTTAAAGGCCATTAAGTCATGTTATCAAAACTAAAAATTATTTCTGTATTTTTCAAAATAGACGTTATGATAGTGTTATAAATCGACTGTACACTGGTATTCAGTGTTATTCCTGTGGAATGAGGTTTACAACATCACAGACAGATGTATACGCAGATCACTTGGACTGGCATTATCGACAAAATAGAACTGAAAAAGATGTAAGCAGAAAAGTCACTCACAGGCGTTGGTACTACAGTTTAACAGTAAGTAATTCATGTGCCTCTGAACTTCTAGCTTTTAAATTATATCATTCTAAAAGTAAAGTAAGTAATTGATGAGTGCTAGTGAATTTTTTGAATAAAATTTGACCCCTAGAATATAAAATCTTTTTAATTAAAATTTTTTTTGAAGAGTTGTATTTGTTTGTATTAGAGTAGAACACAGGTTTCTTGCAGCTCTAAAATTTCAAGGTTCCATGACTGATTTTTTTTTGTTGTTTTGGTAAATTGTAAATGAAATTTATCTTACTTGCATAAGAAGTTTTAACTGTAGAGGTAGTGGAATGTTGATACTAAGATCGTAATTGTTCATTAGTTGCTTTATGTTGTCTATTAGTTATGGGGCTCATAGAGATGACAAAAATCTTAAATAACTAGTATTAAAGTATATTGTAGAAGAATGAACTTTTTATCTTGAAATGGCATTATATTGAAGGTGTTCAGTAAGAATTTAGAAACAAATAAATATACTCTTTAACTCTTTTTAAGGACTGGATAGAATTTGAGGAAATAGCTGATCTGGAAGAACGTGCAAAGAGCCAGTTTTTTGAAAAGGTACACGAAGAAGTTGTACTCAAAACTCAGGAGGCTGCTAAAGAAAAGGAGTTCCAAAGTGTACCGGCTGGACCAGCAGGAGCAGTAGAGGTAAAAGGGAAACATTAAATTTTCTATCTCTGGTCATGCCTTTCACTTCCTTTAAGTAAATAACCATAAACATATAACTTTATTTACATCCTTCTTTTAATGAATTTAAGATTTCTTGTAAGCTTTACTCTTCAGTGTTTTTCTTGAGTTTGGTTTTATATTTTATACAAAAGTGAGAGCAGTGAAATGTTAACTATTTTTGCATGGAAGAATGCAAAATTCTTAGGTCTTATTTTGTATTATATATTTGAACATTGTGTAAATTTTCAGAAAACTCGTTCTCTCCACCTAACAAAATGTTTGCTTATTTTTACTTAATGGGATTAAATGTGTTGTTATATAAACTTTTTTATATGATTCTATTTTTAGAGTTGTGAAATCTGTCAAGAGCAATTTGAACAGTACTGGGATGAAGAGGAGGAGGAATGGCATTTAAAAAATGCTATTAGAGTAGATGGAAAGGTAATTTTCAGCTCTTTATGATGTACTTTATAAGGAAGCGTTAAGATTTAAAAATTTGTAATTTTGTAGGGATAGTTCTACTTTCAAAGAAAATTGTTTTTGTTTTATGGTTTTTAATAAAAGCAGTATTTCTTAAGTATTAGACTTTAGGGAGTCACAGTATTGAGATGGAAGGCATTTTACCAATCATCTGGTCTTGTACTCATTTTATAAAAGAGGCTGCCTAACTAGTTAATGGGTCTTCTGAGTCTAGCTAGTCTTCTGCTTAATCACACACTATTTTGATCTGAAATTATATTTCATCATCAAAACTCATATATTAACTAGTTTATTATACCATGTTAACTAAATATACAAAGGAAGCTTTAAGAAAAATCAGAATGAAAATTTTGTTATCTGATTTTCTGACCAAATGATTTTCTTCGCCTTTCCAAAGATAGTTTACCTTCTGGTTTAAATTTAAAAATAAAATTTTGTCAGAATAGTCCATTAGAAATGAGTATGCATGCATGTGAATACTTAATTTTCTTTTTGTTAACAATAGAATTAAATAACAATACTTTTTGTTTTTGCTTCAGATTTATCATCCATCATGTTATGAAGATTATCAAAATGTAAGTTCTTTTTGTTTACTTTTTGTTCTCATTGACAAATTTTTTGTATCTCAACATTGTTATTTTAATCTTGATATGTTGAGCTGTTAGATTTGATGGAGCCAGGTTGTTCACTAAATATTGGTGATAGATTGATATGGTCCGTTGAGATTGTGTGTCATTTTCTTTGCATTCTTTTCGTTTGAATCTTACTACAGCATTAGGCCTAGAGAAATGTGAGGAAGACTAAAAATGAGAAGGTTCAGGATGGTAATAATATTGTATCAAGTTATGGGTCACATTTACTGCCTTTACATACCCTACTCAGCCATGTATTATAGGAATAATTTTTAAATTATCATATATGAATTATAAAAAGACAGTATATTGACTTTAGAAGTTCAAGTTTTCATATTTGTAGAGTGGCCATTTTTTAAAAAAAACTAAACAGTGAAACATATTAACTCTCAGTGAATATATGTTTCACAGGTTCAAGGGGCAGTTTGGAAGATTTAGGTCACCAAAAGTTTAGACTTCACAGGATGTTTTGATGGTTTGGGAGGATTTTTTAAAAATCCTCAGAGTATCTGAAACTAGAAGTCACCAATCACAGGATATATGTAGGGGGTTATAGTGGGGTTAAAATACAGAAACATGTCTAGTCATTTAATCAGCTTCTTTTGGCCTTATGACTGCTTTTCTTATCTCATTACTTGAGTAGATATCAAGTGCTCAGTATACATTCTAATTGGCTGCCTTTATGGCATGTTTTGCAGGACAGCAGGGTTTTCAAATTGCATTTGGTATATGTATGTTTCTTTGCCCATGAAAGGGTCTTATAAAACTGTCATTTAATGTGATATTTGTCAGTACTAAAGGGTTTTTCATTTTGTAGACATCTTCATTTGATTGTACACCATCTCCCAGCAAGACACCAGTTGAAAATCCCTTGAACATTATGTTGAAC
This sequence comes from Tragelaphus eurycerus, assembly GCA_935064755.1. Lineage (NCBI taxonomy): Eukaryota > Metazoa > Chordata > Mammalia > Artiodactyla > Bovidae > Tragelaphus > Tragelaphus eurycerus. Next base: position 15,096,468 of record CAKXYN010000043.1, read on the forward strand.
ATTGTCAAAAACGAATTGCAGGAACCCTGTGAAAGTCCCAAAGTTAAGGAAGAACGAATTGATACTCCACCAGCTTGCACAGAGGAAAGCATAGCAACAGCCACTGAAATTAAAACAGAAAATGATACAGTCGAGTCAGTTTAAATAAAATGAGAAAGGTATGTTTTTCTTTTTTTAAAAAAAAAAGCTGCTGTTGAAATCTAGAAGGTGAAGAAATTTTTATGTATATATAGACATATCTATATAAATTGTCTAGCTGAGGCAGGGCCTTCAGCTATCATTTGGTTAATAAATACATTTTAGTATTTGCATTTCCTACTGCCTGCACAGTTTCAGGTGCTTGTCGTGTGAAAGTTCTGTAGATGTGTGCAAATTTAACAATGAAATTGTATGTGTAAAAATGTACGATTTTCACTTGTGAAACTGTAAATTATAAATAAAAAATATTTTTGCTATCCATGGAGTGTAATATTTATGCACACCATCAAATAAAGACAGTCTTTCTGTACTTTTTATTGGGTGAAAATGGAATTAAACAGCAACCTCAACATAAGATTTTTTTCCAGCAGCTTCCCATGATTAAAGCAAAGTGAATTACTTTTATCCTTCAAAAGAGAGTTGTGATGAGAGCACTGCAGGACTTTTCTCAAATTGAAAAGGCAGATTTGAAAAAAATTTTTTAAACGAAATAGGACATATTTGCATATCTATGTATGTATCTCCAGCTAGAGAGAACCATCCAGATGTCCATTTTTGAAAAGTACCTAATGAAGCAACTTTTATTCTTGGACACCAATGCCCTCAAAAGATTAACAAATATATTTAAGTACTAAAGGTGATTTTTTTTTTAATGACATTTTTCAGATTTGTCAATTTAATGCAGATGAACATATTTCTATTTTAAGTTACAGGGGAATCTGTAAGAATGTTAATTTGAAACATGGTTAACCTTTTTTCCTTTGTTGGTTTTGACTGAATTAGATGGATGCCATGAGATGTTAATATTCATACATGTAATAAATAGAATGATGAAGAAACTCCAGTTTGTATCTCTTTATTTCTTGAGTGCCTTCAGAAAGTGATTTCCTTTTCCTTTGTCTTTCATCACTCTGTTCTTTAAAACATGAAGAAGGCACTAGCTATGAGCTGGGCACTCTGAGATGCAAGATTAATCTTTTCTGCCATCTACTCGAGGAGATAGGCTATTGTAAAACAACAAAAGTCAGTGTTTACCACTTATTATATGGTAGGCACTTATATGGTAGGTATATTATATATACTCTGATGGTAACAAATAATTCTAAATGGTAGATGGTATTTTCACTTTACAGATAAAATTAAATCCTTCATTTATGAAGTTGTAGAGTGAACCTAGCTTTGTTTCACTTCATTTCATACTATTTCTGCAATTTATAAAAATACCCTAAGATAACAGGCACACCAAACTATCTGAAGGTTGGTTAAGGAAGACTTTGTGTGTTGAGGTGGTAGAATCTGAGGGCAAACTAGAGTCCATATTGGTAGGAGGCAAGGGTATCTATGAAGAATGAGCAGCAAATGTGAAGGCTTGAAAACACTTAATATGTTTGTATTACACTGATGACCACAGGAGCCACTAGAAATTTTAAGCAAAGGTGATATCCTATCTGCATCCAAGGTTGGTCTTTGTTTTTAAAGAATAAAGTGAATAAAAATTGAAAGAGATTTGTAGTAAATGCAGTGGGGAGGTCCAGTGAGAAAACTGGTCTCCACTAGATTTGAGACAAACATTTATGATTGGCGACAGATAAAACACATGTTGTATGAACAATGTCATGGAAGAAATGCTGCAGTCTGAATCTAGAAATGTAGGCCAAGACTTAATGTGCCTTTTTTGGGGAAGACCATCCATAGCTTTTATCAAATGCTTATAAGTATGTCACAGTTGAGGAAGGGGACATTCAAACCTACATATGTACCAAGAATATTCAGAGAACATTAAAGACTCATAGGTGGGAAGGTGAGAAATAACCAAGTCTGAAGAAGTAAAAACCAGCAACTGGGAAATTTTTTTTTTTTTCAGAAAGGTAGTCCCAAAGGTCAAATACGGAAAAATTGAGAGGTATCCCTTATTAACTGAACAACAGTTGAGTATGGGTGAGAAGTGACAAAAAGTTGCTATTCTATGAAATTTAACTGGAGAGATTTGATTGTAGTTATATAAACAGATGTTAGCACTTAGTTTACTAACAGAACTCACTGGAGAGACAGACTGAAGACGGAAATGAGACGAGTCTCAGCTGGAAAGAGATGTGGCAGAATAGCACAAGAGGACTTAGAATGGAGGAGGGACAGTATTTCTCTTAGATATTCATAGGTAGCTGCAGGTGAAGTTGAAAATTCAATTCCTAGTTTTTGATGTAGATGTCAGGTAGTGACTTAGAAGGATGGCTCTTCAATTTGGCTGTGCATTAGAATCATGGTGAATGCTAAGAAGAGACTGCTTACCTCCAGTCTTATTTAGTAGATTCTCAGAGACACCTCTAATATGTAAAAAGCTCCAGTTACACCAAAACCAATGTTCTATGTCGATTACATCCCCATTAAAAAGCTATATAGTTAATTCTAGTAACTATACTCATCAGCAGCACCTACTTTTTTGCCTGTTAAGAAAATGGAAAAGAGTTACACATAACATTAGGAACTAGAACCATTACTCTACACAAGAGAGTATAGCAAGGAAAGCTAAAGGAGGCCCCAGGGAGGATGGAGTATTTTTTTTGGGGGGGTCCTGCCTCACAGCATGTAGGATCTTAGTTTCCTGATCAGGGATTGAACTTATGCCCCCTGCAGTGGAAGTACGGAGTCTTAACCACTGGACTGCCAGAGAAGTTCCTGGAGTACTGTCTTGAAATAAGAGTTGGAAGTTTGTGAGAAGAAATGAAAGGAATATTTCATTGTTTATACGCTCTTTACAATATACCCTCTGATTTTAACATAATTTACCTACTTTTAACTTCCAACTTTCATGTTCTGTAAAATACTACAAAGTAATTTGTTATTCAGCTAACAATAAGCTTTGAGGAGAAAAATAAGGAAACAAAAACGATTTACAAATATAGAACTAGTAGTTACCAGCGGGGAAGTGGGAAGGGGAAGAAGCAAGGTTAGAGTAAGGGATTCAGAGGTACAACACCTATGTATACAGTCAACTACAAACAAATACTGTACAGCACAAGGAATATGGCCAACCAACATTGATAATAACTGTAAATGAAATATAACCCTGACTGTACAAAAACTGTACTTCACTGTTGTACATCTAACACCGAATGTCAAGTATCAGATCAGATCAGTCAAGTACACCTCAATTTAAAAAAAAAACTAAAGGTTCTCATAGAATAGACAATTTTAGATTTTCATTGTATTTTCCTGGATGGCTTTCTTTACGCCTAGTTAGCACTCACTGAATGCTCTGATGGGTTTATTCAGAATATTCAGATAGAATAAGGCCTCTAGGCATTGTCTGCAAATGTAAAGATCTAGCTGACTAAAGACGAGGCAGTCTTGAGGTGGAGATGGAAAATCAGGTTACTGTCAAGAACAGCCTGAACTTCGACTGTAGGAGTAGGACTGTAGGAGTAGGAATTTTCCTCACTCCTATATGGGGTCAGCTCTCTGAAATAATGGGCACTGCTGGGCAGGTGGGGAAAGACAAGTTACAGAGTAAGAGCAAAAAAGCACCCGTGGGGCAGCCTAGTGAGGGTTTAGAGGGGAGCACCAAAGGAAAGCCAAGAGAGTGTAAAGGCAGAAAGCAGAGATGGTTTCCAAAACCCACTTAATTCTTGTCCTGGGGTTGGCCCTACTCCTTCCTGTAGAACTAGATGGAAAGAGTTAGTTTACAGAGGACTAGAGGAACAACGTGGTTTATCACCCCACTTTGCAAAAAATGAGATAGCCAATTTTACCTGTAATCACAAATTTCCTACTTACAAAGGGTTCTGAGTCTCTGGAATGCCGATATTCACTTCAGTGTTTTGAAATGTGTTTCACTTGAGAAACTTCCTTCAGTTAGTCCCTCACTTACCTTGAAATCCTGTGGTTTTATACAGCTGGAATATTTCATTAAAGTTGGTCTCCTGAATATCATCAATGACTCCTTGCTAAAACCAGCGTCCTCTTAGCCTCTTAATCATTCTTGGCTCATATACTTCTTAAAACTTTGCTTTATGTAAGAGTGCAAGTTTCCTGTGCTTCCTAATTTTACTTAGGAATATCTAAAAAATAAAAAATTGCTACCAGACAAAAATAGTTTCTTTTCATCTTATTCTATAAAGTAGCCACTGAGTTAACAATTTAGATCTTTACCAAACTTTGTAAAATTCTACAAAGTAATTTTTAGAAATTAGATGAGATCACATATGTATTGTTTTGCCTCCTTTTTCGTTTACTGTCTTATGACTATTTTCATTTTGATTAATGCATGGAGAGCTGCATTTCTCCTCATGTAATATTTCATTATATGAATATAACAATTTATCCAGCCATTCTTTCCCTAATGTATATTCAAGTTTCTAACTTACAAAGTACTACAATGACTACTCAATATCTGGGTCAGGAAGATCTCATGGAGAAGGAAATGGTTCCCTACTCCAGTATTCTTGCCTGGAAAATTCCATGGGGCCTGGCAGGCTATAGTCCACTGGGTCCTAAAGAGTTGGACAACACTGAGTGACTGAGCACACACAAATAATTCACTTCTGTTTTCAAAGTCCCTCATATCTGCAATATGTTCCCCTTGTTCCTGTTTGCTTTCCTTTTCTTCCTCAGATTTGCTGTCTATTTGTTCTTTTCAAACACCAGCTACTATTATGATCAATTTTATTTGTTTCATTAATTTCTGCTTTTATCTTTAATTCAAGTTTGTTTGGGGAGATTTTACTTTTTCTGTTTCTCTGTTTTCTTTCCTGATTCTTTCCACCAAATGTATATCAAGAACGTGCTGCCTTATTCCCTCAGTGTGTTTATCCATACAACAGAGTAAAAATGAAAGTCTTTACCATTATTATAATGTGGCTACAAACACTGGATTAATTCGGAGTCAGTCATAGTGGGTTCTAACTCCCTATCACCTAGCTATGTGATCTTGGCCAAATCTCGGTTTCTTCACCTGTAAAAACAGAAATAATAATACAGATTAAGACTATTTACAAATCATTTAGCATAAGAACTGGCCAATATTAATAACTCAGTAGATGTCTGATAAGACAAAAGGCCTCAGTTACCCCATTTACAAAAAATGAGAGGACTAGGCTGCTGCTGCTGCTAAGTCACTTCAGTCGTGTCCAACTCTGTGTGATCCCACAGACAGCAGCCACCAGGCTCCCCCGTCCCTGGGATTCTCCAGGCAAGAACACTGGAGTGGGTTGCCATTTCCTTCTCCAATGCATGAAAGTGAAAAGTGAAAGAGAAGTCGCTCAGTCATGTCCGACTCTTAGCGACCCCATGGACTGCAGCCTACCAAGCTCCTTCATCCGTGGGATTTTCCAGGCAAAGTACTGGAGTGGGGTGCCATTGGACTAGGCTAACTAATCTCAAATTCCCTACCAACTGAAAAACTTTGTTTTTTTTTGGCTTCGCTGAGCAGCAAGTAGAATCTTAGTCTCCCAAGCAGGGTTCAGATAGGTACCCTCTGCAGGGGAAGCGCAGAATACTGTTGGGGAAGTCCCTGAAAAAATTTATTTTCAATCTACTAGTTCATCTACCAGACAGTCAACCAAACATCAACCCACTCATTCACCCAAATAACAGTTAGAAAGCACTTGCTAAAGCTGAAACTCCAGTACTTTGGCCACCTCATGCGAAGAATTGACTCATTGGAGAAGACTCTGATGCTGGGAGGGATTGGGGGCAAGAGGAGAAGGGGACGCCAGAGGATGAGATGGCTGCATGGCATCACTGACTGGATGGATGTGAGTTTGAGTGAACTCTGGGAGTTGGTGATGGACAGGGAGGCCTGGCGTGCTGTGATTCATGGGGTCGCAAGGAGTCGGACACGACTGAGCGACTGATCTGATCTGATCCCTTGAACTAGGTATTCTAGATGTTAGGAATGCCACGATGGACTAACCATATAGTTCCTACCTTCCAGGTCAGAGTCCCTAGGGGGTAGGAGTGAGCACCAACTGTTAAAAGGTAACTAATACAAGGTGCTACTTGGTCTAATAGACTGTGGGAATTTAGAGACTTTGAGGAGTATGCACAGCAAAATTAAGACTTAGGTTGGATACCTCATGCGGGGACTCACTACTTACTAGCTGTGTGTGCTGTGCTGTGTTGTGCTGAGTCGCTCTGTTGGGCCCGACTCTTTGCGACCCCATGGACTGTAGCCCGCCAGGCTCCTCTGTGCATGGGATTCTCCAGGCAAGCATACTGGAGTGGGTTGCCATGCCCTCCTCCAGGGGATCTTCCCAACCAAGCGATCAAACTCAGGTCTCCCGCACTGCAGGCGGATTCTTTACCGTCGGAGCCTGTGTACCCTCAAAAATTAACTTTGGCGTTAAACTTCTCTATCTGTAGAAAGGAACAGTAATACCAACCTGGTAGGTTGTATGAAACAACACATCATTCGAACTCAACGAATGGAGGTTATTATTACAAGAGGGGATGAAAGGTAAAGAAAGGCATTTACTATAATTTCAAGAGAGGAAAAGCAGGGTCAGGGGAATTTCCCAATTGTATTCATAAAACAAAACCTGTGGAAAGGCAGTTAAGGAAAGGGGGGGGGGGAACAGGGTAAGAGGAGAATCAAAGTGTGTGATGCCCTTGCCCTTGGAGGGCAGAGAATTCTAATTTCTGTATTTTCTGATGCTAGCACAACATCTGACCCGTGTTTGCTATAAACACGAATGGAAGAACACACGTCAAGCAACTGGGCTGCAGAGAAAGATCTGGGCCAAACTGTTCAAAGAAACCATTTTACAGTGAAACGAAATCTTGGGAGTCAGGAGATCTGGTGCAGTCTTTTGACTAAAGACCTCTCTTTGCACACTGGCTTTGCAACTTACCTGCTGTATGGCCTTAACAAATTACTTATACCTCGAATCTCCTCATCTGTAAAACGGGGATAACACCTACCTTACAAAATTAGTGTGAGAAATAGTACCAAGCGATTATCAAAGAGGCTGGCGGTGGGCACACTCAATAATAGGACAGCGCTGCAGCCGCTTAACTTCTCCATTAGGTCTTTTGTCCGTACTTATGACAGGGTAAGAATATATTTTCTCCAACGCTCCAACCGGCACCGAAAAAGTACACTAGGTTTCCAGAGGATGCAAGGCCCCGCCCGGTTCGCGGCACACACTCGGGTCACGAACGCCGACTGCAGTCCCGGAGCCTCTCCACCTGCGTCGCCGAGCCCTGGCGGGCGCAACCGATACCACGCCGTTATAGAGACGGGGCCGAGACAGGCTGGACGTGAGGCCGAGCGCCATTTCACCGAAACCCGTTCCACACCACCATGTCTAGAGGGGACGCCTCGAAAAAAATAGAGAGTACTTAAAAAAAAAAAAAAAGAAAGAAAGGGCAAGGAAGCCGGAAGTGACGCATAGCGGCGAGGAACCGGAACTGACCGCAGCACGCCGGAAGTCTACCCGTTTCCAGGGCGCCGGCTCCGCGTCCCGCGCCCCCCGCCCCTCCACGCTCCAACCGGGTAGCTGGTGTCGGGACGCTGGAAAGCGACTCGGTGGAGCGGGTGCTCGCCGACGGCGGCCGCCGCCACAGCGAGTCGCGCGGAGTAGCAACCGAAGACGGCGGCCGCCGCACCAGCCAGCGCGTGTGGAGGATAAACGGCCGGCAGGGCCGTCGCGGTGATCCGTCCAGGGAAAGAGTGAGCGAGGGCTCTCGTCTTAGCGAAGACAGAGCAAGAATCCGCGAGGAGAGCGACCGCCGCTGCCGGGTACCGACGGGAAAAGGAAGTGAAGACGTCGGCTTCTCCCGCAATGACTCGAGAAGGGTCAGCGAAGACCTGGACCACGGCCGCAGCGTCTCTGAGGAGAGAGTCAGGGGAGACGGCGGCCACCGTCCCGGCAACTCTTGGGAGAGACTGAGGGGAGGCCTCAGCAGCGACGCGAGCTTCAGTGAAGTCCGAAGTCACCCAACTAGTGACTCCTCGGGATCTGTCAGAGACGACCGCGGCCTCCGCCTCGGCGGGACTTGGGAGGAAGTCCGGGAGGTCCGGGGCCCCCGAGCCAGCGACTCGGGCGAGAGGGGCAGTGACGACCGCCGCAGCCGCCTCAGTGGCTCTTGGGAGGGCGCGAGTGTGGATGGCGGCCGCAGCCTCAGCAGTTCCTGGGACGGGGTGAGTGAAGACCGCGGCTACTTGGCCAGCGACTCCTCCGCGGTGAGCGTCAGCGAAGACGCCAGCCGCCGCCGCTTCTGGGAGAGGGAAAGTGAGGACGAAGGTTCCCGCTGCCGGGCCTCCTGGGGGAGGACGACGGAGGACGGCGGCCCCGGGCCTAGCGACGACGAGGGAGACAGCCGCTGCTGCAGTGGCTCGTGGGTGACAGCGAGCGAAGACCGCCGCAGCAGCGGGGGCCTGGACTCGACGCCCCCCCGGAGTCCGAGTCGCCGCACCATGCCCGGGGTGTCCGATTCGGGCCCATCCACCTCCTCCACGGAGACTGCGACCCCGTGTGAGTCGGACCGCTTCGCTGGCCCTTGTCTCTGCCACACTCCACTTTTCTCACTCGAGCCCCTTCTTGGCATTTCCCTTTCTCCTGTCACTCATCTCTTTCCCCTTAATTGACCTGTTTACAGTGGGTCCCAAAGCTCATCTGGTCATCTGGCCCCCGTCCTTCCTCGTTTCAGCTTTCCTTACCTTTTTTTTTCTTTTGGCGCCCATCTGCTCCCATTCCTGAGACTTCGTTCCTAGGTGATAGCAACTCTTGTTAAAGTTTATGGACCCTTTTAAGTTCTTGGCGTCTCTGCGGCATTTGACTCTGTGTAAATAGTATTTGTTTGTTATTGTTTAGTCGCTAAGTCGTGTCCTGCTCTTTGCGGCGCCGTGGACTGTAGCCTGCCAGGCTCCTCTGCCCATGGGATTTCCCAGGTAAGAACTCTGGAGTTGGTAGCCATTTCCTTCTCCAGGGGATCTTCCCGAAGCAGGTTATTGAACTCGCGTCTCCTGCATTGGTTCTTTATCTCTGAGCCACCATGGAAGCCCTGGAGATATTAGACTCACCTAATTTTCTTCCTTCCACTTTCCCGACTCTCCCTGTCTGTCTAGCTAGGTAGCTGTCCACCCATCCATCCATCCATCCTGACTTTTCTTCTATCCTTTCCATAAATGTTGCTTTTTTTTTTTTCCCTCGGATAGTGCCATCACTGATGCTTTTTTCCTTGTTATGTACTATGACTTCAACCCTACTGAATAATAATAATAATCCTATTATTCATTCAGTCATCCAGTAAATATTGAGTGTCTACTGTGTGCTTTTTCTTAAGGATATGTGAGCAAAGAAGACAAACACATTCCTTCCTCCTAGTGGGGAAGATAAATACTGAGCAAGTAATTACTAGCGTGATAAATATTATAAGGAAGAGTAGAGGGCCCCTGGATCCAGTGTGGGGTGAAGTTGGCATCAGAGAAAGCTGCCTACTACTGAGACACAGCTAACCGTGAGAGCTCAGCTCCAGACCTTTCCTTGGAGCTGCAGACTTGCATGTACAGCTCCCTTGTGGAACTCTTCCTTGGGCACCTCAAGATCAATACATTCAAAATATGATTTTGTATCATTATGTCCTCTCTGTCCTTTAGTGTTGGTTGTTTCAGTGGCACTATACCACTTGTGTAACTTAGTCACACACCTTGGAATTGTCCTGTTATTCTTCCCTTATTTCACACACCAAATCCCTCCAAGTTCATTTCATCCTGTTTGCCCAATATATGTTGAATCTGTTTCCTTTTCTGTTCCTGCTGCCGTTCTCTGAGGGTCTCAACCTCTCTGGTGGAGACTCCTGTAGATATCTTCCTACATGGTCTCCTTGAGTCTCTTCTCTTGCCCTTTTGCTCCCCAGTCCATTAATTCCCCTCATTGCAGCCAGCGTTACACATTTGATCATTCTTAGTCCTCTACTTAAAATCCTTTAATGACTCCCCGCTATCTGTTCAGCTCTAACAAGTTCTAGCACAGCCTGCCTCTTGTCTAATTCTAGCCTCTTCCTTTCAACCTTATGCTTCGCAGTAGGGTGGGTATTTTTATAGTTTCTTGAACTGTCCAGGATGCCTTTCCCTGCATGCATTTCACCTGGCAAAGTCCTGCTAACCCTTGAAGATTCATCTCAGGTGTTACCTTTTCTAGGAATCCTTTTCTGCTCTCCTTCCCTCCTATCCTAGCTGAGTTAGAAGTCTTATGCTTCCATAAATTCTTAGGAATATTTCTCTCGTTGCTCTTACTACATTGTTTTGTAATTTGTATTTGTATATCTCTTTGAGTTCCTTGAGGATAGAGACCATGTTTTTTTAATCTTTTTATACTTATGACAGATGCCAGGTTAATGTTGAGTGAGTGGATGAGTGGGTGAATGAATAAACTGGAATGGCATGTGGTGAGAAAAAAGGTTGTGAAATTAGATGGAGGCAAGCTATGGGAGGGCTTCGCAGGTGGTACTAGTAGTAAAGAACCTACCTGCCAGTGCAGGAGACATAATGAGATGCGGGTTGGATCCCTGAGACCCAGGAAGATCCCCAGCAGGAGAGCATGAAAACCTGCTCCAGTATTCTTGCCTGGATAATCCCATGGACAGAGGAGCCTGGAGGGCTACAGCCATAGAGCCACAAAGTCAGACACGACTGAAGCGACTTAGCATGCAGCAAGTTATGGGAGGGCATAGCCCGTCATACTGAGAGCCTCTAGATGAGCACTGGATAACCAGAAGCAGTTTGGAGTGTGGAGGCATGAAGTGATTGGGATAGTGTCCTTGCATACGATGGATTAGAGTGTTCCTGTATAAAATGGATAAAAATGGGTAGAATGTCATTTGTAGATCTTGCAGTACTTGTTTAAAGGAGAATAATGGAGATTTCGCTGGTGATCCAGTGGTTAAGGCTCTACACTCTCACTGCAGGGGGCATGAATTCAGCCCCTGGTCGGGGAACTAAGGCCCCACTGCTCATCTGGAGAACCAAATACAAACCCTTACGCCAAAGTTTAAAAGAAATCAATAAAGGAGAATAATGAAGGTCTGACCTAGGGGGATTAACATCATTAAACATTTACCAGGTAGTTTGGTTTTTTGTGGGGTGCTTCCTTATTCCCTTGCCCGGATACATATATCTCAGTTGTTCTTCAGAGACTTGCTCCACTGTTTCCTCCTCTTCCTCCTTTATTTTACCTGTACTCTTAGGATGTTACTGTCGGGCTTTTTATTGTGTCGAATTTATCCCAATAGTTTTAAAAGCATCTGTAGAAAGACAATGTCTAAAATCCATGTCTGTTCATTGTATTATCATAGTGCCTGGCATATGGTAGATGCTCAGAAAGGATTTTTGAGTAAAATGCATAGCATTTTGCTAACAGTTGATGTAAGAAATGATTTCAGCTGTCAACTGATTTGAACTATTTACTTCCTTCCCCAACTACTGTCTGTTTATGCTTAGATACTTTCGGTGCTTCTGGTTCACAGTGCACGTTAAGATATTTCACGGGACATGATGTTTGGAACCCAGACTCACATGTGAGTCTGGGTGACCTCCGAGAGCTGGTGATGGATAGGGAGGCCTGGCGTGCTGCAGTTCATGGGGTCGCAAAGAGTCGGACACGACTGAGCGACTGATCTGATCTGATCTGATGTTTGGAACATGAAATTATAAAATATGACACTTCATGTATGAAGTAAAAGTTGTGACTTGCCATCCCTTTCTTAGTGTAGGATATATGAGAAAGTTATGAAAAACATTGATAAGATGTATCTGCCCATGTGAGATAAGGTTCTGGTTAAGTCTTTTCCACTGGAGAGTAGGCCTTTGTTACAGAGAATAGCTGGGCAGGTTTCCAAATGGTCACCTCTCTCCTCTCTCTACCAAAGACATGAAGCGATTTTTTTTTTTTTTTTTTTGGTTTTTCACAGTGATAACCTGGTGGAGTTTTGAAGGTAAAATCTTTGAAAATGAGGAGGCTTTGTAAGACTATGGCCCTGAGGAGATTTTCCACTCTTGGGCTAGTACATACCCGGCCCCCAACAATTTGTCAAAATTACCACTTGAGTGTTTCTGGAAGTTTGTGTTTCTAGTGGCTTCTGCTCCAGGTGAGCTGAACTTGACCACGTTTCTCTTGACCTGTCTCTCCAAATTCAGGGCGGCTATTTGCCCTGAGACCTGAATTCTGATGAGTCTAAGGAAAGTTGTTGATTTTCAGTTTGTTCAGCTTTTTTCCTGTATAAATGTAGGTGATGACTTCTGTACTCTTTACATATCAGAGCTGAAAATGAAGTCTGATTAAGATGTTATTCATGAGTATCTTTGTAGTAAATTATTTGGAAAGCCAAAGTGACTTTGTACTTTGGGTTCAATTGTTGCTTTAGTCTTTTTTTATCTTAAATTTATTTTTTAATTGGACGGTAATTGCTTTACAGTGTTGCGCTGGTTTCTGCTGTACAACAATGCGAATGAGTCATACTTCTATTTATGTGCCACTACCTCTTAAACCTCCCTCCTGGCTCCAGGTCGGCACAAAACGCCAAGCTGGGTTCCCTGTGTTATAAAGCAGCTTTCCACTAGTTACCTACTTTACATGTGATAGATTGTATTTGTCAATGCTTAGGCTTTTTTTAGTTTTGCAGTATATTTTAAGCAATTTGGTTTTTCAGTAGGTGCCAGGAAGAAAGTGCATTTTGGTAGCATACATGATGCAGTACGTGCTGGAGACGTAAAGCAGCTTTCAGAAATCGTACAACGTGGTGCCAGCATTAACGAAGTTGATATTCTCCATAAATTTACCCCTTTACATTGGGCAGCACATTCTGGCAGTTTGGAGGTAAGAAACTATATTAAACTGGGTAAGTGTGAAGCTGTTGGCAGCTTTGTAAATTTAGCAAACAGGACTGAGGCTTTATGCTGGGCACCGCAAATGTTTTTCTTTTTTTTTTTAATTTTATTGAAGCATAGTTGATTTACAGTGTTAATTTCTGCTGCTTAGCAGAGTGATTCAGTTATACATATATATACAAATATTTTTCTTTTAAATGTTATAGTTTGCTTCTGTTAGTCCCTAACTCCCAATTCTTCCCCCCGCCCCGCCCCCTCTTGGCAATGGTAAGTCTGTTCTCTGTGTCTGTGAGTCTGTTTCTGTTTCATGTGCTGTGCTTAGTCGCTCAGTCGTGTTCGACTCTTTGCAACCCCATGGGCTGTAGCCCACTAGGCTCCTCTGTCCAGGGGGATTCTCCAGGCAAGAATACTGGAGTGGGTTGCCATGCCCTCCTCCAGGGAATCACCCCAGCCCAGGAATTTAATCCAGGTCTCCAGCATTGCAGGCAAATTCTATTTCATAGATAAGTTTATTTGTATGCACAACTTTTTATTCTTGGGCTGTGTACAAAGCCAACTGGAATTTTTCTCATGAATCTCACTCTTATGTGTGGGGAGCTTATTTTAGCTATTACATTTCCCTGTTGCCTGTAGGCTGCACTATGCATCTTTTTTCCCCTGCGACACAGTCTGCTTTCTATGAATATGGAGTCTCTTTATGATTTCCTGTTTGTTTGGGCTTTTCTGCTTCTTGGAACCAAATCTGGTCCAAAGAATCTCTCTCCACCAGTTTGTGTGCCCCACTTGAGCTGTGGAGATTTCTCCTTTGCCTTTTTAGTGGCTCCCTCTCACCTGGGAGGAATGTGCCTGATGGGTCTGTCTGTGCCTGCAGCCCTGAATGGGGATTTTCTCTGCTGTTACCTCCCATATCCCTGATTGATCTACACCTTGGCAGCTTTCCCATCTATTTTGTGGTTTCAGATGTCTCTTAGCTTCATCAACGATGGGATTTTCTTGCCTTTTTGTTAAAAATGATTTTGAAGAGAAGAGGAAATACTGATTTTAGTCTGCCAAATTAGTGGTTTTCTTTATGCCCTGCCAACGGACTTCTCTCCTATGTTACACTCTCTCTCCAGGCCATTTTTAGACTTCCTTGTCTTGATCTCTTCTGTATAATAATTCACAGAATTGTTTTCTCTCCAGAATCTGAATTGTGGTTTCTGCATACAGTGCTTATCAGCAGCTCATGCATACCTGACTGGCATCTCATTCAGTTGGTCTGAAACTAAACCATTATTCTTTTCACTCCCTTTCTTAGCTTTCCAAGCTAATGTCTTTTGAATCATTATTGAATTGTCTCAGGGTTTTACAGAAGCAAAACTCAGTATAAGCATTTGTCTAGATGAAGTGCTTCATGGTGCATATGGATGTAGTGAGAAGTGATGATGAGGTTTGTTGATTTTCTTCCATCTTTGACTCTCAGAATTGTCCTCTCCACCTTCATAGCCACTGCTTTAAGCTACTTGATTTCCTCCTTTCTTGGATGTCTACCTCTAGTTGTAATTGACACACAAGATTACTGCTCTAAAACAGCAGCAGTAAACCTTCCTTAAAGAAAGTGAAAGTGTGAAAATGTTAGTTACTCAGTCTTGTCTGACTCTTATGACCCCGTGGACTGTAGCCCACCAGGCTCTTCTGTCCATAGAATTTTCTAGACAAGAACACTGAAGTGGGTTGCCATTTCCTTTTCCAGAAAACCTTCCTTAAGTCCTTGTAGTGACTCTCTACTCTGTAGGATAAAGTTTGAGCTGTTTAATATGGTAGACTACCTCTTCAACCTCCTCTCCTGTCAGACTTGTTTTATGCTCCAGTGCAGGTGACTGTCATTTCCCAAACTAGTCTACTGTTTCATATTATTGTAGACTGTGTATGAGCCATTTCATATGCCTGGTCTCACCTCTTCCCAGTTGAAATCCAGCTCAAGTAGCACTTACTCAAGTAGCAGAGCCTTCTGTGTTTCCCCCCTCAGTATCATCCAACTAGCAACTTTTCCCTTAATTTTATATTCATTTGAAAAATTCTATCACATGGAATTGTATTCTCTGTTAGATTTTGATTTCATTTGAGTTTTAACTTTTTTTCCTGAATATCTAGTATAGTGTCTGGAATATTAGAGTCACATTGTGGATTCCCAATAAATGTTTGTTGTATTGCTGAGTTTGTTGAATTAAATTTATATTTTTAGTGTCTAGCACAGTATATAACAACTGTTCAAGAAATGTTTGTTGAATTTTAACAAAATTAAATCTAAATAAAAAAGTTTTGATGCATTTCTTTGTTGCTATTTAAGGATCATCTCCTACTTCTCTACTTCGATGTTGCACTAATACCTTTACATTTTGTTATCCTTTTTGAGATTTCTTAAGACTTGTAGGACTTATGTTGGTGGTATAAAATGACAACTAAATTAATAACTGGTGAAAAATATGCTTTATTAGACTTCATTTTTTTTCTTCTATCAGATGAAATCAGCTTTTGAGCCCCTGTAGTTCAGTTCAGCCGCTCAGTTGTGTCCGACTCTTTGTGACCCCATGTACTATAGCCCACCAGGCTTCCCTGTCCATCATCAACTCTCGGAGCTTGCTCAAACTCATGTCCATCGAGTTGCCATCCACCCATCTCCTCCTCTGTCATCCCCTTCTTCTCCTGCCTTCAGTCTTTCCCAGCATCAGGGTCTTTTCAAATGAGTCAGTTCTTCGCATCAGGTGGCCAAAAGTATTGGAGTTTCAGCTGCAGCATCAGTCCTTCCAATGAATATTCAGGACTGATTTCCTTTAAGATGGACTGGTTGGATCTCCTTGCAGTCCAAGGGACTCTCAAGAGTCTTCTCCAACACCATGGTTCAAAAGTGCCAATTCTTCAGCACTCACCTTTCTTTAAAAGGTCCAACTTTCACATCTGTACATGACTACTGGAAAAACCATGGCCTTGACTAGATGGACCTTTGTAGGCAAAGTAATGTCTTTGCTTTTTAATATGCTGTCTAGGTTGGTCATAGCCTTTCTTCCAAAGAGCAGGCATCTTTTAATTTCATGGCTGCAATCACCATCTGCAGTGATTTTGGAGCCGAAGAAAATAAAGCCTATCACTGTTTCCACTGTTTCCCCATCTATTTGCCATGAAGTGATGGGACTGGATGCCATGATCTTAGTTTTTTGAATGTTGAGTTTTAAGCCAACATTCCTCTTTCACTTTCATCAAGAGGCTCTTTACTTCCTTTTCACTTTCTGCCATAAAGTAAACTTTTAGTTCAGATATATTTTGCACCTTCAGTATTATCTTTTTTAAAAAAAGTTCTCTTTTCTATTTGATGAAGTAAACTTTTAGTTCAGATATATTTTGTACCTTCAGAATTTTCTTTTTTAAAAAAAGTTCTCTTTTCTATTTGATGAAGTAAACTTTTAGTTCAGATATATTTTGCACCTTCAGAATTTTCTTTTTTTAAAAAGTTCTCTTTTCTATTTGATGAATCATTGTTGTCATCGTACTTTAATTCATTAAACATAAATTCTTTAAAAAATAATTTCTTTTCATTCTCTGAAGCTATTTATTACAGCTTTGAAGACTAAGTTGAGCATCTGTATCCTCTCAGAGAAAGTTTCTATTTACTTCATTTTCCTGTGTATATATTACACATTCTTGTTTTTTAATTAGGTCCCATTTGTTTATTTTTGCTTTTATTTCTATTCCCTTGGGAGACTGACTTAAGATAAAACATTGGTACTCTTGATGTCATAGAATGTTTTGCCTATGTTCTCTTCTGGCAGTTTTATGGTGTCGTATGTTATTTTTTTAAGTCTTTAAGCCATTTTGAGTTTATTTTTGTATATGGTATGAGAGCGTGTTCTAACTTCATTGATTTAATGAGGCTGTCAAACTTTCAACATCACTTGTTGAAGAGATTGCCTTTTTCTCATTGCACATTCTGGTGGACGTTTAAGATTGTATATCGTAACACCTCTGGGTTCAGATTCTACTTCCTCTACCCCTCTTCCCTGGGGTGCTTGTTCTGTGTTTGTATGTTGGTTTGTTTGGACTAATTTTGTGGAATCTATTTCCCTCATGGTTTGTGTGCACTGTTCTTTTTTTTTTTATTCTTTTATTTTAAAATATTTATTTATTTAGTTTGGCTGCATGGCTTGAGAGATCTTAATAAGTAGTTTTCCAACTGGAGATTGAATTTGTGCCCCCTGCAGTGAAAGAGTTGAGTCCTAACCAGTGGATCACCAGGGAATTTCCCTCTTATTTTTATTTTTAAGTCTGGCTTCATAGGGGTCACCCCTGGGACAGCATAGGTTAGTGGTCAGCCAGTTATCAATCAGAGGCTGTGCTTAAATACCTTGAGCCACTAAGGCAACCATCTTGCTAACGATTCTGTGTATGGCTTGGGGAATGTCTTCAAAGTCCAAGCAGTTTACAAGTCAGCTTGTCTTTTTTTTTTTTTTTTTTCCTTGTGTTTTCAGGCCTTAGCCAGGAATGTCCAGCCAGCTTGGGACCTCTTCAATCTTTCCTGGCTATGAATGACGTTGTACATGTACCCAACTTTTTAGACCAGAAAGGATAAGTGGAATTTTAGCAAGGCCTTTGAATGTTGAGTTTTAAGCCAGCTTTTTCACTCTCCTCTTTTGCTTTCATCAAGAGGCTTTCACTTTCATCAGCATTCAAAATCTTAGCAACTTAGGTTGTCTCATTTCTTGAATTTTTCTGTTGATTTTTCTAGGAGGATTTTAGTTTTGTGTTTGCCCCAACCAGTATCATGACTGGTTCTGATGTGGGCTTTCCTGGATTGTTGCCACTGAGGAGTAGATTTGTTTTTAAAATGTGCCTGGGCAGGGACTTCTCAGTCTCTTCAGCAGGGCAGTGGACCTGTCCACCTGGGTAGAACTTCTGTGTCATGAAGCTGGGGCTAAGGATGCCTGTAGTCCGAGGCTAATATGCCACAGGCTCCTCCTGTTCTTAGAATCAGCAGATATTTCTTGATACATGCTTCTCATTTCGTTATATGCCTTGCAGAGTCTTTAAATTTTTTTTTTTTTTTTTTTTGGCCATGGCTGCTTGGCATGCAGAATCTCAGTTCCCCGACCAGGGATCAAACCCATGTCCACTGCAGTGGAAGTGCAGAGTCCTAACCACTGGACTGCCAAATGGTTGTTTTTGACAGTTTTGTCGAGCTTTGTCATTTGCTTTGTGGGGAGGATTTACTAAGCTCCTCACTTAGTCATTTCTGAAGTCCTGCTGATTGGTCAGTTGATTATTGACAGAGATGCAAATATAGTCCAATGGAAAACAGTATTTTTATTAGATGGTGTTGGCACAACAGGACAGTCGTATGTAAGAAAGTGAACCTTAATTCATACTTGGTATTGTATATGAAAATGTACTGAAAACAGATCATAAACAAATGTGAAACTTAACCTTAATAAAACTTCTAGATGAAAACATATGAAATTTTTGCAAATCATAAATACGACTAAGAACTTGTAGCCATAAGGTATGACTCTCATAATTCAGTAGTAAGATAAAAAACCCAATGAAAAATGGGCAAGTGGTTTTAGTAGACACTTTCTCAAAGAGTATATATGACTGGTAATGAGCACATGAAAAGAGTATTCAACATCATTAGCCAGTAGGAAAATGCTAATTAAAACCACGATTAGATGCCACTACACACCTATTAGAATGGCAAAACAAAAAGAAAAACATAACCCAGAAAAATGATAATAGCAAATATGGACAAGGATATGGAGCAACGAGAAGTCTCATACACTGCTGGTAGAAGTGTAAACTGATACAGCCACTTTGGAGAACAGTTTGGCAGTTTGTTGTAAAGTGAAACATACTTATCTGTGTCCTCGCAATCTCACTTGTACATATTTACCCAGGATAGAGACCTTGTACATGAATGCTTACAGTGGTTTTATTCTGCACTACCTATGCAGTGTTAGCATACACTCCATAAATATTTGTTGAGTAAAAACGAATGACTTACTGTGATTATTAGTGAGGTTGAGCACCCCCCTTATATGCTATCAGCCATTAATCTCCATGATAGACAGATGATACCTAAGTTACTACCCTTTCCAAAAAATGATATATCATAATGACTGAAGTGACAGTGTATCTGAATGGCACAAGAAAGAAACTTCTTGAAGGTAGACGACAAAGTTGAAAATATAAAGACAGTGACACCATATGTGGCACAAACCTCTAGTACTGTATTTGTTGAGACTTAACTTAATTTTAAAAGATCTTAAGATTTATTTGGCTCCCTCCCTTTGTTTAATATGCAACTTATTTTCTTTTGTTGTTCATTCACTAACTCATGTCTGACTCTTTGTGATCTCATCGACTGCAGCAAGCCAGGCTTCCCTGTCCTTCACTATTTACCTAGAGTTTGCTCACATTCATGTCCATTGAATTGGTGATGCTGTCTAGCCATCTTGTTCTCTGTTGTGCCCTTCTCCTGCCTTCAGTCTTTCCCAGCATCAGGGTCTTTTCAAATGAGTCAGCTCTTTGCATCAGGTGGCCAAAGTATTGGAGTTTCAGCTTCAGCATCAGTCCTTCCAGTGAGTAGTCAGGACTGATTTCCTTTAGGATGGACTGGTTAGATCTCCTTGCAGTCCAAGGGACTCTGAGGAGTCGTCTTCAACTCCACAGTTTGAAAGCATCAGTTTTTTGGCGCTCAGCTTTATAGTCCAACTCTCACATCCATACATGACTACTGGAAAAACCATAGCTTTGACCAGACGGGCCTTTGTTGGCAAAGTAATGTCTCTGCTTTTTAATAAGCTGCCTAGGTTGGTCATAACTTTTCTTCCAAAGAGCAAGCGTCTTTTAATTTCATGGCTGCAGTCACCATCTGCAGTGATTTTGGAGCCCCCCAAAAATAAAATCAGCCACTGTTTCCACTGTTTGCCCATCTATTTCCCATGAAGTGATGGGACTGGATGCCATGATCTTTGTTTTCTGAATGTTGAGCTTTAAGCCAACTTTTTCAGTCTCCACTTTTACTTTCATCAAGAGGCTTTTGAGTTCCTCTTCACTTTGTGCCATAAGGGTGGTATCATCTGCATATCTGAGGTGATTGATATTTCTCCTGGCAGTCTTGAATCCAGCTTGTGTTTCTTCCAGTCCGGTGTTTCTCATGATGTACTCTGCGTATAAGTTAAATAAGCAGGGTGACAATATACAGCCTTGACGTACTCCTTTCACAATTTGGAACCAGTCTGTTGTTCCATGTCCATAACTGTTGCTTCCTGACCTGCATACACATTTCTCAGGAGGCAGATCAGGTGGTCTGGTATTCCCATCTCTTTCAGAATTTTCCACTTTGTTGTGATCCACACAGTCAAAGGCTTTGGCATAGTTAATAAAGTAGAAGTAGATGTTTTTCTGGAACTCTCTTGCTTTTTTGATGGTCCAACGGATGTTGGCAATTTGATCTCTGGTTCCTCTGCCTTTTCTAAATCCAGCTTGTACATCTTGAGTTTTCGGTTCCCTACTGCTGAAGCCTATCGTGAAAGATTTTAAGCTACTAGCACATGAAATGAGCTCAATTTTTGTACAGTAGTTTGAACATTCTTTGGCATTGCCTTTCTTTGGGATTGGAATGACAGCTAACCTTTTCCAGTCCTATGGCCACTGCTGAGTTTTCCAAATGTGCTGATATATTGAGTGCAGCACTTCAGCAGCATCATCTTTTAGAATTTGAAATAGCTCAGCTGAAATTCCATCACCTCCACTAGCTTTTTTTTTTTTTTTAATTAAATTTTATTTTGCTTAACTTTACAATATTGTATTCCACTAGCTTTGTTTGTAATATTGCTTCCTAAGACCCACTTGACTTCACACTCCAGGATATCTGGGTCTAGGTGAGTGACTACACTATTGTGGTTTTCTGGGTTTAAGGCCTTTTTTGTAGTTCTGTGTATTCTTGCCACCTCTTTTTAATGTCTTCTGCTTCTGTTAGGTCCTTATCATTTCTGTCCTTTATTGTGCCTGTCCTTGCATGAAATGTTTCCTTGATGGCTCCAATTTTCTTGAAGAGATCTCTAATCTTGTCCATTCTATTGTTTTCCACTATTTCTTTTCATTGTTCATTTAAGAAGGCCTTCTTATCTCTCCTTACTATTCTCTGCAACTTTGCTTTCAGTTGGGTATATCTTTCCCTTTCTCCCTTGCCTGTCACTTTCTCTTCTTTTTTCAGCTCTTTGTAAACCCTTGGTAGACAATCACTTCTTGCATTTCTATTTCTTTTGGATGGTTTTTTGTCACTGCCTTCTCAGAATAACAGTGTTTGCTCTGATACAGAATTGTCTGGACCCATTTCAAAACCTATGGCAGAGGTTGTAAATTGGCAGCTGTTGAATGAATTTAACCACAGGTATATTTTGTTTGGCTTGTAAAGCAATGGTCAAACATAAGATTTGGACCAGTGTTTCATTCATTGCAAAAACTGACTGGGATGGAGTAGCATTTCACCTTATGAACAAGGAAGGTGGTCTCCAGTTTTCCTTATCTCCTACCACTCCGTATTGTTTACCCAACAATAAGGCAAATGTGGGCTGCAATATCATTGTGATTGTGCTTTTGTTTGTCTTATACCTGCGCCCTCATTCACTTGTGATGCTTCTCAGGCTGTAGTGTTTTATGATGATAGACTAACTTGAAAGATATAAAAATGTTAAATACCTGCTAACATGGTTAACGTGGTTGTTTTCTTAATGTAGTGTCTTCATTGGCTCCTCTGGCATGGAGCTGATATCTCCCAAGTAACCACGAGAGGCTGGACGGCAGCTCACATATCTGCTATCAGGGGACAAGATGCTTGTATGCAGGTAATAATAACTTGGTTACTTTTTCCGTTTTTCTTATAATTTTATTTATTTATTTATGGCTGTCCTGGGTCTTCATTGCTGTATGTGCTTTTCTCTCATGGTGAGTGGGGGCTACTCTCTGGTTGCGGCGTGCAGACTTCTCATTGACATGGCCTCTCTTGGAGAGCATAGGCTCTAGGGTGCCCAGGCTTCGGCAGTTGGGGCTCCCAGGCTCTAGAGCACAGGCTTAGTAGTTGTGGTTCATGGACTTAGTTGCCCCACGACACTCGGGATCTTCCTGGATCAGGGATCAAACCCATGTCTCCTGCATTGCCAGGCAGATTCTTTACCACTGAGCCACCAGGGAAACCCTTGGTTACTTTTTAAAAAAGTCAATACATTTAATTGCTTTAGAAATTACTTCCCTAGTGGCTCAGTGGTGAAGAATCTACCGGCTAATGTAGGATATGTAGGTTCAATCCCTGGGTTAAGACAATCCTCTTGAGAAGGAATTCGCAGCCCACACCAGTGTTCTTACCTGGGAAATTCCATGAACAGAGGAGCCTGGCAGACTATAGTTCATGGGGTCTCAAAGAGTCTGACAGGACTAAGCGATTGAATAACAACGAAACAAATCACTCAAACAGATTGTGTAAGATCTAAAATTATTTTCTCTATAAAGTAGTTGGCTATTTTCTCTCTAAAGTAGTTTTAAGGGCTGTTACAGTCATATCCAGATTACCATGCCTAAAATTCCTCATTTAATGTATTTCCTCAGCTAGATTTACACATTAATATGTATCCGGATCCAGTTTATTGGAGTTCAGTTTAGTTCAGTTATTCAGTCGTGTCTGTTTGTGACCCCATGAACTGCAGCACGCCAGGCCTCTCTGTCCATCACCAACACCCAGAGTTCACTCAAACCCATGTCCATCAAGTCGGTGATGCCATCCAGCCATCTCATCCTCTGTTGTCCTCTTCTCCTCCTGCCCTCAATCTTTCCCAGGATCAGGGTCTTTTCCAGTGAGTCAGCTCTTCACATCAGGTGGCCAAAGTATTGGAGTTTCAGCCTCCAAAGTATTGGAGTTTATTGGAGTAAGTTGATTGAATAAATGTAGTGAAATGGATTGAAACTTGGAGTAATACAAAATCATATAAGCAAACAGTCCCTAACTGTAAGAAACCTGAGATTCTATTTGCAATGACAGGACCTTTACTCAGTAAGTTACAAAACAGTACATATCATAGTCTTTGAGTAAGATTGTCATGAAAGTATAGATGAGAAGAACTGTAGAATTTGAGGTAGAGGAATCATAAATGAAGGGAATGAAACTTCCAAATGAAACTTCAGCTAATCCTAAAAGATTGGGTTGATTTTAAGAAGATAAGTTATGAGGAAGCATTATAAGTAGGGAATGTGTCAGGAGAAAAGAAAAATAGTGATTAAATTTATCAAACACTTTTTGTCAATCACAGTCTTCGATGCATCACTTAGTTTAATGGTGTTTTGAGTTTCCTTTCATGTAGATTAGGAAACAGATTCAGAGTTAAGTGTGTTGCCTATGTGAGTGACAAAGCCAAAGTTTGAATTCAGACTTTGTCCTATTAACATCTGTGCTATAATTCTGTGTGAAATCTTTGAATTGGAAAAGTGTGGTGTGTTCAAGGAATATACTATTGTATGAGTTTGAGTGTAGTTGGTTTGTTATGTGAACTGTTCTGAACTAAGTTTAGATAAGCCAGATTTGAAAATGTCTTAGTAATAGAATAAAGATTCATTTGTATAGGAAAGAGACTTTTATATGTGTGTATATATGTGTGCATATATATATATGCACATATACACACATACACATGGATATTAACAGGGAAATGTGGTAATGAAAACAGTACTTCAAGAAGTTATTTTAGCAAGATGCATCCAGGATTATCTCGAATGAATAGAGTTTGGAAGCAGGAAAATCAGAGACTTTTGGTATAATCACTAACCATAGAGGATAAGATTAGTTGGTTACAATGAGAAACAAATAAAATTATTTAAAACATCTTACAAAGCAATTACTGACAAAGTATAGTGAGACTGTAAAGTTTTGAGTCAGAATGATGGATAATTATGGCACTATAGATAGGGACATCTGAGAGGCAGGGGAGATTTGGGAGGAAGGATGTTGAGTTCAATTTGGCCCGTGTTGAGTTTAAGGTGCCTGTCAGTCATTCAGGTACAGATGGTCCAGGTGGTTGAAAAGGGCACTGGAGAGCAAGATTTCAGAAGAAATAAAGCTTAGAGAAGAGTGTCTGGAGAATTGAGTTTTGAGGCATGTTACTAGTAGGGATGGAAGCAAGTAGTGAAATGAGTAAAGAATTCAGAGGAGAAGAGAGAGAGAGCGAGCCAGGATGCATTGACTTCAAGTGAAGGAAGAAGCTGAAGAAGTCAGGTAGTGTATCAATTACAGAATAAAACTAAGAGGAACGACACTTAAAGAAATGCTGTTGAATTTGAGAACTCTATAGTGGGAGGTTGGCTATATTTCTGGAATGATAGAGATAGCATCCAGTTTGTAGGTGGACTTTACGTTCAGGCATTGAGGTAATAATTTGAAAAGTAGGCAATGGAAGGAGGGTACAAATACAGTAGTAACTTAAGGGGGTATCAGGGTCAAGTGAAGTTTTACTTGATACTTGCCTTCCCCTAAGCACTAGTTTAAGCCATCCTCTCTGCCTTGATTGTCCTTTTCTTCCTCAAAGTGATCTCTTCATTCTTAGAGCTTTTGTGATGCTTTTGGGTACTGTGCTGTGCATTTGTTACTTACCAAGGATTGCTTTGTATAAGTTGGTTATCTTGTCTCTACATATATCATAATTCCCTAAGTTAGTACATCTTCATATTCTTTGTAGTGACGTAGTAAGCCCTCTGTATGTGGTTTGTGATGATTATTGACTGATTTGTTAATGAGAGTCAGCCAAAATCATGGAAACTATTCTTCCTAAAACTCTTGGTAGGAATTATGACTAAGTAAACTTTAGCTGAGATACTGGTAAATATAGGCTGGTTAGAAAAGAAAAAGGTCTGAGGGAGATAAAATTGAAAAATATTAGCTAATAATTTTTTAAACTAATTACTCTGTATATTATATAAGAGGGACATCTTGTGTATATTCCATAACACATATATAAAAACTGGGCCAAGTGTAAATTCATATGGAATCTCCTCAGATGCAGTTAGAAGTTTGATTTGGAGCTTAGAACTGGTAACTTTAATAGTGAAGTCCTTTTATTATATTAAAAACCCAGTTAATAAAAGATTCTGCTTTTGGAATAGAGGAAGTTTAAATTTCAGTTTTACTAGCTTAGCATTAAATTAAGTTAGTGGGTTTTAATCTGTGCTCATGAAACTGAAGCGACTTAGAAGCAGCAGCAGCAGCATGAAAAGTTTGTATTATGAATTATATGTACATACTCAAATCAAAATGTGAAATCGCTTATGAGTGTCTCCTGCTGCTGCTAAGTCGCTTCAGTCGTGTCCAACTCTGTATGACCCCATAGACGGCAGCCCACCAGGCTCCCCCGTCCCTGGGATTCTCCAGGCAAGAACACTGGAGTGGGTTGCCATTTCCTTCTCCAATGCATGAAAGTGAAAAGTAAAAGTGAAGTCGCTCAGTCGTGTCCAACTCTTAGCGACCCCATGGACTGCAGCCTACCAGGCTCCTCCGTCCATGGGATTTTCTAGGCAAGAGTACTGGACTGGGGTGCCATTGCAATGTTAAGAAGGATTTCAAGCTTTTTCTTAGGACTGGCTAAGAATTTCTTAGACTTTGTGTGTAGCACACATGAAAAAAAAGTTATATAATAGCTGTAGATTAATAAATTGCTTGCCTTTAAATAATCTGCATCTGCATGATTTACCATCTGTGTTCACATGCATTCCTTCTTATTTCTCTGCCTTCAGGCTCTTATAATCAATGGAGCCAACCTGGCAGCTCAAGATGATCGTGGATGCACTCCTTTACACCTTGCTGCAACACATGGACATTCTTTCACTTTGCAAATAATGCTCCGAAGTGGAGTGGTGAGGTGTTCTTGTTAATATGTGAGAATGTATAATCATATAGTTGGACTAACATTTGGTAGTCTGCTTATCTCTTCCTGACTTTTTATATCCTTCATAAGACTCTGAATGTAATTTGATCTCTCTCTTTAACTTTCCCATCTTTAAACGTGGGAGCAATAATTTAATTAAATCTTCAGCAACAAAAAAAACAGCTTAGTGGTACAAAATATTTCAGAGGCCATAGGTCCTTCATAAGAGTTCAAAGTTTACCAGGGAAGATTCTGAGGCTTCCAAACACATATTAACCAGCAATTGTAACCTTCTGAATTGGTATGTGTTTACCTGTGTTTCTTTTGTAACTCTTAGTTCATGAACTAATTTACAAAGTGATTTATATCTCCAAAAAAGATTTAAGGGCCTAGATCTGATAGATAGAGTGCCTGATGAACTATGGAATGAGGTTCGTGACATTGTACAGGAGACAGGGATCAAGACCATCCCCATGGAAAAGAAATGCAAAAAAGCAAAATGGCTGTCTGGGGAGGCCTTACAAATAGCTGTGAAAAGAAGAGAAGCGAAAAGCAAAGGAGAAAAGGAAAGATATAAACATCTGAATGCAGAGTTCCAAAGAATAGCAAGAAGAGATAAGAAAGCCTTCTTCAGTGATCAATGCAAAGAAATAGAGGAAAACAACAGAATGGGAAAGACTAGGGATCTCTTCAAGAAAATCAAAGATACCAAAGGAACATTTCATGCAAAGATGGGCTCAAGAAAGGACAGAAATGGTGCGGACCTAACAGAAGCAGAAGATATTAAGAAGAGGTGGCAAGAATACACAGAAGAACTATACAAAAAAGAGCTTCAAGACCCCGATAATCATGATGATGTGATCACTGACCTAGAGCCAGACATCTTGGAGCGTGAAGTCAAATGGGCCTTAGAAAGCATCACTACGAACCAAGCTAGTAGAGGTGATGGAGTTCCAGTGGAGCTATTCCAAATCCTGATGATGATGCTGTGAAAGTGCTGCACTCAATATGCCAGCAAATTTGGAAAACTCAGCAGTGGCCACAAGATTGGAAAAGGTCAGTTTTCATCCCAATCCCAAAGAAAGGCAATGCCAAAGAATGCTCAAACTACCGAACAATTGCACTCATCTCACACGCTAGTAAAGTAATGCTCAAAATTCTCCAAGCCGGGCTTCAGCAATATGTGAACCGTGAACTTCCTGATGTTCAAGCTGGTTTTAGAAAAGGCAGAGGAACCAGAGATCAAATTGCCAATATCTGCTGGATCATGGAAAAAGCAAGAGAGTTCCAGAAAAACATCTATTTCTGCTTTATTGACTATGCCAAAGCCTTTGACTGTGTAGATCACAATAAACTATGGAAAATTCTGAAAGAGATGGGAATACCAGACCACCTGATCTGCCTCTTGAGAAATCTGTATGCAGGTCAGGAAGCAACAGTTAGAACTGGTCATGGAACAACAGACTGGTTCCAAATAGGAAAAGGAGTACGTCAAGGCTGCATATTGTCACCATGTTTATTTAACTTATATGCAGAGTACATCATGAGAAATGCTGGGCTGGAAGAAACACAAGTTGGAATCAAGATTGCTGGGAGAAATATCAATAACCTCAGATATGCAGATGATACGACTCTTATGGCAGAAAGTGAAGAGGGGCTGAAAAGCCTCTTGATGAAAGTGAAAGTGGAGAGTGAAAAGGTTGGCTTAAAGCTCAACATTCAGAAAACGAAGATCATGGCATCTGGTCCCATCACTGCATGGGAAATAGATGGGGAAACAGTGGAAACAGTGTCAGACTTTGTTTTTCTGGGCTCCAAAATCACTGCAGATGGTGACTGCAGCCATGAAATTAAAAGACGCTTACTCCTTGGAAGGAAAGTTATGACCAACCTAGATAGCATATTCAAAAGCAGAGACATCACTTTACCAACAAGGGTTCGCCTAGTCAAGGCTATGGTCTTTCCTGTGGTCATGTATGGATGTGAGAGCTGGACTGTGAAGAAGGCTGAGTGCCAAAGAATTGATGCTTTTGAACTGTGGTGTTGGAGAAGACTCTTGAGAGTCCCTTGGACTGCAAGAGGATCCAACCAGTCCATTCTGGAGGAGATCAGCCCTGGAATTTCTTTGGAAGGAATGATGCTAAAGCTGAAACTCCAGTATTTTGGCCACCTCATGCCAAGAGTTGACTCATTGGAGAAGACTCTGATGCTGGGAGGGATTGAGGGCAGGAGGAGAAGGGGACGCCAGAGGATGAGATGGCTGGATGGCATCACTGACTCAATGGATGTGAGTCTGGGTGACCTCCGGGAGCTGGTGATGGACAGGGAGGCCTGGCGTGCTGCGGTTCATGGAGTCGCGAAGAGTCGGACACGACTGAGCGACTGATCTGATCTAATCTGATTTTTAAAATTACCCAGTGGTTATAAAAAATAACTTCTTATAAGAATTAAATATTTTTCATTAACTCTTGGATTATGTTCCCAAGATATGATTTGATCATTTGAATCCATCTTTCATTTTGTTGGTCAGGAACTTGTGACCTGTAAAATGACTAGTTAAGTACCTTTTTAGAAACAGTTTATACTTGGCAAGTTATAATCTTTTTAAAAAAGATTTTAAAATATCATTAGTATTTTATTTTAGCTCATATGTTCAAATCAGTGGTTGCAGTAAATATTTGTTATATTTACTGTTTGCCCTACAGTTTTAATAACAGCTTCTGGTTCCCATTTGTAGAATTAAGCTGCTAGACTTAGTGTTTATGCTGCAAAATGGAAAGAAACTGAGTCCTTGTGAATGTTATCTGTAGGATCCCAGCGTGACTGATAAGAGAGAGTGGAAACCTGTGCATTATGCAGCTTTTCATGGGCGGCTTGGCTGTTTGCAGCTTCTCGTGAAATGGGGATGTAGTGTAGAAGACGTGGACTACAACGGAAACCTCCCAGGTATTTGCAAAAGCAAACAGTTTGACTTTTCATTAATATAAACTTTTCAAATGTTTGAAGCATGTTTAAGAAGTTTAAACTGTCATCATTCTAATAGTTCCTAACAAAACTGAAGTAGTAAAACATATTTGACATGAATATTAAAAAAAAATGTATTTATTTATTTGGTTTTAGTCATTCTTTTGAGTATATAGTAATATCTCTTTATGGTTTTAATTTGTATTTTCCCTGATGACTAGGGATGCAGAACATCTTTTCATATGTTTAATGACTGTTCAGTCATTTTCTTCTGTGAAATACCAGTGTGAAACTTCTGCAATTTTTTTTAATTAAACTGTCCATCTTTTTTCTAATTGAATTGTAGGGGTCTTTATATATGCTAGATACAAGCTCTTTGTCACAGGTGTTGGAACTATCTTTCCCATTTAACTGTCTTTTCTGTGTCTTGCCTTTTCATTCTTTTAAGATATCTTTCGATGAACAGAAGTTTTAATTTTAATGTTTAATAAGCTCTTCCTTTATGGTTAGTGTTTTCTGAATCTTATTAAAAAGTCTTTTCCTACTATGTGAAGACACTTTTTTATGTGTGTGCGTGTGCGTGTGTGTGTGTGTGTGTGTGTATAAATTTTCCTCCCTTGGCCACACCGTGCAGCTTGAGGTACCTTAGTTCCCTGACCAGGGATTAAATCTGGACTCTGCAGTGAAAACGTGGAGTCCTAACCACTGGGTCATCAGGGAATTCCCAAGGATACTCTTATATTATCTTCTAGGAATTTTATTATTTCATTTTACATTTAAATCTCCAGCCCACCTATCACCGACGTTTCGTAATGCAAGGTAAGGGGCGGTTTCATTTTTATTTAGTACTTTATTGAATTTGCCTGATCACTTCGTTATTGTTCACTGCTTGTTGAAAAACATTCAACTTTTATTTCTTTAAAACTATAAAAATGTATAATTATTTTATAACCATACACAAGCTGGAATCAAGATTGCCGGGAGAAATATCAATAACCTCAGATATGCAGATGATACGACCCTTATGGCAGAAAGTGAAGAGGAACTAAAAAGCCTCTTGATGAAAGTGAAAGTGGAGAGTGAAAAGGTTGGCTTAAAGCTCAACATTCAGAAAACGAGGATCATGGCATCTGGTCCCATCACTACATGGGAAATAGATGGAGAAACAGTGGAAACAGTGTCAGACTTTGTTTTTCTGGGCTTCAAAATCACTGCAGATGGTGACTGCAGCCATGAAATTAAAAGACGCTTACTCCTTGGAAGGAAAGTTATGACCAACCTAGATAGCATATTCAAAAGCAGAGACATTACTTTGCCAACAAAGGTTCGCCTAGTCAAGGCTATAGTCTTTCCTGTGGTCATGTATGGATGTGAGAGCTTGACCGTGAAGAAGGCTGAGTGCCGAAGAATTGATGCTTTTGAACTGAGGTGTTGGAGAAGACTCTTGAGAGTCCCTTGGACTGCAAGGAGATCCAACCGGTCCATTCTGAAGGAGATCAGCCCTGGGATTTCTTTGGAAGGAATGATGCTAAAGCTGAAACTCCAGTATTTTGGCCACCTCATGCGAAGAGTTGACTCATTGGAGAAGACTCTGATGCTGGGAGGGATTGAGGGCAGGAGGAGAAGGGGACAACAGAGGATGAGATGGCTGGATGGCATCACTGACTCGATGAATGTGAGTCTGAGTGACCTCTGAGAGCTGGTGATGGATAGGGAGGCCTGGCGTGCTGCAGTTCATGGGGTCGCAAAGAGTCGGACACGACTGAGCGACTGATCTGATCTGATCTGATAGTATATTTTTAATTGTATAATGTAGAGATTAAGAATGTGGCCTCAGGACTATACTGCTTATATTCAGATGTCGCTCTTAAAAATTATTAATTCAAAATTTATTTTTAAAGCATCTGTCTGTCAGTACCTAGGTGCTGGGGATATCACTGAAAATAAAACAGACGAAAGTCTCTGCCTTTGTGTGGTGGTAAGTGGGGAGATAGACCCTAATAATAATAATAAAAATGAATAAAGAAAGGCAATGCCAAAGAATGCTCAGACTACTACACAATTGCACTCATCTCACACGCTAGTAAAGTGATACTTAAAATTCTCTAAGCCAGGCTTCAGCAATACGTGAACTGTGAACTTCCAGATGTTCAAGCTGGTTTTAGAAAAGGCAGAGGAACCAAAGATCAAATTGCCAACATCTGCTGGATCATGAATAAAGCAAGAGAGTTCCAGAAAAACATCTATTTCTGCTTTATTGACTATGCCAAAGCCTTTGACTATGTGGATCACAATAAACTGAAAATTCTGAAAGAGATGGGAATACCAGACCACCTGACTTACCTCCTGAGAAACCTGTATGCAGGTCAGGAAGCAACAGTTAGAACTGGACATGTAACAGCGGACTGGTTCCAAATAGGAAAAGAAGTACGTCAAGGCTGTATATTGTCACCCTGCTTATTTAACTTATATGCCAGAATACATCATGAGAAATGCAGGGCTGGATGAAGCACAAGCTGGAATTAAGATTGCGGGGAGAAATATCAATAACCTCAGGTATGCAGATGACACCACCCTTATGGCAGAAAGTGAAGAAGAAATAAAGAGCCTCATGATGAAAGTACAAGAGGAGAGTGAAAAAGTTGGCTTAAAGCTCAACATTCAGAAAACTAAGATCATGGCATCTGGTCCCATCACTTCATGACAAATAGATGGGGAAACAGTGGAAACAGTGGCTGATTTTATTTTTCTGGGCTCCAAAATCACTGCAGATCGTGATTGCAGCCATGAAATTTAAAGACATTTACTCCTTTGAAGTAAAGTTATGACCAACCTAGACGGCATATTAAAAAGCAGAGACATTACTTTGCTAACAAAGGTCCATCTAATCAAGGCTATGGTTTTTCCAGTGGTCACGTATGGATGTGAGAGTTAGACTGTGAAGAAAGCTGATTGCCAAAGAATTGATGCTTTTGAACTGTGATGTTGGAGAAGACTCTTGAGAGTCCCTTGGACTGCAAGGAGATCCAACCAGTCCATCCTAAAGGAGATCAGTCCTGGGTGTTGATTGGAAGGACTGATGCTAAAGCTGAAACTCCAATACTTTGGCCACCTGATGCAAAGAGCTGACTCATTTGAAAAGACCCTAATGCTGGGAACGATTGAAGGCAGGAGGAGAAGGGGACGACAGAGAATAAGATGGTTGGATGGCATCACTGACTCAATCGACATGGGTTTGGGTGATCTCCGGGAGTTGGTGATGGACATGGAGGCCTGGCATGCTGCGATTCATGGGGTCTCAAAGAGTTGGACACGACTGAGTGATTGAATTGAACTGAATGAACAAAACATACATTGAATAAGGATATGTGTTTAGGTTAAATTGCAAAGGGAAGTACAGTGTTACAGGGGATGAAGTTAAAATAGGGTGGTAAGAGAAGCCTTCATGAAGAGTTGACTGTTAAGTGAAGACTTGGAGTTGAGAGAACAGGTCTTGATATCCTGGAGGAGAAACATTTTAGGAAGAACTTCAGCAAGTATAAAGCTCCTGAGGCAGCTTTGTGCCTGGGTGTATTTGTGTAACAGTGAGTAGTAACACCAAGTCAGCTATTTCAAATCCTGAAAGATGATGCTGTGAAAGTGCTGCACTCAATATGCCAGCAAATTTGGAAAACTCAGCAGTGGCCACAGGACTGGAAAAGGTCAGTTTTCATTCCAATCTCAAAGAAAGGCAATGCCAAAGAATGCGCAAACTACCACACAATTGCACTCATCTCACATGCTAGTAAAGTAATGCTCAAAATTCTCCAATCCAGGCTTCAGCAATATGTGAACCGTGAACTTCCTGATGTTTAAGCTGGTTTTAGAAAAGGCAGAGGAACCAGAGATCAAATTGCCAACATCTGCTGGATCATGGAAAAAGCAAGAGAGTTCCAGAAAAACATCTATTTCTGCTTTATTGACTATGCCAAGGCCTTTGACTGTGTGGATCACAATAAACTGGAAAATTCTGAAAGAGATGGGAATACCAGACCACCTGATCTGCCTCTTAAGAAACCTGTATGCAGGTCAGGAAGCAACAGTTAGAACTGGACATGGAACAACAGACTGGTTCCAAATAGGAAAAGGAGTACATCAAGGCTGTATATTGTCACCCTGCTTATTTAACTTATATGCAGAGTACATCATGAGAAACGCTGGACTGGAAGAAACACAAGCTGGAGTCAAGATTGCCAGGAGAAATATCAATCACCTCAGATATGCAGATGACACCACCCTTATGGCAGAAAGTGAAGAGGAACTCAAAAGCCTCTTGATGAAAGTGAAAGTGGAGAGTGAAAAAGTTGGCTTAAAGCTCAACATTCAGTAAACGAAGATCATGGCATCTGGTCCCATCACTTCATGGGAAATAGATGGGGAAACAGTGGAAACAGTGTCAGACTTTATTTTTGGGGGCTCCAAAATCACTGCAAATGGTGACTGCAGCCATGAAATTAAAAGACACTTACTCCTTTGAAGGAAAGTTATGTCCAGCCTAGACAGAATATTCAAAAGCAGAGTCCATCTAGTCAGGGCTATGGTTTTTCCAGTGGTCGTGTATGGATGTGAGAGTTGGACTTGTGAAGAAGGCTGAGGGCCGAAGAATTGATGCTTTTGAACTGTGGTGTTGGAGAAGACTCTTGAGAGTCCCTTGGACTGCAAGGAGATCCAACCAATCCATTCTGAAGGAGATCAGCCCTGGGATTCCATTGGAAGTAATGATGCTGAAGCTGAAACTCCAGTACTTTGGCCGCCTCATGGGAAGAGCTGACTCATTGGAAAAGACTCTGATGCTGGAAAGGTTTGGGGGCAGGAGGAGAAGGGGACGCCAAAGGATGAGATGGCTGGATGGCGTCACTGACTCCATGGACTTGGGTCTGAGTGAACTCCCGGAATTTGTGATTGATGGGGAGGCCTGGTGTGCTGCGATTCACGGGGTCTCGAAGAGTAGGACACGACTGAGTGACTGAACTAAACTGAACACCAAGTCAGTGTAGTTCAAACAGAAGTGAGGAGGTTCGTAATAGATGATGAGGTCGAGAGGTAACGAGCCATTGAAGGATTTTTACATAAAGGTGATCTGTTTAAGAGCATCATTTTTGGCTATTATGTTCATAATACTAGATTATCGTAATGAGAGTGTGGGGATGAGCATTTAGGAGCTTGATGCTATAATTTAGGCTACAGTTTCTTTGCCAGAGTAGAGGCAGCCAAGATTGTAGAGGCAGAAAAGATAGTGAGAAGTGACTGGGGTTTGTGTATCTTTTAAAGAAAGAGCCAGTAAGATTTGCTGATTGATTAGATGTGGGGAACGACAGAAATAGGACTCAGGGTTTTGGCCCGACCTTCACAGAAAGGACAGCATTTCTAGTAACTGAGATGGGGAGAGTTGTGTATGTATGTAAAAAAGGGTAAGGAGTTCAGTTTTTGACCTATAAAGTTAGAAATTCCTATAATACATTTCAGTGTATACAATGAGTAAGTAGTTAGAGGAATCTGAACTTTCAGGGGAAGTTTTCTCATGGGAGGTTCAGCTGAGAAAGTGTACAGTGGCAAGTGCCAATGAATTGTCTTTCGGATATTGTTACTTAATTGATTCTCCTGAGTTTTGCTGGTCACTTGGGCACTACGCTATTTGTCCAGAGCCAAGATTTACACATGAATTGGACTGTTTCCAAATGGTTACTTCTCAAGAGGTGTAAAGTCTCTCCTGTTCTTTGTAATTATTGCCTCTAAGCTTGTAGTACTCCAGAGCCACTCCTTATTTTTTACAGATTTTGGGGTATGGCTCTCCAGTCTAATTCATTATATTTTCTTTCAGGGATTCCTTAACATTAAACATTTTTAAAAATTTATTTAGTTTCAGTTTATTTTTGTGGCGCCTAAGTCTTCATTGCAGTGCGTAGGCTTCTTACTGATGTAGAGCAGGGGCTGTAGGGTGGGTGGGCTTAGTTGCCTGGAGACATGTGGGATCTTTCTAGACCAGGGATCAAAACTTGTGTCCCCTGCATTGCAAGGCAGGTTCTTAACCACTGGACCACCAGGGAAGCACCCCCTGCCCCCTTAACATTTCTTGTCTGTTCACAGTATTCTTGTCTGTTTTTCTTGTCATTATGGCTTTAGGAAATATCTTTCTTATTATTTTCAAGAATTTAAGAGAAGGAATGGGTGAGATAGTTTGTGTGAATAGACTGCAGTTTTGATCCAGTTTTCTTGTTTATAGTAAAAATAATATTTATAGATAAGTGACAAAATGCATAGTGATAAAAGTAACATTACTCCATTTGCATAATGACTATTTTGATTTGTTTCTTCCACTTTTTTTCAAAATATTGAGTTAACTCACCTGTCATCTATATTAAATAGAGGGCTTCCCTGGTGGGTGGGAGAAGGGGATGACAGAGGATGAGATGACTGGATGGCATCACTGACTCAAATGGACATGAGTTTAAGTAAACTCCGGGAGCTGGTGATGGGCAAGGAGGCCTGGTGTGCTGCAGTCCATGGGGTCGCAAAGAGTCAGACACGACTGATATTATATAGAAAGCATTTTTTCTCATATAAGCTGCACAATTTGGATTTCACTTTCCATGAAAATTTTTTGAGATCTGCGCTTTGGTGACCTTCATTTAGCTTTTCTAGTTCACAGTAAGTGTAACTATTCAATCATTTAGCCTACTGCTATGGCCTGAATTAGAGGCTACCTAAGGATGCTGCTAAGTCGCTTCAGATTCGGACACAGATTCGTGTCCGACTCTGTGCGACCCCATAGACGGCAACCCACCAGGCTTCCCCTAATGATAAGTATGCTGAAAAAACGGTCTGTTAACCTTCATTTCCCTGGTGGCTCAGACGGTAAAGCATTTGTCTACAATTTGGGAGACCTGGGTTTGATCCCTGGGTGGGGAAGATCCCCTGGAGAAGGAAATGGCAATCCACTCCAGTACTGTTGCCTGGAAAATCCCATGGACAGAGGAGCCTGGTAGGCTACAGTCCATGGGGGTCACAAAGAGTCGGACATGACTGAGCGACTTCACTTTCACTTTTATCCTTGCATCCAGAGTACATCTCTGTTATAGAAGAGTGTGTGTGTGTGCATGCTCAGGTGTCTGACTCTTTGCAACCTCATGGACTTTGCCTACCAGGCTCCTCTGTCCATGAAATTTTTGAGGCAAGAATACTGGAGTGGGTTGCCATGCCCTTCTTTGCGGGATCTTCCCAACCTAGGGAAGGTGGTAGGTGGGTTCTTTATCACTGCGCCACCTGGGAAGCCCTGTTATTTAGAGTAAGGATAATCATCTCCCTAGGAGAACTAGAATTAATGTGTTATTTCTTTTTTCAAGTTATTTTATTGTCAATCTAAAATTAAACTGTTATTTTTCCTCTCACCTCTAGTTCACTTAGCAGCCATGGAAGGGCACCTTCACTGTTTTAAATTCCTACTCAGTAGAATGAGCAGTGCCTCCCAAGGTTTGAAAGCCTTCAATGATAATGGAGAAAATGTATTGGACCTGGCCCAGAGGTTCTTCAAGCAGAACATTTTACAGTTTATCCGGGGGTCTGAGTATGAAGGAAATGATCCAACAGATCAAGAAAGTAAGTAATAAATCTGAAGTGTCTTAGCATTTAAAAAGCAGAATAGAGAAGAAAAGGAAAGGAGTTATAAGGCAAATGCTATATTAAAATATGTTGCCTATCATTGTTCACACAATTCATCCAGATTCTTTTCTTTGTATGAAATATTTTAAGCAGATATATATAGAGATTAATGTTACATAATGAACATCCTTTATACCACTAGATTTAAGAATAAAATATTAGGTTAGATATACTTGAAGTTTCCTGTTTCTCTCAATACCATTCATTCTCTTTTCTCCATCCTCAGAGGTAACCATTATTTTAGATTTATAATTCCATTCGGTGGTTTTATACTTAGTATAGCTGAAACTCCAGTATTTTGGCCACCTCATGCGAAGAGTTGACTCATTGGAGAAGACTCTGATGCTGGGAGGGATTGAGGGCAGGAGGAGAAGGGGACGACAGAGAATGAGATGGCTGGATGGCATCACTGACTCGATGGATGCGAGTCTGAGTGACCTCCGAGAGCTGGTGATGGACAGGGAGGCCTGGCGTGCTGCGGTTCATGGGGTCGCAAAGAGTCGGACACGACTGAGCAACTGATCTGATCTGATCTGATATATGTACTCACAAAAATATGCAGTATCATTCTGTGAATTTTTAGAGTAGGGAACTAAACTGTTGTAACTAGTGAGAAATCCTACAATTCAACAGCTTAAATGATACAGAAGTTTATTTCTTTTATGGGATAGCTTCAGTTGGAGAGTGAATCTTGTTCTGTGTAGTCATTCAGAGACCTGTTGTCATCCTAACAGCTCTCTCTCTAGGTGTTGCTAATCCAGCAGGAGGTGGGGAGAGAACAAAGTATAAGCTAGGATTTTCAAAGTCTAATTTGCAGTCATCACTTTTTTAAACATCCTATTGGCAAGA
Organism: Tragelaphus eurycerus; assembly: GCA_935064755.1. Taxonomy (NCBI): domain Eukaryota; kingdom Metazoa; phylum Chordata; class Mammalia; order Artiodactyla; family Bovidae; genus Tragelaphus; species Tragelaphus eurycerus. The sequence continues at coordinate 15,133,935 of CAKXYN010000043.1, forward strand.
GGTTAATCAGTCACATGACCATACTCAGCTGTGGGGAAGCGTGGAGAATTCAGTAACCAGCTGAAAACACTCAGCTCTGCTACAACTCTTGTTGCTATGAAAGGAAGGAGGTTTTAGTGAACAACTAGTATTCTTTATGGAGAAGGCAGTGGCACCCACTCCAGAACTCTTGCCTGGAAACTCCCATGGACAGAGGAGCCTGGTAGGCTGCAGTCCATGGGGGTCTCTAAGAGTCGGACACGACTGAGCAACTTCACTTTCACTTTTCACTTTCATGCATTGGAGAAGGAAATGGCAACCCACTCCAGTGTTCTTGTCTGGAGAATCCCAGGGACGGGGGAGCCTGGTGGGCTGCCGTCTCTGGGGTCGCACAGAGTCGGACACGACTGAAGTGACTTAGCAGTAGCAGTTAGTAGTCTTTGAAACTTTTTTTTTTTTTTTAAGATTGATTGATTGACTTTGGCTGCTCTGAATCTTTGTTGTTGTACCCAGGCCTTTTCTAATTGTGACGAGCTGGGGCCACTCTTCACTGCAGTGCAAGGGCTTCTTTTGTTGAAGGGCACTGGGCTCTAGGTGCACAGGCTTGCGTAGTTGCAGCATGCAGGCTTAGTAGTTGCGGTTCAAAGGCTCTAGAGCACAGCCTCAGTAGTTGTGATGCATGGGCTTGCTCCATGGCATGTGCGATCTTCCTGGACCAGGGATGAGCCCATGTCCTGGGAATTGGCAGGTAGATTCTTAACCACCACCAGGGAAGTCCCTGAAACTTCTTTTGCCGCTGCTGCTGCTAAGTCGCTTCAGTCGTGTCCGACTCTGTGCGACCCCATAGACAAGTTCACCAGGCTCCCCCATCCCTGGGGTTCTCCAGGCAAGAACACTGGAGTGGGTTGCCATTTCCTTCTCCAATGCATGAAAGTGAAAAGTGAAAGTGAAGTCGCTCAGTCATGTCCGACTCTTAGCAACCCCATAGACTGGAGCCCAACAGGCTCCTCCATCCATGGGATTTTCCAGGCAAGAGTACTGGGGTGGGGTGCCATTGCCTTCCCCGGAAACTTCTTTTAGAACTTTATAAAAATGACATAAAACAGTGTGTATTCTTCTCTGACTTTTTTTTGCCAAATGTTATGATTTTTTGAGGCTTATTAGACAGATAGATGTATTCTAGTTTATTCTTTTAAGTTTTTGTGTAGTATGGCATTTAGTAAAAACATAATTATTCCATTCTCCAGTTTGATATTTAGATTGTTTACAGTTTTCAGTGTTACAATTCATATGGTGATGAATATTCTTAAAAGTGTCCTTGTGTGCATGTGCAAGATATTCTTTAGAGAAGTGCCTCAGTACCTTTTTCGCACATAGCCTATACTGAAAATAATACTTGTGTGGCACACTGGTGCCAGTGGATGAGACTTCTTGAGGTGTCCTGCCTTGTCTACTCTCAAGACTGAGAGTTGAGAGCTCTTCCTTGATAAATACTTGGGAAATTCTACTTTAGGTTTCGTTTGGTGGGATATGCCCATCTTCAGTATAAATAGATATAAACGCTGCATTCTTTGTCAAAGTGGTTGTAGTAATTTACACTCTCATCAGCAACGTTTGGTGAGAATTTAGGCGAACAATATTCAGTATTGTCAGACTTAAAAATTTTTGCCACTTAGTTGGGTATGAAGAGGTTTAACTTGTGTTTTAATTTGCATTTTTTGATTACTAATAAGTTTGAACATTGTTTCATAATGTTACTGGCTGTTCTAGTTTACTTTCCTATGAATTGCCTATAGAATCGTTGTTTGTCCTTTTCTAAATTACTTGAGTTCTTTTATATAGTTCTGATACCTATCTTTTTTTAAAATTTTGTCTGATATATTTTCTCTCACGCTGTGACTTGTTTTTTCACAAATGATGTCCTTTTTTTTAAAAGAAGCAACTTTATTAAAATATGATTTATGTACAATAAACTATATTTAAAGTATGCAGTTTGAGTTTTACTATATATCATGAAACCACTGTCACAGTCAAGATGCAAAGCATTTTCATTATGTCAACTATTTTTTCATACCCTCTCATCCCTTCTTTCACCCTGGCCTACACAACCACTGATTTGTTTTCTGTCACTATAGATTAGTTTGGGTTTTCTGATGGAACTCTTTTGAGATTCATTTGTATTATGTATATTAGTAGTTCATTACTTTTTATTGCTTAGAAGTATTCCATTGTATGGATGGTCCACATTTTGTTTGTGCGTTCTGTCTTATTGATATTCCGTTTATTTGCCAATACTACAAAGTTTTGATTACTATAGCTTTATAGTAAGACTGGTAATCAGCTACTACATTTTCAACTTTGTTCTTTTAAAAATGCTCTTTGAGTATTCTAGGTTGTTTTCTTTCCATATATAAAATTGAGAATAGCTATTGCAGGGTTGTTAAGAGGGCAAAATGAGGCAGTCCTTATAAGTGCTTACTGCCAAGCTTGACATTCAGTAAAGGTCCAGTGTGTGTAATGGTTATCATTAAAAACATTTTATTAAGTATTTGCTATGTGCTAGGCACCAGGTCAGGTGCATGCACACCTGTAGATGTATACACACACATATATACTTTATCTGCTTCCAGTTTCTTTTGTTTTCATCACTTCCTTATAAACAGAGGGAGTGGTCTATGCAAATGTAGAACTTGAGACCAAGTATATCTTTATGCAAAGGGTTGAAAATGACCATCTCCTTGTATTTTGTGGTGACCTGAGAGAAACAGGGAAGATGACAGGAATAGCTCTGGTACAGTATAGTCCTTTTGATATCCCAAGGGGTGGAAAGGCACATAATAATAATCTTATTACTTTTCATTGCATCAACTGAACTAATTCTAATATAACATTCTCATAATATTGAAACCTGAAATGTGTGACTGATTAAGGCAGGGAAAAAAGAATGAATTCCTGTGTTTACTGAAATACTAAATTTTTTTATTCATAGCTTTAGCATTTCCAGGTCATGTGGCTGCCTTTAAGGGTGATTTGGAAATGCTTAAGAAATTAATAGAAGATGGAGTAATTAATATTAATGAACGTGATAATAATGGATCAACTCTTATGCATAAAGGTAAGTTATGATTCCTGCTTCAGTTCTGACACTGAACTCTGTTGTGTTACTTACCTGTTAAAATAATTATTCATTAGAAGCACATGAAAATGTAAAATTTTTCCCGATATACTGAGAGGTATCAGTCTACCTTATATGGTATACAGGGTGCTTAATTTTCAACTCAAGTGTGATAATTCCTTTTATGTCAGACATTTACACATTATTACATTTGAGGGTAATTCACAAGAAATTCTCTTATGACACTGTCATGTTAGCTACATAGTAGTGTCGTATTCACTACCAGAGAAGTTTCTGAGAACTATCATTTTCTTTGGACTAAAAATGACTGATTAATTTATTGAAACAGAAACCATCTCTCTAGAAAAAAAGATTTAGCAGGGGATTTCTCTGGTGGTCCCTTTGTTAAAAAATCCGCCTTTGCCGTGCAGGGGATGTGGGTTCGCTCTCTGTTTAGGGAACTAAGATCCCACATGACTCAGTGCACTGAGCCCATGCCCCACAACAAAGGATCCTATATGACACAATTTAAGATCCCACGTGTGCAACTAATTCTTGATTCAGCCAAATAAATAAATATATATATATATATATATTTAAAAAGGTTGAGTAGCTTCTTGTACCCTGCAAAAATGTTTTTACTGCCATAGAAATATCAATGAACATTAGACTTGAGCACATTTTCAAAGTATCTGCCACTTTTCTTTGTGTTCTCCTTCCCTCTATGTGAAATTCTAGAATCTTAATCTTATGTTTGTTTTTTAATCAGACTGTTAAATTGTCAGCTCAGTGGTGGGAATATATACTGTAGAGTTTATTCTTGACAATCTTACTTTTATTTATAAAATAAAAAACCAAATCCTTAACCTACTGCATGTGAATTTCCATTCTATTTCATTTGTGATATGTCATAAGTTTCTTCATAATCAGTGGCATATAATTCTTTTAAAAGTCTTAGTGTAAAAAGTAGGCTTATTAATATAGTCTTGTGTTTAAATTGGACTTTATTTCATACATTACTTCTGGGAGTCCCAGTCGCAGATTGTGTTTCTGTTGGTTCTGTTGTTAGCTTAATCATTAAAGTTCATTTAAGTCATATTGTGTCTCAAGTATAGAATCTAAGCACCATGTTTTATCAGAGAGAGAGGGTCAGTGGAGCAGGAGGAAGAGGAACATGAAAAGGGGTTTCTCCTCACATAGGTCCCCACTTAGGTAAATGTTCTACCCTAGACTTGGAGAACTTCATTCCACCTATCTCCGCTGAATAAACACTTTACCATGAGGTTTGTGAATGGGGAGGAGATTCAAAATGTTCATAGAGTATTTTTTAAAATGTGGTACCCTGGTGCAAAGTTCCATATCATATCCTATATATATATAACCGGTTTCTATTGCGAATGTTTATGTTGCGAATGTTTCTATTGCGAATGTCATTGTTGTAGCATTATAACAAAGATGGACATCTTGAGGTCTGGGAAATCCCATAGTGTTCTCTTTTTTAAATATATATTTATTTATTTTTTTGGCTGTGCCAAGTCTTCGTTGCCATGGGTGGGATCTTTAGTTATGGCACGAGAAATCCTTGGTTGCAGCATGTGGGACCTGGTTCCCTCACCAGAGATTGAACCCTAGGCCCTCTGCGTTGGGAGTGTGGAGCCTTAGCCACTGGACCATCAGGGAAGTCCCCTGCAGTATTCTTTTAGATTTGCTGAGAGAAACCCCAGTCTTTTGAGGAGCCAGCACTGAGCTTTGGTGATGAGTCAAGCAGAGAAGGGGAGGACAAGAGCCTTACAGGCCTCCGTAAGCTGGCTGCAGTGCTGCAGTGAGGGCATTGCCATGTCACTGGGTTTGGCTTTGTGTCCTTTCCTTACTGTTGCCAATATTGGAGGTAGATTGACTTTTAAAGCATCAGAGTCATACCAAAAGTTCCTCTTCTTTGACTCATTTTACAGAGGCATGTATATATTCAGCAGGGCTTCCCAGGTGGCTCAGTGGTAAAAGAATCCACCTCCCAGAGCAGGAGATGCTGGAGACGCTAGTTCGATCCCTGGGTCGGGAAGATCCCCTACAGAAGGAAATGGCAACCCACTCCAGTATTCTTGCCTGGAGAATCCCATGGACAGAGGAGCCTGGTGGGCTATAGTCCATGGGATCACAAAGAGTCAGACATGACTGAGTGAATGAGCACACACAGCACATAATTCAAATATATATGCAGAGTTTACACATCATTGACCTAAAGGGTTAAAACAGTTGGAAAGTTAAGACAACAAGAAGAGTTCTCCAAAGTGGTCATCTTCATCCATTCATTCACTTAAAAGATAAACATTTATGAAGTCCCATATAGGATCACAAAGAGTCAGACACAGCTGAGCAGCTGAGCACACACGTTTTCAGCACCAACCACATGCCTGCACCGTGAAGATAGTATGACGTTTAGACCTTACTGCTAAGGAGCTCGGGGAAGGCAATGGCACCCCACCCCAGTACTTTTGCCTGGAAAATCCCATGGACGGAAGATCCTGGTAGGCTCCAGTCCATGGGGTCGCTAAGAGTCGGACACGACTGAGCGACTTCACTTTCACTTTTCACTTTCATGCATTGGAGAAGGAAATGGCAACCCACTCCGGTGTTCTTGCCTGGAGAATCCCAGGGATGGGGGAGCCTGGTGGGCTTCCGTCTCTGGGGTCGCACAGAGTCGGACACGACTGAAGTGACTTAGCAGCAGCAGCAGCAGCTAAGGAGCTACATGCTTATACTGTGAACACCTAGAGATTTGTATAAGTCAGCATGTAATCATTGGCAAAAAGTATTTGGCTGTTAAAATACATGGAATAGGAATTCAGGAGTAGATGTCAAGGGACAGAAGTTTCTTCAGGTTAAATTACAGAAGAAGTGTCATGGGAATATAGATACAATGTGTTAGTAAATGCCTCTTGAGAAACCTATATGCAGATCAGGAAGCAACAGTTAGAACTGGACATGGAATAACAGACTGGTTCCAAATAGGAAAAGGAGTCCTATTTGGACTGTATACTGTCAAGGCTCTATACTGTCACCCTGCTTATTTAACTTATATGCAGAGTATATCATGAGAAACGCTGGGCTGGAAGAAGCACAAGCTGGAATCAAGATTGCTGGGAGAAATATCAATAACCTCAGATATGCAGAGGCAGAAAGTGAAGAGGAACTAAAAAGCCTCTTGATGAAAGTGAAAGAGGAGAGTGAAAAGGTTGGCTTAAAGCTCAACATTCAGAAGACGAAGATCATGGCATCTGGTCCCGTCACTTTATGGGAAATAGATGGGGAAATAGTGGAAACAGTGTCAGACTTTATTTTCTTGGGCTCCAAAATCACTGCAGATGGTGATTGCAGCCATGAAATTAAAAGATGCTTACTCCTTGGAAGGAAAGTTATGACCAACCTAGATAGCATATTCAAAAGCAGAGACATTACTTTGCCAACAAAGGTCTGTCTAGTCAAGGCTATGGTTTTCCCAGTGGTCACGTATGGATGTGAGAGTCGGACTGTGAAGGAAGCTGAGGGCCGAAGAATTGATGCTTTTGAACTGTGGTGTTGGAGAAGACTCTTGAGAGTTCCTTGGACTTCAAGGAGATCCAACCAGTCCATTCTAAAGGAGATCAGCCCTGGGTGTTCATTGGAAGGAATGATGCTAAAGCTGAAACTCCAGTACTTTGGCCACCTCATGTGAAGAGTTGACTCATTGGAAAAGACTCTGATGCTGGGAGGGATTGTGGGCAGGAGGAGAAGGGGATGACAGAGGATGAGATGGCTGGATGGCATCACCGACTCGATGGACAAGAATTTGAGTGAACTCCGGGAGATGGTGATTGACAGGGAGGCCTGGTGTGCTGCGATTCATGGGGTCACAAAGAGTTGGACATGACTGAGTAACTGAACTGAACTGAAACACTAAACAAGGTGTAAAACTGTCATCATACTTAATCCTTATTGTAGTTTTATGAAGCAGTAGTGTATTATTCTTATAAATATAACATCAAGGAAATTGAGGTCCATAGGGATCAGATTTCTTTTTTTAATGTTCATTAAAAAAATTGAAGTTTAGTTGATTTACAGTGTTTCATATATATAACAAAGTGATTAAGTTATATTTACATATATGTATATATTCTTTTTCAGATTCTTTTCCTTTGTAGATTATTACAAGATATAGTTCCCTATGCCATGCAGTAGGTCCTTGTTGTTTATTTGTTTTATATATAGTAGTCTATATGTTAATTCCAAATTTCCAATTTATACCACCCCCTTCAGGTGTCTTGACTAAGGTTGCACAGCTAGTAAGAGCAGAGCTGAAATTTCATTCATTTTCTTCATCATTTATTCATCAACTCTGTAGACGTCTATTATTTCTCTATGCCAGCCACTTTCTAAGTTCTCTCCTTTCCTCCAGTCTGTTGTTTAGTGAATCTAAACTCAAATCTTTTTAGATTATTGAACTCTCCCCCCTCCGCCCCCTCCCCACAGTTTCCCTGAGTCTTGAGATGGACTGAGGAGGAGGGGAGAAGTTAGATGAGCATATAATTGGGTCAAGGGCACCAGGTGCGAAAATATACAAGCTGAGTTGTGGAGGTGAAAACTAATATTGAGTGCATGTGTTTTAAGGAAAGTTAATCCTTACAGTTCAGGTAATCATTGAGGAGCCTGGAAATTCTGAGATGTGAAGGTCAGAGGCATAAACTATTTATACAAGATGACGAAAGATTTTTTAGTCTTTCACATTCACACAGATTATACTCACATTTGGCCTAATACAGGATTGGTCATGAGCTGTGAGTACAGTCGATGAGCACTGGATAAGGGTTAGCACAAAGCATAGATTATAGTTTCAAATCCATTACTTATTGGCTGTGTGATGTTAAATAAATATCCTCTGTGAACGTGAGCTTTTTTGTATCTTTATGTAAAGTTCCTACATGAGGGCTGAGCGTAGCAAACATTTGATTAAATATGTGTCTAATGAATGAATAAGTGAAATAGAGAAGATAACATCTGGCCACCTAGTTTTGTTGATTATTGTAAGGATTAGTATTTACAAAAGTATTCTCTAGTGATACTGTCCAAAATTTTAGAAAATTGTTTACTGATAACAATAACTTTTCTGTGTGTGTGCATTTTGTTTTGTTTGTTTTTTACAGCTGCTGGGCAAGGCCATATAGAGTGTTTGCAATGGCTGATTAAAATGGGAGCAGACAATAACATTACCAACAAAGGGAGGGAGAAACCCAGTGACGTGGCTAAGAGGTATCTCTATCTGTTTTGCTTCTGTCTTTGTTTTTAAAATTTTGCATTTATTCTCCAATACTCAGAATTCTATCTCTGAAGATTTCTGAAATTATAGGACTCAGTCAAATGCTGATGGCATGATAATTTTCAAGCTGAACTGATGTTTGACAACGTATCAGCTCTTCTCTCTAAAGCAGTAATTTTCAGTTGGGAGATAGTATCACCCCCTTTCTTTGTGGGGTGGTGAATTTGGAAATGTGTGTGGAGGGGTGTTGTCACAATGATGGAGACCATCACTGATGTTTCATGAGGTCAGTCCAAGAATGCCAGACATTCTTCAGTGCTCAGAACAGTGGTATACTACGAAGAATTGTCCCACCCAAATGCTGGTACCTGTTGAGAAATGCTGAGTGATAGAAAGGAATAATCAAAAGGATCTGCATGGATTTTGAGACAAATTTTAATATTTGTATTTGAATTAAATGTTACACCCATTATTGCTCACTTGGAGCTCATTTCAGATCAGGTCCTCAAAGAATACTTAGTTCATCCATTTGTTCATTTGATTGTTTTTCATTCAGCTTAACCATGTTCCAAGTGCTGTGGTTAGCATTAGAATTACTAAGGTGAAAAAACTTAGTCCTTGCTCTCAACAACCTTATGGTCTTGTGGAGAGATAAATGTGCAAATGTAACTTTTATTGATTATAGTTACATTATCAGAACATGTTAGGATCTTCCCGACCCAGGGATTGAACCTGGGTCTCCTGCATTGTAGGCAGATCCATCTGAGCCACCCGAGGAGTCCTATATAAAGTGCAGTAAAGGACATAGAAAAAGTGCCCAAGTATTTCTGTTTGAAAGTTGTGGGGGAAAATGTTAATACAGATGGTGGTAAGAGTTATGAAAGAAACTGCAGGGTGTCAGACTTTATATAGAAGTCTGGGAAAATTTTTTTCTTAGTGAAAGCAACATTTATGCTGATACTTCAAGGAGAAAGAGTTGAACGATAACACTTTGTGTGTTCGAGGAAGGCATGTGGCTCCGAACAACTTGAGTCTAAAACAGGAGTGTGGGCTAAAGCTGCACATGAGGCTTGACAGGATGCAAGCACCTAATTATTCATTAAGTTGCCATGCAGTTTTTGTTTGTGAGGTCGTGTTCCATAAAATTTTTGTTGCTGCAGGATCTTTCTGGAGCCTTGCAATGTGGTTCTGTTTTACTACATACTAGCATCATTATTGGAGAAGGCAATGGCACCCCACTCCAGTACTCTTGCCTGGAAAATCCCATGGATGGAGGAGCCTCGTAGGCTGTAGTCCATGGGGTTGCTAAGAGTCGGACACGACTGAGTGACTTCACTTTCACGCATTGGAGCAGGAAGTGGCAACCCACTCCAGTGTTCTTGCCTGGAGAATCCCAGGGACAGGGGAGCCTGGTGGGCTTCCGTCTATGGGGTCACACAGAGTCGGACACAACTGAAGCGACTTAGCAGCAGTAGCAGCAGCAGCATCATTATCAACTCAGGCTAACTTTTGTCTTTATTTTTAAAAATAGATTTATCAGTAAAGCACACATATTTGTACAGTACAAACTGATGAATTCTGATACATGTATATACCTGTGAAGTCATAATCACAATCAAGATAGTGAACTTATCATTTACCCCCCACAAAATCTTGTGCACCTTTGTAATCTCTCTCCCTTCCACTGCTTTCCACTGCTGCATCCCCAAGCAAACATGAATTTGCTTTCTGTCACTAGTGATTAGTTTGCATTTGCTAGAATTTTATATAAATGGAAATGTACAGTATATGCTGCTGCTGCTGCTGCTGCTAAGTCGCTTCAGTCGTGTCTGACTCTGTGTGACCCCACAGACGGCAGCCCACCAGGCTCCACCGTCCCTGGGATTCTCCAGGCAAGAACACTGGAGTGGGTTGCCATTTCCTTCTCCAATGCATGAAAGTGAAAAGAGAAAGTGAAGTCGCTCAGTCGTGTCCGACCCTCAGCGACCCCATGGACTTCAGCCTACCAGGCTCCTCCATCCATGGGATTTTCCAGGCGAGAGTAATGGTGTGGGGTGCCATTATGTATGTGGCTTTTTTCTCTGAGCATAATTATTTTGAAGTTCGTTCATGTGTAGTGAACGAACTTCACTCTTTCTTGTTGCAGTGTAGTAGTCCATTGGCTGTGGAATTGGCTGTAGTATTCCATTGGCTGTGGAATTCCATAGTATTCCAGAGTTTGATTATCACCTAACCTGTTGTGAGAGTCCCTTGGACTGCAAGAAGATCCAACCAGTCCATTCTGAAGCAGATCAGCCCTGGAATTTCTTTGGAAGGAATGATGCTAAAGCTGAAACTCCAGTACTTGGGCCACCTCATGTGAAGAGTTGACTCATTGGAAAAGACTCTGATGCTGGGAGGGATTGTGGGCAGGAGGAGAAGGGGACGACAGAGGATGAGATGGCTGGATGGCATCACTGACTCAATGGATGCGAGTCTGAGTGACCTCCGGGAGCTGGTGATGGACAGGGAGGCCTGGCGTGCTGCAGTTCATGGGGTCGCAAAGAGTCGGACACGACTGAGCGACTGATCTGATAACCTGTTGAAGGACATCTTATTTGTATCTACTTTTTGGTGATTATGAATATAGCTGCTATATATATTTACATACAGATTTTTGTGTGAACACAAGTATTCAATTCACTGGGGTAATACTTAGGAGTAGGATTGCTGAGTCAGATGCTAAAGTGAAAGTGAAGTTGCTCAGTTGTGTCCGACTCTTTGCGACCCCCATGGACTGTAGCCTACTAGGCTCCTCCATCCATGGGATTCCAGGCAAGAGTACTGGAGTGGGGTGCCATTTCCTTCTCCAGAGTATCTTCCTGACCCAGATATCAAACCCAGGTCTCTCACATTGTCAGTAAGACGCTTTACCGTCTGAGCCACCAGGGAAGTCAGATGATAAGGGACCTTATCTTTTTTAAGAACTGTCACAGTGCCTTCCAAAGTGACCACACCAATTTGCATTTCACAAGCAATGGACGAGAGTTTCTGTTACCCCTTGTCTTGCCAGCATTTAATATTGCCAGATGTTTTGATTTTTGTAATTACAGTAGGTGTGTACTGGTATCTTATTGTGGGCTTTCATTTGTTTTTTCTAATGAAAAATGATTTGATGTATCTTTTATATTCCTATATCTTTTATATTCATATTTGTCATTTGTTTTCCTTTGGCAAAGTGACTGTTCAGATCTTTTGTCCAGTATTAAAACTAGGGTAGTGTTTTTTTTTTTTTTTTTTTAATTGAGTTTTAAGAGCTCTTTCTATATTCTGGATACTAATTCTTTCTCAGATTTTTGTTTTGTGAAGATTTTCTCTCAGTTGTGGTTTGTTTTCATCCTCTTAATAATGAAGAACAAACATAATTTTTAAAAAATATTAATGTATTTGACTGTGCTGGGTCTTAGTTGTGGCTTGCAGGATCTTCAGCCTTTGTTGTAGCGTGTAGGAATTTTTAAAAAGTTGCAGCATATGGGATCTTTTAGTTGCAGGCATGCAGAATCTTTAGTTATGGCATGTAGACTCTTGGTTGCGACATGTGGGATCTAGTTCTCTGACCAGGGATGGAACCTGGGCCCCTGCACTGGAAGTGTGGAGTCTTAGCCACTGACTACCAGGGAAGTCCCAAGAACAGAAAATTTTTTTTTTTATCAATTTGCTCTTTCATGGGTTATGCTTTTGGTATCATATCTAAGAAATCTTTGATTTAACACCAAGTCACAGAAATTTCTTATTTTGTTTTCTTTTAGACATTGTGCAGTTTTAGGTTTTACACTGATGTCTGCGGTCCATGTTGAGTTAATTTTTGTATATGGTATGAGGTATGCATGTAAGTTCTTTTTTTTTTTTTTGGCATATGGGTATCTTAATTGTTCTAGCCCCATTTGTTGAAAAAGCTGTCTTTTTTCCTGGATTGCCTTTGTGTCTCTGTCCAAGTTAGGTGTCCATGTATACATGGCTTATTTCCATACGCTGTATTTTATCCACAGATCTGTTTGTCTATGTCAGTATCACGAGTGATTGTAATGTCTGGCCCACATTTTTTGTCATTCATCCACTAAAATGCTAAGTGTGAATGTGGTGTTACAGAAGTTCCCTTGAATGTGTTGTAACGCAGGTACTTAGTAAGTGCTAGCTGTTAAGTTACAGTCTAGTAATAGATATAATGAATTTTTGTAACCTTACAACTTCCTGTGTTTATTACTATATCATTAATGACTTGCAGTACCTGGTGAAAGGTGAGGATATATGTGTGCATGTGGTTATGTGTGTGAGGAAAAAAACAGGGATTTTAGGTTTTTGTGTTTAGTGAGTAATTCTTCATCTCCTAAGAGAAAGCAATTAAACTTTTTAATTAGCAAAACTTTTGGAAAAAATATGCAGATTACATACAGTCACAGCAACAATTTGAAAACCAATAGTATATTACTAGCTTCATAGAGGTGTGGAGAGGATCAAAGAAAATAGGAAATATGGACAGAAAAGTCATTATTTTTCATTAAATTTCAAAGCCATGCTGAGTGTTTGAGGGTTGAGGAAGGATGAAGATTAAGGGGGCTAGAGCTGTAGTTTTCCCTAAAATTGGAACCAGAACTAATTCTACAGTCTAAATTAGGCCATCAGGAAAAGGTAGTGAACACAGGTAGATCAAGTAGGGTGGTTCTGGGCTTTCTGCTCAGTTGGGCAGCTCTGTCTGGGGCCACACCAAATATTCTTTTTGAAAGATCACCTCTTTCAGTTGGACTTTTGCCACTAAAAATTATGGAATCTGGGAATTCCCTAGCAGCCCAGTGGTTAGGACTCTGTACTCTCACTGCTGAGGGCCTGGGTTCAATCCCTGGTTGGGGAACGAAGATTCCACATGCCATGTAAATTGGCCTCTCCCCAAAATACGGAATCAGCCTTTAATATGACTGCTTGTCCTTCATTTCCACTAACTATTTGAGTTTCCTGCATAGCTGGATATGTGTCACATTGTCACCGACCTTCAGATACAGTTTTGCTTCTATAGTGGTGGGTAAGCTGGTGAGATGATGTAGAGTGTAATTCCCTAAATTAAGTACAAACTGTGATTTAAATTTGAAAAAGATTATGGATCCTGTTAATTACTAATTCTTTTCTACAGGTTTGCCCATTTAGCAGCAGTAAAGCTATTAGAAGGACTACAGAAATATGATATAGATGATGAGAATGAAATTAATGAAAATGATATTAGGTTTTTTATAAGACATGGTGTTGAGGGAAGCACTGATGCCAAAGATGATTTAGGTCTCAGTGAGTCGGATAAAACAGATGCCAGAGGTAAGTGTGCCAACTCTTTCATGATTTTCCTTTAAAAAAAAAAAAATACCGTAGCCAGTTTTTACCACAAATTTGGGGAATTATTCTAAAGATAATTACCATCTACAAAGTAAAATACTTTGGTATTTTGGGGAGAAGTAGTACAAATTTTTGTACTAGGGGTTGTTGAACATAATCTCAGTTCCTCCATGAGGAAAGTGATATTTTCATGCCACATAACACTAATTTCACTTCTCATGGTGTCTGTCAGAGAACCATGGCTCATATGAGTGGATGAGAAGAACTGTTTCAATGGCACTCTTTCATAATGAGGAGAAAGATAAGAAGGATCTGTTTGAATGGAGGCTAACCAAAGCAGAGGCTGGTGTAGTAAAGTGAGCAGTGCTTGGGCAGTGGATTCAGACATCAGGACTTCACCTCTTTCTAGCTGTGTTACTCTGAACCTTGGTTTCCTCACCTGTAAAAATGAGAATATTAACGTCACCCTCACAGAGTGCACTAACGAACGGGATGTGCCTAGCTCATGGCAGAAGCTTAGTAAATGTCAATTCCCTTCCTGTTTTTTAAAAAAATAATTATTCATTTATTTGGCTGTGCTGAGTCTTTGTTGCTGTTTGGGCTTTTCTCTAGTTGCAGTGCATGGGCTTCTCATTGTGGTGGCTTTTCTTGTTGTAGAGCACGGGCTCTAGAGTGTCTGGGCTTCAGTAGTAGCAGCAGTGGGTTCAGTAATTGCAGCTCCTAGGCTCTAGAGCACAGGCTCAGTAGTTGTGCTGAATGGGCTTAGTTGTTCCTCAACATGTGGGATCCTCTTGGACCAGGGATTGAACCTGTGTCTCCTGCATTGATAGGCTGCTTCTTCACCACTGAGCCACCAGGGAAGCCCAGTTCCCTTCTTCCAGATCTCTGGGAAGTATTTTCAGTTATTCTGACAGGAAGAACTCATTGTACCAAACCTGTATTAGAAAAGTTTCTAATTCATGTCTAAATAAAATAACTTTTTTAAAAAGAACTCCCAGAACACTGTTAGATAGAACCTCATTCTCCAGGGAATGGTAGAAACTTCTCTCCTAGTGAATGCAGCGTGAAGATGCTGATGCCAGGGGCTCCCAACAAGCAGCCCACCTGGATCACCTGACAGCAAGGCTCAGAGTCAGTGATCTTCAGAATTTCCTGACAGCTTTATTTTAAATAGCTTTATTGAGATGTAATTCACATACCATTTAATCTACCTATTTAAAGTATACAATTAAGATTTTAGTGTATTCAGATTTGTGCAACCATTATTACAATAAAATTTGTTATTTCTATCACCTCCAAAAGAAACCTCGCACCCATTACCCCTACCTTCTTTTCCTTACCCCCAGACCATCCCTCAGATTAGGCATCTGCCAACCTACTCTCTTGTCTCCGTAGGTTTGTCTATTCTGGGCATTTCATATGAATGGGATGATACCATCTGTGGTCTTTTGTAACTACCTTCTGTCACTTAGCACATTTTCAAGCTTCATGTACTTTGTAACATGGATCATTATTTCATATTTATTCTTTTTTACTGCTAAATACACTTTATATATCCATTTATCAGTTGTTGGTCATTTGAGTTGTTTCCATATTTTGGTTATTAAGAATAATGCTGCTGTGAACATTCGTATACATGTTTTTGTGTGGACATGTATTTTCATTTCCTTGGATACACCTAGGAGTTGGGATGGCTGCATCATCTGGTAAAAGTATGTCTGGCATTTTGAAGAACTTCAAACTGTTTTCCAAAGTGGCCGCACCATTTTACATTCCCACCAACCATATGTGAGGGTTCCAGTTTCTCCACATCTTACCAGTGCTTGTTGTTGTCTGTCTAATTGATTATATTAATAGTTGATTAGAGTGTGTAGTGGTATTTCATTTGGTAGATTTGATTGGCATTTCCCTAATGATTAGTGGGATGTTCAGTATCTTTTCATGTGCCCATTGATCACTTGTATATCTTCTTTGAAGAAATGTATACTCAAATCCTTTGCCTGTTTTTCAACTGAGTTATTTATCTTTTTATTATTGAGTTGTAAGAGAACTTCCAGGTTTAAGTCCCGTGTCACACACATGATTTGCAGATATTTTCTTCTGTGGGTTGTCTTTTTTCTTGATGATGTCCTTTGCAGTGCCCATGCTTTTCATTTTGATGCAATCCACTTTATCTATTTTTTATTTTTGTTTATGCTTATTATTATTTGTGCTTAGATTTCTTTTTGTTGATTGTACCGAGAATTAGCAAGGACTTACTAGAATTGCCGAAAATGAACTGGTGATTTGTAGAATTTCAGTGTCTTCTGAAATGATTTGAGCAGGAGATATTTGTGAAGTATCATTATCAGTGAATCACAAAATTTTTAAAAGATGCTTTGAGAAAGACCATGAATGAAACTAGAACAGGTTCCTACTATGGTGTTTTTGATGTAAACGTCCTCTTACACCCTTGTCATACAGTGAGACTCTGCTGGCGCCTGGCTGTGGTGTTTGCAGCTGGTGAGGGTTTTGTATGTGCTATTTTCTTATCCTTATATAATTTTATGCCAGAACAAAGTCCAAAGGACTAGCCAGTCTCTTCTTGGAACAGTAGGTTTTGCAAGACCACCTGCAGGGAACTGGTTGGATTTCTTGTCATCCCAGAATTTTGGAACTGAGTTTCAGTTCAGAGCATTCTTTAGTGAGTTAGGTTTAGGGTCATGGCATCATAGAACCCTGGAACCATTTGAGGTTTGGCTCCTGGCTCAACACTCCTGTCACATTATCCAGCATCCAGTTACTTTGAGTAAAGACACTCACTGCTGCCCAGGTGGCCCATTTCTACCTTCTGACAGGGTTCTTGTGAGGATTAAAATGTACAAGGAACTTAGCATAGTGTCCTGCCCATCATAGGCACTCCACAAATGCACAATAACTCTTAACCACTTTTATTTCAAGTTTCACCTTTGTTAAGATCTCTCTTCCTGGAGTTAATCCTTAGTCCTAGCTCTTACAATCCCATAGAACAGCTTTTTCAAAACATAGCCTTCAAATATTAAAGATTAGATAAACAGTCACAATTCTTTCAATCTTATGTAACATTAAAAAAAAAAAAAATCCCCTCTATTTGCTTGCTGGTGGTTACGGTGGATTCCAAACCTGTCTGCGCATCTGCATTGTAGAGGAGCTCCTACGGGGTATGAAGACCTGAATTTGTAGGACTGATATGGGGCTCAAACATATGCATTTAAAAAAGTGCCCAAGTTGATTCTGATGTGTGCAGTTTGGAACCTGCAGCTCTAACCAACTGAGAGATAAATCAGAGGAAGTAATTTGTTAACCTGGTTGTCTGGCAGAGTTTCTCAGCTTCTGTGCTATTGACATTTTGGGCCAAATCCTTATTTGTTGAGGGGGTTCTCTTGTGTATTTTAAGATGTTTAGTAGCATCCTGAGCCTCTACATGCCATAGCCTGTTTCCCTTCATCCTCCAAGGGTCTTCAAGTTGAAAGGTCTCCAGATATTGTTGTATACTCCTTGGAGAAGAAAATCAACCCAGGTTGAGAACTAGTACCACAAAAGATAGAAAAATCTTAGTTTTAATAGTTGGAGAATAGCTCAAAGCAGCTATCAGCAAACTTTCTTCTCAGTATCATCTTTTGAAGGTACTATAAGTGACTAATGATGAAATTTGGGGATTGTACTAGTTCTGGTTTATCTTAAAGAAATCAAGCATATTTCAGTTTTTCTAATTGTCTGACATACTTAGATTATGCTTGATCAGTAGTCCTAAAACGCTGCTGGCCAGCCTCCCTCCCTCCCTGTTCATGGTATTAATAATAGCAGTAACAGTGATAGCTCCTCCAGCATCAATATCACCCAGTCAGGTATTTCACTGTTTGTTCACCCTAATACTCTGCTACTGGTGTTTATCCTTCTATGTAGACACCACCCTCCCTCCGTCCCCTTCCCCTGACCTTGCAGACACGGCTCTAGAGGAAGAATATACTTCAGGGCCGGCCTCCTGTGAGCACATGGGCTTTTACTTGTCTAAACTAGGTTGCTGTTCAACTCTGTCTTGCAGTGAGAGCTTATAAGAAAATCGTAGAATTGAGACACCTCCTTGAAATTGCTGAGAGCAACTATAAACATTTGGGAGGAATAACAGAAGAAGATATAAAGCAGAAGAAAGAACAGCTCGAATCTGCAAAGTAATGTCCTCAAACTCTAGTGATTTGTTTTTACTTGCCTTTCTACATGCCACGTGAGGGTTTGTTGCTGAAGAACTTATTTTTTCATCCCACCAAAGGGTTTGAGTTTCCAACCTGTTTTCCTCTTAAACTCTCAGATGGAGAAGGTGTTAAGATTTTTTAAAAATTGTGGTAAAATATGTGTAACATAAAATGTGTCACCTTAACCATTTTTAAGGTGAAATTCAGTCATGTTATGTACATTGACATTTTCACACAATCGTTCTCCAGAACTTTCTGTCTTGCAAAACTAAAACATTATAAGGAGGAGTTGTTGTTTTTGAGACAGCTACTTCAAGATTTTCAGCCAACACAGTCTCTAGCCATCCCTGTCATATTGGACTTCCTGCTCACAGTGTGTGACCCAGTCCTGTGTTCATGGATGGTGGTGCCCCCCAGAATGCTCGCCAAGACTGGAGGCAGTGAGGGCCCCCTCGCCTTTCACTTCCTGTACCCAAGGTCGGCTCTCGGCACATCTGGCCCCTTTCTAGTTGATGAACAGCTGCTGAGACAGAGGGTTTCAAGTGCTTATTCCTTCCACTGCTGCTCTGCTAGTCTGTCTCCTTTCCACAGTGCACGGAGAACACAGGCAGGCAGCAGGGAGACTTCTGCTTTAGCAAACGTGGGTCTTTAAAGAGCGGAGCACATGGGTTCTTTGCTTTCCCTGCCCTTTCCTTTCATTGGATTCTCTCCTTCCTCCTCGTTAGAACCTCCTGTTTCCCTTTCATTCATCCTCTTCTGCATCTAGTCTCAGTAAGAGATCTGGTAATTTATTCAAAGTAACATCTAAGTCTTTGATAAGCTATCTTTCCATGGATATTTGAAAGTTGTGGTAGACCAAAAAAAAATTTTATTTTAATCAGAGTGTCTTTGAATTTCATAAGTCACATCATACAAGTAGCTATCCACTGCCTCTGTAAAGTCTTTGAGATATAGAATGTTTTTAGTATTGGCCTCTGCCTAAGAGCATAGCTAAAATTTCTTAGATCCCTTGTAGTCTAGAAAAGTACTTCACAGTGGAGCAATTATTTCCTAGATAAGGAGCTTTAAATTTTGTTCCCTTTACTTCTGAGACAGATTGCTATACTACTTGTACTGTTAATACTTCTGAGCTCTGCTGTATGCTAGACACTAGGTAAGCCTCTCATATATATTGTTTGATGCAATCGTCATACTTCCATGAGTTATTCTCTCACTATGTGGATTAGGAAACCAAGATTTAACTTACAGGTGAAGAGACTTGCATGAAGTCACAAAGAGAGGACTAAGGGTGAGGGGTGGAGCCAAGATTTGGCCTGAATCTATTGACTCCAAATCTATTAGCCAAGGTCATTACAATTTTAATAGTCTTCTTGTTAGGCTCCTCTGTGCTCCATTAACTCCCAGAGTTTGCTCAGATTCAAGTCCATTGAGTTGGTGATACTATCTAACCATCTCATCCTCTGTTGCCTCCTTATCCTTTTGCCTTCAACCTTTCCCAGCTTCAGGGTCTTTTTCAATGAGTTGGCTCTTTGCATCAGGTGGCCAAAGTATTGAAGCTTCAGCATCAGTCCTGCCAATGAATAGTCAGGGTTGGTTTCCTTTAGGATTGACTAGTTTGATCTTCTTGCAGTCCAGGGGACTCTTGAGAGTCTTCTCCAGCACCACAATGAAAGCATCAATTCTTTGGTGCTCAGCTTTCTTTATGGTCCAACTCTCACATCTGTACATGAGTACTGGAGAAACCATAGCTTTGATTATATGGACCTTTGTTGGCAAAGTGATCTCTGCTTTTTAATACACGGCCTAGGTTTGTCATAACTTTCCTTCTAAGGAGCAAGCGCCTTTTAATTTCATGGCTGACGTCACCATCCACAGTGATTTTCAAGCCCCCCCCCAAATAAAATCTGTCACTGCTTCTACTTTTCTCCCCTTCTATTTGCCATGAAGTAATGGGACCAGATGCCATGATCTTCCTTTTTTAAAGTTGATTTTTTTAAATTAGTTTAATTGGAAAATAATTACAGTATCGTGATGGGTTTCCTCATACATTGGGACTTTCCATGTGGTGCTAGGGTAAAGAACCTACCTGTCAATGCATGAGATGTAAAAGACACAGGTTTGATCCCTGGGTCAGGAAGATCCCCTGGGGGAGGGCATGGCAACCCACTCCAGTGTTCTTGCCTGAAAAATCCCATGGACAGAGGAGTCTGGCAGGCTACAGTCCACAGGGTTGCACAGAGTTGGACACGACTGTGTGAGAATAATTGGAGAATAATTAGTTTACAACATTGTGATGGTTTTTCCCATACATTGACATGAATCAGCCATGGGTGCGTGGGTCTCCCCATCCTGTACCCCCCTCCCACCTTCCTCCCCACCCCATCCCTATGGTTTGTCCCAGAGCACCAGCTTTGAGAGCCGTGCTTCATGGATTGAACTTGCAGTGGTCATCTATTTTCACATATGGTAATATACATGTTTCAGGGCTATTCTCTCCAATCACCACACCCTTGCCTTCTCTGACAGAGTCCAAAAGTCTGTTCTTTGCATCTGTGTCTCTTTTGCTGCCTTGCATATAGGATTGTTGTTACCATCTTTCTAAATTCCACATATGTGTTAATATACAGTATTGGTGTTTCTCTTTCTGACTTCACTCTGTATAATAGGTTCCAGTTTTATCCACCTCATTGGAACTGACTCAAATGTGTTCCTTTTTATAGCAGAGTAATAGTTTCCTTTTCTCCACACCGTCTCCAGCATTTATTGTTTGTAGACTTTTTGATAACAGCCATTCTGACTGGCATGATATGATATCTCATTGTAGTTTTGATTTGCATTTCTCTAGTAATGAGTGATGTTGACCATCTTTTCATGTGTTTGTTAGGCATCTGTATGTCTTCTTTGGAGAAATGTTTTTTTAGGTCTTTTTTGCCACTTTTTGATTGGGTTGTTTGTTTTTCTGGTATTGAGCTGCATGAGCTGCTTGTATATTTTGGAGATTAATTCTTTGTCAGTTGCTTCATTAGCTATTATTTTCTTCCATTCTGAGGGCTGTGTTTTCACCTTGTTTATAGTTTCCTTCATTGCTCATAAGCTTTTAAGTTTAATTAGGTCCCACTTGTTTATTTTTATCTCCATTACTTTGGGAGGTGGGTCATAGAGGATCTTGCTGTGATTTATGTCATCGAGTGTTCTGCCCATGTTTTCCTTTAAGAGTTTTATAGTTTCTGGTCTTACATTTGGATCTTTAATCCATTTTGAGTTTATTTTTGTGTATGGTGTTAGAAAGTGTTCTAATTTCATTCTTTTATATGTGGTTGACCAGTTTTCCCAGCACCGTTAAAGAGATTGTCTTTTCCCCATTGTATATTTTTGTCTCCTTTGTCAAAGATAAGGTGTCCACAGATGCTTGGGTTTACCTCTGGGCTTTCTATTTTGTTCCATTGATGTCTGTTTCTGTCTTGTGCCAGTACCACACTGTCTTGATGACTGTAGCTTTGTAGTGTCATCTGAAGTCAGGAAGGTTGATTCCTCTAGTTCCATTCTTCTTTCTCAAGATTGCTTTGGTTATTCGAGGTTTTTTATCGAAATTTTATTGATACACAGTTTGTATCAAAATTTCACAGTTTTGATACAAACTGTGAAATTATATGTTCTAGTTCTGTGAAAAATACTGTTGGTAGCTTGATAGGGATTGCCTTGAATCTACAGATTGTTTTGGGTAGTATACTTATTTTCACTATATTGATTCTTCCAATCCACAAACATGGTATATTTCTCCATCTATTTGTGTCATCTTTGATTTCTTTCATCAATGTTTTATAGTTTTCTATATATTGGTCTTTTGTTTCTTTAGGAAAATTTATTCCTGAGTATTTTATTCTTTTTGTTGCAGTGGTGAATGGGATTGTTTCCTTAATTTCTCTTTCTATTTTTTCATTGTTAGTGTATAGGATTGCAAGGGATTTCTGTGTATTAATTTCATATCCTGCAACTTTACTGTATTTGTTGATTAGCTCTAGTAATTTTCTGGTGGCATCTTTAGGGTTTTCTATGTAGAGAATCATGTCATCTGCAAACACTGCAAGTTTTACTTCTTTTTTTTCCAGTCTGGATTCCTTTTTTTCTTTTTCTTCTCTGATTGCTGTGGCTAGGACTTCCAAAACTATGTTGAATAGTAGTGGTGAGAGTGGGAAACTATGTCTTGTTCCTAATTTTAGAGGAAATGTTTTCAGTTTTTCACCATTGAGAATTAATGTTTGCTGAGGTTTGTCATCAGATCAGATCAGATCAGTCGCTCAGTCGTGTCCGACTCTTTGCGACCCCATGAACCGCAGCACGCCAGGCCTCCCTGTCCATCACCAGCTCTCGGAGGTCACTCAGACTCATACCCATCAAGTCAGTGATGCCATCCAGCCATCTCATCCTCTGTCGTCCCCTTCTCCTCCTGCCCTCAATCTCTCCCAGCATCAGAGTCTTCTCCAATGAGTCAACTCTTCGCATGAGGTGGCCAAAATACTGGAGTTTCAGCTTTAGCATCATTCTTATATGTTGCGGTGTATTCCTTCTGTGTCTGCTTTCTGGAGAGTTTTTATTCTAAATGGGTGATGAGTTTTGTCAAAGGCTTTCTCTGCATCTATTGAGATAATCATATGGTTTTATCTTTCAATTTGTTAATATGGTGTATCACATTGATTGACTTACGAATATTGAAAAATCTGTGCATCCTTGGGATAAAGCCCCCTTGATCATGATGTATGATCTTTTTAATATGTTGTTGGTTTCTGTTTGCTAGAATTTTGTTGAGGATTTTTGCATGTATGTTCATCAGTGATACTGACCTGTAGTTTTCTGTTTTTGTGGCATCTTCGTCTGGCTTTGGTATTAGGGTGATGGTGGCCTCATAGAACGAGTTTGGGAGTTGCTTTCCTCTGCAATTTCCTGGAAGAGTTTGAGTAGGATAAGTGTTAGCTCTTCTCTAAATTTTTGGTAGAATTCACCTGTGAAGCCATCTGGTCCTGGGGTTGGTTTGTTGGAAGATTTTTGATTAGTTTCGATTTCTGTGCTTGTGATTGATCTGTTCAGATTTTCTATTTCTTCCTGGTTCAGTTTTGGAAGGTTATACTTTTCTAAGAATTTGTCCATTTCTTCCATAATGTTGAGTTTTAAGCCAGGTTTTTCACACTCCCCTTTCACCTTCATCAAGAGACTCTTTAGTTCCTCTTCACTTTCTGCCATTAGAGTGGTATCATCTGCGTATCTGAGGTTGTTGATATTTCTCCTAGTGATCTTGATTCCAGCTTGTGCTTCATCCAGCCCAGATGATGAATTATGCATATAAATTAAATAAGTGAAGTGAAGTTGCTCAGTCGTGTCTGACTCTTTGTGACCCCATGGACTATAGCCCACCAGGCTCCTCCATCCATGGAATTTTCTAGGCAAGAATTCTGGAGTGGGTTGCCATTTCCTTCTCCAGGGGATCTTCCCAACCCAGGGATTGAACCCAGGTCTCCTGCATTGCAGGCAGATGCTTTACCATCTGAGCCACCAGGGAATAGGGTGACAATATACAGCTTTGATGTCCTCCTTTCCCAGTTTTGAACCAGTCAGTTGTTCCATGTCTGATTCTAACTGTTGCTTCTTGACCCACATACAGGTTTCTCAGGAGACAGATAAGGTGGTGTGATACTCCCTTCTCTTTAAGAATTTTCCACAGCTTGTTGTGATCCACACAGTCAAAGGTATTAGTGTAGTCAGTGAAGCAGAAGTAGATGTTTTTCTGGAATTCCCTTGCTTTTTCCATGATCCGTCCACTTGTTTGTTCCCCACTTTGTGTTGAGTACATCCTAAGACATTGTTCTTTGGATACAAACTCCTGATACTACATGTAAATGTAAAGAAAACCTGGCTAAGAATTGGTCGAGGGATGTCCTTTTGATTTTGTTATTAGTTAGATGAAATGTTGAATCAGTCATGGGGCTGATTTTCTTTTCCTGTTTTCTGAATTCTAGGTTTCCATAGTTATGTTGTTCTTTCCTATCCCCAGCCTCAGCCCCACTCACTTCCATGCTACAGCTACTATTGTTTATTTTTAGATCGCCCTCTTTGAGACCTGACATCCAACTCAGCATGCCTTGGGAGTTCTGTTCCCCTCATCATCCCAGTAAGGCAGAAAATAACTCTGGTTCAAATCCTAGCATCACTTGTCTGGGTTTATTTTTGTTTATTTTCACATCATCCTGATATGTCTCTCAACTTCTTGTCCCTGCTCCTTCCTCTCCCACCCTCATACCCTGTGGTCTGTTAATCATATTAAAACCCAAGCAGATAAATCTCACCTATTGTTCACTGAAAGAAGCCAGGCCCACAAATGTATACAATGTACAACTTCATTTATGAGCAGAGACAAAAGTAATCTAACATGATGGGTGTTCAGAAGTTTGGGTGCTTGTTCAAAATGAAGATTTCCTGGGGAGAATGTGAGGAACTTTCTGGGGTGACAGAAGTGTTTTGTATCTTGGTAGTCATGGTGGATGCATAGGTGTACACATTAGTGGAAACTCGTTGAAGGGAATTCCCTGGTGGTCCAGTGCTTAAAGAGTCTGTGCTCCCACTGCAGGGGGCACATGCTGCATGGCCTGGCCATGAAACAAGAAGAGAAAAGAAACTCACTGAATTGTTTACTTGATATTTGTGTAATCACACAAAGTGAATTTTACATCATTTGAAAGAAAGCTGAACAAAGCAAAAGAAATCTGTTATTATAGTCCTGCTCCCTCTGTTGAGACCCTCCCAGTGGCTTCCCGTTTCACTGAGTGAAGCCTGGTCCTCCCTGTGACCTGTACGACCCTGCTTGTTCTGGCTTCTTTTACCTCTCGGACTCTACTCCAGTCGCACTGGCTTCCAGTTTTCTTCTAGTTCCCCAGGCATTTCTCTGCCTCAGGACCTTTGCACTTGCTGTTCTGTCTGGGATGCTCTTTCCTTGGATGTCCACTTAATTATCTCTCTTATTTCCTGTGGGATTTTGCTCACAAGCCCCCTTCTCAGTAAGGCGTTCCCTGGTCACTGTTATTTTTTCCCTCCCTAGCACTTATTACCTTCCAACATACTTATATTTAAGTACATATATTTTCTTATTTATTTTCTTTACTGTCTTTGTCCCCTGCCTAAGAAAGCCCCATGAGGGCAGAAACGGCCTACTTTGTTCACTGCTTTATTCCCAGGATCTAGATTGGTGCAAGTTCACAGTAGACTTTTAATACATATTTGTTGAATAAATGATTTATTTGCCTTAAATATAATGTATGGATACTTTTCACTATTACCAGAAATAATTGCTAGTTGATATTGGTTATTGATTGAAAACAAAATTTTTTGACAGGACTATCAAAGAGCTGCAGGGCCAGCTGGAGTATGAACGATTACGCAGAGAAAAGTTAGAATGTCAGCTGGATGAGTATCGAGTGGAGGTGGATCAACTCAAGGAGATGCTGGAAAAAACTCAGGTCCCCAACTTTGTGGCTGTGGTTGGTATCCTTCTTAACATGTTTATGTTTCTCAAGAGATAGTATATAAGAGTAGCTAAGAATACAAGCTTTGGATGGCGCTATTTGGGTTTGAATTCCAGCTACAACCATGTTTTGGTTTGGACTCATTTAACCTTTCTGTGCCTTAGGTATAAATTGGAGATAATTTATAATTTCTAGAGTGTTCTAAGAATGAAAGGAATATATATGTGTGTGTGTATACATATACGCTATGCTATGCTAAGTCACTTCAGTCGTGTCCAACTCTGTGCGACCCCATAGATGGCAGCCCACCAGGTTCCCCTGTCCCTGGGATTCTCCAGGCAAGAACACTGGAGTGGGTTGCCATTTCCTTCTCCAATTCATGAAAGCGAAAAGTGAAAGTGAAGTCGCCCAGTCGTGTCCGACTCTTAGCGACCCCATGGACTGCAGCCCACTAGGCTCCTCCATCCATGGGACCCTCCAAGCAAGAGTACTGGAGTGGGGTGCCGTTGCCTTCTCCGTATACATATATAAGAGATTAATTGATAGATTAATTATTAATTTGTACAAGATAAAAAGAAGCCAGGAAGTTTTTATTATAAATCATATTTGAGGTGGTATAGATCTGGAACAAAATTAACTCACACATGAGGACTTTAATAACCACTTTAAAAATACTAAAATAATATATGTCCTTGTTAAAAGCAGAGCAGATGCTCCTTCCCATTCTGAGTTCGATTCTCCAGAAGAAGCTGCTGTGGTTTGGTCTCGTATTAGACAACATTCTGTTCAGCTGCAAACACATGTGTGTTATTTCTATATGCAAATTCAAACATTTTCTCTGGGTTTTGGTATCTCATCTGTGCTTAATTTTCCAGGGGATATAATTAACCATCATAATTAACCCATTCTCTTCTTTTGCCGTGATCATCTGATCTCATGTTTAGCCCCTGGGGACACTTTAGTATGGAGAGGCTGGCTGGGGCAGTCCTGCGGTGTTGTCTTCTGGACACACACCTTTTATAAACTCCCGCACTCCAGATCTGCCACCTGTCCGCCTTGTGGGAAATCTACCAGCTCCGGTCTCCTCTGAGCAGGGACGTACACTGTTCTTTACTAGCTGCCTGTATCTTTTGCTGCACACCTTTTGAGTCAATCCAAATTGATGGTCTGCATAGGACATTTTTGGGGCTTTAGCTGTTAATGGTTACTCTTTTCTTGCCCAGAAACGTGTGTTCCCAGGGTGAGTTTGACATCACGCTCTAGAGCACCTCCTCCCTAAGACCTTGCTCTCTACCAGCAATGTGTAGCTCTCAGGAGTGCTGACTTGTGGTCCTGTGCTCTGGGCCCATTGGGTTTTGTGGTCCTGTAGTTTCCACCAGTTTTTGTAAATGAGCAAATGTCACTGACCTCTCATGGAAGCTGCTTATTTTCTGTTCTGCAAAAGTTTCTGGGTCTCAATTTCCTCATCTGTAAAATGGGGGTAACAACTACCCAATGGGGTATTGATGTTAGATGAAATACTGTGTGAAAATCCTGAGGTATCTTCTGTTTCCAGTATTCATAGTATTACATTCTCCCTTCCTCATATCCTTTCCTCTTTTTTTCCTTTCTTTCTTTCCATTTGCTACATTTGAGTTGTGTAAACATAGTGGATAAATATGTAGAGCCCTATGCATCTGAGAGTAGAAGGAATTAGTTAAAATGGAGTCTAAACACATAAAGTATAAATAAAATGAACTTTGGATTCTGTACTTACTTTTATGGAGGCTTCAAGAAGCTCTCACTAATTCTTTCTCCTGCTACCTGCTGATAAAGAGACCCATGATTGGGTCTCCATCTTAAGAGTTTGTAAAATAATCTATAAAAGAATCTGCAATAGTATAATTTTTAGCCAGAAAAAAGTTTCTTAGGCTAGTTTGATGTGATGCACTTAAATCATTTCTTTATAATAACTGGTCTTGATAATAACTTTCTGTAGTGCTTTGTCATATGCTATCTCATCTTATATTAACCCACCTCACAAGCTTGTTTTCCCTTCTCTTACATGTAGCCTACCTTTTCCTGAACTTGCCCAACACTTTCCCACCCCGAAGCCTTTGTTTGTTTTGTTTTCATTTGTAAAGTTCATCACACTGCACACCCTTTGGGGTGCTTTTTGATATGTGGCTTCCTTGATGCCTCAGATAGTGAACAATCTGCCTGCAATGCAAGAGACTTGGATTCGATCCCTGGGTTGGGAAGATCCCCTGGAGAAGGCCATGGCAACCCATTCCACTGTTGCCTGGAAAATTCTTTGGACAAAGGAACCTGGCAGGCTACAGTCCATGGGGTTGCAAACGGTTGGACATGACTGAGCAACTAACACTTTTAGTATGTGTATTGTATTTAAATAAAAATGTTTACTTGAAAAACTTAAACTAGATAGGAACTCTAATAGCTTTGGTAGAGATGTCTGTCCACAGAGTGAGGCAGCACTGAACTCCTCATGCTTCCGTCTAAAGCCAGTGTCGTTTGGGCGGTCGTTGTAAGGCTTTGGGCCATGCTTGCTAACCTAGAATGGCCAATGTGGAACTGGTAACGTTCCATGATTACTTCCGGGTTTAACTTTCTCTCGTTTTCTACCTACAAGACTGTGGAACATGGTTGGACTTTGATATGTTCTCTGCTGGGCTTTTCTGTCCTGACATCCTAGCCTGTGAGCCCGTTAATGGTCCTTGGAACAATCTGAGAGCTTAAGTGAGTTTATCCATGCTGAGCTATTACTGTAAGGAAGTTCTGGAAGTTTGTGATTTGTCTTTGTATTGGTTATACTGTTTTGACACTCAATATATTAAGACCTTTCTCATAATTTGTTTCGTTTTAGTTGGGTATGCTTCCCAGAACTTCTTAGGTTGCATGGAACTTTGTAAAAACAAGAATCCCATATACTTGTATCACCAGTTTCATGTGCAGTGTTGTTGGTCTCTTTAACAAACCTGTATATTCTTTTAGATGGAAACTGGTTAATATTTAGAATACATTTTCATAGAGGGGTTGTTGGCTAATGTACACTTAGAATTGCTTTTGGTGCCTAAGCATCATGATTTATGTGTTTAATCTCTCAGTATTGCAGTTCTTTTTTCCCAAGTTTGGGAGAAAACACATATTAGGGAGAAAAATGTTTCTGGCTATAATTTATGATGCAGAAATGAGTAATCTTGGTGAAGAATGTTCCCCAAATGCAAAAACATTTGGAAGTGGAACTTTCAGTGAACACTTGAGGCCTGTCGGGTGCCACGCACCCATTTTCTTTTGAACTCATTTATGGTAAGGCTTGGTTTGATAGAACAAGTTACCTATTTGATGTTAGTTGAGGCTTTGGTATTTAATCACTTTCTAGAGTATTTTGATTGTTAAAAACCTCCTTTAGGAGTTATCATATATGAAAAATGAAGGAAAATAAATGTTAACTGTTAGCAAAAGTCTGGTAATGCTATTAAGCACTAGAAAATTAGCTGTCTCTGACAAGTAGCTTCCTGTCTTTCCCTGCATTGCTTCTTTCTCTGATTCTTAGTTGGGTGAGGTTAAACTCCTGCCCTACCTCAGTGTTTTTCTTTCATGTACATCTTTGCATTCATCCCCTGATGATCTTGAGGTCCTCCTGAAACCTGGGGGTCAATTGAGCATCTATTTTCCATCTGCTACTCCACCAGACTCCTGAGTGGGGGAACCAGCTCTCCTGCCTATTTGTATACCTATAGCATAGTATATACAGTACATAGTACAGTTGTAAGAACTGAATGAGCAAATTTTTTGCTGGGAGACAGAATTGAAGAATGGTTATAACATGATCTTAGGTGTCAAGACAAAATTTGGATTAAAATCCTGCCATTGTAATGTTGTGACCTTAGGGAAATTTGTTTAACATCTCAGACTTGTGTCTCTGTATCTCTATAATGTTGGTAATACAGCCTGCTTCACCTTGTTGTATGTGTAAAGTATGAAGTACAGCGGCACCATCTGCTAAACCCCACTGAAAGGTTTGTTGTTCTTGGTCTTCAGACTGGTTGGTTGGCAAGCTTTTTCAAGAGAAGGGGTCGTATTACTCTATGCACACCAGTGCGTGGCCACTATAAGGGATGGCTAGCAGGTTCTCCGGAGAAGGCAATGGCACCCAACTCCAGTACTCTGGCCTGGAAAATCCCATGGACAGAGGAGCCTGGTAGGCGGCAGTCCATGGGGTCGCTAAGAATCGGATACGACTGAGCGACTTCACTTTCACTTTTCACTTTCATGCATTGGAGAAGGAAATGGCAACCCACTCCAGTGTTCTTGCCTGGAGAATCCCAGGGACGGGGGAACCTGGTGGGCTGCCGTCTATGGGGTTGCACAGAGTCGGACACGACTGAAGTGACTTAGCTTAGCTTAGCTTAGCAGGTTCTCCATCTATTTCTCGCTCAAGTTTGCAGCTGAGGGAAGGAACAGATGTGTGATTTTGTTTTCCTGGGTGGTGTTGCAATAACAGCAGTTTCCTTCTGTGTTCACACGCTCATATGAGTTAAGCTGACTGACCTCATTAGCAAAGGTGTGGGTGGGAACACCTTGGGGACTGCCGCCTCTAGTCATGGGCTCTCCTGATAGACATGCGCCTTGTGATGTTCCTGAAACTCCTGCTGCATTCAGATCTGTCCTGCTCAACTGAACAGAGCATTTTTGACTAGAAGAATTATTCAAAGATGACCGACATATATGAGTATCTAGTGTTTCTAATCTTCTCTTCCTCCTGCCCAGAGCTTTTATGAAGTGAGTCTTCTGTGCTAGATACTGAGAATACCATGATGGATGAGAAATACTCAGAAATAGTACGTGACAGGGCAAAACAGGACGTGAGATAAGAGCAGTTAGGGGATGTTGTGTGAACAGAGGACGTGCAGGACCCTGGAATGTGACTCCTAGCAGAATGGGGCTTGCTAAGGATGCAGAGGGTGGCATATTAACGCTTTGTGTTATTGCCTTTAGTAACATGCTGTGAAATGTTGGTCTAAGAGAGAAGCAGGAATGACAAGGTGTTCTGTACTGGGGAGGTGTGACAGGAAGGCAGGGCTGGCTGATTTCTCAAGGTGCCTCCTAGGCTGATGAGTCAGTGCATTATGATGCTCTGGTGCTTCAGATCTTATTTACACAAGAACTTATTTACACAAAATTTTTAAAGAGGTGTAAACTAGAGTTGAAAAGTATTAGCTTTTTTTTTTTGAAACAGATAATGTAGAAAGATGAAAATGTGTCTAGCATAGAAATCCTAAGACATCTAATTTGGCCATCTTTTCCTTTGTAGGAAGATGACATTTCCTGTGAGTTAAGCAAAGAGAAGAGGCGAGTGAAGAAGAAGGTGTCTTCTGGGGGAGTTTTTTTGAAAAGGTACTAATCAGTGAGATAGCTTTAAATAAACTTGCTTGATTTTTCTATTTTTAAATAGATATAAATGTAAATCTATATAAATTCATCTCAGAATTACTCTGATGTGCAGTTATTCCAATTCTGAAGGCAGAAATATGTTACATAGTGTCAAAGGATTAAAATTACATGGACTCAGTTGTATTTCCCCTCCCAATATACTTTTTATATATTTATGTAGGCAAGTCAAAACTCTGTATTTGTGAATTATTAATTTTGCAAGTATTTACATAAACTTTATAATGCAGTTAGTAAAAAAAGGTTTAGTTACAGATATTAAAGATTATTAAAAGTTCTGTTATGGCTTCATGATAAATTATATTTCTTCTACTTTCTAGAGTACCATTTTACCAGTGTAGGCATAGCTTTCCCCCCAACTTTTCAAATGACTTTTTAAGAATAATTTATTTTATTGAGATATAGTTGATACACAATGTTAATTTCTTCTGTACAACAAAGTGGTCCAGTTACATAAATATACACACATTCTTTTTCATATTCTTTCCCATTATCGTTTATTATAGGATATTGAATAGTTTCCTATGGTACACAGTAGTACATTGTCGTCTACCCCTTCTGTCAATATATAGAATAGTTTGCATCTGCCAGTCCCAAACTCCCACTCCATCCCCCTCCCCTCTCACCTGTCCTTTCCTTGGCAACACAAGTTTATTCTATATTGGTGAGTCTGTATCTGCTTCATAGTTAAGTTCATTTGTATCATAATTTTAGATTCCACATATAAGTGATATGTCTCTAACATGCTTCATTTAATATGATAATTTCTAGGTTCATCCATGTTGCTGCAAATGGCACTATTTCATTCTTTTTTATAGCTGAGTAGTGTAGCTATTCATTTGCTGGTAGACACTTGTTTCCACATCTTGGATATTGTGAATAGTATTGCTGTGAACAGAGAGGTGTATGTACCTTTTTGAATTATAGTTGTCTGCTTGTATGCCCAGGAGTGGGGTTGCTGGATCATATGGTAACTCTAGTTTTTTGAGGAACCTCCATATTGTTTTCCATAGTGGCTGTACCAATTTACATTCCCACCAAGAGTGTAAGACAGTTCCCTTTTCTCCAGACTCTATCCAGCATTTATTTGTAAATTTTAAAAACATATTATTTACTTTGGCTGCTCTGGGCCTTCTTCAATGTGTGTGGGCTTTGTCTGGTTGCTGAGCATGGGCTACCCGTCATCGTGGCGCACAGGCTTCCTGTTGTGGAACATGGGCTCTAGGGCACTCGGGCTTCAGTAGTTGTGCCTCATGGGCTTAGCTGCCCTGCTACTTGCAGGATCTTCCCAGGCCAGGGATTGAACCCATGTCTCCTGAACTGACAGGCAGATTCTTAATCACTGGACCACCAGGGAAGTCCTGTAGATTTTCTCAGTGGTCATTCTGACCAGTGAGTGGTGTTACTTCATAGTAGCTTTGATTTTAATTTCTCTAATAATTAGTGACATTGAGCATCTTTGATGTGCTTGCTTTAGTCTTATGTATGTCAAATGACTTGACTGTTAAAGAACATTGAACTTGGGAGAAAAAGACTAGTAAGTGTTGTTTTTAAAATGTTTGCTTATTGGACTGTGCCAGGTCTTGGTTGCAGCACGTGGGGTCTAGTTGCCTGACTAGGGGTTGAACCTGGGCCTCCTTCATTGGGAGCTCAGAGTCTTAGCCACTGGACCACCAGGGAAGTTATAAGACTAGTATAAAGTTTTAGAAAAGGATAACTTTATAATAATAACCAAATATCTCCAGGAAGTTTACATAAAATGAAAATCAGCTCTTGTAAAAAGAAAAAATACATGATATGTGTTTGCTAAAAATACACATCTAAATAATCTGCTTTAGAATTCAGCCGTTGTTCTGTCTTGCAAGCTTTATAAGAAAGGACTAATAGACAAGGTTGATTGGACAGGATGATAATCATATCCAATGATAATCAAGCCCAAAGCCCTTGCTTCACTGGCAGCAGCCTTCTCACCACACCCCAGACTGTCCAGCCTCTAGGCCCTGGCAGATACTTTACATGGTGCTGAAGGCCATTTTGGCCCAGTATCACCAGGACTTGAATGCCCTGACATGAGTGCATCTGATTGCTAAGACTTGTTTAGGCTTGTCAAGGGCTATAAGCCAAGTGTTAAAAAAATGGCTTACCTATCCTTTCTATAACCCTTATAGTCATTATTGTGCAATAGGCTTTCAATCGGTAGTAAAAATGGTTGTCAGCATTTATTGGGCACTTTGTGTGTGATCTGTGTAAGTTCTTCACATTACTGCTTAATTCCCACCACAGCTTATATGATGGAGGTGTAGTACTTGATACATGCAGGTTAAGGAATTTGCCCAGAGTCACACAGCAACGTGGAGCTAGGATTCTAACCTTAGGAGGGAAATTTCAGAGTCTGCATTCTTCTTTATCACAACTGGAATTCCCAAGTCCAACATTTCCCTCCCCTTTGGGGACTTCACACAGCCTTACTTTTTCCTTCAAGCTTGGTAACTGTAAGGCAGTCCCGCCCTGGAACAGTTTCTTCTATTCGCTCAGTTTTCTCACACTTTGTTGTACTTGTTCCAGTTTTCTCAGGGCCATGTCTCCGTCTGTACTAGTGAGGCAGGAAATACCAGGAGAGCATTTTAACAGAGGCATGCACCCTGTGGCAGAGGTTCCCTGGTTGTCTCCCAATTTCTCTTCTTTTTCCAAAGTATTAGGATTTACCAGGGCTTGTGGCTACTCAGGCTAAGGGCTGACTTCTCAGTTTCCTGTGCAGCTAGGATGCCAAGTTGTGGCCGATAAGAGTGTGAGCAGAAATGCCATGTATAACCTTGTGGCCATGTCCCTGAAGGGAAAGGGTTTGCCCACATCTTGCCCCTTTCTTCTTCTGCAATGCAGTACGGCAGTGAGTCACTGGACACTGCCAGGAATGAACCCGGACACATGAAAAGAAGAGCCTGGATAGAGCTGCTAAGTACTAGAGAAATGCAAATCAAAACTAGAGTGAGTTATCAAAGAACTCAACTTGAAGATTATTCTTGTGATTAAGAGTATAAAATCTGGAGTTAAAATCTGTGTGACTTACCCACTGTGTGACCTTGACAGCTTCACCGGTGTGACCTTAATTTCACTTAGCTTGTTTCTTTAGCCGTACAATGAGGATAACCACCTGCCTAAGAGGACTGCTGTGATGAACAGGTGAGTTGGTATATATTATTTAGCATATTCATGTTGTATAGTCAGTGTGGCTGTTTTACAGAATGACAGTCACTAATCTCAGTGTTGGTGCATAGCCGTTTCCACTGCCTCATTTTTTCCTTTATACTGAGAAAATATTGGGACTCCAGTTCACAATGGCTTGAAGGACAGGATCATGGAGCTCACTTCCTCCCACAAATACATCAAAAAATGCATCAACACGTGAAACAGTTCTCACAGAATACCTACAAATGCTTGCAGATCTCATAGAACCAAAGCTCTAATCCCCATGTAACTGGGAGGATGAAGGGAAAGGGAGAAGAGGAATTGGGACAGAACCTGCACGCCTGGGCGCGTGCTGTGGAAGAATGCTCCTGAGGCAGGAGCCTCCTGCGGGGCCGGCAGGCTGGCTGGGACAGGTAGGGCACCTCAGGGGCTGGAGGGCGGGGTGGAGTTGGCCCACAGAGCTGAAGGGCACAGAGGGACCAACACGGAAGGTCCTGGCCACGTCCCCACACTTCCAGCCCAAGACATGTACCTGCTGGCATGCGCAGCATCTGGGTGCGGAAACCTGGGCTTCAGCCAAGACCTGAGGAGAGGACTCAGTCTGGTCGCGCAGGCATAGTCTATTGGCTCAGGAGCAGGGTCCAGGCCACAACTGCTTGTGTTCACGTGCAGGTGGGGCTGCAGGCCGTGCTGACGGCTGGCCGTCCCGCTGCGGTGCTGGGATGCACTCCGGCAGGCTCCTGCTCTGGTGGACTAGAACCGCATGTGTGCGTGTGCCTGAGGGCCTCTGAGCCACTCGTGGGCTCCAGGGCTGCAACTCCAGTGGCTTGCACGCTGGTAGCTTGCTGAGTATCTGTCACCAGGGCTTGATCCCACAGGAGTAGAATGGAATGAGCGCTGTGTGTAGAAAGGCTGGTCTCAGACAGGAGTGGGGAGAAGTGGCTGGGCTACCGGGGCCTGCTTCTCCTTTAATTTCACTGAACCACCTGCGGCAGGGCAGCTGAGTGATTCCAGTGTTATGCTATTGGAGCTTCCTTCACATGGAGGGAAGACATAGTCCCTCTTAAAATTTTAGTGTATTTAAAATTGTGCAAATGAATAATTTACCTTTTTACTGTCTATCTTCAACTGAGATCCTCAGTTCCATGGGAAGCTCTGCACGTGGGGACCAGCATGTTCATAGCAGGCATTCTTATTTGAGTGAGTAAATGTACTGTAGAATTTATTACAATATGATCTTTACTTATTTACATACAAATTTATTTATAATGTGCTAAGAATTTTCTTAGTCAAGTGAATTCTGAGATATTTTAAATCAATATAAGATAATGTATACAGAAAGTTTTGTTTTGCAAACAAGTCAGCTGTTAGATCTTTGAAACAAATTTAGTTGGAAAGTGTCTGATTCTCACTCAGTAGACCATATATGGGCTGGTCTTTTGACTGCTCTATAATTTAGATTCCCTATTTATAACTAAACAAATGATGGAGGTCATTTTGAGTAACTAATAGATCATCAAACTTTAAAGTTTTGCCAAGGCATTATGAAACCTTGAAATATTTAGCACTTCTTGGCCTTGGCTTCTTGATCTGGCTAAAACTGAAGGTCTGAGATGAAATGGTATTTTGTACTTTCTTGAAATATATATCCTATTAATAGATGCCATTATCAAGGAAAATAGACCCAGTAATAGCAAAACAAAAATATAAAATTCCCCATGATGAGAGTAGGGATTACATGCCAGTAGACATGTGCTGGATTTTAAAGAGCTTTGTTTTATGTAGTAAATTTAAGATGGGTTCCCAAGAAGCAGGGATAAACTGGTTTTTGTGAATTAGAAATTAACAACTCTATGGATTTCATACCGACTGTCATATACTTGAACTAGGGCACATATTGTTTTAAAATTGTTTTAGTTCATTAGCAAAAAACCTAACTCTAGCTATATGATAAGTTGCTTTTAAAATCCAAACAACTTTGTTATTGTATATATTTTATATGAATACAGTAACAAGCATGTAGGCTTGGGAATAGTTTTCAGATTTGCAACAGATACGAAAGAAATCCTGTATGATTTACAGTTCAAGTAAACATACAAAAAAATTAGTTCAGTTTCTATGAGCTATCAAAAGCATAAAGACAAAAGCCCTATCTCAAATCAATCAAGTTTGGAATGGCTTCTTTCAACATAATAAAGACATACATGAAAAACAAAGACAAAATAAACCTTTCTGTTATAAAATATTTCCTTTTAGTCCATATGTACTTTAAATAATCGTGTATTCAGTTCCTACTGTAACTTTAAATGTTCAGAGTAAATCCATCCAGGCAGTGTTCCAAGAGTCAAAGCAGCAGGTGGAGCATGCATAGCTACAGCAGTTCCACTGTTATTTCCAGAGTCGATAAAATCCCAGTGCTATTGCCAGGCAAGTAAACACTGAGGCTGTGAAAAGAAGAAGCTGTGTTATAGGTCAGGCATTTGAGATTATCCTGCAGAGATAAACAGAATAATGTCATTTTCAGTTTACGTTGAAAGCAAAAAAAAAAAAAAAAAAAAAAAATCAGGAAATCCAGCCAATTTTCTACCTTAGGTTTTTCATCCCCTAGAAAATTAAGCTAATGATAAAGGATATCCATTAGGGCATGATTAATACCAATTCTTCTTAGAAGCTTCCTATATTTTACATAAGGATGACAGTAATTTAAAAGTATGGATGCTACATCCATTAGAAGCTATAAAGTGTTTCAAGTCATTAATATTACATTAACAATACTACTTTAAATAATTACAGATTAATTTTAGATATAATTTTTAAGTGAAAAACTTTTCTTGCTGACATTAAAAAATTATGTCATTAAGATAGAACAGATACCCACATATCCATAAGACAAATTTAATTGTCTTAAAACTACATTAAAAGTGATTTCATAATTATTAAAAATTTATTGAAATATGTATAGTATCATATATGAAACGAGTCGCCAGTCCAGGTTCGATGCACGATACTGGATGCTTGGAGCTGGTGCACTGGGACGACCCAGAGGGATGGTATGGGGAGGGAGGAGGGAGGAGGGCTCAGGATTGGGAACACATGTATACCTGTGGCAGATTCATTTTGATATATGGCAAAACCAATACAATATTGTAAAGTTAAATAAAATTAAATTAAAATTAATAAAAAATGAATTTTTAGTGAAAACCCTTCAAAAACAACTCAGTGAGGTAGAAGAAAAGGCAGAAAAAGCATCAGACTTTTAAAATAGTTCATATACCACCTGTTGTCTGTGTTACATCACTCTAAAGAGAAAACCTTTCTGGTTTCCTCAAGGTGGTGAATCTGGGTGAGGCTTTTGGACTCCCTAGTTTTTTAGTTTGTTTAAACAGCCATGATCTTAGAGACTCTGAGATGAAAAGCAAACTTCAATATTAAAGACATAAGAAACAGACATTCTTAGTAAAGCTATCCTATTTTTAATGTGTAAATTAATTATATATTATCCCATTTGATCACACTACTAAAACTTGGTTAATGACAAGAGTTCCCTAATTTTAAGAAATGGGATTAGGTCTAAGTCACAGTGGGAGGCTGGACATTTGAGGAGAAAGAGTAACAAAAATTTCTTGCCTTGTTGTCACTGGTCAATTACACATTCTCTCATTTGATCCTGCTGCTGTTTACCATGTTCCAGGTAGTGTGCTGAAGAATTCCATATATTACCTTACTTAGCCATAATTAAAACCCTATGAAATTGGTGATAGTATTCCCATTGTATAGATGAGGCAACAAGCTCAGAGCTGTACTGTGAGCAAGCCGTGGAAGCAGGACTCAAGGCTGTGTGTACCTGACTCTAAAGCAGTTACTGTTGCTTAAAAAGAAGAGCAGTGCCTTCAGAACAAGTAGTTGTAAATCCTCAGTGAAAAAAGGAAAGGAACATAACTTAGGAAATCTTCTAACTTTCTAAACAGACTTGCTAATTTCTTTTCCCACTGCCACCAAGTCTGTTAGTCTGCCTCATGTATGTCCACTACTGGATGAATGAAAAGCTTTCTGGAGACCGTCACCATGCACAGACTAACCATAACACTGATCTGTAGGTAGATACACTAGAAGAAGCTGAGTGGAACAGAAGCTCTTCCTAATGGGGTGCTTTGAGAGCTATTTTCAAAGTGGGAATGATCACTCCAAACTGGGCTGATCTGGAATTTCCCCTGAGCAATACTACTGAACAGATCTCTGGTTCCAGAGACTTTTGCTACGGTTTTTGAAACTCATTTTAGCCTTAGAATCCATTTCTTCAAATGGATCTTCAGCAGAAGCCCAATATTTGAAAAAGGCAGAAACTAAGTCATTCAAGTTGAGGAGAGGAAGAGGGTGTAGAGGTGAGCGTGAGTAGGGGGCTGGGGGCTTCATCTTTACTCCTGCTGTTGCTCCAACATAATGAGTGCCTGCCCAGAAAAATCACTGATGCTATAAAGCAGCAATTTTATTTTGGACAACAATAACATAAAATCTTAAATGTGTATATCTTTTTGATCCCAGTTTTTAGATGTGCATAAGCAATTAATTTATACAGAAATTCTTACATGAAGGCACAGGATGTAAATGTGTGTATCTATTCACACATGTATATGGCTATTTGGTGCAATATTATTTTTAATAATGAAAACTTCAGAGCAGAATGTCTGTAGATAGATATTTAGGTAAATATGGTATTTTCATATTATACAATACTATGATTTCTAGTAAAAAGATATTATGTATTCATATGGAAAGACGTTCAAAACATTTGGTTAAATTTTTAAAAGTTGTAGCCTGTAGAGTATCATCTAATTACTATTTTTAAAATCTATACTGTTCACATACAGAAGGAAAAGCCTAGGAAAGATATATACTACTAATAGTAAATACATATGGGGAGGAGAAGGTTTTCATTTTTACTATATTGTTTTTGAATTATATGACCAATTTAGGATGAAAATATATTTTTTATAAAAAAGAAAAATACTATTCAAGGGCATTCTTCCTAACTCCTTGGGGCTCTATAAACTGGTCAGGTCACAAGGTTCTTGAGGAACTCAGTATGTGACAGACTAATTCTGGGCAGTATCCCTGCTTCCTCAGTTGGATTCAAGACTGGAGGTAATTTCTACCCCTTTGTTTGCTGTGGTGTTTAATAGCCTGTATCTATTTTGGTGATCTGTACCTAAAAAATATTCATTTTTTTCATTGTGGAATACCTAGTTTAATCTTTGTATCATTTTGTATGGGTGTTTATGTGTGTCTTTGATTTCTGTACACTTTTTCCTATTCAGAGGAATGCAGAGCTGCCTATTAAACTTACATTTTCCAAGCACTGCAGGGGACCAAACAATAAATCTGTTACAGCTCCTCCTCTTGTGTCACATGGCTACCTTGGGAGGTAGGAGCTAATAGGTCTGAAAATCAAATGATAGTAATTCCTTTCTCTGACAACACAGTCTTACCTGCAAGATAACGAATTGTCTCAAGCTTGTTGGATTCCATCAGGGTTTTTAAAGAAGCAATTTCAGTGTCAATTTTGTTACCAGTCTCTGAAATAATACCTCTGGTTTTGGTATCCTGTAGTAATTAAGAATAAGATAATTAGGTTTTGTCTCTATGTATCATGGACAGAAATGTTGACTTTAGAAACCCTCATTTAGGGGCTAATTTTGTGTTACAAAAGTTTTAAGTGGGGAAACATAGCTTAAAGAAAGGCACAGTGATATAAAAACTACATGAACATTATAAACTGACAAAAACTATTCCTTCTACTTCGATATTTGGAGAATACTAGGATTATCACATTCTGGGCACATTCCACTAAAAACCTCACAGGAAGTTACAGGCATACCTCATTTTACTGCGTTTCACAAATTCTGCATTTTTTAAAAAACAAATTGAAGGTTTGTGGCAACTTTGAGTCAGGTAGGTTTATCAGCACTATTTTTCCATAAGCATTTGCTCACTTCATGTCTCTGTGTCAATTTTGGTGATTCTCACAATACTTCAAACATTTTTGTTATTACTATATTTATTGCGATTTGTGATCAGTGACTTTTGATGTTATTATTGCAAAAAGATTACTACTCGGTAATGGCTCAGAAGATAACCGGTTAACATCTTTTTAGTGATTGTTATTTTTTAATTAAGGTATGGATATTGTTTACTGAGATATAAAGCTATTATTGCATACTTAATAAATACAGTATAGTGTCAATGTGGAGAAGGCAATGGCACCCCACTCCAGTACTCTTGCCTGGAAAATCCCATGGATGGAGGAGCCTGGTAGGCTGCAGTCCATGGGGTTGCTAAGAGTCGGACACGACTGAGCGACTTCACTTTCATGCATTGGAGAAGGAAATGGCAACCCACTCCAGTGTTCTTGCCTGGAGAATCCCGGGGACGGGGGAGCCTGGTGGGCTGCCGTCTATGGGGTCGTACAGTCGGACACGACTGAAGCGACTTAGCAGCAGCAGCAGTGTAAATGTAAATTTTATAAGAACTGGGAAACTGAAAAATTGCTGTGACTCACTTTATTACAATATTTGCTTTATTGCCGTGTCTGGAACTGGACTTGGAGTGTCTCTAAGGTATGCCTGTATTTGAGACCTAAATATACAAGGATAAACTAAGAAGCAAAAATCTCAGTCACAGAACTATCATTTTATGGTTATAAAGTCCTTAAGATATCATAGTTAAAACTTTAAGTATCTTTTACAAAAGGAAAAACCAACCAGCTTTATGATAAACTGACACCAATATTAAAGACCGTGGGAGATATGCTTGTTGAGTTAACACTGAATGTTTCGTGCACAGGGGCTAGTAAAGGGTAGGAAAAGAAGGTGATACTTAGAGCTCAGAAATTAGCTGTGAAAGAATTTGATTTCATCTCCTTTACCTGGCCAAGAAGTTAGAGAAGGGAACAGGTTACTTGGAAAGACAAATGGTACCTGTACTTTTACTGAATTATAAT
The DNA here is from genome assembly GCA_935064755.1 of Tragelaphus eurycerus. Taxonomy (NCBI): domain Eukaryota; kingdom Metazoa; phylum Chordata; class Mammalia; order Artiodactyla; family Bovidae; genus Tragelaphus; species Tragelaphus eurycerus. Next base: position 15,175,033 of record CAKXYN010000043.1, read on the forward strand.
CAAGAATGATGTCTCTCATGTTAGAATGTAGACCAAGTGGCTTAAAAAAGGAAAGGACTAGGCTGCGTCAGAAAGCTAGGTTTTATTCACCCATAGAGATTAAGTAATGATTACAGTTTAGGATTACTGAGAGATAAACAGTATTTATGAGTATGGAGTTTAGAATCCATGTTCACATCCTGGCTCTACCACTTACTAGCTCGGTGACCTTTAGCCCCAAAGGCCTCACTTTCCAAACTGATAAAATGGGAGTAAGAGTGCCTGCCTCACCCAGAGGCTGATACAATAACTAAATAAATAGTAAGTAAAGTAGGACCTAACATATAATAAGCACTCAATAAATATTTACTTAAAAAATAATGTAAGAGAACTACTTGAATCTAGCACTTAACTTAAATACTATGACTCCCTGTCTTTTTGAAAAATAGTTCTCTTCCATATAAAAATAGTTGAAAAAAAAGTGCTACCTGCAAAGTTTGATTCTGACTCAGAAGTCACAGCTCCAGTACTACCACCCACCTAGCAGCAGCTTCCCCTGAAGTACTGGTTACCTATAGTAGCAGCTATGAGGAAATGACAGGCTGTATAGGGCCAGCTTGTTCAAGTCCTGACTTACATAGTGACACATGTGAGGGCACCTACAGAGTGACACGTGTGAGGGCAGCATGACAGCGGTAGGAAAACAGAGGAACTGTTACTCAGTAGCTTACATTTCTGGTAAATTCTGTGGTTGCTTCCATAAGTTTCTTTTCTTGATCTGTAAACTAAAGGATATGACTTATCAGGAGGTTAGAGAAAAAAAAAAAACCAAAAACTAAAAGGAATTTAAAAGGAATAAGTGACCAGAAAAGTACATTTAAAAGCACATTACCATATCTGTTACTCTGCTCCTTTCTAGGTTGATATCCAGTTTGTTATCTGCTCTGATTCGACTAGTTTCATTCTTTAAAAGAAAATAAAAATATTTAAAAAGTGATCTTGTCATGAATATCTGAAATTTACATATTCTGAAGTGGGGAAAAAAGTTTCACTTACTATCAGTTGTTGTTTAACTTGTTCTAATTCAATTTTCATTTTCTAGGTATAAAGAAAGATCACACACAATTGGTATTAAGCCAAAAGTCCATATGATTTATAAAAAAAAATCTGAAACCCTGCAAAAGCAAAAAGTGGACAATCTATGGATTTCTAATATAAAATTTGATTATAAATAAAGAAAAAAACCTAACAGTTCATCTTATTCAGAAAATAATATGAACATTAGAAAATGTTTTTATGTTTTAATATAGAAATCCCCCCAATCCATGCGGGAATATGTCCTAAGAGCCCCAGTGGAAGCCTGAAACCCTGACTAGTACTGAAAGCTATGCGCGTACTATGTTTTTTCCTTATGTTAACTGGTGGGTAGCATACACTGTGAATACTCTGGACAAAGAGATAATCCACAAAGCAGGATAGTGAAAGTTACTCTCCTACTCTGAACACTGTGCAATTTAAAACATATGAATTGTTTATTTCTGGAATTTTCTACGTAATGTTTTCAGATTGTGTTGACTACACATAACTACAACTGTGGAAAGCAAAAATGCAGATAAAGAGGGACCTACTGTAGTCTGCTTTAAAAAAAAGTAAGCTGATATTCTAATATTTTAGGCTAGTGGATAACAAAGTTCTGACTGAATTACAGAAATTTTTAAGTGACAAAAATAATTGCAGAACCCTCTTCCCCCAAGCCATATTACTCTCAGCTCTGAAAACATTATTCTAAACCACACTAGAAATTTTATAAAATATGTACCTCAAAGATTTCCTCCTTTATGTGACCCATATAAAATACAACTCTTTTTTTTTTAACAATTCTTTAAGTATGCAAAACACTGACTTATACATAGGGAAGAATAGGTATGGTTAATTAAACACGTAGTAGACTTTTACCTAAAATTTATTTAATAACCACATGAAACTGTTTTTGGGTCCTATTCACCAAGCAGAATACTTGTGAAATCAGTATTTTATTATTAATAAATTGAGACTTGTATCACCTGGTTCTCTGCTCGCAGATTTGCAAATTCACTTTTCTCTAGGATGACCATGTCTTTCCTGATGGAGTCCAAATGAGCCATCAGCTGTTGTACTGTTATTTCCTGAAATGCAAAATTAAAGTCATCTAGTGATCTATATAATACCATCCCCTTATATGGAACTTGCTCTCTGTCCCCCTTCTGATGTCTGTGTCAGAAGCTTTCTGTCTCTTTTTATACTTTAATAAAACACACAAAATTGTTATCTTTTTACAAGGTATAATGTTGCTTGGCTAAGTAAAAAAAAATTTAAGCATATGAAACATATCAAAATGAAAAGCAGGAGATTCAAGGAGAAAGATTTCCCAGTGAAGAGAAACTAATGTCTAGGTCTTTTTAATGAAAGAATCCCAATAAATTGCTTACTTAACCTCTAAGAGTTCTTCAACAAATAATCTTGTTTATTTAAAAAATATCTACATGGGAAAGTTTTTACCTTTCATTGCTTTAACTCTGAAGGGTTTTCTACCATTGGAAATTTCTAGGATACTAGATAAGACTTAGAAGTCACGTAATAAAATAGAAGTATGGTTTAAATAATTAGCCCTTATCAGCATAACATAATTAGTTTTGTTTAAATTCCTGAGTATCTTTCCTATATTTGGCAATACAAAGAATTCGTGAAAGGAAAAGTGGGCCCTATCTGATTATAAACTTTTGCTTTGCTAGCGAGGGATATTTTTATACAAATGATTATTTTTTGGCTGTAGAACATGTGAGATCTTAGTTCCCCAACCAGGGATCGAACCTGTGCCCTCTTTAGTGGAAGCAGAGAGTCCTAACCACTGAACCACCAGGAAAGTCCCTGTATAAATTTAAAGCAGGCTTACAAAGAAAATACAACTTTTACCACTAAGCTTCTCAAAATCATGTAGTTTGCTGATTCATCTTTTATCCCTCTTTATTGAAAAGCAGATAAGAGTATAATCTTGAAGAATCTCTATAACACGGTTCATAAACAAAACAAAAAAACCCGAACTAGATCACTCGTGGAACTCCCATTTCTGTCATAGTCTGTGGCCGGGGTGCACTGTTGGGGTGCACTGCTGACCAATTCAGGGAGAGAGGCTATTTCAAAACTGACTCAACTTTTAAAAAACGGGCTGTAACAGTTCCAGCCAGATACATAACTAAGAAATTACTTCCAAGGGTCTGGAATGCACACATCTTCTCCAAAAACCACCCTCAGATGGCACAGTCACATAGAGTGGAAGTTAAAAATGTGAGCTCTGGAGTCAGACTGCCTGGGTTTGAATCCAAATACTGTCATTTACTCTGAGACTCTGGGCAAGTTATTTATTAATGACTTTGAACTCCTCTTTGGTGTAATGGAAATAACTTACTTATACCTTATAGCACTGTTCTCAGTATTAAATGAGATAATGCACATAAAACGTTCACAGTAATATTTGGAGCACAGCTAGCACTCAATAACGGAGAAGGCAATGGCACCCCACTCCAGTACTCGTGCCTGGAAAATCCCATGGACGGAGGAGCCTGGTAGGCTGCAGTCCATGGGGTCGAGAAGAGTCGGACACGACTGAAGCGACTTGGCGGCAGCAGCAGCAGCAGCACTCAATAAATGTAATAAGACAGGGACCTAATGGCTGAAGCAGGACAGTGTGACTCCAATGAATGTTGTGATGTGCAGAAAGTTTTGCTTTAAATATTATTCCTATATAAAATTAAAAGTATTTTTTCTTAAGTACACTTGACATCCCTGACTGTAATACCATCCTTAACCATCATCTTTTATGCAGTTCTGCTTGAAATATGAATGAGGGGCACTTCCCTGGTGGTCCAGTGGTTGAGAATCTGCCCTGCAGTGTGGGGGGACGTGGGTTTGATCCCTGGTCAGGGAACTAAGATCTCACATGCCTTAGGGCAGCTAAGCCCATGTGCCACACTACTGAGCCAGTGCACTGCAACTAAGACTTGACACAGCTAAATAAATAAATATTAAAAAAAAAAAAAAAAGAAATATTAAGGAGAATTACCTCAGAAGTCATACGGAAGTGGCTTCAAGGGCCTGTCAGCCTTGTTCCCCCAAAATATGATTATGAAGGACTTCTAAGGCATTAACTATATAATTATTTTTAATCTTTAATAAATTTTATTACAGAATAAATATTCTGTATTAATATAATAAAGAATAGTAAGGAGAGATAAAAAAGATCACTTCCTAAGTGATCAATGCAAAGAAATAGAGGAAAACAACACAGTGGGAAAGCATCTTAGCCAGGTGATATATGAAGTCCTTCCCAGCCATGCAGGGCTTCTCCTGCAATTCAGGAGACCTGGGTCCCATCTCTGGGCCAGGAAGATCCCTTGGAGAAGTGGTATGGCTACCCACTTCAGTATTCTTGCCTGGAGAATTCCGTGGACAAAAGGAGCCTGGTGGGTACAGTCCATGGGGTTGCAAAGAGTCGGACACGACTGAGTGACTTACACTTCCCAGCCTTGTAAGTCCCTTCCAGCTTTCAAAGTTTGTGAAAATTAGCCAGAACACACACATGACTGCAGTAAAGTAGTCAGCTCCTCTAGTGTGGTGGGCTTTCTATGGGGAAAAACTTGTTTCACTAACCGTCTACCACCATCTCATGACTCAAATAAAATAATTATCTTACACAATGAAAGATCTGAAAAAATTTGATTCTGTGTGTTACCATAATTTTGTGATGACCATTCTAACTCCTGAATCTCTCTGGATACTGACTTTACTAAAGGATTCTGGTCCCTTTAGAGAGAACAATAAGGAAGATGCAGGTGTGTATGGAAGGTGGGTTATGAAAAAGATTATCTTAGTAAGACTATCAGAAGTGATAAAAATGAAAATATTACCTGCTGAGCTTGAGTGACCATCTCTTTATAGATAGTATCGAGGCTGACATTTGATAAAGTGGTTAATGCTGATACAATTGTTTCTGCTTGTGCTTTGTCAAATCCTATAAATAGCAAATAGGTATTTATATTTTTTAAAAAGTGCACATCCATGTCAAAATAGACTTCCATCATTTAAATTTTCATAAAGTTGACTCCTGAACAACATGGATTTGAACTGACTAGGTCCACTTACGGCCCCCCTGGTGGCTCAGAGTTAAAGCGTCTGCCTGCACTGTGGGAGACCTGGGTTTGATCTCTGGGTTGGGAAGATTTCCTGGAGAAGGAAATGGCACCCCACTCCAGTATTCTTGCCTGGAGAATCCCGTGGATGGAGGAGCCTGGTGGGCTACAGTCCATGGGGTTGCAAAGAGTCAGACATGACTGAGCGACTTCACTCACTCAGGTCCACGGAGATGCAGATTTTTCTCAATAGTAAATACGAATATACCACACAATCTGGTTGGTTGAACCCATGGATGAGGAATTGTGGACAGAGGGCCACTATAAAGTTACAGGCAGATTTTCAACTGTGCAGGTGGTCAGCATCCCTAACCTCTGTATTGTTCAGCGGTCAACTGAAGCCTTTTAAAAAACAAAAAGGTAATAATTAAAAACCAACAGATTATACTAAGTTACTCTAAAAGCACTCTCCAATTTTAATTCCACTGATCCATTTCCCCATATCTAATCAACATTGGTATTAGTGGTCTTTTTTTTTTTTTTAGTATAGGTATAAAAATGGTATTGCATTGTTATTTTTTATACTTAAAACTTGCATTTAAATATCTTTACACATGGGCTTCCCTGGTAGTTCAGCTGGTGAAGAATCCACCTGTAATGTAGGAGACCTGGGTTTGATCCCTGGGTTGAGAAGATCCCCTGGAGAAGGGTAGGCTACCCACTCCAGTATTCTTCTGGGTTTCCTGGGAGGCTCAGACGTAAAGAATTTGCCTGCAATGAAGGAGACCTGGGTTCGATCCCTGGGTGGGGAAGATGCTTGGAGGAAGGCATGGCAACCCACTCCAGTATTCTTGCCTGGAGAATCCCCATGGACAGAGGAGCCTGGAGGGCTACAGTTGAAGGGCTGCAGAGTCAAACACGACTGAGTGACTAAGGACCACAGCACATCTTTACATATATTTATTTTTCTGTGAGCTATTTATGGCCTCTGTCCATTTTTCTATAAAACTGCTTTTCTTATTGATTCATATGAATTCTTTGTATATTAAAGCAATAGGCTCACTGTCACATGTGTTGCTAACATTTTTAACCTTATAGATATCCTTTGACACTGATTTAAATATTTCTGTGGTCACATGTCTTTACTTTCATTGCCTTTCAGTCTTATGTCTTGCGTCCTTACTCTATAAAAGTCTAAAAATATTTCTATAATTTTTTTACGGTTTTCTTTTTTCTTTTACATTTAGCTTTTAGTCAATCTAGAATTTATTTTCAGTAAAGAAATTTATTCCAATAGCCAGTCATTTATCATAACTCATTTATTAAAGTCCTTCCCTTCCCTAATTTGTAATGCCTTTTTTATTGCTTTCTAAGAGATATATATATATATATATATATATATATATATATATATACACACACACCTTACAATTATATATATATATTCATATATGCGGAGAAGGCAATGGCACCCCACTCCAGTACTCTTGCCTGGAAAATCCCATGGATGGAGGAGCCTGGTAGGCTGCAGTCCATGGGGTCGCTGAGTGTCGGACATGACTGAGTGACTTCACTTTCACGCATTGGAGAAGGAAATGGCAACCTACTCCAGTGTTCTTGCCTGGAAAATCCCAGGAACGGAGAGCCTCATGGGCTGCTGTCTCTGGGGTCGCACAGAGTCAGACACGACTGAAGCGACGAAGCGATTCATATACACGCACACACTCGTTTCTAAATGCCACTTTATTCCTTTAAGTCAACTTTTCTATTCCTATAGTATCACATACTTTAAGTAACTGTTTTGATATCTGGTAATTTTTTGTGACTGTTCTTTGATTTTTTCAATTTTTAATAGAAAATAAAAATTTGTTTTTCTTTTTTTCTGTTGTGCTTGTACGTCCACATGAACTTAATATCAGCCTAGAAACAATGGTTGTTTTTTGTAGATAATTGGAATCATTCTGTACACGTAATCTTATATAATGCTGTTTTCACTGAACATATCTTGAGCATTTTCTCTTTTCAGTAAATATTCTTTTAAGTTATACCATTTTCATGACTAAAATACTGTACTTATGGACAGGTTTTATATTTAAATAATGACTTGTAATGGTTGATAACAGTGATGTTGTCTTGACTAGGTAATCTATTATGCATGTTGTTAACATTCTCCTTTCAAGAGGGATCCACGTTTCTCACCATGAGCTTCCAAGTCCAGAACCAATGCATGTGTATCAAAAGTTAATTTCCTTTGTTCTAAAGGAGTTATGTCCACTCGTCTCATATCATATCCTTCCTTGGTTGTGGTGGTGAAGAAGTCTGAAAAGAGAATTATTTTTCTGTAGTAACAGAAGCATTACACTTCTAAAGCATTTCCCTCATAAACCTATAATATAGTTCCAGCTCTCCTGCTCCGGAATTCTGTAATTTCAAGCAAGATAACTCCTGAGTCCATTGTTCTTTTATCTGAAAAAAGTCTCCAACATTATTCTGTACCTAGAAAACAATCAATAAATGTTTTCTTTTAGTATTCTGAAATTTTAAGAGTCAGTTTAACATCATAATATAATATATATCAAGGACTTTGGATATTACTGCCACAAAATTGCCCAACTCTCCTCAGTGCTCAGAAGTCTTTCATAGAGTTATGATTAATTGTTTATACATGTGCCCCCATCTAAAGTAGTTTTTTATCCTCCCACTCTCAAATATCCATGTTTTATTTCCTTCACAGTTCTTAGTTCTAATTTGAAAATACCTTATTTACTGTTTGTCTCTCTGAACCAGAATGTAAGCTCCGTGAGGCCTCAACTGGTTTTCATTACTGTATCTCTAGCACCTAAAACTGGGGAAGGAAATGGCAACCCACTCCAGTATTCTTGCCTGGAGAATCCCATGCACAAAGCCCGAGCCTGCTGGGTGACAGTCCACGGGGTTGCAAAGAGTCAGACACGACTTAGCAACTGAGCACAGTACCTAAACAGTGCTTGGCAATTAGTTGGGTCGTGATATTTTATTGTTGAACCAATCAGTGCACTGGATTTAAAATCCTGGAGTATTTAGTGGTATCAACATAAAAGACCTAAGAAGTTTTTCTTAGTTTTGAAATAAATGTCCTATTTCAATAAACTCTCAATTTTTAACCTAGACACAAATGGTCCTGTTTTATCTACTGCTGATGATTTTATTAAAAAGTGAACTCTGACCATACAAAACTTTATTGCTATTATTATGTAAAGTGAAGAGGAGCTAAAAAGCCTCTTGATGACAGTGAAAGTGGAGAGTGAAAAGGTTGGCTTAAAGCTCAACATTCAGAAAACGAAGATCATGGCATCTGGTCCCATCACTACATGGGAAATAGATGGGGAAACAGTGGAAACAGTGTCAGACTTTGTTTTTCTGGGCTCCAAAATCACTGCAGATGGTGACTGCAGCCATGAAATTAAAAGACGCTTACTCCTTGGAAGGAAAGTTATGACCAACCTAGATAGCATATTCAAAAGCAGAGACATCACTTTACCAACAAAGGTTCGCCTAGTCAAGGCTATGGTCTTTCCTGTGGTCATGTATGGATGTGAGAGCTGGACTGTGAAGAAGGCTGAGCACCGAAGAATTGATGCTTTTGAACTGTGGTGTTGGAGAAGACTCTTGAGAGTCCCTTGGACTGCAAGAAGATCCAACCAGTCCATTCTGAAGGAGATCAATCCTGGAATTTCTTTAGAAGGAATGATGCTAAAGCTGAAACTCCAGTACTTTGGCCACCTCATGCGAAGAGTTGACTCATTGGAGAAGACTCTGATGCTGGGAGGGATTGAGGGCAGGAGGAAAAGGGGACGACAGAGGATGAGATGGCTGGATGGCATCACTGACTCGATATATGCGACTCTGAGTGACCTCCGGGAGCTGGTGATGGACAGGGAGGCCTGGCGTGCTGTGGTTCATGGGGTCGCAAAGAGTCGGACACGACTGAGCGACTGATCTGATCTGATCTGAAGTAAAATAACTGCTAATTAGCATAAACACTAGTTAAACACAAGGTACTACACTAGATACTTAATATACTACCAAGGCCAGGTGGTATTATCCATCTTTTTAGATAAGAAAATCAAGCCTAGGAAAAGTAAGCCTAAGGTTTTGCCTAAGGTCACAGAGTCTCTGGCAGAACTGGGATTCAGACTGGAAACACCCTGTTTCCTCATGCTGTCCTTTTTTATCCTAAATCACTTAAGACATCTAGGCACTTAAAAGACAAAGCTGCAACCTCAAGTATCACTTATTCTGCTAGTATAGTGTATGGCAGATGTGATTCCTTCCCATGTATCTTGCCAGTCAAAAAATATCTGAGTGCTAGGCATGTGTTGGGCACAGGGGATGATGAGCAAAACCAGACATAACAGATGTCTTCATTGATTTTATAGACTGGAAGGCAAGAAACAGATTTTTTTCTTTTTTGATCTAAACATAAACTCTAAATTCAAATAATGAAAGAGTAATGTCCAGTCCTTTAGACTAATTCATTCAAGTACTCAGATGAGTTCTGGTAACCAGATATAAAAGGAAGCAGATGTAAAGGTGGATCAATTTTGCAAGTGTGCACACACACAGAGAGACACACATTAGCAGAGAGGTCAGCAATGTCCCTGGCTTTGAGTGCCATCTGGAACAGGGGCCCCAACCCCTAGGCCACGGACCGGGTGCCAGGCCATACGGCAGGAGGGAGAGGCAGGTGGACAAGCGAGGCGTCATCTGTGTTTGCAGCCTCTCCCCTGCCCGCGTTAACACCTGAGCTCTGTCCCCTGTCGTATCGGGTGGCAGTAGGCTCTATCCTCGTAGGAGTGCAGACCCTGCTGTGAACTGTGCGTGTGAGGGGTCTAGGTTCCTTGTGAGAAACACCCGACGATCTGGTGGACAAGTGAGGCGGTGATGCCAGTGCTGGGGAGCGGCTGCAGTATACTGGTTACCATTAAGAGTGGCTTGACTGCACAGAGACCATAAGTCAACCGCTTGCAGACTCATATGAAAACTGTATCAGGGAATGGCAACTGGCAATTCAGCTGCATCTGGTGGCAAGCTTTAAGTCAGAATCCAGTATTCTAGTCCATGCGTGGCCTGTACATGATTTACCACTTCTGCACTTGATCGTCTTATCTTGTCCTTATCTTCTAAATTTTTAAACATGTTCATATCTGCTAATTCTTGCATCTGTCAGTTCTAGCTTGGTTTCAAATGGTTGATTTTTCATCTTCATTATGGGGTTTTTTCTCTTCATTATGATTTTTTCATGCTTGGTGATTTCTGATTGGATGCTAAAAAGATTTTTACCTTGTTTGGTGGTGGATATATCTGTATTATAAATATTCTTGAACTTCATTCAGGAATGCATTGAAATTACTTAGAACTGGTTTGACTTTTCTTATATACATATAAATATGTGTGTGTATGTGTATATAAATATATGAAACATTCAGGAAGATTAAAAAAAAGTCTGGAGAATGGTAGGTTCTGTAATGCTGCTATAAAGGTAGGAGAGTAGATACCGGGAATAGGACGAATGGAGGAGAAAACTAGACTGACCAGACTGTGAGGATCCTGGCTTACAGTGCAACAGTATTTAAAGTTTATCCTATAGGCCAGTGGTTCTCAACCTTATTTGTATATCAGATTCAGTCATGAAGATTTTGAAAAATAAATATATCTAAATGTAAGTTTTAGAGCTACTTGTGTAGTAGTTTTGAGGTATAGTCCAAGCCTATAATGCTTTAAAATCTGAACAGGCAGGACTAATGCAGTCATATTTCTAAGTCAAAGCAGCCACTATTGGTCAAAGTTCTATGAAAACAGTAACAAAATGAATATGCTCTTCAACATTTGTATTGTGTGCGTTTTCTAGCTCTTCAAAGAATCAAAGTAGAATAAAAAATGTAAAACTGAAGCAAACTGTGGAGTCCATACATAGCTGCTGCTCTTCCTCCCTCAAAATGGTCTGCTTTCTTTCCTAAGCAGTAAACCTGCAGAGGCAGCTTGCTTGTAATATTTTGTGTGGACATGTGAGTTATGTGTAAATCACATGCAAAGAAACAATCATTTCTTAGATGGCCCAACTGAAGAATATTTATCTTAGGGGAGACATCAAGATGGCAAAATAGAAGAGGGTAGAGCTCACAGAACACACAGTTCTCACAATACACCCACTGAACACTAGCATATTTGATACACTCAAAAGTTTCAAAAAAGATCATCATGTACTATGGTAGGATTAAAGGGGAAAAGGGAGAGAAAGAAAAGAGCTGGGATGGAACTGGTGCAAGAAAAAAAGTTCCCTCACTCTGGGAACTCCCATTACTGGCTAGGCAATCAGCTGGGACAGAGAGGGTGATGCAGAGGCTCAGAGAAGAGAGCAGCAGAGGCCTGCAGAAGGCAAACGGAGCTGGTCCTGGCCACCTCACTCGCTCTCAGCCTGAGACATCTGCCGGTGTGCCTGGGGGCGGACAGATTCTGGAGAGGACTGCCCTGTCAGTCTAGCGGGGCTGGAGTGTGGTCTGGGTCGCGACTGCAAGTGTGCACAGGATGAAGCCTGGTCTGCCACAGAAGCCCCACAGTAAATCCAAGTGCGAGGGGAGGGGCAGCCTCGGTTTCAGCAAGCCCACAGCAGGTGTGGCTCTGACTCGACTAGCGTGGGGAACACACAAGTGCCAGCAGGCTGCCCACACCCAGAGGCAGGGCTGACATCTGAGCACGTCTCCACAGATGCATGACTGGTAGACTTATGATACTGGTGTCTTTGTAAGCTCAGGAGCCAATTAGATTAGAAAACTAATTTGCTGAGATGAAAACCAAACTAAAGCAATAAACTAACGCAGAAGAACAAAGACGTGATCTGGAAGATGGAATACTGGGACTCACCCAATCAAAACAGCAGACAAAAAGATGAAGAAAGATGAAAGCAACTTAAAGACCTATGGGATAATATAAACTATGCCAAGGATCTCAGAAGGAGAAGAGAAAAGGGGATTGAAAATGTATTTGAAAAACTGAACAAATTATGGCCGAAAACCTCCCAAACCTAAAGAAGGACACAGATTCAAATATAGGAAGCACAGAGGATCCCAACCAAGATAAACAGACCCACATCAGATGCTTTATAATTAAAGTGGCAAAAGTTAAAGAAGAGGATTTTAAGGGCGGCAAAAGAAAAAGAATTAGGCATAAGGGAACCCCCTTAAGGCTACTGGCTTATTTCTCTGGTGTCAAGACATACTCAAAGTAAGGGAAAACCGTGCAACCTAGGATACTCTACCTAGCAGTATTACCATTCAGAATAGAAGGAAAGAGAAAGAATTCCTCAGACAAGCAAAAACTAAAGGAATCCAGCACTCCTAGACCTATCCCAGAAAAAAAAGTTCCTAAATACAGAAGCAGGAATCTAGAGAAAAGAGAAGCTCAACAACTAGGAAAGTAAATCACTTAAATAAACCAGTACACAGATTAAGAAAAAAAATTTAAGAAAGTGAGAGGGTAACAGGCAGGAAGGCCAGGGGTCTTCAAACAGAGGAAATAGGCTGCAAGTGTCAGATGTTTTTTCTCTTTCTCAAGCGGCAGGAGGAAACAAACAACTGTTAGATTTTTCCCCCTTTCTTTACACAAATTTAAAAAGAGATTTCTTTTAAAATTCTGTATTGCCATAACAACACTTAGTTACACCTAAACTTTTCTCAAACCTTGAGCTAACCAATACATTCTTCTTATGAAAATGTTTGTCTTAAGCTATTCAACTAAGACTCAGAACCGACTTGACAAACCAGTATGTTTTACTCATGCAAGTGTTCTCTTAAGCTATGTTAGTGAGACTGTATTTGCTTGGAAACCTGCCTTTCTTCAAGATTCACGTCAATCATTTTATGGCCTGGGGCAACTCACCTTGTGCCAATGTTATCTCAAAATGTATGCTGTGGGTGAGGGGCCTGGCGCCAGTCTCTGAGTTTTGAGACATTTCCTTTTTCTAATTAGCAGTCTGCTGGCAGCTGTATAACAACATCTGGCTAAAGACTAGCAGGGGGGCACTCTTTCTGCCCGCTTCTGATGTCTATGTCAGAAGCTTTGTCTATCTCTTTTATACTTTAATAAAACTTTATTACACAAAAGCTCTGAGCTATCAAGCCTCGTCCCTAGCCCCAGGGTTAATTCTTCTCCTCCATAGGCCAAGAATCCCGGTGTCTTTCATGGCTCAGCAACAACCTTTCAAAAGTAACTATAACACAATGAACAGAAAAGGATAAACATGAAGACATAAAAACAGGACATCAAAATCACAAAATGTGGGCAAAGGGAGTATGAAAATGTTGATCTTTTAGACCGTGTTTGAGCTTATATGACTACCAATCTAAAGCAAGAAGATACCGTAATGGATTAACAAACTTGGAAACCAGGTAACCACAAACCAAAACCATACAAAAGATTCACAAACACCAAGAAGAAAGGTAGTCAAGCATAATACAAAAGAAAACCATCAAGCCACAAAAGGAAACACAAAAATCCAGAAAGAAACAAATACAAAATCAACTGGAAAACAAGGTTTAAAATGGCAATAAATACACATCGATCAATAATTAACTTAAATGTCAATGGACTAAATGCTCCAATCAAAAGACTTAAGAGTGGCAGACTGGATAATAAAACAAGAACCAACTTTATGTTGTCTACAAGAAACCCATTTTAGGGCAAAGACACACATGGATTGAAAGGGTGGGGATGGAAAAAGACACTTCATGCAAATGGAAATGACAAGAAGGCGGGAGCAGCAAAACTCCTATCAGACAGAAATGACTTTAAAACAAAGGCTGTAATGAAGGATAAAGGACACTATATATGATGATAAACAGGTCAATATAATAAGAGGATATTACACTAGCTAACATATGTACACCCAATATAGGAGCACCTAAAACAAATACTGTCACAATCGATAAGCTGGCAGGAGTAGAGTAACAGTAGAAGACTTTAACACTGCACTGACATCAGTGGGCAGACCTTCCAGACAGAAAATCAGTAGCGCAACAGAGATCCTTAAGAACACAACAGAACAGTTAGAAGCAACTGATATATTTAGCATATTACATTCCCCCACACACATGATTTTCAAGCGCACATGGAATATTCTCTAAGACAGACCACATATTAGGATACAAAACAAACCTCAATAAATTTAAGAGGATAGAAATTATTTCAAGCATCTTTTTTGACCAATTATGGTAAGAAATTAGCAATCAACCCTGGGGTAGGGGGGAAGAGAAGGAAAAGATTACATGGAGAATAAAAAATATGCTACTAAAAAAATAGGTCAACAATGAAATCAAAAGGGAAATATAAAAATACCTTGAGACAAACGATAATGAAAACACAACCAAGCAAAATCTATGGATACAGCAAAAAGGGCTCTAAGAGAGAAGTTCACAGAGAAACAGGCCTTCCTCAAAAAAAAAAAAAGAAAAAGACAAGAAAACGAGAAATTTCAAACAACCTAAGCTACCACCTAAAATAATTAGAGAAAGAAGAGCAAACAAAACCTAGAGTCAGTAGGACAAAGTAAATAATAAAGATCAAAGAAAATGAGGAATTCTCTGGTGGTCCACTAGTTAGAATTCCCACAAGTCATGTGGTGTGGTCAAAACAAAATAAGATAAGAATAATCTAAAACAAACAAACAAAAAAAACAAAAGTTGGTTTTTTGAAAGGATAAACAATATCAACAAATCTGACCAGATTCACCAAGAAGAAAAAGGAGAGGATCCAGATAAACAGAAAAAAAAAAAAAAAAAATGAAAGAGGAAAAATAACAACTGAAATTGCAGAAATACAAAAACTGTAGGAGAATACTTTGAATAATTATATGCCAATAAATTGGACAACCTAGAAGTGAACAAGTTTCTAGAAACACGTAGCCCCCAAAACTGAATCAAGAGATAATATGAACAAAACAACTGCTTATATGTGAATTAGAATGTATAATTAAAAACACTCCCTGCAAACAAAAGTTCAGGATGGGATGGTTACATTGGAGAATTCTACCAAATACACAAAGAAGAACTTACACTGATCCTTCTCAAACTCTTCCAAAAGACTGAAGAAGAGGGACACTCCAAAGGTCATCCTATGAAGTCACTATCACCCTGATACCAAAACCAGACAAGACATGACCAAAAAGGAAAATTACAGGCCAATATCTCTGAAGAATATATATGCAGAAATTCTCAACAAAATATTAGCAAACTGGATCCAACAACACATAAAAGGATCATATATCATGATCAAATTGGTTTCACTCAGGAACACAAAGATGGTTCAACACACAGCAATCAATGTGCATTTCTTTACACTAACAATGAAATATCAGAAAAGGAAAGTCAGAAAACAGTCCTTTTAAAAACTGCACCAAAAAAAACAAAAACAAAACAAAATGTAGGGATAAACTTGACCAAGGAGGTGAAAGAGTTATATGCTGAGAATTATAAAACACTAATAAAACTGAAGGTGATTCAAAGAAATGGAAAGAAATCTCATGCTCTTGGATTAAAAGAATATTGTTAAAATGACCATACTATCCAAAGCAATATACAGATTTAATAACGATCCCTACCAAATTACCCATGACATTTTTTACAGAACTAGAAAAAATGATTTAAAAATTTATATAGAACCACACACACACACACACAAACCCCTCAGAATTGCCAAATTAATCCTGAAGAAAAACAACAAAGCTGGTGGCATAACCCTCTGAGGCGTCAAACAATACTATGAAGCTACAGAAATTCCAACAGTGAGGCACTGGCACAGAAATATACACGTGCATTAATGGAGCAGGACACAGAGCCCAGAAATAAACCCACAGCCCTATGATGAATTATCTTTAACAACTGATGCAAGAATACACAACGGGAAAATGAGAGTCTCTTTGGCAAGTGGTGTTGGGAAACCTGGTAAATTAATGAAATTAGAACACTCCCTACACAAGAAAAATACTCAAAATGGCTTCAGAATACTACTCAGACATAAAAAAGGGAAATAATGCCTTGCAACAACATGCATGTACCTAGAAAATGTCATACTAAGTGAAGACACACAAATACAAATATTGTATGATATCGCTTATATGTGGAATTTAAGAAAAATGGAGCAAATGAACTTATTTATAAAACAGAAAAAGGTGTAGAAAACAAACTGTGGTTACCAGCGGGGAGAGGGGAAGGATAAATCAGGAGATTGGGATTGACATATATATCAGATCAGATCAGTCGCTCAGTCGTGTCCGACTCTTTGCGACCCCATGAACCGCAGCACGCCAGGCCTCCCTGTCCATCACCAGCTCCCGGAGGTCCCTCAGACTCGCATCCATCGAGTCAGTGATGCCATCCAGCCATCTCATCCTCTGTCGTCCCCTTCTCCTCCTGCCCTCAATCCCTCCCAGCATCAGAGTCTTCTCCAATGAGTCAACTCTTCGCATGAGGTGGCCAAAATACTGGAGTTTCAGCTTTAGCATCATTCCTTCCAAAGAAATTCCAGGATTGATCTCCTCCAGAATGGACTGGTTGGATCTTCTTGCAGTCCAAGGGACTCTCAAGAGTCTTCTCCAACACCACAGTTCAAAAGCATCAATTCTTCGGCGCTCAGCCTTCTTCACAGTCCAGCTCTCACATCCATACATGACCACAGGAAAGACCATAGCCTTGACTAGGCGAACCTTTGTTGGCAAAGTAATGTCTCTGCTTTTGAATATGCTATCTAGGTTGGTCATAACTTTCCTTCCAAGGAGCAAGCGTCTTTTAATTTCATGGCTGCAGTCACCATCTGCAGTGATTTTGGAGCCCAGAAAAACAAAGTCTGACACTGTTTCCACTGTTTCCCCATCTATTTCCCATGCAGTGATGGGACCAGATGCCATGATCTTCGTTTTCTGAATGTTGAGCTTTAAGCCAACCTTTTCACTCTCCACTTTCACTTTCATCAAGAGGCTTTTTAGCCCCTCTTCACTTTCTGCCATAAGAGTGGTGTCATCTGCATATCTGAGGTTATTGATATTTCTCCTGGCAATCTTGATTCCAACTTGTGTTTCTTCCAGTCCAGCATTTCTCATGATGTACTCTGCATATAAGTTAAATAAACATGGTGACAATATGCAGCCTTGACGTACTCCTTTTCCTATTTGGAACCAGTCTGTTGTTCCATGACCAGTTCTAACTGTTGCTTCCTGACCTGCATACAGATTTCTTAAGAGGCAGATCAGGTGATCTGGTATTCCCATCTCTTTCAGAATTTTCCATAGTTTATTGTGATCCACACAGTCAGACATATATATACTACTATATATAAAACAGATACTAATAAGAACCTACTGTATAGCACATGGAACTCAATACTCCACACTGACCTATAGAATCTAAAAAAGATTGGATATATGTATAGCTATAGGGGAGAAGGCAATGGCACCCCACTCCAGTACTCTTGCCTGGAAAATCCCGAGGACGGAGGAGCCTCGTAGGCTGCAGCCCGTGGGGTCGCTAAGAGTCAGACATGACTGAGCGACTTCACTTTCTCTTTTCACTTTCATGCATTGGAGAAGGAAATGGCAACCCACTCCAGTGTTCTTGCCTGGAGAATCCCAGGGACGGGGGAGCCTGGTGGGCTGCCGTCTATGGGGTCGCACAGAGTCGGATACGACTGAAGTGACTTAGCATAGCATAGCATAGCATAGGGGCTCCCCAGGTGGTGCTAATGGTAAAGAACCCACCTGCCAATGCAGGAAACTTGAGAGACTCAGGTTTGACCCCTGGCTTAGGAAGATCCCCTGGAAGAGTGCATGGCAACTCACTCTAGTATTCTTGCCTAGAGAATCCAATGGACACAGGAGCCTGGTGGGGCTACAGTTCATAGGATCACAGAGGGTCAGACACAACTAAAGAGACAGCACACACACATGTGTGACTAATTCACTGTGTTGTACAGCAGGAACTAACACAACACTATAAATCAACTATATTCTAATAAAAATGTAAAAAGAATTTTTAAACAAAGAGATTATATACAAAATGGAATATTACTAAGCCATAAAAAAGTATGAAATAATGCCATCTGCAGCAACATGGATGGACGTAGAGCCTATCATACTAAATGAAGTAAACCAGAGAAAGACAACTATCATATGGTATCACTTACATGTAGCATCTAATAAATGATACAAACAAACTTATGTACAAAACAGAAGCAGGCTCACAGACATAGAAAAGAAACTTAAGGGGAATGAGTGTGAGAAGGGATAAATTAAGGGTTTGGCATTAGCAGATACAAACTGCTATGTATAAAATCAAATCAACTATGTTTCAATAAAAATTTTCAAAACAGAAATAAAGTATAATGGAAAAGAATCTGAAAAAATAACATATAGTTTAGATGTGTATATATATAACACCACTGCTGAAACTAACACAACCCTGTAAATCAACTATACTTGAGTTAAATTTAAAAATTAAAAAAAATATTACTAACTTTACAGTTGCAACACTTCAGTGACATAGCTGATTATTAATATATATTTTTACATGCTGGTCTGTTGACATATGCTTTGCTAGTTCCATCAAGATGACCAGGATTAATATATTAAATAATAAACTAACACAAGATCTATGGACTCCACATCCAGCGACCGACTTCTCAGGGACAGCCAAAAAGTCTGTTTTTAGAAGCTCAGTGTTTTTGATGTTCTGCTAAGTAAGAGAAATAGTAATGAACTAGGAAACCAGCACCAGTGGTCACAAAACTTACACAACATCTTCCTGTGCCTTATTTTATCTTTAAAACGGTAATTCAACTAGATGAAAACTAAGATCCTTCCCTGAGTCAGAGGTCAAGGTTTTCAAATTCCTTGATTACTGACCTGAGGCAAGCTTAAACTACTTGAACACAGTAAACATTCAATAAATATTTGTTTAGTGATGAGGGACTCAAATTATATTAGCTCTGAAAGTTTACAAAACATTGAGACTGGGGCGATTTCCCAGGGTTCAAAAAACGTCGGTTTTGTACAGTCCATCATGTATATATATGCTAAATTCCATGGGTTCTCAAGAGTTGGACACGACTGAGCGACTAAATATACACACAAACTAAATACCTTTGTTGTTGTTCAGTCATTCAGTGGAGTCCGACTTTTTGAAACCCAATGGACTGCAGCATCTTTTTGCAACCCAATGGACTGCGGCATGCCAGATTTCCCTGTCCTTCACCATCTCCGCGGCTTGCTCACTCATGTCCATTGTTGTGTCAGTGACGCATGCAACCAGCTCATCCTAAGTAAGTACAAATACCGTGCCAAGGACCCTGGGCACTCAACAGCACTCTTAGAGATGGTGGTGGGGGTGGGTGGTCAATAACTGCAATCTTGCTGTGTGACTAAAATGAAACGAGCAAAACAGCACAAAGTTGTGCTGGACATCTCAGTTCCCCCGGCGCTTAAGATTTAAGGTGAATAGAGAACGCTGAGGTTAGCACGAAGTGCCTACTCTGCAGACAAGCCCAAAGGGTTTAAAAATTGTGGGGAAAAGATTCTGGAAACGACTCTCAATAAATTCAGTTGTCCAGCACACACTGGTGACAGGCGCACCTGCCCGTCAACACTGTAGCTTCCCGTGATCACGTTCCTTTTTCTTGGAAGGCGATTGCCAAGTACTTAAAACCACAGCGTAAATAAAGCGTTTGTTTTTCAGTCGCTCAGTCAAGTCCGACTCGTTGAGAACGTACGGGCTGCAGCACGCCAGGCTTCCCTGTCCTCTCGGAGTTTGCTCCTGAGTACGGAAAACTACAGCGAAAATAAAGCGGACCTGAACTAAAAAGCCTCTTGATGAAAGTGAAAGCGGAGAGGAAAAAGTTGGCTTAAAGCTCAACATTCAGAAAACGAAGATCGTGGCATCCGGTCCCATCACTTCATGGGAAATAGATGGGGAAACAGTGGAAACTGTGTTAGACTTTATTTTGGGGGCTCCAAAATCACTGCAGATGGTGACTGCAGCCATGAAATTAAAAGACGCTTACTCCTTGGAAGAAAAGTTATGACCAATCTAGATAGCATACTTAAAAGCAGAGACATTACCTTGCCCACAAAGGTCCGTCTAGTCAAGGGTTTTCCAGTGCTCATGTATGGATGTGAGAGCTGGACTGTGAAGCAATCTGAGCGCCGAAGAATGGATGCTTTTGAACTGTGGTGTTGGAGAAGACTCTTGAGAGTCCATTGGACTGCAAGGAGATCCAACCAGTCCATTCTAAAGGAGATAAGCCCTGGGTGTTCTTGGGAAGGAATGATGCTAAAGCTGAAACTCCAGTCCTTTGGCCACCTCATGCGAAGAGTTGATTCATTGGAAAAGACCCTGATGCTGGGAGGGATTGGGGGCAGGAGGAGAAGGGGACGACGGAGGATGAGATGGCTGGATGGCATCACCGACTTGAAGGACGTGCGTCTGAGTGAACTCCGGGAGTTGGTGATGGACAGGGAGGCCTGGCGTGCTGCGATCCATGCGGTCGCCAAGAGTCGGACACGACTGAGCGACTGAACTGAAGTGAAACGTACGCTGTAGATTACCAAATGACCTGGGCTCGAGGTAGGCACCCGAGTAACACAGTCTAAGTCTGAACAAACCGCGAAAGGTGACGGCCCTCTCCGGGCACAAACTACACACCTGCGAGGGGGCGGGACGACCCTTGACAGAGAAGGGTTGAGAGAGAGACCTGGCGGGGCTCGAGGAAAGAACCAGGCGGGAAGACAGGCCTTCGGACGCTCGCGCTCGCGTTCTCGGCCCTCGCGCCTCCCGCCTCAACCCCTCGGGGCGAGGCTCGGCAGCAGGGTCGCCAGCCCCCGGAGCGGGCTGGAGGGAGGCGGCGGCACCCTCGCCTTCCTCTCGCCCAAGCCGGCGCCGGCACCACCTCCCCACAGCGAACACAGGCATCGGGCGACACGGTGCCTTTCCTCACCTCTCCGCAGGGCCGGCGAAAAACGCCCACAGGGGTTCGAAACCTCAGAACGCAGGAGCGGAAGAACCCACCGGCCCCACATTTCACGGGTTTTCCAGCTGGAGGCAGAAGGGTGAGAGGACGGGGCGAATCGCGCTCAGCCTTTCGGGCAACGTAGTTCTGGCGCCAAGAGGATGCCGGGAAATGTAGTTTTCGGCCCGTGGCGTCGCCAGACTTTCCCTGCACAGGCTCGCACCGCGCGCGGTCTCGCGAAGTTAGCCCTCTCCATAGACTGACCCGCAGCTCACTAGCATGGTTTACAGCGGCTCCGCTTCTTTCACCGCCGCGCCCCAACCCGTGCACGCCGTTACCACCCTAATAAGCGGAATCTTGTTTGAGAAACTCCCGACGCCTTTACCCTGGCAATGAGGTGTACAGCTAAACGGCCGACTCCCGCCGGAGAGCCAGAGGCCATCACCGGTTTGGGTTAGTGGACGACAGCGTAACGTCCAACCCCGCGGCAACCTGGGACGTGCAGGCCTTGGGCGCTGAGCATGCCGGGAGTTGCGCAGTGCGCTTCTGGGAAGTGTAGTCCCCCGGAGGCTCTCGTTTCTCATTTCTTGGTGCTGCAAAGCTTGCCGCTTCGCCCTCTAGTGTACAGGAGGACCATATTTTATTTGGTTTAGTTGCTGTCTTGATGCTGCTGCTGTTGCTGCTAAGTCGCTTCAGTCGTTTCCGACTCTGTGCGACCCCATAGAGGGCCTCCTACCAGGCTCCTCTGTCAAGGGATTCTCCAGGCAAGAACACTACTGAATTCTCTCATTTCTTGGGACGACATGATTTATATATCACCATTTTGTCTCGCTCAGACCTCAGTTACTCCAGAGTTTTCCTCACATGGTAAAATGTTGAAAACAGCAGCAGACAGTAGTTGTGGGGTTCAGATGCGGGAATGTATTCTTTGTAAATTCTTCTCTGTTAGCTTAAACGGTAAAGAATCTGCCCGCAATGTGGGAGACCTGGGTTCAATCCCTGGGTGGGGAAGATCCCCTGGAAGAGGGCATGGCAACCCACTCCAGTATTCTTGCCTGGAGAATCCCACGGTCAGAAGAGCCTGGTGGGCTACAGCCCATGGGGTCGTGAAGAGTTGGACACACTGAGCGACTAACACAACAACAAAGTGGTAAACAATCGTTAGGTTTTAGTGGCTTAATTGTTCTTACAAGAATGTAAAGTTAGCACTCAATCCACGGATTTGTTTTCAGAGCTTTGTGTCAGCCGCACGACAAGCACTGTTCTAAGCACCGAGACACATTAAAAGAATAGGAGTCCCTTCGCTGTACAACTGAAACTACCACGACATTGTTGTCAGTTCAGTTCAGTTCAGGTGCTCAGTTGTGCCCGACTCTGTGTGACCCCATGAATTGCAGCACGCCAGGCCTCCCTGTCCATCACCATCTCCCGGAGTTCACTCAAACTCATGTCCACTGAGTCAGTGATGCCATCCAACCATCTCATCCTCTGTCCTCCCCTTCTCCTCCTGCCCCCAATCCCTCCCAGCATCAGGGTCTTTTCCAATGAGTCAACTCTTCACATGAGGTGGCCAAAGTACTGGAGTTTCAGCTTTAGCATCATTCCTTCCAAAGAACACCCAGGACCGATCTCCTTTAGAATGGACTGGTTGGATCTCCTTGCAGTCCAGGGGACTCTCAAGAGTCTTCTCCAACACCACAGTTCAAAAGCATCTACCCCAATGCAAAATGAAAAGTTTAAAGTAGGAAAAAAGAAAAGAACACAACTCCTGACAGGACTTTAACAGTGTATGGAAAGGAAATATAAGTGATTATTTAAAAATGGAAAAACAAAGAACAACCCCTCCTCAAAAAGAGTTTAATCTCACAGTTTAAAAAAAGAAAAGTAAAACAGAAGGATATACCATTATTACCTGTTAAAGATTTTCTAAAAAATAATGATCAATTCTACCAAATAAACCATCAGATACGGTCGCTCAAGCTACTGGCAGGAGTTTATGTTAGTACAACGTATTTGGAAAACAATGTAATAATATATATAAACTCTAAAAATTGAAGAGCTAGTTTCACTTCTAAGAATTTACTCAGGTATGACCTAAATCAAATCCCTTATGATTATACAGTGGAAGTGAGAAATAGATTTAAGGGCCTAGATCTGATAGATAGAGTGCCTGATGAACTATGGAATGAGGTTCGTGACATTGTACAGGAGACAGGGATCAAGACCATCCCCATGGAAAAGAAATGCAAAAAAGCAAAATGGCTGTCTGGGGAGGCCTTACAAATAGCTGTGAAAAGAAGAGAAGCGAAAAGCAAAGGAGAAAAGGAAAGATATAAACATCTGAATGCAGAGTTCCAAAGAATAGCAAGAAGAGATAAGAAAGCCTTCTTCAGTAATCAATGCAAAGAAATAGAGGAAAACAACAGAATGGGAAAGACTAGGATCTCTTCAAGAAAATCGGAGATACCAAAGGAACATTTCATGCAAAGATGGGCTCAAGAAAGGACAGAAATGGTATGGACCTAACAGAAGCAGAAGATATTAAGAAGAGGTGGCAAGAATACACAGAAGAACTGTACAAAAAAGATCTTCACGACCCAGATAATCATGATGACGTGATCACTGACCTAGAGCCAGACGTCCTGGAATGTGAAGTCAAGTGGGCCTTAGAAAGCATTACTACGAACAAAGCTAGTGGAGGTGATGGAATTCCAGTGGAGCTATTCCAAATCCTGAAAGATGATGCTGTGAAAGTGCTACACTCAATATGCCAGCAAATTTGGAAAACTCAGCAATGGCCACAAGATTGGAAAAGGTCAGTTTTCATCCCAATCCCAAAGAAAGGCAATGCCAAAGAATGCTCAAACTACTGCACAATTGCACTCATCTCACACGCTAGTAAAGTAATGCTCAAAATTCTCCAAGCCAGGCTTCAGCAATATGTGAACCGTGAACTTCCGGATGTTCAAGCTGGTTTTAGAAAAGGCAGAGGAACCAGAGATCAAATTGCCAATATCTGCTGGATCATGGAAAAAGCAAGAGAGTTCCAGAAAAACATCTATTTCTGCTTTATTGACTATGCCAAAGGCTTTGACTGTGTAGATCACAATAAACTGTGGAAAATTCTGAAAGAGATGGGAATACCAGACCACCTGATCTGCCTCTTGAGAAATCTGTATGCAGGTCAGGAAGCAACCATTAGAACTGGACATGGAACAACAGACTGGTTCCAAATA
This sequence comes from Tragelaphus eurycerus, assembly GCA_935064755.1. NCBI lineage: Eukaryota > Metazoa > Chordata > Mammalia > Artiodactyla > Bovidae > Tragelaphus > Tragelaphus eurycerus. The sequence goes on from CAKXYN010000043.1 coordinate 15,199,439, forward strand.
GGAAAAGGAGTACATCAAGGCTGTATATTGTCACCATGTTTATTTAACTTATATGCAGAGTACATTATGAGAAATGCTGGACTGGAAGAAACACAAGTTGGAATCAAGATTGCTGGGAGCAATATCAATAACCTCAGATATGCAGATGACACCACCCTTATGGCAGAAAGTGAAGAGGAACTCAAAAGCCTCTTGATGAAAGTGAAAGTGGAGAGTGAAAAGGTTGGCTTAAAGCTCAACATTCAGAAAACGAAGATCATGGCATCTGGTCCCATCACTTCATGGGAAATAGATGGGGAAACAGTGGAAACAGTGTCAGACTTTGTTTTTCTGGGCTCCAAAATCACTGCAGATGGTGACTGCAGCCATGAAATTAAAAGACGCTTACTCCTTGGAAGGAAAGTTATGACCAACCTAGATAGCATATTCAAAAGCAGAGACATCACTTTGCCAACAAAGGTTTGCCTAGTCAAGGCTATGGTCTTTCCTGTGGTCATGTATGGATGTGAGAGCTGGACTGTGAAGAAGGCTGAGCACCGAAGAATTGATGCTTTTGAACTGTGGTGTTGGAGAAGACTCTTGAGAGTCCCTTGGACTGCAAGGAGATCCAACCAGTCCATTCTGAAGGAGATCAGCCCTGGGATTTCTTTGGAAGGAATGATGCTAAAGCTGAAACTCCAGTATTTTGGCCACCTCATGCGAAGAGTTGACTCATTGGAAAAGACCCTGATGCTGGGAGGGATTGGGGGCAGGAGGAGAAGGGGACACCAGAGGATGAGATGGCTGGATGGCATCACTGACTCGATGGATGTGAGTCTGAGTGACCTCCGGGAGTTGGTGATGGACAGGGAGGCCTGGCGTGCTGCGATTCATGGGGTCGCAAAGAGTCGGACACGACTTAGCGACTGATCTGATCTGAAAGATATTTTTAAAGTTTTTATTATTATTTATTTGGCTGCATAAGGGATATTTTAATTGTGGCATGTAGGATCTACTTCCCAGACCAGGGATTGAACCTGGGGCCCCTCCATTGGGAGCGCAGCATCTTAGCCACTGGGCTACCAGGGAAGTCCTTGAGGCTAAGATTTTTTAAAAATTTAGCTCTTACAGTGTTATTTATAATAATGACATATTAGAAATAACCTGGTCGCTCAGATGGTAAAAAATCTACCTGCAGTGCTGGATCCCTGGGTTGGGAAGATCCCCTGGGGAAGGGCATGGCAATCCACTCCAGTATTCTTGCCTGGAGAATCCCCATGGACAGAGGAGCTTAGTGGGCTACAATCCATGGGGTGCCAAAGACTTGGACACGACTGAGCAGCTAAGCACAGCACAGAAATAATCGAAATATTAAAAATGATTCAGTAAATGCAGAAATATTCCTAATTGGAATATTATGCAATTATTAAGTATTAAAAACTTAGTGACAAGAAAATGTTTAATTTATGTACATATATAAATATAGTCTGAGAAGGCAATGGCACCCCACTCCAGTACTCTTGCCTGGAGAGTCCCATGGATGGAGGGCCTGGTGGACTATAGTCCATGTGGTCTCTAGAGTCGGACATGACTGAGTGACTTCACTTTCACTTTTCACTTTCATGCATTGGAGAAGGAAATGGCAACCCACTCCAGTGTTCTTGCCTGGAGAATCCCAGGGACAGGGGAGCCTGGTGGGCTGCCATCTATGGGGTCGCACAGTCAGACATGACTGAAGCGACTTAGCAGCAGCATAAATATAGTCCCAATATGATTTTAAGTCTCTTAAATGATATAAGTCAACAGGTATTATTAATAAAAATAACTCCAGCTGCTTTTTAGGTGCTCTCAGTATACTGGAAGATACAGACCAGTAAGTGAGAACTCAAAATTTTTATTTACCTTAAATTCAATAATGTTATGAAAAAGTGTACCTCTTTAATATTAATACATATTATTATTTGTATTACTATAAAATTCTCTCCCCAACATACATACGCAGTGTTGATGTTGGGCTGATCATATTCCTTTTTGTGGAATTAGCTATTGAATTCAGGGATTCTTAATCATCTTCTGAAGTTTGCTGGAACTACAGCAAATGAATTTGGGAGCCCACACAGCCTCATTTTGCCAAAGAAGTACAGAGGCAGGAGCAGCGATAGCAGATGGAATGAGTCCAGGTGGTATTCAGCTAATAGATTTAGCCACTTCCTGAGTCCCTTGGACAGCAAGGAGATCCAACCAGTCTATCCTAAAGGAAATCAGTGCTGAATATTCAGTGGAAGGACTGATGCTGAAGCTGAAACTCCAATACTTTGACCATCTGATGTGAAGAACTGACTCATTTGAAAAGACCCTGATGCTCGGAAAGATTGGGGGCAGGAGGAGAAGGGGACGACAGGATGAGATGGCTGGATGGCATCACCGACTCGATGGACAAGAATTTGAGTAAACTCTGTGATTTGGTGATGGACAGGGAGGCCTCTGGCATGCTGCAGTCCGTGGGGTCTCAAAGAGTTGGACACAACTGAGCGACGGACCTGAACTGAGACTGGGCAGCCCAGGTGGCGCTAATGGTGAAGAACTCACCTGCCAGTGCAGGAGAGGTGGTTTGATCCCTGGGTCGGGAAGATCCCCTGAAGGAGGGCATGGCAACTCACTCCTCTGTTCTTGCCTGGAGATTCCCATGGACAGAGGAGCCTGGTGGGCTACAGTCCATGGGGTTGCAAAGAGCTGGACACAACTGAAGTGACTGAGCATGCATGTGAGACCTGCCTAATGCTCTTGTGTTCCCAAACTCTCCTCTGCTCCTATTATTTGTCTGCTGAAAGTCTTATTTGATAAAAAATATTCTTCCACAAACGTGTTAATATTTTCTCGTGTGTTAAGAGGAATAAATGAGCTAATGCAGATAAAATATTTAGCACAGTATATGGTACATATAAATACTCAACTATTGCAGCTATTTTTAGTACTAATGCCTGTTGACTTTGCTCAACGTTGAGAGGCCGCTCTCCACGTGTCTGTCGAGACTCTGCATGGCTTGTGCACAGAGGCCTGTCTGCCTTTTGTTATGGGCTCTCTTTTTAAGGACGAGAGAACTTTGCAAGACAGTATAACGAACCGTCTTGGGAAGTACAGTGTCTCCCTCTGGAGTGAAAGGCTTCAAGTTTACTGCCTATTATAAAAGATTTGGGTTTTTCTAGCTCAAGGTTTGTCTCTGTAATGCAATCCACTGTACATGCAGGCACGCGCCGGGGCCCATCTGCATCACGCCATGAGACTCAGGGGAAGGGGAACTGAGGCAAATATGCAGATGCTCAAGTGGTTTGTTAGCCTCAGGTCTTCTGCCAGCATCCAGACAACTGTGGTAGGCTAATAATCTTGCAGATAGGTAAGATCTCAGACCCTTCGTAGTTCCTGATGATCCCTGCCCTTCACTGAACCCTAAAACATTTTTCATTCTTTTAATTTTGCTCACAAAAATATCTGCCCACCTTAGTTTAAGTCTAGCTGTTGTGAGGAATGTAAAGAAATATAACTCAGTTCAACAACTATTTGAGCTCCTACTATATGCAAAGATTTCTGCTCTTCTAGAACTTATAACCAGGAGAACAGAACTAATGCACACAAGGCAGTCATGGATTGTAAAAAAGTGAAAGTGTTAGTCCTTCAGTCGCGTCCCACTCTTTGCAACCCCATGGACTGTGTGTAACCTGACAGGCTCCTCTGTCCATGGAATTCTCCAGGCAAGAATATCGGAGTGGGTTGCCATACTCGTCTCCGGGGGATCTTCCCGACCCAAGGATCGAACCCACATCTGTCTCCTCCATTGCAGCAGATTCTTTACCGCCTGAACTACTAAGGGAAGAAGAGCCGTTTAAATGGTACAGAAAAAAGAATAGTTCAGTTGAGGATGATACTTTTTGGTCATGATTAGCAAGAGGAGATAAGATTTGAGCCCTGTTTTTAAAGGTATTAGTAGGTAGAGATTGTCGGAACAAGGTCTGGGAGAGAGTGCGGGAATAAGCAAGGACATTTAATTAATCTCCGCGCTTCTTCCCACTTTGGAGCATCTGACCGTGGTGTTCTCTCAAGTTGGACCCCTTTCTCCTCCTCTTTACCTGGTTCATTCCTTCCTACCCTTCAGATCTTAGTTTTAAATCCCACTTATTTGTGTGTGTGTGGGGAAGAGCCGGAGAAGGCAATGGCACCCCACTCCAGTACTCTTGCCTGGAAAATCCCATGGACGGAGGAGCCTGGTAGGCTGCAGTCCATGGGGTCGCTAGGAGTTGGACACGACTGAGCGACTTCACTTTCACTTTTCACTTTCATGCATTGGAGAAGGAAATGGCAACCCACTCCAGTGTTCTTGCCTGGAGAATCCCAGGGACGCGGGAGCCTGGTGGGCTGCAGTCCATGGGGTCGCACAGAGTCGGACACGACTGAAGCGACTTAGCAGCAGCAGCAGCAGCAGCAGCAGCAGGGGAGGAGCGGGGCGCTTCCCTGCTCTCTCTATACATAGACCTCGTGTATTGGTTATGGACTCCTATAATACCGCCCCCTGCCGGGCTTCCTTGATAGCTCAGTTGGTAAAGAATCCTGCAATACAGGAGACCCCGGTTTGATTCCTGGGTCAGGAAGATCCACTGGAGAAGGGATAGGCTACCCACTCCAGTATTCTAGGACTTCCCTTGAGGCTCAGCTGGTAAAGAATCTCCCCGCAATGCGGGAGATCTGGGTTCAATCCCTGGGTTGGAAAGATCCCCTGGAGAAGGGAAAGGCTACTCACTCCAGTATTCTGGCCTGGAGAATTCCACGGACTGTATAGTCCATGGGGTCTCAAAGAATTGGACACGACTGAGTTACTTTCCAACCTTCCCACATCACGGCACTTCTATGTGCTATCCTCCATGATAGCAGAGACACATCTGTCATTTTCGCATAATGCCTGGCCCATAATGAGCCTTTGATAAATAAGTGTTTAGGCGATGGCACCCCACCCCAGTACTTTTGCCTGGAAAATCCCATGGACGGAGGATCCTGGTAGGCTCCAGTCCATGGGGTCGCTAAGAGTCGGACACGACTGAGCGACTTCACTTTCATTTTTCACTTTCATGCACTGGGGAAGGAAATGGCAACCCACTCCACTGTTCTTGCCTGGAGAATCCCAGGGACGGGGGAGCCTGGTGGGCTTCCTTCTATGGGGTCGCACAGAGTCGGACACGACTGAAGCGACTTAGCAGTAGCAGCAGCAATGAATTAATAAACCTTCAAAATATAGTCATAGTTTGGTGAGAAGACTTGATAGATCAGGGCACTGGAGTCATTTGGAAGACTGAGAGGAATTGGGGCAGATAAAACTGAGGAAAGAAAGAAAAAAGGACCAAGGAATTAGGATTTTACACAGTAGACTCTCATGAGATTTCAAAAGCTTCTGAGCCCAAATGGATAAAAGTTTGAGCACTTTCTAGAAAGCACCATGAGCCATTCACTAGTGTAGGCTAAAGAATCATGCTGCTCCCAATGTCTGATGAGGGCGTCCGGCTGTAAAAATGCTCCATCTTGAAAGCAACCTAGTTAATCCGTACCTCCGAGGCCAATAGGGTATCAAGGAAGATGGTCCTGATTTTTTCACTGTGAAGGGCCACTTTTATTATGTTAAACACTTCAAAACATACCTTGCACTCTTTACCCACCACATGTATAAAATCATTACTTATTTTCCTATTTTCAATTAATTCCAGACATAGGTAGCTACCGTTTGGCGAATGGGAGATAAGCAGTGACAATCTAACCCCGAGTCAATAAATTCCAGCTGAAGGTAAAAAGTATATGCCAATTTCTTTGGCGGGTTCCCGTTTCATCTCCAGCGACAGCACAGTTTCTTTAGGCATTCTGAACTCCCTGGACACTTGAGGACTCCAGTACCCTTTCCTCTGATGCCCAGAGGTCTTGGGACCCAGCTTGGACGTTCAGTGCGTGAGATGGCTGGAGGTGCAGCGCTTGTGAATTTAAGAAGAGGGGATGCAGCCTGGGCCACTGACATTGGTCAGTGCTTCTCTCTTTGAATAGGTGTTGTAAAGGAACCCCAGTGTCATTTTTAAGGCCAGTGGATGAGGCGCTGAGAGACTGGTGGGCCCCAGTGGGCTCCATCTCCTTCCTTAGCTTACTTGGAGCTCTCGACACTAGAGGGCAGATGTGGCCTGAACAGAAGACAATCCTCTGCCCTATTTCTGTAACAGCATTTTACAGTTTTTGTGTAATCCTTGAGTCAGAGGAGCCCATTGTCACAAAAGCTTTGTGTTATGTTAATATCACATTTTTTCATGGCTGGAAAGTGACCACCAATCCTTGTCTCTCACACATCTGGGGAGAAATTTTTTCCTGATTTTACTAGGGGCCTGGCAATGTCACTCCGTTACAAGTTTGCTGATTACAATGAATTAAGGAAAGAATAATGGAAAGAAAAGAAAAAAAGAACTGCTAAAATATTATGTCCCTTGCTATGTTACATCATATTTGATAGTGTCTCTCATTGATTTTTCATTGATTCCTTCAACTAATTCTTACTAAGCCGTGTTTATGGTGCCAGGCATTGTGCTAAGCCATGAGAATGCAGAAATAAGACACAGTCCTGCCCTCTGTAGAGGATATCCAGTCACCTCTGGGTCTTCTATGGGAAAATGCCCACCCGCCTTTCACAACGAATTCCCCATCTACTTCAAAAAGAAGTGGGTCTTCCCTCAAAAGGTTAAACACAGAATTACTGTATGACCCTGCAATCCCATTCCTAGGTGTCTATTCAAAGAATTAAAGCAGATACTCAAACACATGTATACACATATTCATAGCCGTACTAGTCATATTAGCCAAAAGAACAGTCCAAATGTGTCTTTCAAAGAATGAATGGATAAATAATGGTATATATGTATGTGTATATATATATGTGTGTGTATATAAATATATATATATGCTGCTGCTGCTAAGTCGCTTCAGTCGTGTCCGACTCTGTGCGACCCCATCGACGGCAGCCCACCAGGCTCCCCCGTCCCTGGGATTCTCCAGGCAAGAACACTGGAGTGGGTTGCTATTTCCTTCTCCAATGCATGAAAGTGAAAAGTGAAAGTGAGGTTGCTCAGTTGTGTCCAACTCTAGCGACCCCATGGACTGCAGCCTACCAGGCTCCTCCATCCATGGGATTTTCCAGGCAAAAGTACTGGAGTGGGGTGCTATATATATATATATATATATCGGGGAAGGCAATGGCACCCCACCCCAGTACTCTTGCCTGGAAAATCCCATGGACAGAGGTCCCTGGTGGGCCTCTGTCCATGGGGTCGCTAAGAGTCAGACCCGACTGAGTGACTTCAATTTCACTTTTCACTTTCATGCATTGGAGAAGGAAATGGCAACCCACTCCAGTGTTCTTGCCTGGAGAATCCCAGGGACGGGGGAGCCTGGTGGGCTGCCGTCGATGGGGTCGCACAGAGTCGGACACGACTGAAGCGACTTAGCAGCAGCAGCAGCATATATATATATATAGGCTTCCCTAGTAGCACAGTGGTAAAGAATTCACCTACAATGCAGGAGACGCAGGAGACTTGGGTTCAATTCCTGGGTCGGGAAGATCCCATAGCGGAGGGCATGGTAACCCACTCTAGTATTCCAGCCTGGAGAATCCCATGGACAGAGGAGCCCGGCGGGCTACAGTCCTTAGGTCCCAAAGAGTCAGACACAACTTCAGTGACTGAGTGTAGCACACACAGCACGTATATATGAATGAAAGGGATGGGTGGCGTGTATGAGAAGCGTGGATGTTTCCCTGAGGATAAAGGCATCCTCTACAGATTAACAGAATATGTACAGGTTGGGTACGAGAGAATGTGGCAAGAACTGGCACCTCTCCAGGTGGCTGTGGGCAGGAGACACGGGAGGCAGCCTGAGGTAGAGGACCTCCGTGGGGACCGAGACTCAAGACGGCACAGCATCCGGAGGTGGAGCTCCTCCCTTGAAAGGCCGAGCGACACGTGTCATGACACGTGTCCTCCTGCTCAGGGGCTGTCGAAAGGCAAGCAGAACTGTGCACCTCTTTAAGGTGCAGCAGTTTGTAGATATTTGATGTATTAGGAATCATGGCCACTAGAACCATAAAAATAATGACTTTGTGATTCTGTCAGCACTTATGGCTTGAACTTGGAACTAGGTCAGAAAGGGAGACATCTGTAAAGCAAGCCACGAGGGGGACTTTCCTGGCTGTCCGGGGGTTAAGGCCTTGCCTCCCTAGGCAGGGGGTGCAGGTTCAGTCACTGGTCAGGGAGCTAGGATCCCACAGGCCTTGCAGCCAAAAAACAAAAGCATAAAACAGAAACAGTATTGTAACAAATTCAATAGACTTTAAAAATGGTCCACATCAGAAATTCTTAAAAAAAAAAGTTACCAGGATATATTGTACAACACATGGATAATAGTCAATATTTTGTAATAATATAAATGGAGTATGACCTTTAAAAATTGTGAATCACTATATTATATACCTGTAACTTATATAATATTGTACATCAACTATAGTTCAATTAAAAAAATTGAAAACATCTTTAAAAAGAGAAAGAGAGAGGCTGAGAATTCTCAAAATTTCAAGACTAGCAGGTGGCCATTAGAGATATATGTGGGACATGTGTCCCGTGGGCTCAGTAAAGGATTATAATGAAGAATCAGGATGACAAATGAAGACCTTCCAGATAGAAAGAGGGCAGAAATGTTCTTTGGACATATCTGGCTAAGCATCAAAGGGTTCCACCATTCCTGAAGTTACCTTCCCATCCCACAGTGTTGTACATTTATGCTTAAATAACTTGCATAATAATTTGTATGTAGTTTATTTAATAGGTTAGTCTTGTTTATTCTCACCTTTTTCTAGCCATGCTAAGGTTCCAAACTTTGAATCATGCAGATTAGATTCTGTTGTCCAGAATGGGCAGATCAATTACACAGCTTATGGATACAAAAATGCAATCTGAATTTAGGTTTTTTTCTATATAGGCCTTGCAAGAAACACTATTTATGTGGTCATCTTGGTCAAATGGTTGCTGAGATGTCAGTATGGCATTTGACAGGACAGCTGCCTCTTAAGTACAAGTGTGTGTCTGAGCTTAGTGGCTCAGTGGTGTCCCACTCTTTGTCACCCTTTGGACTGTAGCCCGCCAGCCTCCTCTGCCCATGGGATTTTCCAGGAAAGAATACTGGAATGGGTTGCCATTTCCTCCTCCAGGGGGATCTTCCCCACCTGGGGATCAAACCCACATCTCCCGTGCTCCTGCACTGCATGTGAATTCTTTACCCCTTGAGCCATACAGGAAGCCCTCTTACGGGCACATGCTAAAGGTCTAGTCCTTGTTGCTGTTGTCCAGTCGCTCAGTCATGTCCGACTCTCTGCGACCCCATGGACTGCAGCAAGCTAGGCCTCCCTGTCCTTCACTACCTTCAGCAGTTTGCTCAGATTCATGTCCATTGAGTTGGTGATGCCATCCAACCATCTCATCCTCTGTTTAGTCCTCTTCCAGTTGAAGTTATCCAGATAGTTGTCATGGTCACCCCTAAATTTAGCAGCACAGCACAAAAGAGAAACATGTCCTCTTGGAAATTTATATCCTCTTGGAAGGGTAGGTACTAAAGTCATTCACATCTGGGTCTGAAGCATAAAGTCTGTGTCTTTGGAAAATAAGTAGTTTCTTCACAGAAATTTCCAATGAGGGGGAGAAAACCCTGAAACCCATCTTGCCTTTGCTTACAAATGATCAAACAGTAATTATCACCTTTAAGGGGTAATTGTTCAATTGTACTAGAGTGGGATGCTCCAGCCCTCTTTCTTCTGCTGACACAAATAGAATTGCTCTGAGGATGGAATGGTGCTCCCAGCACGGCTTGCTTGGAGCTGGTTCTTTTTATAGTGAAACTCGGGTCAGGGAAAGGTGCTGTGTGGGCTGGCCCCCTCGGGTCTGCTGGGGTGTCAGCTTCTGAAGCTCTTTCCTCCTCACAGCCGAGCCCTTTGATAGGGCCCTGCAGCCACAGACCCAGCCCCCAAAGGAGCGCCCACCTTGACCTAAGGCATGAGGACTTGGACCTTTCTTGTCTGATCCTAGGACCTGGACAGGAAGCCTGATGGTTCTCAGATAAGCTGCAAGGCAGATGAAGTGGGCAATCTGTCCTGAGATGCTTTCACGAGGGCAGGATGAGGCCGCTAGCACTGCAGTTATAGGGCTCCCCCGTGGGGACGAGGGGAAGGAAGGAAGATACCACACGCTGAGCAACTGCTGTGTTCCAGGCACTGTGCAGGGCCCTGGCTCATAGTCACCTCGGTTAGGCGGCGGAATCCCAGGTAGGGGAGGTACAGTGGGCAGAAATGATGTGGATACAGTGTCCGGGAGCCTTCCAGGTGAGCAGTCCTCATCTGGCAGTGCTAAGGTCGTGAGCTCTGTTGTCAGGCTCACTGCATCTGGAGAAAGAAAGAAAGTGAGTTGCTCAGTCATGTCTGACTCTTTGCGACCCCGTGGGCTGTAGCCTACCAGGCTTCTCCGTCCATGGGATTCTCCAGGCAAGAATACTGGAGTGGGGTGCCATTTCCTTCTCCAGGGAATCTTCCCGACCCAGGGATCAAACCCGGGTCTCCTGCATTGCAGGCAGACGCTTTTAACCTCTGAGCCACCAGGGAAGCCCTGGTGGCTCAGAGGTTAAAAGTATCTGGAGAAGTGACTAGCAAAACCAGCCAAGAGAGCAGGACCCAAAGTGGACACCAATCCGGAGAATGACTTGTGAGCAGTTGGGGTGTGTGCTTGGTAAGTCACTTGTTAAGAGTCGTGTCCGACTCTTTGGGATCCCATGGACTGCAGCCACCAGGCTCCTCTGTCCATGGGATTCTCCAGGCAAGAATACTGGAGTGGGTTGCCATGCCCTCCTCCAAGGGATCTTCCCAACCCAGGGATTGGACCTGCATCTTTTTATGTCTCTTGGATTGGCAAACATATTCTTTATGATTAGTGCCACCGGGGAAGCCCCAAGCAGTTTGGGTGAATTTAGATAAAATGGTTGTGGGACTGAGTATTCTAACACATATAAACAGAATCTAGAAAAATGGTACTGAAGAATTTATGTACAGGGCAGCAGTGGAGAGACAGACATAGAGAACAGACTTATGGACCTGAGGAGAGGGGAAGAGAGGGTGAGATGTATGGAGAGAGTAACATGGAAACTTACACTACCGTATATAAAACAGACAGTCAATGGGAATTTGCCTTGTGGCTCAGGAAACTCAAACAGGGGCTCTATATCAACCTGGAGGGGAGGGATGGGGCGGGAGATAAGAGGGAGGTTCAAAAGGGAGGGGATACATGTATACCTGTGACTGATTCATGTTTGACAGAAAACAGCAAAATTCTGTAAAGCAATTATCTTTCAATAAAAAATAAATTAAAATGGTTGTGGGATTGAGACACTGTGTGGGAGCCCAGGAATTTTTCTCCCCCTGGTTGTAGATTGCCATGGGAAGCAGGCAGGGGAATGGTGAGAAATGAAGAAGGAGCAAGACCCCGAAGGATCCCGTATGTTGCACAGAGAGGTCTCGACTTTCTGCTAGGGCTCCAGGAGGAGACTGGAGGGTTTTAAAGCTAGTAGGAAAGAATGTGCCCGCCAATGCAGGAGACTCAAGAGACTCAGGTTTGATCCCTGGGTCAGGAAAATCCCCTGGAGGAGGGCATGGCAACCCACTCCAGTCTTCTTGCCTGGAGAATCCCATGGACAGAGGAGCCTGGAGGGTACAGTTCATGGGGTTGCAAAGAGTGGGACCTGCCTGAGCACCTGAGCACAAAGGTGTGATTTCATTTGGAAGTGGGATCTCATGTTGGCTGCCCTGTTGAGACAGGAAGAGGAAGATGCAGGGTACAAAGGTTGTGGGTGGACACCAGACTCCATGCTGGGCTTATACTATCTTTGCTAGGCATTTTTTTGTTGCTAGTGGTAGGAATTCTCCTTGAGTACCAGCCATGTCATGCATCCTTCTCTAACAGACTCGGGGCAGATGGTTCCAGATGCCGACTGGAACTGCTGAAACGGGGGCTTGAATATAACCAGGGCTCTGGCCATCTCATTTTTTCTCACTTCCGCCTGCCAGCTCTCCAAGGTAGAGCAGACAAGTAGTCTCCAACCTTCTTGGCACCTGGGACAAAATTTTGTGGAAGGCAATTTCTCCATGGTTGGGGGCGGGGATGGTTTCAGGATGATTCAAGCACATTATATTTATTATGCTGCTGTTGATCTGACAGGAGGCGGGGCTCAGGCGGTGATGTGAGCGATGGGGGAGCAGCTGTAAATACAGATGAAGCTTCTCTCTCTCACCCACCGCCCACCTCCTGCTATGCCGCCCAGTTCCTAAGGAGCCAGTACAGGTCTGTGGCCTGGAGAAGGGGACCCATGGAATAGAGGCTATGATAATGGATTCTGGAGCCAAATGACATTAGGCTTTGTTCCTTAATAGCTATATGATATTGAGCAAGTTACTTAACCCTGCTTTGTCTCAGTTTCCTTCTTTGTAAACAAAAAGATAATCATGTTGTTTCCTCCTGGGGTTGTTGTAAGGGCTAAATAGATTACGGACTAAATGGACTACAGGCACATAAAGGACTTGGCATAGTGCCTGGTACATAGAAGCTACTTAAAAAGTTTTACTTGTTATTATGATTATTTAGTAGCAATCTGGCTTTTTTTTTTAAATGGGAGGAAAACAGCCTCTGACAGTTCTGAAGTTTTGCATTTGGCTTTGGCTACCAGAGACTGATTGAATTTTCTCTGGACTTTCTCTGCAAGTCCAAACACGGATGGGAAAAGATCCACAAGCCAGCTTGAATTTGTTTTTTGTTGTTGTTGTTCGGTCACTAAGTCATAGACGACTCTTTGCAACCCCAGGGACAGCAGCACACCAGGCTTCCCTGTCCTTCACTATCTCCCAGAGTTTGCTCAAACTCATGTCCGTCGAGTCAGTAATGCCATCCAACCATTGAATCCCCTGTCACCTCCTTCTCCTCCTGCCCTCAGTCTTTGCCAGCATCAGAGTCTTTTCTAATGAGACAGCTCTGCACATGAGGTGGACAAAGTATTGGAGCTTCAGCTTCAGTCCTTCCAGTGAATGCTGCTGCTGCTGCTAAGTTGCTTCAGTCGTGTCCGACTCTGTGCTACCCCATAGACGGCAGCCCACCAGGATCTCCCGTCCTTGGGATCCTCCAGGCAATAATACTGGAGTGGGTTGCCATTTCCTTCTCCAATGCATGAAAGTGAAAAGTGAAAGTGAAGTCACTCACAATGAATATTCAGGGTTAATTTCCTTTAAGATTGACTGATTTGATCTCCTTGCAGTTCAAGGGATTCTCAAGAGTCTTCTCCAACACCACAGTTCAAAAGAATCAGTTCTTGAGTGCTCAGCCTTCCTTATGGTCCAGCTCTCACATTCATACATGACTACTGGAAAAATCATAGCTTTGACTATATGCACCTTTGTCAGCAAAATGACATCCCTGCTTTTTAATATGCTGTCTAGGTTTGTCATAGCTTTCCTTCCATGGAGCACACATCTTTTAATTTGATTTTACTCATGAGCAAATCAGCCTGGCCCCAAAGTCAAAAGCCATCATTGCTCCACTTTGACCTGTGGTTCAAAAGATAGCTACAAGGAGCACCGGGACCAAGCCCCTGGCCCCTCTAGTAGAGGAAAAGCAGAATCCCCAACACCCGCAGGTGATGGGTAGTATGATGGAGGCGCTCACCGAATCCACTAGATTCTCTCATTTCAGAGGATATGTGCCAAGGCCTTTGGGACCTCTGAACTTGAGAACTCCTCTATAGCTTCATACTCCCCCACAGAATTCAGAAAAAATATTAATACAACCGAAACATCAGGGTCAATTGGTAGACGTGACAAAGAGCGTGCTTGGCTCCTGAGGTCTGGCGCTCCCACTTGACAGCTGGTGCCTGAGCCCTGGTCTCCAGTCTTCAGTGATCAGCCCTGCCCCTGGGTCTTTGGCCATCCTCCCTACTCGGCCTTCCTCTTTCCCGTTTTAGAGGACCTGGCCTACCTCTCCTGATGCCTCCAGACTCCTTTGCTGGGGTTCAGGGACTAGACTCTAATCCTTTGCCCACCCCTTCTCTAAGAGAGTGGGATAAAGGCGAGAGTGGACAGGAGTCACCACCACAGTCTGTCCTCTTCCTCCTCTGGGATCTTGTTTACGCTAAACTCTCTCACCAGCCTCTTGATTCCATGATCCTTTCCTGTACTCCAGACTCACAGCAACTGTGATTCAAATTCTATCTTCAACAAAACTCCAAGTTTACCCTGTCTTGGACCTCAGGGTAGTTTGAAACTGTTCGAAATGGAGAGCATTAAAATCTGTCAATGACAAAAGTGTCCATAATACAGATAAGGAGAAGTCCATCCCGTCTCTACACCTCAATTGAAGTTTTTTGTTGTTGGTGGTGCTACATTCGGTTGATTTTGACGTGGCCGGAAAGCAGTGCAGATGGTCAGAGTGGGGAGGGTGCAGGGGGAGAGGGCAGGCCATGTTTTGGAGCTAGTAAGATGCGTCTGAGCATCAGGGTAAATGGAGAGATTAGTAGGAGACAAAGTTGGAATGGCCACAAGTCCTCAGAATCTTTAAAACAGTGGTGTTCTCTTCCCCAATAGCTGTATAGGGTTAGGATTCCGGGTATCCCTTGCATGGTAGTCTGCAATGAGTAAGAGTCTTTGTTATGAAGAAATAGGGTAGAGTTGGTGGGACGTGTATGTGCTGTCCTGGTGGGAGTCAAGCTGACGGTGGCATGGAGTATGGTGGGTCACAGTAGCCTGAAAAATCCTTCACCTTCACGAAACATTTCCTTGTTCTCATTTCACTCTCCAGAAGATGCTCGAGTGGTGCTCGGTGAACACTTGTGGGAGGAAGATTAGCTCCCTGCAAGGGAGCTTCCAGAAGGGCCTCCCTTCGCAGGCCTCCTTGGATCCCCTGTCTCTGGCGGGAGCTGTGATGATGCATGTGGGAGCTTGAATTTGGGGAGTAAGTTTGGAAAGTGGAAGTCCAGGGGCAGTCTGAGAGGATGCGCAGGGCTTAGGCAGGGTGCAGAGTCAGAAACAACAGAATCGCTCCACCTGGTCCCTGTGCTTGAGGAGGTCCCAGTCCACAGAAGGTCAGGGCACAGACAAGCAGAGTGGCTGAGCGCTGTGACGGAGCTACGCACGGGGAGCTCGACCTCACAGAAGTGCCTGGGATGAGAGAAGACTCGCGGGGAAAGGCAACGATGGGCTGAATCTTGAGGGATGTGCAGGAGCCAGCAGGTGTAAAAGGTCAGGCAGCGTATTCTCGGCAGGGGGGAAAACATGAACAGGGACACAAACAAGAGACAGTGATTGAGATGATAGTAACTGCAGCGCAGCGTCTCGAGTGTGTCCCACAAACCAGGCTTCGTTCTAAGAACTGTATGTGCATTAGGTCATTTATGTCTTACAAAATCCCAGTGAGACAGGGACTCTGTTCTTTTAATTTTACAAAGAGGAAGCAAAAACAGAATTGTTTATGAATTCCTTGAAGGTCTCAGAGCTGGTGAGCAGCAGAGCATAACAGGGCCAACTCGTCACTTGTCTAAGCGGCTAAGATTTTGACTCAACAAGGGTCCAAGCAAAGAGAACAGGCAGCTCAGGCTCAGAAGACCACAACTGCCCAATGGTTTACGGGGAAGGACTTTAAAAGAAAGTTGAGGGAGAGGGTTTCAGGGTACCTGATCAGCTGGTGGACATTCTTCTGATTGGTTGGTGGTGAGGTAACAGGGTAGTATTTCTGATGTGAACATCATCCACCTTCTGGTTCCAGTGGGTCTGGGGTCTATGTGCTGGTGGTTGTGTGTGTGTGTGTGTGTGTGTGTGTGTGTGTGTGCCCACGCACACTCAGTCATGTCCAACTCTTTGTGACCCCATGGACTAGAAGCCCACCAGACTCCTTTGTCCATGGGATTTTCCAGGCAAGAATACTGGAGTGAGTTGCCATTTCCTCTCCAGGGGGAACTTCCTGGACCAAGGATCGAACTCGTGGCTCCTGCATTGGCAGGCGGATTCTTTACCACTGTGCCACCTGGGAAGTCCCAGCATGTGGTTCACTTCCTCCTCCTGGTGGGGGTTTGAGTATCTGCAAAACAACTCAAGGACATGGCTTAGGATATTATCTTTAGCCCTTGAGGAGGGACTAAAGGTCCTTGACTTTGCTTTATGGCTAAAACTCTTACTATTTTCTCTTGCTTGACTATTTTCCTTCATTTCTGCCTTTTTCTCACTTTTCTGATTAAATTTGCTCTTTGGAAATTGAGGAAAGCTTAGGAAGCTAAGGCTTTTCTATAAACAAACTTTTCTACAAAGCTTGGTCCCTGGGAAACCTCCATAACATCCTGCTTGTTTTCACTTTGAACCCATGATCCAGGCTGTGTAGACAAGGGAGTGTTCTGCGTGGCCCAGTCTGCATTCATGTTTGTGGTCTCATAGCAGTAAAGCATGTTCTTCAGCTAGACTTTGCCGCACACTTATTTCCCTCAGGAGTCTTGTGTGTTGGAAGGAGGATGGAATACTATGTCCAACCACCTGCTAGGTGGATAGGTTGTTGAAAATACACACCCTTTGGGATTCCCTGGCGGTCCAATGGTTAAGACTTTGCCTTCCAGTGCAGAGGGTATGGGTTTAATCCTTGGTAGGGAAGCTAGGATCTTTCATGCCTCTTGGCCAACCCCCTACCTCCCAAAACATAAAAACAGAAGCAGTATGGTAACAAGATTTACCAAAGACTTAAAAATAAATAAAAAATAAGAATTAAAAAAGAAAATACACATCTCTTTTCATTTATTTCTTGTGATACTTCTATAACTAAGTATTCTCATCCCCATTTTACAGATGAGAGAACTGAGGTTTAGTGAAGTTAAATAGCTTGGTCATAGTTTTATAACTAACTATGGTCATAATTGGAATGAGAGTTCCCACTGGTTTTTCAGACCCTCTCCACCACAGTCAGCAAATGAAATAAGTAAAGCAAAATGTTTTCAAGGAGCTGGTTGGGAAGTTATTCCTAATAGGATCTTACCCTGAGTGTCCTTTTAATATTTTTATCTTCTTTGGGTAAAAACAGCACAGATATATAATTTCATCTGCTGCAAGATCTGTTCCCAAATGAAAATAGCCATGACATCTTTTTATACAAATATATATGCATCCTTCCTGAACTGATATGTTTTTACCAGCCTCCAGATACTGGAGTGAAGTGGTTTTAGGAAAATTGTTTTTGGCAGCATTTGCTTTTGAAATAAATGCATTATGGTTATTTTTAAAATCCTTTTGATAAAGCTCCTTAGTCAAAGCAGAGATTTACTTAACTGAATTTTCCTGCAGAGGTGTTAGATATTACGGCAGTTGAAGCCTCTCAGAGTATAGTCATCATGTTCTCCCAGCTGAGGTGAAAAAAAAAAGAAAAGAGTCAAAAGAATTCCACTATCTCAAGAAAACAATTATCTACATTTTGGTTTATTTATTTGCAATATTTTTTTCCTATGAATTCTTTTCTTTAAAGCATAATTGCCATTAACAACAGGCTATACAATTATAGCCTACTTTAAAAAATGTAATATTATCTGTTTGTTAACTGTTTAATATAAATTCTTCATGGTCACCATTTTCTCATGTGGGTACAGAAACTTTGAGCCTTCTTTTATAAACAATATAAAATGTTTACATTTTTAAAGATAGATTACCAGAATTGACATTTTTGGATCAGAGTGTATGCATTTATTATTGCTTCTTAGATACATTGCCAAATTGTTTTATAAATAAGTTGTATAAATTTATTCTGGCAGTTGCACTATTGAACGTACCAGTTTCCCTGTAGCCTAATAAACACTAGATCTTATCATGACAAAACCCATTTTTTTCTTTTCTAATTTTACACATAAAATAGCACCTCACAATCATTTTAGTCTTTATTTCTTTGGTTATTAATGAGGTTGATTATTTTTCTAGATACTTTTTTACTAGTTGTAAGTCCTTTTGTATGAACTTCATGTTCATACTCTTTATCCAGTTATTAATTGGGCTCAAATTAAAAAAAAAATTCTGTATGTAGTATATGATAGGATTTTTCACTGATCTACTAGAGAGATAGTAATCCTTCCTCTAGTACATGCTGTGAATATATTTTCATGACCTGTCATTTTTTCTGTGTTAATTTTTGAAAATAATGTTGGCTGTGATGGGTCTTCGTTGTGGCCTACGAGGTTTCTCTACTTGCTGAATGTGGGCTCGGTAGCTGTGGCAGTGGACTTAGTTGCCCTAAAGCATATCGGGTCTGAGCTCCCAGGGATTGCACCCTTGCCCTCTGTGTTGGAAGGTGGAGTCTTCCTCACTGGACCATCAAGGAAGTCCCATGACTCTTTAGTAGTATGTATTATTATTATTATTATTTTTTAAACTTCAAATGGAATTTTTCAAAGAGGATTGCTGGGTCCATGAGATATCAAAAAATCATGTCACAGAAAACAGGATTGAAGAGACTGTGCAGCATAACTTGGAAAAGACCCGGGGAACAGGACTGCATTCTTCATTTATGTGAAGAGCTGAGGTATTAAAGAGGCATCAAACTTCCTCCGCACAAGTGAAGCGGCATAACCCGAGTAAATGACAGGAAGTTGTAGGTAGCAAATAAAACGTGATACTGATTGTATTCTGCACGCCAGACTCTGTGTCAGGCATCCATTAATCCTCACTGCGTTCAAGGAGAAACTCTTACAGCTCTTTTCCAGGGAGCTTAGGGGACCTGCGGGGAAGGCAATGGCACCCCACCCCAGTACTCTTGCCTGGAAAATCCCATGGATGGAGGAGCCTGGTAGTCTCCAGTCTATGGGGTCGCTAAGAGTCGGACACGACTGAGCGACTTCACTTTGACTTTTCACTTTCATGCATTGGAGAAGGAAATGGCAACCCACTCCAGTGTTCTTGCCTGGAGAATCCCAGGGACAAAGGAGCCTAGTGGGTTGCTGTCTATGGGATCGCCCAGAGTAGGACACGACTGAAGTGACTTAGTAGTAGGGGACCTGCCCTAGGTCGTGCGGCACCAGTGGCAGAGGCAGGCTCCAGCCCGGGTCTGGGACGGAGCCCAGATCCCGTGATCATCCCGCGGACTGTGCGATGGCGGCGGGTCCCTTCCGCCAGCAGGGCCTCAGTTTCCTCATTAGAGCTTGAGAGGTAGAGCAGATGTCTTCTAGGACTCGGTCCAACTTGAGAGGGGAAGGAGGGTGCTGGGGGGCTGTAGCTGCTCCCCACGGGCTCCCTCAGTCCTGGCGGACCGAAGAGGAGGTCAGAATTGGAAGGCGGCCTCCGGATCTCTCTCCTAAAAAAACAAGGCGCGCGGCTTTCTATTAAACACGCTTCCTACCAAGATACGCTGCTTTGCTTTTCAAGTGCGCCCGTTCAGCTTCCTCCAGACCCTGAGACTTTTGCCATGAAACGGAACAAAGGAAAGCCCTACTGTGCACACGAAATAGTCTGCATGAGGGGGCCTGTCTTAAGGTCATGTGAAACGTTAGAGTTGCCTTTAAAGAGAGAACTTAATCTTCCAAACAGTCATGGCCTTCCTGGAGCTGTTCCAGTAAACTGGATGCTTCTAGTAGGAAACGTGTGATATGGTGTTTTTTTATTTTTTTTTTATCAGATCAGATCAGTCGCTCAGTCGTGTCCAAACTTAATTAAAAGCAAATGAACTAACAAAACCAGCTCTAGGCATGGGATGGAGATGAGAGAAGAAACACCACCCACACAGAGTACAGAAGAAATTGAGAAGTTGTTTACATCTGAGTGAGCTTCCGTTTTCTTATCTCTACCATGAAAATAATACCATTTTTCATTGATTCTAAGACACGTTTTCTTTTTAATTTTATTGGCTGTGAAACTGGGGTGCATGGATTAAAATGGTGGGAACTTTTCTTTCTTAGTGGTACATATATCAATGGAACTTTGTATAAGGGAAGATGTCTCATACAGGATTTAGTGAATTACATGAGATAATATATACTTTGCACATTCACACAGAGGGTAAGGTTTATACTAAGTAGGATCAGAGAGGTTAAGCAATTTGCCCAAGGCCACACAGCTGATAGATGGTAGAGCTGAGATATGAGCCTAGATAGTCTGACTCCAGTGCTTGTGTGCCTAACCAATATACTATACTGCTTCTCATGTTAATTGATTTATTATTCCCCCCCCACCACCTGCAGTTTTATAGAATTTTAAGGGGGAGGTAAATACGTGTGCTTATTCTTAAATTTTGGGCTCATCTTTGTGTATCTCTCATGGAAGCTCAGATTCTTCTGTATAAACCACTATAGTATAGTGGTTGAGAATGGGGCTAAACCAGTCCTAGTATCACAGGCTGTGAAGGTTATTTAATACAGTATCAGTGTTCTTATTTGTGTAATTGGCATAATAATAGTATTTTCTGTAGGGCTGTTTTAAAGAGGGATAAATGCATTTAAAGCATTTGCACAGTGCTTGACACAATGTAAAAAAGTAATATTTATCTAGCTATTATGGAGCTGGTGATGGACAGGGAGGCCTGGCGTGCTGCGGTTCATGGGGTCGCAAAGAGTCGGACACGACTGAGCGACTGATCTGATCTGATCTGATCTGATTATGTAATAGCATTACTAGAACTAATAATATGGCATAACCAGAATTATTTTTATTTCCTACATATGCATCTTTCAGGCCCTCTCAGCCCAGGTCAGATCCTAGAGCTTACACAGCAGTAGAGTAGGAGGGGCTGCTTTTGCTTAATATCCTTTCCTAGGCTTCTGGAATATTGGTGATGCCAGACCTGGATCCTGTCATTTAGTAGAAACAAAGCTGACAGCAGTATCACCCGGTGACCTTTTCCATCGTTTAAAACAGAGACAAAGGACACGCACCCAAAGAGAAAGATTAGATTAGGCAATTTACCGATTCACGGAATTCATCAACTATCCTGTCCCTTCCCTTTCTGAAGAGCTCTGTCCCCACCTACTTTCTGCAGGCCATGCCCTGGGCAGGCCAGCCTCCCTGTCTGCAGAATTCCCTGCCGTGGGAGACCCTGCCCAGGGCCTAGGATGCCACTGGAAGTCAAGGTAGAGGGCTCTTTCTGCTGCTAAATGGTGTAGCTGCAGTCTATTTCTGTTCTCTTGGTCTCAACAAGACAGCTTGGAGGGATGAGAGAGAGGCAGAGGCAGCTTTTGGTGTCAGAGTTCTCCCACTTACCTGCAACAAGTCTGCTCAGCCCTCTCCATGTTCCCAGAGAAGCAGAAGAAGAGGGACTGTGATTGACAGCTGGCAGAAAGCAGGGCTGGGAGCTGTGTCTCCATCGTGGAGCACCCATGGAGAAGAAGGCTCTAGTTTTTCTAGCCTGTGAATAGTCCTGGGCTTATTCTCTAGAACATTCAATTGGGACTCTAGAGAGAAGTCGAGGGGAGACTTCTGCTTTTTTTTTTTTTTAATGCATTCACTTTATTATAAACGTTTGTTTGGAAATAAAAAAAAGTAGGGAAATCTAGAGTTCAGAATGAAATTATTCTCTAATACCATGTCCTAAAGATAACCACTGTTAACCATTTAGTGTATTTCTTTTCTATTGTGCTGCAATACTTTTCGGTTATACTTGAGACATCTTTCCAAATCAGTACATATGGCTCTATTTCATTCTTCTTACTAAGTAATATTACATGACTTAGGTAAGACATTCTCCTTTTATTTATCTTGTTTATTTTTTCTTTTGGCTGAACTACTTGCTATGCAGGGTCTTAGTTCCCTGAGCAGGGATCAAACCTGTGTCCTGTGAAGAGGAAGCTCAGAGACTTGACCACTGGACCACTGGACTGCCAGGGAAGTCCCCAAACAGTCTCCTTGTAACTGGTGTTCATTTAATGGACACTTAAGTTGTATTCTTTTTTTTTTTTTTTCTATTTTAAACAAAGCTGCACCAAAGATTCCTGTAGATACATCCTAGTGCATATGTGAGAATGTTCATAGGAAGAACTCCTAGAGGTGTAATGGCTGTGCCAAAGAGTTTACACATTTAAAATGTTGAAATAGATTGGCTATTTGTTGTTCAGCCACTCAGTCACATCTGACTCTTTGCGACTCCATGCACTGCAGCACGCCAGGCTTCCCTGTTGGTCACCAATTCCCAGAGCTTGCTCAAACTCATGTCCATTGTGTTGGTGATGCCATACAACTGTCTTGTCTTCTGTCGCGCTCTTCTTCTCCTGCCTTCTATCTTTTCCAGCATCAGGGTCTTTTCCAATGAGTCAGCTCTTCACTAATCACTCTGTGATTAGTTTCAAAAATTTGCATACTTTTAGGAGAGTGTTAATGTTCAATACCTCTTCCTAGCATTGTTGTTGTTATGTCACTAAGTGAAGTCCAACTCTTTTGAGACCCCACAGACTGTAATCTGCCAGGCTCCTTTGTCCATGGGATTTCCCAGGCAAGAATACTGGAGTGGGTTGTCATTTCCTTCTCCAGCGGATCTTCCTGATGCAGGGATCAAACCCGCATCTCCTGCATTGGCAGGCGGATTCTTTACCACTGAGCCACCAGAGAAACCCTCTTATCATCATGCAACCTGTGAATTGCCTCAAGCAATAGTTCCTGGGTTCTCCAGAGATTTGGACACTTCTCAGTAACTCTTTCCCTGCACATCAACACGCTTTTTTGTGTGTGCCTGCGGTACTCTTGCCTGGAAAATATCATGGACAGAGGAACCTGGTGGGCTGCAGTCCATGGGGTCGCTAAGAGTCAGACATGACTGAGCGACTTCACTTTCACTTTTCACTTTCATGGACTGGAGAAGGAAATGGCAACCCACTCCAGTGTTCTTGCCTGGAGAATCCCAGGGACGGGGAAACCTGGTGGGCTGCTGTCTATGGGGTTGCAGAGAGTTGGACACAACTGAAGTGACTCAGCAGCAGCAACAGCGGCAGCAACAGCAGCAGCTATGGACGCAAGGATGGATGGTTGAATAATACTTCATACTCAGAGGAATTTACAAATAGGAGAAGAGACAAGTAAATGAAAATTAAAAGATAACAGGTCAGGTGTCAGGATGTGAGTAAATACTGAGAGGGCATGGAGAAGTGAGCAAATGCCTCTCTGTGGGGGCCTTTGGGTAAGGCGTCTCAGAGGAAGTGGTTCTTGACATATGAGTAGGCGTTCTGGTAAAGAAGTAGGAAGGGCACTCTAGGCAGAGGGACTAGCATGTGCAAAGCTGGGGGTGCTCATGTGCGGACTGCGGAATGGTTCCACGGCCCGTGGGGTGACCGGGGGAAGTGGGGAGAAGAAATCAATTGAGAGAGAGAAGCTGTAAAGGACTCTGAAGGCCCCAGGAAGGAGAGGGTGTCCTGATCAGGTGGAGAACGGCCAGAGGGCAAGAGCCTGGATTCAGGAAGCGTGATTAAGAGACTGAGAGTGATTAAGGATGGGGTCAGGGTGACTGTGCTCAGGACAGAGCGGGAGGAATGGAGAACATTTGCACACGTTGCTCTGAGATCTCATATGCAGCCTGGCTTGGTAAGAAGCAGGTGTAGAGGCTGTCATCTGGGGCAAATTTATTACACTGGATAGCTAATAAAACGATATTGATTTCATTTTGTTTTGCAACAAGCAATCCCTCTGCTGGGAACAATGTCAAATCTGATGTGTCCAAGTGGAATGAGCAATAAAACTGCTAGCTTGGTTCACCTGAAAACTGCTGTCTCAGGCTCAGAGCTGCTTGCACTCTGTGATGGGCCAAGGTGAGGCCTTTATTGGGCTATAATTCCTGTCTTGATTAGGAGGTCTGACCCTGACCTGGGCTAGAGAGATTGACGAGGTTGCAGGGAGAGAAAATTAAAGGGAAGGGCAATAACCTTGTGAAAGACGAGGCCAGGAGTTACTGTCATTCATTCATTCACTGAAGCTGTATGAGAATTTACTCTGTGCCCAGCAGATTGTGGGCCATTAGAGACACAAAGTGTTTGTCCCCCAGGGACCTGGTCTAGGACTAAAGCCATAAAGCTTACGGATGGGTTTGTTTGGCCTGGTCAGATCTCGTCTCCAATAAAACAATGGAGCTCAAGATGTTTGTTCTGGGAACTCTTCTCTTTTCTCCTTTTCTTCATCCAACTCCACCTCAGGCTTCCCCACTGACAGTGTTGTAATTCAGTGGCTAAGTCATGTCCAACTCTTTGGGACCCCATGGATTGCAGCACACCAGAGTTCCCTGTCCTTCACTATTTCCCAAAGTTTGCTCGAACTCATGTCCATTGAGTCAGTGATGCCATCCAACCATCTTTATCTTCTGCCCGCTCTTCTCCTCCTGCCTTCAATCTTTCCCAGCATCAGGGTCTTTTCTGATGAGTCAGTTCTTTGCATTAGGTAGCCAAAGTACTGGAGCTTCAGCTTGAGCATCAGTCCTTCCAATGAATATTCAGGGTTGATTTCCTTTAGGATTGACTGGTTTGATCTCCCTGCAGTCCAAGGGACTCTCAAGAGTCTTCTCCAACACTACGATTCAAAAGCATCAGTTCTTTGGTGTTCAACCTTTTTTATGGTCCAACTCTCTCATGCATACATGACTACTGGAAAAACCATAGCTTTGACTATATGCATCTTTGTCAGCAAAGTGATGTCTCTGCTTTTTAATATGCTGTCTAGGTCTGTCATAGTTTTTCTTCCAAGGAGCAAGCGTCTTTTAAGTTCATGACTGCAGTCACCATCTGCAGTAATTTTGGAGCCCAAGAAAGTACAATCTGTCATTGTTTCCATAATAGTGGGTTTATGTCATTTCTGTTCTCAGCTAGCTCCTCCTTATTAAAGTGTCAACAGATGATCAGAGCATTTCTAATAATAGCTTAAGGCAGGATCCATTCTGATTTCCAAGGTATGAGAGAGAAAGCCTGGGAAAAATATCTGGTCTTGGTTCTGACTGATCCTAGCCTCATTGCTCATCAGTCTTGTAATTTTGGAAAAATTGTTTAACTTTTCTGAGACTCATTTTATTCACCTGAAGGTAGGAAGCTTCATAATTCCTGTCCTGCTCTTCTCATGGGATGGTTGGCAGGCTCAGTAGGACGTGGTGGATGTGCTTTGAAAATTGTTGAGAGCGATACAAAAGCAAGAGCCTGTAATGACTCCCGGTGCTCTCTGTTGCTCAGAGCCTGAAATTGTTCCTGCAGGGGGGCTCCCAATTTGCAGGCCACCCTGTTCTGTATCCAGCTCTCGAGGGACTGGACACATCACACACAGTTTGATTCACCTCCTGCCAATCAAAGATGGTAGGATCTGAGGCTGTAATGGTGTTGAACTAATTTCTCCCAAGGAGATACCTGTGTGAAGGGCAACATGAGTGAGACCTAAAAAGGAATCCCTGAAGATTTCTCTGTAGATGGCAGGATAAGAGTCATTACACTTGAGCTATAGCAGGAGAGATTAGGTCAAACATTGGGAAGAATATACTGGGTTAAGGGTTGGGAGTCACTGGACTGTGCAACCTTGGAACTTTCTAAGACCTAGGTATTTCCCCTTCTGACATGTTGTGTGACTTCGGGTAAATTTACCATTTACTAAATTACCAGGGGTCTTGGGGGCTCCATTGCTTCCTAAGTGTTATGCAGAGGATATGCTGTATATGTCAAAATGTGGGCTGAACTGAATCTTCTTTTTGGGAATTTGTTCTGATAACAAAGATGGAGGCAGCTCTTCTTGTTTAATTTGTCGGGTAGGAGATAAGTTAGGCAACTAGAATCCTAGTATCCTGCAAAGCCCCTATGGAGAATTCACTTCGAAGAGAGTTAGAAAAAAACTTGGTAAAAAACTAGCTAGTGATTCTGAACAGAATGTAATTGTTGAACTGATAAAATGCTCTTTGGGATCAGTTGGAAGAGATGAAAAAGACTTTTAGCAGGCTGCATATCACCGTCTGGAGTTTTGCCCTACAAAGTGTTGGTAAAAAGAAAATTTTACCTAATTGTTCAGGACAAAGAGAACTCATAAGGAGTTTGAGACTTACGCTTAAATATGAGAAGGAGACGCACGCGTAAATATGAGAAGGCATGTCTATTGCCACTGATAAGTATATCTTTATAGAAGGGGAGAGCTTTAGCTCATACGGTAAAGACTCTACCTGCAATGCAGAAGACCTGGGTTCAATCCCAGGTTGGGAAGATCCCCTGAGAAGGGAATGGCAACCCTCTCCAGTACTCTTACCTGGAGAATCCCATGGACAGAGGAGGTGGGTGGGCTACAGTCCGTGTGGTTGCAGAGAGTCGGACACGACTCGGGAATATGGTTCTGATTCCCAGGTGGCGCTAGTGGCAAAGAATCTGCCTGCCAATACAGGAGATGCAAGATATTTGCGATCAATCCCTGGGTTGGGACAATCTCCTGCAGGAGAAAATGGCACCCTACTCCAGAATTCTAGCTTGAAAAATTCCATGGAGAGGGGAGCCTGGCGGGCTACAGTCCATGGGGCCACAAAGAATCAGACACAACCGAGAGAATGAGTGCATATAGAAGGGGAATGAGTTTTTGATTGATTAATCACATCAGGGGTGGAGAGGCTCCTGTTCTGTCTCTCATTAGGAGCACTGGTGCTGAGACCTTCCCAAGTCACGATCGTTGCGTGATGTCACAGGGAGCACGGTTGTGATTAACGGTGATGAAGATGGTGGTGGTGGTGCTGGGAGGGGGCCTTCTCTGGAAATGTACCATGTGTCAGGCCCTGTGCTAAGTGTTTTGTATGGGTGACCTCACTGAATTCTCATCACCACATGATGTCTTCTTAGCCTCACTTTATACATGCAGAAACTGAGGCAGTGAAGGTAAATACATTACTCAAGGTTGCCTTTCTAGGAAGTGGAAAAAACCCAGGCAATCTCACCTAAGAGCAACAAGTAAACATACTGTTTCATAATCTGAATTATATTCTAGCTTCTGCTCTAATCAGGACCGTAAGTTATAAAACATTTGAATTAAATTGAAGTAGTGTATGGAGATTTCTTTTCTTTTAATGCTGCCAGATGGCTGAGTTTTAAACCTCTTTGAAGAGAATCTCTGACCTTTCAAACTAAGGCATCTTATTGCTTGCAAGATACCTTACATTTTGGAAAAATAAATTTTTGGAATAATGTCACAAGGTAGGTACTACTATCCCATTTAACAAATAAAGAAATTAAGGTTCAGACAATTTAAATCCTTTTTCCTCAAATTTTAATGTATATATAAACCCAATGGGGATCTTGTTAAAGTCAGATTCTGATTCAGTAGCTTGCAGCTTGAGATTCTGCATTTCCAACAAGGTATTACAAAGGTTGCTCGTCAGGGAGGAAGGTAGGTAACCTGCTGGGATGACATAGCACAGAAGAAGAGAACTCTTAAAGCCTAGTCTTGTAACTCTATTGGGTGGCTTCAGAGGTGCGGTGTTGGTCGTATTAAAAAGACATAGTTGCCCTTTGTCTGGCGGGACAGACAGGCAGCTGGACAGACATGTAGACCTGAGTCTGGCTTTGACAGCTTGTGCCTCTGGGTCATGCTTATCTCCCCTCTGAGCCTCAGTCTCTCTCTCTGCACAGTGTTAAGGGTGAATTACATGACTTCCAAGTTGTCTGAGTATCAGGCACATCCTAAGAAGTGCCTGGGATGCAGGTTGGAACCCTGGATGGAAAGATCTTTCCCTGAAATGGGAAGATTGAAAGGAATCACCTTAGAACACACATCATTTCTGAGAGAACTTCCTGCCCAGGATCAGTAGGAAAAGTATTTTATCTGTGAGAGAGGAGAATGATTAATGCTTCTCAGTGTGCTGATTTTCTAAGGGACTATGATTGAGCCTCAGAAACCTGGGGGGCTGGAAGGTCAGACTCCCCAGGCCATCATTTAAACAGTGGGAGGGAGCAGCCACTGCATCTCTGTCAACCTGGGAGATACCTGGGAAGGTAGGCTTGATTCTCTGAGACAGGAGCCTCAGGAAGGCCATTTGTTTATCTTCTTTAGAGAAATGGCTAAGAGCTTTTCTCATTTTTTAGTTTTTTTTTTTAATTAATTTTTTTGTGGCTGCCCTGGGTCTTCGTTGCTGCTCACTGGCTTTCTCCCTAGTTGTGGGGAGTGAGGGCTACTCTTTGTCGAGTATGAGGGCTTCTCACTGCAGTGGCTTCCCCTGCTGCTGAACACAGGCTCTGGGCATGCAGGCTTCGGCAGCTGTGATACAAAGGCTCCGTGCTTGCAGCTCGAGGACTCCAGAGCTCAGGCTCCGTAGCTATGATCCAGGGGATTAGTTACTCCATGGCATGTGGAATCTTCCTGGACCAGGGATTGAACCCACATCCTCTGCGTTGGCAGGTGGATTACTATCCCCTGTGACACCAGGGGAGTCCTAGTTGGGTTATTTTGAGTTGTAGGAGTTCTTTACATATTCTGGATATTAACCACTCTTCAGATGTACGATTTGCAACTATTTTCTCCCATTTCATGGTTTCCTTTTTTTACTCTATTGATTGTGTCCTTTGATGCACAGAGGTTTTAAATTTTTTCCAGTTTACCTCTTTTTACTTTTGTTGCCTATACTATTGGGCATCATATCCTAAAAATCATTGTCAAAGCTGATATCATAAGGTTTTTCCTGTTTTCTTCTAAGAGTTTTATAGTTTTAGACTTTGATCCATTTTGAGTTAATGCCATTCTTTTGCATTTTGTTGTTAATATCAGTTATCCCAACACCATTAGTTGAAAAGTCAACCTGATACCATTGTTGAAAAGTCGTTTCTTTTCTTCATTGAATGGTCTTGGCACCCTTGTCGAAAATTTCTGGATTCTATTCTGTTCAATTGATCTGTGTTTCTCTCTTTATGTCAGTAACACACCCCCTCAACTTTTTAATACCACACTTAATGGTAAAGAGTCCGCCTCCAATGTGGGAGACCCAGGTTTGATACCTGGGTCTGGATGATCCACTGGAGAAGGAAATGGCAACCCACTCCAGTATTCTTGCCTGGAGAATCCCATGGACAGAGGAGCCTGGCAGGCTACAGTCCATGGGGTTGTAAAGGCTTGGACATGGCTGAGTACTTCACTTTCTTAAAAAAATTTTTTATTTATTTAGTTTTATTTGGAGGATAATTGCCTTATGGTACTGTTTTGGTTTCTGCCATACAAAACGTGAATCAGCCATAAGTATACATATGTCCCCTCCCTCTTGAGCCTCTCTCCAGTACCACACTTTTTTGATTATTGTAACTTTGTAATTGGAGAAGGCAATGGCACCCCACTCCAGTACTCTTGCCTGGAAATTCCCATGGACAGAGGAGCCTGGTGGGCTGCAGTCCATGGGGTCGCGAAGAGTCGGACACAACTGAGCGACTTCACTTTCACTTTTCACTTTCATGCATTGGAGAAGGAAATGGCAACCCACTCCAGTATTCTTGCCTGGAGAATCCCAGGGACGGGGGAGCTGGTGGGCTGCCGTCTATGGGGTTGCACAGAGTCAGACATGACTAAAGCAATTTAGCAGCAGCAGCAGCTTTGTAGTAAGTTTCAAAATCAGGGAGTATAAGACCTCCAACCTTGTTCTTTTCCCAGATTGTTTTGGCTATTTGGAGTCCCTTGATATACCAAATGAATTTATGGTGGAGTTTTCTCTTTCTTAAAAAAATGCACTTGGGATTTTGATAGGGATTGCATTAAATCTGTAGACTGCTTTGGATAGCATTCACATCTTAACAATATTAAGTCTTCCAATCCATGAATACAATATGTCTTTCCATTCATTTGTGCCTTTAATTAGTTTAGCAATGTTTTATTGTTTTCAATGTAAAACTCTAAATATTTTAAAGATATTGTTTAGTCTTTATAACAACCTAAAGAGGTAGGTGCTATTATAATCTTCATTTATAAATGAGAATACTAAACCTTAGAAAGCATCACTACAAACAAAGCTAGTGGAGGTGATGGAATTCCAGTGGAGCTATTCCAAATCCTGAAAGATGATGCTGTGAAAGTGCTGCACTCAATATGCCAGCAAATTTGGAAAACTCAGCAGTGGCCACAAGATTGGAAAAGGTTAGTTTTCATCCCAATCCCAAAGAAAGGCAATGTCAAAGAGTGCTCAAACTACCGCACAATTGCACTCATCTCACATGCTAGTAAAGTAATGCTCAAAATTCTCCAAGGCAGGCTTCAGCAATATGTGAACCGTGAACTTCCTGATGTTCAAGCTGGTTTTAGAAAAGGCAGAGGAACCAGAGATCAAATTGCCAACATTCGGTGGATCATGGAAAAAGCAAGAGAGTTCCAGAAAAACATCTATTTCTGCTTTATTGACTATGCCAAAGCCTTTGACTGTGTAGATCACAATAAACTATGGAAAATTCTGAGAGAGATGGGAATACCAGACCACCTGATCTGCCTCTTGAGAAATCTGTATGCAGGTCAGGAAGCAACAGTTAGAACTGGTCATGGAACAACAGACTGGTTCCAAATAGGAAAGGGAGTACGTCAAGGCTGTATATTGTCACCATGTTTATTTAACTTATATGCAGAGTACATCATGAGAAATGCTGGACTGGAAGAAACACAAGCTGGAATCAAGATTGCGGGGAGAAATATCAATAACCTCAGATATGCAGATGATACCACCCTTATGGCAGAAAGTGAAGAGGAACTCAAAAGCCTCTTGATGAAAGTGAAAGTGGAGAGTGAAAAGGTTGGCTTAAAGCTCAACATTCAGAAAACGAAGATCATGGCATCTGGTCCCATCACTACATGGGAAATAGATGGAGAAACAGTGGAAACAGTGTCAGACTTTATTTTTCTGGGCTCCAAAATCACTGCAGATGGTGACTGCAGCCATGAGATTAAAAGACGCTTACTCCTTGGAAGGAAAGTTATGACCAACTTAGATAGCATATTCAAAAGCAGAGACATCACTTTGCCAACAAAGGTTCGCCTAGTCAAGGCTATGGTCTTTCCGGTGGTCATGTATGGATGTGAGAGCTAGACTGTGAAGAAGGCTGAGCGCCGAAGAATTGATGCTTTTGAACTGTGGTGTTGGAGAAGACTCTGGAGAGTCCCTTGGACTGCAAGGAGATCCAACCAGTCCATTCTGAAGGAGATCAGCCCTGGGATTTCTTTGGAAGGAATGATGCTAAAGCTGAAACTCCAGTATTTTGGCCACCTCATGCGAAGAGCTGACTCATTGGAGAAGACTCTGATGCTGGGAGGGATTGGGGGCAGGAGGAGAAGGGGACAACAGAGGATGAGATGGCTGGATGGCATCACTGACTCGATGGATGTGAGTCTGAGTGACCTCCGAGAGCTGGTGATGGACAGGGAGGCCTGGTGTGCTGCAGTTCATGGGGTCGCAAAGAGTCGGACATGACTGAGCAACTGATCTGATCTGATCTGATCTGAAACCAGTCCATCCTAAAGGAAATCAACCCTGAATATTCATTAGAAGGACTGATGCTAAAAAAAAAAAAAAAAGGACTGATGCTGAAGCTTCAATACTTTGGTCACCTGATGCGAAGAGCTGACTCATTGGAAAAGTCTCTGATGCTGGTAAAGACTGAGGGCAGGAGGAGAAGGGGGCGAGACAGAGGATGAGGTTGTTGGATGGCATCACTGACTCCATGGACAAGAGTCCGAACAAACTCTGGGAGACAGTGAAGGACAGGGAGGTCTGGCAGGCTGTAGTCCATGGGGTCACAAAGAGGTGGAGATGACTGAGCGACTGAACAACAACAACAGTCAAGTGGCTAGTAGGTGGAGGGGCTAGGATTCTAATCTTGGCAATCTGGACACAGGTCCTATGCTCTTGAATCCTTTACTATATTATTTAGACAACTTTTGGGAACCTACAGAGGGAGATGACAATAAGCAAAGCTTTCAGTACCTCCAGAAGGGCTCAGGAATTGGAAGTACCAGAGATCTCACATGGAGAAGGCAATGGCAACCCATTTTAGTACTCTTGCCTGGAAATCCCATGGACAGAGGAGCCTGGTGGGCTACAGTCCATGAGGTTGCTAAGAGTCGGACACGACTGAGCGACTTCACTTTCACTTTCCACTTTCATGCACTGGAGAAGGAAATTGCAACCCACTCCAGTGTTCTTGCCTGGAGAATCCCAGGGACGGGGGAGCCTGGTAGGCTGCCGTCTATGAGGTTGCATAGAGTCGGACACGACTAAAGTGACTTAGCATCAGCAGCAGCAGCAGATACCTCACAAGGAAGAGGTGAGGGGTGAGGCTAAAAACAAGAGGGTTCTCTTCTGCACCCTAATCAATCGGACAACCACCTCTCACATCTCAGCAGGCAAGGGGAAGCAGTTTATTCTTTGGAGAAACTGAATCAGACTGTCTCTGCACTCAGGACACCAGGGGAAGTAGAGGACAGGCATCTTTCTGAAAGCAGTAGAATTAAGTGAAAGTCTACATGTTGGACGGTGAGGCACAAACCGTCTTCTTTCTACTGGGCTCTCAGGAAGCAGACTGTCAGACAAGGATAGAGGAGAAGAGAGATGAAATTAGAGGATCAAACCAGAATTCTACTAGCTGATTAATTGCTGTTTCCAGAGGAAATGAGGAGAGGGAAGAAATTATTCAAAAGATAAAGCAAAAATTCTAGAATTGAAGGATGAGTCTGCAGATATAAATAATGCACTGAGTGCTCAGAAAAAATGAATTAAAAACCCTACTCTAGGCATATAATCACGAAATTCCTGAGCTCCAATTATAAGAGGTCGGTTGTTGGGGCCCATTTATTTTCTATTCCACTGTACTCTGGAGTCACTGTACCTTGGCAATTGGCCAAGTTACACAGAGTAGTCAGGGCTGTGTCTTCAGGCCATGATCATGTGTGGTGACGGATAAATGGGAAAGAATGAAGATATTAAAATACTCATAGTCACGATAGTCCACTGGCTTGAAGGGACATATGGACTGTAATGAGGACCATGACACCTGCCTACATCATTGGAAGGGTTTATAATGATGCGTAAAGCCTTCAGGAGTGAGTAGTATTTGATAATACACCCTATTTCCTTGTCGTGTACAGAGCAAAGAGGCCATGGCAGTTTTCCTTGAATTGACTTTTATTCTCTTATTCTCTGTTTTCAGTGGTTACTCTCTGAAGAGGAGATCCTGGGACTCTTACAACCATCTTTACAAGATTCTGTCAGGCTAAACAAGCCCAGGCTCTCTGTTTGGAATTCTACTTGAGAAATGATATGCAAAGATGTAGTTCATGATTAACAAACAAGCACACAAAAACTTTTAGGGGTTCTTTGAGCTCTGACTTTGACAGTCAAGACAAATGGAGCTGGGCTGATTTCCTTGATAAGAGAATTATCTGGTAACCTGTTGAGGAGGGAGATAAATCAAGTAGGAATATGATCTAAGAGTGTAGGCTGAGTTGGTTATTCAATTATTGTCACTCAGCTCCAAATTCCACTTTCTGTATTCTGCCCCTGGTGCTGGGGATGGGTGTGCTTAGTTGCTCAGTTGGGTCCGACTCTGTGTGACCCCATGGACTGCAGACCGCCAGGTTCCTCTCTCCAGGGGAATTCTCCAGGCAAGAATACTGGCGTGGGTTGCCACATCCTGCTCCAGGGGATCTTTCTGACCCAGGGATTGAACCTGGTTCTCCTGTGTCTGGGGCTGGATCTCTGCATAACATTTTTCTTTTGTAGGCTGGCATCTTTTTAGGTTCTGCCACGAGGGGGCACTAGCGGGAAGCCAGAAGGCAGGAGGAGGGGAGAAGTGACTTCCTGTTTGCTTGTGGTTCTGGTCATTGTCATCCCAGCCCCAGTGGGGGACAGTTGGTTCTAGCCTCCAGCTTCTTTTGGGACTCCCAGCCCTGGCTTCATCTTGCGGTATCAGCAGGAGCCAGGCTTGCCTCTCCTGGAGGTCTGACTGTAGCTCCAGGAAGCATCTCCTTTTGTCTGTCTCTTTGTTCCCTAACTTAGGGGTGGCAGCTTCCAACTGCAGTTAATACAATCTCTGGGTACCTCACATGTTCCCTTTTTGGCTCTTTTAGCCCCCTAACATCTGTCTAACCAGTTGCTTGAATTAAGTTCCTTCTGTTGAAATGCTTAGACTGGTTTCTGTTTTCCTGACAGTTACACAGACTGAAATGAAAACACATCTGTAGACATGATCTGGTTTTCTTATCAGACAGCTGAGAAGTGCCCTGTGATACTTCTGGATGAAACGTCTTATCCTCTCCCACTTCTGACCTATAACACGTGAGTTAGTAAATGCTAGAATATATAGTTTTTCAGAAAGGCCAGATGGTACCTGGTCTGGGAAAAACAAAACAAAACAGTAATCAGGAGGGGTTGCAACCCCTTTCCTTGACTGTTTACTTTTGGAATCTGGCCACTGAATTTGAGGGGAAGTATTCCTTCTATGTATATCGTTCTATACTCTGTTGCGTATGATAAAAACCAGTTTGAGTTCGAGACAGCAAAAGAGGCTGTATTGTTCATGTACTGGAAAATCTGAGAGTAGAGCTAGCTTCAAGTACTGCTGAGTTCTGGAGTTCAGACATATTAAGATACAGTTTATCTTAATTTATTGCATGTCTGGGTTAGGGTTTCTCTATTGGCTTAATTTTTAGGCAGGGTCTTTTTTTTAATGAAATATAGATGATTTACAATGTTGTGTTAGTTGCTGGTATATGCAAAGTAATTTAGTTTTTACATATTTTCCATTATGACTTATGGAAATATACTATTTTATATTTATATATACTATTTTATATATAGTATTTCTATCTGTTAATCCCAAATTTATCCCTCCCCTACCCCTTTCTCCTTTGGTAAGCACACACTTGTTTTCTATGTCTACGAGTCTGTTTTTGTTTTGTAAGTAAGTCCATTTATATCATATTTTAGATTTAATGTGTAACTGATACCATATGGCATTTGTCTTTCTCTTTCTGACTTACTTCACTTAGGGTGATAATCTCTAAGTTCATCCATGTTGCTGCAAATGGCATTATTTCATTCTTTTTTATGGATGAATAACATTCCGTTGCATATCTGTATCACATCACCTTTGTTCATTCATCTGTTGATGGACACATAGGTTTCTTTCATGTCTTGGCTTTTATAAACAGTGCATCTGTCTTTTCAAATTAGAGCTTTCTCTGGATATATGTTTAGGCAGGGTCCTTCTATGTGGTGGTAAAGACGGCTAAATACTTTGTTATTAGAGTCTTATGTTATCCTTGGAGCTTATCATTCTCCCTGAATATTCATTGGAAGGACTGATGCTGAAACTGAAACTCCAATACTTTGGCCACCTGATGTGAAGAGCTGACTCATTTGAAAAGACCTTGATGCTGGGAAAGATTGAAGGCAGGGAGAAGGGGACAACAGAGGATGAGATGGTTAGAGAGCATCACTGACTCAATGGACGTGGGTTTGAGCAAGCTCTGGGAGATGGTGAAGGATGGGGAAGCCTGGCGTGCCGCAGTCCATGGGGTCACAAAGAATCAGACGTGACTGAGCGACTGAACAAGAGTCTTATATCATTCTTAGAGCTTATAATTCTGAAGAAAAGTGAGATCTCATCTTTAATCTTCCATTTTCAAACCATATTGACATTGAACTTGTTGTTTATGCTGGGGCCACATGCCCATTTGTCAACTAATTACAGTGGCCAGGAGGAAAGGATGGAACAATTGGCTGGGTCTGGGTATATGCCAATCTGCCCCCAGGGTGGGGACCAGCAGATGCAGATAGAGAAAGGGGGTGAATGACAGTGATAATAGCTACTCTTGTTTATCTCATTTAATATATAAAACCCTGCTGTGGTCTGAATGTTTGCCCCCGGCTTCCAAATTCCTATTTTGAAATCTAATGCCCAGTGTGATGGTATTTGGAGGTGAGACCTTTGGAAGTGCGTAAGTCATGAGGGCGGGGAAGGCAATGGCACCCCCACCCCAGTACTTTTGCCTGGAAAATCCCATGGACGGAGGAGCCTGGTAGGCTCCAGTCCATGGGATCGCTAAGAGTCGGACACGACTGAGTGACTTCACTTTGACTTTTCACTTTCATGCATTGGAGAAGGAAATGGCAGCCCACTCCAGTGTTCTTGCCTGGAGAATCCCAGGGACAGGGGAGCCTGGTGAGCTTCTGTCTATGGGGTCGCACAGAGTCGGACACGACTGAAGCGACTTAGCAGCAGCAGCAGCAAGTCATGAGGGTGGAGGCCTTGTGACTTACAAGGACCTCAGAGAGCTCTCTAACCCTTCCGCCATGAGAGGACACAAATAGGAGGTGCTGTCTGTGAACCAGGAAGTGGGCTGGACCCCCATCAGAAGCTGAATCTACCTGGCCTTGATCTTGGATTTTCCAGCCTCTAGGACTATGAGAAACAATAAACGTGTTGTTGTAAGCCACTCAGTATATGGTATTTTATTTTGTAGCAGACCAAGGTGACTAAGACATTCTCTATGGGGTAGGTAATTTTAAATCTGCTTTAACCCATTAAGAAATATAGGCTCAGGGGACTAAGGTATCTCAGCTTGTCCGTGGAATTCTAATCTAGGTCTGTTCAAAGATCCTGCTCTTCAGATACTGAAAGACTGCTTATCCAGTAAAACCATGTTCAAGAGGGTCACACTGGGAACTCACAATTTTTTTTCAGGTCCTGGAGGTTTGATCTTGGGCCTAGAAACAGAAGACACAATCAGAAGGAATAGACAAGGTCGGAATGAGATGTGGGAGTCCAGGGCTTTAGCTGTGAATATGGTTGGGAGGATGCTCAGAACTCTGATCAAAGGGTGGTGTATAAATGGCTTATCACCTTCCAGATGCTGTTTGTCCAAGAGGTAC
Source organism: Tragelaphus eurycerus (assembly GCA_935064755.1). Lineage (NCBI taxonomy): Eukaryota > Metazoa > Chordata > Mammalia > Artiodactyla > Bovidae > Tragelaphus > Tragelaphus eurycerus. The sequence continues at coordinate 15,236,371 of CAKXYN010000043.1, forward strand.
AGCTGAGTTGCTTGGCTCAGGGTGAGCTTGGTGATTTTTGGTTCGAGATGGAGCCATAACTTCCCATGACTTAACTAACTCTAGTCAGCTCTGGCTTCACCTTAATCCCTAGGTACCAGTGTGGAGCTCTCTTCTATCAGCAACTTTCCTCTCTCTGACTTTTCCTTCCCTCATCCTTCATCTAAGCATCAGGTGAAATACTATCCTCTTGGAGAGTATGGGTGTGTGCCTGAGACATGTGCAGATTAATTACAAGAGATATGCAGCCATCTCTCCTGGGCAGAACTGACCTTGGATAGACTCACTCAGTCTGACTTTCCCTAGTTCATTATAACAGGCTCAGAGATGAATTTTGAAATGAGGAGCTCTGATTCAGAGGCAAGAGTGCACAGGTCTAAAACCTATCCATCATTTAACCAGCAAGTATTAATTAAGTCCCTAGTATGTGCCCAGCCCTGCACTAGGCCCTAAGGTGGGTAGGGGCATAGAGGAGAAAGGACAAAAAAAAAAAAAAAAAAAAAAATAGTAGAAGACTCGTCCATGCCGATGAGAGCCTTTCTACCTAGCTGAAGACTTCAGAACAAGAAACATAGGATACTCGAGGTTGAGATGATCGAACGTAATGGCCAATGTGCTCATTCACTGGACAAATCTCTGCAGTGTCTCCTATATGCCAGACACTGTGCCAAGCACGGGTAAACCAAACATGCAATTATTTTCCTGAAAGAGCTTATATCTAGAAGGAGATGTTTTCAAATAAGTAAAAAGACCATTGCAAACATTTGCTGGCTGCTTGCTAAGTGATGGGCACTAAAAGTGGGTTTTGCCTTTTGAACTGTGAATACTGAGAAAAATAGAGACAAAAAGCTAATCCTTTAACCAGGTGGTGTACTAATGGTGATGAAAAGCATGTAAATAGGCATATTTTCATGTGTATATGTGATTGATAGAAGTATGAACTGCATGCCATGGGAACACAGACAAAGGAAAATGTCGCTCTGTATTGTATGAACTGTCTGCAGCCAAAGGGAGCCTGATTGAGAAAAGGGGAAATTTGAAGATGAGGGAGCAGACATTTCCCAGATGGACAAGACATTATTAGCAGAGGGAGCAGTGTGTGACTGTTACTACAATATGAAAAACTCATGGCATGTTTGGCCCCTGCAAGTAGCTGTCCAGGTTTGGAATGAGGATGGTTGGAGGGACATGAAGGCAGAAAGGCAGGCAGGGGCCAGGTCATGACGATCCTGAGGCCATATGTTACGGAGCTTGGATTTTTGTTTAGAAAACAATGCAGAATCACTGGAACATTTTAAGATGGAACATGAGTTTAATGGTTTTGAAAAGTAAGAAGAGGCTGAACTTGAGGCAAAGTGATCCATTCAGGGACCCTGTTAATAAGTCAATTCCTTAATAGAATCAGGTAAGAGACAGTGGTTTTAAAATCAGGTAATAGACATGGTAGTAGGCAAGAGGATGAAGAGGGAGGAACTAAGTCTAGAAATACTCGGGAGGTAGTGTTTTCAGGACTTGGGTTTGTGGGGTGAAGGGAGAGAAAGGATCTAGCAGATCCCGAGCTTCTCACTTGGGCGGTCAGGTGCATGATGCGACCATTTTTCTAGATTTGGGGTACGGGAGATGTGATAGTTAATTTTATGTGCCAACTTAGCCAGACTGTGGTCTTTTGGTGAAAGATCAATCTGGATGCTGCTGTGAAGGTATTTTTAGCTATGATTGACATTTAAGTCAGTAGACTTTGAGTACAGAAGGTAATGCTCCATGATTGAGGTGGATGGACCTGATTCAGTCAACTGAAGACCTCAAGAGAGAAGACTGATCCCTTGGGAAAGGAGGCTTCCAGACCCACGCCTGCGGCCCTGACTGTTTCCTCAGCCTTTCCTGCAGATTTCAGCCTTAAAGCCCCCACAAATGCATGAGCCAAGTCCTTAAAATACACCTCTTCCTATGTATACTTCCTTTGGCTCTATTTCTCTGGAGAACTTTGACGAATACAGGAGGATGTCTTTTTATTCAAGTGTGTGACTCAGAGAGGCTTTACTGAAAAGATGGTTCAGGAGTTTTGAAAGAGAAAGTGAAGGCTTATTTTTGTTGTTTATGCTAGGGGATATTGTGGTTCAATATCAATGTTGTTATTTCTTCCTTTGAGTTGTTGGACAACATATCCCTTCTAGGTTGTTGTACATTAGAAAGAAAGTAGGATATATTTGTGTAATTCTTACCAGTAATAAAATCCACTGCACACAAAAACTTCTAATTATTTTAGTGAAGCCAAGGTTGTCTGATGGTTTTATTACAGATGATTTTATCTGTAATAAAAGGTTGGAAATGCCTCTTCAGTGGAGCATTCGGATAGTGTTGAAAAGGATACTAGTTCAAGACTATTACTTCACTCCTATTACCTCTCTGTGGGGACAAGCAGGTCCTTCTGTGGGTCATAGGAGGTTGGAAAATAATTTAGATTATCCTAGGGTATTTAATTGATATCCTATCAATTAGACTATAATTGAAAGATCTGAAACAGGGAGAACTTTATATGGTTTCTTAAACCTTTACTATTTCTTAATTTTATTTCCTCAAGAGCAAAGCTTTGGGTTCAAACAAAACTAGATCCTCCTCTTACTATCCTTGTAACTTTGGGTAGATAAATTTACTGTTTCAAGCCTCATTTGCAATATCTGTAAAACATACCATTTATGGTTTTTGAAGGATTGACTGAGACTTTTTTTTTTTTTTACTAAGTGCTCTATCCAGGGCTTGGTGCAGAGTTGCATTCAAGTAATAGAAACTCTTTTTATTATTCTCTATATTTGTTTCCTCACAGGCTTTAAGCAGGAGGAGAAGGGGACGACAGAGGATAAGATGGTTGGATGGCATCTCTGACTCAATGGTGATGCCATCCAACCATCTTTTCCTCTGACTCAATGGACATGAGTTTGAGCAAGCTCCAGGAGATGACAAAGGGCAGGGAAGCCTGGCATGCTGCAGTCTACGGGCTTGCAAAGACCTGGGCATGAGTGAGCGACTGAACAACTACAGGCTTTCAAATTCCACACTTCCCCAGGATAGTTATATGTACTTGGTCTCCTGGACTTTGTGGAATTTTCTCCTATACCAATGGAATTCATAGATTCTAAATACCTAAAATTTCTCAAGAATTAAGGGACCTGACAGGAAGTAGACATGACATCTTCATGGCTAAATGATTCAAGCTGAAGAATAAACCTTATTTTGTGAGGAATAAAACTGGATCTTCATGTATATCTCCCCTTTTTTCTCTTTCACATGGCCAGTTCCTACTCATCCCTCAAAACTCAGGTCAATACCATCATTTTTGCTATAGGCAAGGTATATCATGTTTTAATGAAATCTTTTCTGTCCTAGGTCTGCTTAACACACATCTCTAGGGAGTTCTACAAAGACTTACAAGACCTTCTAGATCTAACACCAAAAAAAGACATCCTTTCCATCATAGGGGATTGGAAAGCAAAAGTAGGAAGTCAAAAGATACCTGGGGAAACATGCAAGTTTGGCCTTGGAATACAAAATGAAGCAGGGCTAACAGAGTTTTGTCAAGAGAACACATTGGCCATAGAAAACACTCTTTTCCAACAACACAAGAGATGATTCTACATGTGGATATCACCAGATGGTCAATACTGAAATCAAGTTGATTATATTCTTTTCAGCTGAAGATGGAGAAGCTCTATGCTCTATACCGTCAGCAAAAAGAAGACTGGGAGCTGACTGTGGCTCAGATCAGCACCTTATTGCAAAATTTAGACTTACACTGAAGAAGGTAGAGAAAACCATTAGAACATTCAGGTACAACCTAAGTCAAATCCCTTATGATTATGCGGTAGAAGTGACAAGTAGATTCAAAGGATTAGATCTGATAGACAGAGTGCCTGAAGAATGATGGACAGAGGTTCATACATTGTACAGGAGGCAGTGATCAAAATCATCCCCAAGAAAAAGAATGCAACAAGGCAAACTGTTTGAGGAGACTTTACAAATAGCTGAGGAAAGAAGAGAAGTGAAAAGCAAGGGAGAAAGGGAAAGATACACCCAACTGCATGCAGAATTCAGAGAATAGCAAGGAGAGACAAGAAGGCTTCTTCAATGAACAATGCAAAGAAGTAGAGGAAAACAATAGAATGGGAAAGACTAAAGATCTCTTCAAGAAAATTGGAGATATCAAGGGAGCATTTAATGTAAGGACAGACATGATAAGGACCTAATAGAGGTAGAAGAGATTGAGAAGAGGTGGCAAGCATACACAGAAGAACTATACAAAAATGGTCTTGATGACCCAGATAACCATGATGGTGTGATCACTCACCTGGAGGCAGACATCTTTGAGTGTAAAGTCAAATGGGCCTTAGGAAGCATTACTACATACAAAGCTATTGGAAATGATGGAATTCCAGCTGAGCTATTTAAAAAAGATGATGCTGTTAAAATGCTGCACTCAATATGTTAGCAAATTTGGAAAACTCAAGCGTGTCCATGGGATTGGAAAAAATCAGTTTTCATTCCAACCCCAAAGAAGGGTAGTGCCAAAGAATGGTCAGACTACCATACAGCTGTGCTCATTTCACATGCTAGTAAGATTATGTTCAAAATTCTTCAAGCTAGGCTTCAGCAGTACCTGAACCAAGCATTTCTAGATGTACAGGCTGGATTTAGAAAAGGAAGAGATATCAGAGATCAAATTGCCAATATCCACTGGAACATAGAAAAAGCAAGGGAATTCCAGAAAAACATCTACTTCTGCTTCATTGACTATGCTAAAGCCTTTGGTTTTGTGGATCACAAAAAACTGTGGAAAATTCTTAAAAAGATGGAACTACCAGACCTCCCTACCTGGCTTCTGAGAAAGCTGTATGCAGGTCAAGAAGCAATAGTTAGAACCAGTCATGGAATAACAGACTGGTTCAAAATTGGGAAAGGAATATGACAAGGCTGTATATTGTCATTCTGTTTATTTAACATATATGCAGAGTACATCATGGAAAATGCTGGGCTGGATGAGTTATAAGCTGGAATCAAGATCGCCAGGAGAAATATCAACAACTTAGATTTGCAGATGATATCACTCTAATGGCAGAAAGTGAAGAGGAACTATAGAGCCTCTTGATGAGTGTGAAAGAGAGTGAAAAAAACATTCAAAATACTAAGATCATGGCATATGGTCCCATCACTTCATGGCAAATAGAAGGGGAAAAAGTAGAAGCAGTGACAGATTTTCTTTTCTTCAACTCCAAAAGCACTGTGAATGGTGACTGCAGCCAGGAAATTAAAAGATGGTGCTCCTTGGGAGGAAAGCTATGAGAAACCTAGACAGCATACTAAAATGCAGAGACATCCCTTTGCTGACAAAGGTCCATATAGTCAAAACTATGGTTTTTCCAGTAGTCATGTATGGATGTGAGAGTTGGACCATGAAGAAGGTTGAGCGCTAAAGAACTGATGCTTTTGAAGTGTGGTGTTGGGGAAGACTCTTGAGAGTCCATTGAGCTGCAAGGAGATCAAATCAGTTAGTCCTAAAGGAAATCAACCCTAAATATTCATTGGAAGGACCGATGATGAAGCTGAAGCTCCAGTACTTTGCCCACCTGATGTGAAGAACTGACTCACTGGAAAAGACCCTGATGTTGGGAAAGATTGAAGGCAAAAGGAGAAGCAGGTTGCAGAGGATGAGATAGTTAGATAGGACCACCAAGTCAGTGGAAATGAATCTGAACATACTCTGGGAGATAGTGGAGGACAGAGGAGCCTGGAGTGCTGCCGTCCATGAGCTCACAAAGAGTCTGGCCCAACTTAGCAACCGAACAATAATAATGCTATTACATTGCTTATAATCATCTCTTCTCTTATTTGTATCTCTTTCTAACAGGGAGCTCTTTTAAGGGCATGGACCATATTCAACTTTCTACCTCCAATGTCTGGCACAGTGCCCAGAACATCATCTAGGCACTGCAGATGAAAAACATGAGTAGATGGATGAAGATATGCAGTGAGTTACAATCAGGACCATGTGATAAACATAATTCCCACCACCAACTGTTTCCAGTTGTGTCTGTACTTCCCCCAAGTACTGCTGAAGGCACTGGCATCTGACTGTAAAACTTATGACGCCGAAGAATTCTGCAATTCCTTTCTCAGGCTCTGGATCTCCCTGGTGGTTCAGACAGTAAAGCGTCTGTCTACAGTGAGGGAGACCCGGGTTTGATCCCTGGGTTGGGAAGATCCCCTGGAGAAGGAAATGGCTAATCCACTCCAAGACTATTGCCTGGAAAATCCCATGGACAGAGGAGCCTGGTAGGTTACAGTCCATGGGGTCGCAAAGAAGACACGACTGAGCGAGTTCACTTTCTTTCACTTTTCTCAGGCTCTACACACCACAGTCAGATTGAATAAGGCAGTTTCTATGTGCAAAAGTAGGATGAGATTAGGTGTATCATGCGTAGAAATTGTGATTCATTTTTAATAAGGATAACTGTTTTGAATATCAAGCTGGTGTGTATTCTCATTAGCAATTCTCATTAATTGTCTGAAATGCTCATAAAGTCAGGGTTACAGATTTAGAATAAATCACTCATATCTTGACTTCCTGTTGACTGGAGATTTTTAATTGCATCCTCTCTCATCAGAGGTCCCTATACAACTCCAGCCTTTATTTTTATCCTCCATAGCCAGCTCCTACCTGAACCAATTTCTAATTGGGGCATATGAGGTTAAATCTAGGACAAAGGGAGAAGAAAATCTAGACAAACAACAACAGTCCTGTTAGACACAGGTTCAATATGATGATTTTACAGAGAAGTGATTGCAGGCAGACCATGGCAGCCTCCCAGTTACAACGAGAGCTCACAGCCCCACCTCACACCCAGCCAGCTCCCTTCACACACACTCTATGGCTCCACGTGGGGGCCTTGCCTGCGGAGGCTTCAGCAAGCATTTTGTGCCAGAGTGCTGCCAACACACCACCGCTCTGTCAGTTTTAATTTGTGGCTCCCCTTCCCCACAGAGGAGCTACCACTCAGACTCTGTTTATGATTCTTTTGCTTTTCGTTGCTCTTTCAGTTACTGGTAAAAATGCATGCATTGCTACATGATACAGCGTTAGGTTTGTTAGCATTTGAACTCTAGGAAATATGCTGAATGTTTTCTTCTGTGACTCTCTTCCATTCCCTAGGCTTTGGGGATTCATTCATGTTGATATGTGTAACTGTAACTTATTCATTTTCATTGCTGGTGGAATCCCGCTGTATGACTACACAGGTCCTCAAGGCTTTAGAAAAATCCCTGGGGCCAGAGGTGTTTCCAAATACATGCTTTTTTGCTTGTTTTAATAAAGATAATAGGATGTGTATTCTATCATAGCCCCTCATTGAGGTCTTGAGAAGCAATTTGTAATCAAATACATGAATATTTCCGATTAAAATGTAGAAAATATTCACACTAAGTGGAATAATAAAGATGCTAAATAGCTTCATGGTAGTTCAAGTCAGGTTCTACCGCCAAATAAATTTTGAGGTTGCTTTCTGTCTCAAAAGTTTAGGGTTTATGGGCCTCCTCCATGATTGTTTTTCTATTCTCTCTTTGATAGAGACATTTGGTTGGCTTCCAGTTTTTTGTTATCATAAATAATGCTGCTTAAACCATCTGTATATGGCTGCCTCCCCGTACTGGGCTCTCTGAAGGCAGGGCTGGGTCTTACTCATCTTCATGGCTTAGCACAAGGCCTCAACAAATGTGCTTTGAATGAATAAGTGCTCAGACACTTTTGCTCTTCTTGAAAATTATGGAGCCACAGAAATGAGTCCCAAGGTAGAATTTAAATTCACCAATCTCATTTAAAAAGGGCTGCAATAAATCAAATAAATAAACCCCCAAGGATCTCTAGGATCATTTCCCTCTATTGCTGCTTAGACAGAATGCTCTCATGTATCTCTCTGTTAAATCATTATTAGTTATAGGTCTTTCAAGGACATTCTATTACTTTAAAAAATAATTTTAGTACAATTCATAGTGGCACCTCCAACATCCTTCTTTCCTCACTCTGATTTCAGGGGCCATATAGAAAGTTTGAAGAGTCAAATACAGAGAAAAGGATAGGAAGTGGGGAAGTAGCCTCTGAATTCATTAGACAAATCTTGCATTCCATCTATGGCAGTCTCCATCCATGACTCATGTGGCTTAAGGACAACAGGGATAGAAGAAATGGTGCAGGCTGTGCCCGGGGATTAGTCTGAAAGTCCTTGTTGGATGTCTTTCCATTCCACCTCAGGGACCCAGGGAAAGAGAAGAGCATAAATGGAAATATTACGTGGTCTCAGCTTACTTAGCTTTTCTCATTTCTGGACAAAGACTTATTTTTCCCTTCCCTGGATTTGCTCCTAATCTTTTTGCCTATAAGGTTAGATAGACTATCAGTCTCTAAATGGAAACTTGCCACTATTGTAAGGGGCTTTTATAAGTATACAAATAAGTCAAAGAGAAAATGTCAAGTCATCCATACTGAACTGGATGTTTCAAGGCTCTGAGAACATTGTTATCTCTTCACTGGACACTATTCATTCAACAAACACTGTGTATGCTAGATTTTTGCTGGGTGCTAAGGATGTCAAAGATATCCCTGTGATGGTTAATTTTATTTGTCAACTAGTCTGGGCCACTGTGCCCAGATATTTGATCAAATTTTATTCTGGGTGTTTCTATATTTTTGGGTGGGATTTACATTTAAATTGATGGAATTTTAGTAAAGCAGATTGCCCCCCACAATATTGGTGGGCCTCATCCAATCAGTTGAAGGCCTGAATAGCAAAGAGACTGACCTCTTCCCCCAAAGCAAAGGGAATTGGCTGGCAGACAACTTTCAGGTTTCATCTGCAACACTGGCTCTTTCTGGTTCTGTAGCACCTGCCTCAAACTGCAACTCTTTCTTGAGCCTTCAGTCTGTCTTCCCTATTAGATTTTGGATTCACTAAGGCTCCACCATCCCATGAACCAAGTCCTTCACTGAATCACTTTCTCTATATATATGCACACATCCTATTGATTCTGTTTCTTTGGAGACTTCAACTAACAAAGCAGCTGTTTTTAAACACTTCTGTATCTCCTCAAACAGACATGCAAACAAGTGATTCTAATTCAGTGTGAAGACTGCCCTAAAGGTCGGTCACATGTACTAAGTATTGATAGAGTGAGAGCAGAGACAAAGAAGCATTCGCATTTCTCTAGGGATTCTCGGGGAACTCTTTCAAAAGGATATTTTCTAGGAGAGCAACATCTGAGACAGACAGATTAATATGTAAAGTCCAAAGGGCTAGGAAAACAGACTATTCTGAGGACCATCTATGCAGGAGGAAGTGGTGCAAAACAGAGATCCAAGGTGTAGTAACTGAACAAAATGCTCAGAAGTTAATGCGCCTATGTGCATCTGTGGACAGATGCTCCTTGGGGACAAGGACTGGAAAGGAGGTCACTTTGCACTAGAGTTCTGTCCTGAAAACAAGGCAAATGAATGCCAAGAAAGTGCTCCTGAGGAAACTGGTCCACCTTACAGAATTCCAAAGCTGGGGTGGGGGGCTCTGAGTACAGACAGTGGCCACGTCATCAGCACCCAGGACTAGGGTGGTCTTCTCTATGTGACACCCTGGGGTAGAATCTCACTGCAAATATTTGTTACAAAGCACTGACATTTAAACACTTTGCTTATTGTCTAAAAGCCTTCAGTCCCTGGTTTAGTGAAGCAAGGGCTTATTCTTATGGCTGTGATTACGTAATGTAAGTAAATAGGCTTAAGAAAAAGAAGAAAGGGAGAGGGAAATGGTAATCCATTAAGATACAGAGTTAGTTGACAATTCTGCCCCATTTTCTAAGGTAAGCGGAGTAGAAAAAGCTGACAATAGATACTGAGAAGGAAATGATGGAAACGGGAATCAAAAAAGCCCACACCTCTAGGCTAGAGATTGATTAGAATTGAAAGTGGATTCAGTTAACTGAATTATGATGAAATGACTGTAATTAGGTTAAGGGAAATTTAGAGTGTAAACATTTCAGGTACACCTAGAACCTGTGTCAGTTTCCAAGTGGAGATGTTAAGCAGAGAGAGAGCACCACTTTGAAGGTCTTATTCATCAGAAAGATAACTGAGAGCCTGGGAGGAGAGTTTTATCTGAGGGTGGTCCCTTCTGAGCACCTTATACACCGCTCTTGCACGTTAGCTCCTCCAATCCTTATATTTATCCCCTGTCCAAAGGCCCTCCTTGTGCTGAGCTCTCTGGCTTGCCTAGTTTCCATCCATGGCTTACAGCAGTGATCACCCATCACCTCCAGCAGATAATCCCCAATAGACCTTTCTTCTTTCCCAGGCCTGCACTCTCACAGAAGCAATTTTAATGACATTTAAAAGTAAATCGAGTGGAGCTTGTAACAGCAACGTTATACAATTGTACCTTTTGTGGTCATGTTTTCAGAGCTGGTGACATATAGAAAAGGGCTTTTCTTGATAAACAACATCCTCTGGGGATGTCGAGGAGAAGATTCAATTTGCCTTCTGTTGTCAGCACCAACAGTATCTACCATGCCCACAGCACACATCTGAAAGCTCAAGCTGCACAAAGCATCCGTGCTGACCTTAGAGTAACTGTGTGAGTTGGTGACGTTGAAAATGACTCTGGGATATGGATAACAACCTCTCCTCATCAAGGCATCGTGGAGGAAGATGAAAGTACTGACCACCAAATATAATTTTATTTTATCCATGTAAAGATTAAGACTTGATGATAGAAGATTTTGCAACTAATTGGATGTTTGGTCTTAGACAAGCCATTTAATTTCTTGGAGCTTTTGGGTCTTCATCTGTAAAATGGGGATACAGAAATTGCCTACCTAATGGGGCACTTTGATCTAACCATTAGTGGTCTCTTTTGTCTTATACCCCTTCCCTAAACAAACCCTTGCTCCATCTACACTGTGGGCTTCCCATGTGGCTCAGTGGTAGAGAATCTGCCTCCAATGCTGGAGACACAGGAGACATGGATTTGATCTTGGTCAGGAAGATATACTGGAGGAGGAAATGGCAACCCACTCCAGCACTATTGCCTGAAGAATCCCATGGACAGAGGAGCCTGACAGGCTACAGTCCATAGGGTCACAAAGAGTCTGACATGTCTGAATGACTGAGCACGCATGCACACACGCCATCTAAACTGGTGTGCCCAGGAGATCTTATAAATGTCATGACTTGACCATTTGGTTTTCCTCTCCTGCAATGCCAACTCCAGTTATTTTTTGTCTTGTTTTTCTCCTGATTGTTGAAGGAGTACAAAACTTCCAAACAGCCTGAATCTCATTGGTTTCATGAAGACTTCCTAGACTATCTTAGCTCTGATGAATGTTGCTCCCTTGAACTCTGAACTCGTTTAGCCCCTTACCAAGTGTTTAACACACTCCGCTCCTGGACAGCTTAATGTTTTATGCCTATAACATAAGATATTTAAAAAATAATTCCTCTTACAATTTCACTTCTTGTTAATTCTGTGTATTTTTCTGTAATGTTTTTTCTAATAGGAAAAGACCAAAAGGCTAAAATAAAGAAAGGAGGAGACTATGACCTAAGGAATGTCCCTTACTGGAGGGAAGAGGAAATTGGAAGATCTTCTGCTATTGGGTGAAAGAAGTGAGACCGAGTTCAGATGCAAATGACTTTCCTTTCCTCTCTGAGATCAGAGATTGAGGATGGTGGTGGGCCAGTGGACAGGATGATAGAAGCATAAGGATAGGAAACACATGATCTGGGGTCCTTCTTTCCTCATATATGACCTGGAGACATTGTGAACCCCAGAGAGAAGCCCAGAATTTGGCATGGCAGCCTTGCCTGTAACATGTCCAAATGGTAGAGCAAAAATTACTAAAAGAATTGCCTAAGGGATGAGCCTTAGTTCCTTATTGTCTGTGTCCTAGGGGATGCAGAAGTTATACATGGTCCTCTGGCACTGGGGAACTTGGAAGATGCTGATTCTTGAGCCCAGAAGGTTAAGAAGGTTGTTCACAGTAGTCAGAAGTGAAGAGATATTAATACTAAAGCAGAAGGCAGTGCAGGCCACCCAGGCAGGGGACCTCAAAGCAGTTGCAGATGCCTTGGAAGACCAGTGGTTCCCGTGAGATCCAGGGTGCGGTTATGCTATCAATAGTTAGCAAGATATTAGACTTAAACTTCAGTGAGAGAAAGATCCAGAGGAGGCCAGTCACAGGCCCACCAATAGCAGAGGCAGCAGGAGGTGGAAGGAGGCAAGGGGAAGGAGCATGGCTCCTAGGTTTAACGTTTCCAACTCCTTCTCTCCCACATCTCCTGATCACAGTAGCAGGATGAGAGCTTGAGAACAAGGTGAGATAGGTTATAGGAAAGGAGAGCCAAAGATTTCTTTTCCCTGCCCCTCCTCTCTTCCTCCCCTTCTTCCTTTGCACATCTGACAAGGAGTGAGCAAATTCTATCTTGTCTCCACAAATAGATTGGAAGTTGCTGAGCAATGCCTGACACTGTGCTCTGAATACAGTAAGTACTTCATCAATGTCGTTGGTTCTGTAGAGTTTGAACAAGTAAATTACATCTTCATCTGTGGATGTGGCGGTGGTGGTGATAATCACTGCTCCTGTTTGTTCTGAGGGGATCACGTTGGGTAGTGGATGGAAAGAAAATTCTGGACCCAGATTATCTGGTTTGCATTCTGGGTCCGCAACTGACTGGCTGTAGGAGGAATCACTCAAGCTGTCCCTTGGTTGTGAACTGATGATAGTTCATAGGACTGTTATAAATACCAAATCTAGTACATATAAAGAATGTGGAATGGTACTTGGCTCACACTAAACACTTCAAAACATTCTCAACTTAGGGAATTCAAGTGCTGATTTTGTCTCCAGTTTACAGATGAGGAAACAGTGATGCAGAGATATTAAGTGACTTGCACCAGAACACAGCTAGGAGATGACAGAGCCAGATTCCAAAGCAGGCAGCCTGAGCTCACGGAGCACTCCCACTCCTTGCTGTCTGGTAAAGAAGCTGCCGGATGGAAATCACTTATTTCCTATTGACCCTCAAGTCCCTCACTCTATGGGCACTTTCTCCTCTACTTGGGTCATTCTGTTCGTGATTTCTTCTCTTCCAAGCCCACTTAGGTAGTGACTATGTATAGGCCCTTAAGAGCCATCCTACTTGGTGTATTATGGATGAGAAAAAGAAAGAGGTTTCTTGTATTGTGTTTATTCTCTCCAGGATTTTAAGTTTCTTACAATTAAAAATTTAAGTTTCCATTATTCTCCCAGGTTATTCATAGTTTTATTAGAATGAAGAATTTTATTTTGGGCCCCTTAGGAAGTTTAGATAGAATAGACTAAGCAGAAAATATCAACAAAATTAGATGCCATTTATTAAGTATACACCACTGAAAAACACTACATTGCATCTGGCCTCCACAATGACCTTGAAAGTTCAGTATTACTGTTTAGTTTTAAGGGTGAGGAAACCAAAAGTCTTCATGATAGTCAGGAATACTGGGGAAAAGTTAAATTTATATACATATAAAATCACATAAGTATTGCCAGGAATCCTCTGGAAATATAAGACACTGATTTTAAGTGATTTAAGAAAGTGATGTTGATAGATTATGAAAGAACGGTTTCCATGGCTACGAACACGGGATGACACAGTGCTAATGCAATTTTCTGGCGGCCACTTCAATGTGCTGCCTAATTTGAACTTGAAACCTGCAAGGAGTTAACTTGGTTATTCCCTGGAAAGATCTTTTGCAGATCCTTGCTCTAAGGCAAGACAATAAAATTAGGAAGAGTAATTAAATTAGAAACCCCAAGCTTAGAGGAAGAACAGCGCTCACAAACACACGGATGAAAGGGGCAGGTGTCACAGGGTGACGGTTGCTGGGGAACGTCTACTTGCCTTTCTTCCCTGAGGCTCCAGGGCTGGGGTTCAGTGTCTGATAAGCATCATTTTCACAATATTCTGTTAGAAATAGAAGCAGCTGACTTGAAAGCTGCTGGGGCCTCCTCCACTGGGCTATGGAAGGGGCACTCTTGGGGAGATAATGATGTAAGACAGTGGTTCTCCATCGCTGGCTTGCCTCAGAATCGCTTGGAAGGTTTGTAAAAAACAGATTGCTAGACCCAGATCTCTTAGTTTAGTAAGTCTTGAGGTGGGCCTGAGAATTTGCCTCTCTAACAATTTTCCAGGTGATGCTGAGTTGAGAATCCAGGCACCACTCTTTAAGAATCATTGATTTGGGAGAAGTTTGATTAGCTTTATTCATTTGGGGTAAATTTCCTTCTTCCTTTCCCCTAGTCTCAGCCGCTTATTCTTTGCAGGGTCTCCTCCTTGTTGTATTGTTGATTTCTTTTACCTTGTTGATTTTGTTTTTTGGGGGGGGGGGGCGGGGGGAGGTGGGGTGGAAGAAATGAAAAATTTGGCAGCTGCCACTCTTCTCCCAACCCGGAAGATCCTGGGAGGCAGACTGTTCTGAGAGGAGGCGCCCCCAAGCGGAACTGTGCATAAACAGCTGCCCTGCCCTCTGAGCTCTGCGCGTTTGTCTGCTTGGCTCTCAGTTTAGGCTGCTGGCGGACTGAGTTCAGCTGTCTCAGGATGAGAAGTTAGGCTTCTGTCTTCAAATGCTACATATGTCCTCTGTTGCGTTTCTTTCTTTTTATTTATTCAGTTGGCTGTGTTGGGTCTCAGTTGCAGCTCATGGGCTCTCTAGTTGGGGCACACGGGCTCGGGAGCGTGTTGGCTCAGTAGTTGCCACCCTCCGGCTTAGTTTCCCCACGGCAGGCGGGACCTTAGTGCCTCCGACCCAACCTGCATCCCTGCACTGCAAGGCAGCTTCTTAACCACTGGACCACCGCCTCCTGTTGCATTTCTACCAAGCAAACAGTTTCCCACTTTGCATTTCCTTTCCTCTGCCCCTCTCTCTTTACCCATGCCCTTGTGGAGTTCTCTTTTGAGTCCTCCTGCTTCTCTCCCGAAATAATGCAATTGTCAAAAGCAGGTCATGCTCTTAGAGCGCTCAGTCCCCTGACGCCAGCTCTGAGGCTTGTCAACCCCACGTCCCAGCTGAGGACTGTTTGATGGCTGAAGTTTCTTTCTTTTTTTGTTAATTTTTAAATTTTACTGAAGTGTAGTTGATTTACCAGAGAAGGCAATGGCACCCCACTCCAGTTCTCTTGCCTGCAAAATCCCATGGACGGAGGAGCCTGGTAGGCTGCAGTCCATGGGGTTGCTAACAGTGAGACACGACTGAGTGACTTCCCTTTCACTTTTCACTTCCATGCGTTGGAGAAGGAAATGGCAACCTACTCCAGTATTCTTGCCTAGAGAATCCCAGGGACGGGGCAGCATGGTGGGCTGCTGTCTATGGGGTCGCACAGAGTCGGACACGACTGAAGCCACTTAGCAGCAGCAGCAGCAGCAGTTGATTTACAACACTGTGTTAATTTCTGCTGTGCAGCAATGTGATTCAGTTTTATATATATATATATATATATATGATAGTTGAAGTTTCTTAATTAAAGAATTGTCAGACTGGTTCAGGGACTGAAATTTATGGGTCTGCTTTGTGTATAATTAATATTAGATGTATGTGTTTGTCTGACATGGGAATGAGTTCTGGCCACTTTTGACGTTTTCCCAAGGCCAAGACAAGGTAAAAATAATAATTTAGAATGACCAGCTTCCAAACACTGTGGACACAAATGATGTTTCAAGGTGTAATTTACATTTCAATACAACCATTGCTGTGGGATGCTCAGCACAACGAACCTCTGGGGACACATCCAGCCTGTGCAGCCTTCGATTCAAGCAAATTGAATCAATATACAGTGAGTTTCTGTATTAACATGCAGCTTAGGAGGCATTTGTGCTGAACTCAAAAATCTAATTAGCGGTTTCCTGTTTGGGGTACAGTGACTGTTTATTTCATTTCCAGTTCACCTGGATCTGTAATAACTTCTCATGCTTAATTTCCATTCGGAGGGAGACACTTCCTTTCATCTCCAGCTTTTTCACAAAAGGCCCAGGAACCCAGTGTGCTAGAACAAATGGTAGGGAGAATTCAAAATGAGGACCTTTGATTAAAATGCTTAGGACTCCACGTCATTAATAGGAAGGAGCTAATAAAGTTCATTATATCAATAGTGGAAAGAGGATATTGGCAATATGCTTCCTCTCCACTGCCTATCTCAAGCTTATGCCAAACCCCATGACTCATGTTCCGCAGCCGCTTCTTGAGCTACTTTTCCTTTTGGCCCTGTGGTCTCCCTGCCATTCTAGACCCTCACTCTCTCTCCGCCAGTTGAAATTCCACTGATCTTTCCATGAATCCTCTTAAGTAATATATTCTTTTTTTCCCCTTAAATGTTGGCCCTTCATAAAAATTAAAAAAATTATTTATTTATTTTTGGCTGGGCTGGGTCTTCGTGGCTTATTAGGCTGTTCTCTGGTTGAGGCAAGCGGGGGCTATTCTCTGGCTGCAGTGTGTGGGTATTGCAGTGGCTTCTCTTGCTTCAGAACATGGGCTCCAGGGTGCATGGGCCTCAGGAGTTGTGGCTCCTGGGCTCTAGAGCACAGACTTGACAGTTAAGGCACATGAGCTTAGTTGCTCTGGAGCATGTGGGATCTTCCTGAATCAGGGATCAAACCCATGTCTCCTGCACTGGCAGGTGGATTCTTTACCACTAAGCCACCAGGGAAGCCCAAGTAGCACATTCTTGCTAAAGATTTATGAAGATTCCTTCCTGCCTTCATAAGTCTGATATGAACACTTGAAAAAGGTCATGAAAGTGAAAATCACTCTTGTGTCTGACTCTTTGCAACCCTATGGACTATACAGTCCATGGAATTCTCCAGGCCAGAATAGTGGAGTGGGTTGCCACGCCCTCCTCCAGGGGATCTTCCCAACCCAGGGATCGAACCCAGGTCTCCCGCCTTGCAGGCAAATTGTTTACCAGCTGAGCCACAAGGGAAGCCTTGAAAAAGGTCATAGTAGGAAGGAATTAGGATGAGATGAGTGCAAACCCTGGTTCTCACCATAACAGTTTTGTGACCTGGTCAAGCAAGTTAGGTGGCGTGATTTCCTTATCTGTAGAATCAGAACACTGATGCACCCTGGAGGTTCTTGTGAGGGTTAGCTGAAGAACTCGGGGAATGCTGAGTGACGCTGAGTAAGTGTGCAGTGAGTGTTAGCTCTCTTCCCCTGGTCTTTGCACCTCCAGCATCACCAACGCCCCCTTCCCGAGGCATCTGCCCCACGCTGTTTTGCTTCATGGGTCTATGTGTCCTGGTGTGACCCTCAACTGGGTCTGAGTGTTCTTATTTCTGAAGCAAAGGAAGCATGGGATTCAAAGCTGGACAAAACTGGTTCACATCATGGCAGTGAGTTACCAGCTCCGTGGCCTCAGTTTACTCATCTGGAAATGGGAGCTTTTGTAAAGTTTGAAGTATGTAAGAGCCTTGCTCATTGCCTGGCATATAGGGATTGGATTATACACACATGTTGACCTGATTTGGAATTCTAGAAATTCCATTTTTAACCTGCTTCTTGCAGATACAAATCTACACTTTCCTACATGAGCAGTGCTGGGCAAGGGGTCCCCTTATTCACTGTGTCATCTGGGTCACAGCTGATGTCCTCGGTAACTCGGCAACATCTATCATGGGACTTGTCGCTTCCCCTGATCCCTGGCTTGTCTCTGGCAGCTGCTGAAAGTCAAGCAGTGTACCGAATATAGTCAGTCTCTCTGGCTGGCGGATTATCTTCCCTCCAACAAATCCCATCAGTCCTCTTCAAATATGCTTGCTCTGCACCTCGCGGGACCCAACTGTTGACATTTCTTGGCTTTGGGCCTCTCCCCATAATCGCTCTTACAGCTAGCTTTGCTAGACGTATTTTTAGAGGACAGAGAAATTTTTGTTTGGGGCCAGAGAGAGGCTGGGTTTGCACCATGAAATTGATAGCTTGCCCTCAGGAAATAGAAATGTTCTATTTTGCCTTTCTCTGACAGCTATCATTTACTGAATATCTTCCTCAAGTCAAACAAAAGAGCACCATTCTGAAAACATTTCTCTCACAGAGATTGGGCCCATGGGGGCTGATACCTGACTTTTGTCCAAAAATAATTTCAAGTGCAAGAGGGTGGCTGGAGGGCAGCAGAATGGAGAGCAAGAAGGTCCTGGATCTCCAGGGCTTTCCCTGGGCCCAAACCATAAAACGTGATAGAATTACAAAAAGAAATCGACAAGTCTACAATTATAGTAGGAGATTTTAACACACCACTATCAGGAAGTAGCAGATTAAACAGATATAAAATTAACAGGAGTTGAACATTTTGAACAATACCATTAAAAGCTTTACCTAATGCAAGAGTGGCAAACTTTTTCTATAAAGAATCAGATAGTAGTAAATATTTTATGATCACATATGGTACCCTGATTTTTCTAGCATGAAAGCAACCATAGACAGTAGCTCAATGAAACAAGATGACTATGTTCAGATTAAACTTTACAAAAAGAAAAAAAAAAAAAAAAACGGGCTGTGGACTAGATTCAGCTCTAAGGTTGTAACTTCCAGACCCTCTGTCCTAATTGATAAAGTTTTTTACCCAATACACAAGGAATATACATTTAAATCAAGTTCCCCTGGGCCATTTAAACAATTAATCATGGAAGACAAAGAAAGTTTCACCAAATTTCAGAGTCAATAACAAGTGACCATTTCTCTGATCTCAGTATGATTAAATTATATTCTGTAGCATACTCCATGGCACCCCACTCCAGTACTCCTGCCTGGAAAATCCCGTAGATGGAGGAGCCTGGTAGGCTGCAGTCCATGGGGTCGCGGAGGGTCGGGCACGACTTGAGCGACTTCGCTTTCACTTTTCACTTTCATGCATTGGAGAAGGAAATGGCAACCCACTCCGGTGTTCTTGCCTGGAGAATCCCAGGGACGGGGGAGCCTGGTGGGCTGCCGTCTATGGGGTCACACAGAGTTGGACACGACTGCAGTGACTTAGCAGCAGCAGCAGCAGCAGCATACTCCTAAATAGAGGTGTCACACTACTTTATTTTAACAGTGTAATTCATAGTAGCACAAGATTTAGGAAAACGTAAATGCCCATCAATAGAGAAAGGATAGAAAAGGAAGTCTGTGATACAGTTATAGAATGTAATATTATACAACAGGTAAGATAACTGTGTGAATTTAAAGGGATCAAAACGATGATTGAGAAAAGCAAACTCTAGAATAATAAACATAATACCATTTATAGAAATTTTAAGGCAGATATTGTTTATAGATATTATTTATGCATATTATAGGAGTGGATATTAAAATGGGACTTTTCCTATTTACTAAATCATAATTATATCCCTTAGGCTGAAAACACTTGTCCATTCTAAGAAGCTTATATGTGTGGCAAACCACGGTCTCCAAGTCTGGGGCTTTAGTTTTTTTAAAAATAGTAAATTTTGAGAAATAATCATTAAAATGTTTTAGGTTGTAGAATGTATCAGCCTTTCTTCTTTGTGCATGTGTCTTATTTATAAAAGTCCTTCCCTGCCCTGCATTGTTCACAAAAGCCAAGATAGAGAAATAACTTAAATGTCCATCATCAGATGAAGGGATAAAGATGATGTGGCTCATGTACACAAAGGAATACTAGCCAGCCGCAAAAAGAATGAGATGATGCAATCTGCAACAACATGGATGGAACCAGAGATTATCATCGTGAAGCAGCTTAGAAAGAGAAAGACAAATACTATATGATACCATTTGTATGTGGACTATAAAATATGACACAATGAACTTATCTATGGAACAGAAACAAACCCACAGACATAGAGAACAGATCTGTAGTTGCTGAAGGGGAAGAGGGAAAGGGAAGGATTGGGAGTTTGGAATTAGCAGAATCCAAACTGATATATACAGGATGAGTAAACAAAAGGGTCCTCCTGAACAGCACAGGGGACTATATTCACTATCCTGTGTTAAGCCATAATGGAAAAGAACAGGAAAAAAATGTACTGAATCACTTCGCTATGTAGCAGAAATTAACGCAACATTGTAAATCAACTACACTTCAGTAAAATAAATTTTAAAAAAGAGAAATCATTCCTTGTCCTGAGGTCATAAAACAACCTCCTGTGTTTTGGGCTGTGTGTGCTACGCTCAGTCGAGTTTGACTCTTTGTGAGCCCATGGACTGTCCTGCCAGGCTTCTCTGTCCATGGAATTTGGAATTTTCCAGGCAAGAATACTAGAGTGAGTTGCCATAAATATATATGCTATAGACGGAATATCCGTGTTTCCTAAAATTCTTATGTTGAAAGTTAATCCCTAAAGTGATGCTATTTGGAGGTAGAGCCTTTGGGATGTGATTAAGTTACGAGGGTAAAACCCTCATGAATGGGATGAGTGCCTTGTAAGAGAGACCCCAAAAAGAAGCCTTGCCTCTTCTGCCCTGTGAGGACACAGTAAGAAGATGGACTCTATGAACCAGGAAGCAGGCTCTCACCAAATGCTTTGACTGTGCATTTCCCAGCCTCCAGAAATATGAACAATAAATTTCTGTTGTTTATAAACCACCCAGCTTAGGTAATTTGTTACAGCAGCCCAAATGGACTAAGACTGTATATATATATATGTTTTTTTTTCCTCCACATTTTCTAATTGCTTATTTTTCATAGACTTCTTCTGCTTGTTTTAATGTCATTCCATATTATTTTAAAAAATGAAAATCATTTTGTTAATCTCTGAGCATTCTAAACATTTATTTAAAATCTTATGTTTCTGCAAAATTTCATCTTTTAAAAATTTCATCTGACATTTGATTTTGTTGGCTGTCTTAGCAGTGAAAGAAAGTGAAGTCACTCAGTCATGTCCAACTCTTTGCAACCCCATGGACTGCAGCCTACCAGGCTCCTCCATCCATGGAATTTTCCAGGCAAGAGTACTGGAGTGGGTTGCCATTTCCTTCTCTAGGGGATCTTCCTGACCCAAGGGTCGAACCGGGGTCTCAGGCATTGCAGGCAGACGCTTTACCATCTGAGCCACCAGGGAAGTCTTAGCAGTAGATTTGCCATTTTGATTTACAGGCTAATTTTAAAGAAGGGTGTAGTTTTGTTTTTTGTTGCGGTCTACTTTCTTCTCCGGTATGGGCTTATTTTTACCTCCCTGTGCAGTGCAGTAATTTCACTTTTTTTTTTTTTTTTTTCCAGTTGGCACTCTGGAACGTCCAGCCCCAAATCGTGCCATATAATGGAAGTTTGACGCTCCTGTTCCTCAGTGGCTTTTGGAATATCATGTGTCTAAAAACTGGTGGCTTGATTACTGAGCTGGTCGTGTCCTCCCTCCTTTCTAAGCTCTTTATTTCCTAGGCCTTGCCCCGAGGCTGTGAGCTGGCATTCGTTCTGTCATCTTCTTTCACAGGCGTGGGTGTCTTTATGCCTTGGTTTGGATTTCTTGTCTTGCATAAGCAATTTTAGTCCTGCTGTCTTTTCAGGGGCCAGAGTCTTGGCTGCTGCTACCTCCTTCACAGACTGGGCTCCAGTGGGTCTATGGCGGTGGCATCTCTTATACCCTCTTTGTGTTTCTACTCTCTCTTTGGGTCTACTGGGATGCAAGTACAGTTTTTGAATGAAGCTCCTTTTTAAATCTATCGTTACCATGTGTTTGGAGGAGAGAGGTGCACAAAAGCATACATCTCACGAATTTATAGAACCAGTCTTTGGGCTATCATTTGATTATTTTCCTCTACCCCCACAAACATTCCCTCTCTCTGGTTTCTGAGACATCTGATGATGGAAATCTTAGTCCATTTGTTCTGCTATAACAAAACACCATAGACTGGGTAGCTTAAACCACAAACACTTATTTCTCACAGTTCTGGAGGCTAAGTCCAAGATTAGGGTACTGGCAGATAGGTGTAGTCTCTAGTAGAGAACAAACTGCTATGTTAGTAAGCAAGGTATTTTATGACAGGCTTTAAGAGGTGGTATATGGCAGCATTTAAGATCTGGGTTTTGGAACCAGACCACCTGGACTTGAATCTTAGCTCTGCCCCTTATTAGCTCAGACAATTTATTTCACCTCTTTGTACCTGAGATTCCCGTATTGATAAATAGAGGTTTGTAAAAAGAAAAAAAGGGGGGGGGATGGTTAGTAATATTACTTTTCTTATAGAATTTTGTAAGAAATACATATATTAACTTTTCTAATAGTGAGTAAAAGTGAAAGTTGCTCAGCTGTGTCCAATTCTCTGTGACCCCATGGACTACACAGTCCATGGAATTCTCCAGGCTGGGATACTGGAGTGGGTAGCCTTTCGCTTCTCCAGGGGATCTTCCCAACCCAGAGATGGAACCCAGGTCTCCCGCATGGCAGGTGGATTCTTAACCAGCTGAGCCACAATGGCTATTATTCCAGTCAGGTCCAGGCAGGAATCACCCACCTATTGTTCTATGTCTCCAGGTTAGAAAGCTTCATTCTCTCCCATCTCTAACAAAGCAGAGAAAACCCAGTCACTTCTTTCAGAAAGTTTATGAGGATTGCACATTTTGGCTCTTCTTTTCATTGGCGACTGGGTACAGAGAGATGAGGAAGAGGCAAAAAAGATAGGAACAAACTATCAGAGGCCTCTGCAAGGTGAGAACCAGAGATGGTTTCAGAGTTTAACAGGGATTTGTAGACGACTTTTATGACTGCAAACACACCCAGGGAAACATCCTCCTGTAATCTTTGAACCTCAGAATAGGAAGGATCCTTAGACATTGCTGATCAGACTCTTTATACGAAGCTGGACTTCCTGTTCCTATTTGCGCCTGCCTTTCTCATGGAACGCAGAATGGGGAGGAACACTATCTAGGCCCTAAGAGACAGAACACATGGGCTTCATTCAAAGCTAGGCAGACACGAGTTTATATTCTGACTCTACTGCTTATCAGCTGTAGGATCTTGGACAAGTTAATTTTAAGTGAATTTAATATCTCCAAATCTCAGTTTTCAATTTATAATATGGAGGAATGATAATATCCTTATTACAGGGCTATTGTGAGACTTAGAGATGAGAAATGCAGAATACCTGTACGTAATAGGATTGTATCATTAGGTTATGATGTCCCCACAATAGTCATTAGGTTCTGCTTAGACCTCCAGAGATGAGAATCCACTTAAGGGAGGAACCACTTAAAATTCCTCGCACAGCTCTTGGCATCAGGAAGTTGTATATGTTCTGCACAAAGATGCTTGTGCAATTATTTAGGCAAGTTGCTACTTTGATTGATCTCAAATTCTGTCATCATCATATTTCTCTGCAGTGACAGGAAAAGAAGGCATTTTGTTGGTTGGCACCCAGACTCCTTGTCCCCCAAAGAACCCTTCTTTTATCAGCCATTTCTCCATCTGCTCTTCTCTGCAGCAGCAGTTTTACAGTGTAGATGTTTTCAACTGGAACAGGAGCACATGGCTTGAGTAAATGTAATTAGTGCATTCCTAAGGAAAACAGGCTAGGCTATGCAGAACCCAAATGCTTTGTATCTTTAGAAGAGTGTCGGAAGATATGTGCTCCCTTACTGTCTCCCTAATTAAAAAAAAAAAAAAAAAAGATGGAGATAATGGTAATTAAAATGTAGGATCATTAACCAAACAAAAGGAAACCGACACCAAAACCAAACCACTAAGGATAATGGTCACACTTCCTGGGTTTCTGCTCAATCCTAAACCTTTGAAATTTCTTTTATCAGATACAAATAAATTTCTCCTATAAAGAAATTTACAGATCACAGGAGCTCAGGGAAGAAAAACTACACAAAAGCCTCAGTCACCATCCCCAATCCCATTTTTCTCCACGCTCTCAGAGGGAGGCAGCAGGAAGGTGGGGCTCTTTGCCCTGTCCGGGCTTCTGTGTTGTTGCTAAAACACCCTGGTGCCCAGATGGAGGGCAATGTGAGGAGCACCCTGGAGAACTCTGTGACCACAGGAGTTATCTTAACTCCTGGGCCCCAGGTTTCCATTAATGAAATCGGAATAAAGAAATTTTAAGAATGTTCATGGCTCTGAGTTAATATGAATCTAATTTTCTTGAATTGATAAGGACATCAGAGGCACACTCATGAGAGCGAAGAGCTTTACATAGGTTCAGTTCAGTTCAGTCGCTCAGCCGTGTCCAACTCTTTGCGACCCCATGAATCGCAGCACGCCAGGCCTCCCTGTCCAACACCAACTCGTGGAGTTCACTTAAACTCCTGTCCATCGAGTCGGTGATGCCATCCAGCCATCTCATCTTCTGTTGTCCCCTTCTCCTCCTGCCCCCAATCCCTCCCAGCATCAGAGTCTTTTCCAATGAGTCAACTCTTTACATGAGGCGGCCAGAGTATTGGAGTTTCAGCTTCAGCATCATTCCTTCCAAAGAAATCCCAGGACTGATCTCCTTTAGAATGGACTGGTTGGATCTCCTCGCAGTCCAAGGGACTCTCAAGAGTCTTCTCCAACACCACAGTTCAAAAGCATCAATTCTTCAGCGCTCAGCCTTCTTCACAGTCCAACTCTCACATTCATACATGGCTGCTGGAAAAACCATAGCCTTGACTAGACGGACCTTTGTTGGCAAAGTAATGTCTCTGCTCTTTAATATGCTATCTAGGTTGCTCATAACTTTCCTTCCAAGGAGTAAGCGTCTTTTAATTTCATGGTTGCAATCACCATCAGCAGTGATTTTGGAGCCCCAAAAGATAAAGTCTGTCACTGTTTCCACTGTTTCCCCATCTATTTCCCATGTAGTGATGGGACCAGATGCCATGATCTTAGTTTTCTGAATGTTGAGCTTTAAGCCAACCTTTTCACTCTCCTCTTTCACTTTCATCAAGAGTCTCTTTAGCTCTTATTCACTTTCTGCCGTAAGGGTGGTGTCATCTGCATATCTGAGGTTATTGATATTTCTCCCAGCAATCTTGATTCCAGCTTGTGTTTCTTCCAGTCCAGCGTTTCTCATGATGTACTCTGCATATAAGTTAAATAAGCAGGGTGACAATATACAGCCTCAATGTACTCCTTTTCCTATTTGGAACCAGTCTGTTGTTCCATGTCCAGTTCTAACTGTTGCTTCCTGACCTGCATACAGCTTTCTCAAGAGGCAGGTCAGGTGGCCTGGTATTCCCATCTCTTTCAGAATTTTCCACAGTTTATCGTGATCCACACAGTCAAAGGCATAGAGCAGAAATAGATATTTTTCTGGAACTCTCTTGCTTTTTCGATGATCCAGCGGATGTTGGCAATTTGATCTCTGGTTCCTCTGCCTTTTCTAAAACCAGCTTGAACACCAGGAATTTCATGGTTCACATATTGCTGAAGCCTGGCTTGGAGAATTTTAAGCATTATTTTACTAGCGTGCCAGTACTCTTGCCTGGAAAATCCCATGGACAGAGGAGCCTGGTGGGCTGCAGTCCATGGGGTCACTAAGAGTCAGACACGACTGAGCGACTTTACTTTCATTTTTCACTTTCATGCATTGGAGAAGGAAATGGCAACCCACTCCAGTGTTCTTGCCTGGAGAATCCCAGGGATGGGGGAGCATTGTGGACTGCTGTTTATGGGGTCGCACAGAGTCGGACACAACTGAAGCAACTTAGCAGCAGAGATGAGTGTAATTGTGCGGTAGTTTGAGCATTCTTTGGCATTGCCTTTCTTTGAGATTGGAATGAAAACTGACATTTTCCAGTCCTGGGGCCACTGCTGAGTTTTCCAAATTTGCTGGCATATTGAGTGCAGCACTTTCACAGCATCCTCTTTCAGGATTTGGAATAGCTCCACTGGAATTCCATCACCTCCACTAGCTTTGTTCGTAGCAATGCTTCCTAAGGCCCACTTGACTTCACATTCCAGGATGTCTGGCTCTAGGTCAGTGATCATACCATCATGATTATCTTGATCATGAAGCTCTTTTTTGTACAGTTCTTCCATGTATTCTTGCCACCTCTTCTTAATATCTTCTGCTTCTGTTAGGTCCATACCATTTCTGTCCTTTATCGAGCCCATCTTTGCATGAAATGTTCCCTTGGTATCTCTAATTTTCTTGACGAGATCTCTGCTGCTGCTAAGTCACTTCAGTCGGGTCCGACTCTGTGCGACCCCATAGCCAGAAGCTCACCAGGCTCCCCCGTCTCTGGGGTTCTCCAGGCAAGAATACTGGAGTGGGTTGCCATTTCCTTCTCCAATGCATGAAAGTGAAAAGCGAAAGTGAAGTCGCTCAGTCGTGTCCGACTCTTAGCGACCCCATGGACTGGAGCCTACCAGGATCCTCCGTCCATGGGATTTTCCAGGCAAAAGTACTGGGATGGGGTGCCATTGCCTTCCCTGTGACGAGATCTCTAGTCTTTCCCATTCTGTTGTTTTCCTCTATTTCTTTGCATTGATCGCTGAGGAAGGCTTTCTTATCTCTCCTTGCTATTCTTTAGAACTCTACATTCAGATGCTTATATCTTTCCTTTTCTCCTTTGCTTTTTGCTTCTCTTCTTTTCACAGCTATTTGTAAGGCCTCCTCCAACAGCCGTTTTGCTTTTTTGTATTTGTTTTCCATGGGGATGGTCTTGATCCCTGTCTCCTGTACAATGTCATGAACCTCTGTCCATAGTTCATCAGGCACTCTATCCGATCTAGTCCCTTAAATGTATTACATAGGTTATCTCATTCTTTTTTTCACAGCAACTTGGTGTGAAAGCGCCCATAGTCCACACTTTGCTGAAGAGGACAAAAAGGTTCAAAGTCATTAGCTGATTATTAGTCTAAGATATCTATTAAGTGGTATATATTAAGTGGTATCTATTAAGTGATTTGAATCCAATCTGGATTCAAACCCAGAGCTGTCGGAGTCATCAAGTCATGCTTTTTTTTTTCACTTAAAGAAAATTTTCCTTGGGTCCTAAAGATTAGGAAAATGGAAATGCTGCTGGTAGTCATTAATTCTTTCATTTGTTGTTTCGTTGTGAAGTTGTTTCTGACTCTGTGGCCCCGTGGACTGTAGCTCACCAGGCTCCTCTGTCCATGGGATTCTCTAGGCATGAATACTGGAGTGGGTAGCCATTCCCTTCTTCAGGGGATCCTCCCGACCCAGGTATCAAACTCGGGTGTTTACATTGCAGGCAAGTTCTTTACCCTCTGAACCACCAGGGAATCACAGATTCTTTCATTTATCAGGTATTTATTAAGCACCTACAGTTGCCAGACCCTGCACCAGGAGGTAGGAACACAATGGGAACACTCCTATACCTAACCATCCTGCAAAGATTGAAGGCGTTATTGTTACTGCTCCTCTTCGTGGCTAAAAAAGGAATGCAAAAATAGATTTTGATCTTTCTTAAACGTATGCAGCTGTTTACCATTTCCAGGCTCTTTGGGTTCCTTACCTTTTTTTGATCTTCACAATGAGTGAGAGCCCAGATGAGGAAATTGAGTCTCAGAAAGACATGCAGCAGAACTTGAGTCTTGCCAGGCCACGTCCAGTGCTCTTATATTACACAAGGCAGCCTCCTGCATTTGGAAGGGAAGAATAAGTACTGTTGAATCCAGCTAATAATTCTTTTGTTCACGTGTTTTCCTGTCTGATGCCAAGTAGTTTCAATGGCAGCTTAGAAAAAAAATTCTCAGTTTGAAATTTAAAAAAATATTTATTTGGCTGTGTCTTAGTTGCAACATGCAGAATATTTAATCTTCATTGTGGCATGTGGGATGGAGAAGGCAATGGCACTCCACTCCAGTACTCTTGCCTGGAAAATCCCATGGATGCAGGAGCCTGGAAGGCTGCAGTCCATGGGGTTGCTGAGGGTCAGACATGACTCTGCGACTTCCCTTTCACTTTTCACTTTCATGCATTGGAGAAGGAAATGGCAACCCACTCCAGTGTTCTTGCCTGGAGAATCCCAGGGACGGGGGAGCCTGGTGGGCTGCCGTCTATGGGGTCGCACAGAGTCGGACACGACTGAAGCGACTTAGCAGCGGCAGCAGCAGTGACATGTGGGATGAGGGATCTTTTTTTTTTTTTTCAGTTACAGCATGCAGGACCTTTAGCTGAGTCATGCAAACTCTTAGTGGCAGCATGTGGGATCTAGTTCCCTGTCCAGTAACTGAACCCAGGCCGCCCTGCATTGGGAGCATGGACTCTTAGCTGCTGGACCACTGGGGAAGTCCCCAATGGCAGTTTCCATTTTTTCCCACCCTTTGTAGGCACGGGCAGCTCTGCCTGAGCTGTCCCTGGGTTGAGGTCCACTTTCTCTGCTTCAAGCTTGTAGACAGAGCTTCTGGGCCTTTGCCTCATAACCCAGGCAGTGGTAAAGGGCTCAGCAGTCACTGCCTCTCAGCAAATTGACACAATTTTGGATAGGACGTGCCTGCAGTCCAGCTAAACGTGCATCCACACTTGCAGCAGTTTGGACCATAACCCGGGGGCCATTCTCCAGGGCTGGACACCGTGTTTGAAGAGAGATGCAAATGAACAGAAGCAGAGTGAGATGCACTGCAGAGCCCCTGTTGGCTGAGACGCAGTTGACACCGGGGAATTTTTGCCTGGAGAACATGTGGGTAGATGAGGAAGGAGGTGGTGAAAATAAATACTGATTTAGTATTCATCTGTGTCAGGCACTGTATGAGGGTCTGGAAAAAGAGTGATGCCCTCGCTCTCATGAAGCCTGTACTAAATGAGGAATACTATAATAACTTGATTTTTTTTTTTTGAGAGCTTATCTTGGCCAGGTACTGATCTAAGAATCTCACATAAATGATCACATTTAATTCTGCCAGCACCCTCTAGGAGGCAGCTGTTATTATTATCACCATCATTTTGCAGGCAGGAAGACAGGCGTGGGAGGTAAAGAGCGTGCTCAGGTGCTGGGATGTGACCTTTCACGTTTAGGCTGCAGCCCTGCGTGCCCGGTTGCTAAGCACACCACCCTCCTGGATTCTGAAAAGGCGGCTGCAGTGTGTAAAGTGCTTGTGCACACACTGCCCCATTTCATGCCCAGAGCAGTTCTTTGAGGCATGGGTTGCCACCACTGTTCTACAAGGGAGGGGTCTGTGACCTGGGGAGGTGAAGGCTTTTGCCCCGCAGGTTAGCATCCACAGCCTGGTCTGGCACGCACTGCAGGACGTGTGCTCAGTAACTCCTTTGTGCTGAATCTGAAAAGTTCCTTGCAGTGAACAGGTGTTCTTTTGTGACCATAAAGACAGCACTGAAGCAGAGAGAATGGCTTCTGCTCCTTCACGTTTCCCGAGGTTGGCTCTGAGCCGCATTGCGGTGATGTCATCCAGGGCAGTCTGTGATCAAGTCATCTGGGGGAACAAGGTACTCTTTCGTTTTTCTTATTAACAAGTTCGGACGTGTGAATTGTGTGACTGTGTCGCTAGTGGTACCAGGAACCATCTCAGCATTCCTGGTCGGGGGCATTCACGGGTGCCTCTCCTATGTGCCTGGGGCGGTTTGCGGGAACCTCAGGGGCGGCACGTACTCTTTCTTCTCAATTATCTGCTCATCTTAGGGCAGGTTGCTCTACTTTGAAAACAACATCAATTGGACCCAATCACTCACATTTTTCTCTTTCTGCAGTTTGCTAATTATCTCTGAATGTTACCAGCAGCAGAGACTTGAGTCTGTGGCTTACAGACCTGGAGGAGGTCAGATGCCACATGCGCCAGCTCTTTGTTGGGAAGGAAACGGGAAACTGAGGGACTAGGGGGCGTGGCTTGCTCCTCCAGGGAGTAGTGTCCCCTGCTTCCCTCCTTCTGCTCCCTACACACCTCTCAGCTCTCCTGTGAGTGAGCAGGATACAGTGGGGCCTTCCCAGGACAGACCTTCACTGCCATATCTTCTGTCGCCGCTAATCTCTGAAGGACCCATGTGATAGTATCTCATGCATATTTCCTGAGTTTTTCAGATACTAAAATGGCCATAATCAAAAGATCCAAAAGCAGCAAGTGCTGAAGAGGATATGGAGAAAAGGGAACTCTCCTACACTGCTGGTGGGAATGTAAATCGATACAGGCACTATGGGGCACAGTATGGAGACTCCTTAAGAAACTAGGAATAAAATCACCATATGACCCAACAATGCCACTTCTAGGCATATACCCGGAAGGAATCAAAGCTGAAAAAGACACACGTACCCCAGTGTTCATTGCAGCTTTATATACAATAGCCAAGACATGGAAGCAACCTGGAGGTCCATCGACAGATGAATGGATAAAGACGCTGTGGTACATACATACAATGGAATACTACTCGGCCATAAAAAGGAATGCACTTGTGTCAGTTCTAATGAGGTAGATGAACCTAGAGCCTATTATACAGACTGAAGTAAGTCACAAAGAGAAAAACAAATACTGAATATTAACACATCTATATGGAAGCTAGAAGGATGGTACTGATGAACCTGTTCATAGAGCAGTAATGGAGACGCAGGCATAGAGAACAGGCTTATGGACAAGGGTGGGGGAGAAGAGGGAGAGGGTGAGACGAATGGAGAGAGCAGCATGGAAGCATGTACACTAACATATGTAAATAGATGGCCAATGGGAATTTGCCGTATGACTCAGGGAACTCAGACCGGGGCTCTGGAATAACCTAGAGGGGTGGGAATGGGCAGGATGCGGGTGAGAGATTCAAGAGGGAGGGGACATATGTACCCTTATGATTAATTCATGTTGATGTATGTCGGAAATCAAACCAATATTGTAAACCAATCATCAATCAATCAAAAATAAATAAATGTTTTTAAAGTGGCAAAAAACCCCCAAAACCCTGCCCCCAAGTGGAAGAAGTTAACCACTTGGTGATCATGAGCACAGGGCCCCCAGGCCCTCTGAGGAGTGATAATGTGACTCTGACTTGTTACCTCAACATCAGCCACCAGAGGATTGGGCACGGGCTGGTCACACTCCCTGGGATGCCCTTCCCGCCCTCACCCGGCTTTTAAAATGCTTTGCTGAAACTCTTCGGGGAGTTCAGGGTTTGAGCGGGCATCAGCCACCTGCTCTTGCTCAGCCCTACAGTAAACTTTCTCTGCTCCCAGCTCTGATGTTTCGGTTTGTTGGGTCTCCTTGTGAGTCGGGCACAGGAACTTGTGCTCAGTAATGCTCCTAGTTCACCGTTTTCTTTATTTTAAATTGAAGTTTAATTGATTTATAATGTCCTATTAATTACTTGGAGAAGGCAATGGCACCCCACTCCAGTACTCTTGCCTGGAAAATCCTGTGGATGGAGGAGCCTGGTGGGCTGCAGTCCATGGGGCCCCTGAGTCGGACACGCTGAGTGACCTCACTTTCACTTTCATGCACTGGAGAAGGAAATGGCAACCCACTCCAGTGTTCTTGCCTGGAGAATCCCAGGGATGGCAGAGCCTGGTGGGCTGCTGTCTATGGGGTCGCAAGAGTCAGACATGACTGAGATGACTTAGCAGCAGCAGCAGCAGAATTACTGCTGTATAGTAACGTAATTCAGTTATACATGCATACATACATACATAGTGTATATATGGATACATCCACATACAGTATATATATATATGTGTGTGTGTGTGTGTGTGTGTAGTTCCCTGTGCTGTACAGTAGGGCCTTGTTGCTCCACTGTATACACCAGTTTGCATCTGCTAATCTCAAACTCCGAATCCAGCCCTCTCCCGCTCCCCTCCCCCTGGTAACTTCCAGTCCATTCTCTGTGTCTGTGATTCTGTTTCTGTTCATAGATAGGTTCATCTGAACCATAGTTTAGATTCCACATATAAGTGATATCATATGGTATTTGTCTTTCTCATACATCACTTAGTATGATCATAGCTAGTTGCACCACCTCCTTCTTTTAAGAGGTGATGGAAGAGAGGCCAGAAATGTATGTGACTTGTCACGGCCAACAAGTAAGGAGATGAACGGACCAGAGGCCAGGTGTTCCTGCCCCCTGTCTCAGCAGCTGGGGACCAGCTGGGCCAGGACAAGTGGGCTTTCTGTGCCTGCTGTTACCCGGCGCAGCCTAAGCACATGCTCCTCACAGAGGAAACACACATGGAACAACCAGGCATGTGAGAGAAGAGAGAGAAAGAAATATTTTCCTAAAAGTAGATTCAGAAGAGCAACTGTCATGGGAAGAAACAGCGTCAGTCTCTTTAGGAGAGCTGAGTCCCCAGGAGTCTCTGCTGCCCCCAGAAAGGGAGCTCTGACTCTGGGGTCCTCCAAACCCAACCCCGAGTCCAGGCTGTGGGTGCAGGCTGTATGTCTGAGAGGTGAGCCCAGGGAGCACAGGTGAGGGGAGGAGGGGGTCAGGGAAGGGAGAAGGCCCGAGGGGGGATTTACTGAGGGGGCGCCATGTGGGCGATGGGGTCCATCCCAAAGGGCCTGAAGAATGGGGCTGAATGTTGTCCCACCTGGCATCAGGGAGGCTGTAGTGTTTTTCTGGGTTGTGTCTCTCCTTGGTTGAGGGTTATCCCCAGTCAGCATCTCAGGGCTGCCCTGGATGGGTTAAATACGTTTTACGTCCAGGAGAAAGCCTGTGGGTGAGGGAGTAGAGAAACAGAGGTGGAAAGCTGCAGTGCCCTGGAAACTGCATATTGTAGCTGTTAGTGGACTCAGAGGGGACGAAGGGTATGCAGGCTGGGGTCTGACACAGAGCCTGGTCTGTCTTGGAGCAGAGAGATGGCAGAAATCAGCACGCTGCGGGGCTGTCACTTTCTCACCATTATGAAATGCACAGAATCCCCCTGGAGAAACATGTGAAGGGATTGAGGCATGCGTCTGGGGTGATGTGGGGCAAAACAGAGGCAGCTGCATAGTCCTTGGAGGTGGATCATGAGAGCATGGGCCTTAGGAATTGGTCAGACCCGAAGTGGAACCTCATCTGCTTCCAGAGACAGGGGGCCTGGGTGCCTCCGGGGTGTCTGGCTTCCATACACAGCTCTTCTGCAGCTGCTCCAGGCACCGGGAGGGGTGATATGGGGATGAATGAGTTTCCTCCCATTAGAGGAGGGACCCTCACAAACTCTGGATGGTGGCTCTTGAGCCGGGGCTGACAGAACCGGCCCCCCCACCCCCACCCCCCGGTGCCCACGTCTGTGTCCAGAGCCCACTTGCTCTTTGAGGGCTGTAAGTGATTCCTGGTGTGAGCCACTCAGCTCCTGTTCCCAGGACGCCAGCTGGGCACCTGAGGCTGCAGGAAACTTTCCAGCTGAGATGAGCCCCTCACCGATGACTCATGTCACATAATGACGACTTTGGGCTTCCCCAGTGGCTCAGGGCTAAAGAATCTGCCTGCCAATGCAAGAGATGCAGGTTCGATGGCTGGGTTGGGAAGATCCCCTGGAGGAGGAAATGGTAACCCACTCCAGCATTCTGGCCTGGGAAATCCCATGGACACAGGAGCCTGGTGGGTTTCAGTCCATGAGGTCACGAAAGAGTCAGACAGGACTTAGCAACCAAACAACAGCAAAAGCCACCACAACAAATGGTGACTTTATGTCAATCAACGGCGTCCCATACAGATAGACAGGTATTTGTGGGGAAGCCCGGTAGAAAGGAGGCAATGAGAGCTACTCCTGCCAAAGCACTGACGAGGGACATGGTTTTCCTGTTGTTGAGACAAATATCTGCTACCATGGCATGGGTGGGGTGGTGGGAGGATAAACTTGAATCTCTCTCTTAAGTGAAGGAAAGGCTGCTAAGATCCGAAAGGAAAGAGCCAGATGGAGGAACCCGGTTCCTTTGGATTCAGCATGTCCCTCTGCTGCTGTGGCCAAAACAGTGACTGGCACAGCTGGCCAGGGGGACGTGTGGCCTGCCTGGCGCAGGTGAGAGCAACTTGGCGCAGCTGAGAGCAACTCAGGCACCACGCTGTCTGTTCTCCGGGTCTTTCATCAGAAACTCGTCCGTGTCCCTCTGTCAATATCAATATCCTCAATGACTGGACCGACAGCCCCTAGGCAGAGCGAGCCTGTGTGTGAGAACGGACCGGTGCACTGGGCTGGAAGGTGGGGCGCCTGGGCTCAGGCCTCCATTCCCCCACCAGCTGGCTTTCTGGGCCCTGCTGTCCTTGTCCAGGAAGCCAGGGAGTCAGACCAGAGATCTTTATCTCCTCTTCCACATCCAGAGATGATGTGTTCTCTGGGGGAAGAGATAGGGAGTTTGGGATGGGCATGCACACGCTGCTACATTTAAGATGGATAACTAATAAGGACCCACTGTACAGCACATGTAAGTCTGCTCAGTGCTATGTGGAAGCCTGGACAGGTAGGGAGTTTGGGGGAGAAGGGATGTCTGTATATGTGTGGCTGAGTTCCTTCACGGTTCACCTGAAACTCTCACAACACTGTAATCAGCTATATTCCAATACAAAATAACAAGTTGTTTTTTTTTAAATTTTAAAAGAACTGATGCTTTCACATTGTATTTTTCTCTGGGAAGGAGATCTGAGATTGAAGATCTACTTTGAGAAAAGGTTTTACTGTAGCTGCTACTTTGACCTCTCTGAGTCTGCTTTTCTCCAAAATCAGGATAATAAAGTTGCTCTTCCTAATTCACAGGGTTCTAGGGAGAAGATCAGGTGAGATAATGATTGTAAAAATGTTTCTATAACCTGTATAGCATGTCATTCATTCATTCATCAAATGTTTTAAGCATCTACGTCTGTATTGGTGCCTGAGAATATCAGGATGAGAGAGAGTCCCTGCCCTGGTGGGGCTTCAGTTTGATGTGGGTATCCACCAGCAAGCACAGAGCTGAGTTACTGTGACTCACCCTAACTAAGTGATTACAGTTTGCCATGCTATTCTCACAGAGGACTTGGTGGGACCCAAGGGCAGGTTGGCACACACACCGATGCACACACTTAGCAGGAAATGACACACTTATGCACTCACCGAACATTTCTAGAACTCCTGCTCAGTCCATGTGCATCTCTCCTGGTTCAGGCATGAACTTTCCTGGTTTCTATGTCATGGCTTGTTCTCTGTGTCTCCTATTGCTTGGACTGTGTGGGTACACCCTTATTTCCAAGCTGCAGAGCAGACCAGGTCTACTGTCCTTTCTTGGGTACACATCCCACAGAGGGAGCGGGGCCAGCTTCCCAAGTAGTACAGGCTGTTCTTGTGTGCACATGGCTTCAGGGGCCAGAGGCCTGCCAAGCCGTACGTGCTTCTTTGTGTATGTATTCTTATTGCTGAAGGCATGGCATTCGTGGCAAAGGAGCTCCCCTCATGAACTGCAAAGCTCCCTTCTCCCTGCCCAGTACATAAAGAGCTATGCACTGGCCCAGTTGGTGGCCACCTCTATCTCCTACCAGATGGCAGGAAGCAAGCCTGCAAGAGATCAGACGAATGTCTCTTTAAGAATGCTTGAGCTTATGGGACAGGCCAGATGGATGGCGACAGGCAGAGATTGCCCACTGGCCAGCAGAGGTCCAGGGGGTGCCCAGAGGAGATGGTGTCCCACCCTCTCAAAGAAGCGTTTCTTTGTCCAGCCCTGGCCACTTCTGGCAGTGCTCCTGTGTCTAATCTACTCATCTTTCCCCTCAAAGACCCCAAATATCCCTGTGCCTTTGGCTTTTATAGCAGAAGCTCTCGTAATTTACCTTCATGATATGCCTGGCCAAGTACACGGGGCTATCCCCTCTGTGAGTGCTCTGGTTGATACCCACGAGAGGTGGAGTAAACTGGGGCTATCCCCTCTGTGAGTGCTCTGGTTGATACCCACGGGACGTGGAGTAAACTAGGGCTATCCCCTCTGTGAGTGCGCTGGTTGATACCCACGGGAGGTGGGGTCCTTGCAGCTAAGAGGCCGCTTTCTGGTTTGCATGTGGACTGTCACTCCCACTAACTGAATTGCTAGTTATTAGTTCCTACTTATTGAGAGTCAGTTCTAGGTGATCCTGAACTGTTTACTCCTTCTCTAGTTCAAGAAAACATTCTATACATTGACAAAATCGAACTTGTTTCCATAAAAGCTGAAGTTTTCTTTTTTTTTTTTTTGGAAAGCTTCAGTATAGTTGAGGAGGTTACAAAAATTGCTGTCAAAGGTGTAGGTGAAATGACTGGATGTTGATGTGATGGTTACTTTTGCTTGTATCTCATGGGTCGGAACTTGATCACATGGCCATGCCTGACTGCTGCAGGCTGGGAAATGTAGTCTTTATTGTGCTGCTGCTGCTAAGTCACTTCACTCGTGTCTGACTCTGTGCGACCCCACAGACGGCAGCTCACCAGGCTCCCCCGTCCCTGGGATTCTCCAGGCAAGAACACTGGAGTGGGTTGCCATTTCCTTCTCCAATGCATGAAAGTGAGAAGTGAAAGTGAAGTCGCTCAGTTGTGTCCAACTCTTAGCGACCCCATGGACTGCAGCCTTCCAGGCTCCTCTGTCCATGGGATTTTCCAGGCAGGAGTACAGGAGTGGGGTGCCATTGCCTTCTCCAAGTCTTTATTCTAGGAGGCCACATATTCAGCTAAAATCTGGGTTTCTATCAATTCAAGAGAAATTAGGAGAAGGGCTTTTGGGAACAACGGGCAATCTCTACCATAGTGTATATAAGGCTTTTGTTTTTCTGTAAATCTCTGTGGAACCAATTTTTTTAGGGGAGACTGGGGGACTGACGGATTCTTGGGTCAGATATCCTCCAAGAGGACTCTTATGTACAACTTATCTTCTAGGGCTCTCACCATACTCTCCCCTGCCTAAGTCCTATTCAGCTTTGTTCACTTGCTGTTCTTTCCCCACATTTGTTCATTTGGTCCACAGATGTTTCCTGTTGTGTGAGACATAGGCACTGAGGAAACTGAGACAGATGAGGGAGACCCTGCATGTGTGGTTCAGAGCTTCGCTGGTGAGGCAGGGTCAGGGACGGGGAGAAAGTGCTGTGCAGGGTGTGCACAGGGTCCTATAGGAACGCGCCGAGGGGGTGAGAGTTAGGGGAGACCCCCAGGACGTGAAATTTGAGATGGTCAGGTAGGTGAACGGTGGGAGTGAGGAGGCAGTGAGATGCAGGGTTATCATGGCTGAGATCATGCTGCACGGAACGGTCACTGGGAGGTCACTGGGAACGAGCACTCGCTGGCCCCTGTGTCCTCTCCTGTCCCCTCCCCCAGCCTTGCCTCGCCCTCCTCCTGAATAGGCAGGCTCTCTACCCTTCCGTGCCTCTGCCCACCCTTTCCCCACACCAAGACCGCTTTTCCCATCTTATCGTGCTGACTGCCTTTTTTATTTGGGGGCTGCACAGGCTCGAGAGCATGTGGGCTGAGTAGTTGTGGTGCTCAGGCTCAGCGGGTGTGGCACAGCCATCTCCCTAATTGTGCCTCATGGGCTTAGTTGCCCAGGGACACGTGGGATTCTCCTTTCCTGATCAGATATTGAACCCAAGCATCCAGCATTGCAAGGTGGATTCTTAACCACAGGACCACCAAGGAAGTCCCCCACACTGATCATCCTCTACTCATCCTGCCAGGTCTGGCTCAAACAAGCCTCACCCTGACCTTGCTCCCCTGACTCTGCCCAAAGCGGTAGCCTCTCCTGCCTTTGGACTTTCCTAGCACATTACGGATGCCTCTAGAATATTGCCTGTCTTATTGTTTCATTTGGTTGCTTTTGAACTGTCATGTTGGAGAAGACTCTTGAGAGTCCCTTGGACTGCAAGGTGATCAAACCAGTCAATCCAAAAGGAAATCAGTCCTGAAAAGTCATTGGAAGGACTGATGTTGAAGCTGAAGCTCCAATATTTTGGCCACCCGATGCGAAGAACTGACTTATTGGAAAAGACCCTGATGCTGGGAAAGATTGAAGGCAGGAAGAGAAGGGATGACACAGGATGAGGTGGTTGGATGGCATCATCAACTCGATGGACATGAGTTTGAGCAAGCTCCGGGAGTTGGTGATGGACATGGAAGCCTGGTGTGCCGCAATCCATGGGGTTGCAAAGAGTCAGACATGACTGAGTGACTGAACTGAACTGAATTCCCTTAGCAGAATTTGAGCCTCTTGGAGGCCGTCATGGGCTTTATTATTGGCCAACGTGGACACTTATCCAAGTGCATAGTCTTTAGTGGGGACTCGGCAATGTTTGAGGGAGATTTGGGAATTTGGAGGAGTAGGATAGCACTGGACCAGGAGTCAGGAGGTTTGATTTAGCTCCACCTTTGACATAGTGCATGCCCTTGGACAACTCACTTTCTCAGTCTGAAGTTTGGCTCCCCATCTATAACAGGAGAGGACTGGGTTTCATAATTTTTGTGATGGTTATGAAACCATAATTCAAAGTGCTCAGCACCTTCCTAGAACAGAAGCTGCCAGGCTTTGAATCACTTTGCAACTGTGGTCATACTGGAGACTGGATGGATATGAAGGAGGCCAGTGTCTCGGAGGTGGCCTGGCATGAGATCTG
Organism: Tragelaphus eurycerus; assembly: GCA_935064755.1. Lineage (NCBI taxonomy): Eukaryota > Metazoa > Chordata > Mammalia > Artiodactyla > Bovidae > Tragelaphus > Tragelaphus eurycerus. The sequence goes on from CAKXYN010000043.1 coordinate 15,274,842, forward strand.
AGCCTTAGGGGAGGGGAACCACTCAAGCGAGGAAGTTGAATGCCAAGTGCAGTACATGGAGAAGCTCTGGGACAGAAGCCACTGACAGAGGAGAGAGGAGAGAGTGAGACGTTGTCAGGAGCGATAGAAACAGACTAAGCAGGAGTAAGGGGGTGCACTGGGTCATCAGGACTCTTGTGGCGCCATGACTGACTCCCTCTGCTTCCTGACCTCCCACGTGGCGGTTTGGATGATGTACGAGCCCTTTGCTATTTATTTAACGCTTACTGTTCTAAGCCTTTTAGAATCCTTATAATAGACACCGTCATTATCCCCTTTCTGTAGAGAAGGAGCAGGCATGATAACACACTTGTAAATGGCAGAGCCTGGATTCAAACCTAGGCTGTCTGGATCAAGTCCGGGGACTTGGCCCTTATGCCACAATGCCTCTTAGAGACAGTAAGCAGTCTGTGAGCACCTATCAAATGTCAAGCTCCACGCTAAGTACTTCACTATTAATTTCATTGAACCCTATACCTATTTCATGCAACCCTATACCTAATTCTTGCAAAAACTCAAAGAAATAGATATCAATATGCCTATTCTATAGATTAAAAAATAAAGAGAGAGAGAGACTGGAAGAAGTCTCTGGAACTGGAAGAAGTTCAATGTTTTGTCTGAGGTCAAACAGCTGGCCAGTGGCAGAGCCAACCATGCCTGCCCAGAACGGTAAAGAAATAACTCTCTTCAGTTCCCTTCTGAACGATGGAGGCAGCTGAGTCCCCAGTCTTAGGATCTGCTGTTCACAGTGACAACCTGTTCACTAGCTGTTGTTTCGGGACCGTGAAATATGAGGCAGAGCCTCAGTGTGTTAAGACTCCACAGGCATTTCTGGAGGCTGCAGCTGAAGTGGGGCCTGGGGGAAGGGAAGAGACAGCACAAGGAATATAGGTGGCTTTAGTTCAAAAGGAGCTATTTTTTCCCTCTCTCATCTTTTCTGCCTTCTGTTTAACTGCTTTATAGAGATAAATAAAGCTGGAGAAAATTACATTTGGCAACCTTCAACTGGGCTTGGGTTTGTGGTTCTTTCTTCACGGCTGCCCAAGATGGTGACAACTGTTTTGTTAATGGTAGATTTGTTAATGGAGTTTTTTCTTCTTTTGTACTTGTATTCTTTTCTGGGTTGTATAAGAAAATGATATGCAAGTGATTCCCTAGCCCTAGGCAAATAAACAGGTACATATGCATAAAATTATGCAAATAGGAAATAAGCCTTGGGGCTAACTGACCTTGTTGTCCAAAATCATTTACCTAACTTGTCTGTGCTTTTGCTGTAGCCTTCATAAATTGGGAGGTAAGAAATTCAGCCCAAACCACATGGCTGCTGTAAAGTTCCAGTGAAATAATAATATTTATTTTATTTTACTTACACTGTTTTGTTTTGGATTCACCTCTGAAGCCTTTTCACCGATTTCCCGGAGATGGACAACTTTATCCCCATTTAACACATAAAGAGCTTCCCTGGTAAAGAATCCACCTACAGAGCAGAAGACCTGGATTTGATCCCTGGGTTGGGAAGATCCCCTGGAAGACAGTATGGCAACCCACTCCAGTCTTCTTGCTTGGAGAATCCCATGGACAGAGGAGCTTGGTGGGTTATAGTGCATGGGTTTGCAAAGAGTTGGACATGACTGAGCAACTAACAATTTCTTTTTTCAATGCATAAAGGAATAAACTTTGAGATGTTAGGTAGCTGGGCTATTGTCACCAAGCTAGTACAATCATGGCAGCTTCATGACTCTAAGTGACTCCCTGCCCAGGGACACGAGATTAAAGTTATTACAAAACAGTACTGCACACAGAGGAGGTCACATCATTTACCTTTTTCTCTTAATTGGTTTTTCTGGCACAAAATTAGAGGGAGTTGATTGTTTTCAATTCAAAGTGGTTAGAAACACAAATCTAAAAAGTATCTTTTAATCTCCCCACATTTCAGATATAAATGCTGCTAACAGTTTGCTGTATATTTTCCCAAGCTTTTTAATAACACCATCACTAATAACAATAATGCAGTAAGTCACATTCCGACAGTATGCTATAGCTGCAAAGTCCTTTTGCAGACATGATCTCAAGGCACACATATCTATTATAATTTCCTTTTCCAATGGTTAGAGGTGGTGCTAAGGCTGAGCCACTGAGGACACTTGAGATCCTGTGAGTGAGATTTGTCTCTGCCTGAGGTCATAGGAGTGAGCATTTTAACCAAACTTACTGTTCCCTTCAGACTAGGGTGTTGGCTGTCCTCTCTTCAATCAGCTCTGCTGAGCTGTTTGAGAGAGCTTGATGTTTGTTTTCACATTTTACAGGCATAGCCTCAGCTGCTGCAGAGAAGGAATTTAGCCATCTACCAAATTCTCAACAGCCAGGTTCCCCAACATTTTAATAAATTAATTTGCAAAGATTTAAATGGCTGGAACTAGGAAGTTGAATATTCTGGAAAGGTATGCAAGGTGGGGTCCTAGACTGTTCACGTGAGCAGGAACTTCAGAAATCACCTCTCCAAGTCTGTACTCCGTATTTCATAGTGAAGAAAACTCTGGTCCAAAGCTGAGCAGAGGTTTAACTTTTAACTCCCATGCTTTTATATAACTTTCATTACTTTTATACTTCCATAGTTTGGATAAGAGATTGCATAAGTCTCTTATCCTCATCCATCAGAGGGCACACAGAATGAAAACCAAAATCACAAAAAACTAACCAAACTGATCACATGGACCACAGCCTTGTCTAAGTCAGTGAAACTAAGAGCCGTGCTGTGTAGGGCCACCCAAGGTGGATGGGTCATGATAGAGAGTTCTGACAAAACATGGTCCACTGGAGAAGGGAATGGCAAACCACTTCAGTATTCTTGCCTTGAGATACCATACCCATGAACAGTATGAAAAGGCAAAAAGATATGACACTGAAAGGTGAACCCTCCAGGTCGACAGGTGTCCAACATGCTACTAGAGATCATGGAGAAATAACTCCAGAAAGAATGAAGAGGCTGAGCCAAAGTGGAAACAGCTCCCAGTTGTGGTTGTGTCTGGTGGTGAAAGTAAAGTCTGATGCTGTAAGAAAATATTGCATCAGAACCTGGAATGTTAGGTCCATGAATCAAGGTAAAATGGAAGTGGTCAAACAGAAGATGGCAAGAAGGAACATCTAGGAATCAGTGAACTAAAATGGACAGGAAGCAGGGAATTTAATTCAGATGACCATTATATCTACTACTGTGGGCAAAAATCCCTTAGAAGAAATGCTGCTGCTGCTGCTAAGTCGCTTCAGTCGTGTCAGACTCTATGCGACTCCATAGATGGCAGCCCACCAGGCTCAGTAGCATGTATAGTCAGCAAGAGTATGAAATGCAGTTGGGTGCAATCTCAAAAACTAGAGAATGATTCTGTGGTTTCCAAGGTAAACCATTCAGTATCACAGTAATCCAAGTCTATGCCCCAACCACTAATGCAGAAATATCTTATGCAACTACACCAAAAAAAAAAAAAAAAAAGGATGTCCTTTTCATCTAGGGGACTGGTATGCAAAAGTAGGAAGTCAAGAGATACCTGGAGTAACAGGTAAGTTTGGCCTTGGAGTACAAAATGAAGCAGGGCAAAGTCTAACAGAGTTTTGCCAAGAGAACACACTGGTCATAGCAAACACCCTCTTCCAACAACACAAGAGAAGACTCTACACATGGACATCACCAGATGGCCAATACAAAAATCAGATTGATTATATCCTTTGTAGCCAAATATGGAGAAACTCTATACAGTCAGCAAAAAACAAGACCGAGAGCTGACTGTGGCTCAGATCGTGAACTTCTTATTACAAAATTCAGACTTAAACTGAAGAAAGCAGGGAAAACCACTAGGCCATTCAGGTTTGACCTAAATCAAATCCCTTACGATTATACAGTGGAAGTGAGAAATAGATTCAAGGGATTAGATCTGATAGACAGAGCGCCTGAAGAACAACGGATGGAGGTTCGTAACTTGGTACAGGAAACGGTTATCAAAACCATTCCCAAGAAAAAGAAATGGAAGAAGGTAAATGGTTGTCTGAGGAGGCCTTACAAATAGTTGAGAAAAGAAGAGAAGTGAAAGGCAGAGAACAAAAGGAAAGATACACCCATCTGAATGCAGGGTTCCAAAGAACGGCAAGGAAAGATAAGAAATCTTTCCTAAGTGAACAATGCAAAGAAATAGAGGAAAACGATAGAATGAGAAAGATTAGAGATCTCATCAAGAAAATTAGAGATACAAAGGGAACATTTCATGCAAAGATGGGCACAATAAAGGACAAAAATAGTATGGACCTAACAGAAGCAGAAGATATTAAGAAGAGGTGGCAAGAATACACAGAAGGAACAATACACAAAAGATCTTAAGGATCCAGATAATCACGATGGTGTGATCATTCACCTAGAGCCAGACATGCTGGAGTATAAAGTCAAGTGGGCCTTAGGAAGCATCACTATGAACAAAGCTAGTGGAGGTGATGGAATTTCAGTTGAGCTATTTCAAATCCTAAAAGATGATGCTGTGAAAGTGTTGTCCTCAATATGCCAGCAAATTTGGAAAACTCAGCAGTGGTCACAGGACTGGAAAAGGTCAGTTTTCATTCCAATCCCAGAGAAAAGCAATGCCAAAAAATGTTCAAACTACTGCACAATTTCACTCATTTCACATGCTAGCAAGGTAATGCTTAAAATCCTTCAAGCTAGGCTTCAATAGTATGTAAACCAAGAACTTTCAGATGTATGAGCTGGATTTAGAAAAGGCAGAGGAACCAGAGATCAAACTGCCAACACCTGTTAGATCACAGATAAAGAAAGAGAATTCCAGAGAAACAGCTACTTCTGCATATTGATTATGCTAAATTCTTTGACTGTGTGGATCACAACAAACTGTGGAAAATTCTTAAAGAGATGGGACTACTAGACCACCTTACCTGCCTCCTGAGAAACCTGTGCAGGTCAAGAAGCAACAGTTAGAACTGGACATGAAGCAATGGACTGGTTCAAAATTGGGAAAGGAGTACATCAAGGTTGTATATTGTCACTCTGTTTATTTAACTTATATGCAGAGTACATCATGCAAAATGCCAGGCTGGATGAAGCACAAGTTGGAATCAAGATTGCCAGGAGAAATATCAATAACCTCAGATATGCAGATGACACCACCCTAATGGCAGAAAACTAAGAGGAATTAAAGAGCCTCTAGAGATGAATGTGAAAGAGGAGAGTGAAAAAGTGGGCTTAAAACTCAACATTCAAAATACAAAGATCATGGCATCTTGTCCCATCACTTCATGGAAAATAGATGGGGAATAATGGAAATAGTGACAGGCTTTATTTTCTTGAGCTCCAAAATCATGTTGACCGTGACTGTAGCCATGAAATTAAATGACGCTTGCTCCTTGGAAGAAAAGCTCTGACAAACCTAGACAGCGTATTAAAATGCAGAGACATTACTTTGCCTACAAAGGTCATATAGTCAAAGCTATGGTTTTCCCAGTGGTCATGTATGGATGTGAGAGCTGGACCATAAAAAAGGCTGAGCACTGAAGAACTGATACCTTTGAACTGTGGTCCTGGAGAAAACTCTTGAGAGTCTCTTGGACAGCAAGGAGATCAAACCAGTCAATCTTAAAATAAATCAACTGTGAATATTCATTGGAAGGATTGATGCTGAAGCTGAAGCTCCCGTATTTTGGCCACCTGATGTGAAGAACTGATTCACTGGAAAAGACACTGATGCTGGGAAAGATTGAAGGCAGGAGGAGAAAGGGACGACAGAGGATGAGATGGTTGGATGGCATCACCCACTCAATGGACATGAGTTTGAGCAAACTCCAGGAGATGGTGAAGGATGGGGAAGCCTGGTGTGGTGCAGTCCATGGGGTCGCCAATTGTTGGACATGATTGAGCAACTGACCAACAATAATAGTTCCATTAGGTTTGAAACATGTTTTCTGAGCACCAAGTAATGTGCTAGCTTTTTGGGAGGTGTTTGGATTAGATCTGCTTTCCAGCCTTCAAAGAATCGACAGTCCATGATTCACTGTCCAAAGTGTCATACAAGAGTGAGGGCAAATATTCTAAAAATTTTCATGAAGGAGGAAATATAAACTGGCTCTCTTGCCAGTATGATTGACCCTTGAACAACCCTTGAAATGTGGGATTAGCATGTTGACCCCCACACAATGATCCATAAATAACTTTACAGTCTGGCTTCTGTGTCCCTGGTCCCTGACTGACAGATACAACCAACCATAGAGCTTAGAGTAATATAGGACGTATTTAGTGAGAAGAATCCGCATTTAAGTGGCCATATGCAGTTCAAACCCTTGTTGTCCAGGGTCTACTCTGCATACCAGAGAACCAATTTAGTAACTGGCTTTTTTTTTTTAAATTATCCCAGTTTCATAAATTAGGAGATGGAGGCCCAAAGAGTATAACTTATCCTCTGAGTAACTGCCTTTCCTATATAATCTCCTGTAACCCTTGCCACTCACCCAGTGATCTTCCCTCCCTTTCACCTCGATCTCATCTGTAACCTTTAAACTCTCCATCTCTAATCAAGTTCCCCTCCCTCATCAGACTGTGGCCAATTCCTGATCAAAGGCTGTGTCCTACTGGTATTTTTATTCCTGGCACCTAGACTGCACATTGAATAAATGCTTGTCACTTGATGAATGAATTTCTGCTTTTTAAGACAAATTGCCCTCTTCATGGTATTATACATAGCTTCCAAAATAAACATTTCTGGAGCATTAGATCAGATAGGTGTACAGACTAGAGAAGATAAATTCCACCTACAGGCACACTGGGCTCCCCATCACATTTTCCTCTCAGGGCTGAATCCCAGGTGTTCATGCTCTGATGTCTGGCCTTGTGCCTAGTGTTACTTACTAAGATTAAACCTGACACTCTTCTTTTGTGGAGTACCTACAGAGACAATATTTGGTCGATGACCCTGTGACCATTGCTAAAAATGTGTAGATTAAGTCTGGACAGAGAGTATTTATGACACTTATGCTGCTTCACATCCAAACTTTCCTTTCTTTAATCCCTAGACTGGAAGCTGAAGTGGCAGATTTTCTGTTCTCAGTTTCTTGATGGCCAGAACTGGACATGGAACAACAGACTGTTTCCAAATCAGGAAAGGAGTACGTCAAGCAGTATTGTTGCCCTGCTTTTTTAACTTAGATGCAGAGTACATCATGAGAAATGTTGGGCTCGATGAAGCACAAGCTGGAATCAAGATTGCCGGGAGAAATATCAATAACCTCAGATATGCAGATGACACCACCCTTTATGGAAGAAAGCGAAGAACTAAAGAGTCTCTTGATGAAAGTTAAAGAGGAGAGTGAAAAAGTGGGCTTAAAACTCAACATTCAGAAAACTAAGATCATGGCATCTGGTCCCATCACTTGATGGCAAATAGATGGGGAAACAGTGGAAACAGTGTCAGACTTTATTTTTTTGGGGCTCCAAAATCACTGCAGATGGTGACTGCAGCCATGAAAATAAAAGATGCTTACTCCTTGGAAGGAAAGTTATGACCAACCTAGACAGCATATTAAAAAGCAGAGACATTACTTTGCCAACAAAGGTCCATCTAGTCAAGGCTATGGTTTTTCCAGTAGTCATGCATGGATGTGAGAGTTGGACTTTAAAGAAAGCTGAGTGCCAAAGAATTGATGCTTTTGAACTGTGGTGCTAGAGAAGACTCTTGAGAGTCCCTTGGACTGCAAGGAGATCCAATCAGTCCATCGTAAGAGAAATCCACCCTGAACAGTCATTGGAAAGACTGATGCTGAAGTGCTAATACTTTGGCTACCTGATGTGAAGAACTGATTCATTGAAAAAGACCCCAATGCTCAGAAAGATCAAAGGTGGGAGAAGGGGACGACAGAGGATGAGGGGGTTGGATGGCATCACCGACTCGATGGACATGCGTTTGAGTAAGCTCCAGGAATTGGTGAAGGACAGGGAAGCCTGGCGTGCTGCAGTGCATGGGGTTGCAAAGAGCTGGACAAGACTGAGTGACTGAACTGAGAGAGAGGATGTGGCCTGGAGACTGTGAGTTTGGAGTAAGTGACAGAAGCAAGTAGGGGAGTTGAGTTCAGCCTTGGGTGGTGGATTCAGGGACATCACAATATATAGTGTTCAGCAGCTACAGTGTCAGCTTTAGCAGCCAGAGTCTAGTGCCCATGGCACCAACTTAACTTTTATTTTAAATTTCTGTGTTTTTTTCTTGTCAACCCGTTCTACTGTGCCCAGTCCTACTATATATATTTTTTCTAAGTGGAGGAAATTTTGAGCTAGGGAATGTTTTAGCTTTCAGAGACTTGGGTCTTTTTTGTAAGAAAAAGATAAGGGTATATGATAAAAACTTGATCTATTCAAAACTAAAAGTAGAACTACTATATGATCCAGCAATCCTGTTGCTGGGAATATATCCAGAAAGAACCACCATTAGAAAAGTTATATGGACACCCCAATGTTCACTGCAGCACTATTTACAAGAGCCAAGACAATCTAAATGTCCATTGACAGATGAATGTGTAAAGAAGATGTGGTACATGCATACAATGGAATATTACTCAGTCATTAGGTAGAATGAAATAATGCCACCTGCAGTAACATGAATGGACCCAGAAATTGTCATACTAAGGCAGACAGAAAAAAAAAGAAATATCATACGATATCACTTATGTGTAGAATCTAAAAAGAAAATACAGTTGAACTTATTTACAAGACAGAAAGAGACTCACAGATATAGAAAACAAACTTATGGTTATTAGAGGGGAAAGGTGATGGGGAGGCATAAACTAGGAGATTAATACAGACACACTATGCTATGCTATGCTAAGTCACTTCAGTCGTGTCCGACTCTGTGTGACCCCATAGACGGCAGCCCACCAGGCTTCCCCATCCCTGGGATTCTCCAGGCAAGAACACTGGAGTGGGCTGCCATTTCCTTCTCCAATGCATGAAAGTGAAAAGAGAAAGTGAAGTCGCTCAGTCGTGTCCGACTCTTAGCGACCCCATGGACTGCAGCCTACTAGGCTCCTCCGTCCATGTATTTTCCAGGCAAGAGTACTGGAGTGGGGTGCCATTGCCTTCTCGGACAGACACACTACTCTACACAAAATAAATAAACAACAGTAGTTCAAGAGAGAGAACTATACTCAGTGTTTTATAATAACCTGATGGGAAAAGGGCTTCCTTGGTGGCTGAGCAGGAAATAATCTGCCTGTAACACAGGAGATACAGGAGATGCAGATTCGATTCCTGGGTTGAGAAGATCCCCTGGAGAAGGAAATGGCAACCCATTCCAGTATTTTTGCCTGGGAAATCCCATGGACAGAGGAGCCTGGCGGGCTATAGTCTGTGGGGTCTCAAAGAGTTGTAAACAACTTCAAGGACTGAGTATGCACACATACGGAACAAGAATCTGAAAAAAAAATTGTACACATATGTAACTAAATCACTCTGCGGCACACCTGAAACGCAATATAGTTGATTGTAAATCAACTACACTTCAATTAAAAAAGAAAACTTGCTCTGTTCCAAATGTCAAGTTTTCAGGGTATTTGGCCTCCCTGTGCATTGGGTGGACGACTTTGCCTTCGGCAAGAGATCCTGCATTTGAACCTATATTAATTCCAAAGTTCTTCTTTGGAATTTTTTTTCGTGCTTTATTTTTCCCAATAGCTTCTATCACCATCTTACATATTTAGTTGTTTATTTTCTGTTCATCTCCCGCCCCCTAGAGTGAGAGCCTCTCGAGAGTGTTGCTTAATTTTTTTCGCTATCTCATTCCCGATACATCCAAAAGAGCAGGCGGCTTACTGGGCACTCAATAAACATGTGTGAAATGAATACATTTTTAAGCCTTGAAGACATTTTGTAGTTGTTAAGTAGACAGAAATACATTTTCAAACCATGCCTTCATTTTATAGTAATTGAAGAACTCTACTTTCATTTCCTCCAGAGAAGATGTAGCTGACATATTACACAAACTTAGGATAATTTGCCTTTCATGAAAGTTTCTCGGGCTCAGCCCTCAGGTCTCTGTGTCTTAGCAGACCTGGAGTCAGAGAGACCTGAGCTGAAGTACCACTTCTGCCCTTGGACTAATGGTGTATCTTCTTACGAGGTCACAAACCTTTTCTGAGCAACAGTTCCGTATTAGCAAAATGTTGATTCTGATACACTGGAGAGTTCTTGGGAGGATTAAAAACTATAGTGTCCGTGTGTGTGTGTGTTAGTGGCTCAGTCGTGTCCAACTCTCTGAGACTGCATGGACTGCAACCCACCAGACTCCTCTGTCCATGCAATTCTCCAGGCAAGAATACTGGAGTGGGCAGCCATTCCCTTCTCCAACAGTGTCCAAAAAAGCACCTTAAAAACTGCAAAGTCCCTTGCAGACTGCAGGTATACAAAGTCCTTTTTGCTGCAGGTTTGACAGAAGGCCTAGATCTTTAATTTTGCATCTGAATGATTCGTCTTTTCCTCTTTTTTAAACTACCTGCCAAAAATAGAAATCACCTAATAAAGGCTGACTGAGTGACTGACGTTAGGAAATCACAGGAGTTAATAAAAGAGCAGTTGAATATTCTCAGAGAAGGTGGCATCTCATTTGAAATTCTAAGTGAGGCTGAGCAAGGAACACACAATTCTTCAAGGATTTCTGAAGTTTAATTGGTCTGTCTGAAATGACTAGAGCTATAAAGAGAAAAACCAAAGGAAAACTGAGAAAGGTTAGGTGTCATCCCTGGATTCAAGTGATTCCGATGAAACATATAATTTAATGATCTAACAGTTTCCTGCCTATTTACCCTCTTTTCCATCCTCCCACCCAACATTTTAAGAATCTGACCTTCAGGGACAGAGGGATAATTACAAAGAATATGCTGGCAGGTGTCCTTTTAAAAAATAGACGTTTTCCTGGTATAGCATGTGTAATTGAATTTTTATAGATTGAACTCTCCAAATTAAGTCATATTTAAATACACTCAGAGAGCTGACTCTAGGAAAATTGAAATAGAAACATTTGTATAATAATAGATAACAGTTATCAAGTTAACTACTGAACATGAGACCCTCTGTATACACTATCTTAATTCTGCAGTAACACGCAGGATAGGAAATGTTATTTCCATTTTACAGATGATGGAATGGAAGCATGGAGTAAGAAACTTGTCCTTGGCCACAGAGACAGTAAGTGATAAAACAAAATTTAAACTGGTTTCAAGACCAGTCTACTACACCACAGTTGCCTTGAGATGAGAATGGTTTTGAAAATTTTCAAAGTGATTCTTCTCTGAATTTTCACAGAAAATAACTGATGTTTTTTTTGGCACCTAGGTGACTTGGAATTTTCCACGAGCTTCCTTCCAGTCAGTCCTCCTGAAGCTCATTCTCTTGTCTACTCACCCAAGTGCATCTCTGAATGTGGGTCAGCAGGCTCTACCTCCTCACTTATTCATATTGGCTTCTCACTGCCTATAGGATCGTGTCAGTTTTGATTCTAGTCAAAGCCTTGTTAAGTAACAAGATTATACCCCAGGAGGAGTCACTCCTGCTCAGCCCCATGCCAGCAAACCAAGATTTAACTCATTTTCTATGCAAAATGCTCCCAGAGAAGGAAGGAAGGAAGGTCTAGGTCAGCCAGTCAGCGCTTGCCTGCTCAGCACGTTGCCTAACCAGACGCCAGGACTGCCCTGTGCTTCATATAAGGAAAGTTACCCTGCTTTAACCTATCAGCAGATAACTTTCTGTTCCTGCTCTTTGGTCTATAAAAATCTCTTGCCCTGTAAAGCTCTTTTGAGCGCCTTTCTATCAGCTAGATTGGATGCTCCCTGATTCATAAATTGTCAATAAAACCCATAGGATGTTTAAAATGGTCTCAGTTGAATTTTGCTCCGTAACAGTCTTTAGGATCTCCCCTGATCTAGCTCTCTAGTCTTGCCTCTTCTACTTCCCTATAAAGCTCTAACTGTGGTTTCCAAAGTGCTCTAGCCTTGGTCTCACCTTTGCCTGGAATGATTTCTTCCTCTCGTCAGTCTGGTAAACTCCTCTTAAGCCCTACCTCAAGGATTCAGGTCTAAAACCACCTTCTCTGGGGAAGCCTGTGTGACCTTCCCACACAGAAGCTCCATCTCTTCTGTGACACCTGGCTGAGTGCTCGTGTCTTTCCTGGGGTCATTACTGTGTCCCCAATAGAAAATAAACAACCTGAGGAAGACAAGTACTGAGGTCTTCAGTACCCAGCATAGTGTCGGAATAAACTCACGACTTGAAGAACCCAGAGGCCACCATCAGCCCTGGGGCTCCATCACCTTGATGAGACACCATAACAAAACCCAAAGACCCTATGCCTTCAGAGTCTCACTCTAACCTCCAAGTCCCGTCATTTCCCCACTACTTTGAAAGGTCTTTTTGCAAGCAGTAAGTGTTCAGCCAATGTTCCTTGGATGCCAGGATGAATGATTGGGTTGTCCAGATGTCCTAGAACGCCTGAGCTCCCAAAGCAGACCAACACTTCCTCAGACCTGCCCCACTTATTATACTCATCCACTCCTTATCTAACAAAACATGAGAAAACCAAAGTACATTTTTAGCAGGAGTCTTAAATTTGGTTCATCTCTTGACTCCTCCTTGCTAGATGTTGCTTTGGGGAACTCTTAATGTTAGGAGCGCTTGTCAATCTAGCTTCCTAGCATCCAATCAAGATAAAGGGAAAGACCAGCTACTAGGCTGCTAGGTGTTTTCCACGAAAACGTCATTTTATTAACATCTTCCCAGTTTCAAAGATAGGGAGGCTGGAAATCTCAGAAGAGTTAAACTCTCCAAGTCCTTTTGACTTACAACGGGTTGAGCTGGGATTGAGCCTCAGGCTCTTTGGAACCCAAATCCACGCTTTTTCCAATGCATCAACAATAGTGTTTGGGTCTCAGGGGTTAGTTGTGAAAACTGAGTGAGCTAATGACAGTGAAATTGCTTTGGAGCATGTGAAATGCTGTACAGATGTTAGATTTTTAGAAGTATTCATCAGCATGTCAACAATATGCAATGTTCTGCACAGAGTACAAATCCTAAGGAGGATCACCTCTCAAAGGCAGTAACAGCAACAGCAACAACAGTTAACGGGAAACCATGCCATTTGAAAAACAAAGTCAGCAGACAAAACAAATTAGAATGTGACCTGTAACATTTAATACACTTTACTTAATTCTTTGCAAATGTCCAAAATTAACCCCCAGATCTATAAAATACTTTCAGCTAGAAGGTTCCTAAGTGGCCAGATAGCCCAATTCTCTCATTTTATTGAGGTCAAATGAAAAGGCAGAGAGAAGGGGTGGCTTGTGCATAAAGGCAGCTCGCTCATAGAACTGTGCAGAACTAGAGCCCAGGAGCTTTGACACTGAATCCGAGCCTCTTCACATTACGGAGTCACCTTAGAGGACTGTAAAAGGAGTCCAGTCTGCTCACGATTACAGCTCAGGACATACTGATGACCTCCGCTCTGGTCATCAGCTACAATGGACTAAGTGTATTTCTTAGTTTTTAGAAACGTATGTGAGTTACTGGATCCTCCCTTCCCAAGGATAATAATCTCTCAAAATTGAGTTACAGCTTATGAAAATATCTCGATTCTTCGTGAGAAGGGGACTCAAATGGTTTTGTACTTGAAGCAGATGAAGTATGCAGTGTGGAATGCGAAATTTCCTCTCCAAGGGAGAGCAGCTTCATGTTTTACTTAGAGGCATCTGCTTTTCCTCATTATTCCCCTGTTAGTCAAAAAGGCTGCCTTGAGCTAATTTCTTTCTAAATGAAATCTTTCTAATCAGATTTTCCACTCTAGATGGATTTCATATGAAAATGATCCTTATCTTGAAAATTAAAAATATTTTCTCCTGTATTTCAGTGTGTGGTGGAGATAACAGCTTAGAAGGCCTTAAAGCAAAAGACAGAGTGATAGCTGATTCATTTGAATTTGTTACAGCAGATTATGTATTTGACATGCCATGGGTAAAAAGAGACGGGGGACAGGGGTCTTGAACTAAAAGCTCAGGATTTGAGGTCAGGTTTGAGGTTCCTATCTCAGTGGTACCACCATTAGCCTTGTTTTACCTTAGGTAGGTTCTTTAACCTCTCTGAGGTTCAGTGTCCTCTTTTTAAAAGTGAGGGTGATGCCATCAATCTTGCAGGGCCATTGTGAAGACTAAGGAGAAATAAAAGTGGCTAATGTTTAAGGAGCACTTACTATGCGCCTGGTAATGTGCGAAGTCCATTATATGAATCCTCTTCTTTAGCTATCACAACAGCCTTCTTAGGTGAGTTCAATCATGGTCTTCATTTTACAGGTTAAGAAGTTGAGGTTTAGGTTAATTAACTTATAAATTTACACAGAAACTGCAGTCTGTTAATAGGGCTTGATAACGTGGGTCTGTTAATTCCAAACTTTGCACTTTTGCTGAACCACTACGCTACCCATCTGAAAGTTTATATCTTCGTTTACAACTACATCTATGAGCGTTTCCTGGGTGGCTCAGCAGTAAGCAATCTGCCTGTAATGCAGAAGCCACAGGAGCCGCAGTCTCGATCCCTGGGTTGGGAAGATCCACTGGAGGAGGAAATGGAAACCCACTCCAGCATTCTTGCCTGAGAATCCCATGGACAGAGGAGCCTGTTGGGCTACAGTCCATAGGGTCGCAAAGATCTGGACATGACTGACCCGACTGAGCATACACTTAACCCACACGTTTATGACATGTATACACATACCTATACCCATTTTTATGTCTCAGATATAACTGTCTCATGTCATCTGTCTACCTATCATATCTGGCACACAAGTCATACAGAAGCTAGTACAGTGCATGCTCAAAGGTATGTTGGTAAATGTGATAAGAATTCAGAGAAGGAAGATCACATTGGACTTTGATGGTCAACAGTGCTTCAAGAAAGAGATGGAACTAAAGCTGAACTTGAAGGATGTTGTGACCAGCGTGCTGCTCTATCATCCATTCTTCCCTTCCTCCTCAGTAACAGAATGCTCTGTTGAATGATATGGTTACAGCCTCCCTTGCAGCTAGGTGTGGCAGCTAGATGTGACCAAGTTTGGCCAGGGACATGTAAATGAACATGTCATATCGTAATTCTAGGAAGTCTCTTAATGGGAGAAGTGCATTACTTTTTAATCCTTTCCTCCATTATGTTGCTTGGAACTTGGGTATGAGGGTTGGAATCCTAGCAACCATTTGGATCTTGAGTATGAGAGCCATACCATAAGAATGGCAGGCAGAGGAGAGAGATGGTGGGGGCCCGGGTTCCTGGTCATTCTGAAATTGCCAGGCCAGCCTGAGGCTGCCTACCTCTAGACTTTCTTATGTGAAAGAAAAATAATGTCCAGTCATTAAACTTGTTATTTTGGGTCACATGCAGCCAAAACACTGATACAGATGAGGAGGGCTTGGATTTGATGGGGGAGGACTTGCTAAGCTACGGAATCTATCAGAGTGTGAGCAAGGTCAAGAGAAACTAAATGTTTGCCAATTCCTTCCAGACTTGCTTTAATGGTGGAGGAGATTATAATCAGATATATCTGAGTTGTTCTGGAGGAGGGCATGGCAACCCACTCCAGTATTCTTTCCTGGAGAATCCCATGGACAGAGGAGCCTGGAGGGCTACAGTCCATGTGGTTGCAAAGAGTCAGACATGACTGATGTGGTTTAGTAGGCACACATACCTGAGTTGAAATTCAGCTTTTACCAAGTTACTCACTTGATGATCTTGGTAAGTCCCTTCATATAAAGGTTCTGCACACCCATTCCAATATGTGTGTGTGTGTGTGTGTGTGTGTGTGTGTGTTAGAGGAGGAAGTTTTTCCACATCAACAAGCAATTTCTTGACACCAACCGGGTGTCCTACAATTTACCTCAGTTCTGATGCTATGTTCCTGGAGATAGCATCAGATTGCACAAGTTGAGAACTCAGTCTTAGATGACCACCCTGCACTATAGATGCCAGTCATAAGCTCAGATTGTTACCTGTACTTCTGTTCAACTAGTTATAAATCCTAAGTTCTCACCACCTCCTCGAGTTTGATTAATTTGCCACAGTGGCTCACCAAACTCAGGAAAATGGTTTACTCTGTAGATGACCGATTTATTATAGAGGACACTGCTGCTGCTGCTGCTAAGTCGCTTCAGTTGTGTCCGACTCTGTGGGACCCCATAGGGAGCCCACCAGGTTCCCCCATCTCTGGGATTCTCCAGGCAAGAACACTGGAGTGGGTTGCCATTTCTTTCTCCAATGCATGAAAGTGAAAAGTGAAAGTGAAGTCGCTCAGTTGTGCCCGACTTAGCGACCCCATGGACGGCAGCCTACCAGGCTCCTCCATCCATGGGATTTTCCAGGCAAGAGTACTGGATTGGGGGGCCATTGCCTTCTCCAACAGAGGACATTAAAGGGTGCTAATCAACATTGAGATGAAGAGATACATAGGGTAAAGTATGGGAAAGGATCCAGAACTTCCAAGCCTTCTCTGAGCATACCCTTCTTCTCCCAGATCTTCACATGTTCACCAACTGTGGGCCCTGCCCTTTCTGGCTTTTAGGGGGCTCCATTACATGTGCACGACTGATTCAGTCATAAACCACTGGGGACTGAACTCCATCTCAATTCCCTCTGCCTTTGCTGGCGGTCAGGGCTGGAACCGAAAGCTCCAACTCTGAGCACATGGTTGGCAGCCAGCCCCCACCTTTAGGTCTGGTCCAAAAGCCGACTCATTAACAGGGCAAAACATCTTTATTACTCTCATCTCTTAGGAAATATGTTTTAGGAACATGCCAGAAGCTAGGGTGAAGGCCAAATATGTAATTCTTACTACATTTCACACTTTACCTGTTTGAGTTCAGTTTCCTAACCTATAAAACAGGACCTTAATATCTACCCTATGGGGTTTTCATGAGGACAGTAGAGAATATTACACCTCAAGTAAGTCCCTTAACTTTCCAACCTCTTGGACACATAAATTTGAATAAATGGTGTCCATTATCATTATCATCTATGATGGCCATGCTCTCTATGACAAGAGAGAATTAAAATTGCAGTATTCGTGGGACTGGAATTATAATCAGAAGATCTAGAATAAATTCCTTTTCAACTGCTGACTTGCTATTTAGCTTTGGACAAGTCACCTTTTTTGAACTTCAGTGTAGCTATCTGTAAAATGTGCATGATAACCTGCTTTTCATGAGTCTTATCTGATAATTAAGTAAACCAGAGGTGAGAAGTAAGGCTTTGGGAGGGCATGACTTTACTCACAACCCCGTGATCTTGAATTCTGTCAGTACCTGGTGTATCCTGCTGTGTCCATCCAGCTGGGCATCGGCACCAGCTCCAGACAATCCTAAATTATCTTCCAGATTTGGGAGACTGGAGTGCTGGTGAGGCCCTGGTATCTGGTCAGTTCCAGCAACCCAATTTTCTCCAAACATAGTGCTAAGGTCCCACCATTACCTGCTCGAATTTTGGGGCAGTTAACATCTAGTGGTTAAAAACATAGGCTTTGAAATCAGTCTTGGCTTTAAATCACTGCGTTCACCTTCTAACTTTGTGATTATAGGAAAGCCTCTTAATTCTCCAAACAGAGCTTCAGGTTCCCCATCTATGAAACAGGGAGGGTAACAATCATTTCCCCAATAGATGTGAGAATTAGATGAGCTGGTTTAAATGAAATCTCACTACAAATGCCATATGTTATGCTTAATGTAATTTCCTAGTTTCCCCTTGAGTCTGCTTTTATTAGGACCTGATCCTGCATTCACAGGGAGTTAACCTGCATAGTCAGGAGTCTGCACAAAGAGGAAAAAGGCTTTCAGGAGGGATGTTGTCTCTATAGCAACCATTTGTTAAATCTCTAGGGACCTCAGAAACAGGCTTGGGCTAGAAGGACTGGCAAAGCAGAGACGACAGATCAGATAACCTGCCTCTGGGTGGCCTGTGGGAGGTTGGACGGCCTCTGGAATCTGCTAGTGCCTGGTGCATTTGTGCTGAAATGCTGCAGGTCTGGGCCAAGAGAACCTGTGGTGGCCATAGGAACTGCTTGGCATTTAGTAGCTCTAAAAGCTATTCCTCTTGACACTATGGAATAATGGAATTTGAGGAATGGAGCACATTGAGCATGAATGGGGAGATGAAGGTCCAAAGAGGGAAAGGAACCAACTTCGGTTCCTCAAGTTCCAAAATGCCTGCCTAGTCTTATGCCTCTTCATTAATTTATTCTTTCAATAAATTTTTGTTGAGAACTTACTAGGTGGAAAGCCTTGGTTAGGAATGGAAGCTGCAGAGATAAATGAAAGAAGATCCTTATGATCTAATCACATCTAGTGGTAGAGAGAGACATGCTATGTAAAGGAAAAAACTCTCCTGTTTCTTCATCAATTAAAGGAACACTTCTGTTTTTTCCTCTACTCCTTTCAACATTCTGACATCTGATGTGTGGATTTCACACTGAGCAATTCTCCAGTTCTCAGAGGACACTGAGTAGGTATCCTGCAACTTAACTCCATTCTTATACTGCCTCCCTGGAGTTAGCATGCTATGCTAAGTCACTTCAGTCGTGTCCGACTCTGTGCGACCCCATAGACGGCAGCCCACCAGGCTCCCCCGTCCCTGGGATTCTCCAGGCAAGAACACTGGAGTGGGTTGCCATTTCCTTCTCCAATGCATGAAAGTGAAAAGTGAAAGGGAAGTCGCTCAGTCGTGTCCGACTCTTAGTGACCCCATGGACTGCAGCCTACCAGGCTCCTTCGTCCATGGGATTTTCCAAGCAAGGGTACTGGAGTGGGGTGCCATTGCCTTCTCCGGGAGTTAGCATAGATCCCTCAGTTTAAGGGCTCAGTGAGAAAAGACTGTTCCCCCACCCCACCCGCAACTTCAGACACCAGTTGGGAGCCCTAAGTTTTACACGTACCTCTGACCGACTGGCTATAAATTGCTGAGCTCCCATGACCCCCCTCAGGTTTGATAATTTGCTAGAAGAACTCACAGAACTCAGAAAAAGCTTACTTCTTAGGTTACCAGCTTATTATAAAGGATACAACTCAGGACCAGCCAGATGGCAGAAATGCACAGGGCAAGGTATGTGGAAAGGGGTGTGGCGCTGGCATGCGCTTTCCAGTCATGCTACCATCCCAGCACTTGCCTGTGCGCGTTAACCTTGGAAGCATTCTGAACCCCTTCAGAATTAAGGTATTTTATGAAGGCTTCATTACACAGGCATGATTGATTACAATACTGGCCATTAGTAACTGACTCAACTCCTAGAACTTCTCTCCTCTAATGACATGGTCCACTTTCCTGGTGACCAGCTTCCATCTAGGAGCCCCAGTCATAGCCATCGCATTAGCATACAAAAAGACACTTAACGGCTATAGAGATTCCAAGGGTTTTAGGAGCTGTGAGCCAGGTTTGGGGGGAGAGGGTGTGGGAAGAGATCAAATATATGTTTCTTATTATGTCCTACCATATAGGTAGGACCTATAAAAAGGTCCCTTAAAAACCCTACCAGGGTTTTAAGAGCCCTGAAAGGGGTACTAGGAAAGCACGTGGTAGAAGCTCCTAGGCAGCCTGAATGTGTCAGGAAGGAGGAGGGAGAAGATATTTAAGTTTAGAATAAAGTAAGAATTAGCCGGATGAAGGTAGCTGGAGATAAAATGCACCAGGAAAAGGCACAAGCATGCACAAAGACTAGAGGGAGGAGAGAGAAAGCCAGATGCTGAAGTTAAAGCAGGTTGGCCTGGCTAGAGAAGAAGATGAAGTGGAGGGGCAGCAACAGATAAATCAAAAAAAAAAAAAAAAAGTTAACAGGATCTAGATCATAAAATGCCTTGAAAGCTTCCATATGGATCTGGTTTTCATTCCCTGGGCAAGGGAAGGACCTTTAAAGGACTTTTTTTTATATGTCTTCTTTATAAAGAATACCTTTTTATTAAATATGACAGCTATTTTAAAAATCTACAAGTCTTTACAGATCTAAAGCAAATATGGCTAAATATTAACAATTGTCAACATTTTGTTACTTAGTTCATAGGTATATAGATGTTCATTATACTAATTCTTGTGTAACATTTTTAAAATTTATTTTTCATTGAAGAATAATGGCTGTGTGAATTTTTTTTATAATAAAAAGGTTTAGGAAAAAAAATGCATATGATTGCTCGACCATGCTCTTGAATTGCTTGGGCCAGTTAGCCACTCACTGCACAGGTACTCTGTGTCTAATTTTTACAAATAATGGGGCCAAACAGGCACATGAAAAGGTGTTCGATGTCACTAGTCATCAGGGAAACACAGATCAAAACTACGATAAGCTGTACTTCACATCTGTCAGACTGGCTATCATCAAAAAGAAGACAATGACAAATGTTGGCGAGGATGTGGAGAAAACTGTTGGTGAGAACGTAAACTGGTGTAGCCACTATAGAAAGCAGTATGCAGGTTTTGCAAAAAAATTAAAAATAGAACTACCACATGATCTTGCAATTCTACTCCTGGGTATAGATCTAAAAGCAATAAAATCACTAATTTGAAAAGATACATGCACCCCAATGTCCATAGCAGCATTATTTACAACTGCCAAGATACAGAAGCAACCTAAGTGTCCATCAACCGATGAATGGATAAAGAAAATGTGGTATATACGTACACAATAGAATACTGCTGCTGCTGCTAAGTCGCATAAGTCGTGTCTGACTCTGTGCGACCCCACAGACAGCAGCCCACCAGGCTCCCCCGTCCCTGGGATTCTCCAGGCAAGAACACTGGAGTGGGTTGCCATTTCCTTCTCCAGTGCATGAAAGTGAAAAGTGAAAGCCAAGTGACTCAGTCGTGTCCAACTCTTAGCGACCCCATGGACTGCAGCCTACCAGGCTCCTCTGTCCGTGGGATTTTCCAGGCAGAAGTACTGGAGTGGGGTGCCATTGCCTTCTTCAGAAATAGAATGCTACTCCACAGTAGGAGAAGGAAATGGCAACCCACTCCAGTATTCTTGCCTGGAAAATTTCATAGACAGAGGAGCCTGGTGGGCTGCCGTCCATATGGGGTCGTAAAGAATCAGACACGACTGAGCATGCATGTATGCAGCGGTAAAAAAGAATGAAATTTTGTCATTTTCAACAATATGGATGCGGAGGGTATCATTCTAGGTAAAGCGAGTCAGAGATAAAAAGACAAATACTGCGTGTTGTATATGTGAAATCTAAAACATGCAACAAACTAGTGAATATAACAACAAAAAAACTGACTCATAGGTATAGAGGGCAAACTACTGGTTACCAGTAGGAGAGGGCAGTGGGGAGGGGTAATATAGGGACAGGGAATTGAGAAGTACAAGCTATTGGATATAATATAAGCCACAAAGATATAGTGTACAACCCAGAGAATGTAGCAAATATTTTATAGCAACGATCAATGGATTATAACCTTTAAAAATTGTGAATCATGTATGGTAAAACCAATACAATATTGTAAAGTAAAATAAATTAATTTAAAAAATTGTGAATTACAACTGTAACTTTTAATAGTACAGATCAACCATACTTGAATAAGAATAAACAATAAACAAATTATGTGACCAGTTCACAGCTCTTTTTAACTTGAGTTACCTCTGACACTCTCAGAACCTATGCCTTCTAACTCTAATGATTCCTCTGTTCTAGGCAAGAGCTATTTGTCATGCACTCACTCTCTTCTAGGCATAGGGACCAAAGTAAGAAATGGGATGTGTCCTCCTGGTATTTCAGTCTAGCAGGAAAGGTGATTAAGTAAACAGATCATTAGAATATAGTGAGGTAGAACAGAGAGATATGTTCAAGCTGCTGTTGAAACATATGTAGAGTGCCAAGGAAGGCTGTGCTGATTAAGAAATGTTATCCTCTCCATGGTCTTTGATGGAGAAACGCTGGGTGATTTGATAAGGGGCTCTTGATCATCAAGAGTCATGTCAGTGACTGAAAGCAGAGCATGGGTAGATTGCTCTGAAATTTTTGAGCCTGAATCAGCGGGATGAGGGTCATGAAATGAGGAGAAAATATGTATTTGACTGATTTTCAGGCCCCTCACTCCTGAAAAGGGAAACGGTCTCTGTTCATTCATCTAATGATTATCATTATTATGGGATATATATTGTTACTAGCGATGTGACGGGAGACAGCAATGGCACCCCACTTCCAGCACTCTTGCCTGGAGAATCCCAGGGACGGAGGAGCCTGGTAGGCTGCAGTCCATGGGGTCTCGAAGAGTCGGACACGACTGAGCGACTTCCCTTTCACTTTTCACTTTCATTCATTGGAGAAGGAAATGGCTACCCACTCCAGTGTTCTTGCCTGGAGAATCCCAGGGATAGAGGAGCTGGTGGGCTGCTGTCTATGGGGTCGCACAGAGTCGGACACGACGGAAGTGACTTAGCAGCAGCAGCAATGTGACATGTGTCTGAATTGAGAAAGGACTGCAGAAAATACTTTAATACAGACAGGGATTCAATTATGAAATACATATGCTGCTTTAATTCTTTGTAGCTGGCCTTAGGATGCCCACCTGACTACTCCAGGGTGGCCGTTGGTTTCTGTAGAGCAAAATAAAATTTAACTTAAACCACCAGTGAACAGAGATTGGAAACAGAGGCATAGAAGTGGGTGGGGGAAAACAATGACATGTCCAAAGAATTTTTATCTCTACTTGGGATCAGCTCTGGAGGCAATATTAAGTCTCATCAATATTTTAAAATGAATAATTTTAAAATATTTCTTCTTATAGTTTAGGAAGTCTATTTTCTTAATTGATAAGGAAACAAAGTGAACCTTTTAAAAGCCCTAAAGACCATGTCATCGTTGTTGTTGACTTGCTACGTTGTGTCTCTTTTGCGACTCCAAGGACTATAGCCCACTGGGCTCCTCTGTCCATGGGATTTCCCAGGCAAGAATACAGGAGTGGGTTACTATTTCCTTCTCCAGCTATCTTCCCACCCCAGGGCTCAAACCTGCATCTCCTGCATTGACAGGCGATTCTTTACTGCTGAGTCACCAGGAAAGCCCCAAGGCCGTGTACATAGAGTTAAGCTTGCAGGTATCCTTTGTTGAAGGAGACCCAGAAGAGATTGAGAAGATGGAGAGCTATAGCGAGGTGGAAGTGCAGATAGAGGGTGGGTAACAGGAGTCAAGCCAGACTCATACAAATAAATGAATACAAAAGCTCCCTGTAAGAGAGGCATCTAAACTGATAGATACCGTTTCTGTAAGTATTAAAGTTTTTTAAAAAGAGAGAAAAATGAGAAGACGGATGGCTTTCATCAAATGGGAAAGGATAACTCATGGGGAAAGTCACGCATCTGGCCTTGGCTTACCTTCTTCATGTATTTATTGCTGCTGACGCCTCTACTTGGGTCAGAGACCTTGGCTTGAAAGCACAGCTGTGTTGAAAGGACAGATCATCACTCAGGAGAGAAAACTGCCTGCCCAGCCACCCCAGCGGATCCTTCTCCATCCATCATCCTTCAGCAACTAGTCCAAGGTCAACGAATACAGGGCTCACTGGGACCAGCTGTGCACTACGCGCACCAGGCCTCCCCCAGAGGGCTGCCCTGACTCAGCCAGATGCTCGCTCACACGTTCAGGCCGTTCGTGATGACCTTCTAAGGCTTTGGAATGGATCCAGATGGGTCCCAGGTGTCCAGAGAAGGCTAAATACCCTGGATGGGAGTATCAGGCCTCAGACTGGCCATCAGTCTCCAGCAGGATGACTGTAAGAATGACCACCTTTTACCACTACTTTTATGTTAGTCCTGCCCCACATTCCTGCCTAAATACACAGCAGACAGACAGTATATGGAGATTCTGCCATGCTCAAGGCCTGCACAACCCCAGCCCATGCTGTAGCTGTAATGTATTAGAAGATTCGCCAAGCAGGAGCAGGGATGGTCCAGAACTGATCCTTCTTCTCAAGCTGGTACCAGTCCAAGTGCTTTGGGTGGGCGCCATGGACACCTGTGTGCTCACCATGTCGTTCTCTTCACACGACGGGCATCAGATCAGTTACCCCAAAACACTTAACCAGAAACATGCCCCTTCCTCAAAATCCACACTTGTCAAATATTCTAGTTATGATTCAGTTCACATCTGGAGGGTGAACTGGTCAGATGATCTAGTCTTCTAACCAGCCATCATTTAAACTGTAAAAATTGAGACAAAATGCACAGAACATATATTTTCATGTAACAGAAAAAAAAACCCCATCATTTTAAAGGGTATAACTCAGGAGTTTTTATTCAAAATGTTGCGTAGACATCACCACTATCTAGTTTCACTTCTGTCCACTCACAAAGCAACCGTGTACGTTTCACACCCTCTCCCAGCTCTTCCCTTCCCCGGCCCCTAATAACCACACATCTACTTCCTGTTTCTGTGAACTTGCCTCTTCTGAACATTTCACATAAATGGGGTCATACAATATGTGAACTTTTGTGTCTGGCTTTCTTCATTTCACAGCATTTTCAAGATTCTTTTGTGTTGTAGCACATGTCAGTATTCTGTTCTTTTTTGTTGCCTAGTAATATTTCATTGTTATGGATATATCACATGTATTTATCCATTCATCAGTTGACGGACATTTGAGTTGTTTTTGCTTTCTGACTTATGAATAATGCTGCTATGAATGTTCACATACAAATTTTAGTGTGGATGTATGCTTTGGCTTCTCTTGGGGTAATATACTTATGAGTGGAATTGTTGGGTAATATGATTATGTCTCTATTTAATGTCATTTTACTTTTTAATGAATGAATTGACTTTCTCCCACTAGCTCTCAGTCTGTTGAAAGTTTGTTTGTGTGAGTTCCTGCCAGAGAATTGGTGCTATCTGGTGAGCTGACAAAATTAGGCCAGAAACTGGTAAGACGAGAGTCACCAAGTTCTGGCCACCAGCCTTGTTTTCTGAAAACTTTCACAGACATATTGAAGATGATCACATTAGCCATGAATTGTCCTTCATTAGAAAAGGTTTTAAGATGAGGACTGTATTTGTTCCCATGGAGATACAGCAGCCAGATTTAGCTCTGCACAGAGACGCCCTTGAGCTTATGTCTGAGGAGGATTCTCCAGATGCTCTCTGTACCACCTCCTCCCAGGGGCAGATGTGACCTAGAACACCTTGCTGTCATTTTCTGCCTAAAACGCATGCAGGTGCTTGCTTTTCCTCACTTTCCCTTCCTTGTCCTCCACAGAGTTGTTGCCCATCTCAACCACCCCTGTCCTTGCCGGCACCTTCCCTGGAGGAGCAGGTGTAGCCAGAGTTACTGTGGGAACACGTGCTGACTCGAGGGGAGGGTGAGCCTGTTGCGGTGGGCTGGTGGGGGTCCCACGGTGGAGCTTCGGGAGCCTGAGCTTCAGGGCACAGGGGAGCCTGAATGGTGATGTCCTGGGATACTTGTTTGCTCACTATCTGGATTATGTTTTACTATTTTTTCTTAATTTTAAAAGCCTTTACTTAAAATAATGATATGTTAGGAAGTGCAGAGAGGAACAAATAAAAATTAAAAGTCATCAGGCTCCAGAGATAAACAAGGCTAATTTTTTTCCAGGTGCACCTTCTTTTCTCTAAACAAGCAGGATTAGGCTGCAACATTCTAGGCGATGTGTAGCCTGCTCATTTTCTTTCCCCATGTTATTTGGTGGTCTTCAAAACACCGGTTTAAGTGGCTATATACATGATTTTGTATCTGCCCTTTGGAGGACCACTGTTCAAAAGACTTTCTCTCCCATCTCTGCCAAGACCCATTAGTCCTCTTCCATTATGGTTTTCAGAAATTCCAACCTCTTTGTTTGCAGAGGGGAAAGAAAAAAAGGAGACTTATGAGAATTAACACAAGAAACACACTGGCTAGAGGTTAGTTACCACCGAAGTTATCTGCGTGGCTTCGCTGGGAGCCCTCCACCTGCTTGGGCCTCCTTGTCTCCAATCCCAGCCCCGTCCACCCTACTGGAGCCAGAGCAGGAAGTGGAGAGCGGGGCTCTCCTGATGGGCAATGTGAAATCCTAGTCTGTCAACCAGACAACTCCAAGGGGCACATAAGTGTTCCTGTTTCATATTTGCTGCTGTGCTAAGAACATCTATTCAAGGTGCCTAGTGCCCTGAGCTCTCGCTGAAACTGAATAGCACTATGCTACTTGAAGTAGTATAGAATATCTGGTATAGGATGAAAGCTGTCACTTGTCTCCTCTGCCATGGAGAGGAGTTCTACTTGCCATACCAGTTCTTGGCCTTTCTAATTGAGGATCTGGAGAAAAGAGGAGGAGGGGTTTATGAGAGATACGTGGCCAGGAGGCAGGTCGAAATGGGAGGGAAGGGTTAAAGGAAATAAAAGGGACTGTCCTCGGGATGGGAAGGCCATGGATAGGTAAGAATGAAAGTGGATTTTAGAAAACAATTGTGAAGTTCCCACTTTGTGTTCCCTTTATAGTGTTTGAGATAAAAATATAAGGCACTTCAGATCAGATCAGTTGCTCAGTCGTGTCCGACTCTTTGTGACCCCATGAACTGCAGCACGCCAGGCCTCCCTATCCATCACCAGCTCTCGGAGTTCACTCAGACTCACATTCATCGAGTCAGTGATGCCATCCAGCCATCTCATCCTCTGTCGTCCCCTTCTCCTCCTGCCCTCAATCCCTCCCAGCATCAGAGTCTTCTCCAATGAGTCAACTCTTCGCATGAGGTGGCCAAAATACTGGAGTTTTAGCCTCAGCATCATTCCTTCCAAAGAAATCCCAGGGCTGATCTCCTTCAGAATGGACCGGTTGGATCTCCTTGCAGTCCAAGGGACTCTCAAGAGTCTTCTCCAAAACCACACTTCAAAAGCATCAATTCTTCGGCGCTCAGCCTTCTTCACAGTCCAGCTCGCACATCCATACATGACCACAGGAAAGACCATAGCCTTGACTAGGCGAACCTTTGTTGGCAAAGTGATGTCTCTGCCTTTGAATATGCTTTCTAGGTTGGTCATAACTTTCCTTCCAAGGAGTAAGCGTCTTTTAATTTCATGGCTGCAGTCACCATCTGCAGTGATTTTGGAGCCCAGAAAAATAAAGTGTGACACTGTTTCCACTGTTTCTCCATCTATCTCCCATGTAGTGATGGGACCAGATGCCATGATCTTCATCTTCAGAATGTTGAGCTTTAAGCCAACCTTTTCACTCTCCACTTTCACTTTCATCATAAGGCACTTAGGTTATTTCAAAATTACTTTTTGTAGCATGGACTGTGTCTTCACAACAGTATACTACGAGTGAATTATGCATGCATGGGTGCTCAGTCATGTATGACTATTTGAGACCCTGTGGACTGTAGCCTGCCAGGATCTTCTGTCCATGGAATTTTCTAAGCAAGAATACTGGAGTGGATTGCCATTTCCTCCTACAGGGGACCTTCCCAACCCAGGGATCGAACCTGTGTCTCCTGCATTGGCAGGCAAATTCTTTCCCAGTGAGCCACTTGAGAAACCCCAGGAATGAATTATAATATTTTATAAACACCACACTAGGAAATAAGGGGTCTGTGATCAGTCAGATAAGTAGAGTTCAAAAGCAGGTGAGATTTGTGTTGTCTACTTTGGTATCGTTGGGGGAAGCCCAGGAGAAAGGTGATAAAACTGTCAGAACCAGGGTACCCAATACTTATGTTTTTCCATTGGTTGGTACAGGGAATGGGTATATTTGCTAGCAAGAGAAGTGTGAGGAGATAAGACCCTTGACTTCATGATGGCTTGACCCACTTTCATAACTTTCTTATTCGTGAAACTCCTTCCTTTACAGCAGCGATCAGACTCTGTATTTATGACTTTCTGATGAGTATGCCCAAATCTGACAGTGACGTAGTGCTAATGCAACCTGGGCAAAGCAGGGAAAGAGAGGGAGGAAAGGAAATGGGGCTGTGAGAAACACATCTCCTGAGGTCTCAGAAAATAAATGTATCTCTCTGAACTAACCTGACATATTGTTTCTTAATACAGTGCTCAAGGACAGGACCCGTGAAACATCAAAGATAGATGTTTTCAGTTTGACAGTTTCAAGAAGTGAAACAGTTGGCATAAAATTAGCATTTGGGGGCAGCAGCAAGTCCTCGTGACTCATAACTGATTTGATTCTTAGATAATAGTAGCAAGTTGAACTGTCTTGAAGACGTCCAGTGTAACTACATGTTGATTTTATTCAGTAAGTCTCCTCTCCTTAGTGCGGGACTAAATGACTCCCTAGTGACTGGGAAGGCTGGTCATTCACTGTGTCAAGGGACAGATTAATACAACCAAAGTGGGCATTCAGGAGAGAAAAGAATGGGAGGGATGTGCGGGTGTGTGTAAAACAGACCCCTCAGTTATACAGATGTATTATAGTCTGTATAATCACTTCCTTCATTTTTTGGCAACTTTGCTTTTTTCTAATTTTACACTAGTATAAAAAAGATACAAATGAACTTATTTACAAATCAGAAAGAGACTCAAAGACATAGAAAGTGAACTTATGGTTTACCAAAAGGAAAAAATTAGGAAATTGGGATTAAATAGATACATGCTACTATATATAGATGAACAAGGACTTATTGTATAGCACAGGGAATTACACTCAAAAGTTTGTAATATCCTACGAGGAAAAAGAATCTGAAAAAGGATATCTGTATCTATAGATATATATTTATAACTGAATCACTGTGCTGTACATCTGAAACTAACACAACACTGTAAACCAACTACACTTCAACAACAAAATCTCCCTACAAAAATAATATTACTATGAACATCATAGTAACAAAAGCAGAAGATATTAAGAAGAGTTGGCAAGAATACACAGAAGAACTATACAAAAAAGATCTTCATGACCCAGATAATCACGATGGTGTGATCACTCACCTAGAGCCAGACATCCTAGAATGTGAAGTCAAGTGGGCCTTAGGAAGCATCGCTATGAACAAAGCTAGTGGAGGTGATGGAATTCCAGTTGAGCTATTTCAAATCCTGAAAGATGATGCTGTGAAAGTGCTGCACTCAATATGCCAGCAAATTTGGAAAACTCAGCAGTGGCCACAGGACTGGAAAAGGTCAGTTTTCATTCCAATCCCAAGTATAGGCAATGCCAAAGAATGCTCAAACTACTGCACAATTGCACTCATCTCACACGCTAGTAAAGTAATGCTCAAAATTCTCCAAGCCAGGCTTCAGCAATATGTGAACCATGAACTTCCTGATGTACAAGCTGGTTTTAGAAAAGGCAGAGGAACCAGAGATCAAATTGCCAACATCCGCTGGATCATGGAAAAAGCAAGAGAGTTCCAGAAAAACACCTATTTCTGCTTTATTGACTATGCCAAAGCCTTTGACTGTGTGGACCACAAAAAACTCTGGAAAATTCTTCAAGAGATGGGAATACCAGACCACCTGACCTGCCTCTTGAGAAATCTGTATGCAGGTCAGGAAGCAACAGTTAGAATTGGACATGGAACAACGGACTTGTTCCAAATAGGACAAGGAGTACGTCAAGGCTGTATATTGTCACCCTGCTTATTTAACTTATATGCAAAGTACATCATGAGGAACGCTGGCTTGGAGGAAGCACAAGCTGGAATCAAGATTGCCGGGAGAAATATCAATAACCTCAGATATGCAGATGATATCACCCTTATGACAGAAAGTGAAGAAGAACTAAGGAGCCTCTTGATGAAAGTGAAAGAGCAGAGTGAAAAAGTTGGCTTAAAGCTCAATATTCAGAAAACTAAGATCATGGCATCCAGTCCCATCACTTCATGGCAAATAGATGGGGTAACAGTGGAAGACTTTATTTATTTGAGCTCCAAAATCACTGCAGATGGTGACTGCAGCCATGAAATTAAAAGACGCTTACTCCTTGGAAGAAAAGTTATGACCAACCTTGATAGCGTATTAAAAAGCAGAGATATTACTTTGCCAACAAAGGTCCATCTAGTCAAGGCTATGGTTTTTCCAGTAGTCATGTACGGATGTGAGAGTTGAACCATAAAGAAAGCTGAGTGCTGAAGAATTGATGCTTTTGAACTGTGGTGTTGGAGAAGATGCTTGAGAGTCCCTTGGACTGCAAGGAGGTCCAACCAGTCCATCCTAAAGGAGATCAGTCCCGAGTGTTCATTGGAAGGACTGATGTTGAACCTGAAACTCCAATACTTTGGCCACCTCATGCGAAGAGCTGACTTATTGGAAAAGACCCTGGTGCTGGGCAAGATTGAAGGTGGGAGGAGAAGGGGATGACAGACGATGAGATGGTTGGATGGCATCACTAACTTAATGGGCGTGAGTTTGAGCAGGCTCCAGGAGTTGGTGATGGACAGGGAAGCCTGGCGTGCTGCAGTCCATGGGGTCGCAAAGAGTTGGACACAACTGAGTGATTGAACTGAAGAACAGCATATAAAAATCTTATTACAAGTTTTAGATACTACCGTTTAAAAACTGGTTTTCACATATTATCAGATCTTCTTAAGCAGATATGATTATTCTCATGATGAAAATAAGGAAACAGGTACAGACATGCAGCATTTTCAAGGCCACAAAGCTTCACGTGCTGGGTTGGGGAGAATAGTTTGGTGTAAGCTGGACTCCTCAGAAAAGATGAATAAAAAATAATTCTAACCTTTAGGGGGTGTTCAGTCTGGCAAAACAGATGGACAAGTTAACAAATAAAATTTGCTATAAAATTTAGATTTGCTTAATTTTGAATGCTTATGAAGCTTTCAACTTTGTGTGTGTTTGTGTGTACCAGTTGTAAGAAGACAGATTCAGATTTCTTTTATCTATAGGATTAAACTGACTTTGGGATACTAGGTATTAGAATGTATATTATTTTTTGAAAAAAAAAATCAACTATAAAATACATCATGGAGAAAAGTTGTCCTCTTTTAAGGTCATTCTCAATTGCAGTTATTTTTTGGTAAGTAGCCAGCTCACTTTATTTAAACTGGGCCACTTGTTCCTTCTATCTAATAAGTTCCTATCAAAAGAGGTGAGGTATACACCCTTACATCATGTGCAAAAATAAGCTCAAAATGGCTTAAAGGCTTAAACATAAAACACAATATCATAAGACCCCTAGAAGAGAGCTATGCAAAACATTCTCTGACATAGATTGTACCAGTGTTTTCTTAGGTCAGTCTCCCAAGGCAATAGAAATAAAAACAAAAATAAATAAATGGGATTTAATCAAACTTACAAGCTTTTGCATAGCAAATGAAACCATAAAGAAAAAGAAAAGACCATCTATGGAATGGGAGAAAATATTTGCAAATGGTGTGACAGACAAGGACTTACTCCCCAAAATATATAAACAGCTTGTACAATTAAACAACAAAAGCAACCCAATTGAAAAAATGGGCAGAAGACCTCATTAGACATTCCTCTGAAGAAGACATACAGACGGCTAATAAGCACATGACAAGATGCTCAGTATCCCTAATTAGTAGAGAAACACCAATCAAAACTACAATGAGGTACCACTTCACACAGTTAGAATGGCCATCATTAGAAAGTCTACAAATATCAAACGCTGGAGAGGGTGTGGAGAAATGGGAACTCTCTTACACTGTTGATGGGGATGTAAGTTGGTTCAGCTATTATGGAAAACAGTGTGGAGGTCCCTCAGAAAACTGGAGATAGAATTACCATATGATTCAGCAGTCCTCCTCCTAGGCAGATATCCAGACAAAACTATAATTAAAAAAGATATATGCACCCCTATGTTCATAGCAGCGTTACTCACAATAGTCAAGATAGGAAAACAGCCTTAATGTCCATCAACAGAAGAATGGGTAAAGCAGAAGTGACACGTATGTACAATGAAATACTACTTGGCCGTAAAAATGAAATAATGTCATTTGCAGCAACACGGCTGCAACTAGAGATGATCATACTAAGTAATGTTAAGTCAGAAAGAGATAAATACTGCATGATGTCACTTGTATGTAGAATCTAAAATAGAGCACAGATGAACCCAGCTACAAACCGGAAACAGACTCACGGACATAGGGAACAGATCTGTGGTTGCAAAGGGGGAGGATGGAGGGAGAGGGGAGGACCGGGAGTTCGGGATTAGCCAGTGTAAACTCTCATACACAGGACGGAGAAACAAGGTCCTGCTATAGAGGACATGGAACTCTATTCAATATCCGGTGATAAACCACAGTGGAAACGAATATTTAAAAAGAATGTCTATATAAAACTGAGTCACTCTGCTGTACAGCAGAGATTGGCACAACACTGTAAATCAACCACACTTCAATAAAAATATTAAAACAGAGAGATGAGGTATGAAGGAGGAGCTTAGGAAGCTTAAAAGAATCATAATTTTTTTAAAAAAATTACTACTTATTTTGACTTGTCCTGAGCCAGAATGAGTGTTTCTCCATTTACTTAACCAAAATGTATTTAATATGTTGTGTGTATAAGTATTTTGCATATATTATTGCTAATCCTCAATAACCCTCAAGGTGATAAACTTCAAAGTAGATATTATTTTCATTTTGCCTGTGAAAACATGGACACTAAGAAAAGTGACTTTAGCCCTGACGGGGAAATTAGATTGCCAAGCTAGACTGTACAAGCAGTAAATGTTAGAGCTGGGGGTTCATGCGGGTAAGTCTTTGCTCTTTCCATCATTGTAGAAGAATAACATCGCATTCTATCTTCTAGAGAGGTACTGACCATCTTTTCCTTGTCTCTGACTTGGTAGAGATGGTTTACACACAAGAAATATGCTCCCCAAAGTACACCCTGGATTTTAGAAAATTTCCACTACCTGAGGCAACCTCTAATCTCTACTCATAAAAGAATAAAGACAAGAAGACAAGCAAGAGAAAGTGTTTTATAGTTGTATCTTATAAGCTACAAGAACTCACTATTTCACAAAGTTTTTTTTGACAGTTACAATCATGACATCAAATCACTACTGCTGAACCTCATCAGATCAGATCAGATCAGTCGCTCAGTCGTGTCCGACTCTTTGCGACCCCATGAACCGCAGCACGCCAGGCCTCATATCTCTAAATTATGTCAACGTGCTTGCGAGCTAGTGCCCCAGAACAATAATTCCCAAAGCATGGTTGGAAAAGCTCTCCCAAATGGTCCCAAACTGATCAATCATGCCCCTCCTAATGGATGAGGGACACTATATTCTAGAGACTCCCACTTCTGTAGGATTAACTCATGATCATTTTCTTATTTAATCTCTATAATAATTTTTATAAGTCAGGTGCTATTACTACCTGTATTTTATTTTATTTTATTTTTTTTTTTAATCAAGAATCTCTTTTATTGATTATCAGAAACATTACAAACATCTAGTATGAACAAATTGTAACATGATAGTGTTTAGTTTGAACAATTAATACATTTCAGATATAATATTATACATATTTCAATGCTATTCTCCCCAATCATCTCACCCTCTCCTGGTCCCAAAGTCCAAAAGTCTGGTCTATACATCAGTGTCTCTTTTGTTGTCTCGTAAATAGGGTTATTTTTTACCATCTTTCTAAATTCCATATATATGCGTTAGTATACTGTATTTGTGTTTTTGTTTCTGGCTTACTTCACTCTGTATAATAGGCTCCAGTTCCATCCACCTCCTTAGAACTGATTCAAATGTATTCTTTTTAATGGCTGAGTAATATTCCATTGTGTATATGTACCACAGCTTGCTTATCCATTCATCTGTGGATGGACATCTAGGTTGCTTCCACGTTCTGGCTATTGCAAACAGTGCTGCTATGAACATTGGGGTACAGGTGTCTCTTTCAATTCTGGTTTTCTCAGTGTATATGCCCAGCAGTGGGATTGCTGGATCATAAGGCAGTTCTATTCGCAGTTTTTTGAGGAATCTCCATACTGTTCTCCAAAGTGGCTGTACTAGTTTGCATTCCCACCAACAGTGCAAGAGGGTTCCCTTCTCTCCGCACCCTCTCCAGCATTTATTGCTTGTGGACTTTTGGATAGCAGCCATACTGATTGGCGTGAAATGGTATCTCATAGTGGTTTTGATTTGCATTTCTCTGATAATGAGTGATATTGAGCATCTTTTCATGTGTTTGTTAGCCATCTGTATGTCTTCTTTGGAGAAATGTCTATTGAGTTCTTTGGCCCATTTTTTGATTGGGTCATTTATTTTTTCTGGAATTGAGCTGTAGAAGTTGCTTGTATATTTTTGAGATTAGTTGTTTGTCAGTTGCTTCATTTGCTATTATTTTCTCCCATTCTGAAGGCTGTCTTTTCACCTTGCTTATAGTTTCCTTTGTTGTGCAAAAGCTTTTTAAGTTTGATTAGGTCCCATTTGTTCATTTTTGATTTTATTTCCAATATTCTGGGAGGTGGGTCATAGAGGATCCTGCTGTGATGTAAGTCAGAGAGTGTTTTGCCTATGTTTTCCTCTAGGAGTTTTATGGTTTCTGGTCTTACATTTAGCTCTTTAATCCATTTTGAGTTTATTTTTGTGTATGGTGTTAGAAAGTGTTCTAGTTTCATTCATATGGAGGGGTCTTGTTTTTGTATCCATTCAGCCAGTCTCTGTCTTTTGGTTGGGGCATTCAACCCATTTACATTTAAGGTAATTAATGATAAATATGATCCCGTTGCCATTTACTTTGTTGTTTTGGGTTTGAATTTATATATCCTTTTTGTGTTTCCTGTCTAGAGAATGTCCTTTAGTATTTGTTGGAGAGCTGGTTTGGTGGTGCTGAATTCTCTCAGCTTTTGCTTGTCTGTAAAGGTTTTGATTTCTCCTTCATATTTGAATGAGATCCTTGCTGGGTACAATAATCTGGGCTGTAGGTTCTTTTCTTTCATCACTTTAAGTATGTCTTGCCATTCCCTCCTGGCTTGGAGAGTTTCTATTGAAAGATCAGCTGTTATCCTTATGGGAATTCCCTTGTGTGTTATTTGTTGTTTTTCCCTTGCTGCTTTTAATATTTGTTCTTTGTGTTTGATCTTTGTTAATTTGATTAATATGTGTCTTGGGGTGTTTCGTCTTGGGTTTATCCTATTTGGGACTCTCTGGGTTTCTTGGACTTGAGTGATTATTTCCTTCCCCATTTTAGGGAAGTTTTCAACTATTATCTCCTCTAGTATCTTCTCATGGTCTTTCTTTTTGTCTTCTTCTTCTGGGTACTACCTGTATTTTATAAATGAGGAACTTGAGGTTTAGAAAGATTAACTAGTTTATCCTAGGTCACACATGGATTAAATGCTGGCATTAAAATATAAACGCAGGCTAATTCCAAAGTTGAGAGTCTTTATCGTTGATATAAATAAAAGGCAGAATGTTTAAAAGTGGTTAAAAGCTATTCACAGTCAACTCTGAAGAAGGAAGAATAGGTAGGACTTTTACAAAGCAGGACTGGGGAGGGGAGGGAGAGAAAACAGCGGTGGAGGAGGCAGGGTGGGCCGAAGCGGGAGGTGGGTGTTTTCGTGGAGATTCAGGTTCAGTGGGTTGAGGCCACTTATGGAGTCTAGAGTGAAAATAATGAAAAGTTAATAACTAAGGCTGTGGAGGTTATCAGGTTTCTTTTTTCAGTTTAATGTGAAATTGCAAGGAAAAAAAAAAAAAGAAAGAAAGACAAACTCTGTCAGGAAACATCTTTCAAACAGGAAATGCTAAAGACCTTGAAAACAAATACCAAACCACAAATGTCAGAGAGTACTTCACTCTGGCATTTGAGTCTCAGAGGAAGAAAAAAAAAATCTTATTACTTCCTGAAAAAATGTAGGCATAGAGATGTTGATGGGTGAACTTTCATTTTAAAAGGTTATTTTACATGGCTGTGATTGTTAATGGAATTTTTAAGCCTGTTCTCTGGACACTTAGCAACCAGGGACTTTATTCATCCTCATAGCCTTGAGATGCTTGTTTTTTCCTTGGCTGGTACTTACCTATTCTTCAAAGATCAGCTCTGGTAGAAAGAGCATTGGATGGATCCAAGTGGCAGACTGATCACATTCAACTATACTTGGAAACTGAGCCAGAGACGCATGCGGGCCACCCTTCACTACTCAAGAACACCGAGGTCATCTCACTGGGGAGAGTCCTATATAAACTACGGAGAGACGGCGGCCCACAGGAGTCCTTTGAAAGCTACTGCCCCTTTGGCAGAGGATTTTGGAGGGAAGAAAGTTATCTATAGAATTTGAGAACATCAAAGCTAAGAAGGGGTGTTCTCTGGACCATTGCCTTCTTAGAAATCACTGTAAATAGTGATAGGAAACCTCAAGTCCTTTCTAATATATCCCCAAACCCAGAAAACCTTAACCATTAACATTAACCTTTTTTTAAAACAGAAGTCCACTTCAGGTGAACCAAGACATTAATCTTGTCTTCAGCAAAAGTTATTTTAACTCACAGTGGTAACACCAGTTATCTCGTGGTGATCAGGAGTCTTGATTGGAGGTTTGACTTTGGCTAATAAAAAATGAAAAAAAATTGTCTGTGATCAACCAATGTGTGCATGCTAAGTTGCTTCAGTTGTGACCCTACAGACTAGAGCCCACCAGGCTCCTCTGTCCATGGGCTTCTCCAGGCAAGAATAGTGGAGTGGGTGGCCATGCCCCGCTCCAGGGGATCTTCCTGACCCAGGGATCAAACCCACATCCCCTGCAGCTCCTGCATTGCAGGCAGGTTCTTGACTGCTAAGCCACCACGGTAGCCTGATCAAATGATATGGCAGAACAAAATAAAAAAAATACTAATAACTAATGGGACATAATCAATCATTTCATTGATGAAGCAATTGAGGCTTAGAAAGATGAATGAACTTGTCTAAGTCAGTTAGTAGAGTTGGGACTTAAACTCAGTGATGGATGCCAGAATGTGAGCCCTTGACTGTTACTTCATTATCATCTTGTGTGTGGGGGGGTGGTGATGATGTTGGCTTCTACATAAACCAGAGAAATAAGGGGAGAGCCTTCAATGGGAAGAATTAGAAAAGTAAAAAAAAAAAAAAATACTATAATGAGTTGTTAAATTGAACTAGCTAGTTTCAAGTTTCTAAAAGTCTCTAATAAATTAAAATCCCAATGTGTTAAATCATTCATGAGATCAAGACTGACAGATAGATCAGTGGTAGCACGTGTTGTGAACAGAGCACTGGACAGGGAGGCAGGAGGGTGAGGTTCTGGCCCAAGTAGCTAGATGATCTTGGGAAAGTCACCTCCCAACTGGACTTCTACCTGGCCCTCTATTTCCAGTAGAACGTCAAAGTGAAAGTCGCTCAGTCGGGTCCAACTCTGTGACCCCATGGACTTCTCTAGTCCATGGAATTCTCCAGGCCAGAATACTGGAGTGGGTAGCCTTTCCCTTCTCCAGGGGATCTTCCCAACCCAGGGATCGAACCCAGGTCTCCCGTACTGCAGGTGGATTCTTTACAAGTTGAGCCACCAGGGAAGCCCCTCCAGTAGAAGAGTTGGACTTTTTTCAGGGTAGTCAGTTTCCCAGAGAGCAAAAGAAGAATCTATTAAGGCTTTTTAAAAAAGGGCTAGAGCCAGAATGGACACAGCACACTCTAGCCACATTCTATTCAACCAAGTAAATCACAAGACCAGCTGAGATTCAAGGAGAGAGGAGACGGACTGTCTGGTGCTGGAGAGAGCTGCATGGACACATGGGGATGGGAGGGATTGGTGGTGGCCACTGGGAGACCAGCCACTACACACACCATGAGCCGGGTTCTGCGATCAAACAAATTTGGGAAATCTGGATTAAACACAATTTAAAAAGTTTCTTGGGGTTCCCTGGTTGCTCAGTGGTAAAGAATCTGCCTGCCAATGCAGGAGACATAGGTTCGATCCCTGGCCTGGGAAGATCCCACATGCAAAAGGACAACTAAGCCCAACAAAAAAAAGCCCAACTACGCCCACCACTGAAGCCTGTGCACCCAGAGCCTGAGCTTCACACCAGGAGAAGCCCCTGCAATGAGAGATCTACGCTCAGCAACTAGAGGGTAGCCCCCACTTAGGGCAGCTGAAGAAGGCCTGTGTGCAGCAAGGAAGACCCAGCACAGCCAAAAATAAACAAATCTTTAAAAAAGGGCTTCTTAACAGCAAGAGTTCTTAGAGCTGATAAAATGCTAACCATGCTACAAAGCAAGTAGCAAGTGCAAAAAGAAGTAAAGGGAGGAATTTAATTATTGCTTTCGGGGAAGGCAATGGCACCCCACCCTAGTACTTTTGCCTGGAAAATCCCATGGATGGAGGAGCCTGGTAGGCTCCAGTCCATGGGGTCGCTAGGAGTCGGACACGACTGAGCGACTTCACTTTCACTTTTCACTTGCATGCATTGGAGAAGGAAATGGCAACCCACTCCAGTGTTCTTGCCTGGAGAATCCCAGGGACGGGGGAGCCTGGTGAGCTTCTGTCTATGGGGGTCGCACAGAGTCGGACACGACTGAAGCGACTTAGCAGCAGCAGCAGCAGCCTAACTTTGCCCCTTCTGACCTTACACATTAATATGGAAGAAGAGGAGACACATGTAACCAACCTAACAGGATATATTTATGGTTCAACTGGCTACCGCAGACAGTCACAGTCTTTGAAAGATAAAGAATGTCTTCAGGACATTGCAAAGGACCCGGGCGGACTTCAGCATTTTCTCCATCCTTTGTGGAAACAGACACTTTTCTTGCTAATTAAAGCCTCCCTCAGCATAAATTGAGATTCTGGACTTCTTGTTGCTGAGAAAAAGTCAATCCTATTGCTCATTAAAATGACTTCTTCCTACCTTTAGAATCAGGGTTTTTAATGAGTTCCCATTAGTTGTGGGAAGGTAATAAAATCAGGGGTGACTTTTCAATTCTTTGTTTCTTATTAGGCAACTGGTGTTTTCTTGGCTATCTGGTCAATCACAAACCACAGAAGTCACCCACTGGGGGGACTAATTCTGTGGACAGGTGGATTTGGTGTGGAAGAAGAGAACAAACTCTGGAACATGACTGGGGTTTGAATTCCCGTTTCTCTTCTCCTCTTCCTGCTACTCTTTGAGGAAGTTACATAAGTCATCTGATCCTTAGTTTGTGTGTGCTCAGTCGCTCAGTCGTGCCCAACTCTTTGCGACCCCAGGGACTGCAGCCCGCCAGGCTCCCCTGTCCATGGGAATTCTCCAGGCAAGAATACTGGAGTGGGTTGCCATGCCCTCCTCCAGGGAATCTTCCCAGCCCGGGGATTGAACCCAGGTCTCCTGCACTGCAGGCAACTTCTTTACTATCTGGCCATTTTTGATCCTCAGTTTACTCATCTGTAAAACCTAAAATTATAAGGTTTTTGGAGAGATTAAATGTGATATTGTTTGCTTATCTATTCACTCCTAAAACTCATTCAACAAACACAGAGTTATTGTACTTAATAGTGGCAGGCAGTATACTATGTACAGGATATATAGGTTGGAAGGCAGTATACATATGCAAGTAATGAATAATAAATTTGCAAATAAAGATTTTTTCTATGTATTGCATAATCAGGTCAATGCTGTAATAAGAAATGAGCAGGATGCTGTGATCGCTAAGACAGGGAAAGAGTGTCACATCTTAGATAGGGTTACAAAGCAATGTGTCTCTGAATTGATATTTAGGTTGAACTATAGAGGATAAGAAGGAGCCAGTCATGTGAAGGGCAGAGAGAGGCGCATTCCAGGCAGCTGCTAAGTTGCTTCAGTCGTGTCCGACTCTGTGCGACCCCACAGACGGCAGCCCACCAGGCTCCACCGTCCCCGGGATTCTCCAGGCAAGAACACTGGAGTGGGTTGCCATTTCCTTCTCCAATGCATGCAAGTGAAAAGTGAAAGTGAAGTCGCTCAGTCGTGTCCGACTCTTAGCGACCTCATGGACTGCGGCCCACCAGGGTCCTCCGTCCATGGGATTTTCCAGGCAAGAGTACTGGGGTGGGGTGCCATTGCCTTCCAAGCAACAGCAAATCGCAAGTTTCCAACAATGATCAAGAATTTAATGAATGTGAATTGAACGTGAACTGACAGAAGACCGATTTGGCTAAATCGTAAAGGGAGGGGAGGGCTGGTGGGCTTGGCAAAGGAAGCACTGTGTAGGATGCAGCTAAGGGGTTTAGACTTTATTCTAACTGCATTAGGGAGGCTCTGTGGAATTCTGGAGGGAGAAAACATGACCCAGCTTAAGATACTGAAAGATCACTCTGAGTCCCTCTGTAGACTGGATTGAAGGGGAGCAAGACTGGAGAAAAGGCAAACAGTTGAGACATGAGATTAGGCTGGAGGAGAGATGACTGTATGTGCCGGGCTGGTGGCACTGGCGATAAAAATAAATTGACAAAGTATCTGTAGCTGAACTGGCAGGACTTGGTGATGGATGGGATGTGAAAGGTGAGAGAGACAAAGAGGTCAAAATGGATTTCTCTGGGTTTTGGTCTGGAAACCAGATGAGCAGAGATTCCATTTACTGAGATGGGGAAGTTGGAGGAGGAGCAGGTTTGGGCTGAGGATCAGAGGATCTTAAGACTTTCAGTTTGGGCATGCTAAGTTTCTGAGAGAGTGAGTTTGAGACGCAAGGTAGGTAACTAAATACAGGAGACAAGATCAGAGACAAGGTCTTGGCTGGAGGATGAATTTGGGAATCATCATCATGGGACTGGATGAGATCACTTAGGACGAGACTGTTGCAAGACAAGAAAGGCCAGAGGAATACTTGAACTAAGACTGAGTATAAAAAAGGAGTCAGTGAGAGAAGGGAAAAGGGCTTGTAGAGTGAGAGAACCAAGTATTGTGATGTTGAGCAGGCTCAGAGAGAAAGGATAGTATTTCATAGAGAAATATTGAAATGCTACTGGGAAGCTGGATATGAGAAAAGAGTGGTCTGTCCATTGGATTTATTATATAGCAACATGGTGTAATGTGGATAAAACCCAGATTGATGGAAGGAGGAAGGGGAAGTGCAGAAGTGGAGGTTGTGTATGTTATTATCTCTTTTGTGAAATTATGTTAAGAAATGAGAAATGAAGGTGTCCCAGAAGGATCTCAAAGCAAGTTGAGCGGAGTTTCCCACTAGACTGCCTCACACCCTCACACTTGTCCCTCCTCCTTGGTAACTTTTTCTTGGGGCAGCAAAATGTTTGCGTGTGTGCTGAGTTGCTTCCGTTATGTCTGTGTCTTTGTGACCCTATAGACTGTAGCCCACCAAACTCCTCTGTCCATGGGATTTTCCAGGCAAGAATACTGGAGTGGATTGCCATGCCCTCCCCCAGGGGATCTTCCTGACCCAGGGATGGAACCCACATCTGTTCATCTGCCTTGGCAGGCAAGTTCTATACCACTAGCGCCACCTGGGAAGACCAGCAAAATGTTTGCTGCTAAGTTGCTTCAGTTGTGTTTGACTCTGTGCGACCCCACAGACGGCAGCCCACCAGGCTCCCCTGTCCCTGGGATTCTCCAGGCAAGAACACTGGAGCAAGTTGCCATTTCCTTCTCCAATGCATGAAAGTGAAAACTGAAAGTGAAGTCGCTCAGTCATGTCCTACTTTTAGCGACCCCATGGACTGCAGCCTACGAGGCTCCTCCATCTATGGGATTTTCCAGGCTAGCGTACTGGAGTGGGGTGCCAGTTTAGCTAACTACATTTCCTCCCTTGCTATGAGTGGAAGCCAATAAAACATAAGTAGAAGGGATTAGACAGAACTTCTATAAAAGTTCTTTTAAAGGGATCAACTCAGCTACCTTTTCCTCTTCTGTTTAGATGGCAGAGAAGAGGGTGGGAACTATACTGGCCAGAGTGCAACCATGAGAAGAATCTGAAAATAGAAGGCCCTGTTAAGGAAGAGGAACAGCAAGACTGGGCAGGAGACAAGGGCATCAAGAATATTTTAAGATCTGAGATATACCAGAGTATGTTTGCATGTCGGTGTGAGCCATCAAGAAGAGAGATGAGTGAAGAAGAATCCAGGGGATCAGGACAGGACTGCAGCCCTTAAAAAGGCATGTGTAGAGACAGCCTGGGTGTCTGTGGATGAATTTGCCTTCGACAGGCTTCTGCAGAGGGTGTAGGACTTTTACTGATGCTCTGTGCTGAGGAAAGTTCCTCCAGCAATCCTCCAACAA
Organism: Tragelaphus eurycerus; assembly: GCA_935064755.1. NCBI lineage: Eukaryota > Metazoa > Chordata > Mammalia > Artiodactyla > Bovidae > Tragelaphus > Tragelaphus eurycerus. The sequence goes on from CAKXYN010000043.1 coordinate 15,317,042, forward strand.
TTCCATTGCTCTCTGCATCCTTTGTTCTTTTCTCGATGGACTAGAGTCGCCTGTCTCTTCCTTCCTAAATTCATTCCCCACGTTGCTGCCAGAGTGAACATTCCAAAATGCAAATATGGTTTTAGCTCGTGTCCACCCACAAGAAGAAGCTGCATTCATTTGCCTCACATTTAAGACATTCTCTTTCTAAGACAAATACCATATGATATCGCTTCTATGTGGAATCTAAAATATGACACAAATGAACTTATTTACAAAACAGAAACAGGCTCGCCGACATAGAGAACAGACTGTGTGCCAAGGGGAAGAAGGGGAGGGGGGGATGGGGTGTGGGGTTAGCAGACACACACCAGCCTATATAGGAGGGATGAATGACAAGGCCCTACAGTATAGCACGGGGAGCCATAGTCACTATCCTGTGATAAACCATAACGAGAAAGAGCATAAATGAGAATATGTATATGAAAAATAAAATAAAAAAAAAGGATATATATATATATATATGCATAACAGAATCACTTTGCAGTAAGCAGAAACTAATACAACATTATAAGTCAATTATACTTCAATTAAAAAAAAATTCTCTTTCTGGCTTTCCTTTGCAGCTTCCTCTCTTCACTATACTGTTAAGCGTTCTGGGTACCATCTATGCCCAGCTAGCGGCATTTCTCCAACGGGGCGCTATCTTTTCCACCTCTGTACCTGTCTTCATGTCCTGCCCCCTCTTTTCTGATACTCCTTCCTTCCTTTTTCACGAATACATTTTCAAGGCACAGTTCAAATGCCAGCTGGGATGCCTCCCGTGGGAGTTAGTGGTTCTCTGCTCTCATTCTTTTGAGAGCAGCTGTCCTCCTCCCCCAAAGCTGCTCTGCCCTTCAGACAGATTTTCCTGTTGGCCCTTTCCCACTGGATCATAAACTCTTGAGCCCACGGGCCATGAGTGATTCAACTTTGCAGTCTTGCTCCTCTCCACTCGACTCAATATTTGCCGAGTGGATGAATGAGTGATTGCTCCCTGTTTACTAAGAGGAAAGCTGTGACCATCTGTCGCATTGCCTGGTTAGCACCCCACCCTCTGTTTACAGTAACAGGATCCTTCCTTCCTGGAGGGCCTGCCACAATTCCATTCCCCCCAGCTAGAGTCCTCCCCCCACCTCTGCCCTAGCCTTCTGCGGCAGCTCCTCCTTCAGCTCTCTGAGCCACTCAGGAGTCCTCTGTATGTTTCTTTTCTTGACTAAGTTGGCTGGAATTTATGGGTCAGAGAGATCAGATGAAATATACTTTTATTTTAGGACAATCTTGAAGAGTTTGTCCCTTGCAATACTTTAAAAATTCCCTTTAAATGAGGCTTACAGAGACACGGATGCAGAGAGCAAACGTGTGGACAACCAGGGGGTAAGGGGAGGGTGGGGTGAGCTGGGAGACCGGGATCGACATACATACCTAAGACTCAGCGTTCAAAAAACTAAGATTGTGGCATCCAGTCCCATCACTTCATGGCAAATAGAAAGGGAAAAAGTGGAAACAGTGACAGATTTTATTTTCTTGGGCTCCAAAGTCACTGTGCACGGTGACTGCAGCCATGAAATTACAAGATGCTTGTTCCTTGGAAGAAAAGCTATGACAAACCTAGACAGTGTATTAAAAAGCAGAGACATCATTTTGCCTACACAGGGCTGTCTAGTCAAAGCTATGGTTTTTCCAGTTGTCGTCATGTACAGATGTGAGACTTGGACCATAAAGAAGGCTGAATACTGAAGAATTGATGCTTTTGAACTGAGGTGCTGGAGAAGACTCTTGAGAGTCCCTTGGACTGCAAGGAGATCAAACCAGTCAGTCCTAAAGGGAAATCAACCCTGAATATTCATTAGAAGGACTGATGCTGAAGCTGAAGCTCCAATACTTTGGCCACCTGATGCAAAGAGCCAAGTCATTGGAAAAGACCCTGATGCTGGGAAAGATTGCAGGCAGGAGGAGAAGGGGACGACAGAGGATGAGATGGTTGGATGGCATCACCGACTCAATGGACACGAGTTTGAGCAAACTCCTCAAGATGGAGAAGGACTGGGAAGCCTGGCAGGCTGCAGTCCACGAAGTCACAAAGAGTCAAACACAACTTATTGACCGAACAACAACAAATGTAGGAAATGGACAACTAATGAGAACCTACCGTATGGCACAGGGAACTCTACTCAATGCTCTGTGGTGGTCTAAATGGGAAGGAAATCCAAAGAAGAGAAGATATGTGTATGCACACAACTGACTCACTTTGTTGTACAGAAACAAAGTTGTTAGCAGAAACTAACAACATTATAAAGCAACCATACTCCAACAAAAATTTTCAGAAAATAAGGCTTACTCTTAGGTTAAAAAAATGTTCCTCAAATCTCTGACCACAGTCCTGCTCCTCTCCAAGATGGCTCTTAGGAGGGTGAGGCAGGGCTGTGGTTTACTGTGCCTTCTTTGCAATTAAAGGGAAGGGTTCTTTAGGTTCACATGGTATTCTCCCACCTCTCTGGTCTCCATGGCAGCATCTTTCGTTTCTATGACAATATTCCTTGTCCACTAGAGGGATGCTTGCCCTGCTGGCATTTGTGTCTGAAGCCAAAGCTGACGTCACTTGTAATCTGGTTTCTCAAGGCACAGGCTGCAATACCTCCTGGTCGCTGACCTCATCACTGGGCCTCTGCCTGTCCTCCACTGGCTTCTGGGTGGGGTGAGATTGGAGGTGGGGAGGGTCCATCCTTCTCTGCTGAGTCACCCCTCTCCAGACTCAGCTATCTCCTGCCTCCCCATTTCAGTGTTCGGTGGAAGCTTCTGGGTTCCAACATATTCCACAGGGAGAGAGGGCAGCTAGAGAGAGCTGAGTGCTGGCCATCCATTCCTGACCAGGCTGTACCTCTGAGCTCCTTTCATGTGGCCAATCCCCAAATTCTTATGGATATGTTGGAGAACCTGGCCATCAGGTGACCTCACCCTAGTGTTCCACATAGGGAGCGGGATAGGACCTCCCTGCGGCTTCCCAGGCGGCTCACTGGTAAAGAACCTGCCTGCCAATCCAGGAGACAGAGCAGATGCGGGTTGATACCTGGGTTGGGAAGTTTTCCTAAAGGAGGAAAATCCCACTCCAGTATTCTTGCCTAGAAAGTCCCACAGACAGAGGAACCTGGTGGGCTGCTGAGCAGGCTGCAGTCCATGGGGTTGCAAAGAGTCAGACATGACTGGGCGATGGAGCATGCACGCAGGATGCCTTTGCCCTAATTGTTCTCCTCAATCTGTTTGGGTTTCAGCCCAGGGAAAGGAACAAGCAGTTTGACTGTCTACCTCGCCAGTTCTATTTCTTCTCTCTGCCTCTGGCCCACCCTCCCGTCTTCAATAGCCTAGGATTATAAAGGCTGAGCTTCTCTTTTACTTCTATTTTATATCCTGTCTCTTCTGCCTGTAGTTTTATGGCTATCTTGTTTACACCATGGGAAAAATTCTGTATCAAGCTGATTTGTAAAATGGGCAAAAGGGAAATTTAGACTTTCAAATCTATTGCCTTGCTTTAAAATGTCAGCAGTTGACTACCCTGTATTATCTTTCTCTGCATTCCTTCTTTGAAGAATCCAATTTCCTCTTTGCCCACCCTATTCCCCACCTGCTGCCAAGAAAGGTGAGAAAGCTGGCTGCCCATTGGAAAAGATCAGGTAATGTGCAGGAAAGTCTATATTAATATTTTTCAGATAGTTCCTTTATACTTCTAACTAAAGAACCCTAGCTGATATAAGCCATGTGATACACAATCCACAATTTGCTGGTGAATAATTTAATCTTTCCTTTTTGCTAAGGCCTTTCCAAGAATTACCCCAAAGAGAGTTGATCCCAAGTATAAAGAGAAACAGGTGGCACCATCACACGGGCAGTGAGAGGGAGCAGGCAGGTCAAGCTCGGTGAGCACAAGCTGATCCTCCCTCCCGATTCCATGAATGCCACAGAATGCCCTGGAACCCAGAGGCCATCTGTGGAGATGGTGGGAAGCAGGGGCAAGAGATCTGACGATTCTAAAGCACTGAATTCGTTACGCCCTGCAGTTGACTGGGCGTAACGAAACATGATTAGGATATGAGGCAGGTGGAGGGCTCAGAATTAATACAGTAAAAATGGTAATAGAGAAGCAAAGAAGGAAGCAATCTGAAGCCTCACATTTCTGACTGTGAAAATTCTCTCTCTTATATGAGGTTGGATTTGCTGCCCTTTCAACCAGTAACTCACTGCTTTTACATTCTTTCGATGTGTGAAAACCTGGGAGAATTATAACGAAGAGATTTATCATTAAGTTTGGAAACAAGTAGGAGCCTGAGGCAATCAAGAGACTATTAAAAGCAAAAATGTGAAATATTTGAAGGTTCTTTAGGATTTCCCCCAAGCAGAGCACCATGAATCAGCTAGTCCGAATGAAATAAAGATACTGGCATTGGGCTTCCCACTGGAGGTGGGAGTATACAGACAAGCAAGGGCAGGAGGCCAGAGTGACCTATGCGGTAATGGATTAGAGTGGAGACCTCAGTACGAACTCGTGTTTAGCTTAATACAGAGATGATTACATATAGAAATGTTTTCAGTTCAGTTCAGTCCCTCAGTCGTGTCTGACTCTTTGCAACCCCATGAATCGCAGCATGCCAGGCCTCCCTGTCCATCACCAACTCCTGGAGTTCACTCAAACTCATGTCCATCGAGTCAGTGATGCCATCCAGCCATCTCATCCTCTGTCGTCCCCTTCTCCTCCTGCCCCCAATCCCTCCCAGCATCAGAGTCTTCTCCAATGAGTCAACTCTTTCCATGAGGTGGCCAAAGTATTGGAGTTTCAGCTTTAGCATCAGTCCTTCCAATGAACACCCAGGACTGATCTCCTTTAGAATGGACTGGTTGGACCTCCTTGCAGTCCAAGGGACTCTCAAGAGTCTTCTCCAACATCACAGTTCAAAAGCATCAATTCTTCGGCGCTCAGCTTTCTTCACAGTCCAACTTTCACATCCATACATGACCACTGGAAAAACCGTAGCCTTGACTAGACAGACCTTCGTTGGCAAAGTAATATCTCTGCTTTTGAATATGCTATCTATGTTGGTCATAACTTTCCTTCCAAGGAGTAAGTGTATTTTAATTTCATGACTGCAATCACCATCTGCACTGATTTTGGAGCCCCCAAAAATAAAGTCTGACTCTGTTTCCCCATCTATTTCCCATGAAGTGATGGGACCAGATGCCATGATCTTCGTTTTCTGAATGTTGAGCTTTAAGCCAACATTTTTACCCTCCTCTTTCACTTTCATCAAGAGGCTTTTGAGTTCCTCTTCACTTTCTGCCATAAGGGTGGTGTCATCTGCATATCTGAGGTTATTGATATTTCTCCTGGCAATCTTGATTCCAGCTTGTGCTTCTTCCAGCCCAGCGTTTCTCACGATGTACTCTGCATATAAGTTAAATAAACAGAGTGACAATATACAGCCTTGATGTACTACTTTTCCTATTTGGAACAAGTCCGTTGTTCCATGTCCAGTTTTAACTGTTGCTTTCTGACATGAATATAGGTTTCTCAAGAGGCAGATCAGGTGGTCTGGTATTCCCATCTCTTTCAGAATTTTCCACAGTTTGTTGTGATCCACACAGTCAAAGGCTTTGGCATAGTCAATAAAGCAGAAACAGATGTTTTTCCAGAACTCCCTTGCTCTTTCCATGATCCAGTGGATGTTGGCAATTTGATCTCTGGTTCCTCTGCCTTTTCTAAAAACAGCTTGAACATCAGGAAGTTCACGGTTCACATATTGCTGAAGCCTGGCTTGGAGAATTTTGAGCATTACTTTACTAGCGTGTGAGATGAGTATAATTGTGCAGTAGTTTGAGCATTCTTCAGCATTGCCTTTCTTTGGGATTGGAATGAAAACTGACCTTTTCCAGTCCTGTGGCCACTGCTGAGTTTTCCAAATTTGCTGGCATATTGAGTGCAGCACTTTCACAGCATCATCTTCCAGGATTTGAAACAGCTCAACTGGAATTCTATCACCTACACTAACTTTGTTCGTAGTGATGCTTTCTTTTTTTATTTTATTTATTTTATTTAACTTTACAATATTGTATTGGTTTTGCCATATATCAAAATGAATCCACCACAGGTATACATGTGTTCCCCATCCTGAACCGTAGTGATGCTTTCTAAGGCCCACTTGACTTCACCTTCCAGGATGTGTGGCTCTAGGTGAGTGATCACACCATAGTGATTATCTGGGTTGTGAAGCTCTTTTTTGTACAGTTCTCCTGTGTATTTTTGCCACCTCTTCTTGATATGTTCTGCTTCTATTAGGTCCATACCATTTCTGTCCTTTATCAAACCCATCTTTGCATGAAATGTTCCCTTGGTATCTCTGATTTTCTTGAACAGATCTCTAGTTTTTCCCATTCTGTTGTTTTCCTCTATTTCTTTGCATTGATCGCTGAGCAAAGCTTTCTTATCTCTCCTTGCTATTCTTTGGAACTCTGCATTCAGATGCTTATATCTTTCCTTTTCTCCTTTGCTTTTTGCTTCTCTTCTTTTCACGGCTATTTGTAAGGCCTCCTCAGACAGCCATTTTGCTTTTTTGCATTTCTTTTAGTGTGCATATAATACAAGTTACCATATATGTATTTGTGCCCTTGCTCTGGAAGCCTGGGGAATGGTACCTCAGTAGCCATGCTATGCTATGCTATGCTAAGTCACTTCAGTTGTGTCCGACTCTGTGCAACCCCATAGACGGCAGCCCACCAGGCTCCCCCGTCCCTGGGATTCTCCAGGCAAGAACACTGGAGCGGGTTGCCATTTCTGTCTCCAATGCATGAAAGTGAAAAGTGAAGTCGCTCAGTCATGTCCGACCCTCAGCGACCCCATGGACTGCAGCCCTCCAGGCTCCTCCATCCATGGAAGTTGCCAGGCAAGAGGACTGGAGTGGGGTGCCATTGCCTTCTCCGTCAGTAGCCATAAAAGCATCTAATCCTTAATTTCAGTTTCTTTTTTTTTTTCCACTCAGTATATGCATATTTATAAACTTAAGAGCAAAATGTGTACTCACATTGGGCTTCCCTGGTGGTTCCAACAATAAAGAATCTGCCTTCAATGCAGGAGTTGTAGGTTCAATCCCTGGGTCGGGAAGATCCCCTGGTGAAGGAAATGGCAACCCACTTGAGTATTCTTGCCTGAAGATCCCATGGACAGAGGAGCCTGGCGGGCTACAGTCCATGGGGTCTCAACGAGTTGGACATGACTGAAGCGACTTAGCATGCACTCACGCAGCCACAGGCGACCACTGAATTACTAAAATCAGAAATCCAGACCTTTCTCCCTTCCCCACCTCCTCCCCATATTCAGAACCAGTTCATGTGGGATGAAGACCAGGAAGGGGCCAGGTGAGAATCGCCAGCAGGCAGAGGAAAGTCACACCCCTTGGAAGCCTCACCCCAGATTTTTCCTATAAAAACCTTCCCCCCAAACCATCGGGAAGTTTGGGGTTTTTGAGCGGGAGCCACTGGTTCTCCTTGCTCAGTCCTGTGACAAAACTTTCTCAGCTTCAAACTCTGACATTTTGGTTTGTTTGGCTTCTCTTTTCATCAGATGCACGAACGTTATTTGGTAACAACACTCCCCGGAGGCTATGAGCACCTCTCAGTCTAGGTCCAACCTCGAGGTCCGACAGAGGGACCTTCTCTCAGACCCCTGCCCCACGAACCCGCTCCTCCCGTCTCCCTTCCCACCCCATCCCCAATGCTGCGTCAGACACAAAGCCGATCAGTCAGTTCAGTCGCTCTTTGCAACCCCATGGACTGCAGCAGGCCAGGCCTCCCTGTCCATCACCAACTCCCGGAGTTTACTCAAACTCATGTCCATCGAGTCAGTGATGCCATCCAACCATCTCATCCTCTGTCGTCCCCTTCTCCTCTTGCCCCCAATCCCTCCCAGCATCAGGGTCTTTTCAAATGAGTCAGTTCTTCAACTCAGATGGCCAAAGTATTGGAGTTTGATCTTCAGCATCAGTCCTTCCAATGAATATTCAGGACTGATCGGATCTCCTTGCAGTCCAAGGGACTCTCAAGAGTCTTCTTCAACACCACAGTTCAAAAGCATCAATTCTTCGGTGCTCAGCTTTCTTTATGGCCAACTCTCACATCGATACATGACCACTGGAAAAACCACAGCTTTGACTAGACGGACCTTTGTTGGCAAAGTAATGTCTCCCCTTTTTAAACACCTACAAAGCCGGTACTACACTCAAAGCACTTCCTCCCCTTTCCAGAGAGCATGCAGCAGCCTGGGGTCTTCAGCAGACCCTGGAGATGCCGCCGCCAAGACCCCCTGAGGCTTCCTCTCATCCAGTGCTCCGCACTTCTCTCACCTTCAGCTCCCAAAGGCTTTCTTGCCAGGATCACCAGGTTAGGCCTGGAAATCGCCAGCAAGAGCAAGAGCTCCATCAGCTGCCTTACTGTTTCAGCCCCAGCCACTCTCGGGAACTTACCAGGAGCCAGCAACACCTCCAGGCCAGTTCTCGTTTTTGTTTTTGTTTTTAAGGTTTTCATGTATTATTTTTGGCTCTGCTGGGTCTTCGTCGCTGCCGTCAGGCTTCCTCTAGTTGCGGCGAGCAGGGCGTCTTCCGTTTCTGAGCATGCGCTCAGCAGCGGTGCACAGGTCGAGCTGCTGGGTGGCGCGTGGGGTCTTCCGGCGTCCCCTGCAGTGGCAGGCGCATTCCTAACTATCGTGCCACCACTAGGGAAGTCCCCAGATCTCAGTTGCTAATACCATTCTCCAGTGAAGGAATCAGGGTGGTTGGGGAAACAGTTCATTCTAGGATTCAGTCAGGAAATCTACAAAATAAGCCTGAACTTCTCGTAGAGGCAAAATGTAAAGAAGTGCTTAAAAAAAGAAAAAATCCACAACACTGTGGATTATTAACATTATGTCAAAGGAACACAGGAGCCAAATGAAGAGCTCCAATGGCCAAAACTGAAACAATCTGAGTAACAAGACAAACTAATATTGGATTATAATTGACAATATAGAATATACACAAGTCCTTGCTGATATAAAGCAAATTATTGAGCAAATAAGTGGGAGAGAATCGACAAATCTCCTGTGCTACTTTGCCCTTCAGGACTTGAAGCATAATGATCTTCTAATTAAGAGCAGGCTGTGCCCAATGACTTCCTTCCAAAAAACAAGGGGGATAAAAGTAACTTCACAATGGAAAAACTAAGAAAAGCCTCCCTCAGACACGATCCACATCAACATCAATGATTAAGTCATGCGCCCTTGATAAGGTGTGATGGGAATGGCGCTTTAGCTCTATGAGCCTCCTTCAAAAACTCAAGATCCCAGTCTAATCAGGAGAAAACATCAGACAAATCCCAAGGGAGAGGCATTCTAGAAAATACTTGATCAGTATTTCTCCAAACTGCCAAGGTCATCTAAGCCAAGGAAAGGCTGAGAAACTGTCACAGAGTTAATGAAATGTTAACAGAGTGTCCCAGATGGAATTCAGGTAAAGATGAAGGCAGTTTGAGTGAAGCGTTATCTCGTTAGTAACCTATCGATATGGGTTCATGAACTGTGACAAGTAGTTCTGAGCTGCACCTGGCTTTAAGACGGAGGAGAGTGCAGAGTCGACATCAGGAGTTAAAGTGCAGGGTGCTTACTAGTCTGGGGGAAGGTCCTGGAGTGACACCCTACTGTGTGCAGCAGCCAGCGGGCAGGACCTGGCCTTGGGCTTCGCTCCTGGGGGTGGGGGAGGGGAGGTTGCCAGTTATAGGTGGGCTCATTAGTTACCAGGGAAACTAGCAGACGGGCACGCCCCTCAGCACACCTTTGCTAAGAACCACCGCCAGCTGAAGCAGGGGCAAGCACGTAAGAAGGTCGGTCAGGTGCATAGGGTACAGGTGAAACAGGCATGGGTGGAGCAGGTGATGCAGAGTGCAAGGGCACAGCAGTCCTGAGTGGCCTGACTGCACAGTAGTTCATAGGGGAAATTGGCTAGAGGGTAATTTTCCTGTAAATCTAAAACTAGTCTAAAATAAAGAGTATTTTAAAATGGCATTGCAACATGTGGCAGAGTGAAAAAAATATTCCTGATTAACTGGAATATTTTTTTGTCTTTCTCATGTGATAACCTCGCTGCGGCTGCGGCTTAGTTGTTTCAGTTGTATGAGACCCCATAGACTGCAGCCTGCCAGGCTCCTTTGTCCATGGGGATTCTCTAGGCAAGAGTACTGAAGTGGGTTGCCAAGCCCTCCTTCAGGGGATCTTCCCAACCTAGGGATCGAACCCGGGTCTCCTGCATTACAGGTAGAGTCTTTACCACTGAGGCCCCGGGGAAGCCTGTGTTAACCCTGATGTGCCTTTAATTCTCCAAGGCTGTTCATCCGTCAGATGGTGGATGATACACCTGAATTCTCTCTCTCTCCTCCTCCCCCTTGCCACTTAGGGCTGAATCCAGCAGTCTGTAGCTCCACTTTGAGAATAGTCCATCTACTTTTAAAAGCCTTCCTTTCCTTGCTCTTGGTCCTTCATTGTGGTCATGTCCTTTGGGAAGATAATTCCTGCATTCTTGCTTGTTGAGAAGTCCTTTCCTGAAATATCTTTGCCTTTTGACAGTGACTCATTCCTAACAGGGGCGCAGGTGACCCAGGCAGAGGCAGATGGCTTGTCTGCTTGTCCATCAGGCCAGCCTTCTGGCCCTTTCTTGGTAGTCACTGCTCCAAAGCAGATCCTTAGTTAACATTTACGAAGCCTGTCTGCTGGAGCAGTAAAGGACGCTGAACGAGGGAGGCCTGAGCTTTCGATCCTGCCCTGACACCGGCCATGCGACCTTGGGGGGAATCTCTGCTTCCTACGGTCCTGATCTATTTGCCTCTAAGATGGGGAAGCAAATGACCTTATCTCTTTCACAGGGTATGAGGACCAATGTGAAAACAGACTCTCAAAATTCTATCAGTAGGATTTGCTGATAATACAGGGTGATATTAATACTTGGCCACATCCGACTGAGCGACTGAACTGAACTGAATATCATTGTTAGGGGAACCACTGACTGAAACTGCCCACCCTGCCCGAGCCAGATAGTAACCACTTGCATGAGTTATCTTACAACATTGGAATTCAGGAAAGATCAAAAGGAGAAAGTAGACGCCAGTGCATATGTCTTACCAACTTCCCAGAGTCCTTCTTTCTGGAATCCTTCTTGGCAATGTCTTACCAACTTCCCAGAGTTCTTCTTTCTGGAATCCATCTTGGCTGAGCAATGCGCACGCCATGCATGCGCCACCATGAAGGACCCTGAGTCAGAATGACGGAGAAAAGCTAGGAACGAACCCCATCACCATAAGGCTCAAGACTGCCAGTCACATGGCAGAGCAGTCCTCCCGGGTTCCCTGACCCTCCTGCTCTCCGCCTGGGCACCCGTTCCTGATAAAGTCTGTTGCCTTGTCAGCACACGTGTCTCCTCGGACAATTCACTTCTGAATGTTAGACAGGAGCCCACTTTTGAGCCCTGGAAGGGGTGCCCCCTCCTGAAACATCGTAAGAGAGATTCAGCGCTGCAGAGTGAGGCCAAATAAACCGAAATCCTGGTGTCTGGAGCAGAGAAAGTTTTCAGGAGAATGCGTGGTTCCTGCCCAAAGAAGGAGCCAAACCCTCTGAAGGTTTTCAGGGAGAAATTTTTACAGGCAAAATTTGGGGTGCGGGCTGCAGGGTGGGTGACTTTCTTCTGTTTGGTTGGTGGTGAGGTAACAGGGTGGGGGTCTAGGAATCTTGTGTTCAGCCTGAAGTTACTATCTTCCACCTGGTTGGGGGTCTTTGTTCTTGCAGAAAAGCTCAAAGATATTGTTATCTATCTTTAATCACTGCACTGTGGTTTATGGGTTGGTTTCTGCACTGGTTAGTTTTTTATTGGTTTCTGCATTCCCTATTTCTCTGATTAGTAGCTGTTTGAATCTGCCCTTATCCTGCAAGTAAAGCAAGATGAGGCATATATGTCATTTTGGACTAAGGGGAAGGATGTAGGGGTCTGGGACTTCAAAGGGAAGTAAGGTAATTCACAGCAAGACGGGAAGAGTTAGTGTTTCGTAAATACATGTTTATTAGGTCATCTAGAGACAGTGACCACAGAGAGGACTTTGATCAAAAGCCCTTGCTGGGTTCCTCTCTATCACACCTACTTCATGAGTTATTTACGGTGATAGCTTCTTCCTGAAACAGGCCTCTCTTAAATTATCTAACTTAAATATCTTTTAGGCAGTTAGGGGAAAGTTCAAAGGTTCTTCTTGAGTCTTCTAGGCCTTGCTTATTTTCAGCTGGAAATAATCTGTGTGCAGAGTGGTGCATCTTGGGGCAGTGTGCCCTGAACCCCATCAGGTTCAATCTCTCAACTTGGTTTTTTTTTTTTTTTAATGAATGAATTTATTTCTTTTTGGCTACCCTGGATCCTTGTTGCCGTGCGCAGGCTCTAGAGCGCTTGGGGTTTCAGTAGCTGTGGTGCGTGGGCTCCCTGGTGGCGGCTTGAGGACTCTGGAGCTGCGGCTCAGTAGTTGTGACTCGTGGGCTTAGTTGCCCCTAGGCAAGTGGGATCTTCCCAGACCCACGTCCAGGATCGTGTGGGATCGAACCCACGTCCCCTGCATTGGCAGTTGGATTTTTAGCCACTGGACCACTGGTAAGTCCCAGCTTGTTAGCTTTACATTTTTGTTGAATAGAAATCAACTGTTCTTTTCAAGGAGCTCTAATACCACACCACTACTGTGTGTGTGCTCACTCAGTTGTGTCTGACTCTTCGTGACCTCATGGACTGTAGCCCGCTAGGCTCTTCCATCTGTGGGATTTCCCAAGCAAGTATACCAGAGCAGACTGGCATTTCCTCCTCTAGGGAATCTCCGTGAGTCAGCCGGATTTAGGGCCTTAGTGGTCTTTATTTAGTAGCTTTAGGGTGGATACTTTTAATTTCACTCGCTGTCTCAGTTGGGTGAAGAGGGTCTATGTATTGGTTTGTGTGACTCTGAAACTAGGCCTAGTGTTAGAAGCTGAGAGGCGGCAGAGAGAAGGACTTAATAGTATGGAGTTCTCCGGCCCCCGTCTTCAGGAGAAGAGGAGTCTCTGGGAGCTGGCTGAGTGCAGGTCAGGGCACGGTTTCTGACTGTGACTATGACAGACAGTGAGCAATGCATTCTAACCTCATACAACATGAAATGATATTCATCCTCACTATGCATGAGGCACTCTGGTTTCTATTTCATAAAAAAGAAATGCTGGTTAATGACCCAGTGGTGGGTGGTCAGTAGCTATGTGAAAATCAAACTGGATTAGAGCCTAGTCATTCCAGCATCAGGCTTCCCAGGTGCAGCGAGTGGTAAAGAACCCGTCTCTCAAAGCGGAAGATGTAAGAGATGTGGGTTTGGATCCCTGGTTCAGGAAGATCCCCTGAAGGAGGGCATGGCAACCCATTCCAGTATTCTTGCCTGGGAAACACTAGGGACAGAGGCGCCTGGCGGGCTACAGTGCATAGGGTCGCAAACAGTTGGACATGACTGAAGTGACTTAGCACACACGCATGCACTGCCGGAGTCCAGCTCCAGCAGCCAGGGATTCAACCTGAAGAGATGGACAGTGTTGGCGAATGAGGCAGCCTCTCAGTTTTTTGGACTGCCTCTTTATTTCAAGGCTGAGCGGTGAAGAATTGATGCTTTTGAACTGTGGTGTTGGAGAAGACTCTTGAGAGTCCCTTGGACTGCAAGGAGATCCAACCAGTCCATTCTGAAGGAGATCAGCCCTGGGATTTCTTTGGAAGGAATGATGCTAAAGCTGAAACTCCAGTATTTTGGCCACCTCATGCGAAGAGTTGACTCATTGGAGAAGACTCTGATGCTGGGAGGGATTGAGGGCAGGAGGAGAAGGGGCCGACAGAGGATGAGATGGCTGGATGGCATCACTGACTCGATGGATGTGAGTCTGAGTGACCTCCGAGAGTTGGTGATGGACAGGGAGGCCTGGCGTGCTGTGATTCATGGGGTCGCAAAGAGTTGGACACGAATGAGTGACTGATCTGATCTGATCTGATCTTTATTTCAAATTTAAGATTCTCTTTTATACTTTTACAAATACATTAGGTCAGAGGTTTGACATTTTCAGTTCCCCCTCTCCCAGATTTATTATCTCCATAAATCATTGTTGCAACAGAGTTTCTGCTTCAGTGATTCTCTTGGAATCAGCCTTATCATCTATTATCTACCTCCTCTAATGTGACATATAGTTAACTTGTGATTACATTATAACTCATGCTACATTCCTCAGTTTACTACTTATCTCCCTAAGTCCTGTTTGCCCCTAACATCCTGAGCTCACTATCTCTTAAAAAGGCTTCTAGCTATAGCGTCTCTAAAATTCCTAACTTCTATAAGCTATAGTAAAATATGCTAACTTTACAACATTCCTTAAATCTTTAACTTCTATTTTAATTATTTTTAAGCCCTAAATTCAGGAGAAGGCAATGGCACCCCACTCCAGTACTCTTGCCTGGAAAATCCCACGGACGGAGGAGCCTGGTAGGCTGCAGTCCATGGGGTCGTGAAGAGTCGGACATGACTGAGCGACTTCACTTTCACTTTTCACTTTCATGCATTGGGGAAGGAAATGGCAACCCATTCCAGTGTTCTTGCCTGGAGAATCCCAGGGACAGTGGAGCCTGGTGGGCTGCTGTCTATGGGGTCACACAGAGTCGGACACGACTGAAGTGACTTAGATTAGCATAAGCCCTAAATTCAGTAAACTCCTTTGCCATAAACATTTTCCTCACAAATAGGCTTCAGATAGCAATCCCTTCCATGGCCTCAAGCTGTGGCCTCTGTGCTCATCCTGGAACACGATTTTGTAAAAGTCCTTAAACAAATGTCAATGATTAATTTTAGGAATTATTCTCTGAGCACAGCTGCAGAAGGCTTTGTGCCTTCTCTTGCTCCTCTCAAGAACAATAAGCACCTTAATATTCTTTTTCGGTCAACTCAGCTGAGGAGAGGAAAAGACAAGTCAGAATTACAAGGCCTAACTCCTTCATCCTGGGGCCGTGCCTGCGGAATGAGGAGAGGGGTCTGGGGCCGTGCCTCCGTTTTGTCAGTAACGCCTAACGCGGCTCCCGACAATGCACGACTCCAGTATCAGCATCACCTGGGAACCAATTAGAAATGTGGGCACTCAGCTCCTCCCCATACCTGCTGCATCGGAATCTGCATCTAAGGCAATCTTACAATGAAAGAGGAATCAAAGTTAACCACCGTGACTCAATCCCATTTGTATTCTGGCACATGGGAACAAAAGGGATGGAGGCAGCAGGAGTTTTTACTGTAGCGGACGTGGGGGGAAAGCAGTGCTGAGTCAGGCTCAGGTGTGGACTCTCTGTCTCTCAAGTGTGCTGCAACAGAGTGAACGTGTTGGCCTCAGGTCCAGCTCTGTCTAAAGGACCCCCGGGAGGTGGGGAAAAATGGCCCTGTGTCACATGGCAGCTGGCCAGGTGCTGGGGACCAAGCCTATCCCATAAATCAGCTCATCTGTTATGTCCCTTTTGTTATATACAGTCTTCAGCAAAGTTTGCCCACGTATTCCAGCTTTGTCCCAGCTGTGCTAAGGGGCATTAGGGACAAGTTCTGGACTTGACAATGGCTGTAACATTAGAAGGGGGAGAAGGATCAGTTTCATGAGAGCAGTAGTGCCTTCTGAGTCCCTAAGGGAAAGGTTAGTCACAGAGGACCACACCTAGTGTTATGTCGTCCCGACAGCTTCAAAGTCTCTGTGTCCGCCTTGTGCTGAGAGAGCTGGTGGCCTCTCTGCAAATGCTCCTTACCTTTGTGCCCCACCGAGGCTTTAAAATTCTGTCAAGAATGTTTAGTCTCAGAGTATCTACAAAGCCCATGGATGCAGAGCTAGGTCATCTTAGGTGCAAAGATGTGCGGTCCATGTCTAACTTTAGAGACTTCCAGAATGATCATGTCTTAAAAATATTTACGAAGAAATGAAACAGGACCCCAAAAGTCAAAGCTCCTCAAGCTTCCCTCGCCACCCTCCCCAATAAAGACACCCATTATTGAGTGAATCTGGCTTTTGTGTTGTATTACCATTATTAAACCTGATGAGACTGCAGATGTTAAAAATGGAATAACTGTTGGAGTGTGAAGTCTTCACTGGGCTTGCAGCCTCAGCCAGTGTCTTCTTCTGCAGCCTCGGATGGGCTCAGCTCACTGCCACCAAGCACTGTGGACAGAGACAGGGCAGCCGGCCGAGACTCCTACAGGCTCACAGTGCAGCCAGGATGGGATGACCAACAAGTCTGGTTTCCCCAGCGGCTGATCTACATGGTAGTTTATCACGAAGCAAAACATACTCAGAGGGATCACTTGGAGGGTGGAATTTCACCCCTTTCACGGGAGAAAATTGTTTTGGTTCCCCAACTAAGAGATCTGCACTGTCCAAATGCCTTTATGTAAAGGAATATATTTAACCTGGAGGGAAGAATTATCTGGCAGGTTGAGGTTTTCAAACCTGATGCTTTTGGTGTGCTAAGCTCTTTGGAGCTGGTATGTGTTTTGACCTCAGTATGCATGGAAAATGACACCTCCTTTCCAATTTATGCCTTTCTTTGCATCATTAGGATCAGATAAGAAAAAGCTGTTTTTCCCTATTCTTAGTATCTTCTGGAATCTCAGTTTTGAAACTGGAGAATTAAGTTTTTCCACGTAGATGTGAGGGTCTTAAAAAAAAAAACAAAACCTATCACTTAATACTATTGTTCACCCTTGGCAATATCCTGATTAAGAGCAAGCAAGATGGTAATCAAATATTCAAAAATACTTCGGAGTACCACTTTCAGCTGCTCCTGGCAGTGCCAGTATTTTTCAGAGCAAATGTAGTCTAACTACACTTTATCTCTAAAATCAGACAAGTCTGATAAAAATAGAAATCAACAATTCTATTCTTTGTGAAAGAAGACAAATTATGCTTTGAGAGAAAATAATTTGCTATAAAGTATAAAATGTTTTAATATTTATATCTTATAATAAAACCATGACATGTTTATAAACACTCTATCAAGCATTTTTTTTTACAACGGGGCCACCGCTGGCAACTGGCAACGCAATAAATATGCAAAGACGCAGTGAGTATGAAATATACATCTTGATTTTATAATCGTGTGTGCTTTATTTTTTACACAAACGGAATGGAAGTGTCGAATATTTACACTTAACAGGAGTGTAAGCTGTGCAGTGTCTCTGTAAACTCCAGCCCAGGCAAGGAGTCTTCCCCCTCCCCTCCCATCCTGCACAATGGAGAAGCAGCCAGTCAGAGAAAACTGTTACAAAACTTGGCATACTCAAAGGATCTCACGCATACAGCCTGGTGCACTCGGAAGTTAAGACGCGTTTAGGAAACTCAGATTCAAAAAGGAGAAAAGTTCGCCACCTCATTGGGAGTCGGCCTTGCCATTTGGTTGTCTGTCCTCATGAGTTGCTAGGGAGATTCTGTCTTCTATCTTTTGGATGATCTTTGTCTAAACCATTCAACCTGTCTTAAGCTTGTCCTCAGCTGCTACAAGAAACTGCACAGCTGTACAAAAAATGATTTCCAAAGCACAGTTTTCAGTGAGGAAGGATATTTACAGACTAAAGTGTGTGTGTAGGTTTCCATCCACAGTCACACGTACCCAATGTGGTAAGTGTATACATGATATACAAACCACATATGCCATACATACACAGAAGTAAAATGTATATCCACAGAATTCTGGAGGGAGTCCTCTTTCAAATCAATTGTCACAGGAGAGACTCCACATGCTCTAAGGGAAATGTCCCCTTTTGTTCCTGTAGGAGTGACAAATTACTATGATAAACTTAGAAACTAGCCTGAGTTTCTGACTTAAATATTTTTGTAGGAATTTAGGCAGGACCAAGACAGGAAAAAAAAAAAAAGAGATGTAATTTCACCAGCAAGTCCATTCAATCTCACCAGAGCAATCACCAGCTGAAAAGCAGAGGGAGCTTCAGATGAAAAGAGGAAAAAGAAAGCTTATGAATGGAGGAAAAAAAATCTCTCTCTCTCCAAACCAAGGTGATGGCATGGCTTCCACGAGAAGAAAGAGGTCTGGTGTCAGAACAACTGTTGGGGCTGGAGTCTGCCTTTAGCGAAAGGAAGTGTCCTTGGAACCATGGGGTGGTGCTGGGAGTGGGCTCCCTGTGGACCAGGCTTCAGGCAGAAAGGGACCCAGGTGCCGGCAGGGCCCAGGGCATGTGCATCGTCACTGCCGGGGCAGCGGTGCAGGCTGGCTTGGGGAGGCCTGCTGGAGCTGGCTCCAGCCGGGACCTCATTCACGCTCAGCTTAGCTTTCTGGGCTGCCTGGGTGAAAATGGTGACCCAAAGAATCTGTGTCATGAGTCCAGTGTGTGGACTTGCTGTCTGAATCAGCCAGGAGCCCTTAAAGGACAGAAAAATTAAGGAGCCGGTTATGGGAGAGGAGGTGGCCAGAGACGTGAGAAGAGAAAGTACAGAAACGGTGGAGACAGAGGAAGAGGTAAGGGAGTGTCTGAGACGGTGGGAGAGACAGGCAAAGAGAAGAGGGAACAGAGGGCAGGGAGTAAGGAAGGGATGAGGGAGACAGCCGACGACTTGGAGGAGGTAGGAAGGATGAAGGGAGAGGTGCATAAAAGAGATGGAACGAGCTAGAACCAGGAGGGGAAGAGCAAAGGGAAAGAATGAGAGGAAAAGAACAGAGGCCAGAGCCACAGGAGTGGGGAGCTTTTCCCCTGGCTCGGAGTCCTGAAGGGCTGGCAGTGGGATCCAAGACAGCTCACAGGCATCTGAGTGCAGCTCCGTAAAGATGGGCGCACCCAACAGAGCCAACCCAAGAGCGTAGGGCTGGGAGGAAAGGCCTGCAAAGAAATGGCCCACAGATCCCGTGGGAGGAGAGCCGAAAACAAATGCCCCTGCAATTAGCTGACGAGTGGGATTTTTGATTTTGGTAAAGCTGAGACCCCCATGGTGCTACACATTGTACCAGAGCATGAAAAATAGCACCAGTGACACGATCTGGCACTTTTCTGAAAGGGCCCAGCATGTGAAGGTGACATCGCGCCCCCAGCAAGCTTTCAGATTGGAGAGAGCTCTCGACAAAGTTTGCGGTGTTAGCACCAGTCTGGCCCCAGGCTCCGCGTGCATTTGCACCAGTTGTAATCTGGGTAGCTTTCGCGCCATTTCCATCATAAGTCATTGGGTCTGCGGCAAAATACACCCGTGTGTTGGAGCCGTGGAGACCTCAACATTGGGAAGCGCAAGACAACACAACAGATGGAGGTGTAAATTCTACAGGAAAAGACCCTCTCACCAATTGGCTTGGTGATTCTTCAAGCAAATATATATGTCTATATATATTTATATAAATCTACATAAAAAAAATCAGTGCAAATGCCATTTCTTATCTGGAAGCATCTACACTAGGAAAATAATTATATTACTACAAAAACCAAGGGTTGGTGGTTCAATTTGATTGTACTCAGCCACAGCAATACTTAATATTAAATGGAAAAGCACATCACACGACCCGCGGAAACATCTATTCATTAATGACAGTCCTTTAAATAAATGGTTGCATGCTCAGTTGAGAAACCAAAGAAGTTATCATGGTGGCCTAAAAGTAGAGCTGGGATCAGGAATGGCATTCTGGTGGCGGAAACTTCTGGGAGCAAAGATGGATGAAAGTAGGCCTTGACCGGAAACTGGCGAATTGCAGACATGGCTACGTTTTTGACATTTTGAACATTCTAAAGAAGTCTTGGGAAATTTAACTTTCATCAGAGGGAAAATGGATTGCTAGCCCTTCCATTGGTAAAGGCAGCCTCCAGACTATAGGTAGATGCATGACTTTGCATCTCGTGTCTGTTTTGGTGACTGCAGCCAGGCAGACTGTGGTGTTTTAGTGTCAAATGAAAAATGCTTGTTTTTGGAAAGAGACCCTCATTCTGAGCTCTGATGTTCTTCCTGTGAAGAAGCCCCATCACTGCTGATGGCTCTGCCTCTAACTCTCCCTTCCCAGCCGGCATGCTGGTTTGCTGCACAGTGTGGCAGAATCCTGCCAGGTCTGGATGTACCCCAGAAATAAGGCGACAGGGCTTAGTCTGGGCATGCATACGACCCAGAGTTGAGTAGTTACAGAGATCACTGGCAAGTCTCTCTCTCTCTAAACACCTGGGGTGCAAGCAATGCTGATGTCACCATCAGCTCTAAAGTGGGAGATAGGCTTCGGGAAGTTTCTTTTTTTTTTAAATCATCATAGTTGTAATTGCTAAAAATAAACTTGGTCCAGGTGCAGCCCCCAAGAAAGGCAGTTCAATTGGTTGAGCTCGAAGTCATTAATGGTCTTTCCTGGTGGTTCTCTTTGTCCTGTACACAGAAACAAAAGTCTGCACCCCTCACCCGCTCCTGTCAGATCCTCCCCTTCTCTCTCTCTTCCTCAAAGAAATATTGCATTTTAGGACAGATCTCTCCCTGGCTCTGCACCTTCTCTGGGTCTTACAAAAACCCTCGGTTTACTTATAAAACAGACAAAAGAGTCCTAATTATTCATGACAGCCAAAATACTAAATGATCCTTTAAGAGTTATATGTAAGTTACTAGGAACAACATAATTCAGCTATTTGCATGGCAGGCCCAGGGTATTTAACAAGAAAAAAAGCAAAACCTTTCCTTTACATCGTTTGTATGAATTTGTCTCTGAAAGCCATCAGCTTGAAAAAAATGCATTAATCAAATGTCCTCCAAAAATATCCACGAGGGCAACTCATTAAGGATGTGCTCCATGAAAGTGGATCTCTGATGTGGGAGGGGGATCGCGGGAGGTAATGAGGGAGAAGTCTTTGTCAGGCTTTAGAAGGGACTCAGATGCTCTTAATGGATCATTGGCAACAAAAGGGAGAGTGCAACTTTCTGTTCTTGAGTTGGATCATCTGCAGACAGTGCATACATTTAGTCTTTCAATTAATCTTTACAAAATATTTCACAAAACTTTTTTTAACCTATAGAAATTCGCTTCTATACATTTAATATATTTTTATTGTATAAATTATTCTCATCTTTAGAGCCTTCTTTCAGTTTATAAACGGCAAAATAGACAATAAACAATCATAAAGCTAACCCCAGGTGGAATCCCCTCCTTCCAGTGAGGTCAGTCCTCCACACACTTGTGAATTTTATGAAATGCTCATCTTTGTAGATGCCAGGCAAAGAAACTACACACTCATCCTTCCCTGATAGTAATGTTATGCTGTCTCCACAGGGACTCCTTCCCTTCCCCTCCCCAATTCTTTCTTTTGCTTGTAAAGAAATCAAAGCATGTGCATAGTCCTAAAATTTGAAGTGTACCAATTATAGATGTGGGTAATGGGAAGGTTGGTGAAGTTCAAGTGCTGGCAACTTTTCTTTAAAGCAAAAAACACGGGGAGCTCAGCAGCTAAGTCAGCTCTGGACATCTGCTGGGTGAGGAGGCTGCCCATCTCTTGGGCACGGAGCCCATCAGAGGTTCGTCCCTACACCTGGCACTCTGAGCAAACCAAAGCCTTCCCCGAGTACTGCAATGTCTTTTCTGTCCCACCCTTTGGCCCCTCCTTTTCCTTCATGGCTTCACACAGTTTGTGTTGTACATTCATAAGAATTCACATTGACTGCAAAAACATAAATGCAACAAAAACATAAAAGCCTCCAAGTAGTATATTATATATATTTTGTTCTTCTAAATGCTCTTCTGTCATTGTTGGAGGTGCAGTAGCTAATTTATAACTTCTCCTTTGAGGGAATCCAGATGAAAGGCCCAGACTGCTCTTCAATAACAAGCTTGCATTGGTTATAGATATCTTCTAGGGTGTCTCCTTGGACGATAGCTGGAACAAGAGCAAACACACCGGAGTCAGGAAGCATTTCCTGGCTGGTGAAGAATGACCATCAATCATGAAGAAGAAGCTCAAACAGTGAAAAACTCATCAGGAGGCTTCATATGACTTCACAATAATAAGAAAAAGCAGAGATTCACTTAAGCAAGGTCACATCAGTGATATAAAAAATGCTTTTAAGGCATGTCCTAGATTAGTAATAAATATATCAGTCTTCCTTCTTTCTACATGTCTCTCTGTAGCTCTACATGATGAATCACTCATTTATTTAAATTTTATGGGTGTTGACTCTGGGCCAGGCACTGAGCTAGGCATTGATCAATTTTCAGACTGAGAGCTCCCTGTTACCAAAGAAAGCTGGACTTAATATTCTCCAGCTTATATTCTCTTATAAGCTGGACTTATATTACTTATTTTATAATGGGCAGAAATTAGAATATTTTAGATGCAGAGGAAATAATAAGGATTTTAGAAAAAACTTTAATCTCCTCAATCCCCAAAACCTTTAATAAAAAACTTTATTCATTTTCCAAGTAATCTAATAAATTGAGATTTTACCATTCAGGGCTCTTCATACTGAGAATATCTTATGGCAATTACTTGCAAAAAATACATAAAATAGAAGGAAACAAACAGTGTATTACCCCAAAAACCAATTCACTTACAGTAGATTTAAATACATTTTATTATCTCCTTTGGACAAAAACTATCTTGTAGATAGATATCCCGAACACATCAATACTATCCATATGACACTGGGGCTAAAAAAAAGTCCTTACTGACACATGGTTTAGCTTTTCAAAAACAATCCTTGGAATGTGCTGATTATTTTATTCCTGAATATAAAGCACTGTTCAACATGTACATTGTTTTGAACATACTGGATGTTCTTTTAGGGGGAAACATAACTCATATCTTTGTTACTGATGGAAATTTTACTTAAGATTTACCTGATTCAACATACTTGCAAACTGCTAAGGCACCAGCTTTCTCATCTTTTGATTGAGATAAAAAGGAAAACACCTAACTTCATGTAAGGTAACTCGGGAGAAAAGTTCTTGTTTTAAACCATTAGTTGTGACTGTATGTAGCGTTAGTCGCTGAGTTGTGTCCAACTCTTTGTGATGCCATGGCCTTAGTTCTGAACTGAACTTGGTTCAGTTGCTAAGTAGTCCATCAGGCTCCTCTGTCCAGGGGATTCTCCTGGCAAGAATACTGGAGTGGATTGCCATTCCCTTCTTCAGAGGATCTTCCCGACCCAGGGATCAAACCCCTGTCTCCTGCACTGCAGGAAAATTCTTTACCATTTGAACTACAGGGAAGACCTATCAGTTGTAAGGCAAATTCCAAAGTTTGATCACTTTTTGGATCTGATCAGTGTTTCATGAAAGCATATAAGAATAGAGAACCTATGATACCCAGGACAAAATATCCCCCCTAATTTATGTTTCCAAGGAAATTTTTAAAAAGAAAAAAATTTTTTTTGCATTAAGATATGACATGGAATTAACTGAAACACAGGAAGTGTTTTGAGCATCTTCTTCTGGTGCCTAATGGGGAGACAGACCCAGAGGTCCATGAAGCAGAGACTAAAGATCCTGGGACTACCTTTCAAGAGTAACTGCTTTGGACAGTGCACATCTGGAGCCTTAAAAGCTTCGTTTTCAAATTTCTGATCACCTCAGGGAGAGAAGTTGAATGAGATTTTGTTGTTGTTGTTCAGTTGCTTAGTCGTGTTCGACTCCTTGTGACCCCTTGGACTGCAGCACACCAGGCTCCCCTGTCCTTCACTGTCTCCTGGAGTTGGCTAAAATTCATGTCCATTGAGTTGGTGATGCTACCTAACCATCTCCTGCTCTGCTGCCCCCTTCTCCTTTTGCCTTCAGTATTTCCCAGCATTTAGGTCTTTTCCATTGAGTTATCTCTGAATGAGATACTAATGCTTAAAATCTCTCTCCCAGGAGATAGCTCAGTCTCTGTCACTCATGGTTTCGGGTAGGGCCAGTGGGAACCAGGAAGCTGAATTCAGAGAAAAAGGAACCCAGAGTTTTGAATTAAACGGAAGAAGTGGCAAATAAGGCATTTTTAGCAGGAAGGTGCTAGGGCCCAGGTATACTGGGCCCAGAGCCCCCTCTATACCAAATAGACAATTCATCCTCTTTCTCACAGTACAAATGCAGATGAACATACCTGTAAAATATTCTCCAAATTCTTGTTCTAGCTTAATTGCACGGTCATAGGTTTTCTTGGCTTGTTCCTCTGTTAAACGCTTATTCATTTCCCTGGGAAAAGGAGAGTCTGGTGTTAGAACACAAAGGGAACACACCAAATCCTGAAAAACTACAGTGTACGTGGCCGAGTGCAATCTTAGCAGCAGCTTCCTAGCCCTTGACGGGACTCCTCTTTGTTGGGATGTTTTCAGCCACAACGAACTTTCTGTCGCTGCCCCCGCCCCAGGGCGCTCACGCTCCCAGCGGGTCATCTCTTGGTCCCATGTTAGACTGAAGATGAATCTATTTTCATGATTTCCACTCTCTAGTTCTGTCCTCTGCAGCTCTGCAGAGCAGAACCGAACCTCCTTCTTCCAGTACAGGCCTTCGGGTGTTTAAGTGCTGATCTCCAGAAAAAACTGCCCTGCTTCCTGCATCTATTCTTTCATCGGATGTAATTTGGAAATGTATAACCTTCCTGGTCACCTGTCCTTAGGTTTTGTTCTCATCTGTCTCAACCTCTTTTAAATACGGGACGTTGTTGTTGCTGTTCAGTCACTCAGTCGTGTCTGACTCTTTGCGAACCCATGGACTGCAGCACGCCAGACTTCCCTGTCCTTCATCGTCTCCCGGAGTTTGCTCAAACTCATGTCCATTGAGTCCATGATGTAGAATTGAACACAATCTTCTGGGGTGGCCAGAGGGAGGGGAGGAGAGCAAGTGGAGAGAAGGGAAGATACTTCACAGCTTTCCGGAGCTCATTCCATCTAAGAGAATAAGACTCGACTGTTCTCAGGTCCTGACCTCAGAGAAAGCTTTGATCTCCCGACCCTCCCACCCTCCCCAAAGGCTGCTGTCCATCTTCAGTGTGGGCAGCAGACCAGTGGAGTGGAGAAACAGAGACAGTCTTCCAACAAATTATAGAAAACGAAACGGGCACTTCAGGCATGTGTGTCTTTCAGGTTGAAAAAGGATTCTGTAGCTCTAGAGGCTCAACTGTAAGCCGTAAGGCACGTCTATAGCCCAAAAGCCCTGGACTTCCTCTGTTTTTATCATCAAATGGAATTTCAAGGAACTGCTAAGGATGGCTTGAATTAAAGATGCAGAGAGAATGGAACAATCAAAAACTCTGGGACCAAAATATTTCAAACGGACTCCAAGGAAGTCATATCAAATAATGAGCTGGAGAGAGGAGCCTGGCAGGAAAGAATCTGATGCCTATTTTGTTTTATTTTTGTTTGGATAGGAATTACTGTTCAGTTGCTAAGGTGTACCCAACTCTTTGTGACCCTACAGACTGCAGCACGCCAGGCCTCCCTGTCCATCACCAACTCCCGGAGTTTACTCAAATCCATGTCCATTGAGTCCGTGATGCCATCCAACCATCTTCATCCTCTGTCGTCCCCTTCTCCTCCTGCCTTCAATCTTTCCCTGCATCAGGGTCTTTTCCAACGAGTCGGCTCTTCTCATCAGGTGGCCAAAGTATTGGAGCTTCAGCTTCAGCATCAGTCTTTCCAATGAATATTCAGGACTGATTTCCTTTAGGATGGACTGGTTGGATCTCCTTGCAGTCCAAGGGACTCTCAAGAGTCTTCTCCACCATCACAGTCTGAAAGTATCAGTTCTTCAGTGGATAGGAAAATGGGCTGTAATTACACTGGGCGCTCTCTGTCCTTTCTGTTAGTCTGTCAACCACTGGTGTATTATTAACTGCAGGTATGTGCTGCTTAATCGTTGTAAGATTATTTAGATCCAACAAAGTTTCAAGGACAAATTGAGGAGGAAGGAAAATGGAGAGTAACCTAATCTATGGATTCCCAACCAGGGGCAGCTTTATCCTTCCATGTCTTGGGGCAGCTTTATCCTTCCATGTCTTCTAGGTGTTAACATTTTTTTTTTCTCCAACCAAATACACCGTATTTCTTAAATAAGAGTATTTTACCTTCTCATTCTTTCTTAATCAAAGACATTTTATTACTCAAAGATTGATAATCATTGCCTCTGATCATTATAAGAATTTCAGTGTGAGTGCACTGGGCTGATAAAAGTTCAGCCAAGAGCAAAGACATTTTGGTTGGTCCATCGGGATGCATCAGAGGTGCAGATAGAATTTTGAAGGCATTGCTGCCTTTGCCTCTCACTTTAGGAAGCCAGAGAACTGGGTCTGGAGCATGTAGTCTTAATTCCTTTTTCAGAGCAAGAAACTGAGGCCAGAAGTAGTAAGACTTGCTTAAGGTAAAGGAATGAATTTCATGAAAGAACTCAAAGTTATTGTTTTTCACTGATCGGTTTTTAGTGAAACAGACTTTTCATTACACTAAGATATTCTTTCAAAAGAGACCCCTATTTAGAAATGCACAAAACTGAACTGAAGTCAGACATTAGCATGACTATAGGCTTGATGTTGATGGCTACAATATTTAGAAGTGGGAATTCCCGGAAGTCTTGTTGAAGTAAACTCATGTTGTCTGAGGAATGGTATCTATAATTCTCTTCCCAAACAGCACTAATCCTAGAAGCTTTGAGAGGCAGTCATTCTTGGGTGGCAGAAAATGCTGAGCTAAACCAAAGGATACTTCTCATAGAAAGATAGTGTTTTGCTCCAGGAGTCAAGAAATCATGTAGTTCTGGATCTTGTTTGATTTCCCTGGCCATGGTAGTCTATTTTCTCTGAATTCCCTTTGCATTTATTGTAGCAATACTGATTTTTTTTTTTTTGCCTCACTGTGTGTCATGAAGGATCCTAGTTCCTCTTCCAGGAATCGAACCTCCAACACTTGCTGTGGAAGCCTGCCTGGACTCCCAACCACTGGATCACCAGGGAAGTCCCTTGAATTCAGGTTTTTATCCTCTAATACGTGAAGTTGTTTTGTCTCCCTGACCAGTCTGCCAGTTCTTTGAGGCCAGAGACCATGGCTTGTTCATCAGCATGTGGCATGGATCTCGGTCAGTGCTTAAATTTGTTGAATGAATAAGCGAATGAATGAATGGACAAATAAACATAATTACAGTACAGTTGAAGAAGAAGTAAACACAGGGAGCAAGAAGGTAAAAGCATATTGGGTGGCGTGGTGGAGACACACAGGAAAGCCACTCACTGCCATGGGGGGGGGCGGGGGATAGAAGTCACATGGCGGTACAATGTGAAAACACACCTCTTTCATACACACCCTTGATTTTCTGTTTCTCTGAAGAGTCAGCTATGTGTGTGCTAATAAGTCCTGTGCCCTGATGTGGGTGATGCACTTGAGGACAATGTGTGTGATGATGTATCGGTGCCCAAATGTGACAGCTGCCATGCTGCGGTTCCAGCTGACCTGGCACTCACCCCTCCCTGGGGAAGGCGCAGTTCATGCCAGCTTTGCTCCTGAAGTAAAATCTTCAGAAAGACTGAACTGGAAAGTAAACATCCAGCGTTTCCTAACACGATCCCATCAGTCTGAATGTCACTGGGGTCGCACTATGCAAACAGCTGCAGCAAATGACGTCAGATTCACCATCTCCTTGTGGGGTGCAGCCTTCAGCACGTTTACTTTTCCTTGGTGATAAGTGGCCGTGACGGGGCCCTAAGGCCAAATTAAGTAAGTCGTCTTGTAGTTGTGGAGGAAGCCGGCCTCCTCCCGCTGAGCACCAGATGGGAGCGTCCAAGTGGCGCGCTGAACCCAACGTGCAGCTGCTCTTCTCCCCCAGGCCTCCCTCGCCCACTGCTCGTTTGTGATGGGAAAACTTACTCTGCTCTTTCTGAAATGGGCCTTTAAGATGCTGTTCCCAGGAGGTGGGGGACATGTTTCTCTTCGTCTTATTAATGTTAGCAGTACTAACAGTATTTATGAGGCTCTTCTCAGATTATAAATCAGCTTTATGTAGGGAAATGTGTGGCTGCTTAATTCACTTTGCTCAATGCTCAACACAGTAGCTGACATGCTGCTGCTGCTGCTGCTAAGTCGCTTCAGTCATGTCCGACTCTGTGCGACCCCATAGACGGCAGCCCATCAGGCTCCCCCGTCCCTGGGATTCTCCAGGCAAGAACACTGGAGTGGGTTGTCATTTCCTTCTCCAATGCATGAAAGTGAAAAGTGAAAGTGAAGTCGCTCAGTCGTGTCCAACTCCTAGTGACCCCGTGGACTGGAGCCTACCAGGCTCCTCCATCCATGGGATTTTCCAGGCAAAAGTACTGGGGTGGGGTGCCATTGCCTTCCCCGAGCTGACATGAGGAGGAACTTAATACACGCTCTCAGAGATGCTGCTGAGTGCTAAGTCAGGTCAGTCATGTGTTCACTCTTTGCAGCCCTGTGGACTGCAGCCCCCCTAGGCTCCTCTGTCCATGGGGATTCTCCAGGCACGAATACTGGAGTGGGTTGCCATGCCTTCCTCCAGGGGATCTTCCTGACCAGGGATTGAATCCATGTCTCTTATGTCTCCTGCGTTGGCAGGTGGGTCCTTAACCACTAGCACCACCTGGGAAGCCAACAACCATTATTTTATCATCAATACCTATTTTTCCATGTGCTGGCTGTGGGCAAAGCCCTTATTTGTTTGTTTGTTTTTTAAAATACTTGGCTGCACAGAGTCTTACTTGCAGCACGTGGGATCTTTATTGTACCATGCAAACTCTTGGTTGTGGAATGTAGGATCTAGTTCCCAGACCGGGGATAGAACCAAGGCCCCTCTGTGCATTGGAAGCACAGAGGCTTAGACACTGGACCACGAGGGAAGTTCCCAGAGGTCTTTATGATATAATTTTATGCCTAAATTCATGGGGCAGAAGGTATGAAGAGTGACCTCCTCACTTTATTTTTTCATCTTGGTAAGAACTTTTGTCCATCTCTTATTTATGGGAATCTATTCTGCTTTTAAGATACACATCTGGCAATTGCCCCAAAGACTGACTACATGTTTAACTTAATCCTCTTAGACTGCAGTTCCAGCTACTATAGCTTCTTCCTCCCAGAGAAGGCGCTAAACAACTGGTCGATATCCTTTACAAGTAACTGCTTTCACCTCTGGGATGAATGATTTCATTTTCCTTGGTTTTTCCATAAACACTGTTTCCCACTACTTTATGGTTCACTTGTGAACCCCGTAAAATGCTCTAATGCCTTGAGGCCCAAATGGAGGCACACTGGGGCAAAGCTCTTACAATGGCACTGGTGTTACCTCTTGCGGCCTCTAGGGAAAGGCACTGTTCACCTGTTTTGCAATGATAAAGTAGTTTCATTCCTTTTACAATACAGTTACTTGGAATCTTTCATAGTAATAATAGCTACCAGTTAGTAAGTGGTTGTGCTGTGTGCTGTGGTAAATCACTTTAGTCATGTCTGACTCTTTGTGACCCCATGGACTGTAGCCAGGCTCCTCTGTCCATGGGATTCTCCAGGTAAGAATACTGGAGTGGGTTGCCATGCCCTCCTCCAGGGATCTTCCTGACCCAGGGATTGAATCTGCATCTCTTATGTCTCCGACATTGGCAGGCGGGTTCTTTACCACTAGTGCCATCTGGAAAGCCGCTAGTAAGTACTTGCTGCTGCTGCTGCTGCTGCTAAGTCACTTCAGTTGTGTCCGACTCTGTGCGACCCCATAGATGGCAGCCCACCAGGCTTCCTCGTCCCTGGAATTCTCCAGGCAAGAACACTGGAGTGGGTTGCCGTTTCCTTCTCCAATGCATGAAAGTGAAAAGTGAAAGTGAAGTCGCTCAGTCGTGTCCAACTCCCAGCGACTCCATGGACTGCAGCCTACCAGGCTCCTCCGTCCGTGGGATTTTCCAGGCAAGAGTACTGGAGTGGGGTGCCATTGCCTTCTCCAGTAAGTACTTACTATATGCCAAAAATGGTATAGAGAACTTTACACTTAAGATCTTGTTTAATCTGTACACTGGCTCTCTGAGGTCTGCATTATTAATGTGTCTAGTTTAGAGCTGAGGAACTAAGTCTTACAGAGGTCAAGCAAATTGCCCGAGCTCACATAACTGAACAGTGGAGCAGAACCAAGCCTGACCAGTTTCCAGGTCCCCGCTCTTAGCCTTTTTGCTCTTCTACCTTTAAGGCTATTACAGCATCACTTTTGTATAAGAGGGTGTACAAAACAAAGCCCCCAATTTCTATCAAAGCATCCCCCCAAATATTGTCCCTTTATAGCCAGATCATGAATATCTGCCCAGTTTTTGAAGGATGATATTTAACAAG
Organism: Tragelaphus eurycerus; assembly: GCA_935064755.1. Lineage (NCBI taxonomy): Eukaryota > Metazoa > Chordata > Mammalia > Artiodactyla > Bovidae > Tragelaphus > Tragelaphus eurycerus. The sequence continues at coordinate 15,347,400 of CAKXYN010000043.1, forward strand.
TCCTCTGAAAAATAAAAGGAATAGGGCTTCCCTGGTGGCTCATTGGTAAAGGATCCACCTGCCAATACAGGAGGCAGGGGTTCCATCCCTGGTCCAGGAAGATCCCACAGGTGGAGCAGCTAAGGCCATGAGCCATGACCCCTGACCCTGTGCTCCAGAGCCCGGAACTGCAACTACTGAAGCCTGCTCGCCCTGGACTCACGCTCTGCAACATGTGAAGCCACTGCACTGAGAAGCCGCGCACTGCAGCTAGACAGTAGCCCCGCTTGGCAACTAGAGGGAAGCCTGCACAGCCACGGAGACCCATCACAGAGGAAAATAAAATAATTAAAGTAAATAAATACAAAGAATAAAAGAGCCTGTGTCATACATTTTTCTCACTGTTCACAAATGTGCAAAGGTCTGGAGCTATTGGTTAAGACTGCAGGTGTTTTACAGCCAGGCCATTAATAAAACTCCTCTTAAGGCTGCTGCTGCTAAGTCAATTCAGTCGTGTCTGACTCTGCGACCCCACAGACGGCCTCCCACCAGGCTCCCCTGTCCCTGGGATTCTCCAGGCAAGAACACTGGAGTGGGTTGCCATTTTAAGGCTGCTGCTGCTGCCTCTAAGTCGCTTCAGTCGTGTCCAACTCTGTGAGACCCCATAGATGGAAACCCACCCAGCTCCCCAGTCCCTGGGATTCTCCAGGCAAGAACACTGGAGTGGGTTGACATTTCCTTCTCCAACTCGTGAAAGTGAAAGGGAAGTCGCTCAGTCATGTCCAACTCTTAGTGACCCCATGGACTGCAGCCTACCAGGCTCTGCCGCCCACGGGATTTTCCAGGCAAGAGTACTGGAGTGGGGTGCCATTGCCTTCTCCGATTTTAAGGCTAGTGGTCCATATACGTGAGGTTTTAATTAAGGAACACAAGAATTCTACGCCATAACAATGTGAAACACCAATGGAGAGAGTCTGAAAAATTTCCCCGCTACGAAAACTCACACATTTAAAAAGATTTACCCGTGGAATTGCTCTCAGAAGTAAGAGACAATTTAAAGAAGATTGCTTCCTATCATTTGGAAAGCAAAGCAAGACAAAATAAAAACAAACCAACCTACTTTCAAAACAAGGAGACAAAATGAAAAAGTCATACACAAACAAAAACAACTTGTGAAATGAAAATAAAAATCAGGAAACATTAGCGAAGACATTTTCAGGAATTACTGACATTGTGTCTCTAGTAGTTCAAAAGAAGTTTCATCTATCATTAGAAAAGGGAATGCTGAAAAAAACTGACAACAGCAATTCCCATGTGTAAGCATTTATGGCAAAGAGCTGTTAGCAGTTTGCTCTGTCGTATGCAGCAAGAGCCTGGATGAAGGCTGCTGCTGCCCTCCACTTACATCAGAGGTTCCAGAGACTTGGGTTTAATGAAGATGGCAATGGGATACAGCTGGGCCACTTGTAACCGCTTGATAGCATTTCCTGATACGTCAAGTATACAGTGTTTGCCCTGGGAGAAGGAAAAGAAAAATACGGCATTAATCCAGGGAGAATGATCATAATCCAAGCAAAAGAAAAAAAAAAAAGTAAGTATGCTTTAGAGGGAGGTAAAAGATACTACATTTCAAATTTTGAAAAGAATTGTTGCAAAGCATAAATAAAAGTTGGTATACAGGGTCATCACCAAATGTTTGCAGTAATATGTTTCTTATTCCTTTACTAAGTGTCAGTCAACGGAGTAGACATTTTACTAGAGTTATCTCAGCTAACTTTATTTATTTCCTTAAATAAATACCTGATGCTTTGCACAAGGAAGCCATCTAGCCATATATAATGTGACTGAGTCCATTCTCATGAAACCCTCATAAACCATCTCCAAAGACAATCGTCGAAAAGACATTCCCAACTTGTCAAAGAAGAAATTCCCTACCTATGAGATGTGAATTGTCAACTGCATTTTACAGAAGAGAAGGCTAAGGCTTAAGAATACTAACTTGCCCAGTGCTCATGTCAGCAGTACATAGAGCAGTAACTCACCCAGGTCTCAGCGCTAAGCCTCAAACCCAAGTCTTGTTGGTTGGAATAAATAAATACCTCCTTGTCTCACCCTGGCCAGTGTTAAATCTGGAAGAATGGTAACCATGAGTTTAGAACAATTTTATAAATACTTGCTGAGTGTTTCTACGTGTCCTGCCTTTGATATGCTCTGACTAGTACAGAGCAAGGACAGACACAGAGAGTGACCTTAAGTATCTTATCTTAACTGTGGAGAGAGAGGTTTGCATAGTGTATGTAAATTTTTGGTTTGTTAACAAATAAAAACCCTATTACATTGTAGCATACCTCATTTAACTTGGCTTCCACTGCAATGAGTGCTCAGAGCAGGGAACTGCTTTATAAAGTATTTCTGGAGAGAAGACACATTTGCCACACATTATGTTCTACCTCCTGGAGAGAAATGGCTTCATTACCCCGAAGCCCAAAGAACTTTACAAAGAAGAGAAAAAGCATACTATGCAGATATAAACAGTCCTAAATCAATAAAAGGGAATAAAAGCTCATCCATAATATCCACGTAAAAATAGAGGCCAGCAAGTACTTGAGCTTTTACAGGAGAAACAGACTGAGATGGCTCAAGTTTTTATCACTTAATACATTCCAAGTTTGCTGTCTGTGAAATGTGGCAGTTACATAAAATGTGTGGATGAAGTTTGCGTATTCACTGGTCAGAAAGGTTTGAGATAACAAAGGCTGTGTCTTCATGTTCTAGGAGAACAGATGCAATGATCCAGGAAAGTGATTTGAAACTGTGATATTGCTCAAAGAAGCCAGCATCCCAGAGAGAAGAAACCTGACCCACCTTCTTACTGTATTCTCAGATAGATGTGAACATTTCTCATTGACGTTTTTAAACTAAAACATTTAAAAGTGGGGGTGGGGGAAGTTGTGTCAAATCAAATCAACCCAACAAATATTACTTATATAACAAATACAATGGACTCTTAACTTTTTTTTTATTTTCTTCTTCTGTGAAATTGGTCCTCAGCGTTCACAAGGGATCAGGATCCTTCTCGAGGCAGATCTCAAGGGTCTTCCTGTCTTATTTGCCCTTACACAGTCTTCTCATGTCCATGCCCTTGAAATTATCAGCAGGATAATTTCATCTGCCTGCAGTGCAGGAGACTTAGGCTTGATCCCTGGGTCGGGAAGATCCTCTGGAGAAGAAACTGGCAACCCACTCCAGTATTCTTGCCTGGAGAATTCCATGGACAGGAGGGCCTGGCAGGCTACAGTCCATGGGACTGTAGAGCTGGACACGACTGAGCGACTTGCACAATTTCATCTATGCCTCCTCTAAGTGAGAATGTCTGCCAGCAACAGGCCAGGCAGTCCGCCTCATCTGTCTACCCTTCCACCAGAAGCATCTCAAGTTTTCAGGGAGATAAAAAGTAAACTACTAACAAAAAACACTGAGGATTCTGATCTAAACAACTGAAAGTGACCAAGTTTTTAGAACAAGTTCAGTTATTGGGGCCAAAGAAAAGTGAGTCAAAGACAAAGTGAATTTCCATAAACTTCAAGCTGTTAATTGCCTTTAGGTTTATAAGCCCCCTTTCCTCCTCTCCCCTGCCAGGTCAGTCAGCATACTTTATTGAGATTAGAACAAAGATTAATGATCTTGCTCCAACGAGATTCTCTGCTCAGAGGTCTTAAAAGGAATACTGAATCAAAATTTACAACTGAAATCAGGGAAGAGTAATAACCAGAAAAAAAAAAAAAAGCAGTCTGCCACCTGGGTACCTTCTTCAGGGGAGATGTAAGATGACTGGAGAACATACCCTTTCTGCTACGAATCTCACGGACTGCACACTGGTTCCATATAAGTTGTCATTGTACTGGCCGGCTTCTATAAACTTGTGCTCTTGGATGTCTTTCTCCATTTGTTCTCTGGAAATGACAAAGTGATAGTCTCTGCCATCCACCTCGTAGTCACGCTTTGGCCTCGTAGTATCTTTATAAAATGAAAAAATATGAAAATAAGGTAACTTTATATTCATAAACTTCTGTTATACCTATTTTTTTTTTTTTTTAGCACACACCCTCAACATAGATATAAAAGTGTGTACTATGAAGGACCATGACATAGCAGCAGGTACCAGGCTTAGCCCCGCACTGTGAAGAACTGTACAACTAGACAAAATGTATGGACATATATTCTCAGGCACTGGACAACGGACAGTGCTGGAGCTGTAATACTGAGGAGAAACACATTGAGGGGGCTCTGCATTTACTCCATTTTCATTTCCAAATGGAGAGTCTAGAGGTCATGGATTGCGAGGAGACCCTGAAGTTCAGACGGACTGTGCATTGGGTTGAGACCCCAGAACGGTTGCATTTTATGAGGTTATTCTTGACTTACTCTAGACCTACCTTGTCTAATGGTAGGTCTAAAACCAAGTCAAAACTCAAAGAAGCTGACTTGTCAGTAAATTATTGCCTGCTGGAACAAAAACTTAATACTCTATAAAGGAAGATATTGGTAACAACATCCAAACGCTCAATAATGTAGCATCACAATGTCTAGCACATGACAAAAGATTACGGGACAAGCAAAGAAGTAAAAAGTGACTCATATAAAAATAAAAAAATGGACATATAGTGTAAATATATTTAGGGACTTTAAAAGATGTAAAATGATACCATCACAGTTACGAAGGGATTAAAATCAATCAGCTCTAATCATAGTTAGAATTGGTTAAACTTCTTGGTAAGAAGAGAAGAGAAAATAATTTAACATTGTAAATCAAAAAATGTTAAAATAAATACTACATGATATCACTCATGCGTGGAATCTAAAAAATACAACGAACTAGTGACTATAACAAAGAAGCAGCAGACTCACAGACACAGAGGACAAAGCAGTGGTTACGGAGGGGAGGAGTGGTACAGGGTTAGGGAGTGGGAGACAGAAACTGCTGGGTGTAAGACAGGCTCGAGGATGTATTGTGCAACACTGGGAATACAGCCAATCATTCTGTAATAACTGTAAATGGAAAGTAACCTTTAAAAATTGTATTTAACAAAAAAGCATACAGGAGGCAGTAAGACATTCTACACCTGTACTGCTCACTGTGGCCACCTGTAGCTGCATTCAAGAGCACTTAAAACAGGGCTGGTCCACACGTGTAAAATACACACTGGATTTCCAACTCTTACCACCAAGAATTATAAAATGTTTCAATAATTTTTATATCGATTACAAGTGAAATGATATTGTTTTGGATATACTGGCTTACACATCATTTAGCATTAGCATTAAAACTATATTTTCTATCTTTAACCCAGATAGTCTTCTTAGAAATCCATCTTTAAAAATTATCAAAATTTCAGATAAAGTTTTATCTTTAAAGATGTTCATTGTATTAATTTATAAATTATAAATAATTATAACATATAAGTTATGTTATAAATGTAAATTATAACATATAATAAAATGTTAATATATAACATAAATGTTATAAAAATGTTAATATATAACATAAATGTTATATATTAAAAATGTTAATATATAACATAAATGTTATAAATTAACAAAAATAACATGTTATAAATTAACAAAATGTTAATATATAACATAAAATATAAAATATAAATTATAATTATATTTGCGTTATAACTCATAATATTGAGAAGTAGAGAAACCAAAAAAACTCTAAATAAGAAGGGACTAATTATGACATGATAAACATTTAAAGTAAACATTTAAACAAACATTTATATAAAATTTAAACAATATTAAGCAAAAACGTATATACTTGACATGTACCCAATCATAGGAGAAAATGCATGAAAAGAAAGAATAGGTAGAAATCTATGAAAATATTAGTAGGGATGCTATCTCTGGATATCTTCTGAGATTTTCTGTATATTTTTAACTTTCTTGTTTAAGTTTTTAGCATTTTCCAAGTTTTGTACAATGAACACGCATTGAGTTTCATAAAACAGTGTCATTACTTAAAAAAGTGAACGAAGACGAAGCAAGGTGGAGGGTAGTGAAACGGTGCTAAAAGAAATTTTTTCTTTCTTTCTTTCAAAAGTGGAGGAGCAAGCTGGGGGCTGCAACAAATGGACTAGGGTTTGACTTGATCATTTCTGTCTGGAGTCTCTCTCAGGTTAGGTTCTGTGGCAAGACCGCTACCCAGAACCCTTGCCGGGGACCGTTTCACAAGCCAGCACACTCGTCCTGGCTCCCTCCTGCCCATGCACTGCACGTGTGCGATCCCTGCTGTTCTCCTGTACTGGTTCCCTCCTGCCCACGCACTGCACGTGTGCGATCCCTGCTGTTCTCCTGTACTCCAGCAGACATTTGCAGTCCTGAAATGTAAGAGACACTTCAGAGAAAAGAGCTTAAAAAATGTTGAGTGAGAAAGAAATATCTGCTGAGATCAGATTTAAGAGCTCAGTGGTCTAATAAATTAAAATTTCCTGGTGGGTTTACACACACAGAAAGCCTCTAGCATCTTCATGTGGCCCAGTGGGAGCAGGGGCAGAAGCGATGAGCAGGGAGCAGCAGCAAGGAGAGCAGACAGACTGCAGGGAGGGCCGTCCTGATGTGTCAGAGGGAGGGGGGCCTGATGGGCGTCCATAAGGACAAGAAAGCAGTGGCTGGGAGTTGGGTAAAAACTTTATATTCTTTCTTGTCTTCATCCTTCCAAGGGAAAGGAAAGGCTGTTTTGTATTGATAGCCACACAGCCCTAAGTCATCCTGAGATGAGTTTAACAGATAGCATTGTGTCAGATCTCTCTTACTGTAACCAAGGGTGATCATTAGTTAGACCCATTAAATCTGGAACCTGCCTTCACTGATCACTTTGTTGCTACTAAAAAATTGCATATCTTTCAAGTGTAACATAGCCTCAACAATGTGTTTGCCTGAGTTGTTTTTTAGGAACTCAGAGTCAGCTGTGTCCAGTTTGAGCTTGAGGTGGTTAAGAGTGGTTAAGACAACCGACCCTCCAACTGGACAAGTGCCAGTGTCTACCTGGTGACCTTTGAACATCAGAAGGCCCCAAACTCCACCCTCAGAACATGCTAATACTGACATTTTCTGAATCTGCTTCCCATGCTGAAGCCTACAGCTTCCCTGCACCTGCACCTTTGTATTTTCAATCACCCTTCCCCACGCTCCCCACACCTCAGACTACCCTGCTCCTTCATCCCACAAGTATCCCCAGCCCCTGGCTTCGGGGAGGTGAGTCTGAGATTTCTTCTCTAACTTCTTTAAGTGGCAGTCTCGTGAATAAACAGGCCCTTTCTCTGCTGTAAACCTTGCATCTCAGCGTTTGGCTTGCTGTGCGTTGGACAAACAAACTTGCTTTGTAGTATGATTCTACGGGAAAAGAGGCTTCAGTGTCAATCAATCTACAAGAAAATATGAAGGCCTATCAATAATCCTATGCTGTCTTAAATACCATGGGAGTTACAAAGAAAGGACTCATCCTGCCCTCTCGGGTACCACATCGTTTACTCACTAAATAGAGAATAACGCATGGCAGCATAGATGGAATGTATTTGGCAGAGAAATGAAATGAGATGCTCAGATAATAGGTGACTGATGGTATTTGAATCGCTGGAGACTACTGGAAAAATGGAGTTACATTTTACCATCTCAAAAAGAGCCATGCTTTATTTCTAGAGGAAAGATGGATGATACTTACGAGGCACACAGGAGCCAAATTTGTCAGGAAATTCAGATATCAAGTCATCATTGATCCGATCCTTCATGGGGCCCAGAATAATCACTGGTCGGGTATAGTTTACTGCAGAGAGGGAAAGGAAGATGCAGATGAGGAGTCCGACTTGGGAATCTTAGGGCAAACTTGCCAAACACGAACAACTACTGAGGCTATTACTTCGGTGGATAAATTGCCCACAGAGCCCTGCATAGGAAACTGATGTTTTAACACCGAGTGTGTTGGCTGAGTCTACTTTCTGGAATTTACTAACAGGGAAAAGCAACTGCAATGTCAATGAAAAGAAACATTTGGAGACGTTTTGCTTACTCTTCATGTATGCCTACACAACAATCAAAACAGCTACTGAGTTTAGTCAATTGCGTGGGAGAAAAAAAAGATTCCAAAGTAGTTGTTTGACCATTGTTTAGGCAACAACTTCAAAAGTCATCATTAATAGTAATGACATCTTAGGTTTTTATACTTTCTTTTCTTTAGTTCAAAATACTCTCCATTCTTTGCTTGGATTTTCCCAATGCCTTTGTGATTACAAGAAACTCAAAAGTTCATTTGGTACAATTCCTCCTCTGATGCCTGAATATTCTCTGTGATCTTTGTCAAGAGCCATCAGCCTCTGTATAAATTCCTCCCAGGCTTCTGGAGCAGCCCAGAAGGTGGCTTCTCTCTTAGAAGCCCTGCTAGAAAGCCCTCAATACTAAGTGAATATCAACCTGCGGGAGGATTTTACCCATCGATCCCGTAAGTGGTGCTCTTTATAATTTGGATGTGCTCCTTCCTATTAGGGATCATTCTTCCAGAGGGCAGCTCCATCCTCCTGGGAGCTGTGGCTGCCCACTTGCTGCAGGTAAGGTGTCTGCTTGGCCACAAGGCCAAAGAAAGAGCAGGGTCTGGCCTGGGAACTGCTGCATATTAAGCAGTTTATTTCCCTCCTGAAATGGGGTCACCTGTTATAGCCTGGAAATCAGGAACCAGAGCAGGCTAAGAAACTTACTTTCCTGCCTTGTGACAGGCTCATAAGAGAGAATGAAATCTTCTTGCCCTCCTGAGAAGAGAAAAAAGGAAAAATTACAGTGCACTAACAACCAGTCACAAACCACAGCTACAAGCCCTGCTCTGCAACCCAGGAAACAGACCCAGTTCAGGGCTAACTTCCTTTGCTCTCTCCCTCCTTCAACCATTCCCCACATCCCTTCACCCTCATAGAATTGTTTGGCACCGTGACAGAGTCAGGTCGGAGGAACGATAGGAGGCTGGCCTTCTGCAGTTCAGCAGGGCAGTGATGTAAGAGACCGCCTTACGTCTGACACTGAAAAACGCAGCACTGTGGCTGCACGCCCAGCATTCCTACCTAAAAGGAACCCCTTGAGTTCAAGGAGAGGTTCCATCCATTAGTTCGCTGCTACCTTACCAGAATTTCTGGACCTTTCACCTTCCATTTTATTTCCCAAAGAAACACACTGTTCAAATGCAAGCGTCTGCTCGTTTCATTTGTGAGACAAAAGCTTCACCAGCCCATATACTCCAAGGCTCTGAAGACTTTAATGTTAATTCATCAAGAAAATGCTGGGTCAGTTAAGAAGATAAAAAACTGAAGAGGGCCCTATATCGCTTGTTCTAATCACTGCTAAGTCTAGCCTTGCAACTTTGAAAAGTAAGGCAGACCATGGAGAGTAAGTTTCCACCCTTCCAGTGTCATTTGCTATAAGCCTTCTGATTAACGGTGAGCCTCAAGTCAACATACAACCATGGAAAGTAAATTGGTTTTTGGCAAATATTTTTTTTTCCTAATCATCAATTTTGCCCAGTTGAACTAGGCACGAGATTCGTCTGATTCAGCTGCCAACTCAGAAGGCTCCACACTTTCATTCGCATTAGGCCTAGGACTGACTATCTTTGGTGGGGAAATAGTTTAAGTTTTGAAAAGGGGTTTTTGTATGCTGTCCCATAGAGGACAAGTGTTGTGTGTGTGCTAAGTCGCTTCAGTCGTGTCCGACTCTGTGCGACCCCACGGACTGTACCCGCCAGGTTCCTCTGTCCATGGAGATTCTCCAGGCAAGAATTACTGGAGTGGGTTGCCAAGCCCTCCTCCAGGGGATCTTCCTGACCCAGGGATAGGACCTGACTCTCTTGCATTGGCAGGTGTGTTACCGCTAGCACCACCTGGGAAGCCCCGAGGTAGTTTTTTCTGAAACCAAAGGACACTGGGTCTCACTGCTCTATCCCCTCATAGCCCCTAAAACTTTCAGAGTCATGTCAGAACCATGTGCTGCTGCTTCAGAAGCCACAGCCTCTGGAGGATAATCGATTTCATGAAAGGAGTTAGTATTACAGGCAGATTTGATAATGACAAGGCTGATCTGGGGAAATTAAGTGATCTATGGCTAAAGCAGTGAATACGGATGTCTTCCCTGGGGTGGGAAATGGCCCCAGGCCCACATCATGTCTCGCCTCACCCTGAAGCAGGGCCCATTCTCAGAATGGCATGGCTGGGCTACCTCCTAAAGTCACGGAGAAGGGGCCCTGGTGCTTCCTCTAAGTGGAACCTACCCATAACTGCTCCAAAAAGTGTTCAGGGGAGCTTCCCACATTGGGGCAGGGGTTTGGTATGTGAGGAATCAGATTCATATATTTTTTTTTAATTCAGGAAAAAAAAATGATCCCCTTTTAAAAAGTGAATCAACTGAAATTTACAGAAGCTGGGTCAAAAGTAATAAAGGAGAATGATTGCTAAGCTCTAGTTATCTAAAGGCTGACATATGCAGAGGACATAGGAATTCAGAGGATACGTGTAAAAATGGTTGGGGGAAAAAAAAGCATAGCTTTAGAGATAGAAGCATGACAGAGCAACACTGTAATGTCATACTAACTTTCAGGAGAAATCTCCCTGAATGATTAATATGTGAGAGGGGACTCCTGCCCGTGGGATAACAGGTTTTAAATATTAGGTGACAGAATATGCTATGGAGCTACTTTCCCACATTTACAGTTGGATTTAACTTCTCTGTCAGGGCTTTAGATAATTACAATAAATGTCAGTTACAGAAATACTGGAAAAAAATTGCAAACTTTTTAAATGCAAAAAAAAAAAGAATAAATATCAAGTGATACTTATGTCTCTGCCTGAGATTGGGCACCCCATACCACAGTTATCCAAGGTGTCCTCAGTACTTGACATAAAGAAAGAGACCAATGAATTTGCATTCTGCTTTTAGTGGTACAAGTCAGGATGAGCAATGAAGCCAAAGATAGGCTCCACTTTGTGCTTCTGTCTATACGCTTTCCTTTGGGGAAGTGTGGTTTCCCCTAAATAAAGAGAACGCCTCGTGTTCCCAGGAGAATCTCTTTCCATTGGCCTTGCAAATCATTCTGATGGGACATTCTAAAGGTAAACCTTAAATAAAATATTTGGTGTCAGTATGTATAATGTGTGATTTGAAAAACTAGGACAAAGCAACATAGCTTAGATTAACTTTGCTAGACTAGAGCTCTGTAGTTCTTCGTTTACCTGTTGCTTTCTGGTTTACATCTGAGCTACAGGAAGCACAGGCTCTTGTTCCGAGCAGTAAGACTGGCAGGCAGCAGAGACGACAAGCGTCCCTGAGGTGAACACCCATCCCAATTCTAACGACTGCGTGACAACCAGGGACCACATAAGGAAGCCCAAAGGGCTGCTGCGGCAGCTGGTGTCACACAATAGCTGCGAACTCAGCATCCGGAAACCAATTTTCACTTTCAAGAATGAAAAGCCCAAGGGGTAATGGGAGGGAGATTACGAGGGGAGAAAAAAAGTCACAGCAGTGAAGGAAAGATAATTCATGTCTGCACAGCGCTTTACAGGCTATAAAAGGCTTTTGCAGCCACTGCTTCATATTTCTCACAGCCATTTCTTTTGAGGTAGGTGCTCTGATGATCTGCACATTACAGATGAAGAAGATGAGGCTCGGAGACAGGGCCTGTTTCCTCAGTAAGTAGTAGAGTCAAGATTAAAAAAAAACTTTACTTTTCTGACTCTTCACTCAGTATATGGCACAGTCCAAAAAGGTCAGAGGTGCAGAATTCTCTGTATATAGAGGCAGAACTCACAGGTGAACAAAAATGGTGGGTGGCAGAGAAGGGAGCTGAACCTGGGTCAGAGTTACTGACAGGCCATAAGATGCTCCATTTGCAAACCCTAAATCTTTTTTTTTTTTTTTTTTAATGCTGTTGTGTCATCTCCAAAAAATAGTCATCCTTAGTAGTTTTTCTATTTTTTGCTCAGGAGGTGTCGGCACTTAGAAATAACAGCTGACACAAGGGTACAAACAATTACTTGGTCTTGTTTTGGAAACTGCACGGCTGGAAAGGGGAGCGTGCCACAGAGCTGAGGGTGGCTGCCTGCCGCTGGCAGAGACTTCACAGAGCCTATTGTTACAACCTCGAGAAAACAGTCTTTAAAACTGGAAGCAAGTCACAGTAAGATATGCTCTTATGATAAGGAAAAACAAGGTGTTCTTCTTTAGAACTTTTTTCCAAACTAGAAAAGAGAGATGAGGGAAATGAAGACCAGTGGCAGGGCATTCAGTGGTCTAAATTTTGTGTTTAGGGCCTGCATTGGATAATTATGAAGAATAAACTAGCTTCCTAGAACCACGGAATGTTAGTGCTAAGAAAGGGTTTGGAGTTAACATGGTTTATGGATGGAGAGTCCGGAGCATGACTTCACTCTCCCTTATGGACCCTCGACATGCATCATACCGATCATTGCCTGAATTACTGCTGAGCCTCACTTGGCCTCAACACTTTTCAGTATAGTTCCTCAAGAAGCTATTAAAGGGCAGTCTTCATTAAAATCTGTTTCCTGTATCTCTTTTCTAATCCAAGCTAGTCATTTACACTGGAGACAACTAAGGTTCAAAAATGTTCAGTGATTTCTTCAAGGTCACGTAGTGAATTACTGATTCAGTGTCTTCAAAGGATCTTCAGATTAAATCTGTTGCTATATATAGAGTCCTTAAAATCAGGCATAGTTCATAGTTGCTACTGCTGCTAAGTCACTTCAGTCATGTCCGACTGTGCGACCCCATAGATGGCAGCCCACCAGGCTCCTCTGTCCCTGGGATTCTCTAGGCAAGAACACTGGAGTGGGTTGCCATTTCCTTCTCCAACGCATGAAAGTGAAAAGTGAAAGTGAAGTCTCTCAGTCGTGTCCAACCCCATGGACTGCAGGCTTCCAGGCTCCTCCATCCATGGGATTCTCCAGGCAAGAGTACTGGAGTGGGGTGCCATTGCCTTCTCCGTAGTTCATAGTTACTGTTATGTAAATATTGCTGCTTGTATTGATTGTTGCTGTTTACCCACTAAGTCGTTTCTGACTCTGCAATCCCGTGGACTGGAGCCTGCCAGGCTCCTCCATCCATGGGATTTCCCAGGCAAGAATATTGGACCTGGTTGCCATTTCCTCCTCCAGGGATCTTCCCAACCCAGAGGTCAAACCCGAATCTCCTGCATTGGCAGGCGGATCCTTTACTGCTGAACCACCAGGGACAGCCAATTAATTTGGTATGGCAGAAAGTGAAGAGGAACTCAAAAGCCTCTTGATGAAAGTGAAAGTGGAGAGTGAAAAGGTTGGCTTAAAGCTCAACATTCAGAAAACGAAGATCATGGCATCTGGTCCCATCACTACATGGGAAATAGATGGAGAAACAGTGGAAACAGTGTCAGACTTTATTTTTCTGGGCTCCAAAATCACTGCAGATGGTGACTGCAGCCATGAAATTAAAAGACGCTTACTCCTTGGAAGGAAAGTTATGACCAACCTAGATAGCATATTCAAAAGCAGAGACATTACTTTACCAACAAAGGTTCGCCTAGTCAAGGCTATGGTCTTTCCTGTGGTCATGTATGGATGTGAGAGCTGGACTGTGAAGAAGGCTGAGCGCCGAAGAATAGATGCTTTTGAACTGTGGTGTTGGAGAAGACTCTTGAGAGTCCCTTGGACTGCAAGGAGATCCAACCAGTCCATTCTGAAGGAGATCAGCCCTGGGATTTCTTTGGAAGGAATGATGCTAAAGCTGAAACTCCGGTATTTTGGCCACCTCATGCGAAGAGTTGACTCATTGGAGAAGACTCTGATGCTGGGAGGGATTGGGGGCAGGAGGAGAAGGGGACGCCAGAGGATGAGATGGCTGGATGGCATCACTGACTCGATGTATGTGAGTCTGAGTGACCTCCGGGAGTTGGTGATGGATAGGGAGGCCTGGCGTGCTGCAGTTCATGGGGTCGCAAAGAGTCGGACACGACTGAGCAACTGATCTGATCTGATCTGATCTGATGGTTGAAATGTACTAGCTAAAACGTGAAGAAGCTTGGATTACAAAACAGGGAATAGTGAAAATGTCTTAAGTTTCAGAATTAAAATATCTTGACTGGACTTGCAGGGACATAGTATTAGTGAAACGTAGCTGTTTGGAACTTCAGCTTCTTCATTGGTTAACGAGGTATAAATATAAGGTATATTTCATAATTTTGTTGCAGAAATCAAATGAGATACTATATGTAATAAAATTGCTTTGTAAGAACTTGAGGAAATATAAGGTCAATACTTGAGAAGAGTGGAGAAAGGAGAATATGGGCACCATTCTGACTGATTCAGAGGGAAAGTCTGAGATCTCTTCATTTCAGCATCTCAGTTTCACTCAGTTCATTTTTTAAGATCCTTGGTTTGAGAATCCTAGTTAACTGCTGAGCACCAATGGGTTAGGAGGATAATCATCAGCTCTCCCATACCTATAATAACATAAGAGCTCTACTGGACTTTAAGGAAGGCAGGTCTTCAGCTTGTAGAAATTTGCAAGGTCTCCACTATGGCTAACTGATCTTTATTGCCATCACATATAAGGGCAATTCAAAGGTATGATACAAAACGAACACAAACCTGCACTTTATTATATTACTTTGTTGACAGAAATCTGGAATTAGCCCATAGTTAAGGTAGTTATGAGACAGCATTTTGCATAATTAGACAATGTACATTGTTAAACTGCATTGTAGCTGGTGCTCAGTATAGCTGGACTTTGGAAAAAATATGCTATAGTTCTTGAAATGGTGCATCAAAGGTCTGAGCTATTAATTAGAAACCACTGACTATTTTTTTAGCCATTTTGTCCTGAGCAGACATGGAATGGTTCTAAGAGTTAAAAAAAAAAAAAAAAAAAAAAAAGAAAATGAGTGAAAGGAGGTGTTATTTTATTTGTCTACACGGCTATTCATAAAATATAAAAGTCACAATTATAGCAAAAGCCAGGAATTCAATAGAAAAATCCAGCCTGGTTTGATTTTGAAACTGTACTTTCTGGAAAAACTGTGTCTGTCCCAAGCCTTTGTGTCTTTGGTCATGCCAATGCCTTTCCTGGTGAGTTTCTTCTTCAACTTTACTCAGCTAGCAAGTGCCTCATCTTTGCAAAGCTCAGCTCAAAGTCCCCTCCTCTGAAGTTATCTCTGAAGCCCCACTATTCTCAGGCCAGACTTTTATGCTAGAAACGGCCATACTTTATGGTTTCTTAACGTATTGCTTGCTCTCCCTCTTTACCTGTGCTGAGTACCAGAGTTCACTGAGACTTACATTGAGTCTTAAGGTGCCTGTGAGAGAGCATGACATAGAGGGGATGCTGAATGAACTAAGAAATAGTCCTCTGTAATTCCTCATATTTCTATTCTGGAAAAAGAAATATCCATTTTTTTCCTCCTCTGGTGGTTCAGAGGTTCAAGTGTCTGCCTGCAATGTGGGAGACCTGGGTTCGATCCCTGGGTCGGGAAGATCCCCTGGACAAGGAAATGGCAATCCACTCCAGTGTTCGTGCCTGGAGAATCCCATGGACGGAGGAGCCTGGGGGCTACATACAGTTCACGGGGTCGCAAAGAGTCGGACATGACTGAGGGACTTCACTTTCACTTTCACTAAGCTATGACAAGGCTCTTCTTACCTTTTTTTTCATTTGTAAAGAAAGCAATTTAAATGGCTAGCTTTCTGTACCCTCAGAAGAGATTCAAGTTAATACAGACTATTAGACTCCACATTTTCTCTAGTAATAGTACAGTTCCAACTCTTCTCTCTTCTCATAGATAATTTAAGCTGTTTGCAAGTGTTTCCTCTATTCACTCAATAAACCTTTATGTGTACCTACTATTTGAGAGTGAAAAGAATTATTGATGTCAACTTGGAACACTGCAATCAAAAACTTGTCAAACAGCTGAAAGCCTTGGTGCAATTTTTATAGCAATGATTCTGGAAGGAACATGCTCATCTCTGAAGAAGAGGAAGGCCTCTGAAATATTCTAAACACAGATTTCTGAAGGAAAAGGTAGTTCCATAAAAGTATACTTTTTATGGAACGTATACGTTCCATAAAAGGGATTGCAAGAACAAAATTTGATGTTTTCCATTTCTCTGTTTCTACAGGATGGAAGCACAACACTTAAAAACTGAAAACTGAACATCCAAGAAATTAGGGCCAAGGGTCTCCATGAAACCCAACAAATAAGTTATATTTTCTTAATACTGAATCGCCGGTAACTCAGGCACAGGAAAGACAACCTTTGGTCACTTCTTAACCAGCCGGGTTTCTTTGTTTTAGAACCAAATGAAGACATGGGAGAGACAAATATTGTCCCAATTTGGGATAATCATAAAAGTATGAGTAGGAAGACTGTGAAGATGTTAAGGACCGTGTTAAAAACAAGAAAGCTTTAATTCCTTTGATCAACAGGACTTATTCCATTGAGGAAGAAAACGAGGGGGTTCTAATATTTGGTTGATCAAAGGTATCTCATCACAACTTTTCTTCATTTCATTCTGTGGCATGTTTCATCTGCCTCCTCTGGCCCCTACTCCCTCCATCTGTCACCTTTCCTCTTTTGTACCCTCTCCCCTCCTATTTCCCCACCAATTTGACTATCTAGAGCCTTTCTCAAGATCCAAATTGAACTTGTCACACTTCAAGAACACTATTTGGCACTCCACCTCAGAAAGGGGCATGGTTTTATAAATTACCATGCTGTAGTGGAAATAACAAAAATAAAAGTTATTCTGTTCTTCTATGCTTATCTTCAATTAATACAAGCAAAAAGACCAAAAACAAAACAAAACAAAAAACCCCAAACCAAAAACCTCCAACTGATTTCTGTCTTGGTAGCTGAGGGTCATAAGTATTGAGCCTGCAATTTTCTAATATCAGTAGTTGCTTTTTGAGTAACCCATTTCACTGAGTACAAACTAAATACCGAAATTAAATTGCAAGGATAAAAGTAATAAATGTACTTATTTTAGTCACCAAAAACCTGTACGTGGTAAGAAACCACCAGAACAGAAAAAAGGATGTGATTGGCATTTGGTGAATATTCTTTTATCACTCAGCAAATGGCTTGAGGTGACCAAACAAAAATCAGAAATAATTTTTAAATAGTTACCTACCTTTTCAGTTAAGCTTTCTGATCCAAGATTTGTTCACTTTTAAAGAAAATGCGAGTTCCTTCAACATTAGAGGATGAAACTTTTTCATCTCTTCCCAACCATCAAAATTTAAAGTTAGATATAACATAGTATCTACCTCAAAATATTAATCGAGGAGAGAAGAGATATACAAGGTTCATACTCATTTAAAAGGAACACTGTAATTTATCAGGCTTTCTCTTGCAAAGGGGAGCCAGGCACAGAAAGGAAAGGGCAAAATGAAAAGGAAAATAAAACCATGATGACTTTTCAACCTTTCTGCAGGGTGTATAAATTATTTTGGAGGACAGAATGTCAAAATCCAAAAAAAAATTTGTTCCCCACCTTCTGTAGGAGAATTGCATCACCAGGCCACAGCCAACTCAGGCTGGAGTAATTTATTAGCAATTCCACAACCTTGGACAAATGCCACTAGTTCACCCATGGCCCTCGTGTCTTTTGTATCTTTCCACATCAAATGATGATTTCATTTCAAGCCATTTGCTTTGGATGAGGATGACAAAGGGCAGCAATCGAAAAACAACAGCAAAAATCTGAAATGAACACCACAGGCAAGGGGGCAGTTGCAAAGAAAAGAATCACAAACCAAAGCAGTAACTTACGGTAGCTACTTTCGCTATCGCTGGCATTAGAAGAAACATGTTCTGCAAGAACAGCACAAGCAAATTAAAGAGATACCAAGCATTGGAGAGCAGCCAGAACTTAAAGAAATACCATGCAAGGCTACTAGAAATGTGAGCGAAAGGCAAGTAAGGCTGTAGAGGAGACGCATTAAGAAAATTCAGATAAGATGAAGATGAAAACTTTATTTTCCGGGAAGCTACTGCTTGATTGGTGTCTTATTTTTATTAGCAAATAGGAAAGTATGTTTAATTATAAAAAATGCATACTGTCCATCTAAGCACTTCTCTTTTCATAAATACTTTGACCCATTCGTGTAGCTCTGATTTTCCCGATTCTTGTTACAAAGGTCAATGTGTCTCAACTGGATGTTCCTGATTATAATTTCAGGAGCTTCTGGTGGGTAAGGACTGGTTTCTTACAAGCTTTTTGTTGCTTTATTTTGCTGTTAGGCATTTTGCAGGAATATTGCATTTCAAATTGCCAGTTGATCCCACCCTGGAATCCCTTTCATTTTATTTTTATTTAAATACTTCCTAAACTAATTTACAAGATGAAAGGGATTGTTGAAGAACTTTCCTGCTTCATTGAGTATGTAGGAAACCTTGGAGGAAGAAATGAGTCACTGGAAAGTGTTTTATGAATCAGTTCAATATTTCCTTGTTTTTAAGATTCTTGCTTGGATAACTCTTAGGTTCAGGTTCTGGAGGAATTAGAACAGGAATTAGAACAGGCAGAAGATAAATGGTGTAATAACAAGCACAGGTTCTGGCACAAAGCATGTTTTTAACTTTGGTTGAATGACTGTACAAGTATACAGTGATATTTCAAAATTTTTTTCCACAAAAACACAGTTTAACTAGCATAACAAGGGGTGTACTGATTATGTGCCAGATTTAGGGCTTTTATTTCCAAAATAATTTATCTGTACTATTTATTAAGTTATAGAAGATAAATCCATCAATTTATCAACTTCTTTGTATATCAGGCTAGCTGAATGAAGAATACGTGACTTTGATCTGTGAAGATCATTAGCAACAACTTCAGCTTTTTAAAAAGGGACAACCGTTGCAAAATCTTTAGAAAAAAGGAAAAGAATATATAACGCTATTGTCTAACAGTTAAAAAAAAGTGTTTTGAAATGTATTTTGCTATTATAGACTCTTGCCAGTTGGATGGATTAATTTTCATTTTTTAGCATTATTAAGGTATAACTGACAAATAAAATTGTCATATATTTTAAAGTATCTATGTGATGACGTGATACACGCGTGGATTGTGAAAGGACTTCTACAATTGAGTTAGTTAACGCATCCTGGATGGACTGATTTTAGAGCATGAAATGAATGAAAATTAAAGCATGGGTTAAATTTACTGGACTCATTTCTTTTTGTGTGGGTGTTTGATGAGGACTGCGTTATT
This sequence comes from Tragelaphus eurycerus, assembly GCA_935064755.1. NCBI lineage: Eukaryota > Metazoa > Chordata > Mammalia > Artiodactyla > Bovidae > Tragelaphus > Tragelaphus eurycerus. The sequence goes on from CAKXYN010000043.1 coordinate 15,366,668, forward strand.
AATGTACACAAGTGCAAAGGGGCACTAGGAAAGTAAGTGTGATGAATCAGTGCAAATCTGTCTTGTTACTGAAAAGTCAAAGCACATCCCCAACAACGGCTTATCTTCATGAGCCTGATTATCTCAAGCACCTTCATTTGAAGATGACAGTTTCTTTGTTTGTTTTTGATTTTCACTTTTAAAATAATTCAGAATGAAGCTACACTAGAAAAATTTAGAACCATATGGCTGTTTATTTAACAAGCAATCTCTCTTAATGTTAAGATATTGTTTAACAGAATTTTTCTATTTTGCAGGTGAAAAGAAATTAAAAATATGTTCCAGCTAAAGTCTAAGTTATGGCCACCAATAGTGTTAGCTGGCAGATAACTTTACTTAGTGTAATATATTCAATTTTGGAGAGTAAATAAACCTTCAGATTTAAAAGGGCATCACTCTGGATTTAAAAAGGCATCACATACTTTTGACTCTCCAACAGCAAGAGATGTTCATTTATCAACAATATATTAAAACGTTACCCACCCCCACAGAAAATTTAGAAATTCTCCCTGGCGGTACTTGATGCTAACTGGATAATGTTGAAATCAACACTTGAATTTCAGCCACCAATTCAAGAAAAATTTCAAGACATATTCTGTATAGAGACTCAAAGATAAAGTTTTCATCTTTAAGGAGATCAGCAGTTATTCTTGATCAGATTTTATTTTCTAAATATACATATCTTAAAAAAAAATCCAAATTAACAATTTGAAGGATGAAGGGTATCATTACGCAGGGTTATATAACCAGCTCTTGAAAACAAAGTCCAGCTCAATGTTATTTTGTTTCTTAGCAATGAAATGAACAGCTTCTAAAAATATTGCCCATAGCTGTTAAATTAAAATGAAACAAACAAAAATGAACATGTGATGCAGCTGCGAAAGACACAAAATGGTTCTTATTTCATTGGTGCCTACACAATGGGGTTAGTGTCAAAGACAGAAAAATCATAGTATATTAAAACACAGAATTGTTATTTTTATTAGTGCAATGAGACACAGAATAAAGGCATTAATAACTAGAAAAATTTTAGTTTAATATACTTTACTTTCCACTCTAAGCTATAAAATGAAGATCTGGTTATGCAATGCAGTAATAAATCACGGATAGAAAAACATATTAATATATATCTAAAACTTTATCATACAAACGTTTCAAGCAGGATCACTGCAAGTCAGAAGAAAAAATCAGTCAAAGTTAATAGCAAAGAATTATTCATGGAAGATCAAATAGCTTAATATTTACTTTTTGAGAATGCATGTTCCTTTTGACTATAAAGTAGCTCCTTTACTAATAGCAAAGTATAACCCAATTATGGAATTTAGCAAGGTCATTAAATATGTCTACGTGAAAAGCCAGAAGAGAGAACATAAAATACATTTCCGCTTTCCTGTTCCAGAGCATTGAACTCGCCCTTTCTTTCAACATGGCTTCTTGCTCCCTGGAGGGTACTAGGCGACAGAGCAAGGATGCCACGGCTGGCATCGGGACCATGTTGGTCACATCGCATGGCCAGAAAGGGAAGGTGTGAACTGCAACGGAAGTTACAGTGCCTGAGACACTTTGTTTTTAAATGCTGACATGCAGAACAAAACAGTTGAAAATTACTTGGTAGGAGCATTCACAGCTAGGTAACAAATAAAACTCGTATCTTGTGCATGCTAGGAGTGAAAAGGCCCTCGAGAAAAGGAACAAAAGCCAAACTCAAAAGGAAAGAAAAAGAAAAGAAAAGTTACAGTGACCATTCCTGGGAACTTACTCAGAGTCTTTGTTCCATAACCGTCGTCACCTAATCCGGGGATGTCCTGCATGGAAGTCCCCAGAGAGAGCAATGAGAGAGGGAGAACAGCCACGGAAGAGGAAGGAAGAAGTCAGTGGAGTTGAAACGGATACTACCATGACAGACCGTGCTGCCGGAGCAGTCTGGATCCCTCGCTCTCTTCTTAGGAAACAAATCTCACCCCAAACTCCCTGGGCTGCGACTTGAGGATTCGAATTGCAATTCGAAAGGTTTAAGCGGCAGGTTGTCATGAAAAAGATAAAGAGTCAACAAGAGCCGTTTTTACCCACTGTCAATATTGCCACAGCAACGTACCGCTGAGACCAACGATCCACTCCAAGTTTCACGGCCAGTGCTTAGACTGAGCATAAGAATAAGCTCAGTTACCCCAAGATAAGCTCACTGTGAGGGAAAGAGCGAACACATGCTAGTAACCGATAGAGGGGAATTTAATCACTCCCAGTTAGCTAGCACTCCAAAACAATACATGTGGGTTTCTGTCCAGAAAAGAAGTTGTCTCCAGCCCTTGGAGAGTTGCACAATAGAAAAGGTGAACCAGACACAGTCTTGGTCACAGATAAAAAAATGCTGTTTGGAAGCGAAGCCCCCCACTTCCTCAGGTCCCTTTCCAATGCATTCTGTAGAAAAAAGAGCTCTGTCCAGGGAAGGATCCAGACTGCAGGCAAACACTGGTCACAGTAGTAAGCCCTGACCTGCCTGCCTGCCGTGTTTGTTTGCCTAGGCGTGTGGCGTGGGGCAGCCTACGTCATGCGTGTTGCCCGTGAAGGATTTTTTTTTTTTCTCTTGTGTTGCAGGTGACATTCTCTTCGAGAATCTACTTACGTTCAGGATCACTGGTTTCCTGCTCACTCTGCTCCTTGTTCTTGTAGAATGGGAATTTTCGTGAAAAGATGAAGCTCTTTTTACGCTTGTCATTGAATGACTGTGAAGGAGAAAAGGCATGGGGCAAAAACAGGGGACGTCTAATTGTTGTCACACTCATGCTGACAAAACAACTAGTCTGTAAAAGCAGAGAGAGCTGTCGTGACGCAAGTGGATAGTCTAAAGGGGTGTGGGAGGGTCCCTTCAAGCAGAGTTTAGTTTCCAGGGGTGTAAATTCCGAATAATGACACTTTGGAAAAATCATCTCCTAGTTAAATAAAAGACTGGTTGCAAGTAAATGATGATGGAGGAGACAAGTATTAAATTGGAAGTAGAAGACCCAGAGTCTCTGTCCAGCTCTGTAACTTGCTAGTTCAACACCTTAGACAGGCAAGTGAATCTCTCTGAACCTCAGCGTCTTCTTCATCTGCACTGTGAGGATTGCAAGAGTAGCTCTTAGGCTGTGAGACTCACATAAGGCAGTGTAAATACAAAGTGCTACACAAATGTCATCCTGATCATCATCATTATCATCAGGTAGAAAGGACTCTACTAGAAACACCGGACACACCGGTGTCTAGGTATCTTTTTCAATAACATGAATTTGAGTTACTTCAGCTTGAATTTAATTAAAACCTCAGAGATGTGTGTGGATTTATGATATATGATAATTATAGTTCTCACACAGATAGATGATAATTATAGTATTATATTTTCAATCAAAAGAGATTTTAAAGATAATTGAGCTTTAAGCCCTCCTACGTAGGCAGGGGGCCAGAGGCACAGAGAGGCTGAGTCGGTTGCCAATAACACGGAGCTCGCTGGTGACAGTCAAGACACCATCAACCAAAACCTGTTACAACTGCTGCTAATGAGGTAGTAACCTGATATTCATTCAAGGAAGGGAGATATAATGGCCACTTATCTATATTCTGATATGATAAAAAATAATGGAAGAACTGTCCTTAAAAATGAAAACCACTGTTATCTTAAATGAGGTGGAATTTAAAGCAATACAGATAGACATAACAGAATACACGTATCAGAACTTGTTTTTTTCAAGTGAGTATCAGATGCTTGCCTGAAAAGACTCCTTAAGAAAATTTCATTTATTCCCATTGTTGCTCTTATGGAAATGCTTTCTGGGGTTCTTCTTTGGGAAACATGTTCTCAATCATTTCACAGGCTAGAAGCCATGTACATCTTGGTAATTTTATATTCATATATCATTTAAAAATACGTTTGCCAGCTTACTTGATCAGTTTGGCTCTGAGTGTCTCTCTCTCTCTCTCCACGAAACAAGATTTGTAACTACATAGGTATTAATGTGCTAAAGACTGAAGGTAATTTGACAAGGGGTATCTAACATGATTTTAGCAATGGCAGCTGGCAGGAATAAATGCAGAGCCAGCAGAGTGACTACTTGGAGAGAACAGTATTTTTCAACCCATTGGCTGGAACAGTTATGTGCTCTTATGAATTAGATGCTTGACAAAATGCTGTAAATAACTTATTTTCTTTGTATATTCATGCACTCCTATATTAAATATCCATTTTGATAGTATATTCATTTAGAAAACATTAAAGCATTAAAATGTTGGTGCTGTCATTCAGTAACTCATTACATTTTTAGTTATTAGGAAATTTTACCAAAGTTAGTTGAGCTTAATTTTATGTACTATTAAGAAGGCTTTAAGGAAACCAATAAATCAAATATCTAATACATTCTGAAATTAGGGGACACATTTTATACTTCATATTCAAGAACTAGAAAAACATTCTCATGGGAAAAAAAAGTATCGCTTCAGAATTTATTAGTCTACTGACAGCACTTGTGTTCAAAATAGTTTTATCATAATTTGTAATTGAGGGATTGGTGTCCAAAGACAAGGCTGGGAACACCCCCAAATTTTCGCAGTTAAAAAACGGTAAGTTCTTAAAGGAACATTAAATATTCTTGCATCACTCCAGTTTCATGCCACTTTTACATTTCAAGCATATTTACACTTCAGTAACTGAAAATAAAAGAAAAAAATATCATGTAAGAATTAATGACATGTGATATTGCAAGATATGTTAGACATTTAACTTCAACATTACAGATGACTTGTCATGCAAAACACACACACACACAATTTTCATGCAAATACAAAACAATGCCAAGAGGAGTAAAGCCTGGGGTTAACATGTAGACACAGATGGACAATGTGGAGGCCTCCGAGGGCCACAGGGCGCTGCATGCAAACCACATTGTTTAAATTGTCTCACAGGGTCAAAGGAAAATGAAAATGTGTTGTTTGTGATTCATTCTTTTATATTTTCAAGGCAAGGACTGTAATGTGTTAACATTTCCGGAGTATGAAAATGTTGTGTATCATGAGTCATCTGATTGGGACATCATAATATTTAGCACCACACTTTTCAAAAGAACAGAAAATGCACAATAATTACTCAAAAATAAAATTATCTAACATCAGTCTATTACCCAAAGCCATTTCACACTGGAGTTAAACAAAGGGTAACGGAATCATTTGTTGGTGGTCACCTTGCCTTAATTTATGGACACAGAACCAAATCACAACTTCAGTTCACACGCACAGATTTAAAAGTCATATATTAAAAATCTTAGTTAAACATTTCAACTAGAAGAGATTATATGTAGTTTATAATGCTCTAATGCTCTAATCTATTCTTTATTTTATTGGACATGTATAATATTTACCATTATATAAGCTTTTTTTCATTGCTGTTATTTTTTTCTTTTAATTTAGAAAAGGAAAATCTGTTACACGAATGTTAGGTGAGAATAATAAATCAACACTTTTACTATTCATGGAACACATTGTTCTAAAGCAACTGAAGGCCAATCTATAGCTTTATTAATCATACTTGATCAATGGTGCTTTTCCCTAAGTTACAGTATCTTAAATTCCAATCCATTGTTTTCATGTCAGAAAGCTTCTCTGAGTAGAGATTTTGAAAATATCAATCACGTGTGGCAAGTGAAAAGTTGGTATACCCAAGCATTCCATTGTGGAATTTAACCTAGATTACTGAGTTCTTATGGACAAAAGTGGTAAAAAGACAACTAAATTTGCTGAGCAGTTATTATGTGCTATGCTTGGTTCTAACATTTGCTGAGCACTTATGTGTGTCTAAAGGCTCTGCATACATGAACCTGCACACTAACTTGATGAGGTTGGTACCATCATTGTTCTCATACCACAGATGAGGAAACTAAAGTTTACAAATCTCCTGTTATTTGCCCAGAGACATAGAGTTGGTAAGCAGTGAAGTTAGGATTTAAATTTGCAAATATTCCTGGTTGCAAAAACTGCTGTTCTCAGAGCAAGAAAAGGTTTGGCAACTCAGGCCTGTTTCAAGTTTATATTTAAAATCACTGGCATCTGACTCAAATGACACTGTAATCTGTCTTCTTCCCACGGCTTCACTGCTTGACAATTATTTATTTAAACCATCAGATGCTACTGGCTGTAACATTTTTGTGGGAAACCCTGCTACAATTTTTTGAGACCCTTTCATGTTTTTGAGGGCTCCATTCTATTGTTCTTGTTCTTTTGGTAATGTAAAAAAATAAAGAAAAGGATTTTAGTGGAACAGATTATGAATAACATTTTAAAAGTAATTGCCCAAGACAAGCAAATCTATAAACAAAGTAAATAGTGGTTGGTTGGGGCTGAGAGAAGCTAGGGGGTGCAGAGAATGGGAAGTGAGAGCTAATGGTTATAGTGTTGGTCTAGGAGAGATGAAAATGCTCTAAAATTAGACGGTGGTGACAGTTGCATAACCCTATGAATGTACTAAACAACACTGCATGGACACTTCCAAGTGTGTGAATCACACACCATGTGGATTATATCTCAATAAGGTCTTAAAATAAAAGAATCCCCTTCCTAACCCCCACACTATGGGATGAGAGGATAGCCCAATTTCAGATTCTACTTGGTGTAAATATTTTTTATCGTTAATTGAATGAGAGGAAACTTCTCTCCCCAGTCCTTGCAATCAGCCAGATACACATGCCTTGTTTATCTGATTCTGTTGTGTCTCTGTTAAATGAATACCTTTCATGTTGTGACAGACATCAGAACACTCCTAGGGGACAGCAGATTATTACTGTCACTAAGAAGTCTCTAAGTTGTTAGGTCAAATGGCACACAGCTGCCCGGCCTGACCCCAGAATGTAATGGCATTGGTGAACTGGTTTAAGATAAAATACACACTTCATGAAGAAAGGAAACAAAACAAAAATTCAAATTGCTCCTTCTCCCATTCAAATTTGACATTCTTAAAAAACACGTGAGTGAATACTGAGTTCTCATGCAGAAAACTTTAAAATGAGGGGCATTTTAAGGTTTTTCTTTTTCCTGTACTAATTTTTCAAGCTTCAAATGTTTCATAGCTCTAAAAAGTCACCTTCAAGACATAAATTTTCTCTGAGTGGATTCAGATTTAAGTGTGTACTGAGCTCAGATACACCTTTCTTTGTGACTTCTTCATCTTATAAAGGCTTCTTTCCTCTTAGATCATTCTTGTCTCTCCTCTAAGATAATTGTGTTCCCTTTGGAAAGTTGCTATTGTAAGTTTCAGTGACCGCTTTTTATTATACACATCATGTTTTCATACAGAAAAAAGAGAAGTTTCAAACAAGAGAGGTCCAAGAAGTTAATAATGAGACAATGAGGTTGTTAAAGAAAAGATAAGAGTGGGCCTGAGATGTCTATTTCCAGAAATGTGTTGAAATGGATGTGTGTGTACATAACTGTGTCCCTAACAGTGCCCCAGTGTTCTGTTTGCCAGTCTACTGATTTGATGCTAGACGCTGAGCATCAGTAGCTGGTAACATCACACACACACAGAGCCAATCGGATGATATGTGCTCCTTGATGGGAGAACAAAAATTCACTACGAAGTAGTTCTGTAAACCTCTACTCTCAAAAGAAAAGAAAACCTTCTTTGGCTAAAGGATCTGAGTCTAATCAAACCTCTAGATCTAACTACTAGCTTACAGAAAAAGAGAGAACAGAGAATTCTGCTAAATTTTACAACAAAGAAAATGGCATCATCGACTCAACGGACATGAGTTTGAGCAAATTCCGTGAGATACTGAAGGACAGGGAAGCCTGGTGTGCTGTAGTCCATGGGGCTGCAGAGTTATACATGACTTAGTGCTGAACAACAAGAAGGATGTGAAGCAATTGAAACTCATCTAAATTGTCAGTGCAAATGCAAAATGGTATGTGCGCCTGCATGCTACGTTGCTTCACTCATGTCCAACTCTCTGTGACCCTATGGACCGTAGCCCACCAGTCCATGGGATTCTCCGGGCAAGAATACTGGAGTGAGTTTCCATGCCCTCCTCCAGGGATCTTCCCGACCCCGGGATTGAACCCGTGTTTCTTAAGTCTCCTGCACTGGCAGGCAGGTTCTTTCACTAGCACTACCTGCTCAGTTCAGTTCAGTCGCTCAGTCGTGTCCGGCTCTTTGCGACCCCATGAATCACAGCACGCCAGGCCTTCCTGTCCATCCTGGGAAGCCCACAAAATGGAACAGCCACTTTGAAAATAGTTCGGTAGTTTCTTTTTTTTTTTTTTTTTTTTCATATGGTAACTTGTTTTTTTATTTTTATATCAGATGCACCACTTCACATTTTCCAGCTAAAGTACATAAGGGTTTCAGTTTCTCCATATCCTTGCCAAGACTTGCTATTTTCTGATTTTTTTGATAATGACCTTTCTTACATATATGAGGTAATATCTCACATCAATGTGTTTTTTTTTCCAATTAAATTTTATTTTGCTTAACTTTACAATATTTTATTGCTTTTGTCATACATCGAGATGGATCTTCCACAAGTATACATGTGTTCCCCATCCTGAACCCTCCTCCCTCCTCCCTCCCCATACCATCCCCCCAGGTCGTTCCAGTGCACCAGCCCCAGGCATCTGCTATCAGGCATCGTACCTGGACTGGTGACTCGTTTCAGATATGAGACTATACATATTTCAATGCTATTCTCCCAAATCATCCCACCTTCTCCCGTTCCCAGAGACCCAAAGTCTGTTCTTGTCAAGTTTATCATGTAGCTAACCTATGACCTAGAAATTCATCCTTAGATATTTATTCAAGAGAAAAACATGTCCACAAAAAGGTATGCATTAATATAAGAATGCTTAAGTCTATCTACAGATAACCTGATAAACCATGATATATTGATATACACAATATTTTGCTATTGCTACTCAGCAATGAAAAGGAATGAAGTACTAATAACAAGCAATAACATGGATGAATCTCAAAAAGCACTATGCTGAGTGGTAGAAGGAAGACACAAAAGAGTATGTATGTATGATTCTAAGTTCTAGAACAGGCAAAATCAATGGTGGCAGAAATCAAATTAGTGATTGAAAAGTGAGAAACTATGTTGTGATCATGATTAGAATGATGTGTGTGTGCGCTGACCCAGTCCAGTCATGTCTGACTCTTTGTGACCCTATAGACTGTAGCCTGCCAGGCTCCTCTGTCCATGGGATTCTCCAGGCAAGAATACTGGGGTGAGTTATCATGCCCTCCTCCTGGGGATCTTCCTGATCCAGGGATCGAAACTGCGTTTCCCACGACTCCTGCATTGCAGGCAGATTCTATACCATTGAGCCACCTGGGAAGCCCGATTAGAATCATGACTCTTTCTCAAAACATTTCTAGTCTAGGCTACTCTCATATATATATATATATATATATATATATATATATGTATTTTTGTTGTTATTGTTTAGCCGCTAAGTCGTGTCTGACTCTTTGTAACCCCATGGACTGTAGCCTGCCAGGCTCCTCTGTTTTGGGGATTATCCAGGCAAGAATACTGGAGGGAGCTGTCAGTTCTTTCTCCAGGGAATCTTCCCGACTCTGGGTTCAAACCCGAGTCTCCTTCATTGGCAGGCGGATTCTTTATCACCGAGCCACCAGGGAAGCTCATATATAGGTATGGCTTTTGTTTTTGAAGTATAGTTGATTTATCTTCTATATCTTGACTTGGGTGCTGGTTATAGAAACCTTTTCCCCTTTGTCCATCTCACAAACACTGACACGTCTTTAAGATCATGTGCTCAGATGTTCTATCCAAGCCTGTAACAGTGCATCTACTCATTTTTACATAGTTCTCTCCTACCACATTATGATCTCAGAGCATCACTTTCTGTATCACTTTCATTTCTGTATCTAGGATCTAGAGCACGTAAGTACTCAATAAATATTCATCAAATGAATGCATGAACTAAAGCATGGAGGGATGATTCCCATTGGGAATATGGGAAGAAACTTATGGCAGAAGAAGGAAGGGAAGGAATAAAAACCATCTGGAGAAGAGGGGGTAGAAGTGATGAAAGAATAAGAACCATAGCCAAATGAGTAATGTTTGGTTTTTTAATTGCATTTCTTGGCAGTTGTCTCTCAGAATTTGCTTTTCTCATAAATTTTATCTCATAATTCTAGGCTCACTGATTTGATTTAGTTGCTATTTATTAGTAGTAATTAAAATGTGCTGGCTCAGCTATTTGCTTGCATGTATTTTTGCACAGTATCATATTTTCAGCTCTATAATTCATAACTGAAAAATGTAAAAGTTTAGAGATTTTAGTGACATTCATAACTTCAATAAAATTTGCCATTTAATTTTTCTAACTTTTTCCTAAATTTTATTTCTTTACCTAACTAATTAGGTTAACTTGTTAAAAAATATCTTTTTAACTAACAAATGGAGCATGCCTCTTTTTTTTTTTTTTTTTGCCTTTTTTTAAAATTAAATTTTATTTTGCTTAACTTTACAATATTGTATTGCTTTTGCCATACAACGAGATGGATCTGCCACAAGTATACACATGCTCCCCATCCTGAACCCTCCTCCCTCCTCTTTCCCCACACCATTCCTCTGGATCGTCCCAGTGCACCAGCCCCAGGCATCCGTTATCAGGCATCATACCTAGACTGGCGACTCGTTTCAGATATGATATTATACATATTTCAATGCTATTCTCCCAAATCATCCCACCCTCTCCCGTTCCCAGAGTCCAAAAGTCTGTTCTATACATCAGTGTCTCTTTTGCTGTCTCGTAAACAGGGTTATTGTTACCATCTTTCTAAATTCCATATATATGCGTTAGTATACTGTATTTGTGTTTTTCTTTCTGGCTTACTTCACTCTGTATAATAGGCTCCAGTTCCATCCACCTCATTAGAACTGATTCAAATGTATTCTTTTTAATGGCTGAGTAGTACTCCATTGTGTATATGTACCACAGCTTTCTTATCCATTCATCTGTGGATGGACATCTAGGTTGCATGCCTCTTTTAGATAAAATTTGAAAGGAATAGAGGGAGAAACTTACTTTTCATCCCATTCAGAGAAACAAATCATCTTTAGTATTATTGTTTTCTATTTTTGAAAAAGAATTCTGTTTAAATTTACTTGTATTATTTTGTTTATAGAATTTGAAATCCTGATTTGCTTTTATTTACCATTATAACACACAGTAAGGTGTTACAGGAAAGTGTTTTAGAATTTAGCTATATGACATTAGGAAAGTTACTTAATCTCTGTGCCTCAGTTGTGAATATTTAAATGTAACAATGTATAAAAGGCTATTATCATAATGATGCTTAGTAAAGTAGGAGCCAATTATTTTAATGGTGACAGAAACATTTTCCCATATCTTAGAGAGTATTTGGAAGCATTAGCTTTAATGAATGCTAAAAATGGAATTAACATAGAAATCTACAACAAAAAATTTAGAAAGTCCCCAAATATGTGGACATCAGAAAAACAAAACCACTATCCTATCTAACCAATGGGTCGAAGAAGAAATTTTAAGGAAACTAGAAAATAGTTTTAGATGAATGAGAAATAAAGTCACCAAAACTTATGACAGTTAAAGTAATACTTAAGAGGAAAACTTACAGCTATATGTAATATTAATAAAGATTTCAAATCAAAAGTCCAGCCTTCCATGTTAAGACATTGGAAGAAGGAAGACCAAACTAAGCTAAAGCAAACATAAAAAGGCAATAATACAGATTACAGCAGAAATGAATGAACCATAAAGAACAGAAAAACAACAGAGAGAAATTAACAAAATAAAAAGTTATTTGAAAAGATGAACAACATTGATAAATGTCAGACTGGCCAAGAAACAAAGAGAGAAGATTCATTACTGAAATTAGGAGTAAAAGGGCTATCATTACTGACTCTACAGAAATAAAAAGAAATACTATGATCAGCTATATATCAATAAATTAGACAATTTAGATGAAATGGACAAATTCCTACAAAGACACAAATTACCAAAACTGACTCAAGAAGAAAAAAGAATTCTAATAGACTTATAACAGTCAGTCAGTCAGTCGCTCAGTCGTGTCCGACTCTTTGCGACCCCATGGACTGCAGTACGCCAGGCCTCCCTGTCCATCACCAACTTGCAGACCTTACTCAAACTCATGTCCATTGAGTTGGTGATGCCATCCAACCATCTCATCCTCTCTCGTTCCCTTCTCCTCCTGCTTTCAATCTTTCCCAGCATCAGGGTCTTTTCCAATGAGTCAGTTATTAGCATCAGGTGGCCAAAATATTGGAGTTTCAACTTCCGCGTCAGTCTTTTCAATGAATATTCAGGACAGATTTCCTTTAGGGTGTACTGGTTGGATCTCCTTGTAGTCTAGGGGACTTCAAGGGACTCTCAAGCGTCTTCTCCAACACCACAGTTCAAAAGCAATAATTCTTTGGTGCTCAGCTTTCTTTATGGTCCAACTCTCACATCCATAAATGACTACTGGAATAATCATAGTTTTGACTAGATGGACCTTTGTTGGCAAGGTAATGTCTCTGCTTTTTAATATGCTGTCTAGGTTGGTCATAACTTTTCTTCCAAGGAGTAAGTGTCTTTTAATTTCACGGCTGCAGTCACCCTCTGCAGTGATTTTAGAGCCCCCCAAAATAAAGTCTCTCACTGTTTGCATTGTTTTTCCATCTTTTTGCCATGAAGTGATGGGACCAGATGCCATGATCTTAGTTTTCTGAATGTTGAGTTTTAAGCTAACTTTTTCACTCTTCCCATTCACTTTCATCCAGAGGCTCTTTAGTTCTCACTTTCTGCCATAAGGATGGTGTCATCTGCGTATCTGAGGTTATTGATATTTCTCCCCACAATCTTGATTCCAGCTTGTGCTTCACCCAGTCTGTCATTTCTCATGATGTACTCTGCATATAAGTTAAATAAGCAGGGTGACAATATACAGCCTTGACGTACTCCTTTCCCAATTTGGAACCAGTCTGTTGTTCCATGTCCAGTTCTAACTGTTGCTTCTTGATCTGCATCCAGATTTCTCAGGAGGCAGGTCAGGTAGTCTGGTATTCCTGTCTCTTTAAGAATTTCCCATAGTTTTTTGTGATCTACAAAGTCAAAGGCTTTGGTGTAGTCAATAAAACAGAAGTAGATGTTTTTCTGGAAATCTTTTGCTTTTTTGATGATCCAACGGATGTCAAAGAGATTAAATTAGTAATTTGAAAAATTATGCACAAAGAAAAGCCCAGATGTAAGTGACTTACTGTTGAATTTTCCTAAACATTTAAAAAATAATAAGTATTTTTCACAGACTCTTTCAAAAGACGGAACTCATTCTATATGGCCACCATTATCAGACATCAAAATTAGAAAATATATCACAGTAAGTGAAAACTATAAGGTAATACATCTTATAAGCATAGTAACAACTTAGTATTTTATCAAATGGATTTACCAGGGGCTTCCTTGGCTTTCCTGGTGGCTCAGATGGTAAAGAATCTGCCTGCAATGCAGGAGACCTGGGTTTGAACCCTGAGTTGGGAAGATACCCTGGAGAAGGAAATAGCAATCCACTCCATCATTCTTTCCTGGAGAATTCCATGGACAGAGGAGCCTCAGTTCAGTTCACTTCAGTCTCTCAGTCATGTCCGACTCTTTGCGACCCCATGAATCGCAGCATGCCAGGCCTCCCTGTCCATCACTAACTCCCGGAGGTCACCCAGACTCATGTCCATCAAGTCAGTGATGCCATCCAGCCATCTCATCCTCTGTTGTCCTCTTCTCTTCCTGCCCCCAATCCCTTCCAGCATCAGAGTCTTCTCCAATGAGTCAACTCTTCACATGAGGTGGCCAAAGTACTGGAGTTTGAGCTTCAGCATCATTCCTTCCAAAGAAATCCCAGGTCTGATCTCTTTCAGAATGGACTGGTTGGATCTTCTTGCAGTCCAAGGGACTCTCAAGAGTCTTCTCCAACACCACAGTTCAAAAGCATCAGTTCTTCGGCGCTCAGCCTTCTTCACAGTCCAACTCTAACATCCATACATGACCACAGGAAAAACCATAGCCTTGACTAGACAGACCTTTGTTGGAAAAGTAATGTCTCTGCTTTTGAATATGCTATCTATGTTGGTCATAACTTTCCTTCCAAGGAGTAAGCGTCTTTTAATTTCATGGCTGCAGTCACCATCTGCAGTGACTTTGGAGCCCCCCAAAATAAAGTCTGACACTGTTTCCACTGTCTCCCCATCTATTTCCCATGAAGTGATGGGACTGGATGCCATGATCTTCATTTTCTGAATGTTGAGCTTTAAGCCAACTTTTTCACTCTCCACTTTGACTTTCATCAAGAGGCTTTTTAGTTCTTCTTCACTTTCTGCCATGAGGGTGGTGTCATCTGCATATCTGAGGTTATTGATATTTCTCCCAGCAATCTTGATTCCAACTTGTGTTTCTTCCAGTCCAGCGTTTCTCATGATGTACTCTGCATATAAGTTAAATAAGCAGGGTGACAATATCCATCCTTGATGTACTCCTTTTCCTATTTGGAACCAGTCTGTTGTTCCATGTCTGGTTCTAACTGTTGCTTCCTGTCCTGCATACAGATTTCTCAGGAGGCAGGTCAGGTGGTCTGGTATTCCCATCTCTTTCAGAATTTTCCACAGTTTATTGTGATCCACACAGTCAAAGGCTTTGGCATAGTCCATAAAGCAGACATAGATGTTTTTCTGGAACTCTCTTGCTTTTTTGATGATCCAGCAGATGTTGACAATTTGATCTCTGGTTCCTCTGCTTTTTCTAAAACCAGCTTGAACATCAGGAAGTTCATGGGGTATCATAGTCCATGGGGTCACAAAGAGTCGGACACGACTGAGTAACTGATACACTCCCTGGTGGCTCAGTGATAAAGAATCCAACTGCTAATGTAGGGGACATGGTTTGACCCCTGGTTGGGGAAGATACCAGATGCCTCAGAGCAACTAAGCCCATGTGTCAACTACTGAGCCTGTGCTCTAGAGCCTGGAAGCTGCAACTACTGATGCCCGAGCACCCTAGAGCATGTGCTCCACAACAGGAGAAGCCACAGCAATGAGGAGCTTTTGCAACGCAACAAAGAGCAGCCCCCACTCACTGTAACTGGAGAAAGCCTGTGCAGCAACGAAGACCCAGCACAGACAAAAATAAATAAATGTTTTTTTAAATAAAAAGGATTTATCACACTTGACTTAAACATTCCTATATCACTGGACACTTCTGTAGTTTTCCATTTTTAAGTACTCTGTGTTGCAATGAACATAACCTTTTTTTGTATTTTAAATTATTTCCTTGGGATAGATTTCTAGAAGTTGAATTATTGAGCTAAAAATTATGGATAGTTAAAAATTTTTGACACATTGCCAAACTGCTTTCAGAATGATTTGTACTAATTGACATCTCCTCTAGCAACCATTTATTCTTAATTTATAATTGGTTCCAATGATGCGTCCTGTCCTCCTTTTTCCTCCCTTCTAACACCCCCTACACACTCCTAATTAACCCATTGCAATATAAGGCTTCCATGAAAAACTTACATTAAGTCTGTTAGCAAAGGGCAAGATTTATTTAATTATGTGTAAAATGAAAATTTATATATTTGAAACCTGGGAAATTAAGTCCTGGCTTTTTATTATCAAATTCTCTGCTTGAAGAGTAACATTTCTAAGAGAAATTATTTGTCATAAATTAAAATCTGAAGCTATGAGACAATACAATTATAAAAAATGTACAATTCAGGGCATCATACCCAGAGACATACTGAAATAACTGGTCAAACTATTATTCCTGACTAGTTTATGATACTCAGGAATAATACTACTCTAATCAAATGAAAAAGAAGACTTTAATCTGTTATTGTAGATGTGTGTGTGCTAAGTTGCTTCAGTCGTGTCTGACTCTTTGCGACCCTATGGATTGTAGCCTGCCAGGCTCCTCTGACCATGGGATTTCCCAGGCAAGAATACTAGAGTGGGTTGCCATGCCCTCCTCCAGGGGATCTTCTCGACCCAGGGATCCAAGCCGCATCTCTTATGTCTCCTGCATTGACAGTCGGTTCTTTACCATTAGTGCCTCCTGTGAAGCCCCAGTATTCTCTCAATCAAGGGCCTCCAACCCCAGGCTGAAGACTATGCTGCTCCCCATCGCTTGCATTACTGCCTGAACCAGCCCCTCACCACCCCAGCCCCTGGAAAAATTGTCTTCCACAAAAGTGGTCCTTGGTGCCAAAAAGGTTGGTGACCATTGCTCTATATGACCTGAAGACTCTTTCAAAGTGCTCCAAATTATTTTATTTTTGCAAGGCTGGGGTAGGGAGGTTATCATTCAGAATATAGGGCTCTGGTGCTAGGTTTAGTATGAATCTACTTGCTAAGATTCATAATATTCCAGCAGGGATAAGGATATGACCTCAAAATGGAAGAATCAAAGTATCAGAGAATCCGACATCAGAGATGGTGCTGTTGTACTGAGATGTCTACTACAAGTGAGGTTCTTCCACGGTCTGTCCTTGTCTTGCAAACTTAAAACTTTCTGTGGTCACTGGGCCATAGCTACAGTTGTTGGAAAAAATACAAATGGCTTTCTTCAAGTTCATTGTATTAATAGCTGATGGAACCTTCACACTGCTGTCAGTTAGGAGGTCACTCATTCATTTATTTACTCACTTTGTTTATTAATAAATTTCTAATTTTTTAAAGAACACTGGAGTGGGTTGCCATTTCCTTCTCCAAAGCATGAAATTGAAAAGTGAAAGTGAAGTCACTCAGTCATGTCCGACTCTCAGCGACCCCAAAGACTGCAGCCCATCAGGCTCCTCTGTCCATGGGACTTTCCAGGCAAAAGTACTGGAGTGGGGTGCCATTGCCTTCTCCAATTATTCACTTTACTCATTAATAAATTTATTTACTGAATGGCCAGGTCCTTCTATGTGCCAAGTCCTCTGCTGAGTCCTTAGCAATTTGGTCTTCATTTAAATAGGTATTGGGAGGCTTCCCAGTTGGTACAGTGGTGAAGAATCTGCCTGCCAATGTAGGAGACGAGGGTTCGATCCCTCCATTTGGAAGATCCCCTGGAGGAGGAAATGGCAACCCACTCCAGTATTACTGACTGGAAAAATCCCATGAACAAAGAGCCTGGCAGGCTACAGTCTGTGGGGTCACAAAAAGTCAGACACAATTGAGCATACAGACACAGTAACTAGATATTGATATTTGTGACTACTGTGAGAAATGATAACATTTAGTAACACATTCTGACAATGTATCATTTTCCTGGTCAATTTGTGCACCATTTGGTGTGGTAGACTCCACAGAAAATTGCCAAGCTATGTGATTCCAATTAGTTGCTTCATAATTCTAGAATAGTCCAGCATTTCATCACAAAATACTAACAGCTTTTGCAACAACCCATATGATCTGAAACCAAAACAAAACTAAGCAAAAAAAAAAAAACACAAAAACTAAAACTTTGATTCCCAACTTTATTCACTTTCAAGATAGTCTCATCAATGGGACACATTGGAATGATTTTTAAATTTTCATGTTTTAGAAAATTGGAGATCAGAATAGTTGAATGGATCAGATGTTGATCACACTGCTAATTTCTTGATTCTATGTTATTTTATTTTTGCCATTTCTTTCCTCTCTCCTGCTTTCTTCCTTCTCTTCCTATCCTTTGATTGCTACTTGCTATAACTCAACATTTGAAAGACAAAGATAATGGCATCTGGTCCCATCATTTCATGGCAAATAGAGGGAGAAACAATGGAAACAGTGAAAGACTTTATTTTGGGGGCTCCAAAATTTCTGTGGATGGTGACTGCAGCCATGAAATTAAAAGATACTTGCTCCTTGGAAGAAAAGCTATGACAAATCTAGAGTGTATTAAAAAGCAGAGACATTACTTTGCCTACAAAGGTCCATATAGTCAAAGCTATGGTTTTTCTGGTAGTTATGTACGGATGTGAGAGCTGGACAAAGAAAAAGCCTGAGCGCCAAAGAACTGACACCTTTGAATTGTGGCACTGGAGAAGATTCATTAGAGTCCCTTGGATGGCAAGGAGATCAAACCAGGCAATCCTAAAGGAAATCAACCCATGAATATTCATTGGAAGGATTGATGCTGAAGCTGAAGCTCCAATACTAAGGCCAGTTGATGTGAAGAGCTGACTCACTGGAAGAAACCCTGATGCTGGGAAAGACTGAGGGCAGGAGGAGAAGAGGACAAAGGATGAGATGGCTGGATGGCATGAGTTTGAGCAAACTCCAACAGACTGCAAAGGACAGGGAAGCCTGGTGTGCTGCAGTCACGGGGTCACAAAGAGTTGGACATGACTGAGTGACTGAACAACAGCTCAAATGTTCTAGTCAAAGCCTGGAGGGCTAAGCCCACAAGATGCTGTTGGCAGCATGCAACTGGCCACAAGCAAGCACAAGCAGGAAAAGCTCAAGGAGCCACAGAGTGGGGGACCCAACAGCTGAAGGAAGAACGCCCTTCAGGAGCTAGGAAAGCCAACACACGTCCACCGGGAGCTGAGGGTCAGCCTGAGGGGCAGGAGGAGACCTGAGTTTCCAGTGTGACTGGCTGAGTCACCTCCCATCTCTGGGCCTGTTTCTCCATCTGTAGAACAAGGTGCTCAGACCAGCTGATTGCTGAGGTTTCTTTCACCTACATCATTCACAGAATTTGAAATCTCGTTCAGGGTCAAGTTTAAAAAATTCCTTTTTTCTTCTATTTTAGCATTCTCTAAATATATTGATAACTGAGGCGGCGGGGGCGGGAGTGGGGGAGGTTCTTCTGTTCTGGGATCTCTTCAAGAAAATCAGAGATACCAAAGGAACATTTCATGCAAAGATGGGCTCGATAAAGGACAGAAATGGTATGGACTTAACAGAAGCAGAAGGTATTAAGAAGAGGTGGCAAGAATACACAGAAGAACTGTACAAAAAAAGATATTCACGACCCAGATAATCATGATGGTGTGATCACTGACCTAGAGCCAGACATCCTGGAATGTGAAGTCAAGTGGGCCTTAGAAAGCATCACTATGAACAAAGTTAGTGGAGGTGATGGAATTCCAGTTGAGCTATTTCAAATCCTGAAAGATGATGCTGTGAAAGTGCTGCACTCAATATGCCAGCAAATTTGGAAAACTCAGCAGTGGCCACAGGACGGGAAAAGGTCAGTTTTCATCCCAATCCCAAAGAAAGGCAATGCCAAAGAATGCTCAAACTACCGCACAATTGCATTCATCTCACACGCTAGTAAAGTAATACTCAAAATTCTCCAAGTCAGGCTTCAGCAATATGTGAACCATGAACTTCCTGATGTTCAAGCTGGTTTTAGAAAAGGCAGAGGAACCAGAGATCAAATTGCCAACATCCGCTGGATCATCGAAAAAGCAAGAGAGTTCCAGAAAAACATCTATTTCTGCTTTATTGACTATGCCAAAGCCTTTGACTGTGTGGATCACAATAAACAGTGGAAAATTCTGAAAGAGATGGGAATACCAGACCACCTGATCTGCCTCTTGAGAAATTTGTATGCAGGTCAGAAAGCAACAGTTAAGACTGGACATGGAACAACAGACTGGTTCCAAATAGGAAAAGGAGTACATCAAGGCTGTATATTGTTACCCTGTTTATTTAACTTATATGCAGAGTACATCATGAGAAACGCTGGACTGGAAGAAACACAAGTTGGAATCAAGATTGCTGGGAGAAATATCAATAACCTCAGATATGCAGATGATACCACCCTCATGGCAGAAAGTGAAGAGGAACTCAAAAGCCTCTTAAGGAAAGTGAAAGTGGAGAGTGAAAAGGTTGGCTTAAAGTTCAACATTCAGAAAACGAAGATCATGGCATCTGGTCCCATCACTACATGGGAAATAGATGGAGAAACAGTGGAAACAGTGTCAGACTTTATTTTGAGGGGGCTCCAAAGTCACTGCAGATGGTGACTGCAGCCATGAAATTAAAAGACGTTTACTCCTTGGAAGGAAAGTTATGACCAACCTAGATAGCATGTTCAAAAGCAAAGACATTACTTTGCCAACAAAGGTTCGCCTAGTCAAGGCTATGGTCTTTCCTGTGGTCATGTATGGATGTGAGAGCTGGACTGTGAAGAAGGCTGAGCGCCGAAGAATTGATGCTTTTGAACTGTGGTGTTGGAGAAGACTCTTGAGAGTCCCTTGGACTGCAAGGAGATCCAACCAGTCCATTCTGAAAGAGATCAGCCCTGGGATTTCTTTGGAAGGAATGATGCTAAAGCTGAAACTCCAGTATTTTGGCCACCTCATGCGAAGAGTTGACTCATTGGAGAAGACTCTGATGCTGGGAGGGATTGAGGGCAGGAGGAGAAGGGGACGACAGAGGATGAGATGGCTGGATGGCATCACTGACTCGATGGATGTGAGTCTGAGTGACCTCAGGGAGTTGGTGATGGACAGGGAGGCCTGGTGTGCTGCGATTCATGGGATCGCAGAGAGTTGGACACGACTGAGTGACTGATCTGATCTGATGGGGTTTTTGTTGTTGTCCTCTAAAATCTGGAGTGTGACAAAATAGCTGGTAACATCCTCATCTGAAGGAAATCTTGTCTTAATTATCTTTAATGAACTTGACTTGAGCACCCAGAAGGTTGTTAGGCTTATTCCCTGACTACTATATTCTTCTCCCTCTTCATCACTCCGATTCACCCCGTTTGGAATTTGAGTTCTTTAGTTGACTTACTGAGGTTATTTTTACGTTTCATCTTCAGCCTAACTCTGGAGGGATGAGGATATAGTCTTAGAGTTTTCTTTTGCATTTACATAGAGCCCCAGAGCAACGTCCGGAACAAAATCAGTAACAGAGACTTGCTATTGTGATGGCATTTTCGCTCTGACATTTGTTAAATGCATACACAAAGGGGAGGCACTTAGTGCTTTCCATGGGCTAAACATTTAAAGTGCTTTCCACATATCGTCCACTCCTGCTTAGTGGCTACAAGGAAACTGAGGTAGAGAGCGGTTGGTCACTTGCTCAACGTTTACACAGCCGTGAGTCATGAGCCAGGTTTCATACCCATTGAGCCCTTAGCCACTATGCAACCCTGCCTACTGCACAGTGACTGCTTGCCAAGATTCCTAGTATGCATTATACCCTGCTTTCAGCTTACTGGCACTTGAGCCATTTCTGAGAACTTCTGCAGGCAACTTACTTTCTGCGGAGTTTTACACTTTATTTCTGAAACATAATCTCTGTTTCTTTATTCTTTTCAAATGGTTCATGCAATGAGCGTTCTGTGATGCGTCCTTTGGGGTCAATGATAGCACTGAATGTCTTCTATTATTACGAAGTAATAGGCTTGCTTGCAGGGAGGATGCCATTCCTCAATTTCATCTGCTCATTCCCAGGAACGCCAGTTTTTCTGCAACTTCCTCAAGGGCTCCTCTCCTTTTTGGTAATCCCCTAAGGCCAGTCTTCACTGGCTGATTCTATACACCTACCCTGAAGGTGATGTGATGTCATGAGACCAGCAGAGAAGCTGTAAGTTGTTACCCTTACCTGTGTGAGAAGATCCTCACTCAAATCACTGTATCGATTTACACCAACAGAAAGTAAGAACCCTTGTTTTTAATGCTGTCTAAGCACTTCTGTTATTCATCTTTCATGGACCTTTCCTGAGAGAAGGCTTTCCTAACTACTCCAGGTCTCTTTATCTTAGACAGTTACATCCCCTTATTCCTGCACCAAATACAAGCTGGGCACATGTATATACCAGGTTCTGAGCTAGGAACTGGAGCTGCAATAAACGCTCAAGGACCTCACCATTCAGTGACACAGAGAGAGATTCATAACTTACAGTACAACGTGACAGAGTACCGAAAGGCATCCGGAAGGCAGAGTGGCTCTGCTGTGGAAGAGAGCAAGAAGTGAACTGCGAACTAGATGCTGAAGAACAGATCAGCATTCACCACGTGGAACAGAAAGGGTGGGCAGGTTACTCCTCCAGCAAAAGGAGTGAGGCCGAATTCTGGCCTGTCTTCCGGTAAGCTCAAGGTGTGTGCGCTCAGTCGTGTCTGACTCTCTGTGGCCCCATGGACTGTAGCCCCCCAGGCTCCTCTGTCCATGGGATTCTCCAGGCAAGAATACTGGAGTGGGTTGCCATGCCCTCCTCCAGGGCATCTTCCTGACCAGGGATGGAACCTGGGTCTCCTGCACTGCAGGCGGATTCTTTTACCACTGAGCTACCTGGGGAAGCCCCTAACTCAAGGTGTGTCTTTCTCCAAACAAATTCATTGATAATAATAATAGCAACCGAAATTTATTGAGGTTTTCCTCTGTGCCTTTGTCAGTATACATCTTGTCAAACATTTTGTACTAATTATCTCACTGAATCCTCCCCACAGTTCCATCACACACACACACACACCCCTCTGCCTGTACTTTTATACATATACAAATGGGAAAACTGAGGCTTAGAGAGGTGACATCATTTGCCTACCTGGTAAGTGACAGAACTGGATTCAAATGTCACTACGAGTTTGTTTCCTGTTTGTACTTTTCCAGGGCTGAGGGCACAGTGATTGCACAAGCAGTGCTGGCTGACGGAAGACTTGGTTGACAGCTAGTTGACCATGGCAGGGGGATCCACACTGTGTCTTATTGCAGGTAGGAAGGGAGGGGCCAATGACTTCATTTCACAGTCTGGTTTCTCTCACAATTTTGTTTATTGTTTGGAGGCATGTGATGCTACGGGGTGAGGTCAGCACAAGTAGAGACTCCTGGGTATCTGTGCAGTGAGGAACGTGCGTGGGGATGAGGTTAGAGCCCAGTGCTGGTGTCAGACGGGCCCAGGCACACCCTGTCTCTGCTGGACACATTTTGTTTTCAAGAGTCTTCCTTGCTAACACGTTTGATCCAACTCACTGGCTGGCTGACCTTGCGGCAAGTTGTTGAAACTTTCTAAGATTTATTTGGCTTCCCTGGTGGCTCAGTTGGTAGAGAATCTGCCTGCAATGCAGGAGATGCAGGAGACACGGGCTCGAGCCTTGGATCAAGAAGATCCCTCGGAGGAGGAAATGGCAACCCACTTCAGTACTCTTGCCTGGAGAATCCCATGGACAGAGGAGCCTAGTGGGCCACAGTCCATGGGGTCACAAGAGTCAGACACGACTTAGTGACTAATCCACCATCAAGATTTATTTTCCTTATCTGTACCATGCCTCCTTCCCACCACCATCATTATCATTACCACCAATGGTGACGCACGAGGCTCAGAGAGGTAACTGGCTTTGCTCGTGGAGCTTACTTTCTAGTGGCAGACTATAGGCAAGTAGTCAGGCTACACTTGCTAGGAAAAGTCCGAGGAGAGACTCCTGGCTCCTGGTCCTCCTATTCAATGAGCTTAGGAAAGTCACTGTCCCTCTCTGAGGAGCAGCGTCCTCTTCTGTCAGTCAGGGAGATCAATAGGATGATCTTGAAGGTCCTTTATGCCGTGATGATTTTTCCTCTTCTTCCTCTTGCCTGTTCCCTCCTTTTTTTCCCTCCTTCAACCAGGAGAAGTACTTAGCTTCATACCCTTTTGGATGATGACCGAGTTTCAGGAACTGATGGTTTGCCCCTTGTCTCTCGCGATATGATGTCACCTCCAGGCCCGGAGCATGAGATCACGTGCAACACTCCGGTGTCAGGAGCATTTGCGGGCACACCATCAGTAGAGTACAAGAATAAAATCTCTGTAAAGCTGTGCCTGATTGAATAATTCTCACTTCATGCTTGAATGGAAGGAGGGATAACTCAACAATGGAGGCAGATCCATTACAGTGGAGGCTGGAGGACGCTCGGTCTGTAGCCCCATTTTTTAGCAGGATGAGTCACAGGGAATCTGGCCCTGTGGTGGGAGAGTAGAAAGGTGGTGTGTGTCTTAGGAGATTTTGTCTAGCCCTCACTGCACTTTCCAACTTCATGTGTCCTTTGCGGTGCAGTTCATATGCTATATGCTAGCAGACCATGTTTTCTGACACGTGGAGCTCATCAGAGAATCGGATTGTGGCTCTAATGTGAGATGTGAGTGGCCTAATGGTTTCTCAATGATTCATTTTTTGGGGAGAGAAAAAAGTCGGACACTGCTTGCTAACCTTTGAATAGCAGCTGATAAAAGTACAGATTTTTTCACTTGGCTAAGATTTGAAGTCCTCTCAGGTTTTAGAGGACAGAGATTAAAACCATGAAAACATATAAACACACCTCAAGGGAATAAAATATTTTCAAACCCCCAGCATTTCCTTTTAAGAATAATCTCTTCCCCTCTCCCTCCCTCCCCCTCCTTTGCTCTCTCTCTCTCTCTCTCTATTATACACACACAGACTCCATTCCTATTCATGTTCATGTCACAGCCCAGCAGGTTCATTGTTATTTCTGTACTAGACACCAGGGATCTCTGAGTGAGTCTGTCACTATAACTGATTGTCACTTTAAGGCCAAATGGAATGTTTCTTGAGCGTGGGGAGAAATTTTTTCCCTAAATATCCACCAGGAACTTTGCCATCATCCTTAATCCCTTCCTTGTGGATTTCTGTCATATTTTTCTCCATCCCTCCTGGTTCAAGTGGAGGCACCTTTGCACCTTGTCTGGACACACGGTTCATGGAACAGGTGTGCTTCACTTGTGAGAAAATACACATTCATCACTTAGCACAGTGCCTAAGAAACAGCATCTAATAAACAACAGTATTAGTCTTTACTCATTCTCAACCCTCATTTCAGAGGCCGAAGAGAGCATATTCTAGTAGAAGATGCTACATTCAACAGCAATATCCATTACTGAAGGTTTCAAAGGAGTGGCATGCTAATACCCCCACCGGGCTGCTGAGGTGGTAAATGCAACCAGGCATAGAGGGGCTTGGGGCTTCCCAGGTGGCGCTAGTGGTGAAGAACCCATCTGCCAGTGCAGGTGACATAAGTGGGGTTCTATCCCTGGGTCAAGAAGATCCCCGAGGAGGGCATGGCAACCCACTGCAGTGTTCTTGCCTGGAGAATTCCCATGGACAGAGAAGCCTGGCAGGCTACGGTCCATAGGGTCGCAGAGTCGGACATGACTGAAGTGACTTATTACGCACATATGCATATATAGCCATGGTGCTGCTGCTGCTAAGTCGCTTCAGTCGTGTCCGACGCTGTGCGACCCCATAGAAGGCAGCCCACCAGGCTCCCCCGTCCCTGGGATTCTCCAGGCAAGAGTACTGGAGTGGGTTGCCATTGCCTTCTCCAATAGCCATGGTGAGTGCTCAACAAATAATTATTTTTATACCACAAGCTCTTATTGTTTTTGCCAAACATTATATTCAAGGCTCCAATGACAAAAGTGCCTGGTGCAAACTAGGAAATGGCATTCCCCACCCCCAGGAAAGTGGAATTGCAAACACTCACTGTCTTAGGCTGGCTCCTGCTGAACCTTATGTGGGATGAGCTTCACTGCCCACCCCCCACCCCCTCCCCCACCCCGATGTGTGTCCCTTCAGAAACAATGTGGCTGTAACCAATCCTGGGAACACAAAATAAGGAGCTCACAGTTCACACAAATCGTTAGCACACTGTTATAACTGCTGTGATGGAGTTATTTACAACAAGCGAGGCCGCTGGGGAGGCTGGAGAAGGCTCGGGGGCACCATTTCAGCTGGGGTTTCATGGAGAAGGAGATTCTCAGGTGGACAAACAACAGCAAGACTCAGTTTGGGCAGATGCCCGACAGGGGGCGCAAGGCCGCCTCTTCTCCTCTCACCCTTGCCCAGTTCTGTAGGACTGAGGAATTACGGTAACAAGTTTTGTCGACAGAGTGGAGGTTTTGAGCAGAGGGTGGAACTCAGTGAAATGGCAGGAAAGACAGAGAGCTCGCCTGCCCTGGGCACCTCTCAGTTACACGTGATACTTCTGAAGGCTTACTTCTACTGAAGAAATAACTGAGCACGAAATGCACAGTACACATTTTTCTGCAGAAATCACATATAGAGTCAAGAAACCATTCTTTTGTCATTTAGTCAACCACTTCAAGTATCTGGATTATAAATTCTGCAGGAGAAGAAATTTTCGGCTGACAGGGAAGTCTACCCATCAAAGTCATACGCACTTTGGTCACTATTAAATGAAAAGGAAAAACAAAACAAAATGCTTATTCCTTGGTTTTCTCAGCCCACAGCTGAATAAAAATAGCACAGTTCAACTCAGACGGGGGCTGGGCAGAGGTGCTGCCCCAGGAACACACGCAGACGGTGCTGGGGAGTACGGCTGAGTGCCACGGAGAGGGGCAGGCAAGGAGAACCATAAGGAGAACCGTAATTATTCATTCAACTACTCCCAAGGGGTCAGAGCAAGGGGTTGGGACCTCCACAGTGGTTTCTTTCGGTGAGTGTAGTGGTGAGACAATTGAGTCTCCACCTATGGTACCCAGCATGTAATGACAACTCAAACTTCTATGGAATGTTTACGCTGTGGGTGAAGATTTAATAGTACTGAGATATCATCAATCACCTCTATGCTGTGATTTTGAACTTTGTTGCTGTAATATATATAAATGCTAAATAAATATTTAATTTGTAAATTTATTTTACCTATAGATGATAAGAGCTATAAGGATAAGATATTTGTACTTAATTTTATGCTTACATAGATTTAGGAAACATTATCATGAAGGCTTTAGTCAATACTTCAGGGTTGGACAGGACAAGAGGGATTATTTTCTTTAAAAAAGGCACTTAAGGTAGGTTTCACCTCAGGATTTTGGGGAAGTTTTAATGAGAAAAATTCTTATAATCTATTTTGCAAAATTTCTTGGCTTATAAATATCCTTCAGCAAATGTTCGTTATACAGTTATCACATTTTAGAAATACTGATCAAGTCAAATCCTTTATTTGCCAAATGTGTACTTTGCCTGTTACTGAGAAGGTAGTAAACACTGAAATTCAGCCTGCTCTTGAGGATCAGCTGGGGGAAAAACTCCTTACCTTTTACAGGGCAATGATGGCATTGAGTAGCAATCACAAATTCATGTACTTATTTTCTGACTGTAATCTGGGCTTGTGTCCCAGCATGTCACCTCCACAACGGCCTATGGGCATGGGAGGTGTTCACAGAACACTGTCTCCACAAACTCGGAGTGACAGGCGCTATCATTCACATCAGACACGTGCTACACATTCATTAAGGTGTTAATTCTTCGTGACAGGTGAGTACAAGCCAATTATAGAGAGAAATGGCTTCTCGAGGCCTTCCAAGAACAACCATTCACATCAAAAATGTCTGAACACTAGTTTCAACAAGTGGTAACAAAATCTTTACAAATATTCATGAAGTTGTCAAAACATGAAAGGCAAACAGCACTCTGCAAGCTTTTTGCTTCTTTTCAAGTGAGGTAGGCTCTAACTCAGACTGACAAGTGCTTGCAGTAAATTTGAGAAAGCTCTCACTTGGTAGCTGGGTCAGCCAAATTGCCCAGAACTCGGTAAATGAATGGTAACTGTTCGCTCATCTTATTACTACTAAAAAATAGAGGGTGCTTCCTTGAGCTTCCTCATGGGTACCTATGTATACCAAACACCTTTGCTTCATGGAAAGAGGAACTTTTTTCCCTTTACTCTTTTTTTTGCCAGTTAATATTTAATTTTAATAATACTTGCTATTCTTGAGCAGTCAGCAGTGCACAAAGTGAATGTTTACACCCATTGTGAACACATGCTTTAAATAAGTCTCCCTTTACTCTTAACCGACCCCACGTGCACAGAATTTGATAGATCATAATCCTCGGCCATGGTATGCTTTTCATTGTTTCATATCTTCATAGTAAGTGGGAGATTCATGGCGCTTATTACATTATGATAATAAGTGGGCTACACATAGATTTTTTTTAAAGTGTAATTTTGATTTGAATAAACAGTCTTCATACTCTGTCTCTTTTTGTTTGTTTATCTGACATCTTAATGAAGCAAGTTTACTAGACCCCTCTGACTAGCCCATTTTACAGAGAACTATACATTTTCAGGGAAACCCCAGTCCTTCCCAGACCATCTGATGTTTGCCAAGAGCAAACAAAGGCTCATGCATCTTTGTTTCCTCCAAACCCTAGCACAGTGCTGGATATGAAAGACATCTTGTACACCTTTTCTAAATAACTGAAATGATCTTCATGTGCCTCCAAAGGATAGCACTTGGTTGTGTGACTATAGACATGTCACTTAATCCTGTCTCCTTATCTATGACATGAATAACATCAAAGATTCTGCAAATATGAAGATTTACTACTAGTATCCATAAAGAGGGCTTCCCTGGTGGCTCAGACGGTAAAGAATCTGCCTGTAATACTGGAGATCTGGGTTTGATCCCTGGATCAGGAAGATCTCCTGGAAAAGGGAAAGGCAACCCATTCCAGTATTCTTGCCTGAGAAATCCCATGGAAGAACCTGTTGGGCCACAGTCCATGGGGTCACAAAGAGTTAGAGACAACTGAGCGACTAACACTTTTACTTTCATCCAGGAAGAATTTCTTTAAAAAAAAAAAAAAAAAAAACACCTCAAATGCATTTATTATTTGGGCAAAAAGTATGACAAAATATTTATATAACATGATTCAGTGTAAAAAAATATCAATTTAGTTTTCTTCTCTTTCATTTATCCTCTGTTGCTATAGCTATTAATTATGATTTGTTTTCAGGACTATATATGGATATTAATTTTTACATATGGAAAGTAGAACTTTCACAGTAGAATTAAGTGAAGAAATAGAGTTTTTTCGGGGGGGGGGTTGTTTATTTTGTTTGCTTTTCTCTTTATGCCCAATTGTATTGTTTTTATTTATTTTCTTACCTTGAGAAGGTAACATTTTTGTAAGAGCAAATAATAAAGTCATCATTGTAACAAATGCCTCCAGGATAAAAGTCTAGACCTAAGGAATATATTTATAATTATTTGTGTGTGTGTGCATGTGTGTGCTCAGTCATGTCTGACTCTTTGCGACCCCATGGACTGTAGCATGCCAGGCTCCTCTGTTCATGGGATTTTCCAAGAAAGTATATTGGAGTGGGTTGCCATTTCCTCCTCCACGGAATCTTCTCAACCCAGAGATCGATTCTGTGTCTCCCACATTGGCAGGCGTTTTCTTTATCACTGTGCCACCTGGGAAGACCTGTAATTATTAGGTACATGGGAAAAAATGCTTCATGAAGGATTTCTTAATCCCAGAGGAGCAGATTTATTACACCACCTTTCTTGCTTTTAACCTGGCAATCAGTTTAAAATTGGTTTCATTTTTTTTTCCAAAAAAGTTTATTTTAGGGACAGTTTTATTGAATCTGCCCTGGGTTAGTTTTCAGTTCAATTCAGTGGTTATTTTGGTATCATGCATAAACTGCTGATTTCTAACAGCACAATAGCAATTGTTTAGTGACAAAGACATGTGTTGGAAGGGAAGGCTACCGTGTTGAGGAAGGGTGTAGGGAGATATTAGCTTGAAGCTGGGCCTAAAAGCATATCAGATCAGATCAGTCGCTCAGTCGTGTCCGACTCTCTGCGACCCCATGAACTGCAGCACGC
Organism: Tragelaphus eurycerus; assembly: GCA_935064755.1. Taxonomy (NCBI): domain Eukaryota; kingdom Metazoa; phylum Chordata; class Mammalia; order Artiodactyla; family Bovidae; genus Tragelaphus; species Tragelaphus eurycerus. Next base: position 15,396,323 of record CAKXYN010000043.1, read on the forward strand.
CAGGCCTCCCTATCCATCACCAGCTCTCGGAGGTCACTCAGACTCACATTCATCGAGTCAGTGATGCCATCCAGCCATCTCATCCTCTGTCGTCCCCTTCTCCTCCTGCCCTCAATCCCTCCCAGCATCAGAGTCTTCTCCAATGAGTCAACCCTTCGCATGAGGTGGCCAAAATACTGCAGTTTCAGCTTGAGCATCATTCCCTCCAAAGAAATCCCAGGTCTGATCTCCTTCAGAATGGACTGGTTGGATCTCCTTGCAGTCCGAGGGACTCTCAAGAGTCTTCTCCAACACCACAGTTCAAAAGCATCAATTCTTCGGCGCTCAGCCTTCTTCACAGTCCAGCTCTCACATCCATACATGACCACAGGAAAGACCATAGCCTTGACTAGGCAAACCTTTGTTGGCAAAGTGATGTCTCTGCTTTTGAATATGCTATCTAGGTTGATCATAACCTTCCTTCCAAGGAGTAAGCGTCTTTTAATTTCATGGCTGCAGTCACCATCTGCAGTGATTTTGGAGCCCAGAAAAAGAAAGTCTGACACTGTTTCCACTGTTTCCCCATCTATTTCCCATGTAGTGATGGGACCAGATGCCATGATCTTCGTTTTCTGAATGTTGAGCTTTAAGCCAACCTTTTCACTCTCCACTTTCACTCTCATCAAGAGGCTTTTGAGTTCCTCTTCACTTTCTGCCATAAGGGTGGTGTCATCTGCATATCTGAGGTTATTGATATTTCTCCCGGCAATCTTGATTCCAGCTTGTGTTTCCTCCAGTCCAGCATTTCTCATGATGTACTCTGCATATAAGTTAAATAAACATGGTGACAATATACAGCCTTGACGTACTCCTTTTCCTATTTGGAACCAGTCTGTTGTTCCATGACCAGTTCTAACTGTTGCTTCCTGACCTGCATACAGATTTCTTAAGAGGCAGATCAGGTGGTCTGGTATTCCCATCTCTCTCAGAATTTTCCACAGTTTGTTGTGATCTACACAGTCAAAGGCTTTGGCATAGTCAATAAAGCAGAAATAGATGTTTTTCTGGAACTCTCTTGCCTTTTCGATGATCCAGCGGATGTTGGCAATTTGATCTCTGGTTCCTCTGCCTTTTCTAAAACCAGCTTGAACATCAGGAAGTTCACAGTTCACATATTGCTGAAGCCTGGCTTGGAGAATTTTGAGCATTACTTTACTAGCGTGTGAGATGAGTGCAATTGTGCGGTAGTTTGAGCACTCTTTGGCATTGCCTTTCTTTGGGATCGGGATGAAAACTGACCTTTTCCAATCTTGTGGCCACTGCTGAGTTTTCCAAATTTGCTGGCATATGGAGTGTAGCACTTTCACAGCATCATCTTTCAGGATTTGGAATAGCTCCACTGGAATTCCATCACCTCCACTAGCTTTGTTCGTAGTGATGCTTTCTAAGGCCCACTTGACTTCACATTCTAGATGTCTGGCTCTAGGTCAGTGATCACACCATCATGATTATCTGGGTCGTGAAGCTCTTTTTTGTACAGTTCTTCTGTGTATTCTTGCCACCTCTTCTTAATACCTTCTGCTTCTGTTAAGTCCATACCATTTCTGTCTTTTATCGAGCCCATCTTTGCATGAAATTTTCCTTTGGTATCTCTGATTTTCTTGAATAGATCCTTAGTCTTTCCCATTCTGTTGTTTTCCTCTATTTCTTTGCATTGATCGCTGAAGAAGGCTTTCTTATCTCTTCTTGCTATTCTTTGGAACTCTGCATTCAGATGTTTATATCTTTCCTTTTCTCCTTTGCTTTTCGCTTCTCTTCTTTTTGCAGCTATTTGCAAGGCCTCCCCAGACAGCCATTTTGCTTTTTTGCATTTCTTTTCCATGGGGATGGTCTTGATCCCTGTCTCCTGTACAATGTCACGAACCTCATTCCATAGTTCATCAGGCACTCTATCTATCAGATCTAGGCCCTTAAATCTATTTCTCACTTCCACTGTATAATCATAAGGGATTTGATTTAGGTCATACCTGAATGGTCTAGTGGTTTTCCCTACTTTCTTCAATTTCAGTCTGAATTTGGCAATAAGGAGTTCATGGTCTGAGCCACAGTCAGCTCCTGGTCTTGTTTTTGCTGATTGGATAGAGCTTCTCCATCTTTGGCTGCAAAGAATATAATCGATCTGATTTCGGTGTTGACCATCTGGTGATGTCCATGTATAAAGTCTTCTCTTGTGTTGTTGTATATAAAAGCATATACATGAGTTAAATTTCTAGTCTGCATTCTCCCAAGTTCATGTTCCCTTCCACTGTCATCCTCGCGGGCACAGTTATTTTGCATAATTTGCCTTTACCCCTTTCTCCACCAATCAGTAACTCATTTGGGATCCTTCTCATGTTCACAGATGACAGTTTCAACATTCTCTGCTAACCACTGTTGCCATCTGTGACCTTCTGTCAGTGTGAGGCCTCCGTGACCTGAGTCTTTCCAGCAACCTCCCCCAAGGTGCCCCGTGATTCTACTCTCTCTTCCCAGGTACCCACCACTCATCTCCCCAGCAATGAGTCAATGTCTTTCTGCGGCGTCACTTCAGTCGTGTCCGACTCTGCGCGACCCCATAGACGGCAGCCAACCAGGCTTCCCGTCCCTGGGATTCTCCAGGCAAGAACACTGGAGTGGGTTGCCATTTCCTTCTCCAATGCATGAAAGTGAAAAGTGAAAGTGAAGTCACTCCATCGTGTCTGACTCCAGCGACCCCATGAACTGCAGCCCGCCAGGCTCCTCTGTCCATGGGATTTTCCAGGCAAAAGTACTGGAGTGGGGTGCCATTGCCTTCTCCAGTCAATGTCTTTATTCACAAACAAATCCTGTCACTATTCTGTCCAAATAGCCTTTAAGGGTGTCCCAGAGACTGAAGAACAGCCTCCTTGAAATTTTTAAAGGAATGCCCTCTAATCTGGGGGTCCAACTACATCTCCAACCTTACTCCCCCACTGCTCCCCTGTCTGCAGTCTATGATCCAATCAACTATAGAGTACTTGTTGGTTGTCACATATCCTTCACTACTATACTTTTGCTTCTGCTGCTATTTCATAAATGTAAAAACGGCACTTATTCTGAAAGTGAAAGTCACTCAGTCGTGTCCGACTCTTTGCAACCCCATGGAATATAGTCCATGGAATTCTCCAGGCCAGAATACTGGAGTGGGTAGCCTTTCCCTTCTCCAAGGGATCTTCCCAAACCAGGGATTGAATCCAGGTCTCCTGCATCGCAGGTGGATTCTTTACCAGCTGAGCCACAAGGGAAGCCCAAGAATACTAGAGTGGGTAGCCTATCCCTTCTCCAAGGGATCTTCCCAAACCAGGGATCAAATCCAGATCTTCTACATTGCAGGTGGATTCTTTACCAACTGAGATATGAGGGAAGCCCACACTTATTCTACAGTTGCTGAAATCTTACTCAGCATCTAAAATGCTACCTTTTCTTGGGACCATTTAATTGTTTACACTCAGATTGGTCCTCCTTTCCCTTTGAATCTCCATTAAGGCTCTTTCCATCCCTTACTAAAGTTTTTCACCTTATGCTATATTGTTGTGCGTGTGTATATGTGTCTGTGTTCTAGAAAGTAAGTTCTGGGATGGCAGAGGTGGGGCCCTACTTTACCCGTGTCCCCAACTCAGTGGTCAAAGCAGTTTCCTGTACATAAGGGATACTTAAAACCTATTTATTGAAATGAAGGAAATAACACTCACATTAAGAGAACTTGTCTTCAAAAGCAAAAATAAGTTGTTCAGTTCTCTATGTACAAACTACAATATAAACATGTAGGCTGCATTTTCTAATTCATATACCATTTCTCCCAATATATCACCCTCTTTATTCTCACTATTCACTACTTATTGGTTAAGGGTCATGAACTATTTAAGCCTTAAATAAATCATATTCCCCACCTTAAAGGAATCTGCTATCTACTTTCTAGATTTTGTTATAGCTAAAAAATCAAAGTCTCAGAAGGAGAAGCTACTGGATCCAGATCACATAGCTAAGAACACAATCCAAGACAGCCTAAGTTCAGTGACTATTTTTTAAATAAAAGGGCAAAGTAATTAGGTATTTTTAAATGAATATTAGGAACATACTAGAAGCTGCTGTTGAAACTTTGCAGCCATTACGTGATCTGCCATTAAGAAAAAGACTTTCTACCCACATATAAACACAGTATACAGTTGAAAAGAGAAAAGATATATTATTTTTGCTTGCTGATATTCTGGCTGTAATTACTATAGTGAGGAAGTCAGATGACTGGACAGTAGCTTCCGCATCTTTATCTTTCAGTATAGATGTTTTAGTTTTTGGAGGGTTAAAAGGTTTTGCATGGTGAAACATACAAGCTCTAAGATGTGACTCTGGGTTTTTACCTTAAAGAATCAGGTTAAAGGAAACCCTGCAGTGAATTAGAATTGATTCATGAATACCACCCCCAAGTAGAAGTGGTTTAGAGCCAAATTTTCAGAAACAGCAGGAAGAAAATTGAACAAAAGCTCAGTGTTTTCATCTGATGAAACTATACTCGTTATTTATATAACCACAAATTATACATCTCTTATTTATATTTCTTTAGCCTTAGCATCAATAATTAAATAGATAGAATTAGCTATGCTAATAACATCTAGAATTAGTTCATACATAAAAATGCTTTGGGGCTTCCCTGGTAGCTCAGCTGGTAAACAATCCGCCTGCAATGCAGGTGACCCCAGCTCGATTCCTGGGGTGGGAAGATCCGGTGGAGAAGGGATAGGCTACCCACTCCAGTATTCTTGGGCTTCCCTGGTGGTTCAGCTGGTAAAGAATCTGCCTGCAATGCAGGAGACCTGGGTTCAGTCCCTGGGTTGGGAAGATCCCCTTGAGAAGGGAAAGTCTTTACCCACTTCAGTATTCAGGCCTGGAGAATTCCATGGATTGTATGTATAGTCCATGGAGTTGCAAAAAGCCAGACACAACAGAGTGACTTTTACTTTCACTAAAATGCCTTGAGGAATCAATTATTCTATTCCACTCATGTAATACATCATCACACAAGGCCCAATGCTGCCATTTACTAGCTCTGTGAGCTTGGGTAAGTTGTTTACCTTTTCTAAACTTCAGTTATCTCATCTGTAAGATGGGCATATTAAGAATTTTTCTATGGAGCAAATGAGCAATGCCTATAAAAAGAAACTGTAGAAGAACATAAGGCAGTCTATGGGTGTTCAGAGTAATTGGTGTACTGAATAGAACGTGGCAGTTCTCCAATGCAACAAACACTGATGGAGTCTGCTCTAAAATTTTCCACAGGTAATGATACAATATGGTAGAGAACTCAGAAACAATCCTGATTTTCAGCCAATGGCAGAGACAGGAGTGGAGGACAGTCTGCTGCCAACTCCACCTTTCTGCCCAATATAAAGTCAGCAAGCACACAGTCAAAAAACACCCCTGTGCCAACAGGTGTCGGGCAAGGTTGTGCCAACTCTCCCTTCCTTTCTGTATACAGCACGGTGTGTGTGTGTGTGCATGGCCGGGAGGGAGACTGACTAATATTTCTAGGTACTTAACATATATTATTTCTTTTAAGATGATATCCATTATTATATATCTGGTGATTGAAGCTTAGATATATTACGATAACTCTGATAGAAATTGACTATTCTGTGTGATATCAAACCATTTCCCTACACCTGTGTATCTCAAATTTTAGCAAGTCTATGGAATTTTCCTGGGAGTTTGGTAAAAAGCAATTTTCCTGACTCTCCATCCCTAGAGATTCTTTTTTTCCTCTTTCTTTTTTGTTTTTTACATTTCGAAAGTATGATAACACATTTCCATAAGACTTGGAAAATACAGAATAAAGTTACATATAGTTTCACTCTATTACAATTATTTTTTAAGTAGATAAACTAAGATTTTTAGTTGGAGTTTCAATATAAAACTCTCAAAAATTAACTGAATATACAGAGAAGTAGAAGGATATAGTAGACCTGAAGAGCACCATGAACCAATTCAATATAATTAAGATTTATACAATTTTCACACAACAATAGGATACAAATTCTATTCAAGTTCCTGTAGACTAGAAACTTCTATCCCTAGAGATTCTGAGTCCACAGGGCTGGCTTTGAGGTTTGGCATCCATTTTTAAGTCTAAGCTGATGCTAATGTAGGTGCCCTAGGCTTTTTTTTTGCTAAATATTTTCTGGTCTCTTCTTTCCTTTCTGTTGCTACTCTGTGGTTGTAGGTCAGGCTGTCTCCATCTCACCCATTATTAAAATAGACTCCAACTGTCTAGGGTTGTTGCCTCCTTTTGGAAATTTATTCCAAAATAAATGGAGTGACCTGCTAAAGTTCTAATCTAACCTTTCTAAAACCCTCCAAAGCCTCGCCACTGCCCTCTGGGTTAGGTCTGAGTCCTGACTTCCTCTCGGCTTTCCTGGCTGACACCTGTAACTTTGTGCTTAAGCTCCTGTATTTGTCACACAAAGCTTCTTTGGCTTCCCTGCACACAATGGGCTGCCTCCTATCTTTAGATGCCTTCCCCTCAGCTTCCACGAGTTTTTCTATCCTTTTACACTAGATTCTATTGATTCTTCAAGGCTCAGTTGGGGCATTATCTCCACTGAGAACTTGCCTGTGCACTTCAAGAGAGGCTTAAGTATTCCAGATCTGAGTTCAAATAGTAGCTTGACCTCACTTCCCATTCAGAGCTTAGAAGATTCTCTTTGTCATGTGCTTACCTGTTTATCTCTGCAGAATATAGGGCTTCTCAGGTGGCTCAGTGGCATTCACGCAAATGCAGTAGCCGCAGTAGATGCGGGTTCCATCCCTGGGTGGGGAAGGTCCCCTGGAGGAGGGCATGGCAACCCACTCCAGTATTCTTGCCTGGAAAATCCCATGGACAGAGGAGCCTGGCGGGCTACACTCCACGGGGTCACAGTCGGGCACGACTGAGGCGACTGAGCACCTCAGAATATTTTGATTCCTACAGGCTAGAACCCTGTCCTACTCATGGTGTACTTGCATTGCCTAAATTGGTACGTGGCACCCAGTATAGCCTCAACAAATGTCTGTTAAACTAAAACCTAAAACACTGAAAACTGAAATCATTAGAGAGGAGAAAGTGCCATGAGCAGGTGAATTTATTATATTTCAATTTACTATATTCCTTCCAACATTCCTGAAGTGAAAGTGTTAGCCTAATATAATCAGGCAGGGAAAATAACATTGGATTTCAAAGTATTTTGAAAGATTTACAACTTTTGTGCCTTTTTCCTGCTGGGGATGAGGTTGATCAAACACATTCAAGAGTCAACATATACAAAACCAAAAAAAGTGTTTTAAAAATATAATTAAGGTAAAAGAACTGAACAAACTAGAACATACCGTAAAAATGAATATGCATACATGTGTAGTGGACAGATTTTATCAGTTGTAAATGATACTAAATTTGGTAACATAAAGTTGTAGATTAACTTGGTTGGTTGAACAATGGTAGTTTTTGGAGCTAGGAGGGAGGTGACCCAAGAAATACACATATAAGGAACATGATTTATTCTCCATCCCATTCCATACACTAGTAGTTTCCTCATTAATAACTTGACAAATAAATACCCTATGGGGAATAAGTAAAAGCATGTGTATTTATTCATTAAAAAAATGTTCGCTGAGTTCAGCTTTCAAGGTTGAGAGAAGGACCCTCCTTACATATATCAGAGAATGAAACTCAACTGTAGGCCCCTCTGAGAACCACCTGCAGAAAAGCCACTTGTATATCTTTAATCAGAGAATCACATGGCTCTCAGTGGACATGGGAGCTCAAGGTCTGGACAAATGTGATAATCACATTCAAAGGAAAATGTAGAGAGTTGGCATTTCTTACCAGACTGGGCTGGTCTGGTGACATTGCAGAATTTCCTGGACACAATCCTGTTTTGGTTCTTTACATAAAGCCTGGTTAAAACCACCCTGCATGCAGTACAGGGAAAGAATCAGAGGAGAAAGACCAGTGCCAGGAAGTCCAACCGGGAAACGGACAGAGGGCCTAGACGAGGGGAGTGATAATAAACAACTTGAGGGGCAGCCATTATTGAGTCTGTGAACTTTGAGGGGAAATATTGCCTTCCCAAAAGCAAGTATGAGGTGGTATGCTTCTCCTTTCACCCCACCTCTCTGAATCCCTAGGTCACTGGACAACTGAGCTCTTCCCTGGGCTCTGGCCATCCAAAAGCTAGCTCTATTAAGGAGTTTCCCCATTTTTCGAGGGTGGAAATGACTTTTCCCTTGAAACTCAAAATATCACTTTGAAGCTGCTACAAAAGCAACCCTCATACCTTATCCTGGTGAAACAAACATAATTCCTATATTGTTGACAAAACACTGTCAGGTCACTTTTCTGAAACACAATTTGATGGCAGGCTCTGCTACTAATTCTGTGTGCTCCAGAAAAATGATTCTTAGTTTCTTCATCTGTAAATGACATAGTAGGACCCAATGACTGTATGGAAATTTCCAAGAGGGTATGAAACAGAACTGAGACTTCTTAATGCCAGCTCCAGTTTGATTCAGGGAGATTGCCAGGATTCTGTCACCAATAGTTCCATCTTTGCCCCCACCCCTTTCTACTGAATATTTCAAACTATGATTCTGGAGAAGACTCTTGAGAGTCCCTTGGACTGCAAGGAGATCAAACCAGTCAATCCTTAAGGAAATCAACCCTAAATATTCATTGGAAGGACTCACTGGAAAAAGCTCTGATGCTGGGAAAGATTGAGGGCAGGAGGAGAAGGGGCAACAGAGAAGATGGTTGGATGGCATCATCGACAAAATGGCCATGAGCTTGAGCAAGCTCCGGGACATAGTGATGAACAGGGAAGCCTGGTGTGCTGCAGTCCATGGGGTCACAAAGAGTCGACATGACTTAGAGACTGAGTAACAACAACAACAAGAACTCATCTCTCCCAGTCAACATCCCCTCTGAAAAGGAGTGCAAGGCTTTAGAAAAGGATACAGAATATTAGGTCAGATGTCCAAGGATGATGGTCCTCTTCGATCTCTTCAGCCACACTCTTCTCCTTTCCTTTCTTCACTGTTTTAAATTCAGATTTTCAGAATCTCACACCCAGAATACTGCTTTAGTTATCTCAATATCTCCCACTGCTGGTCTCTCTTCCCTCCAATCTGTCTTTCCCATGGTTGACAGACTAATCTCTTGGAAACCTACTTTTGATCATTCTCTTACCTTTCCTCTAAACAGGGTGGAAGGAATAGCCAGTATGTGTCTGGTAGACATTGTGCTAGGGGCTCAAAGATGAGTAAGTTTGAAGGTCTGCATGGGAGTGATGTTTGGGCAGCAATTCAGGTACATTAAGGGTGGAAAATCAGAGAAAATCACTAGGTTGGGTGTGGCCACAACCATTAAAATTCTTCACTGTCTACAGGATAAAGCATAAGTTTCCTGGAAAATATAAGGCACTAGAACTGACTTGAGTCATTTTGCAGTTCTGAGGCCTTTCATTCTTCACTAAGTGCTTCTTGCAATGGAAGCAACCATGTTCTACTTCCTATGTGTCCTGTATCCTATTCCTATGCCACTGCCCATCCCTTGAAAATTTTACTAATCCTTCAAGGCTCCCCAGTTCAAATTCCTCCAGCTTCCAAGCCAGAATCAAGTTCAGAGGAGCATGAGCTTCAGAGTAAGTTTCCCATCCCTCTTGTTTGGTATGAATTACTTCCTTCCTGGGGGGACCCATTCTCTCCCCCAGTAGCCCTGCTCCTTTAGGGCAGCGACCATGACTAACTCATCTTGGTCCACGCCACCCGGAAAGCTGCTTGTATAGGCAACAACACCTTTGTTGTTGTTGTTTAGTTGCTGAGTCATGTCTGACTCATCGCAACTCCATGGACTGTAACTGGCCAGGCTCCTCTGTCCATGGGTTTCCCAGGCAAGAATACTGTGGTGGGTTGCCATTTCTTTCTCCAGGGGATCTTCCCAATCCAGGGAACAAACTCATGTCTCCTGCATCGGCAGGCAGATTCTTTATCACTGAGCCACCTGGGAAGCCCATATAGGTACCTAATAAAGGTTTATTAAATAACTGAATAAACATGTTTTCTAAGACTTCATTTTACTGTGGTAGACCACAACAGAAAGAAGTGTGCAGATTCCATGCTCCCTTCGGAAAAGTTCCCATACAGAAAGATGCACTTCATTAAGAAATCAGCTTCCGCCTTTCAGAATTTAAGTTTTTGTCCAAATTAGTTTTTGACAAAGCTAAACCTAATTCATTTCTTCATTTGCTTAAAATGCACAAGTGTGACATGGTCTTAATAAGGGAGAGAGTTATGCTATAGTAAATGGATTAAGGATTTTGGAATCAATTAGACATGAGTTCAGATTTCTTCACCTCACCAAGCCTCAGTTTCTTCAAATCTATAAAGGGAATAAATGATGTCCCTTCAAGTTTTGCTGTGGTGATTAAGAGATATAGATGTAAGTTGTCTAGGTTTTTACAATGGTACTCCTACTATTGACACTTCGAATAACATCTCTAACTTCTGTTTCGTACCTGCCAGTGGATAAGGGACTAGTCATTTATTTGTAGCCTATCTTATTTTAGAAAGTATTTACAATGCAAAGGGGACCCTTATAATTGCACATTGCTGATATTTAGTAAGAATGTTAATAATAATTCTTTTATATTCTTTCAGACATATATTTTCCTTCCTTAAATTATTGAGATTTTAAAATAAAAATTAAACAAAACAGCATAAATCACTAAATACCACTGACTTTTCAATGGAAAAAGAGCTTGATTCTGAAGACTAAATGTCTCAGTAAATAATAGAACGGCTGATTAGAAAATTGATAAAAAGTTAGAACAATGAAAGAAATTAAGGTGGTTGATTAAGTTTTCACCAGAGGCTAGTTTGAACAGAGATGCATTAGAAATTTAACTGACATTCTCAGGAAAGCTTGGGTGCACTGAGATCTGGGGCACTGAGGTGGTTCTCAAGCAGATCTATTCAAACTGATGGCCACTTTGAGCCCGGTTAATGGGTAGGCTGGAATTATCTGGATTACTGTCACAATAGTCCTCTTGTTTTTCCGTGTGTAGACACAGACTTCATGAAGACACATGGTATTTAATTTGTAGCAAATGGGCCTTTAGGAATGGAGAGCCTCAGATTTCCTCATGAACACTCTACAAACTCAGTAAGCTTCAAAGCTCATAGCCAGACTTTCCACACAAACTTCCCAACCTTCCAGATCTTCCTGGTCAGCCCCACTAGCCAAAACTCCCACCACACCATCCTCACCATCCATCTGGTGTCTCTGATCTGCAAAGTCTTACTCCAAAATGCCTACACTTTCCACCTTCATGTTTGTGCTATTTCCTATGTGTGGCAAACTCTTACTCAAACTTCAAAATCTCACTCAAATAGTACCTTCTCTTTGAAGGCTTCTCCCTTCATAATTAGTAGCTCTCTCCTTCTTCTGACTTCCAAGAAAAGAAAGGATAGTATGAAGAAATGAGAAAGGCAAATGTTCTACTGTCAAAATAAATTGAATTTAAACCTGACTTTTGTACTTACTGTGTGATCTTAGGTAAATTAGTTAATCTTCCTGAGGCACAATCTCCTGGTATTTAAAATAGAGATTGATTCGCTAAATTTGGGCTTCCCAGGTGGCAATAGTGGTAAAGAATCCACCTGCTAATGCAGGAGAAGCAAGAGACAGGAGTTTGAGCTCTGGGTTGGGAAGATCCCCTGGAGGAGGAAGTGGCAAGCGACTCCAGTATTCTTGCCTGGAAAATCCCATGGACAGAGGAGCCTGGTGGGCTACAGTCCATGGGGTCGCAAAGGGTCGGACACAACTAAGCGACTGAGCATGTGTGCGCGCGCGCATGCACACACACACACACACACACACACACACACAGAGGGATCATCAGTGATATTGTGTTGCCATTGTTTGCTTGCTTATATATCTTTCTGTGAGCTCTGAAATAGGAAAGACTTTGTCTTTTTAATCATCCAGCTGCCCCACGAGGCACCTAGCCTAGTACCTAATGTTTTGTAGAACTCAATTTTCAAACATTAATGAATGTTTAATTATTCATTCATAATTCCTATATTCATAATTCCTCAATTCATAATTGAGGAAAAGTAACTCAAGCACTCTAAGTTCTTCCTTTATGAAGTGCTCTCTAGTTATTCCCACATCCATGAAGTCAAATCCCCATAGCTCTTGTACACACTATTAATAAGGCTCTTGTCACAGCCCATTTTACACATACTAATTGATTCTAAGATCCTCCAGGGCAGTGGCCACAGCTTTCACTCTGTATAAAAAACTTTTTTAAAAAATGCTGTGGCCACACCGTATGGCATGTGGGATCTTAGTTAGCCCACCAGGTATCAAACATGTGCCCCTTGCATTGGAAGCGTGGAGTCCCAACCACTGGACCGCCAGAGAAGTCCCCACGGCTTTCACTCTGAATCCCCAACAACTCACAATGTTCTGTCGATACCAACTAATGATAATGTTACTTAAATATCCCATCCTCTTCCTCATTTCAAATAGTTTTCCTTTTCAGTTTATGCTGCATTTACCCCTGGGTCTCAGAGACTGAGGCCTCTGTAACAATGACTAATTTCTGTAGTTTTTGTCCAAGGCTCAAAGTGAGTGGCATCTCCTGACTGTCTTAACTCTCCACTGGAGGGTGGGTCTGTCCTTTCTTCAGTCTTAATTGTCCTATCTTTCTCTTATTGTCCTTTACGTTCTACTTCAGGATGAGAATCTTCGCATTGATGTACTATTTTTGTGGGGACTTGGAAAACTGTGGTTTATTGTTTCTTAATGAATAGGCTCATGAAGAATTACTGCTAGAAGGCACCTTAAAAATCATTGAATCCAGGGATCTCAAGCAGAGACCAATTCCCAATAGTGTGTTATGTGCTGAGATCATATATGGCCTCAGAATCATTTTCAACACATTTTCTAGTTAGATACATCAATTTATCAGTGTACATAGGAGGTGAAACTTCTTTGACATCCCTGATATAGTTCAAAGCTGCTACTTTGCTAATGAGGTCCAAAAAGCAGTGATGACTCAGTAATAAACTGACACCAGAACTCAGGTACCTGATTCTCATGACTTTCAGTTCAGGGTTTCCCTTTCCATGTGATCACTGCTTCTCCTTCAACAGCCACTCAAGTCCTAGGATTTATATTCTCTTCATTGGCTTGTACCTAATCATATTCAACAGTATGATTTTAAAAGACACAACACACAAGTTTCATCCTTATTAAAAAGGCATCTGGGCTCTCACTGATGTTATAAGCTCTTGAGGGGAAGGGCCTGTGTTACCTTTGTATCTTTCACAAGTTCTAATCCTGTGTCTGGCACATGGTAGGTATTCAATGAAAATTCTTTGATATATATACCCAACTATATATACGAAACAGGAAATCTATCCTAAAATTCTCACCAAGAATCACTGAAAAATCTCACCCCTTTGTATGGAGACAGTATTTGTTTGAAAGATTTCCATGCATGATGACACATTTCCTCACTATTTTTTGGAGTGACATCATGTTTAAATAAATTCCCTTTCACCAGAATGTATTAGGGGAATGAAAATCATTATGTCAATGAGTGGGCTGCCCAGTGAAACTTCTGCTTAAAAATACAAAGGGCAGTGTTGTAGTTTAGGGCTCAAAAGTCCTGAGAAATGATAGCTTTTCTTTTGCTTTCATGGTGACAAATGTTGACCTAAATTTGTGGTTCTGTGTGATGCTCACAAGTCAAAAATGTTAGGACAGAAAAGTAAAGGAAAGGATATGAAGAGAAAGAGAATAGGAAAGCAGAAGGTGGGGAAAGGTATTTTACAATATAGCAATACAATTCTTGCATTATCACTTAAAAATAGATTAACAAAAACTTTACAACCCACAACTTGCATCATACAACAGGAAAGATTCAATGCTTTCCCCTTAAGGTCAGGAATAGAACAGCTTGCTACTTTCATACAAACTATACAGGAAGTTCTAGCCAAGGCAATCAGTTATGATAAAGAAATAAAAGTCACCTAGATTGAAAAAAAGAAGTAAAATTCTCTTTTTACATAAAATATGACCTTGTAGATAGAAAATCCTGAGGAATCCACCGAAAAGCTATTACAATTTATAAATGGATTCAGCAAGGTAGCAAGGTATAAGGTTGATATACACAATAATTACATTTCTATATACTTGCAATGAACTATCAAAAAATAAAACTAAGAAAACAATTCATGTGCAAAAGAATGAAATTACAATCCTACTTCATATCATACATAATAACTGATGCAAAATGGATCAACCTAAATGTAACAGCTAAAAGTATAAAACTCAGAAGAAAATATGGACATCTTCATGGCCTTGGTTTTTTAGATATAATACCAAATAAAGTAGCAAAAGAAAAAATAGGTAAATTGAACTGTACTGCTACTGCTAAGTCACTTTAGTCATGTCTGACTCTGTGCAACCCCATAGACGGCAGCCCACCAGGCTCCCCCGTCCCTGGGATTCTCCAGGCAAGAACACTGGAGTGGGTTGCCATTTCCTTCTCCAATGCATGAAAGTGAAAAGTGAAAGTGAAGTCACTCAGTTGTGTCCGACTCTTAGCGACCCCATGGACTGTAGCCCAACCAGGCTCCTCCATCCATGGGATTTTCCAGGCAAGAGTACTGGAGTGGGGTACCATTGCCTTCTCCTAAATTGAACTCTATCAAAATCAAAAAATTTTGTGCACCAAAAGACATTCTGAAGAGAGACAACTCATAGAATGGGAGAAAATATTTGGAAAATGTATATTTAATAAGAGATTAATATTTGGAATATACAAAGAACCTCTACAGCTCAGCAACAACAAAGGAACGCCATTTTAAAAATGGGCAAAGGACCCGAAAAGACACTTCTCCAAAGAAGATATGCTATGCTATGTTATGCTAAGTCACTTCAGTCGTGTCCGACTCTGTGTGACCCCAGAGATGGCAGCCCACCAGGCTTCCCTGTCCCTGGGATTCTCCAGGCAAGAACACTGGAGTGGGTTGCCATTTCCTTCTCCAATGCACGAAAGTTAAAAGAGAAAGAGAAGTCGCTCAGTCATGTTTGACTCTTAGCGACCCCATGGACTGCAGCCTACCAGGCTCCTCAGTCCGTGGGATTTTCCAGGCAAGAGTACTGGAGTGGGGTGCCATTGCCTTCTCCAACTGGTCAATAAGCACATGAAAAGATGTTTAATACCAATGGTAATTAGGGAAATAAAAAATCACAACCACAATGAGATACCACTTCAGATCAAACAGGAGGATTATACGCAGAAAGACGTAAAATAACAAGTGCTGGCAAGGATGGAGAGAAACTGGAACCCTCAAACACTGACGGTGAGAATGCGGAATGTTATGGTCGGCGTAGAAACAGTCTGGCAGTTCCCCAGAATGATAAACACAGAGTTATCAGATGACCCAGGAATTCCACTCCTAAGGACATGCCCAATGGAAGTAAGAGTATATTTCTATATAAAAATCCATACACAAATGTTGATAGCGGCATTATTCATAATTGCCCCTAAGTGGAAACAACACAAATTTCCACCAACTGCTTCATGGATACATTTAGATGGGTATATCCATACAATAGAATATTGTTGGGCAATGAAAAGAAAAGAAGTGCTTATATATGCTACAACATAGAGGCACTTTGAGAACCTTATGTAAAGTGAAAGAAGCAGTCACCAAAGACCCCATAGTATGTAATGCCACTTGTATGAACTATACAGAATAGGCAAACCTATGGAGACAGAGTAGATTAGTGGTCCCCTAGGGCTAGGTCAGAGGGCTGGGGAGAGGGAAGTGACTGCTGCAGGATTTCTTTATGGGGTGATGAAATATTCTAAAGTTGACTGTGGTGATGGCTGCATAACCCTAAGTTTCATTTGTTAATTTTCTTCTTTTCTATGTCTGTCACAACAATCCATGTATTCACTTAGATGATCCATCTGTATATTTCCATGACCACTGTCCTGATTTATAATGTGTAAAGGATTAGATATATCTTATGATGAGCAGGCATCTTTTATAGAATCTAGCCTTTGAAAATGTTTTTTTTTTTTAAAGAAAAAAGTTAGAGAAATAAAAATACCCAAACTACTTTTTTCTTCTTCACTATAGTCATTATATCACTTTTACAATACATCATTTCTGCTGATCACTAGCAGCTTTACCCCCAATATTTAGTATATTTATTATAGATCTATTTCATCAGAAATCACATCATGGCTTTTAGCAAAACATTTTTAACAGTGATCTACTGTCTTGTAGCTCCATAATCTGTCTGTTACTAAAAGCTTACATGCTAATTTTAGTTAAATCCATGGCAACCTAGAAAACTTAATGTTTCAATTATTTTGTACCTACCCCTTTTGAATCAATCACTCCAGGTTTTGCATTAAACTTCACTGTCTTCAATCGGGCACGTTCCTTTCTTTCCACCCTAAGGAAAATGGAAAATAAAGAGTCTATCACATGGCAAGGCATTTATGATTTTAAATTCCTTATCCAATGAAGAATACCTCTTCTTTTTATCCTTCAGATAAAATAAAATGTTTTAAAATATTTCTGTTTCGTTAGTATAAAAAGTCTCGGTATAACATCTCTAAGCTGCTAACACATCTGTTGCAATTTTTGTGTTACATGTACTGAATCGTCACATATTTGGAAGGAATAAAAACCCAATATTTGCTATTTAAATGCCTGAATCAATCAGAATCTACTTCAAGAAATCACAGTCCACAGACATGAACCCCGAAAGTGGAGGCCAAGTAAACTCTCCTCTCCTAATATCCTTTTCTGTTTGCGTCCTTTTCCTTTCCTTCTCTTTAAGAAAGCTGGGGTGCTTACTTTTACTTCAAACCAAATATGTTATAATCTTGAGCTTTTCCTTTGCCCAGTGTCCTTCTGCTGCCATGTCTGCAGTTTTTGTTATTTTACCTTCATTCATTCATCAAGCACTTATTGAAAGCCTCCCCTGTATCAGGTAAGGTGTTGGGGGGGGGGAAATTAAAAAGCATGACTTCATTGAAGGCATAGTAATGTCTTCTTGGAGGGGACAGAGGCATAAAAAGACAGATACTACTGCGCAGTAAGACTGCTGATAGCAAGGTGAGTGGGCACATCTATCTCATTGGAGGGCAATACGGAGTGGAAAGCAATGGGGAGGGCTTCTTGGAGGAGTACATTTCTGTGAGACTTAAACGGTGAGAGAGAGCTTGTCAGTGGGAAAAGTTCAAGGAGAATCTCCCAGACAGAAGGGAGGAACAACATGTACCATGACCTGAAGTTATAATCAAGCTAAAGATTGCAGGAAGATTCTGATACAGTGTACCTACAGCACAGGGACATGAGGCTGGGGAGGTGGCGGGGCCTCCTTTATAATATAAAGGGGATCCCTCTACACTAAGGACATGGGGCTTTCCCTTTGGGAGTCCTCACGACTTATTAGAGGCTATAAAGCCAAGAAACGATAGACTAGACTAGTATTTTAAATAAGTGACTCTGGGGGAGGAGGATGATGGGTTGGAGGAGGGAAGGAACAGTGGGAAGCAGGAAGCCTATTAAGAAGCTACTGCCATAATCCAGGCAAGAAATGATGAGGAGTGATAATGAAGTGGAGGAGAGGGAAGAGTTTGAGAAACATTAATAAAATAAAGTTGGCAGGTCTTGTGTCTATTTGGAAGATGGAGTTGAAACGAGAAGCTAAATATTTCTCCGATTTTTTTTTTTGAGCCTCTCTAATTAGACATGATCGTTCTGTCCTCCAAGCCCCACAACACTTGTCTGTTTGTCTTCGTTGCTGTTATCTCTTGTTTCCTTCTGTGCTGTTTATTTTTGAGTTGCACATAAAAGGCTCTATGTTCCTTGAGGGCAAGTCCACATATGACTCAGAGTATTACAGCAAGGCCTCAGTAAATTTTAACAGCTGAACTAAATTAATATTAATTGCATTGTTTAGCAATTTTAGCATCACTATTTAAATGTGGCTAGGTCTAATTTCAAAAATGGGGAAAGAAAAAAAGAGAGGAAAAACCCCTGAATCTACAGAAACTTTAAGGGTTTATGAAATTTAAGCTATTCATAGATCAATAATTAACAACATACTTCTCTTTGAGAGTTATTTTGTGTTTCCAGCTGAAACACATTGAAGATCGGGGGTTTCTATAGTTACAGAATGGAGTTTCAGAATATATTTATTTTGGTATGAGAGTAGAATATTTGAGTGGAAACAGATGAGAAAAATTCTTCAAATCTAACCTCAGATATTAAAGCAGTATGTTCCGCCAAGAGTTTCGACCTGCGCCCAACATACAACAGTTGAGAGGAGAGCAAGGAAGACTTCACATAAGGTAAGTAGCAAAGTGCAAAGATGCTCACTGTGAAAATGTCTCCTCTGAGCTTCTTCAGCTTTTCTCAGTTTTAATCCAAGTGCAAATGCTAATTGGTATTCATCTCTTTGGGCCCTTCTGAAATTGCTGTTACAGCCCCAACCTTCTCCTAGCCTACTTATGGGAAACACCAGTCCATCAGGGGATGCCAGAATGACACATAGAGAGTACACGGTTATTTGATTAGTCTATGAAAATAAATTCTGCATAAAGTGAGAGAGCTCACATGGGCCGCAAACATAAATGAGGCTGAACTCAATATTCTCTTCTAAGAATTGCTTTGACAGAGCATTCTAACATTTCCCCCTTGGTTTCTAAGTTTATGCCTTCCATGTTCCTTCAGAAATGTTTCTATTAGGCCACCTTAGTGGTTCATCCAGGGAAGGCAATGGCACCCCACCCCAGTACTTATGCCTGGAAAATCCCATGGACGGAGGAGCCTGGTAGGCTCCAGTCCGTGGGGTCGCTAAGAGTCGGACACGACTGAGTGACTTCCCTTTCACTTTTCACTTTCATGCATTGTAGAAGGAAATGGCAACCCACTCCAGTGTTCTTGCCTGGAGAATCCCAGGGACAGGGGAGCCTGGTGAGCTTCCGTCTATGGGGTTGCACAGAGTCGGACACAACTGAAGCGACTTAGCAGCAGCAGCAGTGGTTCATCACTTAAATCTTAAAATGAGTTGCAGAGACCAAGTCAGATGAACAGGCAGACAGACAGAGACACACACACAAACACACCTAATATGTGATATGGTTTATTACTGATCTTCAAACAAGCAACAAAAAAAAGTTAAAAAAAGTTAAAGCTTTACTTGGTTCACTCAAGAAGGAAATCAGAAAGCTCTGATTTCTACTCAGGTTGAAAGTTTCATGAATAATAAAGATGATGATATAAGTGGTAACTGAAATTTTAACATATTATTATTAATGAAAAAGGCCTTCATATTTACATCATTCATTTGGCCCTAACAATAACCAAGTGTGGTATTCTCAGTCCCATTTTATGGCTGGAAAAGCTAAGACTCAAAGCTTCATAAATTAGAAAATGGTAGAAACAGTGTCTGACCACATGCATTCTGTTTGGGAAACAGTATTTAAGGACCTTCCACACCGCCCTTACCCAGTGAGAGACTGTAGAGGGTCACCTACAATTCATGACCAATATAGTTCCTTAGGAGTCAGGGCCTGCTGCTGCTGCTGCTGCTAAGACGCTTCGGTTATGTCTGTGCGACCCCATGGACTGCAGCCTACCAGGCTTCTCCGTCCATGGCATTCTCCAGGCAAGAACACTGGAGTGGGTTGCCATTTCCTTTGCGTGAAAGTGGAAAGTGGAAAGTGAAAGTGAAGTCGCTCAGTTGTGTCCGACTCTTAGCGACCCCATGGACTGAAACCTACCAGGCTCCTCCATCCATGGGATTTTCCAGGCAACAGTACTGGAGTGGGGTGCCATTGCCTTCTCTGGAGTCAGGGCCTACTTTCTCACAAATGATAACCATCCTCTTTCTTTGCATCCCAAATCCCGATTGTCCTGAATTAAATAAATCATAACCAAATTCAAGCATTGAGTCACTGACATAATACCTGTTTTGACAGGCTGGCCTCAAAACTCAGAATAAATTTGCTTTTAGCACTGGAATTCAGGTTAGCTAGATGTCTGTTTGCAATCTGACAGCACAAACACTGGATTGATTTCTTTCCTCGCAGTCTTTTCACATTTATTGCATCCCCAACCCTAGTTGTGTTTTTCCATCCCAGAGGCCCACACTAATGGCTTCTTGGGGGTCTCTGCAAATCTTTTCTCCCAGGTAGCAAGGGGTGTGGCTTATCTTTTTTCCTCACTTGCCTCAGCCCTGTCCTCTCTCCTAGTGCTTCTTGGGATGCATGTGGACAGTTTATTGCCAAGATCAGTTAGGGCTGAGAGATAGGTCCCTACATAATACTGTGCTTTTCTGAGCATCAAAAGCTCAAAATTTGGAGAAAGGAAAATGTATATTATTTGAGTAAGATGCACGCTAACCACCTTACCTATCTTATCTATAATCGGCATGATAATCCAGGGTTTAAGATGAAGTCGGGCAGATAGCAGGTGCTTAATCTTTGTTGGTAAATGAATGAAAGAATCATCGAAGAGGCTTACTGGTTCTTGACCTGGATGTGAAACCTAAGGCTCAGAGAGTTGAACTGACTTGCCCAAACAACCAGTGTTTCTGAAAAAAACTTGCTGACCATTTCCTGACTTTTTTCCTTGGTAGGAATCTATGTAAAAGTGTAGCATCACCTTCTCTGTTCTACTAAGTGAGACTCCTTGGGCAGAAATACATGATGTTAAGAACCATAGATCTTTACCTAAGGAATTGGTGGGTCACCTGTGTGGAAAGACTGATTTGTGATGAGAAGGACTGACATACTTCTCTCACACTCAAGAGGCAAGCAATTAATTAGATTGTTTAAGCAGAAATAATCCCCTCTGCCCTGGTTTGGTTGCTGACCAAAATACTGAAAACTTAAACTGGATGGCAAAATTTGAGCAATCAGTTCTGACATCCAGCATCTCCAGAGAGCACCACATGGCCATGCTTTAATGAGCCCAACTGTCTTCCTCTGTCCTCTTACCCATCTCCCATCTGGCGTTTTCAGGTTTCCGCCAAACACACAATGAGGGCAGGCCTGCAGCACCGGATGGTCAGAGCATCTGGGGCTGGGCATCGCTCTGCCTGTGCCCCCAAGGCCCCACTGCAGGGAGGACTGAAACACTGCACAGGTTACTGGCCACAGGCTTGCAGGGAAGCTAAGTGAATGAACACTTCCTCAGTGCTAGCTGCAAGCTGCCATCTGAGAGCCCAGGCCCTGCACGGCAATGAATAGAGACTTGGGTTAAGAGACAGGGGAACACTTCCCAGTTTGGCTCTTCAGAAACTATGTAATCTCAGAAAAGAGAGAGTCTGTGCTAAAAGCCCAGGTTTAGAAATCACACAAATATGCATTGGAATTCTCCATGTGCCACCTACTAGCTCTGTGACTTAGGTCACTTAACCTCTTAGGATCTCAGGTTTCATGAGACTGGTGGAATTAAGATATTAAGACAGGCTTGAAAAATTATGGTGAGTATTAAATAATACTAAAAATGGTTAGTACAGTATTTGGAACGTATAAGAGCTTCTTACTTGTCAAGGGCTTCTAGTATACCTTTGGGGTAGTGAAAAGCCATCTGGTCTTGCTACAGAGAGACCTAGGCCAGTGGCTGACTGTGCATCCTTGGGGAAGTTACTTGACTTCTCTGATCTTCAGTTTCCTTATGAAGCTTTTGTGAAGATTAAAGAAAATCTTATATTTGAAAGCACCAGCACAATATATGGTCTATCATCATATGGAATTCACTCCTCTGTCTGCTGCTCTTCCACTTCCCTTGGTACCTGCTATGGACTGAATGTTTGTGTCCACACAAAATTCCTATGTTGAAGCCTCAGTCCCCAGGGTGGTGGTCTATGGTGGTGAGGCACTGGGAGGTAATAAGTTCATGAGGGTGGAGCCCTCATGAATCAGATTAGTGGCCGAAAAGAAGAGACAGGAGAGAAAAGAGCTCTCTCCCTTTCTCTCTCTCTCTCAGCTACATGAGAAAATAGCAAGAGGACTGTCTGCAAACTAGGAGGAAGGTCCTGTCTCTGGGAAGCTGAATGGCTACTGCCCCGATTTTGAACTCCAGAACTGCAAAATATACATGTCTGCTGTCCAAGTCACCCCGTGAATGGTGTTCTGTCACAGCAGCCAGAACTAAGACAGCACCTTTATTCACACTATAGCCCCCTACCCTCACCAGTGTACTGTGCCACAGTTACATGCTGGTCCCACAAACCCCGGCTCCAGGCAGTGACCTGATGACAGCACTCGGCACATAGACGGGGCTCATGCAGTGCTTGCTGAACTGAGTTTTGTCAATTCTTACTTCTATAATGTTGGCTGGCAGGAACTGCATATGAGTTAAGAGCATTACAGCCTGGAATCAGATCCCAGTTATGCCATTTATTAGCTGGGCAATTCCAGGCAAGTAAATTAACCTCTCTCTGCTTCAGTCTCCTGGTTTGTAAAATGAGGATAATTACATTACCTTCCCCATAGGGTTGTAATGAGGTTTAAATAAGTTAATTAATTGTAAAGGGCTTACAACAGTGTCTAGCATGTTCAAGGAAGATTTATTTAAATAAAATTTATTTACCAACTTCAAAAAGGAGAGAGGGAAAAGGCAATGATTTTCACACTCTTCATCTTATGGTTTCATTGATATGATTAAATGGAATCATCAATAGAGTACATTTTTATAAAGGGTTAAGTCATATACTGATGTTATCCATTATGAAATTTTTCCAAACTGGCTCTAGGAGCTGAACTATAGTTCCTCTCTGGCTTCTAACTGAAAAGGGGCCAGAGAGGAATTAAGGATTGAAAAAAATAACCCTAATCTAATAATAAATCATATGCGTACCAGCAACCATTTATTCTGAGCTATAGTTGTAAGATGCTGAAGCAGTACAAAATGAGAGTGCCTCCTTTAGAAGCTAAGCATTAAAGAGCCGCCCTAGGGAAGGCCCATGACAGATCTTAAATTGCATTAATGTAAGTGCACAAGAATGCTTTGTGGGATATGATTATAAGTGATTTTTATTTCTTCTTGATACTTTTCTAAATTTTCCCATTTTCTACAATGAAATGTGTTACTTTTATAAACACATAAAACAATAATAGTAACATTTTTGGAAAGAGTTACCATCCTAAGGAGAAAATTTAATAGAAATTCATTTACAGCCATAAATACACACACACAGATGAGATGGACAGTACTGCACCCTTTATAAGCAAGAATGCAAATGTCAACATTAGAGTCATGAGACACACTTCTCCAGGCCAGCAGGGTGGTTAGGATGGTTTTCTCCTCAAATATTTGCTACTGCTGCTGCTAAGCCACTTCAGTCATGCCCGACTCTGTGTGACTCCATAGACGGCAGCCCACCAGGCTCTTCTGTCCATGGGACTCTCCAGGCAAGAATACTGGAGTGGGTTGCCATTTCCTTCTTCTAAAATATTTGAGAGAGAGCCAATTCAAGAATGACCTCCAGCAGGCAGAAAGTTACCCAGGAGGACTAACACTGAGAATGTTCCTTGGGGGACAGTGATGTGCAATTGAACAAATGAAGGATTATTGACAAGACTGTTTAGAATCACAGAATCTCAGGGTTGGAAAGTGACAGAAAATTATGCAGCTCAGCTGTCCCACTCGAAGCTTGCTTCCCTTTGATAATACTTAGTGCCCTGGAATTGTCTATTACCAGAATCATCTAGAGGGACATCCACACAAAAATGCAGATCTGCAGATGGACCGAATCAGAGTCACTCTGTGTATCAGTGTGTGTGAGGGAGAGCGGTGGCGTAGCTTAAGTTTTCATAATGTTCCCTTGGTGTCAAAGCCGTTATTCTCATTCACTGTCTTCCCAGGTGACCCATACCATCTCTAGGCAGCTCCAACTACTAAAAGGATTTCCTTAAAATTACTTGAAATCTCTTTCCAGACAGCTTTCCTTCTCCGCCCCATTTCTACCCATATTCAACAAGATGGTTCCTCCTTCTACAGAACAGCCCTGCAGAGAGCTCTGATTAATCACATCAAAGCAAACCAAAATGCTTGCTGCCTTATTTTTCAAAAATAAATGGAAGTGGAAAGACAGAATATATACTACTCTTGGGAGTTAATGCTTCAAATTCAGAAAACACAAAAAACTACAAACTCAGAATGTCCTCTCAAAACAATGTCAGGCAATTATGCAGGAGCCCAGAGGTTTGGATGGTAAAGAATCTGCCTGCATGCAAGAGGCTTGAGTTCAATCCCCAGGTTGAGAACATCCCCTGGAGTAGCAAATGGCAAACGACTCCAGTATTCTTGCCTGGAGAATTCCATGGACAGAGAAGCCTACGGTCCATGGTGTCGCAAAGAGTCGGATATAACTGAGGGACTAATATTTTCACTTGTACTTCCAGTTTACAGAACTGTCTGCTGGTGGGAGATCCACAGGCCCAAGCTTAGAGGGTGGGGATGGAGACAGTCATGTTGCCCCACTCTCCTCACATTTACCCTGGGCTGTGTGGCCACCGGCAGGAAAAGATGGGGGACCAGTCTAGTCTGAGGTTCAAGTGGCCTGCAGTTATCCCTGGGGAGAAGTTCCATCTTCCCACTGTGGTTGGTGCTGCCTCAGTCACTGGGTCACTTTGTGTGCAGCAGCGTTTGAATATTCAGCTTCAGGAGGATTTTCTACAAAGGTATTTGGGACGTTTCGATTCGAGGAGGAGAGCCCTTCGTAGCTTGAGAAAAGTTAGTGACTGTTTTCAATAAACATTATTCCTGACTTTGACTTCATACCATCTCATCTCTAGGGAGCAGATCATTTGTTTCTCAGACAGTATCTTGGTGCCAAGAGGATACTCATGGGAAGAAGAGTTTCTTTCTAGTGGTGATGGACAGAAGCTGCTGGGCACAGATGAAGGACGCGGTTGTTCTGAAGTTTATTCATGCCTTTCAAGAGCAGAGTTGAGGAAATGCTTAGAAGAGAAAGAACATAATATTCCTTTTCTTTTCTTCTGAACTTTTAGTTGTATATTGGGGTATAGCCAATTAACAGGGCTTCCCTGGTGGCTTCTGCAATGCAGGAGGCATGGGTTCGATCCCTGGGTCAGAAGATCCCCTGGATAGGGAAATGGCAACCCACCCCAGTATTGTTGCCTGGAGAATCCCATGGACAGAGGAGCCTGGAGAGCTACAGCCCATGGGGCTGCAGAGAGTCAGACGTGACTGAGCCCTAACACTTCAATTCATAGCCGATTAACAACTGTGATAGTTTCAGGTGAACAGTGAAGGACTCAGCCATACATATACTAGAACATGACAGTCTTGACTGAGGAAATGTATAGAGAACTAAATATCAGAGTGGAAGCTGGTTGGGGTGGGGACCAGGAGTAACTGAAGCTGTAAATAAACCTCTGTAAACCCACTCTTTGGAACTCGCCAGATGTTTAGCAGCTCACTGCTCAAGTATCTAATTTCGTTTTTTTTTTTTCCTCCAGTGAAACTAGCTTTTAACTTTTTTTAATTGAAGTATAGTTGATTTACAATGTTGTGCTAATTTCTGCTGCACAGTGAAGTGGTTCTGTTATACACACGTATATATTCTTTTTAAATATTCTTTTCCACAATGGTTAATCATAGGATAGTGAATGTAGTTCTCTGTACTAGACAGGACCTTGTTGTTTATCCTCAAGTATCTGATTCTGGGTTGCAGTTTTTTAGTCTTTTCCCATCAATGTTTGGACAGAATACAAAGCCAGAACCTCAGCTTTTAAAATGTTTTATTTTACTTGTTTTTCACCTGGACTTTCTATAAAGTAACCCAGTAAATGATGAACCTCTGAAGTAACCCCTCCGAGTCTGTAAGTCAGCATACAAGCTGATAAGCATACCCCTGAACATATGAAAGCTGGCAAGTTTTAGGAAGGCAGAATAAGCAGATCTTCTTTCTTGCTTTATGCTGCATCATGGTTACCAGTTTGGGTAAAAACCTAACATGAGAAGAGTGACAATTTCTATGCAGACTGACTAACCCACTCAAACACATCCTGGGAACGGTCTGCCACATCTGCATCTCCCCTCCCCTCCACACCTCCGGGGGAGGGGAACAGCAAATTCTCAGGATCGGAAGGGCCTCCTTACCTCCGCTTGCTGGGGATGACCCCCATCTCCTCACTGTCGCCCTCCAGTGTGACCCTCCTGGCTTGCCACCACTCGTCATCAGAGGCGTTGATAACGTGGAGAATATCTCCGTATTTAAAACTAAGTCCTTGACTTGGCAGCCCACTGTCCTTGCTTTTGTCATAGTCAAACATGGCTCTGGAAGAAATGACATAAGAGAACAGTGTTAGGAATCTCTGGCAGCTCAGATCTCGGATTCATCGATTATTCACTCTTGTCCTGAGAACCCACTGGCCGCTGGGTACCCACTCCCAGGACTAACCCCTGGAATCCCAGTCAATGTTCCCACTGCTTTGGTCACAAATCAAGGTTACTTCTTACTTCTCCTGGAGGTTGCAAGGGCAGCCTGTTAGGCCCTTAACCTGGGGTTCTGCTCACTGGTAGATGCCAGACTCCAGGGAGTGGAGAGAGAGGAGGGGGAATGGGGAGTTAGTGTCTAATGGGAATAGAGTTTTCATTTCAGAAAGGTGAAAAAATTCAGGAGATGGATGGTGGTAAGAATTGCATAACAATCTGAATGCACTTAGTGCCCCTGAACTGTACAGTTAAATATGGCTAAAATAGTATGTTTTATATTATGTGACTTTACCACAATAAAAAAACATAAAAAAACCCTGGGATACTGCTTCTTGGAGATCATCACATGCAACAAGGTGATTAATGGAAGATGATAAAGGTATGTTAGTACTTTACTGAGATTTTTTTTCTCTCTCACTACAATAAATCACTATAAAGAAGGAAATAATGAAGAGAATGATGGGCATCTTTCTGAATGCAGCATTTTGTGTGATGGACAAATCTTCTCAGATGGATCAAACTGCTTCCACAGAATACCAAGCCTACCTTGTCATTGCATTTATCACTCTGAATTGTAATTCTTGCTGTATGTACCATGTTTTCACCACTAAAGAGTCTTCACTGAGACTTTGCTAAGCCTAACACTGTAATATGCACGACTGGTGGGGTAAAGGAGTTGGAAGCAGAATTAAATGATGACCAAGACCTTAGCTCTTGCCCAGGGCAGCTGACAGTTTGTCTCAAGTCCTACCCTATCCACCTTTTCCTGTGTCTCCCACAAACCGTCGCCACACACACACCACCTGTGGTTTCCCTGGAGAAGCAGACGTTGCCATGTCCTCTTTTATTTCCCCTTTGATTCTATTCTAACAATTTCCTGAGAGTGCAGCCACTATGCAAACAAAACTAGCTAGACCTGGTGGACAGATTTGTCTAATATCACTGAGGACTGAGTGCGATTCTTTTTCTTTCTTTCCCCCCATCTCATGAAAGAAATGTCACATCTGCTGTCGTGGCAACCCAAATGACTTGAAGGCATCAGCCCTCAAATACTGCAGGAAAAGCTGAATTACTTGCAACATAGCCCCTTCTTCCATTAACTCTGTCCCCAAGTGGTGGAATATGGTGAGGGGGGTGTCTCAGCTCCTAGAACGACTCATTTCCACCTTAACCATCTGCATCTTCCTTACCAAAGACCTCACAAAACCCTCGCCAGGAAAAGGGGGCTGAGAGGAGGCAGAGACCCACTCCTGACTCTGTCACTTCTCTGGCTGGCTGATGAGACACAAGTTAACATTCCAGAACCACAGCTTTCTAAATGCAAAATTAGTCCAATAACTATATTCACATGGAGCTGCTGTGAGCTTTAATGAAATAACATACTGGTTGCCTCTGGCAGAATGTAGTCTAATAGTGGCTAAGAAAGTAGACTCAGGGGCCACACTGTTAGGGCTGTGTTCTGGTCCTGGTACTTCTCTCTTACTAGTCATAGAGCTAGTAGCCCAGGCACACTCCTGAGCCCCTCTGAGGACTCAGTTCCCCCGTATATAACATACTGATGACAACAACGGGGATAACAGCGCCTCTATCATGGGATAATCCTATGGATGAAATGCTGCCTAAGGCAATGCATGTAAAGCATACACAAAAGTGCCCACACGTAGTGACAGTCATTACGTATGAACCACTGTTGCTGTTGTTATACACCTCCTTTCCCCCTTTGAGTGTATACTTATAAATATCCTTTCTATGGATTCTACTCTGTGCAAAAGCAGACTGGTATACCAATCCCGAGACTGCATCCCTAAAAAGGCCTGCTTACAAGGATGGCCCTTGGCTGACATTTGGGAACTCAGCTTTTGGGAGGCTTCTTTCCATTTCCTATTAAGAATGGCTTACTGTGCCTAAACTGCCTATAATAAACAGGATCATTTAAGGTGAACACTTGGTTTTCCTCTGGGAGCCTGGAATTGTGGTAGGTGCCAGGCAGAGAGGGCGCCTGTGTGAGCAGCCCCAAATACAATCCTTGGACACTGAGTCTGTTAGGAGCTTCCCTGGTAGACAACATTCTACACGTGTTGTTACAATCAATCGCTGGAGGAATTAAGCATGTCCTTCCTGACTTCACTGGGAGAGGACTCCTGGAAGCTGGATTTTGTCTCATGCTCTCTTCCTTTTGCTGAGTTGACTTTGTATCCACTTTCTGCAAT
The DNA here is from genome assembly GCA_935064755.1 of Tragelaphus eurycerus. Taxonomy (NCBI): domain Eukaryota; kingdom Metazoa; phylum Chordata; class Mammalia; order Artiodactyla; family Bovidae; genus Tragelaphus; species Tragelaphus eurycerus. The sequence goes on from CAKXYN010000043.1 coordinate 15,425,113, forward strand.
AAATCATAGCCATAAAGATGAGAGTCCAACAAACCCTCCTAATTGGGAGTTGTCTTCAGGACCCCCAACACTCACTCCATAGATTGGAAACCATATTCACATACACTTCCTCATTTGTGCCTCAATCCATTCCTAGAAAGAAAGTACAACAGATATAGTACTTAGCATCTCCTTTTTACAGGTGAGGGGCATAACAGGCGAGGTCCCCTCCAACTAACACAGGATACGTGGCTTAGAGGCAGCAACCTGGGGTTGGAGTGCTGGTCCTAAGTCCTAGTTCAGTGGTCTCCACCTTGCCCCCGACCCCACCCCAGTCTGGGAGGTGGTGAAGGTGGTGACAAGGGGGCAAGGATGAGAATCATGGTGACAAGCACTATTCATGCCATTAGGGTGCCTGGCCCTTTGTGTTCATTGTCCTACATCTGACATCATAACAACCTGAATGGTAAATATTAGTAGCTCTGTTTAATAGATGGGAGAGGAGGTTCAGGAAGTTCAGAAACCTGTCCCAGGTCACAGGTAAACACGTGGTAGAAACTGAACCTAGAATAAGGCCTGACTCCAAAATGCACATCCCTGGTTATTTCATCATAGTGCCCAGGACTCGGCCATACCAGGAAATTCTAATCTTCCCTTCAGAGCTGATCACCTGTTCTCCCCCAGATCCCTTAAGTTCCCTTACGGCTCAGCTCCTGTCCCTTGTATTCCTTATCTTAAGGTTCCCAAACCTCTAGTTTGGCTCCAGACTCTTCTGGATGTAAAGTGAGGACTGGAGGTAGAAAAGCCATCAGGAAAGCTGGCAGATGGTGGCCAAGAAGGCAGGCTCTAGGGTCAGACTACTTGGGTTTGCAACATTTTAACTGTGATCTTGAACAAGGTACTTAAGGTCTCTGGGTTTCAAGCTTTCTTATTTATAAAATGGCATAGTAATAACACCAGCCCCCTTGAAGAGCTGTGGTGAGGATTAAATGAAATAATACATGTGAAGTATTGTAACACAGCCTGATAGTAGCAAGTGCTCAATAAATGCTAGCTAATACTACTAGGATAATTATTCTGAAAAATGCACTGGGATTTGAATTCCAGTTTCTGAGTCCCAATTGTGCCACTTAGAAGCTGTCTTATGGACTGTGTACAAAGATATCTAAAACTCCTCTGTATCCTCAAGACCCAGTATATAGTGCTGGGTACAAGGCAGACCTTCAGAAAGACCTATGGAAATACTTTGGATGATCTTTCAAAGCCCCTGGTGACTCAGACTGGTAAAGAGTCTGGCCTGCAAAGCAGGAGACCTGGGTTTGAGCCCCATGCTGGGAAGATCCCCTGGAGAAGGGAATGGCAACCCACTCCAGTATTCTTGCCTGAAGAATTCCATGGACAGAGGAGCCTGATGGGCTACAGTCCATGGGATCACAGAGTCCAACACAACTGAGGGACTAACTTTCACTTTGAAAACTTCACTTCTTTCAAGTCTCAGTGTCCCAGTCTGTAAGGGGAGGGCAGCAGAAACCAATCCCAAAGGTCCTCAGCAGGTGATCCATTCATTCTCCTGAGCTCCATTCTAGTCTTAAGTCCTCTTTTCAAGAAAACACTTATTTACTTGGCTGTGCTGGGTCTTAGTTGCAACATGCAGGATCTTTGGTTGCGGCATGGGAACTCTTAGTTGCGGCATGTGGGATCTAGTTCCCTGACCAGGGATTGAACTTGGGCCTGCACTGGGAGCACGGAATCTTAGCCACTGGACCACCAGGGAAGTTCCCCCAAGTATTCCTGAGGGGAGATTTCCCACCCTTGGGGTCAGCAACACGCTCTCTCCATTAGTTCTATTATCTTGGACAAACTGCCTCTCTAGGATCACACTGATTCAGACTCGCCAGGCCCCTAAAAATAAGCAGCTGACATATTTCAGCAGCTCCTGGCTCCTTTGGATATTAATGGATCATCACATCTGGGGAAGAGGCTACAGTGCCCTGTCACCTATTTTAAAAAGGGATAAGCTGCTTTTAATTTGCTTTATGTGCTAATTCATCACAGCAACTTTTATAAAATGCCATTAAGACTCACACTTTCCACCCAGGGTGCTTTTAACAAGTCCATTAGACAAGTGGAATTAGACATGAATAATGCAACGGCTCTCCCATCCCTCCTGCCCCTCCTGCATTTCAACATGTGGTGGCCCCTTGCCCACCGGGGAAGCCTAGGGAGGGAGGGCTGAAGCAGATGCTTGTCCTCCTGGCTGGCCAACCTGGCTGTGCAGACCTAGGTACCAGACCGAAATTGTGCTTAGTAAGTGTCCCACAATGTGCTAAAGACATTCTGTTCATTGTCTCCCTCAATTTGCTGGGTTTGAGCCAACATACCAGTTATACACCAAGCTTTGGACAAAGGAAAGATCTGGTGTTAAGTCCCAACTCTGTCATTGCTAGTTGTGAATTTTAGGTCTGTGGCTTAACCTCTTAGATGACACTCTTAACCAGAGATGACTATTCTCTCATTGATCAAATGCAGATAACGATGGCACAAACTCACAAGACTGTTATGGATAAACTGCTATGGCACGGTGCCTGTAAAGTCCCCAAGACCTGCACAGAATGAATCCCCTTCGTTATTATTTCTGTTAACAAACCTGCCATGTAAGCGTTTTGGATCTCATAAAAGAAATGAGAGTCAAAGAGCCGAAATGAAAAAAAGCTAGTAAGTGGCAGAATCAGGATTTAAACAAGACAGATGTGTCTGAATCAAAAGCCTGTGCTCTGACTGCAGAATTCAGCTTGGAGCTCCTGATCAGGAATGCAGTACTCAGATCTCATCCCCGAAGATTTCATGATCAATGGATGATCGCCTTGACGCTGACACTGCAGACTAGACGTCAGGAGAGAGGCACGTGTAGTTGACTGAGCACACACTCAGTTCTCATGCTGCCCTGCAACGTGTGTGCTTGTGCTGCAGATGAGGAAACACAAACTCTGATAAATTAAGCAACATGTCCAGGGGTACGAGAGCTATCAAGGTGGGTTTCAGCTGTTATGCCCTATGCCTTTGTTCTTTAAGACGCTTTGGGGAAATAAGGTAAATTTACATGTGGCTGATGTTTATGTGTCTCACTGAAGGTCACTCTGGGGCATCTTCCTCATCATTCCCCAAGCTCCTTCCCTAAGAGTTAAGTGTCCTTCTCGCATACCCTTATCTCATTCTGCTTTGTGCTTTTTAACATTTGCATACTCTGATCTCATTCTGCTTTGTGCTTTTTAACATTTGCAAATTCTATTTTGCATGAGCATGGGGATGGGGAAGGTTCACGTTCCTCCTAGCCTCAGAATCTACCCCATGATAGATGACCAAGAAAAGTCATTTTCTGTCACTCAGTCTGTCACCTATGCCTGTCATAGGGTAATTCTTGAAATTCAATAGTTCACTTGCTTTCCTGTAAAGGCCTGGGTAGTTGGAAATAGCAGGTAAGGAAGGCCTGAGTCACACCCAGCATAGGCCTTCCTGGCTTTTGTAGGAAATGACAAACATATGTGCACCATTCCTGTCTCAAGTCAGAGCATATCCATCCCGGGTGGAGGGTTACACACAGCTCTGTACCCATGACTTCTCACATCTCCTTGAGGAGCCATACACCAGCCCTGTGGATGAGTCATCATGCCCAAACTTAGCTCTGTCAAGGCCACTTATTCTCCCATCCATCTCAATACTAAACTTCCCCCAGTAAAAACGGTGGTGAGAACCACCACCAAAATTGGTCTAGTGGATGGGAACAGGCTAGCCTCTGCCAATCCTTGCTAGGAGGCCATGGACCATGATGCTACTGTTTATTGAATGGCTGCGGGGCACATAGTGAGCCTACAACATGTCAGGTGCTGTTTTGGGTATTTATTATCTGTGATTCAAAAGATAACCCTCAGGAGTTTGGAACAGTCATGTACACACTGTAACATTTAAAATGGATAACCAACAAGGACGTACTGTATAGCACAGGAAACTCTTCTCAATGTTATGCGGCAGCCTGGATAGGAGGGAGTTTGCGGGGAGGATAGATACATGCATATGTATGGCTGAGTCCCCTGTTCACCTGAAACTATCACAATATTGTTAATTGGCTATACCCCAGTAAAAAATAAAAGCTTTTTAAAAAAGGCCACTTAAAATGCAAGCACTGTTCCCATTTTACAGAAGGGTAAATGCACTCTATGCCATGGACTGTGGTATTGCATGGGTTAAACCACTTAATCACTAATAACCTAGTAAGGCAGGTGTGTATTCTTTAAAGACACTCTTCAACACGCCAGTGTTTCTTTTAATGTGAGGGGGCTATTGGGAAAATGCCAATCTCTACCCAAGGCACCAGGCAGTCACTGTCATGATGGAAGATGGGACTAATTGGGCACCAACCAGAGGTCCTCACAGTCTGGGCTTCTGCGCAGCGGTGGCATTTTGATCATAATCAGGGAGGAAGCATCATTTCCGGGGGCAACAACTCTCTGGCTCTCTGTTTCTCCCGAGTCTCCAGCGCACCCAGTTCCCCAAGGGATGTGGCATGAGCCGATTTCACATGTCTGGAGGTCTGCAAGTTGATCATTTCAGACAACTCATCCGTCAGAGTGTCCAGGGACGGGGCCCATTCCGGGCCGCCTTCTCTCCCAGGGTGTCCTATCACCTGTCAGATTGGTTTACACGGCAGCGCCGACCGACAGGCCCCCATGGGAGGGAGCAGAGGCCAATCTGGACCTGCACAAAGGCAGGCTCGACAGACCACAGCGAATGGCACTTCAGTTTTCAGGGATGGGTGAGGCGGTAAAGATTAATCATCTTAAAACCACTGTCTTTTCCCCCAAATGCCATCAGCTGGCTACTCAGCAAATGAAATATGCGAAAGAAGAAGATGACTAGGATGAATAGCCCATGTTTTATGACAGTTCTAAGAGCTCTTTATGTTCTGGCCTTGGTTTGTCAGACCATCGAGATATATTAATCAAGATATTCAGAAAGGCTGACAAAGCCCCGACCGTAGCCTTTTATTTCTTATCTGACCTAAAAACGCACAGCAAACTTTGGTATCTAATTTTTAGGGCCTTAGTGTCACAAATTAGTAAGCTTGCAGTGCATGTGTGCTAAATCGCTTCAGTCGTGTTCAACTCTGTGCGACCCTATGGGCTGTAACCTGCCAGGCTCTTCTGTCTGTGGGACCTCCAGGCAAGAATACTGGAGTGGATTGCTATGCAAATCCTGATTTGGAATTTCTTTATTGCTGATACACAATTATCATCTAAATATTTAAATTTATATACAGAATATTTAAATTTATATGCCAAGATAGTGAGACCTCACATAGTCCTCAGTTCAAATAGTGGCTCTGCCAGTTAAGCAGCCAGGTGATTTTCATGTCTGTACCTCCATCTCCAGAGGTACAAGATAAAGGGCAAGAATTCTTATCTAACAGAGTCCTCATGAGAATTACATGTATCAGAGCTTTTAGTACTCACTAAGAGCTCCAGGTTTGTTCACTGAGTCTAAAATCTAAACTTCTTCCCTGTAAATTCCACTCCTCTTCTAGTGTTGCTCACTGGAGCGTAAGTCGAGCAACCCTATCTCTGCTTTCCTAAAACACTTGAAGTATTTACTGATTGACAAGTGATACCAGCTGATGCGGTGCTGGGCTTAGAAGAGAGTGTCGGATAAAGTTCATTTCTCTCGTGAACAAATGAAAAGGGGGAGAGAAACATCCAAGAATAGTCCATACAACTACCCCAAACCCTTAGTGCCAGTTTATCTGGATCAATGATGAAATTCACATACCACAAAACCAAAACCAGACTCCTGCATAATGACTTCAGCTCCACCAATACTGAGTTTCTTTTTTTAAAATTTTCTTTGTTTATGAACTTCAGAAAACTGTGGAAACTACCAGACTAGACTGAAGCAAGAGAAAATCTGGAATTAAGGAAAACTTCATCTCAAAATCTCATATATATCCAGAAAGTCTCCCATTATCACCTATTGAAAGAGGGCAGTTAGGAAAGACAGAAGATGGTTCCTTACTCACCTGGGAAAAAGACTGAGTTCAGGATGTGATTTAATTTACATGCATGAGATAACAGTCATTTAAATATTAAAAGCAACATTATTTACACAGTGCCTATTATGTGTCAATCATTGTTTTTTGCTGAGGACTCAGAATACACAAGAGGCTTGCTTCCTGTCCTCATGGAGCTTAATATTTGGTTGAGGATACCAGTAAGGGGTGGGCTTCCCTGGTGGCTCAGAGAGTAAAGAATCTGCTTGCAATGAGGGAGACCAGGGATTGAACTCCAGTTGATCCCCTAGAGAAGGGAATGGTGACCCACTCCAGTATTCTTGCCTAGAGAACCCATGGAAAGAGGAGCCTGGCGGGCTATAGTCCATGGGATTGCAAAGAGTTGGACAGGACTGAGCGACTAACACTTTCCTTTTTCATGAGTATGGGGTATATTCATTCGGCTACTCATTTATTCATTCAGCAAATCTTTATTGAACATGTACCAACGATGATTCTAGGAACTCGGGGTCTTATTGGTGAATGAAAACAAGACAAAATTTCATGACTTCATGGAGCTTATGCTCTAGTAAGAGAAGATGGGCAAAAAACAATAAACCTAATAAATAATCAAAGAGTATATTAAGTTAGGAGTAGCTAATTGGTGATAGAACAAGTTAAAAATAGAGCAAAGTAAGAGGTATCAGGATTTTGAGATGGGGAAGAAATGTAGTGGTGGTTAAAGCTGAATTTATAAACAGGGAGCTCATTTTATCTTTGACAAAGGAAGCAAAAATAAAAAATGGAGAAAAGACAGTCTCTTCAACAAGTGATGCTGGGAAAACTGGTCAGCTACATGTAAAAGAATGAAACGAGAACACTTTCTAACACCATACACTAAAATAATCTCAAAATGGATTATAGACCTAAATGTAAGACCAGAAATTATAAAACTTTTAGAGGAAAACATAGGCAGAACACTGTCTGACGTAAATCAAAGCAAGATCCTCTATGACCCACCTTCCAGAGTAATGGAAATAAAAACAAAAATAAACAAATGGGACCTAATTAAACTTAAAAGCTTACGCACAATGAAGGAAACTATAAGCAAGGTGAAAAACACAGCCCTCAGAATGGGAGAAAATAATGGCATCTGAAACAAATGACAAAGAATTAATCTCCAAAATACACAAGCAGCTCATGTAGCTTAATACCAGAAAAACAAACAACCCAATCAAAAAGTGGGAAAAAGACCTAAACAGACATTTCTACAGATGGGTAACAAACACATGAAAAGATGCTCAATATCACTCATTATTACAGAAATGCAAACCAAAACCACAATGAGGTACCATTTCACGCCAGGCAGAATGGCTGTTAGCAAAAAGTCTACAAACAATAAATGCTGGAGAGGGTGTGGAGAAAAGAGAACCCTCTTACACTGTTGGTGGGAATGCAAACTAGTACAGCCACTATGGAGAACAGTGTGGAGATTCCTTAAAAAACTGGAAATAGAACTGCCATATGACCCAGCAATCTGACTGCTGGGCATACACACAGAGGAAACTAGAATTGAAAGAGACACGTGTACCCCAATGTTCATCGCAGCACTGTTTATAATAGCCAGGACATGGAAGCAACCATTGGCAGACAGATGGATAAAGAAATTGTAGTACAATGGAATGTTACTCAGTTATAAAAAGGAATGCCTTTGAGTCAGTTCTAATGAGGTGGATGAACCTAGAGCATATTGAATGGAGTGAAGTAAATCAGAAAGAGAAAGACAAATACTGTATATTAACTCATATATATGGAATTTAGAAAGACAGTTACCAATGATCCTACATGTAGGGCAGCAAAGGAGACACAGATGTCAAGAACAGACTTTGGACTCTCTGGGAGAAGGCGAGGGTGGGATGATTTGAGAGAGTAGCACTGAAACATGTACATTACCACATGTGAAACAGATGACCAGTGCAAGTTTGATGCATGAAGCAGGCACCCAAAGCTGGTGTTCAGGGACAACCCAGAGGGATGGGGTGGGCAGGGAGGTAAGAGAGGGGTTCAGGATGGGAGGAACACATGTATACCTGTGGCCAATTCATGTCGATGTATAGCAAAAGCCTTCACAATATTGTAATTATTTTACAATTAAAATAAATTAATTTAAAAAATAATAAATAAATAGGGTGCTCAAGGTAGGGCTCATTGAGAAAAACATCTGAGGGGAGGCTTGAAGAAGACAAGGGAGTTGGTTATGCTGGGCTCTGAGGAAAGTGTTCTAAGAAGAACAACCAGTGCAAAGGCCCTAAACATAGTTAAAATCGGGCATAATAGGCAATATCCTGAGAATTACCGTGAGGTGCCACAGGATGTCCGGGAGGAACCCCCAGCATGTGTTCAGAAAGGAGTTCATGAACAAAGGAATGACTCTCCCAGATCTATTAGCTGAGACTTGGTAGCACCCCTCCCACCCCACCCAGCTGAGCAGGCGTGTCCCTAACAGGAATCCCGCTGTGGTAACAGTGATCTCACGTCCTGAAGACTCCACTTTCTTCCCTCAGCCTCCCTACTTGTGAATCTCTCCTTGGAAGCATGCATGTGAGCTGGGCCACGGAAGAGCCTCCCATCTTCTCTTCGACACATTCTACTACAACTCACACACTGTAGATGGAATTTTTCAGCCAAGAATTTTTCTTAACTTTGTTTAAAAAGCTGAAGCATTGACCGGATATAAAGAAATAAGCACAAAATCACTCAATGAATTTCAATCTCGTCTTTGAGACTCGTGACTTTCCTGGAAACCCTCTGAGCCTATCCATTCCCCTCTCTGCGCCAGGCTGCAACCTTGTACCCAGTCAGCTTCTTGCACTTAGTAGGTGGCATCTTAGTTGATTTGCCTGTGAGGCCATTTCCCTGCTGGACAGCTCAGCTCCTCAGGGTTAGGAGAGTGTCTCTTTTGTCTTTGTGTCTCTCCCACAGAGCACAGAGGAGGAGGTGTTCATAACAGGAGGCTACACTGAACTGAATCGAATTTGAAACCCACATTCTGAGATCCTGGGAGCGTGACTTCACCTCTTTGGGTTGCTTCATGTGTAAAATGGGATTTAAAATACTATATTTTATTAGTTTTAAGATGTACCCTTTATTCATCCTCATATCTCAAAAGTTAGGATGTACCATCAACGCCACCTTGTATCCATAACTTAATGGACAGCGTCTTTGCTTTCTTTGTGACACTCACAGTACGTCTTACAATCAGTGACAGTGAATTCGGCGAGATTCACTGAAACATGGTAGGAACCATCTGACAGTTGTTGTGAGAACTGATGAATTAAGGATGAAAGGCCCTCTGTATCAGTATATGCACATATATGCACATATTTATTGCTCTTGTGTTGTTATTTATCATGGGTCAGGTAGGGTCACCCTGCCTTTCTCTCTTCTTCCTGTACACATTTGCAAACCCCTGTGGTACTCTCTGCTCAATGACTGCAAAGTGCTGACAGGCCAAATGCTGTGCCGTAGCCTGACTTGCTCAGGAAGAGTTCTTTTCAGCAGTTCTGCTTAATTGAATGAAATGTCTACAGGGAATGTCCCAGCCTTGGCCAGTAGTTCAAGAATTTAGGGAAATAAAAAGGAACTAACAATATACAGAATATTAGTGTTTATACTTTTAGTATTTATAGATTCTGTGAATACTGTTAGAATCTCATTTCAACAGCACAAGCTTTTAACTTTAGCACTGAAGTCTCCATGCCAGAGCATTTTCCATGCACTGCGTGTTACGTTATTCATTCTTTCATCTATTGAATACCTACTACACACCAGGCACCAGGGTAATGGCAATTACTGGCCCGATCTGGGAGACTTCTCAGCTGTACCATCTACTTGCTCTGTGGCTATCGTCAGGGTCCTTAAATTCTGTTACTTATTGTGTGAAGACTAATTTCTGCCTGCCATGGACTGAACGTTTGTGTTCCCAACAAAATGTGTATGTTGAAAACTTACCCTCCAAAGTGGGTCCTTTGTGGGGTAATTAGAATTAGATATGGTCACGAGGGTGGATTAGCACCCTTAAAAGTCATGAGAGACTTTGCTTTTTCTTTCTTTGTCTGCCATACAAGGGTATGATGACAAATTAGCAAACTGAAACCCGGAAGAGGGCCTTCAACTGTGCTGGTGCCCTGATTTCAGACTTCCAGTCTCCTTTTCTCTGATGTTGATAAGTTGGTGGTTCTTTGTCACAGCAGCTTGAACTGACTAAAGACATTGCCTACTAGATGCTGTTGGGTTGAAATGAGGTAACATATGTAAAACACCATACTACAATATGGTGTCTGGTGCATAGATACTCAGAAAACTGCAAGAATAATATGTACTGGCACAGAAAACTATGCTACAACTCAACTTTTATGGGGTGAAGTACTATTTTTCATTTTTAGCATCAATTTATCTATTTAACATTTATCTGGCTCTTCCTAAGTCACAGGCCTGGGGCTTGTGCTTCTATTGGAATTATGTGAGAGAGGCTGGAGTTAGAGGCGTTTCCTGTGGGCCACAGTGTTGGGCGATGGCTTGCTTTTCCTAAAGCTTTTCTCATTCCATTTGGTAAAGCAATCAGAGAGTCCTGTGGAACTGCTCTAAAACAGTCAATACACTCAGCTTTTAGATTGCGATGCCATGCATTCATTTCAGCCACAGTTAATAAACACCTATTACGTGTCAGGCATTATACTAAGTACTGGGGTTTTAGTGGTGAACAAGTAAAACAAGGTGCGCCTATGAAACTGAGGAAAGACAGATGTGAAAGAAATAATCACCAGTATGATACATCTTAAAAAGCAGATGGGCAAATAACCCATGAGAGTATTCAGTGGAGAGAAAGCCTATTCTGGGGAGAATAGGTTAGGCAGGCTTCCAGGAGGAGCTGTCTAACCTGAGACCCGCAGGATGAGCAGAGGTAGGGGGAGGGAACAGGCACCAGGCACTCCCAAGGAAGAAAGAGCAGCAGGGAGCCTGAAGGAAGACACTGTCCTGGATGGCCCAAAACGAGGCCAGAGAACAAGGAGAGGCTGGGACCCAGAGGGACCTTGTGAAACACACTTTCTCCTCTTCTAGGCATTGGGAGGCTGTTAGAGAATTTAAAACAGGATAGTGAGTTGATCAGATAGGCACTGGAAACATCTTTCTGGATGTAAAGTGGAAAGTGGGTTGGACAGAAGTGCACTGGGCAAGAGTTGATGCCGAGACCCCAGGAGCAGGCTGAGGGAGTAATCCAACGATGATGCCTTGACCAGGGTGGTGGCAATGGGGTGGACAGTGTTCCAGACATTTTACTTTGGCCAGAACCTGTCTGTCTGTCCATCTCGCTCACTGCAATCTATGTGCAAAGTTTTATTACCAGAATAAAAAACTTTTTTTTTCTTTAAAAGAAGGCTTCTGGAACCCTAATAATTAAACCTCTGACTGAAAACAGGGAGGCAAAACAGAACTCTGGCGTCTCTTCTACTTCAACTGCACAGCAGCCCGAAGGCCCCTAAGAAGAACCTGGGATTCTTTAAATCAGAGCGTGAAAAATCTTCAACATAGTACATTATTCCCAAGCACTCTGAAGCAAAGAAATCTTTCTCTTCTTTTATTGATGCTACGACACCCCCAAACCCACCTCCAATTCCCATAGAGGTTCATTTGTTTTCAAAATGGATGCTCGATGAAAATTCTCCTTGAAGCATTTTGGGACAGGTGAGCAATGCCTCCCCGAAATAACTAGAGATACACCAGGGTGTTTCAAACTTTACCTGGAGAACTCTGCAGGATGGAACGGTGACCAGTTCTCTCAATGAGAGAGAACAAATCACACTACAGAATGCATTTCAACAGATATTTATTGCGTGTGTTGTGAGGAGAAGACCCTTTTCTGTTCTCAGAGGTTGTTTATATTGACAGGCAGAAGACAGTTCCTTTGAAGAAGAAAAATTTTCTTGTTAGAATGTCAACACTTTCTAAGAGAACACAAGAGAGCTGCGGAGCACATCGAGTGGAGCGTGTGTGTGGACTGAGAAGGGTCTGACAGTCCTTCTAATGAGAGGAGGAAGGAGTGAGAAATTGCAGCTTGATACCATTTTTCACGTGAGCCAAGGCTGGGCTTGATAAAGAAGCCAACGGGAAACCCTTTAGTTGGCCAATCACGTCTGACTGAAGTGTATAAATTGGGCAGGAAAGCATGAGATGAACTTGGCCATGCTAGTTATTTCGAGCATAGTCAGCACCCAGTGGAAGGTAAGCTTGGATGATGCCAGGGAAGACGTCTGGATGAGAAGAGAAGCTAGAGGGGAGAACAATTCAGGCTGCTAGATTGAGCCCTGGAGAGTGGCCCTTCGGAGCCAGTGAGATCCACGCTCTAATCATCAGCCTGTAATGTGAAGCCATGACTGTCCTTTCCCATCCATGGTCCCATTTTTCAGTGATCATAACATTGCCTGGTGGAGAAGGTGATGGCACCCCACTCCAGTACTCCTGCATGGAAAATCCCATGGGTGTAGGAGCCTGGTAGGCTGAAGTCCATGGGGTCGCAAAGAGTTGGGCATGACTGAGCGACTTCAATTTCACTTTTCACTTTTCACTTTCATGCATTGGAGAAGGAAATGGCAACCCACTCCAGTGTTCTTGCCTGGAGAATCCCAGGGACGGGGGAGCCTGGTGGGCTGCCGTCTATGGGGTCGCACAGAGTCAGACATGACTGAAGCGACTTAGCAGCAGCAGCAGCAACATTGCCTGGGGACCACCTTGGAAAAAAATCCCGTCTGCTCTCTCTTCTCACCTGGGTCCCACAGTTTATTAAGTGCTTCTTAAATGCCCTCACTACTGTGTTCAGTGCTGAGGTTAAAAAGTAAGATGGTATTTCTGCCTTTACATAATATATGCCTAGTTTTGTTGTTTAGCCAAGAAGTCGTGTCCGACTCTTGCATTCCCATGGACTGTAGCCTGCCAGGCTCTGTCCCTGGGATTTCCCAGGCAAGAATATTGGAGTGTGTTGCCATCTCCTTCTCCAAAGGCGCTTTCTAACCCAGGGATTGAACCTGCGTCTTGTGCACTGCAGGCACCCCGTGTCCTGCACCGCAAATGGATTCTTTACCCTTGAGCCATCAGGGAGTTTACTAAATGCACCAGTAGAAGCCATACAATCTGTGGAGGACACCAAGCGCTGCCCACTCTGAATGATGAACCACCCACTTCTAATGGATTGTTTGCATCTCATGCTTTGTAAGAATGCAAGCTGTTCTTGATGATGCCAAGGGTTGAGCCCCAGAGCAAAAGAAAAGGTCTTGTGACCTAAGCTCTTGGCAATAACTTTTAAGGCTGGAATTTCATCTGCCTTTAGGAACTTCTCATCACCTCTGATTTTAGCAGGGGTATCTGATACAAGTGTCAAAGAAATACTTATCTCTAGGCTGTCCATCATAGCCACCATTTGGCTGGAGTTCTTTTTGCCTCGAATGAAAGGTTGGAAATGATAAACAAAACTCATAAAAGTGGCTTACAGGTATTTCATCACTTAGATTTAGGCATTACAGCAACTGGCAGTGGAATAATTAGGCAAAATGAATGCCTGATACCCATCAAAATTGCCAAAAGAAAGCAGGAATTGGGTTTTGAAGAAATGCCACACAGACGGGTAATTTGGGGTAGTAGGGAGCAAGATTTCCTGCTTTACAGATGGGTGAGCATCCTAAGGGAACCAACTTGTTGTGAAGTTAATCAAGGTAGACTGTTTGGCAAGAAAGAGGCTCATTGCTGAGGACAGATTTAGATCCTTTCTGTCAGGAATGAATATCCACAAGGGGCCGCTTTCAAATCCATTTAATCAGTTAGGGAAGATGGAGTTACTGACATAGAGCAGGGGAAAGATATGAAATCTATAAAGTAGGCAAAGAAATATGTATTTGAGTGAAGCAATTTGTTTGATGATCCACAGAGATATGGGCTTTTGTAATTTCATGGTAGACTCACAAGATTCATGATTTCTCTAAATTGGCTCTGGAGGTAGTCCCTTACTTAGACCCGTCTCCCACAGGGATTTCTTTTGTTTCCCTGCCCTTGCTCTCTCCTTCCTTCCTTTTCCCCACCCTTTGGTTGTTTTCAAAATCTGATACATTTGATACTCTTTTGTGGCTTTAAGCCAGTACTGTTGTTTTGATAAAACTGTTACAGGTTTAAATTGTTTTAATTTTATTGTTGTCTTCAGTTAGTCTTTTCTGCAATATGACATGAAAATACCAGTTATACGTTCTTTTTTCCAGATAATGATGCCTTAGTCTATTATCTGCTAGCGTGGGTTCAAAAGGAAGAGGAAACGAGGAAAGAAACTCACAGTTATTGTTATTGAGCCTAGACGTTAGAGCAGGCGCTTTACATATGTTGGCATTAAATAATAAGAGCATCGTGAATTTAGTTATTAATCTCTCCATTTTACAAACTGAAAAAATTTAGGTTCAGGGATATTAAATAATTTGACCATGGTTAACTGGTAGGCAAGTGGAAGATCTAGGAACTGAACCCAGATCTGCCTCTCATGTTGGGACTGTCCACTGTGTGTCTGCCTCTGAGGGGCATCTTCTCTCCAAGAGAAGGATCACATCCTTTGAGCTCTGGGCAGGACTGATTCATTGTAGCACCTGCTGCTGCTGCTGCTAAGTCACTTCAGTTGTCCCCGACTCTTAGTGACCCCGTGGACTGCAGCCCACCAGGCTTCTCCGTCCACGGGATTTTCCAGGCAAGAGTACTGGAGGGGGTGCCATTGCCTTCTCCGAATTGTAGCACATACTTTCATGTTAACATCCATTGGTTCAACTTACCTGAGTTAACCACATACCACTGGGCTGGTCAAGAAGTTTCTTCCAGTTTTTCTGTTATGTCTTATGGAAAAACCTGAATGAGCTTAAAGGCCAACCCAACACATGTAAAAAAAAAACCAAAACAGTGCTAGATGCTGTGTGTGTCTGTGATCCCGTCCTTCAACGAGATTCTAGTCTAGTGTGAGAAATAGTTAGGTGCACAAATAATACAAGATAAGGTATAATGTAAAAGGCACAAAAAAGGATGACAAGCAACATGCTACTAAATAGATTGAAGAAAGAGTAACATTAATTTCAATGACTAGACAAGGCTTCAAGGAAAAGGTGTTTGCAGCCGGCCTTGAAGAATGCATATGACTTGGCTAAAGAAAGATCAAAATAAAGAACATTAGAGGCTGAGGATACAGAATAAACAAAAGCATCAAGTTACAAAAGGATGGTTTAGGTATAGAGAATTGTCCCCTGTCCAGAACCCCTGGAGGTTAGTGAGTTTGCTTGTGTGTGTGTGGTGGGAAATGAGGCTGGAAAAGTAGACGGAGGAGAGTGGACAGAGGAATTTGAAACGCCCAAGGAGGAGGCTAGGTGTCACTCTGTGTGCAGACAGCCTTAAGCTCACAGTCTCACAGCCCTGTTGTGTGTATGAGTGGACTCCAGGGCAACAGGAGCCATTTATTGTTCTATGAATAGATTCAGTGAGTGATTTTTGCTTTGGATATGGTAAGTTAGTAGAGAAATCAAGCAGTGGTTGGAAATGAGAATTTATACTTATAAGCAAGTCAAGTCTAGAGACAGATTTTAAGTTGTTAGTCCAGAGTTGATCACTGAAGCCATGTTTGGCCCTCTACCCCTCTCTCTCAAATTGATAGAGAAGCCCAAATTTTAGCCAAGTAGACAGCTATATAGCTAAAAGACAACGTTTTTCATTATTTCCTTCGGTTCAGTTCAGTTCAGTTGCTCAGTCATGTCCAACTCTTTGCAACCCCATGACCTGCAGCACGTCAGGCCTCCTTGCATTTGGTCAAATCCATGAAACTATGATCCAACACTCAAAAGGTAACCAGTAAGGGTGTATGGTACTTCTGGGAAATCTAATTAAAAGGAACAGGTCATATTCTTCTGCCTTTCCTGGTTTTAGCAATGCAGATGTGATAGCTGGTGCTCAAGCTGCCACAGTGGACATTGAGGACAAGGATCTAACACTAGAAATGGCAGACCAGTATGCTGGAAGGAGTCTGCAGGTTCCTGAAAAATCTGTGGACTGCCACAAGAGCCCTGAATAGCTTATTGTGATGCTTTATATATACATGACATAGAAAGCAACTTCCTGTTGAAGTCACTGGTATTTTTTTTTCTTTTTATTGATAGTCAAACAATCATTTTTGATATGGTGGTTGAGTCACTGAATCATGTCTGACTCTTCACGGCCCCATGGACTGTAGCCCGCCAGGCTCCTCTGCCCATAGAATTTTCTAAGCAAGAATACTGGAGTGGGTTGCCAGGGGATCGTCCTGACCCAGGGATCGAACTAGCATCTCCTGTGGCTCCTTATTTCAGGCAGATTCTTTACCACTGAATGAGAGTGGAAGAAACTGCCGAGTGAGAGTGTAACCAGAGAGACGAGAAGGCTGAGGCCTGAATCTTGGCGAGCATCTATATTTGAAGAAGTTCAAGAGCCTGCAGAGTGGAGATTCAGAGCCAGATTAAAGGTGAAAAGTATATGAGTTCATGTGTGTGTGTGTGTGTCTGTGTGTTGGGGGTGGAGGTGGGGGTTGAGAATTGATGGTGGAAGTTCTACCCAGTCTGTTTCCAGAAACAAAATACAAAGTACTGATGGTGGAGCCACTAAAAACTTCCAAGACAGAGGACTGGATTATGCAAGACCAATTTCTGCTCCTCATTTTTCAGTCATTTAATTCATTCCATCTCCTCTCGGGTGGAATGATCAGGAAGGACAGGAATATCTGCAAAATTACCAGAATGTTGAGTGGGGGGAAAGTGTTCCACCACAAACAGGTCTTTGATTATAGCTGTACTTGAGAATAAGTCTGCCTTAAATCATTCTTTTTATTATTATTATTTTTGTATTGAAGGATAATTGCTTTACAGAATTTTGTTTTCTGTCAAACCTCAACATGAATCAGCCGTGCTGCTGCTAAGTCACTTCAGTCATGTCCAACTCTGTGCGACCCCATAGACAGCAGCCCACGAGGCTCCCTCGTCCCTGGGATTCTCCAGGCAAGAACCTTGGAGTGGGTTGCCATTTCCTTCTCCAATGCAGGAAAGTGAAAAGTGAGAGTGAAGTCGCTCAGTCGTGTCTGACTCTTCGCGATCCCATGGACTGCAGCCTACCAGGCTCCTCTGTCCATGGGATTTTCCAGGCAAGAGTATACATATATCCCCTCCCTTTTGAACCTTCCTCCCATTTCCCTCCTTATCCCTCCCCTCCAGGTTGGTACATAGTCCGTGTTTGAGTTCCTGAGACATATAGCAAATTTCCGTTGGCTATCTATTTCACATATGGTAATGTAAGTTTCCATGTTACTTTCCATACATCTCACCCTCTCGTCCCCTCTTCCCAGGTCCATAAGTCTATTCTCTTTGTCTGTTTCTCCATTGCTGTCCTGTAAATAAATTCTTTAGTACCATTTTTCTAGATTCCGTATATATGTGTTAGAATATGATATTTATCTTAATCTTTCTGACTTACTCCACTCTGTATAACAGAAAACAAAATATGACAGAAAACAAAATAGGTTCTGGGTTCATCCACTTCATCAGGACTGACTCAAATGCATTCCTTTTTCAGATCAGATCAGTCGCTCAGTTGTGTCCTACTCTTTGCGACCCCATGAATCGCAGCATGCCAGGCCTCCCTGTCCATCACCAACTCCCGGAGTTCACTCAGACTCACATCCATCGAGTCAGTGATGCCAACCAGCCATCTCATCCTCTGTCGTCCCCTTCTCCTCTTGCCCCCAATTCCTCCCAGCATCAGAGTCTTCTCCAATGAGTCAACTCTTCGAATGAGATGGCCAAAGTACTGGAGTTTCAGCTTTAGCATCATTCCTTCCAAAGAAATCCCAGGGCTGATCTCCTTCAGAATGGACTGGTTGGATCTTCTTGCAGTCCAAGGGACTCTCAAGAGTCTTCTCCAACACCACAGTTCAAAAGCATCAATTCTTCGGCGCTCAGCCTTCTCACAGTCCAGCTCTCACATCCATACATGACCACAGGAAAAACCATAGCCTTGACTAGACCAACCTTTGTTGGCAAGTAATGTCTCTGCTTTTGAACATGCTATCTAGGTTGGTCATAACTTTCCTTCCAAGGAGTAAACGTCTTTTAATTTCATGGCTGCAGTCACCATCTGCAGTGATTTTGGAGCCCAGAAAAATAAAGTCTGACACTGTTTCCACTGTTTCCCCATCTATTTCCCATGAAGTGATGGGACCGGATGCCATGATCTTCGTTTTCTGAATGTTGAGCTTTAAGCCAACTTTTTCACTCTCCACTTTCACTTTCATCAAGAGGCTTTTGAGTTCCTCTTCACTTTCTGCCATAAGGGTGGTGTCATCTGCATATCTAAGGTTATTGATATTTCTCCCAGCAATCTTGATTCCAGCTTGTGCTTCTTCCAGCCCAGCGTTTTTCATGATGTACTCTACATATAAGTTAAACAAGCAGGGTGACAATATACAGCCTTGACGTACTCCCTTTCCTATCTGGAACCAGTCTGTTGTTCCATGACCAGTTCTAACTGTTGCTTCCTGACCTGCATACAGATTTCTCAAGAGGCAGATCAGGTGGTCTGGTATTCCCATCTCTTTCAGAATTTTCCACAGTTTATTGTGATCCACACAGTCAAAGGCTTTGGCATAGTCAATAAAGCAGAAATAGATGTTTTTCTGGAACTCTCTTGCTTTTTCCATGATCCAGTTGACGTTGGCAATTTGATCTCTGGTTCCTCTGCCTTTTCTAAAACCAGCTTGAACATCAGGAAGTTCACGGTTCACATATTGCTGAAGCCTGGCTTGGAGAATTTTGAGCATTACTTTACTAGCGTGTGAGATGAGTGCAATTGTGCAGTAGTTTGAGCATTCTTTGGCATTGCCTTTCTTTGAGATTGGAATGAAAACTGACCTTTTCCAGTCCTGTGGCCACTGCTGAGTTTTCCAAATTTGCTGGCATATTGAGTGCAGCACTTTCACAGCATCATCTTTCAGGATTTGGAATAGCTCAACTGGAATTCCATCACCTCCACTAGCTTTGTTCGTAGTGATGCTTTCTAAGGCCCACTTGACTTCACATTCTAGATGTCTGGCTCTAGGTGAGTGATCACAACATCGTGATTAGGGTAATATTCCATTGTGTATATATACCACACCTTCTTTATCCATTCATTTGTCGATGGGCATCTAAGTTCCTTCCATGTTTTAGCTATTGTAAATAGTGCTGCAATGATGTGTCTTTTTCAATTTTGGTTTTCTCAGGGTATATGCCTAGGAGTGGGATTGTTGGGTCACATGGTGGTTTTATTCCTAGTTTTTTAGGGAATCTCCATACCGTCTTCCAGAGTGGTGGTATCAATTTACATTCCCACCAACAGTACAAGAGCATTCTCTTTTCTCCTCACCTTCTCCAGCATTTATTGTTTGTAGACTTTTTGATGATAGCATCCTGACTAGTGTGAATGATACCTCATTGTAGTTTAGATTTGCATTTCTCTAATAATGAGTGATGTTGAGCATCTTCTCATGTGTTTGTTAGCCATCTGTATGTCTTCCTTGGAGAAATGTCTTTTTAGGTTTTTTCCCCACTTTTTGATTGGGTTGTTCTGGTATTGAGAAATGTCTTTTTAGGTCTTTTCCCCACTTTTTGATTGGGTTGTTCTGGTATTGAGTGGTATGAGCTGCTTGTATATTTTGAAAATTAATCCTTTGTCAGTCACTTCATTTGTTATTATTTTCTGCCATTCTGAGGGCTATGTTTTTCATCTTGCTTATAGTTTCCTTTGCTATGCAAAAGTTTTTAAGTTTAATCAGGTCCAACTTGTTTAATTTTGTTTTTATTTCCATTACTCTAGGAGGTGGGTCATAGAGGATCTTGCTTTGATTTATGTCATCAAGTGTTCTGCCTCTGTTTTCCTCTAAGAGTTTTATAGTTTCTGGTCTTACATTTAGGTCTTTAATCCATTTTGAGTTTATCTTTGTGTATGGTGTTAGGAAATGTTCTAATTTCATTCTTTTATATGAAGCTGTCCAGTCTTCCCAGCACCATTTATTGAAGAGGCTTTCTTTGTCCCAATGTATATTCTTGGTTGCTTTGTCAAAAATAAGGGACCTATAGGTGCACTGAAGAAGGCAATGGCAAGCCACTCCAGTACTCTTGCCTAGAAAATCTCATGGACGGGGGAGCCTGGTAGGAGCTGCAGTCTATGTGGTTGCAGAGTGAGACACGACTGAGCGACTTCAGTTTCACTTTTCACTTTTATGCACTAGAGAAGGAAATGGCAACCCACTCCAGTGTTCTTGCCTGGAGAATCCCAGGGACGGGGGAGCCTGGTGGGCTGCCGTCTATGGGGTCACACAGAGTCGGACATGACTGAAATGACTTAGCAGCGGCAGCAGCAGCAGCATAGGTGCATGAGTTAATTTCCAGGCTTTCTGTCTTGTTCCATTAGTCTATATTGCTGTTTTTGTGCCAGTACCATACTGTCTTGATGACTATAGCTTTGTAGTATAATCTGAAGTCAGGAAGGTTGATTCCTCCAGCTCCATTCTTCTTTCTCAAGACTGCTTTGGCTATTTGGGGTCTTCTGTGTTTCCATATGAATTGTGAAATTTTTTGTTCTAGTTCTTTGAAAAATGCCATTGGTAATTTGATAGGGATCACGCTGAATCTGTAGATTGCATTTAGAAGTATACAATATTGATTCTTCCTACCCAGGAACATGGACTATCTCTCCATCTGTTTATGTTGTCTTTGATTTCTTTCATTTGTGTCTTATAATTTTCTGTGTATAGTTCTTTTGTCTCCTTAGGTAAGTTTATTCCTAGATATTTAATTCTTTTTGTTGCAATAGTGAATGGAATGGATTCCTTAATTTCTCTTTCTGATTTTTCATTGTTAGTATATAGAAATGCAAGTGATTTCTGGGTATTGATTTTGTATCCTGCAACTTTGTTAAATTAACTGATTAGCTCTAGTAATTTTCTGATACTATCTTTAGGGTTTTCTATGTACAGTATCATGTTATCTGTAAACAGTGAGAGTTTTACTTTTGCTTTTCTGATCTGGATTCCTTTTATTTCTTTTTCTTCTCTGATTGCTGTAGCTAGGACTTCTAGAACTATATCAAATAACAGTGGTGAAAGTGGACACCCTTGTCTTGTTCCTGATATTAGGGGGAATGCTTTCAGTTTTTCACCATTGAGAATAATGCTTGCTGTAGGCTTATCATATATGGCCTTTACTATGTTGAGGTAGGTTCCTTCTATGCCCATTTTTGGAAGAGTTTTAACAATAAATAGGTGCTGAATTTTGTTAAAGGCTTTTTCTGCATCTATTGAGATTATCATATGGTTTTTATCTTTCAATTTGTTAATATGGTGTATCACATTGATTGATTTGCATATATTGGAGAATCCTTGCATCCCTGGAATAAAACCAAGTTGATTATGGTTTATGAGCTTTTTGATTAAATCATTCTTTCACCCTGTATTTGGCATCATAAATGAATGCCCCTTCTCTGTTCCTGTGAAGGCTGGATGAAGTCTCAAACCTGCCTGTTGGTGACTGCAAAGGGTGAGTGGTAAAGTGGTCCTGCTCCCATCCCCTGCACTCTACGTATGCATC
The DNA here is from genome assembly GCA_935064755.1 of Tragelaphus eurycerus. Lineage (NCBI taxonomy): Eukaryota > Metazoa > Chordata > Mammalia > Artiodactyla > Bovidae > Tragelaphus > Tragelaphus eurycerus. The sequence continues at coordinate 15,446,842 of CAKXYN010000043.1, forward strand.
CCGCAGACCTTCAGCTCCAAGCTAGCAGCCATTTGTTAGGAGACTTTACCAGGTTCTGCAGATAAAAGGTAATTTTGATTTTCCTCAAAGATTGTAAAAACCTTTTATTTATACTGTAGCTTAGGGATAAGGGTTTCCCAGATGTTCAAGCTGTTTGCTAGTTATTATTTTCAAGAACAATATACAGTGCTGACAAGTTGTTGACAAAGCACATTCATATATTCAGTCCTCATGGTAACTCCATGGAATAAGCAGTTTTATTCTCTGATTTGGAATGAGACCCAGAGAAGATGATGAAGAGAAGGTGGATGATGAAGAGAAGGTGGGTGATGAAGATGATAATAATAATAATAATAATAATATAAATAGCTGCCATTTACTGAATCACTAACCAAGGACAATGCAGAGTGTTAGGAATGTACCTTTTTAATATGTATTTGTTTTTGGCTGCACTGGGTCTTTGTTGTTGCACTCTGGCTTTCTCTAGTTGCGGTGAGTGAGGACTGCTCTCCGGCTGGGTGGTCAGGCTTCTCATGTGGTAGCTCCTCTTGTTGCAGAGCACGGGCACTAGGGCGCTCAGGCTTCGGTAGCTGCAGCACACAGGCTCAGCAGTCGGGGGCGCACAGGCTCTGGGGCACAGGCTCAGAAGTGGTGCGTGGGCTTAACTGCTGCACTGCATGTGCAGTCTTCTCAGACCAGGGATGGAACCCGTGTCCCCTGCCTTTCAGATGGATTCTTATCCACTGCATCACCAGGGAAGTCCAGGAATATAATTTTTTTTTAACATTCACAGCAATTCTGCAAAGATGGATTTAGTAGATCCACTCTATAGATAGTAAAATTGAGCTTCTAAGAGTTGAAGTGACTTAAAGGTCACACACTAGTAACTGGTGGAGTTAATACTCTAACATCTTCTGGCTGCAAACCCATGGGCCTCTCCCCTACCCCACAGTGAACATGGCACCAGGGAGCATTTGTGGTTTCCTGAGACTTACCCCTTGCCTGCATTTTTCTACACACAAACATCGCAGCTAACCTGTAATGCCCCAGGAAACTGTCATTTACCCTCCTCTGCCTTGGGAAATTGTTAGATGGTGAAGATACTAATATACTTGGTGCACTGAGATTGCTGAAAGAAGCCTGAGCTAGAAACACAAGGCTGTAACTAGTGATGACTTACGGAGGCTTTCCTTTGAATAATGAGAGAAATGTGTAAAGGGCAGGGCAAAGAAGGGGGTTTAATTAGTTCACTTTTATTATTATGCCAATAGAATTATTTTACATTGTTTCTATGCAGATGGGTGCACAATTTAATGTGCACCCATTTCAAAATGTGCTTTCAGTGTATCGAGAGAATAAATAAGGAAAACAAGAAAACCATCTGGTGAGGTTTAAGTAGGTTTTTTCTTTTCTTCAAAAACTTTGATGTTCTTTCACATTGCTTTTTACTCTAAATTGGAAATCAAAGATAACTAACATGGGCCAAATGCGTATCGCAGACTCCAGTTCTTCACATTTCTTGTGCATCTTATTAATTAATCCACATTTGGTCTGTAGGATCCCATGAATGAGTCATTTCCTGCACATAGGGAGTTGGCAGTAATATTTTTCCTCAGTTCTTTACTACTGGGTTTAACTTTGGAACTTTGAAATCAAATGGTCTTTGATCATGCTGCTCATTGAAGTGGTCTTTTATTTATTTATGTTTTTAATAATTTTTTTAATTTATTTTTGGATGTGCTGGATCTCCATTGCTGCAAGGGGTTTTCTCTGCTTGCAGCGAGCAGGGACTACTCTCTAGTTGCGGTGGCTTCTCTTGTTGCAGAGCACAGGCTGTAGGGCTTGTGGGCTCAGTAGCTGTGGTACCCCAGCTCTTAGAGCACAGGCTCAGTAGCTGTGGCACATGGGTTTAGCTGCTCTGGGTCATGTGGGATCTTCTCAGACAGGGAATCGAACCTGTGTCTCCTGCATTGGCAGGTGGAGTCTTTACCACTGAGTCATCAGGGAAGCCCCCATGAAAGGTCTTTTAAATAAAACCAAAAGGAGTTCAGGATGATTGTGATGTAGGTTCTTAATAAAGAAAAGCCATTTAAAGTGGTAATACAGCATTAAGCAAGGATTTTGAACGTTCACACTTCATCTTACCTGCTCTCCGTATTCTGAGAGTTGTAGAAGAAATTCTAAAATATAACCTTCTGTAAAATATGATGAGGAGGCTAGAGGGTAAGAAGCATATTAAGATATACATTTTTTAAAAAAAAAGAAACTATCGTGAGCTGGGCTCTCTGTGAAGCAGTTCATAGACATTATTTGCATTCTCACAAGAACCCTACAAGGAAGCAGGTTTTTATTATTATCCTGGCTTGGTAGATGCGGAAATTAAAGTCTGGAGAGGCTGTCCATTTGCGGTTAAAATTCATCTGATCAAAAAATGAGAGCTTATTGTACAGAACCACTGTGATGATGAAATAAGATAGTACTCAGCACAGTGTAGGGCTGTTGTTGAAATGAATACTCATCTTATCTTGACACCCCTTTGCAATATTAGTCTCAAGCATGGCACCGTCTCCTGAGCATTCGGGTTCTTGAAATACTCCTGTCTGAAAGAAAACTGCCAGTGACATGATTCACTGTTTTAATTTATCAAGCAGCGGATATTTGGTCTGTTGGCCAGAATTTGTTGGTTGCTCCCACCCCAGTACTTTTGCCTGGAAAATCCCATGAACGGAGGAGCCTGGTAGGCTCCAGTCCATGGGGTCACTAAGAGTCGGACACGACTGAGCGACTTCACTTTCACTTTTCACTTTCCTGCATTGGAGAAGAAAATGGCAACCCACTCCAGTGTTCTTGCCTGGAGAATCCCAGGGACAGGGGAGCCTGGTGGGCTTCCGTCTATGGGGTCGCACAGAGTCGGACACGACTGAAGCGACTTAGCAGCAGCAGCAGCACCATGGATCAGTTCCAGCATATTCTTGGAAACTGCTTGAAAATTAGTAAGATGATCGTAGTTATGTCCATGTTTGGGGGTTTTCTGTGCTACCATCATTGGCAGATATGTCTATGTTAGGTATTGTAATCTTAAAGTGTATGATTGTCCACCTGTGACAGGATGAGGTGTTACTTTCTGATTCTCTTTTTAACTTCTACCCAGCAAAACATGAAATTTTATTTCAGCAAAACATGAAATTCAAGAGCTGAAAATTGTAAATATTCACCAGTGTCCTGAGACACCATAGGCAGGAGTAAGGCAGAACGCCCTGGAATGGGATTCAGATGCCCTTGATCAGTCACAACTCTCTTGCTGATCACCTGCCTGGCTGAGCTCAAGCCACTCCTCCCCTGATTGCTTCTCAAGATGGTCACTTGTAAGCCGAGGGCGCTATACTCTGGCAGCCAAGTTCCCTTTTTTCTTTAAGCTGACAGTAGGAGCCAGAATCCCTTGGGGGATTCTGCTGTTTGTCAGGTAATGTTAGGGCCAGAAAGGAAAGAAGCCTGAACCTTACTGAGGGACCTAACCTCTCACCACTGATAAAAAAATTGTAAGTGATGTAAAGTGAAAGATTGTTTGCATTGATTATTAGTGGGTTGTCTACTTGTTTTGAGAGGACAATTTTCTGTCCACAGGGATTAAATAAAATAGCTCCATCTCTCATAATGTCTCATCCATATCATCATCATTGTGAGTAGGCAAGACAGAAAGGTAATTGGCCACAAACACAGGATCACTTTGTTTCTGAACTGACTGGATCATGGAAAGGGACTTGAATCAATATCTCTCAGTCATAGTCTACAAGGAATTTCATTTCAAGTTGCCATTGCTTTTCATACAAACTCTAATCCAAGAAACTTACTTAACTGTATCATAATTGCTTAGTCATGTCTGACTCTTTGCAGCCCCATGGACTGTAGCCCACCAGGCTCCTTTATCCATGGGGATTCTTCAAGGCAAGAATACTGGAGTGGGTAGCCATTCCCTTCTCCAGGGGCTCTTCCTCACCTGGGGATAGAACTCAGGTCTCCTGTATTGCAGGTGAATTCTGTACCGTCTGAGCCACCAGGGAATTGTAAATTATTGATCTCCCCAACTGGCAGGGACCCATATTAATGACTACCATAGTCTCTGGCACAGACCACTTGCTATACAATAATTAAATTAACCATTTCTAACTATGATTTGACCTTGAGACTACAAACCCTTAGGTCACCTTCAGTCCTCGTTTACATAAGAGTATGATGGTGCTGAGGAATCAGTTCAGATTGTAATCTGAAGTCTTCAGAAGCATTGATAGCTGCATCATTAACTCTCTTAACTTCTTACACTGGTTACTCAGCAAGTGAACAAAAACATTACACTGCCTCTTCGCCCTACCTCATTGCCTTCGGAGTTGCATAAAACACTTTGATTTGCATTAGAAAATTGAAAAGGAGAAAAAGGCAGAGAGTATCAGATAACAGGGTCTTTTATTAAGTCCTTGTGCGATTTTAAATCTTCAGTAGTTTAGGTAGAACATGATAGATACAACCTACAAATCAGATTTATAGCAAACTGAATTTTCTCAGAAGTGGCAGAAATCTCTGTTCACCGCAGAGTACATAGTGGAACGTTTCTCGGAGTGTGTTCTGTCACAGAATAACCATTTACATGCCAGATTAAACAATGTTTGCTTCCTACTGGGCCCTTCAGAGCCATTAATATAATCATTTGCATTGTGAATCTATAAGAAGAGTAAATAATATGCAACTGTTTCACAAACATTTGCGATAAATGATTTGGAAGAGTACATGTTAGAAAACACTCAGTTCAGTTCAGTTCAGTCGCTCAGTCATGTCCGACTCTTTGCGATCCCATGAATTGCAGCACGCCAGGCCTCCCTGTCCATCACCAACTCCCGGAGGTCACTCAGATTCAAGTCCATCGAGTCGGTGATGCCATCCGGCCATCTCATCCTCTGTCGTCCCCTTCTCCTCCTGCCCCCAATCCCTCCCAATGAGTCAACTCTTCGTGTGAGGTGGCCAAAGTATTGCAGTTTCAGCTTTAGCATCTCCTTCCAATGAACACCCAGGACTGATCTCCTTTAGATAGACTGGTTGGATCTCCTTGCAGTCCAAGGGACTCTCAAGAGTCTTCTCCAACACCACAGTTCAAAATCTGGTTTAGTTCAAATTGGATATTTCATAGACAGGAATACTACTGACTGGTTTATCAAGTGAGAAGACTTATTCAGGGATATTCAGTTTAGTTAGTGTAAAGCAGGAGTGTGGATTTCAAGCAGTCTGGTTTCCAGAAGAGTAGAACCTGTTTCCACCAGGCCATGATGCATACCTCTACTAGCCGATGAGAGGGCTCTCTGCAGTAGCGACACACTCTCTTTTATCTCATGAAGCCTTGTTTATTGCCCAATACTTAATGGTATCTTTAGTGCTATGGGTTACAACCTCTGAGGTACTTTCGATTTTTAGTACAAAATGACTTTCCTAGAAATATAATTTTGCAGAGGAAGAGTACATAAGAGAAGTGTGGCTTAAAATTCACCTTTTGGGTATTATATAATAACTTAGGGATACCTGCTTAGCTGTTGAACAGATACATCTGGCGAAAAAACAAAAAACAAACAAACAAAACTCTATAGGTACAATGATGAAGAATGCTGGGCATAGAGAAATGGGGTCTTTTTCCAGACAGCAGCAGGTTCTGTCTTGTCTATGAGTGACTGTCCAGATGTCTAAGCCCCAGCTGACCGCTTGAGTTTTCTCCTTTCTGCCCATCCAATCACAATCACATTCTTCAAGAATCAATTCATGTCTGATTTTTTTTCCACTGGGTGTTTTCTGACAATTTCATTCCTGTCCTTCCGTCTTCCATATTTCTTACTGATCTCAACTGGCTGAACTTCCATGTTATAGTACTGGAAAAGCTAAGCTTTTCTTAAGTTTTAGCTCTGCCTACATTTAACCATCTAAAGAATCTCACTGTGTTCCCATGAAAAGCTACACAGACACACACGCAAACATGCCCACACACACAAATATGGTACTGAACACAGTGCATGGCACGAAGGTATTATTTTTCTCCTTAACTGCTTGTACATTAGACCAATCTGCCCAGCTAGACTATATGTCAAGAATGCTAAGGGCAGAGGGTATAATCCTACATTTTTTCTCTTTCTGTTTTATTCTCCACAATGCTAGGAATTCTTTCATCAAAGAACAACCTGTTAAATGCCTCCTAGTAACTGGTGAACATCTCATAGTAGGCACTGACAATTTATTTTATCTTACAGTGAGGCTTAATTAGAGGACATGAGACGCGGTATGCAAATTTCTGGGAACAGTGCCTAAGTAGCTAGTAAGTGCCATCACTGTCACCACTGTAAAATCCATTTGTTTCAATGCTGGGCTAAAACTTGGGCAGGGTTATTTACCTTACCCTGACACTATCCCAAGGGCTAGTGATTTCGGCCCAGGAACAGCAAATCCATTTGCAAACAATTACCTTCTAGTGATGGAACAAGGCAACGTAAACAGGAAGAAGCCATCTAATTCTCAAGTTCTGGGTGACTCACTGTGAGTCTGGAGTCAACAGGTATGACAATCAATATGTCCAATCTCAGAAGGGAGGTGTGAGGATGAGTCACATTTAAGTGCATTCCAAAGTAGAATATTTAGTAACTCAGCTTTACCAAGTCATAGGTTTTTACAAAAGTTTTTACAAAAGTCCTTTTTAACCTTCTGTTAGAGGCCACTTTTCCTGCTCTTTCAGAAGCAGCGACAGCGTGAAAAAAAAAACGTTAGAGGAAGAGTTGGAAGACTGGGAACCTGATTTTGTCTCCACTATGTATTAATGGGAAGATTTTGGCCTTCCTGAATCTTGATTTTCTCAACTATAAATGCTATTTCCTCCAAAGAACATGAAGTGTCTTCTTTGTGTTAAGTATTCAGTGTTCTAGGTGCTAGGGTGCTGAGCATAAAAGAATAAGTAAGGCAGAGCCTAATGTAATGGGGAAGAAAAAAAAAGAAAACAGAATCAGAGGACCTGAGAGGTTTTAAGCAGATGCCCTGCTTCTATCACAATTCCTTTATTTATTAATGAAAAAAAAAAAAACAAAACCCAGAAAGTTAAATTACTTGTCATTGTCACAGAAAAATAATGCTGGTTTTTACAGTATTCCAGGCTCAAGTGTGATCATCAGACTCATTCAAAAGATCTGAAATGCAGGTTTGTCTATACTTGAGCAGTAATATGCCTAAAAAGTTATTGATAAATTCTACTTAATCTATTTTAAGTAAAGTAAAACAGGCTGCTATTGGAAGATTTTTATTCCTTGTCTTTCATTTTGAATTTGCTTTGCTTAAAGAAGGAGGTACATCTAAATTCTTGAGATTGTCCCTGAAAACCATTACAAATCACAATGTTATTTCTTTCTGACATTTTGTGTCAGAAAACTCACATGGGGTGTGGAGAGTACCTGACAGGTGGAAGAGTACAGAAGAGTAGAAAGAGTATGGATTAGGCGTCAGAATACAAATCTAAACAAGGGTGGACACCTTATTGTATGCTTGCTATATGTGAGGTCTTATATGCAGAGTACATCATGAGAAACACTAGGCTGGAAGAAGCACAAGCAGGAATCAAGATTTCCAGGAGAAATATCAATAACCTCAGATATGCAGATGACACCACCCTTATGGCAGAAAGTGAAGAGGAACTCAAAAGCCTCTTGATGAAAGTGAAAGTGGAGAGTGAAAAAGTTGGCTTAAAGCTCAACATTCAGAAAACGAAGATCATGACATCCAGTCCCATTACTTCATGGGAAATAGATGGGGAAACAGTGGAAACAGTGTCAGACTTTATTTTTCTGGGCTCCAAAATCATTGCAGATGGTGACTGCAGCCATGAAATTAAGAGATGCTTACTCCTTGGAAGGAAAGTTATGACCAACCTAGATAGCATATTGAAAAGCAGAGACATTACTTTGCCAACAAAGGTCCATCTACTCAAGGCTATGGTTTTTCCTGTGGTCATGTACGGATGTGAGAGTTGGACTGTGAAGAAAGTTGAGTGCCGAAGAATTGATGCTTTTGAACTGTGGTGTTGGAGAAGACTCTTGAGAGTCCCTTGAACTGCAAGGAGATCCAACCAGTCCATTCTCAAGGAGATCAGCCCTGGGATATCTTTGGAAGGAATGATGCTAAAGCTGAAACTCCAGTACTTTGGCCACCTCATGAGAAGAGTTGACTCATTAGAAAAGACTCTGATGCTGGGAGGGATTGGGGGCAGGAGGAAAAGGGGATGACAGAGGGTGAGATGGCTGGATGGTATCACTGACTCGATGGATGTAAGTTTGAGTGAACTCTGGGAGTTGGTGATGGACAGGCAAGCCTGGCGTGCTACGATTCATGGGGTTGCAAAGTCAGACACGACTGAGTGACTGAACTGAACTGAACTTACATATATTACCTCATTTTATCCCTTTAATTGTTTTTATTCCTATTTTACACAAGGAAACTGAGGATCAGAGTGGTGAAGTGACTTCACTAGTTACACAATAAGAGACACTGGATGAGATGTTGATCTGGGATGCAAACTCTGGTATATTATGATTTTTTTCCAGGATATGATGCAATGTTAAGGGCAGAGAGGGTCAAATCCAGGGACACTTCCTTTCATCCAGGCAGCAGAGAGCGGAGGATAGAGATTTCATGTGAATAGAAGGGACATCACCGAAAAGGAGAAAATATTGCCTAGAGAAGGGGCTGACATAACAAACCGGGATGTGAGGAAGATCTCTGCTAAAGTGCAGGTCACATGGAAGGATGTGGCCAAGCCACTCAGAGAAATTCATCTTGTCTGAAAAATTTTTCAAGCTGCAGGAAAGCAGGGCCATCTGTTTTAACAGGACAGCTCTGTGGGAACAGCTTCATGAGGATATGTTAAATAAGATCCAGACTTTCAAACCATGTTCCCCTGTGAAAGCTGAGGCTAGCCTGAGCTTAGTTTCCCCTATCTGTGAAAAAGAAGCTAAATCTATGGATGGTCACTTCATGTAGATTTTTATTTGGGAGGGGTGGGAGGAGGGTTCAAGACATTTAGCACAGTGTCTAGAACACAATAATTGCTTAGTAGCTACTTGCTACTATTATTCTAAAGACCTGTAACTGTCATCCACACTTGACATGGGTCCCACCCGTCCAGCTTCTTAACCTACATCACCCCAAAGCCACAGGCTAATTACAAAAATCTACTGGGAGCAAGAGAAGTGCACAAGTAAAACCCCCAGATAACACAGTTTATTAACCTACAAAATGGTGATAGAATTTCCTATTAATTCCCAGGATGGATCTAACAAGATAATATAATCACTCTGCAAACTGCAAATGGCTATCAAAATGTGAAGGAATTTCTATTTTATACAAGTAATAACAGTAATACTGTTATTATTAATACTCCTTACTGCTATTTTTTCTTTTTTAAATTATGAATATATGATAACACATTTACAGGAGACTTGGAAATACAGAACAGAGTTACATATAGTTCCCACTACATATTACAATTGTTTGTTTTAAGTAGATAAGATTTTTAGTTGGGAGTTTCAATATCAAATTCTCAGAAATTAACAGAATGAATGTACAGAGACATAGAAGAATATAGTAACTTGAAAAGCATTATAAACCAATTCAATGTAATTAAGATTTGCACAATTTTCACACAACAGTAGGATATAAATTCTATTCAAGTTCCCATAGACTATGAACTAGGAGACACTGGAACATATCCAGAGACATAAGACCAGGTGCAGAAATTTCATGGTCTAAAGGCTATTTTTAAAATATGCAGGAAAAGACATATTTTCATAAAAACACTTCTGAAATGGTTTAGGTTAATTTTCTTAATCATTTTATTCTGAGGAACTTGACCAACAGATAATAGTACTAGGGAAAATGGACAAACCAATGTTTACCTTAAATGACAGATGAGGTTTATTTAAATAAATATTTGTTGGTTTTTTTTTAAGTAAATCAAACTTGTTTTTTATTCAGTTATTTTAAGTAATTTTGTCAATAACTATTTATTAAACCAAGTTACAGTCCAAGAGGCCACACAGTAACATACTAAGAGCATTGGAATTTGAAATAAAAAATCTCATCTGAATTCTACCTCTTCTACTCATGAACTTTCAAACCCTTATCTTCAACAAGGGTTGTCCAGCTATATTAAAAGGTGACCTTGAACAATTTATGTATCCTTCCGAGTGTCCTTTTTTTCATTTTTGAAACAGAAATTGCACTATCCTTTCTGCTGACTCAAGGGAATTTGTGAGGACTGAATGAAATAATGGACCATACTAATAAGGTATAGTCCTCTGGCAGAAGAGCAGTGTGCGCGTTACATTAATAAATTAGAATGGTAGCTTATTATATCTAGTGAGAAGTATTACTGATGAGTGGACTGGACTGACTGTTTATGGTATTCTTTTTCTGTAGGGAATTCTCAGTGAAAAGCTGACTGTAGTCAGAATAATAATAGAGACTGATATGGGACCATAGGTGGATTTTAATAGCAAATGTCATCTAAATGATTGCCTGATGTTTTGATTTAATATATTTGCATTTCTTGTTTAGTTTTAATTAGTGTCAAATACCCATTTTAAAAAGTCCTATTTCTAAAATGTATGTAATAATTGGGAGAAATGATCACACTACATAAAGGTATTGGCTGATTTTTATTTGCTATGATCTGATAGTTGCTCCAGTCACCTTTGTAAGTGCCTATACATTTTCATGGTGCTCTGAACAATCAGGACAATTAAGATACTATAGATTCACTTTATCCTGATTGAATCAAAATCTTGTGATTCCAAAGCTGATGGACAAATTCCTTCCTCTGCCAGAAGAATCTGCCACCAGAACTGTTGTCTCAGAGAACACACTATCTTGGCTATAGTCCAGGAATCAAGAGATCAACACTGAAGCTCTTGGCTCCAGGGACAAGACATAGCTCCTGGGTTAGCACAGTGAAAAGTGAATGCTCTAAGCCTATCCATCTGACACTCAAGAAGTTATGAACAAAACCATGGAGATCCTGATAACACAGTTCAGAAAACCCAACTTATTCTCTATAAAAACATGCTTGCCAGAAAAAAATAGCATATGCAAAAGAAAGTAAAGCTTCCAACTCATTTCCATATTCGAAGACTGGACTGAATATATTTAACTGGCTGAGCCTAAATTATATCTGATGGCCTAGACACATGGCATCTGCAAGGGCATATGGGATATGAAGTGTGTAGCTTTCAGCTCTAAAGATATAAGAAGGAGCTTTCATTTCCATGAAAGATGAATGGAATAACAGAAAGCAGATTTTACCTGCTGCCTCAAATAACCAAAAGGAAATAAAATCAGACCGATTATATGAAATACTGCTTTTCCAGATACTGGACATCAGGCAATAAAGGACTGTGATCCTTAAGACATGGTTTTGAAACAAATGAGGTAAGCCCTACAATTGTCCCAGCTTACTTCCTTGAGAGTTTCCAGGCCACCAAGCAAGGAGAAAGGAACAAGGAGGAGACTGGCAGACTCAGAGCTGAGAATCTGTGGAGAAAAACATGGCTAGAGTTTCTGGATGACAGGATGACAGAGAGAAGAAAGCTACACAGACAGAAAATTCTGGAAGTATGTAGAGAGACACCCTTGAGTATTCACCAGAGTACTGGATTAGCACATGTATGTGTGAGGAAATGACCCGAGGCCATGGAGAGAACCATCTGAAAGACCTGGAGCAATGTATACTTGGCAACCATAAACATCTGGAAACAGTGCCAGTTCTTACCAGCCAAACTAGAAAATCTTAAAACTCATGGGGCACTGAGCAGCATAATCAGAAGGGTCCTGCCTCAGAAGTGGGGCATGGTTAGTCTTAGACTAAATGGTGCTCCTACCAATCTTAAAAGCAAGACTTAAAAGGATTAGATAGTTGAACTGCATCCCAGAACACAGCTCAACATTTACAGGAATACAAAAATATCTGGCCTCCAAAAGGTAAAATTCACAATGTCTGGCATCTGGCCAATGATTACTAAACATGCAAAGAAGGAGGAAAATACGACCCACCCTGAGGTGGAAAATTAACCAATCAAAATCATCCAGAACTGACATAAATGTCAGGATTAACAGAAAAGAACATGAAAGCAGTTTCTATAGCCACATTCTAGAAGGTGAGAAAGTTAAAAACAGTTTTAAAAAAGTTAAAAACAGTTAAAAAAAAAGTTAAAAGTTCAAAGATTGTTTCGGAAAAGACCCAAATTGAACTTCTAAAGAGAAAAACGACAGTGTATGAGATGAAAAACAGGAACCATTAGCAGCAAGCTAGAGACCACAGAAGATGAACAAACATGAATATGCAGCAAAAGAAGCTGTCCAAAGGAAGCAAAGTCAGTGAGCAATAGTTCAATTCCAAGTGGCCTAACATATGTATGGTTGCAGTTCCTGAAATAGAGGAAAGAGACAGGGAACGAAAAAATATTTAAAGGTATTATGGCTAATAATTTTTCAAATTTATTTGAGAACTATAAACCTACAGACCCAAGAAGCTCAATGTCATACAAGCATAAGAATCAGGAAAAAGAAATTCATCAAGATGCGTCACAAATAGCTTAAAACCAGTAATAAAGAGAAAATCTTTGTGCCAGAAAAAAAGAGACACATTTATATAGACAGAACAAGGAAAATGAGGATGACTATCGCTAAGAGTTGGACACGACTGAGCGACTTCACTTTCACTTTTCACTTTCACGCATTGGAGAAGGAAATGGCACCCCACTCCAGTGTTCTTGCCTGGAGAATCCCAGGGACAGGGGAGCCTGGTGAGCTTCCGTCTATGGGGTCGCACAGAGTCGGACACGACTGAAGCGACTTAGCAGCAGCAGCAGCAGCATGGACCTCTTAGCAAAAATAAAACAAATAAGAAAACAGTAGAATGACATCTTCAAAGTGTAAGAAAAAGAGTCAACTTAGAATTCTGTATACAGAGAAAATATCTTTCAAAAATAAAGGTAAAATAAAGATGTTTTCAAATATAAGAAAGCTGAGAGAATTCATTAGCAGCAGATGTACACTATAGGAAAAGGTAAAAGAAGTCCTTCAGGGCTTGGAGGAAAGGAAAATGAAGTGGAAGTCCGATTTCACAAAAGAAGTGGATAGATACATAAGCATTTTTTCTTTTTATTTAAACCTCTTTAAACCTCTGGTTAAACCAAACTACTAACAAAGCATCATGGAGGTTAAAATTTTATACATAATTTATGTATACATTTTTAAAAAATTTATATATACAAGGGCTTCCCTGATAGCTTAGTTGGTAAAGAATCTGCCTGCAATGCAGGAGACCCCAGGTTGATTCCTAGGTCATCAGGATGCCCTGGAGAAGGGAAAGGCTACCCACTCCAGTATTCTGGGCTGGAGAATTTCATGGACTGTGTGTATAGTCCATGGGGTTGCAAAGAGTTGGACATGACCAAGTGACTTTCACTTTCTTTCACTTTATATATACAAACAAGCAGAAAAAGAACAAAAAAAAAGCATCAAGATGATTAGACAAACCTAATCACATTAAAAATCATATTAAGTTCTAAATATCTCAGTCAATACATTTATCAGTGAATTATCAGTAATACAAAATAATATCAGTAAAAGATTATCAGTGAATACAAAAATAAAATCTAGCTTTATGATATTTGTAAGAAACATACTTTAAATCTAAAGACATAAATAGGTTGAAATTAAAAGAATAAGAAAAGGTATACCATGCTGTGTCGGAGAAGGCAATGGCACCCCACTCCAGTACTCTTGCCTGAAAAATCCCATGGATGGAGGAGCCTGGTAGGCTGCAGTCCATGGGGTCGCTAGGAGTCGGACATGACTGAGCAACTTCACTTTCACTTTTCACTTTCATGCACTGGAGAAGGAAATGGCAACCCACTCCAGTGTTCTTGCCTGGAGAATCCCAGGGACGGGGGAGCCTGGTGGGCTGCCGTATCTGGGGTCGCACAGAGTTGGACACGACTGAAGCGACTTAGCAGCAGCATACCATGCTGTGTGTGCTAAGTCACTTAAGTCATGTCTGACTCTTTGTAACCCCATGGACTGTAGCCCCCCCAGGCTCCTCTGTCCATGGGATTCTCCAGGTAAGAATACTGGAGTGGGTTGCCATGCCCTTCTCCAAGGGATCTTCCCAACCCAGGGATTGAACCCACATCTTTTAACATCTCCTGCATTGGCAGGAGGGTTCTTTACCACTAGCTCCACCTGGGAAGCACGCATACTATCCTGACACAGGACATAAAAAAAGCTAGAGCGGATATATTAGTATCAGAAAAAACTAGATTTCAGAGCAAAGAATGTTACCAGAAGGAAAGAAGATACTTTTATAGTGATAATGATTCCAATTCATGAAGAGGTCAAAACAATCCTAAACAGGCACATAATAAAAGAGCTTCAAAACACATAAAACAAAGCTAGAACACTACTTGTACATATCTTAAGTTAAGAAATATTTTATTGGTAAAAAATACTAACCATCATCTGACAACGCAGAGTTGCCACAAACCTTAACTTTGTAAAAATTACAGTATCTGTGAAGTACAATAAAATGAAGTATGTCAATAGATATCTCAGAGAAAAAAATGTCATATTTTTTTCTATACATTAAGCCTTGAAAATGACTCCACTTCTAGAAGCTGGTGCAATTAGATCATATTTCTGCTCTATTTGCTCAGCTTTTCTCACTTGCTATTTGATCTTTATAAGACTACCTCTTTCTGACATGATGTTTTCCTTAGACCATGGAGTTGTGGCAATTTTGTTCCTGACAAAATTACCATAATGGATGACATTCAGAAGTATTTGTACTGAATGACTGTACCGATTTTGACCAAAAAGAAAAAAGACACACACACACAAATTATTATTTTGGAGATTTTTTTGTACTTATTATTTGTTGTACTAGACATAAAAGCATCTAAAGTGAAAGCAGACATTTAAAGACTTTAAAATGGTGATTTTACAAGAAATAATAAAATAATTAAAAAGAAAATAAGTATGGCAAGCATGTGCTACTGAAGGAGAAAGAGCTACAATTTATAGACTTTTAAAACAGCAATGTATAGGAACGTCTCTGGTGGTCCAGTGGTTAAGAATCCACCGTCCAAGGACGGGGATGCAGGTTGATCTCTGGTTGATGAGCTAAGATCCCATGTGCTTCCAGGCAACCAAGCCCGCACACCACAACTAGAGAGCCCGTGGGCAGCAACTAGAGAAGCTTGTGCACCGCAACTACTGAGCCCAGGCGCTCTAGAGTCCATGCTCCGCAACCAGAGAAAGTCCACGAGCTGCAATGGAGACCCAACGCAGCCCCACCCCAAAAAAGAGTAAAACCAAAAGATAGAGAAATTCTCAATGTTGTTATTTTTTGAGTATTATTCCTGCAAATTTCACTTGCATCAGTGCATATCTTTATTTGGCAGTATTTTTGTTGTACATTACTAATAGGAATAGTTTCAACATCAGTTTCAGCATCGTTGTACATATTTTAATACAAGATGGAACTGGACTCCACATCTTCTTTCATCACTGAAATATATGTAAATGGTTAAAATTAAAAGAAAAGGAAGTTACTGTGAAAATAATAATTCTTAGTCTGTAAAACCACTATAAATACCACAGTTAATAGGAAAAACAGCTCACCATAGGCTGAAGCATGACCGTGGATTTATAACTAATTCAACAAACATTTATTGAGCACTGCTCTCTGATAGGCTCTGGAATAAAGAAAGGCAGATAGGTACTCTGTTCCCA
Source organism: Tragelaphus eurycerus (assembly GCA_935064755.1). Classification (NCBI taxonomy): domain Eukaryota; kingdom Metazoa; phylum Chordata; class Mammalia; order Artiodactyla; family Bovidae; genus Tragelaphus; species Tragelaphus eurycerus. Next base: position 15,462,697 of record CAKXYN010000043.1, read on the forward strand.
CGAAATCAGAGGCCAGGTCAGTACGTCCCTGCCAAGATGGCAGGCGCTGTCTTTTCTCTCCTACTCGAGAGAGCCATGTTGGAATGTGAGCAAGTGAAGAGGTTGTCAGTAAAAGAGGAATTTCAAATCTGATTTAATTTATAAAGAAAGTAAGTCTGCGAAACTGGTTTCACTAATAGTAACACATCACATTGGATGATATATTCAGCCCACTACGAATTTCAACACTAAAATTTTTCATAGACGCTGCTGTTGTTTCCACCTGGACCTGCATTCTGGTTTCTGTGGTGCTCAGTTGCTCAGTCGTGTCTGACTCTTTGCAACCCCATGGCCTGTAGCTGGCCAGGCTCCTCTGTCCATGGAATTTTCCAGGCAAGAATATTGTCTCTTCCTGACCCAGGGATCAAACCTGCGTCTCCCACATTGCAGGCGGATCCTTGACCACTGCGGCACCTGGGAAGCCCTACTGGTTTCTGTGGAAGAGCACCTAATCAAGGCCAAGGGGATCGAGACTTCCTTTCTTCCTTCTTTCTTACTTTCTCTTTCCTTCTCTTATGTCTCTTTCCCTCTCTCTCTCCCTCCTCCCCACTTCTTCCCCCATACTTTCTTTTCTCTATTCTTTCCTTTCTTAATTTTTCTCTCTCTTTCATTTTGGGATCACAGGAAGCAGAAGACAACCTCTCTCTTGTGGCAGAAAGTAAAAAGGTACAACTTGGAAACTTTGAGAGACAAGTTCCCTAGTTCATGGACAAATGTCTCCATAGTTAGAGAAATCAAACCCCCAAGAGGAGTAAAACAGAGATGGGAGGCTGAAAGTTTGAGGGCACTCAATATGCCTGGTTCACATTCCGGACTCAGAGCTCCACTTCTGCCCTTCTGTCTGATCTATAAGACATATACCCACTTTTTTGTCTAAGTTTAAAAGCATGTTCAAACAAAAGGGGTATCCATCTTAAAAGAGTTCAATCCATCTTAAACCAGTTAATTAAGACAATCTGGTTGGGAACTGCTGCTTTAAAGAGAAGAATCTTTTCCCATTAGAAAAGCTCAGGAGAGAGAACAAGAGCAGAGATTTACATTGTTAGTCAAGAAGTTTAATAATAATTTGACAAGCAGGATACTCTGGACACCTCTAAATAAATGTCAAGAGGAAATAACATTATTTCACCTAAAAAATACACCATTGTAAGAAGACTGAAGAGCCACCTACTAGTATCACAGGTAAAAATAAGTAAGGTTCTAGACAGGAACCTTCTTGTTTTTCCCCAGCCAGCCTTGTCTCTAATTCAAATGGAAATTTTAAAAGGCCTATGTGAAAGTTTGGAAACTATATAAAGTTGAATTTGGGATATATATATCCATGTAAAGAGTAAGACTCCGTGATTTAGAACTAAAGGAGCTTCAAGGACGTAGCTACTATTCTTTCAAATTACCCCTTTTGTTGATTCTAGCCTGGCCTGGATAAGACTACTAACACCAAATAAAAACCCTAAGGGAACAGTCAGTGAAACTGGGTTTAGAAAATCTTACACGGTAGGCATTCCATTTTACCTTCCACTTCTCATTTTGATGGGCCTGGATTTGGCATTCTGATTTTGGATTCCTTACCCTTGCAGCAATAGGGATTACAGCCTCTGTTAAATGTGCTTTGGTTCCAAGGCTATCTAGGCTCAGGTTATTAGAATGATTCCCAGTGAGACTCCTATACTTTTCTGGTTCGAGGATGAGGATTCAGTATCCAAAAAAGAAACTTTTCAACTCAAAATCCATGTACACTTCCCAAATGCCTACCAGGTCCAAGACATGGTGCTTTGCACTGGGAATGCAATAATGGGTTTAGACATTGTCACTCACATCTAGGGTCTCACAAGAAGGAGAGGGATGTCTACAGCTCATCTGTGAAATTACAGGTTGCTTCATAGTCATCACTCACTCCTGTATGCCCACTTCCTCCAGAAATATAATCAATGGATTTTTGAATTTGTTGAATTTGTAAATCTGCCGTGTGTGTGTGTGTGTGTGTGTGTTTGTGCATACCACCTGGGAAGCTCACAGGCTTTAGTAAATAAAATTCTGATTATCAAAGAAAATGTGACAATGATAGTTTTTCAAAGGAAAATTAGGTAGCTAGTAATAAGGAAGCATACTGCTGGCTATTTACCTGTACCAAGCACTCTATCCTATGCCTTGGTGAAGGTTAAAGTTGCTCAGTCGTGTCCGACTCTCTGCGACCCCATGGACTATACAGTCTATGGCGTTCTCCAGGCCAGAATACTAGAGTGGGTAGCCATTACCTTCTCCAGGAGATCTTCCCAACCCAGGGATCAAACCCAGGTCTCCTGCATTGCAGATGGATTCTTTACCAGCTAAGCCACCAGGGAAGTACTCTCTGCCTTACTTATTCTATACTGCTATAGAGAAATAATGCATGGAAAAACCCAGCTCAGAGACTGGCACAGAGATGCACTATTATCATTATTGCTACAGCTTATAGCAACCTAGCAAAGGAGGTTCTTAATATATAACAGAAGAATTAGCTAAGGCTTAGGGAAGTCTCAGAGTCTGCATAGCAGAGCCGGGTGCCAACTCAGGGGGCTGAGCTCCAAAGCTCTTGCTCTTTCTGCTCCAGTGCCGTTGAATGAGAAGATAGTACAGAAGATAATATGCATGATCTCTCATTTGAGAGTTTCATTTATATAAGGCATACTGATTAAATAAGGATGAAATACTCAATTCTGTTCAGCTCCCAGTTGTTGAGGCTCTATTTGGCATACAACAAGAAATGTCCTTTGAATGCTAAATATTCAACGTTGAAAAGTCAGAAATTGCCTCTTTAACCTTTAACCGTGTCAGACGGAGCAGATCAGTCTTAGAGATGACTGGCCTGCCCTGCTGGGCCCCTGCACATCCTCACGTACATGTGTGCAAATGTCATCAAAGCCACTTTCAGGCTAGGGCAGCTGTGGGCAGTGCCAGTCGCTGCGCCATTAGCAGGGGCAGTGAGGTGCAGAGGATAAGAACACTAGCCATACACGTGAGAAGTGGATTCTAGACTGACCTCTGCCTGACATTAATTTAAGTCTTCAACCCGTCCTGACCTTCAATTTCTTTGTGCATGAAATGGAAGTTTTGGAGTGGTTTATCTCTAGGGTAACTTGTAGCCTCGATATATTGCAGCTTACTTTTGGGTTAACAATGGGCTTCAGTGAACTGAATGATAGGGTTTACAGTAGGGATTTTGAAGACAAGTCTTTTTTTTTTTTTAAGACAAGTCTTGTCTCTTTTTGTGAAAAGTATATTTAAGAGAACAAAAACTACATAATCTCAACTGTCCTGCAGCTTCCAGCAAAATACCTTTCATATAATAGGTGTTCAACTGAAATTTTTATTGATATAGAAATAACTAAATATAAACTAAAGGAAAACAGATAAAATTTCAAGTGCAAACACCAATAGAATTGTGTCTGCAGTGTCTCAGATGTTTTGGCATACCTACTTCTAAATCTGCTTCAAGAATAACAATTCTAGCTCCCTGGTCAGATGCCTTTGAAACATTCTTTTAAATCTGTAATCTAATCTTAGCACTAGGAAGTATTTACAATGAAAACTCAGGCTTATTTTTTTGTGTTTAATCTTAAATTTCTGGAAAACTTATGAAGGACAGTATCAAGCCACTTGTATGTGCTTCTAAGTAACACAGAACATAAAATAAACAAGGTCTCTGTTCCCTATCACAAACTTCTGAATTCTGAGCCACCTGCCCGGGTGTTAGAGGACAGGTTAAAATAACAATAAGTAAACAAGGGTCTATGATAGAAAAGACTATCTCATTTTTAATTCCTAGTACCTAACACAGTGCTAAGCACACTGTAGTGCTTAATATTTTTTATACGTAAACGATCCTATGAATAGATATCTACAGTGCTTTCAAAATAAATGTGTTTTCTGATATATGTTACACAGCAAAGCAGTTGGCAACCTAGTTGCAGTGTAACAACACTGCTAGCATAAGGGAGTTGTTTACTTGCTCTGTCATGTCTGACTCTTCGTGACCTCATGGACTGTATCCTACCAGGGTCCTCTGTCCAAGGGATTTCCCAGGCAAGAAGAGTGGAGTGGGTTGCCATTTCCCTCTCCAGGGGATCTTCCTGACTGACCCAGGGATCAAACTTGGTCTCCGGCTTGGGAGATGGGTTCTTTACCACTGAGCCACCAGGGAAGTACGGCATAAGGGAGAGATCACTCTAAACCTATTGAATTTAACCAAAAGATTCTTAATCCTAAGTGAATACTTTAAGGTCCAAGTAGCAACTCTGAGAATGTAGAGATACTGAAGTGGATCAGGTTATACACCGGAAGTTTCCTCAGTTGAAGAAGAGCCATCAAATTGGAATAATATTCTCAGAGAAATGAGACTTATGAATAACAGAATATCAAATAAAATAGATCCCAGTTGCAAATGGAAGCACATGTTAGAGATAGTAGAAATGAAACTCTAAAGACAGAGGAGTTTTGAGGAATATGCCTTGTGGAAATGAAACAGCAGGATGGGACCATGCTCAATCGGAGTGGTCCCAAAGAACATTTCCTTGCCTTAGACTAACAGCTGATAGAAAGTAAAAACAGAATGAAGTGTGGAGGTCAGGGGGTTGTGCTAAAATCACTAATTCGGGCAAAAGTCAAGTTACAATACTTTGTTCCTTTATTCAGGCAAAAACAGATGTTGGGCACAGAACTGGATGTTAGAAGAAATAGAATAAATGCAAGTTAGACATGATTCTGGTTTGAAGTAGTTTATAGTGAAACAACTCCTCTACTTTTCAGGACTGAAATAACATGAACTTCATGTATCTGCTTCAAATTTTTCAATTTTAAAGTGAAGATAGTACTTTCTGACCAATCCACCTAAGCAGAGTTTGGAGATAAGATGGTAACACTCTGGTAAGTATAATTCAGAGGCTCAGTCATGTCCGACTCCTTGCGACCTCATGGACCACAGCACATCAGGCTTCCCTGTCCATTACCAACTCCCAGAGCTTACTCAAACTCATGTCCATCGAGTTGGTGATGCCATCCAACCATCGCATCCTCTGTCATCCCCTTCTCCTCCCGTCTTCAATCTCTCCCAGCACCAGGGTCTTTTCAAATGAGTCAGTTATTCGCATCAGATGGCCAAAGTATTGGAGTTTCAGCTTCAGAATCAGTCCTTCCAATGAATATTCAGGACTGATTTTCTTTAGGAAGGACTGGTTGGATCTCCTTGCAATCCAAGGGACTCTCAAGAGTCTTCTCCAACACCACAGTTCAAAAGCATCAGTTCTTTGGTGCTCAGCTTTCTTTATATTCCAAATCTCACATCCATACACAACTACTTGAAAAACCATAGCTTTGACTAGACGGACCTTTGTTGGCAAGTAATGTCTCTGCTTATTAATATGCTGTCTAGGTTGGTCATAGCTTTTCTTCCAAGGAGCAAGTATCTTTTAATTTCACGGCTGCAGTCACCATCTGCAGTGATTTTGGAGCCCCCCAAAATAAAGTCTCTCACTGTTTCCATTGTTTTCCCACCTATTTGCCATGAAGTGATGGGACCAGATGCCATGATCTTCGTTTTCTGAATGTTGAGTTTTAAGCCAACTTTTTCACTCTCCTGTTTCACTTTCATCAAGAGGCTCTTTAGTTACTCGCTTCTGTAATAAGGGTGGTGTCATCTGCATATCTGAGGTTATTGACAATTCTCCATGCAATCTTGATTCCAGCTAGTGCTTCATCCAGCCCAGTGTATCTCATGATGTACTCTGCATATGTTAAATAAGCTGGGAGACAATATATAGCCTTGACATACTCCTTTCCCAGTTTTGAACCAGTCTGTTGTTCCATGTCTGGTTCTAACTGTTGCTTCTTGACCTGCATACAGATTTCTCAGGAAGCAGGTCAGGTGGTCTGGTATTCCCACCTCCTTAAGAATTTTCCACAGTTTGTTGTGATCCACACAGTCAAAGGCTTTGGCATAGTCAATAAAGCAGAAATAGATGTTTTTCTGGAACTCTCTTACTTTTTCTATGATCCAAGGGATGTTGGCAATTTGATCTTTGGTTCCTCTGCCTTTTCTAAATCCAGCTTGAACATATGAATGTTCACAGTTCATATACTGTTGAAGCCTGGCTTGGAAAATTTTGAGTATTACTTTGCAAGCATGTGAGATGAGTGCAACTGTGTGGTAGTTTGAGCATTCTTCGGCATTGCCTTTCCTTGGGACTGGAATGAAAATTGACCTTTTTCCAGTCCTGTGGCCACTGCTGAGTTTTCCAAATTTGCTGGCATATTGAGTGCAGCACTTTCACAGCATCATCTTTTAGGATTTGAAATAGCTCAACTGGAATTCCATCACCTCCACTAGCTTTGTTCGTAGTGATGCTTCCTAAAGCCCACTTGACTCACATTCCAGGATGTCTGGCTCTAGGTGAGTGATCACACCATCGTGGTTATCTGGGTCATGAAGATCATTTTTGTATAGTTCTTCTATGTACTCTTGCCACCTCTTTTTAATGTCTTCGGCTTCAGTTAGGTCCATACCATTTCTGTCCTTTTTTGTGCCCATCTTTGCATAAAATGTTTCCTTGGTATGTCTAATTTTCTTGAAGAGATCTTTAGTCTTTCCCATTCTATTGTTTTCCTTTATTTCTTTGTATTGATCACTGAGGAAGGTTTTCTTATCTCTCCTTGCTATTCTTTGGAATTCTGAATTCAAATGGGTATATCTTTCCTTTCTCCTTTGCCTTTAGCTTCTTTTCTTTTCACAGCTATTTGTAATGATTTTGCCTTTTTTGCATTTCTTTTTCTTGGGGATGGTCTTGATCACTGCCTCCTGTACAATGTCATGAACCTCTGTCCATAGTTCTTCAGGCACTTTGTCTATAAGATCTAATCCCTTGAATTAATTTCTTACTTCCCCTCTATAATTGTAAGGGATTTGATTTAAGTCATACTCGAATGGTCTAGTGATTTTCCTTACTTTCTTCAATTTAAGTCTCAATTTGGCAATAAGGAGTTCATGATCTAAGCCACAGGCAGCTCCCAGTCTTGTTTTTGCTGACTGTATAGAGCTTCTCCATCTTTGGCTGCAAAGAATGACCATCTGGTGATGTCCATGTGTAGTTTTCTGTTGTGTTGTTGGAAGAGGGTGTTTGCTATGACCAGTGCGTTCTTGGCAAAACTCTATTAGCCTTTGCCCTGCTTCATTTTTTACTCCAAGTTTGCCTGTTACTCCAGTTATCTCTTGACTTCCTACTTTTGTATTCCAGTCCCCTATACTCAAAAGGACATCTTTTTTTGGGTGTTAGTTCTAGAAGGTCTTGTAGGTCATCATAGAAACATTCAACCTCAACTTCTTCAGCGTTACTGGTCGGGGCATTGACTTGGATTACCATGACATTGAATGGTTTGCCTTGGAAACGAACAGAGATCATTCTTTCGTTTTTGAAATTGCACCCAAGTACTGCATTTCAGACTCTTTTGTTGACTCTGATGGCTACTCCATTTCTTCTAAGGGATTCCTGCCCACAGTAGTAGATATAATGGTCATCTGAGTTAAATTCACCCATTCCATTTTAGTTTGCTGATTCCTAAAATGTCAATGTTCACTCTTGCCGTCCCTGTTTGACCACTTTCAGTTTTCCTTGATTCACAGGCCTAACATTTCAGGTTTCTATGCAATATTGCTCTTACAGCATCGGACTTTACTTCCATAACTAGTCACACCCACAAGTGGGTGTCGTTTTTGCTTTGGCTCTATCTCTTCATTCTTTCTGGAGTTATTTCTCCACTGATCTCCAGTAGCATATTGGGCCCCTACAGACCTGGGGAGTTCATCTTTCAGTGTCCTATCTTTTTGCCTTTTCATACTGTTCATGAGGTTCTCAAGGTAAGAATACTGAAGTGGTTTGCCATTCCCTTCTCCAGTGGACCATGTTTTGTCAAAACTCTTTAGTAAGGGTGCATTATAACCCTAGGATATTATACGGAAAAAATGGAAAGTGGATTCTCCTTCAAATACCACTATGATGACAACAGTAGTAGTTAAGAATAAAGCAAGAATTTTAAAAGAAAATTTTAAATGTTGAAACATGTTTTAAAAACAGTAATGGGTAAAATTGGTTTCCTAACAGGATTATGACATTGATCTGGGTGTAACTAACAGCTGATACCAAGGTCAGAGGAGGTACCCCTGGAACAACCCATAATCCTATTTTTGGCCTGTTGACAGACAGCTTTATCAACTTAACCATAACTGTACCTAGAGGCAGTCATCCACTTGTACTTTTGGGGATTTCTCTCTCTCTACATCTCAGCTGAATATACTGCTGTTACCCCATGGTTTAGTATGTTGTTGTTCTTTTGTTTGCTAAGTTGTGTCTGACTCTTTGGACCCCATGAGTTGTAGCCCAACCAGGCTCCTCTGTCTATGGGGTTTCCCAGGCAAGAATAATGGAGTGGGCTGCCATTCCCTTCTCTGAGACACCAGTTGAGTTGAACTGAGAAACAACATTTGGCATATACATACTGCTGCTGCTGCTAAGTCGCTTCAGTCATATCCGAATCTTAGCGACCCCATGGACTGCAGCCTACCAGGCTCCTCCGTCCATGGGATTTTCCAGGCCAGAGTGTTGGAGTGGGGTGCCATTGCCTTCTCTGATATACATATGTATAAAAAAAGATAACTAATAAGAACCTACTGTATAGCATAGGGAACTCTACTCAATGCTCTGTGGTGACCGAAATGGGAAGGAAACCTTAAGAACATGGGATATGTGTATACAGATAACTGATTCACCTCGCTACATAGCAGAAACTAACACAACATTGTAAAGCAACTATACTCCAATAAAAATTAGGAAAAAAAAGGAACACGATTATTTTTCTGATTGAAAACATTTTTTTTAAATGTTTTTCCAGTATTTTTCCAGTGATTGCAGAATGTTTCAATGTTTTTCCAGATGGTATTTTTCCACTGAATTCTGCAGATGAAAATAGTAATGGTCACTCCCCAAGAGGAATTTCTAAGCATTGATTATCAGCGATGATTTAAAAATTCTGAAGCTTTGAATACTGCTGTCAAATCAAACTAGAAAAAACAGAAAAGTCAACATTCAAGGCTTGAAAATTCAAGAGAATAAGATAGCTTGTGACCATAGTATAGTTATGTACCATGAAAGTGGGGCTTTGGAGGCCTGCTGGTGCCTGAGGTGAAAAAGGAGGAGAGAGAAGACATAAGAAAATGCTAAGAGGTAAAGAAAGAACTTGAGATAAATTAAGGCCAACCCTCCCTAGAGAAGCCAGGGAAGGCTCCTTAAGATGTAAGAGTTTGGGAGTGGGCATGACTCTCAGTCCAAGGCGACCTGTTAGTGCTGAGCAGTAGAGGGAGGAACAGATCATAACAGGGACCCCAGAGCAGATGGAGAGCCTGGCAGGTGCAAGGCCTCCTGCTTCAGTTAGGAGTGGGACCACACTGCCCAGAGCAGAAAAAAGGGCTGTGCCAGTCTATTATTTTTGTTGAACAAACTTAAGCTCAATTCTGTGCCTGTTATGCTTGCCAATCTAAGGGAAATGTTTTCATATTGTATTAAAAACAGAATAGTAAATATACTTCAGTGTTCTCTTCCGGCTATAACATAGACAGATCTGGGATGAGCTCCTGGTTGTGCCATTTACCAGCTGGGGCACTGGGGTAAATTATTTTACTGAGCCTCAAGTTTTTCTCTTCTAGGCCATGAGGTTGACCCACTTAAATAAGGTTGTTATGTGTGTTAGTTGCTCAGTTGTGTCTGACTCTTTGCGACCCCATGGACTATAGCCCACCAGGCTTCTCTGTCCATGGAATTCTCCAGGCAAGAATACTGGAGTGGGTGCCCATTCCCTTCTCCAGGGGAACTTTCTGACTCAGGGATTGAACCTGGGTCTCCTGCATTGTGGGAGGATTCTTTACCATCTGAGCCACCAGCAAGGCTCTTTTAAATAGGGTTGTTGAGTAGACTAAATGAGATAACTGTGTGCATATAATATTGGCATATTAGGTTCTTTACAAATATTATTTCTCTCCTTCATTTCACCTATATCCTCAAAGTGCCTGACTCTAATTCAAAATTAGCAGCCAATATTTACTGAGTTTCAGACATGGTTTTAAGTGCCTTGCTTCCTTCATAGCTCAGTCAGTAAAGAATCTGCCTGCAATGCAGGAGACCTGGGTTCGATTCCTGGGTTGGAAGATCCCCTGGAGAAGGAAATGGCAATACACTCTAGTATTCTTGCCTAGAAAATTCCATGGACAGAGAAGCCTGAGGGCTATAGTCCATGGGGTCGCAAGAGTCGGACACGACTTAGCAACTAAACCACCACTTGTAGTAGCTACTTAATTTGCATTACAGTGTTATAGGGCAGATACTATATTTAGTCACATTTTCAGGAGAAAACTGAGGCACAGAGAGGCTAAAGAAAAGCAACTTGCCCAAGCTCTCATTGCTAGGAAACTGCAGAGCCAGGATATACTCAGGCAATCTAGCTCCAAAGCTGGTGCTCTTAACCGCTGCCCTGTGATGCCTCTGTAAACCACAGTCAGTGTTATCTTGAATTCACACCAGGGCTGTGAATATCAAAGGTGGCAACACGGCAATGCCCACAGGAGCTATTTCCCTTGCCTCTAGTAAATTGGACTTTAGAAAAATAATGGTCTGATTTAAAATCCTAGCTCCTCTACTTCTAGATATGTGGCTCTGAACAACTGTACCTATTTACCAAAGAAAGGTGTTATAAAGATTACACAAAAATCATCTCCAAAATGCCTGACACAGAGCCACCATTTCCGAAGCTAGTTGCTATTATTTTTAAAAAACCTGCTTACAGTGTTTTTTTTCATCCTCTCTTACTGTAAGCAGCCACTTAAGCTCTAATAGTCTCTCATCCTCTAAGTTAAATGTGCTGCTTTTAATAGGAGGTAGTGAATTAGAGAGCTTCCCTGTTGGCTCAGATGGTAAAGAATCTGCCTGTAATTCGGGAGACCTAGGTTTGATCCCTGGGTTGGAAAGATCCCCTGGAGGAGGGCATGGCAACCCACTCCAGTATTCTTGCCTGGAGAATTCCATGGACAAAGGAGCCTGGCGGGCTACAGTCCATGGGGGTCAAAAACAGTTGGACATGACTCAGTGATGAAGCACAGTGCACAGCACAGTAAATTATAATTGATAGTTAACAGAGAGGAATGAGCCGTAAAAATTAGGCGGGAATCCAATACTAGCAAGTATGAGGCTGAGATTTTTAAATGCACAAACTTAAACCTGCCTAGATATAAGAAGAAAAACAAAACACTCTTAGGTAGTAATGTCCCCATTGCTTAGAAAAGAAACAACAAAATAGTGCTGTCATTTGACAGGAAAACAGTGAAAAATAACCCCTTCTCTAAATGTGGTGATGAATAAATCCTTGTTAGGACTACTTCACATATAATCCAGCAATCCTATTTCTGTGTACATACCCAAAGGAAATGAATTACTATCTAGAAGAGATACCTGTATCCTCATGTTCACTGCAGCATTGCTTATAATAGCCGAGACAGAAACCACCTGTCTACCCACAGATGAATGGATAAAGGAAATGTGGTATATACGACATACAGTGGAACCTTACTCAGACATAAAAAGGGAAATCTTGCCATTTGTGACAACAGGAATGATTCTTGAGGGCATTAAGCTAAGTAAAATGAGTCAGAAACAGAAAGACAAGCACTGTACGAACTCACTTAGTTGTGGACTCATGTCATATCCTGTGGATTCGGTTCACTTATGTGTGAACTCATAGAAACAGAGTAGATTACTGGTTTCCAGGGGTGGGGTGAGGGAAATGGGTGAAGGTGGTTAAAGAACAGAAACTTCCAGTTATGAGATGTATAAATCCTGGGGACCTAACGTACAGCACGGTGACTATAGTTACTAATAGTGTTGTTACATATTTGAAAATTGCTGAGAGTAGATCTTAAAAGTTCTCACCACACACACCAAAAAAAGGTAATTATGTGAGGTTAGTACTTTTGCCTGGAGGATCCCATGGACGGAGGATCCTGGTGGGCTCCAGTCCATGGGGTCGCTAAGAGTCGGACACGACTGAGCGACTTCACTTTCACTTTTCGCTTTCGTGCATTGGAGAAGGAAATGGCAACCCACTCCGGTGTTCTTGCCTGGAGAATCCCAGGGACGGGGGAGCCTGGTGAGCTTCCGTCTGTGGGGTCGCACAGAGTCGGACACGACTGAAGCGACTTAGCAGCAGCAGCAGCAGCAGCAGCATGGAGTTATTAACCAACCTTACTATGGTAATCATCACATAATACACGTGTATCAATTCATCACATCAGTCTCAGTCTCAGTTCAGTTGCTCAGTCGATTCTGACTCTTTGCGACCCCATGAACTGCAGCACACCAGGCTTGCCTGTCCAACTGTATCCTCCTGAAGCTTGCACAGACTCATGTCTGTTGAGTTGGTGATGCCATCCAACCATCTCATCCTCTGTCATCCCCTTCTCCTCCTGTGTTCAATCTTTCGCAGCATTAGGGTCTTTTCAAATAAGTCAGTTCTTCCCATCAGGTGGCCAAAGTATTGGAGTTTCAACTTCAGCATCAGTTCCTCCAGTGAATATTCAGGACCAATTTCCTTTAGGATGGACTGGTTTGATCTTCTGGCAGTCCAAGGGACCCTCAAGAGTCTTCTCCAACACCACAGTTTAAAAGCATCAATTCTACAGCACTCAGCTTTCTTTATAGTCCAACTCTCACATCCATACCTGACTACTGGAAAAATCATAGCTTTGACTGGATGGACCTTTGTTGGCAAAGTAATGTCTCTGCTTTTTAATATGATCTAGGTTAGTCATAGCTTTTCTTCCAAGGAGCAAGCATCTTTTAATTTCATGGCTGCAGTCACCATCTGCAGTGATTTTGGAGCACCCCAAAATAAAGTCTCTCACTGTTTACACTGTTTCCCCATCTATTTGCCATGAAGTGATGGGACCAGTTGCCATGTTCTTAGCTTTCTGAATGTTAGGTTTTGAGCCAACTTTTTCACTCTCCTCTTTCACTTTCATCAAGAGTCTCTTTAGTTCCTGGCTTTTGCCATAAGGGTGGTGTCATCTGCATATCTGAGGTTATTGACATTTCTCCAGGCAATCTTGATTTCAGCTTGTGCTTCAACCATCCTGGCATTTCTCATGATGTACTCTGCATATGTTAATTAAGCCGGGTAACAATATACAACCTCAACATATTCCTTTCCCAATTTTGAACCAGTCTGTTGTTCCATGTCTGGTTCTCATTGTTGCTTCTTGACCTGCATACAGATTTCTGAGGAGGCAGGTCAGGTGGTCTGGTATTCCTATCTCCTTAAGAATTTCCCACAGTTTGTTGTGATCCACACAGCGAAAGGCTTTAGTGTAGTTAATAAAGCAGAAGTAAATGTTTTTCTGGAACTCTCTTGCTTTTTCAATGATCCAAGGGGTGTTGGCAATTGGTTCCTCTGCCTTTTCTAAATCTAGCTTGAACATCTGGAAGTTCACGGTTCATGTACTGTTGAAGCCTGGCTTGAACTTAAACTCACACTTAAATTCACTTTAAACTTAAACTGGCTTGAACTTAAACTTGAACAACCTAAACTCACACAATGTTATATGTCAATTATATCTCAATAAAGCTGGTGGGAAAGAAAAGAGACACATTGGAAAAAAACTAGATATTTGCTATTAAAAAATGACTACTTAAATGAAATATATTATAAAGCAAAAAGAAAACCCAGGTAAGCATAACAGTAATTAAAGGATTAAAAAGGAAAGTGAAAAAAATGTAAGCCTCTTTGATCCAATTAGCCTGAATGCAAAGGAGGGCATGACAACCCACTCCAGTATTCTTGCCTGGAGAATCCCGAGGGACAGAGGAGCCTGGTGGGCTACAGTCCACGGGGTCACAAAGAGTCGGAGACCACTGAGCGACTAAGCACAATACTACCAAAAAAAAAAAAAAAAAAAAATTAACAGCTCAGGAAGTATTCATGTGCTCTTCCTGTTTCCCAGGCTTCTTGCAGTCAGGCAGGGTCTGTGGCCTATGGTCAATGGTCTATGACTCAACGTGACAGTATGCAACTCCTTCTCCTTCTCCAGCCATGGCTATTAAGGAAATTATTCCTAAAGGTGCAGCTACAAGATGATGGCACCTCAATTATTCTGGGTGCTGGGTTACTACACGGAGCAGAGCTGTGCCTCAGGCCCCATGTGATGTGAAGTGTGAGTGAGAAATAAACTTAATAGTTGTGCTAAGTCAATTTAAGGATTATGTATTATGTCATCATAGAAAGTTTTATTGGTTAATAAAGTCTTAAACAAGTAATTTTATATAGCACTCTACAATTTACAAAAGCATTTCAAATGCATACTCTTGTTTATCTGACGAAATGCCTGAGAATATTCTATTGGTCCAAAGAGCATAAAATTAGAGGCTATATTGTCTTAGACTGAAGCAATCAAGGTTTGTATGAAATACAGAAAAAAATTCTTCAGAAAAGGGGTTGTTGAAGACAAACCATTTGTAAAGGATACTTTGGGTAGGATTTATGAATTGGATGGGAAGGAAGGCTCGAACAAGAAGAGATGGTCTTTAGATTACTTCTAACTCTTGAGCTGCTATAGAGGGAATTGTGGGATGTCAGTTCCTGGAAAAGTTGAAATACTTAGTCTCAGAAGGTTTGAATGGAGTTTCTCAGTCGAAGCATGCAGGCTTCCATTGTGATTTTTGTGTAAGTTGTTCCCACTTTAAAGATCCAGAGTTCAGGGAAGAAATTAGGCAGACTTGATATAGCTATATTGAATTTAAATTAAAAGGTAGAGCTACTGCTGATGAAATGCAGAGTGCCTTTATAAAGTCATAGTATCGCCTGTTTCAATACCATGTTATACAGGTATTTAGGAGTGTTCTTTTACTGAAGTATATATGGATAAGGACTCATTTGGACTATAGAAGTTCTCACATAAATTGCTTAATATATTTAAAATTGCCTCAGAGCAAGAAAACTGAAGAAGCAATAAATCTAATTACTTACGGAAACAATTACTTTTCTCTAGGCTCTCTGATTTCATCAATGTAAATGGAAGAAAGTTTCCTCTCAGCTCCAGTGTACTAAAATAAGTAAAGCATTGTTGTACTTGGTTTTCAACTATGAAAGTATTAAGTGCTTCTGTGCTACATGCTATATTTTTTTGTGCTTTTCCCTTACAATTATCAAAATTCTACTCTAAGGACTATCACAATTCATGTTTTTCAGATGAGGAAGCTGAGGACAACCAAGTGAGAGGAACTGGACATCTCCCTCATTGTCCTTCCCTTTAAGAATCCATCTAAGGATCCTAATTCATGGCTAAAACATGCATGTGAACCAAATTTATTGAAGTATAGTTGATTTACAAAGCTGCATTAATTTCTTCTGTAAAGTGATTTAGTTATTAGCACAGTTCAGGCGCTCAGTCATGTCCAACTCTTTGTGACCCCATGGACTGCAGCACGCCAGGATTCCCTGTCCATCAACTCCCAGAGCTTGCTCAGACTCACGTCCATCATGTCGGTAATGCCATCCAACCATCTCATCCTCTGTTGTCCCCTTCTCCTCCTGCCTTTAACCTTTCCCCAAATCAGGGTCTTTTTCAGGAGTCAGTTCTTTGCATCAGATGGCCAAAGTATTGGAGTTTCAACTTCAACATCAGTCCTCCCAATGAATATTCAGAACATATTTCCTTTAGGATGGACTGGTTGGATCTCCTTACAGTCCAAGAGACCCTCAAGAATTTTGTCCAACACCACAGTTCAATAGCAACTTTCTTTATAGTACAACTCTCACATCCATACATGACCACTGGAAAAACCGTAACTTTGACTAGACAGACCTTTGTTGGCAAAGTAATGTCTCTGCTTTTTAATATGTTATCTAGGTTGGTCATAGCTTTTCTTCCAAAGAAGCAAGTGTCTTTTAATTTCACAGCTGCAGTCACCATCTGCAGTGATTTTGGAGCACCCCAAAATAAGTCTCTCACTGTTTCCACTGTTTCCCCATCTATTTGCCATGGAGTGACAGGACTGGATGCCATGATCTTAGTTTCTTGAATGTTGAGTTTTAAGCCAGCTTTTTCACTCTCCTCTTTTACTTTGATCAAGAAGCTCTTTAGCTCTTTGCTTTCTGCCATAAGGTTGTTGGCATCTGCGTATCTGAGGTTATTGATATTTCTCCCGGCAATCTTGATTTCAGCTTGTGCTTCATCCAGTCCAGCATTTCGCATGATATACTCTGCATATAAGTTAAATAAGCAGGGTGACAATATACAGCCTCGACGTAGTCCTTTCCCAATTTGGAACCAGTCTGTTGTTCCATGTCTGGTTCTAACTGTTGTTTCTTGACCTGCATACAGATTTCTCAGGAGGCAGGTAAGGTGGTCTGGTATTCCCACCTCCTTAAGAAGTTTCCAGTTTGTTGTGATCCACACAGTCAAAGGCTTTGGAGTAGTCAATAAAGCAGAAGTAGATGTAGTAGTAGATTCAGATACACACATATATATGTATATGTATACCTGTGTAAGTTTTGTAATCAAATCCCACTGGCCTCCAAAGACAAATTCCCTGGAGGTTCTCAGTCCCTTTGCCAGATCCCCAGGTTGGGAAATCTGCTGTGGGTCCTAAAATTTTCTTAATGGCAAATAGATGGGGAAACAATGGAAACAGTGAAAGACTTTGTTTTGGTGGGCTCCAAAATCACTGCAGATTGTGACTGCAGCCATGAAATTAAAAGATGCTTGCTCCTTGGAAGAAAAGCTATGACCAACCTAGATAGCATATTAAAAAGCAGAGACATTACTTTGCCAACAAAAGTCCGCCTAGTCAAAGCTATGGTTTTTCCAGTAATCATGTATGAATGTGAGAGTTGAACTATAAAGAAAGCTCAGTGCTGAAGAATTGATGCTTTTGAACTGTGGTATAGGAGAAGACTCTTGAAAGTCCCTTGGACTGCAGGGAGATCCACCCAGTCCATCTCAAAGGAAATCAGTTCTGAATATTCATTGGAAGGCCTGATGCTGAAGCTGAAACTCCAATATTTTGGCCCCCTAATGCAAAGGACTGACTCCTTGAAAAAGACCCTGATTTGGGGAAAGATTGAAGGCAGGAGGAGTAGGGGATGACAGAGGATGAGATGGTTTGATGACATCACCGACTTGATGTTCATGAGATTGTGGAAGCTCTGGGAGCTGGTGATGGACAGGGAAGTCTGGTGTGCTGCAGTCCACGGGGTTGCAGAGTCTGACATGACTGAGCAACTGAAATGAACTGAACTGATATACGTATGCATATATTCAGCAGAAGTAGATTTAGTTGTACATATATATAATATTCTCTTTTCATATTTTTCCATTATGATTTATATGAGAAGATATTGAATATAGTTCTCTGTGCTATACAATAGGACCTTGCTGTTTACCCATCCTATCTATAATCGTTTGCATCTGCTAATCTCAAACTCCCGATCCTTCCCTCCCCCACCCACCCTCACCCCCTGTTGTCAACCACAGGTCTGTTCTCTATATCTGTGAGCAAGACATGCATTTTAATTAATGTTAATGCACAGGTGGCTCTGTGACTATAATTAAATTGAACTATTCAGTCTGATTTTCTGTGGCTTTTTTCCACAACCAACTTACTGATTCCCTTGCTTCTTCTCCATTATCTATGTGCAAGTGCCATCAACACATAAAATATTGTTGAGATTATTTTATACAAGAACTTAATGGATAAAAAAATGAATGACAGAAGTTCCGAAAAATGAGAAGTCTGTCATTATCAATTTGCTGGTCCTTGATCTCACAGCTGCCTGCCAACGTAGGAGACGCCAGAGACAAGGGTTTGATCCCTGGGTTAGGAAGATCCCTTGGAAAAGGAAATGGCAACCACTTCAGTATTCTTGCTTGGAAAATCCCTTGTACAGAGGAGACTGGAGGGCTACAGTCCAGAGGGTCGCAAAGAGTTGGACATGACTGAAGTGACTTAGCACGAACGCAATCTCACAGCTATGCTCTTGATAACGTAGAAGTAATGCTATAGTGTCAAATTTTTATTCAGGTAGGAATGTATTTGCAGGTATTAAGATAGAAAAATTAGAGGAATTTATTCCTTTGTTTTGGAGAAGGAAATGGCAATCCACTCCAGTATTCTTGCCTGGAAAATCCCATGGACAGAGGAACCTGGTAGGCTACAGTTCACGGGGTTGCAAAGAGTCGGACACGACTGAGCAACTTCACTCACTTTGCATAATTGACAAGAACATGATCTGATACACAAAGTCTAGCAGCCCAACAATTCTCTAATGTTAACCTTAAACTTAGCTTAAACTATAAAGTGAAAGTCGGTCAGTCATGTCTGACTCTTGGACCCCATGGACTATACAGTCCATGGAATTCTCCAGACCAGAAAACTGGAGTGGGTAGCTGTTCCCTCCTCCAGGAGATCTTCCCAAACTAGGTGTGGAACCCAGGTCTCCTGCACTACAGGTGGATTCTTTACCAACTGAGCTACCAGGGAAGCCCAAGAATACTGGAGTGGTAGCCTATCCTTTTTCCAGGGATCTTACTGATCCAGGAATCAAACTGGGGTCTCCTGAATCTCAGGTGGATTCTTTACCAGCTGAGCTACCAAGGAAACCCTAAACTATAAACTATAAAAACAAAGTCAAATAAAACATGCAGAAGAGTAACAAGACTTAGAAAGTGTGATTATAGCTCTTTGGTCACTGTATCAGCCACCAAAGTTGTCTTGGATGATCTGAGTGGAGGATGTCCCTTCTCCTTCTCTCTCTCCCTTAAAGTCAACATCATGAAAATAATTTTCCTTCCATTACATCCGTCTCCCTTTCTATATTCTCTTCCCAGTTAATGACCTTACCATCTATCCAGTTGCCCAAGCCAGAAACCTCTGGCTCACTTTTGATCTTTTCCTTTCCTTCAAATCTGACTTCCCTGGTGGCTTAGACGGTCAAGTGTCTGCCTACAATGAGGGAGACCCAGGTTCAATCCCTGGGTTGGGAAGATCTCCTGGAGAAGAAAATGGCAACCCACTACAGTATTCTTGCCTGGAAAATCCCATGGACGGAGGAGCCTGGTAGGCTACAGTACATGGGGTCGCAAGAGTCAGACATGACTGAGCGACTTCACTTTCATTTTCCTTCAAAGCTAACATGTTGTTAGTGTTGAATCTAATTTAAAATGTTGCTCCAATCTTCCTCACCCATTGTCTTTCCCTAATATATGTTCTTTCTAGTTTTTGCTTATGTTACTGAACAGTCCCCAGATATTTTCCAACTTTTGATCTCAGCTTCCTCCCCACTGCATTAAGGTAATTTTTAAATCACCAAGATGATTACATCTTCTATAGCGGCAAGGAGCTCTTATCCAAAATACTTTAATAAAAGAGTTTGCCTAAATACCTGTATAGCATTAAAGGCTGAGAAACTCAATACCATCACTATATAAAGGCATTATGAATTTCATCAGTCACAATGGTTCAGGAAGGGGCAGATGTACCTTTGTTAACTTTTTTTGGTAACTGTGCCACATGGCTATTCAGGATCTTAGTTCACCAACCAGGGATAGAACCAGAGCCCCTTGCAGTGGAAGTGCAGGGTCTTAACCACTGGACCACCAGGGAACTCCCTATAAATTCAGCTTGGGTGCCTGGAGCCCACTTAATTTCTTTCCTGAAGTCTGGCTCATATTTAAGCTGGCCCTCCGTTCAAACTCCTCACTGTTTATAGCGTGAGTCCCAAATTATTTAACATGTTATCCTTCACCCTGAGCCTAAAATTTAAATTTTTTTCCAGTCTATGGTTCCCATATTTTAATCACACTATATTCACTGCTCCAAATGTACTATGTATTTGCCCAACTCCACATTTTATTTTGTGTTCCTCCTATCTACAATTTCCCTTTTCCTATCTAACAGATAGAACCTATCCGTTCTGATCATTCTCTCAAGTCTATTTTCAATGTTTCTTCTTCTGAGAATACACTTTGAGGAGGGGCCTAATAGAAAATATACTGCTCTCCTCTCTAACTCCCACAGCTCTTAGCTTGTACCAATCAGATTTGTATGGAAGTTTATTATGAATAGACCTGTTTTCTCTGCTGAGATAGTGAAGCAAATCTGTGATGATGGAGAGAGAGCTGAGTGTGAGGAGTTAGAATACCTGGGGTTAGTCCCATTTCAGTCACTTCCTAGGCTCAATAGTTACATCTCGAAAATACAAACGGATATATAAAGATTAAACGAGGTTAAGTGACATAACATAAACGAAAGCATGGCAGGCTTGTCCCGTATTGGGCAGCAGGGTCATGATCTCTATGAGAGCGTTACATGTGCACAGATACCTCTGTGCCTCCCATCTACCAGCACGCAGCTGGGGCTCACTGAATGTTTGCTGAAGAAAACAAAAGCAATAAGATAA
The DNA here is from genome assembly GCA_935064755.1 of Tragelaphus eurycerus. Taxonomy (NCBI): domain Eukaryota; kingdom Metazoa; phylum Chordata; class Mammalia; order Artiodactyla; family Bovidae; genus Tragelaphus; species Tragelaphus eurycerus. The sequence goes on from CAKXYN010000043.1 coordinate 15,483,256, forward strand.
AAATTTCCACCTTCATCCAAGAGGCTGATAGAATAAAAACAAACTCTGCACTTGTACAGAATATTTGACCTTTCAAAGTACTGACATTTCTTAGGCCTGTCTTTATAACATCCTGAAAAAGGCAAATATTATCATTTCCCTTTTGCATCTGAAGAGATTGAGGCACAGTGCATTTAAATGGCTTGACTAGGCTCATAATGTCACAGAGAGACTGGAGCCATGGTCAGATGCTCCTTATTTGAGTCTAGAAGCCCAGGTTGCCCGTAACGATTTGATAGTTGCTCCAGGGTAGGAATTAATTTACATCTCAGAATCATTTTGGAGGGCATGTTTTTAACTTGGGCAAGATAGTGCATGTTTCATTCTGCATTTCTGGGAAGAGAGAAAATTAGATTGACTGTTACTGCAATGATTTTCTCATCTCCATTCATGTGCTCCTTGTTTTCCTTGGCTGTTCTTTCAGAGAAGTTATCATCTTCTACTTTATCCCATGAACAACATCTCAGAAACTCTTGAGCACCATCTTACAAATGAAAGATAGGACAGCAAACTCCAAGCACATATTTGAGTTCATATGATAATGTAATAGCTTCTCATTTCAATCAGAATACGACTGCTTATTGATTAAGATCAGGCTTCTGACAGTGAAGTAGAAAAAGCCTGGGCTTTGGCATCAAAATGAGCCTAACAATTCTAGCTGTGTAGCCCTCCAACATTTTCTTCCTCTGTCTGAGCTTTAGATTGTTCATCTGCATTTGGATTCAATAATACTTTCCCAACAGAGTAACTCTGAGATTTAAATGAAGCAGTATACCTATAGAGACCCTTACACGCTGGTTACTCAATGAATGTTAGATCTTTATGTACATTGAAACTCATTTATTAGAATCACTGGGGAATCAAACATTAAACATAAATGAATTATTCAGAGAGAGCTCTTTCTAAAATAGATGTCATACTTCCCTGCTTTCGCAAATAGAACACACTAAACATAATTTAAGCTCCTCTGAAGACTCATGATTTTCTTTGAACTCCTCATTTATGGGACGGTGCATAATAAATGCAGTGATGTCTTCCAGACTACTGAATAGAACAGAGTTGTCTTTGCCCTGAATCTGCCGCATATTTAAATCCTGTTTGTTACCTCCTTGGACTGGTTTGTAACTGCCCCATCTCCATTTCCACTGCCTTGGCCTTCTCTTAGGGCCTCATGATTTCTTGCGTGGATTTACTGCCTCAGTTTCCCTATTTCCAGTCTCATCATCCCCAAGTCCTCCCTCTGCACTCAACAAGACTAATTTTTCTAAAACTAAACCTGACTACTTCACACTTGCTTGTTTAAAAATCAAACCAAACCAAACACCCCCTCCCCCCAAAGCTCCAACGGCTCTCCCAGGACTATAGTCTAAAATAGTCACTTTATCATGGTGCATATGTGAATACCTCCACCTCCATGAGCTGACCTGTCATGTCTCCAGCTTCCCTTCCCCTCTGTACCTAACCCCTCAGGACCTAAGCTCCAGTCATGCTGAGCTGGGTTTTGTGTGGTAGACTCCTGAGGGCAAAAATTCCTGGCCTTTTTTCATACCTTCTTGCTCTTGCAGCTCCCTCTGATTGGAAAACTCATCATGGTTTTTGGATAAACACAAATCTTTCAGAAGGTACCTAAAGCATTTTAGGTCTTAGGCAGCCTGTCTTGCCCTTCCTTCCCCAGTTCTCTGACCCTTCCTTTGAAGCAGTATGGAGCCTGGGCAGCTAGTCACCACACCACAGTGTTGTGGGGTTACCTGTGTGCCTCCCAATCCTCTGACCCTTCCTTTGAAGCAGTATGGAGCCCTGGGCAGCTAGTCATCGCACCAGTGCTGTGGGGTTACCTGTGTGCCCCCCACCCCTAGTGGACTTTGTGCTTCACAAGGACATGAAGCTGTCTCCCCAGGCGGAGAGTAAGTACTCTGCAACTGCTGAGGATCTTTTTGAGTCTTTTTGTCTCTATTAGGTTAATTTTTAGCTGATATCCCTGCCAGTTCCTCATATTATTCTACTTGTAATTTACAGTCAGAACTAAATGAATACTAAATAGGTTTTGCATGAGGGACTGTAGAGATCTTTCTGAGGCAAATCCATGAGCTTGGAAAGTTCATGCTCCCACTGACATTTATTTTGCCTGTTAGCTAGTTCTTAGTGGTGTTCTGGGTTCTTGAGATAAACAGATAAATTGTCCACAGAGAAGTAGAGTGTAATATGGTGACAACCACCTTTCCTAGTATGCCAGGTTCTGAGTTGGCAACTGAGTCAGCAAGGCATTTAAGAGACTCATATGAATTGCTTACATCATTAAAAACAAGTGTATGATATAGATATTATTAACATACATTCTATTTTTTTAAAAGGTGAGTTTGCACCACTAGCTATGGTGGGGGAAGGGCTTGATACTCAAACCCTGGTCCATCTGACTTGGGCTGTGCTGTCATTTTACAACCTTCTGTTCGTGTTGGAACTAGCCTCTGGTGACAGGAAAGCATTATTTCTTTTGGGAATTTCTCTCCATATTTTTTCTTCCTATCACAACTTAACTTTTTCATTTCTGAATGTATAAGATAAAATCACAATGATGACCTGAAATCACAAATGATCAAATCAAATCACTTAGATGACCTGAAGTTAACGGAACTTTTAGAAAACCTGTTTTGATGTTATCACTTATTATAGTAGCTGCAGACAGCAGAGAGAGAATGAGTTGAATCTGAAAGTCATAAGCCATTCATGTTCTCAGTTCAGCAAGTACACAACCAGTAAAAGGGAGGTGGACTGAGCCATTTGTCCTGGGGCTCAGTACTGCCCTCTGACCCAGCCCACAGGTAATTGCTACCTCTGGGAAATCCTCTTTCTTAAAGTCTGAGCGCAAGTTCATTTACCTTGGAGGATGCAGATGGGGGCTGTTAGACTGGCTTCTAAAATGTGATCTGCAGCAGAGACTGCAAACAGGCTTTTTCTTGTGTGCCAGAGCAAACAGCATCATGGTGGCCATCACTGAGAAGATTCTGAAGTGGTCTCCAGACTCAGAGGGAAGACTGCTGGGAACAAATGACCATGTCTGTTCTGAGATCGAGAGAAGCAGATCCTATATTTATTATTGTTGGTAGACGTTTCAGTTGTCATTTGGCATAAGCCAGGTTGTGATGCTACCTAATTTAGAAGTCTGTTCTAGTTACTGAACTCAGCAGAAAGCGTACAACAACAGATTTAGATGCAATCTCTTGGTCAGGCCTGGCACATTATAGATGCTCAATAAATGTTTACTGAAGGAATAAATGGAAAATTCTATGGTTTTATGTTAGAAGAAGGATAGAGTTCTTTTCCCACCCCCCATCAATAGTTGAGGGAATGGGCACACTGAGGTCCCTTTGCAAAGAGTCCTGAATGCTGAGAGTTGAGGGCATTGTACTACATGAACCAGTAATTCTCAAACTTAGCTCAATTCTCTAAGATGCTACATATAAACAAACAGAATCCCTGGTCTTTGCCTGTGATGTTCTGATTGGTAAGTTTAGGGCAAAGTCAAGGATTCTCTGGTTTTTGTCTGTTTTAACTATTTGCTAGCTTCCCGGGCAATCTGTATGATCAGTCAGATTTGGGAACTACAGCTGCAAGGTAATGTGGTTCTTCAGTAGACAAACAACTGGAGTTCTTCAGCAGACGAACAACTTACTCCCATCAGAGATCTGTGTTTCCAGTTCCTTAAACTCCGATTCCCATCTGCCTATTGAGACCAGGCCTTTGCTGAGATCCTGGACCTGCTAGGCCTTATCCTGGTTGAGTCAGATTCCTGTTCCAAGGAGCTCTGCCACAGGGCTCTCTCTCTCAGGAAGAAGGAGGAAGACCGAGCACAACCTCTGCAGAACAGTGGAAAGATTAATGTGCTGCAGTGGGAATAAATCACGGATGGAAGAAATGAATGAACAGCATGTTTCTGGATTTCAAATACCATTTCTGGAAACGAACGAGTCGTTCTGCTTGCCCAGTTCAATTAGCTTTCTTATAAATCCGCCCTAGCATTTTTCATTGCAGCCAATTATCTAACATGTTCCAGTATGAAAATCTGGTCATTACCAAAAACATAATTGATTTGATCCATGCTCTGACACAACACTTGGCAAAATGCATATGCCTTCACACTGATTAGTCCTGCTGGGCTATTATTTTTCAGTAAGGCAGAAAACCATGTTGGCAATGGGCAGTGCAGTAATATGAAAATATGAGGGCCTTATTTCTGTGGAAAGTTACAGCAAAAAAAAAGGTGTGGATGGAAGTCCAATGAGGACATCATTTGTTCCAAGACTTGGACTAAGAATCTATTTATCTCTAACACTGCCTTTCTGTAGGAGGAAAAAGTGAAGCTAAGAGAGGGCACAGACAGAGTGGAGAGAGCAGGGCCTGGGCCTGAGAGATGGAACTTGAATTTCAGGGTGACCACCTGCCACCTTATAGCCTAAGGGCGGGGCACATTCCTCAGCTGTTTTTTATTCACAGTGTACTTGTCTGTAAATCTGGGCACATTATTCTCTACCCCATAGTGCTGCCTAGAGGAAGAGCAACAGTGAAGAGAGGGCCTGAAATATATTATTAAGCACTCAGTGAATCAGATCAGATCAGTCGCTCAGTCGTGTCTGACTCTTTGCCACCCCATGAACTGCAGCACACCAGGCCTCCCTGTCCATCACCAACTCCCGGAGGTCACTCAGACTCACATCCATCGAGTCAGTGATGCCATCCAGCCATCTCATCCTCTGTCGTCCCCTTCTCCTCTTGCCCTCAATCCCTCCCAGCCTCAGAGTCTTCTCCAATGAGTCAACTCTTCACATGAGGTGGCCAAAATACTGGAGTTTCAGCTTTAGCATCATTCCTTCCAAAGAAATCCCAGGGCTGATCTCCTTCAGAATGGACTGGTTGGATCTCCTTGCAGTCCAAGGGACTCTCAAGAGTCTTCTCCAACACCGCATTTCAAAAGCATCAATTCTTCAGCGCTCAGCCTTCTTCACAGTCCAGCTCTCACATCCATACATGACCACAGGAAAAACCATAGCCTGAGTAGGCGAACCTTTGTTGGCCAAGTAATAGTGGCAAGCATGTAATACTGTTGACCAAGTCACAAAATGAGTTTGCTATTTTTCGTTCCAATTTTGTTGACATGTATAATGCAATCTTGTTTACTTAATGAAAAAATTAAGGCAATAGGATCACATTTTAAAGAACATTATTATTATTCCTTCCATGCCCTGTACTTTCTATGACATACAGAGTTTAGGCCCATAGTCTGCATTTTTTTAGTGGGAAAAAACCTCTGTATGTGGTGTATATGAGCGTGAGAGAGAAAAATATCACACAATCAAGAAATTTCATAAAAATCTCTCTATAGAATTTAAAGAGAAATAAGATGGCTATTATGCACAATCCACTAAGGCAAAGAATATTAACAATAACTTATAATTCCTCTGGCTGTTCTTAACAACAGCATGTCCCTCTAAACCACTCTCTGTCCATAGGTAACTCTCCTGAATTTAGGGCAAATCATCCCCTTTGTAGTGCTATCACATACATATATGTATTCCTAAATAATATATTGAATATGGATACAGATATGGAATCACACTGTGTATCTTTTCCCATGACTTGCCTCTTAAGAGTCCATATTATAGTCATTGTATGAATATAACACAATTTATATATTCACTTGACTATTAGACATTGAATTATCCTTAGATTTTATTAATAGTATGGGTATAAATAAATATATCAAAAAAACAGTATTGTTATGTACGAAGTGTCCCTAGGGTACAGACTAAACAAATGAGCTGTCAGATTGTTTTTTCAGCTCTGGAGTGGGGTACCATTGCCTTCTCCCATATAATGTTAAACTGTTTCCCAAAGCAGATGTTCTGGTTGACACAGTGAATGAGAGTTTCAGAAGTTCTAGATCCCTTCCAACACTTGGACTGACCAGACTCTTTAATTTTGTCAATTTGGTGAATATGAAATGATGTCTTCTTATATTTTAATTTCAATGCTTTTAAGTAACTCTTTATATGTTAGTAAGTCACGTGTGTGTGTGTGTGTGTGTGTTTTAAGTCCTTGTCCATTTTCTACAGGGGTGTTTGAGCCTTTCTCATTGTGTTATAGCTCTCTGTATATGGTATTCCAGACAGTGATCTTTCATCAGCTACACACACTGAAAAGTCCTGTTCCTTCTGTTTCCAATTCATATCACATTTTACCTCAGAAGTCAGAGACAGAATCCAAAGGTTTTCATTTTTCTAAAGCTTCTGATATCAATAGCTGCAAATATAGACAGATTTCAAGATAAATAATTCATTAGTGTGGTTTAAAAGAAATGTATTCATGAATATCTTTGCTCAGGCTTATAGAAGGTGCTTGAAGAGCTTATTAAAATAAACCAAACCAAATTAAAAACTAAAAGGCAACGCTGTGATGATGAAGGCTTCTATGTCAAGACTCCAAATACACTAAAAATTTATCTCTAGCAGTTAATATATTCACAATGACAATGCTTCAAATGGCTTCTTTTACCCATAAGACTTTGTCTATTTTTAGTGTATCACCCAACCAGCACAGACAAATGTTACCAAGTCTACCCCTGAATTTCAAGCTTTAGTGTAAAACTTTTAAGAGTAATTTTTTTTCCCTTTAATACAATTGTCTTGAAGTCATATTTGTAGTCAACTCATCTTTGGGTTTATGAAGAACTTCAGAATACACTCTACCAAAAATCCCCTATTTTAGGGGCAGTGAAACAGTCTATATGATACTATAATGATAGATATATCATTATATGTCAAAACCTATAGAATGGACAACATCGAGAGTGAACAGTAATGTAAACTATGGACTTTGAGGGACAATGCTGTGTCAGTATAAATTCACCAATTCCAAAAAATGTACAATTCTTGTGTGGGAATTCGATAGTGGGGGAGCTTGCATACCGGTGAGGGCAACAGGTGTACAGGGAATTTCTGTACCTCCTGCTCAATTTTGCTATAAATGTAAAACTGCTCTAAAATAAAGTCTGTCAAAAATTTAAAAAATTAAATGCTGGGAGAAATGAGCTTTTTAAGATCCACTATGAAGTGGTACTGGATAATATGGGGTGGGGCACCGGGGAACCAAGCCAGCAAGCAAACAAACAGAAAAGTCCCAACTAGTGTCTAAAGCAATGGCCCCAGGGATATGACTGCAGAAAAGATACAATGGTAACAGCAGTAGCAAATGCTTCCTGACTGCCAGGCAATCATCTAAAGCGCTTTACCCAAATAAACTCAGTTAACCTTCCCAAGAACCCTATGGGATAAGAACTGTTACTACATTCGTTTTAAAGATGAAGTAACTGAAGATAAGAGGTAAGGAATATGTTCAAGATCATGCAACCAGTCAAAGGTGGAGCAGCTCTAAGTGTTGGCTCTCTGTTCTTACCTCTCAAGTCACCACTCACCTTCTGAGTGCAGAGGAGTGCAGAACCAGGCTAGGGAACAAATCACAGAACAATGCACCCAAGGGTACTTCCACAGATTTTTATGTGGGCAGGTATTGAATGTATTGGGCTACCCTGGTGGCTCAGATGGTAAAGAATCTGCCTGCAATGCAGGAGACGTGGGTTTGATCCCTGGGTCAGGAAGATCCCCTGGAGAACCGAGTGGCTACCCACCCCAGTATTGAATGTATAACAATAACATAAAAGTTCAGGGTTTCACTCACTATGGTCCATTAATGTAAGAACTTCATGCTTCTTGCCTTTCACATGCAAAAACAAACAGAAACCTTAATTATATAGAGTTGAGAGATAAGAAGGGGGAGAGCGCATGTCCTTGGACTACAGCAGAGCTCAACAGGAAGAAGAAATGATTTCTTTCCTGGCAAAGACTGAGCTAATGAAAAGCCATGGATGGACACATTGTTTACTCTAGCCCTCCCAATTTTGATGTATGGCGAAAGCAATACAATATTGTAAAGTTAAGCAAAATAAAATTTAATAAAAAAAAAAAAAAGTTCTCTTTCCTTTGCTCTGGAAGGGATTGTATGTGGCTTACCATGGTCGCAGGCCCTGAATTGCAATTCTCTGCTGATCCCTAATAAACCCATCTTTGCTGGAGAAATACCTGGCAGTCTGTTTGCTTTAGGTCAGCGCATGACTGTCAGTATTTGCCTGATACCAAGCCATGAAGGGTAGTAATAAAAGCACTCCCGTCTGTGTTGTGCAGAGCATCTCCCGCCCCAGGCTGTCATTATGACCTACTTATCTGTGCATATGGCTTGACTGGAGATCCCTGGGGAAGGGGGCGAACATTCGTTGAGTGCGTTTTCTATGCTAGATATTACACTGCCCTTTGGAAATGTCATTCTCTAGTCATCAGTATCTCTGTAGTGCTTAAATTCATTTCAACAAACAGAGCTGCTGCCATATGAAAATATAACTTAGTTACTTTTGTGTACTAGGAGAATAATGCAAACTTGGGATCTGCAAAGGGATTAACCTCTTTGTTAAGAACTAGATAATTCACAGTCAGGAGAGAAATATAAAGACAATATAATGAAGGGGGAGAAAAAATTAGCTAAAACCATAAGCACTTGCTGTTTTACTCAGGGGGTAAGTCTTTAGATGGGTGCAACAAGAAACTAACAACACAACCTTATCAAAGCGCAACACTGACGAGAGGTATTGGAATTCTTTCACACCTCCACTAGCATGTCACATCATCTTTGAAATCAAAGAAGCCGTGTTAGCTGCCCTTTAGAAGCATCAGCCATCGCAGCTGTCAGTCTCTCCACGGAGTTTAGCTTACCTCCGTTTCAAGGAAGAGAGGTACTGCCAGTAGAAAACTGAAGGGCTTCAACCTCATACTCTCCATACTCACAGAAGCAGCCATCTCAACCAATGCAGTCACGGAATACAGTTATGGGCTCCAGGGCGTTTAGTAAAATAGATACTAAATTGTCCTCCGGTACCTATTCCCTTTCAGGAGTACAATACTTCCCACCCACCCACCATGGACTTTTAGGAAGGCATACCCAGGTAAAGACTGCATTTCTTACAATCACTTTAGAAAACTTTTAACAATTTATTTTGAAGTATTTGCCTACCTGCTGCTGCTGCTAAGTCGCTTGAGTCGTGTCCAACTCTGTGAGACCCCATAGACGGCAGCCACCAGGCTCCCCCATCCCTGGGATTCTCCAGGCAAGAACACTGGAGTGGGTTGCCAGTTCCTTCTCCCATGCATGAAAGTGAAAAGTGAAAGTGAAGTCGTGTCTGACCCTCAGCGACCCCATGGACTGCAGCCCACCAGGCTCTTCCGTCCATGGGATTTTCCAGGCAAGAGTACTGGAGTGGGGTGCCATTGCCTTCTCCGATTTGCCTACCTAAGACCTTGCAATTTCACTGCTGTATGTATACCCAAGAGAAACAAGGGCTTATTTTCTTTGAAAGACTTGTAGAAGAATGCTTATAGCAGCTTTGTTCATAATATCCCCAAATTGGAAATAATCTGAATGTCCTTCAACAGAAGAGTGGATAAACAAATTGTGTTATATTTCTACAGTGGAATAATGCATAAAGCACTAAAAAGTAGCAGACTACTGAGATACAAAACAATATGGATTACTCTTAAAAACATAATGTTGAGGCAAAGAATCCAGATATCTGATCAGATCAGATCAGTTGCTCAGTCGTGTCCGACTCTTTGCGACCCCATGAATCGCAGCACGCCAGGCCTCCCTGTCCATCACCAACTCCCGGAGTTCACTGAGACTCACATCCATCAAGTCAGTGATGCCATCCAGCCATCTCATCCTCTGTCATCCCCTTCTCCTCTTGCCCCCAATCCCTCCCAGCCTCAGAGTCTTCTCCAATGAGTCAACTCTTCACATGAGGTGGCCAAAGTACTGGAGTTTCAGCTTTAGCATCATTCCTTCCAAAGAAATCCCAGGGCTGATCTCCATCCAGATATGAGAGACCACAAACTACATGGTTACATTTATATCAAGTTCAAGAGTAGGCTAATCTAAATTAGATTAAATTAGATCCAGATGGAAAATTCTGAATGTTATCTCTCAGGGTGGGGGTTGAAACCTAGTATTAACTGGAATGAAACATGAGGAAATCTTGGGTGTTGGAAACTTCCATATCTTGATATGGGTAGTGGCTACACAGATGTATACTGTCATTAAAATGCATTGATTAGTGCTTTTTATTATGTATAATTATATTTCAGAACGATAGGTAAGGAGGGACCAGTAGGGAGGGGGAGACAACAGACAGACACCCTGGGAGTACCAGTCAATGGGGACAACCTGAAACCCTCCCTGTAGTATTTAAAACCAATACCAAACATGTCACACTTTCAAGGCAACCAGTTCTTAAATGACCAAGGCTAAAAGGTGAGATTTGTGCTTCCTCCCTAGTTATGATTATTTTTTTAAGTTAAATTATTTGTGTTTGGCATATATGAACTGGACGTCAGCTGAGGGGAAAAAGCCAATCTAGAGTTAAGATGAGTGGTTAATCAGTTTGGGTATAATCAAATGTCAATAGTAACCTCAAACTTCTCTAATAATTTGGAAGGAGAATCTGTGCATTCACTTGAATGTTATCTTGGGAACCAGAATTACTCCTGTTTAATTCTTGACTCTGCCTCTGTGTGAATTTGGCAAAGTCCACTGACTTTGAGACTGTTTCCTCATCTGATGAATGGAGTAACAACACTTCTAGGGATGCTAAGAATATTGCTGAGTGGACACATGAAGAGGCCCTAGAGTGTCATATACACTCAGCAAAAACTTAGTAGCTATTATTCTCTTAGGAAGATGAGATACATAGTTCAAGAAAGTGATAGTTTGTACATGTTTGACTCTGGCGTTTGATTCATTTAGTTGTATTTGGCCTTGTTCACAAATGGTTCAAAGTACCTATAATATATTTATTACTGAGTGAAATTACTCTTGCATTCACTGTACCTCTGATACCCTCAATTCAAAAGGCAAAAGAGAATAGGCGACAGGCAAGCAACCGTGGGCAGTCTCTCCCAGGAGAGGTGAGTCCACAGGAAGGCCATCTCTCTCTCCTTCCCAAGTGTTTATATCCAAGCACCTCCTTGCATAGATTTTATATAATTTTTAAAAATAGTGCACATGGCTTCAATCTCTCTGAGTAATGGAATTGATTCAGTAGTTTTCGGGTCAACCTGACATCACACAAACCTTCAGATACCACAGCTGATTCTAATACAAGAGCTAAAAGCAGAGTTGGTGTTGCTGTTTGTTAGGGGGAAAGCTAAGGGAGGGAAGTGTTTTTCTTTTATTTATAGCTCCGTTATTATGATTATAAAATCCAACAGACCATGGTGGGGTTTTGTTACACAATCAAGGGTCTCCAATTAATTCCTTCAACACAGCAGACTGTTCACAGAATCGCAGATCGGTATTATGTACATGTTCCCACTTTGAATCCCCTGCTGTCCAAGAACCTTCTTTCCTGCCAACAAAGTGACAGCAAGCAGCCAGCATATTCAAACAGAAGTCCCCTTTTAACTAAATATTACAATATTAGGAGAAACCATATGAAACATTGACAATTTCATATGGTTCAAGCTAATATTTATATCAAATCATAGGATGAGTTAAATCAGAGGTGAAAATGACCAAAAAGGAGCTGGCCAGAGTATTTCCTCTAGTCCGAGTTCTTCCACCAGGGGCTCAAACTGCCTGCATGATGAGCTCAGAAAATAGCTGAAGCCAGGCGATCGCTTAACCTCAGACATGCCCTGCTACCTCCACACGTGGTCTCTGGAAAGACCTCATGGGCTTCTTAGCCTGGAGAGAACTATTGCCATCTATTTACCCAACAGGCCCCAGCAGGTATCCATGTGCCCTCATGCTCAGGAGTCCAACAGGTTTACTGCCAACGAGAGATCTGGCTTTGCATGCCTTTCTGGCTCCAAGCACAACTAGGGCAGATGGAGGAGCCCTGGGAGTTAGAGTGGCAGAATTTTGAAATTTCCCATTAAGCTGGCTTGATTTTTATGCCTACAACATACCAAAAAAAAAGAAAAAAAATATAAGAATCAGATTTCAGGAAATTATCTAACAAGTGATTTTAAATCCCTCAATTTCTTCCCTAATACTGACAACAACATAGGTTGAGTATAAAAGTATGTGTAGGTTTTTGCATGAATACTCCCTTCTCCTCACACCCCATCTCTCTCCTCCCACGGTGAAGTTGAAATAAGCTAAAAATTGAAATTTATAAAGTGTAGTCTCTTTCTATGCCCAAGAAAAGAAAATCCTACAGAAAAAAAATTTAAAGTAGCCAAGTTGAAGCCCAGTGGTTTTCTATTCAATTTTCTTTATTAATCCAGAATTATCCCTTTATGTGCCATAAAATTAACATTTTCAGGGCAAAGACTGTCACATGGATAGAGACTGGACACCACTCTGTAGGAAATTTGGTCAAGATTTAAATGCTTGGTTGTTGAATTCACATGCTTGCACTTCTGGCAAAAATGGGAATTATTTTCATGCCATCAAATTTTGAGTGTAACCCCAGGGTTACATTCCTCAAATATCACATTAGGGTAAAGAATTGAAATAACATTGTTTAGAGTCTACTCTTTTCATGTCCGATCCCTAAATTCACCACAAATAAGAATGCTCTAAGATCTGAACTTCTATACCATCTAGCTCTCCCAAAGACTGATTAAAATAGGATCTCAACCCAGTGTTCTGTGACAACCTAGAGGGGGGTTCATGAGGGAGGGGACATAGATATATCTGTGGCTGATTCATGTTGATGGATGGCAGAGTCCAACAAAATATTGTAAAGCAATTATCCTCCAATTAAAAAAAAAATGAAAATAACAACGGAAAACTAAAACAAGAGCAAAAACAGAATATGAGAGCCAATGGATATCAGACAGGAAGAGATCTCAGAGGTGACCTGGTTCTACATACAAAAATCTGAGGACCAGAGGTGAGAGTACTTTGTATACGGTCACGCAACAACTGGAACCTAGGTCCTCCAACTTTCCCCAGGCGGCATGTCTTTCTATCAAGGTGGGAAAGGAATGTCCCCACCTGTGGGTGTGACTGGAAACAAAGCAAAAGAAAAATGGGAAGGTAATTAAGCATTTACTGAGACTTGCTATTTTCTTGCCACTGAAGCAAACAAAGCAAGGAGAGAAAAGAACTTGGGGAATAGCAGTGTAGCTACCATCTATGCAACAGTGGCAGGTTAACAAACCAGTGGTAACCATGATACCAAGTTTACTAAAAATATCACATTTCCTGGAAGTAATGTTTATCTCATTTAATCCTTTCAATAATCCAATGATGATAATAAATAATAGTGGCTACCATTTATTGAGCATCTCTTCACATGGGCCAAACACTGTGCTGTTTTATCAACAATACCTCATTTTATTTATACAGTGTGATATTGAGCTTGTTCTCCATAGTATAAAAATGAGCAAACTGAGACTTAGTGTAAATTACATGTCTAAGGTCATACAACCAGTAAATGAAGGAACGAAAGTAAAAGCCAGGTCATATGATCAAAGAACTTAAGCTTCTACATGCACCACCATTCTGGTTCTCAAAAACAGCTTGGTTAAATTTAACACAAAACTCTTGCTGTATCAATACTCCTGGTCTTTTTAATTTTCCTCAAGAATAAACCAGATCCAGAATAAAAGTCATTATTTTATACAGAATATTCTAATTGTCTAACTTATTTATGTTGCAAGCTGTAGTGAATCACAGCTTTGGCATTGTATCTAGAATTATGACTGGCTGTGGTCATTTAAAAAATTCTGTGTTTTAACAGTGGGGAAACAATTTCACAGTCCTTTTGAGAATAAAGGGAATTGGGTTTAATGCATGTATACAGAGAGGAGTGGGAAGAGAGAGAAAAAGAGAGAGAAGAAAAGGAGGGGGATATAATGGAAGGAGGTACTATTTATTCACTGCTTTAGGATTCTGTAGGTGATCACGCTGTTTAATAATTTCAGCACTTATAATTTTAAAAATCAGTAGCCCTGGTAACCAAGTCTATGATTAAAGCATGCTATAAAAAAAGAAACATTGTGTGGTAGCTGGTCCTAGACAAACTGACAAGCTTTGTTCTATCCTTTTGAAACCTAAGGCATTATTTACATACACTGAGCTACAATGCAGAATCCCTTCCTTAAAAGAGATTTTTACACTTATCTGTATGTAAAAATAGAAATAGTTGAATAAGACCACATATTTTCTTCTTGTGCTAAATTACTGGTTAGAAAATAAAATTGTACAAACTCTGAATGGTACTGAATGAGCTGCACTAAAACTTACCTGTGTCTCCCTGAGCGGCACTCACTCACTTGCCGGTCCTTCGGCAGCTCCCCGCCCCCGCCCCGCCAAGCAGTAAGGTGCGGTGACTCAACATGGGACAGCAACATGGGACGATGAAGGGCTCCCTTCCCAGTGGCACTGGCAACTGTCAAGATGATTAAAGAGCCGTTCAAAGGCTCTTTTTTTTTTTTTTTTTTCCCTGCTTTCCAGTTTTCTCAAGGATCTAGCCTACCTTCAGCTTCTTTCAGGGGCAGTGGTTCAAGTGGGCAGGAAGCATGTTTTTAGTACACAGATTTAAACAAAGTTGATAGATGCCTGTTCTTGACTTTAGCCACAAGATTATAGAAACTGTACATATTAGAAAACCAGAGGTTTAATTTTCCATTTGGATGCCCACACAGAGCATAGCACTGCGCTTTTCCCAAGGCAGTTTATCATCAGTCCATCCTTCTGCACACCCTGCCCCTCCCCCAGAGCCAGGTGCTTTAGGTACAAACACAGGCACGAATGCAGAGCCGCAGAGTCAGACCTGGGCTTGAATACTGACTCCACCTGAAGGAACTGGGAGACAGGGCAGGTCGCTTGACTCTTGAGTCTTTGTTTCCTCACTACAAAAGGGACTCAGCAGGTGGCTCAGAGGTTAAAGCATCTGCCTCCAATGCAGGAGACCAGGGTTTGATCCCTGGGTCAGGAGGATCCCCTGGAGAAGGAAATGGTAACCTACTCCAGTATTCCTGCCTGGAGAATCCCATGGATGGAGAGACCTGGTAGGCTACATACAGTCCATGGGGTCACAGAGAGTCGGACATGACTGAGTGACTTAAATATATATTACCTTATCCCTCATTGAATTAGGGAGAGGATTAAGTAAGATAAAGCACCTGACACATACCCAGCATCTGATAAACAGGGGGTATATTAGGTAGCATTGTTCTCATTTTAGATGTGAGAAAACTGACTGAAGCTCAGAAGAGGTAAGTGATTTGTACAAGAGCTCAGATCTAGTAAGTGGTGGAGCCAGGACTGTACCCTCAGAGTGTGAAAAACTCACATGCTCCTCACAGTAGCATGTTTCTCTTTTAATAAACGCACGGTCTGGGGAGAAAAATAAGCTTGGAGTGTCCCACAGTCCCCATAACTTAAGTGCTACGAGAGGAGAGGACAGAGAGGTGTGAGCCAGTGGGCCAGAAAGCTCCTGGGAAGACGCAGCACCTGCTCTGGGTCTTGAAAAGCCTTTGAGCACCTCCTAGACAGAAATTCGGAGGAGGAGGAGGAGACTGTACTATTGAAACACTGATGAAAGGGCCAGTGCCAAGGCAGGGAGCAATGAAAGAACAGGGTGCCCTCGAGGCTGCTGCCCGGGGTGTGTTAGGGCAGTAAGTAGTGGGTGAGAGGGCAGAGTCTAGATCAAGATAATCTCCTTTACCTTGTAGGTGACCGGGAGCCACAGGAACAGCTTAAATACATGGGTGAGCTTAAAAGAGTTAAAATGGCTGGAAGTGAATCACACTTGAATCTTTTCCATTTTTACTTGGAAACAGAACATCTCTCCCACCAGGCAGGCTCATCTAATGTTTCCATGCCAACCGACTGCAGATAGGCTAAGCCCTAAGGTGGGGGGAGTGGTGCAGGGAAAGGAGAGAGCGCAGGGGAAAGGCCAGGGTCGCATTGTGGGGGTGGGCTGTGAACGGAGTAGGAAGGGGGAGCGGGACGAAGCAGAAATGAGGGCTCGGTAAATCTAGCTATACCCAAATTTTTTACAAGTCTGGCCAGTACTGCACACAAACACATACTCACACACACACACAGATGCAGCATTCAAACTAGGGATTTTTGAGCTTACCTGGACCCTGAATGTGTTCAAAGGGACTTCATACAATTTGAGAACTTCTAATCAGTTCATTTTGTATTCACAGGCAATCAAAATAGAAATGCTAGAACTCTCTGATTCTCAAGAAATCTTTCTAATATGTTCAATCTGCTTTCCAAAGTTATTAGTTTAGTCTTGAACTAGAAAATTTGATTTTTGTTAAGTGTTAGCAATTATAGCATCAGGTTCAAGGTTGGTTTCCAAATTCTTAGTCTGGATGTGATCAGAATTGAAAGCCATCCCAGGAACTGGCCTTCCCATTAGTTGCAAGCTGGCTTTAATTAGACTTCCATGCAAGAAATCTAAGACTTTTTCAGCTATTATTCTCAGGTTGATGAGGAAGTTTTAAAAAAAGAAAAGATAAAACAATGGTTCTTAATGTTATTGAATACTGGATTCACTGGGGAGTTTTAAAACATGAGGTGAGCGCAAAAGTAATAGAGGTGTTGCACTGTTGAACTTTGCCATTTGATATTAAAATACATTCTTAAATAAATGTAACTATGTTATATATCATTTTAATGCACATTTCTTGCTTTATGTTTTTTGGCTAATGACTTATTACTTGCTGTGTATTTTATTTTAGACAATGGAAATTATGTTAGACAAAAAGCAATTAGAGCTGTTTTGAGTTAAAACAGGTCGTAAAGTAGTGGAGAGAACCTGCAACATCAACAATGCATTTGGCCCAGGAACTGCTAATGAATGTACAGTGCAGCGGTGGTTCAAGAAGTTTGCAAAGGAAACAAGAACCTTGAAGATGAGGAGCATAGTGGCCAGCCATCAGAAGTTGACAACGATCAACTGAGAGGATCATCGAAGCTGATCCTCTTACAACACATGAGAACTTGCCAAAGAACTCAATATCAACCATTCCATGGTTATTCAGCATTTGAAGCAAATTGGAAATGTGAAAAAGCTCAATCAGTGGGTGCCTCATGAACTGACCAAAATTGAAAAAACATCATTTTTAAGTGTAGTCTTATTCTATGCAACAACAGTAAACCATTTTGATCAGATTGTAACATGCGAGGAAAAGTGGATTGTGTATGACAACCAGCTCAGCAGTTGGACCCAGAAGCTCCAAAGCACTTTCCAAAGCCACCCTTGCACCAAGAAAAGGTCATGGTCACTGTTTGGTGGTGTGCTGCCCATCTGATCCACTACAGCTTTCTGAATCCCAGTGAAACCATTACATCTGAAAGGTATGCTCAGCAAATTGATGAGATGCATGGAAAACTGCAATGCCTGCAGCTGGCATTGGTCAACAGAATGGGTCCAATTCTTCTCCATGACAACGCCCGACCACACACTGCACAACCAATGCTTCAAAAGTTCAATGAATTGGGCTATTAAGTTTTGCTCCATCTGCCTTATTTATCTGACCTCTCTCTCTGGCCAACCGATTACCACTTCTTCAAGCATCTCAACAACTTTTTGCAGGGTAAATGCTTCTACAACAGCAGGAGGCAGAAATTCTTTCCAAGAGTTCACTGAATGCTGAAGCAGGGATTTTTATTTTACAGGAACATATTTCTTGCTGGCAAAAATGTGTTGATTGTAATGGTTCATACTTTGATCAGTAAAGATGTGTTTGAGTCTAGTTATAATGATTTAAAATTCTTGATCCAAAACTGCAATTATGTTTGCACCAACCTAATATAATGATGTCAAGGACACATTCTCAGAAATTCTGACTCAGTAGGTCTGGGCTAGGGCCTGGGCATCAAGGTTTTCAAAAGCACTTGTGATATTATGATTTATAATATGATTTGGTCTTTGTCCCATTCCTGGCATAGAGCTCCTAGAACACTTGGAATGTCTTAAGTTGTAAGAGGTATAAAGGTGTCTGTTGTTATTCATAACAAACCCCTTTCAACCACACCTCAGTTTCTGTTAATGAGTTGGCTTTTAGACAGTCCCAAAGGATGAAAGCTGCTTGCCCAGGGAACCATGAGATTAGAGGGGTGGAGCTTTCAGCCCAACTGCTAACCTCTGAAGAAGGGAGAGGCTGGAGGTTGAATTAATCACCAGTGGCCAATGATTTAATCAATGATGCCTAGTAATAAGGGCTTCCCAGGTAGTGTTAGTGGCAAAGAAACTGTTGGCCAATGCAGGAGACAAGAGTTGTGGGTTCGATCCTCTGGAGGAGGATGTAGGGAAAGAGCAAATTAGCCAAGATGGGCGTGGTCAGGCTCTTTCGCCCCACAGCCTCTCGCTCTTGTCCCACGTTTTGTAAATAATGATTATGTAACCGCTGAGACCACTTACAGCTCCGGGCAGGAGTGTCATGAGTTACTCGCTTGGACACGGACTAGTTTGTCTGGTACACCTGTATGAGCTTCACCGTGAAAGCCCTGGCTGCTGCTGCACTGCGGCTACATTGGCACAACATCGTGGTTATGTTATATGAGGTTATGTTAAGGCTCTGCAATCACTATGTTGTGGTTACGTTGTGGCTGCCAGGCCAGCCAGGAGAGAATAAAGGTGTCTGCAGCTCCTAAGGCTCCTCAAGTCTTCCAGCCTCTTAGCTCATGCCTTGGCTGGGCTCAGTGAGCAGTGCTGACAGTGTGAACAGCAAGACAACTGGTGCTGTGAGCAGGATCAGCGAGCGATACAGAGGGCACGGCAACCCACTTCAGTATTCCTGCCGGCAGAATCCCAGGACAGAGGAACCTGGTAGGCTATGGACCATGGGGTCACAAAACATCAGACACGACTGATGTGACTTAGCAGGCCTAGTAATGAAGTTGTCCATGAAAAATGCTAAACGATGGAGCTGAGGGAACTTCTGGTTGCTGAAAACATGGAGATGCTGAGAGGGGGTACCTCACTGGGAGGGTGAGGATGAGAGCAGCGAAGCTCAGTGTTTTTGCAGGGCTGAGCCCTTAACCTGTGGGATCTGACTCTCTCTCCATGGAAACAGTGTCAGAATTGAGTTAAATTGAAGGACACTCAGCTGACATTGGAAAACTGATCTGTGTGGGATAAAGACCACACATCTGGTGTCAGAAGTGAAGTATTCCATGAGCTGTTACAGTTTAGTCATTCAGTGGTGTCTGACTCTTTGCAACCCCAAGGACTGTTGCCCTCTAGGCTTCTTTGTCCATGGTATTTATTTCTCCGGCAAGAATGCTGGATGGGTTGCCATTTCCTTCTCCAAGGGATCTTCCCGTGTCTCCTGCACTGGCAGGCAGATTCTTTACCACTGAGCCACCAGGAAAGCCTATTCAGTGAGTAGCAGAAAGGACATGAGTTTGAGCGAGCTTCGGGAGTTGGTGGTGGACAGGGAAGCCTGGAGTGCTGCAGTCCACGGGGTCACAGTCGGACACAACTGAGCAATTGAACTGAACTGAAGTGGATAAAGAATTCTTACTTAAATCCTGATTTCTAGGGGTTAGGGAAGCACTGTCACAGAGGGTCTGTAAATCTTTAGAATACCTTATCCTGCAAAGTCCCAACTGCAGCATTTTTACGGGTGAAATGATAAGAGTTGAGGGAGGAGAAACAGAAGGAAATAGGACATAACAAATACTGCATCTGTTTCATGGCCGACACTTTTTGAGGCAACTGTTACTTTTGCTGGATTTAATACTTGTAACAACCCTTTAAATGGGTATTATTATTCCTATTCTACATTAGAACATGATCCCAAAGATACTCACTCTTCTCTATCACCATAGGTTAATTTTGGCTATCTTTGAATGTTACAGGAATGGAACCAGATAGAACAACAGCCCACCCAAAGAGGTCCGTGCCCTAATCATTGAATCTATGAATATGTTATTTACGTGGCAAAAGAGACTTTTAAGACCTGATTTAGGTTAAGGATCTTGAAGTGGAAAGATTATCTTGCTGAGTGGACCCAATCTAATCACAAGAGTCTTTAAAAGTGTTACAAGTGCAGGATCTTCCCTGGGTAGGTGGGAGAGATGCAAGTGAGGAGTAAACCCACAGTACTTAGCTTTTAATATGAAGGCAAGAGCCATTAACCATGGGATGTGGCATCCTTTAGAAAATGGCAATGCCTCTCAGTTTGACAGCCAGCAAGAAAGCAGGGGCTACAGGATTACGGCAGGGATTTGGCATCAGACGGAACTGATTTGTTCTCCTTCTTTGCTGTGTAATTTTGGGCAATAACATGAACTATCTAACCTTGGTTTCATTAACTGAAGAATGGGGATAGTAATGGCACTCCCTCATACATATTAGGGTTTCCCAGGTGGCGCAGTTGGTAATGAATCTGTCTGCCAATGCAGGAGACACAGGAGACAAGGATTCAATCCCTGCATTGGGAAGATCCCCTGGAGAAGGAAATGGCAAGCTCACTCCAGTATTCTTGCCTGAAAGATTCCATGGACAGGGGAAACTGGAGGGCTACAGTCCGTGGGGTCACAAAGAGATGGACACAACAGGGCACATGCACAGCATACATACTGTGAGATCTAAATTCTCTTCACCACCTTCTTGCCCTCAGGACACCCGAATCCATTATATAATCTAGGACTTACCAGAAGATGTGAGTGTGCTGCGGAGGTGGGTGTAATATGGGGGCATCCATTTATGAGGGAAGAGGCAGGAATGGGGAATTTTAGGAAAAGAGAGACGTGTTATCTTATAAAGGGCCCACAATGGGGTTCATTCAACACAGGCCTTTTAGAAATGGGAACACTCTGCTGACCTGGAGTCACTTGGCCAGAAACACTGGGACCTCTTCCTGAGGACTAACTCAGAGCCCTCCTTAATAGGAAGACAGGGATGAAGCAGTCCTGAAGCCACAAGAACTGGTTTATGAACTTGGTCTGGAGAGTCAGAACTACAGTTAATTTACATGAGAATTTATATTTTTGTGACAGAGGTCACTAGAAGCTACCAAATATCCCGTTTATTGTGAAGTTCTATTTAGCTCACATCACATTTTCTCATTATTTTATTTATGAAATCAGGTGTTGTTTTTTTTTTTTTTTAAGTGTGAGATCCATCATCTGAAAGGCCGAATCTGCATTTTTCTAAAAAATTAAGGGGGCGTTCCCTGTGGTTTTGTGGTTAGGATTCAGTGCTTTCATTGCCATGGCATCCCCCAAGTCATGCTGCAAGGCCAAAAAAATTTTTAATATAATAAAATCACATACACAATATCACCTCAAGAAAATTAAGGATGAGAAAGTACATGAAGTAAGCCATCTGTTCTGAAACAATACGGTTATACAATGTTTTAAATATTGTAATGGAAGTGTTTAATGGAAGACACTAGAAAGTGATGATATCTTTTACGAGAGTCTGTTATTAAAATAAAGGATGACATAATAAAAAATACATGAAAGTGCAGTTTAAAAAATAATAAAAGTATAATTTTGATGATGGAAATTCCTTCTTAGCTCTTAATAACCACCACCAAAACTCATCAGTTTACCATGGAGGATGGGTCTGGGCTTCCTACTTATTGAGAAAATGGTATAAAAAGTGAAGAAAATACACAAGGAGAAAGAAAATCTAAAAGATGGCTTTCTCTGTCCAGAAAGGACAAAGGTAAAAAAAGACATCCCAGGTATTTTATTATCATTTAAAAGCAAAAAATTCAGGATTAAGAATTTAAACAAGTGAGCTGTCATGTTTGCTCTAATTTTTTACACTACAGAGTGGGATTACATGGAGAGTAGAAAGATGGAATGTATCTAGTGGGATTTACGAAATTATAAATTTTAAAATATGCAATACCTGATGCTTATGTTTTGTTCCTGTTTTTCTTTTGACATTGATGGCAACAAGAAAGAGCAATCAAAAAAAAAAAGAAAGAGCAATCAATTTAAAATATAATTTGTATGTGTATTATTTTTTGACTTCTTACTTGTGAAATTAAGTTGTCAATCCCATGTTAGGTGCCTGATTTTTTAAAATTCTAATGCTGTTCATCAGGGAAATCTCTAAGTCCTTCAACCTCTACATTTAGGAAACCACACATGGAAAGGACACCAACACCCAACATGGTCCAATGATTTTCAAAGTCCTTTGAGGCGCTTTTATTCATTTTCTTAAAAAATTCAGACCTGAAGAACAAGAAAAAGGGGTAGAAACTTTTGCAAAACAAGAAGACTAAAATGTACTGCGGGTGCTAATAACTAAATGTGAAATAATGACATCACTTCACTTTTGAAAGATTTCCTACAGTGGAGAGCATTATCTGAAAGTAGGCCATTGAAAGCCTAGAGCAAGTTGGGAATTTTAAGTTTCTTAAGCACTAAGGAGGCTGAAAGATAATGTTTCTACAGATCACAAAAGCAGGCATATGGGTACTTTATATAAAGGACTCTTTTAGGCAAAAGACAAAGCTTGGCTCCTTGGAAATGTTCCCAATGCTGACTTCCTC
The DNA here is from genome assembly GCA_935064755.1 of Tragelaphus eurycerus. Lineage (NCBI taxonomy): Eukaryota > Metazoa > Chordata > Mammalia > Artiodactyla > Bovidae > Tragelaphus > Tragelaphus eurycerus. Next base: position 15,505,881 of record CAKXYN010000043.1, read on the forward strand.
TTTCCTATACTTGCTGCACTACATACTAAGGGAAACACACATGCCTTCAGCTTTGAGCAAACTGTCCTCAACCACGTGTCAGCAGAGCTGGTATTATAGGTGTGGGCTTGTGTGCTGCACAGTCTCACGCTGTCTCACACTTAGTATAATGCTCTGCTCTCACTGTCTTGATATTCTAAAATTTGAACACGAAGCCCCATTTTCACTTTGCACTGAGACCCACAAATTGTGTAGTTGGTTGTGGGTCTCATGTTGCATGCCCCACGTGCGGGGCATGATATATGATGGGCACTTCAATTGTGTTCTTTCCTGTGGGACTTTATATGGAGAGGGCTGCAAAATCTGTTGGCAGAAGAGAGGCAGAGAATTTGCTCACACTGTTGTCATGGCTGCAGCTAGTGGGGTTTTGCTCAATTTAACCACAAATTCACAATGCTCCGGGCATCTTTAAGTTACAGTACAGGATCTAAAGGGCTTTCCAGGTGGCGCTAGTGGTAAAGAACTTGCTTGCCAATGCAGGAGACAAAAAGAAATGCGGGTTCGATCTCTGGGTCTGGAAGATCCTATGGAGGAGGGTATGGTAACCCACTCTAGTATTCTTGCCTGGAGAATCCCATGGACAGAGGTACAGTCCATAGGGTTGCAAAGAGTTGGACACGACTGAAGTGACTTAGCACACACATATGCACAGGATCTAAGGTGACTGTATGATATTCAGTCAACTGTCCATTCAACATTTAATAATGCACCAGTAGCTCTGCAGAAATCATGCGGTGTGTAACATGGCAGCAAATGCAACGGGAGGCAAACACTAGACAAAGATACATGTGAGTTGTGGGCTCACACATCTTTAATGAGGGTGGACTGAAGCAAGGGCTTGGTTCTATTCTAGGTTCTTGGCACTATTCTTCAAAGAGAGTGGATGGAGGCAAGGGCGTCGTAGTATTCTCTGCTTGGAAAACAGCGTGCTGCTGCTGCTAAGTCACTTCAGTCGTGTCCGACTCTGTATGACCCCAGAGACGGCAGCCCACCAGGCTCCCTGTTCCTGGGATTCTCCAGGCAAGAACACTGGAGTGGGTTGCCATTTCCTTCTCCAGGAAAACAGTGTAGGTAGGTCAATACTTTGAGCCTCAGATTTCTTATGTGAAAACTGTGGGAAAACAATACCTACTTACAAGATACTTTATATCAAATCAAATCAAATACACAAAAGCCTTTCAATAAAGCCATATGACACCATGGGCAGGGGCAGAGGACAGCTGGTTTAGGTTCTAGACCCAGCTTAGTCTCTTATGGGTAAACTTCAAACCTGGTCTCCATTTTCTCTTCTTTACAATGGGGCTAAAAATGGCACCTACCTCATAGCAGAGGTTTGTGAGAATTAAATTAAGATAATCCACATAAGGTGCTTAGCAAACTGCCTGCCATGAAGTCTTGTAAAAGAACTTGTGAATGTTATTGTTACTGTTCTTGTTGATTTTCAGGAAGAAGGAAAATGGATTTGAAGTCTAACCTATATTAAATATGACATTTGTTTGGCTAAATGCATTTTAAGAAAACATAGTTTGAGGCAATGATCACTACAAACAGGACAGCTTACTCATCTGATCAAGAAGAGACAAGGACCTCTGTTAGGCAGGGGACCATTGGCAAGTCATGAGGTAATGAAGTAAAATTTTAATTAAAATTAAATGCTCTCCAATCTAGTAACATTCATAATTCATTCACTTGATTGATTTAGCAGTTACCGTATGCCAGGCTGTGCAGATACAGACTGTAACCCGGCAAATCTCCACTGGAGAGGTGCTCACTATCTGGTGGAGGGGACGGGTGAGTCAACAGGTGGAAAGTGAAGAGGGTGTGAACATTAGAAGAGAGTTTACACAGTGCACAGGGACACAGACGAGCACATGCATAACTCAACCAGCATCTATGAGTCACTGGTGATTCTCCTAATACTATCATGTTTAACCATCATGTTCAACTGATATTCAAAAAGTTCATTCAATAAGTATTTACTGAATTCCTATAATGTATCTGGCACTGTTCCAAATGTTAAGATGAAAGGACTAATGTCTTGAGAATCTATTCCCTTGCTCCTTGCCTAACCTCATGATTTAGGGTGAGGTTTCCATACACTCATCGCTCACCTGTTCTCTCCCGTGAACACTGTGTGTTGTGCCTTTTATTGTTCTGCCCTCTTTTCTAGCTAGAGCTGTTCAGATTGTTCTTGGAAGTAGTAATTTGGGGCTAACAGGCTAAGTATCTCCTCTGGAGATATGAAATTTCTGGAAATATGATTACCATGAGGTGGAGGTGAGGATGAGAGCCCAGATTGGCAGGGTGATTCTTGAGTGTCTTAAGGGCAGAAAAGATGCCCTATTCATGTTTTTATCCACCAGGTGCAGTGCAGCATAAGGTGGATGGTTATGGCTCTGAAATGGATGAATGAGTGAGCGACTGAATGAATAAGGCTCATGCATTAATAAAAATGGTATCTGGATTCTAGATCCTGGGGTAAAGAGATAGATAAGAAATGTGATGGTTAATGGAAGGGTCACCCATGGTGATCAGCAATTTTTTCTCATAGGAAACTAAAAATTAAAAATATTTTAAAATTGGGGCCAGACTATGATTTCAGAGCAAGGAGAAACCTCCTCCCAGTCCCCAGTGACTCTTCCTTTCTATTTCTGGCACAAAATTAGCTGCCTGAAGACAAAGCTTTTTGTTCCACAATTAAGGATGCAATTAAAAATGCAAATGCCTGAGAGAGTGCACATAATGCTAATGAGTCTCAAAGTACACATCAAGAATCCAAATCGATTCCTCTTTAAAGGAGGCACCAGCTAGGAGGCAGGCACTGAGCCCGTGGGAGGGGTACAGGCCCTACCCTTTACCTAATAAGCCCATCTGGCAGGTTCTTTCATAGACTTAGTTTAACTTAATCCTAATAACAAGCTGATGAACAAGGTATTATGTCCATTTTATAAATGAAAAGTTCAAGTTTCAGCAATTGATCAACTGTGAAGTCTGGACCAGAGGCCAAGTCTCCCTTGAGGAAGTCAGTGTAAAGTATAAACGAAACAGGAGGTCTATCAATATGAATGTAACCTCTGCCCCTAGAGAATTCATTTCCTCCTCACTGTTCTGTAGTACAATGAGCAGGGGCTCCACTGGGAGGCACACCTGGGCAGAGAACACGGGTTGGCCATGTGGCACCATGCTATTTTAAATCTCTCTGGCCTTGTACAAGGTTCTTCATCTATAGAATGAGGATAATAATCATAATTGTATTTAGCACTGTTATAAAGCTTAAATGAAGTGACGAATAAAGCACAGGCCTCTCAGTGTGGCTCTGGTTGCCCGTCCTGACTTTTGCACTGCCCTTTTCAAAGCTCTTGGGTTTCCCAAGTCTAGACTATCTCCAGACTTCCTGCCTCATCTTGTCAGACTGTTTCAGGTACCTGGTCATGTCTCCCCCAGTAGGATTTTAAGAGAGATAAGAAACTCTGGGGCTTCCCAGGTAGCTCAGTGGTAAGGAATCCACCTGCCAATGCAGGAGACATGTGTTTGGGCCCTGGGTCAGGAAGATCCCCGGAGGAGGAAATGGCAACTCACTTTAGTACTGGTGCCTGGGAAATCCCATGGACAGAGAAGCCTGGTGGGCTACAGTTCATGAGGTTGCAAACAGTAGAATGCAACTGAGCACACACACAGCAAGAAACTCTGAATCCAAGGTGCTGCAATACACTGTATTTCTGAAAGAATAAATGATAATTTTGTCAAAGAAGAATATATGAGTGAATGAATGAGAGGCAGTAAAAATGCCTTTGTTGGCTAGCCCTATGCCAAACACTGGGCAGGGATGCACACAGGATTATAGCATGTCCCCTGGGGACATTTGCTGAGAGCATGTTGGGTCCAAGGCTAGAAGGGAAGAAGGTAAAAACCTGACTTGTAATAAAGTTCAACGATTTCATGCTGCCGCTGCTGCTAAGTCACTTCAGTTGTGTCCAACTCTGTGCGACCCCATAGACGGTGGCCCACCAGGCTCCCCCATCCCTGGGATTCTTCAGGCAAGAACACTGGAATGGGTTGCCATTTCCTTCTCCAATGCATGAAAGTGAAAAGTGAAAGTGAAGTCTCTCAGCCGTATCTGACCCTCAGCAACCCCATGGGCTTCATAGGTCCTCCAGGCTCCTCCGTCCATGGGATTTTCCAGGCAAGAGTACTGGAGTGGGGTGCCATGGCCTTCTCTAATAAAGTTAAACGATTTCACGGCTCTACCTTAAATAACCTTGAGAAATTCATAGCCAAGTGAAATAGGAAGCAACTTTGCACTGGAGCCAAGTTCCCTGAACTGGCTCCATTCCACATTGTTCCCCAGGTTGCCTGGGAAGCCCATCCCCAGACAAGAAATACAGAGGGGCAGGAAGTACAGTGGAAGGATATATTAAAGTTTAAAGAAGAGCAGAAAAAAGACCAGAGTCTCTTACATGATGATGTTGCTTTCCCCTCCCACCAAAATCAATCAGGGGAGAACATCTTTCCTCTAGAATAAAAACCCATCAGGATGAAGAATCTTGGGTGAAATCTATTTGCTGAAGATTTCCCTCAGTGTAACTTCCAGTCTTGTGTCTCTGGAATAGGAAGATTAAGGGTGCTGAGAACGAGACACAAATGAGGTTCACCCTGAACCCTGGCCCTACCCCAGGTCCTCTCACTAAGAAGGTACAAGCTGTGTGTCACGGTCTAAATGTATTACTGAATTAGGCCTCAGCTGAAGAGGGTCAAAGAGTTCAGCAGGCAGGTGAAGCTGCCTGAAAGGCCTTGCAGACCCAGATGTTCCTGGAAATCCCAAAAGGTAGTGCCTGTGTCCACAGGACTTGACCAAACTCCATGCACTTGATATTGGGTTTCCAGAGGACTGACTACTCAAAGGTCTTGGCTTATATTTTAATCTTGTTCTTTCATATCTCTACGGGAAAGAGAATCTAGGAATTAATTCATTCAACAAATATTTACTGAAGAGACTTCTTTAGGCCAAGCACTGTGCATAAGGCACTAAAGATATAAGAAAATTAAGACATTAACTGGGATTTGCAGGCCTAGTATTGATGGACCTGCCATTTCAAGAAGCTTTACCAGGAAGCTGTAATAAGGACCAGAGTGATCACTATTTTAATATGTGAGTTTTAAACACCAGTGGTCTTTTGGGTAGATTTCATTGTAGGAAGCCTTATAAGCTGTTGTGAAGATTAACACAGGTTAATAATTGCAAGGCACGTAGCACATGAGAATAGTTACGATAATGTCCTGCATTCTAACTGAACTGTCTGCAGATACGGACAAAGAGAATCCTGAGGGAAGAAGGTCTGATCTCTTATTCATCTCTGTAGCTAGGCATCTGCTACAGACTGGTATATTGCAGGTATATTCATGTGAAACCATGTTTGTTGAATGAAAGAACTGATGATCTGATGAATCGTTGAGTAAAAGATTTAAACAACAGAGCAGGAGACAGACCTCAACATTTGTCATATATAGCCCTTGAAGGAAAAACTGTCAAAGAAAGTACAAAGTTTGAGTTACCAGTTTAAAATGTGGATTTAGGACCACAGAAGGAAGTAAATACTTCAAATCCAGAATAGAAAACTGTGATTAGAGGGCTTAGAGTGGCTAAAGAACACAGAGGAGAAATGAAAGCAATTGTGAGGATGGGGTGCTGAGGACAGCCATGAGGAACTGGAAGGGGGGTCCCACAGATGCTGACTATAATGTCATGAAGATGTGTTCTCTCGCCTGTGTCCTGTGTCATCTACCTAGAATGCTCTTCCTTGTTTATTCCATCTGCAAGCTGTAGATCACATCCTATTAGTGAGTCATTAAACCAAATTAATGAGTTGTGACTTCCATTTTTTAAAGATTGAGAGAAACAGAACAGAAAAAAGCAAAGTTTACTGTACATAAAACATAAACTTCAATAATAAAATCTTTTTTTCAGCTTTATGTGTGTATGTATTTACTGGGTCATGATAAAAAGGTATTTCTTATTTTGAGTAAAAAAGGTTTGAAGGCCTCTGAATTAACTTATATAAAATCTTCAAGAATTAATTCAGATATCCTTGTATAAGGTAGCAGTAAAGGCTCTTGGCCTTTCTAGAGCTAACTTTTCACAGCACTCTGCATTATGACTGTCTTCCCCTCATCTCTTTTCCGCACTAGATGCAAGTTCCTTGAGGACAGCGCATGACTTCTAGGTCCTCAGTGTCCATTATAGGTTCTGGCACAGAATATACACTCAAAACACGCTTGAGGAACGCATTAATACATAAGTTACTGACTTTTAAACGTAAATTCACAGCAGAAGCTTATTCCCTCGAACTCTTCAAATTGCTATCTTTTATTAACAAATGAACAAGGACCAGGTTTCTCTTTTATATTCTCTCCTGTGACCTCTTACTCCCCGGTGGTGGACTTACCTGCTTTTCTTTCTCCCCCTCTCCATTTTCCCAGTGTCCTAGGTGCTCTTGCTTCTCTTTTATCCAAAGAAAGGATCTCTCCTTAGCCATTTGCACTCTGGAATGAATTTAACCCCCTCTACTCTGACCTTTCTTGGTAGCTTTTAGATATAAAGGCATGTCCTATTAGTAGCAGGAAAAGCCTTGTTCTGCGAGTGGGATGCATTTAGAGCTGGTAGAGATACCAAGGGGAGTGCATATTATAGCGGTAGAGAGACCTCAACTTGCACATATATAGAGCCCCAAAGTACATGCAACAAACCCATACCAGGAGCCCAGGTGGCATCTAGGGCTGAAGAACTGATAATGTACTTGTGGAGCATTTTGAAAAATATTTTATTCAAATTTTTAATGTTTTATTTACTTTTAAGGTTCTACAACTACATATGTTTCACAATGCAGGAAATACACAATACACATAGCCCATTCAACCAAGCAGATCCAAATCGTTGGCATAGAACATGTACAGCATTATCATTAGCGACAATCAACTCCATTTGCATGACACGACCAAAGCACTTCAAGTGCCTTACAAAAAAAGATTAGAAGAAGGAAAATAATTACAACTAGATTGGAAAATAGAGAGGGTTGGCTCAAGTTTACAACACTGCCTGGATAGATGTGCTAGTTCCCTGCCAGGCAAATACATCGCCATTACCAGGACTACTTCTAGGAAGGGAAGGAGGCCAATTTCTGCATGAACCCTCGAAGATGCATCATCTTGCACACAGCCAGCATAGGGCTAATGTTGAGAGAGAGAGTGTGTGTGTGTGAGAGAGAGAAAGACAGTGTATAGTGTTTAGGGAAGAGGAGGTAACTCCAAGGGGAAGGTGGTTTTGTGGTACAAGCAAATATTCTACTAAGTCAGCTAAATTGTTTATTACAGAACAAAGAAGCAGCTTGCTTTCTGGCTTAGGTTTTGGCTTCATGTAAAAATATGAATAGTACTAAAGAAATCCCATATGAAAGCCCTGTAGTACAGTTTATCCTGTGTAAAAACCCCAAAGAAGTATTCTTTTTGAATTTCTCCTCTCAGCTAATCTGTTTCGTAATCCAAGAGTCAGCCACTGTGCTGAAAGAAGCACATTGGGACTCACAGCCAAAGCGCACTGAACAGCTGATACACATAAGCTGGGCCCAAGGCAGCTGGAGTGATAGATGGCTCTGGAAGGCAGGAGATCCAACTCTGCTGCCAAGCGGCTGTGGGGCCCCTTCCTCCTGGGGAAGGAATTTCCCCTTCTGTAAATTAAACAGTGGGCCTGGTGATAGCTAAGATTCCAGCCCGACACAAAGCTGAGCAGGGTAAAGGGAATAACATTCCAGGGTGTCATTCTGGGATTAAAGAGACATGCTCATCATCTGATATTTATATAATCAGAGAAATTTTGCTACTGATTTATTTTGAAACAGCATCCAGTTGACTTTCTAAAATAACACAATCAACTGGCACTAGTTCTATTTGAGTGATCTAGATGAGACAAGCATATCTGAGAATCCTACAGCCAAAATTAGTGTTAAACAAACAAACAACAAAGGTATAAACACACCAAATTATTTTGAGAAAGAATTCCGTTTAGGCTTTTCTATTTCGTTAATTAATGAAATTAATTAATTCATCACATTGCGTGAGAACAGGGCTAGGGGATCTTGTAAGTTCTGACTGGACTCTATTCATGGTCCACATCTTTTGCAATTCTATGGCTCTAAGACTCACCTAGAAACTGAGGTCAGACCTCAAAAAGATACTTTTGGTATCTTATAAAGAAATAATTAGGGAATTTTTTCATGAATTTTCAGCTATTTTTGAGCCTTATTTAACAGGAGTTCCTCCTTTAATACAATATCCAACTATTAAAGCACTGACAAGACAATGTTCTTTATTACCTTAAGTCTTCATCTCTTTTGTATGTTATAGTTTTATTTACCATTTCAGAGAGTAAAGGTCTGATTCTGAGCAATACTACTACTTCAAATAAGTCTATTAGTTTTACATAATAGCATCATATCACTTCATTTCACTTTCCTAATCTTCCACAACTTACTTAAAAGGACTAAGTTATTACCGGTATATTTTCAGCAAATTCCTTCTAGTACATTGAACATTTTTATGCATTCTACTTTTTAACAAGATACCAACAATATCATCATTTTTCCTTCCAGTTTTATTCTATATAACTTTAATTTTAGCCGATTTATCTCTATCCTATTAACTTAGTTGACTTTTCCTAATTTGCTACCCAAGACTAAAGCATTTCAGGATTTAGAAAATATTTAATATCACAAAGACCAGCAATACAACACAAGTGAGGAGAAACAGAAACAGCTGCTTTTCATCATATTTGTGATGTCACTACAAGGCATGTTCTAGGGTGGTTCTCAATAGTTCCTCTCACAGATTACACAGACATGGGCCAAAATAATATTCCAAAATGCAGTTGAACAAATTTGGGATATTTATATTGTGATTTTTTTTTTTTAATTTAAATCTCAGGGCTTCTGAGGTACTGGAACTCCCTGGAATAAGAAGGGACTCTATGCTTGTCAGAGAGGCCAGCAAACCAAAGCCTTCGAGAAGCTGCTGCCTTCTGGAATCCTCCTCCCTCCTTGGCCCTGCTGTACCTACCTAAGACACAAAGGAAACCTCACAGCCAAAGTGAAGCCAACAGGACAAATCTAAGTACATAAATGAATGTCTATAACATGCACCTCATGTCAAGACAAGATGGTGAGATTTCAGGTCTAAAGGATATGACTGTAGGTGGGAGTCAGACCAGACTCCAAGAGAATACAGTGAGGATGCGCGTGTTCCCCCAATGATACCTGGATTCATTTGCACTATTAACTGGGCATCACTATCCCACTTTGGACATTAACACTTACAATATCATTCTTATTATTATAAGTCATCATTTATTTTTAATTGAATGGTAGTGGAATGAGGAATTGTTTCCTATAGGAATTAGGAAGATTTTCCTAGATTCTGTGAAAAAAATAGAAATTAATGCTCTAATATGACATAAAATCCTCAAAGAAATATAATGCATTATTTTTTAATAAAGAACTGGATATTTCAAATTTATTGAGCTTTTATAGTGTACTGTTTTCTGGTGTTTTTTTAAATTAGAGTCAGCACTGATAAAGCATATTTTGAGAGGAATATAGGAGGCTTTATGCTAAGAAGAGGTGCATGTTACAGTTGAGTGATGATGGACCTTACTCAAGAATTAATTATGGGTATGAAAGACCAGAAGGCATTTCAAGTTAAATCAATCATCTTTTTTTTTTTTTTTTTTTTCTGATAAGCTAATGAGTTTTGTCAAGCAAGGAACAAGTAACTTTTATGGTTTGAGAAACAATTGGTAATGAGATGCCACAGAAAAAAGTCATTCTACCAAACTTTAAGAAAAAAAAAGACATAACTCTTTGAGAGAGTACTGATTTCTAATCAATATACCGAAGTTAATAAGACAGATGTCAAGTAGGCCAGGAAGAAATATGAGAATATTTTATTCCCATACTGATGGTAAGCAGATGTCCAGTGCCTTGGCCCATATATTCAATTTAAGATCCATCTGAACTGAAAATATTTCTTCTCACTATTTTTACTACAACCTGTGCTAAGAACTTTACCTTGGATCACAACATGGTCAAAGAACTTGTTAAAAGCAGGGGACTTTAACTAATTTAACATAGTTAATAACATTTTAAAAATTTCTTCACAACGGTTAAACTTCAGGTCTTACAGTGGTGTGCTGATGAGCGTGGGTTAATTAAGAACACATGTCCCCTTGCTACATGGTGTTGCTCTGTTTCCCCAAGCTGATGGCTCACAAGTGCAGGTCACAGTAAGAAATACACTGTTGCCTACCTGACATAGAGGGAACGTTTCTGATTGGTTCGCAGGGACCCGGACCCGGAGCTCATGCTGTGGTTCATCATCTGCTCTCGTAGGTCATGGATTTTGGCCTCAAATCGAGCGTAATCTGGGAATGAAAACGAAGATGGCAAATTTGGTTCTGTGCCTTCAGCAAGTTAGAAATACTGCACACTCAAGGCAGCCCTTTATCCCTGTTGTTGGTTCCTTTGCCAAGAAACAGAGGGATGCACAATGCAAGACTAGTGGAATACAGAAGGTTCGCTTTCATATTATTTATTTGTAGACGCTCCCAAGAGGGAAAGAATAAATCAGGTACTTCCCAAAAGGCAAACTTGAAAACACACCACCACCAAATCCCCACTACTGAAAAGTACACGGAAGGACGAGGTCACTTTCCAACTGATAGACTGGAGAACTACGTGTTTGGTGACGAACTGTGAAAAAAACACCATTTACTTTTGCTAAATTCTTTTCTTGGTGGTGGGGGGGATGTCTTAGAAGTTGATTACTTGGATTGTACCTCAATTTTGCCTTATATCTTTAATGTAAAACATCACATGCCAAACTTCATCAATTCTAACACAATATATAAAAATTAGCTTCTCAGGAGATCAGGGTTAGAAAATATTAAATCTATTTTAGAAGCATGCAAAGAAAAAATATAGGGGGTCTTAAAAATCAAGGAAATATAATTATTAAAATATACTATGTCATATAGGAAATTTATTTTCACCACATCAATCCAATAAAAATAAAGACAGAAAAGTTTTAAGATACTTAGTAACACAGTCAGCATATAAAAGGAAATAATTTGAAGTTTTCATATTCCGAATCCCAACTTGGGCTATAATCTCCTTGGTACAACAGTATCTCGCTTTAGGAAAATTCTGCTTTAGGTAAAAGGCTCAATTTGCCCAGAAGATAACTGTGAACATGTCAATTCAAATTGTAAATGGTTCTTCTAACTGCAAAGCAACTCATCAGGAAGAATTTTAAGAGAGGTTCTAATATATTTCAGAAAACAAATTGATTTTCAATTCAATTTATTCATAACTTTTCACAAAACAAGAGTGATTAAATGAATATAATACAAGATGATCTTACAGTATATTTCAAATTTTTTATAATAAAAAGTTCCACAAAATTAAATTTAAATTCAATTTACTGAATATCTATTGGTTGTTGTGGTATGGAATTCCATAAGGAAAATGATTTGATCTTGGTTTTCAATGACAGAAAATAATGAATTCTGAATGTTAAATATTTTTGAAGTTTAGTACTCCAAAGATGGGCTTCCCAGGTGGCACTAGTGGTAATGATCCTGCCTGCCAATGCAGGAGACATAAAGACATGTGAGTTCGATCCCTGGGTTGGGAAGAGCCCCTGGAGGAGGGCATGGCAACCCGCTCCAGTATTCTTGCAGAGCAGCCTGGCGGGCTACAGTCCATAGGGTCACAAAGAGTTGGACACGACTGAAGCAGATTAGCACTCACTCTCGCGCTCTAAAGATAAAATGCTAATAGCTGAGGGGAAATTTCTGGTGTTTAAACAAAGTCTCATGTTACCTAGATTAGGAAGGCTTACTGTTCAAAACTTGTCTTTGAATAATTAAATCCTAAATGATTAAGTGGGCAGAATAACATATTTAACCTAAAATCTATTAACTGTAATTTAAAATATTTCATTTTAGCAGGGAGAGAAAACACTTATTTATACAACCATCAATATGATGCTATATGCAGATTAAGTCATTCTGAGCAAGTCATATTTTCTTGCCATCCTATTAATATCCAATTAACATTTATTGCTGGCCACATGGCAGATGTTATGCTTCAAGCTTCATGGGCATTATCTCATTTCTTATTAACGAAGGCCACGGATGTTGTAAAAATGTGAAGCATATAAAAAAACATGGAATAAAAAATAAGAGGTCCCCATCCCCCCTTCTCCTCTCACTCCTGGTCTTCCTACAGCATAGCCTGCAGGTACATAGACCGTGGGTGATGGACTTGCAGCCATATTCATCTGAATATACACATATACTCCCCCACACATGTGAGATCACAATTATATATTATGCTAATGCTCTTTCCTCCCTTTTTAGCAGTGTTAACTTGGATATTTTCCTACCTTCTCTTAAATAATAAGTATCATGTTTCTTAATACCCTCAATTATATCCCACAGTTTAGGCCGTAACTTATTTAACGATTCCCATATGACAGCCTTTGCTATCAGACAGGGATCCTGGTGCATGTGAGCACACTTGAGGCAGGCAGGTAGAAAGTTTTAGCACGAGTACCAGTCAAGCTTTGCACGGACGTCACACGGTGCCCATGAGCTCTTTTTTTGGAGAAAATAATCTATCCTGGAACACAGAGTTGGAACTGTATCTCCGGAGCCATGCTCCATAGTGTCACCAACTAAACGCCACACATTGCCCCTAAGAATCACTAAATCTTAAGAATCACTAAATCCCAGGACACCCCCTTTACCACTTGGATGACTTCACCATCATGACAAAGACCTGAAATCCATTTTCTGAATGAATGAATGAGGGAGAAGAACTGAAATGAATTTCAGTTTTAAATGCCTGCAGGTACTGAAATTGCCCATTTTCAACATTAAGTTTGTTTTTTTTTATAATGAAGAAAGACAAGACAAGTCCTCTAGGACTTCTTTTCTCAAGGCTAATTATTCTGTTTAATTTCAAGGCTTTATTCCTATTTAATTAGGGTCATTCCCAAATTGCACTGTTATTTTTACTGTTCCCTCTTGGCAGTCTCTGAGCTCTCCCCATCTCAGCCATGTCATACAGTCTGGAAACAGCTTCCTGATACTTAACTGCATGTGATTGGCACTTTGTTAGACTCTTCCTGTGTTCTCTTTAATGGATGGCTCATCAGATCCCCAAAATGTTTTCTACCATGCTTTTGAAATGTTTATTCTGCATCATATTCTACAGTGTTTACATTCCCCGCTATGGATGGGGAAGTATTATATTGTATATTGTATTGTATTTGTCTTACTTGGAACCTATCTTGTTCTCAACTTCTCCACTTTAATCATATTAAACATAAACCTCATATTCAAAAGTGTTTATCCTTCTTTGTCCCTTTTTGAAAAATAAAGCTTTACAACTAATTTCATCAAAGGAAAAACAGTAAGACTTGAGTTTGTAAATATAAATGGTGTGTGTGTGTGTGTCGGCATGTGAGTATGTGTGAGATAGAGACAGACAGAGAGGAGAGAGATATGTCTCCAGCCTCTCAGAGATAAACAAGTTATAGTTAGAAATGCTCTAGAAATAAACAAGAAAACAGACACATAAATTGTGAAGTATGTCTTCTTTATGTTTTATAATAGTACTGAAAATTACATTTTCAACAAGTTAAAAATCTACCACCACCACGTCCATTCAATCTTAATTCTCTCTTCTCTCCCCAAATGTTTCATTCACATCTATGCCCTCCTCTTTGGGATATTTTCCAATAGATTCCTAACACTCAGGAAAACATTCTAATGAGACTTTTATTTTATTTATCCTGGGCCGTGCTGGGTCTTCGTTGCTACGTGCAGGCTTTCTCCAGCCGCAGTCAGTGGGGGCTCCTCTTTGTTGCGGTGCTGGGACTTCTCGTTGCAACGGCTTCTCCTGTGACAGAGCACAGGCTCTAGGCGTGGGGGCTTCAGGGGCAGCGCACGGGCTCTCCAGCCCGGGCTCAGTAGTCGTGGCACAGTGGGCTCAGGCTGCTCTGTGGCATGTGGACTCTTCCCCGACCAGGGATCAAACCTTTGTCCCCTGCACTGGAAGGCAGATTCTTCTCCACCGTGCCACCTGGGAAGTCCCTGATGAGATTTCAAAGTGCTCAGTCTTTATTCTAAGGGAAAATTCAGGTTTACTGAGTACCTGCAGTAAACTAACTTCTGTGTAGGTGCTTAAAAATTATGTTATTTCTCCTAACACAGTTCTGAGGTAGGTATATATTTTAGAGGTAGTGAAACAGGTCCAGAGAGGTTAACTTCACAGTCACAGAGCTTCTCGGTTCCAGAGCTCACTGGACATGGAGCCAGCATTCAACCCTGGGTCTCTTTGAGGCCAGTTTGTTTCCATCACACCCCAGTGCCTATTAAAATACCACAATTCTCCCTGAGAACCCAGGCTTCCTCCATTCTCCGCCCCTCCCTCCCAACACCACGCTCTCTTTCCTCTCACCAACTGCATTACATGCATGCTGGTCCGCTTATTTATTGTCCCATAAACTCCTTAGAGAGTAGCTAAGTGGAAAGAAATCGACAAATACCATATGATTGCACTTATATGTGGAATCTAAAATATGGCAAAAAATGAACCTATTATCTACAAAGCAGAGACAGACTCACAGATGTAGAGAAGAGACTTGTGATGCCAAGTGGGGGAGAGAAGGGGAGGGAAGGACAGGGAGTCTGGAATTATCTGGTGTAAACCAGTATATACAGGATGGACGAACGAGGTCCTGCTGCATCACACAGGGAGCTATATTCACTCTCCTGTGATAAACCACAATGGAAAAGAAAAGCATGCTTATATGTATATAACAATCATTTTGCTGTACAGCAGAAATTGTGCAACATTATAAATTAACTATACTTCAATTTTTAAAAAGCATCTTGGCTCTCCCATTTATTAGCTGTGCATGACTGTGAAAGTTGGGCTCAGTTTCCTCATATGTAAGCAGAACAGGAATAATAACTGTACCTACTTCAAGATATGTGGAAGGTCACAAGAGAGAGCTGACTGATTGGTAATGACTGATAATTCCTGCCGTTAATTTTCGTACGTAATTTAACACCTATTCTTGTTCACTGCTTGCAAAAGTCACAACCCCTTTCTGTACCAAGTAAAATGGAAATCTGTGTCTGCTCTCAGTGGCCCCTGTTACAGCCTCACTCTGCCTGTTAGGAATTGATGTCCCTATCAGGTTAAAAAGGAAAGAGTTACAGATGGCCACATTTGGGACGCCTGACACGAGGGTGGAACTGTTCACCTGCTGGGCAACCACTGAATGGCACCTCAGGTTCCTCTCACAAATCCACAATCATTTGGAGGTAAGGAGAATGATGCCCAATTCTGAGGCTGCTGCCTTTTTCAGGAATATCAGTGATCTTGTCCATCGGTATCATCGCAAGGCTTTGAGCTACTGATGGACACTTGGATGGAGCAAGGGCAAGGGTGTGAACGCCCCTTGCCACACGTGAGAGAAAGCTCTGCCATATACCTGCTTCCTCTGCAGTTTGTCAAGTGTGAACAAGGAGACCCAGAAGCAAACTGACCCCCATCATCCACAGAGGAATGAAGGCACTGCCCCAGAAGCCTGGGGTTGCTTAATGCAACAGGATTCATCTGCATTGATTAAAACTGAACGACTGCTCACATCTTCAAGTCTCTGATGGCCAGCCATGCGTCAGAGAAAAAAACAATAAGCTCACTGGGTTAGACTACAGCATAAAGCATCTGCATGTCATCCTTGAAGTGATCTGGCGGGGGGCCTACCCCTCCACAGCTGTGTCCTTGTGCAGCCGACTAATGACTGTTACTTACCAGGGGACGCAGCGAGCAAAGCAGGACGGGGTGCAGGCTGGGAGGCCAGCTTTAAATCTTAATCCTGTCATTTAATACTAATGGGACCATGGGAAGTTTCTGAGTGTCAGTGTGCTCATCTGTAAATTGCGAGACTCCTCTCACAAAGTGGTGTGAGAATCAAAATGAGATTTCGCATGGAGCTTTTGTAAATGTAAGACAGTGGTTCCTATTGTTACTGTGGTGCCCCCCTCTTTACGACAAATACATATCCAGTCCTCAGCCACATTAATGGGGACAATGGTATCCTATTCCTATGTGCTCATTATGGATACATATGCAGTTTTAACAGCAACTGGTAAATCACTGGACTGTGAGCAGGATTCTGCACATCCAAGCAGAACAGGCTGCTTTCCTGCTGAGTTATCCATTTCCACGCTCCAGGGAAAGTAGTTTGAAGAGACTACCTGCCACTCACGCAAGAAGTGATGTTTTAAATAGATAAACCTGAGCTAGAAGTTCTCAGTGGCTTATAAGCTGAAGAAGCCTGGGCTTTGGGGCACCTTCCAATAGGGATGGGGTAAATTACGACGACACACAGTCTGCTGGGGTCACAATACTGTTTACCTGCACTTGACACTTGCTGTCACTAGAGCCCAGGAAGGGTATACAGGAAACACGCAGACAAATCACTGTTCCGGCAGAGAGATACAGGGGAGCAATTGTGAATGCTTCCATTTCTTTGGGGGAAATACCTTCTCCATTTATTCAGCCAACGTTTCCTCAGGGTTTATTACTCCGCGAGCACAATGCTAACCAAGAGGAATACTGAGTCCACTGGACAGTTCTCTGCCTTAAGGGGCTCACACACAGGCTGGTGTGCAGCCTTTAATTTTCTGGTTTCTTGGGGTGAATATAAAAAGAGCATCTGCCACATATATTTCTGCTCTTATATGAGTATCAAGCACTTTGTAAACAGTAATGAGACAGCCTTATGGTGGGAAGAAGCCAATACAGATACATGTTATAAAGGAGAAACTTAGGCAGGTTAAATCTTTGTGAAAGACTGTAGGACTTCCTAGGTGGCACAGTGGTAAAGAATTCGCCTGCCAATACAGGAAATGCAAGAGATGCAGGTTTGATCCCTGGGTCAGGAAGATCCCCTGGAGTAGAAAATGGCAACCCATTCCAGTACTCTTAAAATTCCATGGACAGAGGAGCCTGACAGGCTACAGTCCATGGGGCTGCAAAGAGTCAGACATGACTAAGCACATACACACAGCAGCAGCAGTACTGTTTCTTTAGAGATGGTGGACTCAAGAGTCATTTACACTTCACAAGCTGACACGTATGTGTATAGAAGAGGGAAAATGTTAACCTTATAAACAATGTAATAGGATAAATAAAAGTGCTTAAAACTAGAATATTCCAAGCATATATATCACTGCTCTTTCTACACTAGGCTCTTTTTCTTTTTTTTTCCAAAAGATTATAGGCAATTTTACCTTAAAAGTGAAAAACTATGAGACGTACATTCTTCGGGAAAATATCAGAGACGTATTATTCTTCACTAGATTCAATCAAATAGGCATGCATAGGAGAGTCACCATAGAATACTGGTTATGCCTCAAATCCAAGAAGCAATACTTTGTCAAAATTCTTTTTTATAACGGATGATACAAAAATAATTCTATTTACTTGGCACTCAGAAACAAATCAAAAGCTCCCATTTCACCACTTCTTTTATTCATTTGCCCCAAAATTTCAGAGCTGGACAGGCACAAAAGAGGCACCATCATGTTTCATCAGACTTTAGAGACAGCCCCAGAGCTTTCGGTCTCTGGCTGTTTTTCAGTCATGCTGGGAAGGCTGCTGTTTTTACAGACTGCTATAGAAGACTGGCTCCCCTCCCACATGTGTATTGGCATGCCCGCTTGCCATTAAGAGAGCTAATCTCTGGACACTGGAAGGAAGGATTTTCAGTGGATCTACATAGGCTGGTTATTCTGCCTCAGGGCTTTACTAGCCTTTTATCCCGGCTCCTTCCTTAACTCATCTCTCAGACTGCAATCCTGCTTCTGTGTTCAACTGGTGATATGGAATTTTCCACTGCAGAAGATTTATAGATGTTGTTTGGTTTACTTCTGATTCAAACTACTGTGTGTGTAGCGGGGGTGGGGGGGGCAGGGGGGGTGGGTAGAGGGGGGAGACCAGGAGACAGAGAGATGGAGAGAGAGAGAGAAATAGATTAAAAACTAAATTCATTAGAATTGAAATATAACTGGGACTTCTAGACAACAGGGTGAGTCTATTATTGTTTCAGAACTCCACACAGTAAGAACACTAATGTTCTAGCACTGAGCATTAAAAACTTAGTTACAGACACCATGAGGGCAAGACATTGTCATACATTTTCTGTATCCTAATGTTTGGAACAGAGTGTGACATATGGTTATCAGTTATTATGTAAATGTTTGCTGAATGTGTGTTCGTCACTCAGTCATGTCCGACTTTGTGACCCCATGGACTGTAGCTCACCATGCTCCTCTGTCCATGGGATTCTCCAGGCAAGAATACTGGAGTGGGTTGCCATCTCTTCCTCCATTGCCATTTCCTTCCCCATTGTTGAATTGGGCAAGCTAAATAAAGACTTCAGGGGAAAAACATCTTTTTTGTTTGCTAAATCTACTATAACGTGGATTAGTATACATTGCTTTTTACACTTTTATTTTTAAAACTTTTTTATTAAACTTTTTATTTTGTATTGGAGTATAGTGATTAACAATGTTGTGATAGTTTCAGGTGGACTGCAAAGGGACTCAGCCACACATACATTATCCATTCTCACCCAAACTCCCCTCCCATTCAGGCTTCTGCTTAACATTGAGCAGAGTTCCCTGTGCTATACAGTAGGGCCTCGTTGGTTATCCATTTCAAATATAGCAGTTTGTTCATCACCATCCTAAATTCCCTCGCTATCTCTTCTCCTTATCCTTCCCCCTGGTAACCATAAGCTCATTCTTTAGGTAGATCAGACCTTTTAGAGCAAGTTTTAATAACACACTGAATTAAGATACATTGTTTCTCTCTCTCTCTCAGTAGAATTGGGATCATTTGTTTTGACTAGAACAATTTCTAGGTGCAGTCTGGCTGCTGCTGCTACTGCTAAGTCGCGGCAGTCGTGTCCGACTCTGGGAGACCCCATAGACGGCAGCCCCATCAGGCTCCCCCGTCCCTGGGATTCTCCAGGCAAGAACACTGGAGTGGATTGCCATTTCCTTCTCCAATGCATGAAAATGAAAAGTGAAAGTGAATTTGCTCTGTCGTGTCCGACTCTTCGCAACCCCATGGACTGCAGCCTACCAGGCTCCTCTGTTCATGGGATTTTCCAGGCAAGAGTACAGGAGTGGGGTGCCATTGCAGTCTGGCTAGAGAACCTTTAAAGAGGTTTCAGTAAATGCTCAGGAATTCTTTAATGCGTGAAATGAACTAAGTTTTATAGACAAACAACAGTCTGAATCCCCAACCAGTTATTTTGTACAATGTGCATGTAAGTCTGAAAATTAGATACATCAAATTTCAATTTGGCTTCATGCAAAGTTTGTTTTATGGATTCATAAAGGCAGATTTTCTTTGATTACCAGGATTATTGCAAAGTGGAGTCAGCACAGAAACTTTTTGAATTTGGCAAAGTCCGTGTCTTCAGTCAACTGATGTTAATTTTTTTTTTAAGGCTCTGAAATAAACAGAATCCAACTTTAAATCTTAAGTTCCTCCACTAATTCACAGTGTGGATTTTGTGCAAGTTATTCAACCCAGAGCAGACTTAGTTTTCTCATATATACAACATAAAAAGACCACCACTTCATCAGATAGCTTGAAAATTAAATGTGATAGCATCTATGAATTGAAAAAAGATCAAGATCTCTTGAAACTTTGTATTCCTCATTAACAAAATGAGGGTAATATTAACACCCTACTTACATTATGAGGTTGTTGTAGGATCAAATGAAAAAACAGATATAAAAATGCTTGATAAACTGAATACCATCAAAAGTGATGACAATAATTCTTATCAGTACAGCCTTTTCAAAATTTCCCTTCTGCCCAGAATATTTCTTCAGTATCTGACATTTGTCCCCAAAGTTGTAAAATTAGATTTCTGTCTTGATTATGGAAATAAAGCCACATAGGGCATCATGCTTGAGAGAGGAAATGCGAAACTCCTGAGGGCAAAGTAGGAACCTCTGATATCACTGGGGCCTAGCTGCCAATGGCAGTTCTGTCTGAAGGTTCTGCTGGCAGGTTGAGTGAAAGGCTCAGAGCTGAGATGCACAGGCTGTAGTTTAATCGCTGTGATTTGTAGGTAATGGTATGGCAGAAAAAGGATCAAGGAGCTGGGCCTTCTAATTTAAGGCAAAGGGCCTAAGACTACATCCAACCAGATAAGAAAAGGCTTCATTCACAAATAAAAGTGTTAAATCTTTGCTGGATTTGTCCAGGTCCTTCTTTTGTGTTAAAATCATGGAACTAGAAGCTAAAATAATAATGTTCAAGCTTCCTGTGTTCTTCTGCAGTAATAATCAGTTAGATCTTGCCCAATGAAAAGGATGATATTCTTGCCTAATTATAGACTGGGGCAGAGAAAGAAGATAATGCAGCCTGGCTCTAGAGGTAGGCAGGCTGGCAGACCTCTTGGGTGACATAAGGAGTACAAACATCGGTCTTGCTCCCACAACATTCCTATCAGGTTTATCCTTTAATAGCATCTTGAGAAATACATATACATATTATCTTGGAGGGTAACCCACCATTCTGAGATAAACAGAAGCACAAAGGGAAGAACACTAAGAGAAAATGGAGGCTTAGAGAGGCTAGACAATTTGTCCAAAGTCCCACAGAAGAGCTGGGATTTGAACCCACATCTAGGTCCAGCCTCAACCAGCTTTGTTTCACTACACTGAGACTACACTTGGCTCTATAAGCAGCTGTGATAGTCCCTCCTTTACTCCTGACATACACAGGTCCGTGGCCATCTGGCTCAGTCGCCCTGGGTAACAAGTTAATGACCAATTTCCAACCCAGCTATAGATTCATACCTACAGAGAATTCTGTAAGACAGGTTGGTAAGATCAACATGAAAAAGCTTTGTTTGGTCTCTCCAAAACAATTCCCATACGAAAGCTTCTCAGTATGTCATTAGTGTGATTCTGGGTTTAAGGCTTGCAGTCAACTGGAAACCAGGGCTCCTGTTGGTACATGTTCGCCACACCTGGGGCTGACTGCCAGGCTCATTTGCTGCCCTCTATCTATGGAACACACACCGGCACTCAACAGGGTTGCAGGGAGGCAGAACATGCTCAGGAGAGAGAGCAGTCAGCCCTGCCTCCGACACTGTAGAATCTGCAACACTTTGGGGCATGGATTTCCAGAGTGGCTGTAGAGAGGAGGGCCGGGTCACCACGTGAAACATAAGGCTGAGGGTAGAAACACTTCATAAATCTAAACCTACATAATAGACTGTGGAGGTTTTTTGTCTAAACATATTTCTTTCTTACTTTTTTGTTGTCAAAATGTCCTACCAAATGTAATATACAGTGCTTGCTTGGATCCTGATTGAAAAAAAATAAATTTTAAGTCATTAAAAACTGCATATTGTATCATACCAAGAATTGTTTTAAATTCTGTTGGGTGTGGTAACAGCATTGTGGTAATATAAGAACAAGTTCTCTCTTTTCTCATTATAGTTTCTGAATATTATAAGGATGAAAAGAGATAATGGTGGGATTTGTAAAATATATCAGCAAAGAAAATATTTTAGGTCATATATAATGCAAATTAGCAAACTTGACCACTATTGAATATGGGTGACAAATACACAAGCATTCTTTGAAAAATTCCAATTTTGTGTATGTTTGAGATGTTCATAACAGAAACATTTAAATTGATTATTTAAAAGGATTAAATGTCCTCACTTAATAAAATTAAAAAGCTGGCAACACAGTGCCATCCTCCTCACAAGTACAGTGTGTGGGGAATGACGGGGCCTGGCTCCTCACTCGGGTATCCCCATGTGTGTCGCTGAGTCCTGGTTGGCTCATGGTAAAATAGGTATGGGACACCTAGATCCCATAAATCTAAAAAATCTCCATAAATCTAAATCTCCAAAAATTAGCATTGTTTGGAGATTTCATGGAGGTAACAGCCATGAAAGCGCTGTGCTGCTCAAATGCTTCTGCTCAGGCAACAAACATTTCCTGATCATCAACCATAGCAAGGCTCTGAGTTAGATACCAGTGATATGATGATACAACGTGGTCTCTGCACACAGTGACTTTTCACCACTGCTATCTAATGTATACACCGATTTCCACAGTGATGGCAATTTCAGAACTAGCTCTAGCTTCTAGTTTGAATACTGTCAACAATTCTTTCTTTAAAATGTATTTATTTTTAATCAAAGGATAATTGCTTTATAATATTGCCTTGGTTTCTGCCCATCAACAATTCTTGGTAAAGGCAACAAGGTCCCTGCTCAACTCAGCTGATCTTTATCTTTCCTCGGATTCTAGCTTTTGAGATTTTCCAAGTTCCACTCTTCTCCAGCTACAAAACATCATCCATGCTGTTCCCTCTGCCTGGAACACCTTTCCATTGGTCTTTATTGGCTTCTCGTCTTCCCCATCTGTCTTCAACATCAAGTTCTCAGACAACTCCCTGACCTATGACAGGTCCTTCCATTACACAATGGATATTTTTCCTTTGCAATATGTCCCGTACCTGAAACTGCTGCTGCTGCTCTGCTAAGTCGCTTCACTCGTGTCCGACTCTGTGTGACCCCATAGACGGCAGCCCATCAGGCTCCCCCATCCCTGGGATTCTCCAGGCAAGAATACTGGAGTGGGTTGCTATTTCCTTCTCCAATGCATGAAAGTGAAAAGTGAAAGTGAAGTCGCTCAGTGGTGTCCGACTCTTAGCGACCCCATGAACTGAAGCCTACCAGGCTCCTCCATCCATGGGATTTTCCAGGCAAGAGTACTGGAGTGGGGTGCCACTGCCTTCTCTGGTACCTGAAACTGATTACCTGTAAAGATCTGCTTGTGATTTGTTAGGCTCATGGGAGATGCCTGAGAAATGTTTGATAATGGATGGAGAGACGCTGCTGATGTGACTATTTCTCCTTTATCCTGATAAACAAAACTGACCTAGCCATTCTGAAAATGTTGAGACTTTGATAAGTATATTCTATTCCTCCTTGGCTCTCCCACTAAAAGAATTTTCATTTTCCAACTGAGGTTAAAGGAAGAATTGTCAAAGATATAGATGGAGAGAACTATTTATCCTCTACTTTTTTCTCATCATAATTATCTATTTCCAAAACCTAAAACCGCCTAGCTAGATTATTCTCCAATCCCGAATACCTTTAACTTCTTGGGATGCTATACATGTTCCTATTTATTATATTAATATAGTAAGCATTTTACGGCACACAACCAGAAAAATTACATAATGGGAATTAACCCACAGCCCCCCAAACACACAAACAGGAGCCGAACAGAACTTTAGCACAATTTATGGTAACAAGGTCGTCCTCAGTTTAGTTATTTTTACTGTGCAAAATAAAATTATTTTGCTACTTTTTCCTATAAAACTGTTACCTTAATTTTTGGCAAAAGATCTATGAGAAAGTGAAGGACTTCCTGGGTGTACACGAAATTCAAATTGCCATTTAAGCAAGGACAAAGTGTAATCCAAAACTGTCCTCTGCACAAATATTGTTTGCTAAGAAATGTGAACTCTAAAACTAAGAAAACATGGAACCATTGGGTGGCTTAAGGGATCTATTACTGAAGTCACTTAACCAGCTGCATTCTGATGAAGAGACTGGACAGTGACGGGACAGAGATCAGAGGTCACTCAAGGGTCTCTCTCAATGGTCCAGGTGAGAGAAGGTGAGGACAGTGCGAGTGGAGAAGAGGGGACAGACACTGGGGAGGCATAAATAAGGGGCTTTGCTGACTAACTCAGTGTGACCTATAAGAAAGAGAGTGCAAGTATCCAGGGTTTCCTCAGGTTTCTAGCTTGAGCAACAGACTGAGAACAGAAGAGGTCACTGAGAGAGGCAAAGAAAACGAGAGTCCATGGCGGCACTTTGACTTTGTAGGGGCTTCATTACAGCCCAGCCTTCTCATGCCAGTGACTGGGAGTAGGGCAGATTGCATCTTTAACAAGCGGGGCAATTTATAAACTAGATACTTTCCTGGTCTATGGAAGTGTTAAAGAAGAAGACTATGCTGCAGCTACAGTGAGACAGGGTTCTGTGAAACACATACTAACCTGCTCGTTCTATCCTCTAGACCCACGAAAACAGGAAAAAATAATAAAAGTAACCATTAAAAGTAACTTTTATGCACAAATAAATAAAAATATGCCATGGGAAAATTGATCCCTGTAGAACTGAATCAGGCAAATTTATCTTCCTTTGGATTAATAATTTAAGAAGAAATCCCAAGCCTGCCTCTGGAGCTGTAGGAGTAACTCTTATAATTAGACTCTCATCTGAACCATGAGTGTGAGGATCAGAAAGCTGACTCAGCCTGGTGTCAATTATTTGCAGCTTGCACAATGAAAGGCTAAAAATTTGGAACATGTAGGATGACTGAAGCCCAGTTTTGGGGGTTGCTTCAGCATAGTCACACGATAAGGTCTTTTAATTAGTATTTGCTGGCAAATTTATCCTCTTTCTCCTTTAGTTTGAGCCCAGAAAATATTTGTGGGACTTGCTTGGGATGGTATTTGTGCTTCCAATTCAAGAACAAGAAATCAACACACTCCAACAATTTTCCTTTCTATTTAAATTCAAATGGAGCTGGTTTCTATGGATCAGTCCAAGAAACAGCCCCTTTTAATACAATCTAGTTATGTTTGCCGTACTTCAGAATGAATTAACAGATTCACAAAAACTCTGGCCCACAGAGAACTGCAGTAGACCAGCAGGTCTCCAGGTGGCCCCTTCTGGATTCGTGAGGACATAAGAAGGTGTGAATAGAATATCTTTTATACAGAAGCCAGTTTTGACCAACTAGCTATAATTGCCGGCTCCAATGACCCCTTCCTTAGATTCAATAAATTTGCTAGAGTGGCTCGCAGAACTCAGAGAACCATTTTCCGCATTTTTACCCATTTATTATAAAAGGATATGAAAAAAAAATACAGTTGAACATCCAGATGAAAGAGATGAATAGGGCAAGGTACATGGGAAGGGGTGCGGGGCTTTCATACCTTCCCCGGACAGCCACTCTCCCAGCACCTCCATGTGTTCACCAACCTGGAGGCGTTCCAAACCCCTTTCCTTCAGGATTTTACAGAAGCTTTACATCACAAAAGCACAATCAATCATTAACTCCATTTTCAACCCTTATCCTTTCTCAAGAGAAAGGGTGGGTAGGGCTGAAAATTCCAAGAATCAAAGCTTGTTCTTCCTGGTAACCAGCCTTCATCCAGGAGCCCCTTCCCCACCCCCAGAGTCACCTCATTAGAACAAAAGACAATCCTCTCCCCCAGGAAATTATAAGGGCTTCAGGGAGCTCCGTCAGGAACAGAGGTCAAAGACCAGTGTTAGAACAAGAAATGCTCCTGTTGGTCTTATCACTTAGGAAATTATTAGGGTTTTAGGAGCTCTGTGCCAAGAACTGGGGACAAAGATCAATACCTATTTTTTTCTGTTTTCTCACACCCCTGCAGGGACTTAAGTTCATGCTTTTCCAGCTGGGCTAAGTCAACTTCCACTCACCCATCTTTCTAGCTTCCAAAACTTTGTACATATTTCTTACATGTGTTGTAAAGACTTCCTTTTTTTAATCTCATAGTTTATACCTATTTAAATTCCTGGTTACTTTGGTGGGATGCTGGAAGGGAACAGAAATATATGCAGGTATTCAAACTGCTGCTATGTTTAAAAGGAAGCTCAAAATTTATGTTTAGTTTTATTAAACTTCATCTTGGTGTTTTCTTGCCATCAGTCTATCTTCCCAAGATCACATATCCACTCATTTAAAAAAGCTAGGATTCATTTATTTTCATATATTTCATTCAGTTGTTATTAAAGTCTTTATATCTTTCCAGATTGACACAGAAAAAAAATACTGCATGAATCCACCTATCCACCCATTTTTAAAAAAGTGCTGGGAATAGAAATAAAGGATTAAACAATCTAATCCCTGCTTTCAAAGAACTCACTATTTACAATGGGGTATCGGGGAAGGCAATGGCACCCCACCCCAGTACTTTTGCCTGGAAAATCCCATGGACGGAGGAGCCTGGTAGGCTCCAGTCCGTGGGGTCGCTAAGAGTCGGACACGACTGAGCGACTTCACTTTGACTTTTCACTTTCATACATTGGAGAAGGAAATGGCAACCCACTCCAGTGTTCTTGCCTGGAGAATCCCAGGGACAGGGGAGCCTGGTGAGCTTCCGTCTATGGGGTCGCACAGAGTCGGACACGACTGAAGCGACTTAGCAGCAGAAGCAGCAGCATAGGCTAGAAAACAGACAATACAAATAAGCTTGTTAAGGTGGAAACCAGGAACTGTATCAGTACAGAGGAGAGGTTCCTAACCCAGTTTGAGAGGAAGTACAAAGAGAATGGTGTTTGAGAAGAGGTAACACCAAGACTTAATCTCAGAGGAAAAGGAAGCAATGGGTGGGCAGAAATGACTAGCTGTAGGGATGGCAGAAGGCAGAGCAAAGCCAAGAGGGCACCTGTGTAAAAGGCAAAGGATCATGCCTCTTTTGCCTCTAAAGAGGAGACATTTTTCTTAATCAGCAGAGACAAAGGGGAGTGAATCACCTTTTGATGAGGTAACTTGATGTCAGTGTCCTTGCAGAAGAAAATAAAAAGCCTACTTATAATGAGCTCTTTGGTTCTTGAATTACCAAGTAAAACTGAGGTATCAGCAACTCTTGGATGAGTGAGGAGTTTGCTAATAGAACCTCTGCTTTAGTGGGGAGGGATGGAAAAGTTTTGATAAGTACAAAAGCATTGTGTGAATATATGATATTATTATTACTACCCCGTTGCCAACCATCACCATTCCCAGCCCTGAGGTATCCTCTACAACTTATAAAGTGAAGCATCTTCTCTTTGGTTTGGTGCAACAGCAGCCTCCTGGTTTCGCTATTACACTACAGTCATGTAAGATGTTGCCACTGGGGGTGGGAGGGTGATGGCCGAACAGGACTTCCCTTCACCTTTCTTGGCAACTTCATTTGCAACTTTTACAAGTTAAGGGAAAGAAGGAGAAGAAACAGCTTTTCAAGGCCAAAGATGGAGAGCATTTTGTCTGCATCTCTATTCAGGGCTGTAATAAACTGAACTCAGTGTACTGCTGCAGATCACTAGAAACTTAAAATCCAATTAGGACGGTGCCACCAGCCTGGCAAAAGGGCAGATGAGAGCCCTGGGACAACCCCGGGACTCAGTGGCAGGAGGCTGAGTGGGAAATGTAAAGCATCTGCCTCTAAGCATACAAACCACAGAAACAATTTTAAAATGTACTTTGGTCATTGTAGTTTTTGTTTAATTGCTAAGTCATGTCCAACTCTTTTGCGACCCCATGGACTATAGCCTGCCAGGCTCTTCTGTCCATGGGATTTCCCAGGCAAGAATACTGGAGTGGGTTGCCATTTCCTTCTCCAGGGGATCTTCCCAACCCAGAGATGGAACTCACATCTGATACATTGGCAGGCAGGTGCTTGACCACTGAGCCACCTGGGAAGCCCTGTACTTTGGATCGTTAGCATATAATCAAAATCCATTGTGAAGCAAGGTGTTTTTCCTGCTGGACATTCTATTTCTAGTTCTGCTCTTTGGCTCAATCACTAGCAGGTAAACATGTCCCTCCAGCCCCCAGCTTCTGCCAGCTCCCATGTGCCCCTGGTGCTGGAAGGTAGATGGTAAGAAATTCCAAGGCATGCTTGGGAACACAGTCTTAGAATTATATACAATGAATAATGCCAT
Organism: Tragelaphus eurycerus; assembly: GCA_935064755.1. Lineage (NCBI taxonomy): Eukaryota > Metazoa > Chordata > Mammalia > Artiodactyla > Bovidae > Tragelaphus > Tragelaphus eurycerus. The sequence continues at coordinate 15,533,853 of CAKXYN010000043.1, forward strand.
CACTAGTGACTCAGGGCATAAGGAACCTGTGGAATGAGAAATTGTCTTTATGTAAAAGAGTATCTGGATATTTGGACAAAACTGAAATGATAAGGCAGGAATAACCAGTACAAACTTATTTGGCAAGAACTTTAGTCCTCGTTTTTCAGAGACTCAGTCTATATGCTGGTCATTTTCTCTCATATTTGATTCCCACACTTCTCTTGCTCTGTTTTATACCAAAACAGCTGATCCCATGCAAATTATACTGCCTAGGCTCCTTTCTAGACCAGAGGGAGACACTGATGGGACACTGGAGTCGGGGAGGAAGGGAGAAGCCAGGGTGTTTTCCTCTTGGCTCTGTTTCAGGGGGCGTTTCAGGAGTGTCTATTTTTCTACCGTGGTTTCTACAGATGTTATTTCAGGTCTCTACTAGCGTGGGCTTGAGGGTTTCTCAGTGCCATCTTGCTCTGGCTCTTTCATCAGAACAGTGGAGAGTCTTCTGACTTCATTTAAACATGTTAGTGGTTTGCTGGAGGATACCTGTGACCCTGATGTTTGTTAAGCAGGCAGACCAAAACAAGACTAAGTTGACACTGCCATTCTAAAACTGCCAGAAAACACACTCAGTAGGTAGCACCAGTGCATGAGGTTTTAACTATAATGCTTATATTAGGCTGAATAATTCCCCAAATATCCATATACTAATCTGCAGAACCTGTGAATGTTATCTTCTATGGCAAAAAGGATTTTGAAGGTGTGATTGTGTTAAGGAATTTGTGATGAGGAGATTATCCTGGATTATCTGGGAAGCCCTAAATGAAATCAAAGCTATGGTTTTTCCAGTGGCCAGGTACAGATGTGAGAGCTGGACAATAAAAAAGGCTGAGTGCCAAAGAATCAATGCCTTTGAACTGTTGTGCTGGAGAAGACTATTGAGAGCCCCTTGGGGAGCAAGGAGATCAAACCAGTCAATCCTAAAGGAAATCAACCCTGAGTATTCACTGGAAGGTGAATGTTTATGCTGAAGCTGAAGCTCTGATACTCTGGCCACTTGATGTGAAGAGCCGACTCACTGGAAAAGATCCTGATGCTGGGAAAGACTGAAGGCAGGAGAAGCGGGTGACAGAGGATGAGATGGCTGGATGGCATCACTGACTCAATGGACATGAGTTTGAGCAAATTCTAGAAGACAGTGAAGGACAGGGAAGCCTGGTGTTCTGCAGTCCATGGGTCCCAAAGAGTCAGACACAACTGAGTGACTGAAGAACAACAAATGCAATCACAAGGGTCCATATAAGAGAGGAAAGAACACCAAAGGAGGAAGTAGGAAATGAGGCGACAGAAGGAAGAGGCTGAAGTGAGATGAGGAAAGGATCAAGTCCCAGAGTGTGGGTGGCTTTCGGAAGCTGGAAAAGGCAAGGGAATGGATTTCCTGCAGAGCCGTCAGGGGGAACCAACCCTGCCAACATTTTGACTTTAGCTTAGTGAACCATTTCAGATTCTTGGCCTCCAGAACTGTAGGAGAATAAATTTGTATTGTTTCAAGCCACTAAATTCGTGGCAATTTGCTACTGCAACAATAGGAAGCTAATACAATGCTTCGAATACATACAGATTCTTTTTGCTTTAAAAATGCCATGTGTTGAGACTTCCCTGGTGGTCCAATGGCTGGGACTCTGAGCTCCCAATGCTGAGGTCCAGGGTTCCGTCCCTCATCAGGCAACTGTATCCCACATGCTGCAACTAAGACCTGGCCCAGCCAAATAAATAATTTTTTTTTTAATGCCACATCTTGGCTATCAGCAAAGTAATTCCATCCATACATGAATCCTAGCCCGTTATATAAGTCCTTAAGAGGAGGCAAGAACTTCCTTGCCTCAGATATCACTGCAGATGTCATGATGTGCCCCTCAGATCTCCCGTCAAGACCGAAGCACTTACTCCCCCAGCTGTTCACAGATGAAGAAAGCGGCATCACCCTAAATACCTCTTCCTTTCTGGGGCAGTCTACATGGAGTTCCTGGTCAGTGAAGGGGTGTCAAGGCCCAGCCCCTTTATCCCGACTCCGGACAGCTGTACAGGGCCATACCTTCAAGAGCCTCCATTGAAACTGTATTAATATCCAACTTTTCCTTCTGCCCGATTCGATTGCCTTCCTCTGCAATTTGATTCTAAAGCACTCCCCATAAATTTTCCATCTGCCAATCTCCACCTGAGTGGAGCTTTCCCAGGGACTTAACCAAGAAAACTGATTTATCTATATTTAGTCAAAAGCACTGCCTACTTGGGTTAATTTCTATTTATATCTGCTGATAATTATCAACCCACTCTCCTATAATACATTAAACTAAAAAGATAACTTTTAAGAATGCAAGATCCTCTTAAAAGAGAATATGACCATTTACAAATATCCATCAGCTGAGGTCTTAGGTGCAGTGTGAGTTAAGGATTGAGGACGGAAGAAAGTGTCAGAAAAGGGACGAACACTGGAGTGTCAAATGGTGACATTTATTAAGGAGTTGTATAAGGATGCATGCGTGCATGCTCAGGTGTGTCAGACTCTTTGCAACCCCATGGACTGTGGCTTGCCAGGCTCCTCTGTCAATGGGATTTTCCCAGCAAGAATACTAGGCTGAGTTGCCATTTCCTCCTCCAAGTGGTCTTCCTGACCCAGAGATCGAGCCTGTGTCTGCTGCAAGAGCAGGTGGGTTCTTGACCAGACTCACCAGGGAAGCCCACATAGAAGGATGCCTTGTTTTAGTTGCTAAGTCACGTCTGACTCTTTTGTGACTCCATGAACCGTAGCCCGCCACGCTCCTCTCTCCATGGGATTTCCCAGGCAAGAAGCCACTTCTTTCTCCAGGGGATCTTCCTGAACCAGGGATTGAACTAGGGTTTCCTGAATTGGCAGGTGGATTCTTGACCACTGAGCCACCAGGAGAAGCCCAAATATAAGGATGAGGGATATACTGATGTTTCATTCTCATCTGGCCCCAAGATACATGTTATTATCTCAGTTTTACAGGTGGAGAATCTGAGGCTCAAAGAGGTTAACTGATATAGCTGGAGAAGCATGGAGCCCAGAACTGAATACAGAATTGTTTGAATACAGTGACCACGTGTCCTCCGTTAACTGCTGAAGATCATTGTGGGAGGTCTGGGCGGGTGAGGATGGTGCTGATGAACACACAGGAGGAACCATCCCTCTGCTGCCTGGAACTCGATAAAGTCTGATCCTCTCCTTCAGGCATGCTGATACTCTCCTGGGCTTTCTCCCACCTCAGTGCTTTTGTCTGCCACCTGGAATACTTTCTTCCTATTCCATCTTTCCTTTAGGTCCATCTTTCCTTTAGGTCCATGCTATCTCCTGTGAGCCTTCTTTGAACACCTCCATCAGAAACCACATCTCCTGCCTCCAAATTAGTATTAGTATTAGTGTCTTTATTACCTCTCTGAGGGTTATTATATCAGATCCTTAGTATTATAATAACTTGTGAATAAATCATAATTTCCACATTGAACTAAAACCTGAAGGACAGCTAGCTTATACATATTTGAACCCCCTCAAATCAGCATAAAATTATGTCATACTATTTGTTGCTTAAAGTTCTCTAGAAACACTCAGTTCTTCACATTTATATTCTTTTAATAGGTAAATGGCCTGCCTGCAACTTGCATCTTTTACCCTTATCTGCATGGCCAACTCCTTTTTCCTTAAAATTCATATACTATGTTCCCTTTAACAGAAAGTCTTCTCTAATCTTACCCCTTTAAATGGAATTAATCATGCCTCTTCTCATCTCTATATATCTCACACAAATATTCCTTATTGCATTTATGACACTTAAAATGAAGGGGGCGACAGAGGATGAGATGGTTGAGATGGTTGGAAGGCATCACTGCCTCAATGGACATGAGTTTGAGCAAACTCCAGGAGATGGTGAAGGACAGAGAAGCTTGGTGTGCTGCAGTCTGTGGGGTTTCAAAGAGTCGGACACAACTGAGTGACTGAACGTTATATTTATTAAACAGACATTATTATATTTTTAGGTCACTTATAATTGTTATAATTTTGGTATGATCATTTTATTGGCTTCCCCTGCTAGTGTAACCATCCATGGAGAAAGGCATTGTCTTACTTAACTGTGTACTTAGCTCTTACTAGAGTACTCAACATATAACAGGTGCCAATAAGTACCCACTGAACTAAGAACAGAGTTTGAGGCCAAAAACATCTCAGAAGTAACTCCAGATGTACATACTTACTGCCAGGCTGTCCAGGAGCAAATTACTTAATCTCTCTGAGTTGGAAATAATGCCAACTGCAATTACAAGACTATGGTTAGGATAAGGATGACACAGGTCAAAGAGCTGCACAAAATGGGGCCCATAAAATGCCCGTGCTAAGTTGATTTTTAGTCGTGTCCAATTCTGTGCGACCCTATGGACTGTAGCCCACCAGCCTCCTCTGTCCATGGGATTCTCCAGGGAAGAATACTAGAGTGGGTTGCCATGCCCTCCTCCAGGGGATCTTCCTGACCCAGGGACCAAACCCATGTCTCTTACGTCTCCTGCATTGGCAGGCAGGTTCTTTACCACTAGTGCCACCTGGGAAGCCCAGAAAATGCCCAGTCTCCTCATATTAAATTGAGAATTCATTTGACCAGATTATTCATGCTTTTTTATATACTCAGGGCTTACAGGGCCTTGTAAGCTAATTTAGGACAACACAGTATGTGGAATAACACTTTCATAGAGTTTCTCTGTAACCAATATTTGGTAATGATGGTGATGATGAAGAAAAAGAAGTATGAGAAGGAGCTGGAGGAGGAGGAGAAAGAGAAAAGCACCCAGTATGCTCAGTTTATTCTAATTAAACTGCTCATTAGAAGGAGAATGCCCCAGAAGTCTAATTCAGAATGTTGTTTGGTTCTAAATCAAGAGCATCTAATAGGGAGACAATTAAATTCTGTTTCCAAAACACACCTCAAGGATAAGATCATGTTTGGATTTTGCTTTTCACCTGGCTCAGAGTTACCAAGGTCACACTGACTGTCTAAGGACACAGCTTCCAGCTGGAGAAAGCCCTGGTGAGCTATCATGGGAAAGCAAGAAACACACCACCTGGAATCTACGTGTATTAGTAAAGCCAGCCCGTGTTTTAGAGAACTGAATTCTTCATGGCATGGAAGAATATAGTTTCTTCTCAAATGAAATGCAGACTCATCAGTGTTCACTCCAAAGTGCTAAAAGCTTTCATAATTATGCTCTTTTTCAAATCTTTGCAGCGCAGTTGTTCCCCAGCTTGGAGCCACAAAGCAGTGATTGTAGATGACGTAGGAGGATCTCTATCTGGCAACAGCCTGTGCTTGTTTTAATTTCTCCACCTGCTATTGAGAAGGGGGAGAGGACCAGGATTTAGAAGCTAATTATTCACTTTGAAACATGATTATTAAGATGAATTGTGCTCAAGCGCACACTTGAAATCTGGCTGTATGCTTTTTAAGTGTGTTGTCTTAATATTATTGTGGTCTGATTAAAGATGACCACCACCCGAGGAAAGTCCTTCTGTGAATCGTTATCATATCATGGTGAGTTGTCACTTCCTTCCAGGCTGACCTCCCTTTGATAAGAATTAAGGAACTATATCTTGGTTTTCCTTCTTCAGACTCTTCTTTTTGAGTTTCATATCCCACCAAAGTTGTTCATGACTAGCCCACACCGGTGAGCTTTTATACGCACTCTCCTTTAATCCTTCCAGAAGCCCAATGTACATATGTGAAAACTGAGGCTCCGGGTAGCCACAGAATGTGCCCAAAGTCACACAACTGGAAAGCAGAGGTGGCAGAAGAGGAGCCCCAATCTAGTAACTTCCCAGCGGGGTATGTTGCTTTAGCGGTGGACACAGAGTTACTGTCAAGACCAGAAAAAACCTGGACAACAAAGGGAAGACAGCAACTTTTCTGTGATAGGCCCAGATATAATGACTTAACATTCATTGTGGGCTACATCATATTCCAAAGCAGTAACTAGGAACTGAACAATCCTGAGACGGAGCTGAGAGCATCAGTAGCTTTGCAGTCATTCTCCCTTGCTCTCTTCTCCTCTGGAGAGAGACGACACAACTCACAACTGACCCAACCATCTTTCAATGCCAGTGACAGCCTCTCCTCCCATCTCCCGAATGCCCAAGCACAATTCCCTTAATCGGCATAAATCTTTCTTATGCATGTTACCACTACTTTTTCTTTGTCCTGAATTAAACATGCTTTGCCCATAAATTCAGGAATGCCTTGGGCCACCTGAGATGCCTAGATTTGTAACTATCACTATACATGTCATATCCACTCATGAAACCCAGTAAAGTATTGGTCATTTCTTGGCATTTCCATCACAGGAGGAATTTCTTTGGGGGACTATTTTCACAAAGAAATAAATATATTTTATCTGTTAGTGAAAGTGACCATGCACCTTCAGGAAGTAGGAAAATAAACCACACTGAGGGTGGAGGCTGAGAAATTTTTAACTGGTGAAAATTAAATTTTAGAAGACTGAATGAAGGGTGTCTGTCATACTGGGAGGCCCCAGAGCAGTGACCGAGGTTTTTCCATCCTTACTGCCGCCTCTTAACCGTTATCTGATGCAATTTTTACCAAATGAGTTAAAGGACCATTTGGGGCTCTGTCTCTAGATAGAGTCGTAGAGAATGGACCTCAGATGCCTTAGCTGGGCATTCAAGGCTCTTGTGATCTGCCCTCAGTCTCCATTTTTCTTGATGACAATCCTCCCTCATAAGATTCCAAGTGCCCCAAGTGTTTTCAGACCATACTTTGTACTTTCCCGCTCATCTAAATTTTCCTCCACTTACAATGATGCTTCTTCTCTCTTTGCTGACATTCTCACCAATCTTTATGACACAGACAAAAATACCATTAATACTACATCTAAGTGTTTCCTGATTCTTCTGGTCAAAATGAAACTGCTTCATTCACCAAGAATGTGCTTCATCACATGTGCTTCACCCATGGCCTGCTCTATAAACTGCTGGTTATATGTCTGATCTCTTCCTTCCTAGAGGACCCAACTCCACAAGAATATGAGAGGTACCCCAGCTCTCTCTCTACAATTAATGCCCCACCTAGCAGACTTTTGTATCTAATAGATACTCTTAAGATATCTGCAGAAACTGAAATAAGAGAAATCATTTTATCATAATATATGGCAGTATTTCCTCAGGATATGCCAGTTGACATATTCATAAGGGGATGAGAACCTAGTGCCAGAATTTGGCTTGTGTGGTCAGTGTGGGAGCACCTAGGAATGGGAGGCATGGTTGAGATGGCTCAGGGAATGGTCTAGGCTCAGAAAGAGGGGAACAATTAGCCCAGATAAGTGCATCTACATTCTGGAGGAGTGAGATTCCAGTTCATGTGAGGGTGGATGGTGATGCCTACGTGGCCTGGCATAAGAGTAGATGATCAATAAATAAGGTGTTCTCTGTGCCCCCCACAGCCACCCAGTGCTTCTTCACCTCAGCACTCATTCCCAAACTGCACTGAAATGGGTAGCTACTCCGTCCCTGACCACCAGGGACCTAGGTAGGATCTGAGCATTGCAAACAGAGCCTCAGCAGCTAGTTCAGTGCCTACCACACAAGCTGCTGCTGCTAAGTCACTTCAGTCGCGTCCGACTCTGTGTGACCCCATAGACAGCAGCCACCAGGCTCCCCCGTCCCTGGGATTCTCCAGGCAAGAACACTGGAGTGGGTTGCCATTTCCTTCTCCAATGCATGAAAGTGAAAAGTGAAGTCACTCAGTCGTGTCCGACTCTCGGTGACCCCATGGACTGCAGCCGTCCAGGCTCCTCCATCCATGGGATTTTCCAGGCAAGAGTACTGGAGTGGGGTGCCAGTCCTAGATAAATAGATAAAAGTCTGCTGAGTAAATGAAGGGAAAAATGTGAGAAGAAAAGAAGGAAAGACAACAGACAGTGTCTGTTGTCATGCAAACTGTCAACGTTTCCAATTCAGCTTTTCAGGAAAATCAGTAGAAATCTTGAACTTGGTGGGACAGACAGTGTTACTGGCTTCCCCCAGTATGCCCAGCATTTTCTGTTCAGGAAAAGCTACACCGCCCCTGGGAGGCGTTGTTGGAGTACTCCTACTGGGTCAGCCGGGACATGCTCTGGGAGCAGACGGATGGGTCCTACAAGTTGCCTAGACCTCGCGGCAACTGCTTTTTACCCTGGGGGCACCAAGTGTGTGTACATTTAAAAGAAGCAAAAATAGGAATTCTCAAAATAGATATTTGATATATTTGAGATGTTTGATTTCGTAATTCACTTTCAATTCATTAAAAGAAAAGAGAAAATCAAGAAGACGTTCGTCAGTGAAGACCACATAACAGTTCCCCACGTAGCTATACTCTTGCCGACCACTCTTTCGCAAGCTGGGTTGTCAAAGTGTCATTGCCTAAACTCAGATCCAGAAGGATCTAGCCCATGGCTCTGATATATATATATATTCTTCCTAAATTGCCACCACATACAATTTTACTATCTCCACAGTTAGCTGTTGGCATCACGGTGCCCCAGGGATGCCTAAACAGCGCCATAGGAATCCTGCAGACGGGACCTGAGCTTCCAGGGGAGGCTCTGCTGCAAAGGCACCCTGGTTGGCACACAGCTCATCTGGCCAGAACTGGCCCAACACCGCACATCAGGAAACAACTTGCAGCCCTTGCTGGCTGCTCAGTGAACTCAGAAATGTTAACAGATGGCATGAAAAACAAACTCTGAACAGTCAGCAGGGTGACACTCATTAAGAGTCACCACTGAGCTCACTTCCAGTAAAATCCCATACCAATGAAATACCACTTTCCCCAAACCGTCACTCTGCTTGAACAAAAGTGACTACAGGGCGCTATAATGTCAGGTTTGACTGAAGCTCTGCAAATGACAGAGGCTGTCTCCAAGCCTCAGGGACCGTCCTTCCATTATTTTGTTCAGGATAGGTCCTGATCACATCTTCCCTCTAGCCTTCCTCACCTCTGTAGACGGGCCTGGAAGCCAGTTAGCACTCAGAACTTGCCTCCGGATCCTGACACACATCACGCTGCCTACTTTCCCTCCCCAGCAGAAGGGGCTGGGAGGAGAAGGTATAAAAGAATGTATGGAGGACGACTTCCCTGGTGGTTCAGGGGTGAAGACTCTGTGTTCCCAAAGCAGGGACCTAGGTTCGATCCCTGGAGGGGAACTAGATCTCACACGCCGCTACTAAGAGTTCACGAGCCACAAGTAAAGATCCTGAATGCTGCAACTGAACATTCTCTGAGCTGTAAATAGAAGATTCTGACTGCTGCAATGGTGATCAAAGATCCTATGTGCTGCAGCGAACACCCAGAGCAGCCAAATAAATAATTAAAAATTTTAAATTGCATGGAGGAACTTGTTATTCTACAGGTCAGAATTTGTTACACAGTGGAAATTTATTTACCTTCATATTTTTTCAAATATATTCCTAATTTGTTTCTCAATGAAAATTATCCCCTTCCTCACCTTTGCAATGGAATACGATGACCCCAATGCAGGCTATAAAACTACATTTTGTTGTACTTCAGATGCCATCAATGAATTAAAATACTGATACGTGAAACTAAGGTCACATGAACACATCATCAATGCTGAATTCTTAAGTGGCCAACTCCAGACTGCTTTGCACTCATTGACATAGAAGCCAGCACGTTCCCTTCACTAGTTTCACCAGTCCCTGCCCCAAGAAGAACCTCCAGTATTCACAGATTTGCATGCTTCCAAGTTTCCTCTCTACAAGGCCCTTCCACTTGCTACCCCATTAGCACTCCTGAAGTCCTACTCGTGCTCCAAGATCCAGTGCAAATGCCAACTCTTCCCATCAACAGTTTACGGAGCCTCAGCGTTTCATGAGTCAGCAGGAGCTGCTCTTTCACCTGTGCTTCCCCAGCTCAGTGTTATCACATTTAGACTGGGATTTGTCTCATTCTGTCTGTGATTTTTTGCTGCTACAACTCCAATGAAAATGAACTAAATATTAGTTAGTGCCTGGCAAGGTAAGTTAATTAGATGGCTTACCAAAAGGATTGGACACCATGACTTGATTTCCTTAGCTCATTAACCCACTGTTAGAGGGGCAGTGAGAAATCACATGGGAGAGGCACCTGAGCCTGCACAGATGAAAGGCTGACGTCCATTAGTCGGCTGTTGGCCTGGAATCTAAGAGGGTGCGTGCTAAGTCACTTCAGTCATGCACAACTCTTTGCGTCCCTATGAACTGTAACCCGCCAGGCTCCTCTGTCGTGGAATTTCCCAGACAAGAATACTGGAGTGGGTTGCCATTTTCTTCTCCAGGGCATCGCAGGGATCGAATCCTTATCTCCTGCGGCTCCTGCATTGCAAGCGAATTCTTTACCATTGAGCCATGAGGAAAGCTCAGGATCTAAGACATCTGGGTTCTAATCCCACTCTGCCATTAACACTTTAGCCCAAGCTTGCACCATGTTTAACCTTTGGTTTACCATTTACTTGGGAAACTTAAGTAAATTGTGCCTTTGCTACACTGTTGTTTACCAACAGCATCCATGTTTCCATATATATTCTACCGTTATGATCTTCTCAAAGGCATTAGGCCAAGAGAACACTCACAGTTGCCAACCGAAAGTAAACTCAGATTTCTTTCATGAACACAGTATCTGTGAACTCAAGACTATAGAGGAAAGAAGATAAGGCTGTGCTGTAAAATCTCAGGCAAGTTGCTAAACCTCTGTTAAAGAAGCCTGCCTAACAGCCATACCTGCCAAGACTGCATGACTACAGGGATACAAGAGCTAAAGTCTGGAAAACTCATAGCAAGAAGTGGCCTCCAAATGTTAACTATTTCTAGTACTTCTGTAGATTATAATCCAGTTGCACAGTGTTCCCTTATTCTTCTTTGTTGATAGTGAATCCCCAACAGAGCTTAAACTGGACATGTTTTGTGTCCACAGGGCTTTCTCAAAGATTATTTTTATGGTTCTTGTTTTCTTGAGAAGGGTGGGGCCAAACACATAGAGATATCTTATTATTTCTGAAAAAATGCAGTTGTACTCTGGTAATGTAAATTTCCTACAGACACATGAGATAAGCAAAAAGTTCTTGCCAAAAATGATCAGTCCAACCAACCATAATTAAGTTAATTCTATCCAACTGCCAGCAAAGAGATCAAAGGTTAAGTCTGTTCTCAGCTTCACGGGATAATAATGATAATAAACACAGCTATTCTTAGTAGCCAAAGTATATTTTGTAATTGTAACTGACACCACTTGACCTTCATTTCTGGTAAACTAAATGATTTGTGATATATTTTCTTGTTTGCAATAACAGATCCTTTAGCTAGTGAAATTCACCTTTTCCCAGTGAGACCTACCTTTTCATTCATAATTTGTTCTAACGATGCTTAACAAATGACTCTGAAAAACATCCTCTCCCTTGGAAGCTTCTCCAGTTCTTCACATTGTATGCACTTTTGAGTTTTGCCAAATTTCTAATGTTTTCATCAATACTTCCAGGACTGAGAATTTACTATATGCCAGGAACTATACTGAATGCCTTATACATATGTGTGCATACTAAGTCACTTCAGTTGTGTCCAGCTCTTTGCAGCTCCATGGACTGTAGCCTGCCAGGCTCCTCTGTCCATGGGATTCTCCTGGCAAGAATATTGGAGTGGATTACCATGCCCTCCTCCAGGGGATCTTCACAACCCAGGAATTGAACCCACATCTCTTGCGTCTCCTGCATTGGCAGGCGGACTCTTTACCACTAGCGCCACCTGGGAAGCCCGCCTTACATACAGATTAATCTAATTTCTTACTCCAACAGCCCTGTGGTAGGTATCAGAATCACCTGAAGCGTACAGAAGTAGACTCTTGCTCCAGGTGACACAGGAGGAAACTAAATGATGGATCTCAGCTGTGGAACCAGGTCCATGTGTCCAGATGCTACGGTCTCCTCTACCTACATTGCTACCCTACATTGCCTTGGCTGCCCATTACCTTCCTCACTGCCACATCTCAGTGCCTGCCACAGTTCACGGCACATATCAGGAACATAAGAAATGATGATGGGATAATAGTTAAAGTGACAGTCAACATGTTCTAAGCGTTTACTTTTGTCAGACCACATTGTAACAGCATTACATGTGTAAACGCATTCAATCTTAACAAGTCTATGGGGCTCATTCTACAGGTGATGAAACTGAGGCACATGGGGATTAACTACTGAGACGGTGAGAGTGAGCCCCTACCTCCTGTTCCTTATCTATCCTTGATCCACATCCAAACCAGAAGGTGTGCATGAGTTCAAATATCCTCTCTGCTCAGACACAAAGTATACAACACAAAGCATACACTCACATTCCACTATTTGAGTTTATTCCTTTACCATTCTATGCCCTATTCTTAGGTCTTTCCTCCAGAGAATTACTTCTCCCAGGTTTTGCTTTTCTTCTCATAGTCTTACTCATCCAGTTTGGCCTGTCAGTGAGGCTCCGCCTTTCGCTGTACACCAAAACCCTGTGGAGCAAGAATTACCCTCATCTTACAGACAAGGAAGTTGAGCAGAAAGGCTAAGTTAGTCATTGACCTGGGGTCTGACAGACACTCTGGCTCCAGAGTCTGGCCTTGAATCAGGGATGAACCTCTCCCTTCTCCAAATTCTCCAAGACTACCGTCACTCAGGATGGCTCCATGTTACACTGTGCAGATCTACATTATATTGCATTGATCTTACACTAAACTGTATTGATATGTAATTGTTTTCTATATGTGGCCAATTTGACTGTAAACTAAGAGATCCTGCCAGTCCTTCTCCTTTTGTGGCCTTGAGTGTGCCCCGCTCGGTGCTGGACTCATTATTTGCTAAAACCTACTTTGGAAGCTCTGTCCCAGACTGGAATGTCTGCTCAAGTGGAGCCAAAAGATTCCTATAATTTCAGCCCACTAGGAGAGTTCTCCAAGGCTAGCCAAAGTCTTCTATTACTCCCTGCTCCTATCACTCTGTATTCTCTTCCCTGAGCACATCTCTTCTCCATTCAGCTACCATCTCCACCCAACATTTCTCCTCTTTAAAGACTTTAATTCACCTAACTTTGCTACACACTTCCTTCTGGATGTTCTTCAGACATCTGCATGTTAACGCTAAACTCATACCTCCATAAACGTGTTCTTGTGCCTGGAATCACTGTGGACCATCTAGTTTCCCAAGTTAAGAACATCAGCAGAATCAGCTTTTGAAGTTTGAGTCAAAGGTATAAGGTTAAAAGTTAGTACTAATAAAAAACCATCAGGAACATGTATCAGGCTTATACATTCCACTTTGGTTTTCTAAGTTTGGTCTATATAGTTATCCAAATATGGAAAAGTTTTGTGTCTCCATGCAGATGGTGACTGCAGCCATGAAATTAAAAGACGCTTACTCCTTGGAAGGAAAGTTATGACCAACCTAGATAGCATATTCAAAAGCAGAGACATCACTTTGCCAACAAAGGTTCGCCTAGTCAAGGCTATGGTCTTTCCTGTGGTCATGTATGGATGTGAGAGCTGGACAGTGAAGAAGGCTGAGCACCGGGATGTGAGAGCTGGACAGTGAAGAAGGCTGAGCACCGAAGAATTGATGCTTTTGAACTGTGGTGTTGGAGAAGACTCTTGAGAGTCCCTTGGACTGCAAGGAGATCCAACCAGTCCATTCTGAAGGAGATCAGCCCTGGGATTTCTTTGGAAGGAATGATGCTAAAGCTGAAACTCCAGTATTTTGGCCACCTCATGCGAAGAGTTGACTCATTGGAGAAGACTCTGATGCTGGGAGGGATTGGGGGCAGGAGGAGAAGGGGACGACAGAGGATGAGATGGCTGGATGGCATCACTGACTCGATGGATGTGAGTCTGAGTGACCTTCGAGAGCTGGTGATGGACAGGGAGGCCTGGCGTGCTGCAATTCATGGGGTCGCAAAGAGTCGGACACGACTGAGCGACTGATCTGATCTGATCTGATGTACTAGATAGGGGGTTCCCTGGTGGCTCAGATGCTAAAGAATCCACCTGCAATGTGGGAGACCTCAGTTTGATCCCTGTGTTGGGAAGATTCCCCTGGAGGAGGGCATGGCAACCCACTCCAGTATTCTTGCCTGGAGAATCCCCATGGACAGAGAAGCCTGGCAGGGTGGAGTCGACAGGGTTGCAAAGAATCAGACATGACTGAGTGACTGAGCACAGCACAGCACATGTAGCAGTCATTTTTATTTTTGCTTTAAAAATATATATACAGCCCTACTTCCTGTGTGCAAATCAGCTTTAATGAGTCAATGACTGAGAAAGTGAGATGGCCTTTTTTCCTCAAAGAATAAATATTTATTTAATTTCTATTAAATAAGATCTGTAAGATCTTATAAGATCACATGTACATTACTCACTGTAATCCTTACAACTATCCTATGAGGTAGGTATTATTATTACCATTTTATATATGAGTAGAGTGAGGCCCAGACAAACAAAATTAGTTGCCCAGGTTCACATGGTTGACAAATGACAGCAATAGAATTTAAACCCACATTTGCTTCTAGAGTTTAAAAGCACTCTTTTTACACCATACTGTCTCTGAATAAACTAAATCTGTAAACAGAACCTCAAAAATGTGATAATGAGTTTAGATTATTTTTCCTACCACAGATAGATAAGTCCTTAAAAGTGTTAACTATCAAGCTTCCAAACTAAGATACTTATGCAAGTATTAGTTATTACTATTATGGTGACTCATATTGGGATTTTACAAAATAAATACTGTATATTTGAGAAGACTAAGACACAAAAAGATTATTTCTGAGAGTAAATAGAGGCTAGTGAAGGGAAGTGAAGTGAAGTCGCTCGGTTGTGCCCGACTCTTTGCGATCCCATGGATGGTAGCCTGCACCAAGCTCCTCCGTCCATGGGATTTTCAAGGCAAGAAGTACTGGAGTGGGCTGCCATTTCCTTCTCCAAAATAGAGGCTAACATTTGTAAAAAAAAAAAAAAAAAAAAACCAACTTGCAAAACCACAGGGTTTTATTTTGGTTTTTTGAATACTTACTATGTCCTGGGAACAATGGTAGTTGACAGTCTTAGAGAAATAAGACGCAACCTAGCCCTTAAGGAGCTCTTAGCTCAATGGAGAGAATACACAAAAATAATAATATGTGAAAACACTGTTCAGGTTCTAGGACAGAAGATATTATGAAATAGGTCACAAATCAGCAACAGGCAAACCATGTATGACCCACAATTATGTCATCTTTGACTTTGTGGTGTTTTCATAAAGATCAATCAAGGGTTAACAGTTAAAAATTGAGAAATTTCATACCGAAATCCATAATTGTGGCTACTCAAAAAGTGAAAAGTCTAATGACACAGAGATCTGATTCCTATTTGTGCTCCATCAACTTGAGCCTAGTGGCTGCTGCCTTTAAGGGTAGTTTGCACATAAATTTTTATATAAGGACCCACATTTCTTTTAACAATTTTCAGGAGAGTTACCCAAAGACATTTTCTACCAGGAGTGCATTTGATGTAACATCTCACATTGGTAACACTGCTCATGTGACCCTCGATAAAGTCACGCACTGACATTTAAGGCGGCATACATGAAAATTATCAAGGCAGTATTGACAGGAAGAGAAAAGATTGAGGTATATAAGTAAGCGTGTGGGTGCAGGTGGAAAGGTGGTGAAAGGATACTATCTGACCTCCCTCCCCGCTTCCATTTCTCCCTATGCATACACGCCTCACGATTTCTCCAGAGCAGGTATCCTCCCCACTGTGGCTCACAGCTCAGATTAAGAACAAAGACAACTGCAAGTACTTGAGATAGCTCCCACCCCAGACTGCACAGGGCACCGCAGAGCTGCCTCAGTGGGGGGTTAAGTGGATTAAGTCTACCATACATTCCTGTATCAAGACAGGATACAAAAGCACAGTGACCTCCTGCTGGAGACAGATTGAAGGTGACTGGCAAATCCTCAAGACAGAGCAAATGAATTTTTCATGTAAATGAAGAAGACATCGGTGCATGCCCTGACACGTTCATCTCTCATCTTCAAGCCTACAGTGAGGAGGCAATGTTTGCACTTCCATGGGACATTTGTATTTCAATGTATTCAGACTGAGTTAATATAAACTGCTACTGATAAATGTCTTTAAAGATGGTCTATATTATCCACTGAGAAAATATATGCTGTGCAGCATGTCTAAGTGGCCTTCAAAGTCATTACAAACTAAAATGAGGCTCTACATGCAAAAAGCAAGCACTGTCAATTAAAACCTCACCCTGTGGCTCCAAAGGCACACTCTCAGCTCTTCTATCTCTCATCTGAATTATCTACCTTGTCAGAAATTTCATGGAAAGGAGACAAGAGTGGGCCAGTGTGGGACTTAACAGAAGGGAACAATTATATCTAAGTTATCTCTTCTGTGCCTGCCTCTATTAAAAGTGTCAAGATATTTACTAATTTAATCTCCTACAATTAAATGTGAGCCACACAACGAGACTATTTCGTCTCTGTTCACTCCTGTACCTGCAGAACGATTCCTATACAGAGAAGGTGTTTGTCTGGCTGTCATATATTGGTCCTGGCCCCCAATCCTTAACTCCCTACCCCAACACTCCACTGTATCACAGGAGCTAGAAGGATTTCTTGCTAGCAGGATTACAGTCTACACTGTTTCAATCAGTAACTTGCATGAGTTTTGCGATGTGGAAGGGTGGTGGCAGACTGGCAGAGGAGTCTGTGCTGCTATGGCTTCTGACAGTTTCCTCAGATCCCACAATTCACTCTGCTGGTCTCCAGCTTCAGGGCTGCAAAGAATCTATGGCTCAGGCAATGGCTTGCTGCAGTTTCCCAGTTTGGATGTATCTGTTCGACTATCATTCCTCCAAACCTTCCAACAATGTCTAAGCATGTTAATACCCTAAATTACATTCCTTTCTGCTTAAAATACGTAAGGTGCTATCTGTTTTCCTGACTGATTGAATATTCCATAAAAACCTGTTAAACAAGTAAGTGAAAAAAAACAACCAACTCAATGGGCAGTAACATCCCTACTTGCAGTTGTAGAATTGAGGCTGTGTGTGCTGTGCTTAGTCACTCAGTCAACTCTTTGTGACCCCATGGACTGCAGCCCACCAGGCTCCTCTGTCCATGGGGATTCTCCAGGCAAGAATACTGGAGTGGGTTGCCATGCCCTCCTCTAGGGGATCTTCCCAATCCAGGGTTCAAACCCAGTTCTCCCACATTGCAAGCAGATTCCTTACCTACTGAGTCACCAGGGAAGCCCTGGTGGAAGTAGAATTGAGGCTACTAGAGATGAAATTACTTAGAATTACACAGTAATTATTAAATGCCAGAGCTGAGAGTTGAGCCCTAGACTCTAGCAAAAGCGAAGGTGCTTTTGCTTTTTCCATTCAGATGCTGCCCTCAATAAGTATAACATACCATGTTGCTGCAAAATCTTACCTCAGAGGTTAAGACTTTTGTTTTCACTGTTCCTCCTGCTAGTGACTACTGTGGCTAGAAAGTCCCCTATAAATTGGAAAGGTACATTAATTCCCAAGGCAAGCTTTCTATTAAATATATATGAGAGCCAGTAGGATACCCTGTTAAAAATGTACATTGTATTTGCATTATTAGTGCAGATACTAGGTGTGAGGCACACAGAAGAAGCTTGCAAAGTATTGACTGAATTAATAAATGAAAGTTCATTGATTTTCTTTAGCCAGAAGTTCCCTTGCAGATTGTATGCTCTGGTGTTGCTTGGGTCATAAACCACTTGTGGGCTGATAATTCCTTTAACCTTACTGCCTGGATCCCTCCCCACCATTTAGCCAGGAAATAATATCTCCAAGGCTGTTGATTTTCCTTGAGTAACCTCAGTTGTCAAGAGCATTGTTAATTCTGAGGCAGATAGACACAAGAATCTATCCCTACCATTCCAAATGAAAGATCCAAATGAAAGACTGAGGCCCTGAAAGCTATTAACTCACTCCTGCTGAAACGCAATCGAAAACAGCATTGCACTGAGAACTGAACAGATCTGGATTCTCATATTGACTCCTATCACTTACTAGACCTGAAACCTTGGGCAAGATGTTTCTGTGATCTCAGCCTTCTCGTTGATGTAGCAGCAGTAGTGATATCTCTGGAGCTGCTGGAAGGAAGAACCATTGCAGACACAAGGCACCTGGCACAGAATCTGGCCCGTGGTGAGGACTCAGTGGGCAAACACAGCGTGGCCATCATCAATACCAAGGAAGGGTCTGTTGGCACACAGCCAGTCATTTTGCACGCTGGTCCACATTAGTCCACAAGACTCTCCAGTCCCAAACAGGCCGCAGTGATATGAAGGAACACTTAGAGACATTTTTCACTCTCACAACTATACTACCTAGGGAGGTTATATAATTGAAAAGAACTGTGTATCTGTATATTGTAACTTTTATAGGTTTCATGGTAGCTGGGGACTCTGGGTGGGGGAAGAGTGGGAACGGCTGGCACAGAGTGGGTGGAGCAGAGTCGTCACACCTCACCTTTCTTTAAAATGAGATCCAAGATTAGACTCACTAGAAGATTCTGCGGGTGGACAGGTGGAATTGGGTGCCTTTTATATGCCTAGAGGTAGTAGTTAAAACTGTAGGAAAGAATAGGGTCATGGATAGTTTTGGATTAAATGAAGGAAGACCAAAGCACACATGACCTCAGAAAACTTACCGTAGCCAGTTTCTAACCTGGTGCTTGGCACACAGCACATACTCAATGAATATTTGCTGCATTAGTAAATAATCAGATTGGAAAGTATATCAATCTTCCTTAAAAGGCCTGTGTCCCTCAATTCTTGTATGGGTTTAGACTCATTTTGAAAAGCTGAGAATGTGTATTTCCTGAATATTTCGTCTCTCAGTTTGAGAAAGTGTTCTGAAAGCCTATTAATCAGCACTGATATATATTTCTTATCGTACCAAGATCTGGTACAATTTCATTCCTTCTCCAACCACATCTTAACACAATAATCTCATTCCAGCCACATTTACCTTATATTTAGTAATCTTCTTCCAAATCCAGACATACATACATTGGAACTGGCCTGGGCAACCTGGGATGTAGGGTCACCTTTATATATTTACTTAGCATATCTGCCTTTTAATCATTAAAGCTGCATGTATTTATGAGAATAAATAGAGTGAATAAAATATAAACAAAACAAAGGAGATTATATTTTAAAAAAGATCTCTTAAAATAAGCTTTTGTCGTTTTTCCTACATTAAAGATTAGATAACCTTTTCTCAGTGCATCCAGTGCATTTTCAAGGGCATTTCCCCTCATTTGCCCTTTGAAATGGAATTATTGCCATTTAAAGGTGATATGCAAACTGTCATACCTAAAAGGTGATATGCAAACTGTCATACCTGCGCGTACTACAGCCTTCTAAGTGTCTGGCATGCAGGCTGACGTACATTGCTGGAGGGCGGTGGACGAGGAGCTGGCATAATTTACTTGTAAACAGAATTCTATTTTCCTTTCTGTCAGACCCAAGGTTTGGATTGCATTTTAGTTTCCTAGTCCCCAGGAACATATCTATGCCATCTTTACAAATGTCCCAAATATGAAGTTGATTCATATGACCACATGGCAGTGTGGTCCAAAAATGCAACCAACTTGTCCAAAATTTGTAGGGTCTATGCTGGAGAAATTAGTGCTGTTTTCACCAGAAGTAGCTAAGTTCCTTCCAGTTGGTCTTGGATTTGTTAAGCAGGTGCAGAAATTTAAAGAAAGAGGGGGGAAGCATGGCCCCTGCCTCTGATTCATTTTATAATCTCCTAAGGAAATGAACTGAGAAAAAAAAAATGGAATGATGAAGCTTAAACTGAAGTCCATGGACAAAGAAAAGAAGAGATTTAAATGGACAGCACTGGCCACATCTGGCTTCATAGACGCAAGTGGACATTGAAGCTAGGTAGAATTTTCATAGAAAGAGAGGAAGGCCTTCTGACTCATGCATAGAGACACCTGATTATTATTATTAATTTGTACTGTGCTTTTACTTTTTTCATATCCTGTACTAGATTCTGAATATACAGAAAGAAAAATAATAAAAGACTACACTAAAGGTTCTATTTCTAAGTATTCAGTACTTACTATTGGACACCACGATGGTTTTAGAATACATATCCCTTTCATTTGTGACCTAGTATCAGGAAGTGTATCTATACCACAGAAGGAAGCAAACTCCTTTGTGCTCTCTTATATGCCTGTATTCATGAAATCCTCAATTTGTGTTGTCATAGATGAAGAAATTTCATTTTAAAAAATCAGCAAATTCCATCTGGTCTATGAAACAGATTCTTTAGAGGATACCATGCATGCTTTTACAAATTCATCTCATCGGCTTGCTCGAGTGGGTAATTAATTATTTAAAAATTCTGAGGGACAGATGGATTCCTTTCTATTGTTAACACGTATATTCCCAAAAATTGATTTGAGAAAAAAATTGACTATATAAGCAAATTCATATTTCCAAAAATAGTATACTACTGAGAAGTGATTTAATTAAAATTTTCTCCTTACTACCATAAAAAGGAGGCAGATTTTGTCTTGACTGTTTCAGTTCAATGTGGATCAAAGGCAAGAGTATTGACTACATCACCTGCCAAGCCCCCTTCTGTCTTTCTATTCCATACTTTTTAGAAGTGCAATTTCTATTGATATAAAATAAGCACTTGCAAAGGACCATAAGAGTGTTCAAAAGGCTGTCACAAGAAAGTTGATGAAGGACTCCTCAAAAGTTTTGTAAATTTACATGCAAAAATTAGGGTCTGATAACCATAATTTAGTTAAAACTTTTTTTAAAAAGGAAATGCTTTTCTTCATATTTTATCTCTATGACAACTAAATAGATTTGGAACAGTGCTGCTAACTGCTAAGTCACTTCAGTCGTGTCCGACTCTGTGCGACCCCACAGACAGCAGCCCACCAGGCCCCGCCATCCCTGGGATTCTCCAGGCAAGAACACTGGAGTGGGTTGCCATTTCCTTCTCCAATGCATGAAAGTGAAAAGTGAAAGTAAAGTCGCTCAGTCGTGTCCGACTCTTAGCGACCCCATGGACTGCAGCCCACCAGGCTCCTCCATCTATCTTATACTAATTAAGGACATGGCCTCATAACATGGCCTTCTATGAAGATTAAATGCAAATGTGTGAATTATCTAATTTCAATTAGGCTGCTGCATTCCTGGCTTGCAGTTGTGAGTAAACACTGTTTTGTATAAAGAACATAAATTGAAAATTGTTTCTTAAGAATTAGATAAAACTAAGGGAAATGAAAAGGAGCCCACTGCTTGTATCACACACATTGATGCAGAACCTGGAGGTCTGTATCCACTCATTTATCTTTCCATCCTTCTGTCCGACATCACTGAGCCCCTCCTGTAAGCCAGGCGATGGGAGGACAAATAAAAATTTCTGTCCTTACTAATGAGCTCCCTCTGGTGATGGCGACCCACGTAAACATGATAATTACGAAACATGCCCAGAGCATCTGGATTATAACGAGATGAAACCCGCTGGTGGCAGGGTTGGGGGCGGGGGTAGGGAGACAGAAGAATGTCCTCTGGGAAGATACAAACAACCTAATGCTTATTTGTTTATATTTATTGTTTATCTGTATCCCTACTCATTTTCCATCTCATATTATTTTGATGGAAATTGTTTCACCTGTGAATATGTCAGTATGTATCTCTAAAAGATAAGGACCTGTTTTTAATATTACCACAATATCATTATCACATCTAAAATATTACCAATAACATCACCAAATATTCAGTTGGTATTTATATTTCCAACTGTCTCATAAATGTCATGAATTTTTTTAGTTTGTTTGAATCTGGATCCAATATGTTTACTGATAACAATTAGTTGATTCATCTTTTAAGTGCTTTTCCTATATTTCTTTTCTCCTTGTTACTTATTTGTTGAAGAAGTCTGACTTTTAAAGGATGAGTGGGAGGGACGTTCAAGAGAGAGGGGATATATGGTATACTTAAAACTGATTCACATTGTTGGGCAGCAGAAGCTAACACAACATTGTAATGTGATTACCCTCCAATGTAAAAAATATATATATATATATGATGATAAACCATAAAGGAAGAGAATATTTAAAAAGAATGTATATATGTATAACCGAATCACTTTGCTGTACAACAGGAATTAACATTGTAAATTGACTATACATCAATAAAAAATTGAAAGGAAGCCATGAGGGAAGCCCAATAATAAAAAAAAAAAAATAAAAAAGATAAAAACAAACAACAAAAAAAGGATGAGTGGGGTTAAGATAAAGGAGAAGGGATTAGGGAAAGCAGTTTAGAAAAACGAGTTGCCAGGACGAAAAAATACTACAAAGATATTGAGGTCTTCCTTGCTTTCCTTAAACACAAACTCTGTGATCATTTTTATTTCAGAAATACTGCTCAGTATACACTATCTCCTTTGAATATTCATTGGAAGGACTGATGCTGAAGCTGAAGCTCCAGTATGTTGGCCACCTAATGCAAACAGCTGACTCACTGGAAAAGTCCCTGATGCTGGGAAAGATTGAGGGCAGGAGAAGAGGGCGTCAGAGGATGAGATGGCTGCATGGCACCACTGACTCACTGAACATGAGTTTGAGTAAACTCCAGGAGATAGTGAAGGACGGGGAAGCCTGGCATGCTGCAGTCCATGGGGTCACAAAGAGTGGGACATAACTGGGCAACTGTGTGACTGAATGACAAACACTATCTCCTTACAATGCCCTTCTCCATGTGGCTAGTAAACTCCTACATCACCTTCAAGGCTCAGCTCCAGAAATTATTCTCAACTTCTGAATCTCACACTGTCTCTACCCTCCCTAAAAGGATGTATTACCTGGTATCTATCAATTAACCATGTTAGATGCTGGGCAGGAAAAGATAAATGAAATAAAATCCTTGCCCTCAAGAAACTCACTGGGGGATATTTTTGGCAAGAAAGACAGTGATGTCACACTCTGACCTCTAAATAATACTCTGGCCCCGTATAATTCAGTCATAGCAAGTACATGCTCATTGCTATGTAAGGTATAAGCTTGAAAGCAGTCAGAAAAAGTTAGATTTGCTACAAATCATGAATAGTCTTGCTCTTTCAGTTTTGATTTAAAGATAGAAAGCATGACTTTGTCAATAGGCTAAATGTGCTTTATTGTTTTTTGTAAGGTTCCTATCTTATGCAAAGGTTGTAAGAAGACTAATACTGGAAGATTAGATAATCAAATTGTAATGAGTTTAGCTGCTTCTCTATGGCTCACATTTCTACATTTTATATAGCTGTTGAAGCAACCGAAGCAAACAATATAAAAATGTATTACCCAATCATAATTGTAAATGATGCTCTTGATGATGGAAAGCCCAGAACACTCTTGCATTCACTTCAGGGCTGTCATTATTTCCTTGGGTTTGCGCATTTTGGCCTTTACAAGTAAAAATAAATGATCTTCATATGCACCATGCTAGCACCTTATACGGTGTCTTGCATATAATGGACAGGAATGGATGACACTGGGCTTTCCTGCCACTTTGTAGCTGTGTGATCAAGTCTTATATTCTCCTCTCCTCCCAGAGTGCAGTTATGAGAGGTAAAAGAGATAGTGTGTGCAAGGTGGCAATAAATACATGAGAGATTTAGTTATCATTTGTTAAATAAATCAATGAAAAAATTGAATATTTTGCCCCGTCCTTCATTCCTGTCCTATTCAAATTCCTGGCCAATCTCTCCAGACAACCTCAAATAATATCTCCTTTATTACTGCTTTAAAAATTATACAGGGCTATCTCAAACATTTTAGCACATAATTATATTGTTTCTGTGTCTGACTGTTACTCTCCTCCATTGTAGCCATAAGCTTTTAAAAAATAAGATGGGTCTTACACAGAAGTGATGTCAAAATATTTAACACCTAACTCTTTGGTTAATCTTTAGCTAATCAAAAGCTCTTCAGCTGCTCAATCAAGGCCTGGGAAAGGAACTGGAGTTGGGAGTAGTTTAAGACAGCTGGGAGGGGGAAAAGCTGTTTACCAAGAAGAATATAAGCATTTCAATGATTTAAGAACCAGGAGTTCGGTGTGTAGTCTGAATGTCAATACGGGTCTCCTTGACACCTCTCTGGCATCCCCTATTTGTTAGAAACTCAAAACACTTACTAATAAGGTGAGATATTCTGCCCAGAAACAGTTTATCTTGCTATTTCTCTACCTGCATAAGGAAACCTCAAAACTAAACAAAGAAGAGTCTATCTGGTTTGTGCTATGAGAAGTAAAGTCGTGTCATGGGATAACAGCACATTTTCATTCTGGGATGATGTATGTGCTTACACAATGGAGTATTACTCAGCCATTAAAAAGAATACATTTGAATCAGTTCTAATGAGGTGGATGAAACTGGAGCCTATTATACAGCGTGAAGTAAGCCAGAAAGTAAAACACCAATACAGTATACTAACGCATATATATGGAATTTAGAAAGATGGTAACGATAACCTTGTATACGAGACAGCCAAAGAGACACAGATGTATAGAACAGTCTTTTGGACTCTGTGGGAGAGGGCGAGGGTGGGATGATTTGGGAGAATGGCATTGAAACACATATATTATCATATGTGAAACGAAATCGCCAGTGCAGGTTCGATGCATGCATGATACAGGATGCTCGGGGCTGGTGCACTGGGATGACCCAGAGGGATGGGATGGGGAGGGAGGTGGGAGGGGGGTTCATGATTGGAAATACATGTACACCCATGGTGGATTCATGTCAATGTATGGCAAAACCAATACAATATTGTAAAGTAATTAGCCTCTAATTAAAATAAATAAATTTATATTAAAAAATAAATAAATAAAAATCAACATTAGCCATCACCCTTCCACTATTTTTAGTTTCTTCTTGCTCTGCACCGAAGAGCTGTCTTTTAAAGAAGAAACCAGTGCCCTGGGGAGCATTTACTACATGATCACTGCTGCCTTCTTTCACTCAGGCATGTTTTCTAAGTAAGTCCCTGGTTCCCCACTCACAGCTGGGCTGTGACCAGCGCCACGCTTGGCTTCATGTTTTCAGAACAGATTTGCTGCACCAGAAGCAAATGGCAAGAGAAAATAAACTTTGATTCCTTTTGCTGCCATTACTGAGTGTTCTTTGGAAAGAAGCTAGAGGGATGAGTATCTAGGACCACACTCACTAGGTCGGTGGGTTGACAGCATTTAACAACCTTCATGATATAAAAAGAGAATGTTTTATGACTGTATTTAGATGCCAGAAAATTGTGAACAGTATGAGCACACTTCCTATAGAAAGTAAATAATAGTCTTGTCACTCCTGTGCTGCAAAACTGAAAAAACAATCCAAAACATGGCTAATTAAATCTGGAGTCAGGAGTTTTAGTAAAAACTGTTACCAAGCCCACCTAGTACAATTTTATATACAGGAAGTATTTTACTTCTTCAATGGAAAGAAAAAGTGAGTATTGCCTACGGCTGAAGAACTAAAGAAAGAATAAATTATATAAACTATGAATAACACAGACACCAAAATTTAATCTAATTTTGCTATGGAGCACTGATATTTTGCTAACAAATATTTTAGTCTTTCTCATTCTCAGTGAGACAATATACCGCACAATTAGCAAGTAAGCGCATCTGCCCTCATTTGTCTTACACCTTTGTTTTGTTTTTCTCTTATACAATTTTTTAGCATCAGAAATTTCATGATATCAAAATATAAATAAATCTGAGGCACTGAGTGAGCCAAACTTCTTGAAAAGGTCTCACAAAAGCAAAAAAAAGGAAAAAAAAAGATGACAATGGTATTGTCTAGCTGTAAAGTTCTATAATTTTGAAACAGGGGACAAATTCTAAGGTTCATTTTGAATTGACTTCAAATCTGTACACACATTGTAAAAAATAATGATATGACTGTGGCTCTGCTTAAAACCCCACTGTTATCATCCAATAACAACAGGTTTTGGTGAAACTGATACATCAGGTTTTCTATTAATTATACCACTGGTCAAATTGCTTCTAGCTGGCAACTTCTGCAATAGTGCCAATGTGAAGATAAACAGAGAGTTAAACAATTACCTGGTTAGCTTTGGTGAATGCAGAAAGCTTTTTCCTCTGCCTCAAAGCCCTTGCCTCTTTCTTATTTTTGGTAAACCCCTACTCATCATGTCAATATTTAAAGGCACACACCATCACATGCTTGGCCTTCTTCCCATTCTGTACTACACTAATTCTAGTGGACATCTGTCCACTGTGTGCTGTACATATCACAAGTTGAAGACCAAGTATCATTCCACCATCACCACGATCCCATTTTCTGTTTTTTTTTTCTTTTGACCACACTGCATAGCTTATAGGATCTTAGTTCCCCAAGCAGAGATTTAACCTGGGCCCCCACAGCGAAAGTGGAGAGTCCTAACCACTGGGCCACCAGGGAATTCCTCACTATCCCTTGCTAACAGTAACAGCTGCCAGACGTTGTTTTGAGAATTGTCAGGTCATAGAGAGTCTGCCTTTATCCTGTTTAAGCTTCACAATGGGCTGGTGATTTGGCTTTATGTTCATGGGTAAGCCAGTCCATTCAGAGTGAAATTTAGGGACCATTCTCAGGCTCACTTTCTGGCTGGGTAGGACTAAGAAAACAAGCTGTCCAGGAGCCACTGGCAACCATTATGGAACCATGAGGGCAGTTAGGGTTAGGATACAGCTAACCTCAATACAGACGGCATGTCAAAACCCAAAGAAACAGATTTATTGACAGCTCTGTGAGCCATAGGATCAGACCTCTGAGGCTGTTTTTACTGCTGTACTTTTGGGTTACAATCACCAATACATTTCCTTTATCGATCAAGCCAGTTTGAGTCATGGTGCCTGTTCCTTGCAATAGAAAGCAACCTCAACTGCTCTTGTTATGGCCCAGTAGGGATCACACTGTGTTACAATTGTGGGCTCATGTGCCCACTCCTCTCGGATTATAAACACGGTGAGTCCAAGGATTATGACTGTTGCTTTTTGTAATCTCAGCACCTAGCAGAACATCTGGCAGTAGTCTATGCATACTAACTGATTAATAACTGACAAATAAACAAGCAAAGAAGTATGTAACGCAAGCTAATCCAGGTTATTCCAGCCAAAAAACACCTCTTTCCCAGTATTTTATACTTTAAAAAATGTGATTGGAGTCCTCCTACTGAGTTAGACATCCATGGCATATTCGTAACCATTTTCTATTCTAATTCACTTCCCTAAGAGTGCTTTTTCTCCATTATCCTCCTAATTACATAAATAATACATGCTCATTACCAAAGTTCAAATGATACATAAAGCATAAAAAATAAAGTAAAAGATGATGGGATTACCATCATCCAAGGCATACTCCATTAAAAGTTTTTAATTCAGAGGTTAAATGACAAATTTTGTTTTGTCCTATTTCTATTTGTCAAATGTGACACAGACATTAGTCGTCAGAGAATCATAAGTTTAACTTCCGTATTTTCAGATTGGGGGAACATTTGATGTAGGCATACTATGTGCTGAGTTTTTACTGTGCTAGATGCTTTCACGTGGATGAGGGAATAGCTATTTACCAGGACATGAGTTGTCTCATTTTTGTTTTCCCAACAGCGGCTGTGCTTTATAGCTAAGGAAAGTAAGGTTGCCAGATTAGGTAGAAGAAAATATGTCCCAGGTTTGGGATGGGCATGTACACACTGCTATATTTAAAATGGATAAGCGACAAGGACCTACTGTATACCACAAGGAACTCTGCTCAATGTTATGTGGCAGCCGGGATGGGAGGGGAATTCAGGGGAGAATGGATACATGTATATGTATGGCTGAGTCCCTTTCCTGGTCACTTGGAACTATCACAACATTCGGCTATATCCAAAAACAAAAAAAAGGTTTTGATTTTTTTTTAATGGGTGGGGGGCACCCGAAATTAGCACTGAACTCTCAGAGCAACTACAGTTTCAAATGGCATATGGACAAATGGCAGTTTTAATCCAGCTGACCCTAATGTCACCTTCCAAAGTCAGTCTGTGCCTCTGAACTAGAAAAAAGACCAATGTCTAGCCTTGATGGATCACGTTGCAGTCAATTTGAAAATGGAACTTGAAAAGCTTTTAGTCTGAGATCTCCATAGCTTTGACCACTTTCTTGTTCAAGTGACTTCTTTCGGTTTAATGGGGAAAGGTCAAAAGCAAAAATGAAAGCCCCACAAAACCAACCCACTGGAGTTTTAGCTTCACTACTCTGAAGTACAGGTAAACATTCTTCAGTGCAGTGTAGGACTATTCCTAACATTCCAGGGGCCCAAGCTAAGAATACAAGGAGAGTATGGCAGAAACCAACACAATATTGTAAAGCAATTACCCTCCAATTAAAAACAAGTAAATTTTTAAACAATAAATTAAAAAAAAAAAACAAAACAAGTCGAAGCCCCCGGACCTGGGCCAGCCCCTCTTCTTTTCCATAGTTCCTTCCTGCACCACAGAAGGCCTTTTGTGCGGATGTGTGGCTATCCCAAGTCCAGTGATGATCAACAAAATACCACTCCCTGGCCCCACCCCTAACCCCATGCCAGTAGCAAATGCACGGATTTCCTCACACCCAGGGGTGGGCACACAGTACGACCCTTGGAAATGGGCTCAGCATTGTTTAGGGAAGAAATTTTGGGATCCTATTCACCCCGAATATGGGCTAGAAAGCAAGCTCCAAATGGGCCCAGCCTCTTGCATCAGAAACTCCTCTCAAGTCAGAGGAATGCTGTCCAGGTCAAAGGACAATACTAATTCAGAGTAACTTTTAGATCTTGAATTTGTTAGATATTTGAACTTCTAAAATTCCATGCCTTTTAATACTGAATTCTATACTTTGGTGAGAACTATAAAGATGGTTCAGGAAAATGTGACCTTGATTAGTTAGCACAGACCAAAAATGAGAGTAATGAAAGTCTCCAACTTCATTTTTGATACCCCCTGAATTCTGACAGAGGTTAAATACATGGGGAGAAGAGTCAAGGCAGTTACAGGGCCAAGATTCCAAAATGGAGTCATGTAGCACTAGGCAAGTCCTGCTGAATCTTCCTACCAAGGTGGTTACAGTATAGATTCTAGAAGCAGACATGTGTGAGTTCAAATTCTCAGTGCTGCCATAAGACAATTTATTTTTTTAACTAATTTTTTTTTTTTAATTGAAGGATACTTGCTTTACAGAATTTTGTTGTTTTCTGTCAAACCTCAACACGAATCACCCACAGGTATACATATATCCCCTCCCTTTTGAACCTCCGTCCCCATCCCAACCCTCCAGGTTGACACAGAGCCCCTGTTTGAGTTTCCTGAGCGACAGCAAATTGCCATTGGCTATTTTACATGTGGTAATGTAAATTTCCATGTTGCTCTCTCCCTATATCTCACCCTCTCCTCCCCTCTCCCCGTGTCCATAAGTCTATGTCTTATGTGTCTATGTCTGTTTCTCCACTGCCATAAGCCAATTTAAATTAGTATTTAAATAAACTTTTCTCTAATCTCATTTCCTAATTTGATATTGAGAAGCAAGATAGTACCTACTCAGTAGAGTCATGATGTGGAGTAAATGAGAAGAAGCAGGTAAAACAAACAGCACAGTGTCTGGTGTAATAAATGATATCTACTATTATAATTAGTAGTTTAATGCAATGTCTTTAAATGCAATGTCAGGGTCAGAATTATGGCCTATTCCTTGTTTGGTAAATAACTTAGAAGGCTATGCTATATTATCTGGCATCAGCTTACCTCCATGCTCCACATTTGAAAACAAGTTTATTCTTTGAATAAGTATGTAAAGACATTAGATATCATTCTAAGAATTAGTGAAATGTGAACTGAAAGGTAACAATTGTGTTTACTAGGTTTCCAAAATAAAACAAAAAAATCATCTGACAGAAGTATATCTTGCTAACAAGAAAATTTTTATAATCTTCCTTTTTAATGTGCACATTTCTTTCAAAATCAACATCAAAATGAACTTATATATTTTACAAAATTCGACATCTAACCATAACGACTACCTCTCACTGGGTCCCCTTTGTATCAAAGAGTGTACTGTTGGTAACATGTGCACAACATCACCTTTCTGGCATCATCTTCCTGACCTCCCTGACCCCATTTTACAGATAAGGAGAGTGAGGTGGCAACCACGGCGACACAAAGCCCCTGCCCTTTCCATTTGCTAGCTGCTGAAGCCAGGTCTCAGAACAGCTCCTGTAAACCTCTCCCCTTTCTACCCCCTACAACCTTTCTCAGAAATCATGTGTCCTGTAGGCAAAATGTTCATACCTCTTTGGCTTTTAACCCTTTTTTAAGAGACAAGTTTTTTGGTGTGTATGTGCTCTCTCAGAAGGTTCTTGTTATAGTTCATATTCATCTTCCTGTAAATTTAATTGAGAATAACTCATGCTAAATTTTCTTTTGTTGCTATTAAAGGAGCTGATTCCTGGTGGGTGGAGATGAAAAAATCACCACCAAATGAGAAGAAACTCAGTTTATGGAAATTAGTTCATTGGCTTATTTCTCCATAAAACCACACTGAATCAAAACCCAGATACTGCAGCAAAATAAACCAGGGGCTCTGGCAGGAGATTTTTAAAAATACAGTACAGTAAAATTCAATGTACAACATATTGCAAAGGTACTTTACAACCACGTTCTTGGCATTAAGATACATTAACACTTTTAGGAACATTCAGCTATGTGTGCTGATATTTACAAAGCATAATGTGCTGATCAAACGATCAAATACAGATATTGGTTTATACCTGCAATGATTTGCTGAATTTCCTATCTTGATCATTACTGCTGTACCCCGGAGGTTTTGAACTGAACGTAAGAAAAAAAAAAAACATTTTACAGACCCCTTGTGGGGCAGCCGTTTGTAAATTAGAAACCAAGTCTCAGGTTACACACCCCTAAGTGCCAACCACAATACATCACTCCTCTGCTCTTTAAGCAGAACTTATTCAGAGAAATGGAAAATATGGAAAAGCTATTTATGGACAAAAGAAGTATGCCTGGAAAATGTGTTCCTGAAAAAAAAAGGTACATTCCATATTCCAAATTTGCCAAGTTTTGGGTTTTGGTGCAATCAGAAAGTGTGCTAGGAATGGAGAAACAACTTTATTTGAAGTACAGTGGTACTGGTGACCAAAATATTTATCAGGAAAAAGCAAAGAGCATGCTGAGGGGGAGGATGCATACTTTTTATCAAGGCGATGCTAAAACGAGTTGCTTTCCTTGAGGATAAAGAGGACATTCTTTTCAGATCTACAGATTCCACATCTAAAGAGAAAGTGTAATTATGCATAAAGTAAATGCTTTGGACAGACAAACCGTTATGGGTCCAGAAGACAGTAGCTCCTTGCCAGTGAAATAAAGCAAATGTCAACAAGCCAGACACACTTGAAACATTCAGAAAAATGTCTTGCTATTCCTTTCCATACATAATATGCCATATGACACCACAGTTAAATCTGCTACTGCAAAAAAAAAAAAAAAAAAAAAGTACATCAAGCTGTGGTTTCCATGAGATTTGGACAGAGGCAAACAACACGGCAGAAAGGGGTCCGCGATGGTACAGTTCTCCCTTCTTTCCTTCTGAGGAGGAAATGACTTCCTACAGCTAGCTGACCAGGAGTTAGCGCTCACCCTGCCCGGAGCCAGGATCTGGAGTGTACCCAGATGCGGACCAAAACGCAGCTTCAGGTAATTATTAACAGGAACAGGAAACTAGAGAAAACAGTCCCAAGTTATGCAAATACAACGGTCCTGCTCTCTACATTTGTCTGTCCTGCGGGTGGGCTGTACAGCTCTTTCCATAACAATCCAGTCTGTTTTTTCCCCTCCTTCTCCCACATCACCAACAGGCATGCCAAATGCAAATCTGCTCACATTCTGATCCCATTCCGGCAAAAACACAGGGACTACCACCATACTGAGTTTCACAATAATCTCCACAATGACAATTATTCACAGCCCCTCAGTTCTGTTCACACAAAAGATTGCGATTTGAATCTTGCCTTGCATAGGTTCAGCTCTATCGGAGCTGGTTACCAAGCAAACTGTCTGTTTTAAGAATCACCGACTGCTGGGGAGGGTAAGCTGGGGGGTAGGGATGGACAAACCGCCCTGTACATACCTCCTTTTGGCAGCTAGGCAAAACAATTTCGTGACAAAGAGACTTGTTCTTTTCAAAGCTCACCCAACAAATGAAACTGACAGAATGAAACCTGAGAAACTTTAGCAACCAAAGAAAGCAGCCTTCCAAGGATCAAGGTGAATAATTGATTTGTCGGCTTTTGTTTCATCTTTTAAGCTATTTTGCTCATTAAATAGAACTGTGGAATTTGTCAGAAGCCCAAACACTGACACACACTTCTGACAGCAAGTGCATATTTCAAACTACAGATTCATTTGCCAAGCTTATTCAACAACGATTAGCTGCAAAGCCGGGGAACTTACCGAGCACAAAATTATTGGAACAAAGCAGGGAGGAGGCAGGAGGCACCAAAGGCAGCTTCTCCGTCTCGTTGGTGCCAGGTTCTCCTGTCTGCCGTCCAGTTCACACTTGCCTTTATAACTAAGACTCCGGCAGAACTCACTAGCGAAACCTGATGAATTATAAAACAGCCCCTCCTAGACTCTCATATTTTACATCACAGGGGGTGACCACGCAGCATCCTCTCTCCCTGGGTACATATATTTCCTTGTAACTCATCCTGATAAATATATCAGCTTTAGAAGCTG
Source organism: Tragelaphus eurycerus (assembly GCA_935064755.1). Lineage (NCBI taxonomy): Eukaryota > Metazoa > Chordata > Mammalia > Artiodactyla > Bovidae > Tragelaphus > Tragelaphus eurycerus. The sequence continues at coordinate 15,566,773 of CAKXYN010000043.1, forward strand.
TGACAGTAATTGGTGTTTGGGATGTACCAGTACGAACCAATAAGATGCTTTCCCACCATCCGTACCACACCCCCATCCTCCACTCGAGTTCCCCCACACCTTGTTAAGGTGGATCCACCCAACCCAGTGGGGGTAGGCAACCATGGCAAAATGTGGAGGAAAGCCCGTGAGTCTCTGATGCCTACACGACAAGGCATAGTACTCAGGTTCAATTATCATAACAGTTCTGTAAAGACCAGCACTCATATCTGCACAGCCCATCACAGCACACCAAACACTTTGCTCTCCCTGAGAGAAGGGCTCTGCAGAGCCCCTCAGCAACAAGGAGAGTTCAGCAGTGCTACAGTGTAAATGAGCCATCAGAGAAGTTAAGTGACTCTGTCCAGGGCTCCTAGAAATGGAAATTGTAAGAGGCCCTAGAGGTTCGGGAGTTCAAGCTGCCCGCTGTGCAGGTGAGGAGTCCATAAGGAGAGAGAGAGAGAGAGAGAGAGAATGACTTGCACAGGTCACACAGTTTCCAAGTACGATTCCAGCCTGACTCCAAACCCAGGTCTTCTGATGTTAAAATTGTCTTTCTATCCTACCGTGCTACCTCTAGAGCAAAGAAGCCCTGAAAACGGGGAGAACGGCAGAAATCAGAAACAGTCCCATTGATTGGCCAAAAATCATTAACAGGCAGGCAGCACGGAGGAGCAGTATCTGAGCTGTTTCCTCACTGCCAAGGTCAGTATAACCTCTCTAGGTTCACTGAGTATCAACACCAGAAATCATGTTTTTGGTAATAATAGCTATTATCGAGCACTTCTCATATGCCAGGCAGTTAGTTTTAGTGCTCAGCCTCATTTAATCTTTATTTAATCTTCAAAACATTTCTATGAGGTAGGTATTATCATGAACAACATATTTCAGATGAAAAAAAAAACTGAGATTCAGAGAGGTTAACACATCTGAGTAAGACACCAGCTGCTAAGTGACAGGGCTGGAATCGACTCCAGGCAACCTGGTTCCAGAGCCCACGCTCTTAAACATATCCTCCCATCCCAAGTAGTGTTTCACATTCAACTGTAGGGGCAGACAGGCATGAGAGCAGGTTTACTTACTATGGCCTTTAGTAGAAATTACAGAAAGAGCATAGGTTTAGGGACCCAAGCACCTTATGGTTAAACCCTAGTTTTGTCACTGACTTATAGCATCATGGGTTGCTTTATCTGTAAAAATGGATATGCTAATATTTACCTTGCATGATTAAATACATCAAGAAAACATAGTGCCTGAAAAAAACAAACAAAAACAAACCAAACAATCAAAAAGAAGAAAATGCAGTGCCTGGTTATAATGCATACTCCCAAAATTACTGGTTATTAATCTTACCACACTTCTTGTTGGAAAATGGATTTCTGTCTCATTTCTCTTTAAACTGTCTTTTCCCATGTAAACTATTTTCCAAGGAGTATTCTGTTAAGAGGGCTTCTGTGGTGCCTCAGAAGGTAAAGAATCCACCTCCAATGCAGGATATTTGGGTTAAACCCCTGGATCGGGAAGATCCTATGAGAAGAGAATGGCTACCCACTCCAGTGTTCTTGCCTGAAGAATCCTGTGGACAGAGGAGCCTGGCAGGCTACAGTCCGTGGGGTCACAAAGAGTCAGACACAACTGAACAACTAAGACACACACACACACACACACACACACACACACACACATTCTGTTAAAACTGTGAATCTGCGCGCGCGCACACACACACACACACACACACATTCTGTTAAAAATGTGAATCTGCCAGCCTGTGAAAAAGTGGAAACAACACCAGACAGATCTATCACCCAGGCTGAAGAGTATCCCCAGGAACATGAGGGCTTTCTGCCTGAGTGGCAGGCCCGGGAGCCCTGTTCTGGGCTACCTGTTCATCTCCCTGGCTTCTCCTCTGCTTCACTTCCGCTGTTAGTCAGATGAGCTCACCAGCCCAGGAAAGCACACATAACCGCACGTTGGATATCCACAGGGAGACCAACCTGGCTCCCTCTACCTGCTTCAAACAAGCTCCTGCCACATAACAACAGGGCTCTACGTCTACTGCCATTGGGTCAAGCCATGCCAAGCAATAAAAAGGTCCTGTCTCTAAAGCTACACTGCAAACTCCTGTCCTAACTTAGTACAAGCCATGATTTGGTCACCTGCCAGGTCCCAACCTGGTGAGTTTATCCATATAAGAGATTACTATCTCCAAGGCATGAAATCAACATTCCCTGAGGGACATCAGTGTTAGCCCTCTGTGGAACAAGGTGATGCTATAATCTTCCAGGCTATTCAGGTATAAATATGAGAGATTTCCTTAGCTCTGTTTCTAAAGAGTGTCTGAGTAGCCAACTTAATTTACTAATATATATACCATTCTCTCTGTTTTATCCTCTAAGCATATTACTAGAGGATATGGAATGCAAGTAAATGAGGGGCCCACTCTTCTCACAATACTGGACACTGTAGGATCAGAGGTATGCAACATAATCAGGAGCTCGGGGGAAAGGGACTTGAATTTCTAAACAGGTATAAACACCATGTGTAGTAAAGAATAAATGGTAACTATGATTATAAGATAAAGGGTTACTTCAAATATTATTATGTGGGAAGACTCTTGAGAATCCCTTGGACTGAAAGCAGAACCAGTTGATCCTAAAGGAAATCAACCTTAAATATTCTTTGGAAGGACTGATACTGAAGCTGAAGCTCCAATACTCTGGCCACCTGATGCTAAGAGCCGACTCACTGGAAAAGACCCTGATGCTGGGAAAGATTGAAGGCAGGAGGAGAAAGGGGTAACAGAGGATGAGATGGTTGGATGGCATCACCCACTCAATGGACAGGAGTTTGAGCAAATTCTGGGAGATAGTAAAGGACAGGGAAGTCTGGAGTGCTGCAGTCCATGGGGTCGCAAAGAATTGGACACGACTGAGCGACTGAACAACAACAACAATCTACATACGGCCTGATATGGCTTGGTCTACTCTAAATCTTTCCATTATTTTAAGCTTCTTGGTTTACCATGATCTCCCCAAATCCCTTCTAGAACCATTCTCCCCCTGCTGCCTGGCTATTCAACCATTATGACACATCCATGAAAAATCACTATAGATGAGTTTTCAAACAGTTTTTAAATGATAACACATTGTTCTTTCCCTTGTCAGTTCAGTCGCTCAGTCGTGTCTGACTCTTTGCGACCCCATGAACTGCAGCACGCCAGTCCTCCCTGTCCATCACCAACTCCTGGAGTTCACTCAGACTCACGTCCATTGAGTCGGTGATGCCATCTAACCATCTCATCCTCTGTCGTCCCCTCCTCCTCCTGCCTTCAATCTTTCCCAACACCAGGGTCTTTTCAAATGAGTCAGCTCTTCGCATCAGGTGGCCAAAACCTCATAACATGTATTCTATCATAATTACCACCCATGCCACCAATTTCTCCCAGATGAAATGAACTGTATGGTGCCTGGAAGCTGTGCCAGTACTTGGGCATATAAGTGACGGTGCTATTTATTGACACATTATTTGCCGGTGATGGGTTAAACTTTACTTGCATCTCTCATTCAACCCTCATAACATTTTGAAGTGAGCTGTACTATTATCTCTAATTTGTAGATGAGGACTTGGTGATTGGAGAGGTTACATGACTTGATAATAAATGGCACAGTCAGAATAATGACTGAAGTCTAAGACTGCAGAGGCCGCTCTGTTAGCTATTATATTCACTGCTTCTAAGAGACTGAGAGAACAGAGAACATAAAATAGAAGTATCTGTTCCCAGTGTTTTTATATTTTCATATCCCATTCTTTCCTTAACTTACTTCACTCCAGTTTCACCTTCACCATTCCACCAGAGTTGCTTTTATTAAGGCAAATAATGACATGCTCACCAACAGAAGCAATGGCCAGAGTTTATTTGATGTCTTCACAGCTCTTTGACACAGTAACTCTTATCTTCCTTGAGTCAACCACTTTTTAAACTTGGTTCCTGAGACCCCCATGGTTTCCCTTCCACCTCCTTAATCCATCCTTCTCAGTCTCCTCTGCAGAGTCCATCTCCACTTCCTGATCTTTCAAGTTTCTTGTGCCTCAGGGCTCATCATTAATCTCTCTCATTACACTCACTCCCTAGGCCATAACTTCCAGTATTGAGGCTTACGTAATGTCATCTCTGGATTAAAAACCACCACATGTAGATCTCTAGCCCTGGCCTGTGCCCTGAATGTTACACTTTCATATCCCGTGCATCCCACATCAGAGCATCTCCACTTGACTGTCTAATAGGCTTTCACATTCAAAGTGTCCAAAACTAAAGCTGTGGGTCCCACCCCCTCCCATATTTACTGTACTCCTAATATGTACCGTTTTTTAAGATGGCAAAATCATTCCCCAAGTTGCTCTGGTCAAAAACCCGGGAGTCATTCTTGGTTCTTTTAAAATAAATCTTTATATCCCACATCTTATTCATCAGCTGCTGCTGCTGCTGCTAAGTCGCTTCAGTCGTGTCCGACTCTGTGCGACCCCATAGACGAAGCCCACCAGGCTCCCCCGTCCCTGGGATTCTCCAGGCAAGAACACTGGAGTGGGTTGCCATTTCCTTCTCCAATGCATGAAAGTGAAGAGTGAAAGTGAAGTCGCTCAGTCATCAGCAAATGCTGTTAATTCTGTGTTCAAAATATATCCCAGATCTTTTCTTCATCCTTACTTCTGCTCTGCAGCCTCTAGCACTGTCATCTCTCACATGTATCTATGCCATTACCTCTTAATTGTTTGTTTTGCTTTGACTATGGCCTTGCTACAAATCATTGTCTACACAGCAAGTAGATTCTCCTAAAACAAAATTCAGACTCCAGTACTCCCGATTCAGCTCCCTTCCGTGGCTCCCCTTTCACCTAGGATGATAAATTTAAAAAAAAAAAACAAACAAACAACCTTTATGGCCCCTGGTACTTTACTATATCTTTAATGTATTCAGCCTCTCCTGAATGACTCTGACAAACAACAGTTCTATGAGTTTGGTTTGTGGTATGGGTTAACTTGTATTCCCCACCACAAACTCATAGGTTGAAGTCTTAACCACTCTCCCCTGTAATACCTCAGAATGTGACCTTATTTGTAAACAGAATTGTCTTAGATGTAATTAGTTAAGAAGTCAGACTGGAATAGGGTGGCTCCTTCATCCAATGAGACTTACTGCTGCTGCTGCTGCTGCTGCTAAGTCACTTCAGTCGTGTCCGACTCCGCGTGACCCCATAGACGTCAGCCCACCAGGCTCTCCTGCCCCTGGGATTCTCCAGGCAAGAAAACTGGAGTGGGTTGCCATTTCCTTCTCCAATGCATGAAAGCGAAAAAGTGAAAGTGAAGTCGCTCAGTCGTGTCCGACTCTTAGCGACCCCATGGACTGCAGCCCACCAGGCTCCTCCATCCATGGGATTTTCCAGGCAAGAGTACTGGAGTGGGGTGCCATTGCCTTACTGGTATCCTTATAAAAGGGGGAGACCCACCTCCTAGAGTAATGGAAATAAAAACAAAAGTAAACAAGTGGGACCTGATTAAACTTAAAAAGCTTTTGCACGGCAAAGGAAACTATAAGCAAGGTGAAAAGACAACCCTTAGAATGGGAGAAAATAATAGCAAATGAAACAACTGACAAAGGATTAATTTTCAAAATATACAAGCAGCTCATACAACTCAATACCAGAAAAACAACCCAATCAAAAAGTGGGAAAAAAACCTAAACAGACATTTCTCCAAAGAAGACATACAGATGGCTAACAAACACATGAAAAGATGCTCAACATTGCTCATTATTAGAAAAATGCAAATTAAAACCACAATGAGATATCACCTCACACCAGTCAGAATGGCCATCATCAAAAAGTCTACAAATAATAAATGCTGGAGAGGGTATAGAGAAAAGGGAACACGCTTGCACTGTTAGTGGGAATGTAAATTGATACAGCCACTATGGAAGATGGTATGGAGGTTCCCTAAAAAACTAGGAATAAAACCACCATATGACCCAGCAATTCCACTCTTAGGCATATACCCTGAGGAAACTGGGGTTGAAAATGACACATGTATCCCACTGTTCACTGCAGCACTATTTACAATAGCTAGAACATGGAAGCAACCTAGATGCCCATCGACAGATGAATGGATAAAGAAGTTGTGGTATATATATATATAATGGAATATTACTCAGCCATAAAAAGGAACGCATTTGAGTCAGTCCTAATGAGGTGGATGAACCTAGAACCTATTATACAGAGTGAAGTGAGTCAGAAAGAGAAAGATAAACATCATACATATACGGATCTAGAAAAATGATTCTGAAGAATTTATTTGCAGGGCAGCAATGGAGAAACAGACATAGAGATTAGACTTATGGACATGGGGAGAGGGGAGGAGAGGTTGAGATGTATGGAGAGAGTAACATGGAAACTTACATTACCATATGTAAAATAGATAGCCAATGTGAATTTGCTGTGTGGCTCAGGAAACTCAAACAGGGGCTCTGTGTCAGCCTAGAGGGGTGGGATGGGGAGGGAGATGGGAGGGAGGTTAAAAAGGGAGGGGATATATATATACCTGTGGCTGATTCATGTTGAGGTTTGACAGAAAACAACAAAATTCTGTAAAGCAATTATCCTTCAATTAAAAAAAAAAAAATGGGGAAACTGGGACACAGATAGGCAAAGAGGAAAAATGGAGGCCAAAAGACTAGGAACTACCAGAAGCTAGGAGACAGCTTTGATGGTAGCATGCAGTGATTTTCCATCAAGCTAAAATGACCTTCCTTTATTATGAGATTACGTCTTTTCTACTCTGTTTTTTTCTTATTGTTTTTTCTATTAAGTTGTCTTTTCATTTCTGGCTTCCCTGATAGCTCAGTTGGTAAAGAATCTGCCTGTAATGCAGGAGACCCCGGTTTGATTCCTGGGTGGGGAAGATCCCCTGGAGAAGGGATAGGCTATCCACTCCAGTGTTCTTGGGCCTCCTTTGTGGCTCAGCTGGTAAAGAATCTGCTTACAATGTGGGAGAGTTGGGTTTGATCCCTGGGTTGGGAAGATCCCCTGGAGAAGGGAAAGGCTACCCACTCCAGTATCCTGGCCTGGAGAATTCCATGGACAGTCCATGGGGTGGCAAAGAGTCGGACATGACTGAGCGACTTTCACTTTCGACAATGAGAATAGTGTGTTTTTTTGTTTTATTTCATAATATCCTTTCTTTTTGGCAAGATAAAAAGTTGGTAATTCTGTTGGCCTATAAAAGTTTGTCCTGAAGCATTTCTGGTCTATGAAATGTAAAAATCTGGCAACAACTGTTTGAATGCTGCCCTTTTTCATCAAGCAAGAAAACCCATCATGGGGGCTTCCCTGGTGATTCAGTGGTGAAGAATCCGCCTACCAATGCAGGAGACATGGGTTTGATCCCTAGTCTGGGAAGATCCCACAGGCCATGGAGCAACTAAGCCTGTGTGCCACAACTACTGAGCCTGTTTTTTAGAGCTGGAGAGCCACGACTGCTGAGGCCTGCATGCCCTAGAGCCTGTGCTTTACCAGAGAAGCCACTGCAAAGAGAAGCCTATGCAGTGCAATGAGAGAGTACCGCCCTGCTCACTGCAACTATAGAAAAGCCTGCGCAGCAAGGAAGACCCAGCACAACCAAAAATAAATAGATAAATAAAACCAGTTCTTAAATTAAAAAAAGAACTCATGATATGTAGCCACATTTGGTGATGGGAAGAAGAAAGCTTTTCTCTCAATCAGCTGACAAGGCACTTCCCTGCTCATACATAAATTGCCTGTGCTAATGGTCATAAACTCATCTTATTATCAACAAATTAATTTGGTATAATCCTATGTGACAAATTTGTATGAGAATTTAACAATATTCACTCAGAACTGAATTCCACAAAATTCAGACTCTTTCTTAGTCTTTCCCTCTCTTTCTTTCTTGGTGAAGATTTTCTATTTCACTAAATTCTTGACTTGTTTTTAACTTGATCCCTTTTCTTCTGGGTTCAGGACCTGTGGATTTGTGCAAACATCTGAGGATTAAATGAGATCACCTCGGTTAAATATCTGGAATATCGCCAAAGCCCTTAGTAAATGCTAGTTCCCTTCAAAGAAAGAAGCAAAGCTTTAAGCATTCAGGAGGGAAATGGCTTGTGGACCAAAGGAGATTTAGAGCAACTGAATGACTTGGCAAGATGGGCCAACCTGAAGAGTGTTAATGAACACTATCTTTTTGTTGAGTTTCCAGTGATCATAAGATAGTTTATAGAAATTGTGGGCTTATTTATATATGTGCCCACACATAAACATAACAAAGAGAGAAACTGGACTATACTGATAAATCATATACATCACTAATATAAATTTGATTGGTGTGTGTATCCCCTTCAGGAAGAGAAACCCAGAAGGAAAAAGCTATACATATAAAAGTTTGCTTTCTGTCTTATCATTATCTGGTCCCCTATAATCTAATTCACGTTCACTGTTTTGCCCTAAACTGGAAAACCTTAGTAAAGACAAACTTCAACCCCTCTGCTTGCCAAAGTTATCTCAGACTGCAAATTAGTGATGGAGGAATTTCTTCATTTCATGAATATTCATGGAAAGTCTGTTATGTCTCAGGCACCTATTGCCATGTTGGATGGCAGGAGGTCAATACAATCAAGGTCAGATTTCTTGTCCCCTAAGAAGCTTTCCCAGATGGCTCAGTGGTAAAGAATCTGCCTACTTACGCAGGAGACGCAAGAGATGCAGGTTCGATCCCTGGGTTGGGAAGATCCCCTGAGGAGGAAATGGCAATCCACTCCAGTATTCTTGGACAGAGGAAATTCCATGGACAAAGGAGACTGACAGGCTACAGTCCATGGGATCACAAAGAGTGAGACATGACTAAGCAACTGAGCACATACAAAGAACCTTTCAGGCCAGGGAGTAACGAGCAGATAACAACTAACTACAGAGCTGCATAGCATATTTTATAAGGATTCATTAGGGTGCTATGGATATCTAGAAAAGGGCATCTCATCTAGTCTGGGAGGTGAAGTCAAGAAAGCTTCTTGGAGGAAGTTATATCTAAGCTGAGTCTAGATGGATGAACAGGAGATAGCTAATTAAGAAGATTTCTAATCAGAGTGAGAAGCATGTGATGTGCAGAGGTCAGGGGATAAGGGGCTGATCATGGTTCTCTGGTGGAATGGAATTTTATCCATTTGTCACTAAATAAACTAAGTACGCATGATGGAAAAAATACTAACTTCAGAGTTTAGGAATACCAGAGAATTATTATTCCTTTTTTGTGAACTTTTTCAATGCAATGAAGGTTGAAGTGGTAAATGTCATGTTTTATAGTTAGACAGTCCTGATTCATTCAAGCTGACCTTTACAAGTTGCTTATCTTCTCTGAACTGAACTTGGTCCCTCATCTATAAAATGGAGATAAATGTACTTATCATACAGCTGTTGCATTATTCTGAAAATTTAAAGTGTGACATATCTTGCTTCCCACCTGCCACAAAGTAGACACCAGAGTAATTGTTAATTCACATCCTAAAAACAGTTGCCTCATTCTGAATAAGAACCTACGTCACTCATACCAACTCTTGTTTACCACCAGGTTATACTTATTTATTTTTCTTCTCAATCAGTTTTCTCAAAACTTTGACTGTCAACATCATCATCCAAAGAAAATATGAGCAAACCTTCCATTATCTGAATATTTATATATTTGTAGAATGTACAACCATGCTGGGACTTCTCTGGCGGCACAGTGGTAAAGAAGCCACCAGCCAATGCAGGAGACACAGGAGCTTGGGTTCAATCCCTGGGTCGGGAAAATTCCCTGGAGGACGAAATAGCAACCCACTCCAGTATTCTTGCCTGGAGCATTCCATGGACAGAGAAGTCTGGTGGGCTACAGTCCACAGAATCGCAAAGAGTTGGATGTGACTGAATGACTAAGTATGCACAACTATTTTACTATGGCATAGCATGTACATTATAAATCCTAAACCAAATCAGAATTTAAAGGCTGATTGAACAGTTAATGGAAAGAGAAAGGTTATCATCTTACAAACCCTTAGGATGCATATATTCGCTTTGGGGAATACTATGAGCTCTTAGGAAAGTCAATTTAGCCAGTTCAGTCACTCAGTCGTGTCTGACTCTTTGCGACCCCACAGACTGCAGTATGCCAGGTTTCCCTGACCATCACCAACTCCTGGAGCTTACTCAAACTCATGTCCATTGAGTTGGTGATGCCATCCAACCATCTCATCCTCTGTCGTCCCCTTCTCCTCCTGCCTTCAATCTTTCCCAGCATCAAGGTCTTTTCAAATGAGTCAGTTCTTCGCATCAGGTGGCCAATGTATTGGAGTTTCAGCTTCAGCATCAGTACTTCCAATGAATATTCAGTACTGATTTCCCTTAGTATTGACAGGTTGTATCTCCTTGCAGTCCAAGGGACTCTCAAGAGTGTTCTCCAACACCACAGTTCAAAAGCATCAATTCTTCAGTGCTCAATCCATACATGACTACTGGAAAAACCATAGCTTTCACTAGACAGACCTTTGTTGGTAAAGTAATGTCTCTGCTTTTTAATATGCTGTCTAGGTTGCTCATAGTTTTTTATTCCAAGGAGCAAGTGTCTTTTAATTTCATGGCTGCAGTCATCATTTGCAGTGATTTTGGAGATATTTCCCCATCTATTTGCCATGAAGTGATGGACCAGATGCCTTGATCTTAGTTTTCTGAATGCTGAGTTTTAAGCCAACTTTTTCAGTCTCTTTCACTTTCATCAAGAGGCTCTTTAGTTCTTCTTCACTTTCTGCCATAAGAGTGGTGTCATCTGCATATCTGAGTTTATTGATATTTCTCCCAGCAATCTTGATTCCAGCTTGTGCTTCATCCAGCCTGGCATTTCTCATGACGTACTCTGCATATAAGTTAAATAAGCAGGGTAACAATATACAGCCCTGACTTAGTCCTTTCCCAATCTGGAACCAATCAGTTGTTCCATGTCCAGTTCTAACTGTTGCTTCTTGATCTGCATACAGATTTATCCAGAGGCAGGTAAGGTGGTCTGGTATTCCCATCTCTTTCAGAATTTTTCACAGTTTATTGTGATCCACACAGTCAAAGGCTTTGGCATAGTCAATAAAGCAAAAGTAGATGTTTTCCTGGAACTCTTTTGCCTTTTCAATGATCCAGCAGATGTTGGCAATTTGATCTCTAGTTCCTCTGTGTTTTCTAAATCCAGCTTGAACCTCTGGAAGTTCACAGTTCACTTACTGTTGAAGGCTGGCTTGGAGAATTTTGAGCATTACTTTACTAGCGTGTGAGATGAGTGCAATTGTGTGGTAGTTTGAACATCTTTTGGCATTGCCTTTCTTAGGGATTGGAATGAAAACTGACCTTTTTCAGTTCTGTGGCCACTGATGAGTTTTCCAGATTTGCTGGCATATTGAGTGCAGCACTTTCACAGCATCATCTTTTAGGATTTGAAATAGCTCAGCTGGAATTCCATCACCTCCACTAGCTTTGTTTGTCGTGATGCTTCCTATGGCCCACTTGACTTCGCATTCCAGTTGTCTGGCTCTAGGTGAGTGATCACACCATCATGATTATCTGGGTCTTGAAGATCTTTTTTGTATAGTTCTGTGTATTTTTGCCACCTTTTCTTAATGTCTTCTGCTTCTGTTAGGTCCATACCATTTCTGTCCTTTATTGAGCCCATCTTTGCATGAAATGTTCCCTTGGTATCTCTAATTTTCTTGAAGACATCTCTAGTCTTTCCCATTCTATTGTTTTCCTCTATTTCTTTGTATTGATCACTGAGGAAGGCTTGCTTATCTCTCTTTGTTATTTTTTGGAACTCTGCATTAAAATGGGCATATCTTTCCTTTTCTCCTTTGCCTTTAGCTTCTCTTCTTTTCTCAGCTATTTGTAAGGCCTCCTCAGACAACAATTTTGCCTTTTGCATTTCTTTTTCTTGGGGATGGTCTTGAACATTGCCTTCTGTACAATGTCAGGTCAGGAGACCTAAACTCATTTATTCACATAGCACCTAGCAGCACAGACCAGGTATCAGACCACAGTGGCTTGTATCTGCAGGTTCCATGTCCATGATTCAACTGATGGCGGATGGAAAATATTTGAAAACAAAATAAAACAAAAAAACGTTCCAGAAAGTTCCAAAATACAAGATTAAAAATCATCACACCAGGAACTATTTACATGGCATTTACAACTATTTAGACAGCATTTACATTGTATTAGGTATTACAAGCAATCTAGAGATGCTTTAAAGTATATGGGAAGATGTGCCTAGGTTACATGCAAATACAATATCATTTTATATAAACAACTTGAGTATCCTCGAATTTTGACATCCACAGAAGTCCTGAACCCAATCCTTCAATCAAGCAACACCTATACTGAATAATGTGTACAAACTGAAGAGACAATGCTGGGATATTAGGGAAAAATTATAAGACTGGGTGGCTTCAAAATGTCACTACCCCAAACAAGTTTTCAGTTTTAATTTTAACATATATTGTAGTAATAATAAAAGCTTAATATAGTAGAAATCTTAAGTAATCAATATGCAACTGTCTTCCTTTCCAAATGTCTGTGGCAAGTAGTTAATATATTTTTTTAAATATTTTTATTGAAGTATAGCTGATAACATCTTTCTTTTTCAGAGAGAAAACAGAAATAATAATAACTATTTGCTGAGTATTTACAAGGGCAGATACTATGCTAGTCACTTTACATGTTCTTTCTTATTTGGTCCTTGTAGTAATCACAGCACCACACTGCATCTCTCTAAAGGACATTGAACATATTTTAGCATTTGTTCAGATCAGATCAGATCAGATCAGTCGCTCAGTCGTGTCCGACTCTTTGCGACCCCATGAACTGCAGCACGCCACGCCTCCCTATCCATCACCAGCTCTCGGAGGTCACTCAGACTCACATTCATTGAGTCAGTGATGCCATCCAGCCATCTCATCCTCTGTCGTCCCCTTCTCCTCCTGCCCCCAATCCCTCCCAGCATCACAGTCTTCTCCAATGAGTCAACTCTTCGCATGAGGTGGCCAAAATACTGGAGTTTCAGCTTTAGCATCATTCCTTCCAAAGAAATCCCAGGGCTGATCTCCTTCAGAATGGACCGGTTGGATCTCCTTGCAGTCCAAGGGACTCTCAAGAGTCTTCTCCAACACCACAGTTCAAAAGCATCAATTCTTCGGCGCTCAGCCTTCTTCACAGTCCAGCTCTCACATCCATACATGACCACAGGAAAGACCATAGCCTTGACTAGGCGAACCTTTGTTGGCAAAGTGATGTCTCTGCTTTTGAATATGCTATCTAGGTTGGTCATAACTTTCCTCCCAAGGAGTAAGCGTCTTTTAATTTCATGGCTGCAGTCACCATCTGCAGTGATTTTGGAGCCCAGAAAAACAAAGTCTGACACTGTTTCCACTGTTTCTCCATCCATTTCCCACGTAGTGATGGGACCAGATGCCATGATCTTCGTTTTCTGAATGCTGAGCTTTAAGCCAACCTTTTCACTCTCCACTTTCACTTTCATCAAGAGGCTTTTTAGTTCCTCTTCACTTTCTGCCATAAGGGTGGTATCATCTGCATATCTGAGGTTATTGATATTTCTCCCAGCAATCTTGATTCCAGCCTGTGTTTCCTCCAGTCCAGCATTTCTCATGATGTACTCTGCATATAAGTTAAATAAACATGGTGATAATATACAGCCTTGACGTACTCCTTTTCCTATTTGGAACCATTCTGTTGTTCCATGACCAGTTCTAACTGTTGCTTCCTGACCTGCATACAGATTTCTCAAGAGGCAGATCAGGTGGTCTGGTATTCCCATCTCTTTCAGAATTTTCCACAGTTTCTTGTGATCTACACAGTCAAAGGCTTTGGCATAGTCAATAAAGCAGAAATAGATGTTTTTCTGGAACTCTCTTGCTTTTTTGATGATCCAGCAGATGTTGGCAATTTGATCTCTGGTTCCTCTGCCTTTTCTAAATCCAGCTTGAACATCAGGAAGTTCACGGTTCACATATTGCTGAAGCCTGGCTTGGAGAATTTTGAGTATTACTTTACTAGCGTGTGAGATGAGTGCAATTGTGCGGTAGTTTGAGCACTCTTTGGCATTGCCTTTGTTTGGGATTGGGATGAAAACTGACCTTTTCCAATCTTGTGGCCACTGCTGAGTTTTCCAAATTTGCTGGCATATGGAGTGTAGCACTTTCACAGCATCATCTTTCAGGATTTGGAATAGCTCCACTGGAATTCCATCACCTCCACTAGCTTTGTTCGTAGTGATGCTTTCTAAGGAGGGGCCTATAAATCTAGGCCTGTGGGCCAAATCTGGCCCATTGTCTGACTTTGTAAAATATGTAAGCCAAGAATGATTTTTACATTTTTAATTGGTTGAAAAAAATCAAAGGAAGAAAAACTGCTTTGTGACACATGAAAATTATGATATTCAAATTTCAGTGCCCATAAATGAAGTTTTATTGGAACCTAGCCACATATCCATTCGTTTATGTATTATGTATGGCTGCTTTTGCATGAGAACAGCAGACTTGATTAGTTGCAGTAGAGACTAAATGGCCTATAAAACTTAATATATTTATTGTCTGGCCCTTTGCATGTGTACAATCTGCTGACCCCTAGTGTATGTGAATGGAGCCCCTTGGAATTATGGAGGTTATGGCTTGTGTGGTTGTAAGCCATGGTCCAACTTACACTCCTGGGAGAAGGCAAATGGCAACCCACTCCAGTACTCCTGCCTGGAAAATCCCATGAATGGGGGAGCCTGGTAGGCTGCAGTCCATGGGGTCGCTAAGAGCTGGACACAACTGAGCGACTTCACTTTCACTTTTCACTTTCATGCATAGAAGGAAATGGCAACCCACTCCAGTGTTCTTGCCTGGAGAATCCCAGGGACGGGGGAGCCTGGTGGGCTGCTGTCTATGGGGTCGCATAGAGTCGGACGTGACTGAAGAGACTTAGCAGCAGCAGCAGCAGCAACTTACACTCCTATATGGAAATGAGGCTCAGAAAGATTAAGTCACTTGTCCATGCTACTAGGAAATGGCAGAACAAGAGACTTTTAGGGCAATTTTTTAAGACTGAAATGTGCCCTTGATTTCACCTAGAGTTCAGACCCTTTTTTTCTGAAGGTCTCTTCTGGCTACAAGACATGAGCTACTGCCAGTACCACCTCCCCACTGCCTCCCTGGTCTTCTTGTGCCAATTTTAGTATCTTTATGGCTAAAAACAGGGTAGAGAGTAGAACAGGTCAATGGAACAAAAGAACAATTTACTCCTTCCCAACTGCCTCTGTGAATCTCTCAAAGCCACACTTGGCCTCTGAGTCTGAGATTTTGAGCTGAAAGTGATGAAAAGGACATGTGATGGAATGCTGGAAACCTCATTACTGGCTCTTTGCCTACAGAAACTCAGCCAGCTTATCTTCTTTCCCAATGAACTTCAAACTTACACTGGCTCAGCTGGTTCTTTCCAGGTGCCTGTAACAAGCTGTTCTGCCCATATGAGATCAGAAGTTGATAGACCAGAATCTGCATACACCTTTCTATCCTGGAGAATACGTCCCTATTTCCTAACCCTCACTGTCAGAAATACTCCAAGGATCTCAGCCACTCTGAGTGGACCCTGTAAAATCTGGACACTGTAAAACACCAAGTCATAATAATTTCTTCCTGGATAGTATCCTGGAGACCCAAATACATTAACATAATTTCTGTGGTTCCAATTACAGCCAGAATTTCACTTCTAAGCAAGAACAACTAACACTGGCAAGGCATCAACTATGTAAAGTTGTGGGAACAGCTTCACATAGGCTAATCTCATTCAATCCTCTCAGCGAACAGATTCATTATTCCCATTTCATAGGTAAAGACACTAAGACTCAAGAGGAATTAAGCAGTGCATACTTTATACATACCTGGTAAGCGGTAGGTCTGGGCTTCAAACCTTGAGCTCTCTGACTTCTTAAGTGCCTGTCACTTTAGTAAAAGAGCCCTCCAGGAAGAAGCTATGGTGGTTTTTTGTGTGTTTTTTTTTTTTTTTTGCCTGATATTCATTAAAAAGCAAGCAAACAAACACCCCCACCATTCTCTTTCCCAAATCTTGGTGTAATTATTCTTTATAATTGGGACATAGCACAGTGTGATAGAGTTCAAGTGAGAGGCAGGGTTTAAATTTACTGACAAGTCATTTAAGCAACTTGATCTTGTGTAAATCTGTAAAATGGGAGTAAAAACTGGTCTACCTTGCACGATTCTTGGCAGAATTATATAAAGGAATACTAGCATTCCATTATATATGAAATGTTCAGAATAGGCAAATCCACCCAGAAAATAGATTGGTCATTGCCTAGGGTTGAAGCAGAGAGGGTTGTGGCAAGGGGGAGGGGGGTGGATGAAAGGAGTAACTGTTAATGAGGAGTGATTGTTAATGTGTATGGGGTTTTTGGTGGGGGGCTCTAAAATTGATGGTGGAAAGGGTTTCATGACTGTGAATATACTAAAAAACTAATGAATTACAGACTTTAAATGGGTGAAAAATATAGTACATGAATTTTAAAATAATGTAGATAAAGTGCTTAGCACTATGCCTGGCACAAATTAAATACTTCATAAATGTTAGTTTCGGTCATAATTGTTTTGAGGAAGAGACTGGTTGGTTCATCAAACTCATTTCCTCTTCTGAAGCACAAAACTAGACTCCACCCCAGAAATTAGGTGCAGCCATATGTCTGAGCTCTGGCCAAGGGAATGTGAGTGCTGGCCAATGAAATGGAATGGGCCTGGCCTATAACATTTCCCCAGGAAGCCTTCAACTTCTGTTTCCCTCCCACCAGCTTGATTCAAATGAATCCTTTGACCTTGGGAGCCACATGTTGAAAATGGAGGGGCCATAGCATGGAAAAAGTCCCTGAATCACTGCCTAGAGGAGAGTTAAGACAAGTTTTGAACTTCCCAAGAAAGAAAATAAACTTCTATTGTGTTTAAACCATTATTCATTTTAAGAGCTGACTGGAACAAGAGCTTGTATTATTGTAACCAATACATTATGGTTACAATATGGTTACACGTATTCTTACAAACCGTCTGAAATAAACTGTGGACTGGTTGACTGTGATGGGTCTGGGGTCCTGAGGGTGTACAGGAAAAGCTGTTTGGCAAAAATATTCACTCCTTTTAACTATCAGACAGTCACTGGACAGTCTGGAGAGGGTATATAGTTTCTAATTAGCCTTTCCAACCTGTGGAAGCTGAGTCCTTGTTCTGCCCGAGTCTCTTCATGAACAGCAGGCAACACACAACCAGCCCATGAGCAGCGGCAGGGTGTGGAGGAAACTCAGGCTGCCACTTGGCACTGCTTTCCTGCTCTCCTTTAGGGAGGGTATGTATCCCGACCCTCTTCTCCTTTGACAGAAGGGAGAACAATACAAATCAAAGATGAGATCCACATCAGATCATGTACCACCCTTGGGTTTTTGCTCATACCACTTTTGCTCATATTGTTTTTTAAAGTGGTATTTTTCATGCTTTAAATGTGGAACCCAGAGAGCTATTAGCTCTCCTGGGGAGTAACGCCAAAATATTTGATTGTTATTATCTCTCATTCAGAAGGCTCACTGTCGGAAGGAAGAGTTCTGAGTCATGCCTTGGAAAAGGTGAACAGAGGATATGCAAGCCTAACCAAAGGCAGCAGAGTAAACGGAAGACATTCACTGGGGCGAGGGACCCTCACATATATGAATCTCTTCCCTCTATCAATTGGGGCTAACAGTGCCTTTCCAGGCATGATGACGACCTGTGGCAATGAAAGATCTCATAAAACCAGATGCTGATTCCCAAGTATTTACTGTGAAGTCCTTTTACCCAGGGCTTCCCAGGTGGCTCAGCAGTAAAGAATCTGCCTGCAATACAGGAGGCTCAGATTCGATCCCTGGGTCAGCAAGATCTCCTGGAAAAGGAAATGGCAACCCACTCCAGTTTTCTTGCCTGGGAAATCCCTGAACAGAGGAGCCTGGTGGACTACAGTCCATGGGGTCACAAGAGTTGGACACGACTTAGTGACCAAACCACTACCACCACCACGTTTTACATAGCTTGTTTAATCTTCTCAGCAAGCTTTAACAAGCTTATTACCTGAGTAAAAAGCTCCACTTGGGAGATAAGGAAACTGAGGCTCAGCGAGGCTGAAGCAGCATCCCCATGATCACCCAGGAGGTGAGCAGCAGACCAAGACTCTAACAGGGACCTGACATGCTGAAAGCCCACAACTCTAATCACTGTACCTTTCCTGACTCTGAATAAATGAAACATATTATCAAGGTAAATGGCTCTTTTACTGGAGAATCCAGGATGCCCAAAGTCAAAGGCTGATGTTTTTTTATGACATAGACAGAACGCCTTCCAAGGCTGCTCATATTCATGCATAAGAAGTGCCCAAGAGAATAACGAACCAGATGGGAAAAGGAAGAACAAAGACCATCATACTGGGACCCAGAGACTAGCCTGCCTCAACACGATTCAAAAAGTTTTGCACAAACTCAGACTTCATATGCTATGCTATGCTATGCTAAGTCACTTCAGTCGTGTCTGACTCTGTGTGACCCCATAGACGGCAGCCCACCAGGCTCCACCGTCCCTGGGATTCTCCAGGCAAGAACACTGGAGTGGGTTGCCATTTCCTTCTCCAGTGCATGAAAGTGAAAAGAGAAAGTGAAGTCACTCAGTCATGTCCGACTCTTAGCGACCCCATGGACTGCAGCCTACCAGGCTCCTCTGTCCGTGGGATTTTCCAGGCAAGAGTATTGGAGTGGGGTGCCATTGCCTTCTCCCAGACTTCATAGATGTTGAATATCAGATCATCGCAGGTAAAAATGTGAACTTCCAATAATAAAGCACGTCTTCTTGCTGAAAATTTGTTTCCTCCCTCAGCACAAACTCATCGAGAAAGATTTTTCTGGATTTTTCTCTGCTTCCTGTTTGCCAGGTGGTTTCTTTTTCCCTTCAACCTCAAGGTCTCATTGTTTCTCTCATTTCTTCTTAGCATGCTCTATGTAAACCAGATGGAGCAGTAGCATTCTGAAGCTAGCTCTGAAGCCCAGCGGACACACATCATAAATAAATAAACAAATAAATGAACAATTCAGCAATTGGTAAATCAGACAGGAATGAGTTTAACAACTGAACTGGAAAAGTAGCTGAAAATCTACTCCTCGATGAAAGATGTGAATGTGACCCAAGTTCTCTTTGCTCAACAGGTAACCACACGGACTTCTTTCAGTGAATCAGGGGCAGGCGAGAGAGAGAGAGAGAGAGAGAGAGAGAGAGCGAACAGCAGTGGGGAGGCAGTTACAGAGGGCTCCCCAAAAATATTCAGTGACCCTCTGGCCACTTTGTGTAACCAACATGCTGATATAGTATCCCACAGTTGCTGCGAAATATTCATTCACCACCTATAAAGAAAGACATTTTCAAGAACTACTTTTCTTTAAATATACTTCTCCTTCAAGTCTTACATAATCCAACTATCATTCCATGTGAGGCTTAATTTAAAGGAAACCATAAGTTGAGTTAATTCACTGTGAAGGGTTATGGAAGTTATATTTATTTTGGAGAGTCAGCAGCTGTGTAACGGGGTGTCTATTATATGCCTAACCTACTGCTAGCTTCTGGGAACACAAACATGGATAGGATCTAGTCTCTGTCCTTAAAAAGTCCATGGCCTTTCACAGAGAGAGAAGTGTTCAAAAGTAAGTGAAAGGTGTGGTATAGGTATTAAGGTAGAAAGAAGGGGATCAAAGTGTTTAGTCATCAGCTCTAATGAGGGAGGGTGTGTGCGTGGGGAGGGGCGGAGGATGCAGACTACGGTTCTATGAAAGAGAGACCCCGGTCTGGCCACCAAGAAGACCTCAGATGCTGCTGTTGACCGAGACAAGGTGAAACAGGGGTGGAGAAAGCCGGAAGAATAAGGGCAGCTGTGCACAGTGTCATGAAATTAAAGGTGAGGGTCACTGGAGACACTCGAGCCTGGATGGGAAACAGGATCTGAGGGAGAGAAAGAAGATGCAGGCCTAGGGGTCCAGGCAGAGGCCTTGCTGCCTGTGGAGCACATGGAGGAGTGCAGACTCCACATTTACACAACAGGGTAAGCATGATCCGATTTGCACTTTGGAAGATCACCGTGGCAACCATGTGGAGGATGAGCTGGAGGTGTGGAGGATGGCAACCAGAGAGAACAGTCAGGGCGAGAGAAGCATTCCAGGTGGGAGGGACAGGGCCCAATCGTAGGTAGTGGCAGTGGGGATGGAAAGAAAGGGAAAGAGGGCAGATGTTAAGAAGGGAGAAATTTGGGCTGGAAAATAAAGCTGGATTCTAGTCACAGCGTCACTGCAATTTCTCCATGGGACCTTAGGCATGTCCTTACTTTTCAGGATCCTGTTTCCCAATTTGTCAGGTGAGAGGGAGACAGAGGCACCTTATTCATGTGTTTGTTATTATTTACCCATTGGGTCAGTCAGGGAAGATACTCATTCCTTGATTCAAACTGAGGGGTCTTGCTATTAAAAAGCAAAACGATCAGATCGGATCAGTCGCTCAGTCGTGTCCGACTCCTTGCGACCCCATCAACTGCAGCACGCCAGGCCTCCCTGTCCATCACCAACTCCCAGAGGTCACTCAGACTCATTTTCATCGAGTCAGTGATGCCATCCAGCCATCTCATCCTCTGTCGTCCCCTTCTCCTCCTGCCCCCAATCCCTCCAAGCAAAATGATAGTATAGTGAATTCAACACACAAAAAATGAGATGAAGTCTGTAAGTATTTGCTGATCACAAAATAGGTGCAAAATGTGTATCACCATGTGCTATGCTGCTGCTGCTGCTAAGTCGCTTCAGTCGTGTCCAACTCTGTGCAACCCCATAGACAGCAGCCCACCAGGCCCCACCGTCCCTGGGATTCTCCAGGCAAGAACCCTGGAGTGGACTGCCATTTTCTCTTCCAAAGCATGAAAGTGAAAAGTGAAAGTGAAGGCCCTCAGTCGTATCCGACTCTTAGCGACCCCACGGACTGCAGCCTACCAGGCTCCTCCATCCATGGGATTTTACAGGCAAGAGTACTGGAGTGGGATGCCATTGCCTTCTCCCACCATGTGCTATAGCTAAGATGCAAATAGAAATGATGAAGACAGTCTCCCTCTTTGGGAAAATGAAGCATCTTGTGATCAATTCAACAAATACTGACTGAATGCCTATGTGCAGAGTACTATGCCAAAACACAGAGGAATGACGCAGTCCCTGACACGGAACTCACAGTCACAAGTGTAAGAATGATATTGCTATTAGACAATTGCAAAGCACTGTGAGAACCCAGAGATAAGAGAATTTGTACTACGTCCATCTTTGATCTTTGTCACAGAAAATATAAGTACGAATGCCCTTTCCCATGATCCAAGATTTCTAATAGCTCCCTTCATGAAATCAGATGAAGAAAGAAGTCATTCACTTTAAATCAAGAAGACCTTTCCACAAGTGAGGTCTTATTTTAGGTTTTCTATTAGAGCAATAAGACACACTCTTTGCCCTCAAAAAAAACACAGATCAATGTATATAATATTTTGTATTATAGGAGGAGGAAGCAGAGAAAGTTGGATTCTACTCTTTCCATCAGGCAATCCAGAATGCCTTGAATAGCACCTAGCATACAGTAGATGCTCAGTAAATATTCAACTTAAGTGAACAACATTAAATTTGTCACTTAAAGAAAATGAAGTTGACTTTGAACTAATAACATATGTTTGACATTTAATTATCTAAAGAATTCACTTAGGAGAAATAACTTGTATGTAAGAAGTCACGAATAATTACTGAAACCACAGGCAACTGGTTTGTTGTAATAATAATTCAAACAGGTCTATTTTCCCAAGATCTTGGGAAGCAGACAGCATCTAATTTGCTTTAAGAGGCTTTGACTGACCACACTTGGTGGTTTTAGGCAGGATGAGTTCAGTTTTTGAAGCTCTCATAGGAGAAATTAACTCCCAGCTCTTTAAATAAAACAAGTGGTTTCTAAACATCTAATCTAGAAAGACCATACTTGGGAATGGTCTTATTTAGAAAGAAATGGCATATATTAGGAATATGGAAGGAGAATTCCATCAGTAGCCTGGCTAAGAAAAGTTGGTGACTTGACAAATGAGATTACATACATAAAAAGCTTTGCAAAATTAAAGGTGCTAACAATGCAGGTGGGATTAAAAAAGAACATGCACCACACTGTGATATTTTTTTCCTAAACAGAGAGATCCAGAACACTGAGATCCAGCTGGCAAAAATTACGACATGTAATTTAAAACCTCTGACCAGTAAGAAACGATCCTAAAGGACTCACAATAGGCTTGGCTCACAGACTCTGCACCCTCTTACAGATGCAGGGGTGGCCACCCCATTGTTGGCAATTAGGGAGAAAAAGCTATGGTGAAACACAGCAATTTCACTGAAGGGCTTCTGGCCACTTTTTGCTCTGGTTGACATCTGTCTTCTGCCACTTACTCACAGTTAAGACCTTGGATAAGTCACTTCACTTAAAGCCACAATCCCCATCTGTAAATGAAAACCATAATGCCTATCTCATAAGGTTGTTATAGGGAGTACATGAGATAATAGATGTAAACAGTGCCTGATATAAACAAGCAAGGTAACCTTTGTTAGTATTAGAATTTTATATTATAGTTAAATGTTAGTATTATAATCAGAATTACTGAAAGGAAAATTTTCTTTCCAAAACTGGCTAAAAAACTTGTTTCAAATATTTCTGAGATTGAAATAAAATATATGGGTGATGAATCTGCAGAAATAAGAGTGGGTGTTTCATTTTAATATAATTGTAATGTACTGAAGAACATAGCAGAATCTCATGCCAATCACAAGCTCTTTCTCTTAGTAACATTACTTGGTGCATGAACCTGGATCTATGTACAGTGTCTTTTTAACTGTGTACTTAAATGTGCCATCTGGTAACACAGGTGTCCTCTGAGTATTATTTAATGATATAGTACAAAGAACATTAGCCTGGAAGGACCTTGACTTGGATCTCACCTCTGTCATTCAATGACAATGTGAGCCCTAGAAAAACAAAAACCCTAAGTTACCACATCTATAAAATAAAGATAATTATTGTTTGCATGCTTTTTAAAGAATTACATGAGATCATCACCGTCACTGCCATCATCATCACCATCATCTTCACTGAGTTTTTGCTGTGTGCCACGTTCTAGCAGCCTCTACTAAATTATCTCACCCTTACCTATGTTGCCTTCCAGAAGAGTGATTGTAAAGTCAGGATCTGCAGCCAAGAGTTCAGAACCAGCCAGATGGGAGCAGTTCAGTTGACAGGCAAGGGGCTGCTAAATGATCACCAAAAGTATCAGCAGCTCTAGCTGCTTTAGAGGATAGCCAGGTCTTTGACAGGTGGTCAGTGGGCTGCAGACAGCGGTCTAGTAGAGCAAGGAAATGTACACAAGCATCATTCGAGGATCTGCAGTCAAACCTAAAGTTTCCAAGGCTTTCCACAAACAACTACTCCCAAATACGTCTAGAGCAGACATCTGTGTGTGTGTTCACGTGTGTGTGTGTGTTAGTCGTTCAGTCATGTCAGACTCTTTGTGACCCCATGGACTGTAGCCCACCAGGCTTCAGTTGCCATGGAATTCTCCAGGCAAGAAAGAACAAACATTTAAAGGTCCCAATAAAAGCAGATGTGAGCAGAAGGATAAGACCCCAAACACATCAAATTGCTCTGCTCTGAACAGTACTCACAAGACTTGGAGCAGCACCTCAGAGAGAAAATCTGAAAGGGAGCAGAAGCAGGAGGCTGGTCTGGGGAAGTGCTATGGCCTTTATTTGTCAAATGATCTTCAGCTTTCTGTGACCCTTGGGGTCAGAAGTAGGTGGCACAGAAGAATTCCATCTTTCCCTTGACTTTAAGAAAGTTATTTAACCTTGTGGGCTCTGGTTTCAGGTTTAAAATGATATAATAAAATTATGACACAACTTATACTGGGTTGTTATGTCCTTGTGAAAAAGAATAGAGAAACTTTCTATGTAATGACATAAAAAGCTCTCCAAGAGCTTCCCTGGTGACTCAGTGGTAAAGAATCCACCTGCCAATGCAGGAGACATGGGTCGGATCCCTAATCAAGGGAGACCCCACATGCCATGGAGCAATGAAGCCTGTGTGCCACAACTACTGAGCCTGTGCTCTAGAGCCTGAGAACTGCAACTACTGAAGCCTGTGTGCTGAGAGCCCATGCTCCACAACAACAGAAGCCAACGCAATGAGAAGCCCACACATGGCAACTAGAGAGTAGCCCCCACTCACTGCAACTAGAAAAAGGCCCACACAGCAATGAAGACCCAACATACCCCAAAGTAAAATTATTTTAAAAAAAGCTCTCCAAGACACATCAATAAGTTAAAAAAAAAAAAAGAATAGTGCATAAGAGAGTATATAGGATGCTCCCTCTGGTGCGAAAGAAAGGGGGTAAAATAAAATATATATTGTATGTAAGTGCGTGTGTGTATACATATATATGTATATATAACTGTATTTATAAAGGAAACTCCAAAACAACACACAAAAAAACTAAAAATAATGGTTAGCTACATCAGGTAGATGGGAAAAGGGAAGCAAAAGCTTTTAAACAAGTATTTTAGAAAAATATTTTAAATATTTTTAAATAATAAAATGAAGCTAACATTAATATAGGAGAGGGCAATGGCATCCCACTCCGGTACTCTTGCCTGGACAATCCCATGGACGGAGGAGCCTGGTGGGCTGCAGTCCATGGGGTTGCTGGGAGTTGGACACGACTGAGTGACTTCACTTTCACTTTTCACTTTCACGCATTGGAGAAGGAAATGGCAACCCGCTCCAGTGTTCTTGCCTGGAGAATCCCAGGGATGGGGGAGCCTGGTGGGCTGCCATCTATGGGGTCGCAGAGAGTCAGACACAACTGAAGCGACTTAGCAGCAGCAACATTAATATACATCTCATAATATTGTTTTAAAAATGATGGTATGTTAGTCACTCAGTCATGTCTGACTCTTTGTGATCCCTTGGACTGTACCCCACCAGGCTCTTCTGTCCATGAAATTCTCCAGGCAAGAATACAGGAGTGGGTTCCATTCCCTTCTCCATGGATCTTCCTGACCCAGGGATTGAACCTGGGTCTCCTGCATTGTAGGCAGATTCTTTACTGTCTGAACCAAACTCAAGTATTTAAAAAGCTTAGTGTGGAGCCTAACACACAGCAAGCATTAAACACACATTAGTGGGGATCATCATCTCCTTCTGAGAAAGTAGGAGACATCTCTCCCTTGACCTCTTCTTTCAGGTCAAAAGCCAAAAGAGTTGGAGACAAGTTGCATGAGTCTGGTTACCAGGGCTCTCACTGGGGGTGAAGGAGCAGAAAGGCCCCAATGACCTGGTTTCCTCCTTGGTCATCCAGCCCTATTCCTCAGGATTCAGGGCAAAAGGCCCAGCTAGTAGTGATGGAGACTTTATCCAGAAACTATAACACAGTGGACTGAAGTATGGAAAGATACAACTCCAGCTCCAACACAGATGAGACTTGTCTGTGACTCTAAGGGTTGAAAGTGAAAGCATAGTCACTCAGTCATGTCTGACTCTTTGCGATCCCATGGTCTGTAAACAACCAGGCTCCTCTGTCCATGTGGATTTTCCAGGCAAGAATACTGGAGTGGGTTGCCATGCTCTTCTCCAGGGGATCTTCCCAACCCAGGGATTGAATCCAGATCTCCTGCACTGCAGGCAGATTCTTTACCATGTGAGCAACGAGGGAAGCCCAATTCTAAGAGTTAGAAATTATTTAAAAGCAGGCATGCCCCAGAACAAAACATGAGAAAAGATGAACAGATGTCAATGAAATGTCACTGTCTTCCCCTGTGTTGCTAAAAAAAAGTTTCATTGTCCTTAAAGCATACATCTCAGTGGATTAATTAGAAATGCCACAATGGAATGAGAATAATAAAAGTAAAGAAACTGGCTCTGAATAGAAAATAGATAATAGAAAATAGAAACTGGCTCTTTATACAGTCACAGAATTAATAATCTACATTTCTTTTATTCCATCTATACTGAAACAAGATTTAATAATCAGATACAAAATATAAGAAATTAACATGAATTACAAGTATTCTGGTATTATAACCTAAACAATTTTTCTAGTATTATCTGTTTTACTTAAGAATATGCTAAGTGGTTGACAAAATAAAGACTCTAAATATTAGTTATTTTAGGACTAAAACACATAGCATTTAGAACATAGAAAAATAAAATCTTGGGGAAATAGTACACAGCAAGATGTCTTGATTTTGTTAGATGTTTCCTTTGAGTACAAAAGGAGCAAGCAGGCAGGGTCTGGGAGATGGTGATGAGGCACTCCTTGTGAAGCTGCCATATTATCAGCTATGGTAGTTAAGAATTCCAGGTCAGAAAGCAGACATATTTGACCACAAATCCTAATTCTATCAATCATTAGTCGAGTAACTTTAGGCAAGTTGAATTTGCCTAAAGTTGCTGAACTTCAATTTTCCCATCAGTAATATAAATACAACTTCTACCTTATAGGGATGTTTTGGGGAACAAAAGAGGTAGTTTTTTTAAGATGCTAAGCACAGAGCCTGGCATTTAGTAGACAAGTAGATGTTTAGTAAATGTCAGCCCTTATCATTATCATCTATCTTTCCATTCATTCATCCATCCACTATATTATTGACAAGGGGTTGTTTCAGGTCATGCTTTGGGTTAGGCAAAGGAAATCCAGGAAGAATAAGACCCAGTCTCTAAACACAGGAAGTTCTCAGCCTAGCATGGGGAGATGAACAAAAGAAGGCACTATGGAGAATCCCGGGGACAGGGGAGCCTGGTGGGCTGCCATCTATGGGGTCACACAGAGTCGGACACAACTGAAGTGACTTAGCATAGCATAGCATAGAATAGCATAGCATAGCACAGGGAATATTATGATGGAATTCAACACCAGGCAACTGAGGCATAAAAAGGAGACACCCCAAGGACGAAGAAGGGTCTTCATGGAGGAGTAGATGTTTGATGTAGAACATAGGGCCTAAAGCATGTATACATACAAGCCATCTGGGACAAAGGCAACAGAAAGGCACAGACACTGGTAGGGAGGGGCAAGATGAAAGGGGTGAACAGGTTCCAAGGAATGAATAAGCCAGGCTGAGATAAGGTCAGAGAGGGCCAGAAGGCTCATCACCATCACATAGGGCTGAGTATACAAAAAACTTTCTGTAATTTGGTGTGTTTGACAATTCTTCTTTAATTAGAAGTTGAGAGATAGTCAGCATTGCCCTGCCAGGGGAGTGTCTCAAGAGTGCTCCATATTATTATGTGGAGAAGATAATTTTGTACTACCTTTGCCAACCTTAGAATTTATCTGCTCAATGAGTATCTTGCCTGATCTTGCCAGGAACTTATTTGTCTTTGCAAAGTCAGTGTTGGCTTGAGATAAGAACGTGTCAGCAAACCCCCTTCTCCCACTTTTATTTCTCTAACAAATCTTCTCTTAAATAGGTAGTTTACTTCAGTACAAAAGGATTTAACAGTGTCAGTACTGGTTAAAAATACATATATTTTTTGAGAGGGGATATTGTGAAATGGAGGGGATCGAGACACACATAATTTCAAATATCTTCTGCAACTTAAAAGATGATATACAGTTGCAAATTTTTTTTAACCTTTGTGAATCTGTATTTCTTTATCTATAGAGGTGGAATTTGACCCATCTCATGGAATAGAATAATTAATGCCAAATATCTACTACCAAGTTTGACACAGCTCTGCAGATGGTGGCTACCATTACTGCCTAATAAAAGTGAAGTAGGTGTTTTGGACAGCAGCCTTGAAAGAGAGAAATCTGAGTCTGTCAGGGTAGAAGGATTCAGATGTGGGTGGAGGTGGAGGAAGCCAAGTCAACCTGCACTTCTAAATTGTGCCATGCTCTGGCTGAGCAGCACTCAGTGAAGTGCTACTTCCTGTGTGTTGAACAGAGCTTCAAACACTCTGATCCCTCTCTCTTTCTTGGTGCAATGAAGCTCCTTAGCTAGGCTGAGCTTCATGGACCAATAAAGGTTAACCAAAGTATTTTGTTTCAAAAGTTTTCAAGTTACTTCAGGTCTCTAGAGCTGAAGCAGTAACAAGAGTTAACAGATGAGGCTTGTTAAATACAAGCAATTTTTCTGTAGCCCATACAAATGTATATACTTAGGACAGTATGTGATGGAAAGAGAGCAAATGCACTCTGTCGGTAAGAAATTGCAGCTCTTCCCAAATGCACTACAGATGATAATGTAATGATACATTTAATCCAGACCCCGGTAGGGAAAATACATTATCCTCTATGGTACATTGGTGCTGTTCAAGCATTTCACAGACAGAACTGAAGTGTCAAGCCTGAGCAAAACCACATGCTCTTACCTTTAATCTCGTATCTTTTAACTAGTAAACCTCACTACCTCCGTAGCTTATAAATCTGTTTTTAATGAAAGTCATTTATATGGATGTACTGTAAAGGAATCTCTCTTAACACATCACAGGAATCTCATAATCTGGATCCTGTAAACCCACTGATGAAAACAAATAGTGAGGAAACAAAATGGTACTTTTTTAACTTAAGCACCTGAACTGCAATATTTAATAAATAATAGATATGAAAATCTGAGAAAAAAATTAGATTCCAAATAATCTGTCATTTTTACGTCAACTATCTTGAAAAGCCGTGATTTTTAGAGAGTGACAAATGCTATCATCCAACATAAATGACCCATAACAAACTAATCTAATACTTATCATGATATTACTTTGATATTAAAGAAAATCAGATAGAAAATCAGAAACAACCTAAAAGTTTAATAATGGCAAATTGGCTAAAGCAACAGTATCAATTCCACATAATAGAATCCTAAATGTCTTTAAAATTCACTTTTACCAAAAAAAATTAAAACCTAGTTCACTTTCATGCATTGGAGAAGGAAATGGCAACTCACTCCAGTGTTCTTGCCTGGAGAATCCCAGGGAAAGGGGAGCCTAGTGGGCTGCCGTCTATGGGGTCACCCAGAATCGGACATGACTGAAGCGACTTAACAGCAGCAACAAGGACATGAAATGATCATAAAACAAAGTAAATTAAAAAAGAGCGTTATCATCTTAATATATATATGTGGTTCCGATTTCATAGAACAGAAGAAAAAGAACTGTAAAGATCCAAAACAAAGTCAGTAGGTGTTATTTTCTGTGGT
The DNA here is from genome assembly GCA_935064755.1 of Tragelaphus eurycerus. Classification (NCBI taxonomy): domain Eukaryota; kingdom Metazoa; phylum Chordata; class Mammalia; order Artiodactyla; family Bovidae; genus Tragelaphus; species Tragelaphus eurycerus. The sequence continues at coordinate 15,596,218 of CAKXYN010000043.1, forward strand.
TTTTTTCACCTTATTTATTGTTATAATTAGAAAATCTTAATAATAAAAAAAAAAGAAAATTCCAATAAAATTATTTTTAAACATTTAATTTTCTAAGTAAAACTCTGGTGGGCAGTGGAGGTGTAGAAAAGAATGCATCTGAAAGCAGGAAATATTTTGCTGACATTTAAAATGTTTGTAACATGTCAAATAACATTATTAAATACTTATCTAAAATGCATTAGAATGAACCAGGGTAAGAAGGTTTACATATACTATAACCCATCCTATATACTTCATGGACAGAAATAGGACTGAAATAAAATGAGCAAAAATGTCAAAAGGTACTGTCTATGAGGAGCAGAAATTGTAATTTATTTTCGTCCTTTTTTCAAACTTCTGTCTCTACCAAATTTTTAATGAAAAAAAGTAGTGATTAGAATGAGAAAAGTTACTTTTTAAAAAAACATCATAATTAGCAGAAAAAAATTAACCTAACCTTAAAATCACTAAAATATTAAGTCATACATACCAAACTTCTGATCCTCTGACTCCAAACCTACATTACTTTCCAAACTGCTAACATTTAAAAACAGTATGTAAATCTAAGGGGAAAATGTCTACATCAATTTAAATAAGGTAGAAACAATCATTTCTGCTTAATTCCATTGCTATTTTTTTTAAGTGCATCATTAAAGGACCTCCAAGTCCCCTGGTAATTAATTCTCTTTATGAAAACAAAACAAAAAGCCCAAAACACAGACTCAAAAGCATACAAAGCCTTATTTTATATGGAAAACTAGATCTAATGCTTAAAAGAAAAAGATTTGCAGTCATTATACAAACCAAGAAAATTTTACTCCCTTAAAAATTCATCCAGTAATTTTTATTAAGCTCTTATTCCATGTTAAGTATTGTCCTAGGTGCCAGGGACATATCAGATCAGATCAGATCAGATCAGATCAGTCGCTCAGTCGTGTCAGACTCTTTGCGACCCCATGAACCGCAGCACGCCAGGCCTCCCTGTCCATCACCAGCTCCTGTAGGTCACACAGACTCATACCCATCGAGTCAGTGATGCCATCCAGCCATCTCATCCTCTGTCGTCCCCTTCTCCTCCTGCCCTCAATCCCTCCCAGCATCAGAGTCTTCTCCAATGAGTCAACTCTTCGCATGAGGTGGCCAAAGTACTGGAGTTTCAGCTTTAGCATCATTCCTTCCAAAGAAATTCCAGGATTGATCTCCTTCAGAATGGACTGGTTGGATCTTCTTGCAGTCCAAGGGACTCTCAAGAGTCTTCTCCAACACCACAGTTCAAAAGCATCAATTCTTCGGCACTCAGCCTTCTTCACAGTCCAGCTCTCACATCCGTATATGACCACAGGAAAGACCATAGCCTTGACTAGGCGAACCTTTGTTGGTAAAGTAATGTCTCTGCTTTTGAATATGCTATCTAAGTTGGTCATAACTTTCCTTCCAAGGAGTAAGCGTCTTTTAATTTCATGACTGCAGTCACCATCTGCAGTGATTTTGGAGCCCAGAAAAACAAAGTCTGACACTGTTTCCACTGTTTCCCCATCTATTTCCCATGTAGTAATGGGACCAGATGCCATGATCTTCGTTTTCTGAATGTTGAGCTTTAAGCCAACCTTTTCACTCTCCACTTTCACTTTCATCAAGAGGCCTTTGAGTTCCTCTTCACTTTCTGCCATAAGGGTGGTGTCATCTGCATATCTGAGGTTATTGATATTTCTCCCAGCAATCTTGATTCCAGCCTGTGTTTCCTCCAGTCCAGCATTTCTCATGATGTACTCTGCATATAAGTTAAATAAACATGGTGACAATATGCAGCCTTGACGTACTCCTTTTCCTATTTGGAACCAGTCTGTTGTTCCATGACCAGATCTAACTGTTGCTTCCTGACCTGCATACAGATTTCTCAAGAGGCAGATCAGGTGGTCTGGTATTCCCATCTCTCTCAGAATTTTCCACAGTTTATTGTGATCTACGCAGTCAAAAGCTTTGGCATAGTCAATAAAGCAGAAATAGACGTTTTTCTGGAACTCTCTTGCTTTTTCCATGATCCAGCGGATGTTGGCAATTGGATCTCTGGTTCCTCTGCCTTTTCGAAAACCAGCTTGAACATCAGGAAGTTCACGGTTCACATATTGCTGAAGCCTGGCTTGGAGAATTTTGAGTATTACTTTACTAGCGTGTGAGATGAGTGCAATTGTTCGGTAATTTGAGCATTCTTTGGCATTGCCTTTCTGTGGGATTGGGATGAAAACTGACCTTTTCCAATCTTGTGGCCACTGCTGAGTTTTCCAAATTTGCTGGCATATTGAGTGCAGCACTTTCACAGCATCATCTTTCAGGACTTGGAATAACTTCACTGGAATTCCATCACCTCCACTAGCTTTGTTCATAGTGATGCTTTCTAAGGCCCATTTGACTTCACATTCCAAGATGTCTGGCTCTAGGTCAGTGATCACACCATCATGATTATCTGGGTCTTGAAACTCTTTTTTGTACAGTTCTTCTGTGTATTCCTGCCACCTCTTCTTAATATCTTCTGCTTCTGTTAGGTCCACACCATCTCTGTCCTTTATCGTGCCCATCTTTGCATGAAATGTTCCTTTGGTATCTCTGATTTTCTTGAAGAGATCTCTAGTCTTTCCCATTCTGTTGTTTTCCTCTATTTCTTTGCATTGATCACTGAAGAAGGCTTTCTTATCTCTTCTTGCTATTCTTTGGAACTCTGCATTTAGATGTTTATATCTTTCCTTTTCTCCTTTGCTTTTCGCTTCTCTTCTTTTCACAGCTATTTGTAAGGCCTCCCCAGACAGCCATTTTGCTTTTTTGCATTTCTTTTCCAGGGGGATGGTCTTGATCCCTGTCTCCTGTACAATGTCACGAACCTCATTCCATAGTTCATCAGGCACTCTATCTGCCAGGGACATATGGATGTCCACAAATGGGATAACCGATCATGCATTCCTTTCACAGGACATATAAAGCAGTGGTGAGATGACCACTCACCACTTGGCAAAGATATCATAGAAGAAAGAAAGTGTTATTCACTCAACCGTGTCTGACTCTGGGACCCATGGAGTGTAGCCTGCCAGACTCCTCTGTCCATGGGATTCTCCAGGCAAGAACACTGGAGTGGGTTGCCATTCCCTTCTCCAGGGGATCTTCCTGACCCAGGGATGGAACCCAGGCCTCCTGCATTGCGGGCAGATGCTTAACCGTCTGAGCCACCAGGGAAGTACAAGATATCATAAAGGGGATCCAAATATGGGAGTTGGCAATGATCCAGATGACCCTTTTTTTTTTTTCAGTCTGGGGAAACCCCTCATTCCCACTATCCATTCTCACCTCCTCCCTATTCTTGCTTCCACAATCCCTTAGGAAGAAGAGCCTGATTCAAAGGCTGGCATGTAATAGTTCATTTTGAGCAGTGATTCCAGGGAAGAGGAGTGAGGAACCAGGGACAGTGAATAGGGGAGGGAAAGGCAATACCAGGACGTGTCATCAGGCTATTCACTGTTGTGGGCAACTGGGACTCAGTCATCCAGGACCTTTGGGGGAGCATCCATCATGCCATTCAGAACCCGCTTTCCAAGGGGTGAGGAGAGAAGCCTCTATCTACCAGTGCCTCCCACCCCGAGACCGTCTACTGTCAAGAGTTGCCACATGGGGCATCAACTCCATTTCACTTCCAATTTTGTGCATGCCAGAGGGGGAGTGGACTCCTGGGCAGAAAGCAGAGATAGGTATAGCAGCTGGGGCATGATGGTGTCAGGGTACACCCGTGTGAAGGTGGTGGTTGCAGCTGAAAAGATGTGAGGCTGAGCATACGGATGGCACCACCATGACATTCCTCTCAGGCATATAAGAGCATGATAATAACAATAGTAGGGTAAGTAACATACACTGAACATATATAGACAGTTTGCCTACATTTTATCCCTTACTACTCCAAATAAACTCCAAGAAATAGATTCTACAATATGTTTTTTCAGCTGAAACAATAGAAATTTAATTTCTCGGAGTTCTGGAGACTAGAAATTCAAGACTGAGGTGTCAATAGGTTTGGTTTCTTCTGAGGCCTCTGTCATTGGCTTGCAGATGGCCATCTGCTCAGTGTCTTCACACGGCCCTTCCTCTGTGCACTGACCCCTGGGGTCTCTTTGTATGTTGAAATTCACTCCTCTTATCAGCACATGAGTCAGATTGGATTAGGGTTCACACTAACAGCTCCATTTTGACTCAACTGCCTCTTTAAAGGACCCATCTCCAAATACAGTCACATTCTGAGGCACTGTGAGTTTAGAGCTCCAACAAACAAACTTTGGGAGGGACACAATTCAGACCATTATAGCATGCAAGTGATTTACTCATGGAATATCTATGAAAGATGAAAGGGAGCAAGGGGCAGGAGAGTCTGAAACTGTGACACAGACCTGACACCAGTGAAGGAGAGGGAAAAGAAAGGATTGAGTAGCCAGCACTTTAGACTGCAGCACAGTCTGAAAAGTTCAAGTTAGGCTGATGATAGTCCTTCGGCCAAAGCTGCGCATTAGAGGAGTCACAAGAACTGCAGCAGTGAGGCTGCATTAGTACTCCTGCCGTGCGCAGTCAGTGATAAGTTAGACCAGTGGTCCTCAACATTGTGTGTCACAGCAACCGGTTTCATGGAAGATGACTTTTCCATGGGTGGACTGGGGGTGGGTCATCTTGGGATGATTCAAGCACATTACATTTACTGTGCACTTTATTTCTATTATTATTATATCAGCTCCACCTCAGATCATCAGGCATTAGATCCTAGAGATTGGGGACCCCTGAGTTAGACAATTAGAGATATGTAAGCAGTTCAATTTGGGGATCTGTTCTTACTGGTTTCTTTGGGAAGTGTCTCCAGTCTACCCAGACTATTCTGCCACACTTAATTTTACTCCCAGATGCATATGCCTAGCTCTCCAAGATGTTTATATAGATCTTTTTTAGTTTCTGAATCCGGTTCATTCTCTCAAGTTTTACTATACTCCTTCCTTTTGGTCTTCTATGGTTTATTACTTTTTTTGGAAAGACACCTGGTTTAACCTTTACTGAAACAATTATTTACTGAACTGAACTGATGAGCAAGAAAACAGTACTAGGAGCTGGATATTCATGTCACAATGGTCCACTTTCTTGGGAGAAAACAAGCTTTCCCTTCTTATCCACAGTCAGAGCCACCTGCACTCCTTTTCATTTATGATACATAAGGCACAAACACATTTATCCAGAGGATTCTACATTCAAGTAATATTACCACCATATGTGATACTACAGGCTGCAGAGCACCTAGCATCCCTGGGTTTTCAGGAAATATTATTATGCTCAAGTACCTATATAGGTATACACATAAGACCTATGGGGGTATGTAAGTAGTTTTTTTGTTTGTTTTTTAGTTGCTAAGTCATGTCCAACTCTTTTAGACCCCACGGACTGTAGCCTATCAGGCTCCTCTGTCCATGGGATTTCCCAAGCAAGGATATTAGAATGGGTTGCCATTTTCTTCTCCAGGAGATCTTCCTGCCCCACAGATTAAATTCTATAGTCTTCTGCATCAGCAGGCGGGTTCTTTACCAATGACACACCAGGGAAGCCTAAATACATCGTTGAAAGTGAAAGTGAAAGAGTTGCTTAGTCATGTCCAACTCTTCTGCCACCCAATGGACTGTATCCCATCAGGTTCCTCTGTCCATGGAATTCTCCAGGCAAGAATACTGGAGTGGGTTGCCATGCCCTTCTCCAGGGGATCTTCCCCACTCAGGGATCGAACCCAGGTCTCCCACATTGCAGGCAGATTCTGAGCCACAAGGGAAGCCCATAAACTACATGTTAATTTCAAAAGAACTTCAAAAGAACTAGCATAGCAAATTTAACAAACATTTTTCAACAGAAAGGCCACATTAGCTGACCAGAAATCAAAAGGATACCATTCTTTTCTCAGAAATCTACAGATCCCTGAGGACTGACACTTGAAATTTCTTCTCAGTTTTATGTGTTAAACTTCTTATTGGCTGCTGCTGCTGCTGCTGCTAAGTCGCCTCAGTCGTGTCCAACCCTGTGCAATCCCATAGATGGCAGCCCACCAGGCTCCCCCGTCCCTGGGATTCTCCAGGCAAGAACACTGGAGTGGGTTGCCATTTCCTTCTCCAATGCATGAAAGTGAATAGTGAAAGTGAAGTCGCTCAGTCGTGTCCGACTCTTAGCGACCCCATGGACTGGAGCCTACCAGGATCCTCTATCCATGGGATTTTCCAGGCAAAAGTACTGGGGTGGGGTGCCATTGCCTTCCCCGTCTTATTGGCTAGGAACCACAAAACAGAATTCCTGTTGAATTCATGAAGGCAAAAATAAATGATGGGGAAAACAAAGATCAACATCCAAAGGCTTATTTTTACATTTCCTCTACCACCGAAATGTGTGGGTCATTTACAAATCTAACCTGGGGGCCAAGTTAGGAACTTGAGAGAAACAGGTCTGGAGAGCTTAAGGCCTTGACCATCAGTCTATCATTAAGGGGATGGAATCCGGTATTTCCGTTTTGGTCCTAGACTGCCCAGCAAATGACTCCTTAACTGGCTACCTTTCTTGAACACATAATTCATTTAGGGTCTTTCCATAAAGCTGTGAAGTTGCTCTCCTACCCTAAGGGAAGGGAAACAAGAAGGGAAAAAAAAAAAAGACAGGACCGTTACCTAATTCTTCATGAGAAACAGAAAAAGCGGTGAACAATTTGAATCCCAGATTCAGACCTGTGGGTCACCAGGCGGAAAACTTGTCCTGGAGGCAGTGCGTAGGGGAGAGGAATGGAAGGACATGCTAGTATTAACAGTATTACCTTGACGATGTGGAAACTTGAAGACCTTCCTAGCCACCAAGTTTTCTCAACAAACAAGCCACAGGAGGGGAGGGCTGAAGAGAATGGCCTCGCCTGCGGCGCCCGCTTAGGGGCACCCATCTGGTCACCTCATCTGAGCACCCGGTGCAAGTCACCAGCGGAAGAACGCAAATCTCGCGAGTCTGGGGAGTGCAACGAGAGACCGCGAGGAGAGCCTGAGACAGAGCTGCACGGGTACCGGGGCCGGCTAGGGTTCAGACACCGCAGCTCTCCATTCACGTTCCCCCGTTGCCCTCCTTGGGAGAGATTTACACCCTGTCCAAAGAAATGAACTCTCACCACACGCCTTTCATCCCAGGAGTCCCTGGTAACCACCAGCGATTTAAAACAGAAGCACCTCACCTCTTTTTTCAATCCAAGGAAGAAGCGAAGCGGTCTGCCTGAGGTAGGTCACCAAGAAATGGTGGACTGAAGATGAGGCTGAAGCACCTGCTGCAGAGCCCCTGTGTAATACGTCCTCTCCACGCCTGTTTGCCTCCGAACAGCTCCAAAATGGGAAAGCTTGGAAGTAGGACTCAGGTGCCCTTTACAGCTCCTGTTTCCTCGTGTCTCTGATCAGTGTGAGCTCCTTGAGGGCAGAGATTGTGCCTGGCTTCATGCTTTTCTCCACTACACAGCAGGTCATGATATATAATAAGGCCCAACGCTTGTTCAGCCTAGGTGAGTATCCCTCCTAGCCCACTGGACTGGTGTTTCTTGAGGGCAGAAACCATGTCTAGGCATCTTTATTTCCTGGCACCCTGTACATGTATGTTGACTCTAACAGAAGGGAACTTACTAGAAGGCTGAGCACATGGTGGTTAAGAATGTGGACTTTCTGTCAGGTGGGCCTGTGTTCATACCCCACCTATGATACTAGTTTTATGAACTCTAAGAATCACACTAGGACAGTGTCCTCCTCTGTAAAAAGGCATAATATTAAATTATATTTTTATCACAGAGTTGTTAGGCAGATTACATGAGATGCATACAAAAACATTCATCATTAGAACCTGGGACATGACAAGCATGCAGTAAACATTAGCTATTATATCATTATTGGAAATTCTATATACTTTTAGTATTTATGCTGCATTTGAGTTCCTAAACTAGATTCAGGACTTTTGGAATATCCTTACGAAACATATGGGAAAAGCTCTAGAACACAGAGAACCTAGTAGATGGACGATATCTGGCAATAGATGATGTTCAATAAATATTTATTGAATACTAAATACAGGAGTGAGCCACATATGCTTTTAGCAAGAATCATCAGCCCACACACAGAAAATGAGTAAATGCATTAAAGGTTGCTAACTAACATCTGACAGGGAGAAAATGTCAGTGTCCCAAGTTCTGACTATAAACAAAGAGGAGGAACAGCTATATAACCTATGGAAGGAATGAAGTCATAAAGCAAGGCTGAAAACTGGAGACTCATTCTCAGGACAATAATGATCACAAATTTCTTTTAATATTTAGCCTTGTTTATTCTCCAAATTAAATGTCACTTGAATTTTAGGTAAAAGATTGCTTTCTTTGCAATGTTTTCTATCTTGATTTTATTACAGAAATATGTATATTTTAGAAAGTACTTGCAATTTGAATTTTTTTTGTTTGTTTGTTTGTTTTATCTTTTAGCCATACTGCACACACAGCATATGGAATCTTATTCCCTGACCAGGGATGGAACCCACAACCCCTGCATTGGAAGCTCGGAATCTTAACCACTGGACCAACAGGAAAGTCCCTATAACTTGAATTTAGATTCTGAAAACATCAGGATCTATTTTCGAGACATTATTTGGTGGGATGGGAACCTCAGATTTTGAAGGAGAAATTAGATGATTGAAGGTCAATGCCCAAGGTGGTGTGACGATAGTAGATTCTCTTCCTAGGTCATGACAGGAAGACCCTGTTTGTATCCCAGTTCTTCCACATACTAGTTGAGAGACCTTGGACAAATTATTTTCCATCTCTGAGTCTGTTTTTCATAATTTCTAATACGAGGTTGCTGGTGTCCCACTTCCCTGACTTCACATGATAATTTACTGGAAGGATATATGCAGAGTTCCTGGCATGTATTCCCTTCCTTCCTTTTTTGTCTGCCCTAGGTCTTCACTGATGCTCGCAGACTTTGCTCTACTTGTCACAGCGGGGGCTACTCTCTAGTTGTGGTGCGCAGGCTTCTCATTGCAGTGGCTTCTCTTGTTGCAGAGCACAGGCTCTAGAGCTTGGGCTCAGTAGTTGTGGCACACAGGTTTAGTTGCCCCACAGCCAGTGGGATCTTCCAGACCAGGGATCGAACTTGTGTCCCCTGAGTTGGCAGGTGGATTCCCAACCACTGGACCACCAGGGAAGTCCTCCTTTCCTCTTTTAAAGGTAAGAGATGAGCATGAGACCTGTGGTAACTGCCAATAATATTCATTCTCTTAGGCTCCCCTTCTCAATCTAGGGTATGCAATCCTTCATCAAGAAAGTATCTTCTGAGAGGAGGAAACATTTTTCTCAAATCAGTTGTGCATATAACCAAATTTTGCAATTTTTTTTTTTTTTTAACAAGAGGCTCTTTCAGCAACAAACCACATTGTAAAGTTCAGCTCAGCCTCAGCGTGCATTCTGCCTAGCTACTCTGGGCAGACTTTTAAATCACATTGGCTGGAAGGAATAGTGCTTCATTCAGCATCATTACAATGACCATCCTGGTGCTGTTAATATTCTTTGGGCTGCCCAAAGATGCTTGGTGGCTGAGCGACAAGTCAAGAGTTTAATTTACCTTTCTGAGCATCTGCAGGTTTTGTTTTCAACAGAGAATTTCAGGTTACATAACTGTCTTGGCTTCTGCTTCAAAAAGTGAACCTTGATTCTCTAAATTAACTTTCAGTACAGATCTTCAGGAGCAGAGCCTGTTGTACCTGGAAGCAATTTGCCCCCAAATCATTTGGAAGGAAACAAAATGCCTCTTGACTTCTCTAGACAGTTGGCAGAAGCAGCAGGAGTAAGAACATTCTAATCATAACTAGGTACTCGTTAAAAGTAGAGAGACAGTCTAAAAACCAGGCTAAGCTTTCTTTTTTCAAACTCTTTATAACTTTACCCTAATTCTGTCCATACTCCACTGGACTGGTTTGTTCCCTCCTACCAATCACTGTTGTGGGTAGGCATTTTGCCAAGGATTTTAGAGAAGGGTGTTAAACAAAGGGAAAGGTAATATGATGAAAATGAGGCTCCTGGGAACACATGGAAGCAAATGACAGAGAACTATAAAGTAAATATGCTGTTCTGTCTAACACATGTGGAATCAGTTTTGAATTAACACCTAACCCCAGTCCACAAGGTGCTTTTAATTTACTCAAGAGAAGGACACATTTCAGTGTGGCATGCAGAGTGCTAAAATGAACAATTTTTAGGAACACAGAGGAGGAATATTGGAAGGAGGGGGGCATTCAGAGACTAATTAACAATAATATACAACTCATAACGTGGGCCTATTTGCAGATATGGATGATATAATCAAAGCTTAAAACTGATACTAGGACGTTCATATAGTTAGTATAATTCAGGGCTTAATCTTGTGTCTAAATTTTTACTTCAAATCCTGTGTGTTTTCCCAATAGTGACAGAAAACAGGGCCATGGAACAGTAGTGACAGGGCCATGCAGAGTGGTTTCATATCAATATACTACAGAAATGGAACTAAAATGTAAAGGGCTTCAAGGAGGAATTCATTTTTATTAAAGTATATGAATTTCTGTGTTGCAAGATGAAAACATTCTAGAAATCTGTTGCATGACAATGTTTATACTTACAGAACCGTACATTTACAAATGGCTAAGATGATAGATTAATGTGTTTTCACCACAACAAAAAACTCTAAAATGTACTATTATATTAATAAAATGTTATAATAACATAAATATGCCAATAACCAAAAGTTATGACCAACCTAAATAGCATATTCAAAAGCAGAGATATTACTTTGCCAACAAAGGTTCGCCTAGTCAAGGCTATGGTCTTTCCTGTGGTCATGTATGGATGTGAGAGCTGGACTGTGAAGAAGGCTGAGCGCCGAAGAATTGATGCTTTTGAACTGTGGTGTTGAAGAAGACTCTTGAGAGTCCCTTGGACTGCAAGGAGATCCAACCAGTCCATTCTGAAGGAGATCAGCCCTGGGGTTTCTTTGGAAGGAATAATGCTAAAGCTGAAACTCCAGTACTTTGGCCACCTCATGGGAAGAGTTGACCCATTGGAGAAGACTCTGATGCTGGGAGGGATTGGGGGCAGGAGGAGAAGGGGACGACAGAGGATGAGATGGCTGGATGGCATCACTGACTCAATGGATGTGAGTCTGAGTGACCTCCGGGAGTTGGTGATGGACAGGGAGGCCTGGCGTGCTACAGTTCATGGGGTCGCAAAGAGTCAGACACGACTGAGCGACTGATCTGATCTGATCTGATCTGATAACAAATATAGCCGATACATATGGAGCACTAACTGTATGCCAGGAACTGTGTTAAATATTTAACATGGACTATCTCACTTATTTTAGTATCTCTTTTTGACAAATGAAAAGCCCAAAACCTAGATTAGGTAACATGCCTAAGATCCCACACATGTAGAACATGAGCAGACTGACTGTAAAACCGTGGCTTCATCAGTCACTTTCCACACCAAGTCTCCTTTACTGAACTGTGCAAGCAAAGTATGCAATTCAAAATCAGATACTCTTTTTTCTTGCCTTGTGCACACATGGAGAACTAGATAAAGAAGATGATGATTCACTGAAGGTCAAAATTGAAGTCACTGATAAACTGTTTTTAACGGGACTTCCTGGTGGCACAGTGAATAAAAACCCGCCTGCCAATGCAGGGAACATGAGCTCGATCCTTGATCTGGGAAGATTCCACATGCCATGGAGCAACTAAACCCATGCACCACAACTACTGAGCCCAAGTGCTGCAATTACTGAAGCCCGTGTGTCTAGAGCCTGTGCTCTGCAACGAGAAGCCACCACAATCAGAAGGCCGCACACCACAACGAAGAGTAGCCCTTGCTGCAACAAGAGAAAGCCTGTGGAGCAACAGAAACCCAGCACAGCCATAAATAAATAAATGAGTGTTAAACTGTTTAAAGGACAGGGTCTATAGATGCTATGACCACTCTAGATGGTAGAGACTGTACTGCTGAGGGTTAGTCAGGTAACCAACCTCCCAGTATTTCTCCTCATTTAGACACACCTGTGGCATCAGTTCAGTTCAGTTGCTCAGTCATGTCCGACTCTTTGCCACCCCATGAATCGCAGCATGCCAGGCCTTCCTGTCCATCACCAACTCCCGGAGTTCACCCAGACCCATGTCCATTGAGTCAGTGATCCCATCCAGCCATCTCATCCTCTGTCGTCCCCTTCTCCTCTTGCCCTCAATCCCTCCCAGCATCAGAGTCTTTTCCGATGAGTCAACTCTTCGCATGAGGTGGCCAAAGTACTGGAGTTTCAGCTTTAGTATTATTCCTTCCAAAGATATCCCAGGACTGATCTCCTTCAGAATGGACTGGTTGGATCTTCTTGCAGTCCAAGGGACTCTCAAGAGTCTTCTCCAACACCACAGTTCAAAAGCATCAATTCTTCGGCGCTCAGCCTTCTTCACAGTCCAGCTCTCACATCCATACATGACCACAGGAAAGACCATAGCCTTGACTAGACGAACCTTTGTTGGCAAAGTAATGTCTCTGCTTTTAAATATGCTATCTAGGTTGGTCATAACTTTCCTTACAAGGAGTAAGCGTCTTTTAATTTCATGTAGCATACTTTGCTGCAAAAGGAGGTCTTCCCAGGTAACGAGATGACGTCTATCTGTGACTTGACCTCAAATGAGTCACTTCACTGTCATCAGTTAGCAGGCATCTCAGGGTAGATCCAGTTCACTCTGTGGGAGCCCTGCAAGTTTCCTGATGAACTTTCTATTTATTCTGAAGTAATTGCGTTTGACACCCCAGGCTGACTAATATCAATGTGTGACCAGGTTAAGTACTGAGATAGCCAGCTTTTGCAGTTGTGAAGTTATAGGCAGAAAAACACAATTGGACACCGAGAAGAAGGTCACTGTGCAAATACCATGTCTGGAGTCCAGGCAGAGAGGGCTAACTGTCAGCATGGGTGTTTCTATTGCCGCCTCTGTATTGCGTTTACAGGGAGACTTGCAAATCAAAATATGGTCCGTGGGCAAGCAGAAACAGCGACAGCTCACCTGGGAGCTGTTAGAAATATAAAACTCAAGCCCCATCCCAGAGCTACAGAATCAGAAGCCTGATTTTTAAATAATCCCCAGCTAATTCATATGCACATTAATATGTGAGAAGCCCTGATTAAAAAGTGTACATTTTTAGCTTTAAGAATTCAGTGTTTACTAAATATGTTTAACTGCAAACTAAACTACCACATAAAAAGGAGAAATAATTGAATATACTAGGCAAGATTATCATAATTAATTACACAATATTTTCACATGTTTTTCTACCTTAATCCTTTTATTAATAACACCTTTATCTCTCCTGTCTTCTTACTTCTTATCTTCCAAAGAAGGTAAAAAGATTGCATCTCTCAGGCAGGATTTGAACTCAGCATTCCAACTCTAGATCTCCAAACCTGCCCTGTAAATCACACTACCTCTCTCCAGGAATTCAGAAGATCACTTGAACTTGGAATGATCAGACAAAGTAGGACATGAACTGACATTTGAAGAATGGGTAAGGTTTGCAGAAAAGAAGGATTTCCAGAGGAGAGAAACAGCAGGCACACAAGTACTTTAAGACTGCCATGTTAAAGGAGGAGCCTTTCACGGGTAGGCTGTAGAAAATATTTAAATGTAGGAGTCATGTCTTCCCCACAAGAGAAACAGGAAGGAAGAATGAAGTAACAAGAGAAATCAGATCATGGAGGGCCTGAAAAGCTAGGCCAAAGGGTGCGGCTATTTGGTAACCCAGCATAAGGAATGGATTTTCACAAGATAAGTTATTCCAGTTTTATTCATTAGGCTTAGAATTTAGTATGCAATGGGTAAATATGCTCTAAAAATAAGAGACAGATAAATTTCAAGAAACACATAGGAAAACACTTCTCTACACTACTTCACGTGGCAATTACACCTTCTGTAATTCTGCACCTGCTTCATCAACCATTGGCTATATCTCAGGAGACCTGACATCACTGCTTTTTGACAAGGGCACTAAGGATTTGCCAGAGCACTTCAGAATGTGCGAGAATGAAGAGAGCATTGGCTAGGAACACAGATGTCTTTAAGTAGGGCATTGCATGGATGATTCATCTCTAGAGTATCAAAAGAATGTGGAGTAAGTAACATTGCCAGAGTGGACCTGAAAATGTACTATAGGTCATTGATGTGCTAGTGAGAACGTTTTTCTACAAAGGGTCACAGATACAGAGCAACTTGATTCTTGAGCAATTTAACAAAACATAAATGGTTGCTGTTTAAATTAAGAACATGAAACAAAAAATAACTGTATAAACACTAAAAAAGTGATTTAATAAAATGTGAAGATTAGAAAAAAAAGATCAGGAGAAGGAAAATTGGTAGAGGAGGGACAAACATGTAAGCAGATGCCAGGGAAGTGGGGAGAAAGGATAAAGAAGGAATAAGAGAAGAAGGTACAATGGGAAGACAGTTTATTGGAAGTTATTAAGGTTTTTCATATCCATTATCTACTGTAATAATACTCTAATCCCATGTGATAGCTGTTATACCCATTTCACAGATAAAGAAACTGATATTACTGGAGATTAAATTCCCCCAAATTACACTGATGGTAAGTGGTAGAACTGAAATTCAAATATTCAATTCCCTTAACCTCCAGGAGGTACTGAAGTAATGTCAGTCAGAAGCCAAAGCAAGTTACTGACTTCTCTAACATCTGTTTTCCCATTTATAAAATGAACTAGTACTTGTAAAGCTATTGGATACAGTCATTTTCTTGGGCTCCAAAATCATTGTGGAGTGACTGCAGCCACAAAATTAAAGGACACTTGCTCCTTGGAAGAGAAGCTATGACAAATCTAGACAGCATATTAAAAAAACAGATACATTACTTTGCTGACAAAGGTCCATATAGTCAAAGCTATGGTTTTTCCAGTAGTATGTAAGGACAATGAGAGCTGGACAATAAAAAAGGCTGAGCGCTAAAGAACTGATGCCTTTGAACTGTGGTGTTGGAGAAGACTCGAGAGTTCCTTGGACTGCAAGGAGATCAACCCAGTCAGTCCTCAAGGAAATCAACCCTGAATGTTCATTGGAAGGACTGATGCTGAAGCTGAAGCTCCAGTACATTGGCCACCTGATGCAAAGAGCTGACTCATTGGAAAAGATGCCAGCAAAGATTGAAGGCGGGAGGAGAAGGGGATAAGATGGTTGGATGGCATCACCGACTCAATGGACGTGAGTTTGAGCAAAGTCTGGGAAATAGTGAAGGACAGGGAAGCCTGGCATGCTGCAGTCCATGGGGTCACAAAGAGCCAGACATGATTGAGAGACTGAACAAGCTTAATAAATAATAGCATCAACCGTTTGAAAAAGATTAGCTAACAGACTATTGATAACTATAATTCTAAAGCCTCCTTACTTCCAGGTTCAAGTTTGAGGGACAAAAACTCTCGGGAATCCTTGGTGTTTTGGCAAAGAATCCTCTACAAGGCACCAAATATTCCCTAGACTGAATCCATAATGTCACCTACGTATACATCCTTGTGTTTCTGTTCAGTTACATGTGACTCTGCAAAGAGACTGTAGCCTGCCAGGCTCTTTTGTCCATGGAATCAAACCTGCGTCTCCTGCATTGCAGGTGGATTCTTTACCCACTGATCCACTTGGGACATGAATTTGAGCAAACCTTGGGAGACAGTGGAGGACAAAGGAACCTGGCGTGCTTACAGTTCATGGGTCTCAAAGAGTTGGACACAACTGAGCGACTGACCAACATCAATTCCATGTTTCAAAGTATCATAGTATCAGTAAGTATTATCTCTATCAACAAAATCTAAAAACCATTCTCAGGTAGTTAAAAAGGGAGTGTTTGTATTCAAAAACCTGGGAAGGAGCAGGAGTGTAATCCTTACAGTCCTGCACACAGAGGATAGTGAGAGCAGCTAGTGAGACCTACATCTGACCTTTCAGCCCCTAGACTAAGAATCCTCATCCCATCTTCCTGATGGTTGTCCCCTCTCCTCTCCATTCTTTTCACAGCAGAGATAAGAGATTTTTTTCCTAATGGCAATATTGATCCTGTCTCTTTCCTGCTTAAAACCATTTAACTAGCCCCACTGCCTTTAGACAAAAAATCAAACTCCAGTTGGGCATAAAGATCCTTGTGTGATCTGGGCCCTCCTTAGCAATCCAGGCTCCACCAGACACTGGTCTAAACTCCAGCCTATTAAACTGCTTCACTTCCAAGGACAGGAGCACCTTCGTGCTGTCCTACTTTCCTTCTCAATGTTCTTCCTCTTTCCCACTTTTCAGGGCTAATTTCTCAGAATTTTACATCCTGGCTTTGATATTTTTTCTGCACAGAGCCTTCTATGATCCTTTTGTCAAGATATATTAAAAGTTCCTACCTGGGCAGTGTCTAAGCCCCCCATGGCATTAGTTACATTGTGTTGCAATTGGCCTGTAATTGGATTCTAAGCTCCATGAGGACAGAGACTATGTCTGATTTGTCCTCCAATGCCTAGTGCCATGCATAGCACATAGCAAGTACTGAATAAAGATCTGCTGAATACATTTTAAAACTCAAATCCTATTTTTCTGCATTCAAAGGCAGGAACAGTTTTGGGGTATTATTTGCTTTTGGATTTTGCTTTCATTAAATTTTAATTCTCGGTTGAAGAAAACTGTGCATCCATAGATCTATAGTCAGAGCCCCAAGTCACAGACAAGTAAAAAGAACAATCATTAAAAGTGACCACAAAGAGTCAGTAGCCTTGGCAGCAAGTTCTAGGGTCCTTGGAGGGGGTCTTATCCTCACCTCCTAGCCTTCCCTACCTAACCAGTGAAATTAATTCTAGTTGCTCTGTTTTTCATTTCTATAAGAACTTCAGGGTCCCTCAGTAAGTTTTGTATGGAGCTAGTGACAAAAATTAATAGTTCAATGAGCATTGCTTTAAATGCATTATGGTTTTAACATGGAATCCATATAATACCCTTAAGGGTATGAAGACTTTCAAAATCCTTTCAATTTCTCATTAAAATGAATGCTAAAAAGAATTAGGTTACTGGCATGGATTATACCCATTTTGCAGATAGAAACCAGAAGACAGAGAGGTCACGGACAATTTTCTTTTGAGCACATAGCAGAATGTTTTGGAAAATGGGTGTTTTCTTTCATCCTTAATGCTTTATTGTGTTTTGTTGTTGTTGTTGTTTTAAATAAATCTTTCTTCTAGACTTTAAGCTTGTTGCAGGCAGACGCTAGATCTTTTCTTTTTGTTTCCAGCTTAGGTTCTAGACTTGTGCAGCCGTGTTAGCTGAAATGTTTGCCCAACTCTTAAAAGTTCTGTGCTGTATTCTTAGGCTTACTATCAGGGAAGCATCTCTATCTTGTGATTTATTGGAGAAAAATCTCAGTTTCAAAAGAAACAAATATTTTCTGATTTCTTGCTTTTTACTTCAACAAGAGAAGTTCAGTCACTCAGTTGTGTCCAACTCTTTGTGAACCCATGAATGGCAACATGCCAGGCTTCGCTGTCCTTCACTATCTCCCAGGGTTTGCTCAAACTCATATCTATTGAGCTAACAATAAAGGACCTACTTGAGTATATTTTTCAAATAAGTAACTCCTAGATATGAATGCAGATATTTGCAAATCTCTCTGGAGATTAATGGGTTACTGCCATGTCTTAAAGGAGGAACAGTTAGAGAAAGGAGAGAAAGAACAGCAACTGAAGGTTTTTAGCGGCTTAGTCACATGGTTCAATAGTAGCAAGGAAAAACAAAAATAAAAACAAAAGCAACTATTTAATTAGTACAGATGGAGAAAAACAGCCCATAGGCTAATTGATTATAGCTATCATGACAGCTGATTACAGTGTCTGCCTGTAAAAATACAGGCCCCTAGGCAAAACCAATACAATATTGTAAAGTTAAATAAAATAAAATTAAAAAAAAAATACAGCCTCCCCCCGCCCCCCCAAAAAAATATACACACAAAAATACATAGCTCTGGGACTTCCCAGCTGATCCAGTGGCTAAGACTCCATGTTCCCAATGCTAGAGGCCTGGGTTTGATCCCTGGACAGGGAACTAAATCCTACATGCCTCAACTAAGACCTGGTGCAGCCAAAGAAATAAGTGAAATATTTATAAAATGCACAGCTCTCTTTGGCTGCCTTTCATTGGTTCTTTGGTAAAATGCCCTCTAAACAGATGATGCAATGGAATCCAGCCCTTCTTGGGTAATAAAGTGAACCCAATGATGTTACGGTGGGAGCTGTGGTCAGCTAAGCACAGAAATCTAGGCAGTCTTGCTGACTGTGGCTTAGACTGTCTTGGGAAGTAAGTGCTCCAGCGATTGGAATTCTGTGTATAAAGGCAGAACCTCTGGGACACTGTTTTTTCTCTTTTTAATATTTTTTAGTTTATTTTTGGGATAATTCTTTTTTGTGCCCCCAATGATTTACAAGAAATGACATTATTAGAGTTAACAATCCATTGTCAAGTGAACCATCTGCATCCAGGTGTTTTTTTAGGACTGATTTTCCCTCAAGCCTGCTCCCAATCCCCCTGGTGGCCCTTTCTGCTCGGGCAGTTGCATGTGTGCATTCGGGCTCAGTCGTGTCTGACTCTGTGCACCCTCATGGACTGTAACCTACTAGGCTCCTCTGTGCATGGGATTCTCCAGGCAAGTGGATTGCGATTTCCTGCTCCAAGGGATCTTCCCAACCCAGGGATCAAAACAGCATCTCCTGTGTCTACTTGTATTGGCAGGCAGATTTTTTTTTTACCACTGAGCTACCTGGGAAGCCCGCTAAAGCAATTACAAACACAAACATGGCACATATCCTTGGGAGGAAAGTAGATCATAAACAGCAAATTACAATGCAAGATGCTGAATTCTTTGATAGTGTTCTCTGGGTCCAGAGAAAGTACACACGCTGCTGATGAGTAGTGGAGGATAGAGAAGTCTTCTCAGAGAAGGTCTAGAACTGGGCTTCTAAGGTCAGTAAGAGTTTGTCAAACATATACATGTGTAGAACACATGACATGGGATCTAAAAAAGATTAAATTTTCAAATAGCGAAATAAATTTTGTTATTTATGAAAGTTATACTATTACTATTAACTGGGAGGCAGAGTGTTCTGGTGGGGAAGTAACACGCTTGAGAAACATCCCATGCTGGAAACAAGGAACAGTTCTTTGTGGCTACAAGAGGAGAGGGGACTTCCCTGGCAGTCCAGAGGTTGAGACTTCATGCCTCAACTACAGGGCATGGGGATTCACTCCCTGGTCAGGAACTAAGATCCCACAAAATGTAAAAAAAAAAAAAGAAAAGAGGGAGAGGAAGGGAGTAACAATGGAATTCTTGATTTAGCAAGATGACTTTGTTGGCAGAGTGGAGGGTGGATTGACAGGTTAAGAGAGGGAGACAGAATCAAGGAGACCAATTAGGCAGTTGTTATAAAAAGTTCAGTCAAGAGGAGTGGGACTGCTCTCTGATGGCACAACACAAGTAAACGTTCCCCGCTCCCCTGCCTGGGTAAGGAGAACCAGCAGCAGGTTCTCACACTGCAAGGCCAGCTGTGCCTCAGTCTGCGGACAAGTGAAGGTCACAGTCATGTGCAGGCACCTGCAACCGGTGCTGGCTGTGTTCTTAGATGTTAGTACCTGTTGGTGCTAGAGCAGCAGTTCTCAGCTGTGCCTGCTCCTCACCTGGGAACCACTTTTATAATGTAGGTGCCTTGGCTCCACTGCAGACCGACTGAATCAGGATCCCTGGGCAGAGTTCCACTTGTTAAGTGCCCCACACGGCCAGAACTGAGACCCACACCCCGGCAGTCAGGCACAACAGTGACTTTTCAAAAAGTCTCCAAGTGTGTGTGGGGGGACACACAGCAACCAGATGAGGATGCCGCTGCACCAAGCTTCCTGTTCTAGGAGAGATGGCACTGTCAGCAGATGAGCAAGTGAGGCCCTGCCACTGTGTGACCTGAGTGACTCGCTCGTGAAAATTTTGAAAATGCCTCTGAACACACCCAAAGGAGGGATTCCAAAAGAATAGAGGGGGCCAACTCCACAAAAGCAGAATATAATATAGATTCTCAATTACCCAATGGACATCAATAACGAGGCAAGAGAAAACAAAGGTCTTAGCCTTGGTCCCTTGTGAATGGGCTGGATAGCTTTCATAAAGTTCACCTGTATATTACACTCTGCAACCAGAACTCTGCACACTGAAGACAAGGCAAGCTTAGTGAAAAGAATGACATCTGCAGCTTCCCTGGTGGCCCAGGGGCTAAGATTCCACACTTCCAATGCAGGGGGCTGGGGTTCGATTCCTGGTCAAAGAACTAGATCTAACATGCCACAACTAAAAGATGCAGCATGCCACAACTAAGACCCAATGCTGCCAAATATTTTAAAAAGACAACATGTATTTGAATCATGTCTCAGTAATGAAAATCGTTTCTGTTTTCCAAGCTTTTACGCTACAAAAGATACTACTCTGTGTACATTGCATTCCTTATCTTGTTCAAAACTCTTCAAAACCCTGAGAGATAATTCTTAGATTCCACAGATGTAGAAAGGAGATTCTGAGAACCGAAGTGACTTGTGAAAGCTTACCGAGCTAGAAGTGACAGATCCAACCCTGAAACTGGGTGAGATCAAACCAGTGCTGGTACCCACCACTCTTACTGCTTACAGGTCTCCAGGATTCATAGCCCATTCTGGAATATAAACTCCTGGAGACCAAAGGCCAAGTAGAATTTAGGATTATCTTCAAGTCTCTCTCCTAGACATCCTCTACTTTTTTTTTTTTAATTACTAGATTTTAGGACAGTAAGAGAATTGGATCAGGGAAGTTCTGTCAGTATAAGACCCCTCTCTCCCACTGCCCATTGGGTCTGAGCATCCTTCGTGGAGGCAGGATTTCAGAAGCTTCCTCTGCTAAGACCTGAGTCTGCTCTTAGGGGAGAAAATGATCAACACTTGGAGCCTGAGAGTCCTTTTTGAATTTATGTATAAATCTATTGATCGTATTCATTTATTGTAGAAGTGAAGCTAGGTACTCAGGGAATTTTTTTTTTTTTTTTGGCTGTGCCATGCAGCATGGCATGCAGGATCTTGGTTCTCCAGCCAGGAACTGAACCCACATCCCCTGCTGTGGAAGCAAGGAGTCTTCACCACTGAACTGCCTGGGAAGTCCCAATCAGGAAGAATTTTAATAAGTAACTGGGCCTTTAGCACATGAGACCCAAGAGTTAAATGACTTGTTCAAAGCTAGCTTCTAGTAGACATGTTTTTACCTATTATTTAGGGTTTCCCTGGGGAGATAAAGCAGAAAAGAATCTGTCTGCAGTGCAGGAGATCTGGGTTTGATACTTGGGTTGGGATGATCCCCTGGAAAAGGGAATGGCTACCGATTCCAGTATTCTTGCTTGGGAAACTCCATAGACAGAGGAGCCTGGCAGGCTACAGTCCATTGGGTTGCAAAGAGCAGCTAACACTTTGGGTATCTTATTATGTCCAGGAAGGAAGAGAAGGGAAGTAGTTATGGACAAGGCTAAAAGGACACTCAGACTGTAAAACTGATATCAGTGTGAATGCATGAGTATGTTCATTCATTTAACAGATATTTATTATTGAGCGACTATCTATGGGCAGTTTTTTATTTGTGTGGTTCCAACAAAGGTCCTTTTAGTCAAGACTACGGTTTTTCCAGTGGTCATGTATGGATGTGAGAGTTGGACTGTGAAGAAAGCTGAGCACCGAAGAATTGATGCTTTTGAACTGTGGTGTTGGAGAAGACTCTTGAGAGTCCCTCGGATTGCAAGGAGATCCAACCAGTCCATTCTGAAGGAGATCAGTCCTGGGTGTTCTTTGGAAGGAATGATGCTAAAGCTGAAACTGCAATACTTTGGCCACCTCATGCGAAGAGTTGACTCATTGCAAAAGACTCTGATGCTGGGAGGGATTGGGGGCAGGAGGAAAAAGGGACGACAGAGGATGAGATGGCTGGATGGCATCACCGACTCGATGGACATGAGTTTGGGTGAACTCCGCAAGTTGGTGATGGACAGGGAGGCCTGGCATGCTGCAGTTCATGGGGTCGCAAAGAGTCAGACACGACTGAATAACTCAACTGAACTGAACTCAGCATGCATGAATTTCAATTACTATGGGTTAATTAAGGAACAGCAGTTCCCTAACAACAAGATTCAAATTTCAGTTACCACAGTATATTAACTGTGAGTAAGTAAATCATAAACGTGCTACTAGCTCTTTGGTCAACAGTCACTACCTAGTAACAGATGCACATTATGTTCCCCGAGACTTATCAGGTCAGTTCTTTCAAAGTCTGTTGGGAATGGGTCACTTCAGACCTATTGTTCAGTTCACATACAGACAGCAAAGCATGTAGTTGTTTTGCTTCCTCATCTCCTGGTGGTAAACCCACACAACATTGTACAGAAATGGATAATGCAAAGAGGGAATTTGCCAAGGAAGATTGAAGTGCAGCAAAGAAACAAAAAGTGATAGTGTTGTAAGTGAAATTCAAATGGAACAGTGGACTTTTAGAAGCCATAGCTGATCATGGGACTATTGACACTGCCACCCTTTGAGAAAAACCAGATACACAGTCAGGGGAACTTGACCAAAGGCAAACTTAGGAACATGAACGAAGAAAGTGGTTGAGATGAAAGGATGAAGATGTCCCAGAGGAAATAATACTGGCAAAAAACTGCACACTAAAAGAACTCTCAGAGATATTTCTTAACATTGAAGTACAAGGGATAAAAGGTTGGGAGCTGATCCAAAGCTAGAAAGGACTATGTGACAACTCACTAAGGCATAGAAAAGCTGCTTGCTCAATATCTTAGCCAATGGTACTTTTCCCCCATTGATTATTAAGATGTCATCTCTATGATCTCTGCCTATGATGCAAAAGCGAAAACTGCCTCTATTATGTGCCAGGCATCAGAAAACACAGTCCCTGCCCTCTTGGTGGTCTTAACCAAACAAATTAATTCTGAAAACCTGTGATTAATTGTTCTGTTTAATGAGGGTGTTGGCTTAGCTCAGAGCACCCATTAGGGATTTAGAGAGAAATTGTGGGAAGCTACTTAGTAAGGGGGGAGTTGAATATGGAAAGAATTAAAATACAAAGCAAATGTTGGGAGGGGGTGCTCCTAGTCTGAAGATAATGTAAATCCCCCGGCCCAGCAAATCTACTTCCTGCCCAGAGGCCCAGTGAGGAGTGACTCTGGGCTGGTTTTTAAATTGGCTGCCAACAGCTCAAATATAATGTCAGATACATATTAACTGACAGCAGAACGCAGAGATACAGGTTAAGGTTCCTTCTCAAAAATAATCCAGAAACTGAAAATGCTACCAAGTGCCATTCTCAGCCAACCTGTGTGAGTAAATCTCTTAAAACCAGTGCAAAGTGTTTGGATGCAAATTTCCAAAGCTATGGACATGCAAAGTAGAATCTAAGGCTGCAAAAATACATTCTTCAGGAAATCAAGTCACAGGAATATATGAAATGATACATCTGGTTTTAGGCACTGGCTATGATTTTTAAGTCCAAATGTATATTATGTTGGGTTGTTTTTTTTTCCATCATAAAATGTATGAATTTTCAATGTATGGCCCCTACCAAGGAAGATGTAAGTCTATGTTATAGGCATGTGGATACTCCCAGGCACACAACTGGTAAGAAGTGGACGGCTCCTTAGGATTCATCTCATCCAGCCTCTGCAGTCAAATTTTTAAAAAATGAGGTCAATGTAGTCTTGGGTGTGTGTAAGCTCAATTACTTCAATCATGTCTGACTCTTTGTGACCCTATGGACCATAGCCCACCAGGCTCCTCTGTCCATGGGATGATCCAGGTGAGAATACTGGAGTAGGTTGCCATTTCCTCCTCCAGCAGATCTTCCCTGACCCAGGGATGGAACCCCTCTTATGTCTCCTGCATTGGCAGGCAGGTTCTTTACTGCTAGCGTCACCTGGGAATTTAGTCTAGGGAGGCCAGTTGTCTAGCTCCACAGTCAGATTTCTGCCTCATAATATCAACAGCCAACAATTACTGACTGCTGTGTGCTAGGCATAGTGCTGAGGAGCTTGTTTGATTCACTTTTTTGTTGTTGTTTGAATCTAGTTGCTTTACAATGTTGTGTTAGTTCCTGCTGTACAACAAGGTAAATCATAAAGCATATATCCCCTCCTTCTTGAGCCTCCCTTCCAGCCTCCCCATTCCACATTTCTAGGTCATCACAGAGCAGCGAGCTGAACTCTGCTGAGGGGCTGATACTGGCTTGGCCAAAAGATTCATTCGGGTTTGTTGTGTTTTGTTTTTTAAACTGAATAAACCTTTTGGCCAACCTGATATATGAAGCATTGGTTCTTTAAATCCTCACAGATCCATGAACTATTTGTTGTTAGTATTACCATTTTACAGATGTGGAAACAGGCATATGTTATTCAGTCAACTTCAGCAAACCATGAGGGAGCTGTGATCTGAAAGCAGGCAGAATGATCTGAGCTGACATTCTTAACTAAGAGTGTTAATAAATGACTTTCTCTGGATGTTTAACCCCCTAAATAAGGTGATTATCGTCCCTGTCCTCTAGACCTATACAACTAATTCTTCAATCTTACAAGACAAGTAATGTCATTCCCATTTTACGACTGAGAAAACTGAAGACACAAAGTTCCCTGGTTTCCCAATATTACATGGCTTAAAAGTGGGATTTCAGCCCCTAAGTCTCTTGTTTCTTTCAGACCTGTAGGCCCACCTCTCTCCCCGCATTAGAACCATTCTGTCTCTCAACAGACTTTGGCTATTTGAACAGAACTTGCATGCATTACATATCTGATCTGAAATCAGTGTAGATCCAGGCATTTCTGGAACCCATTTAAGTAAGCCACAAGAATTTCACATTCCTAAATCTCTCTCTGGTACACAGTATCAACCGTCAACTGCTCACATGAGGCAGATTTATTATGAAGAGGCCAGCGGTGAATCAAACTCGTGGAGTGTGGTTCAGGGGTGGCACTGAGGCACAGGAAGAGAAAAATTTACTGATTCTGGTTCCCCGAGAATACAGACAGCAACAGACGAGAAAACAGAACAGCCTTAAGGAGATGCCTGCAAGCAGTGGGTGCTAAGAAAAGGCAGGCGTTGCAGTTCTAGGGAGGGAGAGGGGAGGGGCCTCTGCTGTCTTCTTTTCATAGCCCTGGCCATGATTCCCCACTGGTCTCTCAAGAGAAATGGGTCTGAGAAAAGCCGCACGGTTCTCACCACAGCTCCTTAGCCAGTTTCCAGAGGCTTTCAGCATAGCAGGCAACTGCTCCCCAAAGTCAGCTCTGCTCCCCTCTTCCTGGCCGAGTCTACGGTGTATCAACTCCGCCCATCAGCACACACTCCTGACGCTCTTGAGTTGGGGCCAAATCCTCTGAGGAGTGAAGCAGGTGGGGCCGCCTGCTCAGGCTAGTGGCAGAGCTAGTTTGAGATGCTTTGCAACACAAAAGGGCCAATTTAAGAGACAGGATTACTTTCCCCATTCCACCCTTTTAAAAGCAGTTACAAATCATTTTCCAGATGTTGGCTGTTTCACTCACCTCTCTCTCTCTCTTTTTTCTCTTCTCATCTAAAAAATGCCTTAGTGCTGGAAAGGTGGTGGATGTGGACGCCTGCTCAGGGAGTCTGCCAAGGGAGCCCGGAAGACTTTTTAACCCCCAGTCCCATCCCACCGTCCAGCTTGGCCGCTGGTATTTGAAATTCCAATACTGAAGTGCTAGTCGGTATCCTCTTTTAAAATGCAGAAGTGAGTAAACAAAGTTATTCACACTGTTGGAGAGGGCGATGGCACCCCACTCCAGTACTCTTGCCTGGAGAATCCCATGGATGGAGGAGCCTGGTAGGCTGCAGTCCATGGGGTCGCTGGGAGTCGGACAGGACTGAGCGACTTCGCTTTCACTTTTCACTTTCATGCACTAGAGAAGGAAATGGCAACCCACTCCAGTGTTCTTGCCTGGAGAATCCCAAGGACGGGGAAGCCTGGTGGGCTGCCGTCTATGGGGTCGCACAGAGTCGGACACAACTGAAGTGACATAGCAGCAGCAGCAGAGTTAATTCTTCAGCTGGCAGACTGGAATCTGCCGGCTCCCTCAGGCCAGGAAATGTCTGCTTACATCAGCCTTTAGGCAGGAAGAGTATTCAAAAAGGGATGGTTTAGGGATGCAGAACTTCAAAGTTTATCTTTTTGTGTGGCAACTCCAAGTCGAGAAACTAGGTCCCCTCAGCCTGAAAGATCAACAACTCTTTCCATTTCTTTTAAACCTTGAAATCCTCTAATGCCAATGTAGTTTAAACTTATCCTGATATTCTGAGGATGAATAGTTAAAATTTGGAAATTAGAATGATTTTTATTTTCACCTAAAAGTAATTTCCGAATATGCTTCAGATCAGATCAGTCGCTCAGTCGTGTCCAACTCTTTGTGACCCCATGAATCGCAGCACGCCAGGCCTCCCTGTCCATCACCAACTCCCTGAGTTCACCCAGACTCACGTCCATCGAGTCAGTGATGCCATCCAGCCATCTCATTCTCTGTCGTACCCTTCTCTTGCCCCCAGTCCCTGCCAGCATCAGAGTCTTTTCCAATGAGTCAACTCTTCGCATGAGGTGGCCAAAGTACTGGAATTTCAGCTTTAGCATCATTCCTTCCAAAGAAATCCCAGGGCTGATCTCCTTCAGAATGGACTGGTTGGATCTCCTTGCAGTCCAAGGGACTCTCAAGAGTCTTCTCCAACACCACAGTTCAAAAGCATCAATTCTTCGGCGCTCAGCCTTCTTCACAGTCCAGCTCTCACATCCATACATGACCACAGGAAAAATCATAGCCTTGACCAGACAAACCTTTGTTGGCAGTAATGTCTCTGCCTTTGAATATGCTATCTAGGTTGGTCATAACTTTCCTTCCAAGGAGTAAGCGTCTTTTAATTTTATGGCTGCAGTCACCATCTGCAGTGATTTTGGAGCCCAGAAAAATAAAGTCTGACACTGTTTCCACTGTTTCCCCATCTATTTCCCATGCAGTGATGGGACCGGATGCCATGATCTTCGTTTTCTGAATGTTGAGCTTTAAGCCAACTTTTTCACTCTCCACTTTCACTTTCATCAAGCGTCTTTTTAGTTCTTAAGGACTCTTAATTTTCACATAGACTGCAGTTTTCTTTCTGTTTTGATCTGTACGGTACATGCATATGAAGCTAAGGTGTAGATACTGCTATTCATGTATTGATTGACTGATTAGTTGCTAAGTAGAGCCTAGACATTTAGATTTCCTCTCTAAGCTATTGATCATCATTACAATTCAGCTTAGTATGGTACTGTTACTTTGCCCTATCTGTTGCTACTCAAATCAGATGTTATGGTCACCATGGTAACCACCTACCCTTTATCCGTGTTACTTCATTTATCAAACTAGGAGTGCACAGGCTGAGAAATCCTATGATTTTTTTTTTTTTAACTTTCAGTGTAAATGTTTTATTTAAAAAATCAGTTGAAAACATGTTCAGAAACAAATTATCACTGGGAAAACAGAACTAAAGGGTTGAATTGGCTCAACTGCTTGGAGATTTTTTTAAATGTTCAAAGTGGTTTTCATAAAATGGGATTATCATTGACACTTCGAACTGGTCTTGATGGAATGGCTGCCTTGATGGGCTTGAAAGTTGTAGGAATCTCAAGGTTTTAGGTTGGGTCATAAAATGAAACATGAAGGTCTGTTTAAAGCACACCTCTGGGTATAAAAGTATATTTTTCTCTATGGACTTCTCTCCCACCCCACATGAAAATATTAGGATAAAACGTAAAAAGAAGAAAAAACTACATGTACCTTTATGGCAAGTCCCTTTGCTGTCTACCTGAAATTTTACAATATTGTTAATTGGCCACTCTGGAGGAGAGCCCAGCAGGCCACTCTGGAGGAGAGCCCAGCAACCCACTCCAGTATTCTTGCCTGGAGAATCCCATGGACAGAGGAGCCTTGGGGGCCACAATCCATCGGGTTGCAAATAGTCCAACACAGCTGGAGTGACTTAGCACAGTATGTATCCTCTAGTACAAAATAAGTTAATTTTAGAAAAATTTTTTTCCTTAAAAGCAATACTTTTTTAAAAAATTAGTATTGACTGTCAACCATAGTTCTAGATGACAAAGGAATACACTGAAATCAGGTGAGTTCCTGAGGCTGAAGCTAGGAGTCCACACAGAGACAGATAATCAATGAAACCCCCAGAAGGATGGGGGCTGTACTATCACAGAACACATCTCTATTAAGTACCATTCTTTGATCACCATTTCCAAGGCAGTCACTTGCAAGTGGAAGCTGATCACTTCCACTTGCAAAGGCAGTTATTACAAATCCTGTGAGAGACTACATCTGCCTGAAAGATAACAGTGCATTGAGGAGTTTTCACCAAGAATCCTCTTCCTCTTTCTCTCCAGGTATCCTAAAACATTGTTTGTTTTGGCTCCCAAAACAGACAGTAACTCCTACAGATGAAAAGTCTCTTCCTACCCACAAATGTCTACTTGGTCTAAGACAGGTGTTTTGCCTCTTCCCAATCACCAACATGGACAGGAGATAATTGCAAAATGACTCTCCCACCATTGCAAAATTATTATTTCTAATAGAGAGATTCTGGTCTGCAGGGACCAAGACTCTCCCTTTCCTCTGCTCAGTAGGGTTGAGACTCCACTTTTAAATAAAAGTATATTTATTTGAGTATAACTGCTTTACAATGTTGAGTTAGTTTCTGCTGTAATGAGTGAATCAGCCATACGTATACACATATCCCCTCCCTCTTTGACCTCCCCTCCCAACCCCATCCCCATCCTATCCCTCTAGGTCACCACAGAGCACTGAACTGAGCTCTTTGTGCTATAGAGCAGGTTCCTACTATCTTACACATGGTTGTATATATATTGAATGAATTTATTCTTTTTAAAATTAATTATTTATTTTAATTGGAGGCTAATTACTTTACAATATTGTTGTGGTTTTTGCCATACATGGACATGAATCAGCCATGGGTGTACACGTATCCCCCAATCCTGAACCCCACTCCCACCTCCCTCCCCACCCCATCCCTCTGGGTTGTCCCAGAGCACCAGCTTGGAGTGTTCTGCTTCAGGCATCGAACTTGCACTGGTCATCTGTTTTACATACAGTAATATATATGTTTCAATGCTATTCTCTCAAATAGTGCCACCCTAGCCTTCTCCCATATAGTCCAAAAGTCTGTTCTTTACATCTGTGTCTCTTTTGCTGTCTTGCATATAGGTTCATCATTACCATCTTTCTAAATTCTATATATATGCATTAATATGAAGGGCAGGGAAGCCTGGTGTGCTGCAGTCCATGGGGTTTCAAAGAGTCGGACACGACTGAGTGACTGAACTGAACTGAAATACTCTATTGGTGTTTCTCTTTCTGACTTACTTCACTCTGTACAATAGGCTCCAGTTTCATCCACGTCATTAGAACTGACTCAGATGGGTTCTTTTTCATACCTGAGTAACCTTCCATTGTGTATATATACGACAACTTCCTTATCCATTCATCTGCTGATGGACATCTAGGTTGCCACCATGTCCTAGCTATTGTAAACAGTGCTGCAGTGAACAGTGGGGTACATGTGTCTCTTTCAATTCTGGTTTCCTAGGTGTGTATGCCCAACAGTGGGACTGCTGGGTCATATGGCAGTTCTATTTCCAGTTTTTTAAGGCAGCTCCACACTGTTCTCCATAGTGGCTGTACTAGTTTTGAATGAGTTTATTCTATAACCACTGCACAGACAATCTCACCCAACTTATCACTTGTTGATAAGTGATCAACAAATCTACTTATTCCCTGTTTGAGATTGTGTGGGGACCAGACCAATTTTGAGCATAATGCTCATTAATAGGCCATACAGGACCCTCCGAACAGACTTGAGGGACTCAAGGACCGTCCTGAGTAGAGGCTACTGTCCCTGTCATTCTTAGCCATTAGCAGTGGTCCCTCCCCACTTCTGTTCCCCACTTCCCAGGGCTCATCTGGTTTGCAGGGATGAGGTTTACAGGGAAACTAACACTACAGGATACATTTGTACTCTGAGCAATGAAAACACTGACATCTGGAAGGCCTGGAATGCTCACGGTCACTTGCTGCCCTTTGCCCATCTGCTGGCTGCCTCGTCCTCCCTAAAAGCTCCCAATATTTCTTTGTGGCTTTCCAAAACTTCCAGCCTCCTCCTTGAGTCAAAAAGTCTTTCTAATTCTAGTATCTTCTATGCAAAAGAGAAAAAAAAGGGTAAGGGGCACGGAATGCAATACTATCAGATTCCAGATTTGATTTAAAGCTCAAGACTAGGGAGCCTGGAGACTTGATTCTAGTCTCACCCCAGCCAATTCCAATGGAATGCTTTTAGTCACATCACTTACACTTGGTCTTCCCATCTGTCAAAATGCATATTTAATGAGATCAAGCAAAAGGAAGTGCTCTGGAAAGTTAAAAATTTAGTACAAATGTCAGATGCCACAAACCTATTACACAGTAGGTCTCATACTATAGTTTTGAGATTTCAGACAAAATCATGGGTTTCAGAGGACATTTTCCTTCATGTCATAACATGTTAGAAACTTCGGCCTCAAACCTTGATTCCATATCTAATGAGATATTAATCAATCCCCTCAATCCTACCTCCAAACCATCTCTCTAGAATGTCTGTATGTCCCTCTTTGTCACCACTGTCATTGACATGAATGAAGTTCTCTCTAAACTGGTTCCCTCCCTCTCATCTTGCCTTCTGTCAATGAATTAGCCACACCAGCTATCACAGAGCTCTTTCTAACATGGTCAACTCATGTCATCTCTCCTTCATTAAAGTCTGTTGCTTGGCACCTCATGCACTACAGCATAAAGCTCACATCTTAGTGGAGCTAAGATCTTCCACAGACTTGCTCTCCTGACAGCCTCTCTTTTCGCTGTCTTCTTTCTGGAGAACTGGTGACTTTGCACAGACTTCCTTCCTTTTTGTCCACGGACTCCATTCATTCTTCTAACACACCTTGCAACACTGCCACCACTGGGAATCCTCCTGAACTTCACAGACTGAATTAATGATCACCCCGCTATTCTCACAGCACCTTCTACACACCTCTTATTCCAATAGTTCTCACATGGGCCTGAAATATTTTGGGTCCTTGTTTTGCTGTAGGTATCACTATTAAGGGGCTTCCCAGGTGGCTCAGTGGTAAAAAATCTATCTGCCAATGCAGGAGACGTGGGATCAGTCTCTGGGTTGGGAAGATCTCCTGGAGAAGGAAATGGCCAGCATTCTTGCCTGGGACATGCCATGGTGAGAGGGGTTTCTAGTCCATTGGGGCACAAAGACCTGGTCATGACTGAGTGATTGACCACGCACACACCGTTAAGACCCAGTGTAGCATTTCTAATAGCCTGGTTCTACTGAATCACGAAAGACTCAGCACAAATCCGTGAACAACACATCTGACAGCTCTTGGGCAAGAAGCCATCCCTACCCTACTTTCGGTAATGACCTATGTCATAAAGGCAACACCCTTGGGTTAAGCCTGAATCACAGACTTCTCCTCCACAAAACAGATTTAGTTTCTGGGAGCCTGTCTGGTTCCTCCACTTTAAAACTGAACTGAGCAGGGACTTCAGGGCTTATATATCCATGATGGCAAAGTAGTACTACAGAGTTACTTTGCCCAGGTATAAATCAAAGTGAGTAGAACACTGTTGCCCTGATTTTGGTTCTTTCCTTCTATGATATAAGGATAATCGTTGTAATTTCTAGATAGGTAGCTAGCTGCTAGGTTACTATACTATGAAGATCTCTGAATAAATTATTGGAGACAACGATAGGTTAGGAATATTTCCACCCAGGAGAGGGATGTATAAGCATATCTTTCTTGTGCATCAACTGCATAGCAGGCAAAGTTAGAAGGCTTGAATTCTCCTGAAGTTTTGGCCTAGTCCTGTTCACTGAATGCTGTAAAGGGTAAAATTAACAGTTAATCTGGGGACTTCCTTGGTGGTTTAGTGGTTAGGAATCTGAGCTTTGCAGGGCACACGGAACTGAGATCCTACATGCCATGTGGGGTAGCAAAAAAAAAAATTCTGAAAGTGATTCTAAGTACAAAGTCTGAAAGTCAAAGTCAAAGTCATTCAGTCGTGTCTGACGCTGTGCGACCCTCTGGTCCATGGAATTCTCTAGGCCAGAATACTGGAGGGGGTAGCCTTGCGCTTCTCCATGGGATCTTCCCAACCCAGGGATCGAACCCAAGTCTCCCACACTGCAGGCGAATTCTTGACCAGCTGAGCCACAAGGGAAGCCAAAGTCTAATGCTGGGTAATTTCCATTTAAATGGAAAGCCAAAAAGGAAAGGGGATCTTATTAGACATAAGTTTCATGGGGCATTTACGTGACAATTAATGAATCTACAACAAAGGTAGGTAGAGTTATCCAAAAATATATGTCAAACAATAATGACACCTGCATGGGACAGACAGCCCAAGCCTTCCTGAAAAAGAAACACCCCAATCCTCCCCAGGTTAATCATGCTTCCTCATACAGGAATTACTCTTCCTTAGCCCCAGAAGTTGGGCATGACAACCTGGGGCCTAGGGACAGTTTACACTTAGAAGGACTTGTCAAAATTGATTATATAGCACATCACTTTGCATTAAGTCCTTTAAACCAGCCCAACCAGTCTTCACAATTCTCTGTGAGCTGAAAATTACAGGATCATCCTTCTCAATGATACTGATAAAGGAACTCAGCAAGAGTCAATTCTGTGGAGCTTGTGAGCCTTCATACTCCATTCTGGGCAAAGTAGAATCAGCAAACTTTATGCACCTTAATAATTGGGTGAATTATTTGCAGTGAAGCAGTGAAGCTAAGTTGCCCATTTCTACACAGATTCACTTACTGCTAAATGAACATATGAATATTTAGATATTTGTTGTTCAGTCGCTAAGTCATTTCCAACTCTTTGCCACCCCATGGACTGTAGCCTGCCAGGCTTCCCTGTCCTTCATTATCTCCCAGAGCTTGCTCAGACTCATGTCCATTGACTTGGTGATGCCATCCAACTATCTCATCCTTTCTTGTCCCCTTCTACTGCCTTCAATCTTTCTCAGCACCATGGTCTTCATATAAGGTAGCCAAAGTATTGGAGCTTCAGCTTCAGCGTCAGTCCTTCCAATGAATATTCAGGGTTGATTTCCTTTAGGATTGACTGATTTGATCTTGCTGTGCAAGGGGCTCTCAAGTCTTCTCCAGCACCACAATTCAAAAGCATCAATTCTTTGGCACTCAGCCTTCTTTATGGTCCAATTCTCACATCTGTACATGACTACTGGAAAAACCATAGCTATGACAATACAGATCTTTGTCAGCAAAGTCTCTCCTTTTTAACATGCTGTCTAAATTTGTCACTGCTTTCCTTCCCAGGAGCAAGCATCTTTTAATTTTATGTCTGCAGCCACTGTCTGCAGTGATTTTGGAGAAAATAAAGTCTGTCACTGTTTCCATTTTTTCCTCCATCTATTTGCCATGAAGTGACGCAACTAGACGCCATGATCTTAGTTTTCTGAATGTTGAGTTTTAAGCCAGCTTTTCCACTCTCTTCTTTCACTTTCCTCAAGAGGCTCTTTAGTTCCTCTTAATTTTCTGCCATAAGGGTGGTGTCATCTGCATATCTGAGGTTATTGATATTTCTCCAGGCCATCTTAATTCCAGCTTGCACTTCATCCAGCCCAGCATTTCCCATGACGTACTCTGCATATAAGTTAAATGAGCAGGGTGACAACATATAGCCTTGACATACTCCTTTCCCACTTTTGAACCAGTCGTTGTTCCATGTCCAGTTCTTTTCTTCTTGATCTACATACAAGTTTCTCAGGAGGTAGGTAAAAGTGGTTTGGTATTCCTGTCTCTTTAAGAATTTTCCACAGTTTGTTGTGATCCACACGGTCAAAAGCTTTAACATAGTCAATGAAGCAGAAGTAGATATTTTCCTGGAATTCCCTTGCTTTTGCTATGATCCAGTGGATGTTGGCAATTTGGTCTTTGGTTCCTCTGCCTTCTCTAAATCCAGCTTGTACATCTGGAAGTTTTCAGTTTATGTACTGTTGAAGCCTAGCTTGAAGGATTTTAAGCATTACCTAGGTAGCATGTGAAATGAGTGCAATTGTGCAGCTGTTTGAACATTCTTTGGCATTACCTTTCTTTGGGATTGGAATGAAAACTGACATTTTCCAATCCTGTGGCCACTGCCAAGTTTTCCAAATTTGCTGACATATTGAGTGCGGGACTTTAACAGCATCATCTTTTAGGATTTTAAATAGATTTAAATATATCTTCATTAAAAAAAGAGAGCATGATACTTTATATACCATAATGTCAGATCAGAAGCCATGCAACTTGTGTCTGAGAATTAAACTGCTTTTTAGAACTCCAAATAAAACAAAACAAACTTTTTTTAAATTGCAAAAATGACACAGATTCATTATAGAAAAAAGGAAGAGAAAAGATAGAACACAATAGGTCAATCAAAGTTATGGTTATTTCCTTCTATGAACGTTTTTAACAAAGTTGAGATCACACCCCACAAAAAAATTTGTGCTTTACTATTTCAAATGATGTAAATGCACACATTTTCCTGTGTTTTAATAGCTCCTTGTCCAGGGCATTTTAATGATTCTTTAAAACTTTACTGAGTAGGTTTACTATAAATTACATAACATTGCCCCATTGTTGAAAATTTGTGATACAGTATTTCAAATTTTAAGATTGGATGTTTAAGCTATGATGTATATGATTTTCCCAAATAATTTAGATGACAAAACATACTAATAAGGGTCAGAAACACCTAAATAATTTTTATGATATATAGGCTAGTGGTTATGAGTTAATTATCTAGAGTTAGTATACTCGGTGACTTGACAGTATGGTTCTGCCTCATCTGAGCACCTCTCTGAGTTATATAATCTTCACAACATATAACATTTTCTTATTCATTCAATGAGAATAAGAGTTATAGTTACTAGATAATCACTAAATTAGTGTCATTAAAGTACTTAGTGCAGTGTTTGTCATATAATAGTCAGTAAATGTTAGCTATTTAAGAACAATTACTGCTGTTATTAGTATTTTTTATTTGAAATTATTGGCAGTCATTATTGTTGTTATTAGTAGTAACTTATTAATCATATGATTTTGCTGGGCTGTGGCTCTATGGTCAGAGAGACCAAATGATATTTACTGATTAATTTAGACCTACCCAGTTCTTTTAAAATACATCATTTAAGGAGAAAATAATTTTTCATTTTGGGATATGATTTCAGAAGGCAGCTATAGAAAGTTCTTTTCTGGTGAAGTCACCACTTAATTGAGACAGTCTGTCTCAGGAAAAGACCCTGATGTTGGGAAAGACTGAAGGCAAAAGGAGGAGGAGGCAGCAGAGAATAAGATGGTTAGGTAACACCATTGACTCAATGGACATGAATTTGAGCAAACTCTGGGAGACAGTGAAAGGCAGAGGAGCCTGGAGGACTGCAGTCCATGGTGTTGCAAAGAGTCAGACATGATTAAGCGACTAAGCAACAACAATAATCTTAAGATTGGTAGAGAGCTAAGGAATAATTTTGTGTTATATCCCTCCTCTTAGTCCAACCAGATTATCAGGTAACTTTCAACTATTCTTGACCGTCTCACCCACTGGGGAACTTCTTACCTACCAAGGTAGCTCTTACACTTAGAAAATTCATTTTATATTGAGCCAAAATATATCTCGCTGTAGCTTCAATATACGGGGAAGGCAATGATAATAAGCCCACACAGATCACCGCCAACAAGCTTTAACATTGAGGTTTCAATACAGCGAATTGATGAGGGATCACAACTTCTAATGGATTTACTTTCGAGTTTAAAAGAGGCTGCTGAGAGTCCAAAGGCAGTAACGTCGAGTTTCTCACTACTGGTGAGAAACTGAGAAGACTAATGTATTCATTTGGAGTAGGAAATGGTAACCCACTCCAGTATCCTTGCCTGGAGAATTCCATGGCCAGAGGAGCCTGGCAGGCTACAGTCCATGGGGTCGCCAAGAGTCAGACATGACTGAGCGACTAATGCCACGCCACACCATGTATTCATTATCATGTGTGATTTTCTGCAAACTGAATCATCTAAAATAAAAGGAAAGCTTAATGATTTTTCTTGGGAAAAGTTTTTCTAAAGCTAGAATTCTAAAAAGGGCTTTTTAAAAGTTCATTTGGAAGCTCCTTGACAGTTTCATGTTTCATCTGGGGAGCAGAATGGGGGATGGGCAGCCTTGGGACAAGTTTTGGTGGAGTTGATAATCTTGCAGCTCACCTTCTGAAGGCCTCTGCTTCTCCATAACTGAACCCCTTTATACAAGGAAGTGAATGCTTAACTATTAAGAAATTGACATCAAATGGCAACCTTGGTAAACAAGGGCCTATATGACTCACAAAATAGTATCTCTCGATACTGTAGATCTTTGTCTCTAGAGATTTGTTTTATAGCCATCATATGGTATGTGAACATACCATATTCACATTATTAGAAAAGCAGAATTTCTCTGCATAAAGATAACCTGACTGGAGTTGCTATTATTTTTCTACTTGCAGTCTTTAGCACAGAAGCTGGTTTCTTCTGGTACTCAATAAATAGCTGGTACTCAATAAATACTCGGGCTGACTGGATAACTATTCATTCCTGGGAGTCACAGATAAATGCTTAGTCCCTCCAACATCTGGTTACACTGGGAGCTACTCAGACTTTGGAGACCTGCTGTTTACTCTCTCAGCTCCTTTCCTCCCTTCCATTGCCATCACTTCTTTTCTTCAGGCTAACTATCCCGTTTCCTCATCTCTTTCTTACAACTCACAGTTTCAGACCCAATCATCCAAGGAAATTCCAAATGTGCCTTTGTTTGTTTTTAACTGTGGAAAATTCTTCAAGAGATGGGAATACCAGACCACCTAACCTGCCTCTTGAGAAATTTGTATGCAGGACAGGAAGCAACAGTTAGAACTGGACATGGAACAACAGACTGGTTCCAAATAGTTTGAAAAGGAGTACGTCAAGGCTGTATACTGTCACTCTGCTTATTTAACTTATATGCAGAGTACATCATGAGAAACGCTGCACTGGAAGAAACACAAGCTGGAATCAAGATTGCCGGGAGAAATATCAATAACCTCAGATATGCAGATGGCACCACCCTTATGGCAAAAAGTGAAGAGGAACTAAAAAGCCTCTTGATGAAAGTGAAAGTGGAGAGTGAAAAAGTTGGCTTAAAGCTCAACATTCAGAAAACCAAGATCATGGCATCCGGTCCCATCACTTCATGGGAAATAGATGGGGAAACAGTGGAAACAGTGTCAGATTTTACTTTTCTGGGCTCCAAAATCACTGCAGATGGTGACTGCAGCCATGAAATTAAAAGACGATTACTCCTTGGAAGGAAAGTTATGACCAACATAGATAGCATATTCAAAAGCAGAGATATTACTTTACCAACAAAGGTTCATCTGGTCAAGGCTATGGTTTTTCCTGTGGTCATGTATGGATGTGAGAGCTGGACTGTGAAGAAGGCTGAGTGCCAAAGAATTGATGCTTTTGAACTGTGGTGTTGGAGAAGACTCTTGAGAGTCCCTTGGACTGCAAGGAGGTCCAACCAGTCCATTCTGAAGGAGATCAGCCCTGGGATTTCTTTGGAAGGAATGATGCTAAAGCTGAAACTCCAGTACTTTGGCCACCTCATGCGAAGAGTTGACTCATTGGAAAAGACTCTGATGCTGGGAGGGATTGGGGGCAGGAGGAGAAGGGACGACAGAGGATGAGATGGCTGGATGGCATCACTGACTCAATGGACATGGGTCTGGGTGAACTCCGGAAGTTGGTGATGGACAGGGAGGCCTGGCATGCTGCGATTCATGGGGTGGCAAAGAGTCAGACACGACTGAATGATTGAACTGAACTGAACTGAACTGAAAGAGAGAGGATCTCATTTCTGTGTCTCTAAGACAGAAGAATAAGAAGCTCCTACACTTTCTGTGGAGGTGAACTCATATCTGGACAGCATTCTGTAACAGTAGGAGTTTTCAAATTGCAAATCACAACCCTTCACAGAGTTGTGAAATCAACTTAATATATCATGATCAATATTTTTCTTTTAAAAAAGAGTAGATATATCAATGGCTTCCCTCATAGCTCAGTTGGTAAAGATCCGCCTGCAATGCAGGAGACCCTGGTTCGATTCCTGGGTTGGAAAGATCCGCTGGAGAAGGGATAGGCTACCCACTCCAGTATTCTTGGGCTTCCCTTGTGGCTCAGCTGGTAACGAATCTGCTTGCAATGCGGGAGAGCTGGGTTTGATCCCTGGGTTGGGAAAATCCCCTGGAGAAGGGGAAGGCTACCTGGTCCAGTATTCTGGCCTGGAGAATCCCAGGGACTATATAGTCCATGGGGTCGCAAAGAGTCGTA
Organism: Tragelaphus eurycerus; assembly: GCA_935064755.1. Lineage (NCBI taxonomy): Eukaryota > Metazoa > Chordata > Mammalia > Artiodactyla > Bovidae > Tragelaphus > Tragelaphus eurycerus. The sequence goes on from CAKXYN010000043.1 coordinate 15,634,951, forward strand.
CACTACTGAGTGACTTTCACTTTCATACTTTTGGACATATCAAAGGGTATTACACATAGTAAGAGTGTTGTTTCATAAAAATCTAAATTGAGGTTTTCTAATTGTGGGTTCCTGTGTGTGGTTATGTATCTGTATTAATAGATTTATATATATTTGTCATACACACAGTTGTAGGGCATTCCAAGGGTGCACAGAATTTGGCCCAGGTATGAGCCTCTAGTCCCCTGCTTGTCCTGGCACCATGGCATAGGGCTCAAACTGCATCAATGTAAGGGGGTGACTTTGTATATGTGCGTCCTGAGTTTTAGAGTAAGTGAAAGTAAAAAGTGTTAGTTGCTCAGTCGTGTCTGACTCTTAGCAACCCCAAGGCTCCTTAAGGTCCACCAGGCTCCTCTGTCCATGGAATTCTCCAGGCAAGAATACTGGAGTGGGTTGCCATTTCCTTCTCCAGGGGATTTCTTATTGTGAACTGGGGCTTCAAAAGGGTTAGGGTTAGGATTAGGGTTATCAACATTGGTTGACTGGAGTTAGGAAGGAAAGATGAGGTCATAACAATTATGGCACATAAGTACTCTCTTTGGTTCACTTGCAATTTCATATGTATTCATTTTCACATTCTACCAAGACCTGCTGACCAGTAGCTGCTGAGTGAATTATTAAGGACCATTAATTTAGTACTCAAATTAGTGCATTATGAGAGTTTATTAAGCACTTTAGTTTGGCATTCCTCCAGGAGGGCTAGCTGCCATATGGTGTTTGGCTATGTTATACAGCTCTACTGCACAGGCAGAGATGGAAATTCTGAAATTGTAGGGCAAATTGCTTTTTTTGAAAAAGTCACTGCATCCTCAATGTTTTCTTGAGTGTGTCATTATTGTGACTTAGTACTACTCTTGCTTTTAATTATATAGTTTTATCAGTATCTCTTCTATTTTCAATTTTGTTAATGCTTAGTGATACAACATTTGCATTAAACGTATTTTGGTCTAATATTTATCAATCCTTAGGCTGCAAGATACATGTATACTCAAAGATAACTCATCTCTAAACAGGGATAAACATATCCCCCTTGCTAAAGCATATGTAAACATAATCCTCTCCACTCCCACGATTTGTTTTTACAGTCACATTCTTCATCCCCCAGCAGCTTTGTTTGCCACTGGAAATTGAGAATGATTGGGACAAATGAGACATGGGTTGTTTTTGGACAAAGTGGACTGAAGTCTAAAAAAAAAAAATCTGAGATTCACCCATTTTACAGATGAAAAGACGGAGGCCCATGGATATGAACTGACTAATCAAGATTAGCAAAGGTACTTGGATAATAGCTCTGTTCTCCAGATTCTCTCTCCCTGCTGTCAAATCACTCACACTCAAGATACAGCCCAGAACACAGAAGTCTGGAGCAGGAGTCTTCCAAGTATGTGCTTCAGCTCAGTTCAGTTCAGTTCAGTCCAGTTCAGTCGCTCAGTCGTGTCCAACTCTTTGCAACCCCATGAATCACAGCATGCCAGGCCTCCCTGTCCATCACCAACTTCCAGAGTTCACCCAGACCCATGTCCATCGAGTCAGTGATACCATCCAGCCATCATCCTCTGTCGTCCCCTTCTCCTCCTGCCCCCAATCCCTCCCAGCATCAGAATCTTTTCCAATGAGTCAACTCTTCGCACGAGGTGGCTAAAGTACTGGAGTTTCAGCTTTAGCATCATTCCTTCCAAAGAAATCCCAGGGCTGATCTCCTTCAGAATGGACTGGTTGGATCTCCTTGCAGTCCAAGGGACTCTCAAGAGTCTTCTCCAACACCACAGTTCAAAAGCATCAATTCTTTGGCACTCAGCCTTCTTCACAATCCAGCTCTCACATCCATACATGACCACAGGAAAAACCATAGCCTGGACCAGACGAACCTTTGTTGGTAAAGTAATGTCTCTGCTTTTGAATATGCTATCTATGTTGGTCATAACTTTCCTTCCAAGGAGTAATCGTCTTTTAATTTCATGGCTGCAGTCACCATCTGCAGTGATTTTGGAGCCCAGAAAAATAAAGTCTGACACTGTTTCCACTGTTTCCCCATCTATTTCCCATGAAGTGATGGGACCGGATGCCATGATCTTGGTTTTCTGAATGTTGAGCTTTAAGCCAACTTTTTCACTCTCCACTTTCACTTTCATCAAGAGGCTTTTTAGTTCCTCTTCACTTTTTGCCATAAGGGTGGTGCCATCTGCATATCTGAGGTTATTGATATTTCTCCCGGCAATCTTGATTCCAGCTTGTGTTTCTTCCAGTGCAGCGTTTCTCATGATGTACTCTGCATATAAGTTAAATAAGCAGGGTGACAGTATACAGCCTTGACGTACTCCTTTTCAAACTATTTGGAACCAGTCTGTTGTTCCATGTCCAGTTCTAACTGTTGCTTCCTGTCCTGCATACAAATTTCTCAAGAGGCAGGTCAGGTGGTCTGGTATTCCCATCTCTTTCAGAATTTTCCACAGTTTATTGTGATCCCCACAGTCAAAGGCTTTGGCATAGTCAATAAAGCAGAAATAGATATTTTTCTGGAACTCTCTTGCTTTAGTCACATGTTTTACTTACTATGAGGCTGAACAATATAAAACTACAGATTTGTTAGGTCAAAAGCCTTCAGATATTGGCACTGTCATATGGTTCATGCTAAACAGTGTTATTTTAATAACTCCAGTCTCTGCCACTCTGTGGAGAAGGAAATGGCAACCCCCTCCAGTATTCTTGCCTTGAGAATCCCAGGAATGGGGGAGCCTGGTGGGCTACTGTCTATGGGGTCGCACAGAGTCAGACACGACTGAACCAATTTAGCAGCAGCAGCAGCAGTTGCCACTCTGAGATCCTGATTTTTGCAGAAGGAGCAGCAGAGTATATTTGTTAAGATCAAAGGCTTGAGGCAAACTGCTTAAGTTCAAGACTCAGATCTTCCACTGTTTGGCATGTGCCCTGAGCCAAATGACTTACATTTTCTGTCTCTCAGTGTGCTCAAAAAGGAACAGAATACTATATAATGCTAATATTATTATTATTATTCCTAAAACTCAACACACTCACTAGTTAGCCAAATGGTCTTAACAAGTTTGGCAGCTTTCTGCACCTGTTCTGAAAGGTGTTTTCTGACACAGAAGTCTTTTCTAGATACAGAAATTTTGGACCATCTTTTTTGGTAAGACTGGCTATTTACTTGTCTGATTGGCATTTGGCTTTACAGTTTTCAGTGGTTCTCTCAAAGGTCCTATTTCTCTCTGCAGACAGCATGGGTTAGTCAGAAAGGCTGAAACATCCTAGCAACAGAAATCAACTGCATGTGTGATTTGTTGCTCTGTTTTTACTTCATCTATTTTTGAAAATATGGCTGTTCTTTTAAGTGCCCATTTCTTCTCTAGGCAGGTAAGCTAGAGTATTGCTCTAAAAAAGAAGAAAAAAAAGAAGTATCCAAATTTGAAAAATAGCCTTAACTTATACAGAAAAGTCAACAATTTAAGGGTAGATCAGAGAGCAGTAAAGTGAATCCAGTGCAACTTGATGCTGGCTAATTACTTCTCTATAGATGGTGGTTCAATTTATTGAGCATCTGTGCATGTTGGAATTTGGGACACTGTGGGTGGTACAATTCCATGATATCTACATAACTGAAAAAGCAAAACAGTCCACCTACAAACATCATTTTATTAGGTGAAATAAAATACCAGTGCAAAATATCATATTGCAATTAAGTGATGGACCACACTATAGGGTCCCCCAAGCCAGATATGCTTGGATGAAAGTAAATAAACAGATCAGGCCATGTAAGGAATGCCTCTTCAGAATGGGATTTAGAATAAGATTTAGAAGAAAGAGGCTACAGTGATGCTGGGAAAGATTAACTGCCTCCCAGATTTAGGTGTGGGGCTGGAATAAAGTTAATACAACTCTTTTATCAGAAGAATTATTTATGGAACTACTTTTCATTATACTCCTATAATTTCCCACCCAAAATACTAATTCTCATGAAGAAAAAAAAGATGGAGCAGAAGAAACTAAATTAATCAGACAAAAAATGATGAGAAGATTTGTTGAGAAATGAACTTTTGTATTTATTGATTCTATTATTTTAAACCGTGCTTTGATTAATGCATGTGTAAGTCTTTCTCCTCTCTTGGATCTATGCTTTTCTCTCTCTTTCTCTTGAATCTCAAAGATGCATCTTACCTACTTAAGATGAATTTCAAGTACCAGTATATCCAGTGGCAAGGTATTTCAAAGTGCACTGTCTCAGGGGATACCAATTGTAAAAGGATAACAAATAGAACTGTGTGCTTGATCTATTGAATAAACTATAAAACAATGAATAAGTTAATAAATAAACTCATGGTTAGGAATAAAAGTTTATTCTACGTAGCATTGCTAGGTAGATGCTTGCTCCTTGGAAGACAGATACTTGCTCCTTGAAAGAAAAGCTATAACCAACCTAGACAGCATATTATAAAGCAGAGACGTTACTTTGCCAACAAAGGTCTGTCTAGTCAAAGCTATGGTTTTTCCAGTAGTCATGTATGGATGTCAGAGCTGGACTATAAAGAAAGCTGAGCACCAAAGAATTGATGCTTTTGAACTGTGTTGAAGAAGATTCTTGAGAGTCCCTTGGAAAGCAAGGAGATCCAACCAGACCATCCTAAAGGAAATCAGTCCTGGATATTCATTGGAAGGACTGATGCTGAAGCTGAAACTCAATACTTTGGTCACCGGTCACCTGATGCGAAGAACTGACTCATTGGAAAAGACCCTGATGTTGGGAAAGATTGAGGTCAGGAGGAGAAGGGGACAACAGAGGATGAGATGGTTGGATGGCATCACTGACTCTATGGACATGAGTTTGATCAAGCTCCGGGAGTTGGTGATGGATAGGGAGGCCTGGCATGCTGCAGTCCATGGGGTCGCAAAGAGTTGGACATAACTGAGCGACTGAACTGAACTGAACTACCTAGCATTGCTATGACTTTGAGGTTTCAAATCACATTTTGATCCATTTATTTGATATTCAGTAATGGATTTTAGGGACTTCCCTGGTGGTGCAGTGGTTAAGAATCTGCCTTCCAATGCAGGGGACTCTGGTTGGATCCCTGTCAGGGAACTAAGATCCCACATGCTCCACACCACAGCTGAAGAACCCCTGTGCTGCAACAATGACCCAATATAGCCAAATAAATATTTTTAAAAATGGATTTAGATCTTTATATCAGGCATCATTCTAGGTGGTGGATATACATGATCTCATGACATTCACACAATCTCAGTTCAGAAAATTACTAGCTGCATTTAATCTATTCTTGGTTCTTTTGATCCCTGGAGTTTTCTCCTTGGCTGTTTCACTTAGTCTGCCAATTTGGTCATCTACAAAAATAGGACAATGTTGTGAAGAATAATTAAACTAGTTCTTTAAATGACTTGGGACACTGAAGGTAGTAAGTACACGTGTACTGATATTACAAGTTGGTAGTAGGTGAGTGTGGTAAAGAGTAAAGGCTCTGGACACAGCCTGCCTGGATTTGGATCCTAGCTCTTCAAGTCACTAGTGTCCTGTCTTGAGCAAGATACCTCTCCGTTGCTCAGTTTCTTCATGTGAATAAGGATTAATAATAGTACTGACCTGTATCAGTTAGCTCAGGCTGCCATACAAAATGCCATAAACTGAGTAGCTTAAACAGAAATGTATTTTCTCCCAGTTCTGGGAGCTAGAGGAGGTTCAAGATCAGGGTGCCATCATGGTTGGGTTCTGCTGAGACTTCTCTTTCTGGCTTGCAGATAGCTGCCTACTCCCTTCATGCTCACACACTTTTTCCTCAGTGTGTGTGTATGTACAGAGAGGAGAAAAAAATTCTCTGGTGTCTCATTGTAGAAAGGCACTAATCCCATTATGAGGCCCCCATCCTCATGATCTTATCTAAACTTTTAAAAATATATTTATTTATTTGGCTGCGGTGGGTCTTAGTTGCAGCATATGAGATCTAGTTCCCTGACCAGGGATTGAACCTGAGCCCCCTGAATTGGGACAACAGAGTCTTAGCTACTGGGTCACCAAGGAAGTACTATTTATAGATAATTTCTAGAAACCAAACTCTGTGATCTTTAAGCTATGGGTATTCTATAAAAGGGCACTCTCAAATACACCTACACAACTGATTAAGCAATAAGTCAAGGGGTCTTAGAGAGGTGTTTCTTTTCTTATCCCTGACCTTGGAAAAGGTCAGTTTTCATTCCAATCCCAAAGAAAGACAATGCTAAAGAATGTTTAAACTACCACACAATTGCACTCATCTCACAGCTAGCAAAGTAATGCTCAAAATTCTCCAAGCCAGCCTTCAACAGTATATGAACCATGAACTTCCAGACGTTCAAGCTGGATTTAGAAGAGGCAGAGGAACCAGAGATCAAATTGCCAACATTCGCTGGATCATCAAAAAAGCAAGAGAATTCCAGAAAAACATCTACTTCTGCTTTATTGACTATGCCAAAGCCTTTGACTGTGTGGATCACAACAAACTATGGAATATTCTGAAAGAGATGGGAATACCAGACCACCTGACCTGCTTCTTGGGAAATTTGTATGCAAGTCAAGAAGCAACAATTAGAACACATGGAGCAACAGACTGGTTCCAAATCGGGAAAGGAGTACGTCAAGGCTGTATATTGTCACCCTGCTTATTTAACTTATATGCAGAGTACATCGTGAGAAATGCCAGGCTGGATGAAGCACAAGCTGGAATCAAGATTGCTGGGAGAAATATCAATAACCTCAGATATGCAGATGATACCACCCTAGCGGAGAAGGCAATGGCACCCCAATCCAGTGTTCTTGCCTGGAAAGTCCCACGGACGGAGGAGCCTGCAGTCCATGGGGTAGGCTGCAGTCCATGGGGTCGCTAAGAGTCGGACATGACTGAGCAACTTCACTTTCTCTTTTCACTTTCATGCATTGGAGAAGGAAATGGCAACCCACTCCAGTGTTCTTGCCTGGAGAATCCCATGGACGGGGAAGCAGAGTCGGACACGACTGAAATGCCTTAGCATAGTGGCAGAAAGCAAAGAAGAACTAAAGAACCTCTTGATGAAAGTGAAAGAGGAGAGTGAAAAAGTTGGCTTAAAACTCAACATTAAGAAAACGAAGATCATGGCATCTGGTCCCATCACTTCATGGCAAATAGATGGGGAAACAATGGAAACAGTGACAGACTTTTATTTTGGGGGCTCCAAAATCACTGCAGATGGTGACTGCAGCTATGAAATTAAAAGACGCTTGCTCCTTGGAAGGAAAGCCATGACCAACCTAGGTAGCATATTAAAAAGCAGAGACATTACTTTGCCAACAAAAGTCCATCTAGTCAAAGCTATGGTTTTTCCGTTAGTCACATATGGATGTGAGAGTTGGACTATAAAGAAAGCTGAGAGCCGAAGAACTGATGCTTTTGAACTGTGGTGTTAGAGAAGACTTGAGATCCTTTGGACTGCAAGGAGATCCAACCAGTCCATCCTAAAGGAAATCAGTCCTGAATATTCATTGAAAAGACTGATCTGAAACTGAAACTCCAATACCTTGGCCACCTGATTTGAAGAACTGACTCATTGGAAAAGACCCTGATGCTGGGAAAGATTGAAGTTGGGAGAAGAAGGGGAAGACAAAGGATGAGATGGTTAGATGGCATCACTGACTCGATGGATATGAGTTTGATCAAGCTCTGGGAGTTGGACAGGGACACTTGGCATGCTGCACTCTATGGCGCCACGAAGAGTTGGACACTGAGCAACTGAACTGGAAATGGCCTTTTCACAGTTATCCTTTGAGGACTCCAGTTGGCTCATCTCTGGAAGCTTCTTGCCTCTCTGGACCTCTCTGTACCTCTTCCATCTTTCTTCCATTTTTTGTGTTAATGGTATAGGCAGAAGAGCCCATGAGAAATGATGAGGCTAGCATCTCTAATTTCACCTCTTTAACCATGGAAGGGCACAGTGACTGATAGAAGCTCTATTTTGAACAGAAACTATGCTCAGTGTCTTCTGCTTGAAAAGGTTTCCTACTTAGAGGTCAAATAGTCAACTTGCATCCAATATAATGGTCTCCTCTGAAACATTCCCCTTTTCATACCTAAGTTATATGCACCTCACTATGATACGTGGGTTTCCCAGGTGGTGTAGTGGTAAAAGAATCTGCCTGCCAATGCAGGAGATGTAAGAGACACAGGTATGATTCCTGGGTCAGGAAGATCCTCTGGAGAAGGAAATGGCAACCTGCTCCAGTATTCTTGTCTGGAAAATTCCATGGACAGAGGAGCTGGCAGGCTACAGTCTTTGGGGTCAAAAACAGTTGGATGTGACTGAGCACACACATACACACACACACTGTGATACAGGACAGTTCTTTCTGTTTTTGAATAACTCCATAGATGATAAAGTTGTTTATTTTGAACCTGAGATCTACTTGCATAATGTCTACCCACTGGTGCTAAATTTATTGTCTGTATTGTACTGTTAGATACATGGTAAACCTCTTAAAAGGTCTAGGCGAATTGAATTGGTTCTTGAGGTTTTCTTCTTGACTTACAGTTTCCCATTCTTTTCTTATTCTTTCCATGATGCTGTCCTACAAAATCTTCCTTTTTTTTTCTTCTTTACTTTCATGTCTATCCCCCTTTGCTCTATTCCCTCTGTTCCCAGGACCCCCAGAGGAAGATAGAAAAAGAGATGAATGGAGGATATTGAGTAACTTATGAAAAAGAGTTAGTGACGATACCAATTCTCTTCCTCCTTATTCTTCTGTGAGAAAAGGAGGTTCATATCAAGTTCAGATTCCAAACAGATGTGTTTTCCAGGGGGGCTTAAAAATACACCATCACAAAATATATACTTCTGCTCTTTAACCCCAGCCAGTAAACATTACAATGTTTACCAAAACCTACCTTAGCAAACTGTTTACTGTCCACATTACTGCTATAATTTACTGATTTAGGCTGCCTAGGAATGATGTGACATCCAGTATAAAGCTAAGACTTTATTCCCTGCTAGTTGTTGCATTTTAAAAGTGGGCATGCTTATTTTTAGGGGTTGTTCCTAAAGGCACACATCAGTCACATGGGGGCCCCTGGCATTGTTGTCCACACAAAATGTACCTGTCTAGGACAGTCCAGCTGGATTGGCTTGTTTTCTTTTTAAAAAAATATTCACTTACTTTTGGCTGTGCTGGGTCTTTGTTGCTCTGTACGAACTTCTCTGGTTGAGGTGAGTGGGGACTACTCCCTTGTCGCACTGTGCAGGCTTCTCATCATGGTGGCTCCTCTCGTTGTGGTGCACAGGCTCTGGGGTGCACGGGCTTCAGGAGTTATGGCTCGCAGGGTTCAGAGTGTGGGCTTAGTAGTTGTGGTGCATGGGCTTAGTTGCCCCAAGCATGTGGGGGGTCTTCCCAGACCAGGGATGGAACTCGTACCCTCTGCATTGAAAGGCAGATTCCTAACCCCTGGACCACGAGGGAAGCCCGGCTGTGTTTTCTTAAATGCTTTAGGCAAAAAACTTTGAAATTTCCTTAAAGCAGAGATATGGCCTGGAAGCTATGTTTTGTACAAAGAGGGACAGGATTCTAAGTCATCAGGTGTCACTAAAGGTGTCATCACTTTCCCCAACCATACTAACTCTGCTCTGCTCAGAGCTTCTCCATCCACCCACGTGCCTGGACATCCCATCTTATTTACCAAGTCCTGTCAAGCCTACTGATAACTTGGCTAGCTGCACTGTAACGTGTCTTCATTGTCTCTCATGGTTACTTCCTTTATTCTGACCCACCCTCCTTACTGCTATCAGGGTAGATTTTAATACATAAGTCTTGCTCAAAGTCATTTAAAAGGTACCCACTATTTGTAGTGTAAGTGCCAAAGTGCTGGGAGTGAGGACACCTCAGGGAGTTCACAAGATAGTGTACATGTCACGAAAAAAGGAGCAGTGCTTCTCTTCATATTAACCTTTTCTCTAAAAAATCAGGAATCGAGCCTTGCTATATTCAGTATCTGGGTTGCTGCCGTAACTTTCGCTGTCTTTCAGTCAGCGTCTCTCTCTCACATTTAAGGACTGGAGGAAACTTGAAGAAAGAGAAGGAGTTTCACAAAGCAGATGGGACTGGAGTGTGCCCCACTGGTTTCTGTGGGTCCAGTCAAAAGGAGCTGAATTATAGAATCTTTATAGACTACTGAAACACAAAGTTTAAGTAAGATCCTGAGTCTTACAATATCTCCAAATGTCCAGGTTTCAATTACATGAAGACAAAATCCCTCACCTTCCAAAGAACCAGGAAGGTCTCTGAATGAGAAAAGGCCATTAACAGACGCTAACACTGATGTGATTCAAATGTTCAAGATTTCTGGCCAGGATTGAAAGTAACTGCTGAATTTCCCTGAGCTGCGTTGTTTCATTAAGCAATTACAAACATGCTTGAAACAAATGAAAAAATTAGAAAGTCTCAGCCAAGAAACAGAAGATAGAAAAACTGAGTGAAATTTTTAGAACTAAAAAACACAGTGACTGGAATTTAAAAACTCAATAAACAAGCTCAGTCACAGAATGCAGAGACTGGTAACCTGAAGATAAACTTCAAGGTAAACTTGAAGATAAAGCAATAGAAATTCACACCAAGTTGTATATATTAACTGTCTACAGCTTTCTGTATGTCAATCATACCCCAATAAAGGGATTAAAATAAAACAGTAGAAACTATTCAATCTGAGCAGTAGAGATAAACAGACCAGAAAAATGAAACAAAATAAACGACAAAGTATAGGGCCCCCACAGACATATGGGGCTATAACAAAAGGCCTAACGTTCATGGCATCTGAGTAGCTAGAAGATAAGAGAGGGAATGGACCTTTGTGGTTTACTTGCTCAGGCATGTCCGACACTTGGGACCCCAAGGACTGTAGCCTGTCAAGCTCCTCTGTGCATGGGATTTTCCAGGCAAGAATACTGGAGTGGGCTTCTATTTCCTTCTCCAGGGGCTCTTCTCAACCCAGGAATCAAACTCAGGTCTCCTGCATTGGAGGCAGACTCCTGCACTGCAGGCGGATTCTTTATCAACTGAGCTACAAGGGAAGTGCAGCTTTAAAAAGATCTACCCTAAAAGAATGTTTGATAAAGTTCTCCAGACAGGAGGTAGTGATAAAAGAAGGAGTCCTGAACATGATAGGAACAAATTGTCAGGACTTCCCTGGTGGTCCAATGGCTAAGACTCTGAGCTCCCAAAGCAGAGAGCCTGGTTCCATCCCTGGTCAGGGAACTAGATCCCACATGCCTTAACTTGGAGTTATCACGTGCTGCAACTAAAATATCCTGGGTGCTGCAATGAAGATAGATCCTGCATGTCTCAACTAAGACTCAGAGCAACCAAATAAATAAATATTTAAATTTTTTTCTAAAAAAATAATGAATAAAATTTTTAAAGGATGGATTACGGGTAAATACAATACGCTTTCCTTCTCCTGAGTTTCCTCACTTCTGTTTGACATTTGAGGAAAAATTATAACAACTCTTAATGTAGTTCTCAGTGTATGTGGAATAAAGCCCAGACAAACATACTATGAATGGGAAGGGTAAAGGAACATAAGGGAGGCAAATTTCTCCACTTCTCAAACTAGAAATGTGTCAGTAGATAATGTGCTAGTAGGCTTTGATGATATATGTGTGTGTGTGTGTGTGTGTGTGTGTGTGTGTGTGTGTGTGTTATATGCAAAATACACTACCTAGAGCAAACAATGAAAAGTTATACAAGTGATATACTCCAAAACACTATAGATAAATCAAAATGGAATTCTAAAACATGTTTAGTTAGCCACAGGAGGGTGGGAGCAAGTAAACAGAGAAATAAAAACCAGAAAGAATCAAAAGCATGAAACAGAAAATGAAATAAACAACAATAAAATGCAGCCCCATACATCAAAAATGAGAAAAAGAAATCTGCCTTTGCAAAGTTTTCCCATTGGCTATTGTTCTTTAAATGAATAGCATTTTGTGAAGAATGCTTAAACACCAAAACATTTTATAAAATGCTAAAATTTTATATTTAGTTGAGTAAAGCAGATTGTGATTTTATTCAAAATTGTCTCTTTCTTAATTTTATGTTGATGTGTTAAAGTTGTAAAACAAAAACAAAGCAAATAATGAAAAAACATTTAAGTAGATAATGATATTTTTAATGATCAAGATGATTAGGTTCAGTAAAATTCCTGTTAACTATGATAGATTAGTGGACTTGATGGATGTCTCAAACCAGTTTCATTTTGTAAACTATTTGCAAATAAGAAATTAAATATCAATTCTACAAACTGTCTCTCACAACACACACAGATCCACACACACTATGCTATGCTAAGTCATTTCAGTCATCTCTGACTCTGTGTGACCCCATAGACAGCAGCCCACCAGGGTCCCCCATCCCTGAGATTCTCCAGGCAAGAACACTGGAGTGGGTTGCCATTTCCTTCTCCAATGCATGAAAGTGAAAAGTGAAAGTGAAGTCGCTCAGTCATGTCCGACTCTTAGCGACCCCATGGACTGCAGCCTACCAGGCTCCTCCATCCATGGGATTTTCCAGGCAAGAGTACTGGAGTGGGTTGCCATTGCCTTCTCCGTCACACACACTAGGATGGTTAAAATGAAGAAGACTGAAGAAGTCAAGTGTTGGTGAGGATTAAGAACTCCATGCTGCTGCTGCTGCTGCCGCTAAGTCACTTCAGTCGTGTCTAACTCTGTGCGACCCCATAGACAGTAGCCCACCAGACTCCCCCGTCTCTGGGATTCTCCAGGCAAGAGTAGTGGAGTGGGTTGCCATTGCCTTTTCCAATGCATGAAAGTGAAAAGTGAAGCCACTCAGTCGTGTCTGACTCTAAGCAACCCCATGGACTGCAGCCTACCAGGCTCCTCCATCCGTAGGATTTTCCAGGCAAGAGTACTGGAGTGGGGTGCCATTGCCTTCTCCAAGAACTCCATATGGGACTGTAAATTCACTTTCTCTTTGGAAAATTGTTTAGCAATATCTCCTAAAATTAATCTTCTCTGTATTCAGCAATTTCATTCCAATATCTTAGATTGAATGGACATGTACAAAAATATTCATAGAAGCATTATCAATAATAGTCAACTACCAGAAATAACCTAAATGACCATTAACAGTAGAATTGATAAGTGAATTGTATTTCATACAATGAAATGCTACATAGCAATAAAACTGAATGGATTACTGTTATATGAACAACAGCATGGATGAACCTCACAAATACCAAGCTGCATGTAAGAAACCAGGTACAAAAGAATACATACTGGATGATTCTATTTATTTGAAGTGCAGACCAGGTAAAAAGTAATCAAAGCTGTTAGAAGCTAGGATGGTGGTTACCTTTGGGAAAGAGGGTAAAAATTGGTAAGGCAAAAAGAGGAGCTGTCTTAATCCGCTATACATCAACTACAAAAAGAATCAACTGAAAAAAGAAGCCTTGTTGTCTTATCTGAGTGGTGATTACATGGGTATACTCACTCTGCAATGACACATACAGTACACTTCTGATTGGTATACCTTCCTGTCCATATGTTGTACTTCAACAGAAATTTTTATAAAGATAGTAAAGATAAATACACTTTCTCTATACCCCATGCTAATGCTAAGTCGCTTCAGTCGTGTCCGACTCTGTGTGACCCCGTCCCTGGGATTCTCCAGGCAAGAATACTGGAGTGGGTTGCCATTTCCTTCTCCAATGCATGAAAGAGAAAAGTGAAAGTGAAGTCGCTCAGTCATGTTGGACTCTTAGCGACCCCGTGGACTGCAGCCCACCAGGCTCCTCTGTCCATGGATTTTCCAGGCAAGATTACTGGAGTGGGGTGCCATTGCCTTCTCCGCTCTATACCCCATGGTACAAAGTAAAGGTGATATTTTAGTGATGACTGAGAAAGAAACTGCTTTGTAAAAGAACTTGTGCCACGGAAGGAGCATTCTGAAAATCAGAGTTTCTGGAGAAATTTTCAGGGCTCTCTGTACACTAAAACCATGAGGACAGAGTATCTGTTCAAAATTCTTCTATATGAAACATTTCACTGGATTTTGTACTATTATGAATAATGCCAATATGAACATATATTCCATGTAAATGATTGCCATTAAACATTCAGAAATTAGAGCAATATCCATTTTTGCCTTAAAGTACCGTACAAATTATACTCTAGTGAGAAAGAGAAGCTGTTGGTGTTCAGTTGTTGTGTCTGACTCTTTGCAACCCCAAGGACTGCAGCACACCAGGCTGCACTGTCTCCTGGAATTTGCTCAAATTCATGTCCACTGAGTCGGCAAGAAAGATAAGACAACACAAAAAAATAAAATGTGACTGTGTGGGTTTATATGACCATGCACTTAATCTGAGTCAAGAATTCTATATTTGGCTGCATTAATAAGGACCAAAAATAAGTGGATCCATGCAACTAAGGTCAGAATAATCTTCCTACTTTGGCCAGATCACAGGTTTAGTGATCTATGTTTAGTTCTACAATTCATGTTTCAAAAGCAAGCTTGACTGACTCTAAAAATGATGTGGTTTTATCCATCTCTGCTGATGGAACTACTGTCCACAGTCTTCTAAGCTAGAAGCTTCTAATACTCTTTTTTCTTTCCATAACCCCTGCATTCAATAGGTCCCCAAGTTCTGTCAGTTCTACTTCAGAAATATCTCTCTAATCCATTGCCTCTTCTCTACCTTAAGTACTCTATTTTATTTATCTACTTATTTTTAAAAATATTTATTTTTATTTGACTGTGCTGGGTCTTAGCTGCAGCAGCAGAATTGACTTCTCTGGCCAGGGATTGAACCCAGGTCCCCTGCGTTGGGAGAGCAGAGTCTTAGCCACTAGATCAACAGTGAAGTACCAAATACCCTATTTTATATCAGGTCTTCATCTCCCTCTCTTTCCTGAACTATAGAAAGAGCATCCAGTTTAATTTTTTCCTAACTCCCATCAGATCAGTTTTTTCCCCTGTCTAAAGCTGTTCATTGGCTTCTAGTTGCCTTCATGTTTAAGCTGAGACCACTTTATGTGACAGTGTTCCTCACTAAAGTGACCACTTTCTTCCTCCTCATTTTCCCTTTCTCGTCTCTCTTGTCTTTAACCCCATGGTCACCTGGAGCCCTGTGCCATGCTTTGAAGATGTCATGCTCCTCCGGGACTCTGGCACTTTTTCTCATGCCCTTTCTTTTGCCTGAGATGCTCCTACCACCAAGTTTTTCCACCAAATTTCTACTCTTTTACTCATGTCAGTTGTCACTTCCCACTTGTCTCAGTAATAAATGTGTGTGTGTGAGAGAGAGAGAGACAGAGAGAGGAGAGAGAGAATGAATGGGGTAAGGGTAGGGATGTAAAGGGTAAGAGAGTGAGTGTATGTGTGTTTAGGAGAACTATGATTCACAAGGTGTATATAAGAAATATGGGCTTCCCTGATGGCTCAGGTGGTCAAGAATCTGCCTGCAATGAGGGCCACCTGGGTTTGATCCCTGCGTCAGGAAGATCCCCTGGAGAAGGGCATGGGAGCCCACTACAGAGTTCTCGCCTGGAGAATCCCATGGACAGGGGAGCTTAGTGGACTACAGTCCATGGGGTCGCAAAGAGTTGGACAGGACTGAGTGCTAACACTTTCACTTTCTTTCATAAGAAATAATCTGGATAATAAAAATTTGTTGCTGTTAAAAGTTCTCCTGCATTCCTTGCACAGCCAACTCACACCTGTTGATGACCTCGTGGTATGTCCACTTTTCTAGTAAAGATGAGGTTATCAAATTATCAAAAATGAATGATGCAAGCTCATAAGATAATCTGATTAAATCTTCCTTTTCTAACTCCATGTTCACCTAGAGCTTTCTGACAATATCATAGTTTCCTGTGAAGATTTCCCATCTGCTTGGCAGATAATTTGTTTTTACAAATTGCTTTGTGCTTTGAAGTCTATAAAGCAGTAGAGAAGTGTTAGATGCTATATGAAAGGTAACATGTCAACTATTATATAAATGGCTGTTCCATGGAGGGTTAGGTGTTAATGGAGCCAGACTGCCCAGTTTGAATCTTGAATTTCCACTTACAAGGTATATGACTCAGGGCAGGCTAGCTTATGTTCTCAACACTGGTTTCCTTGTCTGTAAATTGAAGATAGAAACAGCATGTACCTCATAAGGTTGCAATGGGGATTACATGAGTGAAAATGAAAGCAGAGGACCCAGGAGAGATAGAAGGCAGGAGGAGAAGGGGACAACAGAAGACGAGATGGTTGGACAGCATCACCGACTCAATGGACATGAGTTTGAGCAAACTCCAGGAGATGGTAAAGGACCGGGAAGCCTGGCGTGCTGTAGTCTATGGGGTCACTAAGAGTTGGACACAACTGAGTGGCTGAACAACCACCACCACCCAGAAAAGAGTGAATGCTCAGTAAAGGTTGGCTATTCTTATTATGATGTAGTGGGTAGGATCAGTCAGCCCGCAGCATCTATTCCTACTTCTCTCTATGGAATTTTGTTACCACAGAGGCTGCAAAACTAAATACCATGTTTCCTAGACTTCTTTCCAGCGAGGGTTCATGATGCAAATTAAGTTCCTGCTGTTGGATGCTCTGGATTTTCTTAGAAGGCCGAAGTAAAAAAGAGACCTTATTTCTGCTCTTTCTGCTGTCAGCAAGACCATCCAGAGTTGAGTGCTGAGAAGCAAAGGAGGATATATCAACTGCTTTCTAAGCCTTTCCCCTTTATCTCTAGATTACAAGTATAGCGGTTTGTTCTTGTTCATTTATTTTTGATTGTGCTGGGTCTTCGCTGCTTCCAGGGCTGCTCTCTAGTTGCAGTGCCCTGGCTTCTCACTGTGGTGGCTTCTCTTGTTGCCAAGCATAGACTCTCGGGCACGCGGGCTTCAGCAGTTGCAGTTCTCGGCCCTAGAGCACAGGCTTAATAGTTGTGGTGCATGGGCTTAGCTGCTCCGTGGCATGTGGGATCTTTCTGAATCAGGGATCGAATCTGTGTCTCCTGCATTGGCAGGTGATTTCTTACCTACTGAGCCATCAGGGAAGTCCTAGAGGTATGTTCTTGACTTCAATACAGCAACAGCCTCCTAATTCCTACTCTTCCAGTTCTTCAGTGATACTATTCATACCTTTAATTCCCTGTATTACATTTCTTTCCTTTTAAACATCACAGGACAGCTTCTGTTTTCCATATGAACTCTGCCTGAATCACATGGTAACCTGTGGTTCTATCCATGACAACAGGGCAGGATACAAATCAAGCCCTGTGCTTTAGAAGGAATTCAACTTGAAAGGTGTCACTTTTCGGCAAATATGTGAAATTTGTTTCTTATGTTGAATGTGGAAGTTAACATTAATACCCTCTGTTATCAAGAACAATTGGCTCCCATATATGCATTTTCACTGCTGCTGCTGCTGCTAAGTCGCTTCAGTCGTGTCCGAGTCTGTGCTACCCCATAGACGGAAGCTCACCAGGCTCCCCTGTCCCTGGGATTCTCCAGGCAAGAACACTGGAGTGGGTTGCCATTTCCTTCTCCAATGCATGAAAGTGAAAAGTGACAGTGAAGTCGCTCAATCATGTCCGACTCTTAGCGACCCCACGGACTGGAGCCTTCAGGCTCCTCCGTCCATGGGATTTTCCAGGCAAAAGTACTGGGGTGGGGTACTCTTTATAAACTGTTTCATGCTCCACCCCACCCACTTCCCTAAACTGCTTAAAATAATTGATTTAAAAACATTCCAGATATCTGTAAAGCCTTCACTAGTCGTAGTCATTCTCACATAACAGAGAGTGATTTTATGGTTGCTCTGCACTCAAAGAACTTAATCCTGACCCAGAGATCGTCTACTTTTAGAATTCTGGAAATCCTAAGCAGCCTTTCAGTCTCTAGATCCATTACCACTCTAATTTGATAGCTGAAAATACTGACACAGAAAATGCCTCATGAATGTTTATGACTCAGCACCTCTGGGAGTCTAGGACACCTGTTTGGCACCAGGATTTGGTATAAACAAGAGTTTCAGGAAGCTTTTTTTTTAAAATTCCACCTACACAGCAGCTAAAACTATGTTAAGTTAGCTGCCCAGGCCTGCCCTGTCGCCATCAGATTTCATTCTGAAATAAAATGATTAATCTCCAGAACCTTTTATATTGAGGAAAAGAATAATTCACTTCCCCTGCTTAGCATTTTAATCCAGGCTGTCTCCACACCACTGCCTTCTTCGGATGCTATAATATACATACCTGTCATTAGCAATTAGCAAAAACAACCAAAAATATTAATCTGAGTTCCTAAACTCTCTGGATATCAACATTCAAGTCTGCTTCCCACGCATCTTGATCAATTCATCTATTAATCCTGAGGTTCTTTCTACAGGATTTAATTATGCAGATGACACCACCCTTATGGCAGAAAGCGAAGAAGAACTAAAGAGCCTCTTGATGAAAGTGAAAGAGGAGAGTGAAAAAGTTGACTTAAAACTCAACATTCAAAAAACTAAGATCATAGCATCTGGCCCCATCACTTCATGGCAAATGGAGAAACAGTGAAAACAGTGATATACTTTATTTTGGGGGCTCCAAAATCACTGCAGACGGTGACTACAGCCATGAAATTAAAAGACGCTTGTTCCTAGGATGAAAAGTTATGACCAACCTAGACAGCATATTAAAAAGCAGAGACATTACTTTACCAACAAAGGTCTGTCTAGTTAAAGCTATGGTTTTTCCAGTAGTCATGTATGGATGTGAGAGTTGGACCATAAAGAAAGCTGAGTGCTGAAGAATTGATGCTTTTGAACTGTGGTGTTGGAGAAGACTCTTGAGAGTCCCTTGGACTGCAAGGAGATAAAACCAGTCAATCGTAAAGGAAATCAATCCTGAACATTCATTGGAAGGACTGATGCTGAAACTCCAATACTTTGGCCACTTGATGCGAAGAACTGACTCATTGGAAAGACCTTGATGTTAGGAAAAATTGAGGGCGGGAGGAGAAGGGGATGACAGAGGATGAGATGGTTGGATGGCATCACCAACTCAATGGACATGAGTTTGAGTACACTCTGGCAGTTGGTAATGGACAGGGAGGCCTGGCGTGCATGGGATCGCAAAGAGTCAGACACAACTGAGCAACTGAACTAAACTGATTCTCAGTGCTTTTGAGGCACAATGTAGAATAAAAACCTGACTTGTCCTCATGCTCAGTTGGTAAATCATGTCCAACTCTTTGCAACCCTATGGACTATAGCCCACCAGGCTCCTCTGTCCATAGGATTATCCTGGCAGGAATTCTGGAGTGGGTTGCCATTTCCTTCTCCAGGGGATCTTCCCGACCCAGGGACTGAATCCTTGTCTCCTGTGTCTCCTGCATTGGCAAGCTGATTCTTTACCACTGATCCAGCTGGGAAGTCCCCAAAGCCTGGCTGCTGCTGTTACTGCTGCTGCTAAGTCGCTTAAGTCGTGTCCGACTCTGTGCCACCCCATAGACAGCAGCCTATTAGGCTCCTCTGCCCCTGGGATTCTCCAGACAAGAATACCGGAGTGGGTTGCCCTTTCCTTCTCCAATGCATGAAAGTAGAAAGTGAAGTTGCTCCATCATGTCCGACTCTTAGCGACCCCATGGACTGCAGCCTACCAGGCTCCTCCATCCATGGATTTTCCAGGCAAGAGTACTGGAGTGGGGTGCCATTGCCTTCTCCGAAAGCCTGGCTAAATACTGTCAAAACAGATTCTACTGGTGTGTTCTTTACATAGCAAGAAGTGTCCAAACTTGTTGGGGAAATAGGGAGAAAGATGTGCACCCCTGTCTCCAAACCAAATTTACAAATTTGCATTGGAATCAGCTTTCTCCTGTTTTCCCCTAGTCCCTCTACTTCTGCTTTTGATTCCAAAAACTCCTGTCTCTTCTCAGATCTATTCTCCCAATTATTCGCTCACTTTATCTTTAACCTCTCCCTCTTTCCTAGATCCTTCCTCAATTATTAAATGTGTTCAAGTATTTTCTTTTTAAAGGTTTATAACACTATGCTCCCTCCAGTTATTACCTATATCTTTCAAAGCAACTCCTTATAATCTTATTTCTTAGACTGGGGTCAGGAGATACATTACGAAGACCCGTGAGTTCTTCAGTTCTTCATGAGAGTATTAAGCTTATGTTTTCATTTGCAAGATTATCTTGAATAATGATGCAAACACACTTTAGATTATCTAGATGATTGCCCTACAACCAAGCCATATTCTGAGATTTCCGTGCCTTTAACCTTTGTGTATAAGAATACCTGGACAGCAAATGGCATTGCTTCAATTGTCTTGAACTTAGGAGAAAAGAACACAGGTGGACATGTTATAAGGTTAAACAGTATCTTGGAGGCATTATACAAAAATGGAAAAGAGGTGGGAGGACTGAGTCATTACATGGCCCATGAAAGTGGAAGTGTACCAAGCCTAACACAACCTGTAGTCACTACCGTAATTCATGTTGAGAATGGTTATTTAATTTGACAAAATAACATAAGCTATTGCATTAAATTAACATCGTAAGTTTGAATTTAATTTGTTTAGAATTTTCATTATGTTTAATTTATAAGTACGCTTTGGTTTCATGGTTGTATCAGTGATATAAGTATAATTACATCTAGTTTATATTATATATATTTAAGTAATTTAGACAAAAATTAACCCAACTTGGGGTTAAGAATTCTTTCTCTTTTTTTTTTAATCAACACATATAGAGCTTACGATATGCCAGACACTGTTTTAAGTATTAATTCTTATAATAATGGTGGTGATTTAGTCGCTAAGTTCTGCCTGATTCTTTGTGACTTCGCGTTCTGTGGCCCATCAGGCTCTTCTGTCCATGGAATTCTCCAGGCAAGAATACTGGCATGGGTTGCCATTTCCTTCTCCAGAAGATCTTCCCGACCCAGGGATTGAACCTGGGTCTCCTACACTGCAGGCAGATTTGTTACCAAATGAGCTACCAGGGGAGCCCAATAACCTTATGACGTAGGTATTATTATTAGTCCCACTTCACTGAGGAGGCAATTCTGAGGCATGGAGAGATTAACAACCCTCCCAAGTGCACACAACTAGTAAAAGGTGCAGCTGGGATTTCGATTCAGGCAACCTGCCTTTAGAGTCCCTGCTCTTAACCCTATGGAATGCTGCCTCCTTTTGGATAGAGTCTGCACTTACTCTGTTAAGGTTTTTGAAAAATAGCACCTTAGAGGATATGGCCTGTCATATATATATATATATATATAATCACCAAGGTTCTGCCTTTGGCTTTTTTCTCTACTTGATTTGTTCTCCTGGGATAACACCATTGATTATAATAGTTTTAGCTACCAACCATACCCTGATTACCTCCAGATCTTTAATGGTAGGTTAGTGTATTACCTTGTTCTCATCACATATATAATCAACTGGACATTTTCTCAAAAGCACTTCGAGTTCAGCCCAACCTGAACTACAAGATAAGCTTTCTTACTCCTCCACAGCATCCCTGTCCCTAGAAGCCGACTTTTCTACTCTACTATCTCTCGTTTGATGGCTCTACTTAATACTCAAGATGCTTACTATTTGGTGGGGGAAAAAGACAAGCACACCAACCATTATCATGGGCATGGGACAGTACATGGATATGTCCAAAAGATCAATGATCCCTAAGAAATAGATATGACTCTGCCTGAGATGTAAGAGTCAAGGACAGCTGCACTCAGAAGGTGATGTTTAACACTCTCAAAATAATGACTGCTTGCTTTTTTCTCCTTCCTTTTGCATACAGTTGAAGGATATCTTTTTGTTGCTGTTTAGTCACTAAGCTGTGTCTGACTCTGTGATCCCATGGACTGCAGCACACCAGGCTTCCTTGTCCTTCACTAACTCCTGGAGTTTGCTCAAACTCATGTCCATTGAGTTGGTGATGCTATCTAACCATTTCATGCTCTCCTGCCTTCTTCTTTTCCCTTCAATCTTTCCCAGCATCAGGGTCTTTTCCAGTGACTCTGCTCTTTGCCTCCAGTGGCCAAAGTATAGGAGCTTCAGCATCAGTCCTTCCAATGAATATTCAGGGTTGATCTCCTTTAGGATTGACTGGTTGGATCTCCTTGCAGTCCAAGGGATGCTCAAGAGTCTTCTCCAACACCACAGTTTGAAAGCATCAATTCTTCAGCACTCAGCCTTCTTTATGGTCCAACTGTCACACCCATACATGACTACTGGAAAAACCATAGCTTTGACTATAGGGACCTTTGTTGGCAAACTGATGTCTCAGCTCTTTTAAAATGCTGTCTAGGTTTAGGGAAGCTATTTATACTGCCCTTAGGGAATATATGATAATTTTTTATTTTACCTCCAAAATAGAATTTCTATAACTTTGTTCCCTCTTCATCATTCCTTCCCTCTGCCAAATAAGAAGAAACAGGAATTGTGCAGGGTTCTTGGTTTTTGTTTTTTATTTGAAATGAAGTAAATGAAAGAAAATGTTCTTTAGTCTTTGAAAAGATCAGATTCATTTATCTTTAAAACGTTTTCTAACACTCTAACCTTTTATGGAAAAAAAAATTCTACATAGAATTTGGTCAGTCATGATGTTCTGCCTGACTCAGTTTGTTACTGGTCATGGCTCCACATATGGCTTTTGTGGGGCTGGCCATCACAGGGGAGAGATCCTTCTAGACATGTAGGGCTTCCATATGAAATTCTAGCAGCACAACAATGATGAGAGGTAGCCGTGATGATTAGCATGGAAAGCCCTAGGATCAAGTCACAGCTGCCAGAGAGGCAACTTTTTTTCTTGAAGGTATAGTCACTATAGTGTCTGTTTCAGGAGCAATTTTTTTTTTCTTTTTAAAAATTTTTGTTTATGTATTTATTTTTGGCTGTGCTGGGTCTTCGTTGCTTTGCTTGGGATTTTCTAGTTGCAGTGTGTGGGGGCCACTTTCTAGTTGTGGTGCGTGGGCTTTTCATTGTGATGGCTCCGCAACAGTCTCTTGTTGCAGAGCACAGCCTCTAGGCTCAGGGGCTTCAGTAGTTGCGTCTCATGGGCTCTAGAGCATGGGCTCAGCAGTTATGGCTCATGGGCTTAGTAGTTCGGTGGCATGTGGAATCTTCCTGGACCATCGATAAAATCCATGTTCACTGCATTGGCAGGTAGATTCCTCTCAACTACACCACCAGGGAAAGCCAGGGAACAATTTTATTTAGAAAACAGATATTCATTCTAACTACTCAAGCCAAAGTGGGAATTTTGTTGTCGGGATATAGGTGTCATCTCTAAAACCACAAGAGAAAGATGTGGAATCTGACTTTGACAGAGTCTAGAAACGGCGTTTTCAATGATCATCTCTACCGTTGGTCTCGCTCTTCTGTCACATGGCCTCCTCCTATTTCTCTCCTTTGTCAGTCTCAGTCTCCTTTCCCTCCGAGGACCCACGTTCTCCACACACATGGCCAGACACAGCAGCTGCAGCTCCAGTTCCTGTCCCAGCTTTATGTCATCTTTGAGTTAAAGCATGAAAACAACACAGAGAGATGAACACCTCTAAGATCCAATTTCAAATCCCAGGAAGGACCCTTGTAAATTTCTTTTGGTTCATATCTAGCTGCGCCCAATGAGATAGGATCATTTCTTACCAATGTGTATATAGGGACCAATATGGAGGGAACTGGCAGAGATACCTTTAAATTGTTTAACACAGTTATGTCTTGTAAATATTGCAGTTTTATTCCAAAGAGAGAATGGTCATAAAGCCTGACCTTATGAGATGAAATAAGTGAAGCATTTCTTTGCTTCTAGTAAGAATAATGTTGCCATTAATCACAAAGACTGCCCTATTTATAACCACCTGCATTAATGAATAAACACAATTCTCTGGGATCAGATTGTCATGAACTGATTAGACTCATGCTCTCTTTCATTCTCAAGAAGGGAGATATCTGATTTGTGCTGAGGAAAAATCATGGACAAAGTCCAGAAGAGGTCACAAGAAAAAATGCTCAGGCTTGTTTTTGCTCTTGTTTTGAAGCGACAGCATCAAGACAAACCTCTTAAGATTTTCATATGACCCAGCTCACTGTCCCTAGAATTTAAGGCTAAAACTCATTTAGGAATAAAGAATGTGATTTTGCCTACTGTTCTCTGTGTTCCCTATGGGAAGTCCCTCTGGAAATCCAGTTGGTATTTTGCAGCTGAGGCCAATGACCATATATAATTTTATTAACAATATGAGCAATATTTCATTAACATTCCTAATAATAATGATATCTTAGACAGTTAAAGAATGGGTTCTTCTGGTTAGTCAGTTACTTGAACCAATAAGAATTATTATAGCTAGCATAATAAGTTTTTAAAAATAAATGATTGTAGACTCCAGTCTGAGGTATCATAGAAGTAATTAAGAGGGGCTCTATTCCCTGCCATACCCTACAGTCATCTCTGCTTTCATCTGCTCTACAAATAATATTTCACTTGACAAATACATATACTGTGTTGTCTTCTCAGAGAAAACTGAGTCCCATAAAAGTTAAATTTCCAACACTGATCTTAAATAAAGTTAAACATAGACAGCATACTAAATATAATTTTAAAAAATAATGATTCAAAAAGTATTTTGGGACTGATTGTGCCCTGGAGTCATGTAACTCCTAGCTTATAGTCCAGGTATCGATTGGAAAGAGTTCACATGCTCCTTTATGCATTTAGTAAGTATTATTGATCACTCTCTTCCTCATATACCAGATTAATAGAGATTTAACAATGAGCAAAATAGATAACTCCCTGCCCCCAATGAACTTATATTCTAATGAGGTAGCAGACAAATATGTGTCATAAATATATGTTTGACAGTGACAAATATAAAGGCGAATAATGAAAAGCAGTGGAATGGAATATCAAGTGTTTGTATACTGTGGAGGGAGGAAAACTGTCACTGAGAAGCCAACTTTATTAGTAGAGTTGAAGAAAGGTGGCCATGCAGATACTTCAAGAGAGAATCTCCCTGGCTGAGAGCACCTCTTTGGCGAGATCAGCAAGGATCTGAGGTGGAAATGTGCTTGGTATATTAGAGGGACAGTGAGTAGGCCAGAAGGATAAGATCAGAGTTAACATGCAGGACCTTAGAGGTCAACAGTAAAAATCTGGCTTTTGCTCTGAGTGGGATAGGGGGGGTTTACAGCATGAATGACATGATCTAACTTATACTTGTGTTGAAAATAGATTGAAGAGGGGGAAGGACATAATTAGGGAGTCCATTAGGGGTCAGTTGTAGTACTTCAGACAATGATAGTTATATGGACGAGGAGGGAAAGAAGATGCTAAGAAATGGTCAAGGTCTGGATATAGATTTAAGGTGCGGCTGATAGAATTTGCTTATGGACCAGATGTGATGTATGAGAGATGGAGAGAAGTCAAGGATGACACCAAGTTTTTTGACTTGAGCGAGTGAAACAAATGAAGTTTTTTCATGGAAGTGGGAAAGATTTAGGAGTTTCTGGTAGTAGGACATGAAAGATCAAGCACCCCATTTTGGACATGCTGTGTTTGAGATCCTACTAGACAATCAAGAGAATTTGAACATGGATCTGGCACTCTTGGGAAAGTTCCAGTGTTCAGACTGCTGATAGCAATGAGACTCACAGGCATAGACATGAGTCTAAAATCATGAGACTGGATGAGATCAATGAGGGAGTGGGTATAGATATTAAAAGGAAAACAAAGCCCAGGGACACTCCCAATCAGAGGTCTTGGAAATGTGGGCAAATCCACAAACAAGATGGAGAATTGAAAACCAGAAAGAGAAAAATCATACAAGTGTGGGTCATATAAGCCAAGTGACACCAGTATGTCTAGGAGAGAAGAGTGGATAACTGTGTCAAATGCGGCTGACAGAGAAATAAAGTGGCATACAAGAAGTGACAGTAGAGGTCATTTGTGACACTGAGAAGGCAAAGTAGTTTTGGGGGGGTGATGGGGGTGAAAACCTGATGGAGAAGATTCAAGAGTGGAAGAGGAGAAATGGGACACACACAGAGAACTTTTCCAACGAGCTTTGCTGTGGCAAGTTTGTTTGACTGTTTTAAGATGGGAGAAATAGTATGATTTTTCTCCAAAGAGACTGATCCAGTGAAGAGGGAAATGTTGATAAAGCAAAAGAGAGAATTACTAGTTCAGCGTCTCCTTGAATAAGAGACAGGAGAAGGCCTTGGCCAGAAACATAGGAAGTCCATTCATAGTTTCAGGAGAGAAGTCACAGATGCAGGTAAGGTGGTAGGAGCCTGTGGAAGTTCTCTTTTGATTAAACAAAGGTGTTTTTTTTTTTTTCAGGAAAACAGAAAACAAGCTCAACAGCTGAGAGTGAGAGTAAGAAGAGTTCTTAAAGGTGTGAAGTAAGTAGAGAAAGACAAAACAGTCATGGGCAAGGAAGCGGGGGTGGTGGTGAATTTAAAGGGAAACATTGTATGATTTCCATGTTGTATTAAGTGAGACTCAGAAAGGGTGAATATCTTGACCAGTGTTATTTATAAGGATCAGCAACAGAATAAGGATGAATACTCAGGTCTCTCAGCTCTTGGCTATTTTACCAGATTTTTTCTTTATACTGTAGAATATAGATGTTTATTTAGGGGAGTTTCCAGTAGACATGCAAAATCTCATACCTCAAACAATTAAATTCTATTTCAATCCTGCACAAGTCACCAGTTTTTTTTTTTTTTTTAATAAATCTAGAGCCTATTTCTCAGCTTTAAGTTACAGAATTATGTGCAAAGTGAAACAGAGAAAGAAGACACTAACACTAAATTCAACCAAATCCTGCCTCTGCCCCATTCTTCCCCTTCCCCCCCCGACCCTACAAAAGATGTCTTTGTTTAAACATGGAACTGGTTCAGTTAAAAATGCTGGGTTTATAATTGGGGTACATTTATCGTAAATTAATTATTCAAATAACTATATTAATTCTCTTGTGTGCATGCTCAGTCATGTCTGATTCTTTGCGACCCTGTGGACTGTAGCCCACCAGGTTCCTCTGTCTATGGAGGTTTTCAGGCAAGAATGGCACAGTAGGGTGCCACTTTCTACTCCAGGGGATCTTCCCAACCCAGGGATCAAACTCACGTCTCTTGTGTCTCCTGCATTCTCAGGTGGATTCTTTACCACTGTGCACCTAGGAAGGCATATGAATTCTCTACTAGCAGCCTGTCTTCTAGTTCAAAAAATATCTATTAAAATTAATGGTGACTTACTTTTTATGGAGGAGGGTAGAATTTCTAACATAAACTTTTTAATGGGTATCTACTAAGTTATACTCACTTATAAATGCTCATTGGAAGACATTGGAGTTCCTACTTTACTTGGACTGCAAGGAGATCCAACAAGTCCATTCTGAAGGAGATCAGCCCTCAGATGAAGGAATGATGCTAAAGCTGAAACTTCAGTACTTTGGCCACCTCATGTGAAGAGATGACTCATTGGAAAAGACTCTGATGCTGGGAGGGATTGGGGCAAGAGGAGAAGGGGATGAAGAGGATGTGATGGCTGGATGGCATCACTGACTCAATGGACGTGAGTCTGAGTGAACTCTGGGAGTTGGTGATGGACAGTGAGGCCTGGCATGCTGCGATTCATGGGGTTTCAAAGAGTTGGACATGACTGAGCAATTGAACAGAACTGAACTGAACTTTACATTAAATGTCAAGTATATTCAATAAGAGGGCTGGGATTATAAATAATGAATTTGATTTCTATGTTGCCTAGTTGTGTTTAAGCAACCCACTCCAGTTTTCTTGCCTGGAGAATCCCAGGGGCAGGAGAGCCTGGTGGGCTGACGTCTATGGGGTCACGCAGAGTCGGACACGACTGAAGTGACTTAGCAGCAGCAGCAGTTGTGTTTAATTTACTGGGTTGATATTTCCCATGTTGAGGACACCCATGATGGAGAAGCAGTACAAGAACAACATTTATCACTCACATTGAGAAAACAGAGAGCTCCTGTCCTCACTGATGCGGATGTTAAACAAAATAAGGGGCTATTGCTCATGATCACTTCGTATTCCTCACTCAGTGCCTGCTTTTCTGTCCTCTGACTTGATGATTAGAGAATCCTGGGTCGGGAGGTGGGGAATGCGGGGAGGCGGGAGATGATTAAGGGCCTTACCTGTGATTGCTAAAACATGTCAAGCAAGAGATATGAGCATTTCACTTAAACTCAAGATACAGGAAAATGAATTTGCCATGTGAAAAAGAAGTCCTAATGAGAAAAGCACAGAGAATGAGGCAAGATAGTTATAGGGACAATGTTGACAAACCTATGATCCAGGCTGGAAAAGATGTAATTAACATCAATGATAATTTAATCTATAATTATACATTCCTTTAATTGCTATGATGGGTTTCAATAAAAAAGGGTAAAAAAAGTTAACTTGCTTCCAGAAATATGTAGTATTACTCTAGGTCAGTGTTGGAACATATTTCTAGCTGCTAAAGACCAGGATAGTTTAAATGTCAGATCCATTTGTTTACAAAAAAATTTAAATGTTTGTTGCCTATGATTAACATTCAAATGATAAATTGCTGTGCTGCAAGGTCTTGTCTACTTTTACCTTATTTCAAAGAAGATTATGTAACTGAATCAATATTTCATTTAACATACATTGCTAAAATAAATAAATGCAATAAAAAATTAAAGAAGAATGCCAGTTAATTTTTTTTTTTTTGCATACCCAGCATAAATTATGCATTGGATGAGTGGCTGTAAAACTGTTTTAAACTACTCAAAATCAAGCCCAACCTGACGCTGAGAATATACAATTGTCAGAGCTCAGGTCCATGTAGCCAATGATGTCTGCAAGCAAAGAGCATGTATGACTTTGACGACAGTTGTGTTTTCAGCTTAATAGTATCACATATATAAATATGAATGTACATCCACATATACATAAAGCATTTAAAATATATTAGACTCTAAACATCTAGAAAGTATAGTTAGATTTATAAACAAAGGCTAAGTGTAAAGATATTCTATTACTTCTCCAGACTCGACAATCATTGCTTTGATGTCAGTAGTCACTGATTAGATAACGGGCATACATTTCTACTGGCCAGGAATCTGAGCAATTGCAATAACTATATTAAGTGGACATGAAATGGTTAACCACACAACACCAGAGGCCAGTTATCAAACTCTTTAAAATGTAACTCTGCTTCTAGGAGGAAGGAAAAAGAGAGTGACAGTGAGGCATGGGAAAATGACTATAGAGAAAAGTCTTCTAGTCGAGGAAGAGGTATAGAGAGACTTTTCTGGTGGCATGCAGAAGGGAACCGACTGTCTTCCCAGCTGAAGTCAGGATTATTTATATAGCATTTGCTCCCACAGACTCAGCAGAGAAAAAAGAAAGTGTTTTACTGTGAACAGCTTCAACAGAAATATCAGCAGAACTAGAGGAGAAAAGTCTGTAATTACTCAGTTCCCTAGATTACGCAGTCTGTGAAAAGCAAATAGAAACCCCAGTGGTCAGAGCTATGCAAACATGGCAGTGAAGTCCAACTCAGTTGACAGTGATCCTCTGATCTTAGACATGAAGGCTGAGAATTCTCTGTGGAGCAAGTGTCCTGGAAACAGACCGATGCAGATACAGAAGGGAAGTAGGGAGATAATGGAGAGGTGGCCGCAGACCAGAAACAGGCAAAGACAACTGATTCCCAGCTCATCATGGCTCATCTCACCTTTTGCTAGAGTGGTCCTTCAGCCTTTCTCAGCCAGGCGGCCCCAGCTCATCCATCAAATTAGCAGATAACGTTATAGCCCATAATAGCTGACTTGCCCACCATTCTCACCATAGGAATTCTACTTTCTGACAAAAGACAATACTTTTCTCAGACTCTCTATATTCTCTTTTCTGAATTTCTTCCCAAAGCCTTTTTTTTTTTTTTTTTTTTTTTGGTGTTCTTGTTTCACCTAGAGGTATGGGAGTCATGATGCAATTAGAATGAGAAGAAAACAAGACTATTCTTAAAAGAGGATTCGGCTGGTTAGTAGACTCTCTTACTGTAGACTTAGTAAGAAGTACTAAGATTTACTCTTTAAAAACAAATTGTTTTAATTTTTAAAAAAGTCACATACTATAAAGCATACTATTTTAACCATATTTAACTGTATAGTTCAGTGGCACCAAGTACATTCATACTGTTGTGCAACTCTCACCATCATCCATTTCCTGAATGCTTCACCTTCCTGAACTGAAACTCTGTCTCCATTAAACACTAACTCCCCATCCTCCTACTCCATAACCCCCACTCCCTGGCCCCTGGCATCTGCCTGTGGACTTTTGACTCCATGAATTTGACTATTCTTACCTTGTATAAGTGGAGTCAGACAGTATTTAAGTAGACTAACGCTTAATGAAGAGTTCTCTCATCAGATCAGATCAGATCAGTCGCTCAGTCGTGTCCGACTCTTTGCGACCCTATGAACCGCAGCACGCCAGGCCTCCCTGTCCATCACCAGCTCCCGTAGGTCACTCAGACTCACATCCATCAAGTCAGTGATGCCATCCAGCCATCTCATATCCTTATACAAAATTACAGATTACTACAAGCTATGGACCTTCAGAGTCACACTTAAAAGCGTTGAAAATTAATTTTGAAACTATTAAAGTTCTACTATGCATATTTTTGCTTCCATAAAAGATTAAACTGTATTTTATTCATTTCTCAGTAGGTTTAGTTCTTTTCAACAAATTCTTTGGTTAACTATGTAAACTCTAGAGCCACAAGAATATCTCCAAGTGTCAGTACGGAGAGGCATAGTCCACCTACAGTTAGCTGAGACAGCCCTCACTTCAAGTGCGCAGGTATGAATCCAGAAAACACAACTTTCTTCAGGACCATGCCTTCCAAGGGTCTGGTACTGCTTGGTGGGCCACAAGTTCCTTGCTTAAGTGTGAACTTCCAATGCTTTCTGAGCTAAAATGGGCAAATAGCTATTCACCCAGGGTAATTATATATTTTGTTTAGCACATAATATTGCCAACCTACTGTGTTTGAGCAAAGTATTCTTAAATAGCGGCTGAGATGAGTAGGTGGAGCCTTTCAGAGCCTGGGATCAAGGGTACAGACACCTTAAATAATTTGTGGGTATTAGACCCAGGGCTTCCCTGGTGGCTCAGTGGTAAAGAATCTGTCTGCTGATACAGGAGATGCAGGAGACTCGGGTTCAGTCCCTGGGTCGGGAAGGTCCCCTGGAGAAGGGTATGGCAACCCACTCCAGTGTTCTTGCCTGGAGAATCCCATGGACAGAGGAGCCTGGCAGGCAACAGTCCATGGAATTGCAGAGTCAGACACAACTTAGCAACTGAACTCCAGGCACAGGCACTGCTTGGGTGGGGCCGTGTCCTTGCTCAGGTAAGTTGTTTGGCCTGAGGCGCCCCAGCATGCATGCTGCTGCTACAGCTGCTAAGTCGCTTCAATCGTGTCCGACTCTGTGCGACCCCAGAGAAGGCAGCCCACCAAGCTTCCCCGTCCCTGCATACCTGCAGGCTATTGGGTGGGGCTGGATCTTGGCACTAATGAGCTTGAGGGAGGGTCCCACCTGGTCCCACCTCCTCTGGTATTGATGCCTGGGTGGACACGCTCCTGAGTATGGCTGTCCAAGCCCCTGGCCCCAAGGAGAGCTAGGCATGGAGCCTCTCTTCTGCTTCTCTAGATGCTCCAAGACCAGCAGGTAGGTCTGACCCAGGCTCCTATTAGATGACTATTTTTCCCTGGGTCCTGTTGTTGCAGGAGATTTTGTGTGTGCCTTTGAGAGCGAAGTCTCTATTTCGCAGACCTGTGGGGCTCTTGCAATTAAGCCCTGCTGTCCTTCAAAACTAAATGCTCTGAGGGCTTGGGCCCCTGATGCCAGAGACTCCCCCCTGCCCCGCGCCTGCATGCAGGAGAGCCTGCTGTGTGGGGCTCGGGGCTCTCACTCCTGTGGGAGAACAACAATATGACTTTTCTCCAGTTTGTGGGTCACCCATGCTGGGGGGTGTTGGGATTTGATTGTATCATGAGTCCCCTACTCCTGCCCCTAAAGTTGTGCTTTCGTCATGTCTTTAGTAGTAGAAAATCTGTTCTCATAGGTTCCAGTCTTTGTCACTGACGGTTGTTCTGCAGACAGTTGTGGCTTTGTGTGCTTGTGAGAGGAGGGAAGCTCGGGGACTTTTCTGCCCTGCCACCTCTCTCCTCTAAGAGATGCACCTGATGGACTTGAGGAATGTGCTTACTTGTGAGCTCCTAAAGGTAGGAGCTTCCTCTGTTAGAACTTTAGTCTCTAGCATGTTGTTTAGTCGCTAAGTCATATCTGACTCTTTGTGACCCCATGGACTGTAGCGTGCCAGGCGCCTTTGTCCATGAGATTTTCCAGGCAAAGAATATTAGACTGGGTTGCCATTTCCTACTCCAGCAATATACAGGAGGTGCAGACAAATACTGTTTGATTTCACTTATACAAGGTACCTAGTGAACGCATGCATCTGTCTTTGAATGCCCGTCACTATGTCTATCCGGCTTCCCTGGTAGCTCAGCTGATAAAGGATCTGCCTGCAATGCAGGAGACCCCAGTTTGATTCCTGGGTCATGAAGATCCCCTGGAAAAGGGATAGGCTACCCACTCCAGTATTCTTGGGCTTCCCTGGTGGCTCAGATGGTAGAGAATCCATCTACAATGCAGGAGACCTGGGTTCGATCCCTGGGTTGGGAAGATTCCCTGGAGGAGGGCATGGCAACCCATTCCAGTGTTCTTGCCTGGAAAATCCCCATGGACAGAGGTGTCTGGAGGGTTACAGTCCAGGGGGTCACAAAGAGTTGGACATAACTGAGCGACTAAGCACAGCACATGTCTATCACCCTATCGACCTTGTCAACTCAAAAGAGGAATCTTAAGGTCTATGGCTACCAACTAAGAGTCAAGAACATAAATAGGACATCATCAAGGACATAGTCTGAGGACAGAAACAGAATTTAGGTAAAAAAAAAAAAAAAGGCTCTGTGGAGGTAATCATACAGAGTGCACGCATGCTCAGTTGATCATTTGTGACTGACTCTTTGTGACCCCATGGACGGTAGCCTGCCAGGCTCCTCTATCCATGTGTCTTTTCAGGTAAGAATACTGAGTGGGTTGCCATTTCCTCTCCTGGGGGTCTTCCCAGCTCAGGGTTAGAACCAGTGTCTCCTGTGTCTCCTGCATTGGCAAGCAGATTCTTTACCACTGACCCACCTGGGAAGCACCCAATCATACAGAGACCTAAGTTGAAATAAAATTTTTGCTGGCTATAAACTTTTCTTTTGAGGGGAGTAAGGCTCTGAAGCTGTTAAAAAAATAATAAAAAAAGTTGCTTTTGGCTTCCATTGACTCAACCTACCACTGCCAGGCTAATCTTCAAATCTGCTACTTCTATTGGTTACTTTCCCACTTGTTTTCATCAGCATCTAGTCTAGGCTTCTTTGTCATTTAAAGGTGTTCACTTTCTGGTCACTGATTTCAATATATGGGTTTGTTTCCCCCCCCCCCCCCACCACCAAACAATTCTCAGATATCAAGTAGGTATCCTTGGAGAAGGAAATGGCAACCCACTCCAGTATTCTTGCCTGGAGAATCCCAGTACAGAGGAGTCTGGTGGGCTGCCATCTATGGGATCACACAAAGTCGGACACGACTAACGCGACTCAGCAGCAGCAGCAGCAAGTAGGTATCCTACAATGCAACTCTACATGGAGGTAGTGACGAGAGTCCCACAAGACTACCCTCCACTTCAAGTGCCAATCACAAGTCAAGTCCAGGCTGTTACTTGTACTTCTCCAGCACCTATTCTTACTGTAGTCCAAAGGCTACTTCACTAACAACAAAAGAGGAAATTCCAAGCATTTCAAGAACTCTATGTCACTGGTGGTTTAGTGGTAAAGAATCTGATTCCAATGCAGGGGACAGGGGTTCAATTCCTGGCGCCAGAAGATCCCACATTCTGAGGAGCAACTAACCCATGTGCCATAACTACTGAGCCCATGTCTGCAACTACTGAAGCCTGTGCACCTAGAGTCTGTGCTCTGCAGAAAGCCACTCCAATGAGAAGCCCTTGTACTACAACCCTGCTTGCTGCAGAAAAGAAAGCCAGTGTGCAGCAGTGAAGACTAATAATAATAATAATAAAAAGAACATGCCTGCTAAGGCAAGAGATGGATCCAACCTATCAAAGTAGGTTTGATCCCTGGGTTGGAAATCCCCTGGAGAAGGAAATGGCAACCCACTCCAGTACTCTTGCCTGGGAAATCCTATAGACAAAGGAGCCTGGTGGGCTACACAGCCCATAGGGGTCTCAAAGAGTCAGACACAGCTTAGCGACTAAACAGCAATGCCAGAAATGGGGATGAAGGCCAAATTTATATTTCTTATTATAAACCCCAATATCACATACATCATAATTTATTACCCACACAGATATACGCTTTCCTGGCCAGTCTACTTGTGGGCCAAAGTCCTTGATCCTTAAGTTTACTAGGCAGGTTCTCATTTCACACCATTGCAGATCTGGGCTAGGCTGTTCCCTCCGACTCTATCTAGTCACATTTATTAAAATCCTACAGGATTCCAGAGCATGGTATTGCACAGATGAAGTCATGCATAAGTCACATATGAAGCCCAGCTCTCCCACTTAATGGCTGGTGAGATGGGAGAGATTACTTGGTCTCTTCAAGTCTGTTTCCTAATCCATAGAATGGAGAAAATATAAGTATGTAGTTCACAGGCTTGCTATGAAGATTATATAAAACAATGCAGGTAATCTGCCTAGCCCTGTGATTGGCCTATGCTGCTGCTGCTGCTAAATCACTTCAGTTGTATCCGACTCTGTGTGACCCCATAGACAGCAGCCCACCAGGCTCTCCCATCCCTGGGATTCTCCAGGCAAGAACATTGGAGTGGGTTGTCATTTCCTTCTCCAATGCATGAAAGTGAAAAGTGAAAGTGAAGTAGCTCAGTCATGTCCAACTCTTAGCGACCCCATGGACTGCAGCCCACCAGGCTCCTCGGTCCATGGGATTTTCCAGGCAAGCGTACTGGAGTGGGGTGCCATATAGTGAGCACTTAAAAATAACTTTAAAAAATTATCACAGTTCCAAGCCTACTTCCTATGCTTGGAAGGAAGCATAGGATTATATGCTCTCATTTTGATTATAGTTCTCTCTTCTTTACTCACAATATTTCAGTTGTACCATTTATATAATGTCTTAGGCTGTTTATTATTTTGCAACATAACATTTTTATGGATGTGAGTGCCGACCTTCCAATGGAGAAGAAGCCATAAAAAAAGATGCTCTCAATAGCCACAGAGAAAGTACACTTCAAAGGATACGTTCATTTATTTTCACTGATGGGTTAAGTGGTTAATTGATTGCCTCATTCATTTATTCAGTAGATATGCCTTGAATATTTAAAGATTCATAGAGATGAATTAGAAAGATTCTGCCTTAAAGGAGAGAAAAAGAAGTGTATAAATTACTAAGACATGAAGTAAAAAGTCACAAGTATCTGTAAAGTATAGTGATGGTTCCAAAGACAGAAAGATGGCAACTGCGAAGCTTTCCTGAGGAAGAACTGGTTTTGGAGGGCAGGTTGTGTGAGGTGATTAGAAACTAGTTGGTGAGAAGTGGGTGGCTGAGAGGCAGAGGGCACATTCCAAATCCAGGTTTGGGCACCTGCACAGGCTTGGGGCTGGAGAGTGCAAGCACCCATGGTGAACAGCAGGAGAACAGCAGTCAGATGGGGGCATCTAAAAGCTCTTTGCAAAATTCACTCAACCCCCCGAGGCTTTTCAATTAACACAACTGTGACCTTGGAAACTTCAGTAAATCCCTTTGATTCTGGCTGTTTTTATTGATTTTTGGTAGTAGGACTTCAATTCTCAGTGGATTCTCCCTGAATTCATTGTCCAACTAGTTACACTCACGCCACTGTCCTGCCACTCCACATATTTCTTTGAAAAGTGATTTCCCTCTCTTAGAGAGGTCTCTCTTGCCCCCAAAGTATAGAATATTTGGGCCTCATGTGGCTCAGATGATAAAATCTGCCAGCAATGAGGGAGACTCCAGTTCAGTCCCTAGGTCGGGAAGATCCCTTGGGGAAGGGAATGGCAACACACTCCAGTATTCTTGCCTGGAAAATTCCATGGACAGAGAGGCCTGGTGGGTTACATATAGTCCATGGGATCGCAAAGAGTCGGACATGATTGAGCGAGTAACACACACATACACAGAGAACTTTGGAGGGCTTTGTGTTTATTTAAAATGCATAAATATCTCAGCAGTGAAATTTATACCAGCAGTTG
Organism: Tragelaphus eurycerus; assembly: GCA_935064755.1. Lineage (NCBI taxonomy): Eukaryota > Metazoa > Chordata > Mammalia > Artiodactyla > Bovidae > Tragelaphus > Tragelaphus eurycerus. The sequence continues at coordinate 15,671,379 of CAKXYN010000043.1, forward strand.
AAGTGGACCATCCAACCTGCTGTTCTTCACTAGGGAAGGTTCTATAAAGAAGACCCAAATGAGTAATTACAACATTGATAATAATTACGAGCTCAGTTTAGCTCTGTCCCAGATCCCAGAACCTACAAGTAGGGCATCAGAAAAGGAGTCTTGAAGTTCCTGTAGATGTTCTAATAAATCATCTCAGCATGGATGACACCAAACTTGGTCTATGATTTTTGAAGGGCAGAGAGGACATACTGACTTTCCCTGCTTAGGAAGTTTCTATTCACTTCCATAAACAAAAAGGCACTGACAGTGGAAGTGGTTTTTTTTTTTGGGGGGGTGGCTTTTTTTGAATTGCTTAATAAACAAAGTCAATACCCTTAAACCCTTTGGCTGGGCAATATCAACTGGGGCCTTCTTGGCAGTTTCTGAAATTTACATGTTCAGGACGTGAGCATGTGGACACGCCCAGTTCATTAAAATCTCTGTACCTGACAAGTAGAAACTGTCTCCAGGTTTAAGCTATATGAAAAAGAACAGAACGCCAAATTTGAAAAGCCCAGCTATAATTCTCATTATCAATAGCTGACAAAATTGAAATTCGAAGAGGTTGAATGACCTGGGTCTTATAGGTACCATAAGTGCAAAAGCTGAGACCCAAATTCCAAACCCACGCTCTTTCTTTTTTCTAGATTTTCAGCTCAGTGCCTGTTCATTCTCTTCTCTAATCTTACCATTTCAAAAAACCTTTTCCAAATAAATCAGTTACAAATCCAGTCTCCATGTCCATGGCCACAGTCTCTTTGCTAGCTAACTGTAGCAGCTTACTAACCTCTCTACCTATCTCTGGTCTCCCCCTAACCCTCTGCTGGGGACACGACTGAGAGAAGTATCTTCAGTACTACACAGAATGCACTGAGGTCTTTTAACACCTTTGGAATGTTCCTCATTGTCCCGAGTTGTTTGTTGTTTAGTCACTAAGTTGTGTCTGACTCTTTTCCATTTGCGTGGCCTGTAGCTCTCCAGGCTCCTCTGTCCATGGCACTCTTCAGGCAGGAATCCTGGAGTAGGTTGCCATGCCCTCCTCCAAGGGATCTTTCCAGACCCAGGAATCAAAACTGTATCTTCTGCATGGGCAAGTGGATTCTTTACCACTGAGTCACCTGGGAAGCCCTTATCCTAAGTGGAAAGGATTAAGTTCTTAACATGGGTATTAGGCCAGCTCCACATCCCACTTCTTACTTTCAAATTTCTGTCTAGTCAGGCTCATTCATCCCCTACAGAGTGATAGTCTTCCTCTCTCTAGTTCATTTGTATTAACTCGTTTTAAAAAATAGCAAGTGTCTATTCCACGCCAGATCTCAAATTCTGAGATTTCCATTTATAAAATGGAAACATTTAATAGACCATATAAAATATTTCCATTTATAAAACAGGCATTGCATCTAGCCCAGGGCATTTAGAACAGGAGGTAAGCCAATATGGCTAAGGGTCTGAGCAACAGTCGCTGAAAAACTGTTTGGTAGATTCCCACCTGTATAGGAGTTGTTTAAGATTGAGAAAGAAACTTCTCTCAGTCATGTCTGAGTCTTTGTGACCTCATGGACTGCAGCCCGCCAGGCTCTTCTGTCCATGGAATTCTCTGGGCAAGAATACTGGAGTGGGTTGCTATGCCCTCCTGGAGGGGATCTTCCCGACCCAGGAGTCAGACCCAGGTCTCTCACATGACAGGTGGATTCTCTACTGTCTGAGCCACCAGGGAGGGAGAGGCCATTCTAAATGAATGGGAGAGTGCCTCACACCAGTTTATCCAAAATCCGCATGATACTATCACATGACCAGAAGCATATATAGGCATTTGCTACCAGACAGAGCTGGGAAAATCAGAGTAGGGGTCATGGTGGTGTGGGTTATGATTGAGGGAGTAGTTTTTTGCTCTACCACCCCCAGTTTTTGGACCTGGAGAGTGCTGATGTGTAATAGATATTCAATACTATACGGTGGTTGTGTCAGTGACCACATTCAGGCAGACAAAATCAGATTAAAACAACGTGAATGAGTAGTGCTGAACAGAAATTAAATAGCAAATGCCAGTTGCCCTAGAAGAGTGCGTAAGGGAGGTAGAAGTCTAATGTCATGGACCTTGCCTTGATCTGGAGGTTGGATGTGGGTCCCTTTATCTCTCTATCAGTACTTGGAACTTACAATCTTCAAGGCACTATTCTAAGAGCCTTCCAAATACTAACTCATTTCCTCTTCATAATAATCTTATAAAATAGCTACTATTATTAACTCCACTTTACTAAGGAGGATATTGGTGCACCAAGAGGTTAAGGACCTCGCCCAAGGTCTCTTAGCTAAAAACGTACAGATTTAGAATTAGAGCACAGCGAGTCTGGTCCAGAATCTGGGCTTTGACCTCTCCACTACAATGCCTCTTTATTTACCTAGCAGGTGTTCTCTAAATATTTCAGCCACTGTAATCACAGCTCCTTTGAGGCCAGATGTCTGCAGTCTGTCCCAGCCTTGGGGAGAGGCAAAGTCAGCTCTCAGACTGCAAAAGTTAGGCTAGTAGCCCTGCCGTGTGGGTGCTGGCCTATAGGAAGGTACACGTCCTGGACCTGACTTGGGCACGATCCAGGTTTCTGGAAAGACCGTTCAAAACTCTACCGCAGACTGTCTGTTCCATTATAGTATTAAAATGACATCTCCCTCTCTTGTTGTCCCTTATCTAGGCTGGAAAGAACTAATGTTGAGGAAAATGTGTTGACTTTCTTTGTTCCTTTTTTTAATTTTTTGGTCTCTAATGTTGTAAAAATGTAGCCTAAAGAAAGCTCGAAGGAAATGTTCCTAGTTACATGTCAATCTTTGTTTTTCATCAGAGTGTTTAAGATAGTCTTTAAAATGTCTTCATTTTCTCTCAGGCTTCTGGAATGGAAAATAAACAATACAAAATCTACAGCAAATTCTTTTTTTTTTTTTAGATTCTCATTAAATAGAAGAATTAATTGAAACACTGAGAGGTAGCAGATTTGTTTTGTTCATTCTCCTGATAGTGTCTATCTTAAAGAAGAGATTCATCTTTTTAAATTCCGTGTTATTACTACATTACTTAGATTTTAAAATGCTGGGCCTTGCATTGTTATTTTATATCCAGAGAGGAAAAGTCTTTGAATTTGTACTTGTTTTTGAACAGAAATCACAAAACTGCCCGTGCACAGGAGCCCAAATTCGGGCCCTGGTATGTGCCACTAACATGCCTTCAGTTCTAATGGAGAGATTAGGAGTTTCCCAAATAAGGATTAGGATCCAGTATGTAAGGCTGCATGTATTTTCATCTATAGGAATTCATTCTGGGCTTCCCCAATAGCTCAGCAGTTAAAGAACCCGAGACTTCCCTATATCTCAAATGGTAATGAATCTGCCTGCAAGGCAGGAGACCAGGGTTCGATCCCTGGGTTGGGAGGTTCCTCTGGAGAAGGGAATGGCAATCCACTCCAGTATTCTTGCCTGGAGAATTCCATGGATGGAGAAGCCTGGTGGGCTACATACAGTCCATTGGGTCGCAAAGAGTCGGACACAACTGAGTGGCTAACACAGTCCTGCAATGCAGGAGCCATGGAAGATGTGGGTTCGATCCCTGGGTCAGGAAGATCTCTTGGAGGAGGGAATGGTGACCCACTCCAGTATCCTTGCCTGGGAAATTCCATGGGCAGAGGAGCCAGGCTACAGTCCAAAGAGTCGAGAAGAGTCGGACGTAACTGAGCACAAGCCCGGCACAGCATGTAGACAGACACTCCAGGCAAATGGGGCAGTCAAACAGACCGCGCTTTTTTCAGCCTTTGAGAGTGGGGAGCCCTTGTTCTCAGTGTGGAGCAAAGGGCTGGAGCAAAGGAGACATATGCATGTATTACTGTAGGAAAGCGCTGCCTGATCCCACCATGGAAAGCAAACGCATCAGAGTTATGACTCAAATACAACAATGAAGTGATTGGGTGTTCTCGCCTGGGCTGTAGGTGTGGGTAATAAATGAAAAGCAGGCCCATGTGGTGGAATCTTGAGGGCACTTGGCAGCATATAATGTCCACTTTCCTTCCTTGACATTGTTCTTTGCTGGGCAACTTGGATGCTGGCGAATGCTGTCATCATCTTTTTTTCTTATAAACAATATGAGTAAGATTAATTGGGGGATATTTCACTGAATGCTTTCTTTTACAATGAGTTATGAGGTCAGACTATTTGTGACTGGTACTTTTTGTCTGTGATCCCTGGCAAAGCTGGGTTCTACTGTGTTCCTTCTTACCAGTTTGGAAAATGAGAAAAAAATCAGACTGTGTGCCTGTCTTTAATTCTGTTATCAACAATTGAGGGAAAACATATGTGGTTTGCATGTTGCCAAGGCGATCTTTTGAAAACAAACTGTCATTGTTAATTTCAGGGAGTGTTTCTGATTCATTACTAGCAATGATTTTGCATAATATAATCCCTTAGAATCTGATATGTAAATCAGAATCAGATATGTATATCATTGAATCCATGCCCCTTGCATTGGAAGCACAGAGTCTTAACCACTGGACCACCAGGGAAGTACCTCAACATTCTTATCAACAGTATATACGATTATGGTTCAACATACCATAAGTAATCTTATTGAATACCTATTTTGTGTCTAACAAAGGTACTGAAGATAAATAAAGCAGTCTAAACTCTTGCTCTCATGGAGAAGGAAGATCATTAGCCAAAAAAAAAAAAAAAGAGAGAGATAATTATATGTAGTGTTATGGAGAAATTGAAGCAGGCTATCATCTTAGTATGAATATGTAATAATAGCATGCTGTAATGTTAAGAACAGGGACACTGGAGCTCCAGCACTACCCTGCTGTGTGATCTCAAACAAGTTATTTAGCCTTTCTGTGCCTTAGTTTCTTTATCTTTAAAATGGGTGCAATCATAGCCTCTAACTCAAGGACTTGCTTTATGGGTTACATGTATGTAAAGCACTTAGAATAGTGTCTGGCATTATAAGCACTTTGCAATATTTCCTTTCGTTACCTCAGCATTCACTGAGCACTTTCTAGGAGCCAGGAGTTTTTTTTTACTATTAAGATTAGATTCTTAAAAAAATTTTGTTTATTTTTTGGCTGTGCTGGGTCTTCATAGTTGCAGCTCATGGGGTCAGTAGTCGTGGCACACTGGCTTAATTGCCCCTCGGCATGTGGGAGCTTCCTGGACCAGGGATTGAACCTGTGTCCTCTGCATTGGCAGGTGGATTCTTTAACCACTGAATCACCAGGGAAGTCTCAGGAGTTCTGATTATTACTTGCTCTTCAAAATTACCTTATGAAGAAGATATTACCAACTCCTTTTCACAGATGAGAGAATGAGAGAGGCTTAATAATTTTCTCAAAGTCATGAAGCTAGAAAGTATCAGAAGCACTGTCTTTGACTTCTGCTCTGTTCTCAAACATCTTTCTGTCTCTCTTTATAAGAAGTTTTGTTTTCTTTCAAAGAAGTTTTGTTTTCTTTCAAAGAAGTTTTCTTTCAAATATTGAATTTCCAGCAGTTCAGTAATTAAACTCATTATGTCTGTAATCTCATGTTTGTGACTAGAATGATAATATATATTTTCTGACAATAAAATTCATCCTTCTCAGGTTTTTTTCTGATTCTGATATATTTTTTTTTCTTTCATATGTCTTTGTTTTGCTGCTGCCTAAAGTTCATCTGTTCATATCTTAGCAACATATTTATATATATTTGATGTCATTTTAATCAAATAGAATTCATTATCAACATAATATGTTGCCCCTTGGAGGTTAAATATAATTTCCTATGGCATCTATACTTTTTAGGTTAAATGCTTTAGTGTTGAGAGCTTTAGAAAGTATTTCCATTTGTGATGTCCCAGATTTTATCCATTTAGTTGAAATTCAAAATTTCTACTATTTTCCTTTTCCTGACCTTTCCGATGTCTTTTTTTCTCTTCCTAATCATAGTTCCATTTAAACCAAATAACATGCAGAAATCCTCACTTCAGTGGTAATCTGCTTTCTTTTTATATCCAGTTTTAAACCATAATCACTACTCTCTTCCTTCAATTGCTCAGACACTTGGTGTGCATTTTATTAAGCAACATCTTGCCAGATTGAAGGAAAGTGCCCTCTTAGAGCAAAGGGGAGCGCTAAAGCCCCAGGGCTTAGCAGTACAAGGTAGCTTTGCAGACTTTAAGACCATGCATGTTTAATAAGGCTTTGAAGAGAAGTGCTATCAAATGTACAAACATGTCCTATATTAATTGTGTGATAATGGACTTTTTTCCTTTCTAAAGAAGAGATGAATTAAAAAAAAAAAAAAAAGAAGTGAGGAAGAGGTGAGGACAGTAATAGTTGAACTCTATTGGCCCCTCTTGGGATAAGGGAGACCACTGTTGGACTTCTGCTTCTTACGCTTAATTGTGTAAATTCTCTGAGATTTTATTCCCTCTCACGTGTAAAAGATATAGTAACGTAACAGTGTTTGTGAAGATGAAATGGTTAACATGTAAATATTGAGACATGCCAGCCACAATGATGGGTGGCCACAGAATGGGAAAGACTAGAGATCTCTTCAAGAAAATTAGAGATACCAAGGGAACATTTCATGCAAAGATGGGCTCGATAAAGGACAGAAATGGTATGGACCCAACAGAAGCAGAAGACATTAAGAAGAGGTGGCAAGAATACACAGAAGAATTGTACAAAAAAGATCTTCATGACCCAGATAATCACGATGGTGTGATCACTGACCTAGAGCCAGATATCCTGGAATGTGAAGTCAAATGGGCCTTAGAAAGCATCACTACGAACAAAGCTAGTGGAGGTGATGGAATTCCAGTGGAGCTATTCCAAATCCTGAAAGATGATGCTGTGAAAGGGCTGCACTCAATATGCCAGCAAATCTGGAAAACTCAGTAGTGGCCACAGAACTGGAAAAGGTCAGTTTTCATTCCAATCCCACAGAAAGGCAATGCCAAAGAATGCTCAAACTACTGCACAATTGCACTCATCTCACACGCTAGTAAAGTAATGCTCAAAATTCTCCAAGTCAGGCTTCAGCAATACATGAACCATGAACTTCCTGATGTTCAAGCTAGTTGTAGAAAAGGCAGAGGAACCAGAGACCAAATTGCCAACATCTGCTGGATCATCAAAAAAGCAAGAGAGTTCCAGAAAAGCATCTATTTCTGCTTTATTGACTATGCCAAAGCCTTTGACTGTGGGGATCACAATAAACTGTAGAAAATTCTGAAAGAGATGGGAATACCAGACCACCTGATCTGCCTCTTGAGAAAATTGTATGCAGGTCAGGAAGCAACAGTTAGAACTGGACATGGAACAACAGACTGGTTCCAAATAGGAAAGGGAGTACGTCACCCTGCTTATTTAACTTCCATGCAGAGTACATCATGAGAAACGCTGGGCTGGAAGAAGCACAAGCTGGAATCAAGATTGCCGGGAGAAATATCAATAACCTCAGATATGCAGATGACACCACCCTTATGGCAGAAAGTGAAGAGGAACTAAAAAGCCTCTTGATGAAGGTGAAAGAGGACAGTAAAAATATTGGCTTAAAACTCAACATTCAGAAAATGAAGATCATGGCATCTGGTCCCATCACTTCATGGGAAATAGATGGGGAAACAGTGGAAACAGTGTCAGACTTTATTTTTGGGGGCTGCAAAATCACTGCAGATGGTGACTACAGCCAAGAAATTAAAAGACGCTTACTCCTTGGAAGGAAAGTTATGACCAACGTAGATAGCATATTCAAAAGCAGAGACATTACTTTGCCAACAAAGGTTCGCCTAGTCAAGGCAATGGTTTTTCCAGTGGTCATGTATGGATGTGAGAGTTGGACTGTGAAGAAAGCTGAGCGCTGAAGAATTGATGCTTTTGAACTGTGGTGTTGGAGAAGACTATTGAGAGTCCTTTGGACTGCAAGGAGATGCAACCAGTCCATTCAGAAGGAGATCAGCCCTGGGATTTCTTTGGAAGGAATGATGCTAAAGCTGAAACTCCAGTACTTGGCCACCTCATGCGAAGAGTTGACTCATTGGAAAAGACTCTGATGCTGAGAGGGATTGGGGGCAGGAGGAGAAGGGGACGACAGAGGATGAGATGGCTGGATGGCATCACTGACTCGATGGACATGAGTCTGAGTGAACTCCGGGAGTTGGTGATGGACAGGGAGGCCTGGTGTGCTGCAATTCATGGGGTCGCAAAGAGTTGGACACAACTGAGCGACTGAACTGAACTGAACTGAGCCACAATGATAAGTTATCATTATTAACCTACTCTCTCCATGATCATTTGTGATTTTTTTTTTTCTCTGAGTTCTTGAAACTGGTTCACTTCTTAATAGGTGGACAATTTATGGTGATAAAATCAGAAATTTACAACTGTTTATTTTTATTATTATCCTTAGAGCCAGCATCAGCTTCTCCACAGGGTCCAACCCATTTTCAAGATGCTTGGGCTTAAAAAAATCACCAGCACTCAGATCTTCATTGATTGATTCAGTCATTTATTGAAACCTTATTCACTACCTACTGTGGTATCTCTGTTTTACCATGAAGCTTATAGTCTGTAGAGAGATTGGACAGTGCTTTACACAAATTGCAAGACACACAGAGAAATGCAGCAGTACAGGAAACTGAGATAGCATATAGGAAGCAGTGCTACTCTATTGCGGATGGAGTGAAAGCCAGGAAGCCTTCCTGGAGGTGATGATCTGTAGCTCACTTTTCAAAAGAAAAACAATATGTCAAGTAGAAAAAGGAAGAAGGAAATTCTGGGCAGAGAGAGTAATTATTGCTAAGTCTCAGAAGATGAAAACATATAAGGCTCAATATGTGAATTTAAGTTTTATTCTAAAGACCAACTCTCATTTTATAAAATAAATAGATTGTATTTTATATTCAGATATTATATTGCATCTTCTTTATATCTTGTTCCATAGTCTCAAGCTCTCTGTAATTTTCTTTTTTGGGGTTTATAATTAGGAAAGAAAAAGTTAGAATTTCAATGAGGAAACACAAGTTGTGAGAAATTTAACAGCTTGGAGGGAAAACCCTATAATAATGCATTGTATAATATCTCAATATCACCAACAACCGCAAATGATCAAATAAAAGATTAACAAGAAAATCTACTTTCTTTGCTTCCAATTAGAAGATGAAATATGCGTTTATCAGAAGACTATTAAAAATATTTTCTGTTGAATCTACTAGAAAGAGGGGGAAATGTGTTCCTAACTGTAAATAGAACTACCCTGGTTGAGAACATTTGATTTTCCTTATTATTTTATCATCATGTCTTCCCTGCTACCCTCCTCCCAACCCCACCATCTTCACATCTTTATTTCTTTGGACTGTGTTTTGATTATGATTGTGTAGACACTCTACTTTCATTATTTCTCACTAATAGTTACTCAAAGCAACTATTTGTCTGCAATTTTATGGGTAATTGTGTTTCTTTAAAAATATTCTTTGTGTGTTTGCCGCTCACTGCTAAGTCACAATAGCTGAGAATTATCACTGAAACTCTTAACATCCCTCCTTTTGCTTCCTAGAAGAGTCTTCCACAATGAATGATACCTATTTTTAAGAAATTTAAGCATCTAAAAGAAAATAAAAATCTTAAAAATTTGGATAAGATAGGCTGTGATTATATTACAAAAAGTCAATCGCTTATAAAGACTCTTCTGAGTGACCTTAAACAAAGAGGAATTTATATATTCACTATCCCATAGTAAAGATTATTAAATACCTTTATATGAAAATGTCTATTATATGAAAATGTCTATTATATGAAACTAGGTAACTCTTGCACATATTTCCAAGAGCATGGGTTGATTTTAACCCTGATTTAAGATCCCTTTGGACCTCAGTGACCCCATTTGAGGATAATAAGTGTTCCAAATTTTTCCAGAAAAAATCATACCACTTAATGAAGAACAATTGCATGAAGGTTTCTTTTAGAAATTATAATCCCCTGGCAATTTACACTGCATATTAAGTATTATGATAGTCACATTGAAAGAAAATGTAACATTTATAAAAGTATTTCTGACTTGAGGAAAATATCTTAATGTATGAGGAGCAGATGTAAATGGTAACACAACTAAGAAATAACAATTTTTTATTTGTTGATTCTCGAGACTGTTAAGCATTCTCCTATTAAACATTTTTTTCCTCCTTTAAAACACTGCAAATAAGACTTACTGCTATTCATCTCTGCTCTTAGTTTCAATTTACACTTGGATAAGTTACTCATTAATTACATGGCTGCCTGTAAGGGCAAAAGGAAATGAGGTCGATGGAGATGAAATGGAAACAAGACTTCTCAGCATATAAGTTTTAATATTATTTTGATTTTTGAACTCATGTAATTACACTACCATTGAAAAATAAGCTTAAAATGATACACTATTCATCATCAATCAAACATTCACCCACCAAAATATGTTTAGCAAACTTATGAAAAGCCTGATCACTCTACATTGATTCAACTAGCCTTATCGTGATAAAAGAATTATGAAACAGTATAATGCTAAAGAACATTTGAAGAACAGTATGAAGCACAAGGGACTTGCCAGGTGGCACCAGTGGTAAAGAATTCACCTAGTAAAGAATCCAGTGCAGGAGATGAAATTTTGATCCCTGGGTGGGGAAGATTTCTTGGAGAAGGAAATGGCAACCCACTCCAGTATTCTTGCCTGGAAAATTCCAAGGACAGAGGAGCCTGGTAGGCTACAGCTCATGGGATCACAAAGAGCTGGACACAGCTGAGCCGACACGCCACTGCCATGAAGCACAAGAAATATAGTCAGAGGATCTGGGTGCAAGTTCAAGCCACAGCACTTACTCGCATGACCTTGGACCAGTCACATTACTTCCCTGGCCTTCACTTTCCTTATCCATGACTTGGAATGATGATAGTATCACTTTTCTATTCACCTCTTGGAGTTCTGTGTATCAGATGAAAAATTGTAAAGTCTCATACTTGTGCTAGTTAATATTTTAGATTTTATTCAGTGTTTCCAAGACTTACAGAAAGGTACAAAGTTACCATTCAGTTCACTGGGAAAAAAGTATTTGGTTTGTTTAATTTCTTTGTTTGCACACAACAAGCAATGAAAGTAAAACTGAGAGTATCTGATTTTGGCAGCCTGGTCAGCAATGATGCCAGAATCAATCTAGGGAACACGTAACCTACTCTCATAGATCGACTACTTTTTCAGCAAGCAAAATCAATATTTGGGAACTTCAGTTAACTATCACAACTCCTAAAATGCTTTTCTGGAGAAGGAAATGGCAACCCACTCCAGTATTCTTGCCTTTCAGTGGGGATGAATTTGTTCTGCCACCTGAGGTTCAAGAGAAACTGCAAGGCGTGAACATTTGTTTAGTTCATTCATCCATTCTATAAATATTTATTGACCTCCTACTGTGTGCCCGGCATGGTTCTAGGCCTTGAGGAAACAGCAGTGGTTAAAACAGATAAAACCTGATGCTTTCATGGAGTTTACCTTCCGGTGGAAAATTAACTGAACTTTCACTTTTCACTTTCATGCATTGGAGAAGGAAATGGCAACCCACTCCAGTTCTTGCCTGGAGAATCCCAGGGACGGGAGAGCCTGGTGGGCTGCCATCTATGGGGTTGCAGAGTTGGACACGACTGAAGTGACACAGCAGCAGCAGCAGCACAGCTGTTTTTGGTTCTAACCACATAAACATATGCACCTTAATTTAAACAGCCGTTCTCACCTTCTGCTATGCTATGCTAAGTCACTTCAGTCGTATTCGACTCTGTGCGACCCCATAGACGGCGGAAGCTCACCAGGCTCCCCTGTCCCTGGGATTCTCCAGGCAAGAACATTGGAGTGGGTTGCCATTTCCTTCTCCAATGCATGAAAGTGAAAAGTGAAAGTGAAGTCGCTCAGTCGTGTCAGACTCTTAGCGACCCCATGGACTGGAGCCTACCAGGATCCTCTGTCCATGGGATTTTCCAGGCAAAAGTACTGGGGTGGGGTGCCATTGCCTTCCCCGCACCTTCGGCTAAAACAGCTTAAAACTGTTTTTTGGTGGCATACTCCTTTATGTGTCCAAGGCCAAACATGAAAAACAAAGATAGCTGCTCTGGTTGGAATGGGAGTGAAGCCAGGACTCAGCTGTCTCCTCTCACATTCCCTGACCTCTGCTCCTGCAGTTCCTTCACTGGACTCTGGGAGTCTTCAGAGCGCATTTGGACACTCACATTTATTTCCACATTGGTTCTATTACTTGAAGAAATCTCTCAAAAAGCTTGTCTCTACAGTCTCCTAAGAGTCTTCTCAAGTTCCTTTCCTCTCTAGATCTGCTTCTCTCTCCACATAATAACCACATCATGGGCTTTCTGATACTTGTAATAATAATGAGAGTTAGCACTTATTGAAGACGTGCTATTTGTCAGGAATTGTGCTTAGCATTTTACATGCTTTGGGTCCCTTAATTCTCAAAATCATCCTGTGTCATGAGTGTGAATCCCCATTTTATACATGAAGAATGATATTCTGAGAGGTAAATTAAATTGTCCAAGAGCACACAGCTGCTGATGGTAGAGTTAGAATTTGAACCCTATCTATTTGATTTCTCAGTAGAAACTCTTAATCACTAATGCTTCCCATATTCTGGGAGGCTCTGGTCCTCTTAGGGATAACTCTAAGTACAGTGCCAAGCTCTGCTTAGAGCAGAAGGGCACAGTGTCTACTATAATGAGCCTGTTGTTGAGGGCTGTGATCTTAGCTGTCATTTATGACAGCCGTCTATGTTCTAGATATTCCACATCCATTTCCTTCAATTCTTCCAACAACTCTGGGAAGTAAATATGATCATTGCTTTGTAATAGGTGAAGAACTCCAGGCTCAGAAAGGTTGTCAATCACATAAGCCCTCACAGGTTCTAAGTGGTGAGCCCTCTGCCTGCCTTTATGCCAGTCTGGGGCCACAAATATTATCAGAACTGAACCACAGACCCGAATCTCCAATATGCTGAAAAGAACAACAACAAATTTAAAAAAGAAAGAGTAATTTTGTTTGTTTGTTTGTTTTTAAATCCTGGATCTGCTTCCTGGCCAGGGTCTACTCCAAGACAATCCTGCTTGTCTCTATTCTCAGTCACATCTAAAGTTTAGAAGTTTCTAGACTTCACGATCCCACCCGCCTGTGGGCCCTGCCTGACCTGAACACTGCCATCTCTGTTTCCCCATCTGGCTTATCTTTTCCCCCTCTCTTCCCCTCTCCCTTCTCTGGGTATATGGCATTTTCCCTTCTTTGGATTCTCCATGTTCTTTCCATCCCTTGTGATTTTTCTCTCCGACCCTTTTATCACCGTGTGAATCTGGCTCCTCTTCCTCTCTCCTATGACAAGCAATCTAGTGCAATGGTTGTTCTGGAGTCTTTCTGAGACCGAATCTTGGTTTTACTCTACTGGTTAGCTGTCTGACCTTGGGAGAAGCACTCATGCTTTCTGTTTCTGCTTCCTCAGTTGTAAATGAGCAAATGGAAAAGGCGATAGAAATGACCTCATAGGTTCTAGAGAAGTTTAAATAAGTTAACGCATACAGAGATTTTTGGTTTCCTCAGTGGCTCAATGGTAAAGAATCCGCCTATAAAGCAGGAAGTGCAGGAGACGTGGGTTCGATCCCTGGATGGTGAAGATACCTTGGAGGAGGAGATGGCAACCCACTCCAGTATTCTTCCCAGGAAAATCTCATGGGCAGAGGAGCCTGGTGGGCTATAGTCCATGGGGTCACAAAGATTTGGACACCACTAAGTGACTGAACACACACACACATACACACATACACACACATACACATATACACACACGTATATAGTGAGTGCTCCATATAGGCTAGTTTTAATTATTCTCTTTCCTGCAATCATCTTCCTTTTTCTCTCATCAATATTTTCTTATACTTTAGTTGAAATTAAAAAATGAAAAGTTTATGTAAAATAGATACATTAATTCATTGGCATCATTAATTTTTTTGTTTGGTCTACATTTATTAAATGCCTACTATGAGCTAGGCACTGTGCTAGGGACCAGGGATATAACGATGAATGAAATATGCTTTATCTTGAGGTGTTTAGTCGTCTTGTAACTAGTCAAAAATGCTTTCCCACTGCTAAGCCAACTGAGACAGAGAAGTAGAAGATATGCCACTGCCACATTGTTTGTGATATCAAAAGATTAAAATGATCAAATGCCCACCAATATGGGACTGGTTAAATAAATCATGACACCCTCTACAGTAGAATTCTTTGCAGCTATAAAAACATGGAATGAGTAAGTACTTTAGCTACTTATAGAAAATATGTCTTAAATATATGTATACTATTGTTTGGTGAAAAAAGCAAATTCTAGGAAAAAAACGCTTTGCCGTATTTTGATAAAAGGATGCATTCATGTATTTTAGTAAGCCCTTATGTATGTCAGTTGGTTCTGTCACTTACTTTACCCCCAGCCTGCCGACTTCTCTCCACCTGTTCTTCAGCTGATCCCACCCCCTTGGTGAATGCTTTTCAACTGGTCCTTCCCCAGCCCCTTCGAGCTCTCTGTTTGTTCTCTGTTCAGCAGCCAGATTCATCCTTTTGAAAAGCAAATCTGATTCTGCCAACCTCTAGCTTAAAACCTTTCAACACTGCTACTTCCAGGAGAAAGAACCAAATACTTAACCCAGTCCTTCGTGATCTGTACCCACCCCCGTCCCTGCTTGCATCATCTTGTGCACCGAGTTTCTCCCATTTTCTCCAATTTGCTTTCGGCCCTTCCATCGCACCATCGTCTCCTTTCCAGAGGTGACTTGCACACCTTCCCCTCTTCTTCCTTATAACTCCTTCCTCACTCTGCTTTGACAAATTCATACTTACTCATCCTTAAGAGTAAAGAAAATATTATTTGGGGGAGATGCTTCCCTCTTAACCCTCTCTCTAGTTTTTTGTTTGTCTGGGTTTGATCTGGCTTAGTGTATTCTAGGGCTTCCCAAGTGGTGCTAGTTGTCAAGAAATTGTCTGCCAATGCAGGGGACATAAGAGAGGCAGGTTCGATCCCTGGGTCGGGAAGATACTGGGAGGAGGGCATGGCAACTTACTTCAGTATTCTTGCCTGAGAATCCCATGGATAGAGGGGCCTGGAGGGCTGTAGTCCATAGGGTCACAAAGAGTCCGATACCACTGAAGTGACTTAGTATGCACACACATACTGTACTCTAAGGATATACTTGAGTTTCTAGACTCTTAAGAGTCTAGATCCAAGTTCTTCTCTTTTTCTAAAGTGACCACCTTATTAGCTTGTATAATAAGCTAATATAATAGTAATATAATCACTAGTGTCATTTTACTTGGCCTCTGTAGGTACATTAGGGAAAGGGCCATGTCTGTTTTGCTCATCATTCTAGCTCTAGCATTCAGGGCAGCGTGTCACTCATCAGAAAGCATTTAATAAACATAAGCTGAATAAAAACTGGATGAATGAATTTTTGCTTTGTTATTCCTTAATATTTGTAATGCATCAGCAGTTCTTTATTAAGAAAGCAAATTATCCTTAGCAGTGGAAACACGAATATGAGGAAACGCAAAGAGGGAATAAGAGAAGATTATTTTGAACCAAAGCACAATTTGGATTCTTTTGCCTTCTACAGACTTAGTCAATGAGTCTACCAGGAATCTTATTTGGATTAGGAATCTATAGAGCACATTAAAGATGTATATTTTGTATTTCCTAGGCTTGTTTTTGTTCCATGCTGAAGTTGCTCTTACTTGCGATTCTGAGAATTTAAGCTGTTCTATTTCAGCTTTCTGTGCATTTGATTTCCTGAAATTGATTTTTTTTATATTACTTTCTTTCAACCTCAATAAATCTGTTTGTAGGCTTGGTAATTACAATTTAATTTATTAAGTGGACAAGATTTAGGCTACAATGAGTCTATAAACAAAGAGACCATGTATAATAAGTTGTTCATCTTGAAAGCTCCCACAAGCAATAAGTGCTTCCACTTGAATTACACTTAAAATTATTATTGGAGGGTTCAAATCCTATTAAACACAGGAAGAGAAATTTCCATAGATACAGATCTTTTCCCTTCCCACAAGTGAATGAAAGCAGAATATCCATGTTTTAAAATATGTGGAATAAGAGAACATTTAGAAATTACCTGCTTGTAATTATTATTCTTAGATGACAAGTTTTAATTAGAAGACACAGTAAACTAACTTTTACAGAAGCTCAGCTGGAAAGAGTCTTAAAAATAATCTCTCTAACCATCTTAATTAACAAGCAAGAGAATCAATGTTCAGAAGAGTGATGTGGCTTAAACGTGGTTAATAAAGCATTGGCTGCAGAGTCAGGGAAAGGAGAAGAAAGCTGTATTTTTACATTTGAGGACTGGCTTAAATAAGGGGATAGTCAAAAAGATGTGGGGGTGAGCTAGATGGGAACCCAGAATATTGAGTTAAGAGGTATTTTAAATCTGTTTTGATTTATTTTCCTTTTGATGGAGTTAAGTTAGTAAGTATTTTAAATCTGTCTTGGTTTATATTCTTCTTTTCATCTCTGTGGAGACAGTTACCTAACATCCTGAAATTTCTTAGCAAATGGGAGTTTTATCTAACAATGATTTGTGCACACTCTGCATTATTTGTATACTGAAGAATGGGATTAAGACTCTTCATTTCCATGTATTCAAGCTGGATGTTTCTAAAGATGAATAAGGATCTTAGAGATGTTTCTGGGTTGTCAAAATGTCTCCAGCACAAGGATATACTTAGTCTCTTTCAGTACTAAGGAGTGAATGCTTTATTTTACCAGATGCCAAGGGATCCGCAAAATCATATAAAATCATTATATAGATGGATACAAGGATTGATATATTTAATTATGGAATGAGAGTTGCTATGGAGATGGGAAGAGGGATGATACAGTGGGAGTAGGCATGACATATAATTATCTTTGTAAATATTTTTAATCCCTTTGAAATGATTTTGGGATATTGTATTCCCAGGATAGAGAATAAGGTCAAGAGAGTTTTCTAAGAGTAGGAAATGGTATCTCCCTTTGTTGTCAATACATTTCTCTAGGTCCAAACTGGAATCGGGGAAGGCAATGGCACCCCACCCCAGTACTTTTGCCTGGAAAATCCCATGGACAGAGGATCCTGGTAGGCTCCAGTCCATGGGGTCGCTAAGAGTTGGACACGACTGAGCGACTTCACTTTCACTTTTCACTTTCATGCATTGGAGAAGGAAATGGCAGCCCTCTCCAGTGTTCTTGCCTGGAGAATCCCAGGGACGTGTGAGCCTGGTGGGCTTCCGTCTATGGGGCCGTACAGAGTCGGACACGACTGAAGCGACTTAGCAGCAGCAAACTGGAATACGGGTAAGAGAGAGGGATTCAGCATTGTTAATTATTAAAGTATCTGGAGAGAACCTTCTAGTGAATCTGTAGACTCAATTTCCTGGAATCATCTTTTTAGTCATATTTTATAGTTCTATGTGTTAGATGAAGGCTGAGGAGAAAATGAAAGCAACTAGGAGAAGGCTAGGAAAAGGATGCATTGAGGAAAAATCTGGGAGATTTCCAGTTGCAGGAGGTGGTAGTATCCATTGGTGGATGTATATGTATATGAGAAAGAGAAAGACATGGCTAAGAAGCACAGATTCTAGAGTCACATGAAGTTTTGTTTTCTAATATTTTGGTAAAAATTAAAACATACCAACCAGATTAAATGTATCATACTTGGAGAAATCGGATATGTGGCAATAGACTATCACTAAGGATGAACTGATTGATGATAGAAAGATGGATGGATCGATAAAGGGGGCTCCAGGAAGAATTTAGGATGAGAAAGAGGAAAATCATAATATAGTTAATCTATGTATTGGACTAGCAATATTTCCAAATTGGTGGTTATTTTTTAAATTAACAATAATTGTTTATACTTCTAACACACATGCACACATACACACACACATATACATACATAATTTAACTGTGATACATGAACAATAGCAATTAACAACAGTAAACTAGAAAGGAAAGGAAAGTTGTGTACATAAGAAATCCCTGAGATGCCATGAGAATTTTTTTAAATTCCTTTATGTCCTTTTGATCATAATGGCTTATCAGATGATTTCTTGGGCGATTTAAGCCATCTGTCCTCATGAGCTATTATAGAGATTAAAAGAATTAAGGAATTTACTAGCTGCTCAGCTTTAGTAGCTATGACAGCTTTTAAGATACTAACTGCTTTCTTATCTAGAGGCTGACTAAGCTTCAGTTCCCCTATCTGTGAAACGAAGAAACTGGACAAGATAGTCCTAAAGGATTCCTCCAACTCTTAATTTCTGTTTCTCAAGGATTCTGGTTAAACCACACAGAATGCATCAAGTTAGCTAGACTGTGCATTCATTTCTTCTTAAATCATGCAAAAAATGGAAAAGGGTGTTATGTTAGTGACAAAATGTTCAAGTAATGGAATTTATGCTTCTATATCACCCAAGGTCATTTAAAAAAAATCTAGAATGTAATAACTGGAGAGTTATTCTGATAAATACCTTACCCATCCTAACTTTCCCTTTTTGTAGGTAAGAAAACTGAGACTCATAAAGATGAATAACTACCACGAGGTCACACAGCTGGAGTTAGGGCTGGAATCAGAATATTGGCCTCGTTGAAGTCAAGAAACCCGCATGGTAATTTTCACTCTAAGGCTCATCTTGAATTTTTCCTAATGATGCTGGTGCAATTTCTGATCAAGACCCACAGCTGGACCTTATGAATCTTGCCTGGGCATTTAAGATGCAGTTATTTGCACTGAGAAAATATTTTGATATGCCACAGCTGCTCATTCATATGCATAAATCTACATAGACACTGGTTTAAATAAAGAAATGTAGCTTACACTGCAAGTAAGCTTCTTGAATCTTGCAAATACTCTCCTTTCTGAGAACCTGAATGTGTAGAAGTTGCCAATAGTCCTCCAAGGTTAAATTGCCTATTAATTTCAAGCTTTCATCATATGTTTGATCTTAAAGAGAAATGCACTATAGTCTCCAATTCTGGTTTAAGCTTGATGACTTAATTCAGAGTGGTTACTTTGAAGATCAAAGTTTTACTTCATGTTAAAAAAGAATATATACTTCCCTGCCCCACCCTGCATGAGCTACATAATTTAAAAGAAGTAAAAAAGTTTCTTTAAATTAATTTCTGTTTTAAAAATAGTAAGTTACTCAAAGAAAATTTACAGTAATGGCCGAATGAATTTTTGGCTCACCAAGCCATCAGGATGGGGTTCAATCTTCCCTTTTCCCAACTCAGTGCTTCTGTAATTCACTTGCAGGAGAGGCCATGAGGCAAAAGAATGAAGCCTGAACAGGTTCACTGTGCCACTGGCTGAGGAATTCTAGCGAGATTCAGGAACTAGGTTGATAATCTGTATTTAGAAGGGAGGGATTGGCAAAATAGAGGTGACACATGAACTTCTTACACCCCCTGAAGCTTGATCTGTTTCTAGTAAAACCACTGAGATATGACCGACCATTGAGTGACACATGTCAGAAACCACACCTTGTGATGTCTCCTTATGTGACTTTGCCCAGTACTCCTGGTAGGAGTCCCACCCAATACTGTCAAATGGCAACTTTTGCAGAGTCCCTAGGTATTCTGCTGCTGCTACTAAGTCGCTTCAGTTGTGTCTGACTCTGTGCGACCCCATGGACTGCAGCCTACCAGGCTTCTCCGTCCCTGGGATTCTCCAGGCAAAAACACTGGAGTGGGTTGCCATTTCCTTCTCCAAAGGTATTCTAGAGCAGTGCTTCTCAAAGTTAGTGTATGTATACTAATAACCTGTGGATCTTGATAAAATGCAGATTCTGATTTAGTTAGCTTGGGTTGCGACTCAAGATTGTGCCTTACTAACAAGCTCTCAGTTTCTATCTATGCTGCTGGTTCACAGGTCATATTTGGTAGCTAAGTCACTTCAGGCGTGTCTGACTCTATGCGACCCCATGGACCGCAGTAGACCAAGACTCAAAAATAACTCCTCTCTTCCCGCAGCTTTCTACATGGCTCATTTCATCACTTCTTTTAGTCTCTGCTGTAGTACCTTAATAGCAAGAAGACCTTCCCTACCCACCATATATTTCTCTGTCACTATCAGCGTTACTCTTCTATTTATTTATACTACTTATCACCTTCTGACAAATTTTATATTTATTTGAAAGGGCCACTTTGCTTCACTGATATATCACTTTCCAAGAATGTTGACTGAGGCATAGTAAGTGTTCAGCAAAAAAAAAAAAAAAATCTATCAACTGAATGAATATGGCCACTCTGCCGTAGTCCCATAAACCAGACCACATTTATGAGTGTCCAGGCAATAATCAACTCTGTTCTTTGGGATTTTCCTTTAGGAGCTCAGATTATTTTGTTAAAGAATAAAAGGCTGAGGAAACCAGGCTACTGGCTACTGAAGTCCCTGCTTACTGGTGGGGACCACCATTGACCTCCTCCTTCCTACTTTCAGGCTGTTCTGAAGCCCTTGTAATGTCCCCAGCAATGCTCTGAGTAGCCAAATTAAAGACAAGGGGATATTGGTGGCTTTCATGGGAAGAGCTTGGCAATTAATTGTCTCCACTTTGTGCTTTATCCAACAATTTATATTGTTCATTTGATTCTCCTAGTGAATATCTGGTGGTTTATTATTTCAACCTCAGTCAGTAACCTCACACTAAATATAGGTGCTATTATATCAGCGAGAAGGCAATAAATGCTATAAAGGTTTGCCCCAATCTGACCCAGGGGAATGCTATATTAGACTCTTTGTGACAAATGTATAATTAGGTTGTAATCAATGCCTCTTTTATTCATCAATGGTGTTAAAGTTGTGTTACCAAGCTCTAAAAAATGTGAGCGCTTTAATTATCTTTTCTTTGTTCTATATTACAGACCAACAGCTGTAGATTTTCTGCAGTGCAGGATAAAGAGAGTTTATCCACTCAGGTTGCTAAATGTTTTGTAACAAAAAAAAACAAAAAGCACCACCTAAAAACAGCATCAACACCAAATGTCCAATCTAGGGATTCATTTACCACTGCTGCATCTACTATCAAAATCCCAGGACATTCATTCAGTATTCACTCTGGAAATATTTCTTAAACATCTGTTATTAATATTTTCCAACTCACTAAAGATATTATATTATACTTCTAAAACAAGTGGAGACACATTTGATAACTCTTTAATAAAGCATAGTTAAATTCATATTGAGCATATTAACATGGGAGATACAATGAGTGGTAGAAGGTTCCTTGCCCTCCAGACGCTCCCTTGAGTGGAGGAACGTGCAAATTCCACAAAGGACATACCAGGTGTCTGAATGTAAGTCTAGGGAACTCAGAGAAAGAGAAAATCAACAAGAGCTCAGAGAAAAATCAACATTGATTCAGCAGACTAAAGATGGCTTTGTAGTGGAACTGGCATCTGAGGGCCTTCAAGATGGGCAGGAATACTACCGGTTGAAGAGGAGAAAAGGGAATTCCAGGCAGAGAAACCCACAGGAGCAAAGGCCCATAACATTACAGTTCAGGACCTAGGTCAGGGATATGGGGCAGTCCTGTGAAGCAGAGGGACAGTGAAAAAGGATGATGCTGGTCAGTGGGAGTGGGGAAGAGGGCGTAGAGATTGGCTGGGATCATATTGTGAAAGGCGAGGAGTTGGGTACAGGCATCTTGGGGTGATATTGTTTAGAAGGGTGATTCTGAAGGCAATGAGGAAGATGACAGAGAAGGGTAAGGAAATGTGTGTGTGTGTCTCCGTGTGTGTAGGGTGGTAGGGGCATTATGTTTCTTTTTTCCAAGTAATGTTGGAGTAATTTCGTTAATTGTATATAGGTAACAAATTTTTATAAGAATTAATTTCTCATATTGCTTAAGTAAAATTTTTTCTGAAGTATCAGATACATGATCCTTTAAAAAAAGGATTATTATTATTAAGGTAATACATGCTAATTTCAAAGCAAGCACGTGATACAAATTGGATAAAAAGAAAGGTGGTAGAAATGAATCACAGTCATACCACCGGCAGAAAACATTGTATATGACTCTTTAAATTTGGCTTTAATTCTACCACCTAGAACTAGACATTGAATAATATTGACGATGGATAGAGTAATTCACACAACTGGGAACAAGCTCATTTTAAGCAAAAGTAAGTATAACAACTTGGACCTTACCCTGTGCAGTGAAAATTGCCAAAGAAGACATTTATTGTTATGTTATGATAATTATAAATTATTTATCATTATTTCAAAAACTGTGCTAAGTACTATGAAATATGCAGTTGGAAATGGTTTTATATTTTGCATAACACACTTGTTCAGCACATTTTCTGCTTTGAAGCAAAAATGAAAAAATAAAAATAGTAAAAATGAATCCCTTCAATCTTCAGTTACGTTAAGTGAAAACTCAAGTACTGAAGAATGGCAAACTTTTC
The DNA here is from genome assembly GCA_935064755.1 of Tragelaphus eurycerus. Lineage (NCBI taxonomy): Eukaryota > Metazoa > Chordata > Mammalia > Artiodactyla > Bovidae > Tragelaphus > Tragelaphus eurycerus. The sequence continues at coordinate 15,693,934 of CAKXYN010000043.1, forward strand.
TTCATTAGTTCAACAACTTTGTAAGAAATACCCATTATATGTACAGTACTTAAAATCTTTATCTACAAACAAAATACAGGTTTTGCTGTCTGCAACACTTTGATCTCATAGTCATAGGTAGGTATTTTTTTCTCCCTGCTCTCTGGAATAGAATGCCCATCCATTTTCTCAAAGTCTGTTTCCATCTTCCCGTTTTCATGAAGCACTCTTGTGCTGTTCTGGCTCCTGCACGTTCACTCCTGTGACATTCCATAATTCTTAGAGATGGTACCATGATAATGCAGTTTCAGTCATCTGTTATCAGGAACTGATCTCTATTAAATGTATCTAAGTTTTTTTCTCCTGAATAAGATAAAAAAATTTTTTTTCTTAAAAACAAAGAACTGGGAGGGGGGTAAAAGTGGAATTTTCTGAATATTTACTAACATTCAGAAGGCATCTAGAGTTTTCCTGATAAAATGATTTGAATGCAAGTGAAAAACATATTCCCTGAAAGCCTGATTCTTGACTGTATCACAAGAGATGTCAATAAAATCAGTCTTAGCATGGATACCTTGCAATACTGATGCAAATGAAGGGGACTTGGTGAGAATTTCCTAATGGAATCTCATGGCATAGTCTTTTCAATTGTAATTTTAAAGTTAAATTGTTCATTATTTCTTAAATATGTTGTATAATTTAGATGTCCCTAACTGACCTGAACAACAATCCAATCAGTTTTCCATTTCAAAAAATAGTTAAATTAAGGTTCAGTTACCCATTAAATTTGCAAAGGGAGAAAGAATGATTGCTTATTGTTGCATTACCACATTTCCAACTGATTTAAAGCCGTGACAAATTAGAATGCAGTTAGACTATTAAAATAGGCAAGTCATTCTGTGAATTTGATTTGTACTTTGGCATTTTGAAATACTAAGCTTGTTGTTGTTATTTGCAGATTTCTTTAGAAGCACTTTAAAAATCGATTTATGTGATTTATAAGACATGTTTTGAACAGGCATCTTGATAAAGTACAGCACAGTATCCAAAGTGAGTTTATTGCTTAAAGGAAACAAAGCTGTAAGGAAGCTTAGGATGAAGATTTATGCTGATAGAACTAGGACATGCTTATCCTTTACTGTAACTTTTAAAGCTTGGAATCATTCTGTTCAAGGTTATTTGAATGACTGTCTTCACCATCAAGAGTTTCTAATTGGTGTAACTATAGTTTGGACCATCTTATCAATCTGAAGAATTGAGATGAAAAATTTCAGGGATATTTATGTCTTGTGTTAGATTATATAGTTTGAGACAAAGAAAACAGCTATCAGTAAAATGGAAGAATCTCATGAACAAGTTCTTAATCTATATGAAGTAGAATTTGTTCATCAAATTGTGTTAACCCAGATCTTTTCATTTTCTGTTTTACAGTGGAGCTGTTTTACTTTGGAGTTGTTTATTCCTATTAGAAGTAGAAAAACTTCTCAAAACTGTCTAAAAACAACACGTTTCCTTGTTGATGTTATCTTCCACCTTTGACAAACACAAATCCCCTCTTCCCAGGTGGCTCTCTGGCCATATCTGTTCTAGGCCAATAGAAGAAAGCAATCGATACTTTTTTTTTGCGGGGGGTATAACTTAACTACAAATTCTGAAGTCAAGCAAAGTGAAAGTAATGTATCAAAATGCATAATGGCAGTTTTCTTTATTCACTTGTAAAACAGGTAGTTGCTGCTGCTGCTAAGTCATTTCAGTCGTGTCTGACTCGTGCGACCCCATAGACAGCAGCCCAGCAGGCTCCGCTGTCCCTGGGATTCTCCAGGCAAGAACACTGGAGTGGGTTGCCATTTCCTTCTCCAGTGCATCAAAGTAAAAGGTGAAAGTGAAGTCGCTCAGTCGTGTCCAACTCTCAGTGACCCAATGGACTGCAGCCCACCAGGCTCCTCGGTCCATGGGATTTCCCAGGCAAGAGTACTGGAGTGGGGTGCCATTGCCTTCTCCGAAAACAGGTGGTTAGCCACCATTATGGTAAAATCTAAGATGTCACAGGAAAGACACAAACCTCAGTCTTCCAAACATCAATAGAACAACTGATGCTAAGAAATAATCATTTGAAAAGGCCAAATAAGCCTCTTCATACGCACATGCACAAAGGCTCTTTCTTGAATGTGCCTTGTACTTTCACATTCGCCTGTTAAATTCTCTCTGCTAGCCACGTGAACCAAAAACAGTTAACTACGTTTCTTGAAGACAGAACCATATTCCTCTGTTTTTCTGTACAAAGTCTAGTCCACAGTGATATATGTAACTATATTTCATTAACAAAAGAGACATATATATATATATATATGTTTGCTAATTTGCTAAGAAATCAACTCCGCAATGGGTAACATCCCAGTTGTCTCACTGAGCCTCATTCTGATCACAGAAACAGATGTTGAAACAAATTTTAAAAAACAGGGTTTGCTAATCCAATTTAGAATATTTTATTAAGTCTTAGTTGGCTAGTTCAACTCAAGATATCTCACCAATTCTCAGGGTTTATAGTGATGTATTCCAAAAGAAGGGAAATAGCAGAAAAGGCAAAAATAAAATAAAATAAAATTCCACATCAAGGACATCCAAAACCATGTTAGTGTTAATAAAAATAAGTCATTGCCACAGGAGAGAAAATGGTCTACTGATCATGGTCTATTTCTATAGATAAGATCTCTCCCCTTGCTTCCTAAATCTCAATTGTTTTTATAGTATCCATTGCTGACCAAAAGTGTATACCAGGTAAGACTGTAAATGAAATAAAGTTGATACTAGTTATTATTTGTTTGAATTTGTATTTGCAAACAGGTCTTTATAACTATTAGATTTTTTTCCTTGGAAGATTAAGAGCAACAAAACCTCATGTTCTTTGGACATGAACCACCAATTTTTCACCGTAGATTGTAAAAATCTTGTTGGTAGTAACTAGTTAATATCAGTGATCAGGAATGTGGTCACCCACTCACACAGAAACGCATCAGAACATTCTAAGTTTGAGTTCTCACTGACCTTCAGGTTGATATTGTGCTATAATCGTCACCATCTGTCCAGCCCCCTTCAGTGCTGCAGCAGCCTGTTCATGGGATGCTCCACGAAGGTCAATGCCGTTCACCTGAAGGAGAGGAAGCCAGAGAATGTTGATACTTTGTAAGGCATGTTATTCTGATGTGTGCTCTGTTGCTCAGTCATGTCTGACTCTTTGTGACCCCATGGACAGTAGCCCGCCAGGCTCCTCTGAACACCGTATTTTCCAAGATAGATTACTAGAGCAGTTTGTCATTTCCTACTCCAGAGGATCTTCCCAACCCAGGTAGACAGAGGGAAAAAATTTCCCCAGAGAGGCTGTTTAAGATGATGTTGCCTGCCTCAAAACCCTTCATGTCCTACCCAGGCATTGGAATGCTAACTTGTCAAATTTCATGCTCTTGATAACTTTAGTTAGCAGAGATGTGAAATTCTACCTAGGGCATTTGTGGCATGGTCTGAGTGGGTTGAAAATTTTGTCCACCCAAATCCATTAAGATTTTAGTGTGTGCATTTAATATGCTTCTATGAGTTTTGTGGATTTCTGGGATAGATAGAAGCCTTCAAAATTAGAAGGAAAATGGGATAATAAAGAAAGATACATGTAATATATGTAGACAAGTATGTGCTGACAGAATAATATATTCATATGAGATTCTGGGGGAGACTGTGTGGAATGGGGCTGGCCGCCTGCCAAGTCCCCCCGTTTGGTTATATGCCTCATCCTATCATCCTGAGCCTGGTTAGACAGCTTTGAGCCTTGTTCCAAAATAAACTCGACTGTCCCATTTCTTACGTACGATCTCAGAATGAATTGTGACAAAATGAAATAAGAGAATTCCGGGAGTTTATGTTGCTCTTACTAACTCCCATTTTGGGACTCATGCCAAAAGAGAAACAGAGCATTTGAAAAATAAGCACAAAACTCTGCTGAGAGGGGGAAAAAAAATCACTCAAGTCAAGTTTAATGAGAGGCAGAAGCTAAAATCTTTCTTGAATCAATTCAGTCTAAACCAACACAATATAATTACTAAGTGTTTTCCAACATCAGGCCCTGTGACTGCCCCAATAGGGGGACGGAGGATGGGGAACAAAGGTGAACAAGACAAGCCCCTAAGAATCTTTTCTTCTTCAACTGAACACATGGTAAGTCTAGTTTTCTAACCTACCTAGCTGATATTAAAATTCTATTTCCTTTAACTTATAGGGAAAATGGCTAGGGACCATGAAGAAGAATAAAAGAACTGCTCAGCCCATGTACACATAAAATAGAGAATGTGTTCACTTCTCATCAGTCTTCTTTGACAATGAAGGGGTCACAACTGGGGGGTGGCCACTGTGTTTCCTTATCAGGTCTGGAACATCTGTAATCTTTAATCTCACATGCTGGTCTTCTCATAATAACTTCGTTAAAGTCTCCTTACTCACTTTTATAAAATGCCTGGTTTTCTATTCTGGTGAAAGCATTGATTGGCTTTCTGTGCTTACTGAGAGCACCACTGATGTGGTTACACTGGGAAGTGTATTGAGTGAGACTGGGCCTGGCTGGACCATTCTCCTCTAGCTGACGGACTGTCATTATCACCCCTCTGAGCCTCAATTCTCACCTGCTTCAGGGGGAAGGGAGTGTGAGGCTCAAGCCTCTCTGAACCATAAAATTTCAGATTTAATCCTTATATAATGACATTCATTTCAGAGACTGTCCAGGCATTGATGAGTCAGAAGTATTAACTCTGAGAGCCGGAAGAGACAGAAAAAGTAATCTGATCTTGGCTCCTACCTACAGGAAGTAGAATGTACAAGCTTCAAGGGCCAAATGATTTCTTATTTTGTCAAACAATTAGGGTTAACTTTTTATTAAAAAATAATATATGATCATGGTAATGAATTCTTATGTTTTAGAAAGGTATAAAAAGAAAAGTGAAAAGTCCCCTCACCATTTTCACTCCCAGAGGTAACAACTGTTAGCAGCTTCTTGTGTATGCTTTTTAGAAATCTGCTATACGCATGTGCAAATGTGTGTCTTTATCTCTATTTGGTTTTGTCTCTGTTTTAATACATTATTGACTTTCTGTTTAAATGGACAGGATCATATTAAATATATAATTCTATAACTTGTTTAGTTTTTCATTTAACAATGTATCTTGGACATCACCCATATCAGTTCATATTGTCTTACCTTTAAGTGGGAGCCTCTATGCCATGGTGTGGATGTACCAGTAATTTTTTAGTAGGATCCCTACTGGTGTGGCTAAGGCTGTGTCTAGCTTTTTGCTACTACAAACACTTAGGAAGGTGTTTCTGAAGGATAAACACCTGGAAATACACTTTCTAAGCTAAAAGGTATATGCATTATTTGTTTCTTTTAGTTTGCTCTTGTACACTTAAAAAATATGTATTTACTAAACAAACAGAAACTAATAATGAAGAAAACACAAGAAGGCCATAATCTCATTGCCCAGATAATATATTGAAATAAAATATATAATTAATGTTTTACAGTCAGCCCTTCATATCTGTGGGTGGGTGCACTGGCAAATTCAACTCACCTCAGATTGAAAATACTTTTAAAATTTTCCAGAAAGTTCCAAAGAGCAAAACTTGAATTTGCTACATACCTGGCAACTATTTACATTGTTTTAGGTTTCATAAGTAATCTGCTGCTGCTAAGTCACTTCAGTTGTGTCCGACTCTGTGTGACCCCATAGACGGCGGCCCACCAGGCTCCCCCATCCCTGGGATTCTCCAGGCAAGAACACTGGAGTGGGTTGCCATTTCCTTCTCCAATGCATGAAAGTGAAAAGTGAAAGTGAAGTCGCTCAGTCGTGTCTGACTCTTCGTGACCCCATGGACTGCAGCCTACCAGACTCCTCCATCCATGGGATTTTCCAGGCAGGAGTACTGGAGTGGGGTGCCATTGCCTTCTCTGCATAAGTAATCTAGAGATAATTTAAAGTATATGGAAGGATGCGAAAAGATTATATGCAATTACTATATGATTTTAAATAAAGGACTTGATCGTTCATGGATTTTGGTATCTGTGGGATTTGGGGATGAGGACTGTCCCTGGAACAACTGAGGGACAACTGTATGTTCATAATGCACATACATGAAAATTAAAGCAATATAAAAATTTTATTTTTAAAAATAAAATTAAAAAATTTATTTTTTATAGAATGCTTCTCCTACCTCTTATTATCCTTGCCAAAGGTACCATAATGATGGCTTCTTGTATCCACTACCAATTATTTCTGTTATGAATATAAGCAGGTTCATACAATTATAAATAATTTTACACAAAAGATAATATTTTATATATTGCTTTATACTTGGTTTTCTTCCATTTACTAACATATCTTGGAGATATGTTGAAGTTATATATTTTTTATATTGAAGTATAGTTGACTTACAATATTATAATAGTTTCAGGGGTACAGAATAGTGATCCAATATTTTCATAAATTATACTCCACTTAAAGTTATTATAAAATAATGACTATATTTCCCTGTGCGATACAATTTATCTTCCTTGCTTATCTATTTTATACATAGTAGTTTGTATCTCTTAATCCCCAGAGTATTTTTCATTCGTATATTCTTATATATTATCTCATTCTTCTTAATAGCTGTGGGAAGGTTCTATTAGTCAGTGTAAAACAATTTATTTTACCAGGGCACAGTTGTTGGATGCTTAGGTTGCTTTACTATTTTCCTATCATAACTGTTTATATTTATGTTTATCAAACTGTTTATGTTTACTATCATAAACAAAAGGATAAAGGGTATTAGGGTTACATTCTGATAGCTATTGCCAAGTTGTCTCCAAAAATGTATACTACCACAAAAGATACATGATTGGCTACTTCCTCACACTCTTGTAAAAATTGCTCATACCCCAACATTTACTGTGGTTATTCTGATCAGATCAGATCAGATCAGATCAGATCAGTCGCTCAGTCGTGTCCGACTCTTTGCGACCCCATGAACTGCAAGTAAACAATTATATTTTTAAATTTTATATTTCTTGACTTATGAGGTTAAACATCTTTTCGTATGTTCGTTGGTTATTTAAATTTCTTTTTAATAAATGAGCAAAACACTTGCTCATTTATGTTGCCTTTTTTTCATTGTTTGGATAGCTTGCACTTTAAAAAATTTATCTGCATATTAAGAATGTTAAAAAAAGAATATTAGTTCTTCATCTCAGATAACTATTGCCAGTATTTTTTAGTAGATTTGTATTTGTATTATTTATTATTGTATTTTAAATATTTAAACTTTTCCCTTGTCTTCTATTTCTTGCCAAACTGACATTTAAAATGTGTTACATAGTCACATTTTTTTTTCCTTTTAGCTTTTGAGCTTTGTATTATATCTTCCCTTCTCTGATATATATTAAACAAATTATCCATGTTTTCTTCTAGTAAAACCCTGGTTTAATTTTTAGCTATTTAATCTTTGATCTACGAGAATATATTTTAGTATTTGATGTGAGAACCAGGCAAACACATCTTTTTTTGAGACCTTTCCTTTACAGCATCAGACTTCTACATCTTCCAGTATTCTAACCATCCTGTGAAATTTTCTCAGTTAGTACACTAAGGAGGCATGAAAAAAATGGGAAGGAAAAAGGGATTTGGAGTCAGAACTAGGTTTGAATCCTGAGACCACCATTTGTAGGTAAGTAACTTGGGAAAGTCATTTAACTTCTTTACACCTCAGCATCCTTACCTGCAAAATGGATATAATATCTACCTACCTATCAGGACTGTCACATGTAGTAAATGAGACAATAATTGCTGAGCCCCTAACACAGAAGCTAGCAAAATTGGCATTTAGGAAGTAGTATCTATTATGCTGTGAGTTTTTCCTCAAAGAACTGTGATTATAAGTGAGGAAATAAAATCTAATGGAAACTAATGAATACAGAATATAATGTATGGGTTACTTCATGGTTTTCCTTTCTTTTTCTTCTTTTTTAAAAAAACGTAGAATTTCAGGGGCTTCCCGGGTGGCTGAGTGGTAAAGAATCAAACAGGTTTGATCCCTGGTCTGGAAAGATCTCACATGCCACACAGCAACTAAGCCCCTATGCCACAAGTATTGAGCTTGCCCTAGAACGCGGGAACCACAGCTATCGAGCCCATGTGAACAGCTACTGAAGCCCGCGTGCCCTAGAGCGCATGCTGCACAGGAGAAACCACCACAGTGGGAAGCTGCACACCCCAGATGGAGAGTAGTCCCTGCTTGCCACAACTGGAGAGAAGCCTGAACGGCAATGGAGACCTAGCATAGCCAAACAAACAAATTGGATTGTAGTAGATGCAATCCTCAGGTTTGGGCGAAAGTTACTAATTAAAGGAACACAGCATTTCAGCCCTGGAAGAGGTGCTCATCCATCCAGTGCTTACACATTAAAGACGGTCTCCATAGGGGGATGAACCTGCCCCAAGTCCTGTCAGAGTTAGCACAGAGTTAGTGACAGTCCAGAGTTTCCCTTGCCTAGCCCAGACTTCTTTCCACTGTAGCAGGTGTAACTTATCATGTGCGTGTGCTTGTTTTCCACTGGGTGAGTAATAATCAAATCCTATTTGATGATTACATTCATCCTGGACGTAATTCTCATTTGTAAAGCATTTGATGCTGTTGTTGTTCACTTCAGTCGCTCAGTCGTGTCCAACTCTGCGACCCCATGGACTGTAGCACGCCAGGCCTCCTTGTCCATCACCAACTCCTGGAGTTTACTCAAACTCATGTTCATTGAGTCGGTGATGCCATCCAACCATCTCATCCTCTGTCATCCCCTTCTGCCTTCAATCTTCCCCAGCATCAGGGTCTTTTCCAATGAATCAGTTCTTTGCATCAGGTGGCCAAAGGATTGGAGTTTCAGCTTCTGCATCAGTCCTTTCAATGAATATTCAGGACTGATTTCCTTTAAGCAGTCCAAGGGACTCTCAAGACTCTTCTCCAACACCACAGTTGAAAAGCATCAATTCTTCGGTGCTCAGCTTTCTTTATAGTCCAATTCTCACATCTATACATGACTACTGGAAAAAACCATAGCGCGGACTAGATGGATCTTTGTTGGCAAAGTAATGTCTCTGCTTTTTAATATGCTGTCTAGGTTGGTCATAGCTTTTCTTCCACGGAGTAAGTGTCTTTTAATTTCATGGCTGCAGTCACCATCTGCAATGATTTTGGAGCTGAAAAAAATAAAATGCAATGATTTTGGAGCTGAAACAGTCTCTCACTGTTTTCACTGTTTCTCCATCTGTTTGCCAAGAAGTGATGGGACCAGATACCATGATCTTTGTTTTCTGAATGTTGAGCTTTTTCACTCTCCTCTTTCATCAAGAGGCTCTTTAGTTCTTCTTCTTCACTTTCTGCCATAAGGCTGGTGTCATCTGCATATCTGAGGTTATTAATATTTTTCCCGGCAATCTTAATTCCAGCTTGTGCTTCTTCCAGCCCAGCATTTCTCATGATGTACTCTGCATAGAAGTTAAATAAGCAGGGTGACCATATATAGCCTTGACGTACTCCTTTCCCGATTTGGAACCAGTTCTCTTTTTCCATGTCCAGTTCTAACTGTTGCTTCTTGACCTGCATACAGATTTCTCTAGAGGCAGGTCAGGTGGTCTGGTATTCCCACATCTTTAAGAATTTTCTAGTTTGCTGTGATCCACACAGTCAAAGGCTTTGGCATAGTCAATAAAGCAGAAGTAGATGTTTTTCTGGAACTCTCTTGCTTTTTCAGTGATCCAACGGATGTTGGCAATTTGATCTCTGGTTCCTCTGCCTTTTCTAAATCCAGCTTGAACATCTGGAAGTTCATGGTTCACATATTGCTGAAGCCTGGCTTGGAGAATTTTGAGCATTACTTTGCTGGTGTGTGAGATGAGTGCAATTGTGTGGTAGTTTGAGCATTCTTTGGCATTGCCTTTCTTTGGGATTGGAATGAAAACTGACCTCTTCCAGTCCTGTGGCCACTGCTGAGTTTTCCAAATTTGTTGGCATATTGAGTGCAGCACTTTCACAGCATTGTCTTTCAGAATTTGAAATAGCTCAACTGGAATTCCATCACCTCCACTAGCTTTATTCATAGTGATGCTTCCTAAGGCCCACTTGACTTCACATTCCAGGATGTCTGGCTCTAGGTGAGTGATCACACCATTGTGATCATCTGAGTCGTGAAGATCTTTTTGTATAGTTCTTTTGTATTCTTGTCACCTCTTCTCTGCTTCTGTTAGGTCCATACCATTTCTGTCCTTTATTGCGCCCATCTTTGCATGAAATGTTCCCTTGGTATCTCTAATTTTCTTGAAGAGATCTCTAGTCTCTGTTACCCTGCTGCTGTTACCCTTAGCAATACCACATTGCCTGTGTCCCTGTGGATTTTCTTCCAGGTTTTAGCAAACATGCTTCCTCCAATCATCAAACTTTTCAAGGTCACTTTGATTCTTATTTCTGTCTCTGAGGTTTGACTTTGTATTAGTAATCTTCGCTCAAATAACATTTTCAGAGGCATTCAAAACCAATTTACATTATTGGTATGACATTTTAAAATACCAAATGTGACACAGTCTCACATATTTATTATTTCTATTTTCCTACTCCAGTTTTAATTTTCTCTTCTTAAAGCATGGACTGGGAAATTGGATGCCATTCATTTTTATAGAGATTAAAATGATAATCATTGATAACAGCATCAAGCAAGCTCATATATATATGAGATATTTATATATTATCTTGTTTAATTCTCAGGAGGCTGGGATTACTTTTCCAGCTCTACAAATAAGAAAACAGAGCTCAAAGAGAAGCACTTACTTGTTCAAAGTTAAATAGTTGAAAGAGGTTAAAGATTTAAACCAGACTACCTAAAACTCTTAAACTTTTAACTACCAATTCCTACTGTTTTCCTTTAATAACTTGTCCATTTCTGGGGATCTATGCCTACAAGATTCCAGTTCTGAAACTTGACGTTCAATCTTCCTGAGACAGAAGCACATAACTGGGTGTGGCTGGTTGACTCTACAGGAGCCCCAACAACCTGATTTTGACATTGTTGTTCAGTCCCTAAGTCTTGTCTGACTCTTTGCTGCTCCATGGACTGCAGCATGCTAGGCTTCCATGTCCTTCACTGTCTCCTGGAGTTTGCTCAAATTCATGTCCATTGAGTTGGTGACACCATCCAACCATCTCATCTTCTGTTGCTCCTTCTCCTGCTCTCAATCTTTCCCACATCAAGGTCTTTTCCAATGAGTTGGCTCGTTGCATCAGATGGCCAAAATATTGAAGCTTCAACATCAGTCCTTCCAACTGGAAGGTGAATTCTGATGCTGAAGCTGCTCAGCCTTCTTTATGGTCCAACTCTCATATTCATACATGACTACTGGAAAAACCATAGCTTTGACTATATGGAGCTTGAGCTTCAGCATCAGTCCCAATGAATATTCAGGGTTGATTTCCTTTAGGATTGACTGGTTTGATCTCCTTGCAGTCCAAGGGACGTTCAAGAGTCTTCTCCAGCACCACAATTCGAAAGCATAAGTTCTTCAGTGCTCAGCTTTCTTTACTGTCCAACTTTCACATCCATACATGACTACTGGAAAAACCATAGCTTTGACTATATGGACCTTTGTCAGCAAAGTGATGTCTGCTTTTTAATATGCTGTCTAGATATGGTCCAACTTATAATGATCAGATCATATAGGACAGAAGCAAAATATGTAGGCTAGAAAATTCTACACATTGCCATCTCCTTATCTATACAACTGTCATTAAGCCATAGAAAAAAATTCTATTTGTTATGATATCTTTTTCACGACTATGTTGTGATGGATAGAAATTTAATGCTTCTAGTTGACTTAAGCAGTTGTAGGGTTTTTTGTTTGTTTGTTTTTTCCGATGATAATGTGAAGGCAAATGGTGGGCCATATTCAGAGTCAAACTTTTTCTTTCTGTTTTTAAAAGATGAGCACTACTTGCATTTCATCCACGAAGACCCCTAGCCTGGGGCTCCATGCAGTCCCTCAATAAATGATTCAAGGTTTTCCTGAGATATTTATTTCTTAGTATTATACAAAGGATGATATCAGAATACGAATTTTTTAAATGGGAAGAGCTTTCGCGACCCTCATGGACCCCTGATGGATGATGTACAGCTTTAAGCCGATTCAACCACATTGTTCTCCCACCACGTTGACCTTCTTCATTTCTCCGATTCAGGCATTTCTGCACCCCTGCTCATGCTTTTTTTCCTACTGAGAACAAAATTTTTTTATCTCTTCCTGACCCAGAAGACTTTTCCGAGTCCTTAAAGATTCAGTCTGTAGAGCTTTTGGTCTCTCTATCAAATCTGAGTAAGAGCCTTGCTGGGTATTCTTGGTTGTAGGTTTTCACCCCTTTCATCAAATACATTTAAATACATCATGCCACTCCCTCTGGCTAGCAGGGTTTCTGCTGAAAAATCAACTGATAGCCCTATGCGAACTCCTTTGTATGTTATTCACTGCTTCCCTTGTTGCTTTTGGGCTTCCCAGGTGGTACAGTGGTAAAGAATCCACCTGCCAATGCAGGAGATGTGGATTCAATCCCTGGGTCGGGAAGATCCCCTGGAGTAGGCAATGGCAACCCACTCCAGTATTCTTGCCTGGGAAATCCCATGGAGTAGAGGAGCTTGGTGGGCTACAGTCCATGGGATTGCAGAGTCAGACACAATTTAGCAACTGAGCTCCAGGCACAGGCACTGCTGATGGGTGGGGCCGTGTCCTTGCTCAGATAAGTTGTTTGGCCTGAGGCGCCCCAGCACGGACACCTGCAGGGTGTCCTGCACTGCTGTTGGGCGGGGCTGGATCTTGGCACTAATGAGCTTGAGGGAGGCTCCCACCTGGTCCCACCTCCGCCGCACTGATGCCTGGGTGGATGCGCTCCCAGAGTATGGCTGCCGAGAGCCCCTGGCCCCAAGGAGAGCCAGGCAGCTGCCCCTCTGCTTCTCAGAGAGACTCTCCAAGACCAGCAGGTAGGTCTGACCCAGGCTCCTATCAAATGACTGTTTTTCCCTGGGTTCTGGTGTTGCAGGAGATTTTGAGTGTGCCCTTCGAGGATGGAGTCTCTATTTCCCCAGTCCTGTGGGGCTCCTGCAGTTAAGCCCCGCTGGCCTTCAGAGCCAAATGCTGTGGGAGAAGGTGAGGGCGGGATGATTTGAGAGAATAGCATTGAAACATGTATATTACCATATGTGAAATAGATCGCCAGTCCAGGTTCGATGCATGAGACAGGGTGCTCAGGGCCGGTGCACTGGGATGACCCAGAGGGATGGGATGGGGAGAGAGGAGGGAGCGGGGTTCAGGATGGGGGACACGTGTATACTCGCGGCTGATTCAAGTCAATGTATGGTGAAAGCCACTACAATATTGTAATTAGCCTCCAATTAAAATAAATTAATAAAAAAAAAGCCAAATGCTCTGAAGGCTCGACCCCTCTGATGCCAGAGAGCTGCCCCCACCACCCCATGCAGGAGAGCCTGCTGTGTGGGGCTCAGGGCTCTCACTTCTGTGGGAGAACAACAGTATGACTTTTCTCTAGTTTGAGGGTCAACCATGCTGGGGGGTGGTGGGATTTGACTGTATCATGAGTCCCCCACTCCTGCTCCTAAGGTTGTGATTTCGTCATGTCTTTAGTTGTAGAAAATCTGTTCTCGTAGGTTCCAGTCGTTGACGGTTGTTCTGCAGACAGTTGTGGCTTTGTGTGCTCATGAGAGGAGGGGAGCTCAGGGACTTTTCTGCCCTGCCACCTCTCTCCTCTAAGAGACGTGCCTGATGGACTTGAGGAATGTGCTTACTTGTGAGCTCCTAAAGGTAGGAGCTTGTTGTGTTAGAACTTTAGTCTCTAGCACGTTGTTGTTGTTTAGTTGCTAAATCATGTCCTACTCTTTGAGACCCCATGGACTGCAGCATGCCAGGCCTCCCTGTCCCTCACTATCTCCCGGAGTTTGTGGGTGTGTAATAACTGAAGAGGGGAGTGATTGAATAAGCAAGTGAGTGAATGCCATATTCTCACCACATTATCTTAGGCAAATAATCAGCCAAGTTGATTTGACACTGGCGTCACCTGATGAACTCACTGTCTTTCAGGAAAATCCATTTGGGGTCAGCTGTAGTGAGCAAAAAAAAAAAAAAGTTCTTTGTGTTGAATCTAAATAATCTTGCTGGTATGTTTCACTTTCTGGTTTTCGTTCTAACCTCTACGGGAAAAAAAAAAACTGAGAAGTGAAAGTCGTTTGGTTGTGTCCAACTCTTTGCAAACCCATGGACTCTACAGTCTGTGAATTCTCCAGGCCAGAATACTGGAGTGGGTAGCCTCTGCCTTCTGAGGGCTCACCAAACATTTTGCCTTTTCTGTGATTGCTTCTTTTCCATGGTCCTCTTTCTCATATTTAAAGATTGTTTTTCATTTTCTAGGTTAAATGACTTCATTCCCTTCTACATCCCTTCCTATCATTCTCACCAAGTGGCCATTTGTTTCTGCTTGCATACCCCCAGTAACAGGGAGTTCTCTTTTTCTAGTCTGTGCCACTTTGAGATGGCTCTTATGAGTGTTATTTCTAGCATCTTATTGTGATTTAATGCCTCGTCTGAGACTCAGCTGAATGCAGGTGAGGTCAATTGTGGCGAAATGGAAGCCTTTTCTCTATTACTTTAATGCACACCTGGTGTAGGAGCTATCTCTGGGCTTCTCAGGTGGTACTAATGGCAGAGACTCTGCCTGCCAGTTCAGGAGATGCAAGGGAAGTGAGTTTGAGCTCTCCATTGGGGAAAGCCCCTGTGTAGTATCTACAGCTAAACACAGTGCTGATAAAACATCCATTTCTTTAAAATATCCACTTTTGTCATTTCCTTTTCCCACCTAAGGGAAGGGCTGAGCTAGAATAACACACAGCCATCCTCAAGCAGTCTCCCACTCGGGGGAGGGCAGTGGCAGGTAAAGACACAATTAAGCACCGAGTGGTTACGTGCTAGGCTAGGATAAAGTCAGAATGCTCTGGGACCCAGAGGAGGGGCCCTGCTGAGGTATGAGGAGGCATATAAAGGTTTTCTGGAGGAAGTGACATCAAGAAATGAGATCTGAGTGAGTTATCTGGTGAAGATGGGTTGGGGTGTCCACAGAGGACTGCGGGGAGAGGTGTGGGCAGAGGAGTGGCAAGAGTGTTCCAGACAGAGAGGGGGACACACGCGAAGGTCTGGAGGTGAGAGCGACCGGTATATTTGAGGCAAAGAAAGTAGTAGTTACTAAAGGGCAGAGAGGAGACGGGATAAACGAAGGGGATGTTGTTGTTTAATTGCTAAGTCATTCTGACTCTTTTGAGACCCCATGTAGCCCACCAGGCTCCTCTGTCCATGGGATTTCCCAGGCAAGAATACAGGAGTGGGTTACCATTTCCTTCTCCAGGGGATCTTCCCCCTACCCAGAGATCTAACCCAGGTCTCCTGCATTGCAGGTGGATTCTTTACCGTCTGAGCCACCAGGGAAGCCCAAGTGAGGGTGGTGATGATGATAAAGAGGAAGATGATGGTAGTGGCCGGCGGTCCAGTGGTTAGGGCTCTGTGCTTTTACTGCAGGGGGCATGGATTTGATTCCCGGTTGAGGAGCTAAGATACTGCATGCAGTGCGGTGAGGCGCAAAAAAAAAAAAAAAAAAAACGATGGTAGTGGTGATAAGTCATACATATATACTTGCTCTGTGGCAGGCACTGTTCTAAGCATTTCCTATATTTCGATTTTCTTGACCCTTATAAGAGCTCTATGAAGTAAGAACACATAAGAAAGTGAAGTGTTAGTCACTTAGTCATGTCCAACTCTTTGCAACCCCATGAACTGTAGCCCGCCAGGTTCCTCTGTCCATGCAATTCTCCAGACAAGATTACTAGCGTGGGTTGCCATTCATTCCCTTCTCTAGGGGATCTTTCCAACCCGCTGCAGGCAGATTCTTTACTGTCTGAGCCACCAGGGAAGCCTAAGAACAAAGTGCTGATTTAATAGAGCAGGGGCCAGTGACCCCCTGTGAGGAACCGGGCTGCGCAGCAGGAGGTGAGTGGAGGGGTTAGACTGCAGCTCTCCAACCCACATATTACCCTCCAACCTTCTGTGGAAAGACTGCCTTCCAGGAAGCCTGTCCCCTGTGCCAAAAAGATGGGGGGGCCACTGTGACAGAAGACACTGGGGCAAAGGCAGATTCAATACTCGTCCAAGGTTTCACTGCTACTGAATGGCAAAGCCAGGAATTAAACCCCAGGCAGTCCAGTTTAAGGGTCAGCATTCCCAACCATGATACATTACGTGAATTTACAGTTTATCTTGACTGCAATGGGAAGCCATTCCTCAGCTTAGAAGTGAGGAATGTTATTTCACCATCACTCCTGTCCCCCCTGGAGTGCTTACAGCTAGAGAGAATACAGACAATATTCTAGATGTATGTGCATTGCCTTCCCCCACGAAGGGTCTCCAGGTTGAACTAATCCCTTTGCAGATGCCTCTCAGAAGGCATCGCTGCTCGTGGCTGCTGAAGTTTTCCATCCCAACTCCTGTCGTCCACCTGCTCTGAAAGCAGTCCTGGGAAGAAGGACACTGGGTTTAGATTTGGAAAGGCCACGATTCCAATCTTGGTCCTGTGATTTACCATTTCTATGACCTTGGGTAAATTACTTATGAGCTTCAGTTCCCTCATATGCAACTAAGATGCATGCGTGCACATGCTAAATCGCCTCAGTTGTGTCCAATTCTTCTCAACCCTATGGACTGTAGCCCACTAGGCTCCTCTGCCTATAGGATTCTCCAGGCAAGAATACTGGAGTGGGTTGCCATGCCTTCCCTCCGGGGGATCTTCCCCACTCAGGGATCGAACCTGCATCTGTTATGTCTCCTGCATTGGCAGGCAGATTCTTTACCATTAGCACCACCTGGGGAGCCCCATGCAATTAAGATATTAATCCTTACTTTGCTGGGTTGTGGTAAGGATGATTAAGACTATGCAAATAAAGTACTCAACAGAACACCTGGAACATTGGGTCAGTGAATATCCATTATCTATTAAACACGGACTTCTCAATGACTTCTATCAGCAATAATAAAACCAAAGACTAGATTTTGGTAGAAGATTGACTCATTGGAGAAGACTCTGATGCTGGGATGGATTGAGGGCAGGAGGAGAAGGGGACGACAGAGGATGAGATGGCTGGATGGCATCACTGACTCGATGGATGCGAGTCTGGGTGACCTCCGGGAGCTGGTGATGGACAGGGAGGCCTGGCGTGCTGCAGTTCATGGGGTCGCAAAGAGTCGGACACGACTGAGCGACTGATCTGATCTGATGTGTCTTGGAATAAGAGTAGCTAAGAACTACACATTTAACTTAAGTGTTAATTGTGGGGGGAAAAAAAAATACAAAGGAATGACCCAGTGGGAAAGGGCTAGATAATTGGCACCGGATTTCAATTAAAGTTAGTCAGGTGCAAAACACTGGGGGCTGTTTGAAGTAAATTATTTCACAGTTGGGGGTCTGGGTCATGTGTGGCAGGGGGCAGCAGGAAAGAAACTGGGGCAGAATCCAAGTGATTTCTACTTTATATAGAAAGAATGGGGATAGTAAAATGAGCAGATATAGTACCAATGAATCAAATCAATGTAGAAGGCACCACCTTTTCTGAAGAAGGGGAAAAATGCCTATGTTTGATTTCCCGAAATGCTGCGATACAGTGAGATGGGAATTTGTGTTCTGCTGCTTGCTGCGCCACTAACTTAGGTCAGCTGACGAGCCACTGAAGGAAACAGAAGGTGCCACACTCCCCAGTTTCCGGGGTCCCCTGTGGCTCAAAATTCAGTGACTTCCATGGATTAAAAATAACATCTCAAAGTATTTTACAGTTAGTAAATTGTTTTCCCACCTCACTTTTTTTTTTAACAGAACAAGGTGAGATATAAGCAAACAAATATAATAAAAGCATTTACGTGTATTAAGTGATCCTTATCACATACTTGTGAAGGAAGCAAGGAAGCTATAAATATCTCATTGAATCTTGAAGCGTGAGCAGGCTGGGGTGGTTGGCATGGAGCAGGAGAGAGAAGGGGAAAATGGCACCGGCAGCAGTGAACCTGGATGCCCTTTAAGAAATTGTGTCAATAAGCGGCCAGGGGAGGGTTTTACAATGGCATTTAACACAATTTGATTTGTGTTTGGGAAGACCAACTATGACAACAGTGAAAGGTTGGAGTTGGAGAACTAAGTAATCAAAAATAAGATAACCAGATGGGAGAAGATTGCCGTGTTACACATGGTAGATGATGAAGGCCTGAGTTAGAAAATTGAGAATGGAATTGAGGGTGGGAAATAAGTGTAGACTTGAGAGAGGATACAGGGGGAGGTTCTGTATGGCTCCTCTCCTCAAATACTTGTGGGAAGTAGAGTTTAAATAGTATTTATAGTGCTGAGTAGATGAGAAATGTGAAATGAGAAAGCTGGTTATAGAGGGGTGATAATACTATTAATCAAAATGGGAACACAAGGTGGAAAGTGGGTCTGGACAAGAGAATCTGTATGTTAGTAGCTCAGTCGTGTCTGACTCTTTTCGACTGTAGCACACCAGGCTCCTCTGTCCATGGGATTCTTCACGCAAGAATACTGAAGTGGGTTACCATTCCCTTCTCCAGGGGATCTTCCTGACCCAGGGATTGAACATGGGTCTCCTGCATTGCAGGCAGATTGTTTACCATCTGAGCCACCAGGGAAGACCCCAGGACAAGAGGATAGTGCATTTTGTTTTAGACATGTTGAATTTGCTGTGCCTATTGGACAGCTACAGTTTTACAGGGAGTTGGGAAATAGTCATCTGAAGCTTAGAGAAATAATGTTATCATTTCGTTCTTGATATTCCTAAGGTCAGTACCCTGATCTGACTAGACCTGCCTGTTGTACAATAGGTGAGTAATAAGAGTACTCACAGAGTTGCTATAGGATACATTAGTTAATGGGCTTCCCAGGTGGCGCTAGTGATAAAGAACCCGCCTGCCAATGCAGGAGATGTAGGACGTGTGGGTTTGATCTCTGGGGAAGATCCCCTGGAGGAGGGCATGGCAACCCACTGCAGTCTTCTTGCCTGGAGAATCCCGTGGACAGAGGAGCCTGGTGGGCTACTGTCCACAGATAGTTAATACATGTAAAATACTTACAGGAGTGCCTGATATATAGTGAGGCTATAGAATTACTATTACTGACCTCCTCCCCTGATACTCATTGAGAGGATAACCTGGACTAGTATAAAATTATCTCAAAGACTTAGGCCAAGGAGAAGTGCTGAGATTATAGGCATTGAAAGAGGAAGCTTGGTACTCTGGAATGTACTATCCTAGGAGTTAGAAGACCTGAGTGTTTGTCTCATCCTACTGTTAGCTTATTTCTCTTCGGGAAGTCTCTTTATCTCTCTGGGACTCCGTTTCTTCACCTAGAAAGAGAACCTCCTGCTAAATATCTGATTTCCCTTCTAGTGACTAATAAATATGTTCTATGCTTAATATGTATTTTGTTGACAGCTTGAGGAAAACAGTTCACTCAGCATTAAACTTTTCAAACACCCTCCAGCTCATCCCAGAGTGAACGAACTATAAATTGTATTTGAAGTGGAAATTTCTAATTAAGTTCCCTTTTCCTCCTGGAGGCTGTTGCACTTGGTTGCCAGTGATAATATTTCTGACAGCTGCTGCATAAAAGCTCAAGACCAGATTCCTCCTGGAGAAAAGGGAAAATGAAAAATTGATACTGAATATTTACATGCCTTAGCAATTAAAATTAACATCCTTTTAAAATTTGGTTTGCTGATGCAAGTAGGTATACATTAAAAAAAAGAAAAAAAGAAACCTTTAAAAATGTTTTGGTTTACCAGGGCATTTGTAGAGGACTGATCATTTTGGAGTCTTTAACTGAAAATGATAAGGTATAATTTGACTATCCAAACCCAACTTACTCTAGGGCAAAACACAATAAATAAGTTTTAGGGTTCATACGCTTGGAGTAACAAAGTGACTATCTTTATAAAAATATGTAAGCAAAAATGTATCTCTAGCTCTGACTTTTCCTTTAAGTCTAGACTTACATTTATTTGCTTACTTGACACCTCCAGTTGAATGTCCAAGATTTTTCAAAGGCACCATGTTCAAAATCAAACTCTTAATTTTTTTCCTCAAAACCTGTTTCTGGGGGATTTTTCCACTTTCAGTAAATAGTAATACCACCATCCATCACTCAGCCAAGAACCTACAGGCCAACCAACCTTAATTCTCTCTCCCTCCCACCTCCCCCATATGGTCATCAGCATGTCTATTTTTAGCTTTAAGCAGCATTTTAATTCCATCCACTTTTACCCAACTCCAGCCCTGCCCCCTTGGCCAAGCTGCCATTTCTCCCCAGGCATCTGCAGTAGTCTCCGGACTGGACTCTGCTTTCACTCTCTCTCTCCCACTCTTCTCTATCCGTTTTCAACCTAACAGCCACAATGATCTTTTCAAAATGTATTTCTGATCATGCCTCTTTCCAGCTATTTTTTTTCTCCCATTGGTTTCTTGTTGCGTGTGCATGCTAAGTCGTTTCAGTCATGACCCACTCTTTGTGACCCT
This sequence comes from Tragelaphus eurycerus, assembly GCA_935064755.1. Classification (NCBI taxonomy): domain Eukaryota; kingdom Metazoa; phylum Chordata; class Mammalia; order Artiodactyla; family Bovidae; genus Tragelaphus; species Tragelaphus eurycerus. The sequence continues at coordinate 15,714,636 of CAKXYN010000043.1, forward strand.
ATGGACCATACACAGCCCACCAGGCTCCTCTGTCCATAGGATTCTCCAGGCAAGAAGACTGGAGTGGGTTGCCATACCCTCCTCCAGGGGATCTTCCTTACCCAGGGATTGAACCCAGGTCTCTTACGTCTCCTGCATTGGCAGGCGGGTTCTTTACCACCAGCGCCACCTGGGAAGCCCAGTTTCTTGCTGTACTTTGAATAAAATCCCAACACCCAACCATGACCTCCACTCATCCTTCTGATTCCATCTCATTGCACTCTTTGCCTCCTTCTCTATTCCACAGTCACAAGGACCTTTGTTCTGTTTCACCTAAATCCAAGTTCCCTCCAGCCTTGGGGCCCCCATATCAGCTGTCTTTCTGACTGTGGTCCTCTTCCCCAGCATTTCTCCCATTTGATCCCTCATTTTCACAATTCTCAGCTTGAAGCCCAGTTCCACAGAGAGCCCTTTGCTGCTGCTGCTGCTGCTAAGTCGCTTGAGTTGTGTCCGACTCTGTGCGACCCCATAGATGGAAGCCCACCAGGCTCCGCCGTCCTTGGGATTCTCCAGGCAAGAACACTGGAGTGGGTTGCCATTGCCTTCTCCATTGTGTGAAAGTGAAGTCGCTCAGTGGTGTCCGACTCGTAGCGACCCCATGGACTGCAGCCTACCAGGCTCCTCCATCCATGATCCCATACTCTTTCTAGGCAAGAGTACTGGAGTGGGGTGCCATTGCCTTCTCCGGAGCCCTTTGCTGACTACCCTCAATTAAGTAGGCTTCCAGCCTATCTTTAACATCTTGTTTTAATTTCTTACAGTACTTAGGCCCACCTGATATTTTGCTTCTTGTTATCTCACGTGCTCCAAGAAAAGCTTCCTGTGAGTAGGGACCTTGTCTCTTTTATATACCTACCTCTAATACCTGGGGCACTATCTAGATACCTAATGATGTTTCTTGGCTTAAAAGAATGATTATAATTATTAGAGCACATCGTTTTTATTTAAACCATTAAAATTTATTTGACAACCACTTATAGCATACTTACTATGAGCCAGGTTACAGTCCTTTTCAGAAAGAATTTGTCATTCTGAGGGGGAAAATGGCTGAATAAACTGGAAACACTGAATCAGAATCCCTGAGGGTGAGGCCCAAGAATGTTTAAGAACCTGTCTAATGACAGATGATCAGTCAGATGTGGGCACCTCTCACGAACGTGTAGCTTTTTGTTCTCCCGTGCACTCTGCTGGCTCTCTATTTGTACTAAATTTGATTTTAGTCTCCAGTCGAGCTCCGATTTTGCTGATTTACAAACTTTCTGGCTCTTTGGGGCTCTATCACCAAGTAGGACTTGGAACAGTGGTTTGGGAACGAACTTGAAGATATACTTTGTAGGGCTTCCCTGGTAGCTCAGTGGTAAAGAAGCCTCCTGCCAATGCAGGAGATATGGGTTCAATCCCCAGTCCGGGAAGATCCTGCATGCTGTGGAGTAACCAAGCCTGAGCGCCACAGCTACTGGGCCTGTGGTCTAGAGCCTGTGCTCTGCAACAAGAGAGGCCACGGCAGTGAGAAGCCAGTGCACTGCGACTGCAGAGTGGCCCCCGCTTGCTGCAACTAGAGAAAGCCCATGCACCAGCAGAGACCCAACACAGTCACCAAAAAAGGCACTTCCATTGGGGAAAAAAAGATATACTTTGGAAAGGAGCACATGAGCACGAGAACAGTGACCCATACAGCGTGCAGCTGACCCGTTCTTTCCAATCCAGGGCTCTGCCCACCACACTGCACTTTGTGCGTGGGCCTCTGTCAGTACTAGCATCTTTCAGCACCATGTTGGGCTGCAGCTATCATGATGGAGGTGTCCTTGAAGTCCCCACACCCTGTCTCAGTGTCTTTGAAGACACTGTTGCTGAAGGATCACTCAACTCCACATCACCTAACGGCCAAAATTGCTCAGGCAAAGGGTCAAGTTCTGGGGCAGGAGGCTAAATTCCTGCCCTCAAAGATCTGCTTCTCCCTTCACCCTCTAAGCTTTCTATTCTGGGATGGGTGTGTGAGTGATTCCAGGCTGACAGACTCCCTTAGGTTATGATCAGATTAGAAACAGAGGCCTTTCTCTGATGGATGGTGGTAATAAAAGCAACCTACATGTTCAGCATGTACTCCTCTTTGAAATCAGTGTACTGATTGCAAATATTCAATTATCAAAAAAAACCCAACTTAGTTTTCTGGATTTCTGATATTAAACTCTCACTAAATGTAGTGTTAAAAACACCACTGGAAGGGAATTGGTTAAATAAGCTATGAAATATCCATGCAACGGAATACTACACAGTCATTAAAAGCAATGACATGTGTCTAATATTCTGATACTGAAAAATACCCATGATACCTCACTAAGTTAAGGTACAAAACTGTGTGTATATATAACCCTATTCTTAGGAAGAAAATGATCTATGATCTTATAGGGAATGCATGAAAATTATACAATCAAATGCTAATGGAGAATATCAAAGGGCTAAGTTTTTGAGGATCAGTGGGGGAGAAATGCTGAAGAAGAGAGACGGGATTGCAGTTTACTTTATAGTCTTTAGTAGAATCTGAATGATTTTTGAGTGAGCATTATAAGAATAACTTTAAAGTTATTGAAAAAGTTTTATCTATTGAATTTGAGGTTTGTGTTACTTTGACAGTAGAAAACCAAAAAGGGCTACCAAGGCAGATTAAAAATACAGTAATGTTTATAGGAAAACTGAGTAAATTTGAATAATAAAATTTTCAAACATTATATGAATCTATTCAATAGATATTTGCTGAGTGTGCCTTCATTGTACTAAGTTTGGGGGATGCATTGGTAAAAAAAGGCAATGGTTGTGCACTCTGTAAACTAGAATCTACCGGAAATTCTCAACTGAGTATGGAAATGTTGGGGAGAGGTAGGTAGTTTTTGTTCTTAAAATGTTAGAGTTTGGAGTCAGCATTAATCATGCAAAGCTCAGGCATGTTAAGTCCTGCAAACTATACCACAGTCATACACAGTGAGAAGCTCTTCCTCCAAAAATGTAATAGCACCTGCCACAAGAAATACTGGATCATTTTTCATGTAAATATGCTAATTCCAAGTGAACTTTAATGAGATTATAGAGTATGTGAAAGAGATTCTTGGTTTTCTCCCTCCCACCCCCTACCCCCCCCCCCCCCCGCCCCCCACGCCCCCATGGGTTGACCTCCTTAATAAGCATTAAAATCAGTTTAAAGGAAGGGAAAAACTGTCTTGAGAGAATTATCTTGGTCAAAATCTATTAATGCAAAACTCAAACTCTGGCTTCTGAATGCGGGACTCCCTTGGTGTTTGTTTCACTCTAGCTCCTCAGGATAATGATATCCTTTTGTGTTTGGGCTCCTGTGTATCTTGTATCAGATGACTGTTGTCCATGATTACATCTCAGCGTTTATCTTACTTATTCATCACCTAAAAATAAGTTCATCATCTCATGGTCTAAGAGCACCCAGAAACAGTTTTTCCAAGTTCAGGCAAACTGTGTCAAGGACTCTTAAATCCTCTTTTCAATTGTTTCATCAGTCAAATCAGAAAGAGATCTGCAAAGACACAAATGCTGAAAATTGAACTGTTTTTTACCACTTTGATTGAGAAATGATATTAATCTATTTTCCTTTCAAAATATCTTTGAGTTTTTGTTCTTTCTCTTCTAATTTACTACTCTAGCCCCAACTCTTGATCTGGACTATTTTGCCACAAACCCCTCCCGATTATTTTGAAAAATTCAAACTACAGAAAAATTGAAAGAACAGTACAGTGAAAATCCATATTTTCATCAAGTTTTAACAGCTGCTAATATTTTGGCATGTTTACTCTCTCCCGCTCCCACTTTCTCTGCCCACCTGTCTTTCTCTCAGTTGTTATCTCCCCATCTATCTCAGAAGAGAGAGGAGGCACATACACAAACACACCTTTTTATTCTTAACCATTTGAAACGTGTAGCAGACATTGGGCCACTTCCAACCCAACATATCAGCAAGGTATCTCCTCAGTGTAAAGATATTTGCCATATAACCATTACTACATTTGATCCAATATACTGTACCTATTCAGATTTCCTTAATTGTCCTCAAAATGTCTTCTATAGTTTTGCCCCCCCTTCAATCAAGGAGGATCAAAGCAAGGGTTACTCATTGTATTTGATTGTTACTGTGCCTTCAGTAATTATTAATCTAAAACAGTACCTTCTTTTTTCCTTAATGACATTGCCTTTCCCCCTTTATTCTTCCTTTCTCCCTTCCTCCTTCCCTTTCTTGCTTGCTTTTTTCCTAACAGTTCGGGCCAGATGCTTATAGACTGTTTCACATTCAGAATCTGTTTCTTTCAGATCAATATCAAGTCAAACATTTTTCACGAAATCTTGAGTAATATTGTCTACTCAAGTATCACATTCTGAGGACCAAAATGTGAGATCGTCTCACTATTGGTGATAAAGTTCGGCTGTTTGCTTGAGGACCACCAGATCTCTCCATTCTAAAGGAATCTTTGTAAACACAAATCTGTAATTGGTTGAAACTATGTGAATATCCTCTTTCCTGTAAACTTCCATCTCAATTTTTTTCAGCATCTACTATGCTTCTCTGAAACAATTATTTTATTGAGGGTTGGAAAATGATAATTTTGTAATCCTCTTTTTTTCCCCTAGAATCATTAGCTGGTAATCTAATGACTACCTGTAGAAAGATTATCTAAGGAAAAAGAAGAAGATATTCAATTTACTTGCTGTTCTTATGTGTTATTTTAATTTTCATCCTCCTTTAATGTTTTATTATTATCTTTTAAGACATAGAAATAATTCAGACATTTCAAATAATGAAAACAATACAGAAGAATGACAAATAAATTGAATGTCTCCTTTCTAATCTAACTTTCAGGTAACCACTGATAATAAATATGACTTCTATACATTTTCCCACACATACAAAAATATCCCCAGCTATATTCCTGATGCCTAAAATACTACCTGGTACCTCTAAATGATGGCATATACTATACTTATTGGAAAAAATTTATGTATAGGTGGACCCAGGTAGTTCAGGTGGTGTCAGTGGTAAAGAATCTGCCTGCCAATGCAGGAGACGCAGGTTCAATCCCTGCTCGGGAAGCTCCCCTGGAGAAGGGAATGGCACCCCACTCCAGTATCCTTGCCTGGAGAATCCCATGGACAGAGGAGCCTGGAGGGCTACAGTCCATGGGGGTCACAAAGAGATGGACGCAACTGATCAACTAATACACACACACACACACACACACACACGTAATTCAAACCCATGTTGTTCAAGGGTTGACTGTATATAAGAACAAAAGCACATATATTTTTATTTATAAAGTTATTTTTTAAAATACACCAAATGACACAGTGTTAAATAATTTGCCCTCTTTGTCCATTAATATTACCTTTTTATGAGTAAATGTTACTAACTAGACTCCAAGCCTCACAAGGACAATCCCAACCATTGTCTTATTCCTCATGTATTTCTAGGATGTGGCACAAATTCCCTTCCTCACAGATTATTATGGAGGTTGATTGCAATTATATGTACAGGATAAATCTCTTTCCCACTGAGGAGGCCTTAAGACTCCTATTCCTCTAAAAAAAAAAGTATTATTAATCAGCTTACCAAAAAATTTGGTGGCCAACTACAGTGGCTAGTAATGACAAGGAAACAAACTAGAAAAGGGCATGATGAGAAGAGAATGAGTGGGGGAGACGTGCAGGACCCCAACAAGGAGGCAGTCAGCTTGCCCTAAAGGGTGGAGTTTTCTGAGCTGGAGCTGCAATGGGATTGTTTCTTTTGGGGGGGGGGGGGTCCTAACCACTGGACCATCAGGGAGTCCCGGGAGCTGCTGTCTTGAAGGTGGGAAGTGCTAGCTGGATCACACAAAATATAGCCTTAATTCTGAGGCAATGATTTCATTACAAAGTTTCCTAATCTGGAGAACTTTGAATCGGTTCAAAACTCTTCTAAAACAACAAACTGCATAAAATCTAAAGAGTGAGGAGGAACGACTTCTTCTGGAATTACCTGCTCTTCCTCACTTCCTTTGTTCCTTCAAGCATACATCAGAGCCTCAGAAATTAGCCAAGGCTGTGTGGAGTCTTCTACCGTCAATCCCAAGTGAATATTTTAAGTATCAGAAAATTTTCCATTTAAAAAGTCAGGGAGGTATTTCCAGTCCTTTAAATCTTTTCTAATTACTAACCAATTCCCTCCTTCCAGCTCTCCCAATTTAGCACACAGAACGCAGCTCCCAACAGAAAACAACTCCCCAGTGAAGTCTGAGTTTCCATGGTTAGTTGCCGGAGCTCTGGATGTGAACAAAGCTGAAAAGCCACACTCCCATAGAGAAAAAAATACATCAAGAAATCGGGTTTCACTGCCATGGTGCAGTTCCTAGCACAAAGTAAGTGCTCAGCTAATAAAGGGAGGGAGGGAGAAAGAATCAAGAGACACAGAAAAGAGAGGACTAAAGAGTAAAGAAACCCAGTGAAATGGACTTTCCTTAAACAGCGACCAGAAATGTAAATGTGGGAGTTTACTAATAAAGAGAATACAAATAACGGAATATTGAGCAAGTGGGTATTGCGCTGGGCTTGTTATGGCATGTCCTCCCAAGACCTTTGCGGATCTTAACTTTTACGATGAAGAAACTGAGGCACAGGGAGATTAAAAGCTTTCAAGCCGGCTGGGCGGGGATAAGAACTCCAGCCCATGATAAACACAAACTACCTGTTTTCTCCCCTACACTCAGGCTGCAGCTGACGCTCGCTGACAAGCACCTATGCCAGATGCTGCCCAGTGGGCGCCTCCCCCCACCCCCATCCCTTACACCACAGGGCACAAAGGACGCCTTCTGCCCCAGCTCCTGCAAGTGCCTGTCCTCAACCTTGGGCCACTCAGCCTTTCCATTTTCTTAAACCACGCCCTCCAAGCATGCTCTCACAGTCCCGATTTCTAGGGACTGCTCCTTTCAGCCCCAATTATTCAGAGCATCCCCCCACCCCCTGCACTCAGTAACTCCCTCACTTTGGGAATTATAGAGAGCTCACCACCCCCCCGCCCCGCCCCCCAGCATCTTAATCAATGTCAAAGCCTTAGATGTTTCCTGTGGCCAGATTCAGCCCCGGGTCGCACCCTCCCGCTCAGTTCCCTCCTTGGACTGTACTTCACTCTACACTTGGGCTGGTTCCCTGAAAGGCGGGCTGCAGGCTCCGCCACATCCTGTGATGAAATCAGTAAGGGGTGTGGGAGGCAGGAGGAGGAGAAGCAGCGCTGGAGCTGCCTGAAACCCCAACTCTCAGACTTCATCTACTGCCCTGACAGCTGCCAGCATCCGAGAAATAACACACAAAACTACCCCTTGGTGTTCTTGGCAGTGGGCGTTCAGTGGAACCCAGACATGGAACTCTATGTACTTTCAAATCTCCTTCCCCTCTCTCGTTTTCCTTTACCATTTAGTCTTGCGTGCAGCTTTCTGTTGCAGTTTTCTCTTTTGCCCAACACCTAGCCACCCGGAGAAGTGACCACATCCACGCTTCGCAGAGGCGGGCTCCCCAGGATCTCCGCTTTGTCTTGCCCTCCTCCCTTCCCCACCCTTCCGCCCTGCTCGGGGTCTCACCTCCGTGATCCTCTCCTCACCTCTGATCAGCTGCATCTGTGACCGCCTTCCGCTGCCTCCCGCTCCCTTACCTTTCCTCTGCGGCTTTCTTCCCTCTTCCCGCCACCTTCTCTCTTGCCTTTCTCCTACTCCCTCCCTCTGACCGATTGGTTTTCTTACTACATTCTTTTTTCTCTTCTCCCTTCGATTTCTCCTGCTCTGTTGGAAGCACAGCGTGTTTGCCACCTAATGCAGAATTTCTGGAATTGGTTGCCCATTCGAAGTCCAAACTGACTTGCTTCTTCCAGAGCCCTATAATTATGCTAATAAAAAATAAAGTTTTCTCACGCCCCAAATTAATACGACTGAAACATTGAGTTAGCTTTCAAATATAGGCAAACCAGAGGAGCTCACTATCAAGCTGAAATAAAATTCTTTGCTTCTATTTTGAAATGTCATCTCAGGCTGTCTTGTTTATATTTCATGTTCTGTGACTCTAAGTCAAGACAAGCCTGAAGTTAGGGTTTTTCTGCATTGGGTTTCTGGGGAAGCTCCCTAGGGTTTATAAGGCCATTGAGCTGCTGTAAAACATTTTTTAAAAACCCACTTGTTCTTGTCTAATGTAGAGCCCTACTGTATATCAAGGAATTGATCGAAAGCTCATTTTCCTTCTTAAAATAGCCATTACATGCTGAATGTTTTAGACCCCAAGTTTTCCTTCTCACTTTCTCCTTTTTCCTTACTAGCACCAGCCAGTCATCAGCAGCTTAACTCTAAGTTTCTGAGCATGTGTATAGTTCAAGGTTTACATCACCTCTATGGCAACCTTCATTTCTTACCCATCCTTTGCCAACAACTCATTCCCTCATAAAAGCGTGAAAACATCACTGCATTGATGTGATTTTAGTATGAAGCTCAAATACAAAATACAGGGTTGACAGAAGCATTTGGGGAAAAGTCACACTGGAGACGTGAAATGACTGATAGAAAACCATGAATATTAGATCAGACTACACAAGCTTGCCACCTATTCTCAGGGAATGAGTCACTTCTAAATATTGCTTCTCTTCAAAGTCAGGTATAATAAGAAAGTGAGGTAAACTAGGAAAAAGGTGTGTCCCCCCCCCTCCATGATAGGAGATAAAATAAATGTGCATAAAATGATAAATAACTAAGAAAGTATGCGTAATTGTACAACATGTTTTTCAGGATAATGTATGTAAAAGTGTCTGTTGTATGTATGAAAAGTAACGTTCTTGGTTTCGTTTTTGCTGGCCTGTGGGTGTCTGGCCATGTAAGTTTCCTTTCTGTGGTATTAATCCACTTTAGGATTAGTAGACGGGTGGGGTTCTCAAAACAAAAAGCTTGTATTTGACTTTCCACCATCTAGAAATTCTTGCTTCATCTTGATCTTTATTAATTGCTGTGTGGGAAAAATAAACCAGTTCACTTTTATATTTCTTTAAAGAAAGTAAATTGTTCTGCAATTCTTCTTATGTGTGTATATCCATATTCATAGAATGCATATATATTCACATATATATCCAGTGTATCAAAATATAACTTGTTGTTCAGTCACTAAGTCATGTCCACTTTTTTGGGACCCCATGGACTACAGCATGCCAGGCTTCCCTGTCCTCTACTATCTCCTGGAGTTTGCTCAGACTCAAGTCCATTGAGTCAGTGATGCCACTGAACCATCTCATCCTCTGTCACCCCCCTTTTCCTCCTGCCTTGATGTTTCCCAGTATTAGGGTCTTTTTCAATGAGTCAGCTCTTCGCATTAGGTGGCCAAAATATTGGAGCTTCAGTATCAGTCCTTTCAATGAATTTTCAGGGTTGATTTCCTTTATGATTGACTGGTTTGATCTCCTTGGTGTCCAGAAGACTCTCAGGAGTCTTCTCCAGCACCACAATTCAAAAGCATCATTTCTTCAGTGCTCAGCCTTATTTATGGTCCAACTCTTACATCTGTACATGACTACTAGAAAACCATAACTTTGACTAAATGGACCTTTGCCAGCAAAGTGATATCTCTGCTTTTTAATACACCGTCTAGATCAGATCAGTCGCTCAGTCGTGTCCGACTCTTTGCGACCCCATGAATCACAGCATGCCAGGCCTCCCTGTCCATCACCAACTCCTGGAGTTCACCCAGACTCACGTCCATCGAGTCAGTGATGCCATCCAGCCATCTCATCCTCTGTTGTCCCTTTCTCCTCTTGCCCCCAACCCCTCCCAGCATCAGAGTCTTTTCCAATGAGTCAACTCTTCGCATGAGGTGGCCAAAGTACTGGAGTTTCAGCTTTAGCATCATTCCTTCCAAAGAAATCCCACGGCTGATCTCCTTCAGAATGGACTGGTTGCATCTCCTTGCAGTCCAAGGGATTCTCAAGAGTCTTCTCCAACACCACACTTCAAAAGCATCAATTCTTCTGCTCTCAGCCTTCTTCACAGTCCAGCTCTCACATCCATACATGACCACAGGAAAAACCATAGCCTTGACTAGATGAACCTTTGTTGGCAAAGTAATGTCTCTGCTTTTCAATATGCTATCTAGGTTGGACATAACTTTCCTTCCAAGGAGTAAGCATCTTTTAATTTCATGGCTGCAGTCACCATCTTCAGTGATTTTGGAGCCCAGAAAAATAAAGTCTGACACTGTTTCCACTGTTTCCCCATCTATTTCCCATGAAATGATGGGACCAGATGCCATGATCTTCGTTTTCTGAATGTTGAGCTATAAGCCAATTTTTTCACTCTCCGTTTTCACTTTCATCAAGAGGCTTTTAATTCCTCTTCACTTTCTGCCATAAGGGTGGTGTCATCTGCATCAATCTGAGGTTCTTGATATTTCTCCCAGCAATCTTGATTCCAGCTTGTGTTTCTTCCAGTCCAGCGTTTCTCATCATGTACTCTGCATATAAGTTAAATAAACAGGGTGACAATATATGCCTTGACGAACTCCTTTTCCTATTTGGAGCCAGTCTGTTGTTCCATGTCCAGTTCTAACTGTTGCTTCCTGACCTGCATACAGATTTCTCAAGAGGCAGATCAGGTGGTCTGGTATTCCCATCTCTTTCAGAATTTTCCACAGTTGATTGTGATCCACACAGTCAAAGGCTTTGGCATCGTCAATAAAGCAGAAATAGATGTTTTTCTGGAACTCTCTTGCTTTTTCCATGATCCAGCAGATGTTGGCAATTTGATCACTGGTTCCTCTGCCTTTTCTAAATCCAGCTTGAGCATCAGGAAGTTCACGGTTCACATATTGCTGAAGCCTGGCTTGGAGAATTTTGAGCATTACTTTACTAGCGTGTGAGATGAGTACAACTGTGCAGTAGTTTGAGCATTCTTTGGCATTGCCTTTCTTTGGGATTGGAATGAAAACTGACCTTTCCCAGTCCTGTGACCACTGCTGAGTTTTCCAAATTTGCTGACATATTGAGTGCAGCACTTTCACAGCATCATCTTTCAGGATTTGAAATAGCTCAACTGGAATTCCATCACCTTCACTAGCTTTGTTCATACTGATGCTTTCTAAGGCCCACTTGACTTCACGTTCCAGGATGTCTGGTTCTAGGTGAGTGATATCTGAGTCGTGAAGATCTTTTTTGTACAGTTCTTCTGCATATTCTTGCCATCTCTTCTTAATGTCTTCTGCTTCTGTTAGGTCCATACCATTTCTGTCGTTTATCGAGCCCATCTTTGCATGAAATGTTCCTTTGGTATCTCTGATTTTCTTGAAGAGATCCCTAGTCTTTCCCATTCTGTTGTTTTCCTCTATTTCTTTGCATTGATCGCTAAAGAAAGCTTTCTTAACTCTTCTTGCTATTCTTTGGAACTCTGCATTCGGATGTTTATATTTTTCCTCTTCTCTTTTGCTTTTCGCTTCTCTTCTTTTCACAGCTATTTGAAAGGCCTCCTCAGACAGCCATTTTGCTTTTTTGCATTTCTTTTCCATGGGGATGGTCTTGATCCCTGTCTCCTGTACAGTGTCACGAACCTCATTCCATAGTTCATCAGGCACTCTAACAGATCTAGGCCCTTAAATCTATTTCTCACTTCCACTGTATAATCATAAGGGATTTGATTTAGGTCATACCTGAATGGTCTAGTGGTTTTTCCCTACATTCTTTAATTTGTCTGAATTTGGCAATAAGGAGTTCATGGTCTGAGCCACAGTCAGCTCCTGGTCTTGTTTTTGCTGACTGTGTAGAGCTTCTCCATCTTTGGCTGCAAAGAATGTAATCAGTCTGATATCGGTGTTGACCATCTGGTTATGTCCATGTATAGAGTCTTCTCTTGTGTTGTTGGAAGAGGGTGTTTGCTATGACCAGTGCATTTTCTTGGCAAAGGTCTATTAGTCTTTGCCCTGCTTCATTCCATATTCCAAGGCCAAATTTGCCTGTTACTCCAGGTGTTTCTTGACTTCCTACTTTTGCATTCCAGTCCCCTATAATGAAAAGGACATCTTTTTTGGGTGTTAGTTCTAAAAGGTCTTGTAGGTCTTCATAGAACCATTCAATTTCAGCTTCTTCAGCGTTACTGGTTGGGGCATAGACTTGGATTACTGTGATATTGAATGGTTTGCCTTGGAAACGAACAGAGATCATTCTGTCGTTTTTGAGATTGCATCCAAGTACTGCATTTCGGACTCTTGTTGACCATGATGGCCACTCCATTTCTTCTGAGGGATTCCTGCCTGCAGTAGTAGATATAATGGTCATCTGAGTTAAATTCACCCATTCCAGTCCATTTCAGTTTGCTGATTCCTAGAATGTCGACATTCACTCTTGCCATCTCATGTTTGACCACTTCCAATTTGCCTTCATTCATGGACCTGAAATTTCAGATTCCTATGCAATATTGCTCTTTACAGCATTGGGCCTTGCTTCTATCACCAGTCACATCCACAGCTGGGTATTCTTTTTGCTTTGGCTCCATCCCTTCATTCTTTCTGGAGTTATTTCTCCACTGATCTCCAGTAGCATATTGGGCCCCTACTGACCTGGGGAGTTTCTCTTTCAGTATCCTATCATTTTGCCTTTTCATACTGTTCATGGGGTTCTCAAGGCAAGAATACTGAAGTTGTTTGCCATTCCCTTCTCCAGTGGACCACATTCTGTCAGATCTCTCTACCATGACCCGCCCATATTGGGTTGCCCCACGGGCATGGCTTAGTTTCACTGAGTTAGACAAGGCTGTGGTCCTAGTGTGATTAGATTGACTAGTTTTCTGTGAGTATGGTTTCAGTGACAAACACTGTCTAGGTTTGTCATAATTTTTTTCTTCCAAGGAGTAAACATCTTTTAATTTCATGGCTGTAGTCACTCTCTGCAGTGATTTTGGAGCCGAAGAAAATATAGTCTGTCACTGTTTCTACTTTCCCCCCATCTATTTGCCATGATCACTGCAGATGGTGATTGAAGCCATGAAATTAAAAGATGCTTACTCCTTGGAAGGAAAGTTATGCCCAACCTAGACAGCATATTAAAAAGCAAAGACATTACTTTTTCAACAAAGACAATCTAGTCAAGGCTATGGTTTTTCCAGTAGTCATGTATAGATGTGAGTTGGACTGTAAAGAAAGCTGAGCTCAGAAGAATTGATGGTTTTGAACTGTGGTATTGAAGACTCTTGAGAGTCCCTAGGACTGCAAGGAGATCCAACCAGTCTATCCTAAAAGAGATCAGTCCTGGATGTTCTTTGGAAGGACTGATGTTGAAGATGAAACTCCAATACTTTGGCCACCTGATGTGAAGAGCTGACTTATTTGAAAAGACCCTGATGCTGGGAAAGATGGGCAGGAGTAGTAGGGGACAACAGAGGAGGAGATGGTTGGATGGCAACACTGATTCAATGGATATGGGTTTGGGTAGACTTGGGCAGTTGGTGATGGACAGGGAGGCCTGGGGTGCTATGGTTCATGGGGTCACAAAGAATCAGACGTGACTCAACTGAACTGATTTTTCATGAAGTGATAGAGCTCGATGCCATGATCTTAGTTTTTTGAATATTGAGTTTTAAATCAGCTTTTTAACTCTCTTCTTTTGCCTTCATCAAAAGGCTCTTTAGTTCCTCCTCATTTTCTGCCATTAGAGTGGTGTTATCTGTATATCTGAGGTTTGTGGTATTTCTCCTGGCAATCTTGATTCAAGCTTGAGCTTCATCCAGCCTGGTATTTCACATGATGTGCTCTAGGTATAAGTAAAGTAAGGAGGGTGACAATACACAGCCTTGTTGTACTCGGTCCCCAATTTTGAACCAGTCCATTGTTCCATGTCTGGTTCTAACTGTTGCTTCTTGGCCTGCAAACAGATTTCTCAGGAGACAAATAAGGTGGTTTGGTATTCTCATCTCTTTAAGAATTTTCCAGTTTGTTGTGATCCACACAGTCGAAGGCTTTAGAGTAGGCAGTGATGCAAAAGTAGATGTTTTTTGGAATTCCCTTCTTTTTCTATGATCCAGCAGATGTTGGCAATTTGATCTCTGGTTCCTCTGCCTTTTCTAAATCCAGCTTGTACATCTCGAAGTTCTTGATCATGGATGGGGTTAGGATAATTCACTATTTTAGATTAGTGTTTTTATGTCCCGATAGGTGGCATAATCCAAGGATGAGTATGTTTTCAAGAATACTTAGTGAATGTGGCTCTAGCTTCCTCACTAATTAGCTTTGGAAGTTTGTGCTTTAGTTCCTTGACTCATAAAACAAACAAACATTATGCAAGGGAACTCATGAAGTCCCATTCAGAGTTATGACTCTGTGACTCAATCATGTAATTAAAATATATATATATATATATATATATATATATATATATATATATATATATATATAGTAAGATGTTTGATTCTGCAAAGAGCTATGTACCTATTCTGCCTCCCTCCATTGTAAAAGTCATTCATTTATTTACTCATTCACACATTCATTCTTGAAACACTCCTTTGGGACTTTTTATGTTTCAGGTCCTATGCCACGATCCACAGATACCAAGATTATTTAGATACAACCTCTTCTCTTGAGGTGCTCAGGGTTTATAAGAAGATCTCTTTATCAGATTTCATCTCAAGGGCCTAACTGTAGAAAGTTAAAATTCCCATGCAAAGAGCTCAACATGTATCCATACTATTAAGTGCTGATGATAACGGAGAAGGCAATGGCGACTCACTCCAGTACTCTTGCCTGGAAAATCCCATGGACGGAGGAGCCTGGTAGGCTGAAGTCCATGAGGTCACGAAGAGTCGGACACAACTGAGTGACTTCACTTTCACTTTTCACCATCATGCATTGGAGAAGGAAATGGCAACCCACTCCAGTGTTCTTGCCTGGAGAATCCCAGGGACGGGGAAGCCTGGTGGGCTGCCATCTATGGGGTCGCACAGAGTCTGACACGACTGAAGTGACTTAGCAGCAGCAGCAGCTGATGATAATTGGTATTTCATTTTGAAGACCTGTTTTCCTTCCTTTGTTTCCATCCTCCCTCCGTCTCTTCCTTCATTGCTTCCCATATCAGTGGGAGCAGTGTAACATAGGGGAAAAAGTATGGGCTTTGCCAGCAGATTTAGGCTTGGAATTTTGGAACTGTCCCTTACTCGCTGTGTGATCCTGGGCAGGTTACCTGCTCTGAGACTCCATTTTTCATATCTACAGAGTGAATAGGGATATTTTCTTCAAAAGAGTTGCAGAATCATATTGGTTGAATGAGATGATGCATACAAAAACCTACTGAATGGATGATGGCTATTACTTTTAAATTGGGAAGCCATTAAACATCCTTTTTAAGAGTAAACCAACAGAGGTGACTTTTCTAATGTGAACCCTCTAAGACACTTTACATACTATCATCTATGGCCTTAACCTCTGCCCAAGAGTTGTAGGACCAAGATATCTGTGAGGGTTCTGTGGGTACTAGAGAAATATGAATCCATATTAGTTTGAACCGTACAAAATTGCCAATATTTGACCTGACCTAGAAAAATGGTGATTTTGTATGCATGCACCCTAAGTTGCTTCAGTTGTGTCTGACTCTTTGAGACCCTGTGAACTGTAGCCCGCCAGACTCCACTGTCCATGGGATTCGCCAGGCAAGAATACTGGAGTGGGTTTCCATGCCGTCCTCCAGGGGTTCTTCCCCACCCAGGGATTGAACCCGTATCTCTTTATGTCTCCTGCATTGGCAGGTGGGTTCTTTACCACTAGCGCCAATCTGGGAAGTCCAGTGGTTCAACTTAATGCCACTACTGATACCACCAAAAGCACGTTTCAATTTTGTACTTTTTAATGTGAATGGCATGTAAAATTTAACTCCTGGGCTCTTTTGGGTTAGACTGTGCCTGTGTGCTCAGTCATGTCTGACTCCTTTTGACCCTGTGGGCTGTAGCCCTCCAGGCTCTTCTGTCCATGGGATTTTCCAGGCAAGAATACTGGAGTGGGTTGCCATTTCTTTCTCCAAGGGTTCTTCCTGACCCAGGGATTGAACTCACATCTCCTGCATCTCCTGCATTGCAGGCAGATTCTTTACCACTTGAACCATTGGGGAAGTCCTATTATTTCCTGGTTAAACACATCCAAGCAGTAAAATTCATGTTATTTGTTTTTATAGTAAAGAAGAAACAGTAAAATAAATTTCCTTGGTTCTTTTTTTTTCCAGAAGAGTTTTAAAATGTTCAAATTTGAGTTCAATAATGTGGAAATTTCCGCCTCAGGCAGTGGGGGAAGGTACATTAAAATCCATATTTCTTGTTAGATATTAAGCAAAAGAGCAAATCTTTGACTCTTTTAAGCGAGTGACATTAAGATTGTCAACTAATGAGTTGAAACTTGTTCTGACTGTGATACATTACTGAGCAAAGATTAGAGGAAATTAGTATCACAGAGAAAGAGATCCCTATTTTTTTTTGCTATATATGTAGGAGAGATGGAGGATCGGGAGTGCGTAGGAGACGTGTGAGAGGGGATGTGGGAGAAGAAGTGTTTAAAATGTTCAAAGCAAACAGAAGTGCAGATAGAGAAATGTACACTGGGGTGCAGGTTTCCAAAACTGGCTGCTCAGACGAGTGCTTCCAGTGTCGTCATCAGCACTAGTAGCTTTTGAACTTGTCGCTTGCTGTCTGCTGGGAATACTCTGTGTACTCAGGAGCCACAGGGTGGTCCTGCCACCCTGGCCTTGGGAAGCTCAATTCAAATCCTCCTTCTTCTATGAAATCCAACCAGTCCATCCTAAAGGAGATCAGTCCTGGGTGTTCATTGGAAGGACTGATGCTGAAGCTGAAACTCCAATCCTTTGGCCACCTGATGCGAAGAGCTGACTCATTGGAAGACCCTGATGCTGGGAGGGATTGAAGGCAGGAAGAGAAGGGGACGACAGAGGATGAGATGGTTGGATGGCATCACCGACTTGATGGACATAGGTTTGGGTAAACTCTGGGAGTTGGTGATGGACAGGGAGGCCTGGCGTGCTGTGGTTCATGGGGTTGCAAAGAGTTGGACCCGACTGAGCTACTGAAGTAAAGGGAATTTACACCCTCTCTCCTCAACATTAAAGTAAAGAAAAGTACTTTTATTTCTTCTAACTCCCTTCTCCCAAGTGTTTGATAAATGGTTTTATATTTGTATCTAGGAGCAGTGGTATGGGCTAGGAAATATTTTTATACATCCGACATGGCTTTGAGACCATCTAGTCTACATGTATTGAATACCTATAACCTGCTGGAGGCTGCACCACGTACTGGAATCAATAAAAATAAGATTTGGGTTTGCTGTCAGAGAGATAACAGCCTCATGTAGTCAACTTTGAAATGTAAAAATGGACTAAGGCGATGAAGAACTCTGCTGCGTTTCTGAAATTCTTTTCTCATGGGGAATGTTGCAAATCCTATAATTTTACCATTTGAGAGTCAGTGCTCTAGCTTTAAGCTTGTAATACTATTAAAATAGTATATTTTAATATTCAATGTAGTTGGGATGACACTTTGCCTTTTTCATGGTATTCAACTTCAAGGTAAACTGGGGCATCTGATTTCTTTCTGGAAGGGTAGATTTTCACTGAGGGTGCACAGAAAGAGCATGGGAACACTAGAATCCCAGGTACACGCAGGGTGTAAGGGGGAGAGCTCATGGACTAAAAGTGTGGGAGATGGCCCAGAGGTCAGCTTTCAGCTGGCAGGGGCCATGTCCCTAGGTTAAGATGGGATGATCATCAGAAGGCCGGTGTTTGAGGCTGGCTCAGGGAGCCGTGAGCACTAGGATTGCTGGGGCTGCTGCCCAGGAAGGCAGGACCTCCTCTGTGTCAGGCACCAGGCTGGGTGCCTACACTCTGGCACTCTTAAGCCCCCTAACAGTTCTTTGACGTACAAGCCTGCCCTATTTTGCAGAGAACATTTAGTTCAAGGAGGCCAAGTAATTGTCCAAAGTTCTCAGAGCTAGTTAGCAAGTAAAGCAAAGTTCAGAGATCTCTCTGTCTCCAAAGCCAACGTTTTTCCTTCCTTTTTTTTTTTTTTTTCCTCTTCAAGAAATAAAGGAACCTAGTCAATTTTAAAGGCCAAATGTTCTTCTAGGGGAAATCGTTTTGAATGAATGGCCACTTGAGGACCAGCTTATGACAAGCCAGATGAAGACAACTTGAATGTGAGAACAAATTTTATTTCTGACATTTTCAAGGGTAGAAACAAATGCACTTGATAGGGTCCTTTGAGATTTAATAAAAAAAAAAACTCCCCCTCTGCAGGTACGCACGCTCTCAAGCCCTGTAGATGGTTAGCCGTCCCCTGCTGGCTGACTACAATGGAGTGAAGTGACACCCCATTGCTCTGCCCACTTACTTAGCACAGTGCAGAGCTGCCGTTAAGGCTTCATAACACGGGAAAATGGAGACTCAGTGAGGCTGAGGAATTCGTCGAAGATTAGTTAGGCATTATGTGGTAGAAACTGGATTTGAAAACTAACCTGCCAGATTCACGAACTCTTGCTTTTAGCTAGTGGCTCTCTGGGTTCTGATCATTTTCTGGGGCAACACAAATAAGTTTACATTCATTTCTACAGAAAGGCCTTGAAAATGCTTTAACAGCCCAACAACAGCAAAGGGCAAGCATTTATTATATCCTTCCTTGTGCCAAATGTGGCAGCAAACGTACACGCATTATTTTGACTCTTTCTCCTAACAACCCTATAAATAGACTGGGTCATCGTTTTGTGGCTGAGGAAACTGAGGTGGAGAAGTAAATTGTCCAAGTTCACAATTATAAGTTTAGAGTCAGGATCCAGATCCACTTTTCCCCCGCTTTGTGTATGTACTTTATTTTTACCTTACAGAAGTAGTTATAACTTTTAAAAATAGTACATAAATAAACATAGGTATAAGTCAGCCAGAGTAATATAATTAGTATGTATTTAAAGAAATTAGAACTTTTTTTCCAGCTTAAAATAAGAATTTCTATAACACAATAAACACCTACATCATAGATTCTTTTGAACCAAATGGCAACTACATATGTATATGTATAAGACAAGTACTGATACGTTGGAGGTACCAAAAACACCTTGTTTGGCGCAATCACTTCAGATTGTGAAAAATAAGTATCATCTGACATCTGGATGCTAAATAAAAGAGCTGGAGGGCTAAATAAATGGGGGAGTCACTCTACCCACTTTCCTCTTTCCAATTCTTGGGGTTTAAAGTTTATTTATAGGTTTAACATATACAGTCCCATACCTACTCTCTCTTCTTCAATAACTTCAGGATGGTAGCTTTAAGAAACTTTAAAGCTTGAACTCTTTCTGAATTTCCCAAAGTATTTCTGCACTCCCCCACCACCCAACCCAGTGAACCTTGTCAAGGTTCTGTATAGGGTCTGTAGTATTATTTTCTCCCATGGCACAAGGAACACTAAGGAATACTTCTTCATTTATTCTATAGAGGTCCTTAATTGGTGGAAACTGGATGTAGTTTTTTTTTTTTTTTTTCCTTTTTCCTCATTGGCTGCAACACATGGCATGCAGGATTTTAGTTCCCCCGACCAGGGATGGAACCCCACTACCTGCAGTGGAAGCATGGAGTCTTAAGCACTGAACTGCCAGGGAAGTCCCTGGATGTACTCAAGAGTCTTCAAAATACTTGGTGTTAAAAGACTGTGTGTTAAATCAGCTACAGATGGGCCAGTGGCCCAAGAAGTAGTTAACTCTTGGCCAACATTGGGTGAGGGAGGTGTTAGGGGCCCCAGTCCTCTGTAAAGTTGAAAAATCCACCTATAACCAATAGTTGGGTCCTCTCTACATGTGGTTCCTCTGTATCCATTGTTTTGCACTCAGGAATTTAACCAATCGAGCATAGATAGTATAGTACCATAGTACTTCCTATAGAAAAAAATCTGCATGTAAGTAGACTGGCAAAGTTCAAACTTGTGTGGTTCAAAGGATTATTGCCTTTCATTTCAATAATCTCATAGGCATCAACAATCAGTTCTTTGTGGATGTTTCCCCACTGCTCATGATCTTTATCAGCTCTTACATCTGAGTTCAGATCCCTCCGAGGATCATCAGCAATGTTCACTCCACTCCACTCCAGGAACACTTGAGTATCCCCATTTTCCAAGGATCCACCCATGACAGGTTTCAAAGCAGACACCAAGCTTCTGCCCAACCAAAGAAGGGAAATGGGCAGTGTCCAGATTATGACTGCTTCCAATAACCGATTCTGGGAAATTCATTCAACTTCCAGGCTACGTGAGATAGCCATTAGATTAGAAGCAATAATCAGTTTGCCAGCCATGGTGATTGTATTGGATAATATGTTAAAACATGGAAGACAGTCACATTTCAGTGAATTAAATGAAGGTGTGTTTCTCCTCCTTCCTGATGCGCACCTGCTGTGATAATCACTAAGTTGGAGTTTGCAGTAACAAGATAACCTTTCCTGGAAACAGCATTTGGCATTTTCATAAAAGGACTCAAGATCTGGTGTTTCATCATTCAATTTGCCTTCATCAATATACCCACAGAGGCAAGTTCATCATTCACATCTTCTAAAAAATGGTGATAGCAGAGGCCATGCCAACCAATCTGCTTCCTATATCTTATTGTGAAGAATGGTCTTCTTAGAAGTGAAATTCATCATAAATTCATGGGTGACAGGGGCGAAGAGCAGTGAGGTGCCTGCCACCTGCAGGGGACACTAAGCCATCCTCAGGTGAAAAAAACCCCACAGCGTCCACTCTAAGCTGGCCCTTAGAACTCCCTGAACCCACCTCATGTCTGCTTACACAAGAGGTGGAGGAGGAGATTGGAGAAAGCCTCTGAAAGCTCAGCATCTCCCTCCCCTGCTACTGTGCAAGGCTATGCCTGCCACCCAGAGACCTCCCCAGCCTTCACCTGGCCTCCAGAAAGGACTTTTCCTATTGGCCCAGACTAAGATAGTCAAGAGGCTTCTTCTACAGCAAGTGAATCAGAGGGCGAGCCTTTTACATTCACATGTTGGCTTTCATATTTGATATACATAATAAACCAACCCGGGTCCCTGGAATGATTAGTTTTCACTGTGAATGCCAAGTCATATCCACATTTTCCGACTCCAGCACCAACAAGCTTAAGAATTACTATAGCTAACCCCACCTCCCTTGTTCTCATACCCGCTTCAGTGTCGGGAGCCGCGTTAGGCGTTACTGACAAAACGGAGGCACGGCCCCAGACCCCTCTCCTCATTCCGCAGGCACGGCCCCAGGATGAAGGAGTTAGGCCTTGTAATTCTGACTTGCTCTTTCCTCTCCTCAGCTTAGTTGACTGAAAAGGAATATTAAGGTGCTTATTGTTCTTGAGCATGAGAAGGCACAAAGCCGTCTGCAGCTGTGCTCAGAAAATAATTCATAAAGTTAATCATTGACATTTGTTCAAGGACTTTTACAAAAGAGTGTTCCAGGATGAGCACATAGGCCGTAGCTTGAGGCCAGGGAAGGGATTGATATCTGAAGCCTATTTGTGAGGAGAAAGTTTATGGTAAAGGAGTTTACTGAATTTAGGGCTTAGAAATAATTAAAAGAGAAGTTATAGATTTAAGGAATGTTGTAAAGTTAGCATATTTTACTATAGCTTATAGAAGTTAGGAATTTTTAGAGACACTATAGCTAGAAGCCTTTTGTAAGAGATAGTGAGCTCAGGATGTCAGGGGCAAACAGGACTTAGGAAGATAAGTAGTAAACTGAGGAATGTAGCATGAGTTACAATGTAATCACAAGTTAACTATAGGACATATTAGAAGAGGTAGATAATAGATGATAAGGCTGATTCCCAGAGAATCACTGAAGCAGGAACTCTGAAGAGCAACAGTGATTTATGGAGATAATAAATCTGGGAGAGGGGGAACTGAAAATGTCAAACCTCTGGCCTAATATTTTTGTAAAAGTATAAAAGAGAATCTTAAACTTGGAATAAAGAGGCAGTCCAAAAGAAAAATGAGAGGCTGTCTCATCGCCGACACCATTCACCTCTTCGGGTTGAATCCCTGGTTGCTGGGGTTGGACTCTGGCGCTTCAGGACATCCTAATTTCTCCTTAAGTCTCTAATATATCTTGTACATTAGCCCTAGTCTGTTGTTTCTTTATTTCAAAAATGCAGCAACTGGAACGGTCCATATAGTCCTAGGAAGGGTCTAACCAGTGTGAAGGTCAGAAGCTTGTCCCCTTTCTAGGCCCCAGCAGCATATTTCTGTAAATAGGTTCTACGTACGTATTCTGACATCGTCATCAGATGGTACCTTGTGGTCACCTAGAACCACAAGATCTGCTAAGAAGCTACTGCCTTATGTCTCCATTCTAAATTGCTGCAATTAATTTTGGGAACTGTATTCTCCCAGATTGTCTGCCTTAGCAAGGAATTTTGTATGTGTGGTAAATATAAGCAGCCAACAAGTATTCACACAGTTTGTGCCAGTAATTTTGTTCCTTCTGGCTACTTACTACATACCTCTTACTTACTACATACCTCTTACTTACTACTTACCTCTTGAACCTCAGTTGTTTTTTTCATTGGAAAATGAGAAAAGAATGTATTCCCTGATGATGTGGGAAATCCCACGGACAGAGGAGCCTGAAAGCTACAGTCCATGGGGTTGCAAAGAGTCGGACATGACTTAGCGACTAAACAACAACAACGTTGTGGGAGGTTCAGATGAGATCACGCATAAAATGTAAGGTGATGTTATGATCACAGATAATCTAGGTTTTAAGACCACACGAGAAAGGTAATTATAACTGCTCAACCCATAATCACAGAGACTATAGCAGTTCCTTTAACTATCCCCAACATAAAATTTTACTGTCCAGATTTTACTATTCTTCTTTCCTTTAAAAGATGTTTCAAGTTGGGTTTCATTGCCCTCTGGTGGTTTTTATATGAACCCGGGTGTTGTGTTATTTGAACCTGGGTCTTCTGCATTGCTGGCAGATTCTTTAAACATCTGAGCCATCAGGGAAGCCCCTGTTATATGAAAGACATAAGTATAATTATTACTCTTTTATTTTGAGATGTTAGTCTTAAAACATTCTTCAAATACTGTTAGGTTACACACATTCCTGTCAGCTGTAATCCTTAAAGAGTCAACCTGTAGGGACAGTTTCTAACATCATCCAGGGCAACAGAGATATACAATGTCATGTACTATTTTACTGAGTCTTCACTCAGAATCTACTGACTTAAAATAATTAGCTTTATTCATTCGCTCATGAAATATTTATAGGATATCTATCACGTGTCAGGAAAGCAAGATAGACATTGTCCTGGCTTATAATCTAGAGAGAAAAACGGAGCATTAAATGTGTTGTTAACAAACTAGAGTGGTAAGTGTTGTGACAGGGAAAGCACTGGGTCTATGAGTCTATTAAGATGGGTACCTAACCTGGGGGCATCTCCGTGTGTGTTGAGAGGGATTTTGAAAGAGGGTGTTCAGAGAGTGTAACAAGTGAATGCGATCTAAAGAATGAATGTATTGTGTGTTTAATCGCTCAGTCATATCTGACTCTTTGTGACTCAGTGGACTGTAGCCTTACCAGGCTTCTCTGTCCATGAAATCTTCCCAGACAAGAATACTGGAGTGGGTAGCCATTCCCTTCTCCAGAGGGATCTTCCTGACTTGGGGAAAGGATGAATAGAAACGACCTATTTAGGGGAAGCGGGGTGAGGAGGGGAGAGTAGATAATGTGAAGAAAGGGGTTTTAAGAGATGAGACTGCACAAGCTAAAAAAAAAAGCTATATGGAGGAATGTTGACTTTATTCTGATAAGTAAATTATAACCAAAGAGACTGAAAAAAACATGAATGCATGCCTTCGATTTGTAGTTTTTAAAAGCTTTTATTAAAGGGAAATCTTTAGTAATTAGTCCTAAATGAAATGTTTGGAAGCTTCAGTGCTTCTTTTTGGTATCCCAAAGTTCTCTCAAACACACAGCCCTAGACTGTCGGAGCTGGAAGGGTCTTCAGACACCACGAGCGTCCATCCTCTCACTTCACAGGACTCTGAGGGGGCATGCTGTGCTGTGCTCAGCTGTGTCCTTTCGCAGCCCCGTGGACTGCAGTCCGCCAGGCTCCTCTGTCCATGGGCTTTCCCAGACAAGAACACTGGAGTGGGTTGCCATTTCCTCCTCCAGGGAATCGTCTCAGTCCAGGGACTGAACCTGTGTCTACCTGTGTCTCCTGCATTGCCCGTGGATTCCTGTCTGCTGAGCCACGGGTGAAGGTGCTCAGGAGCTGGTCAGGTTTCATCGTGTGTCCGCCAGTGGGAACTGTTTGCTTTTCCCTTTATGGGTCCAGGGCTCAAAAGCCTCAGCCTTGATCAGAGGCCTGATGAGTCTCCTGTATCTCCTATCTTGTTGACTCCAGTTGGTTAGAATTCATGAGCACCCCTAGCTTTTACTTCTGCATTGGACTTCATGCTCTTTCCTTGGGGCCTAATGAAAAGATGGTTTATCTTGGACTTATCGGGAGAATCTGGGAGGTCAGCTTATTTCTGAGAGCATGAATCCTCCCCAGATCACATCCTCACAAGAGGGTCAGGTTTAGCCTCTTCTCTGAACGCCTGTGTCTCTCTGTACTTTTCTTCTGCCATCACTCTGGGTGGACCCACTCACTTCTTCTAGACTACATGTATCCTGAGGACATGACAAATGGCTTTGTCATCACCTCATCCTGCATAGCAAGGGAACGCAGAACCTGAAGACCTCTATCAAGTTTGCTGTCGTCAGGGAAGGGCGGATCAACAAACAGAGTGGGATATCTCATTTCTTAACAGAAGTTTTAAGTAGATATTGGTGTAAGGGAATGAAAAATATATTAATAGATTGCAATCAATTTTTCTCGGGGAAAAAAACTGAGATTACAAAATACAGTGAGGTGAAAGGAGAGTCTTTTACAATTGAGCAAAAATGACAGCTGCGTTTTTACGGAGAAATGACCATGAATTGGAAGGTAATCAGAGATGAAAGAAGTCAAGAGGAGAGGAAAACGAGAAATCTGTGCAGCGTGGGAGAGTTCCCAAAGGACTTTACACCAGAGATAGCTGATGGCCGTTTTAAAACGCTTCAGGTCTGATGTGAACTCACTGCCATCTTTTTGAACTGAGGTGTACTGTCTACTATACAAAGGAGAGGCTGATAAACACTCGATGTCATTTATGCTTCATACAGAGTGTGATTTTCTGTGCTGCTTGCAATTCTGGGACAACTAACTCATATCCATATGTATTGAACGTGGAAGCAGATTTTAAAAAATGAAAGTAAAATGTAGTTTCCAGTCTCTTGAATTCTATCACAAATCTGTGAGTAGAATAATAAAAATACATGAAAAAAATGGTCATAGTTTAGGGCAGCTTCTGTTGCACTAAACCATGCCTAGTAGCAATACAGGAGATAAATATTTTGTAGCTTGAGTCACGGCATCATTCAACAAGGTCGATCAGGAATGTTTTCCTCCAGGGTAGATTTTGAACAGAGAGAAATAACAAGCAATTAAATTATATGAAAGATTAACTATTGGCCCTTCACTGACCCTTCTTTTCCTTTCCTTCAAGCAAGAGAATCATCGATTAGTCTATGTTTAGGAAGGAGCAACATTTTTCATTTTCTCGAGCAGTCTTATTTGGCTGTTAGGGCTCCTAGCTGATTTTTAGCATTTTGTGTCTTTAAAAAATGAGATTCTCATAAAAAAAGAAAAAAGAGAGGGAAAAAACAGCAATGAAGTCACAACTTTAACATATTAATTCACTTTTGTCCTATGAATTATATGCATATATACATATATGTACATATTATAACTATGCTATTTGCTGTTAAGTCGCTTCAGTTGGGTCTGACTCTGAGACCCCCATGGACTGCAGTCCCCAGGGCTCCTCTGTCCATGGGATTCTCCAGGCAAGAACACTGGAGTGGGCTGCCATCTCCTCCTCCAGGGGATATATAT
The DNA here is from genome assembly GCA_935064755.1 of Tragelaphus eurycerus. NCBI lineage: Eukaryota > Metazoa > Chordata > Mammalia > Artiodactyla > Bovidae > Tragelaphus > Tragelaphus eurycerus. Next base: position 15,740,718 of record CAKXYN010000043.1, read on the forward strand.
ATGTGTGTATATATATATACAGGCCATTTTGTGGCATCTTAGTTTCCTGACCAGGGGCTGAAGCTGTGCACCATGCGATGAAAGGGCAGAACCTTAACCCTGGGTTAAGGTCCAGGGAAGTCCTCTGAATGATATTTTAAAACTCTAGCATTAGGATAACAATCAGTTTTAATACGTACAACAGTACAAAAACTCAGCACACAGGCCAGATACCACCAGTGAATGCAAGTGTATGCAATATCTATCTCTTACTGCCATCTTGTGGATTCTTGGAGAATAACCACAGTGGTAATGTTTTCTTTGTATCTGGGAGCACCCGGTTTGCATGCCACAGAGTATGAAAATAACTGGGAGAATGAATAAGAAAAGAGCAGCTAAATTACCAGGTTTCATTTCATATTATGACTTTGGAGGTACCATTTAACTTCTCTGTGGCTTGGTTTCTTTGTGAAAAGTGGGTGTTACAGATAATGGTGTGTTTCTTGTCTGTCTCAAGGTTGCTTTGAAAATCAAAACATAAATTGCTCTGTAAATCAGAAAATACTATTCAGAAACAACGACTTATTTTCCTTGTCCTCATATAGTACTACTAGATTAAGGATGAGTGTTAAATTGCTTCAGTAATGTCCTACTCCTTGCAACCCAATGTACTGTAGCCCGCCAGTCTCCTCTGTCCATGGGATTCTCCAGGCAAAAATACTGGAGTGGGTTGCCATTTCCTCTTCCAGGGGATCTTCCTGATGCAGGGATCGAACCCGGGTCCCTTACGTCTCCTGCATTGGCAGGCAGGTTACCTAAAAATTTTGTGTGTAGCACGGTAAACATGATTCAGACTGAAGAATCAGGCTTCAATCTGAAGGTGCTGTTTGTTGTAGCTTGGAGTACTAGATTTGTAGGCCACAGCATGTGAAAACACAGTAACTGGGAAGAAATGTATAAGAAAAGAGTAGGTCAACGTCCAGGTTTCCATTTAATTGTGTCACTTTGGATGCACTATTTAACTTCTCTGGTTTTAGGAGTGATTTGTCTTGTAAGTCTCTGAGGACAAGAGAGTAGATGTTCCCAATGACAAGAGGTTATTTCTCCAGGAGCAGATACTTATGTGTGCTTGGGGGCTGGAAAAGCAGGTATTTTCTGATTTACTAGTCTGTGGATGGGGAAGGCAATGGCACCCCACCCCAATACTTTTGCCTGGAAAATCCCATGGACGGAGGAGCCTGGTAGGCTCCAGTCCATGGGGTCGCTAGGAGTCGGACACGACTGAGCGACTTCACTTTCACTTTTCACTTTCATGCATTGGAGAAGGAAATGGCAACCCACTCCAGTGTTCTTGCCTGGAGAATCCCAGGGACAGGGCAGCCTGGTGAGCTTCCGTCTATGGGGTCGCACAGAGTCGGACACGACTGAAGCGACTTAGCAGCAGCAGCAGCAGTCTGTGGATGTGTAAGTGGGTTCTGACATCCCCAAAGCACAGCAAGTATGCAGCCTAGAAAGAGCTTCTTCTAGGAAAGAAAATGCTACCCTTGGGATACCATCTACCGATCCGCACTTCAGGCATTGCTCTTGTAAGCTTTGCAACTTGGTTTTCTCTCTCTCAGACTGCACTGCAACTAGAAAACTGAGGTGATATGTTGGATCATAAGGGCAGAGGCAACTTAAAAAAAATTTATTTCAGTGAAAAATTGGAAATAAACAGTTAAAGGCTTTCCCTTCCCCTTACTGCTAAGTCGCTTCAGTCGTGTCCAACTCTGTGCGACCCCACAGACGGAAGCCCAGCAGGCTCCCGTGTCCCTGGGATTCTCCAGGCAAGAACACTGGAGTGGGTTGCCATTTCCTTCTCCAATGCATTAAAGTGAAAAGTGAAACTGAAGTTGCTCAGTTGTGTCCGACTCTCAGCGACCCCATGGACTGGAGCCCACCAGGCTCCTCCGTCCATGAGATTTTCCAGGCAAAAGCACTGGGGTGGGGTGCCATTGCCTTCCCCGTTCCCTTCCCCTTAGGGAAGATTTATTCAAGTTCTTTCATTTGCTAAGGTATTCATCACTCACAAACACCTGAGTGTGGAGCCCTGGATTAGACCCTATACATCCATCCTCAAGAAAACTCCAAATCTGTTGGGGAAAATATTCATGAAAACAAATCAAGACCAAAAGGAGAACACAGGATGTCACTGAAGAACTGTGGAGACACAGGTTTGGGAGGAGGTGGGAGGCCTGCTCTTCTTGTATTTGAGTCCTACTTAAACGCTCTCTGTAAACCCTTTCCTTCAGCTTCCTCCATACTTAATAAAATTCTCTCTCCTCTGAACTCCTGAAGCTCTTAACTGGATTAACTAGTTCACCTGGTGATCATCTTGGGCACACTGCCTGGTTAATTTTCACCAAACCAGTCTCTATCCTCACTCCTCTACCTGCAATTTGATCTTAATAATTAAAATGTCTTTCTAAAATTGTCATTTACAAATGATAGTCCCATGGTTTCAAACATAACTTTCCTTCCTTTCTGATATTAAAAAATATTTGAACTAAAAACATGTCCTCAGCATTTACTATATGTTAGGAATTCGGGATTCAGAAATTGTTTGCCTTCAGTTTTTAGACATAATTTCAGAGCATGAGTCTCCACCCCTCCCAACCCAATCTGCTTCAAAGGGCGAATTTCCACAGAGGCAATATGTGAGAGGATTTTCTACAGGTTGAACAATTTTTTTTTTTTTTTAATTTAGGGTTGAACAATTTTATATCCTGGGGCTGTGGTAGCATCTGTCTGGCTTTATTCCTTTTTCTGGCCCAAGAGTTTCTTCCTTTCCATTATATACTGTCCAGGTTCCTTACATTCCTTAATACGGTTTTATTTAAGGATTTGCCTCCATCCTCCTTGCTCTGAACTCCCATTAGACCTGAGGACCTGGGGGCAGAGACCCCACTATTTACCGCTGTGTTCCTAAAGCTGGACATATCATGATCTTCTCGTGGGTCCTGCCCTTTCCATCACCCTCATGAGTCACGCAGACCTGCACACCAACAATGGAGTTGATGCCTCATGATCCACGATTTCTTCTGCTTCAAATCCTGCAGTTGCTTAGACCCTGGGCAAAAGTTAGGAAGCAAGGGCCAAAGCCTCCCTGGGGAGTTTTGGGGTGGTCGGGAGAGGGGGCTCGTGTGGGGCTGAGTGCTGCTGACAGGGTGCTCATCGACTCCACTCAGGCATCAGTCACTGAGTGCGATCCTGTGGTGAGGTGGGAGTGGTGATGATGATAAAGAAGATAGGGTGATACCAAGGAACTTAACACGGTTGATTTAAATAACAAAACAGCAGGACGAGAAGATGGAAACAAATGATGTGATTATCCCTTTCTATCACACTGGCCACATGTTATAACCATGTTCATGCCCTATCTCTTCACTGGGTTACTGCTCCATGAAGGTGGGATCAGTTTCTAATGTACCTTTCTCTTCCTTACATCACCTAGCATAGCACTTGATGGTCATACTGTCATTATTGAGCACCTATGATGTGCCAGGCCCTGTTCCTGCCCTGGGAATATAGCACTAAATAAAATCGACCAATAGGAGGTACTGAATGAATCAAAGAATTAACATAAGAATTTCAGTCAAGTAAATGAAGTGTTTTCCACCTCTTCTCTTCCTTCCCTCTTTCTCTAAATATATGTAAATATATATGTATATGTGTGTGCGTATATATATATGTGAATTGATAAATAAAACACCAATTTTCTTCTCTTTATTAGATCATTTCTATCAACTTTTGCAATTACCCTCCAATTAAGAAAAAATTATTGAATGATTTTTTGGCATGTACAAATAGCTATTGTTATAAATAGTGTTATAATTGTTCTCCAATTAAGAAAAACTTATTAAATGGTTTTTTTGATATGTATTGAGATGATTGTAAGATTTTTATAATTTATTTCCTTTATTTTATTAATACAGTCAATTATGATTGATCAAAAATTTTTTTGGAAGTATTCTTGATCTACAGTATTGTGTTGGTTTCTGGTGTACAGCAATGTGATTCAGAATATATATATTCTTTTACATATTTTCCATTCTGGTTTATTATAGGATATAGAATATAGTTTCCTGTACTATATTGTAAGAGCTTGTTGTTTATTTTATATATAATAGTTTGTATCTGCTAGATAATTGATTTTTAAATGTTAAACTAAACCTCTCACTCCTGGGAAGGAAAATCACAACTTGGTTGTGACCATAATAATATATATACATATGGATTTGGTTTGCTCATGTTTTAGTAAAGATTTTTGCATCTATATAATTTAATTCTTGTAAGAACTCTACAAGGAAGATAATTATTATGATCTCCACTTTACAAATAAACAACTGAGCCTTTTATTGTTTGGTTGCTCAGTCACGTTGGACTCTTTGCCACCCCAAGGACTGCAGCACGCCAGGCTTCCCTTTCCTTCGCTATCTCCCAGAGTTTGCTCAAATTCATGTCCATTGAATTGAGGATGCCATCTTCTGTCACCCCCTTCTCCTGCCCTCAATTTCTCCCAGCATCAGGCTCTTTTCTAATGAGTCAGCTCTTCACATCAGGTGGTCAAAATATTAGAGCTTTAGTTTCAGCATCAGTCCTTACAATGAATATTCAGGGTTGATTTCCTTTAGGATTGACTGGTTTGATCTTCTTGCCGTCCAAGGGACTCTCAGGAGTCTTCTCCAGCATCACAATTCAAAAGCATCAATTCTTTGGCATTCAACCTTCTTTATGGTCCAACTCTCACATCCATATATGACTGGAAAAACCATGGCTTTGACTATACAGACCTTTGTTGGCAAAGTGATGTCTCTGCTTTTTAATATGCTTTGTAGGTTTGTCATAGATTTTCTTCCATGGAGCAAGTGTCTTTTTATTTCATGGCTGCGGTCATTGTCAGCAGTGATTTTCAGTTCAGTTCAGTTGCTCAGTCGTGTCCAACTCGTTGCAACCCCATGAATTGCAGCACACCAGGCCTCCCTGTCCATCACCAACTCCTGGAGTTCACTCAAACTCACGTCCATCAAGTCGGTGATGCCATCCAGCCATCTCATCCTCTGTCGTCCCCTTTTCCTCCTGTCCCCAATCCCTCCCAGCATCAGAGTCTTTTCCAATGAGTCAACTCTTGCATGAGGTGGCCAAAGTACTGGAGTTTCAGCTTTAGCATCATTCCTTCCAAAGAACACCCAGGACTTACCTCCTTTAGAATGGACTGGTTGGATCTCCTTGCAGTCCTAGGGACTCTCGAGTCTTCTCCAACACCACAGTTGAAAAGCATCGATTCTTCAGCGCTCAGCTTTCTTCACAGTCCAACTCTCACATCCATACCTGACCACAGGAAAAACCATAGCCTTGACTAGATGGACCTTTTTAATGTCTCTTCTTTTGAATAACTTTCCTTCCAAGGAGTAAGCGTCATTTAATTTCATGGCCGCAATCACCATCTGCAGTGATTTTAGAGCCCCCTAAAATAAAGTCTGTCCATGAAGTGATGGGACCAGATGCCATGATTTTAGTTTTCTGAATGTTGAGTTTTAAGCCAGCTTTTTCACTCTCCTCTTTCACCTTTATCAAGAGGCTCTTTAGTTACTCTTTGCTTTCTGCCATAAGGGTGGTGTCATCTGTATATCTGAGGTTATTGATATTTCTCCTGGCAATCTTTATTCCAGCTTGTGAGTCATCCAGGCTAGCATTTCACATGAAGTACTCTGCATATAAGTTAAATAAGCAGGGTGACCATATACAGTCTTGACGTACTCCTTTCCCAATTTGGAACCAGTCTGTTGTTCCATATCCAGTTCTAACTGTTGCTTCTTGATATGCATACAGATTTCTCAGGAGGCAGGTAAGGTAGTTTGGTATTCCCATCTCTTTAAGAATTTTCCAGTCTGTTATGATCCATTCAGTCAAAGGCTTTAGCATTGTCAATGAAGCAGAAGTAGATGTTTGTTTTTTGGAAATTCCATTGCTTTTTCTGTGATCCAATGGATGTTGGCAATTTGATCTCTGGTTCTCTGCCTTTTCTAAAACCAGCTCGTACATATGGATGTTCTTGGTTCATAAACTGTTGAAACCCAGCTTGAACGATTTTGAACATTGTCTTGCTAACATGTGAAATGAATGCAGTTGTGCAGTAGTTTGAACATTCTTTGGCTTTGCCCTTCTTTGGGGTCGGAATGAAAACTGACCTTTTCCAGTCCTGTAGCCATTGCTAAGTTTTCCAAATTTGCTGGCATATTGAGTGCAGTATTTTAACAGCATCATATTTTTAGGATTGTAAACAGGTGGAATTCCATCACCTTCACTAGCTTTGTTCATAGTAACATTTCCTAAGGCCCACTTGACTTCACACTCCAGGATATCTGGCTCTAGGTGAGTGATCACACCATTGTGATTATCTGGGTCATTAAGACCTTTTTTTATATATAGCTCTTCTGTGTATTCTTCCCATCTCTTCTTAATCTCTTCTGCTTTTGTTGGGTCCTTACTGTTTCTGTCCTTAATTGTGTCCATCTTTGCAATAAGTGTTCCCTTGGTATCTCTAATTTTCTTGAGATCTCTAGTCTTTCCCATCATATTGTTTTCTTCTATTTCTTTGCATTTTTCACTTAAGAAGGCTTATCATTCCTTAGTATTCTTTAGAATTCTGCACTCAGTTGGGTATATCTTTCCCTTTCTGCTTTGCCTTTCACTTCTTGATTAATTAATCATGAGATTGTGGCCTACAATTTTCTTACAATGTTTTGGTGTCAGGGTTATGTTGGCCTCAAAATGTAGGAAAAGTATGATTTTAAAATTAAAAAAAAAATTGCTTTTGTAAAACCAAACAAACTCTACCCTCTAGTGACCATCCTATTTTATTCCTCCTTTTAGCACAACTCAAAGGAGATACCTGTACTCATTGTCATTAACTTCTCTCCTTTCATTAGGAAATCCACTTCACACAGTTTCTCACCCTACACTACAGAAACTGCTTTTTCATTTGATCCATAAGTTATTAAATTCAGCAGTTAATTTTCAGTTCCCATCTTAACATGACTTACGAGCAACATTTAAGAGTAATCCCACCCTCTGGAAATATTTAGCTCCTAGGGTCCTACTTGACTTCCTCCTACCTTATTGGTGTTTCCTTTTTGTTCCCTTTGCTGCTTCCTCCTTTTCTCCCCAAGGTGGGCCTGGCCACACTCCAGGCCTCACTCTGTCTACCTCTGTTACCTGCTCCACCTGTCGGAGCAGCTCTGTCTCAACTAATAGTATTTCTTCTTGTGTGATTTTTCAGGTAGAAAACCTTGACGTCATCCTTCACATCTTCCTTGCTCTGAAGCTACACCCAAGCTTGTAGGAAATCTGTTAACTGTCCCTTCTAAAGGTATCCAGAATCGTTTCTCACCTCCTCCACTTCGACCACAGCTGCCCCGCCTCCATTTTTCAGGCCGAGTCCCAGCCGGCCTCTCTTCCATCTTTGCCCCTGGACAGTCTGCTGTCAACATGGCGGCCGGAGCGATCGTCTCACAGTGTGAGTGAGAGAACGCCTGTCCCTCGGCTGACACCCCCCACGGCACTTCCTTCCCTCAGAGGAAAGCAAAGCTTTATGGGGGCCGATGAGGCTGTGCTCTCTGTGACTCACCCGTTACCTCTCTGTCCTCATCACCCACTTTCCTTCCCTTCCTCCTGGTCCCACCAGAGTGAATTCCTCAAATAGAAAAGGCAGAGCTCTTCTCGCGTCCCAGAGGTCCGCCTGGCCCACTCTCCTCTCCTTCATTCTTTGCTAAAATGTCACCTCCTCAGTGTGGTCTACTCTGACTACTTTATTTAAAACGTTCAACTCCTCTCCCAGCACCTCAAATTCACCTCTCTTGGCTTTCATTGCACTATCATGTCCTAATAGATTATACAATTTCATTATCCATTACTTAAAAAAAAAAAAAAAAGGTTTTCCCAATAGAATATAAGAAGCTCTGTGAGGCAGCAATTTTCTTTCTTTTATTTCTTCCCTTCCTATCTTCCCCTTCCTTCTTTTCTGTCTTTCTACCTTCCTTTCTTTTATATTCCTAACACTTACAGTAGTGCCTTATATATAATAGCTGGTGAAGAAGCTACTATTGCATGAATGCATAAATGAATGGCTAGTACTCATTAGGCACTGCATCAATGGCTTAAATACTTTATTTACATTCACAGTAAGGCTGAGAGGTATTATCATCTCCAGTTTACAGATAAGGAAATTAGTGTCCTAAGTGATAAACTTGATAGAGCTCACAAAGCTTTAGAGCCTTTCCACCTAGACAACTGGGCTTCCCAGGTGGTGTTAGTGGGAAAGAACCTGCCTGTCAATGCAGGTAGATGCTGGAGACAAGGTTTGATCCCTGGCTGGGGACGATCCCCTGGAGGCGGGCACAGGAACCCACTGCAGTATTCTTGCCTGGAGAATCCATGGACAGAGAAGCCTGGCTGGTGGGCTATGGTCCATAGGGTTGCAAAGAGCTGGACGTGACTGAAGGGACTTTCCACACTCTCACCTGGAAAACTGCTGAGGAGATGATATTAGGTAGAGCAATCAGGGTGGGGAGAATGTGGCCTGGGTACAGCAGCAGAAGCCCTCAGCATGACCACGGCCAGGGTTGCTTGTAACTGGAAATACATAGTTGTTCTCTTCAAATGACTAATTCCTTTTTGTCTTCAAAATACAACCCAGTGTTAACTTTCCTGGAAAATTTTCCTGGATTCTCCCAAGAGATTAATTCAGCAGGCCCCTTGTGGTCAACACTGGAGAAATGACTGCCCTTAGTGTAAGAAGGAAGAACAGGTAAAAGAGATTTATTGTGTACTTCATAGGTGGTGGGTACTTCAAACGATCTGATTTCCATTGTCCTATAGGATAAAATTCTGAGACTCTGAGACTCAGAAAGTTTAAATAACTTGATCAAGATCACAAGGTTAGTAAAAGGTGAAGCTAGGACTGGATCCTAGGTCTGCCTGATTTCTAAGTTAGTACTTTTTTTTTTCTACCTTCCATACCAACCTCAGAAACTCTATCAACTCTAATCATGCTATTCCCCTGTGTGATACTATGATTTATTATAAGAAATATACATTTGGTCTTTGTTCCTGTTTCTGGTTCAGAGCTCCTAAAACCCCTGGAATTTTCCAAAGTGATGACAGAAAGACAAAGGTGTCTTTTGTTGTTTCAATGACTCCACTAGGGATGGAGGCTGGTTGCAGGGAGAATCAACCATGTAAGAACGTTCAGTCTTCCCGCCTCCTCTCTCCTCGCTCCCCACCCCCACCACCAGCCCAAGACCTTATGGGAGAGGATGGGAGCTGGAAACTGAGTTCAGTCACCTGTGGGCAAAGATTTAATCAATTATGCTTATGAATGGGGCCTCCATGAAATGAGGAGAGAGTATGGAGAGCTTCTGGGTTGTTGAACACGTGGGGATGTGGGGAGTGTCATGCCTGGAGAGGGCATGGAAACGCTGCGCTTTCCCCCATGGCTTGGCCTGTGCATCTCCTCCATCAGGCTTTTCTTGAGTTATACCCTTTTATAACAAACTGGTGATCTCGTAAGTAAAATGTTTCTCTGACTTCCATGAACTGCTCCAGCAAATTAATTGAGCTCAAGGAAGGGGTCATTGGAAACGTCAATAAATAGGTGACCCACCAGCTGGTCAGAAGCACAGCTGACAACCTGGACTTGCGACTTGTTTCTGAAGTAGTGGGGTGGGGTTGGGGGCAGTCTTATGGGGCTGAGCCTTTAGCCTGTGGAATCTGATGCTATCTCTAGGGTCAGAATTGAATTTAATTAATAGGATACTTAGCCGGCCTCCTTGGTAGCTCAGTTGGTAAAGAATCCACCTGCAATGCAGGAGACCCCAGTTTGATTCCTGGGTTGAGAAGATCCGCTGGAGAAGGGATAGGCTACCCACTCCAGGATTCTTGGGCTTCCCTTGTGGCTCAACTGGTAAACAATCTGCCCACAATGTGGGAGACCTGGGTTGGGACGATCCCTAGAGAAGGGAATGGCTACCCACTCCAGTATTCTGGCCTGGAGAATTCCATGGACTGTATAATCCATGGGGTAGCAAAGAGTCGGACAATTCTGAGCCACTTTCACTTAGCTGGTGTCAAGAAATGGCATGCTGGGGTGGGGAATACCTGCCCCCATCCATACAGATATTTGCATGGGGAAATCGGAGGCCAGAACACTCTGCTTAAACCCTTTCCACAAGCTTCTGCTGTCTTTCATCTTCATTCCCTCTTAAGGCCTTAGAAGGTGTAGGAGGTGCCTCCTTCCTTGCTAATCTCACCCTCTCAGAATTCCCGCTCTCCCCTTGTATCTGAATCACCTCACACACTGTGCTCTCCCTGTCTCCTGGGCCAGTGGACAGGCTGTTCTCCCATTTCATGTTTTCTTCCTTGCCCAGCCCCTTAGTCTGGGTGTCTTTTCTACATCTTTCAAGGCCAAGGTAAGATACCATTTCTTTAGAGACATATTCCTGGTCCCCTGGTCTAGGTCAGGTCCCCCGTGTGTGCTCCCCTTTGGTAGCTCATCCAGAACTCAAATTTGCAAACTCCATGAGGGTAAAGATGGGACCCATCATATTCATTGTGTGCCTGCTCAGTTGCTAATTTGTGTATAACTCTTTGCAACTCCATGGACTGTAGCCCACCAGAATTCTCTGTCCATGGGATTTCCCTGGTAAGTATACTGGAGCGGGTTGCCATTTCATCCTCCAGGGGATCTTTCCAACCCAGGGATTGAACCTGCGTCTCCTGCGGCTCCTGCATTGGCAGGCGGATTCTTTACCACTGAGCCACCTGGGAAACCCATCATTTTCACCACTATATCTCTAATTCATGGTACTGTCTTATTCAGGGTAAGACAATATATTTTTATACATATATTTTCCTTATATATTTTCTTTAATTTTTCTGTCCCAACCAATACTAGAACTGGAGGCCATGCTCCATTGGATTTGATCCTCATCTTTCTCAAAGACCAAAATGTGGATTCAATACAAAAAAACTGATGATTAATTCTTCATTTATTAGAAGGTGTTTATAATTGTTTCATAGAGCAACACAGACTTCTCAGACAAGGTATATTGGTTTGTAAATCCCTTAATCTCAGGAAGACATTTTTAATTACCGTGGGACACAATGTGCTGGAAACAGAAAATCACCATTAGAAATATTATTCACGGTCCACAGACATTGGCAGAGTCCATATCCTGTCCTTGCTTGAATCGCCTGTTGGCATGCTTAGATGAGCAGAGCTAGGAGGGCGCTGCCAGCTGCCCAAATGCCAGCCCAGGCCCTTCCCAAAGGAGGCCTCTCTCCAGGAATCATTTCTTCTGTTTAAGAAACTATTATGAATCTCAAGATCTTAGATCCAAACAACTCCTCATACAGAATTCAGTGAGCCACATGATCCCTAATGGACATTTAACATTCAGCTGCTGTGTCCAAATATCCTTCTTTGGGGGCAATCCAAGACTGGAAGGAGGTACAGTCTTGTCCCCGCTAGAAAGGTCAGGGTGGGGGAGGTATGTAGCTAGAGTAGGTGCCTGGGCAGATATGCCTGCCGGGAACTCGAAACCTCCACACTAAGATGTAAGATACATGGAGAGAGAGTGAGAGGTTTTCAAGCACCCCCAGGAGTGTGGCTGGGCTGTCAGTGACCTGTGATAATGACCTCAAGAACAGCATCCTTAAGAGACTGACCTTCAGTAGAATTTCCTTCCTGGCTTCTGGGCTTGGTTCCCCAGTCTTCCTGGGATTCAGTGAGTTATCTGTTCTTTCCCTAATAAATTCCTTTTCCATTTACGTCACTCAGATGTCTGTTGTCTGGAACTCTGGCTCGTAAATCTATGGCACTCCTGGCAGGCAAATTCCTAAAGTAGTTAGCATCACAGGCAAGGAAGCTGGCTGTTACAGGAGACCTATGCCTGGCTTCAAGTTAGAAGCCTTCACTTTCCTCCTGTATAAAATAACAAGGTGATCATCTTCCTACCTATCCTGAAGGGATGCTATCAGAATCAAATCAAGATAATGTCCACAGGAAGGGACTTGATACATAGAAATGGTGAGGCAAATTTAACAGTTGTGAGGGTTTAGCTAGCATAACTGGAGAAGGCAATGGCAACCCACTCCAGTACTCTTGCCTGGAAAACCCCATGGATGGAGGAGCCCAGTAGGCTGTAGTCCATGGGGTCGCTAAGAGTCGGACACGACTGAGCGACTTCACTTTCACTTTTCACTTTCATGCATTGGAGAAGGAAATGGCAACCCATTCCAGTGTTCTTGCCTGGAGAATCCCAGGGATGGGGGAGCCTGGTGGGCTTCCGTCTATGGGGTCGCACAGAGTCGAACACGACTGAAGCGACTTAGCAGCAGCAGTAGCAGCAGCAGTTAGCATAATAGTTAGAGGCAAAAATAATGAAGCTAAAACTCAGTCCACTTTCAGTTGAGGATCATCCCTTCCTCACAATTTGAGAGGTCTCCGCACAGGTTCCCCTTTATCAGGGGTCAGCTGTGATAGACCATTTTCAACGTGTACATGAAGAAGGCTCAGGATCAAGTGTTGCTTCACCCTTTGAGGCTTGCATCACCAAAGCAAGGCTCTTTATCACTTAATAGCTTTTTGGAAGAAGAGTATATTTTACAAACAGATTTTTAAACAAACATTATGATAGTATTTGGGCTTCCCAGGTGGTACAGTGATTAAGAATCCACCTGCCAACGCAGGAGACTTGGGGTCAATCTCTGGGTTGGGAAGACTCCCCTGGAGGAGGGAATGGTAACATGCTCCAGTATTCTTTTTGTTTTGCTCTTTCTTTCTTTCTTTTTAAATTAAGGATAATTTATAATACGATGTTCGTGCCATACATCAACATGGATTAGCCATAGGAATACACTGTCCCCTTCCTCATGAGCCTCGCTGCCCTCACCTCATCCCTTCTCTCTAGGTTGTAACAGAGTCCTGGTTTGAGTTTCCTGAGTCATGCAGCACACTCCCATTGGCTATCTAATTACGTATGTTAGTGTTTATGTTCAGAGAAGGCAGTGGCACCCCACTCCAGTACTCTTGCCTGGAAAATCCCATGGATGGAGGAGCCTGGTAGGCTGCAGTCCATGGGGTCATGAAGAGTTGTACACGATTGAATGACTTCACTTTCACTTTTCACTTTCATGCATTGGAGAAGGAAATGGCAACCCACTCCAGTGTTCTTGCCTGGAGAATCCCAGGGACGGGGGAGCCTGGTGGGCTGCCATCTCTGGGGTCGCACAGAGTCGGACATGACTGAAGCGACTTAGCAGCAGCAGCAGCAGTATTTATGTTTCCATGCTACTCTCTCCATTCCTCCCACCCTCTCCTTCCTACCCTCTGGTGTCCACAAGTCTCTTCTCTATGTCTGCATCTCCATTGCTGCCCTGCAAATAGGTTTATCAGTACCATCTTTCTAGATTCCACATATATGCATTAATATATGATATTTACATTTCTCTTTCTGACTTACTTCCCTATGTATAATAGGCTCTAAGTTCATCCACCTCATTTGCACTAACTCAGATGGTTTCCTTTTTATGTCTGAATAATATTCCATTGTGTATATGTACCATAGCCTCTTTATCCATTCATCTGTCGATGGACATATAGGTTGCTTCCAGGTCCTGGCTATTGTAAATAGTGCTGCAACAAACACTGGGGTACATGTGTATTTTTCAGTTATGGCTTTCTCAGGGTGTAAGCCCAGTAGTGGGATTGCTGGATCATATGGTAGTTTTATTCCTAGTTTTCTAAGGAATCTTCATAACGTCTTCCATAGTGGCTGTATCAATTTACATTCCCACCAATAGTGAAAGAGGGTTCTCTTTTCTCTGCATCCTCTCCAGCATTTATTGTTTTTAGATTTTTTGATGATGGTCATTCTGAACAATGTCCGGTGATATATCATTGTAGTTTTGACTTGCGTTTCTCTAATAATGAACGAGATGGACAGGGAGGCGTGGCATGCTGCAGTTCATGGGGTCACAAAGAGTTGGACATGACTGAGCGCCTGAACTGAATAATGAGTGATGTTGAGCATCTTTTCATGTGTTTGTTAGCCATCTGTATGTCTTCTTTGGAGAAATGTCTGTTTAGGTCTTTTGCCCACTTTTTGATTAGGTTGTTTGTTTTTCTGGTATTGAGTTGTGTAAGCTGCTTGTATATTTTGGAAATTAATCTTTTATCAGTTGTTTTATTTGCTATTATTTTCTCCCATCCTGAGTGTTTTCTCTTCATCTTGTTTATAGTTTCCTTTCCTGTGCGAAAGCTTTTAAGTATGGTACTGGCACAAAAACAGAAATATAAACAAATGGAACAAGAGAGGAAGTCCAGAGATAAACCCATACGCCTATGGTTGCCTTATCTTTGACAAAGGAGGCAAGAATATACAATGGGGCAAAGACAGATTCTTCAATAAGTGGTGCTTGGAAAACTGGACAGCTACATGTAAAAGAATGAAATTAGAACACTTCCTAGCACCGTACACAAAGATAAATTAAAAATGGATTAAAGACCTATATCTAAGTCCAGAAACTATAAAACTCTTAGAGGAAAACATAGGCAGAACACTCTATGACATAAATCACAGCAAGATCCTCTGTGTCCTCCTAGAGTAATGGAAGCAAAAACAAAAATAAACAAGTGAGACCACTCCGGTATTCTTGCCTGAAGAATCCCATGGACAGAGGAGCCTGGTGGGTTATATAGTCCATGGGGTCGCAGAGTTGGATATGACTGAACAACTGAGCATGCATGCATGCTGATCTCTGAGAGTTCCTGTAAGTCAATTAGGAAAGAATATGTCTGTTTTGGAAAATATATTCCATTGCCATAAAGCTAAAAGTTTTAAGATATTCTGAGTGTTCAGGACAGAAGGGGTTCTTGGGGCCAAGGGTTCAGGTGAATACAACGAGCCCTAGGAGTCCAGCTGCTTTCAGAGAGGTGGGCAAGGATGAGTCATTCATTCATCCAGTAACTTTTGCCCAGTAACTGTTCTGTGTTAATCAGTGAACAGATGCTAACACACAGTCCCTGCCTCAGGGGAAGCTTCAGAGGCTTTAGATATTGCTTTCAGTCTCCTCAACTTTAGAATCTATGTGTACAGTGGCTTCCTGTGGTAGCTCATATTTCTCCTTGTAAATAGCTTATTATTTCAGGCATTTATGTTTTTCTCACTTACTGGACTTAGAGTGCAGGCGGCCTCAAACATAAGCAAATTGCCAAGTTCAATTTTTTTCTCTAAAGGCTAGCACTGCAGAAAGATCATAGCTTTGATATCAGAAGCAATGGTCATTCAAATGACACCTTTGAATGACCATCTTTGTGATTCTGGGCAAATAGTTGAATTTCTGCAAGACTTCAACCTGACATTAGGATGTCAGTGTTCTTAGGATTCAGTGAAATCATAATGTGATTTCAGCACAGATACTCAAAAATATTAAGCGTTTTATTCCTAATTCTCCACTGTTGCTGCTTCCTCAGAGTCCTCTTTGTTGGGGAGCTTTTCCTCCAGAAGCCGTCCCACACCCCAGGCTGGGCACGGCCTTTCCTTTGTGCCCACGTGGTCCCCAGGATTTATCATTTACACTTTCCGTGTTATTTTATAAATAACCTATTTATTTGTCTGTCTCCCCTTATTCACTAAGGGCACACTCATCTAGTAGTTTCTGCTGCTTAGTGGATACTTAGGAAAAGTCTTGTGGGTTGGTTTTAGGCAAATAGATTAATAATGTAAAGAATATGTGTATAAAAAATATCCCTTATCTAATGCTCCACGTGCTAACTCTAATTTCTCCTGCTGTTGTGGGGGCTCTTTCTCAATGGAGGGGAATAATTCCTTCATCTTTGATTTTTGGTTTGCACTCTCCCCACTCCACCCCCTGAGCTCTATAATTAACATTTTAACATGAAAATGTTACTTATCCCAAATAAAACACCTGCATGAGTTTTTCTGGAGATCAATTTAAGGCAGAATTTCTAAAAGTATGTCCAGTTAGATAGTAACTCATATTCCAGTGGCAGAGGTGGGGGGATACTCTTTAGTTAAGTAAGGTTAGAAAATGCTTTAATAGCATTTCTTTATTTGTTATAAAGAACTTCTTAGATCCTTATTTGATCACAAACTTTTTTTTTTTTTTCATCCAGTGTTTCACAGATCTGGTATTAGGTAGAACACATGTGTAGAAATATCACTTTGATAAAAGCTGAAATTTGTATCACTGAGCTGAATCTCAGACTTTGAAGGCTGCTTTTAGTTGAGTCCTTCAGTAGTTGTCCTGTGGGTTATCAGAGGTCTGATCTTACATGATTCCCAATGTAGCATTTTTGCAGCATGTCTACAAGTAGTGGGTGTGTGTGTGTGTGTGTGTGTGTGTGTGTAAGTAACAGGTGGTGGGGTAGCGGTCCACAGTGTGTGTGTCCACAGTGTGTGTGTGTGTGTGTGTGTGTGTGGGTGTGCACAAGCAGCAGGAGGAAATAAACTGGAGGTGGCAGACATTTCCTTTCTTTTCTAATCCTATGTTGTCATGATGGCACCTGGTTTCCACTGAACTTTTCCCGAATCTTGAGCTAACTAATGCATGTTTCTTATGGAAATATTTTTCTTAAGCTATGTTAATGAACTATGTATTTGCTTGGAAATCTGCCTTTTTTCAAGATTCATGGCAATTGTTTTATGGCCAGGGATGACTCACCCCGGCCAATGCTACTCAACATGCATTTGTGGGAGAGGGGCCTGGTGCAGCTCTCTCAGTTTTGAGGGCTTTTATCTGATTCAGATCAGTTCAGTTGCTCAGTCATGTCTGACTATTTGCGCCCTGTGCATCTGATTAGCAGCTTGTTAACAGGTATACAACTCCTTGCTAAAAACTAGCAAGGGGGCACTTTTTCTGTCCCCTTCTGATGTCTGCATCAGAAGCTTTCTCTATCCCTTTTACACTTTAATAAAACTTTGCTACTCAAAGTTCTGAATGGTCAAGCCTCATCTCTGGTCCTGGATTGAAATCCTCTCCTCTGGAGGTAACCAATCCTTGTATAGCACATGGCTCACAGCTGCAACCTTTCATACACACACACACACATACACACTCACACACACATATACACACACACACATATATATATATATAAAACCAAACTGATCACATGGATCAGAGCCTTGTCTAACTCAATGAAATATGAGCCATGTTGTGCAGGGCCACCCAAGATGGACGGGTCATGGTGGAAAGTTCTGACAAAACATGGTCCACTGGAGAAGGGAATAGCAAACCACTTCAGTATTCTTGCCTTGAGAACCCCATGAACAGTATGAAGATGCAAAAAGATAGAATACTGAAAGATGAACTCCCCAAGTTGGTAGATGCCCAATATGCTACTGGAGAAGAGTGGAGAAATAGCTCCAGAAAGAATGAAGGGACAGAGTCAAAGTGAAAATAACACCCAGTTGTGTATGTGACTTGTAATGGAAGGAAGTCTAAAGCTGTAAACAGCAATATTGCATAGGAACCTGGAATGTTAGGTCCATGAATCAAGGTAAATTGGAAGTGATCAAACAGGAGATGGCAAGAGTAAACATTGAAATTGTAGGAATCAGTGAACTAAAATGGACTGGAATGGGCAATTTAACTCAGATGACTGTTATATCTACTACTGTGGGCAAGAGTCCCTTAGAAGAAATGGAGTAGTCAACAAAAGAGTCTAAAATGCAGTACTTAGATGCAATCTCAAAAATGACAGAATGATCTCTGTTCGTTTCCAAGGCAAACCATTCAATATCACAGTAATCCAAGTCTATGCTCCAACCACTAATGCTGAAGAGGCTGAAGTTGAATGGTTCTATGATGACCTATAAGACCTTCTAGAATTAACACTAAAAGAAGATGTCCTTTTCATCAGAGGGGACTGGAATGCAAAAGTAGGAAGTTAAGAGATACCTGGAGTGACAGGCAAGTTTGGTCTTGGAGTATAAAATGAAGCAGGGCAAAGGCTAACAGAGTTTTGCCAAGAGAATGCACTAGTCATAGCAAACACCCTCTTGCAACAACACAAGAGATGACTCTACATGTGGACATCTCCAGATGGTCAACACTGAAATCGGATTGATTATATTCTTTGCACCTAAAGACGGAGAAGCTCTATTTCATCAGCAAAACAAGACCAGGAGCTGACTGTGGCTCAGATCATGAACTTCAGGCTGTAATTGAAGAAAGTAGGGAAAACCACTAGACCATTCAGGTATGACCTAAATCAAATTCCTTACAATTACACAGTGGAAGTGATAAATAGATTCAAGGGATTAGATCTGATAGACAGTGCCTGAAGAACTATGGACAGAGGTTTGTGACTTTGTACAGGAGGCAGTGATCAAAACCTTACCCAAGAAATGAAATGCAAAAAGGCAAAATGGTTGTCTGAGGCGGCCTTATAAATAGCTGGGAAAAGAAGAAAAGCAAAAGGCAAAGGAGAAAAGGAAAGATATATCCATCTGAATGCAGGGTTCCAAAGAATAGCAAGGAGAGATAAGAAAGCCTTCTTAAGTGATCAATGCAAAGAAATAGAGGAAAACAACAGAATGGGAAAGACTAGGGATCTCTTCAAGAAAATTAGAGATACCAAGGGAACATTTCAGGCAGAGATGGGCACAATAAAGGACAGAAATGGTATGGACCTAAAGAAGCAGAAGATATTAAGAAGAAGTGGCAAGAATATACAGAGGAACTGTACAAAAAAGATCTTAATGACTCAGAAAACCACAGTGGTGTGATCACTCACCCTGAGCCAGACATCCTAGAATGCTAAGTGGGCTTTAGGAAGCATCATTACGAATAAGCTGATGGAATTTCAGCTGAGCTATTTTAAATCCTAAAAGATGATGCTGTGAAAGTGCTGCACTCAATATGTCAGCAAATTTGGAACTCAGCAGTGGCCACAGAACTGTAAGAGGTCAGTTTTCATTCCAATCCCAAAAGAAGGGTAATACCAAAGAAAGTTCAAATTATTGCAAAATTGTACTCGTTTCACATGCTAGCAAGATTATGCTCAAAATATTTAAAGCTAGGCTTCAGTTATACATTAACTGAGAACGTCCAGATGTTCAAGCTGGATTTAGAACAGGGAGTGGAACCAGAGATCAAATTATCAACATCCACTGGATCACAGAAAAAGCAACAGAATTACAGGAAAACATCTATTTCTGCTTTATTCACTATGCTAAAGCCTTTGAATGTGTGGATCATGACAAACTGTAAAATTCTTAAGGAGATGGGAATACCAGACCACCTTACCTACCTTGTGAGAAATCTGTATGCAAGTCAAGAAGCAACAGTTAGAACCAGACATGGAACAACAGACTGGTTCCAAATTGGGAAAGGAATACATCAAGGCTTTAAAATGTCACCCTGCTTATTTAACTTATATGCAGAGTACATCATGAGAAATGCTGGGCTGGATGAGGCACAAGCTGGAATCAAGATTGCCAGGAGAAATATCAATAACCTCAGATATGCAGATGATACCACCCTTATGGCAGAAAGCAAAGAGGAACTAAAAAGCCTCTTGATGAAAGTGAAAGAAGAGAGTGAAAAAGCTGGCTTAAAACTCAACATTCAAAAAACTAAGATCATGGTATCTGGTCCCATTTCATCATGGCAAATAGGGAAACAGTGGTAACGGTGAGAGACTTTATTTTTTGGGGCTCCAAAATCATTGCAGATGGTGACTGAAACCTAGAAATTAAAAGACGCTTGCTCCATGGAAGAAAAGCTATGACAAACCTAGACAGTATATTAAAAAGCAGAGACATTATTTGCCGACAACGGTCTGTACAGTCAAAGCTATGTTCTTCCCAGTAGTCATGTGTGGATGTGGGAATTGGACCATAAAGAAGATTGAACGCTGAAGAATTGATCCTTCTCAGTGGTGGTGTTGGAGAAGAGTCTTGAGAGTCCCTTGGACTGCAAGGAGATCAAACCAGACAATCCTAAAGGAAACCAATCCTGAATATTCATTGGAACACCTGATGTTAAAGCTGAAACTCAATACTTTGGCCACCTGATGTGAAGAACTGACTCATCAGAAAAGACCCTGATGCTGGGAAAGATTGAAAGGCAGGAGGAAGAGGGGCCGACAGACGATGAGATGGTTGGATGGCATCACCAACTCAACGGACCTGAGTGTGAGCAAGCTCTGAAAGTTGGTGATGGACAGGAAGCCTAGTGGTGTAGTTAATATGGTCCCAAAGACTCAGACACGACTGAGCAACTGAGCTTAATATCTATCTATCTATCTATAAATATATAATATATATAGAGACAGAGAATCTGTGAGAGAGAAAGAGAGGGAGATACAAGGGCTTTCCTGGTGGCTCGGATGGTAAATAATCCTCCTGCAACGTGGTAGACCTGGGTTTGATCCCTGAGCAGGGAAGATCCCCTGGAGAAGGGAATGGCAACCCAATCTAGTATTTTTGCCTGGAGAATTCCATGGACTGTGGAGCCTGACTAGCTACAGTACATGTGGTTGCAAAGAGTCAGACACATCTGAGGGACTAAGCACAGCACAGCACACGTATATATATGTGTGTGTATATACAGTGTGTTAATGATATTGAATAAGCAGTGTTTAAGGGATATACCAGAAAATACCTGGAGAAGGGAAAGGCTACCCACTCCGGGATTCTGGCCTGGAGAATTCCATGGACTGTAGAGTCTATGGGGTAGCAAAGAGTCAGACACGACTGAGCGACTTTCACTTCACTTCACCAGAAAATAGCATGTTACTTTTGCTTTCCTACTATGCCCATAAAGTTTATGGAAATCATTCATTTGATAGGTATTACCAGCCATATTCAAAATCACTGCAGATGGTGACTGCAGCCATGAAATTAAAAGATGCTTACTCCTTGGAAGGAAAGTTATGACCAACCTAGATAGCATATTCAAAAGCAGAGACATTACTTTACCAACAAAGGTTCGCCTAGTCAAGGCTATGGTCTTTCCTGTGGTCATGTAGGGATGTGAGAGCTGGACTGTGAAGAAGGCTGAGCGCCGAAGAATTGATGCTTTTGAACTGTGGTGTTGGAGAAGACTCTTGAGAGTCCCTTGGACTGCAAGGAGATCCAACCAGTCCATTCTGAAGGAGATCAATCCTGGAATTTCTTTGGAAGGAATGATGCTAAAGCTGAAACTCCAGTATTTTGGCCACCTCATGTGAAGAGTTGACTCATTGGAGAAGACTCTGATGCTGGGAGGGATTGAGGGCAGGAGGAGAAGGGGACGACAGAGGATGAGATGGCTGGATGGCATCACTGACTTGATGGATGTGAGTCTGGGTGACCTCCGGGAGCTGGTGATGGACAGGGAGGCCTGGCGTGCTGCGGTTCATGGGGTCGCAAAGAGTCGGACACAACTGAGCGACTGATCTGATCTGACCAGCCATATTCTATGTCAGATAATAGGGATGCTTCTTAAGTGGAGTCTGGAGCAATCCATGGCTTACCTCTTTTAAGTAAAGAAGGCCTGGGGTCTCTCTAAGTGCCATTGCAGAGAAAATTCAGTACATGCACAGGCCTGTGGATGGAGTCCCACACCCATTGGTCTGGCCATTCCTTTTGTTACAACAAGGGAACACCTCTGCGCGGATTGTCAGTAGAGAAGCACTGTCCTGAGCCCTGTGGGGAGACCCACACTGGGGGTCCTGGGAGACCCCATCTCCCACAGTGGGAGCTATGGCACTGTGGTCCTTCATCTGTGGGTGATGCCACGTTGTGTGTGCTAAGTAGCTAAATATTTTGCACGTGACTGAAAGGAAAGTAAAAGCCAGGGTGTCCAGGGTGAAATTGAGAGCAGGGAAGAGGCCAGTGAGGCAGACTGGGGCCAGACCCTGTGAGACTTTGTAGGTCATGACAAGAATTTTGAATTTTATCTTAAGAACAACAGAAAGTCATTGAAAGGATAAGAAAAGGGGAAAATGACATGATCAGAAATGCTTTTTGAAAGGCTCACTCTTCTTAAAGTCTGGAATTTGTATGTGGTGAGGGATGCATGTGTGTCTGGACAGTCGGTAGGAGAAAAGGATTCCTAGGGCAGAGCTGGGCCCTGCTGAATCCCTAGGCTCTGGTGGGTGGGCTGGGGGTCAGCCTGGATGGTGGGCTCTGACGCTGAGGCAGAAGAAAAATCTATTCACTGGCTACAGTGCTTTTTATTTGAGGGGGGTCCCTGAGCAAGAGGGCTTCCCAGGTGGATGAGTGGTAAAGAATCCGTCTGCCAATGCAGGAGACACAGAAGTCACGAATTCAAGCCCTGGGTCGGGAAGATCACCTAGAGGAGAAAATGACAACCCACTCCACTATTCTTGCCTAGGAAATCCCATGGACAGAGGAGCCTAGGGGGCTACAGCCCACATGGGGTCACAAAGAGTCGGGCAAGACTGAGCATGAAGTCAGAAGATGAGGTAGTTTGGTAGCATCACTGACTCAATCGACATGAATCTGAGCAAACTCTGGGAGAACGTGGTGGACAGAGGAGCCTGGCATGCTGCAGTCCTTGGGATCACAGAGAGTCTGACATGACGTTGTGACTGAATAACACCTGAGCATGAAAAGTGTGGCTCTGAGTTGGGCAGGCAGACAAGTCCAGTGAGGTGGGGAGATGCCTGAGGGGCTCCAAAATTGGGAGGCAAAAGCCAGAGCCTGAAGAGTCAGTGAATCCAGACAGAGCGGGGGTCAGCGAAGACAGCAATGCCTGCAGCAGGCACAGAGGCCTCAGGAGGCAGCTTCCCTGTGGGTTCCGGGCCAGAAACCTGAATTTAACTGGTCAGGATTAAGGTAAGAAGTCTTCATCTTTCCAGAAGCATCATCTACTCCACTTGGTTAGATTTCACTTATAAGTTGTTTAATAGGGTGCCCTGGTTGATACAGGACTCTGAAATTTCTGAAACCTTGATGAGAAGCAGGCAGTCAGTGTGGGGATGCAGAGAAGTTGCTTATCTTCTGATGTCTTTTATTAAAGAATAGTTGATTTACAATTTTTCAAGTGTATAACAAAGTGATTCCATTACATATATATATGTACACGTATAGATACATGTTTATATATATACATATATATATATACAGATTCTTGTCCATTGTACATTATTACAAATAGTTCTCTGTAGCACACAAAAAATCCTAGTTGTTCATTTTATATTTAGTAGTGTATGCACTTGGAGAAGGAAATGGCAATCCACTCCAGTACTATTGCCTGGAAAATCTCATGGACAGAGGAGCCTGGTAGGCTACAGCCCATGGGGTCGCAAAGAGTCAGACACGACTGAGCGACGTCACGTTCAGTGTACGCACTCGGTGTATGTGTGTGCTCAGTCGTGTACGACTCTTTTCCGACCCCATGGACTGTAGCCCGCCAGGCTCCTCTGTCCATGGGATTTTTCAGGCAAGAATACTAGAGAGGGTTACCATTTCCTTCTCCAGGGGACCTTCTTGGCCCAGGGATCGAACCCCCTATGTCTTGTATCTCCTGCTTTGGCAGGCGGATTCTTTACCTCTGAGCCACCAGGGAAGCTCATCATTTTCACTACTATACCTCTAATCCATGGAACTGTCTTGTTTAGGGTAAGACAATATATTTTTCATATTTTTCTACATATATTTTAAAAATTATTTTCTCCATCATTTCCTCTCTTTTTTCTTTTCCCATCAAAATAAGTATAGTAATACTGGAGGCCATGCTCCATTGGATTTGATCCTCATCTTTCTCAAAGACCAAAATGTGGATTCAATACAAAAAAACTGATGATTAATTCTTCATTTATTAGAAGGTATCTGTAGCTGATTCATAGAGCAACATAGGAGACTTCTCAGACAAGGTACATTGGTTTGTAAATCCCTTAATCTCAGGAAGACATGTTTAATTACCGTGGGACACAATGTGCTGGAAACAGAAAATCACCATTAGAAATATTATTTACGGTCCACAGACATTGGCAGAGTCCATATCCTGTCCTTGCTTGAATCGCCTGTTGGCATGCTTAGATGAGCAGAGCTAGGAGGGCGCTGCCAGCTGCCCAAATGCCAGCCCAGGCCCTTCCCAAAGGAGGCCTCTCTCCAGGAATCATTTCTTCTGTTTAAGAAACTATTATCTCAAGATCTTAGATCCAAACAATTCCTCATACAGAATTCAGTGAGGCACATGATCCCTAATGGACATTTATCATTTAGCTGCTGTGTCCAAATATCCTTCTTTGGGGGCAATCCAAGACTGGAAGGAGGTACAGTCTTGTCCCCCCTAGAAAGGTGGAGGTGGGGGCACAGCTAGAGTAGGTGCCTGGGCAGATATGCCTGCCAGGAACTCGGAACCTCCACACTAAGATGTAAGATACATGGAGAGAGAGTGAGAGGCTTTCAAGCACCCCCAGGAGTGTGGCTGGGCTGTCAATGACCTGTGATAATGACCTCAAGAACAGCATCCTTAACAGACTGACCTTCAACAGAATTTCCTTCCTGGCTTCTGGGCTTGGTTCCCCAGTCTTCCTGGGATTCAGGGAGTTATCTGTTTCATTCCCTAATAAATTCCTTTTCCATTTAAGTCACTCAGATGTCTGTTGTCTGGACAGACATCATCTCTGGCTGGTAAATCCAGTATGGCACTCCCAGCAGGCACGTTCCTAGAGTAGGTAGCATCACAGGCAAGGAAGCTGGTTGTGACAGAAGGAGATCCATGCCTGGCATCTAACTGGTCTCAAGTTGGAAACCATGGAACTCTTCAGTTTCCACCTGTATAAACTGCTATTGTGCCCCGCCTCCCACCTATCCTGGAGGGGTGTAATGAGAATCAGATGTGATCATGTCCACAGGAGAGAACTTGGTATATGAAAATGGTGATGCCGATACAAAGGATATGAGGGCTCAGCTAGCAAAATAGGTAGAGCAGGGGTCCCCAAACTTTTTGGCACCAGGGACCAGTTTCGTGGAAGACAATTATTCCACAGACAGGGGAAGGGTGGTTTGGGGATGATTAGAGCATATTACATCTATTGTGCTCTTTTTTCTATTATTATTATTATTACGTTGTGATTATGCACTAATGTGAGCAATGGGATGGGGAGTGGCTGTAAATAACAGGTCTTCGCTCACGTGCCAGCTGCTCACTCCTGTTGTAGATCCTGGTTCCTAACAGGCCAGGGACCAATACCTATCTGTGGTCCAGGGGCTGGAGGCAAAAACAAATTGGAGCTAAAACTCAGTCATTCAGTTGAGGATCACCCTTCCTCTCAACTTGAGAGGTCTCCCCAAGGGTTCCTCTTTATCGAGGGTCAGCTGTGATAGGGCATTTTCAACGTGTACATGAAGAAGGCTCAGGATCAAGTGTTGCTTCACCCTTTGAGGCTTGTATCACCTAAGCAGGGTTCTTTATCACTTAATAGCTTTTTGGAAGAAGAGTATATTTTACAAACAGATTTTTAAACAAACATTATAGTATTTGGGTTTCCCAGGTGGTGGAGTGGTAAAGAGTTCGCCTGCAATGCAGCAGACACAGGAGATCTGGGTTCTATCCTTGGGTCAGAAAGATCCCCTGGAGAAGGGAAGGGCTCTGTACTCGAGTATTCTTGACTGAAATATTCCACAGACAGAGGAGCTTGGCTGGCTATAGTCCATAGGGTCACAAAAAGTCAGACATGACTGAGCGACTGAGCATGCACTCATGATAGAATTAATAGAATGTTTATTTAATATTTGTCAATCTATGGGAGTTCCTATTAGTCAAATAGGAAGGAATCTGTCTAAAAGAATTAAGATATTCTGAGTCTTCAGGACAGAAGGGGTTCTTGGGGCCAAGGGTTCAGATGAATACAACTTAGAAGAGCCGTAGGAGTCTCAGCACCTTTGGACAAGTGGGCAAAGATGAGTTTTTCATTAATTCAGTAACTTTGCCCACGAGCCACTTTCTGTGTTAATCAGTGGGATAAAGAGATGCTAACACACAGTCCCTGCCCTCAGGGGAAGCTTCAGAGGCTCTAGACGTTGGTTTCAGTCTCCTCAACTTTAGTCTCTATGTGTACAGTGGCTTCCTGTGGTAGCTCATATTTCTCCTTGTAAATAGCTTATTATTTCAGCCATTTATGTTTTTCTCACTAACTGGACTTAGAGTACAGGTGGCCTCAGACATAAGCGAATTGCCAAGTTTTCTTTCTGAAGGCTTGTTGTTGCTGTGCATTGCTAAGTTGTGTCCGACTCTTTGTGACCCCATAGACTGCAACACACCCGGCTTCCCTGCCCTTCAGTATCTCCCAGAGTTTGCCCAAACTTATGTCCATTCTGAAGGCTGGCCTTGAGGAAAAGATGATAGTGTGGAAATCAGAAGCAATGGTCATTCAAATGCCACTGCCATTGCTTATTATCTGTGTGATTTAGGGCAAATTATTGAGTATCTGTGAGCCTTCATCCCAACAGGGTTTTGTTAGGGATCAGTGAAATCATCATGTGATTTCAGCACAATACTTGGTGCTAAGCAGTCAAAAATATTAAGCATTTTATTCCTAATTTTCCACACTTTCTGCTTCCCCAGAGTCGTGTTTGTTGGGGAGCTTTTCCTCCAGAAGCCTTCCCACACCCCAGGCTGGGCTAATGACAGCCTCTCCTTTGTGCCCATGTGGTCCCCGGAATTTATCCTTTACACTTTTCATGGTTTTTTTTTTTCTTCTGGAAATAATCTGTTTATGTGTTGGTCTTCTCTCGAGAGGCTATACATTTACTAAGGGCACACATATTTTTTGGTCTAGTTGTTTCTGCTGCTTAGTGGATGCTTAGGAAATGTCTATGGATTGGTTTTTGGCAAATAGGTTAATAAACTATGTATGTATGTAAGATGTATGTAAGAACATCCCTTATCTAATGCTCCATGGGGCCCCCTCTGATTTCCCCTGTTGTTCTAGGGAGATCTTTCTAGATGCATGGGGCTTCCCTTGTGGCTCAACTGATAAAGAATCCGCCTACAATGCGGGAGACCTGGGTTCAATCCCTGGGTGAGGAAGATCTGGAGAAGGAAAAGGCTACCCACTCCAGTATCCTCGCCTGGAGAATTCCATGGACTGTATAGTCCATGGGGTCTCAAAGAGTCGGACACGACTGAGCAACTTTCACTTTCTAGATGGATGGGAATCGTTTCTTCCTCTTAGATTTTTGGTTTGCATCCCACTCCATCCCCTGAGTTCTGCAAATAATGTTTTAATGTGAAAATGTTACTTCTCCCAAATAAAGCACCTGCATGAGTATTCCCAGAGATTAGTTTAAGGCTGAATTCCTAAAAGTATGTCCCAGTTACATAGTAATTTATATTCCAGGGGAGGAAAAGATTTTTTAGTTAAGTAAGGTTAGCATTTCTTTATTTGTTGTAGAACTTCTCAGATCTTTTACTTGATTATGAACCTTTTTTTCTTTTTCATGGAGTGTTTCACAGATCTGGTATTAGGTGGAACACACATGTAGAAATATCACTTTGATAAAAGCTGAAATTGGTATCACTGAACTGAATTTCAAACTTTTGAAAGCTGCTTAACGTTGAGTCCTTGAGTGGTTGTCCTGTGGGTTATCTATTAGAGGTCTGATTTTACATAGTTCCCCATGTACTATTTTTGTAGCAGGTCTCAAGTAGTGAGATACACACACACACATACACACACATACACATGAGAGAGAGAGATGGGCTTTTCTGGTGTCTCGGTGAAAAATCTGCCTGCAAGGCGGGAGACCCAGGTTCTATTCCTGGGTCAGGAAGATCCCCTGGAGAAGGGAATGGTTCCCACTCTAGTTTTCTTATCTGGGAAATTCCATGGACAGAGGATCCTGGTGGGCTACACTCCATGGGATCGCAAAAAGTCAGACACAAGTGAGCTACTAACACCGCCATCACCATATGTATATGTATATAGTGTATTAATGACATTGAATAAGCAGTGTTTAAGGGATATACCAGAAAATAGCATGTTACTTTTGCTTTCTTACTATACCCATAAAGTATATGGAATTTATTCATTTGACAGGTATTACCAGCCATATTCTATGTCAGACAATAGGGATGCTTCTTAAGTGGAGTCTGGGGCAATCCACGGCTTACCCCTTTTGGGTAATAGAGGGCTTGGGTTCACTCTAAGTGCCTTTGCAGAGAAAATTCAGTACATGCAGAGGCCTGTGGAGGGAGTCCCACAATCACCAGTCTGGCCATTCCTTTTGTTACAACACAGAAACACCTCACCTTGTCAGTAGAGAAGAGCTCTTCTGAGCCCTCTTGGATGACCCACACTGGGGGGTCCTGGGAGACCCCATCTCCCACAGTGGCAGCTATGGCACTGTGGTCCTTCATCCTGTGGGTGATGCCATGTTGCTAAATATTTTGCACATGACTGGAGGGAAAGCAAAAGTCGGCGTGTCCAGGGTGAAATTGAGAGCAGGGAAGAGGCCAGTGAGGCAGACTGGGGCTGGACCCTGTGAAACTTTGTAGGCCATGACAAGAATTTTGAATTTTATCTTAAGAACAACAGAAAGCCATTGAAAGGTTAAGAAAAGGGGAAAAACAACATGATCAGAAATGCTTTTTGAAAGGCTTACTCTTCTTAAAGTCTGGAATTTGTATGTGGTGAGGGATGTATGTGTGTCCGGACAGTCGGTAGGAGAAAAGGATTCCTAGGGCAGAGCTGGGCCCTGCTGAATCCCTAGGCTCTGGTGGGTGGGCTGGGGGTCAGCCTGGATGGTGGGCTCTGACGCTGAGGCGGAGGGAAAGTCTGCTCACTGGCTACAGTGCTTTTTATTTGGGGGTGGGGCGGGGGGAGGTGTCCCTGAGCAAGAAGTCAGAGGATGACATGGTTAAGTAGCATCATCGCCTCAATGGACATGAATCTCAGCACACTCTGGGAGATAGTGGTGGACAGAGGAGCCTGGCGTGTTGCAGTCCATGAGATCAAAGAGTCAGACATAACTTAGCAACTGAACAACTGAGCAAGAAAAGTGTGGCTCTGAGTTGGGCACGCAGACCAGTCCAGTAAGGTGGGGAGATGCCTGAGGGGCTCCAAAATTGGGAGGCAAAAGCCAGAGCCTGAAGAGTCAGTAAATCTAGACAGAGCGGGGGTCAGCGAAGACAGCAATGCCTACAACAGGCACAGAGGCCCGGGGAGGCAGCCTCCCTGTGGATTCTGGGCCAGAAACCTGAATTTAATTAGTCAGGGCTAATGTAAAAAGTCTTTATCTTTTTCAGAAACATTATCTTGTTGCACTTCTTTTGTTGGGGGAAGTGGAGCAGGCGGAGCTCAACCAGGAAACAAAAGCAGACAAACTCTGTCTGAGGCCAGGAAACCAGAGCTGGGACTGAGGCTTGTCTCTGAGGGAAGGGCAGGGCTTTTATCGGGATTTGGGGACTCCTAGTGTTGAAGATGGGAGAAGGCAACGGCACCCCACTTCAGTCCTCTTGTCTGGAAAATCCCATGGACGGAGGAGGAGCCTGGTGGGCTGCAGTCCGTGGGGTCGCTACAAGTTGGACGCGACTGAGCGACTTCACTTTCACTTTTCACTTTGATGCACTGGAGGAGGAAATGGCAACCCACTCCAGAATTCTTGCCTGGAGAATTCCAGGGATCAGGGAGCCTAGTGGGCTGCTGTCTATGGGGTCGCACAGAGTCGGACATGACTGAAGCGACTTAGCAGCAGCAGCAGCAGTGCTGAAGATGAGAGGAAGGAAACTAAATGTTGGAGACTCTGCAAAATTTCTAGTATAAGCTGTTGTGCTTTTGGAAAAAGGTGAGCGCAGCTCAGAGTTGAGAGATGGCGCCTATCCCCACCTCTGCACCCCACCCCGGACCTCAGAACCTCTCTGGAAGGCAGATGCACTGGGAAACAGTCCCTTAAACGGAAGCCCTCAGGCACAGAAAATGATGAAAACGTGGATCCTCCTCGGGGCTGGGGACAGAGCTGCAGGGGAAGGACACGGCCCATAGGGCAGGGTCACTGGACGGGACAGGGCTGGGAAGCTTCTAAGAGGACCATGTCAGGGAACCACACAAATAATGTGAGACTTTATTTTAGTTTTATTATTTTTGTGTGAGAGGCAGGAGGAGGGCTGGATTTCAGGTGTAATACCGGAAGGGACTGAGTTGTTATTTGAGGTAATAATAAAAAGGTGACATTATCAGTACCCTGGCATGGTGAAGAGTGTATATCCTGCTTGAATTCCACTTGAGTCCCTTGACAATAAGGATTTAGCGAACAAAGCTCTTCCCTTCTGCAGGGCTCTAAACATGAAGACAGGAGACCTAAGCATTAGGGAAACGCCCAGGTGAGCTGAGACTCGTTTTCACTCTTCCTAAATCCACCATGCAATTTCAATTTGAAAATTCACAACAACCTATTCTACTTTCAGGACAACAGCTGCCACATTTCACTTTTATTCCCAACCACGGATCTTGGAACAGTGAGTTAAACACTTCACGTCCATCAAGAGTGAGCTTTGGAGTTGGTGGGGTCAGCTAGGTTGATCGCTTTTAGACTCCTGAGGATTGAACAAACTAAAACTGCTTGGTGAGATAGGAAAGAGCCTCTTTATAGAGTACTGCTTCTGTGTGCTCTGCTCCACATATATATTTTTTCATATTTTTTCATAACAAAGCACTGCTCACATAACAATGTGCTCTGCTCCACATATATATTTTTTCATAACAAAGCACTGAAACAAACAATAACAGAGGCATTTCTGTCTTTCCCTCTGCAGAAAGAATGCCTGAGGAGGCTACTGCACTGCTTAACATGGTTGCATGCTGAATGCCCTAAATTCTCCGCCACAAAAAACCTCAAGAAGATGGTTCAATTATTGGATAAGCCTTTCTATAATAAATCCTGGAGAGATAGAAAACATAAAGGAGAAATTAGAGAGAGAAGATCACTCTCAATATGTGTATGGAATGCAGCCTGAGGAGATGATTTCCTTCAGCATCTTAACTACTTTAATTCTGTAGTTCTGGCGGGGAGGAGGAAGCGCAGGATAAATTCCTGCAATGGAGTTTGGGAATCCACCGTCTTCAGGTTGCAAAGTGTTCAGACAATGTATGGACGCTAGATGGCGTCCATAATCTTAAAACATAGTCAACAGCTAGTTATTTTTTTCTTTATAGGCACCCGCCGGTGCTAATGGTTAAGAATCCGCCTGCCAATGCAGGAGATGTGAAAGACCTCGGTTCGATCCCTGAGTGGGGAAGATCCCCTGGAGGAGGGCACAGCAACCCACTCCAGTATCCTTGCCTGGAGAATCCCATGGACAGAGGAATCTGGCAGGCTACAGTCTATGGGATCACAAAGAGTTAGACATGACTGAAGTGACTTAGCATGCACATAGGATTGCTGCTGCTAAGTCGCTTCAGTCGTATCTGACTCTGTGCGACCCCATAGACGGCAGCCCACCAGGCTCCCCGTCCCTGGGATTCTCCAGGCAAGAACACTGGAGTGGGTTGCCATTTCCTTCTCCAATGCATGAAAGTGAAAAGTGAAAGTGAAGTCACTTAGTCGTATCCCACTCCTAGCGACCCCATGGACTGCAGCCTACCAGGCCCCTCCATCCATGGGATTTTCCAGGCAAGAGTACTGGAGTGGGTTGCCATTGCCTTCTCCCGCTTGCCTTGTCACAAAATAGTCGATTATTGAAACTATATATATGCATATCTGCTCAAACATTTCCCATTACTGATATCCTGTGAGGTGCTCCTTAAGTAATGGTTTGGTGGTCAAATACGTTTGGGAAAAGCAATATATTTTATTGGTCTCTAAGGAGGTTCCCCTCCAGTACTCTTGCCTGGAAAATCCCATGGACGGAGGAGCCTGGTGGGCTACAGTCTATGGGGTCACACACAGTCGGACACGACTGAAGCGACTTAGCATAGCATAGCATAAGGAGGTTCCCAATACTCACTGGTAAACGGTTTCTGAAAAGGTCTTCAGTGAAGGAAACTGGTCATTAGGGAACCCTTTCTCTCAGGAGAAACCCAATACAATCCTGCTCTTCCAGAGTCCTGTGAACTCATGTTGAGAAATGCTCATCTATTCTACAGAAAAGGCAATGCACCCCACTCCAGTACTCTTGCCTAGAAAATCCCATGGATGGAGGAGCCTGGTAGGCTGCAGTCCCTGGGGTTGCTGCAAGTTGGACACGACTGAGTGACTTCACTTTCACTTTTCACTTGCATGCATTGGAGAAGGAAATGGCAACCCATTTCCAGTGTTGTCCAGTGTTCTTGCCTGGAGAATCCCAGGGAAGGGGGAGCCTGGTGGGTGGCTGTATATGGGGTAGCACAGAGTCGGATACGACTGAAGTGACTTAGCAGCAGCAGCAGCAGCATTCATTCTAACACATGCCCCAAAGAAGGAATTGCTCAAACTATCGAAAAGAGGCTTTCCTCAGATATGGTGATCTGACACACAAAAAAATATTACACATATTCTTGGGTTTCCCTGCTGGCCCAGATGGTAAAGAATCCACCTGCAATGAGGGAGACCTGGGTTTGATCCCTGGGTCAGGAAGATCCCCCGGAGAAGGGCATGGCTACTCACTCCAGCATTCTTGCCTGGAGAATCCCCATGGACAGAAGAGCTTGGCAGGCTACAGTCCATGGAGTCACAGAGTCAGACATGACTGAGTGACTTTCACTATACTATATGACACATATTCTTAAGGTACAGTGATTGGTAGTACTAGTGTTAAGTACTTACAGGGTGACATGCTCTGTTCTAAGTGCTTTCTCTCTTCTCTTTCCTCAGTGTGCCACCTCTCTCTCTGTGTGCTCACACACATTAGATACATTGATACACAGTTGGCCTTGGATTTGCAGTTGGTTGAATTGTTGTTTAGTTGCTCAGTCGTGTCCGATTCTTTGTGACCCCGTGGTTCTCTGTCCATGGGATTTCCCAGGCAAGAATACTGGAGCTGGTTGCCATTTTCTTCTCCAAGGGATCTTCCTGACCCAGGGATCAAACCCATGCCTCCTGCATTAGCAGGAGAATTCTCTACCGCTGAACCACAAGGGAAGCCCAGTTGGTTGAATGCATGGATGCAAAACCCATTGATGCGGAGAGCCGACTGTATTCAATGTACTATGCCATTTTATACAAGGGACTTGAGCTTAGCAGATTTTGCTGTTGACAGGTTGTCCTGGAACAAACCTGCAGATACGGGAGACAGCTGTATTTGCTTTGGGCAGTGAGCATTTTGAGATCTATTATTCTCAGTTATCTTTGAGATTTCATTTCCTGGTATGGAACCTGACACATAGTAAGCCATTAATAAAACAAATTGTATTAGAAGAGTCTGCAATCTGTGTGGGAGAATAAGTCAGGAAAATAGGAATGGATATTACATCCCTGATTAGCAAGGTAGATGTCTATTATACAAGTTCCTTCTCGATGAAGATCAATTGAGAGCAGAGATCTACCCTTCGGATCTCTTCCCCAGGGATGCTATTTCTTCTCTCTAAATGTACTATGTTATTTTTAGCATGACTTACTTGCAAATAAATCTTACATGACTTAGAAATCTATGCATTGAATTTTTATTTAGGGCTTTTGTTCTTTTGTTTTCCAGGAAGGTATAGCTTGTCTTTACATGTCCAGTGGAAGCTGTAGGTGGAAAATATTATCCTCCATATTCCATTGCTGATAATTCTGTCAGTTTTCTTTTCATATCGTAATAATGTGTTTCTCAAGCTTGTTTATTTCTTCCTTGTAGTGTTAATGAAATTCCAATACTGAACCCTTACACTAGCCAATTTATAGCCATAGTTTATATAAATTTTCACAAGCTGAGAAGAATTCCTTTTCCTTTCCAGCTGTAAAAATGAATGGTATTTTCATTGTTGAACTATCTTTGCAAATGTTTTACATAAAAAAGAATACGATATTTGAACTTCAGACACTGCTGTTATGTACTATGAATTGCAATCTCTAAGAAGACTATAATTCTGATTTGTTGCCATGCTTACTCTGTGGCAATAATATTTAAATGGATTCATCTACTTCTGGAAGCAGAAATACTTGGGAGTTTTCTTTGTTGAGCCATAACAAGGTTATCATCTCGTTCCTTTCCCCAGCACCTGCCTAGAGATTAAACAAATAAAACCCATAGCTTAGGGGATTTCTTAAACAGAGTTAAAAAGTCAATAATATCATCTCTGTGCCTCAGTTTATTCATACTTCAAGTGAATATAATAAGGCATAGAGTTGTTATAAGATTACGTTAGCTACATCTGTGACGGAATCAAAAGCTCCATGTAAATAAATATTAGTTCCTTATAGTTTTGTGTGGGCTTCCCTGCTAGCTCAGCTGGTAAAGAATCCACCTGCAATGCAGAAGACCTCAGTTCGATTCCTGGGTTGGGATGATCCCCTGGAGAAGGGATAGGCTACCTGCTCCAGTATTCTTGGGCTTCCCTGGTGGCTCAGCTGGTAAAGAATCTGCCTGCAACGCAGGAGATCTGGGTTCGATCCATGGGTTGGGAAGATCCTCTGGAGAAGGGAACAGCTACCCACTTCAGTATTCTGGCCTGGAGAATTCCATGGACTATATAGTCCTTGGGGCCACAAAGAATTGAACACGACTGAGCGACTTTCACTCACTCACTATGGTTCTGTGTGCTTCTGAATGTGCTGTGCACACCAAGCAGTGTGTACAAAGAAGGTTGTATACGCTGAGGTCATTGTCAAGATTTCAAAGAGAGATTGTGCTGTGAGGAGAAAGAACACTGATCTGGGGTCAAGGGAGCTGCTTTTGAGTCCCACATCAGAGTGAGGAGCTGTGGAGCTATAGACAAATCATTTAGCCATTCTTAATCCCCTTTCCCTGATGTGGAAATTGAGAGAAATAATAACATTGATCCCTAGAATCAATGCATGTGAAATGCTTTGTGTCTGGGAAAGTGCTTTGACAATGGGAATGCTGATTGTACTGAAATGACTGAGTGGTCCCCCAGTCTACAAACTTTCAGCCAGGATGAGGAAGATATGTAAGTATGTCCTAGAAAGAATTTCAGAGTCAGTCCCCCAGGCGCTAGTGACTTTTCAAGGCATCACCATTTTTATTTAATACTTTTTCATTAATAAACAATTTTTGAGAGATGGCTAGGTATCAGGCACTGTGCTAAATGTTGAGGATACAAAATCATAAAAGATACAGAGTTTGCTTTCAGAGAGCTTTTGGTAACTTAGTAGAGAAAGATAAACATGTAAATAAACACAGACAATGAGGTTTAAGAGCTTATTAGAATGTTAAAGTTATATTTTATCTAATTTTTTAAAAAAATTTTAATTGGATGATAATTACAATGTCATGTTGTTTTCTGCTGTACATCAACATGAATCAACCACAGGCATACATATGTCCCATCTCTCTTGAACCTCCCCCACACCCCATCCTAGCCCTCTGGGTTGTCACAGAACGCCTGGTTGAGCGCCCTGTGTCATATAGCAAATTCCCACTGGCGATCTATTTTACACATGGTAATACATGTTTCAGTGCTACCCTCTCAATTCGTCCCACCTTCTGCTTCCCCTGCTGTATCCATAAGTCTGTTCTCTTTCTGTGTTTCTCTTCCTGCCTTGCAAATAGGTTCATCAGTACCAGTTTTCTATATTCCACATATATGCATTGCTGCTAAGTCACTTCAGTCGTGTCCGACTCTGCGCGACCCCATAGACGGCAGCCCACCAGGCTCCCCTGTCCCTGGGATTCTCCAGGCAAGAACACTGGAGTGGGTTGCCATTTCATTCTCCACATATATGCATTAAAAAAGTATATATTTGTCTTTCTCTTTTTGACTTCACTCTGTATAACAGGCTTTAGGTTTATCCACCTCCCTAGGAACTGACTCAAATTCATTCTTTCTAATGGCTGAGTAATATTCCACAGGGCTTCCCTTGTAGCTGTCAGTAAAGAATCTGCCTGCAATGCAAGAGACCCAGATTCGATTCCTAGGTCAGTAAGATCCCCCGGAGAAGGAAATGGCTACCCACTCCAGTATACCTGCCTGGGAAATCCCATGGACAGAGGAGTCTGGTGGGCTGCAGTCCATCAAGTTGCAAGAGTCGGAACAAGAGTTGGACGTGACTTAGTGACTAAACCACCACCAATATTCCATTGTATATAGGTACCACAGCTTCTTTATCCATTTACCTGTCAATGGACATCTGGGTTGCTTCCAGGTCCTGGCTACTGTAAACAGTGCTGCAGTGAACACTGGAGTACATGTCTTTTAAAACTGGTTTTCTCAGGGTATATGCACAGTAGTGGGTTGCTGCATCATATGGTAGATTTATTCCTAGTTTTTAAGGAATCTCTACACTGTTCACAATGGCTGCATCAATATACATTCCCACCAATGGTACAAGAGGGTTCCCTTTTCTCTACATCCTCTTCAGCGTTATTTGTAGAGTTTTTGGTGATGGCCCTTCTGACCAGTATGAGGTGACATCTCACTGTAGTTTTGATTTTACATTTCTCTAGTAATGAGCTATGCTGAATATCTTTTCATGTGTTTATCAGCTATCTGTATGTCTTCTTTGGAGGAATGTTAAGTTATATCTTAAATATGTCATTTAAGTATAGAAGAAGTAGGTCAGGGGGAGTAAGTTGAAGGGGTGATGATAGGCGACAGAGTAAGGGCCTGGCATGGGACCTTACCCTAATTCTTCCATACTCAATCCTTCTAGACATCTGATAGTTGATGAGTGAGCAGGAACCTCTATGTGTGGGAGAACCACAGACATACAAAAGGGAGGGTCAAACATGCAGACCACTGGACACTGCTCAGGTCAACTGACTGCATCCTATAGGCAAATCATGTGTGCAGGGGGTGGGAGTTGGAGTGATGGTTAACAAATGTAAGGTCACTTGGAAAATTCTAGTTATATATCACAGCTATAAAGCACAGATGAATTTTCCAAAGGGCACAATGAAAACCACAAACTAAATGCTTTATTTAGTTACGAATCATAACCATAGCTGGAGAAAACAATGGCACCCCACTCCAGTACTCTTACTTGGAAAATCCCGTGGACGGAGGAGCCTGGTGGGCTGCAGTCCATGGGGTCGCTAAGAGTCGGACATGACTGAGTGACTTCACTTTTCACTTTCATGCATTGAAGAAGGAAATGGCAACCCACTCCAGTGTTCTTGCCTGGAGAATCCCAGGGATGGGGGAGCCTGGTGGGCTGCCGTCTATGGGGTCGCACAGAGTCGGACACGACTGAAGTGACTTAGCAGCAGCAGCATAACCATAGCCATAAAGCTGGGCTCCTTATGTAATTCTCTGTTATTATTTGCATGATTGCCAAAACTGCAGAGTGGACATGGACACTCATAGTGGATTTAACTACTTATCATAGAATTTATCCCAAGGAGGTAGCTTGATGTAATAGAAAGAAGCATCAATAGATATTCAAAGAGAAGAAATGGCTTGGAGAAGAGAGGAGTGGGGAAAGCAAGAGGGAAGGAAGGAAGGCGGGTAAGAGGACGTAGGTGATGGATATTAAGACTGAATATTTAAATACAAACTCTGACTCTCTAGTTAGGTGTACTTTTTTTTCGCCATGCTACAGGCTTGCAGGATCTTATTTCTCTGACCAGGGACTGAACTCATGTCCACTGCAGTGGAAACACAGAATCTTAACCACTGGACCACCAGGGAAATCCCTATTAGGTGAACTTTGACAAGTTATTGAACCTCTCTGAACTATATTCTTTTCATCTGGATATGGTAATTTACCTTTCACAGTGACTGTGAGAATATAAATTACTTTTATAAAGTAATTACTTTTCTAATATGGCTGGTACCTAAGTCCTTACTAACTCATTGCTAGTAATTTTTGTATTTAGGTAAATGGTGATGTGCTACCACTTAGCAACATCACCAAATTGTATGCAGCACTGTTTTACACATTATTCACTTTAAAAAAATTATTTGTATTTTCGGCTACCGTGAGTCTTTGTTGCTGCGCAGGCGTTTCTCTAGTTACGGCGAGTCGGGGCCACGCCCTAGCTGTGGTGTGTGGGCTTCTCATTGTGGTGGCTTCTCTTGTTGTGGACCATCTAGGGCATGTGGACTTCAGTAGCTGTGGCTTCTGGGCTCGAGAGCACAGGCTGAATAGGTGTGGCACACGGGCTTAGTTGCCTTGTGACATCTGGGATCTTCCCAGAACAGGAATCGAACCCGTGTCTCCTGCACGGGCAGGCAGATTCTTTACCACTGAGCCACGGGGGAAGCCCCTACATTATTCTTAAACAGTTCCATGCAACAAACTCCATGCATCATGAAGATGCAGTTTTTAGAGTATAATGATGGATTTTGAAAGAAATTTAGCACTTTGAAAAATAAGTAATATACTGAAAAAAATGCATGCTTCTCAATGTTCTACTGGATACAAATATGTCTCAGAAAATCTAAATGAAAACACTAGCACCTCTACCTGATTCTGAAGGAAGTAACATGCCTCAAACCTGAATACCATTTAAATTGCGACACGCACCTGAAGCCATAATGCTTTCTTCCATATTTCCTTTGGAATTAAGGTGCTTTTGGAGTTATAACTGGAAAGGAATTTTCTCTCAGATGGTGTCAGACATGAAGGGAATAAAGATTAAGCAGCAATACTCACAGATAGGATCTGGTCTCCTCTCTGGAGCTCCCCGCTCAGGTCTGCTGGTCCGCCAGCCAGAATGAAGGAGACAAAAATACCTTCTCCGTCTTCTCCGCCCACGATGTTGAAGCCCAGGCCAGTGGAACCTTTATGCAGGACCACCTTGCGGGGCTCCCTGTAGAAACAAGTGGAGAATCATGTCCATAGGGTGGCCCAGTCAAGATTTACATTGCTTTTACTTACTACCTATGAAAATGGCTTCTCCAACTATGATAAATTAGCATATCAAAAATATGCTAATATCAGGGCGGATGTCTGAATTCCTCACTGTAACAAATAACAATGTACCATGCAAATTTATCCCTTAATTCCAAAACATTTCCTTAAACTAGCTTTACTTCCAATTTTCCTTTGTTTATAACATCTGTTCTTGTACTGAGCACTACCTCAGCAGTATTCAATAGGATGGATGTATCCAAAAAGAGGAAGAGAATTTGGGGGACGAGGGACTAGACTGAATAGGCCAGATGATGAACTATATTACATGACAGCCTGTGGGCTTGTTTTTTGTTTAATTAAAATTTACTCTGGAGGCAGTGGGGACTCACTGGAAGATTTTTGAGGCATAAATACTATTTAACTCAATTTTAGGAAGATTACAAATGGCCGTATGTAGGATTGATGGAGTTGGAAGCACAGATATGATGGGAGATGGGAAAACTACTGAGGATGTTGACCAAATAATCCAGGTTTAAGGAACTGACAGCCTCCCAAGAGGGATGGCAGTGACGATGAAAAGAAAGGGCAATGTGAAAGAGGCGACAACAGAGGTTGTTTTGGGTATTGGAGGAGGAAGGAAGAACATATAAGTACTTGTAAAAAGGGGAGACAGTGTGGGTGGAATCCAGGGTACGAGCATGAGTATGATGTTGACATGTTTAATTCCAGGTACTAGTCGGATATCCTTGTGGAGATGTGTGAAGCAGTTAAGAGACAAAGAATAGGAATTTAGATCCTCAGAAAGGACTGCAAAGGCAGATTTGAGGGTCATCAGTAAAAGGATGAGAGATCAAATCTTAAGCCAACAGTTCATTGAGATTGTTTAGAGGTTGAAAAATTATGGAACACAGAATTGCAAGGGTTCTAAGAAGGCATCTAGTTGAATTGTCTCTATCAGTGGTTTCAAAAAGTGTTATCCTGCAAGCCTCAGGTTTGACCAAGATTTTTTTTAATGTCACCTACCCTTGTCTTTCAAATATCTTAGTTCCAATTATGAAATGTTTCTCTTCTATTTTCCTACTTTTAATAATGTGAGAATGACAAAAAAGTCCAATATGTTTTTATTTTTTTAAATTAATTTTTTATTGAAGTATCGTTGCTTTACAATGTTGTGTTAGTTTCTGTTGTGCAATAAAGTGAATCAGTTACACACAGATGTATTGTTGTAGTTCATTGGCTAAGACATGACCAACTCTTTGTGACTCCATGGACTGCAGCATGCCAGGCTTCCCTGTCCTTCACTATCTTCTGGAGTTTACTCCAGCTCATGTCCATTGAATCAGTGATGCCATCCAGTCATCTCATCTTCTGCTACCCCCTTCTCCTCCTGCCCTCAATCTTTCCCAGCATCAGGGTCTTTTCCAGTGAAGCAGCTCTTTGCATCAGGTGACTAAAGTATTGGAGCTTCAGCTTTAGCATCAGTCCTTCCAATGAATATTCAGGGTTGAGTTCCTTTAGGATTAACTGATTTGATCTCCTTGCTGTGCAAGGGACTCTCAAGAGTCTTCTCCAACACCACTGTTCAAAAGCATCAATTCTTTAGCGTTCAGCCTTCTTTATAGTCCAGCTCTCACATCCATACATGACTACTGGAAAAACCATAGCTTTGACTCTACAGACTTTTGTCAGCAAAGTGACATCTCTGCTTTTTAATATGCTATCTAGGTTTGTCATAGTTTTTCTTCCAAAGAGCAAGTGTCTTTTAATTTTGTGGCTTCAGTCACTGTTTGCAGTGATTCTGGAGTCCAAGAAAATAAAGACTGTCACTATTTTTCCACTTTTTCTCCATCTATTGGCCATGAAGTGAAAGGACTGGATTCCATGATCTTTGTTTTTTTGAATGTTGAATTTTAAGTTAGCTTGTTCACTCTCCTCTTTCACCCTCATCAAGAGGATCTTTAATTCCTTTTTGTGTATGCATATCCACTCTGTATATCCATATCCTTCCCACTGAGGTTACCACAGAGCATTGAGTAGAGTTTCCTGCGCTATACAGTAGCTTTTTAATTAGTTATCTGTTTTATCCGTAGCAGTGATTTTATGTCTATCCCAATCTCCCAATTCATCCCAACCCTCTTTCCCCCTCCTTGGTAACCTAAGTTTGTTCTCTCAATCTATGACTCTCTTTTTGCTTTGCAAATAAGTTCATCTGTTGCATTGTTTTTAGATTCTACACATAAGGAATATTATATGATATTTAGGTCATCATAATAATGACTACACAGATTTTTTTATTTGCTATCACATTTCCTTGCATAAAGAGATGCATTATAGCTATATTTACCCTTATTTGAAGAAAGGTGTACAGTGCACACTAGAGCTTGGACTATAAGTAATACGTAACAATGCTATGTATTA
The DNA here is from genome assembly GCA_935064755.1 of Tragelaphus eurycerus. Taxonomy (NCBI): domain Eukaryota; kingdom Metazoa; phylum Chordata; class Mammalia; order Artiodactyla; family Bovidae; genus Tragelaphus; species Tragelaphus eurycerus. The sequence continues at coordinate 15,782,075 of CAKXYN010000043.1, forward strand.
AGAGGTAACTTGACATAGAGTTAGTTCATTCTGATGGGGGCAGACTATTTATATGCAATAAAATGCAATAACTCAGTTTGTTATAGGGTATGTTAGAAAGCAGTAAGTATTTTGGGAAAAAGAAAAAGAGGAGGAGTGCAAGGACAGGTGCTTGCAGGGATGAGCTTGCGCAGGATTTACTGACAAGGTGACAGTTGAGGAAAGACTGAAGAGGTGAGGAATCTCATCATGCTATCTAAAGGAGACATTCCCGCTAGCAGGGACAGAGGCCCTAATATGGGAAGGTGCCTGGTGTTGTCAAGGAAAAGCTAGGAAGCCATTGTGGCTGAATGAGTGAACAAGGGAAGGAGAATGGGTAAAAGATGATGTCAGTGTACTAGTTTTCTATTGATGACAAACAAATTACCACAAACTTAGTGGTGACAAATTACCACAGACACCCACTATTATCTCACAGTTTTGTAGGTCAGAAGTCAGGGTGGCCTTGTCTAGGTTGTCTGCCTAGGATTTCATAAGGTTGTTATCAAGGTGTCAGCCAGGACAAACTTTGTTGGGATGCTCTGGGGAAAAAGCCAGATCGATATTCAAGTTAGCTTGTTGGCAGAATTCAGTATGTTGTACTTGTACTTTTACATATATCGGGTTGGCCAAAAGAGTTTGTTCAGTTTTTTCTGTAGGATATGGAAAAAATCCAAATCTTTTTTGGACAACTCAGTATTTTATTAAAGGAGTTGACTGATGGAGCCATGAATGATGAGAAGTTCCAGGATCTATAGTCAGCAAGCTGGAGACCCACCCAGGAGAGCTGATGGTATAACTTCCAGCTCAAGTTTGAGTCCAAAGTTAGGAGAAAAGCAATGCCCCAGACCAAAGGTAGAAAGAAAGAGCAAATTCTCTCTTACTTTGTCTTTGGTTTTATTCAGGTCTTCAGTGGGTTGGATGGGGCTACTCATATGAGAGAGGACAATTAGCTTTACTCAGTATACTGATACAAATGATAGTCTCATCCAGAAACATTCTCACAGACACACCCTGAATAAGGTTTAATTATCTGGGCACCCTGTGACCCAGTCAAGTTGACATACAAAATTAGCCATAACAAAGACTGAGGTCCTGTTTCCTTGCTGGCTGCCAGTTGGGAGTCTCTGTCAGTTTCTAGAGACCACCCCTTTTCCTTCTCATGTGGTCCTCAAGTCAGAAATGGTACACTGAATCCTTTCCTTTTTTGGAAGCTCTCTGGCTTGTTCTTCTGCAGCTGGCTGGATTTAACTCTCTGCTTTTCCAAGGTCTGTGTGATTAGGTTTGAAGCGCCCAGATGATTCTTCACCTTAAGATCAACTGTTTAGTAACCTTAATTACATTTGCAAAGTCCCTTTTCCATGTAAGGTAACTTAACTGTGGGAGCAACACCAGAAAGTGGAGATCATGGGGCCATTTCAGAATTTTGACTCCCACAGGCAGATAGGCAACAGGGGATAAATCCTGAAGGGTCCCGTAGACCATTTTAAAACTTTGATTTTTACTCTGAGAGAAACAAGGACCCATTGGGAAAAATTACCTGATCTGATTTACATTTTAAATGATTTACTTTGGTATAAAGTAGATATGAGAGGCAAAGACTAAAGAAGACCAGTTGGGTTTTGTTATATTTAGGCAAAATATAATAGGGCCATGGATGAGAGTGGTATTAGAGGAGGTGGTGGACAGTGGATACATTTCTAGTCTGTTTTCTTTTTCTGTTCAGATTGAACAACAGACTGGTTCCAAATAGGAAAAGGAGTACGTCAAGGCTGTATATTGTCACCCTGCTTATTTAACTTATATGCAGAGTACATCATGAGAAACGCTGGACTGGAAGAAACACAGCTGGAATCAAGATTGCCGGGAGAAATATCAAGAACCTTAGATATGCAGATGACACCACCCTTATGGCAGAAAGTGAAGAGGAACTAAAAAGCCTCTTGATGAAAGTGAAAGAGGAGAGTGAAAAAGTTGGCTTAAAGCTCAACATTCAGAAAACTAAGATCATGGCATCTGGTCCCATCACTTCATGGGAAATAGATGGGGAAACAGTGCAAACAGTGTCAGACTTTATTTTTGGGGGTTCCCAAATCACAGATGGTGATTGCAGCCATGAAATTAAAAGACGCTTACTCCTTGGAAGGAAAGTTATGACCAACCTAGATAGCATATTCAAAATCAGAGACATTACTTTGCCAACAAAAGTCCATCTAGTCAAGGCTATGGTTTTCCCAGTGATTGTGTATGGATATGAAAGTTGGACTATGAAGAAAGCTGAGTGCCAAAGAATTGATGCTTTTGAACTGTGGTGTTGGAGAAGACTCTTGAGAGTCCCTTGGACTGCAAGGAGATCCAACCAGTCCATTATAAAGGAGATCAGTCCTGGGTGTTCTTTGGAAGGACTGATGCTAAGCTGAAACTCCAATACTTCGGCCACCTCATGCGAAGAGTTGACTCATTGGAAAAGACTCTGATGCTGGGAGGGATTGGGGGCAGGAGGAGAAGGGGATGACAGAGGATGAGATGGCTGGATGGCATCACTGACTCGATGGATGTGAGTCTGAGTGACCTCCGGGAGTTGGTGATGGACAGGGAGGCCTGGCGTGCTGTGATTCATGGGGTCGCAAAGAGTCGGACACTACTGAGCGACTGAACTGAGTAATTCCTGTTTTTCTATTTTCAGATTCACTGTTTCTTTCTTCTGTTATATTTATTCTTCTATCAAACCCATCTAGTGAGTTTTAAAATTTTGGTTATTTTATTTTAAAAAAGCTTTGAAGTAAGTCAGAAAGAAAAACACCAATACAGTATATTAACACATATATATAGAATTTAGAAAGATGGTAATGATAACCCTATACGCGAGATAGCAAAAGAGACACCGATGTAAAGAACAGTCTTTTGGACTCTGTGGGGGAAGGTGAGGGTGGGATTATTTGAGAGAATAGCATTGAAACATGTATATTATATGTGAAATAGATCGCCAGTCCAGGTTTGATGCATGAGACAGGGTACTCAGGGCTGGTGTACTGGGATGACCCTGAGGGATGGGATCGGGGGGTTCAGGATGGGGAACACATGTACACCCATGGCTGATTCATGTCAGTGTATGGCAAAAACCACTACAATATTGTAATTAGCCTACAATTAAAATAAATAAATTAATTTAATTAAAAAAAGGTTTAACATTCTATTTGGTTTTTCTCTCTTTTATTCCTTTGCTGAGACTTGCTATTTCTAAAAAAAAAAAAAATTGATTTCAAGTGTATTTGTAATTGCTCATTGAAGCATGATGGCTGCTTTAAAATCCTTGACAGAAAATTCCAACATCTGTGTTATTAGTACCTCAATGTTGCTATCTTTTGTCTTTCCTCATTCAAGTTGAGGTTATCCTGCTTTTTGGTATGATAAGTGATCTTTTATTGTATGCTGGACATTTTGGGTATTATGTTGTGAGGCACTGGATTGTATCTCATTTTAGTCTTTTCCAGGTTGTAGATTTGTTTAGCAGATCCAAGTGGGATGGGTATTCAGCTCTCCACATGGCTCTGGTGACAGCAGAGAGCAGAGTGGGGTACCAGTTTGCATTCTCGTCATTCTACCTGCCTGCCACTTAGTGGAGTAGAGGCCCAGGTCCTTCTGGACCCACTGACACCACAGGTGGAGGGAAAGTGACATGTTGACCAGTACCCCCTTGAACCACCTTGTTTTGCCTTTGAGAGGGGCTAAAAGTTCAGTCCTCCGCACCCCCATCGAGCCCCATGGACACTCCCCTGGTAGGTAGGTAAAGTGGTTTGCCAGCAAGTGCTGCTTCATTCTCCCTCCTCCTGTCTGTTGCCACTGCCCAGGGGTAGAGGTTCAGCTCCCAGCAGGGCCCCGCCAATAGCAGGAGTAAGGGAACAGAAAGCTAATATCATTCCAGATCGCTGCTGCTGCTGGGTAAAGGTGCAAATTCAGCTTCCCACTGAAAGTGGAGTATCAACTAACAACACCTCATACCATCTTATTCTGCCTTTTAGTTGCAGGATGGGAATGGAAGTTCAGCTCTTCGTTGGCCCCCTGACACCAACCCAGTGGAAGAAATGAAGGGCCATCTCATAATTGCGTATCCCAGCTGTCTCTGGTGGGGCCAGAAGTCCAGCTATCCAGATGGTCTACTGGTACCACAGTGGTGAGTGGATGACTTTTTCTTTGTTATCTGGCTAGAGTAGGACCCCATTGCCCCAAACCTCCCTGTTCTATTAGTCTACTCTTTCCCCAGTCCTTTGGTTACAGGGAGCAGGCTTTCTCGAGGCTTTTTAATCTATATGTAGTGGCAGTTTCAGGTTATAGCCTTCTCTGGCCCATCCAGGATATACGGGATGCAGAAAGAAAATCCAGATAACTCACATTAGTGTCATTCCTCTTGGAGCCGGCTTGACATCTCTCCAAGTTAAAAAAAATTTTTTTTTGTTTGTTTATGGCTGTGCTGGGTCTCTGTTGCTGCAAGCAGGTTTTCTCTAGGCTGCAGTGAGCAGGCCTACTCTTTCTTCATTGTAGTACACAGGCTTATCGTGATGGTGGTTTCCCTTGTTGAAGAGCTTCTCTGCAACACGTGGACTCTAGGGCATGTGGTCTCAGTAGTTGCAATGTGTGGGCTCTGTAGCTGTGGCACACAGGCTTACTTGCTCCACAGCGGGTAGGATCTTCCCAGACTAGGGATCAAACCCATGTCCTCTGCATTGGCAGGCGGATTCTTAACCACTGGACCACCAGGGAAGTTCTCTGTCCAGCTTTTTAGAGTGCTTTTATGTTTGTTTGATTATGTCTAAAGTTGTTTTTGCTTTTCTACATAAAAGGGAAAATTAGGAACGGGGATACTTTCCATTGGCTGATACCAGAAATCCAGGTTCTAGATATGTTTTTGAAGGTAAGGGTTAACAGGATTTTGACAAAAAAGTTATTATAAAAAATATCTTTTTTTCTCCTAGTATAAATCACATGGGACCAATGACATTCAAGCTATAGATAATAAACAGATGGCAGGAAGGAGGCTATTATGACTCTATTTACCTGGATGCTAAATGTGGTACTTGATGCTTTCTGTGCATCATTCCATTTATTCCTCAAAACAATCCAATGATGGAGGTATACTGATGTCCACAACAACTTTGAAACTAATCCTAAAAGGAAGATGGACTGGTGACTGGATAGATTGAATAGGAAGTATAGTAAAATGTTGAAGCCAGAATCTAGATGGCAAGTATATGAGTGTTCATTATAACATTCTTTAATTTTCTTTATGTTTGAAAAATTTTATAACAAAAATATTGAGAAAAGTAGGCAACCTGATGAAGAAATTATTTTGACAACTCTCTAGTGTAATTAAACAAGACTGCTTGCCCAACTTTTTACTGCATTTAGTAAGTAGCAAAGGCAGAACTAAGGCGCAGATTTTCTAATTCAAAATCCCAGAGTCTAAAGTATAATATATTCCAGAGATTGTCAATTGACAAGTTGGAGGCTTAATATGAACCACAATATTAACAAATTTTTGAATTCATTGCTTATGTTTAAAATTAGAAAAACTTGCATAAAATGTGGATTCATGGCTTTACATGGGGAAAAAAACCAACCCAGACATTCTATGAATACTGACTCTCAGTCTCATTGTATAGCAACAGTTGTCTAGCACATGCCCGCTTAGATGGGGTAGTCATTCTCTAGCTTGCCATTCATCTTCTAGTCTCATCTCTGCCTCATGTTCCTCAGACCAAAAAAGCTATAAGTTGCATCACATTTGCCTTTCTTGCAAAGTTAAGAGGAAAGTAAAGCATTTCTTATACTCATGCTTCTATCAAAAATGAGAAAATTTTGACTTTGTGGAGGGAGCCTGATACTTTAATAGAAAAATGGGAGAGAACAAAATTCATTTGGAACTAAGGATTATCCTTATATGTTTAATATGCAAAATGAGTCTCTGCAGAAGGAACACAGCTTTTAAGATTATAATGAAACATTAGACACCATTACATATCTATGTAACTTACACAGGGGCATATTGTTAGTGACCTCTGTGCATAAAATATATCATTTGTTGAGTGATGGTAGTTTTTATTTGTTTTCTTTGGACAAGTCTTTTAAACTAAGTTATTTAGAAATTTATCAACTCTTGAAATTTAAAAGTGTTTTTAAAAAGAGAATTTTGTATTGCAGTAAATTAGGATGTTTATTTTAATAATAAGGAGGAACGCCAAAGAAATAAATCTGTAAAATTCTATGCAAATGAAATGTCCTAAGCATACTCCAAATGATTTACTTTTTCTAATTTTTATACTAATAACCCATTATATTATGTGGAAGATTTTAAAGAGTTTTCATGTAAAAACAAAACAAACAAATATAATGAATATATAACAAAACAGAAACAGACCCACTGATAAAGAGAGCACACAAGTGGTTGCCAGGAGGGAGATGGAGACAGTGGAGTGGGGCCAAATGGGGATTAAGAGATACAAACCACTAGGTATGAAATAAACACGCTATGAGTACACATTGCACAAAGCAGGAAAGAGAGCCAGTGTGTTATAAGAACTTGGTTGTTGTTCAGTTGCTAAGTTGTGTCCGACTCTTTGTGACCCCATAAACTGCAGCACGCCAGCCTTCCCTGTCCTTCACTATCTCCTGAGTTTGCTCAAACTCATGTCCATTGAGTCAGTGATGCCATCCAACCATCTCATCCTCTGTCGTCCCCTTCTCCTGCCCTCAATCTTTCCCAGCATCACGGTCTTTTCCAGTGAGGCAGCTCTTCGCATCAGGTGGCCAAAGTATGGAGCCTCAGCTTCAGCCTCAGTCCTTTTAGTGAACAGTCAGGGTTGATTTCCTTTAGGATTGACTGGTTTGATCTCCTTGCGGTCCAAGGGACTCTCAAGAGTCTTCTCCAGCATCATATTTTGAAAGCATCAATTCTTTGTTGCTCAGCCTTCTTTATGGTCCTATTCTCACATCCATATTATAGCTTCGACTATACAGACCTTTGTTGGCAAAGTGATATCTCTGTTTTTTAATACGCTGTCTAGCTTTGTCATAGCTTTTCTTCCAAAGAGCAAGTGTCTTTTAATTTTGTGGCCATAGTCACGTTACACAGTAATTTTGGAGTCCAAGAAAATAAAATTTGTCACTGTTTCCACTTTTTCCCCAACTATTTGCCATGAAGTGATGGGAGAGGATGTAATGATCTTCCTTTTTTTCATGTTAAGTTTTAAGCCAGCTTTTCACTCTCCTATTTCACCTTCATCAAGAGGCTGTTTAGTTCCTCTTTGCTGTCTGCCATTAGAGTGATATCATCTGCATATCTGAGGTTGTTGCTATTTCTCCCATAAATCTTGATTCCAGCTTGTCATCCAGCCTGGCATGTGCACGATGTACTCTGCATGTAAGTTAAATAAGCGGGCTGATAATATACAGCCTTGACATACTCCTTTCACAATTTTGAACCAGTCTGTTGTTCCATGTCCGGTTCTGTTACTTCTTGTCCTGCATATAGGTTTCTCAGGAGGCAGATAAGGTGGTCTGGTATTCCCATCTCTTTAAGAATTTCCCACAGTTTGTTGGGATCTACACAATCAAAGGCTTTAGACTAGTCAATGAAGCAGAAGTGTAGATGCTTTTAAAAATTCCCTTGGTTTTTCTGTGATTCAATGGAAGTTGGCAATTTGATTGGTGGTTCCTCTGCTTTTTCTAAATCCAGCTTGTAAGTTCTCAGTTCACATACTGCTCAAACCTAGCTTGAAGGATTTTGAACATAATCTTGCTAGCATGTGAAATGAGTGCAATTGTATGGTAACTTAAACATCCTTTGTCATTGCCTTTCTGTGAGATTGGAATGAAAACTGACCTTTTTTCAGTCCTGTGGCCGCTGCTAAGTTTTCCAAATTTGCTGGCATATTAAGTGCAGCACTTTCACAGCATCATCTTTTAGGATTTGAAATAGCTCAGCTAGAATTCCATCACCTCCACTAGCTTGGTTCATACTAATGCTTCCTAAGGCCCACTTGACTTCACACTCCGGGATGTCTGGTTCTAGGTCAGTGACCGTGCCATTGTGGTTATCTGGGTCATTAAGACCTTTTTTGTACAGTTTGTTCTGTGTATTCTTGCCATTTCTTCTTAATCTTTTTTTTTAAGGTCCTTGCCATTTCTCTCCTTTATTGAGCCCATCTTTGCATGAAATGTTCACTTGGTATCTCCAATTTTCTTGAAGAGACCTCTACTCTTTCCCACTCTATTTTCCCCCCTCTATTTCTTTGTATTCTTTACTTAATAAACCTTTCTTATCTCTCCTTCCTTTTCTCTGGAACTCTGCATTCTTCCCTTTCTCCTTTGCATTTTGCTTCTCTTCTTTTCTCAGCTATTTGTAAGGCCTCCTCAGACCTTGTTGCATTTTGCCTTGTTACATTTCTTCTTATCAGGGCTGGTATTGATCACAGCCTCCTGTACAATGTCACAAACCTCCGTCCATAGTTCATCAGGCACTCTGTCTATCAGATCTAATCCCTTGAATCTATTTGTCACTTCCATTGTATAATCATAAGGAATTTGATTTAGGTCGTACGTGAATGGCCTAATAGTTTTCCCTACTTGCTTCAATTTGAGCCTGAAATTTTGCAATAATGATCTGAGCCATAATCAACTCCTGGTCTTATTTTTGCTGACTGCATAGAGCTTCGCCATCTTTGGCTACAAATAATATCATCAATCTGATTTCAGTGTTGACCATTTGGTGATGTCTGTGTGTAGAGCTGTCACTTGGTTGTTACAAGAGGGTGTTTGCAAAACTCTGTTAGCTTTGCCCTGCTTCATTTTGTACTCCAATGCCAAACTTGCCATGTATCTCCTCACTTCCTACTTTTGCATTCCAGTCCCCTATGATAAAAAGGACATTCTTTTTTGGTGTTAGTTCTGGAAGGTCTTGTAGGTCTTCATAGAATCATTCAGCTTCGGCTTCTTCAGGATTAGTGGTTGGGCATAGACTTGGATTACTGTGATATTGAATAGTTTGCCTTGGAAACGAACCGAGATCATTCTGTCGTTTTTGAGACTGCACCCACGTACTGCACTTTGGACTCTTTTGTTGACTCTGAGGGCTACTCCATTTCTTCTAAGGGATTCTTGCCCACCGTAGTAGTTATAATGGTCATCTGAGTTAAATTTGCCTATTCCGGTCCATTTTACTTCACTGATTCCTAAAAGAGCTTTATTTATTTATTTACTTTTTTTTAGTATTATGTTTAACTCAATATTTTATTTCAACACATAATCAATATGAAAAATTTAGGTATTTTACTGTCTCTTTTTCAGATTAAGTCTTTGTTCCAGTATGTCTTTTTTTTTTATTTTGCTTAACTTTACAAAAATAATGGAGCGCTTCACGAATTTGCGTGTCATCCTTGAGCAGGGGCCATGCTAATCTTCTCTGTATCATTCCAATTTTAGTATATGTGCTGCCGAAGCGAGCACCCTAAAAGAGCTTTAAATGGAGTATAATCTATAAAAACACTGGATCACTATGTTGTACTCATGAGACAAATATTATAAATCAACTACACTTAAAAAATAAAAAATAGGGTGTTTCAATATATATTTTCCCTTTTAGAGGATCAAACCCTGTGAAAAATTAGAAGTTCTGCTTTTTAAAACTTTATTTTTATTTTATATTGGAGTATAGTTGATTTACAATGCTTTGTTAGTTACATGTGTACATATATAGTATAAGTGATTCAGTTATACATATATCCGTTCTTTTTCAGATGCTTTTCCCATATATTTTTACAGGATATTGAGTTCCCCATGCTATATAGTAAGTCCTTATTGTTCATCTACTTTATATAAAGTAGTAGGAAAGTTCTATTTTTTGATGCTTTGGTAAGTCAACTAGTTTACATTAGTTGCTAGGCTAGTTTATTGTTCACACAGCTAGTAAGTATCAGAGCTAGTCTTTTTTTTTTTTAAGACAGCTTCTTCCTCTAGTTTTACTGAGGTATAATTGGCATGTAATACTGTATAAGCTTAAGGTGTACGGCAGAGTGATTTGACTAATATACATCATGAAGTGATGATCATAATAAGTTTAGTAATTTAGGGGACTGGAATGCAAAAGTAGGAAGTCAAGAAACACCTGGAGTAACAGGCAAATTTGGCCTTGGAATATGGAATGAAGCAGGGCAAAGACTAACAGAGTTTTGCCAAGAAAATGCACTGGTCATAGCAAATACCCTCTTCCAACAACACAAGAGAAGACTCTATACATGGACATCACCAGATGGTCAACACCGAAATCAGATCGATTATATTCTTTGCAGCCAAAGATGGAGAAGCTCTATACAATCAGCAAAAACAAGACCAGGAGCTGACTGTGGCTCAGACCATGAACTCCTTATTGCCAAATTCAGACTTAAATTGAAGAAAGTAGGGAAAACCACTAGACCATTCAGGTATGACCTAAATCAAATCCCTTATGATTATACAGTGGAAGTGAGAAATAGATTTAAGGGCCTAGATCTGATAGAGTGCCTGATGAACTATGGAATGAGGTTCGTGACATTGTACAGGAGACAGGGATCAAGACCATCCCCATGGAAAAGAAATGCAAAAAAGCAAAATGGCTGTCTGGGGAGGCCTTGCAAATAGCTATGAAAAGAAGAGAAGCGAAAAGCAAAGGAGAAAAAGAAAGATATAAACATCTGAATGCAGAGTTCCAAAGAATAGCAAGAAGAGATAAGAAAGCCTTCTTCAGCGATCAATGCAAAGAAATAGAGGAAAACAACAGAATGGGAAAGACTAAGGATCTATTCAAGAAAATCAGAGATACCAAAGGAACATTTCATGCAAAAATGGGCTCGATAAAGGACAGAAATGGTATGGACCTAATGGAAGCAGAAGATATTAAGAAGAGGTGGCAAGAATACACAGAAGAACTGTACAAAAAAGAGCTTCATGACCCAGATAATCACGATGGTGTGATCACTGACCTAGAGCCAGACATCCTGGAATGTGAAGTCAAGTGGGCCTTAGAAAGCATCACTAGGAACAAAGCTAGTGGAGGTGATGGAATTCCAGTGGAGCTATTCCAAATCCTGAAAGATGATGCTGTGAAAGTGCTGCACTTAATATGCCAGCAAATTTGGAAAACTCAGCAGCGGCCACAAGATTGGAAAAGGTCAGTTTTCATCCCAATCCCAAAGAAAGGCAATACCAAAGAGTGCTCAAACTACCGCACAATTGCACTCATCTCACACGCTAGTAAAGTAATGCTCAAAATTCTCCAAGTCAGGCTTCAGCAATATGTGAACCATGAACTTCCTGATGTTCAAGCTGGTTTTAGAAAAGGCAGAGGAACCAGTGATCAAATTGCCAACATCTGCTGGATCATGGAAAAAGCAAGAGAGTTCCAGAAAAACATCTATTTCTGCTTTATTGACTATGCCAAAGCCTTTGACTGTGTAGATCACAATAAACTGTGGAAAATTCTGAAAGAGATGGGAATACCAGACCACCTGATCTGCCTCTTGAGAAATCTGTATGCAGGTCAGGAAGCAACAGTTAGAACTGGTCATGGAACAACAGACTGGTTCCAAATAGGAAAAGGAGTACGTCAAGGCTGTATATTGTCACCATGTTTATTTAACTTATATGCAGAGTACATCATGAGAAATGCTGGACTGGAGGAAACACAAGCTGGAATCAAGATTGCCGGGAGAAATATCAATAACCTCAGATATGCAGATGATACCACCCTTATGGCAGAAAATGAAGAGGAACTAAAAAGCCTCTTGATGAAAGTGAAAGTGGAGAGTGAAAAGGTTGGCTTAAAGCTCAACATTCAGAAAACGAAGATCATGGCATCTGGTCCCATCACTTCATGGGAAATAGATGGAGAAACAGTGGAAACAGTGTCAGACTTTATTTTTCTGGGCTCCAAAATCACTGCAGATGGTGACTGCAGCCATGTAACTAAAAGACGCTTGCTCCTTGGAAGGAAAGTTATGACCAACCTAGATAGCATATTCAAAAGCAGAGACATCACTTTGCCAACAAAGGTTCGCCTAGTCAAGGCTATGGTCTTTCCTGTGGTCATGTATGGATGTGAGAGCTGGACTGTGAAGAAGGCTGAGCGCCGAAGAATCCTATGAATCACAGCACGCCAGGCCTCCCTGTCCATCACTAACTCTCAGAGTTCACCCAGACTCATGTCCATCGAGTCAGTGATGCCATCCAGCCATCTAATCCTCTGTTGCCCCCTTCTCCTCTTGCCCCCAATCCCTTCCAGCATCAGAGTCTTCTCCAATGAGTCAACTCTTCACATGAGGTGGCCAAAGTATGGAGCCTCAGCTTCAACATCAGTCCTTCCAAAGAAATCCCAGGGCTGATCTCCTTCAGAATGGACCGGGTGGATCTCCTTGCAGTCCAAGGAACTCTCAAGAGTCTTCTCCAACACCACAGTTCAAAAGCATCAATTCTTTGGCGCTCAGCCTTCTTCACAGTCCAACTCTCACATCCATACATGACCACAGGAAAAACCATAGCCTTGATTAGACGGACCTTTGTTGGCAAAGTAATGTCTCTGCTTTTGAATATGCTGTCTAGGTTGGTCATAACTTTCCTTCCAAGGAGTAAGTGTCTTTTAATTTCATGGCTGCAGTCACCATCTGCAGTGATTTTGGAGCCCAAAAAGATAAAGTCCCCTGCTGCTGCTGCTAAGTTGCTTCAGTCATGTCCGACTCTGTGCGACCCCATAGATGGCAGCCCACTAGGCTCTGTCCCTGGGATTCTCCAGGCAAGAACACTGGAGTGGGTTGCCATTTCCTTCTCCAATGCATGAAAGTGAAAACTGAAAGTGAAGTCGCTTAGTCGTATCCGACTCCCAGCGACCCCATGGACCGCAGCCTACCAGGCCCCTCCACCCATGGGATTTTCCAGGCAAGAGTACTGGAGTGGGTTGCCATTGCCTTCTCCGTAAAGTCCCCTAGGACTTATTTATTTTATAACTGGAAGTTTGTACCTTTTGACTGTCTTCATCGAATACCCCTCCTTTCCACCTTCTGCCTCTGATAACCACAATCCAATCTATTGTTTTTTTAATAAGTGAGAGAGTTTTTAAGAGCAGTTTTGTTGTTGCTGTTTAATTGATGTCTGACTCTTTGTAACCCCATGGACTGTAGCCCGCCAGGCTCCTCAGTCCAAGAGCAGTTTCGTTTCAGATAAAATACAGAGGAAGGTACAGGTTTCCCATTAACGTCCCGCCCCCACACAGGCATAGCCTTCCTCACTCTCAATAACCCCCACCAGAGTGCTACACTTGTTACAATGGACGAACTTACACTGACCCGTCCTGTCACCCAAAGTCCACAGTTTACATTAGGGTTCACCACTCTAGGTGTTATCCATGCTATGGCTTTGCACAAAGGGTATAATGTCACGTATCCATCATTATAGTATCACACAAAAGTAGTTTCACCACTCTTCAATGCCCTGTGTTCCCCCTGTTCATCCTACTCTCCACACAACCCCTGGCAATACCAACCTTTGTACTGTGTGCATGGTTTTGCCTTTTGCAGAATGCCATATGGTTGGAATCCTGCAGTATGAGGCCTTTCAGATTGGCTTCTTTCACTTGGTAATATGTGTTAAGATTGCTCCATGTCTTTCCATGGCTTGATAGCTCATTTGTTTGGAGTGCTAAATCATAGTCCAGGGTCTGGGTATACCTGTTTATTTATTCATTCGTCTACTGAAGGACACACTGGATGCTTCCAAGTTTTGGCAGTTGTAAACAGAGCCACTGTAAACACCTATGTGAAGGTTTTTGTGTGGACATAAATTTTCAACTCGTTTGGGTAAATACTAGAAGTGTGATTGCTAGATCTTATGGTAAACGTAGTAAGAGACTGCCAACCCGTCTTCCTAAGTGGCTGTACTAGTTTGCATTCCTACCAACAATGAATGAGAGTTCCTTACTAGCATTTGGTGTTGACAGAGTTCTAGATTTTTGCCATTCTCATATGTATGTAGTGCTGTCTCACTGTTTTGACAGGGCCAGTCTCTTCACTATAAGTATTTTGTCCATAAAATGGAGAGATAATATAAACAATGAAAATTTAAAATGCTGAGCTAAAATATACTTTGTATAAGAGGAAGACCTCAATTTTAAAAAGGCATCACAAAACATTTACAGAATATAGTTTCCAGAATTACTGACTCTCAAAGATTCACTTTAACTGCCCTTGGCTTCTATCATTTGAACCAAAACTTCAGCACTTCATTATATGTTGCCTTGTACTCTTTTCTCTCTGAACATCAAGGTATCCCCTCAACCTCTCTTTTCTCTCTAGTTCAGGCCTAGACTTTTAGGATAGGTTCCTAGTTTGAAGATTCTTTGAGCCCAGTTTCAGTGTTCCAAACACACTCTATCCACTAGAATGACAGCTGATTCTCTTAAGTTCCCTGCTTAATTGGCACCAGCTATCCTGGGCTCCATATCCTATCAAACTCTTGTGCTTCTTTGAGTTGGCCATGTTGCTTCATCTCTCCACTCCTTGGCTCAGGTCACCTTAAAACTCAGTTCAAACTCTGTGACCCTCCAGGTTCAGGCGATCACTTGGTCCACACTGTGTCTGGTCCACATAGTTCTGTAGTAGCACTCATCACATTGCGCAGCAATTACTCATAGATTCATCTCCCTTAATAGATGTCAGGCACTAGCAATTATCTAGCAGTGGCAATATGCCTGACAACCAGAAACTGAGGAAACCATTATTGAATCAATGAATCAACTCTTACAGTGATTTAGATTTCACTTTACCCTCTGCTTCAAACTATAATTATTTTCACAAATACCTATTCTTTTTGGTAGATTTTACTCAGGGATAGAAAAATCTAAGTCCATATCGAAAGAACAGATAACACAAATGAGTGAAGCAGGCTGAGTTGGGATTGTAACAGACTGAGGATATGTTCTCTCTCAAGGGGGTTTCTGCTCAACTCTGGACAGTTGCTCAAGCCGGAATACTGACTAGCATTGCCAGACTCTCCAATTTCTAGAGATGAGAGTCTAGATTTTATGTGAACTTTTCAGAATTTTAAGCTGACAGTGATAAATAAAAGTATGGTGCCAGTCATATACACGTCTATGTTTTGGATCCAGTTATGGGCTGCCAGTGAGACTGCACAGAACACAGCTTTTCGGGACATTCAGTGTCCGTTCCATGTTTGTCTACTCCGTGATGCTCAGTGTGGTACCTGGCTCATGGCAACTCTCTGTAACTTCAAGCTGATTTAATATTCCACACTCAGTCCCACCTCTGTCCTTCCAAGTTCTCTTATTCTCAAATATCCTGTAATTTTTTCTCTCTTTAAAACGATTTCTTTTTTTGGCTGTGCAGGTCTTTGCTGCTGCATGTGGGCTTTCTCTAGCTGTGGTGAGCAGGGGCTACTCTCTAGCTTCTCTCATTGCAGAGCATGGGCTCGAGGCACGCAGGGTTTAGTAGTTACGGCTCATGGGTTCTAGAGGGTGGGCTCACTAGTTGTGGCACACGAACCCAGTTGCCCCACGGCATGTGGGATATTTCTAAACCAGGGATTGAACCTGTGTCCTTTGCATTACAAGGTGGATTCTTAACCACAGGACCATCAGGGAATCCCTCTCTTTGCTTCATTTTTCCTTTTATGTAAGATCCGCTCAAGGTTGACCTTCTTCATGATGCCCGTTCCCAAACATTTTGAGCCACAGCTCTTATTCCTGCATGTTTATTGCCTATGCCAGTGACTTTGGGTCTGATGAACATAACACCCTGCATTTCCATGAACTTTTCCCTGTGTGAGGGCATTGTGACATCCAGAGAGATTATAACCTACTGAAGGTGTGGTGTCAAGGTTTATGCACAAGAAGAATGTACAATAAACACTTGATGATTGAATAAATGAGCACATGCCACCAGTTTATAAAGAAGTGCGGTACTTTTCATACTGAAGTGATTTGAGCTCTAAGTTTCATATCATTCATCATTCAGAGTTTGGATCATCTAGGGACCCATTTGTAGTCATTTTTCTACATTATTAAATGGGAACAGTGGAACAAAATCCTAACTCTTGTTCCTTATTAAGAATTGAGAATTCATGGATCTGGAAATTGTCCTTGATACTCTCTTCTACCTCCTCAATTCGATGGGTGCCTCCCCTAGCATTTTCTCCACATATCTATAACAACATTTATGACACCTGGTTGGCAAACTTATCTCCCTCTCCAGCTAGAATGATCAACTTGAAAGCAGGGAACATGTCATTTGATTTTTGTCCCCAGTATCTGGAACAGAGTAGGTACTGTCCATTAATTTCAGCTTTCATATTAGACTTTAAGTTGAATCTTAAAGTCAATATAAAGACAGAACCTGGTTACTCAAAATATCTAGGTCTATATATGTGTGCCTGTGTGCTCAGACACTCAGTTGTGTCTGATTCTTTGCAACATTGTGGACTGCAGCACTCCAGGCTCCTCTGTCCATGGGGCTCTCCAGGCAAGAATACTGAAGCCAGTTGCCATTTCTTCCTCCAGAGGATCTTCCCCACCCAGGAATCCAAACTGTGTCTCTGACATTGGGTTGGCAGGCAAATTCTTTAGTACTAGTGCCCCCTGGGAAGCCTATATACACACACACATACACACACAGACATTTTTATATTTTAAAAAATCTTCTTTCCTGGAAAATCCTATAGGCAGAGGAGCCTGGAGGGCTACAGTCCATGGGGTCGCAAGAGTCAGACATGACTTAGTGACTAAACCACCACCGTCCACTTAAAAAATATTTTATTCATGAATCCAGACTTTCAGTAAACACCTAGAGGGTACTGACACTGAGTCAGGCATTGTGAATACAAAGATTAAAGTGCCTGGGGTGGGAGGAGCCTGGTGTAAACAAGCTGTTGTAAGAGACCAGGACAAGTGCTCGGTCAGAGACATGTGCCTGAGAAGCCAGAGCAGCTGAGAGCAAAGAGCGACCAGTCTTTTTCTAAAAAGGTCTTTGTCTTTTTATCCATCACCTGGATGAATTACGTGACGTTCCCTTATGCAGTTTTACTTTTCTTTTAATGTGATGTAAAAAAGCCTTCATAATTATGAAAACATTAGGATGCTGGGCAGCTGGGGAGATGCCAGCCTGACTTGCTCCCACCTCTGGCCAAGCAGCAGTACCATCTTGTTTAGCTGGAGTCTCAGAGGACACGCTCAGCCACTAGGGTGTTTGCAGCAGAGGGAAGCAGGGTGCTGTGGGCTAGTTTTTTCCTCTTCAACCATATGGCTTAAGAAGGTTCTGGATTTTTTTTTAAGTGACTATTTAAACCTGAAGTCTTTCCCATGACTATGGGCAGGATATTCTTTGACCCTCTAAGGTGTGTGAAGTCACTCCAGTCAACTCCCTAAACATCTACCATAGTGAGAGGCGGTGTGGTATAGTGGGAAGTAAGCTATGATAAAGTTTTCAGTCATCTTTCTAAAATACGTATCTGACCATGTTACTCTCTTACTCAGAAGCCTTCCAGGGATCTGTGTGCCTTCAGGACGAAGCCTAAACTTCTCAGCATGATATCCAAGTTCCAGATCATCTGACCTTTAATGCCTAACAATCTGACCCTAATGCCTAACTAACTTCACTGTGCTCCCTTGCACCCATGTTCCAGCCATACAAAACTGCCAACCACAGAGCTGTGCCTCCCACCAGGTTGCTCCATGTCTTATCTGTGCCCAGACTGTTCTCCAGTGCGGGCCTGTTCTCTTTGGCTAGAAAGATGCTTTCTCCTGCACCCTCATCTATGTAATGAACTTCTATTTGCCCTTCAAGACTGAGGCCTGGGGTGGTCTCCTCTCTATTTCCTTATCCACCCTTGCCTCTAGAAAAACTGACCACGTCTCCATTTTTGAAATCACATTACTTTTTCATTGATCATACCACTATCGTTACCTTTATGTTATGAAATTACTTTGTTTCCCTATCTGTTCTGTGAATCTGTATGGTTCTGAAGGATAAAGACAATGATTTATTTGTTTTAGTAATGTTGGGAACTAGTACGGGCTGAGCCTATAAGACACACACACAGAGAATATACTGCATGAATAAAGAAAAAAATAAATGAGGAGTATGGCAAAATGATACTGAATTCTAGTTATGCCTCTCTAGGATTGTGGGAGAACTTGGACATGCCCTCTGGGGGGCATGTTCCTTGCTTGAATAATAACTTGGCAGGAAATAATATTTTTTGTCAAGGGAGAGTGATAAAATATAGAGTAGACAATGAGCTAGAAACATCTAGAAATGAGAAAAGTATTAAAAGTATACATTGAAATTCTATTTCCAGCCATTTTGCAGATTGTTGTTTTGTCGCTGTGTCCAACTCATTGCAACCCCATGGACTGTAGCCTGCCAGGCTTCTCTGTCCATGGGATTCTCCAGGCAAGAATACTGGAGTGGGTTGCCGTTTCCTTCTCTAGGGGATCTTCCCAACCCAGGGATCGAACCCGCATCTCTTGTCTCCTGCATTGACAGATTCTTGAGTTGCTAAGTTTGCAAGTGAGAGAAATCCTTAGAGGCCAAAAATGAAGAGGGCTACGACTTTAGGGAAGAAGGCAACTGCCAAGACTAGCAGTGGACGCAGGTTTCTAGTGTCTGGAGTTGATCTCTGCTTTGAGAGTAAGCCTGTGTGGGCCTTGAGGTGGGGTTAGATCAGAGACCCTTGCACAAAATCAGGACCCCGAAAGCCTACACCCTAAGCAAAAGGATAAAGCACAGAATATTACAACCTCACCAATGTCAAGGATATATATCTGACCTGAACTTGGCTCAAAGACAAAAGGGCCAGTTTTCTCAAGGCCTGTGAATCAAGGCATGTTTGAATGTGGAAGAAGTTTTATTTTAGGAGTAGAATTTATGAAACTTATTAAATTGGGATAAGAAGAGAGTTAGAGTCTTCCTGCATGCTTGGAGAAGAAATTCTACAATGCAGCTCCAGGGTTATGGAGCAGAGGTGCCCTCGAGCTCTGGCTCCCCATTGCTGATGGAAATGTGCAGGCTGGTAGTGGTGACCCACAGGATGGGCTCATCTGGCCATCCTAGCTCAATGGCAGCAGCCATTAGTTCATCCGGCTGGCTGATTTCCTTCTCTGAATTCAGGCTCAGTAAGCCACATGCTCATTAAAATATGTTCTTCCGTAGTGTTTCTCCTAACAGGAGTGAATGTGCTAAATAGCACAGTCTGGTATCTCAAGCAGATATATTTCTCATTGTAAATTCATAACTTGGCATCATGGCATATAAGCTTGATCACCCCTGGATACACTGACAGAAATTGAGTTTCAGAGCATGTAGACGTCAGGCTCAGATTTAGTACTGTGATAATCCAATAAGGGGCTTCCCTCATGGCTCAGCTGGTAAAGAATCCGCCTGCAATGCGAGAGACCTTGGTTCGATCCCTGGGTTGAGAAGATCCCCTGGAGAAGGAAATGGCTACCCACTCCAGTATTCTGGCCTGGAGAATTCCATGGACTGTATAGTCCACGGGGTCACAAAGAGTCGGACACGACTGAGTGACTTTCACTTCACTAACCCAGTAAGGGACAGTTCACCTCTGAGGTCATGCATAGAGCCAGCTGGTCTCCCTGAGCCCTCTCTTCTTTATTTCTCTATAACTACAACTGTATTCATGTGAGCAATGGTGTTAAGGAAAAAAGGGTCAAAGAGACTTTTCAGCAGGATGGGAAGAAGTGTGTTAGTCTAGGTGTGAAGAGGGTGCATAGTGAAGGTGATGGATTGGAGGTAAATCACAGAAAGCTTCAACGCTGCTTGTGGATTATGACTGATGTCTCACCTCTAAATGATCCTGTTCCCTAGAAGACTGTAATGCAGCGTGTGCCTCATATTCAAATAACTGGTTAATTTGATCAGCTAGTCAAATAGTCAAGCAGGTTATTGGACATCATGCAGATACACAAAGATAAAGGACTTTTGTTGAACTACTACTATGAGGACATGATTTTAAGATAAGGCATGAGAAATCTGACATTACAGAGGAGGATCTGTACTCTAGACTTTCTGCAGTAGAGGGTAGGCTGACTTGAGCAAAATAGTCACTGTACATATATTGCTGCTGCTGCTGCTGCTGCTAAGTCACTTCAGTCGTGTCCAACTCTGTGCGACCCCATACACGGTAGCCCACCAGGCTCCCCCGTCCCTGGGATTCTCCAGGCAAGAACACTGGGGTGGGTTGCCATTTCCTTCTCCAATGCATGAAAGTGAAAAGTGAAAGGGAAGTCACTCAGTCATATCCGACTCTTTGCAACCCCATGGACTGCAGCCTACCAGGCTCCTCCGTCCATGGGATTTTCCAGGCAAGAGTACTGGAGTGGGGGTGCCGTTGCCTTCTCCGCACATATATTGAGTGTATACTAAATATACTGTGGCTGATAATGTGCAAGATAACAAAAAAATTTTTAGATGGGGACAATATGGTATACCATGATACTCGAAAAGATTATATACGCTTGGGGATTGATAGATCTAGGCTTGAAGACAGTCCTGTTGATCACCTTGGTGTAGATTTTTGTGGTCTTATTTTTCCAGCTGTCAATTGTGAACAATGATATCTGTTTTATGGGATTTTAAGGATGAATTGAAATACATACTAGGATCACACAGCAAGTGCTCAGTAACTTTTCCCAGGGATTTACCACTTTTGGAAAACAAAGACATACATAAAATAATAAATCAACAATGCAAGGCCACACATGTTAAGTACCAGCTGAGTATTGTGGATGATGAGAAATCTCCTCATTAAAGAAAAATGATTAAGTCATGGAGAAGACAGGCTCTGAACTAGACCCTGGTGGATGGATTGAAACTAGTTAAGTGGGAAGGAAAGTAGATGGCATTTCAGTACATGGCATGAGCCCAGGGCCAGCGGGGAGCAGATACAAGATGTGTTTGGAGAATGGGGAGCATCACAGCTTGAATGGGGTGTAGGATCTGTGTCAAGGAAAACCAGAAGACTGAGGCAGATTGTGAAGGAACCTGGAAGCCAAGCTAAGGAATTCAGACTTTATACTGGGATAAGTGAAGGCACTGACCGCTTCTTTACTCAGGGAGATTCTGTGAATGTACTAACTTCTCTCTGTGAGCTGTAACTGTTTATGTCATGCTATGCACTGTCTACAACCAACCCAAGATTGCCTGCAAGGAGGTTAACTGAACATCCTAAAGGTCTCCAGACAACCCTGCTTGCAAAGTGAGGGGCTTTGTTTGAGGTTGTAACATACAGCCTTGGATCTAACTGCCAGCATCTAGTGTTTACTCTTTGTAAAACTTTCTCTTTGCTCTCCTGTCCAGAGAAAACACTGTGGAATTACATATTGGAGATCCCATATAATATCCTTGATAAAAGGAATCAGATAAACAAAATGATTTTCTTCCCACAAGCATAAATCAACTATAGATTAGTTTCAATCTAATCTTGATTAGCTTGAAATATTTGGAGTTTCACATATCAAGTATAATAATGTAATAACCATGTTTCTCAATGTGCTTTTGTTGAAATTTCTCAAAAAGACAAGGAAACTGTTAAATTTTGTTCTCACATATGCTCTCACTTTTCATATTCATATTTTTAAATAAATCACTGCATTTCCAAAGTAAAAGAAAATTATCCCTTTATTTCATAACATTTTGGTTGAAAACTTCCCTATTAAATTGCATGTGCCATCCATGATGACATGCATTTGCTTCGGCTCCTTTTTGCATTTTGAATTTTTAAAGAGCAGTTAATCACACAAGGAATACATTAGCAATTCTGTTAAATAAAAGAAAAACCATAGCTGTCATACAGAGTTAATTTTTATGGTTGCATCATTTGCCCTCAAGTGTTCATGACTAGTGACACATTGTTTAAAAACATTATGAAAGCTGGGTATAAGCAAAACTAATATTTTATAATCGGATTAGAAAAAACATCCTGCATATTCTTCCTTAAAGGCAAAGCACATTTTGGGAAAGATTTCTAAAATTGTTTTTTGAACCAGAATTCTATGGTATTATGAAATTCCAATTAATTACCAGATGTTCAAATCCTCTGCAATTAGTGTGATACAGTGTGAGTGGCTTGGGATAATTAAACAAAAATTTTTTGGATTCCAGTTTTATAGGTTTTTTCTGGACTCTAATTTGGATACATCTGTTTTATTGTAGAAAAATTTGTGATTGAAACCTGTGTTCTAGTCTTGACTCCAACAGTATCCCCCATTGTATCCCCCATAGCTTCTTTCCATTTTCCATTTTGTGTGATAGAGTGAGTGGTGAGGGCAGCAAACCAGAATTGCGATGACCCCTTCCAACTCTGTGTGTGTTAGTCACTCAGTCGTGTTTGACTCTTTGCGACTCTATGGACTGTAGCCCACCAGGCTCCTCTGTCCATGGAATTCTCCAGGCCAGCATACTGGAATGGGTAGCCTTTCCCTTCTCCAGGGAATCTTCCCAACTCAGGGACTGAACCCAGGTCTCCCGCATTGTGAGCAGATTCTTTACCAGCTGAGCCACCAGGGAAGCCTAAGAATACTGGAGTGGGTGGCCTATCCCTTCTCCGATGGATCTTCCTGACCCAGGGATCAAACGTATTGCAGGCGGATTCTTTACCAACTGAGCTATGAGGGAAGCCCTTCCAACTCTACCATTATGTATATTTTCTTAATGAAAACCAGAAGTGGAGTTTTCCACTTCTAAAACCACAATGCTATTTGATTATTTAATACAAACTTAGTGGTCACCTTTTTGAACTTGTTGGAGAAAACTCTTGAGAGTCCCTTGGATTGCAAGATCAAAACAGTCAATCCTAAAGGAAATCAGTCAATATTCATTGGAAGGACTGATGCTGAAGCTGAAACTCCAATACTTTGGTTACTTGATGTGAAGAGCTAACTCATTGGAAAAGACGCTGATGCTGGGAAAGATTGAAGGCGGGAGGAGAAGGGAATGACAGAGGATGAGATGGTTGAATGGCATCACCAATTCAATGGACATGAGTTTTAGTAAACTCCAGGAGTTAGTGATGGACAGGGAAGCCTGGCGTGCTGCAGTCCATGGGGTCGCAAAGAGTCAGACACAACTGAGCAACTGAACTGAACTGAGTATTCATGTTGAGGAGAGCAGAGAGGACAGGAATAGCTTTTAGTTCCTCTCCAACCTGACCTCTCTTCAACTTTCAACACTATAAACTTTCTCCTAGACCAGCACTATCAACAGAACTTTCAAGGAGGAGGAAATGCCCTTGTGTGTATTGCCTTTAGCCACGTGTGTTATTAAGCACTTGAAATTTGGCTAGTGAGACTCAGAAACCTAATTTTTTATTTTATTTAATTCTAACTACTATTTAATTTACATTTAAATAGTCACATGTGTCTACTGGCTACTATAGTGGACACCAAAATCCTAGAATCGCTTTCTCCCATTAAAGAGAACTGTGTTCTTTTTTCTTACCATTCTGTCTGTTTCTTCTTAGTCTCCTTGAAGAGTTTCCCGTATCTACTTGATATTCATCAGATCAGATCAGATCAGTCATTCAGTCGTGTCCGACTCTTTGCAACCCCATGAACTGCAGCACGCCAGGCCTCCCTGTCCATCACCAGCTCTCGGAGGTCACTCAGACTCACATCCATCGAGTCAGTGATGCCATCCAGCCATCTCATCCTCTGTCGTCCCCTTCTCCTCTTGCCCTCAATCCCTCCCAGCATCAGAGTCTTCTCCAATGAGTCAACTCTTCGCATGAGGTGGCCAAAATACTGGAGTTTCAGCTTTAGCATCATTCCTTCCAAAGAAATCCCAGGGCTGATCTCCTTCAGAATGGACTGGTTGGATCTCCTTGCAGTCCAAGGGACTCTCAAGAGTCTTCTCCAACACCACAGTTCAAAAGCATCAATTCTTAGGCACTCAGCCTTCCTCACAGTCCAGCTCTCACATCCATACATGACCACAGGAAAGACCATAGCCTTGACTAGGCGAACCTTTGTTGGCAAAGTGATGTCTCTGCTTTTGAATATGCTATCTAGGTTGGTCATAACTTTCCTTTTTTCTTCTTTTCTAATTGGAGGATAATTGCTTTACAATGTTGTGTTGGTTTTCACTGTACAACAATGCAAATCAGTCATAACTCTATACATACAGGTGCGTGCTAAGTCGCTTCAGTTGTGTCTGACTCTTTGTGACCCCATGGACTGTAGCCCGCCAGGCTTCTCTGTCCATGGGATTCTCCAGGCAAGAATACTGGAGTGGATTTCTGTGTCCTCCTCCAGGGGATCTTCCCAACGCAGGAACTGAACCCGCATCTCTTACGTCTCCTGCATTGGCAGGCAGGTTCTTGACCACTCGTGCCACATGGGAAGCCCTATATATCCCCTCCCTCTTGAGCCTCCTTCTTGTCCCCACCCCATCCCACCCCTCTAGGTCGTTACAGAGAGCCTGGCTGGGCTCATAACTGGTCTTTCTAAAAGCTATATCCTTGGCTGCCTTTGAGTCTCACTCCTTCCCTCTGGCTCTTCTCTGCAGAGCAACTTTTCTTCCTTTACGTCTCAGTTTTTAAATTGTATTTAGTTTCGGCTGTGCTGAGGTTCTGTTACTGAGCAAGGGCTTTCTCTAACTGTGGCATGCAGGGGCTATTCTTCATTGAGGTGCACAGGCTTCTCATTGTGGTGGCTTCTTTTGCTGCAGAACACGGGATCTAGGCTTCAGTAGTTGCAAAGGATGGGCTTAGTTGCCCTGTGGCATCTTGTGGGATTTTCCTGGACCAGGGATCAAACCTGTGTCCCCTGCATTGGCAGGTGGATTCTTAGGCCCTGGACCACCAGGGAAGCCCTAGGTCTCAGTCTAAATGTGACTGTCTGGTCACTCCATCCAAATTAAGTCCTCTGCCCTATTATTTTCTATCATGTCCCCTGGTATGTCCTCTTCGTGATACTAATCTTACAATGAAATTATTATTATGTTTTTGTTTGTTGTCTATCTCCCACTACAATGTCATCTTGTGCCCCTGGCATAGTGCCTGGCATATATTACGCCCTTGATATTTGTTGAATAAATTAATAGATGGGTGCTCTTATCCTTTCCCTTATTGATGATTCACTAATCCTTATCTCTAGCTGATATTGAAGTCCCTACTTCAAATTTTTATTGAACTGCCTAAGAATGAACTCATTATCTTTCCTAGACTTTCTTTCCTTTTATTCCTTATCATGGTTAATGCTATCTCCCAATTTTGCAATCAGAAACTTCTGCATTGCCTCTCTAGTGCTCATGGAGTGTTTCTAATCATTTAACAAATGCAGTTAGTTTTAATTCAGAAATGACTCTCAAATCATCCTAGCATTGTTGGTTTGGTTTAGGCCTCAGAGATGCCTAGTTGAACCTGCCAGGGTTTCCTAACTAGGCTCCTCTTGACAGTCACTTGCCTCTGCACATTCTCCTTCAAATGGTCCTCAGAGAGATTTTCTTAAAAAACAAACACAACATCCACCTTCTTTTGAGCTCCCATTGCTTCTTCACTACCTAAGGGATGTGCATGCATGCTCAATTGCTTCATTTGTGTCTGACTCTTTGTGACCTTAAGGACTGCAGCCCATGAGGCTCCTCCGTCTATGGGACTCTCCAGGCAAGAATACTGGAGTGGATTGCCATGCCCTTCTCCAGGGGATCTTCCCAAACCAGGGATTGAACCTGCATCTCCTGTGCCTCCTGCATTGCAGGCAGATTCTTTACCCACTTAGCCACCTGGGAACTCTCCTTAACTTTTTTTGTATGACTTGTGAGGCCTTCACGATCGGGGCTCCATGGATTCTTGCCACGTTAATTGTGGCCCATACCTCCCCATCACACTTTCTGTGTGGCTCTGACAGCCAGGCCCTCCTCTGGGCCTTTGTCAGGTGTTCTTCCTCTGTTTGGAATGCTCATCCCTCACTGAAGGGATTATTCTTCACCAACTCTCCTGGATACATTTAGTCATCTTCTGGGTAGTTTTTCCAAAGCATATTATTTGGGGGGTGTTACAGCATTCATCACTTAATGATATATATGAGTTGTCTGATTCTTCTACCAAATGGGAATTCTTTAAGCACAAGAAATATATCTTGTTCAATTTCTCAAAGAATGATTTATATCTCTGCAGTGGTTAAGAGCCTGGCTTTGGCTTAAGTTGTTGTTGTTCAGTCACCCAGTCATGTCCGACTCTTTGTGACCCCATGGACTGCAGCACACTGCCAGGCCTCCCTGTCCCTCACCATCTCCTGAAGTTTGCCCAAGTTCATATCCATTGCATCTGTGATGCCACCCAGCCATCTGATCCTCTGATGCTCTTTTCTCCTCCTGCCCTCAATCTTTCCCAGCATCAGGGTCTTTTCCAATGAGTCAGCTGTTCGCACAGGTGACCAAAATATTGGAGCTTCAGCATTAGTCATTCCAATGAGTATTCAGGGTTGATTTCCTTTAAGATGGACTAGTTTGGTCTCCTTGCTGTCCAATAGAGTCTCAAGAGTCTTCTCCAGCACCACAGTTTGAAGGCATCAGTTCTTTAGCGCTCTGCCTTCTTCATGGTCCAGCTCTCACAACCAAATGTGACCACTGGAAAGGCCATAGCCTTGACCATTCAGACTGTTGTCAGCACAGTGATGTCTTTGCTTTTCAACACACTGTCTAGATTTGTCATAGCTTTCCTGCCAAGAAGCATTCATCTTCTGGTTTCATGGCTGCAGTCACCATCCACAGTGATTTTAGAGCCCAAGAAGAGGAAATCTGTCACTGCTTCCACCCTTTCCCCTTCTCTTTGCCATGAAATGATGGGACTGCACGCCATGATCTTAGTTTTTTTAATATTTAGTTTTAAGCTGACTTTTTCACTCTCCTCCTTCACCCTCATCAATGGATTCTTTAGTTCCTCTTTGCTTTCTGCCATTAGAGTGTTATCATCTGCATATCTGAGGCTGCTGTTTCTCCTGCCAAACTTGATTCCGGCTCGTAACTCATCCAGTCCGGCATTCCGCATGTGCTCGGTGTATAAGTTAAACAAACAGGGTGACAACAAACAGACTTGTCATGCTCCTTTCTCAATCCTGAGCCAGTCAGTTGTTCCGTACAGGGTTCTAACTGTTGTTTCTTGACCAGCATACAGGTTTCTCAGGAGATAGGTAAGATGGTCTGGTATTCCCATCTCTTTAAGAGTTTTCCACAGTTTGTTATGATCCACACAGTCAAAGGCTTTAGTGTAGCTGATGAAACAGAGTTGGATGCTTTTCTGGAATTCCCTTGCTTTCTCTATGATCCACTGAATGCTGGGAATTTATCTCTGGTTCCTTCGTCTGTTCTAAACCCAGTTTGGATGTGTGCAAGTCCTTGGGACACTTAATGCTGAAGCCTAGCATGCAAGATTTTGAGTACGACCTTACTAGCATGGGAGATGAGTGCAATTGTCCAGTGGTTTGAACATTTGTTAGTACTGCCCTTCTTGGGAATTGGGATGAGGATTGACCTTTTCCAGTCCTGTGGCCACTGCTGTGTCTTCCAGATTTGCTGACATGTTGAGTCCAGCATTTTGGTAGCATCATCTTTTAGGGTTTTAAATAGCTCTACTGGAATTCCATCACATCCACTAACTTTCTTGACAGCAGTGCTTCCTAAGGCCTATGACTTCACACTCCAGAATGTCTGGCTCTGGGTGACTGACCACACCATCATGGTTATCTGGTTCATGAAGATCTTTTTTGTACAATTCTTTCATGTATTCTTTCCATCTCTTCTTGATCTCTTCTGCTTCTACTAGGTCTACCATTGCTGTCCCTTATTGTGCCCATCTTTGGGTGAAATGTTCCCTTTGCATTTCCAATTTCCCTGAGATCTGTAGGTTTTCCCCTTCTGTTGTTTTCCTCTATTTCTTTGCATTGTTCACCAAAGAAGGCTTTCTTGTCTCTTCTTGCTGTTCTCTGGCACTCTGTGTTTAGTTGGGTGTACCTTTCCCTTTATCCCTTGCTTTTCTCTCCTTATCTTTCTTTCTTTTTATTTGTAAAGCCTCCTCAGGTAACCAGTTTGCCGCCTTGCTTTTCTTTCTTTGGGGGATGGATTTGTTCATTGCTTCATGTACAGTATTACAGACCTCTGTCCATAGTTCTTCAGGCACACAATTTACTAGATCTAATCCCTTGAATCTATTTGTCACCTCCACTGCATATTCATAGGGGATTTGATTTAAGTCATACCTGGCTGGCCTAGTGGTTTCCCGTGCTTTCTTTAGTCTTAGCCTGAATTTTGCTATGAGAAGCTGATGATCTGAGCCATAGTCAGCACCAGGTTTTGTCTTTGCTGACTGTATACATCATCTCCATCTTCAGCTACAAAGAATGTAATCAATTTGATTTCAGTGCTGATCATTTGGTGATGTCCATGTGTAAAGTCATCTGTTTTGTTGTTTAGAAAAGCTATTTGCTATGACTAGTGCATTCTCTTGGCAGAATTCACTTAGCCTTTGCCCTGCTTCATTTTGTATTCCAAGGCCAAACTTGTCTGTTACTCTAGATATCTCTTGTCTTCCTACTTTTGCATTCCAATCCCCAATGATGAATAGAACATGTTCTTCTTCTTCTTTTTTTGGTGTTAGTTCTAGAGGTCTTCTAGGTTTTTGTAGAACTAATCAACTTCAGCTTCTTTGGCATCAGTGGTAGGGACATGGACTTGAATTACTGTGATGTCCAAAATCACTGCAGATGGTGACTGCAGCCATGAAATTAAAAGACGCTTACTCCTTGGAAGGAAAGTTATGACCAACATAGATAGCATATTCAAAAGCAGAGACATTACTTTACCAACAAAGGTTCGCCTAGTCAAGGCTATGGTCTTTCCTGTGGTCAAGTATGGATGTGAGAGCTGGACTGTGAAGAAGGCTGAGTGCCGAAGAATTGATGCTTTTGAACTGTGGTGGTGGAGAAGACTCTTGAGAGTCCCTTGGACTGCAAGATCCAACCAGTCCATTCTGAAGGAGATCAATCCTGGATTTTCTTTGGAGGGAATGATGCTAAAGCTGAAACTCCAGTATTTTGGCCACCTCATGCGAAGAGTTGACTCATTGGAGAAGACTCTGATGCTGGGAGGGATTGAGGGCAGGAGGAGAAGGGGACGACAGAGGATGAGATGGCTGGATGGCATCACTGACTTGATGGGTGTGAGTCTGGGTGACCTCCGGGAGCTGGTGATGGACAGGGAGGCCTGGCGTGCTGCGGTTCATGGGGTCGCAAAGAGTCGGACACGACTGAGCAACTGATCTGATCTGATTTGATCTGAATGGCTTGCCTTGGAAACAAACCGAGACCATTCTGCCGTTTTTGAAGTTGTACCCAAGTGCTGCATTTCAGACTCTTTTGTTGATTATGAGGGCTAGTCCATTTCTTCTTGTGGGCAAGAATCCACAGTAGATATAATGATCATCTGCATTAAGTTCACCATTCCTGTCCATTTAAGTTCACCGATTCCTAAAATGTTGGTGTTTTCTCTTGGCAACTGCTGTTTGATCATGTCCGGTTTACCTTGATTCATGGACCTAACATTTCAGGTTCCCATGCAGTACTGTTCTTTGGGTTTTACGTTCATCACCAGACGCATCCAGAACTAAGCATTGTTTCTGCTTTGGCCCAGCCGCTGCATTCTTTCTGAGGCTGTTAGCAGTTGTCCCTGCCCTTCCCCAGTAGCATACTGGACACCTTCTGCCCTGGGGGACTCCTCTTTTCGTGTCATATCTTTTTGTCTTTTTATACAGTTCATGAGGTTCTCACAGCAAGTATTTTGGGGTGGTTTACCATTCCCTCCTCCAGCAGATCACATTTTGTCATGACTTTCCACCATGGCCTGTCTGTCTTGGGTAGCCCTGCACAGCATGGTTCACCAAGTTACACAAGCCAGCCCCTTTGCCACAACAAAGCAGTGATCCATGGAACGTTCCAGACACACACCTAAGTTGGAAACTCAGATTTCCATTTATTAGCTATGCAATCTGTCAATTTACCTCATCTTGCTGAGCCTCGGTTTTCTTATCCTTAAAATGGGAATAACATGGTACTTACATCAGGTTGCTTTTGTAAGTATTAAATGAGGTTAAATGGGATGATAAATGTAAATGGCAGGACCATATTAATAGATAAGTTGTTGGTAACTCTTAATAACTTACCTAGCAAATATTTATTGTTGTTTAGTTGCTAAGTCATGTTCGACTCTTTGTGACCCCATGGACTGTAGTCAGCCGGGCTCGTCTGTCCATGGAATTCTCCAGGCAAGAATACTGGAGTGGGTTGCCATTCCCTTCTCCAGGGGATCTTCCTAACCCAGGAATCGAACTCGGGTCTCCTGCCTTTCACTCCCTTTCCTCTGATTTCTATGTGCCAGGACCCAGCAATCTGCATGACACAAGTACAGGACCTTGAAGCGGCCTGTGTAATTGAGGGCCCTAGAGTTTCAAGGCAGATTCACTTCCGGTGTTGTGGTTGGTGCTGGGAATATAATTATAAACAGAACTTAGTTGCTGGCTTCATGGAGCTCTCATTTTAGTGCAACAGGAAGAATGTAGAAATAACTGATTATAATAACCTTCACATATCCACAAGCATTTGGGATGAATTTTATAACAGGTAGGAAAGCAGTGCTTTGATCCAGAGGCATGGGAGTAAGAGCATGCTTAATGCACAAGGAAAAGGAGGAAGGAAGGACAGGAGAGAATACGTGGTTTCTGGAGAAAAGCAAGTGTTCTCACTTGACAGGAATGCAGGGTTCTAATGCAGGTGTGGAGGAGACCTGGGAGCTGAGGCCAGACCTGGAAGATGCTCTTAGACAGTTAAACAGAGACTCATTGCTCAGTTCTCAGGAGAGCAAGGCAGAGTATCTGCACACACCTCTACTTTTTTGGGCTTCCCGGGTGACTCTGATGGTAAAAAATCTGCCTGCAACGCGGGAGACCTGGCTTCTATCTCTGGGTCAGGAAGATCCCCTGGAGAAGGGAATGGACACCCACTCCAGTGTTATTGCCTGAAGAATTCCAAGGACAGAGGAGCCCGGTGGGCTACAGGCCATGGGGTTGCAAGAGTTGGACATGACTGAGCGACCTAGAATCAGTTCAGACTACTTATTTACTTTTCCCTGATGACTCTGTGGTAAAGAATCCACCTGACAATACAGGAGTCTTGGGTTTGATCCCTGGATTGGGAAGATCCCCTGGTGGGGAAATGGCAATCCATTCCAATATTCTTGCCTGGGAAGTCCCATGGACAGAGAAGCCTGGTGGGTTACGGTTCATAGGGTCACAAAGAGTCAGACACGACATATCAACTAAACAACCACCACCACCACCATTCATTTAACAAAAACTTAACCAGCAACCCTTGAGCCAGACATTGGCTGGGCCTTGTAAATACAAAGCTACACAAGACATAGCCTCTGCCCTGAGGGATTTGCACTTTGTATTGTGGGTTGAAATATGTCCCCTCCACAAAGGATAAGTGGAAGTCCTGACTGTGACATTATTTGTAAATAGGATCACTGCAGGTGTATTCAGATGAAGTGATACTGGAGTAGGATAGACCAGTTCTTCAGGGTGATCAGCCTTCTGATAAATAAACAGCCATGTGGAGACACAGAGACACACAGAAAGACTACCATGTAAAGATGAAGGCAGACAGGGGAGTTGGGTGTACACTGCAAGCCGAGGACTGCCTCGGATTGCTGGCAAACCACCAGGAACCAGGAAGAGGTGAGAAGAACTCCCATATGGGTTTCAGAGGGAACAGGGCTCTGCCAAAACCTTAGTTTCAGACTTGTAGCCTCCAGTATTATCAGATAATAAATTTCTGTTGTTTTAAGCCACCCAATTTGTGGTCATTTGTTACAGCATTCTGAAGCAAATGCACTCTGTGGGAACAACAGGAGCCCAGGTACAGACTAATGAGAGCATAACCAGTTTATTGAGGCCAGGGGAGGTCTCTGAGGCTGATGCAATCCCCACAACTGCTGTCACTTTAGAAAATGGATTTGAATGAAAGGCTAGCAATATTAGTAAAGGGTAGCTATCACCAGGTGCAGTGGCCTTAGTATTCCAATGTCAAAACTTCTCATAAACCTCTTTAATAGAATTTTGCATTTCCATATGCTTAAGACATTTATGTATGAATTATTATAGAAAAAAACGACAAAGCACTAACATGAACACATCATTAACTATTGTTAATAAAATTCACTTTAAAAATAATATATAAGCAAATACAAACATCTCACTAACCTTTAGCTATAGTTGGACCCTTAAAAATTCTTCTCTTAGAAGAAGCATTCAGCTGTTCTTTTCTCTGGGAGTATGGCAGGTGTTGGCTTATACAAACATCCCTGTAGCTTTTTCCTGCTATAGTTTTATTTTCCAGGTGGTTTCCTTTACTATAATTCTAGGGAAAGCTTTAATGATGATCAGTTGAGCCCTGAGGGATTTTCTGATTCCTTTTTTATTCCTCTTCGGGAAAAGTAGTAGAAGATCATTGCTTTACATCCTGGCTTTTCCAATTGAGAAATTAATTTCTTTTACTGACCTACTACTTCTACCCAGACACCTGCCCCTAGAAGTAAAGGCTGGTTCAGAACCTTCCTGTACATGGCCTTCTTGGAGTTATTCATTAACTAGTTCCTTTAACCCAGGGAAGGCAATGGCACCCCACCCCAGTACTTTTGCCTGGAAAATCCCATGGACAAGAGGATCCTGGTGGGCTCCAGTCCATGGGGTCGCTGAGAGTCGGACACGACTGAGCGACTTCACTTTCACTTTTCACTTTCATGCATTGGAGAATGAAATGGCAACCCACTCCAGTATTCTTGCCTGGAGAATCCCAGGGACGGGGGAGCCTGGTGAGCTTCTGTCTGTGGGGTTGCACAGAGTCGGACACGACTGAAGTGACTTAGCAGAGCAGAGAGAGTTCCTTTAACCATGGTGAAATCTGAAAGCCAACTTTGGACATTAACATTAACACAAAGTGATTTTCAGAGAATCATCAACAATTTCTTTGCTGAACAAAAATGTGTAGCTTCATCTCTCAGAAATACTCTAAATTCCAATCACATTAACACTCCTTGATTTTCTCTGAATTATTAGCTTTTCCTCAAATGCTTATCTCTTTCCCTCCCTTGCTTGGTTTTGAACTTTCCCTTACAGTCTTCTCTGGCTGCAGCTAGCTGGCTTCTTCCTTCCCTTTTTTATGCGTGAGGAGCCCCCTGTCTTTAGGACTGTTTGAATTTTTGCTCTCCTTAGCTCTGTCTGATGCTAGCTCTTGTAGAATTTCATTGCACCTGACTCTCAGGGACTAGCCTAACCTTTGTATTTTATCTCTTTATTTGTTTATGATTATCTGTTGAGAGTTCACTTCAGGGGGACTTTTCTGGGGCTAGGACTACATTTATAAGGCAGACAGTTTCCACCTCTCAGGAGTTTACAGTATAGTGGTAGATCAGAAGAGTAAACTGGAAATTATAAACCACTAAGCTAAGTTTGCAATCTTCTATAAAGATAAGAATTTACTTGCATGCTTGTGTTTTCCACTTGACTCTGAGTTCTTGAGTGTCATATTAACTTTGTGATTTAGAGTCTGACATCTAAAAAGTACAAGCTCTTTTTCCTCTGCCGTTGTGTCCCCAGTATCTGGTAAAATACCGGGCACAAAGAACATGCTCAGTGAACAACTATGGAGCAAAAGCCGAGCAGACATCCATGTCTCTGTGTGAAGGAGTGGAACCTACGAGCTGGTTGTGATTAAAGACAGATTTGCAACACTGGGAACAAAAATGAAGGGGGAGGGGCTAAGGATGAGAGGATTTAGGCTAGGAGAAGTGCAGATGAGGAACCCCAAACACGCCACGTGTCCTTTGCTGAGTTTGACTTCTGTTCTATGAAAGCTGACCTAGGATTCTTCCCAAACCTGATACTAAAGAGTATGTGGAAGAAATTCTTGTTGTCAGACAAGAAACAGCTTCATAGTTGTGTCACAGGGTAAGCTCAATACAGGGTAAGATGCTTCCGGCTATTTTACATCTCTTCCCACCATCTTCGCTCTAAAATAACTCCTGTTTCCCCATGATCATTCCCTCTACAGGCAAAAGAAGCCCCATACAAACAAACAAAAACAATCAAGTCAAAGCTCTAAGTGAATCTGTCTTTCACCTTGGTACGTCTGCATCTACAGCAGGTTATTATAGGAGCTTAACTCCCAGACCATTTGTATGATTCACTACGGTGCCACCCTGTAGCTCAATCTGATCTGGGTTCCCTGGTGGTTGGATGTGCCACTTAAGCCATAATCCTTACTTCTTAGCACTAACGCCATCCATTTCTAGAAGAGCCAATGCACCTCACCTAGTCTTACATGGAGGGTAAAAGCAGGTAAGACATGAGGAAGGGGACAAAAAATAAACAGGAATGAAGACTCTGGTTCATCCTCACTGTCCTCTGGAAAGAGGGGAGTCCTAGGCTAGGATATTAAGAGCCTAAGTTTTAAGCTTGACTTTTCTTTTAAACTATTTATTTATTTGGTTGCATCGGGTCTTAGTTGTGGCAAGGAGGCTTTGTTGCAGGGCGTAGTCTTCTCTCTAGTTGTGGGGCAAGGGCTCCAAAGTGCATGGGCTTGGTAGTAGTAGTTGTGGCCTGTGGGCTCAGTTGCCCCTTGCCATGTGGGGTCTTAATTCCCTGACCAGGGATTGAACCCACATCCCCTGCATTGGAAGGCAGATTCTTAACCACTGGACCACCAGGGAAGTCCCTGATCTTGACTGACACTTTTCGTGGCCTTAAAAAAAAAAAACTCTTGTCTGTCTCTGGCCTCAGATAGTTTCTTCACATGGAAAGCAGATGACTGGACATGAGAATATTTTCGATGTTTGGCAACTCTAATTCTTATATCAACCCCACTTTCCCAAATCAAAGATAGAAGCCAAATAAGTTAAAATTGGGAGAATATCATAAAGCAGCTCCTCACAGAGGTGTGTGTTTTGTTGACAGGCAAGTCCAGGTAATGATAATGGTATTTCCTTCTGCAAAGATCCACATGTATTATTAACCATAAGGCTTAGCATTTGATAGCCGAGACTCTATTCCATGCCAAAGGTGAAAGGTGTTGATGCAGCTTTTAGTGATTCCTTGTGGCCTAACCATTGTTTGTTAGCATATCTATATCTATTTATATATAGATACCTGTATCTAGGGATACATACATAGGCATATGCATATAGTGATTGGGTTCTCCTGTAGCTTTGTAAGCTCTAGCACATTCAACCCACTAAATATGCCAGGAATTGTACAACAGAATTGCTAAGAGGGAATAAAACCACTACCATTCAGCTTTGGTCTTTTTCATACCTAAATATATTACAATTTTATTTTTTGGTTAGTGAGAGGAGCTTTGGTTGTAATTCTAATCACCAAAGTGTATGGGGCTTCTCAGGTGGCACTAGTGGTAAAGAACCCATTTGCATATGCAGGAGAAATAAGAGACTCAGGTTAGATCCCTGGGTGGGGAAGATCCCTTGGAGGAGGGCATGGCAGAGGAGCCAGAGGACCCTGGTGGGGTACAGTCCATAGGGTCACAAAGAGTCGGACATGACTGAAGTGACGTAGCACACACCAACATTTATTAAGAGCTGCTGTGAGTCAGACATGACTAAGCAATTGAAAACATGGATATTTAATACTTAATAACATCCTTACAAGTTAGGTATTGTTTGCTTCATTTAAAGATGAGACAATGGGGAGGGAGTGGGGAGGAGGGTTCAGGATGGGGAACACATGTATACCTGTGGCAGATTCATTTCGATATATGGCAAAACCAATACAATATTGTAAAGTTGAAAAATAAAATTAAAAAAAAAAGATGAGACAAGAAAGGTTAAGCTTTTTGTTCAAGGCTGACCAATTAAAAGTGGTAGCAGCAGCATTCATACTCCTAATTGCCTACAAAGCCTTGTACATATTAGCATTTAATTAAGTAATTTAGTAATTATTTCCATTACCTTATACCTTGTAAGATCAGTTGGCTTATCTCCTCTAGTTAAAAAAAAAAAAAGGAAAAAATGACTGGAAGTGGAGACAATCAGTCACTCAGGGAAAGTGAATCCCTGATTCTTTAGGTCATAGTGGAAGAAGAAACTTTACCAAATCGTGATTTACTAAACACAGTCAATGCTAGGGGGATTGCTTCATAACTACATGACAGATAGAACCTGGGAGCCACCCTTGGGAGTTCTGTACCTAAAGTGCGGGAGAAACTCCTGTACATGAAACATAAAAGCTACAAGCAGTAAGTTGTGTGGTGGAAATTTCATGTTATATTGGCTGTCAAGAATGGCTCTGAGGGATACATGTGTACGAGTTTCTTGTAAACCCTTTCAATAGAATGGTGATCAGTGGAGACCCAGGTATAGGGCAGGGGCATCTGTGGGCTCACTTATGTGGGCACGTGAATGTGAGCTGCGCACAACTGTGTGGACTCTGGACTTATTCTGTTATGTGTAAAATAAGGAATTAGGCTGAAGGCTAATAAGGAATTAGGCTAAAATTAGGAAGTAAGCTGATACTTTACCCAGAAGTATCCTTTTCACATCTATAACTCTTTCCGAAAGTCTGCCATTGTGAAATGCATTTCTGGGGGTCTGGAAGGGCATTTGAACTCTTGGTGTCCTTTTCTAAACTGGCACACTCTTTCTTCTTCCTTTGTTTCTCTACTGTGGATGCTGTTCTATCTTCCACACTACTGATGATATCTCCCTAAGGGCACACAAGAGGTGCACAGGAAATGTCTGTTCTGTGGACAATGAATGGAGATTTCATTTGCTTGTTAATTGATTCCTGGAGTGGAAGAAGAGGGATTAAGTCCTGGCACATCAGAAAGAAAAGGAGCAGAGGGAATATAGGGAGAGAGGAGAGAGAACTAATTCCTACTAAAACCTCCTGTGCTAGGATATTTACATATTTAAAAAAATAAACTCTCAAAACAATCTTATGAAGTAGATATGAAACACTTCTCTATAAAGAGACAGAAGTTTCAGTCACAGCTCAAGGTGATGCAGCTAGTAAGAGCCAGATTTTAAATGAAGGTTGAGTTAAATCAAAAGGCTGTATTCTTTAAATTATTCCAGACTGCTAGACCGAGGAGAGGGACTTGAGGATGGGCAAATATTTCAGGGGTGCAGAAAAAGCACTATCAGGGGAGAGACCTTTGCACGTTTTACTATCATGCAACATTGATATTGAAATGCAGTTTTCCCATTAAGGTGCATAATTAATGCTCGACCACAGGGACAGTCTCTACTGCAGGATTGAATAGCCTGTGAAAAACATGACTTTCTTCAATACTTCCATGCAGCTTTTTACAGATCGAGGGAAGGGAAAATTCCCAACTCTTGATACCAGCCCATGTGAGCATGAAAATTCCTCAGTCTAAAGAGGGTGCTCTTTTCTCTTTGGGTTTGGTTGTTGTTCAGTTGCTAAGTCATGTCCAACTCTTTGTGACCCCATGGACTGCAGCATCCATGCTTCCTTCTCCTTCACTATCTCCCGGAATTTGCTCAAATTCATGTCCACTGAGTCAGGAATGCACATTGGAACAGTGCTGCTAGTTTTTGCCAAGTCAACTGCTTTCTCTTTTGTCCTGAAATTGCCTCGAGGCAAGCTCAGTGAATTATTGCAGTTTTCAACATTCTGTCACTCCCACTAGACTATGTGCTCTTTAAGGGCAGGAAATGGGCCATTTTCTTCTTGATTTTCTTAGATGTCTCACTAGAGTGTTTGGCATGTACTAGGTATTCATAAAACATTTAGTTGAAGGAAAGAATGAATGAGAGATTCATCAGTCAAATCATTGCCTGAGCGAATGGATGGATGGTGCTTGTCTCTCGTATAAGTCTTCTTGAGCAGTCTGAGTTTTCCATGTAACAAGCAGAAACCTTTACCGACTTGATCGATCAAAGGTTGCTGATCTACAGCTTAAAAGCATACTTCAGTGGCGTAAATATCTACCAGGACTGGAAATCAGCAGAGAGATTAAATAAAGGAGAAAGACTACTGACTGTTTTTCTGGTAATAGAGGGGCATCTGGCTTATGGCATAGGGTATGAATGTGCTCTTTCTTTAACCTCTTTTATAATTGGCCAGGAGAAGGAAGTAAACAGAAACCCTAATGAAATTGGAGGGTCTCTGAGGGAATAACAATACACGCAGAGACATCAGATCCAGTTTGGATACATAAAGATGGATGTCTTAAGATGAATAATCTAATGAAGGCAGATAAATGATCCTCAAAGCAATCTTCTTCATTTCCTGCTCTTCAGAGCCACACCACCTCCCAGGTCATAGGCAGGCAAGGAAAAAAATACAATGAAAATCATTCTTTATAAGTGGTTCAGGTCAAGGTCAAATGCAATGTCCAGTGAATAATTCATCAGATGAGATTGAAGCTGTTTACACTTATGTGATGGATGAATAACCATAGCCACCAGCCCCTGCCCCGACCTTGACTTAGGATTAGACTCATCTTTGTGAATAACAGGACAGAGAAGGACCCTAAAAGCTGAGCCTAAACGATGTGTCAGGATGTCTTCAACATTTCTGTTGAGATAAGGTGGTCTAGTGGTGAGAGTGTGGGGGCTGGGAGGTATCTGTGTTACAGTCAAGGCTCTTCCCTTTCCAGATACACAAATTTGAAAAAGCCATTTACCTTCTGACACATCTATAAACAAGATCAATGATTCTTACTCAGCCTCCCTTAAATAAAATTGTTACTGGGGCCAAAGGGAATGATGTCCTTGAGATGCCTTTGAGAATTACATTGCACTGTACAAACATAAGCCTACCTTCAGGATGAACAGCCGAAAGAGGAGACAAAGACAAAGAAATGGACAGAGAATAAAAAGTAAAAGAAGAGGAGGAGGAGAAAGTTTATAGGAAAAGGAAGGGGAAAGGGAAAAAAGTAAAGGGGCCAGGGGAGGGTTGGAGAGGAGGAGAGCAGCAGGTGGCTACAACAGCAGTGAGGAAGGGTCTCAAAGTTCCGGCACGTAGGCAGATAAACACGCAAACAAATAACAGACAGACGAACAAGAGCACACCGGAAGAGCGCAACTGCTTAGAGACAGGATTTAGAGACCCGCATCTACGCTGAGATCACGCATTACTGATAAGCACTGGAAATCTCCATCAAATGGTCTCTCCGGAGGAGATGGCCAACCGTGAGTCAGCCTCCTTATTATAAATTTCTAAATGGCAAGCTCTACTGAATTCACGTTGTTCTAGTCTGTGCTCATCTCAGAAATACACTCAGACACATTTGTAATCATTGTTTGTGCAGCTGTCGGTGATGGCCCTTTCTTCCCTTTGCCCAGTTAATACGTCCTTGTTCAGAGATTCCAAGGCCGCCTTGACCTTCCTGAGGAGGTCAGATCCCCTACTCCAAACACTCAGAGCATCACAGGCCACATTTTTATGGCACTTGGCCCAGGTGTAGACTTAACATTCGTCTGTATGATTCATGTCCACTTCTTCCTACCAGACAGAGGACAGGCTCCATCTCATGGCTCATCATTATAATTCCAATTAAATTTATTGATTGGTCATAAACAGACTCAAATCAGCAAATGCAGCCTTAATACTAGAAAGATGCTAAAAAAAAAAAAAAAAAGGACAGTATTCATAGATAATGGTGCAAATATAAAAAGCAGACTGGTACTAGAACAATAATTAGGAGGTTTGTGATTGATAAA
This sequence comes from Tragelaphus eurycerus, assembly GCA_935064755.1. Lineage (NCBI taxonomy): Eukaryota > Metazoa > Chordata > Mammalia > Artiodactyla > Bovidae > Tragelaphus > Tragelaphus eurycerus. Next base: position 15,821,950 of record CAKXYN010000043.1, read on the forward strand.
GCTTCCTGACAGTTTGGGTAGCTAAATCCTGTTGTGGAATCATGTTTCCTGTATTCATTTTTTACTGGTCTAACAACTGGATGCTCTCTTTATCCCTCCTTGCTTCATTCAGTGTATTAATTAGCTTTTCAATGCCATCTCAGTCAATGTCATGGGTGATCATATTATTATCAGCATTAATTATAATGAGTATTGATTAAGAGAAGCAATTTTCTAGTTGACTATTCTGCAGCACACTGTTTCAAATATGTTTAATTATACAATAATGAGGAGGAAGTTTCTTCACAGTTTAAGTCCTTTATTAAACCAATTTATTTAAAAATGAAAAGCTTTCCAAGGAATGTATGCAGGGGTAAGTCATCATGTTGGCATTGAACTGGGCACACAGAAAAGAAGGACTATTTATAGAAAACCCCAAAACCAAACTCCCTAGAGGGTTCAGTGGCATCTCTTTAAGATAAGTCCCAGCTGCGTGGCACTGAGCAGCCTCTGTATGCAAGGCCACTGAGCAGGGTAGCCCAGAAACTCTTGAGAGCCAGACTCCTACTCTGTGACTTCAAGGTTTCTCCCTACTTCTGCAAGGTAAAACGGATGCCAACAGTGGGGAAAAATTATTCCTCTGTCTCTTCTAATTCAGCATGTTGCAAGTTCAGTGAAATCACCATAGGTGGTCATTCTACTTTTGTTGTGTAACTATATTCTGACAATGATTAAAATAACAACTTTCAAAACCCCGGGAATCATGTTGAGTTCCACACTGGATTTCAATGTCTTACTTATGCCTCCAAAGGGGCCAATTTGTAATAACAAAACACATGGGGTTCTGAGGAGGCAGGAGAGGGTGTGTGTGTCGCGCAGTTGTGTCCAACTCTCTGTGACCCCATGCACTGTACCTGCCAGGCTCCTCTGTCCATGGAATTCTCCAGGCAAGAATACTGGAGTGGGTTGCCATTTCCTTCTCGGGGAGGTGGGCGGATTTTGCCGACCCAGGGATCGAACCTGGGTCTCCTGCATTGCAGGCAGATTCTTTACCAGCTGAGCTATGAGGGAAGCAAGTGAGGTGCTGACTTTAGAAATGTGGGTTTCAGTCTCAATTCTGCCACTTCGTGGCTATGGACCTTAGGCACCACCCTTCACTCCGCTAAGCCCCAGTGTCCTCATCCATAAAGTGGGTTAGTGTTCTCATATATAATGACAATAATTATCATTGGAACCAGATGAGATCCACATAAAACACCTAAAACATATCAGCTACTGTTAAATATGTAGTAGTTCATGCTATATTTTTAGCATTTGAATATTGAAAATATCCTTTTTGAACTTTACTGTCTATGTCTCTGAACTGCCTGCTTTCATGATGCCTACACTCCTGTTTTTACATCTTTCCTCTTTTCTTGGTTTTAAGGAAGGTTTCCCTCAATGGAATAATGATGAAAATGGTTAATGTTTATAAAAGTCTATACCTGGAAAAATATAAGTGTAGATTATCAATGTCGTCTTCTAAAATATCTTTTGATATTTTACTTGAAATTCCAAATTTGGAAACTTCTGGCTGTCCTATACAAGGTATTGGACAATTAAAAATCAAAACCCAAAAAACTAAAAATGACAGTTATTTCAACAGCAGATGGCGATAGAAATCCAAGTCCTGGGAAAGAATTACAAATAGAAGCCTATGAATTGGTAGCTCTTAAATATTTTCCAGTTCTCTGTAACCTCAGCACTTTTTTAGCACTGATAAATTTTTGGCAATCCTTAAAGTTTGCTGTGATGACACCTTTTATATTTTCAGCTTTACAGATGTAAGGAAGAAAGATTGTAAGGCCTAGGAAAGGATGTCATATGGAGTAAAGAAATGGCAAAAAGAAGCAGTAGGCCAGTAGAAACTGGGCTAAGAAAAATTAGCTGACAGCTTCACTAGGAGCAGAGGTGGGAACTGCAGGGACAGAGGGGAAATGAAACCACATGATGATAACTGGGGGAAACAGAGATGATCTGCGGTCATCTGCTGCCCTGATTCTGCGATTCAAGCTCTGAGGGTCCCTCTCCCCTTACGGGACGGAAGGAGGGCACCATACGATAAGCATTCTTAGTCTTTCTATGCAGGTTACCTGGTGGTAAAAGTAAGGCCCGGAATCTTACCCAAGAAGCTGGTCGGTCTTTATTGGACTATAAATCAGAAGTTTAGTTTTGTTTTGGTGGGAGGGGTAGGATTGAAAGAAATCATTCTTTCAAACATTTATGAACATCAACTAGCTCTTTGTCTCTTTAATTTTCCTGTATTCTCCCTAAATAAATTCTTCAGTCAGCAGAAGGCAAAATAAAGAGGGTGACAACCATATATAAATATATTGTTTTAATACATTTTAAAAGTATACAGAAATCCTCTTCAGTAACCCAACCTGCCCTCTCTTTTGGAGAGGTCATTTACATTTCTGTGGTAAACGAACATTTTTACCCACAGACCCCCAAAACTATATAATCTGAATAAAGTTTCTCTTTCAGATTTGCAATATATTCAGTGTATTTCTTAGCACATGGGGCCCCCTTAGTTACTCTGGGAAGCACCGCGTAGCACTGCTGTTGAGGAACATGGTGCAGAAACGTGCTGGCGGAAGCTGACCGTCCACTCTGGTGAGAATCCTCAAAGTTGGCTGCTCTGTGAGCGAGTGGGTAGGGATAGTTCAAGCCAGCTTCTCCTGAGGGCCAGCTGTTTACAGCCCATTGGCCCCTAAGGTTCCACATTTGGAAACAGTTCTACAAGTCCAGAAGCCACACTTTGATTTATTAACTTTCTTGGCTATACCACGTCACGTGTGGGATCTTAGTTCCCTGACGGGGATCAAACCTGTGCTCCCTGCATTTGGGAGTGTGGAGTCTTAACCACTGGACTGACAGAGAAGTCCTGGAAACCAAAATTTTATATCCTTTAAAATTTATGAAATTATAAAATGTTATAGAGTGGCAACCCACTCCAGTGTTCTTGCCTGGAGAACCCCAGGGACGGTGGAGCCTGGTGGGCTGCTGTCTATGGGGTCGCACAGAGTCGGACACGACTGAAGCGACTTAGCAGCAGCATAAAGTGGGAAAGAATCTAGGACTTTGTTTCTTCAACTCAACCTCATCACTTTGTAAATCACACGGAGGTGGCTGACTTGAACCTAGAACCCGGGTCTCTGATTCTCAGGTCAGAAATGCTTCTGCTTTCTACAGTGACTGTATATTTTGTGAGTAAGTATCTAGGTACTTAGACTAAGAAGACTGACCACTTTAAATCAGCATTATTTTGGGAAATGGAAGTATGCTAGTTGTAAAAGAGCGTCTCCCATTAAGGCAAAAGGAGCTGGCTAGAGAACAAAAGGGCAAATGATTCCAGTTGAGGTCCTGTTCACAGAGTGTTCCTCGGAAAGGCCAACTGTTCAGGCCTAATGTGGGAACAACAGAGGCTCCCTGGCCCCACCAGTGCATGGTCTCAAGAGCCTGTCGTGGTCTTAAGAGTGTGGAGAGGGACACTCTTGTGCTAAACAGAGGTGCATGGTTATCCCTACAGAGACAGGCCTGTTCCACTGAGCAAGAACGACAGCGATAGCTCCACAGACCAGCTAACCTGAGATGATGGGTTCCCTTAGATGCATATGTTTACAGGCAAGACCACTTACTGGTTCTCCTTGGGCTTACTGATATCTGGACTTGGGAGAAATTTTTTGGTTGGCGTCAGTTAGACCATCCACTCCGTATGGATTCCTTCGATTTGTAGAGGCTGGTCAACACTTTTCAGGGCAGCTATTTTATTGATGTGAAAATGCTACTTTCTAGAAAATTCTGCCTCTGTTGCTAAAATGATTTTTTTGAGGTAAGATAAAATAGTGTATGCCCTCTACTGGACAAAAGGAAGTATGTGAATAGCTCAACATTAGGAAATCTTTGCAGTATTAGGAAAATACTTCCAGGATTTTTGCACATGATTTTCTTTTCTTTTTAACCCCTGTCTAGTTCCAAATACATTCTTCAAAATGCAATTTGTCTTAGCTCTCCTGAGAAACCTACCTCGCTTCCCAGAGGCAATAGCTTTTTACCATTTCAGTTTTGATTCTAGTGGCTATCTCCCTATTGGTAAACATATGCTTATACTGGAGCAGCCGACCCCTGAACAAAGGGTGGGGGTGAATCTGAGTATAATTTATGGTTAGCCCTCCATATCTGAATTTACCCCACATCTTTGAATCCAGCCACCTGTGGGTAGTACAGTACTAGAGCATTTATTATTGAAAAATATCCACATAAAGTGGACCTGCACAGTTTGAATTCACATTGTTCAAGGGTCAACTTCATTTCACTAAGTTCTGTTTTGTTCCAGAGTTATCTCTGGGATGGTCTTTGTTATGTGTGTTTAATCCTGTTTCTGTCCCTTGATAGTTTGTTAAAATATTTGGTAACCCGTGGCTGTCTGTCCACATTTAAGAACAAAGTGGTAGACAGGCTTCGGAGAGCGTTGTGCATAAGGGCAAAGCTTTTTTACTGAAAAACTTCAGGTTAGAGGGGCAAACCTGAAACTTGCTACCTAATTAGCACGTGTGTGTGAGTACACACACACACCATCAGTCACTCAGTTGTGTCCGACTCTTTGCAAACCCAGGGACTGTAGGCTGCCAGTCTCCTCTCTGCATGGGATTTTCCAGGCAAGAATACTGGAGTAGGCTGCTGATTCCTTCTCCAGAGGATCTTCCTGACCCAGGGATGGAACCCGCAGCTCCTGGATTGGCTGAAGGATTCTTTACCACTGAGCCACCTGGGAAGCCCCAACTAGCACCTAGAGCAGGGCTTTGGTGTGGGGGCGGTTCCTCAGGAGAGTCCTCCTGTTTCTTTAGAGCAGAGTTCATTTCCCGACTGGTGGTGTGGACTTGCCTGGCAGCTGCTCTGCATGCAGGGCTGTGCCTGCTGCGTGGGGGCATCTTGTCACATCATCCTATTCTCGGGCTCTGCTCTCAGTGCCATCTGCTGTCACTATTCTGCAGGCTCCGGGTTTCCTGGGCTCTGTTAGGCAGATCTGCTCCTCTCTGCACTCTGGGCTCCTCTCTACAAGGCAGCTTCACCGTGGAGGGCCATGCTGTGGGAGGCAGCCCTGGAAACATATCGCCGGGAGACGACAGTCACGTAGACTGCCACAGGCGAGGTGCCCTGGAGCCACAGCACGTGCCCTTCCTCTGGAGGTGATCTAAGGCAGGGCTGCCTCGCTCTGCCTCTTCCATCTCTCCCCTTCCATCTGCTTTCTGTCATGCAGAAGTGTGCTGAAATCTTCTGGCCTTTGACGCCCCCTCTCATTTCCTTTATAGTTATGGGACTGTCCTCTGGCCTTTTTTGTTATTCCATTAGCTTCTTTTTAATGGGGTCTCAGGAGGAAGAGGAGATTAAGATGTGGGCTGCGTCTGTCAACTTGAACCCGGAGCAAGGCGCTCATACTGTTAATGGGGATGTTATTCTGCCTCGTTATGTCTGTGCATAGCTATAGATGATTCAGATATCAATTTAAGAAACCGCAGTAACTCTATGAAGAGGCTCAATGAGATAGTTCTGTTGTCTCTATGGATCAAATTAACTGGGAATCTGAATTATTTCCACTTATCTTATGTCAAGTAGTAGCGACTTAGGTGAAAATAACAAAAACATATGGCACCCCACCCCAGTACTTTTGCCTGGAAAATCCCATGGACGCAGGATCCTGGTAGGCTGTAGTCCATGGGGTCGCTAAGAGTCGGACACGACTGAGCGACTTCACTTTGACTTTTCACTTTCATGCATTGGAGAAGGAAATGGCAACCCACTCCAGTGTTCTTGCCTGGAGAATCCCAGGGACAGGGGAGCCTGGTGAGCTTCCGTCTATGGGGTCGCACAGAGTCGGACACGACTGAAGCGACTTAGCAGCAGCATGGCCTTTTAAAGTACATTCATTTTTATAAATATCCTATGTAGTTGCTTTTTCATGAAGGCATCAGGAAGGAGAGTTTTCAAATAATGAAATTTCCAATTTCAGCTGATTACCTACTTTCAGCAGTATTACACCTTAATGGGAAAACTGCTAAAGGCCCAATGACCTACACAAAATGTAAAATGTCTCTCCCACTAGGTGTACAGCGGCAATGACTTTATGCCACATTATCTATGTATCTGATGGGCAGCAGGGCACATATAGCATAAACTTTAGCGTTCTGGGCTTTGGAGAGAATTACTAAGGTGTCGCCTTCTAAATATTCCAGCAATACAAGGTTAATTCTGTCTCAAATATTTTGTATCAAGAAATGTTTTACATACATAGGTACATATATATATGTATTAAGTAATAAGCGTTCAACATAGGTCTTCAAACTAATCCAGGCTTTAAAAATGAGTTTTGTTTTCTCAGAACACTTGGATGAAGCATATATTCAACTAGTACTTTGCTGCCGCTGTTTAGTTGTTCCGTTGTGCCTGACTCTTTGCGTCCCCATGGACTGTAGCCTGCCAGGCTCCCCTTTACGTGGAATTCTCCAGCAAGAATACCCGAGTGGGTTGCCATTTGCTTCTTCAGGGGATCTTCTTGACTCAGAGGATGAACTTACATCTTCTGCATTTCAGGTGGGTTCTTAACCACTGAGCCACCCGGAAAGCCCCAATTAGTACTTATTACAGAAAGGTGGTGAGTCCTATGCCTTTCTTCCTTTGGCTGAATAGGAAGTTCATGCTTCTAGATGGGATGTGTTCTGTTTAAGATTAACAGTAGATGGCAGAAAGGTCAGCATTCAAAAACTACTTCTTTGATTCCAGAGTCTGTTTTTTTCCATGACTGCAGAGAACAGAATATTTTTCATAGTGGATTATTAACTAGATAAAACAAACCACTTTATACCAGTTGAAACAATGGGACCTAGTCGAGGATACCATTTCCTGTTTTTGAGAAATAGGGTCACTCTGTTACAATGTCAGGGTAAGGCCTGCACATTTTTTGGCTTCATCTTGACAGAGGATTAGCATTAGTGATTGCATTTATCACAGAGGTCATTTCACTCAAGTGGAAAACAGTGCAAAATGCTAAAGAATGCTGATTGGCAGCTGCTAATAAGCTTTTGTGAACAAGAAGAAAGAAAAAAAAAGGTTTGGAAACAGCTCTAGCAGGAAATGCCATTGTTCAGCATAGCTTGAAGGAAGGCTTCTCTGTGTAAGGACTAAATCTTGGAACGATAGCCACCCTGCGCGCTGCTGAAGGAGGTCTGTTTAAGGAACTAGGAGGGTGAGGTGGAGGCCAGTGGTAAGCTCAGCCCCAACACCCTCGCCCCTACCACAAATAACACCTCAGCCTGCACGTGGCCTCCAGTGTCATGCCAGGTGATGGGCTATTCATTCTACTTAGACTTCTAGGCTTAGAGTCAGTTCTACTTCTTTATCATTTTTTATCCTAGGAAATTCTTCACTATGTCCAGCTTAGTCTGAATGTAGCTTATAAATGGTGTGACCACTGATTTCCAACTCAATAAAGCCTTTTTCATGCCACATTATAGGAATGGAGTTGTACTGTGAAGCCAATTAGATTTCAAATTTAGGCTTGCTATATTCTATGTAAGGATCTTTGGGAAAATTACTTAATGTCTCTGAGGATCATTTTTTTAGGAAAAAAGATACTTGTTTCATAAGACTATTATGGAAATAAAATCAGATAAGATAGGTAGATGGCTGGAAGGATGGATGGTTAGATAGCCTTGTACCTAATAAGTACTCAGTGAATGTTAGTTTCTTTTCCCTTGAAGAAATACAGTGGATTTATACTGTTTTTACTCCCAATAAATTACACATTTTGAATATGACCTCATTAAGCACCTGATGAAGCTTTCTTCTTCAAACCAAAGAATCCTAATCCCGTCAGTGTTTGCTTGATAAAATGCTGTCCCATCCCTTTGTTAACTCTGGATGTCTTTCCTTGGTCCTTTCCACATATCCAATTTAACCTGTAGAATTCAAAACCAATCATAGTTGACTGGAGGATGTGACAACCAACTGAGTTTTGTGGGAGTGTTTTTCTAGAGTATGGTACTTTCTAGAAGGACAGTAGTATGGAGGATACAATCACAAGCCTGCAGAAACTTGCACTGCAGGTTCTGACTGACGGATGTTCTCACGTCCAACTGGACAATACTCACAGACTGCAAAGGCTAGTTCCTCTCGTGTGTTTAAGTTGTCCCTTTGCTTTAACTTTTTAAGAGATATATATATCCCAGTAATGTAAGAGCATTTCTTATTCTGGTCCTAAATTATTCTTTTGGAGCTGAGAAGAAGCTGATAAGTAGAAAAAGCTTAGGTTGTTCTTTCCTTGTTTAATAAGCATATAAATACAATCTTGGTAATCAAGGTACTTTTAATATATATATAAACTCAGCAATCCCTGGAGAAGGAAATGGCAACCCACTCCAGTATTCTTGCCTGGAGAATCCCATGGACGGAGGAGCCTGGTAGGCTACAGTCCACAGGGTCGCAAAGAGTCGGAAACGACTGAGCGACTTCAATTCAATTCAAATTCAATTCAAACTCAGCAATGAGGCAAGCTCAAAGAGTGGTTTGAGTTGCTTCCACAAATGATTATTATGTATATAGAAATATGCCTCCCCTGAATATAGCCAGGCTTCAGCAATATGTGAACCGTGAACTTCCTGATGTTCAAGCTGGTTTTAGAAAAGGCAGAGGAACCAGAGATCAAATTGCCAACATCCGCTGGATCATGGAAAAAGCAAGAGAGTTCCAGAAAAACATCTATTTCTGCTTTATTGACTATGCCAAAGCCTTTGACTGTGTGGATCACAATAAACTGGACAATTCTGAAAGAGATGGGAATACCAGACCACCTGATCTGCCTCTTGAGAAATTTGTGTGCAGGTCAGGAAGCAACAGTTAGAACTGGACATGGAACAACAGACTGGTTCCAAATAGGAAAAGGAGTACGTCAAGGCTGTAAATTGTCACCCTGCTTATTTAACTTATATGCAGAGTACATCATGAGAAACACTGGACTGGAAGAAACATAAGCTGGAATCAAGATTGCTGGGAGAAATATCAATCACCTCAGATATGCAGATGACACCACCCTTATGGCAGAAAGTGAAGAGGAACTCAAAAGCCTCTTGATGAAGGTGAAACTGGAGAGTGAAAAAGTTGGCTTAACACTCAACATTCAGAAAACAAAGATCATGGCATCTGGTCCCATCACTTCATGGGAAATAGATGGGGAAACAGTGGAAACAGTGTCACACTTTATTTTCTTGGGCTCCAAAATCACTGCAGATGGTGACTGCAGCCCTGAAATTAAAAGATGCTTACTCCTTGGAAGGAAAGTTATGACCAACCTAGATAGCATATTCAAAAGCAGAGACATTACTTTGCCAACAAAGGTTCGCCTAGTCAAGGCTATGGTCTTCCCTGTGGTCATGTATGGATGTGAGAGCTGGACTGTGAAGAAGGCTGAGTGCCGAAGAATTGATGTTTTTGAAGTGTGGTGTTGGAGAAGACTCTTGAGAGTCCCTTGGACTGCAAGGAGATCCAACCAGTCCATTCTGAAGGAGATCAGCCCTGGGATTTCTTTGGAAGGAATGATGTTAAAGCTCAAACTCCAGTACTTTGGCCACCTCATACGAAGAGTTGACTCATTGGAAAAGACTCTGATGCTGGGAGAGATTGGGGGCAGGAGGAAAAAGGGACGACAGAGGATGAGATGGCTGGATGGCATCACTGGCTCCATGGACGTGAGTCTGGGTGAACTCTGGGAGTTGGTGATGGACAGGGAGGCCTGGTGTGCTGCAATTCATGGGGTCGCAAAGAGTCAGACACGACTGAGCGACTGAAATGAAGTGAACTTAATATAGCAAAGATACCAGTGACTGACTTTTAATACAGCCTTATTTGATATAGATGAGAAACTCTCATGCCTTATTGATTTACCTCATGTAGATAATCATGATGATGTGATCACTGACCTAGAGCCAGACATCTTGGAATGTGAAGTCAAATGGGCCTTAGAAAGCATCACTACGAACAAAGCTAGTGGAGGTGATGGAATCCCAGTGGAGCTATTCCAAGTTCTGAATGATGATGCTGTGAAAGTGCTGTACTCAATATGCCAGCAAATTTGGAAAACTCAGCAGTGGCCACAAGATTGGAAAAGGTCAGTTTTCATCCCAATCCCAAAGAAAGGCAATGCCAAAGAGTGCTCAAACTACCGAACAATTGCACTCATCTCACACGCTAGTAAAGTAATGCTCAAAATTCTCCAAGCCAGGCTTCAGCAATATGTGAACCGTGAACTTCCTGATGTTCAAGCTGGTTTTAGAAAAGGCAGAGGAACCAGAGATCAAATTGCCAACATCTGCTGGATCATGGAAAAAGCAAGAGAGTTCCAGAAAAACATCTATTTCTGCTTTATTGACTATGCCAAAGCCTTTGACTGTGTGGATCACAATAAACTATGGAAAATTCTGAAAGAGATGGGAATACCAGACCACCTGATCTGCCTCTTGAGAAATCTGTATGCAGGTCAGGAAGCAACAGTTAGAACTGGTCATGGAACAACAGACTGGTTCCAAATAGGAAAAGTACATCAAGGCTGCATATTGTCACCATGTTTATTTAACTTATATGCAGAGTACATCATGAGAAATGCTGGACTGCAAGAAACACAAGTTGGAATCAAGATTGCCGGGAGAAATATCAATAACCTCAGATATGCAGATGACACCACTCTTATGGCAGAAAGTGAAGAGGGGCTAAAAAGCCTCTTGATGAAAGTGAAAGTGGAGAGTGAAAAGGTTGGCTTAAAGCTCAACATTCAGAAAACGAAGATCATGGCATCTGGTCCCATCACTTCATGGGAAATAGATGGGGAAACAGTGGAAACAGTGTCAGACTTTGTTTTTCTGGGCTCCAAAATCACTGCAGATGGTGACTGCAGCCCTGAAATTAAAAGATGCTTACTCCTTGGAAGGAAAGTTATGACCAACCTAGATAGCATATTCAAAAGCAGAGACATTACTTTACCAACAAAGGTTCGTCTGGTCAAGGCTATGGTCTTTCCTGTGGTCATGTATGGATGTGAGAGCTGGACTGTGAAGAAGGCTGAGCGCCGAAGAATTGATGCTTTTGAACTGTGGTGTTGGAGAGGACTCTTGAGAGTCCCTTGGACTGCAAGAAGATCCAACCAGTCCATTCTGAAGGAGATCAATCCTGGAATTTCTTTAGAAGGAATGATGCTAAAGCTGAAACTCCAGTATTTTGGCCACCTCATGCGAAGAGTTGACTCATTGGAGAAGACTCTGATGCTGGGAGGGATTGAGGGCAGGAGGAGAAGGGGACGACAGAGGATGAGATGGCTGGATGGCATCACTGACTTGATGGATGCGAGTCTGAGTGACCTCCGGGAGCTGGTGATGGACAGGGAGGCCTGGCGTGCTGCGGTTCATGGGGTCGCAAAGAGTCGGACACGACTGAGCGACTGATCTGATAACAATAATAGAAACAACTACTATAGCAAACACACATATAATGCTAGTACTAATATAAAAATTAAACATATATGTAATTTTAATTCTTAAAAGAACTCGATAAGGAAATATCATCAGTATTTCTATTTTACATATTAGGAAACTGAGGCACAAAGAAACCAAGTAACTTGCTGTCACATAGCCAGTGAGTTCCTTAGCCTGGATTTAAACACTGAGAGTCTGGTGAGGATTCATGATCTAGACCATCTTGTACATTATTATAGAACCAAATGCTATGAAGTATTTATTGAGAACTTCTTTTTTTTTTTTAAAGAAATAGAACAAATGTCACAATGAATATAGTAGTTTATTATTGACAAAAGTTACCTGGTTCTTTCAGAGCTAAGTTTCTATTTAGTGAACCACTACTATCTCTGTTTTTTTTTTTTAAATTTATTGGAGTATAGTTAATTTACAATGTTGTGTTAGTTTTAGGTGTAAAGTGAAACAGTTATGTATATATTCTTTTTCAGATTCTCTTCCCATATAGGTTATTACAGAATATTGGGTGTGTTATACAGTAGGTCCTTATTAGTTACCTGTTTTATATGTAGTAGTATCTACATGTTAATCCCAATCTGCTAATTTATTACTTCCTCCCATGTTTCCCTTGTGGTAAACATAAGTTGGATTTCTAGATCTGTGAGTCAGTTTCTGCTTTGTAAATAAGTTCATTTGTATAATTTTTTAACTAGATTCCATATATAAGTGATATGATAATTGTATTCCTCTGACTTCACTTATTATGATAACCTCTAGGTCTGTCCATTTTGCTGCAAATGGCATTATTTCATTATTTTTTATGGCTGAGTTATATTCCATTATATGTGTGTGTGTGTGTGTGTGTGTGTGTGTGTGTGTGTGTGTGTATGTGTGTGTACTATATGTGACCATATCTTCTTTATCCATTCATCTGTCGGCTATTGTAAATAGTGCTGCAGTGTATACTGAGGTGCGTGTGTCTTTTCAAATTATGGTTTTCTCTGGATGTATGCCCAGTAGTGGGATTGCTGGTAGTTCTATAGTTAGTTTTTTAAGGACCCTCCATACTGTTCTCCATAATGGTTGTATCAATTTACCTTCCCACAAAATGTGTAGGAGAGTTCCCTTTTCTCCACACTCCTTCCAGCATTTATTGTTTGTGGATTTTTTGATGATGGCCATTCTGACTCCAGTACTCTTGTCTGGAAGATCCCATGGAAGGAGGAGCCTGGTGGGCTGCAGTCCAAGGGGTCGCAAAGAGTCGGACACGACTGAGCGTCTTCATTTTCACTTTTCACTTTCATGCATTGGGGAAGGAAATGGCAACCCACTCCAGTGTTCTTGCCTGGAGAATCCCAGGGACAGGGTAGCCTGGTGGGCTGCCGTCTATGGGGCCACACAGAGTCGGACACGACTGAAGCGACTGAGCAGCAGCATTCTGATCGGTGTGAGGGGATACCTCATTGTAGTGTTGATGTGCATTTCTCTGATAATTAGTGATGTTGAACATTTTTTTTCATGGGCTTTTTGGCTCTCTGTACATTTTATTTGAAATGTCTAGTGATCAACAGATTTTCTCTCCATTTTTTAATGGGGTTGTTTGTTGATATTGAGGTACATGAGCTGTTTATATATTTTGGAGATTAATCCCTTGTTGGTCACATTATTTGCAAATATTTTCTCCACTCAGTGGGCTTTTTGTCTTGTTGGTGGTTTCCCTTTGATGTGCAAAAGCTTTTAACTCATTTTTGTTTTCATTTTCATTATTCTAGGGGATGAATCAAAAAAGATATTTCTGTGATTTGTGTCAGTGTTCTGCCTATGTTGTCCTCTAGGAGTTTTACAGTATCCAGTCTTACATTTCGGGGAAGGCAATGGCACCCCACCCCAGTACTTTTGCCTGGAAAATCCCATGGACGGAGGAGCCTGGTAGGCTCCAGTCCGTGGGGTCGCTAAGAGTCGGACACGACTGAGCGACTTCACTTTGACTTTTCACTTTCATGCATTGGAGAAGGAAATGGCAACCCACTCCAGTGTTCTTGCCTGGAGAATCCCAGGGACAGGGGAGCCTGGTGAGCTTCCGTCTATGGGGTCGCACAGAGTTGGACACGACTGAAGCGACTTAGCAGCAGCAGCAGCAGCAGTCTTACATTTAGGTCTTTAAACCACTTTGAGTTTATTTGTATTCCTATGGAGGTATTGCTTGTGCTGGGTCCCGGTACATGTGAAACCTGGTGTGTGCCCTCCAAGAGTCTCTGCTTCTCTCAGCCCTGTGGTGCGCCTACACTCAGGACCCACCTGCCGTCAAAGCCAAATGCTCTGGGGTTCTTCCTCCCAATGCCTGACTTTCAGGCTGTCTTGGAGTGTTATTTTTATGTGGGAATGCCCCTGTGTAGCTTCTACGGGCTTAGTATTTTTTGCTGGTGAATCAAAGTGTTAAGTCACTCAGTGGTGTCTGACTCTTGCGATCCCATGGACTACATAGCCTGCTAGGCTCCTCTGTCCATGGGATTCTCCAGGCAAGAGTAAGGAAATGGGTTGCCATTTCCTTTTCCAGGGGATCTTCCTGACTCAGGGCTCAAACCTGGGTCTCCTGCGTTGCAGGCAAATTCTTTACTAGCTGAGCCATTTTTGCTGGTAGAGCTGTTTTGATATGGATGTCTGCCACCTCTTCACTCCGTGTATGCTGGGTGTTATTACCTTGATAGAAGGTATGGCTGATGGTGAGGTGATCTGGGCCTGCACTGGATACTGAGCGGGGCCTTCCCTTGCTCTGAGGTTGTCTCTGCCCTGTCAGGGACAGGGTCTGCTCCCTAGTTAGTGGTTGGACCAGGGACCCTGAGATCTGTTTGAGCTGAGTTTCTGATTTGCCATGTGAGGCAGGTGGGATTGGAGCACAACCGCTGGGAGAGAAGTCGCTGAGCTTTCCTCCTCTAGAGTGGTTCACCCGTGTGCGTGCTCTGCCGTGTCACTTTTCACCCGCTCTGCGGGCTCATACACTCCGCCGCTATTGGACCTGCTTTCAGCCACGCCTTAACCGTAGGAATGGTGGCGATGGGCTTCTCTCAGGCATTGTATTCACCAGGCTACCAGCTTAGATGCGTTGAAGTCAGGTCCCAGGACTGCCCTGGGAGCTATGGAGGCAGCTCAGACTGTGGCCTGGCCCAATCTCTACATGTGTGTGCCCACAAAGCCCACAGTTGCTAAAGCTAGACTCCTCTCAGTGGTGGGAGCTCTTGTTCATTCAGGTGTTCAGCAGGGGCTGAGTTTACAAAGCCAGCGGGGGTGGTGGGGAGGTGGATGGGTATAGATCCAAGGTCCCCACAGCCATGAGGAGAGAGTTCTGCCCTCCCTCCTTAGCTGCACAGGCCCTGGGGCTCAGCTGTCGTGTCAGCTCCACCCTGCATGTGGGCCTTCTGCCAGCCTCTGCTCTTGAGGTTGTGCTGGAGCACACACGGGGGTGGGGCTGGGGCCGGAGGCTGGACTAGGGGCTCACACTGGCCTGCGGCGGTGGGTGGGGGTGCAGGAGGGGGTGACAGGCGGGGCATGCCAGCCTGCTCAGGCTGGAGCCCCTCCGAACGCCCAAGGAGGTTGGGACCGGGCGTGGGGAAAGGGGAAACGGCGGCCCGGACTTCTTTCACAAACATGCGTGGTTGTGGAGCCCCTTACCCGTTCCTTCAGGCTGTCTCTTTGCAGCTGACCGCAGTCCCCTCCCTGTGCCCACCCTCCAAACCCCGGGTTTCAGCACCCAGCCTCCATCCATACTAGCACACACGACTCCCAGGCTGGGAGGCGCAGGGCTGTGACACAGACCGTCCATGCAGGTCTTCCTCTGTCCTGCCTGGTTGCTGCGCTCTCCTCTGAGCCCCTGAAGCTCCCCTCTGTCCCAGCTGATCTCCCCCCCAGGAAGGGGGGTTCCCCAGGCTCAGGAACCTCTCCTTCAGCTCCCCCACAGGGGGTGCAGGTCCCTTCCTCTTTGCCGCCTTTTGTCCTTCCTGGTTGGGGATTTTCTTATCCTTTTACGTGTCTGTGGTCCTCTGCTAGTGTTTAGCACATGCTCTGTTGTGAGAACTGTCCCATTCCTGATGTACTTGTGCAGAGAGGTGAACTCCACATGCTCCTGTTGTGCTATTGTGACTCCTCACCCCTCCTATCTCTGTTTTCTTCTTTTTTAATAGAGGAGGTAGAATGGTTTGATGTCCTTTACCATCAAAAACAGAGGCAGAGGATTAGGAGAAGAAGGAGGTATCTTTTCGACGGGAGGGCAGTTGGTCTTATAGAAGTCACATTCCTTTCACTCATGTTCCTATGGGTTTGGGGAGATTCAGTGGAGTTTTTGTTAGCTAGAGGCAAGAAAGGGCACCCCATAAAAAAGTGTTTCATGTTTTTCCAGGAAGGAAGGTCAACATCTCCCTCACAAGTCTGTGTCCACTTATGGACTTTGCTGACGTGGAGAAGAAGAGAAAGTTGGGCAAAGAGAAAGGCGGCAAGGACTAACCCAAGGTAAGTTCCACCTGAAGGGTAGAAAAGATGGGTGCTGCTCATGTCTGCAAGCCTCGCATTTGCAGCTGCTGAGGACAGATGGAAAAGGGTGACCAGGTGCTTTGAGGAGGGACTGACGCTGCTTGGGCAAAGTGGTGAATGTGCCAGAAGACTACAGTGCGCTGCTTCCAGGGAGTCTGAAGGTAACTGAGGTCCTAGGGGACCACGTCTTGGGGTGGGGGGGGTTGCTTAGTTTTCTTTGCATTGGTGCATGTTTGGTTCTCCAGCCATCCAGGCTACATCACCAGTGATCACTAACAGAAAGGAGATAGCCACAGGAGAACAGTAAGAAAGCTATTTCTCATATTTTAAAAAAGACTTGGAAAATTTTATTTGAGCCAAATGAGGGAAGCATCTCAGAAAGCTCTGAGAGCTGAAGTACCCATTAGCAGGCAAGACACAGTTATGTAATTTTTTTTTTTTTTTTGAGACAGAGGGCTGTACATTAAATGATATAGTATTAAAACAATCTTTTTTATTGCAGTATAGTTGTTTTACAATGTTGTTAATTCATTTTGCTGTACAGTAGAAACTAACTATACTTATATATAAGAAATACCATTTTTCCATTTTTTGAACCTCGTAACTACCAGAGAAGTAATCTAAGAGAAAGGAAGGTCTAGAGGGTGGTATGAAAGAGAACAGATGACTCTTCTATCAACTCCAGAGCACTTTGGTGGACCCTAAGTCTTAATTATGTTGAAGTCTTAATTATGTTGGAAAGAGAGACAGAGGTTT
This sequence comes from Tragelaphus eurycerus, assembly GCA_935064755.1. NCBI lineage: Eukaryota > Metazoa > Chordata > Mammalia > Artiodactyla > Bovidae > Tragelaphus > Tragelaphus eurycerus. Next base: position 15,838,764 of record CAKXYN010000043.1, read on the forward strand.
GACTAATGGAGAGAACTAATGAAGTTAGAGGTTTGAACTAAAATGCCATTAAGGAAGCCTACTTGTCACTGGGAAATAGGATTGAACAAAGCATAGATGGTAACAGATATTGGACAAATAAAATGATTTCATTTTTATACAGTTAAAGGTTCTCAAACCAGTCATGATTATAAAGCAAATGGAGGGAAATATTAGCCCCTTTCTCTTAGCCCCCTTCAGCTTCTGTCTGATGTGGGAATTTAGAAATGCAAAATACTCGGTCCTCTATACGTAAGCCTGGCCAGCCAATGTCGCCACTGCCAACTTGTGCCTCGCACACCCTGTGCCACAGAACTCACTCATGTCAGTGGCCTTTGGTGACCTCACCGGTGTTCATGGTTTTTCATGTGCTTTTTCTCCTGCAGTGAGTACCCTTCCTTTAAATGTCTGTTAGGCAAATACCCACAGTTGCTTCAGTTCTTAGCTTGAGAGGTAGGTCTTCTCTGAAACCATCCTGACTTGTTTCCCCTTCCCTCTTTGTTACCCAGTCTCAGTCAAATATCCTTTCTGAATCCTTCCTTAATCCCTCATATGTATGTCCTGCGTGATGCTTATACAGGTAGCTATCTATATTTCTGTCACTCTTAATAGGTAATGATCCTCCTGAAGGAAAAGAAGAGTTCTCGCTTAACTTATTGTAGTACTTTGCTCAGTGGTTGGCATATAACAAAAGCATTAGAGATATTTGCTAACAGAAAGGAAAAAATGGGAGCAAAGTGGTGAAGGAGGGTGGGGGAAGGAAAGAAAGAGGAATTTATGCTCAAAGTGATGAGGGTGCATAGTTTGGTTTAAAAGAAGACTCTCTATTATTCTTATCTTACCCTTCCAGGGAGATGGCCCGTTGGAGAGTCACTGAAGGCTGGCGGGTTGCAGTGCTGTGTTGGGAGTGACTGCAAGACAAGAAAGACAAAACAAACACAGGTCATTCATTTAAAATATCTTTGCACATTCTAATCAGGCCTGTGGGCAAAAAAAGAATCAATCTTAGAAGAAACACAGGAGAGATTAAACAACTGTTCTTCGCTGATAAATAGAATCATGCACCAAAATAAAACTCTCTACCAGGTAAAGGGTTAATTTTTCTTTATCATTTGATGTCAGCATATTTTGTTCAAAAAGCAAGCTTTAAATGAAGGGTAACTGTGAAAAAAGAAACATATTTGGAAGAGGTAATTATTTTCCCCTTGGAATAAGACAATGTAGAACATACTGCAATACGATATATTTCTAAAAAATGCACATTTTTTCCTAACAAAACTTTAAACAGAGCAAATTTGCAAATTGGAGTAGTATTTAATTAGTACAAATGTATTAGTTTAAATTTGCAATAATTAAAATAATTCAGCTATTGAGTGAACATAAAAGCTTGAAAAATGGGATTTTCAGTTGCATGTTGATGTTAGAATTTAATGTAATTTCGAATTTATTTTGGCTGCATGCTAATAAGGTAAGACTGATTTTTATGGATAAATAGTTGCAGTAGATATTATAGTATCTAATATTTATTGAGCACCTATTGCCTGAGTTACTTTTCTAAGTATATTTTTTACATCCTTTATTTCTTACAACTCTGTGAGGTATGTACTGTCCCATTCGACAGATGAGGAAATTAAAGTACAGGGCAGCTTAGAAACTTGCCCAAAGTCACGTGGTAAATACCTGTGCTTGAAATGGCAACTAGACTGATACTAGTGCCTTTCTTCATGACTATCATATCACTTTCCAAATGGTAACAATTTTTTGGTTTTAAAGATTTTTGCCTTACTAAGAATACTCTTCATTTAGATATAGAGATGCACAGTTACAATCTAAGAGCAAAAAGGAATGTATTGTTTCCTTTGTGTTAAACCATATGATAAAATGTATTTCAAGCTGTAATTTTAGTTTGTAGTATTTAAGTTATTTGTAACATTAGTTATGTATATATTATACATATAGTGTATGAAGGTGTATATACTTTCATGTAAATATATATATGTAGAGTGAAACGAGTTAAATATTTGTAGAACATGAGGCCTCTTCATACTATTCTAAGACTTCTCAGCACATACTCTGAATACACTGCCCCCGTCACAGAGAACCAAGCTATATAGGTTGCAGATTTTTATTCAAAACTTTCATCCTCATGGGTGAGAAGAGGTAGCTCTCTCTGATGAGTATTTATCTGAGGTTGAGGGAGCAGACTGTGTGACAACAGCTAAAATCTAGAGAGCGGTTTTTCAAGTTAAGGCTTGTGTCCTTTGCCTCCTGACTCCCTCAGACTGTTGAGCAACGCTTACGGCACTAAACGCATTTGACTGACTGAAAGGAAGTGCAGCATTCACGAGCCGGACCATGTACCAGACTGCTGCTTCAGTTGTTCCTGACTCTGTGGGACCCCAGAGATGGAGCCCACCAGGCTCCCCCGTCCCTGGGATTCTCCAGGCAAGAACACTGGAGTGGGTTGCCATTTCCTTCTCCAGTGCGTGAAAGTGAAAAGTGAAGTTGCTCAGTCGTGTCCGACCCTCAGCGACCCCATGGACTGCAGCCCACCAGGCTCCTCTGTCCATGGGATTTTCCAGGCAAGAGTACTGGAGTGGGGTGCCATTGCCTGCGTAGCCAGACTGCCTGAGTTCAAATCCCAGCTCTGTCATATAGACTACTGTGACCTTGACTGAGCTTCTTAAAGTTCTCTGTAAATAGTATGTTCCTCATAGGGTAGTTATAAGGATTCAATAAACATAGTTTTTAGAACAGTGCCTGTTACATGATAAAAGCTACATAAAAGTATTTATTAAATAAACCAGTATGACTTAGCAGAATGTCTACTTTGAGAGATTTCATACTAAATAGGCATAACTATTTAGATCATTTCAGTTAGCCATAAAGTCAATGCCACAAGGTATAGATTTGTGAGTATACCCTAACTTTGATAAAATTAAAATGTAAAGATAACATTATAAAATTAATAGAAATCAGCCACAACAATCAGATGAGGAAAAGGAAAGAAAAGTTATCCAAATTGGAAGGGAAGAATATGCAGACCCCATAATATAATGTCATTATATGCAGATAATGATACTATATGGAGAAAATAAGGTGCCACCAAAAACTAGTAGAGCTCATCAATGAATTCAGTCAAGTCGCAGGATATACAGTTAATACACAGAAATCAGTTGCATTTCTTTGTACTAATAATAAATACCAGAAAGGTAAAGTTTAAAAAAAAAAAATCCCTTTTAAAATTGCGTCAGAAAAAAAATACTTAGGAATGAACCTGACCAAGGAGATGAGACTTACATGCTGAAAACTAAAAAGTGCTGATAAAGTAAACTGAGGATGATTCAAAGAAATTCACATTGTTTAAATGGCCAAACTACCCATAGCAAACTGTAGATTTAACATGCTCCTTATCAAAATACCCTAAAATTTATATGGAATCACAAAAGACCTAGAATTGCCAAAGTAATCCTGAGGAAAAAGAAAAAAGGTGGCTGCCTGACTTTCCAAGACTGCGGACAATACTACAAAGCTACAGTAGGAAAAACAGTACAATGTTGAACAAAAACAGACATATGGCTCAATGGACTAGAAAGCCCAGAAATAGACCTGTGCACTTACGGTCAAAATTAATCTACAACAAAGAAGGGAAGAACACAAACATAGAAAAGAGTCTCTTCAATAAGTGGTTCTGGGTAAACTGGACAGTTACATGTAAAGAAAATTCAGAGCATCCTCTAATATCACATATAAAAATAAACCCCAAACAGATTAAAGACCTAAAATAAGACTGGATCTATAAAACTCTCAGAAATCAGTCAAAACATTGTCTGACATAAATTGTAGCAATGTTTCCTAAGGCCAGTCTCCTGAGGCAATAGAGAAATACAAGCAGAAATGAAAGGAACCTAAGTCGAACTTACTGTGGCTGAAGGGCAGGGCCAGACAAAGTGTGGTCCCCTGGAGAAAGGAGTGGCAAACCACTTCAGTATTCTTGCACTGAGAACCCCATAAAAATAATGAAAAAGTAAAAAGATATGACACTGGAAATGAGATTCCCCAGGTTGATAGGTGTCCAATATGCTACTAGGGAAGAATGGAGAAACAGCTCCATAAAGAATTAAGAGGCTGTGCTAAGGAAGAAACATTGCCCAGTTATGGATGTGTCTGGTGGTGAAAGGAAAGTCTGATGCTGTAAAGAACAATACTGTATAGGAACCTGGAATATTAGGTACAAAAGTTATGACCAACCTAGATAGCATATTCAAAAGCAGAGACATTACTTTGCCAACAAAGGTCCATCTAGTCAAGGCTATGGTCTTTCCTGTGGTCATGTATGGATGTGAGAGCTGGACTGTGAAGAAAGCTGAGTGCCGAAGAATTGATGCTTTTGAACTGTGGTGTTGGAGAAGACTCTTGAGAGTCCCTTGGACTGCAAGGAGATCCAACCAGTCCATTCTGAAGGAGATCAGCCCTGGGTGTTCTTTGGAAGGAATGATGCTAAAGCTGAAACTCCAGTACTTTGGCCACCTCATGCGAAGAGTTGACTCATTGGAAAAGACCCTGATGCTGGGAGGGATTGGGGGTAGGAGGAGAAGGGGACGCTAGAGGATGAGATGGCTGGATGGCATCACTGACTTGGTGGACGTGAGTCTGAGTGAACTCTGGGAGTTGGTGATGGACAGGGAGGCCTGGCGTGCTGTGATTCATGGTGTTGCAAAGAGTTGGACATGACTGAGCAACTGAACTGAATCAAGGTAAATTGGAAGTGGTCAAATAGGAGATGGCAAGAGTGATCATTGACATTTTAGGAATCAGCCAACTAAGATGGACCAGACTGGGTGAATTTAATGCAGATGACCATTACATCCACTACTGTGGACAAGAATCCCTTAGAAGAAATGGAGTAGCCCTCATAGTCAACAGAGAGTCTGAAATGCAATACTTGGATACAATCTGAAAAACAAAACAATTATCTCAGTTCATTTACAAGGCAAACCATTGAGTATCACAGTATTCCAAGTCTATGCCCCAAAAACTAATGCTGAAGAATCTGAAGTTGAACATTTCTAGGATGACCTACAAGACCTTCTAGAACTACCACCAAAAAAAGATGTCTTTTCCATCATACAGAACTGGAATGCAAAAGTAGGAAGTCAAGAGCTACCTGGAGTAACAGGCAAATTTGGCCTTGAGGTACAGAATGAAGCATGCCAAAGGCTAACAGAGTTTTGCCAAGAGAACACACTAGTCATAGCAAACACCCTCTTCCAACAACACAAGAGACGACTCTATACATGGACATCACCAGATGGTCAATACAGAAATCAGACTGATTATATTTTTTGCAGCTGAACATGGAGAAGCTCTATACAGTCAGCAAAAACAAGACTGGGGGCTGACTATGGCTCAGATCATGAATTCCTTATTGCCAAATTCAGACTGAAATTGAAGAAAGTAGGGAAAACCACTAGACCATTCACATATGACCTAAAAGAAATCCCTTACAATTATACAGTGACAACAGCTACTACTTATTTAGACTTTACTAAGACATTTTGGGCGCCATTTAAGACTTTGTTTTTCTGGGCTCCAAAATCACTGCAGATGATGACTGCAGCCATGAAATTAAAAGACGCTTGCTCCTTGGAAGGAAAGTTATGACCAACCTAGATAGCATATTCAAAAGCAGAGACATTACTTTGCCAACAAAGGTTCGCCTAGTCAAGGCTATGGTCTTTCCTGTGGTCATGTATGGATGTGAGAGCTGGACTGTGAAGAAGGCTGAGCGCCGAAGAATTGAGGCTTTTGAACTGTGGTGTTGGAGAAGACTCTTGAGAGTCCCTTGGACTGCAAGAAGATCCAACCGGTCCATTCTGAAGGAGATCAATCCTGGAATTTCTTTAGAAGGAATGATGCTAAAGCTGAAACTCCAGTATTTTGGCCACCTCATGCGAAGAGTTGACTCATTGGAGAAGACTCTGATGCTGGGAGGGATTGAGGGCAGGAGGAGAAGGGGACGACAGAGGATGAGATGGCTGGATGGCATCACTGACTCGATGGATGCGAGTCTGAGTGACCTCCGGGAGCTGGTGATGGACAGGGAGGCCTGGCGTGCTGCAATTCATGGGGTCGAAAAGAGTCGGACACGACTGAGCGACTGATCTGATCTGATCTGAATTCATTTTGATTTGAACTAAGTCAAATCCTTTACAGTGAAAGTGACATATAGATGCAAGGGATTAGATCTCAATGACAGGGTACTTGAAGAATTATTAGTGGAGGTTTGTAACATTGTACAGGAGGCAGTTATTAAAATCATCTCCAAGAAAAAGAAATGCAAAAAGGCAAAATGGAGGCCATTTGCCTTTTTATATTGGCAAGGAGGAGGCCTTACAAACAGCTGAGAAAACAGAAGTTAAAGGAGAAAAGGAAAAATATATATGTGAATGTAGGGTTTCAAAGAATAGCAAAGACAGATAAGAAAGCCTTCGTAAGTGATCAATGCAAAGAAATAGAGGAAAACAATAGAATGGGAAAGATGAGAGATCTCTTCAAGAAAATCAGAGATACCAAGGGAATATTTCATGCAAAGATGGGTACAATAAAGGACAGAAATGGTATGGAAAGTACAGATGCAGAAGATATTCAGAAGATGTGGCAAGCATTCACAGAACTACACAAAAAGATCTTCATGACCCAGATAACCATGATGGTGTGATCACTCACCTAGAGCCAGACATCCTGGAATGTGAAGTCAGGTGGGCCTTAGAAAGCATCACTACGAACAAAGCTAGTGGAGGTGATGGAATTCCAGTGGAGCTATTCCAAATCCTGAAAGATGATGCTGTGAAAATGCTGCACTCAATATGCCAGCAAATTTGGAAGACTCAGCAGTGGCCACGGGACTGGAAAAGGTCAGTTTTCATTCCAATCCCAGAGAAAGGCAATGCCAAAGAATGCTCAAACTACCACACAATTGTACTCATCTCACATGCTAATAATGCTCAAAATTCTCCAAGCCAGGCTTTAGCAGTATGTGAACCATGAACTTCCAGATGTTCAAGCTGGATTTAGAAAAGGCAGAGGAACCAGAGATCAAATTTTCAACATCCATTGGATCATCGAAGAAGCGAGAGTTCCAGAAAAATATCTACTTTTGCTTTATTGACTACATTAAAGCCTTTGTGTGGATCAAAACAAACTGTAGAAAATTCTTCAAGAGGTGGGAATACCAGACCACCTGACCTGCCTCCTGAGAAATCTGTACGCAGGTCAGGAAGCAACAGTTCGAACTGGACATGGAACAATGGACTGGTTCCAAATTGGGAAAGGAGTACATCAAGGCTGTATATTGTCACCCTGCTATCTATGCAAAGTACATCATGGGGAATACTGGGTGGATGAAGCACAAGCTGGCCTCAAGATTGCTGCAAGAAATATGAACAACCTTAGCTGTGCAGATGATACCACTTTAATGGCAGAAAGCAGAAAGGAACTAAAGAGCCTCTTGATGAAGGTGAAAGAGGAGAGTGAAAAAGTTTGGCTTAAAACAAGCTTCAAAAACTTAAGATCATAGCATCCAGCCCCATCTCTTCATGGCAAATAGATGCGGAAGACAATCAAAAAATGACCACAATTACAAATGATAAGACATGGAAGCAACCTAAATATCCATTGACAGAGAAATGAATAAAGATGATATGGTACATTTATACAATGTAATATCACTCAGCCATTAAAAATGAGAAAATAATGTCATTTCCAGCAATATAGATCTAGAGATTGTCATGCTGCATGAAATATGTCAAAGACAAATATGATATCACTTACATGTAGATTCTAAAAAGGATACAAATTAACTATTTAAAAAACAGAAATAGTCTCACAGACTTAAGAGACATTGTTACCATAGGGGAAGGGTGAGGAGAAGAAGGGATAGTTATGGTGTTTGGGACTGACACGCATACACTGCTACATTTAAAATTAATAACCAACAAGGACTTTATAGCGGAGGGAATTCTGTTCAAGATTATGTAACAAAGGGGGAAAATTGAAGAATGAGTATATGTATACTGAATTACTTTTTTGTACACCTGAAACTATCACAACATTGCTAATCAACTATATTCCAATATAAAAAGTAAAAAAAAGGGAGAAAATTACCTAAATAGACATGTCTCCAAAGAGCACACGTAAATGGCCAACAGGCTCTGGAAAAGATGCTCAACATCATCAATTATTAGAGAAATGTGAATCAAAACTACAGTGAGGTGTCACCTCACACCAATCAGAATCAGATCAGATCAGTCGCTCAGTCGTGTCCGACTCTTTGCGACCCCATGAACCGCAGCACGCCAGGCCTCCCTGTCCATCCCTGTCCATCCCTGGCCATCATCAAAAAGTCTACAAATAATAAACACTGGTGAAGATGTTGAGAAAAGGAGACCCTGTTACACTGTTGGTGAAAATGTAAACTGGAAGAGCTGACTCTTTGGAAAAGACCCTGATGCTGGGATGCTGGGAGGGATTGAGGGCAGGAGGAGAAGGGGACGCCAGAAGATGAGATGGCTGGATGGCATCACTGACTCGATGGACGTGAGTCTCAGTGAACTCCGGGAGTTGGTGATGGACAGGGAGGCCTGGCGTGCTGCGATTCATAGGGTCGCAAAGAGTCGGACACAACTGAACAACTGAACTGAACTGAACAGTCACTATGGAGAGCAATATGGAGGTTCTTTTAAAAACTAAAAACAAACACAAAAACTAAAAAAAAGTTACAATATGATCCAGCAGTCCCAATTCTGGGCATACATTCAGAGAAAACTCTAGTTCAAAAAGATGCACCCCAATGTTCATAGCAGCACTATAGTAGCCAAGACATGGAAGCAACCTAAACGTACATCAGCAGATGAAAGGATAAAGAAGATGTGGTATGTATACATAATAGTATTACTTATCCATAAAGAAGGATGAAATAATGCTATTCACAGCAACATGGGAAGACCTAGAGGTTATCATACTAATTGAAGTTAATCAGGGAAAAATAAATACGATATCATTTACATGTGGACTCTAAAAAATTATACAAATGAACTTATTTACCAAACAGAAACAGATTCACAGAAATTAAAAACAAACTTATAGTTACCAAAGGGAAAAAGAGGCAGAAGGCACAAACTAGGACTTTGAAATTAGCAGATATAAACTACTATAACTAAAATAGATATATAATAAGGTCCTACTATATTACACATTCAATCCCAAAGAAAAGCAATGCCAAAGAATGTTCAAACTTCTGCACAACTGCACTCATTTCACATGCTAACAAGGTCATGCTCAAAATCCTCCAAGCTATACTTCAGCAGTATGTGACCTGAGAACTTCCAGATGTACAAGCTTGATTTAGAAAGGGCAGAGGAACCAGAGATCAAATTTCCAACATCCATTGGATCACAGATAAAACAAGGGAATTCCAGAAAAACATCTACTGCTTCATTGCTTATGTTAAAGCCTTAGATTGTGTGGATCACAACAAACTATAGAAAATTCTTCAAGAGATGGGAATACCAGACCACCTGACCTGCCTCCTGAGAAACCTGTATGCAGGTCAAGGAGCAATAGTTAGAACTGGACATGGAACAACAGACTGGTTCCAAATTGGAAAAGGAGTTTGTCAAGGCTATATACTGTCACCCTGTTTACTTACCTTCTATGCAGAGTGCATCATATGAAATGCCAGGTTGGATGAATCACAAGCTGGAATTAAGATTGCTGGGAGAAATATCAACAACCTCAGATATGCAGATGATACTGTTTTGTGTGAACTTGCAAAATGGTGGAGTAGAAGGATGTGTGCTCATCTTCTGCGAGAACTCCAAAATCGCAAGTAGCTGCTGAACAGCCGTTGACAGGAGAATGTTGGATCCCACCAAAAAAATATAACCCCGTGTCCAAGGGCAAAGGAGAAGCCCCAACAGGAATGTAGGAGGGGCTCAATTGTGTTTAAAATCAAACCTCAGAGATGCTCAGAGGGAGCAAACAAAGCCTCATGTGCAACAGGACTGAGGGAAAGGAACAGGTATCCAACAAGAGACTGAGCCAGACCTGCCTGTGGGTGTCTGAGTGTCTCCTGCAGAGGCACAGGTCAGCCGCCAGACAGGGGCTCTGGCTCCAGCAGTCCTGGAAGTCGTGGCATGTGGCACAAGTCCTCTTGGAGGAGGTCGCCATCAGCCCCACTACAGAGCCACCGAACAGACGACCCACAAACTGGAGAACAACTATACCAAAGACGTTTTCACACTGTTGCCAAAGTTCTAGGGCCCAAAACAGATTTTCCAACCTGGGGATCTGGCAAAGGGACTGAGAACCCATAGGAAATTTGACTTTGAAGGCCAGTGGGTTTTGATTCTAGAACTTCCACAGGACTGGGGAAAGAGAGACTCTTGGAAAGCACAAAAAGAACCGTGTGCACACCAGGGCCTGGGAGAAAGGAGCAGTGACCCCTCAAGAGACTGAGCCGGACTTGCCTGAAAATTTGGGAGTCTCTGGTGCAGGCTTGGGTCCACAGTGGTCTGCCGCGGGGTCAGGGACGCTGACTACAGCAGTCCTGGGAGGCGCAACATGCTGGCCTAAGTCCTTTTGGAGGAGGTCCCTGTTACCCCATCATAGTTTGGCCTCAGGCCAAACTACAGGGAAGGAACACAGCCCCACCCATCAGCAGAAAACTGGAATAAGGATTTACTGAGCATGGCCACACCCACTAAAGTAAGACTGTTTCCTCAAAGCCAGTCCCTCCCATCAAGAGGCTTCCACAAGACTCTTATCCTCATCCATCAGAGGGCAGACAGAATAAAAACCACAACTACAGAAAACTAACCAAACTGAACACATGGATCACAGTCTTGCTAACTCAATGAAACGATGAGCCATGCTATGTGGGGCCACCCAATATGGACGGGTCATGGTGGAGAGTTCTGACAAAATGTGGTCCACTGAGAAGGGAATGGCAAACCACTTCAGTATTCTTGCCTTGAGAACCCCGTGAACAGTATGAAAAGGCAAAAAGATAGGACTCTGAAAGATGAAATACCCAGGTCAGTAGGTGCCACATATGCTACTGGAGAAGAGTGGAGAAACAACTCCAGAAAGAATAAAGGGATGGAGCCAAAGCAAAAACAACACCCAGTTGTGGATGTGACTGGTGATGGAAGTAAAGTCCGATGCTGTAAAGAGCAATACTGCATAGGTACCTGGAATGTTAGGTCCATGAATCAAGGTAAATTGGAAGTGGTCAAACAGGAGATGGCAGGGTAAACATCAATATTTTTTGTATGGGTGAATTTAACTCAGATAACTATTATATCTACCGCTGTGGGCAAGAATCTCTTAGAAGAAATGGAATAGCCTCATAGTCAACAAAAGAATCCAAAGTACAGTGCTGCTGCTGCTAAATCGCTTTAGTCGTGTCCGACTCTGTGCGACCCCATAGACCGCAGCCCACCAGGCTCCCCCGTCCCTGGGATTCTCCAGGCAAGAACACTGGAGTGGGTTGCCATTTCCTTCTCCAATGCATAAAAGTGAAAAGTGAAAGTGAAGTCGCTCAGTCGTGTCCGACTCTTAGCGACCCCATGGACTGCAGCCCACCAGGGTCCTCTGTCCATGGGATTTTCCAGGCAAGAGTACTAGGGTGGGGTGCCATTGCCTTGGTTGCAATTTCAAAAGTGACAGAATGATCTCAGTTCGTTTCCAAGGCAAACCATTCAATATCACAGTAATTCAAGTCTATGCCCCAACCGCTAATGCTAAAGCAGCTGAACTACTGAGCCCACATGCCACATGGCTGAAGCTCATGTGCCTAAAGCCTTCACTCCTGGAAGTGCAGTGAAGTGAAAGTTGCTCAGTCGTGTCCAACTCTTTGTGACCCCATGGACCATACAGTCCATTGAATTCCTCAGGCCAGAGTACTGGAGTGGGTAGCCTTTCTGTTCTCCAGGCGATCTTCCCAACCTGGGGGTCAGACCCAGGTCTCCTGCATTGCAGGTGGATTCTTTACCAGCTGAGCCATGAGGGAAGCCAAGAACACTGGAGTGGGCAGCCTATCCCTTCTCCAGCAGATCTTCCCAACCCAGGAATTGAACCAGGGTCTCCCCTGTGTTGCAGGCAGATTCTTTACTAACTGAGGTATTAGAGAAGCTGTTCTCAACCTAGAAGCCAGCACAATAAGCTCATGCACCACGACAAAGAGGAGCCCCCATTCACTGCAACCAGAGAAAGTCTGCATGCAGCAGTGAAGATCCAGTGGAAAGCAAAATGCATAAAGAATTTAAAAAACTCAAAAAAAGATAAATTCACATAGAATTCCAGTGTCTTGTCTCAGACTTTACAGAATCACCTAATTTAATTCTCAGAGCTGTCCTATAAAGTAGTTATGAGTATCCCCATTTTATATATAAGAAACAAAACATATAGAACCTAAACACCATGTCAGAAAACAACAGCTTTCAAATATGGAGCCAGAATTCCAACTAAAGTTATTTTTGTTTCCAAGTGTATGTGGTTTAAACTCTGTGATAATGACTCTCTGTATGTCCACATGTGTTTCACCTCATATTATATATACACAGACCATGTAGCGCCTCATATCTGCATTTTCCCCTCTTACATTGTAATTACATCCTTTCTGGTAAGGTTTCCATAATTATTATTTTGGTATTATATTGTGTTACTGCCTCTCAAGATGTAATTAATTTAATCATCCTTTTATAGTTGGCTATTTGGGTTATTTCTATTGTTTTAACATTAGAAACAATGCTACAATGAACATACTGATATCAATTACTTCTTTAGACTTGACAATTTCCTTTGAATGTATTCCCCCAAATGGAAACATTAGGTTATATTTTATGACTTGTTATCATTTTTCAAAAGTTTGTACCATTTATTGCTTCTAAAAATATGTGTCACTTTCACCACAATCTTAAAAGCACTGATATAATAATTAAAAAAAAACACTGATAATAGGTACAAAGTGATGTTCCATATATATAAGTATTTATTAATGAGAATGACTTTTTTCCCTATAGGGGTATCTGCTAATTGTATTTCTTTTGTTTAAACTGTTCAATCTTTTTTCATTTACTCTATCTTCCACTGGTTTATAGAGTACCAATATTTCTTGGGTAAAGATCAATAATGCTTACTAACCAAGATTAATGAGTAACTGGAACTATTAATAGCTTGCTCACCATTAACCTGGCCCTTATAATGAAAACAAAGAATTATTCAGTAATCTAACTTTACTTATCACTACCTTAAACTAATTACTTTAATATCCTGCCCTAAATTATTCCAATAATGTCCCTTTTAAAATTTCAGGGAGAGATTAAGTACAAAAGGTATCATGAAGTGCTCACACAATTTGACTACTTTCCTGTTACACATGCAAAGTAGCTAGTTTCTCCTAGCATGTAAATTTGGAATAAACAGAGCTTTTTACAATATGAAATTACTCTTTTACTCTACTAAGACAAGTATGTTGAATTATCTGAGAGTCAAGACTTATGGATACCAGGGAATTTTTGTTATACTCTGGTAGCTACATTTAAGCAGTACTTGCAGTAGGTATTAGAAGCTACCTGATAGTGACAATAAGTATTTAAAAAAAAAAAAAAAAACAACAGCACACCAAATATCTTCCCCTTGGGACCAGTAGGTTCCATCCTTTCAATATTATTGGCTACATACACATAATGTTGCTAGATCCACTATGACTAAGAAACTACAGCCTGGCTATTCTACCTCCTCCAACAGAGAGGCTAGCCAGAAGGAATTCTGAGAAGCGTGGTAGAAAGAACCAAAGGAGGAAAGCACAGTTTAAAGCTTTCAAAAGCTAAAAGAATTCACCACCATGAAACCAGCTTTACAACAAAAGTTGGAGGAAATTCTCTGGAAAAAAACAAAAGGCCCCAACCAGAAACAAGGAAAGTATGGAAGGAGAGCATGCTGGCAACAAAGCTAGGAGGGATGTTAAAAGACAGAAATAGTATAATCGCATGTAAACACAAAAAGCATTTAAGGCATACACAAAACACTTAGATGTAAAATATATCAAAAACAGTAAGGGGAAGAGAGTACATATGTAGGGTCTTTAAAATCTATTTGCAATAAAGATGTCATCAATTTAAAACAGCATATATGTGTGTGTGTGTGTGTGTATATATATATATATATAGACTGCTATATAAAAAGCTCATGGTAACTGTAAATAGAAAACCTACAATAGATACACACAAAAAAAGGAAAAGGAATCCAAATATAACACTAAAGACTCATCAAGCCACAGGATAAGAGACCAAAATGAGAAAAAAAAAAAAAAAAAACCTACAAAAAGAAATACAAAACAATTAACAAAATTTCAATAAGGCCATGCTGCTGCTGCTAAGTCGCTTCAGTCGTGTCCGACTCTGTGCGACCCCATAGATGGCAGCCCATCAGGCTCCCCCGTCCCTGGGATTTTCCAGGCAAGAACACTGGAGTGGGTTGCCATATATGTCAATAATTACCATAAATGTAAGTAGACGAAATGCTCCAAACAAAAGACACAGATTGGTTAAACGAATACAGAAATGAGACCCATATATATGCTGACTACAAGAGAGTCACATACATACTAAAAGTGAAGGAATGGAAAACGGTATTCCAGTCAAATGGAAATCAAGAATGCTGGAGTAGCAATACTTATACAAAAAAGACTTTAAAGTGTTATAAGAGACAAGGACACTAAATAACGATTGAGGGATCAATCCAAGAAGAATATGTGACAACTGTAAATACATATGCACCCAATACAGGAACATCTCAGTATATAAGGCAAATATTATCATGTATATAAGGAGAAATCCACAGCGACACAATGAGAGTAGGGTACTCTAATACCCCACTTACATCAATGGGTGGATCATCCAAATGAAAAATCAATAAGGAAACATGAACCTCAAGTAGCAGACCAAACTGTCTTAACTGATATTCACAGAGCATTCCACTTGAAAGCAGCAGAATACACTTTCTTTTCAAGTGCACTTGGAACATCCTCCAGGATAGATCACAGGCTAGGCCATAGACAAGCCTCAGTAAATGTAAGAAAACTGAAATCTTGTCAAGTATATTTTCCCACCACATGCTTTGTGACTAGAAATCAACTACAAGGAAAAAAAAATGCAAAAAACCACAAACACGTGGAAGCTAAACAATATGCTACTAAACAACCAATGGATCACTGAAGAAATCAAAGAGAAAAGCAAAATATACCTAGAGACAAACAAAAATTAAAAAATGACAATCCAAAACCTATGGTACATAACAAAAGCAGTTCTAAGAGGGGCATTTAAAGTGATACAAGCTTACCTCAGAAAACAAGAAAAACCTCAAAATAACCTAATCTTACACCTAAAACAACTAGAGGAAGGAGAACAAACAAAACACAAAGTTTGTAGAAGGAAAGAAATTGTAGAGATCAGAGCAAAAATAGAAAAATAAAATATCAGTGAGACTAAAAGCTGGTTCTTTGGAATGTTAAGCAAAATTGATAAACCTTTTGTTAGACGCATCAAGGAAAAAAAGGTAGAGGGCTCAAATCAATAAAATGAGAAATGAAAAAGACAAAATTATAGGTGACACCACAGAAATAGAAAGGATTGCAAGAGACTACTAAGAGCAACTCTATGCCAGTAACATGGACAAACTAGAAGAAATGGACAAATTCTTGGAAAGGTACAACCTTCCAAGACTGAGCCAGAAGGAAGAACAAAATATGAACATACCAAGTACCAGAGCTGATATTGAAAAGTAATTAGAAAAACACCCAACAAACAAAAGTTCAGGGCCATATGGCTTCTCAGGCAAATTCTATCAAACATTTAGATAAGAAATAACACACATCCTTCTGAAACTCTTCCCAAAAAATTGTGGAGGAAGGAACACTCCCACACTCATTCTACAAGCCCACCATCACCCTGATACCAAAACCAAAGACACCACAAGAAAAGAATATTACAGGCCAATATCACTGATGAACATAGACACAAAAATCCTCAACAGAGTACAACCAAACCAAACCAAACTCAACAATGCATTAAAAGAATCACACACCATTATCAAGTGGGATTTATCCCAGGGATGCAAGGATAGTTCAATATCCACAAATCAATTAGTGATACACCACATTCACAAACTGAAGAATAAAGACCATATGATCTTCTCAGTAGATGCAGAAAAAGCTTCTGAAAAAATGCAGCAACATTTCTTTTAAATTTTTAATTGGAGGATAATTGCTTTACAATGTTGTGTTGGTTTCTGCCGTAGAACATCGTGAATCAGTTATAACTACACACACGCGCGTATATCTCCTCCCTCTTGAGGCTTCCTCCCACCTGCCCCTTTACGTCATCACAGAGTGCCAGGCTGGGCTCCTTGTGTTATACAGCAGTTTCCCAGCTCTCTATTTTACACATGGTAGTGTATATGTATCAGTGATGCTTTCTCAATTCTTCCCATCCTCTCCTTTCCCCGCCCTGTCAGCAAGTCCGTTCTCTTTGTCTGCAACACCCATTTGTGAAAAGACTCTCCAGAAAGCGGGCATAGAGAGAGCATACCTCAACATAATAAAGGCCATATATGACAAACCCACAGCTAACATCATACTCAGTGGTGAAAAGCTAAAAGTATTCCCTCTGTGACCAGGAAGAAGACAAGGATGTCTAATCTCACCACTGTATTCAATGTACTAATAGTTTTGCAACTCCTACCCACAACCAGGGAAGAAAAAGGAATAAGAAGTATCCAAATTGGAAAGGAAAAAGTAAAACTGTCACTGTTTTCAGATAATATGATAATAATATTATTTATATAATATTTTATAAAATATGATAATACAGAGAAAATCCTTAAAGCACCACTAGAAAATGACTAGAGCCCATCAATAAAGTTGCAGGAGACAAAATTAATATACAGAAGGCTGTTGCATTTCTATACACTAGTAACAAAAGATCAGAGAGAGAAATTAAGAAAGCAGTCCCTTTTACTATTGTATCAGAAAGAATAAAATACCTAGGAATAAACCTATAATGAGGTTAAAGAACTATATTCTGAAAACAATAAGATGTTGATGAAAGAAATGAAAGATGACCTAAATAGATGGAGAGATGTACCATGTTCTTGGATAAGAAGAATCAATATTGTGAAAATGACTATACTATGCAAAGCTATATACAGATTCAATGCAATCCCTATCAAATTATCAGTGGTATTTTTCCAGAAAAACTAAAAATTTTAAAATGTGCATGGAAATACAAAAAACTTCTAATAACCAAAGCAATCTTGAAAAAGAACAGAGCTGAAAGAATCATGTTCCCAGATTTCAGGCTATTTTACAAAGTTTCAGTAATCAAACAGTACAGTGTTGGCACAAAAGCAGACATAAAGATCAATGCAACAGGATTCAAAGTCCAGAAATAAACCCACTCACGTATGGTCAATTAATCTACAACAAAGGAGGCAAGGATATACAATGGGGAAAAGACAATCTCTTGGGTAGGTGGTGCTGGGAAAACTGGACAGCTACATGTAAAAGAATGAAATTAGAACATTCTCTAACACCATATACAAAAATAAACCCCAAATGGATTAAAGACCTAAATGTAAGACTGTCACTATAAAACTCATAGAGGGAAAACATAGGCAGAAAACTCTTAGACCTAAACTGGAGCAATATTATTATTATTTTTTGATTTGTCTCCTAGAGTAATGGAAACAACAACAACAAAAAATAAACAAAGGGACCTAATTAAACTTAAAAGCTTTTGCACAGCAAAGGAAGCCATCAACAAAATGAAAAGACAACCTACAGAATGGGAGAAAATATTCGCAAACAATGCAACTAACAAGGGATTAATCTCCAAAATACACAAACAGCTCACATAGCTCAATATATAAAAACAAAGAACCAAAAAATGGGCAGAGGACCTAAACAGACATTTCTCCAAAGAAGGCATACAGGTGTCTTCTGTATACAGAAGGCCAACAGGCACATGAAAAGATATTCAACACTGCTAATTATTAGAGAAATGCTAATCCAAACTACAATGAGATGCGAACCTCACATTAGTCATCAAAAAGTCTACTAATAATAAAAAGCTGGAAGGGTATGGGGGAAAGGGAACTCTCTTACACTGTTGGTAGGAATGTATGATGGTACACCCATTCTGAAGAACAGTATAGAGGTTCATTAAAAAATTAAAAATAGGGTTGCCAAATGACCAGAAAATCCCATTCCTGGTTATATATCTGGAAAAGATGAAAACTTTCATTTGAAAAGATACATGCACCCCGTGTTCACAGTAGCATTATTTACAATAGCCAAGACATGGAAGCCCCTAAATGTCCATGAACAGATGAATGGATAAAGAAGACATGGTGTCAGGACTTCCAGGTGGTCCAGTGGTTAAGACTTTGTGCTTCCACTGCAATGGATGTGAGTTTGACTCCTGGTCAGGGAGCTAAGATATAAGATGCCACATGCCATCTGGTCACCCTCCCCACCTCCAAATTCTCACACACACAAATACACACAATGTAATACTACTCAGCCATAAAACATAATGAAATAATGCCATTTGTAGTAACATGGATAGACCTAGAGATCGTCAACTAAGTGAAGGCAGAGAAAGACAAATATATATTACTTAGACATCAAATCTAAAATGACGATACAAATGAACTTATCTACAAAACAGAAATAGACTCACAGACACAAAAAACACGTTTATGGTTACCAAAGGGGAGAGGGAGGGAGGGATGAACTGGCAATTTTTGATTAACTGATACACATTACTAAATATAACCTAGTGGGAGGTGATTGAATTTCATCTGAGCTATTTCAAATCCTAAAAGATGACTCAGTATATCAACAACTTTGGAAAACTCAGCAGGGGCCACAGGGCTGGAAAAGGTCAATTTTCATGCCAATCTCCAAGCAAGGCAATGTCAAAGAATGTTCAAACTATTGCACAATTGCACTCATTTCACATGCGAGCAAGGTCTAGCTTGAAATCCTCCCAACAGTGCGTGAATCAAGAACTTCCAGATGTACAAGCTGGATTTAGAAAAGGAAGAGGAACCAGAGATCAAACTGCCAACATCTTTTGGATCATAGAAAAAGCAAGGGAATTCCAGAAAAAAATATCTACTTCTGGTTCATTGACTATGCTAAAGCCTTTGACTGTGTGGATCACAACAAACTGTGGAAGATTCTTAAAGACATGGGAATACCAGACCATCTTACCTGCCTCCTGAGAAACCTGTATGCAGGTCAAGAAGCAACAGTTAGATCTGGATATGGAACAATGGACTGGTTCAAAATTGGGAAAGGCATACGTCAAGGCTGTATATTGTCACCCTACTTATTTAAATTCTGTGCAGAGTAAATCATGAGAAATGCCAGGTTGGATGAGTTACAAGCTGGAATAAAGATTGCTGGGAGAAATATCGACAACCTCAGATATGCAGATGATACAAATTTAAGGGCAGAAAGCAAAGAGGAACTAAACAGCCTCTTGATGAGGGTCAAAGAGGAGAGTGAAAAAGGAAATCAACCCTGAATATCCATCGGAAGGACTGATGCTGAAGCTCCAATACTTTGGGCACCTGATTTGAAGAGCTAACTCATTGGAAAAAATCCTGATGCTGGGAAAGACTGAGGGCAGGAGGAAAAGGGAGTAGTAGAGGATGAAATGGTTAGATAGCATCACCACTTTGAGGACATGAGTTTGAACAAACTCTGGGAGACAGTGAAGAACAGTGGGAGAACAGGGAAGCCTGGCATGCTGCAGTCCATGGAGTCGCAAAGAGTCAAACATAACTTAGCAACAACAACAACAACTAAATATAAAATAGATAAAAAAGAAGGACCCATTGTATAGCACAGGTAATTATAGTCAATATCTTGTAATTATCTATAATGGCAAAGAATCTGAAAATGAATATATATACCTGTATGTAGATTCATATATATATGTGTGTGTGTGAATCACTTTGCTCTATACTTGAATGTGAAAATTTATAATATATACATGTATGTATATTCATATACATCCAAAGTGCAGTACTTGGATGCAATCTCAAAAACGACAGAATGATCTCTGTTCGTTTCCAAGGCAAACCATTCAATGTCACAGTAATCCAAGTCTATGCCCCAGCCAGTAACGCTGAAGAAGCTGAAGTTGAACGGTTCTATGAAGACCTACAAGACCTTTTAGAACTAACACCCAAAAAAGATGTCCTTTTCATTATAGGGGACTGGAATGCAAAAGTAGGAAGTCAAGAAACACCTGGAGTAACAGGCAAATTTGGCCTTGGAACACGGAATGAAGCAGGGCAAAGACTAACAGAGTTTTGCCAAGAAAATGCACTGGTCATAGCAAATACCCTCTTCCAACAACACAAGAGAAGACTCTATACATGGACATCACCAGATGGTCAACACCGAAATCAGATCGATTATATTCTTTGCAGCCAAAGATGGAGAAGCTCTATACAATCAGCAAAAACAAGACCAGGAGCTGACTGTGGCTCAGACCATGAACTCCTTATTGCCAAATTCAGACTGAAATTGAAGTAAGTAGGGAAAACCACTAGACCATTCAGGTATGACCTAAATCAAATCCCTTATGATTATACAGTGGAAGTGAGAAATAGATTTAAGGGCCTAGATCTGATAGATAGAGTGCCTGATGAACTATGGAATGAGGTTCGTGACATTGTACAGGAGACAGGGATCAAGACCATCCCCATGGAAAAGAAATGCAAAAAAGCAAAATGGCTGTCTGGGGAGGCCTTACAAATAGCTGTGAAAAGAAGAGAAGTGAAAAGCAAAGGAGAAAAGGAAAGATATAAGCATCTGAATGCAGAGTTCCAAAGAATAGCAAGAATTGATAAGAAAGCCTTCTTCAGCGATCAATGCAAACAAATAGAGGACAACAACAGAATGGGAAAGACTAGGGATCTCTTCAAGAAAATCAGAGATACCAAAGGAACATTTCATGCAAAGATGGGCTCGATAAAGGACAGAAATGGTATGGACCTAACAGAAGCAGAAGATATTAAGAAGAGGTGGCAAGAATACACAGAAGAACTGTACAAAAAAGAGCTTCACAACCCAGATAATCATGATGGTGTGATCACTGACCTAGAGCCAGACATCCTGGAATGTGAAGTCAAGTGGGCCTT
The DNA here is from genome assembly GCA_935064755.1 of Tragelaphus eurycerus. Classification (NCBI taxonomy): domain Eukaryota; kingdom Metazoa; phylum Chordata; class Mammalia; order Artiodactyla; family Bovidae; genus Tragelaphus; species Tragelaphus eurycerus. The sequence goes on from CAKXYN010000043.1 coordinate 15,860,064, forward strand.
AGAAAGCATCACTAGGAACAAAGCTAGTGGAGGATATGGAATTCCAGTTGAGCTATTCCAAATCCTGAAAGATGATGCTGTGAAAGTGCTGCACTCAATATGCCAGCAAATCTGGAAAACTCAGCAGTGGCCACAAGATTGGAAAAGGTCAGTTTTCATCCCAATCCCAAAGAAAGGCAATGCCAAACAATGCTCAAACTACTGCACAATTGCACTCATCTCACACGCTAGTAAAGTAATGCTCAAAATTCTCCAAGCCAGGCTTCAGCAATATGTGAACCGTGAACTTCCTGATGTTCAAGCTGGTTTTAGAAAAGGCAGAAGAACCAGAGATCAAATTGCCAACATCCGCTGGATCATGGAAAAAGCAAGAGAGTTCCAGAAAAATATCTATTTCTGCTTTATTGACTATGCCAAAGCCTTTGACTGTGTAGATCACAATCAACTGTGGACAATTCTGAAAGAGATGGGAATACCAGACCACCTGATCTGCCTCTTGAGAAATCTGTATGCAGGTCAGGAAGCAACAGTTAGAACTGGTCATGGAACAACAGACTGGTTCCAAATAGGAAAAGGAGTACGTCAAGGCTGTATATTGTCACCATGTTTATTTAACTTATATGCAGAGTACATCATGAGAAACGCTGGACTGGAAGAAACACAAGTTGCAATCAAGATTGCTGGGAGAAATATCAATAACCTCAGATATGCAGATGACACCACCCTTATGGCAGAAAGTGAAGAGGAAGTCAAAAGCCTCTTTATGAAAGTGAAAGTGGAGAGTGAAAAAGTTGGCTTAAAGCTCAACATTCAGAAAACCAAGATCATGGCATCTGGTCCCATCACTACATGGGAAATAGATGGAGAAACAGTGGAAACAGTGTCAGACTTTATTTTTCTGGGCTCCAAAATCACTGCAGATGGTGACTGCACCCATGAAATTAAAAGATGCTTACTCCTTGGAAGGAAAGTTATGACCAACCTAGATAGCATATTCAAAAGCAGAGACATTACTTTGCCAACAAAGGTTCGCCTAGTCAAGGCTATGGTCTTTCCTGTGGTCATGTATGGATGTGAGAGCTGGACTGTGAAGAAGGCTGAGCGCTGAAGAATTGATGCTTTTGAACTGTGGTGTTCGAGAAGATTCTTGAGAGTCCCTTGGACTGCAAGGAGATCCAACCAGTCCATTCTGAAGGAGATCAGCCCTGGGATTTCTTTGGAAGGAATGATGCTAAAGCTGAAACTCCAGTATTTTGGCCACCTCATGCGAAGAGTTGACTCATTGGAGAAGACTCTGATGCTGGGAGGGATTGGGGGCAGGAGGAGAAGGGGATGACAGAAGATGAGATGGCTGGATGGCATCACTGACTCGATGGATGTGAGTCTGGGTGATCTCCGGGAGTTGGTGATGGACAGGGAGGCCTGTCGTGCTGCAGTTCATGGGGTCGCAAAGAGTCGGACACGACTGAGCGACTGATCTGATCTGATATTCATGCTGCTGCTGCTGCTGCTGCTAAGTCGCTTCAGTCGTGTCCAACTCTGTGCGACCCCATAGACGGCAGCCCACCAGGCTCTGCCGTCCCTGGGATTCTCCAGGCAAGAACACTGGAGTGGGTTGCCATTGCCTTCTCCATTGTGTTAAAGTGAAAAGTGAAAGTGAAGTCGCTCAGTCATGTCCAACTCCTAGCGACCCTGTGGACTGCAGCCCACCAGGCTCCTCCACCCATGGGATTTATTAGGCAAGAGTACTGGAGTGGCTTGCCATTGCCTTCTCCGTCTGATATTCATATATATATGTAAATCACTTTGCTCTATACTTGAAATATTTAAATAACTATACTTCAATAAAAACAGTATAGAATATATATATATTTTAAATTAAAACACAAAACAAAACTCTTAAAGCTTTCAACATTTGAGGGGTAAAAGTCTGGAATGGTCTTTGCCTGGAAAAAAACAAACCTACCCACAGATGGCCATCCTTCTCATTGGATCTATCATTTTTCTAGACTGTGTCAAACACATCTCCATGAAACATTCTATGATACACCTTTCCACTCCTCAGTTCAGCTTCCCACATATGAAGAATAGCACCAATGGCTGCTATTAGGTCTTCCCTGGTGGCTCAGAGGTTAAAGCATCTGCCTGCAATGTGGGAGACCTGGGTTCAATCCCTGGGTTGGGAAGATCCCCTGGAGAAGGCAATGGCACCTCACTCCAGTACTCTTGCCTGGAGAATCCCATGGACGGAGGAGCCTGGTAGGCTGCAGTCCATGGGGTTGCTCAGAGTCGGACACGACTGAGCGACTTCACTTTCACTTTCACCAATGGCTGAGAATCACCACCACTTATTACACATGCCTGTGTTTCCTCTTACGTAGTGTGTGCTCTCGGAGCAAGGAGTAGGGCTTACCCATTTGTACATTTTCAGCCCAGGGCTAGCCCATAGAAGATGCTTCATAAACATCTTTTTGAACAATGGATACCCAGGATTGAGTTCCATCTGTGAGGCCCGATGCTTTCTCTTTTAAACCATCTAACAGCTTTGAAAACTAGATATTATGCCCCTTTTTGAGAGAAAGTAAATCAAGGCTCAGGGTATCACAGACAGCAGGCAGCAAGAGTAGAAAACAGGTTTGTCAGCTCCAAAGTGCTGGCTCCTCTGAGACAAACCATGTTACCTTTCAGAAGAGACAAATCAAATCTCTCGATCAGTCCATGTAGTGGACCCAACACATTCTGTTAGGAACTACTTGTACTAAAGAGCATTGATTTTTTTTTTTTTTTAATAAAATACTACCCAGGAGTTTCACCATGTATATTCAGCTTGCATGCCAGTGAGTTTTGAATATCATTTTAAAAATGAAATCATTCAGCACAGGTCCTTCTCTGGCCTATCCACACCACTTTCATTACCGACCCAGGACATTTGTGAGGATTTAAGTGACAACACATGGTGAGTATGGTGAGAATAAAGAAGGCTCAAAATCGTGTCACATCCCTGGGGCTGGAGGGAAGAAGTCCCTGTCACCTGGTAGGAGATCTGTGGCACCAGCTCTGTACTTGGGCAGCTTGCCTGAGGTGCCCATTCAGGTGACTGCGGAGGTAAATCTCACCAAGACTTTTTTAAGACTAAGAAAGAGGCAACAGCCCTATTGCCTTTCTAAATCATGCTGTCATTGAATAAAATCGAGCCAGAGAACATCACAGTCTCTTTCCTAAGAATGTTCTCCAAGTGAAAGACTCCTTAGCTGTTGCCTAAGAAATGGTGCTGAAATGATGGCATTTGAATGGTTCTGAAGATGCTTTCCTATTGCTGCGTAAAATTGAAACAAAATTTTGAGCATCTGAATTGAAATTGTTTTATTTCACATGGAAAACAAAGGACCTAGCTGGTGATAAATGGCTTTTTAATTTTCTCCTTCTCTGGAGCAGTGAGAGGGAAGATAAGTGGTTTTTCCAAAATGTTGGTAATATTAAGACTATATTATTTTACTGGAGAGCACAAAAGTTTTTTTGGTGTCTTTTATTAACAAACTGTTATATCTTATTTAATGTTACTTGTCAGGTTCCATCCATCACTAAAACACCTCCTGATGTATTTTCAATATTCTACTTCACTCTTCACTCACACTTGGGGAGCATTCACATCTCTCCTTTTCATATTTTACTCTTCACCCCTCTCTTAAATACCTGTATCTTATGATTTTCTGCTCTTTCTTGATATTATTTTCTTTTCATTTTTGGTCTACTGTCCCTCTCTTCATGTACTTGCATTATCTTGCCACTATTCTTAAAAATAAGACTATGTCTTTTGGTTATCCTACCAGCATCTCGAATGTAACAAAGCAGCATCACTTTTCTCCATAAAAAGCGGGACTGTTCTTCTTGTTGTTTGATGAGACATTTCAGTCATTATTTACATGTTCTATGTACATCTAACAAATGTTATTTGGGTACTTATTGCACATCAAGGATTATGTTAGCTGCTTGGGATGGCTTTGTAATTCCTTTACACTGTTGTTGCTGCTGCTGCTAAGTCACTTCAGTCATGTCCGACTCTGTGCAACCCCATAGACGGCAGCCCACCAGGCTCCCCCGTCCCTGGGATTCTCCAGGCAAGAACACTGGAGTGGGTTGCCATTTCCTTCTCCAGTGCATGAAAGTGAAAGTGAAGTCGCTCAGTCGTGCCCGACTCTTAGTGACCCCATGGACTGCAGCCTACCAGGCTCCTCCGTCCAGGGGTTTTCCAGGCAAGAGTACTGGAGTGGGGTGCCATTGCCGTCTCCGCCTTTATACTGTAATAGTCAATAAATACTGATAATAAAGAAGGTGGTGACATCAAACCATTTGGCTTCTTTTCACATGGACAACATTTTACAATAAATCTTCTGGCCATGGACAGATGTATAAGTGCTTTCAGTGTTGGAGAAGGGAAAGAAGACCTTCTGGGAAGCCAGGAGAACATGTTCAAGGTCAGGGAGGACCAAAAGTATGTGTTGTACTCTGGGAACCTGGAGTGGTTTGGCTTAACCAGAGCAGAGTGGCCACAGGTGAGGCTAGGAAGCTGGCTTGGGGGATCATGAGGGGCAATAACTATCATGCCAAGAAGTCTGGCTTTATCCTGATGGTAGTGGTAAGCTCTTCAAGGTTAAGTGGGGTATCAAGGGGTCAGAATGATAGTATCTATGACTCAGAAGGATAAACCTGAAAATATGCTGAACAATGGAAGAAAAATAAGGAGATTTATATAGGCAGAGAGACTAATGGGAAACCATCACAGTAGAGAAAGACTAACAAATGCCTACACTTCAATAATGGCAATTGGAATTAAGAAATGGGGATGCACTGAACACATTTGGAGGTAAAATATCCAGCATTGTATAACAGGAGGTTATAGAGAGGGCACTTTGATCTCTAGAATTGATCCTAGTGATCTGGATGAGCAGGCATTTCTTCTGAAAGTTAACAGTTATAAACTCTTCCCAGGGTATAGGAGTAGCTGTGCCCTCTTCATGAACTTCCAAACAAATCTTCAAAAGTAGATTGACTGAAAGGAGGATCACACTGTTAACAGAATCAAACAGTGAGTACAGTGTATAAAAGAAAGTACATTTGTGGCTGGGAAAATGCAATTGAGTTTTGTACAAGATTAGCTTATGTGCCTGTTTACACAGGCAGAGATATGGGAGATACAATCTGCAATGGAATAGCCATAATTATGGAAAGTTCTTCCTTCTCTTGATGTAACCCCAACTTACCTACAGTTGGCACTGAATGACTGAGATAGTTCCTGTGTCTTCTATTCCTTCAAATAACCCTTTCCTAACATTTTTTGTTCTTTATGAGATGGTTTAAAGATTCCTATCTTTGCCTGTATACTCAATTTTTCCTTCTGATTTCAACTCAAACTGCAGAACCTAGAAATGGATGGAGAGTTCTTGATGTGTTTAGGCCAGATCTGAGTGCCATGAGATGCTGACTTTTCTTGATCTGCATTCCATATACCTGCCAGAGCAGCCTTATATACCATGGGCTTTAAAAATTTGCTAAATTTTAAGATCAACTCGATTTCTCATATATTTTTAACATAAAATGATTCAAAATTAGACATCATTATAGCTGACACACAGAAATACAAAATATCATAAGAGATAACTACAGGCAACTATGCCAATAAAATAGACAACATGGAAGAAATGGACAAATTCTTATAAAGGTACAACCTTCTGAGACTAAACATGGAAGAAATAGAAAATATGCACAGACCAATCACAAGTAATAAAATTCAAACTGTGGTTAAAAATCTTCAAACAACAGAAGTCCAGGACCAGATGGCTTCACAGGAAAATTCTATCAAACATTTAGTGTAGAATTAACACTTATCCTTTTCAAAGTCTCCTCAAAAACTGCAGAGGGTGGAACACTCCCAAGTTCATTCTGTGAGGCCACCTTCACTGTGACACCAAAGCCACACAAAGATATCACACAAAAAAGAAAATTATAATATCACTGATGAAAATAGACACAAAAGTCCTCAACAAAATACTGCAAACAGAATCTAAAAACACATTAAAAGGATCATAAACCATGGTTAAGTAGGATTTATCTCAGGGAGGTAAGTATTCATCAATATATGCAAATCAATCAGCATGATAAACCATATTAACAAATTGAAGAATAAAAACCATATGATCATCTTATAGATGCAGAAAAACTTTTGACAAAATTCAATGCTCATTTATGATGGAAACTCTCCAGAAACTGGGCAAAGAGGGAACCTACCTCAACATAATAAAGGCCATATGTGGCAAACCTACAGCAAACACCATTCTCAGTGGTGAAAAACTGAAATCATTTCATTTAAAATCAGAAATAAGACAAAGGTGTGCACTCTTGGCTTTTATTAAACGTAGTTTTGAAAGGATCACAACAAACTGTGGAAAATTCTTAAAGAGATGGGAATACCAGACCACCTTACCTGCCTCCTGAGAAACCTGTATGCCACTCAAGAAGCAACAGTTAGAACCAGATGTGGAACAATGGACTGGTTCAAAATTGGGAAAGGAGTGTGTCAAGGGTGTTCATGGACACCCTGCTTGTTTAAATTATATGCAGAGTACATCATGTGAAATGCCAGGCTGGATGAAGCTCAGGCTGGAGTCAAGATTGCCAGGAGAAATATCAATAATCTCAGATATGCAGATGACACCACCCATATGTCAGAAAGCAAAGAGGAACTAAAGAGCCTCTTGATGAAGGTGAAAGAGGAGAGTGAAAAAGCTGGTTTGAAATCAACATTCAAAAAACTAAGATCATGGCCTCCAGTCCCATCACTTCATGGCAAATAGATGGGTAAAAAGTGGAAACAGTGAGAAACTTTATTTTCTTGTGCTCCAAAATCACTGTGGACAGGCACGGCAGCCATGAAATTAAAAGACGCATGCTCCTTGGGAGAAAAGCTATGACAAACATAGATAGCATATTAAAAAGCAAACACATCACTTGGCTGACAAAGGTCCGTCTAGTCTTAGCTTTGGTTTTTCCAGTGGTCATATATGGATGTGAAAGTTGGACCATAAAATAGGCTGAGTGCCGAAAAAGATGTTTTTGAACTGTGATGCTGGAAAAGACTCCTGAGAGTCCTTTGGACAGTAAGGAGATTAAACCAGTCAATCCTAAAGGAAATCAACCCTGAATATTCATTGGAAGAACTGAGGCTGAAGCTGAAGTTCCAATACTTAGGCCACCCGATGTGGAGAGTTGACTCATTGGAAAAGGCCCTGAGGCTGGGAAAGATTGAGAGTAGGAGAAGGGGGCAACAGAGGTTAGAGATGGTTGGATGGCATCATCGACTCAATGGGCATGAGTTTGAGCAAACTCCAGGAGATACTGAAGGACAGGGAAACCTGGAATGATGCAGTACATGGGGTTGCAAAGAGTCAGACATGACTAAGTGACTGAACAACAAGAAGCCACAGCAATCAGAGAATAAAAACAAATAAAAGGAATCCAAATTGGAAAGAAAGTAAAACTGTCACTGTTTACAGGTGACATAATACTATACATAGAAAATCCTAAAGATGCCACCAGAAAACTACTGATATTATTCAATGAATTTGGTAAAGTTGCAAGATACAAAATTAATGCATAGACATCTCTTGCATTCCTATACACTAACAATGATAGATCAGAAAGAGAAATTAAGGAAATAATCCCTTTTAACATTGTCAAAATGGTAATCCCTTTTACCACTGTAAAAAAAAAAAAAAAAGAATAAAATACCAAGGAATAAACCTACCTAAGGGGTACAGACCTGTACTCAGAAAACTATAAGATACTGATGAAAGAATTCAAAGATAACACAAACAGATAGAGAGATATACCATGTTCTTGGACTGGAATAATCAATATTGTGAAAATGACTATACTATCCAAAGCAATCTAGAGGTTCAGTGCAATCCTTATCAAATTATTCATGGTATTTATCACAGAACAAAAAAATTTTAAAATTTGTTTGGAACCACAAAAGACCCTGAATAGCCTAAGCAATCTTGAGAAAGAAAAATGGAGCTGGAGAAATCAGGTTCTCTAACTTCCGGCAATACTACAAAGCTATAATAATCAAAACAGCATGGTACTGGCACAAAAACAGAAATATAGACCAGTGGAACAGGACAGAAAGTCAGAGACAAACTCATGCACCTGTAGTCAACTAATTGATGTCAAAGAGGCAAGAATATGCAATGGAGGAAAAAATAGTCTTCAATAAGTGGTGTTGGGAGAACTGTACAGCTACCTGTAAAAGAATGAAATTAGAACACTCCTTAACACCACACACAAAAAGTAAACTCAAAATGGATTAAACACTTAAATGTAAGGTCAAAAACTATAAAACTCTTAGAGGAAAACATAGGCAGTACATTCTTTGACATAAACTGCAGCCAGATCTGTTTTAATCCACCTTCTGTAATGAAAAGAAAAATAAACAAACATTACCTAATTAAACCTAAAAGTTTCTGCACAGCAAAGGAAACCATAAGTACGAGGAAAACATAACTCTCAGGATGTGATTAACTATTTGTAAATGAAGCAACTGACAAGGGATTAATTTCCAAAATATACAAACAGCAGCTGAATATCAAGAAACCAAAAAACCCATCAAAAAATAAGCAGAAGACCTAAATAGGCATTTCTCTAAAACAGACATACAGATGACCAAAAGGCACACGAAAGGATGTTAAACACAACTAATTATTAGAGAAATGCAAATCAATACTACAGTGAGGCATCACCGCACACTGGTCAGAATGGCTATCATCAATAAATCTACAAAGAATAAATGCTGGAGAGGGTGTGGAGAAAAGGGAACTCTCTTACACTGTTGGTGGGAATGTAAATTGATACAGTCACTATGGAGACCACTATGGAGGTTCCTTAAAAAACTAATAATAGAAATATCATATGACCCAGCAATTCCATTCCTAGGCATTTACCTAAAGAAAATCATAATTCCAAAAGATACATGGACCCCAACGTCCTAGCAATAAATATAATAGCTAGCACATGGAAACAACCTAAATGAACATGGAAGCAACCTAAATTCCTCCATGAACACAGAAATGGATAAAGAAGATATGGCACATATACACATTGGAATATTACTCAGCCACAAAGAGGAATAAAAGTGGGAGATCTGTAGAGATGTGGATGGACCTAGAGACTGTTATACAGAGTGAAGTAAGTCAAAGAGAAAAACAAATATTGTGTGTTAATGCATATGAAGGGATCTAGAAAATTGTTACAGATGAACCTATGTGCAAAGCAGAAATTGAGACACGTGTGTAGAACAAACATATGGACATCAAGCAGGGAAAGGTGAGGTTGGATGAACTGGGAGATTAGGATTGACATATATATATACACTTTATATACAGTGTATATACACTATATACACTATTTTGTATAATATAAATAACTAATGAGAACCTAGTGTATAGCACAGGCAACTGTACTCAATGCTCTTTAGTGACCTAAATGGGAAGGAAAGCCAAAAAACAGGGAATACGTTTATACATATAGCTGATTCACTTGGCTGTATAGACATTAACACAACACTGTAAAGAAACTGTACTCTAATAAAAATAAAAAAGGAATCATACCTATTATTACTTATATATCAGGTTTTGGGAAACTCAGTATAGCTATTAATATCCATTCTACCCTTGTCAATGGCAAACCACTTCAGTATTCTTGCCTTGAGAACCCCACGAACAAGGCGTGCTGTGATTCATGGGGTTGCAAAGAGTTGGACACGACTGAGCAACTGAACTGAACTGAACCCTTGCCAAATTGAATGGTATTTATTATGATCCATTTTTACAATTGTTAAGCTAACAATAGATCTGAAACTATGAGCCATCCCATGCAAGGAGCCATGACTTGCATGGGATGGCAAGGGCCATTCAAGACAGATGGGCCATAGTGGATAGTTCTGACACAGTATGGTTCACAAGAGAACGGAATGGCAAACCACTTCAGCATTCTTACCTTGAGAACACCATGAACAGTATGAAAAAACAAAAAGATGTGACACTGAAAAATGAAACCTCCACGTTGGTAGGTGTCTAATATGCTACTGGAGAAGACTGGAGAAACAGCTTTAGAAAGAATGAAGAGGCTGAACCAAAACAGAAACAACACCCAGTTGTGGATATGACTGGTGATGGAAGTAAAGTCTGATGCAGTAAAGAACAATATTGCATAGGAACCTGGAACGTTAGCTCCATGAATCAAGGTAAACTAGAAATGGTCAAACAGGAGATGGCAAGACTGAATATCGACATTTTAGGAATCAGTAAACTATAATGGATAGCAATGGGAGAATTTAATTCAAATGACCATTATATCAACTACTGTTGGCAAGAATCCTGTAGAAGAAATGGAGCAGCCCTCATAGTCAACAAAAGATTCCAAAATCCAGTACTTGGGTGAAATCTCAAAAATGACAGCATGATCTTGGTTCATTTCCAAGGCAAATCATTCAGTAACACAGTAATGCAAGTCTGTGTCCCAACCACTAATGCAGAAGAAACTAAAGTTGAATGGTTCTATGTTCTATTCATGATAGGCGACTGGAATGCAAAAACAGGAAATCAAGAGATACCTGGAGTAACAGGCAAGTTTGGCCTCAGAGTTTGGCCTTATGGCAGAAAGGAAAGAGGACCTAAAAAGCCTCTTGATGAAGGTGAAAAAGGAGAGTGAAAATGCTGGCTTAAAACTCAACATTCAAAAAGCTAAGATCATGGCCTCCAGTCCCATCACTTTATGGCAAATAGAACGGGGAAAAGTGGAAACAGTGACAGACTTTATTTTGGGGGGCTCTAAAATCACTGAGGATGGTAACTGCAGCCATACAATTAAAAGATGCTTGCTCCTTGGAAGAAAAGCTATGACCAACCTAGACAGCATATTAAAAAGCATGCACATCACTTTGCTGATAAAGGTCCATCTAGTCAAAGCTATGGTGTTTCCAGTAGTCATGTATGGATGTGAGAGCTGGACCATAAAGAAGGCGGAGCGCCAAAGAATTGATGTTTTTGAACTGTGGTGCTGGAGAAAACTATTGAGAGTCCCTTGGACAGCAAGGAGATCAAAGAAGTCAATCCTAAAGGAAATCATCCCTACATATTCATTGGCAGGACTAATGCTGAAGCTCCAATACTTTGGCCACCTGATGTGAAAAGCTGACTCATTGGGAAAGACCTTGATGCTGGAAAAGGCTGAAGACAGGAGGAGAAAGGCGTGACAGAGGATGAGATGTTTGGATGGCATAATCAATTCAATGGACATGAGTTTGAGCAAACTCAGTGAGATAGTTAAGGACAGGGAAGCCTGGCTTGCTACAGTCCATGGGGTCACCTGATTGAGTGAGTGAAGAACAAAGCTAACTTTAGATCTTCAATTTAGTTAAGCATCTAAGATATGCTAACTATTGCAGAACTTCACTCATCTAGTTTTGTACCATCTTTGAATGTAAGATGGCTTTTACCTTTTCATGCAACTTATTAGTTACAAATGGAGACAAGGACTGTGCATTGTAGCAAATCATCACAGGTCTTCCTCCAGCTTAATAGTTCCTCTGCAAGTTTCACATTTTAGCTCTTTTAATTAGCATCTTTTTGGAGATTAACCAATCTCCTCTTCCCTCTTGATAACAAGCTGGCTAATGCACATAGCCAGTGAAATGCTCATGGCCTTGGCCAATATACGTCCATTCTTTCCATGTACTTGTATGCCACTAAGAATCTGTTATAATTGGAATGTGTTTATTCTCGGATGTGTTTATTCCTATTGTACTCATTTTTATTCTATATTCATCCAGTTCAATTAAATGTTACAAAAGTAAGATACAAGTGTTGAAAAAGAATTGTTTCTATTAAGAGTAAGTTTTACTGATCTCGAAAGACTTAGTCCTCATGTGTAGTTAAAAACCTTGATGCCAAATTAGATTTAGGAGAAAAAACAGTAAGGGTCAGAAAATAATTACAAAATGATAATTTTTTACATAGTGTACTTTTGATTCTCTTCCTAATTTAAAAAAATTCAAACTGGACAGCATGGATTAAGGTATGTGACAAAAATAAAGTAAGACTTCATAAAAAATGGGTCTCAGGTCTCTGGTCTTTTGAATCAGTTCAGTGTGCCAAACATTTTAAAGCAATTGACAGACAATTTATATGTTGAAAAAAAAATCATAAAAACCCTGGCCAGGGGTTGACGATGCTAAAAAAAATCTTGACCTAACATATAAAAAATGATGACCAAAATTTATTAACTGATTTCAGACATATCAAAAAGAATGTATAAAACTGGATCAATGATGATTTGTTGAAAATTGAAATTGTGGACAAAAAGAAAGCATGAATTCTGGGACAAACAGATGGATCTAAATATGAAGAAAAATATTGGATTAAGTTCGGGGCCCTGCATTTCTCATGCCACAGCAAGAGATGCACAAAATGCGGTTTTGCTTTTACGTTGAACAGCTTCATTCAACAGCTGTTCAATAATGTGGTGACTCAAAAAAAAAAAAAAAATTGGAGGAGCTTTATTGGAGAAATTCCATTTCTTTTTTTAAATACCACTAAACCACTGCTTTTATTTTGCCACCATACAGTTATATTTTTAGAAGTTAAAGTGAAATAATTAGTGAGTGCAAACATTTTTTTCCCCTAAATGATGATGACTGTATTCAATATTTTGACTAACAAATAAAAAAAACTGGTTCTGGTTTTGTGGTTACCAGTTCTACTGCATTAATGTCTAGCAGAATTATTACTCAGATATTTGTTCTCTCCTTATCCTTAAAGAGTATCACGGGAGACCTCAGAGTCTCCTAAAGAGGTGACATAGATTACATTTCATGGCCAGAATGTGGTTAAAGTGAGATCAGAACAGATCCAACTCCTAGCCCATGGTTTTCTCTGTCCTCTGCCACTGGCATTTCTTCATATTCTTCTCTATGATGATAGTTCAGTGATGAACACAGTAGACAAAATATTGGCCACTTAAAAAAAATTCTACTCATCACTATTAAGTAGCTGGAAGACTCTGAAGGTGCACTTCAAATGCCAATTCAATCTCCATTACAAATTCTTTGCTTGAAAGAAAAAATAAAAATCCCAGTATTTTGCCCTCTGGGCTGAAACAAATGGTATATGACTGGTCTCAAAGACTGAAACATCAGAAGCAAAATGTAGTGTTTTAATACAGCAGGCATATTCCTATCTTTATTCATTTTTTTTTAGATGGCTGACTGACCACACATCATTTTTCTTTGCTTTGTAAAGCTGCATCTTAGGAGGCAATGTATGAACATATATCAAAAAGCTCCTTTCTATACAGACTTTCCTTCACAAGGAAAGCGAAACACTGAATTTATAATAACTTAGGGCTTCCCTGGTGGCTCAGATGGTAAAGCATCTGCCTGCAATGTAGGAGAAACAGGTTCGATCCCTGGGTTGAGAAGATCCGCTGGAGAAGGAAATGGCAACCCACTCCAGTACTCTTGCCTAGTCGGACACGACTGAGCGACTTCACTTTCTTTCTTTCTAAATCAAGTATCAGATAGTTCCATGATTTCAGCTACTTCAGAAATGAAAACTGAGCTTATCTAAGAATTTTACATAAAACATAGACAAGTACTACAAAATGCACAGAGAATTAGAAATGGGAAGGTTTCTGTATACCAGTTGGGATTATAGGCATTTAAATAATAAGACACTGGATATCCTTTTACTTTACACAGGAAACAAAATTTTCACATCTGATAACAAATTCTGGTTTTTAGTCTTTGACACTATCTGGGAAGCATAAGTATGTGAAAGAGCAGAATTCTAGAAGTGAGAAACGTGGGTTTTCTTACTGTGCTCCTAATGGGCTCAATGGCCTTAGATACACCACCTGCAAGTCTTGCTTTGAATTTTCTTCACTTTGAATAGGAAACAATAGATCCTGCCTTCCCCATCTACTTTAGTGGGGGTATGTAGGAAACAGTACTATGATGGAAAACAAGCGTGATCTTGGAAGTCAATGGCCTTGGGTTAGGGATTTCTTACTCGTAATTAGGTTCTCGCCCACCTCAGACCAAACACTCTGCTCTCTAGCCCTGCCATCAGTATAATGTAGACAACAGAGCCTTCTCACAGACTGCTCTGAGAGGGAAGATAAAGCTATGCACGTGGAAGAAATATTGTAAGGTGTGAAGCCTGGATAGGAGTAAGTGGAAATGACTTTCCAATGAGTCAGTACAATTTGGTCACAAGACGTCTGAACATGGTGACCCGAACCTGAACTAACCAGTGGGTGCAAGGAAGGAAAATAGGGCTTGCGATGGGAAACATCAAGGAAATGGAATTACAGGGTTTGGCAACTGCCTGTGGTGGGTGAGTGGGCAGTCTAGGACAACTTCCGGGTTTCTGGGTGAGGTGATGGGTCAATGGTGGCACTTCATAATGAGAAAGCAGTGTGAGAATAAAAGTAGATTTGTGGAGAATATAATTATTTTGATACTGTATATGGTGAGTTTGGGGAACCCTTATGACATCAAGGTACAGATACCTCATAAGATGGATATTGGAGCCTAATCTCAGTAGACAATTCTGGTATGAAAAAGCCCATTTTAGAGTCAACACAGTAAAGGTACCCTGGAAAGCATAAGTATTCCTAAAGAAGCTGTGAGGAAAAGAACTGAAAACTGCGATGGAGACTTGGAGATAACTAACATTATAACATGTGTTGAAGAAGATAAACCTAGAAAAAAAAAAAAGACTTAAAGAAAATGAGAAATAGGAGGAAAACCAAGAAAATATGAGGTAACGTCAGTTAACAATGGGAACAAGAGATAGTTTCAAGGAGGGTTTTGTCAACAATTTCCAAAGATTATTTAGAGTTTACAACGGAGGGAAAACTGGTCACTGGAATTTGGATTCTATTTGGTAGGCAAACAGGTCATGAACAATTTTAAGCAATATTAAAACACAGCCACTGCTGCAGTTTAGAAAGAACCTTCCACGATCCCCAGATACATAAAACAGCTGGAGAAGAGATAGAGAAAGCAAAGAAGCTGTAGGAGGAAGCTTGTCTGAAGAAGACTAGGTATGAATATCATAGCTTTCTGTCACAGCGTTACCAGGCACCTGTCCTCAGAAAGCCTTTCTGCAGAGCAAACTTAACAGCCTTTTCCCTGGCAAACCAGTGTAGGCATCAAGGCAACAAGTGGAGATGCCTGCTGCCTGTTATCGTGCTGGGTTCTATTTTCAATGCAAAATTGCTCTTATTCTATCAGTTATTTTCCATATTGATTTTCATGCAGACAGCTGGAACATTCAAATAAATGTGGACTGCCTGGCTTGGTGGAAATTATTAATTGTATGTGTTAGTGTCATGGAAGAGCTCCAGATGTTTGGTGAAAGAGAAACGGCTTCACCTGACATCTGTGTCCGGGACCTTCCACACAGTGGTCACCATAGAGATGATAACCATCACTGCACTGAATGACATCAGTAAAAGGCCAGCTGTCCATTTCTCTCCACTCTTCACTATTCATACCCCTCAAGGTAGGAACTGCTTTCTCTTCGGATATGTTCCCTTGGTTAACACGTTCAAAGGAGCCTTGAGGTTATTTGTTCACCTAAGCCTCTATGTTTTACCAGAATGCGAGTATTTAAGAGATGAAAATCTGGACATAAAAACCCACATGATAAAATGCAATGCTCTCCAAGTCTCTTAATGTAGATTTTTAATTCATTTCAGTGAAGTCAAATTAGACCCTGGCAGCAACCTTTTCTTTTAAAGTAAATTCTTGCTTTCCTTGGGGATTAACTTTTCAACACAAAGAAACTCTTTCACAAAAGTTTTTGGAGCTATGAACAGCTTGATGATATTTAGATTCATAGCCATTGGACAATCAGTGTAAGAAAAAATGTCAAATGTAAAATACCAATGTCAAAAAAGTATCAAAACACTACAACACAGTCTTTGGATCTTAATGACCAGCTCGTAAATAAAGAAACCTGAATATAGTCCCATCACTTCATGGCAAACAGATGGGGAAACAATGGAAACAGTGACAGGCTTTATTCTCTTGGGCTCCAAAATCACTGCAGATGGTGACTACAGCAATGAAATTAAAAGGTGCTTGCTCCTGGGAAGAAAAGCTATGACCAACCTAGATCACATATTCAAAAGCAGAGACATTACTTTGCCAACTAAGGTCCGTCTAGTCAAGGCTATGGTTTTTCCAGTGGTCATGTATGGATGTGAGAGCTGGACTGTGAAGAAGGCTGAGCGCTGAAGAATTGATGCTTTTGAACTGTGGTGTTGGAGAAGACTCTTGAGAGTCCCTAGGACTGCAAGGAGATCCAACCAGTCCATCCTAAAGGAAATCAGTCCTGATTATTCATTGGAAGGACTGATGCTGAAGCTGAAACTCCAATACTTTGGCCACCTGATGCGAAGAACTGATTCATTTGAAAAGACCCGGATGCTAGGAAAGACTGAAGGCAGGAGGAGAAGGGGACAACAGAGGATGAGATGGTTGTATGGCATCACTGACTCAATGGACATGAGTTTGAGTAAGGTCTGGGAGTTGGTGGTGGACAGGGAGGCCTTGTGTGCTGCAGTCTATGGGGTTTCAGAGTTGGATACAACTGAGCAACTGAACTGAACTAAATGAAAAAATGATTACCTCTTGGCAACTAAAGCAGATACAAGTGAAAGAATTTGAAAGAGCATAGGGATAAAAATTATAAATCCATGATAGCTTTCTTCTTCACATTTCTTAAGATTTACAGTGAATTTTAAAAATCATCTCTCTTTAAGATGCCAAGTATAGTTCATTAACATAGTAGAAGTCTCAGACATAGACATTCTCCATATTTTGACTTCTCAATTACCCAATGTGCTAGTACCATCATTAATACCCACAATTTGTGAAGTACTGTGCCTGATGTAATGAAGAAAAGAGTAAAGGCTCAAAGACTATGGCCTTTAAGCATTTACACTGTCACTTGGGAGAAAGGACCTCTGTCTACTTGATCATTCCAACTCATTCCCTTTCAGTCTTGTTTGTGCTAACAACAGCACTGTCCACCTTGTTAAGTCCAAGAGTCTAGGCATTTTCACTGAATCTTCACTTCCCACCACTCTCCATAAACAACAATTCACTAACAAGTTCTTTTGTTTCTCTAGTGCCGCCATCCTGATGGAGAAACACGTTTCTTAGTAGGCTATCCCAGCTGATGTTCCTCCTGTCCTTCTAGTGACTTCTCACAGCAGCCTATGAACAGCTTGCTTTAAAGCACAAAATCAGCTCATCTTTGCTTTTCCTCTGCTTACAGAAAACTCTCCCAAGACTTCCCACCACATAAAACTCACAGTCACTTTCAGGTCTGTAAGATCCTGTGGTCACTGTCTTGTCTTTTGGTCCCCGTTGTTCACAACTCTGCCTGTTGCTCCCCAAGACCGAGCTACCCTGGCTTCTTCCTGATCCTCACCCATTCCTCACTAAGGGGACCTGTATTAGCTACTTGCTAAGCATCTAAGCCTTCCAGATACCTCCCTCTCACTCAGGTCTTCACTAAAACATTACCTCTCTAGAGAGGCCTTCATTGCACTTCCAGTTAAAGGCAATCCACTCCCATTCCAGACATTACACACTCTTCCAGAATTTTATTTCTTCAATAGCACTCAAAAATATCTGTTTATTGGTTTGTTTTTGTATTCACTGGATACTGGGAAAGATTGAGGGCAGGAGGAGAAGGAGGTAACTGAGAATGACCTGGTTGGATGGCCTCATCGACTCAACGGACACGAGTCTGAGCAACCTCCAGGAGATAGTGAAGGACAGGGCACCCTGGTGTGCTGCACTCCATAGGGCCACGAAGACTTGGACACAGCTGAGTGACTGAACAGCGGCAAATGTCAGAGATGCTAACAGGATGCAAGCTTAGTTCAGTTCCTTCTGTCAAGGATCTCATAGTTTATATAGAAAGATAAGTAAGTGATCAACTAACCAAAAAGAGGGGAAGGGAAGAGCAAACATAAACTGAGCACCATAACAGAGGGGATTCTCATGCTAGCCTAGAAGTTTATAGAGGTTCAGGAAAAAAACAAAGGTAAAATGACAGTTTCCTAAAAAGTATATTTGTTTACCCTAAAATTTTATTTAGAAAGTTTAAAGGAATTTATCTGATACTAGTCAGAGAGAACCTTAAGAGTGTGGTCTGGTTTGGATTTATTTTTTAATTTTAATTTTGATTTTCTTTTATAGGCAGAATAATCAGAACTAGACAAATCTAAACTCTTTGATAAAGAAAAAGACATTAATATGAGTATCTTTTCTGCTGTTAGTTATTTACTTATAAAATATAGGAAAATCTTTGTGATAACATAATCCATACCCTAACATTGTGAGAAAACATTTCCCTTGAATTTTTTCTATTTTTCTTCTGAGGTTTTTAATTTCTAAATAGAAACATTTTAGGAATAAAACAGATTATAAACAATACATACACACCTGTATTAGGAAACACCATGCTGCTAAAACCTATTGTCTATTTTATCACAATAGCAGAAATATTTATTAAAGATGCTTACTCCTTGGAAGAAAAGTTATGACCAACCTAGATAGCATATTCAAAAGCAGAAACATTACTTTGCTAACAAAGGTCCATCTAGTCAAGGCTATGGTTTTTCCAGTGGTCATGTATGGATGTGAGAGTTGGACTGTGAAGAAAGCTGAGCGCCAAAGAATTGATGCTTTTGAACTGTGGTGTTGGAGAAGACTCTTGAGAGTCCCTTGGACTGCAAGGAGATCCACCCAGTCTGTTCTAAAGGAGATCAGCCCTGGGTGTTCTTTGGAAGGAGTGATGCTAAAGCTGAAAGTCCAGTACTTTGGCCACCTCATGTGAAGAGTTGACTCATTGGAAAAGACTAATGCTGGGAGGGACTGGGGGCAGGAGGAGAAGGGGAAGACAGAGGATGAGATGGCTGGATGGCATCACCGACTCGATGGACATGAGTCTGAGTGAACTCTGGGAGGCCTGGTGTGCTGCGATTCATGGGGTCTCAGAGAGTCGGACACGACTGAGCAACTGAATTGAAATGAACTGAAAGGGAAGTTTAGAACCGGGGGTCAATTCCAAATGTCTTTTACTTGGAGAAAAATATCTTAGTCCAGTCTGTTGCTATTTACTCTTCAGGACTTATCTCATGCATACCTAGACTGGAAACCTTTTCCGGCCTCTCAGTATTGTTCCCCTTATACCAGTGCACACACTTAACAAGGCATTTCCCACAGTACAGTAAAGCACTATTTAAAAATGGCTGATTCCCTAGACTGTCAGCCCTTTGAAGACAACAATCATAGTGAATTACTATGATTCATAGTGAATTACACTGTACCGCCTCACGCTTGAGAGTCCCTTGGACTGCAAGGAGATCAAAACAGTTAATCCTAAAGGAAATCAACCCTGAGTATTTATTGGAAGGATTGATGCTGAAGCTGAAGCTCCAGTACTTTGGGCACCTGATGCGAAGAGATGCCTCACTAGAAAAGACACTGATGCTGGGAAAGATTGAAGGCAGGAGAGGGGGTGACAGGCATGATATGGTTGAATGGCATTATCAACTTAATGGACATGAGTTTGAGCAAACTCCAGGAGGTAGTGAAGGACAGGAAAGCCTGGCTTGCTGCATCCACAGGGGTGCAGAATGTCCAACATGACTTAGCAACTGAACAACGGCAACCCCCTCACTGCACATCAACACTGCTCCGGTCTGTTGAAATGAGCACTGTGATGCTTTTTATGCCATTTCAGCTAGGATCCCAAAGCAAAAACATTGTTTCGTCAAACAAAAACAGTTGTGCTTGCATTAATAAAACCAAATAAATATGCCAGATATCTTCTTTTTTTTTTTTTTTTTTTTTTTTTTTTTGCAGGGGAAAATGGACAAGGGAAAGGATCAATGAGGGTGGGAGGGAAATGGGAAGAAAGAAGGGGAATAATGGTGGGGAGGAGTATATGTAATTTCTTAACCAATGGCTTTCTGTTTTTAATCACAAAGAACACTTAAAAAAAAATCATGGTGAGTTCATCTTATATTAGGAGGTTTGTTCTCGAAATGAAAGGTTCAGGAAACAAAAAGTCCAGTTTGGGTGTCCTCATCTTTAGGCACATCTTGGTATTTTGTATTGGTAAGTCTATCTTTACCACAATATATTATTTAGGACAGGATCACATTTGTCACCTCTTCCTGCCTACTTCCCAAAGTGGTACCAAACCCACAAAATAGTCAATAAACCTCCACAGAGTGAGCAAAGAAGTCTTTTTTTTTTTTTTTTTTAAGCTCTCCTGAGTGAACTGAATTTTTGGAGGCTCATAGGTAAATATGTTTTCCTCTTTACTTTGTCTATTACAGCCAGATTATATGAGTGGGGTGTTAAAGTCTCCCACTATTATTGTATTGCTCTAGAGAATGTCCTTTAGTTTTTGTTGGAGAAATGGTTTAGTGGTGCAAAATTCTCTCAACTTTTGCTTATCTGTGAAGCTTTTGATTTCTCCTTCATATTTGAATGAGATCCTTGCTGGATACAATAATCTAGGCTGTAAGTTATTTGCCTTCATCACTTTAATTACGTCTTGCCATTCCCTCCTGGCTTGGAGAGTTTCTATTGAAAGATCAGCTGTTATCCTTATGGGAATTCCCTTGTGAGTTATTTGATGTTTTTCCCTTGCTGCTTTTAATATTTGTTCTTTATATTTAATCTTTGTTAATTTGATTAATATGTGTCTTGGGGTGTTTCGCTTTGGGTTTATCCTGTTGGGGACTCTCTGGATTTCTTGAACTTGAGTGGTAATTTCCTTCTCCATTTTAGGGAAGTTTTCAACTATTATCTCCTCAAGGATTTCCTCATGATCTTTCTTTTTATCTTCTTCTTCTGGAACTCCTATGATTCGAATGTTGTAGCGTTTGATGTTATCCTGGAGGTTTCTGAAATTGTCCTCATTTCTTTTGATACGTTTTTCTTTTTTCTCGTCTGATTCATTTATTTCTAGGATTCTATCTTCTAGTTCACTAATCCTATCTTCTGCCTCTGTTATTCTACTATTTGTTGCCTCCAGGGTGTTTTGGATCTCATTTATTGCATTATTCATTATATGTTGACTCTTTTTTATTTCTTCTAGGTCCTTGTTAAACCTTTCTTGCATCTTCTCAATCCTTGTCTCCAGACACTTTAACTGTGATTCTATTTTGATTTCGAGATTTTGAATTAATTTCGCTATCATTATTCGGAATTCTTTATCAGGTAGATTCCCTCTCTCTTCCTCTTTGGTTTGGATTGGTGGGGATCTATCCTGTTCCTTTAGCTGCTGGGTATTCTTTTGTCTCTTCATTTTGTTAAAATTGCCAAATTTAGAGTGTTCTTACTATATTCTGGTAGTTTGTTGAATTCTCTTTATTGAGGCGGTTTACAGGTCTTTTCAATATCTGATCTCTGCCTTGTTACAGAGGGGGCGGAGATGAACACCCAAATCTAAACCGGCCAGGTTCAGGCACTCAGATAATCCTCAGAAGCACAGACTTGGTTCAGTCTGCGTTTTATGCCCTTCCCAGATCCGAGTAGCGCAGGTGATGAAATGTTCAGCGAGCGCAGGTGCTGCGACTTATCGCCTCTCCGCCACTCAGTTTTCTGGGTATACAAACAGCGCACTTTCTCAGGCAGATGTTGACCATCCAGAGCCCCAAGAAGCATGAGTCAGCACAGAAACCTACTCACAGTTCCGTTAGACAGTGTCTCTCTAGGGCTGTAATTGCCCGCCTCAGGCCCTGGTTGCCTGTCACCGGAGTGGGATGGCCTGCAGCCGGCCAACTCTGTGCAGCCCTTTGTTCCGTAAGTAGTCCTGGTGGTGTCTTAAGTTAGGGCTGGCTTTTGATGTAGTAGATAACCGACAGTCTGGTTATTTCGCTCAGGTAGCGCCCGAGATAGCCAGGCCAAATCCTTTCTCAAAGCAATGCAGGCCTCGCCGCTCCTCCTAGCCCAGCCCCCACTTGCCAATAGCAAATGCTGGTGTCCGCGCCAGTTCTCCACAAAAGGAGTTACCGCAGGGCTCGTTTTCTCGTTTTGAAGACAATGAGCTGTCTTTCTCAGTGCCTGATGTCCTCTGCCGGCATTCAGAAGTTGTTTTATCGAGTTTATTCAGCATTCAAATGTTCTTTTAATGGATTTGTGGAGGAGAAAGTATTCTCCCCGTCTTACTCGTCCGCCATCTTAGCTCCTCCTCCCTCGCCAGATATCTTCTATATGTAGAACACCCTTGACTAAAGTGTAAAATGAAAATATGCTGTCCAACAGACCATTTCAAATTAGTGAAAAAGAACAATACAAATATGGGAGGAATCTGTCTACTGCCACTTGAAGAACACAGTGGTGAACCTTAATTTTGGAAGAAAACGTGATGAAGTTTAATATATGAAAATGACAATAAATGGATTCTGCTCTGCTCCAATAAACTTGTGTCTTATTGGAAGCATCGAGTTGAAATGTCAGCCATAAAAGTTACAGAGATACAAACAGAAGCAATCAGCCGTGGTAGGGTGTTGCCTGGTTTACTGCTGTCTGTGGTCGGTTCTGCTTTAATAGGCTGAAAGTCATCAACGCAGCTGGGCATGAAATTACAGAATCCTCATCTGCCCACGTGGAGATGCTCATTATGAATACAATTAAAAGTCATTTTAAAGTTAGCTTTGTGAAGGATGGAATGGCCATATGTGCTTTGGTTAAACAAACAAACAAAAATACAAAGAAAATAGTCTGACCCCACAGACAAGTGTTCTTAATACATCCTCTAAATACTGGTAGTTTTTAGTGGATTACTGAACATTTGAAAATGTTCATACAAAATTTGTTCAAGAAAAAGCAAATTTATAGACAAAAAAATAGATTAGTGGTTGTTTGGAACGAAGGTTGGAATTGGAATTAATTGTAAATGGGCACAAGGGATCTTATGAGGGACATGAAAATATTCTAAAACTGCATAATGGTTATACCACTGGATCAAATTACCAGATATCATTGAATTTTTCACTTGAAAGAAGTGCAGTTCATGATGTGCAAAATATGCTTAATGACTTTGTTAAAAAAGTTTAAGACAAACTACAAAGCTTGAAAAAGACAGCACAGGATTTAAAAAAAAAAAATTATGTGTTTAGGCACTTATTGTTATTTTAGGTTGGAAATTTCTAGGCTCTTTACCAAACTTTTCATCTGATCCCACATAAGCAGAAAGCATTACCTTTTATAGAAGGCTGGCCACCTGACAATGACATTCATGTTTAGTCATGCTTTCCTCTCTGGCCTTAAAATCAGAGGCATGGTTGTTCAGAGGATTCACAAACTGCAGGCCATTAGGACTGAGTTCAATATAATGGGGCATCTGTCAATGCAGGAGACCTGGGTACGATTCCTGGGTCAGGAAGATCCCCTGGAGAAGGAAACCCACTCCAGTATTCTTCCCTGGAGAATCCCTTGGACAGAGGAACCTGGTAGGACTCCTGCCAGGGGGGTCTCAAGAGTTGGGCACGACTTAGCGACTAAACCACCACCATCATGTACTGATTTTAGCTGCTGACTGGGCTTGCATAACTTCCTTATATTTGGGCCCCTGATGATTTACAGCCATTGTATTTGAAACCACAACTGGGGTACATGAAAATACTAACAAACAAATGAAAGAGGAAACAAAATTGAAAAGCGCGGTTCCTGGACATGAGTTTGAACAAACTCTGGGACCGTGAAGGGCAAGGAAGTCTGATGTTCTGCAACCCATGGTGATGCACAGACAATCTAGCAACTGAACAACAAGAACAAGTAGAAGGACACAAATTATCCTGAAGGAGATTTTTAACTCCTTTAATTACCTTTTTGAATATAAACTAGAAAATGAAGATCATGGCATCTGGTCCCATCACTTCATGGGAAATAGATGGGGAAACAGTGGAAACAGTGTCAGACTTTATTTTTCTGGGCTCCAAAATCACTGCAGATGGTGACTGCAGCCATGAAATTAAAAGACACTTACTCCTTGGAAGGAAAGTTACGACCAACCTAGCTAGCATATTCAAAAGCAGAGACATTACTTTGCCAACAAAGGTTCGCCTAGTCAAGGCTATGCTCTTTCCTGTGGTCATGTATGGATGTGAGAGCTGGACTGTGAAGAAGGCTGAGCGCCGAAGAATTGATGCTTTTGAACTGTGGTATTGGAGAAGACTCTTGAGAGTCCCTTGGACTGCAAGGAGATCCAACCAGTCCATTCTGAAGGAGATCAGCCCTGGGATTTCTTTGGAAGGAATGATGCTAAAGCTGAAACTCCAGTACTTTGGCCACCTCATGCAAAGAGTTGACTCATTGGAGAAGACTCTGATGCTGGGAGGGATTGGGGGCAGGAGGAGAAGGGGACGACAGAGGATGAGATGGCTGGATGGCATCACTGACTCGATGGATGTGAGTCTGAGTGAACTCTGGAAGTTGGTGATGGACAGGGAGGCCTGGCGTGCTGCGATTCATGGGGTCGCAAAGAGTCGGACACGACTGAGCAACTGATCTGATCTGATCTGATCAGGTCCCTATGTTGACTTCAATAAAAATGCTTATGTTTAAAATGCTGATGGTCTTTTCTAACTTTTGTTTCTTTCAGTCTATACTCTCCACATCAGTCTTTAAAGTGTACTTGAATGTGAAAATACTATTTGTCATTTGTCATTATAGAGAACAAAAGAGTAACCTATTTCTCTAGGACATTCTGAATGAATGAGAGGCTGAATTACTCATTAAATTATTCATTCATTGAGTTATTCCACAAATACTAACTCCATGCCTAATAGGTGTCAAGCACACTCTAGGACCTAGAGAAAAAGCACTGAATAAAGTGAAAAAAAATCCCCTCCGTCATTCATTCTATACTCTCCTGGTAGAAGAGGGTAGGGAGTAAAAACAAAACAGTACTGAGAACAGCTACTACTTATTTAGAATTAACTATGTCTAAGGCATTTTGATTTGAACTATGTCAAATCCCCTACAGTTATACAGTGGAAGTGACATACAGATTCAGGGTATTAGATCTGATAGAGTGCTTGAAGAACTATCGGTCGAGGTTCGTAACTTTGTACAGGAGGTGGTGATGAAAATCATCTCCAAGAAAAAAAAATGCAAGAAGGAAAAATGGTTGTCTGAGGAGGCCTTACAAAAAGCTGAGAAAAGAGAAGTGAAAGAGAAGAAAAGGAAATATATACACATGTGAATGTAGGGTTCCAAAGAATAGCAAGGAGAGATAAGAAAGCCTTCTTAAGTGATCACTGCAAAGAAATAGAGGAAAACAATAGAATGGGAAAGACGAGAGATCTCTTCAAGAAAATTAGAGATACCAAGGGAACATTTCATGCAAAGATGGGCACAATAAAGAACAGAAATGGTATGGACCTAACAAAAGCAGAAGAGATTAAGAAGAGGTGGCAAGAATACACAGAAGAACTATACAAAAAGATCTTCATGACCCAGATAATCACGATGGTGTGCTTACTCACCTAGAGCCAGACATCCTGAAGTTTGAAGTCAAGTGGGCCTTAGGAAGTATGGCTACAAACAAAGCTAGTGGAGGTGATGGAATTCCAGCTGAGCTAACTCAAATCCTAAAAGATGATGCTGTGAAAGTGCTGCACTCAAAATACCAGCATATTTGGAAAACTCAGCAGGTGGCCACAGGACTGGAAAAGGTCAGTTTTCATTCCAATCCCAAAGAAGGGCAATGCCAAAGAATGTTCAAACTACCGTACAACTGCACTCATTTCACACATATTCAAAGTAATGCTCAAAATTCTCTAAGCTAGGCTTCAACAATACTCGAACCAAGAACTTCCAGATGTTCAAGCTGGAATGGGCAAAGAAACCAGAGATTGAATTGCCAACATCCGTTGGATCATAGAAAAAGCAAGAGAATTTCAGAAAAACATCTGCTTCATTGACTATGCTGAAGTTTTTGTCTGTGTGGATCACAACCAACTGGAACATTCTTAAAGAAATGGGAATTCCAGACCACCTGACCTGCCTCCTGAGAAACCTGTATGTGGGTCAAGAAGCAATAGTTAGAACTGAACATGGAACAATGGACCAGTTCCAAACTGGGTACATCAAGGCTATATATTGTCACTCTCCTGCTTATTTAACTTATATGCAGAGTACATCATGTGAAACGCCGGGCTGGATGAAGCACATGGAATCAAGGTTGCTCAGAGAAATATCAATAACCCCAGATATGCAGATAACACCACCCATATGGCAGAAAGTGAAGAGGAACTAAAGAGTATTTTGATAAAGGCAAAATTGGAGAGTGGAAAAAGCTGGCTTAAAACTCAACATTAAAAAAACTAAGATCATGGCATCTGGTTCCATCACTTCATGGCAAATCAATGGGGAAACAATGGAAACAGTGAGAGACTTTATTTTCTTGGGCTTCAAAGTCACTGCAGATGGTGACTGCAACCATGAAATTAAAAGATGCTTGCTCCTTGGAAGGAAAGCTATGACCAACCTAGACAGCATATTAAAAAGCAGAGATATTACTTTGCCAACAAAAGTCCATCTAGTCAAAGCTATTGTTTTTCCAGTAGTCATGTGTGGATGTGAGAATTGGACCACAAATAGGGCTCAGCTCTGAAGAATTGATGCTTTTGAACTGTGGGGTTGGAGAAGACTCTTGAGAGTCCCTTGGACTGTAAGGAGATCCAACCAGTCAATCCTAAAGGAAATCAATCCTGAATATTCATTGGAAGGACTGATGCTGAAACTAAAGCTCTAATACTTTGGCCACCTGATGTAAAGAACTGACTCACTGGAAAAGTTCCTGATGCTGGGAAAGACTGAAGGCAGGAGGAGATGGGGACAACAGAGGTGGAGATGGTTGGATGGCATCACTGACTCAACGGACATGAGTTTGAGTAAGCTCCGGGAGTTGGTGATGGACAGGGAAGCTTGGTGTACTGTAGTCCTTGGGGTCGCAGAGAGTCAGACATGACTGAGTGACTGAACTGACTGATTCAGAATTTTCAGAGGAAAGTACTCTTTAGAAACTATAAGAAATATTGTAGATCTGTGCTTAGATTTTAGAATTTTAAGTCATAATCACAAATTATATATGATACATAAATATGTGTTTATAATTTACATACATACTCAGTTGCTTAGTTGTGTCCAACTCTTTGTAACCCCACAGACTGTAGCCTGCCAGGCTCCTCTGTCCATGGAATTTTCCAGGCAAGAATACTGGAGTGGGTTGCCATTTCCTTCTCCAGGGGATCTTCCCAAATCAGGATCGAACCCACATCTCCTACATTGGCAGGCAGACTCTTTAGCACTGAGCCACCTGAGAAACCCAAATATACTGCATATAAATAATAAATTTATATAAATATAAAATGTATCTCTTATAATCAGGTAAATATAAATACCCACTCAAGAAAGCTAAAAATGGGTGATTTCCTCAAACTACAGTTTTAATTAATATTTTGTTTCTAAGATGGTAAGTTGTGATTTTGTTTTATACAACCCATTCATAAGATTAAAAGGGTCATAAAAATTTGTGTCATTCATTTTAAACCTACTGATGATAAAGGATTTTCTGTTAAAAACCTTTCAGGAGTTTGTGCTAACATTGATTAAATGAATTGAAGAACACTTGTTTCTTCTTTCCTGTTTTCATTTTTTAAAATTTCCATTTTCCATAGATATTATTTAAAAAAATAAATCTCACATGCAGGAGTATTTTTCCCCAAGATCAACTTCTATTTTCTCTGACCTGATTTCTCCAATTACTTCTACATTCTTGTTACATGACTTATCCATTTCTGTAATATCTTGGTTAAATAAATTTTGTTTTTCTCTGATGCTAACACTTAAAAATATTTATAGACTAATGACAAGTTCCTATCAATTTTTCTATTTCATGAAGCCATACTTATATCCCTGCATAAGTCAGAAGAAATATGAACATATCCAAATATGGATAATATGATCTAAATTTTAACAACCTTACCAAGTCTCATAAATATATGAGAAAACATTTCTGTTCTGATAGGTGAGGATTAAAAAGTGCAGCGTCCATTGCCAATTGTCAGATGGTTGAATTTATACACTTGAGTAGAGCATTTGGGGTATTTTCAGGTTGAATCATTTGATAAAGTAGTGCCAAAGGTAATAGTGTTAGAATACTTGGCTGACTCATTGCCAACACCGGGCCAGGAAAAATTGTCAGCAAGGGCGTATCCATCACACTTTGGATTTTCTTGATAACTCTGTCCTCCTGGCTGGAGTTGCCAGTCTCAGCTCCTAACAGGGGATGGTTCTGGGGCTGAGCAGTGCAATCTGAGCTTGTCTCAGACTGCTGTCCTATCCTCTTGCCCTGCCAGGTTGGAAAACTCAGTTGTGCTGGATTCCACTCGCCCCATCAGTTCCCCAGTTGTAAAGTGATATTGGTTCTGCTGCTGCTATTGCTAAGTCGCTTTAGTTGTGTCCGACTCTGTGCGACCCCATAGACAGCAGTCCACCAGGCTCCCCCGTCCCTGGGATTCTCCAGGCAAGAACACTGGGGTGGGTTGCCATTTCCTTCTCCAATGCAGGAAAGTGAAAAGTGAAAGTGAAGACACTCAGTTGTGTCCGACTCTTCGCGACCCCATGGACTGCAGCCCACCAAGCTCATCCATGGGATTTTCCAGGCAAGAGTACTGGAGTGGGGTGCCATTGCCTTCTCCGGATATTGGTTCTACTTCTAGAATATTTTCACACTGGTCTCTAACTCACAGTACCCCTGCTAGCACCATAGTGTAGAAAAGCACAGTGTCAGAAGACCTTGGTTTAATTCAAGCCCCACCACTGTATAACTGTGTGCCTTGGTAAGTCCATTTAACTAAGCCTCAATTTCCTCATCCATAAAAGGGGAATAATAGTACTTCACAGGATTTGTGTGATATCAGAAGTAATACATGTAGAATATATTATGTAAGATATAGTCATTGGAAAAGACCCTGATGCTGGGAAAGATTGAAGGCAGGAGGAGAAGGGGATGACAGAGGATGAGATGGTTGGATGGCATCACCAACTTGATGGACACAAGTTTGAGCAAGCTCTAGGAGGAGGTGATGGACAGGGAAGCCTGGCTGCTGCAGTCCATGGGGTCACAAAGAGTTGGACATGACTGAATGACTGAAATGAACTTAGTAGGTATTAATTTCTAAATACTACTATTATTTCATAATAATTTTAGAAAGTAATATTTACATTATTAAGTAACTTTCCATTCTTCGAGATCTTTCCTCCTCTAATTCATTCTTTAATGCTTCTATCAAAGTAATCTTGCAAAACACTAATTTAGTGATGCAATTCAAAAGTCTTATATGACCCCCTCACTTAGCCCCTCTGCCTCAGCATACATACTCCATGATGTATTCATTCTGGGTTACTCAGCGTCTCTCAAACATACTGTGTGATTTCACTAGGCATTTTCATATGGTTTCCTCCATTCTGGAGTACCTTTCTCCCATCCCCCATTTCTTGTCATAGGGATAATCTTCATTCTGCAGTACCCACATGAATTGCCACACTTCAATGGAAAATACAAGTATGGAGGAATCATTTCATGAATGAGAAGTGAAATGACAATGAATCGAGAATGTCATGTGGATATAGAAACTAGTCTTGGCTACAGTGATAAGGCAGCATCAAAAGCAGGGAAGGGAACAGTCACGCTCTATTTTTCATTGATCAGGCCACTCTAGGAACATGTTTTTGAATTTGAAAAGCACATTTAAAAGAGAGAGACTTCCCTGGTGATCCAGTAGCTAAAACGCCATGCTCCCAAAGTAGAGGGCCTGAGTTCAATCTCTGGTCAGAGAACTAGATTCTGCATGCTCCAGCTAAATATCTGGTGCCGCGAAAGGGAGTGGGGGAAGGAAGGAAGAGAGACAAGGTGAAGTGCTTGACTGATAGGACCAGGATGATGACTGTTTTAAAATCACACCACAGGGGAGGTTATGGAAGGCACTGGCAACCTTTAACCTGGAGCAGAGAAGGTGCTAAGCAAATGACAAACACGTGCAGTCCCTCATACGGAAGGGGTCGTGCACTTCCACTGCGTGGCCTCAAGGGGTAGTAGCACGGAAGCCAACAGGCAAAATTACAGACTCAAACAGGAATAGCCCTTTCTAATGACCAAGAGGAGTCTGGAAGGCAGGCAGGACTATGTGAAGCAATTGAATTTCTGATTCCCGAGGATAATCAAGCAGGGCCTTGAGGACTAGAAGAGACGCTGAAAAAGGTCTCACAGCTCCAAATAGGTTGTAGATGAGCTGAGCTGTGAATTTAGGTGCTATGACTCAGGAATCTCATCTTCCCCTAGACTTTTTCTTGCCTTCCCAGTCAAGATGATGCACACACATTCCTTACATTGCGTGGCACTTGTGACCCTTACCACAGCAATTTTCACACAACAAACTGCGTCTCTGCTTCACCCACTGTAATGGAAGCTGTTCTGGGATGGGAAATGTATCACTGGCTGCTCGTTCCTCAGAGTGCCAACCAGAGCTCCTTTCATGTGGAAGAGGCTCAGTCATGGGGACTGATTTAATTTATGCCCATGGCAATCCACTCATCCTTTTAATGAGTTTCCTTAGCAGTAAATTAAGAGGCTTAAATTTGATGAGCTAGCAGTAAACAAGAGTTTTAAATGTGATGATCTCAATAGTAAACTTTCTAATAATTAAAAAATATTATTTTCTAATAATTAAAAAATATGAATACTAGTCTAAAAATTGGCTTTGGAAATGAGCTGGAAAGAGCTCACTGGATCCATTGTATACGGAGACTCTTTGGAGGTGGAGATGCACACAGTTCATCTAATATGAAGGCTCTGTTGTTCCTGACCGGTTTTTGGGTAAGAATTTTCATAGAAGAAAGTTCTCATGGTTTAATCAAGATTGGTCATTGATTTTCAGTCTCAAGAAATGTTTCTGGTGGAAGCAAAATCCATATTATGCATATATTGGCCATTTTACTGAAATCCATATTATGCTTATATTGACCATTTTATTAAAAGAGATTATAAACCTGTGCAATTAGGCTGAAGATGTCCTGTTTATTAACACTGTTCCTTATTGGAAACTGCAGGCTTAGGCAGATTGGCAACATCAGCCTCTAGCCTTCTTATTAATACAACCCTTCCTAAGTCATCTACACTGTTACTTAAGCAAAGGACATTGTCACTTTATATTTGCAAACAATTTGCATCTTAAAATAAATGTTCCTTGATAACTGCCCCTTTAGAAGCAAACTAAACCTCCTGTATTAGGAGAAGAGCTAAGCATATTCCTATGGATAGTATTATTGATATATTATGCAATCGTTAAAAATTAGGGTTACCAGCATGAAGTGGCAGTTTGAAAAAAATGCTTATGATGTAAAAAATGAAGTAAAGGATATAAAATTGTATGAATACTTATGAGTTCAGCAGCTGCCAGAATGATCTCATAAAAAAATCAAACCTGATCATAAAATTCTTGGCAGACAATTCTCTGAGTCTCTTGCTTTTCTATATATCTTGCAAGGAGAAATGCTTTTTCCTTTGTCTGGACTGTCTTTTCAGGGATGTTTGTATAGTGAACAGCCTTGAAAGATAGAGACAGTGTCTCTGGAGCCATGAGTAGGTTTGTTTAATATCCAGCATAATAATATTCTTCTCCGAGGCACAGCCTAGGCAGGTTTATGCTCACTGTAAAAGATTCAGGTTCCCTAGGCTTGGGATCCTCTCCTATAATTCAACCCACTACATGTGCCCGCATCTCATGGCCTCCCTTGTTTTATCCTGTGGAAACTAGAACTCAGGGAACCAGTGAAAATGCTGATACTCTGGCTACAAAGATTAGTATGAATCTATAAAGTTGCTGGGACTTCCCTGGTGGTGCAGTGGTAAACAGTCTTCCTGCCAATGCAGGCGATGTGGGTTCGATCCTTGAGTTGGGAAGATACCCTGAAGAAGGAAATGCCAGCCCACTCCAGCATGCTTGCCTGGAAGATTCCATGGACAGAGGAGCCCGGCAGGCTACAGTCCATGGGTGTCTCAAAAGAGTTTGACATGACTTAGCAACTACACAACAATAAAGTTTCTTTTCCAGGAATCTCAGATCTTCTGCCAGTATCCATGCCAGCACAGCAGGGTAACTTGCAAGTTTGCAAGTGAGAAAGAAATCTCAGACTTTTCACAGTTCTTGACATTCATTCCCTTGCTTAAGCCTGCTTTACCTGCTTTTAGTGGCATCCTATGCATTTAGGATAAAACTGTTAACAACAATAACATCAGCAACAATAATGGGCTTCCCTGGTGGCTCGGACAGTAGAGACTCCACAGTGCAGGAGACTTGGGTTTGATCCCTGGTTGGGAAGATGCCCTGGAGAAAGGAATGGCTACCCACTCCAGTATTCTGGCCTGGAGAATTCCATGGACAGAGGAGTCTACCGGGCTGTATATAGTACTGCTGCTGCTGCTGCTGCTAAGTCGCATCAGTCCTGTCCGACTCTGTGCGACCCCATAGACGGCAGCCCACCAGGCTCCCTGTCCCTGGGATTCTCCAGGCAAGGCACACTGGGGTGGGTTGCCATTTCCTTCTCCAATGCAGCAAAGTGAAAAGTGAAAGTGAAGACGCTCAGTCATGTCTGACTCTTCGTGACCCCATGGACTGCAGCCCACCAGGCTCCTCCATCCATGGGATTCTCCAGGCAAGGCACACTGGGGTTGGTTGCCATTTCCTTCTCCAATGCATGAAAGTGAAAAGTGAAAGTGAAGACGCTCAGTCGTGTCCGACTCCTAGCGACCCCATGGACTGCAGCCTACCAGGCTCCTCTGTCCATGGGATTTTCTAGGCAAGAGTACTGGAGTGGGGTGCCATCGCCTTCTCCGAATATATAGTACATGGGGTCTCAAAGAGCTGGACATGACTGAGGGACAAACTTCACACGCTGCTAACAATAACATCGGCAACAATAATGGCTAATGTAGAGTGAGCACTAAATGTTGTCCTAAGCCTATTATTAAGTACTTGTCATATAATACTCACAACCACCCTAAGGGGTAAATGCAATTGGGATTGCCACTGAAGAGGTGAGAGAGGTAAGGCAGAGGCTCAGTTTTTCAGCACTCAAGGTCACCACCCAGCCTGGGCCATCTGTAAAGCAATTTCACTCATTCTCGATCTGATTCTTACCCATCCTTTGGGTC
The DNA here is from genome assembly GCA_935064755.1 of Tragelaphus eurycerus. Classification (NCBI taxonomy): domain Eukaryota; kingdom Metazoa; phylum Chordata; class Mammalia; order Artiodactyla; family Bovidae; genus Tragelaphus; species Tragelaphus eurycerus. The sequence continues at coordinate 15,893,444 of CAKXYN010000043.1, forward strand.
TCTGCTTCAACAGAACGTGTTTAGAAAAGCTTTCCCTTGACCTTCCCTTTAGTCTCATGGGACTAGGTCCTCATGGGATTGCTCTCTTTTCCTTTGTAGCACTTTGACAGTTTATTGAATAATTGAGGGATCCTGTGATTGCTTATATACCTCTCGTCTTCCACTCTACACAGACCTCTGGGCGCAGGGATGTGTTTACTTTGTCTTCCAAAGTTTTGAGCATGACAAACACTTCATGCATATACTGAATGAATAAATGGATCAGTGCCATGATAAGGAACTGAAAAAAAAAAGCAACAAACTAAAATTTTACTTGTATGGCACTGATTTTATTATTTCCAAAATGTTCTGCAAAATAGCTATTGTGCCATTACTGTGAAAGCAGTAAATTTATATTATTAAAAATATATTTATTATTAAATATATAATATACAAGTATATTATTAAATATATAATATATAAATATAATTATTAAATATATAATATGTATTTATTATCAATATATAATATATAAATATGTATTCATTATTAAAATAAATAAAACTCCAAAGCCTTATGCTCGTGAGACATTTCAGAGGTATTTTCAGAGTCTGTAGACTGTGGATAGAATTGTAGAAAATGATGTGTAGAGTGAGTATAATGTAGTGGACAAGCAGACATGTTGACCCTGTATGTTCCTGGTCACGTATACAGTTTATGGAACACTAATTGAGAACTGCACCATTTGAAAATCAGATCAGATCAGATCAGATCAGTCGCTCAGTTGTGTCCGACTCTTTGAGACCCCATGAATCGCAGCATGCCAGGCCTCCCTGTCCATCACCAACTCCCAGAGTTCACCCAGACTCACATCCATCGAGTCAGCGATGCCATCCAGCAATCTCATCCTCTGTCGTCCCCTTCTCCTCCTGCCCTCAATCCCTCCCAGCATCAGAGTCTTCTCCAATGAGTCAACTCTTCGCACTAGGTGGCCAAAGTACTGGAGTTTCAGCTTTAGCATCATTCCTTCCAAAGAAATCCCAGGGCTGATCTCCTTCAGAATGGACTGGTTGGAGATTGATTTTAAACATTTCTTCCCAGTAAATGTCCTGAATGCCCCATTGAGCTTTCACAATCATCTTTGGAGGGGTTGTTTCTTTTTACATTTCAAACCATTTGTATACTATCCACATTCTTTTATGCATCTGTATGATAGATGAGGAGGAGCAAATAAATTCTGATATGCAAATTTTCCCTTTAAAGAAGCCCTTTTAATACAATTACTTTTTTTTGTACTTTGAGAGCCCACAAAGACTTGGAAATAGCTTCAGGAACAGCCGTATTTTTTTAGAAGTCAATTAAAGTTTTCAGGTTTTTAATGGGAAGGTTGGCCTATGAGATGACAATACTTAATAAAGACAGGGAAGTCTGGTGTGCTGCAGTCCATGGGGTCGCAAAGAGTTGGACATGAGTGAGTAACTGAACTGAATTGAATAAAGACGTATCATGTGTATAATTTGGGAGAGAAGAGTAGAGGAAAAATATAATAGAACTGCTTACAATATTGTAGAGGGGTTGAGTTTGTAAAGATAAAAGAGGTGTTCATTCATTCAAAAATATTGGCTCCTACTTTTGGAGAGAGAAGTGCAGTATGGGTAAAACACAGATGATAACAGCAATGGCTGCATGTATTAGGTGCTAACTATGCAGGCAAAGCGAAACACTTGACATGTAGCCGCTTAATCCTCCAGACACTTTTAGAGCTGGATGTTATTTCCTCCATTTCGCACATGGATTTCATGGAGGTTCAGTCCAACACCCTTAGGTCAATGAGCAGAGATGCTGTAACAAACAAACCCAAACCAACTAAACCAAACCCAAACTAGCCACCCCCACTCTCTCAAAATACATCCTGCTTCAATCTGGCTCCCAAATTTAACCACAGTTTAAAGGCAATGGCACCCCACTCCAGTACTCTTGCCTGGAAAATCCCATGGACGGAGGAGCCTGGTAGGCTCCAGTCCATGGGGTCGCTAAGAGTCAGACACGACTGAGCGACTTCACTTTGACTTTTCACTTTCATGCATTGGAGAAGGAAATGGCAACCCACTCCAGGGCTCTTGCCTGGAGAATCCCAGGGATGGGGGAGCCTGGTGAGCTTCCGTCTATGGGGTCGCACAGAGTCCTGGTGAGCTTCCGTCTATGGGGTCGCACAGAGTCGGACACGACTGAAGCGACTTAGCAGCAGCAGCAGCAACCACACCATAGGGGCTCATCCCTCCTACAAAGTGTTTTAGAGTCTAGTGGTTAAATAAGAGGAATACACAAGTAACTGCAAAACTTAGAAAGGGCTTCCAAGGTTGCACTAGTGATAAAGAAACTCCCTGCAAATGCAGGAGGCTTAAGAGACATGGGTTTGATCCCTGGATTGGGAAGATCCTCTGCAGAAGGGCATGGCAACCCACAGTATTCTTGCCTAGAGAATCCCATGGACAGAGGAGCCTGACAGGCTACGGTCCATAGCGTCGAAAAGAGTCAGACACAACTGAAACGACTTAGCACGCAGCACATAAGATAGAAAATTATAAGTGCCATAGCAGAGGTACAGAAAATAAAATGCTATAAAACTGCCAGGAAGGAAGAGCTTTCTCTCAAGGTTTGCAGAGGAAGAACCAGAAAAAGCTACATAGAGGCACTGGCATTTAAAGCTCTTGGACGGAGATTTTAGATGAGAGAACATATCATGTGGGAGAAAACAGCTTGCGAAAGAAGGCATGGAAGATAGTGGGAGGATCATATTAGAAGCAGAAAATATCATTCATCAAACACCTACCACATCCCCGTCACTGGGAATAACAGAACGAATAAAACACGACATACTGAGGGACAAAGGAGAGCAAACTCATTATAATTTGGTGTGATAACGGAAGTAGGTACAAGATACAGAAGGTCATGGGGGAGAGAACAGAACATGGATGGTCACAGAGTTTTTCTTTAGTCCTCACTGAATTAATTAAGATGATAGCTGCCCTGGAGTGAATAAGAGAATCACTTCCTAATACTCAGATACCCTCTCTAAAGCTCAGTATGCTTATTTTTTCGTTCTCAAAATGAAAAAAGAAAAAAAATAGGATGCTTGTGAGGATCAAATGAGCAAACACATATGTGTAGTACACTGCTGACCCATTCTAAGTGCTCAATAATGATCAGTTATTATTACTATCTTCACTGCCCAGAACTACTGAGAAAAGAAAGAAAATCACTCTCTGGAGCAATGATAAGTTCATAAGCAAGTTTTGAATTCCTTCCTGACTTTTAAGGTCCTCCATAAATAGTTACAGCCTATGGTTTCAGCCTTGTCTGCTACTACCAGTCACATACCCCAGCCTCTAAGCCCACCTACACAACTGTTGCTAGCAATGCCACTCTGTTCCCAAGGTAACTGGACTTAAAATGCATTATCTATTCTAATAATGGGGCTTCCCTGTTGGCTCTGATGGTAAAGCGTCTGCCTGCAATGCTGGAGACCTGGGTTCGATTCCTGGGTCGGGAAGATCTCCTGGAGAAGGAAATGGCAAATAATGATCTAATCTAATCTAGATAAGCACCTTTATTTGGGAAGATCTCTTGGAGAAGGGAATGGCTAGCCATTCCAGTATTCTGGCCTGGAGAATTCCATGGACAGAGGAGCCTGGCAGGCTACAGTCCATGAGGTCGCAAAGAGTCAGACATGACTAAGCGACTTTCACTTCACAAAGCATGGCTCAGGAACCAGCGGCACCAGCATCTTCCTTGGAGTCTGTTGGAAATGGTGATTCTTATGCCTATTAAGGCTTCCCTGATGGCTCAGCTGGTAAAGAATTTGCCTGCGATGTGGGAGACCGGGGTTCAATCCCTGGGTTGCGAAGATCCTCTGGAGAAGGGGATGGCTACCCACTTCAGTATTCAGGCCTGGAGAATTCCATGGACTGTGTAGACCATGGGGTCACAAAGAGTTGGACATGACTGAGCAACTTTCACTTTCATGCCTATTAAAGTTTGAGAAACATTCAAATTTGAGGAGTTGGGCTAGAGTATGAATTCTCTGGGGTTGGGAAAGACATTTTTTCCTCTCTGCATGGCAGATTCTTTTAACGTCTGGCAGAGTAGCATTTCATAAATGATCATTTACTTCAATGTGTGAATAAGTGAATGAGTCCAAACATGTTTTGTTATCTCCATTCCTTTTATTCAAGTCATCTCACCCTTTTTATTTTTACCATCAGCCTTGGACACCACACCTTTGTCTTCCGACTAAGTTAACCCTCCCACATGAACTTCTCTAATTTCCATTTGGGAGCTCTTTCTCTCCTCAGACCCTCCCATGGCGCTCTCCATGGATAATAAGATACTGTCTATATTTTCTCCCTCTGCCCCTCTCTCTTTATCCCTCCACACATGCTCATAGGAACACACACATAAAGACATAGATGAATATATTTTCATTCTGCTTCATACTCATCCTTAGAATTTTCCTGGAGGTCAAAGATAGTGTTCTCCTTTCTCTTTCCATAATCGTGTAACTGAGCCATTCCTAGCATCAGATCAGATCAGATCAGTCGCTCAGTCGTGTCCGACTCTCTGTGACCCCATGAACCGCAATACGCCAGGCCTCCCTGTCCATCACCAGCTCCCGGAGGTCACTCAGACTCGCATCCATCAAGTCAGTGATGCCATCCAGCCATCTCATCCTCTGTCGTCCCCTTCTCCTCCTGCCCTCAATCCCTCCCAGCATCAGAGTCTTCTCCAATGAGTCAACTCTTCGCATGAGGTGGCCAAAATACTAGAGTTTCAGCTTTAGCATCATTCCTTCCAAAGAATTCCAGGGCTGATCTCCTTCAGAATGGACTGGTTGGATCTTCTTGCAGTCCAAGGGACTCTCAAGAGTCTTCTCCAACACCACAGTTCAAAAGCATCAATTCTTCGGCGCTCAGCCTTCTTCACAGTCCAGCTCTCACATCCATACATGACCACAGGAAAGACCATAGCCTTGACTAGGCGAACCTTTGTTGGCAAAGTAATGTCTCTGCTTTTGAATATGCTATCTAGGTTGGTCATAACTTTCCTTCCAAGGAGCAAGCGTCTTTTAATTTCACGGCTGCAGTCACCATCTGCAGTGATTTTGGAGCCCAGAAAAATAAATTCTGACACTGTTTCCACTGTTTCTCCATCTATTTCCCATGAAGTGATGGGACCAGATGCCATGATCTTCGTTTTCTGAATGTTGAGCTTTAAGCCAACCTTTTCACTCTCCACTTTCACTCTCATCAAGAGGCTCTTTAGCCCCTCTTCACTTTCTGCCATAAGGGTGGTGTCATCTGCATATATGAGGTTATTGATATTTCTCCCAGCAATCTTGATTCTAACTTGTGTTTCTTCCAGTCCAGCATTTCTCATGATGTACTCTGCATATAAGTTAAATAAACAGGGTGACAATATACAGCCTTGACGTACTCCTTTTCCTATTAGGAACCAGTCTGTTGTTCCATGACCAGTTCTAACTGTTGCTTCCTGACCTGCATACAGATTTCTCAAGAGGCAGATCAGGTGGTCTGGTATTCCCATCTCCTTCAGAATTTTCCACAGTTTATTGTGATCTACACAGTCAAAGGCTTTGGCATAGTCAATAAAGCAGAAATAGATGTTTTTCTGGAACTCTCTTGCTTTTTCCATGATCCAGTGGATGTTGGCAATTTGATCTCTGGTTCCTCTGCCTTTTCTAAAACCAGCTTGAAGATCAGGAAGTTCACGGTTCACATATTGCTGAAGCCTGGCTTGGAGAATTTTGAGCATTACTTTACTAGCGTGTGAGATGAGTGCAATTGTGTGGTAGTTTGAACATTCTTTGGCATTGCCTTTCTTTGGGATTGGGATGAAAACTGACCTTTTCCAATCTTGTGGCCACTGCTGAGTTTTCCAAATTTGTTGGCATATTGAGTGCAGCACTTTCATTGCATCATCCTTCAGAATTTGGAATAGCTCCACTGGAATTCCATCACCTCCACTAGCTTTGTTCGTAGTGATGCTTTCTAAGGCCCACTTGACTTCACATTCCAGGATGTCTGGCTCTAGGTCAGTGATCACACCATCGTGATTATCTGGATCGTGAAGCTCTTTTTTGTATAGTTCTTCTGTGTATTCTTGCCACCTCTTCTTAATATCTTCTGCTTCTGTTAGGTCCACACCATCTCTGTCCTTTATCGAGCCCATCTTTGCATGAAATGTTCCTTTGGTATCTCTGATTTTCTTGAAGAGATCCCTAGTCTTTCCCATTCTGTTGTTGTCCTCTATTTCTTTGCATTGATTGCTGAAGAAGGCTTTCTTATCTCTTCTTGCTATTCTTTGGAACTCTGCATTTAGATGTTTATATCTTTCCTTTTCTCCTTTGCTTTTTGCTTCTCTTCTTTTCACAACTATTTGTAAGGCCTCCCCAGACAGCCATTTTGCTTTTTTGCATTTCTTTTCCATGGGGATGGTCTTGATCCCTGTCTCCTGTACAATGTCACGAACCTCAGTCCATAGTTCATCAGGCACTCTATCTATCAGATCTAGGCCCTCAAATCTATTTCTTACTTCCACTGTATAATCATAAGGGATTTGATTTAGGTCATACCTGAATGGTCTAGTGGTTTTCCCTACTTTCTTCAATTTCAGTCTGAATTTGGCAATAAGGAGTTCATGATCTGAGCCACAGTCAGCTCTTGGTCTTGTTTTTGCTGATTGTATAGAGCTTCTCCATCTTTGGCTGCAAAGAATATAATCGATCTGATTTCGGTGTTGACCATCTGGTGATGTCCATGTATAGAGTCTTCTCTTGTGTTGTTGGAAGAGGGTATTTGCTATGACCAGTGCATTTTCTTGGCAAAACTCTGTTAGTCTTTGCCCTGCTTCATTTTGTGTTCCAAGGCCAAATTTGCCTGTTACTCCAGGTGTTTCTTGACTTCCTACTTTTGCATTCCAGTCCCCTATAATGAAAAGGACATCCTTTTTGGGTGCTAGTTCTAAAAGGTCTTGTAGGTCTTCATAGAACTGTTCAACTTCAGCTTCTTCGTAGCATAGTAAATATTTATTTGTCCAACAAACCTTTGTTGGATTGAATATTACTGCACATGACCAACTGCTGGGAGCTGGCCACTAGCTGGTGGAAGGGATCTGACATGCAGCTTCTCACCCTTTGATTTCTTGTCTCACCTGAATTATTAATATAAAGATTTTAAAGGAAATATAGGGTCTTATGTCATAGAATATTCAAGAGTTTCAGGCTAGATTACTAGACTGATAGTTGGAGTGAAAACAAGATCTGTCTTCGGTAGGAAAGTTAAGTGAAGTCTCTCAGTTGTGTCCCATCCATGGGATTTTCCACGCAAGGGTACTGGAGTGGGTTGCCATTTCCTTCCCCAGAGGATATTCCCGACCCAGGGATCGAACCCAGATCTCCCAAATTGCAGGCAGACACTTTACCATCTGCTGTTGCTGCTAAGTCGCTTCAGTCGTGTCTGACTCTGTGTGACCCCAGAGACGGCAGCCCACCAGGCTCCTCCGTCCCTGCCACCAGCTATTACTAAGTGGTCACACAACCTTAGGCAAGACATTTTCCATTTTCTGGGACTTTTCCCACTGAGACAGTGAGGGAACTGGAACCCCAATTCTGGGACTCCTTTCAGTGCTGAGCCTCTTGATTCTCTCCAGCTGCAAGGTGCTCAAGAACAGTAATTCATCAGAGGAGTGAGCACAGCAACTCCTGCCAGTCAGCTGAGTCCCAAGCCATGCCAGACTGCAGTACTGAGACTAACTAGGGGAGCAATTTTCCAAGGCCTTACTTTCATCACGGAGAAGAGCGAGACAGCACATCCTTTTGGGCAAAGCTACAAGATCACATCACGGGGAAGCGAAAAGGCAGACAAGAATTTCCCTACATTGTTTGCTGTAAAACAAAGTTTAGTAAACTCTTCAAACTTATTAATGCCAATTTCAAATTTATGATGAGAAGAAATAAGGAGATAAATATCTGAGCAAGGAGAGACTTAGGCTGGGCCAACTCAGAAATTACCAGGATCATTAATTGTTACGTTTCATCAAAAGATTCCTAGTTAAGGGAAAAGCACTTTGACCCCTGGGGATAATACTGTCCAAAGTTTTTAATATATTCTAAGTTTATCATTTAGTCTAACCTTCCTCTGAAACGTTTGATACAGGTCGATATCAAGAAAGCCTGGGAAGACTCTTCTTCCATTCTAGGGAAGCAACCTCAACGTCGCCATATACTCTCTGTGCCCTAGAAAGTGATCCACTGGAGATTCTAATTAAATTTGCTATCTGAAGATGAGGGAGATAGAACTAATTACGCTAGGCTCTAAAAACAGGATAAAGAGTTTTATCTAAGTCCTTTGTTAGTAATTAAATTAAATGAACAGTTCAGTAATAAACCCAACAAAGTAAGTCAGCTGAGGGAAGTGGAGTGCAGGCAACATTGAGACGATGGACTGAAAAGGTGTTGAACCTACGGGAGAACTGCAGCTGGTGAATGTCATAATGGACTATTTGAGAACTTAATGTGTGTTACAACAGGGTATCACACTCTACTGACACATGAGAAGAGGGCTCTGGTTTTAAGGCAGAAGAATTAATTTTAAGAGTTCTCAAAGTAACACACCACCACCACCACCACCTCAAAGCTGACGGCTCCGGAACTAAGGAAATATTTGGTTAATGGTCAATCAGTGTTTTCACTAAGGTCTAACTTTTCTCCTAAAAAGGATACAGTCCTATGAGATATTAGCATGAAATCAACAGGTCCTGGAAATATCCTGGGGAACTTGTTTTCTTTGTCCTTTCCATTTGGGCTAAAAACCATTCCGGCAGAAAAGGACAGTGATTTTTAACTTGAGAAAAACCTGGTTATCATACAGATACTTCGAGAATACACCTTAGTTGCTGCTGATGCCCTGGCCAGCTGCCATTGCAGCGATGATTACTGATAAAACACTGAACGTTTGAGTCCCTACTATGTGTTTACCACTATTTTAGGATTTGGGAAATATTAAAAAATTAACACCAAAGGTCTCTATAATCAAGAGGTATACAATAGAGTTAGTGAGACAAGACTACAGAAATGAATGATTTGTGAATAACACGAGACAACCTTTAATCAAGTGATGGTAACTTGACCTACAGTGGAGAAAATGTAAGTTCAGAGAAAACATATAGGAGAGAAGCCATATGGATAGTTTTCAGGGAAGGATTCAGGGAGGTGGTAAATATACCTGAGTTAGATTTTGGTATAACAGAATTTGGAAAATCAGAGGATGGAGAAAGTCCACTTTAGGATGGGCAGAGGCATAGAAAGGAGCAGCGGAGGAAAGAAAGTGACACCAGAGAAACCCGCCTGAATTGAGTCAGTTAATGATAATTCAAAACAAATATGCAGGCTTAGTGTTAAAAAAGAATTCTCTTTTAATTCTATATTGCTTTTACCATGGTTATTTTTTCTTCAGGTACAGCTTCCTATTAGCCGAATTAAGAGGCTAAGCCTATAATTTTCTACTCCTCAGCACCTTGTCTCAGACTAAATGTTTTTGTGAACTAAGGTTTTGCTCTTTCATTTTTTTATTTTAATGTGTGGGATTTTTCCTTTGTATATCAGACAAGCTCCTCTGCACACGCAGCGTTCATGGGTGACATTTAAGAAAGCTGGTTTTATGGCACAATTATCTACTCCTTGTGTTACTGCTGGCCTCTGTTGCCACTGTAATTCTCAGCTCTATTTTCCAACATGTGAGCCTCATAATGTTTAATAATATAGAGCTATTAAATCACTGTACTTTTCTATCTAGCAGGATAAAGTTATAAAGTTCTCTCATAAGGCTAGCATTGTATAATGAATCAACTAAAATGGTGAGGGATGAATTTAGAGCATAAAACCCTAGGGAATAAAAGGGACAAGCAAAAGGTTTCTTTGGGCAGTACAATTTTAACATGTGTTTCCTCATTTCTGGGTTTTAATTTTTTTAGAGAGAACTTGTTAATTTTTATCCCAAAAGTTATGAGCAGTTTAGAGCAGTGGAAAGAACTATTAAAACAGCAACAAATAAAGCATGAAGGCAAAAATGGCAATCCTATTTTGCGTTCACATAATATCACTTGCTGGGGGGTTGGCCATAGGTCAAGGCGACTATGTAACACAGCTATATTTTTTTAAAAAATTGAAAATGGGAGAACTATCATTGAACTATGTGAATTTCACTTTGTTAAACTGAGAGGTATGAAAAGTTGTCAATAAGATATCACAAAACCAAAAAGATACATTCAAGTGACATTACTGATGATGATATATATATATATATATATATATATATATATATATATATATATGTATGTATGTGTGTGTGTGTGTGTGTGTGTGTGTGTGTTCTGACTGAGTTGCCATATTTAAGATCTGTCCTGTGGGATTCAATGTGTCTGGCCTCTGGGTTACAAAGTCTAGATCTAAGGGCTTTTGGAATGGGAGGGTCACAGTCAAAACTGCAGGCCAGAACCAATCAGATGTCCAAACACAGTGCCTATCAGAGGTTGTGGATGGCAGGACCAAACAGGCATAGCAGAGAGAGTAGCAGCAGATTTGAAAGGGTGACTGGGAGCTGTGCCAAGAGCACACAGTGACGGGAGCAATTTAAAGGCACGTTTCTGGGGACAGAAGTGAAGTGAAGTCGCTCAGTCATGTCCGACTCTTGGCGACCCCATGGACAGTAGCCTACCAGGCTCCACGGTCCATGGGATTTTCCAGGCAAGAATACTGGAGTGGGCTGCCATTTCCTTCTCCAGGGGATCTGCCCAACCCAGGGATCGAACCCGGGTCTCCTGCATTGACAGACCTACCTCTTAATTTTTCAAATTAAGGCTGTGAATACAATAGCTTCTATTTATTATCACAACTTCATAAAATAAAATACATTTGACACCAAAGTTAGAAGGACATCATAATCCCAGGAAGGATTCTTCCCAAGGAAGGACAGAGGATAATCTAACATTGATGTGTGTGTGTATATGTATATCTAAGTTCTTCTTTTCCCTCATTTTGCCCCAGAACAGTAGAAGTTAGGTCATGGACTATCATCAGTTTATGAACTTGTATTTGGAAAAACACTGACTTAAAACACACCCAGAAGTGTTGGAATTAAGAATAGAATGTTTTATAATATGTCTGTGGCTTTGTCAATGTTGGGGAATAGCTTAAGGCAATTTAAATAGTGGAAAGACTAAGACAGGGAGGTCTATGATTATACTGAAGAAACGCTTCTCGATTTCTGATCCTATTCGTTAATGTTCTGCAGACTCCTGAGCATCACTCTATGCACGTGTGCATTCCATAACTTCTCTGCCATTTTAATCATGTTAATAATTAATAAGAGAGCGGAGGAGCAGGTAGAAGTGGAGTACATCTTTCTCTACAGATGCATGGGGAATACATCCTCAGATGCAGACGATCTCACAGAGAACCAGCTGAACTCTAGAAGTCTCTGACCACTTTCCAGCAAAGGAATATACAGAGCCACACAAAACCTGGTCGGATGAAGGAAGGAGGGGACAAAGAAGGACAGTGAATGGACCTGATGGGCATGGGGGTGGGGGGTGCGGTGGTGGGCAGTGAAGCAGGGATGAGACCGCTGTACCCGGGACAATCTGCTGGGACAGAAGGGAAGTCTTTGAGGCTGTCAGAGAGTGAAGCAGCTGATCTGTGACAGTCTGAATGGAGTGAGAGCCATCCAGACAGTCTGGGCCATGGCCCGACATATCCCAGACAGGAACGCAAGTCCATCCGAATGCAGGCAGCCACGGAGGTAGGGCACTGCTGCCGAGTCACTCTGAGCAGGTGGAGCCAGCATAGTAGCTTCACTCTGCCCACGTGCTGGCTCTGGCAGCTGCCCAAAAAAGAAAGGTCCCAGGGAGGCCCCTTTGAGAGTCTGATGCACAGAACAATGAGAAGGACCCTAGCCAGGGATGTCCTTTGAGTGCCTGTTGTGCTGAGCGACAGAGAAGGACCAGCCAGGGAGGCCCTTTGAGCGTCAGCTGTCAGAGGCTAGAAAGGAATTCTAATAGTACCATATCTTCTGTGACCACTACAGCTGGCTTCCTGCCTAGCTGGTGCTGCTGGGGTCCACTACAATCCAAGCAGCTAAGCAGCTGTGCCACCTCCATGCTCCGTCCTCACTGGGGCAGAGCTGCTAGAGGCTAGGAAAGAATTTTTGTAGTGCTGTATTTCCTGTGTCTGTGGCTGCCGGCTTCCCTGTGCATCTGGCACCACTGGGGTTCACATGATGCAAGCAGTCATGGCCACCTCCACACCCAGTCCTCACCGGGGCAGACCCGAGCCCTCCAGGGCAGCCTCAGGAGCAAACTCCTATGGATGACCCGTATGCAGAGGTGGTGATAAGAGCACAGTTGAGCTCCAGGGGTGGAGTGACTAAGGAAGAAGATCGAAAATCTTTTCACCAGCTGTACAAGCTGCAGATTAAATGCACACAATCAAGCAGTTTCTGTGTCTATGGAATATGTAAAAGAACAATGAGAGTACCCACAAAAAAACACCATAGCTCTGGCAGCTATGGACATTGGAGGCAAGAACACACAGGAGCAGGGCCAAATTAGAGTCCAAGCTGTTTCCACAGCAGGTCCAGAGACCTCCCCGCTCAGTACTGGAGGCCCTCCTAGGGAGGTGGAGGTGGGTTGTGGGCAGTGGCTCACAGCTGGGTTGCTGTGAGCAACCCAAGATACTGAGAGCAAGGATGCTGACAACTGAGAACCAAGAAAAACATTTATTATTATTCTTACATTTTGATTTGTTCTGTAGTTGATTCTGGATCCTCCCCTACCTTTTTTCTCTGTTGCTGTAGTGGCTGTTTTTATTATTTTTATGATCTCCATTTAGGTTTTTGAGAAATATTTTTCTGTTTTTGTTTTTAATCACATTTATTTCCTTTATATATTTTCTACTTTGGCATTCTGTGGTTCTGTGTTTTTGTTTTGTTTTTTTCTACTTTTGCTTTTCTTTTCTTGTTATAGTTATAGTTTTCTTGTTATAGTTATTCTTAAACACATGTAACACTTAATAATATGTTAAAATACTTCTATTTAACTTTGCTTTGCTATTTTTTCATTTTTTTTAACCACCCTTGTTTGCATTGTTTTCTTTGCTTTATTCCTCAGCTGGCACTCTGCTTTGGCCTTTTCTGTTTTCATTTTGTTTTTAATTGGTTGATATCATTTTTGGTCATCTGAGTTAAATTCACCCATTCCAGTCCATTTGAGTTCACTGATTCCTAGAATGTAGACATTCACTCTGGCCATCTCTTGTTTGACCACTTCCAATTTGCCTTGATTCATGGACCTGACATTCCAGGTTCCTATGCAATATTGCTCTTTACAGCATCAGACCTTGCTTCTATTACAGACACATCCACAGCTGGGTATTCTTTTTGCTTTGGCTCCATCCCTTCATTCTTTCTGGAGTTATTTCTCCACTGATCTCCAGTAGCATATTGGGCCCCTACTGACCTGGGAAGTATCTCTTTCAGTATCCTATCATTTTGCCTTTTCATACTGTGAAATGTCGACATTCTAGGAATCAGCGAACTCAAATGGACTGGAATGGGTGAATTTAACTCAGATGACCATTATATCTACTACTGTGGGCAGGAATCCCTCAGAAGAAATGGAGTGGCCATCATGGTCAACAAGAGTCCGAAATGCAGCCCTTGGATGCAATCTCAAAAACGACAGAATGATCTCTGTTCGTTTCCAAGGCAAACCATTCAATGTCATAGTAATCCAAGTCTATGCCCCAACGAGTAATGCTGAAGTTGAACGGTTCTATGAAGACCTACAAGACCTTTTAGAACTAGCACCCAAAAAAAGATGTCCTTTTCATTATAGGGGACTGGAATGCAAAAGTAGGAAGTCAAGAAACACTTGGAGTAACAGGCAAATTTGGCCTTGGAATATGGAATGAAGCAGGGCAAAGACTAATAGAGTTTTGCCAAGAAAATGCACTAGTCATAACAAACACCCTCTTCCAACAACACAAGAGAAGACTCTATACATGGACATCACCAGATGGTCAACACCAAAATCAGATCGATTATATTCTTTGCAGCCAAAGTTGGAGAAGCTCTATACAGTCAGCAAAAACAAGACCAGGAGCTGACTGTGGCTCAGACCATGAACTCCTTATTGCCAAAGTCAGACTCAAATTGAAGAAAGTAGGGAAAACCACTAGACCATTCAGGTATGACCTAAATCAAATCCCTTATGATTATACAGTGGAAGTGAGAAATAGATTTAAGGGCCTAGATCTGATAGATAGAGTGCCTGATGAACTATGGAATGAGGTTCATGACACTGTACAGGAGACAGGGATCAAGACCATCCCCATGGAAAAGAAATGCAAAAAAGCAAAATGGCTGTCTGGGGAGGCCTTACAGATAGCTGTGAAAAGAAGAGAAGTGAAAAGCAAAGGAGAAAAGGAAAGATATAAGCATCTGAACGCAGAGTTCCAAAGAATAGCAAGAGATAAGAAAGTCTTCTTCAGCGATCAATGCAAAGAAATAGAGGAAAACAACAGAATGGGAAAGACTAGGGATCTCTTCAAGAAAATCAGAGATACCAAAGGAACATTTCATGCAAGATGGGCTAGATAAAGGACAGAAATGGTATGGACCTAACAGAAGCAGAAGATATTAAGAAGAGGTGGCAAGAATACACAGAAGAACTGTACAAAAAAGATCTTCACGACCCAGATAATCACGATGGTGTGATCACTGACCTAGAGCCAGACATCCTGGAATGTGAAGTCAAGTGGGCCTTAGAAAGCATCACTACGAACAAAGCTAGTGGAGGTGATGGAATTCCAGTGGAGCTATTCCAAATCCTGAAAGATGATGCAGTGAAAGTGCTGCACTCAATATGCCAACAAATTTGGAAAACTCAGCAGTGGCCACAGGCCTGGAAAAGGTCAATTTTCATTTCAATCCCAAAGAAAGGCAATGCCAAAGAATGTTCAAACTACCGCACAATTGCACTCATCTCACATGCTAGTAAAGTAATGCTCAAAATTCTCCAAGCCAGGCTTCAGCAATATGTGAACCATGAACTTCCTGATCTTCAAGGTGGTTTTAGAAAAGGCAGAGGAACCAGAGATCAAATTGCCAACATTCGCTGGATCATGGAAAAAGCAAGAGAGTTCCAGAAAAATATCTATTTCTGCTTTATTGACTCTGCCAAAGCCTTTGACTGTGTGGATCACAATAAACTATGGAAAATTCTGAAAGAGATGGGAATACCAGACCACCTGATCTGCCTCTTGAGAAATCTGTATGCAGGTCAGGAAGCAACAGTTAGAACTGAACATGGAACAACAGACTGGTTCCAAATAGGAAAAGGAGTACATCAAGGCTGTATATTGTCACCCTGTTTATTTAACTTATATGCAGAGTACATCATGAGAAATGCTGGGCTGGAAGAAACACAAGTTGGAATCAAGATTGCCGGGAGAAATATCAATAACCTCAGTTATGCAGATGACACCACCCTTATGGCAGAAAGTGAAGAGGAACTCAAAAGCCTCTTGATGAAAGTGAAAGTGGAGAGTGAAAAGGTTGGCTTAAAGCTCAACATTCAGAAAACAAAGATCATGGCATCCGGTCCCATCACTTCATGGGAAATAGATGGGGAAACAGTGGAAACAGTGTCAGACTTTATTTTTCTGGGCTCCAAAATCACTGCAGATGGTGACTGCAGCCATGAAATTAAAAGACTCTTACTCTTTGGAAGAAAAGTTATGACCAACCTAGACAGCATATTGAAAAGCAGAGACATCACTTTGCCAGCAAAGGTTCGCCTAGTCAAGGCTATGGTTTTTCCTGTGGTCATGTATGAATGTGAGAGCTGGACTGTGAAGAAGGCTGAGTGCCAAAGAATTGATGCTTTTGAACTGTGGTGTTGGAGAAGACTCTTGAGAGTCCCTTGGACTGCAAGGAGATCCAACCAGTCCATTCTGAAGGAGATCAGCCCTGGGATTTCTTTGGAAAGAATGATGCTAAAGCTGAAACTCCAGTACTTTGGCCACCTCATGCGAAGAGTTGACTCATTGGAGAAGACTCTGATTCTGGGAGGGATTGAGGGCAAGAGGAGAAGGGGATGACAGAGGATGAGATGGCTGGATGGCATCACTGACTCGATGGACGTGAGTCTGAGTGAACTCCGGGAGTTCGTGATGGACAGGGAGGCCTGGTGTGCTGTGATTCATGGGTCGCAAAGAGTCGGACATGACTGAGCGACTGATCTGATCTGATCTGATCATTTTTGGTTTCCTTTGCTTGCCGGGTCACACTCTTGCGCCTTGCTTACTTGGGTCTGTTTTGGTTTGTGTTTGTGGATGTATGCAAGTGTATATGTGTTCCTTTGTTTTTGTTCCTATTTGTTTGATTTTGCTTTTTCCATTTGTCTGGGGTTCTTTTTTCTCTTTGTTTTAATCCCCTCTATTGCCATAAAAATGACTTGTGTGTCTTGGTTCCCCAACCAGAAGTCAGACCTGAGCCTCTGGGTGGGAGCACTGTGTCCCAGGACAGTAGACTGTCAGAGAACTCCTGACCCCAGGGAGCATCAGTCAGCGAGAACTCCCGCGAAGGCCTCCACCGGTATCTGAGACCTGGTCCCACCCAACTGCTGGCAGCACCCAGCACAGGAGAGCTCACCCAAATAACAAGCAAGACAGAAACACCAATCCAATCATCAGCAGGCAGAATTCCCATAGACATCCCCAAACACAACACCTCACACAGCCCTGCCCATCAGAGGGGATAAAACCTCACCTCCCACCAGAATGCAGGCACAAAACCCTCTGAACATGAAGCTACACAAATGACTGGACCGACCTCACGCACCACAGGCAGAGGCCAAAAGCAAGAGGAATGAATGAGAGGGTAACAGGCAGGAAGGCCAGGGGTCTCCAAATGGAGGAAATAGGCTGCAAGAGTCAGACAGTTTTTATCTCTCCCTTAAGCTTAAGCAGTAGGAGGAAACAAATTACATGTGTTAGATTTTATCCCCTTTTTTAAATGAATTTAAAAAGAGGTTTCTTTTAAAATTCTGTGTTGCTATAACGACAACTGGTTCCACCAGAACTTTTCTTGAACCTTGATCTAACCAATGCGGTTTTTCTTATGGAAATGTCTGTCTTAAGCTATGTTTATGAACTATGTATTGATCCCAGACTCTGTCTTCAAGTCTGTTTCTTCTAAGATTCAGAACCAACTTAACAAACCAGTATGTTTTACTCATACTGCTTGGAAATCTGCCTTTCTTCAAGATTCATGTCAACTGTTTTATGGGCAGGCACTCGCCTTGTGCCAATGTTATCCCAGAATGAATGTTGTGGGTAAGGGCCCTGGTTCCAGTCTCTGAGTTTTGAGACATTTTGTTTCTCTAAATAGAAGCTTGCTAGTAGCTATATAACATCCAGCTGAAGACTAGTGGTGGGGGTGGAGGGGGCACTCTTTCTGTCCCCCTTCTAATGTCTATGTTAGAAGCTTTCTCTATCTCTTCTATACTTTAATAAAACTTTATTACACAAAAGGTCTGAGCGATCAAGCCTTGTCACTGGCCCCAGGTTAAATTCCTTTCCTCCAGAGGCCAAGAATCCTGGTATTTTTCACAGCTCAGCAACAACCTTTCACTATGGCCCAAAAGCCTGAGGAAATGAGACCAAACACTGTCTAAGTGAGATGAAATGAAAAGACAGAAATATTGTGCAAATGAAGGGATAAGGTAAAAGCCCATGAAATCAAATAAACAAAGAGGAAATAGGCAAACTACCTGGAAAAGAACTCAGAGTAATGAGAGTAAAGATGATCCAAAACCTAGAAAATAGAATGGAGAAAATGCAAGAATCATTTAACACATTTAACAAGGACTAGAAGAAATAAAGAATAAAATGAACAGTGATGAATAATACAACTCCTGAAATTAAAAATTCTCTAGAAGGACTCAATAGTGGAATAAATTAGGCAAAAGAAGGGATAAGTGAGCTGAAAGACAGAACGGTGGAAATAACCACTTAAGAGCAGAATAAAGAAAAAGGAATGAAAAGAATTGAGGATAGTCTCAGAGACTTCTGGGAGTAAACATATCAACATCCAGATCATAGGGATCCTGACTCAATGGACATGAGTTTGAGCAAGTTCCAGGAGATGGTGAAGGACAAGGAAAACAGGTGTGCTGCAGTCCACAGGGTTGCAAAGAGTTGGAGAAGACTGAGTGACTGAACAACAATAATGACAGAAGAAGAAGAGAAAAAGAAAGGATTTGAGAAAATTTTTGAAGCAATTATAGTCAAAAACTTCCCTAACATGGGAAAGGAAATAGTCAATCAAGTCCAAGAAGTACAGAGAGTCCCATACAGGATAAACCCAAGGAGAAACAAACCAAGGCACACATTAATCAAACTAACAAAAATTAAACACAAAAATACTAAAAGCAGCAATGGAAAAACAAGTAACGTGCAAGGGAAATCTCATAAGGCTAACAGCAGATCATTTAGCAGAAATTCTGTAGGACAGAAGGGAGTGGCAGGATATACTTAAAGTAATGAGAGGGCCAGTCAGAATGGCTGTGATCCAAAAGTCCACAAGTAACAAATGCTGGAGAGGGTGCGGAGAGAAGGGAACCCTCTTACATTGTTGGTGGGAATGCAAACTAGTACAGCCACTATGGAGAACAGTATGGAGATTCCTCAAAAAACTTGGAATAGAACTGCCTTATGATCCAGCAATCCCACTGCTGGGCATACACACTGAGAAAACCAGATTTGAAAGAGACACGTGTACCCCAATGTTCACTGCAGCACTGTTTACAATAGCCAGGATGTGGAAGCAACCTAGATGTCCATCCACAGATGAATGGATAAGAAAGCTTTGGTACATATACACAATGGAGTATTACTCAGCCATTAAAAAGAATACATTTGAATCAGTTCTAAGAGGTGGATGGAACTGGAGCCTATTATACAGAGTGAAGTAAGCCAGAAAGAAAAACACAAATACAGTATACTAACGCATATATGTGGAATTTAGAAAGATGGTAAAAATAAACCTATTTACGAGACAGCAAAAGAGACACTGATGTATAGAACAGACTTTTGGACTCTGGGTCCAGGAGAGGGTGGGATGATTGGGGAGAATGGCATTGAAATATGTATAATATCATATCTGAAACGAGTCGTCAGTCCAGGTATGATGCCCGATAACAGATGCCTGGGGCTGAAGCACTGGGACGACCTGGAGGGATGGTGTGGGGAGGGGGGAGGGAGGAGGGTTCAGGATGGGGAACACATGTATACTGGTGGCGGATCCATCTCGATGTAAGGTAAAAGCAATACAATATTGTAAAGTTAAGCAAAATAAAAAAAAAGAAAATAAAAAAAAAGAAAAAGAAAAAGAAAAAAAAAGAGCTTAATACAAAAAAATAAAAAAATAAAGTAATGAGAGGGAAAATTCTACAATCAAGATTACTTTGCCCAGCAAGGATCTCATTCAAAATCGATGGAGAAACCAAAAACTTTACAGATAAGCAAAAGTTAAGAGAATTCATCACCACCAAATAAGCTTTACAACAAATCCTAAAGTGGCTCCTATAGACAGAAAACATAAGAGAAGGAAAAGACCTACAAAAACAAACTAAAACAATTAAGAAAATGCCAACAGGACTACATATATCAATAATTATTATAAATGTAAATAGATTAAGTGCTCCAACCAAAAGACACAGACTGGCTGAATGGATACAAAAACAAGACTCCTATATATGCTATCTACAAGAGACCAACTTCAGAGCCTAGAGACACACACAGACTGAAAATGAGAGGATGGAAAAAATATTCCTTGCTAATGGAAATCAAAAGAAAGCTGGAGTAGCAATTTTCATATCAGACAAAATAGACCTTAAAGAATATTACAAGAGATAAGAAGGGACACTACATAATGATTAAGGGATCAATCCAAGAAGTCATAACAATTATAAATATTTATGCACCCAACAAACCCACAGCAAATACTATACTCAATGGTGAAAAACTGAAAGCATTTCCTCTATGATCACAAACAAGACAGAGGTGCCACTATTATTCAACATAATTTTGGAAGTCCTCACTATGGTAATCAGAGAAGAAAAAGAAATAAAAGGAATTCAGATTGGAAAAGAAGAAGCAAAACTCTCACTGTTTGCAGATGACATGATACTATACATAAAAAAACACTAAAGAGACTATCAAAAAATTACTAGTTCTAATCAGTAAATTTAGTAAAGTCTCAGGATACAAAATCAATACACACAACACCCTTGCATTCCTATACACTAACAACAATAAAACAAAAAGAGAAATTAAGGATCAATCCCATTCACCATTGCAACAACAAAGATACCTAGGAATAAATACACCTAAGGAGACAAAAGACCTGTATACAGAAAACTATAAGACAGTGATCAAAGAAGTCAATGATGACTGAAACAGATGGAGAGATATACCATGTTCTCGGACTGGAAGAATCAATACTGTGAAAATGTCTATACTACCCAAAGCAGTCTAGAGATTCAATGCAATTCCTGTCAAATTACCAATGGTATTTTTCTCAGAACTAGAACAAAATGTTTCATAATGGGTATGGAAACACAAAAGACCCCAAAGAGCCAAAGCAATCTTGAGAAAGAAAAATGGAGCTGGAGGAATCAACCTTCCTGATTTCAGACTATACTACAAAGCTACAGTCATTAAGAAAGTATGGTATTGGCACAAAAACATAAATATAGACTAACGGAACAAGATAGAAAACCAAGAGATAAACCCATACACCCATGCACATCCTATTTGACAAAAGAGGCAATAATATACAATGGAGAAAAGACAGTCTCTTCAATAAGTGATGTTGGGAAAATTGGACAACTACATGTAAAAGAATGAAATTAGAACACTTCCTAATACCACACACACAAATAAATTCAAAAGGGGTTAAAGACCTAAATGTAAGGTCAGAAATTATAAAACTCTCAGAGAAAGGCATAGGCAAAACATTCTATGACATAAATCACATCAGGATGCTCTATGACCCCACCTCTTCAAGTAGTGGAAATAAAAACAAAAATAAACAAATGGGAGCTAAGGAAATTTAAAAGCTTTTGCACAGCAAAGGAAACCATAAACAAAATGGAGAGACAACCTCAGAATGGGAGAAAATAACTGCAAATGATGCAATTGACAAAGGATTAATCTGCAAAATATACAAGCAGCTCATGCAGCTGAATATCAGAAAAACAAACAACCCAATGGACAGAAGACCTAGACAGGCATTTCTTCAAAGAAGACATACAGATGGCTAATAAGCACATGAAAAATACGCTCAACACTGCTTATTATCAGAGAAATTCAAATCAAAACTGCAAAGAGATGTCACTTCATACTGGTCAGAATGGCCATCATCAAAAAACCTACAAACAGTAAATGCTGGAGAGGATGTGGAGTAAAGGGAACTCTTTTGCGCTGTTGGTGGGAATGTAAATTGATACAGCAACTGCTGCTCCTGCTAAGATGCTTCAGTCGTGTCCGACTCTGCGACCCCATAGATGGCAGCCTACTAAGCTCCTCTGTCCCTGGATTCTCCAGGCAAGAACACTGGAGTGGGTTGCCATTTCCTTCTCCAATGCATGAAAGTGAAAAGTGAAAGTGAAGTCGCTCAGTCATGCCCGACTCTTAGCGACCCCATGGACTGCAGCTATGCAGAACAATACAGAGATTCATTAAAAAAAAAAAATCAAAACAAACTAGGACTAAAACAACGTATCACCCAGCAAGCCTACGCCTGAGAAAACCACAATTCTAAAAGACATATGTACCCTAATGTTCATTACAGCACTATTTACGATAGCCAGGACCTGGAAGGAACCTAGATGTCCATTGACAAATGAATGGATAAAGACGTTCTATACATACATACAATGGAATATTGTGTGTTGTTGTTTAGTCACTAAGTTGTGTCCAATTCTTTTGCGACCCCATGGCCTGTAGCCCACCAGACTCCTCTGTCCATTGCATTTCCCAAGCAAGAATAATGAATTGTATTGCCATTTTTTTTCCCTCCAGGGGATCTTCCCAACCCCAGATCAATCCTGTGTCATCTGCACTGGCAGGCAGATTCTCTACCACTGAGCCACCAGGGAAGCCCCAGTGGAATATTACTCAGCCATAAAAAAGAACAAGTATGAATCACTTCTAGTGATGCAGATGAACCTAGAGCCTGTTATACAGAATGAAGTATGTCAGAAAGAGAAAAACAAATATTGTTTACTAATGCATATATATGGGATCTAGAAAAATGATACTGATGAAACTGTTTGCAGGGCAGGAACAGAGACACGGATGAGAGACAGACTCGTGGACACAGCAGGGGAAGGAGAGGGTGGGATGAACTGAGAGAGTAGCACTGACATACACACTATCACGTGGAAAACAGGTAACTCGTAGGAAGTTGCTGTGCAACAGAGGGAGCCCAACCAGTGTTCCGTGACAATGCAGAGGGGCGAGATGGGAGGGGGGTGGGGGGAGGTTCAAGAGGGAAGGGATATAGGTAAACTTGTGAAGAGGAACTAAAAAGCCTCTTGATGAAAGTGAAAGTGGAGAGTGAAAAAGTTGGCTTAAAGCTCAACATTCAGAAAATGAAGATCATGGCATCCGGTCCCATCACTTGATGGGAAATAGATGGGGAAACAGTGGAAAGAAACAGTGTCAGACTTTCTTTTTCTGGGCTCCAAAATCACTGCAGATTGTGACTGCAGCCATGAAATTAAAAGAGGCTTACTCCTTGGAAGGAAAGTTATGACCAACCTAGATAGCAGATTCAAAAGCAGAGACATTACTTTGCCAACAAAGGTCCGGCTGGTCAAGGCTATGGTTTTTCCTGTGGTCATGTATGGATGTGAGAGTTGGACTGTGAAGAAAGCTGAGTGCCGAAGAATTGATGCTTTTGAACTGTGGTGTTGGAGAAGACTCTTGAGAGTCCCTTGGATTGCAAGAAGATCCAACCAGTCCATTCTGAAGGAGATCAGCCCTGGGATTTCTTTGGAAGGAATGACGCTAAAGCTGAAACTCCAGTACTTTGGCCACCTCATGCGAAGAGTTGACTCATTGGAGAAGACTCTGATGCTGGGAGGGATTGGGGGCAGGAGGAGAAGGGGATGACAGAGGATGAGATGGCTGGATGGCATCACTGACTTGATGAACATGAGTCTGAGTGAACTCTGGGAGTTGGTGATGGACAGGGAGGCCTGGCGTGCTGCGATTCATGGGGTCGCAAAGAGTTGGACACGACTGAGCGACTGATCTGATCTGATGGCTGATTTATGCTGATGTATGGCAGAAAGTAATAGCATTGTAAAGCAATTATCCTCCACTTCGGGAAAAACAGAGTTTGTTGAGATACACAGAACAAGAAGGTCAGTTTTCTGCAACCCAGATGGATTTCAGAGTCGTTTTAATTACTCTTTCTCCACAGAAGAATATCATTTGTACGTGATTATGCTTACTTTCCCTACTTGTACTATGTTTGGAGGGAGAGACGATCAATTAACATTTATTGAGAACATACCACAGGCAAAGTTTGTAGATGGATACAAATGTGTGAAAACATATTCTCAACCACCTTGGGAAATACCTACCCATCCACTGATTATAAAGCTTCTTTGAATCTTTGGTAGGCAGAATAAAGGCCCGAAAGATGTCTTTGTCTTATTCCCCAGAACATGTGATATGTAAGATATAGAGCAAAGGATAATTAAGATTGCAGATGGAATTAAGTTTTCTAATTAGCTGACCTTGAAATGGAAGATTATTCTGGATTTTATGGGTGGTTCTAATTAAATCACAAGAGCCCTTATAAATGGAAGAGGGAAGCATAAAAGGGAAAGCCAGAGAGACAGCAGCATGAGAAAGACTTGGTCTAAAGTTGCTGGCTTTGAAGATGGAAAGATGGATGTATGCATGCCAAGGACTGTGAGCTACCTTGGGAAACTAGAAAAAGCCAAGAAAATACATTCTCTCTGGAGCCTCCAGAAGGAACGCAGTCTTGGTGAGATTTTAATGTTAGCCTGCTGCCAAGTCACTTCAGTCGTGTCCGACTCTGTGCGACCCCATAGATGGCTCCCCACCGGGCTCTCCGGTCCCTGGGATTCTCCAGGCAAGAACACTGGAGCAGGTTGCCATTTCCTTCTCCAATGCATGAAAGTGAAAAGTGAAAGTGAAGTCGCTCAGTCGTGTCCGACTCTGAGCAACCCCATGGACTGCAGCCTACCAGGCTTCTCTGTCCATGGGATTTTCCAGGCAAGAGTGCTGGAGTGGGGTGCCATTGCCTTCCTACTGAGACCCATTTTGGACTTCTGACCTCCAGAACTCATGATAATAAATTCCCTGGTGGCTCAGACAGTAAAGCGTCTGCCCGCAATGCGGGAGACTTGGGTTCGATTCCTGGGTCGGGAAGATCTCCTGGAGAAGGAAATGGGAATCCACTCCAGCACTCTTGCCTGTAAAATCCCATGGACAGAGGAGCCTGATAGGCTACAGTCCATGGGGTTGCAAAGAGTCGGGGACACGACTGAGCGACTTCACTTTCACTTTAGTAAAAACAAACAAAACGACATTCCTTTCTTGATACCCTCTTAGCATACTCCCTCTATTATAGCACCTATTCTATGGGACTCTAATTGTTTTCCTTCTGGTGTGGTCTCTTCAATGAGGATGAATCCCTTTTACATCTACTTTGTCTTTGTATTTCTAATGCAAAGCATAGAGTCTGTCACAGGTTCACTAAGTATTCCCGGAAGTATTAGAATAAATAAATTTACAGTAATTGAAATAATTTTTATTGTCTTCTTTTAAAATCAATAGTTAATATTTTCTAGGTACATTGCTAGGCACCAGGGATAAAGGAAACAATTGAACCACAGTTCCCAAACTCAAGAGGTTCAGTGCAGTTGATGAGACAGACAAGGAAATCAAATAATAATAATAATGATAGAGCAGGCTATGTTCTATAACTTTAAAAGGAAGGAGAAGGGGCCCCTACCCAGGCAGAGGGCATCAGTGAGGGATCTCTGGTGGCACCACAGAAGATGCACTGCCTGGACTTACTAGCAATTACCTAGGTGACGAGATCTGTGAGTGGGAGCTGGCAGTGTGACGGGCAGTGGGTACCACATCTGCTTGTTTGGAGGGCAGGCTTTTAAGAATGGGAGAAGCAGGAGCAAAACTCTATAGGTGAAGGGCACAGTGTTTTTCCTAGGAACTACAGAAAGAACTGGTTTGAATGAAAGGCAGGTGATAGCCAGAGGCAGAGACAAAACCAGATGTGTAGTTTAGAACATATATCAATACATGTGCCATGATGAGAAGAATGGATTGAAGGTGCACAGAGCTAGTGGCAGACAGCAGGTGGTAAGTGCTTCAGATGGGCAACCATTTAGTTGTGTCCAGCTCTTTGTGACCCATGAACTGTAGCCCACCAGGCTCCTCTGACAATGGAATTCTTCAGAGAGAACTCCAGGCTACCTACTGGAGTGGGTAGCTGTTCCCTTCTCCAGGGGATCTTTCCAACCCAGGAATTGAACCAGGGTCTTCTGCACTGGAGGCAGATTCTTTATCAGATAAGCTACCAAGGAAGCCCCCTAGCCAAATCTAGATTGGATATAATATGGAAAGACTGCAGAGGAATTAGGTTAATTAAAGATATATTGACTAGTAGGACACATAGAGATCAACATAAGGTAAATCAGTAGAAGAATCCAGGAAAAAGTCTTGGTGTCATAATCACATAAGTACTAAGCTTACTCTGTGGCAGGCACTTTTCTCATATAAAGTCAATCCTAAAGATACTGTGAGATGGATACTTTTATTCTTCCCTTATTATGGATAAAGGATAGAGAGATCACACAGGTACTAGAACTGAAATTTGAACCCAAGCATATAGGGCAGGAGGAGAAGGGGATGACAGAGGATGAGATGGCTGGATGGCATCACTGACTCGATGGGTATGAGTCTGGGTGACCTCCGGGAGCTGGTGATGGACAGGGAGGCCTGGCGTGCTGCGGTTCATGGGGTCGCAAAGAGTCGGACACGACTGAGCGACTGATCTGATCTGATCTGATATGTTCCCAAATACTATAACATACTATTAATGGTCATTAAGACAGGAAAGAAAACCAGAGACAATGATGTGAAAGGTAAAGATGGTATCTGTGCTTTTTGATGGAGATCCAACCAGTCCATTCTGAAGGAGATCAGCCCTGGGATTTCTTTGGAAGGAATGATGCTAAAGCTGAAACTTCAGTACTTTGGCCACCTCATGCGAAGAGTTGACTCATTGGAAAAGACTCTGATGCTGGGAGGGATTGAGGGCAGGAGGAGAAGGGGACGACAGAGGATGAGATGGCTGGATGGTATCACTGACTCGATGGATGTGAGTCTGAGTGAACTCCGGGAGTTGGTGATGGACAGAGAGGCCTGGCGTGCTGCGATTCATGGGGTTGCAAAGACATGACTGAGCAACTGAACTGAACTGAGGGCATTTGACGGAGAAGGCAATGGCACCCCACTCCAGTACTCTTGCCTGGAAAATCCCATGGATGAAGGAGCCTGGTGGGCTTCATTCCATGGGGTCTCTAAGAGTCGGACACGACTGAGTGACTTCCCTTTCACTTTTCACCTTCATGCATTGGAGAAGGAAATGGCAACCCACTCCAGTGTTCTTGCCTGGAGAATCCCAGGGACGGGGGAGCCTGGTGGGCTGCCGTCTACGGGGTCACACAGAGTCAAACACAACTGAAGTGACTTAGCAGCAGGGCCTTTGAGTAGAGATGGCCAGTATGAATCTATATGCATGAGTCTGGAGCCAAGGAAAGCTCTGGTTGCAAATATAGAGGTGGGAGACATAAGCACATAACTGGGAACCAATCTGTAGATGTGGATGCCCTCTGCTACAGACGGTGTGCAGAGGTGAAAGAGAAGACATCACTGGTGAAGTGGACAAAAGGGATGAGGAGGAGATATGTGAGGTGATGGAGACGAGTCAGAGATGCAAGGAGAACCATGGCCTAGAAGTGGGGTTATGGAAGTTAAAAAAAACAATGGTTTCAGAAGGAGCAAGTAACAGGGTTTTGATAAGGACTAAGAAAATGCCATTGAATTTAGAAACAAAGAATCTTGGTGACCTTGGTGAAAACAATTTCAATGGAGAGCCAGGGGTGGCTCTGAAGGGTGAATAGGACAAAAGGAAGTGAGAGAATGTAGACAATTTTTCTAGTTGGGAAGGAGAGTTTTAAAGATTATTTTATGCAATGGGATAGTGGTTGTGGTTTAATGAAAGTAAGTGGAATTGGATTTAAAGCTCAGCTTTGCCAGCTATTAGTTTCATCAGTAAAGTAATGATAACTATATCTACTATATAGATTCATTGTGAGGATTAGTGATTATGTTTGTAGAACACAACAAAAAGTTGATATTTGGTAAATGAGAACTGTAATATTATTAAAATATGAAAAGTCTGAAGACCTCTAAATCCTCTAAATAATTACCTATTCGAAAAATCTGTTGGAGAATAGAAAAAGCATCTAAACTTTTAGCTGGGTTTTAAAAATTATTTTTATCTGAATATTTGATATCATAAGGATATAATCTTAGTTGTGTTGCTGCTATATGGGTTAACTTTTAAATGGAAAAATTTAACAGCATTGTTGAGTTATAATTTGTATACTATACATTCACTCATTTAAAGTGCATCATTCAATGGCTTTTAGTATATTAACAGAGTTGTGCAATCAACACTAAAAATCTAATTTTAAAAGGGTTTTATAACTCCCCAAAGGAATCCCAGACACATCAATTACTTTCAGTTCCCATCACCTCCCCATCCAGTCTTTTGCTGTTGTTGTTCCGCTGCTAAGTCATCTCTGACTCTTTGCAACCCCATGGACTGCAGCACACCAGGCTCCTGTGTCCTCCACAGTCTCTTGCAGTTTGCTCAAATTCATGCCCATTGAGTCGGTGATGATATTATCTAACCATCTTATCCTCTGCTGCCCTCTTTTCCTACAACCCTCAATCTTTCCCAGCATCAGGGTCTTTTCCAATGAGTTGGCTCTTTGCAACAATGGCAAAAGTATTGGAACTTCAGCATCAGTCCTTCTAATGAATATTCAGGGTTGATTTCCTTTAGGATTGACTGGATTCAATCCTTTAGGATTGAACTGTTCATGGGGTTCTTGAAGCAAGTATACTGGAGTGGGTTGCCATTTCCTCCTCCAGTGGACCATGTTTTGTTAGAACTCTTCACTAGGACCTGTTCATCTTGTGTGGCCCTGCATGGCATGGCTCATAGATTCACTGAGTTATGCAAGCCCCTTCACCATCCCTAGGCAATCACTAATTTACTTTCTTACTCTATAGATTTGCCTATTGTGGACACTTCATATAAAAGGAATCATACAATTTGTGGTCCTTTATGATTGGCTTTTTTCGTTCATGTTTTTTTCAAGGTTCTTACAAGCTGTTGGATGTCTTAGTACTTGACTCCTTTTGCTAGCTGAAAAATATTACATTGTATGGATATAAAATCACTGCAGATGGTTACTGTAGCCATGAAATTAAAACACAATTGCTCTTTGGAAGAAAAGCTATGACCAGCCTAGACAGCATATTAAAAAGCAGAGGCATTACTTTGTCAACAAAGGTACATTTAGTCAAAGGTAAGGTTTTTCCAATAGTCATGTATGGATGTGAGAGTAGGACCATAAAGAAGGCTGAGCACGGAAGAACTGATGCTTTCGAACCCTGGTGCTAGTGAAAACTCTTGAGAGTCTCTTGGATAGCAAGGAGAATCAAACCAGTCAATCCTAAAGGAAATCTACCCTGGATATTCACTGGAGAGACTGGTGCTGAAGCTCCCATACTCTGGCCACCTGATGCAAAGAGCCAGCTCATTGGAAAAGACCCTGATTCTGGGAAAGATTGAGGGCCGGAGGAGAAGGGGGTGATGGAGAATGAGACGGTTGGATGGCATTATTGACTCAATGGACATCAGTCAGACAAAACTCCAGAAGACAGTCAAGGACAAGGAAGTCTGGTGTGCGGCAGTCCATGGTGTTGCAAAGAGCAGGACATGACTGAGTGACTGAACAACAACAACATGGATATACCACATGGTCTTCATCCATTCACCAGTTGATGGATATTTGGATTACTTCCAGCTTTTGTCTATTACGACTAATGCTGCTTTGGACATTTGTATATAAGTTTTGTGTAGAGATATGTTTTCATTTCTATTGTATTTATGCCTAGCAGTGAAACTGCTGAGTCTAAATGGAGGATTCTTAAATTTATTTTTTAGTATTAATAACAAAACTTAAACCTGCTTTTTATAAACAATTAATTTCAGGAGACAGGGATCAAGACCATCCCCAAGAAAAAGAAATGCAAAAAAGCAAAATGGCTGTCTGAGGAGGCCTTAAAAATAGCTGTGAAACGAAGAGAAGGGAAAAGCAAAGGAGAAAAGGAAAGATACACCCATTTGAATGCAGAGTTCCAAGGAATAGCAAGGAGAGATAAGAAAGCCTTCCTCAGCAATCAGTGCAAAGAAATAGAGGAAAACAATAGAATAGGAAAAACTAGAGATCTCTTTAAGAAAATTAGAGATACCAAAGGAACATTTCATGCAAAGATGGGCTTAATAAAGGAGAGAAATGGTATGGACCTAAGAGAAGCAGAAGATATTAAGAAGAGGTGGCAAGAATACACAAAAAAGATCTTCATGACCCAGATAACCACAATGGTGTGATCAGTCACCTACAGCCAGACATCCTGGAATGTGAAGTCAAGTGGGCCTTAGAAGGCATCACTGTGAACAAAGCTAGTGGAGGTGATGGAATTCCAGTTGAGCTATTTCAAATCCTAAAAGATGATGCTGTGAAAGTGCTGCACTCAATATGCCAACAAATTTGGAAAACTCAGCAGTGGCCACAGGACTGGGAAAGGTCAGTTTTCATTCCAATCCCAAAGAAAGGCAATGCCAAAGAATGCTCAAACTACCGCACAATTGCACTCATCTCACATGCTAGCAAAGTAATGCTCAAAATTCTCCAAGCCAGGCTTCATCAGTAAATGAACCGTGGACTTCCAGATGTTCAAGCTAGATTTAGAAAAGGCAGAGGAACCAGAGATCAAATTGTCAACATTCTCTGGATCTTCGAAAAAGCAAGAGAGTTCCAGAAAAGCATCTATTTCTGCTTTATTGACTATGCCAAAGCCTTTGACTGTGTGGATCACAATAAACTGTGGGAAATTCTGAAAGAGATGGGAATACCAGACCACCTGAACTGTCTCTTGAGAAACCTATATGCAGGTCAGGAAGCAACAGTTAGAACTGGACATGGAAAAACAGACTGGTTCCAAATAGGAAAAGGAGTACGTCAAGGCTGTATATTGTCACCCTGTTTATTTAACTTCTATGCAGAATACATCATGAGAAATGTTGTGCTGGATGAAGCATAAGCTGGAAACAAGATTGCCGGGAGAAATATCAAATATGAAGATGATACCACCCTTATGGCAGAAAGTGAAGAGGAACTAAAAAGCCTCTTAATGAAAGTGAAAGTGGAGAGTAAAAAAGTTGGCTTAAAGCTAAACATTCAGAAAATGAAGATCATGGCATCTGGTCCCATCACTTCATGGGAAATAGATGGGGAAACAGTGGAAACAGTGGCTGACTTTATTTTGGGGGCTCCAAAATCACTGCAGATGGTGACTGCAGCCATGAAATTAAAAGATGCTTGCTCCTGGGAAGGAAAGTTATGATCAACCTAGACAGCATACTAAAAAGAAGAGATATTACTTTGCCAACAAAGGTCCGTCTAGTCAAGGCTATGGTTTTTCCAGTAGTCATGTATGTATATGAGAGTTGGACTGTGAAGAAAGCTGAGTGCAGAAAAATTAATGCTTTTGAACTGTGGTGTTGGAGAAGACTCTTGAGAGTCCCTTGGACTGCAAGGAGATCCAACCAGTCCATCCTAAGGGAAATAGGTCCTGGGTCTTCATTGGAACACCTGATATTAAAGCTGAAACTCCAGTATTTTGGCCACCTGATGCAAAGAGCTGACTCATTTGGAAAGACCCTGATGCTGGGAAAGATTGAGGGCAGGAGGAGAAGGGGAGGACAGAGGATAAGAAGGTAGGATGGCATCACCACTCAAGGGACATGTATTTGGGTAAACTCTGGGAGTTGGTGATGGACAGGGAGGCCTGGTGCGCTATGGTTCTTGGGGTTGCAGAGTCGGACATGACTGAGTGACTGAACTGAATTTTAAAAACTATAAAAAGTTAAAAATAACAATCTCTTTCCACATTCAAATCATACTCCTGCGAGGTAAACACTGTTACCCTGAAGGAACATTTCTGTTTTCTTCCAGGCTTGGTCTATGATATGTAACCTTTCTTAGTGTGAAACATCCTAAAAGACTGTGTTTAATTAAAATTACTAACTGGCATGGGAGAAAAAGCACTGGTACCTGACATCTCTAACCCGAGTCCTTTATCTGCCACAAATTACTCGTATGAGTGTGTGATCTTGGTTAAGTCTCTTAATTTTGCTGGACTTATTTTCTCATTTAAAAAAAATGTTGGGATGCAATCTTCTCTAATCCTTTCTGATCAAGCATTTTATAATTAAGTGATACTTAGGGCTCTCAGGATATACCATTAGCTTTACCCTTATTTGCAACACTTATTTCCTTGCATTTCTTTTTCTTTATAGTTGGAACTATAAAGAAACTTTTCTTTGTAGAAGGAATGTTAGAGAAAGGGAATGGCCATTACCCTCACCTTGCCAGACACTGACATTTACTTAGCATGCTGAGCAAACTTGCAGAGTGACTGGTGCTGAAAATAAAGTCCTTTTGCATGTCTTAATCTGTCCCTTTTCAATCTTCTAAGTTTGTCGAATTGATTTTTGTTTTATTACCCTTCACGGGGTCAATCAGAGTTTCTGAGAGGTTTGCTTGCTCTGGACCTTGATCCCACCTTTGAAAACCTAGCAGCGCACATTCCAAGGACACAACCCTCAAACCCTCCAAGACTCATGCGAGGAGTCCACACATGATATGGTTTCCCTGGAGCATCTGCTGTTGACAAGTGTAGACTACAAATAAAACCGACTTTAACAAACAGCAGGCATCACCTGTCACAATGTTCCATAGCTAGGATGAAGAAAATCTGTTTCTGTGGCCTAATTCAGAAATCTCAGGAAAAGTGTTATGTCTCACTTTCTCCCAAGAGAGTAAGGGTGAACTACAACCCAGAGCGGAGGATTCCTCTCAATCACCAAGTCTTCCATGCACTGTCTTCAGCAGGGAGAAGAGCTCCCACTAAATGTCAGCTTCCTTTTGAACTGTGAGTCACTGTGTCAAGTGAATACTTACCATCTGTCATTCTATACAGAATGTCACTATCTGCTCACGTGTCATACGGACAACATATAGCATTGCTCCTACCCATAGAAAGGTGACAGGGAAACACTCCGTTTGCATTTGGCAATGGCACCCCACCCCAGTACTTTTGCCTGGAAAATCCCATGGACAGAGGAGCCTGGTAGGCTCCAGTCCATGGGGTCGCTAAGAGTCAGACACGACTGAGCGACTTCACTTTCACTTTTCACTTTCCTGCATTGGAGAAGGAAATGGCAACCCACTCCAGTGTTTTTGCCTGGAGAATCCCAGGGGCAGGGGAGCCTGGTGGGCTTCCGTCTACGGGGTCGCACAGAGTCGGACACGACTGAAGCGACTTAGCAGCAGCAGCAGCATTACTCATGGAAGACTGGCAGAGTGACTTGGTCTGTTCTTCAGGTTCATTCTTCCCCTGGGTATTATGGGATGGAAATGCATGAAGAAGAACTAAAGATCGCTGGCCAACTCTCTCAGCAGCTGACTTTGGACCTAGCACGAAAAAAGGAAGGGTCTAAATACTGAGTCAGTTTGAGTGGGCAGATGTGGAGTTAGAGCCCGACTCTTGAATATATGTGGATTTTCACTTGCTGACCTAAGGGAAACGGAGCTTCCCTGGTGGCTCAGTGGTAAAGAATCCACTTGCCAATACAGGGGATGTGGGTTTGATCTCAAGTTCATGAAGATCCCCTGAAGGAAGAAATGGCAATCCACTCCAGGATTCTTGCCTGGGAAAACCCATGGACAGAGGAGCCTGGTGGGCTATAGTCCACAGGGTTGCAAAGGAGTCGGACACGACTGAGCGACTGAGCATGAGCACACACATGACTTAAGGAAGCAGAGGGGGCTGCAGGATACTTCATGTGAGAGGTCTCATTTAGGGGTACAGCAAGAATATGCAATACAGTAAGGGGCCTTTTAGGGAGAAGGGAGGGAAGAAACCAACAGTCTATGTCCAGAGGAGGACTCAGGAAAGGCAACTCTCCTTGTCTGTGATTTGTAGAGGTCTGTGGCCAGAGATTTCTGGGAACCCTTGACCAAATCGAGGCCTGCAGCTGCTTGAAGCATCACAGGAAAGACCTCCAACCACTCCTTTCTGACTTCCCACAATCATTATCCCCATTCCTTCTGCTGTAATTTCATTTAACTTTGGGATTCTAAAAAGTAGATCATCTCCTGAGAAAGTTTTTGATGCTCTGGAAAATGAAAATACCAGTGCTGCCCAACCAAGAAAAGTCTGTCCTCTTTGCTTCTCTGCTGGAAAAGAGTCTAGATTAGAGGGCTGCTTTCATGGGTCACAAAGATCCCAGAGGAAAAGGCACCAACATGAAAATCAGGACAAAGACTCTGGCTGGGACAGAAACAGAGCTGCTCTGGACAGAGCAAGAGAAACGGGGTTATAAGACCCTGGCCTGAGCAGAAAAGCCCCAGCTGAGCAACAGTCCTGGGGGCCTCAGGGCTGTGAACGCAAGCCGCCCCGCTGGGAGCCCTGGTCCAGGGCAGGAAGGAAGGCTTCTCATCTTGCCCCTGCCAGACACGGCCCAGCTCCTAGAAGGCTGGCATATGCATGGAGCGACGGTGTGGACAGCAGTGGAAAAGGAGATGGAGATCTGAAATGACATCATTCTAAGGGCTGGGACAGGGACAAAGGTGAGGAGACAAAGTGATCTGTCGTAAATGAGGAGTGTCCTCTGGGGAAATAATGGGAAATAAGAGTGCGGACATGGTTGTTCAGGACAATGCATGAGCCACCAAACCCCTGCAAAGAAGAAAGGGAGGGTCACAGGATTCCAGCAGTTATGGTGCTGGACTGGTCTCCTGATGGTCTGGTCAGAGAC
Source organism: Tragelaphus eurycerus (assembly GCA_935064755.1). Taxonomy (NCBI): domain Eukaryota; kingdom Metazoa; phylum Chordata; class Mammalia; order Artiodactyla; family Bovidae; genus Tragelaphus; species Tragelaphus eurycerus. The sequence goes on from CAKXYN010000043.1 coordinate 15,927,874, forward strand.
TTTTGTTTTCACTCACAGTGCCTTTCCTCAAAACCAGGAAAAGCTGAAGGTCTCCTACAAGGAACGTAATGCTAGCAAGACAGTAAGACTTTATCTAGCAGCTTGACACGTGAGAATGCAGAGCTGGAAGGAAATCTGGGCTGTTACTCGACCTTCCGATTTCATATGAAAACAGTCTGAGGCTTCCCTCATGGTCCAGTAGTAAGGTATCTGCCTGCCAATGCAGGAGACACAGGTTTGATTCCTGATTCGGGAAGATCAGACACATCACACAGCAGCTAAGCCTGTGAGCCACAACTGCTGAGGCTGTTCTCTAGAGCCTGAGAGGCACAATTACTGAATTACTGAGCCCACAGGCTGCAAGTACTGCATACACCTGTATGCCCCGGGGTCTGCACTAAGCAGGAAGAGAAGCCATCACAGTGAGATGCCCGTGCACTGCAACAGGAGTAGCCCCCATTCACCGCAACGAGGGACTTCCCTGGTGGCTCAGACGGTAAAGAATCTACCTGCAATGCAGGAGACCCAGGTTCAATCCCTGGGTCAGGAAGATCCCGCTGGAGAGGGAAATGGCAACCCACTCTAGTATTCTTGCCTGCAGAATTCCATGGACAGAGGAGCCTGGTGGGCTACAGTCCATGGGGTTGCAAAGAGTTGGGACACAACTGTGTGACTATTACTTCACTTCACTGCAGCTAGAGAAAATCTGTGTGTAGCAACAAGGGCTCAGCATAGCCAAAAATAAGTAAACAACAATTAAAAAAAGAAATAATCCCTAGAAACCAATGAATACAAACCTATAACTGTAATATCTAGGAGAAATATAGGATGGATTCAGAATAAATAAGGTTGAAAGCAAAATGAAATTCATGTATATTTGAAAAATACAATCCATAATAAATTGCTAGACTTTTTTTTTCCCATATTACCAATGTTTGTCAATTATATCCACAAAATTAACCCTCTGGGCCCAGTGGTCCCTAAACCTCCTGAGAGCAGGGTCTGACCATTTCTGGACTGTGTATCCCCAGAAGTCCCCACCATTTAATAGGCATTTAATATATATTTGTGGGTTGAGCGACAGTTTCCTCAACTGGAGCATATAAAGTCTGACTCGATTATTTCAAGGTTATCTTTCATCTCTGAACTTGTATTAGCCTCTAGTTATTTTTAAACCTATAAGGCTTGACAGAAGGATAGCCTTGTAATGATGACAGAGGCATGAGTAAGGAAGCAGAACATCAGAATAAATTTGAGAGGCATTAACATAACAGAGAGAAAACGATTTTCATCCCCGGCCTCAGTCTGGGCCAATCCAGTCTGTTAAGCAGGTTGTTCGTAAGAATGCTTGGCCAAGGGAATGAGCTAGGGCTGAAATCTGATCTGAATTCCATCTACATGTCACACAGGGGACCCTGGCACATTTTGTCCTTCATCCTGAAGAGGAGAGATTTTAAAATTTAGACAAAGGCTCTGGCTGGGTTAGCTGAGCCCAGAATATGTGCCACCTCCCCACCCCCTGCTTAAAGCCAATCACACAACTTCTCTTCACTCTCTAATGTATTCATTTTCTCTGGAATAGAGTGATCTTAGGTTACAGTATTTAGTTTGGAATACAGATCTCTGCTGACTTTGAAAATCCTGTTCAAGGGATCCTTTAAACTTCATATGAGCTTAAGGTCTACAGAACTGAATTAAAGAGTAGAAATGGAAGATTTACTTTTTCTGTTGCAAGAGGTAAATTTTGGTCCTTTAATGAAAACAAAACTCTACATTCTGAAATACTTAGATCTCTGTATAAATATAAGCAGGCTTGCACAGCCCTTCCTCCCACACTGCCAACCTTAACATTCATCTCCCTTTACAATTCACTGGGCTCACCATCAGGCTATGAATGAAAATGGCCTTGTATAATAGTCCTTTATTAAAAATTCATTCCCACCTCAGCCTGAGCTATCTATTTAGGGGGTCATACTATGTCATTTGGGGCTTTCCAGGTGGCACAGTGGTAGAGAATCTACCTGCCAGTGCAGAAGACATAAGAGACACAGGTTCGATCCCTGAGTCAGGAAGATCCCCTGGAGTAGGAAATGGCAACTTGCTCCAGTATTCTTGCCTCGAGAATACCAGGGACAGAGAGGGCTGGCGGGCTGTAGTCCATGCAGTCGCAGAGAGTCAGACAGGACTAAGCAACTGAGCATGCACACTATGTCACTTAATACACACACATATAAATAGCCAACAGTAACAGGGCGCTTCATACTTATCAGGCACCGCTCTCTACAGTTTACATATAACTTCGTGAAATCTTTACAGCAACCCATGAAATGGATACCACAATTATCATGATTATAAGATTCAGGATACAAAAGCTCAAGAGTAGTTGACAGCTGCTCAAGTTTACATAATTCGACAATGGTGGAGGCAGCTAACACTTTTATTGTAGAGTATAGACTCTTAACCATATATTTATTATCTATCTATTGAAATCTGACTTTGGTCAAATGATGCATACTTTTTCCCCTCAGAATTTAATAGTTGAGTGTTACGTCTGATGAGAATAACATTCAAAAAATATTTATTGAGCGCATGTGAAAGGACCGATTCTGGTATCAGCCTGTCAGATTCAAATCCTATCCTAATCCTGAGTGACCTTAGATAGGTCACTTAATCTCTCCAGACTTTAGTTTCTTCGCTTGCAAAATGGGGAGAGTAATAAAAGCACATACCTTTTTGGACCACGGTGGAAATTAAGGAGCTAATTTGTATAAAGTGCAGCCTGGCAGTCAATAAGATTATGTAAATGATAGCTAATGATTTCTTCTTCTCCTTCATCACTATTATCATCAGTATAACTATCAGGACTACATGTCAGGACAGGAAATACAACAGTAAATAAAACAACAAAAACTTTAATGAAATTAATATTTCATTAATTTCATTAATTGTATACTCCGTTTTAACAATCTCATCCCATTGTTTCCATTTGTTAAAGATGTATCAGAGCTTTTCTGCAAAATTAGAATAATCGTACCTACCCAAGAGATTGTCATGAGGATAAAATGAGTTAGTACCTATAAAAGTTTGGAACAGTGCCATGTACATAAAAGCACTCAATACACATTAGTGGTTTAAATTTGTATCTGTGCTGTGGGTGTTATGATTCGATGTCACTGTCTTGATTCTTTCTGAGGTCCTATAATTTGTTGCTATAGTGATTTTCTATAGCATTTTCTCACAGCTACTTTGCCTCCGCAAAGAATTGCTTTTGAAATTAAGCTTATCTTTCAGTTTCTTATGGCTTCCAATAACACAGTGGTTTACTAAAGTAGAAATAAAGATTGCTCCCCAAACAAAAAAAAAATATACTAAAACCGAGGGAAAATACTCATAACAGCTCAGATAGGTAAATAATCTGGCTTTTAAAAACAGCTAGTCAATTAAATTTGATTGTTGCCATCACAGAGGATTATTTGAATATCTCAAGACAGGAATTTTGGAATAAGACCAATCTGAGTTCATTTCCAAGCTCCCCTGAGACTCCCTCTCTGGTCCTGCCAGGGTTATTGCAAAGAGTAAATGAGAGTTTAAAACAAAGTGAGTAGCCTCCCTTCTTCCCTCCTTCACACTACATGATGTGATTTTAAACGTGCCCCCAAAATTCTTGAAATCTTAATGAAAGAACATCTCCTAGATCTCTAAGAAGAAGAAAGTGAAGGGCAACAATAAATGGTATTTTTTTAAAGGGTCTATATATATGTATGGGCTTCCCCAGTGACTTAGTGTGGAGAAGGCAATGGCAACCCACTCCAGTACTCTTGCCTGGAAAATCCCATGGATGGAGGGGCCTGGTAGGCTGCAGTCCATGGGGTCGCTAGGAGTCGGATACGACTAAGCGACTTCACTTTCACTTTTCACTTTCATGCACTGGAGAAGGAAATGGCAACCCACTCCAGTGTTCTTGCCTGGAGAATCCCAGGGATGGGGAGCCTGGTGGGCTGCCATCTATGGGGTCGCACAGAGTTGGGTACGACTGAAGCGACTTAGCAGCAGCAGCAGCAGCAGCAGTGACTTAGTGATAAAGAATCTGCCTGCAGTGCAGGAGACCTTGGTTTGATCCCTGGGTCAGGAAGACCCCCTGGAGGAGGGCACAGCAACCCACTCCAGTATTCTTGTCTGAAGAATCTCATGGACAGAGATGCCTGGTGTTGCAAGGAATCCACAGGGTCACAAAGAGCTGGACACAACTGAAGTGACTGAGCATGCACGCATGAATATACAGGTACACACAGCTATATTTAAAACAGATAACCAGCAAGGCCCTGCTCTACAGCAAAGGGAACTCTGCTCAGTGTTAAGTGGCAGACTGGATGGGAGGGGAGTTTGGGTAAGAACGGATACATGTATATGTATGGCCGAGTCCACCTTCGCTGTCCACCTGAAACTATCGCAATATTGCTAATCAGCTATACTCCAATATAAAATAAAAAGTTAACAAAAGTTTTAAAGGGTCTATATAGAAAATTCATTAATTTCAAAGCAAGGGGGTTTCTTTCAATGAGAATCCCTGCACAGAAAAGAGGCTATAAACTGGAATGTGGCAAGAGCCACCTCTGTGACTTTGCGGGAGTCGATTAATCTCTCTTTAGTGTCCTTAATTCATATTGGACTTGGTGATCACTCTACTTCAAAAGAGCAGCGAAGGCCTTTGAAGGAGAAGCTGCTGCATAAACGCGAGAAGGAATCGGGCCTTAAGAGCCATGCCCAGAGGGTTTCCTCTCCTGGTTTTAATTAAAAATGAAATTAAGAATTCTTTCAGATTATATCAGCCTTTTAAAGAAGGCAAAAGAAGGTCAATGATTTGTTAAGCATCTTCTTTCTTCTTTTAATGGTGCATTTCCCAGATTACATCGTGTGAACAAAGCTCAAATTTTCTTTCAGGAACCACACACAGATTTGTGGCAACGTGGATATAAGATGTGGGGGACTGAGTGACAAGCCACGGTGAGTGAGAAGGATTATGGCTCCCGAGAGCAGAAGCCTGTCTGCTGTGGGAAAGCCCCCACTGGAGTCCTGGCTCTCCCCTTTACTTCATCAAAACCCACCCTCCGCAAAGTTGTTGGGATACTTACAATCAAGTACTCATACATATGGAAAGTGTCTGGCTACTAATCTGTACTCTAGAGTAACTATCATTTTGTCTACATTCCTATAAAGGTACATGGGCTAGAAATGTTGCTATGTAAGTAGACTAAAAAAACATACATGAGGTCACATACGGAGCTCTCCAGGTGGTGCTAATGGTAAAGAACCTGCCTGCCAATGCAGGAGACATAAGAGATGTGGGTTCAATCCCATGGAAGAAGGCATGGCAACCTATTCTAGTATTCATGCCTGGAGAATCCCATGGACAGAGGAGCCTGATGGGCTACAGTCCATAGGGTCACAAAGAGTTGGACATGACTGAAGTCATTTAGCACGCACACGTGTGCTTCAGAAATATGCCATCTTTTATGGGGAAACTATAAATGTAATAATAAAGGGGGAAACATAGGACTTTGCCAGTGGTAACAAGGAGGATGCTGCCCTTAAGAATGATAAAAGAAACGAACATCTACAGCTTTCTTATGGCATCTGGGCATATACCTGTGTTGATAAATATTCACCTGATTTGTGATAACACTAAAAATAAATATACATGAGCTCAAGGCTTTACAATAGAATAAGCATGTGAAAACAATAATGACTAATGTATGTGGTGCCTAGATAAAGATTCATTTTCTCCACTTCCCTGGATCCTCACAACAATCCTAAGAGGAGAACAGCCGAGATATGATTATTTTCCCCTTTTCTGGTGAGTGAAAGGTCAAAGGAAGGCCTCAAACCTAGACAGTCTGGACACAGTCCTTGGCTCCTCTATGAAATTGGGTTGCCTTCATCTCGAAGAAGAAACCTTCCCTCTACTCTGCCTCCCTTTCCTTCCATTGATTTTCTTTCTATAGAGCTTCAAATTTTTGAGGACAAAGGTCTGTATAGTCAAAGCTATGGTTTTTCCAGTAGTCATGTATGGATGTGAGAGCTGGACTATAAAGAAGGCTGAGCGCCAAAGAATTGATGCTTTCAAATTATGGTGCTGGAGAAGACCTATGAGAGTCCCTTGGACTGCAAGGAGATCAAACCAGTCCATCCTAAAGGAAATCAACCCTGAATATTCTTTGGAAGGACTGATGCTGAAGCTGAATCTCCAATACTTTGGGTACCTAATACAAAGAGTCAACTCTTTGGAAAAGATCCTGATGCTGGGAAAGATTGAAGGCAGGAGGAGAAGGGGATGACAGAGAATGAGATGGTTGGATGGTATCACTGGTTCAATGGACATGAGTTTGAGCAAATTCTAGGAGATGGTGAAGAACAGGGAAGCCTGGTGTGCTACAGTCCACAGGGTCACAGAGCTGGGTATGACTGAGTGAGTGAGTGAACAATGAAATTGAGGACAAGAGTGTCCCCTGTCTCCAAGAAGAAGTGATGCAAACACTCTCTAGTAGATACTCCAAGCTAGAAAATCCTTCCTCTTAAATCTGTCACTAAGTACCATCTAGCCTATCTGATAATTAGTTCAATATCTATTTATATCTCTCCAACTCCATAGCTTCAGTTTAGTTCTTCATAATTTCAACATTATTTGATATACAAACTAGTCTCCCTTCAAACTCTTTTCACACAGCAAAGCGAACTTTCTAAAAACACAAATTGGAGCTTCCCCGGTGGCTCAGTGGTAAATAACCTACCAGCCACTGCAGGAGATGTAGGTTTGATCCCTAGTCCAGGAAGATCCCACATGTCACAGAGCAACTAAGCCCATGCACCACAACTATTGGGCCTATGCTCTAGAGCCCAGGAATCAAAACCACTGAAGCCTGAGCCCTAGAGCCCGGACTCGAAAACAAGAGAAGCTTCTGTAATGAGAAGCCAGTGCACCACAGCTAGAGAGCAGCCCCCACTCACTGCGACTAGAGAAAAGCCCTTGTAGCAATGAAGACCCAGCACAGCTAAAAAAATAAAATTAATTAAAAATGCAAATGGAATTATGTCTTTATGTAGTATTAAAACTCCTCAACGACTCCACACTGCTTATAGGACAGGGACCCAAATCCTCGGCTTGGCATGTAACACCCTCTCTGGGCCGCAGCTGCCCGTGCCTCCAACTTTATCACCCACCCAATGACCCTAAGCCACACAGAGCTGCTGGCTGTCCCAGAGTGTGCCCAATAGTTGTGGCACAAGGGCTTAGTTGCTCTGTGACGTGTGGGATCTTCCCGGACTAGGGATCGAACCTATGTTTCCTGCAGTGGCAGGTGGATTATTTACCACTGAGCCACCGAGGAAGCTCCAATTTGTGTTTTTAGAAAGTTCCCTCTGCTGTGTGAGAAGAGTTTGAAGGGAGACTAGTTAGCATATCAAATAAGGTTGAAATTATGAAGAACTAAACTGCAGCTATGGAGATGGAGAGGTATAAATAGTTACTGAGCTAATTATCACGAGGCTTAACCCTGTGCTTTTGACTTGGAACACATTTTTTCCCTCATCTGACTGATGAACTAAGCGTCTTTGGGAAAACTGGAAGAAAAGCAAAGGCAGAGTTAGAGGATACTTCCTCCATTTACCCTTAGAAATGCACCTATACTTTTGTTATAACATTATTATGCATAGAAGTTATATTTGATTTTGAACGTATAGACTTTGAGACAGGTAAAATGTTAATAGATAGATTTTCTAAAATTTTATAAGGCGTGGAGGGTTGTCAAAGATAGGCCTCCATAACTTTGCCTTATGGCTGAAGTCTTGTAACAACCTCATGGACCTATGAGAGATAAAGTTAAGTTTCCTATGAAGAATGGTTCCTATAAATACTAGAACTTGATGAAAAAAGGTATGAGTGGGGAACATTCGGTGTGTGTGTGTGTGTGTGTGTGTGTGTGTGTGTGTGTGTGTGTGTGTGTGTGTGTTCACACCTCCACAGAAGGGACAGCCTCAGAGCATGATTCCTCCCTTTTGTATCTCTTCTAACTGCCTGTTTTTAGTTACCTAGAGATTAATAGCTGGAGAAACAGGGGAAACAGTGTCAGACTTTATTTTTTGGGGCTCCAAAATCACTACAGGTGGTGACTGCAGCCAGGAAATTAAAAGACGTTTACTCCTTGGAAGCAAAGTTATGACCAACCTAGATAGCATATTCAAAAGCAGAGACATTACTTTGCCAACAAAGGTTCGTCTAGTCAAGGCTATGGTTTTTCCTGTGGTCATGTATGGATGTGAGAGTTGGACTGTGAAGAAGGCTGAGCGCTGAAGAATTGATGCTTTTGAACTGTGGTGTTGGAGAAGACTCTTGCGAGTGCCTTTGACTGCAAGGAGATCCAACCAGTCCATTCTGAAGATCAGCCCTGGGATTTCTTTGGAAGGACTGATGCTAAAGCTGAAACTCCAGTACTTTGGCCACCTCATGCGAAGAGTTGACTCATTGGAAAAGACTCCGATGCTGGGAGGAATTGGGGGCAGGAGGAGAAAGGGATGACAGAGGATGAGATGGCTGGATGGCATCACCGACTCGATGGATGTGAGTCTGAGTGAACTCCGGGAGTTGGTGACGGACAGGGAGGCCTGGCGTGCTGTGATTCATGGGGTCGCAAAGAGTCGGACACAACTGAGCGACTGAACTGAACTGAGAGATTAAGTACACTGGAGAAACCCCGGGCCTTTAGCAAAGGAACCTCACAAAGCACAGCAATGAATTCTTCATTTGCGTGGTCTTATTTACCTCTGAACCCCTAGCATCTAGGGAAATGCCTGGTGACCTAAAAGAAGTTCCATTAAAATGTGCTCTTCAAGGAGTTGATGTTTTATGAACACATAATGCTTCAGAGATGTTTCCTATTCAAAATCTGCCAACATATTTTCAACCAACCAGACTTCATCTGGTTTATCTCAACCTCTGTTTATCGATTACAGTATAACAATAATTAGGACCATCTATGTAAAAAGACAAATGAAAACATGTCAATATGTTAAGAAAACAGGCAAGGATATGATATTCCTTGCCCCAGGAACATTAAAAGCTGAATCACTTAACATTCTCTCCAAGAAGAAAAACCAATTACAACATCAAAAACCACTTTTTTTTTTTTTAAAAGAAAAAGATATCTTTTTTCTTTAAAAAACCAAGACCCTCTTGGATAAGCAAGAGCCTCACAGAAATACCGTTTGTTTTTCATAGAGCTTCAAATTTTAGTCTGATTCCAGGCTCTGCCCATTTCTTGCTTTTGTAGGGTCTGAAAAGTCAATTACTCTAAACATAATCTGCAGCCTAAGGAGCTGACGCTTTGCCAAGTAATTTAAAGTGCTTTGCTACGGAAAACTTACAATTTTTCTCTTTTCTTTGAGATGATGCTATGGCAGTAAATTGTGTATACAGTTAATTCATCCCTGGATATTTGCTATTAGTTCAAAGAGCCGAGAACTTGGGTATTCAAAAGGCAGAGAATACAGATGCCTGACTCCTTGCTTTTGCTTTTGCTGACTTGCCTCCATTCTTCCAAATGTTGATCAGAGATGAACTGGTATACAGGGAAAGGTGCTTCACAGGCTAACTTTCATAGAAGTAGCTTTCATTGCCATCTAAGACTATAACCACAATTATCAATGTGGGCATACTTCTTTTTTTTAATTAAATTTTATTTTGCTTAACTTTACAATATTGTATTGCTTTTGCCATACATCAAGATGGATACGCCACAAGTATACATGTGTTCCCCATCCTGAACCCTCCTCCCTCCCCATACCATCCCTCTGGGTCGTCCCAGTGCACCAGGTGGGCATACTTCTGAAATACCCTGTGAGAAATTCTCAAATGCCCTGAAAAATATACATTAACACATACTGCAACTTAAAGATGAGGCATTGCTTCAACATTTCTGGTTGGCCTTTTCAATTTACACCTTTGTAAAAAGTTGCCTTTAGTATAACATTTTGCTCTTTGTCAATGCTTGACAAAATTCGGTTGGATGAATTGACAGATATTTTCTTACAATATTCTTTTAAGGCAAAAGATCCCTAAATATTTTTACTTAACCATGAGTATAAGTAAGAGTCCATTATTGATGAAGACAATGGATTTGGGATCTTCATCATTAACAGAGTTGGCTAAGGACTTGTCTATTTAAGTTCTTATTGGCTACGGGCTTGTCTGTCTAAGTTCTTGCCTACCTCTGATGTTCTTTAAGTTATTCAAGGTCACAGTGGAAAAAGCAAGGGAGGTGTCATAAATGGAACTAGAATCTTTGAACTTGTCCACAGAATTTCTGGCTGTATTTCAATAAACATCTGCTCAGTATTTCCCACTGGAAAGAAAGCAAATAATCTCTGAAAGGAACTGCCCAGTCTTCATGAAGAACTGAGAGCTACTGAATCAATCTATAGTATAGACAGTGACCATTAAGAAAACTGAAGGTGAAAGTGAAGGATGCAAAATGAGTTCTAGTCCACTGTTATTTGTTTCCATGCACAGATTCGTTCATTCATGGAGGTATTTTATACCCCTCCTAAAAACTGGGTAAAGCACAGCTTGAGTCACGACCTGTTCCTGAGACAGGTATCTGTTTGCTTATCAGTAGATCTTATTTCCACACGTACTTAGGCACTCGATAATTCTGAGCTCCTGCTGTGCCAGACTGGGCTAAGTGTTAGGGATATAGCAGTGAACAAAATAGATGCCGTTTCACTCATTGACCTTGCAGCCCAGAATGTGAGAGAGCCATTTGGGTTAAAAATCACATGTACATTTATAAATTGCTCAAGTCAAATGGGAAAAGAGAGAGAGAGAGACTATAGCAGGGAACCTGACTTTCTCTTTCAAGGAGCTTCTCCGCCAAAGTACAAGTTAAACTTAGACCTCAGATGACCAGCAGTTCATCAGGCAAAGTGTAAAAAGAGCTTTTTGATTCGAGGAAAGAGCATGTGTGAAGCACTTGAGGTAGGAAGAGATTTAGTGCATTTCGTAAAGAAAAAGAAGGCTGGTGTGAGCAGTGTCATCAGCAAAGGGAGCAGTGACATGAGATGTTTAAGAGGCAGGCAGGGGCTGGATCATGCACGGCCTGGATGCTATGCTAATGACTTTGCATTTTATCCTAATGCAAAGGTGAGAGAGCGCACTGATCTGTATTTTTAACAGATCACTTTGGCTCTACTGAGAATAAAACAGGAGGACAATAGGGGAAGGAGTGAGACCTATTAGGGGACTGTTGTAGGTGATGGAGGCTTGGATTAAAGTGGTGGAAAGAGAAGTAAAGGAGAATCCATACATTTGAGAGATATTTTAGAGGTAGGATCAACAGGTATTTAAGGTGGATTGGATGATGGGTGTGAGGGAAAACAAAGTGTGCAGCATGATTTTCAAGTTTTGGCTTGGGCAATGGAGTAAATGTATGTGCCATTCACTGAATTGGAGAAATGTGAAAGGGGGTAAGAATTTCAATATCCGTGTATGTGGACAATACTACTGAAATGGATATGTGTGTGTGTTATTTTTTTCTACAAATAAATAAGAAAAAATATGAAAAAGGAAAGAAGAGGGAAAAAGAAGGGGACAGAATGATAATAAATAGAAAATAGAATTCCCAAGGGGAAGATAGAGGGTAGGGCCTGGGACTGGTGAGGGTCAGGACTGCTGAGGGTATGTAATATGAAAAATACATATTCAACATTATAGTAATTTTTTTTAATTTGGGAAAAATCCCCTATGGTTTTTATCATGCAGATTACAGAAAGTAAATGGAGTAAAATCATTTCTGGTGGGTCTACACAAAAGTGGACTGTCATCCACTTACTGGTGAGTTTTTAAGAAGGGATGTATCAAAACCCCCAGGGGAATGCAAGGAATCTGACTTTTGTGTTCATAAAAAGAACATGGGTTAAAAAAAAATTCATTGACACTGAGCTAGAAGAAGGGAGATGAGAAGGGAGGATAAAAATAGAGATAGGAAAGACAAAGAGAAATGGGTGGATTTGGCCAGCAAGCAAAGCTGTCTCTGCCACCATGCCTACGCCAGTGCAGGTGCTAATGGCCATCTGGGTGTGAATCCCAGCCCGGCCACTCAGTGGAGGGTGATCGTGGGCATGTCAGGTACCCTCTCAAGCCTCGATTTTCTTACTTGTAAAGCAAAAATAATGATAGCATCTACATCATAAGGTGACTGTCAGGGTTAGCAGAAATAATTCACAAGAAGTGCTTAACAACACTCCTGGCTCAGAGGAAGAGCTCAATAAATGTTAGCTGACTCGTAGCTGACTATTTATAGATGCACAATTACTAGAAAGTCATCATTGTAGCCTGCCTCCTCACTTCCGTATGGCGACTTTGCCCTCTTAGTTTCAAAATCATATAGTTCACTGTATCAAGAAATAGATTTATGATTTGTTAAACATATTGGAGGATTTAATTAATATTTATAAATAATTTTTTCAAAGAGCAAAGCTGTTAGGCTTTGCTTGTTGCAAATTAATGAAAATGCCCTAGCGTAGCCAAAAATATGTTTCTCATTTATTTCTAGAAATGTTAAGATATAATTTAAAATTTGGTATTTAACTCCCCTCAAGAGGCAAATCATTGACTTCTAAACTTATTCTTTGAAAATCCAAGAACAGAGATGATGTTCTAAGGAGGTCTTATTCACTATGAATCACTCAAAAAATCTGTTTTCTCCTTCATAATAATATTATGAAGCCACGTGAAAATATTCTGTCAGAAAACATAACAACACAAGCACCACATTCCCTGTAGAAATATTACAATTGAGATCTTCCCATTTTATACTAAATTGGAACTATTTTATGAAACACTGTATTCTCTTTCTCTTTCTGTCGCTGACTGGCTGCTACAAGAAGATAGGATTTTATTGCTTGTTACACATATGCTTTAGAATTATAATGTAGAATTGTATCTAACCTTTAGACTTAGAACAATTTACAAATTTTTGTAGAAAAACTCAAAACATCCTATGATCAAATCTGAACTCCACATTTATTGAGGGAATTGCCTTAACTGCTCTGACTTTAGTGTTCTTATATAAAATGGCAGTTACTAAGGCAAGAGATGTAAACAGCTCACATTATAACATACTGTAGAGGTGAAGATTATGTTCTTTGTGGTTAGTTAGCACCGACTAGTTCTGTAGTTTTGGATGAGTTAATACCTAAAGGAGTCAGTTAAATGATGACACTAATTTAATAATTTAGTTAAAATATGAAACGGCAATAATAGTATCAACTTCTTAGTCAGTGTGATGCATGGAGCAGGGCATTACTATTTAAAATGTACGAATCAAGAATGCAGTTCTCTTTGAACCTTCCGAATGAAGGAAAGCGTGCTAATGAAATTCCGAAATGAATTCTTTGGGAAAAATATAATTAATGCCTTATTAACAATGCATGGGGACCGAGAACATTTGGAGCATCCTGTGATCACGTGTGAGGGCTCTGTGATCACACTAGGAGATCAATGCTCTCCATGTCTCCCCCTGCCCCATGGGAGCAGCACGGCTCTCCACCCTGAGGAAGCCGTAGGTGCAGAGCGGCGGGCAGAGGTGGATTCCACCTGCTCGTCCTCGTGGAAGCACATGCAACCGGAGAGATGAAGTGAGAAAGCGCATGCAGTACCTGGTCATCTCAGAGTCGGGGAGCAGGCCTAGGTGGTAGTGGGGGTAGGGAGCTGAGAGAAGGAAGCTTTTGTCACACTCAACAGGGGAATAGTGCCTGGGAGAAGCAGGCTTATCACACAGTTTGTTCACAGTGCTGTAAACGGGTTCCGGAGGCCTGGTGACACAAGAGAAAGAGACGCAGGGTTAGCACTCACACTGAACGACGGGCTGCGAGCAACATCTTACCATAGGCGACAGCGAATGACCCAAACAAGGCCACGGGCTTCACGAGCCCTGAGTTAAGAGGCTCTTCACACACAGGTCCCCGGGTTAGAAATCACAACTTGGGCGGACATGTGGCATGACTAAAAGTCACGTGTCAGATACCTCAGTAGAGTCACAGGAAGAGACATGCGTGCGTGCTCAGTCGTGCTCCACCCTGGGGCCCCACGGACTGTAGCCCGTCAGGCTCCTCTCTCCATGGAATTTTCCAGGCAAAAGTACTGGAGTGGGCTGCCATTTCTTCTTACTCCTGGTAATCTTCCTGACCCAGAGATCGAACCCATGTCTCCTGCACTGGCAGGCAGATTCTTTACTACTGAACCTCCTGGGAATCCCAACAGTCATAATCAACCTTTAAATGCCATATCTTATTAGATAAGCCTGTCTGAAATGCCAAAATTTGAGATCCTCTGACATGGCTCCTTCTTACACTGGAATCTCATCTTAAATGTGAACTTCACATAGACTTTCTCTGGCCACACTGGCCAGGACACCTTGAAATTTTTCATAGCACCTATTCATATTTTATAATAATCTTTTCTCAGCATAAAATAACCTTTTTAATATTTTCTTTAATTTTTTATTGTCACTCTCTCTACACCATAAATTTTATGAGGAGAGAGACTACATTTATTTTTTTAACTACCTTACAGTACAGTGTGGCACACAGTACATACTCTAAAACTATATGTTGACCACATGTATGAATGAATAAATGAATACAACTTCCTATATTTATACTGCAAAATTCTTGCTTGGTAATTTGTGGGGGGTGGTTGGCTTTACCTAAGAATCTAATATATCTATTCATAGTGTACTCCCTGCCCCCCTAGAATTGACTTCAGAGAGTTTTCCACAAGGAAGATTTTAGTAACATTTCTATTAAGTGAATTCATCTAGGGATACTGAAACATTACCTAAAATAGCGTCATTTTTATAGCTGTTATTGACAAACATGCATATTATGATCAGATAAAATTTTCTATAGTTTCTGGTCAAAGATCCATATTAAAAAAAAAAGTTTCACAACTCTCTTCTCCAATTTTTAAGCACATGGTCTGAAAGTACTTTCAATATCTTTCCATTATGTAAGAATGAAAAGATGGGTATTGAAATGAAAGGACTATGAGCGGTCAGGGTCATGGACCCAGAAAGTGTAGCCTTAGCTGGGAAGGTTAAGGAGCAAGTCAGGAAACTGGGCCATGCCCAGAGTCACACCCAGGGGGCGCAAGTTGCACCTCCTAGGGCCACAACACACCAGAGGCAGCAAGTTGTGGTCACGAGCAGAGGCACAGGAAGTGAACTCAGTGACGGCACAGGAAGTGAACTCAGTGGCCACACGGTCCGTGTTTCTGGAGCTCCAGCCCTCAGTGTGGCTCCTCCTGTGTAACAGGTGCTCAGTCAGTGTGGACAGAGAATGGAGAACAGGGAAGAAAAGAGGGTAAACCAAGCATTACAAATGAACTACCTAATTTATAATATTGCTGTGGCCAATCATGTGATGTCAGCATAGACATAATGTCCAGAGACCTGGATTCTTTTTCAACACAAAGCTTTCCATGACACAGAAGGGGGTTCCTTGGCGTGTTTATTTTGTGTAACACAGTAGAGACGGGCTGAGGAGGACTCCAGAGGCCTATATCTGTCCTATGGAATAATGACTTCAGTGGGAAAACAAAGTACTTTACAGTGGAGTTGGCTGATTCTATCCCAGTGGCTGTAACATTTACAAGAAGAATGAAAAGTTTTTACAGTAAAAGAGCCAGATTTATTAGGGAATCTATCCTTCAAGAAGACAACTGCTCTGTTTTAAGAAAAATCCAGTGAGTTCATAAATTTCTGTTTATCAATTTAAACATATACATAATTTATACTGGTAAATACAGCACTGAAAAGAGGCAACTGCAAATGATTCTTAAAAACTGTTCTTTTTTTTTTTCATATGATATTTGTTTTTCTCTTTCTGACTTATTCACTCTGTACAACAGGCTCTAGGTTCATCCACCTCACTAGAACTGACTCCAATGCATTCCTTTTTATGGCTAAGTAATATTCCACTGTATATGTGTACCACAACCTCTTTATCCATTCATCTGATGATGGGAATCTAGATTGCTTCCATGTCCCAGCCATTGTAAATAGTGCTGCTAATAAAAGAGTACTGATGAACCTGTTTGCGGGCAGGAATAGAGACACAGACAGAGAGAACAGACTTTGGACACAGCAAAGGAAGGAGAGGGTGAGACAAATTGAGAGAGTAGCATTGAAACACATACACCAGCAAATATAAGCTCAGCTCAGTCATCTCTGACTCTGCAACCCCATGGACGGCAGCACGCCAGGCCTCCCTGCCCATCACCAACTCCCGGAGTTTACTCAAACTCATGTCCATTGAGTTGGTGATGCCATCCAACAACCTCATTCTCTGTCGTCCCCTTCTCCTCCCACCTTCAATCTTTGCCAACATCAGGGTCTTTTCAAATGAGTCAGTTCTTTGCATCAGGTGGCCATAGTATTGGAGTTTCAGCTCTAGCATCAGTACTTCCAATGAACATTCAGGACTGATCTCCTTTAGGATGGACTGGTTGGATCTCCTTGCAGTCCAAGGGACTCTCAAGAGTCTTCTCTAACACCACAGTTCAAAACCATCAATTCTTCAGTGCTCAGCTTTCTTTATAGTCCAACTCTCACATCCATACATGACTACTGGAAAAAACATAGCTTTGACTAGACAGACCTTTGTTGGCAAAGTAATGTCTCTGCTTTTTAATATGCTATCTAGGTTGGTCATAACTTTTCTTCCAAGGAGTAAGCATCTTTTAATTTCATGGCTGCAATCACCATCTGCAGTGATTTTGGAGCTCCGCAAAATAAAGTCTCTTTCTGTTTCCACTGTTTCCTCATCTATTTCCCATGTAGTGATGGGACCAGATGCCATGATCTTCGTTTTCTGAATGTTGAGCTTTAAGCCAACCTTTTCACTCTCCTCTTTCACTTTCATCAAGAGGCTCTTTAGTTCTCCACTTTCTCCCATAAGGGTGGTATCATCTGCATATCTGAAGTTATTGATATTTCTCCCAGCAATCTTAATTCCAGCTTGTGCTTCATCCAGCCCAGCGTTTCTCATGATGTACTCTGCATAGAAGTTAAATAAGCAGGGTGACAATATACAGCCTTGACGTACTCCTTTTCCTATTTGTAACCAGTCTGTTGTTCCATGTCCAGTTCTAACTGTTGCTTCCTGACCTGCATACACGTTTCTCAAGAGGCAGGTCAGGTGGTCTGGTATTCCCATCTCTTTCAGAATTTTCCACAGTTGATTGTGATCCACACAGTCAAAGGCTTTGGCATAGTCAATAAAGCAGAAATAGATGTTTTTCTGGAACTCTCTTGCTTTTTCGATAATCCAGTGGATGTTGGCAATGTGATCTCTGGTTCCTCTGCCTATTCTGAAGCCAGCTTGAACATCTTTAAGTTCCGGGTTCATGTACTGTTGAAGCCTACCTTGGAGGCTTACTTTGTTTTGAGCATTACTTTGCTAGCATGTGAGATGAGTACAATTGTGCAGTAGTTTAAGCATTCTTTGGCACTGACCATATATATAAAATATATAGCTAATAGGAAGCTGCTGTATAACAGAGGGAGCTCAACGTGGGACTCTGGGACAATCTAGGGGGTGGAATGGGGTTAGGGGGAGGTTCAAGGGGAGGGACATATGTATACTTATGGCTGATTCACACTGTTGTATGGCAGTAGCCAACAGAATATTGTAAAGCAATTATCTTCCAATTAAAAATAAAATTTAAAAAGTATTTTTATCAGTTTTTATAGATAATTCACTGATAAATTTTTTTTAAATTTATTTTTAATTGGAAGATAATTGCTTTATAATATTGTGTTGGCTTCTGCCATACAATGTGAATCAAGTTTTCTTTTTTTTAAATCAGTTTTTATAAGTAATTCATGGGCTTCCTAGGTGACTCAGTAGTAAAGAATCTGCCTGCCAGTGCAGGAGACAGAACATGCGGGTTCAATCACAGGGTCTGGTGGATTTCCTAGAGGTGGAATTGCAGCCCACTTCAGTATTCTGGCCTGGAGAATCCCATGGACAGAGGAGCCTGGCGGGCTACCAGTCCACAGGGTGGCAAAGAGTTCACGGACACTAAGCGCACACACACACGTGATTCACACAGTGGGAAGTTATGTAAAAGAAAACACACTTTCAGTTAGCCATTGAAATACATTTTTTAAAACAGTCAGATTGAATATTGTTCATGATTTGGGCACAGAGAGTTGCTTTTGCTTTGTTGACATAATCAGCTTTATGAAGATTAACATATATTTCCCATGGTTTTAGAGACAGAAAGATGCATGATTCTGATTAGACAAAGTCACCTTGGGAGATCACAGTCTTATTTGTACCTAAAATGTGCTGTCTGCACAAAAATTCAGCTTGGGAAAAGTGTTGTATTAAATAGGCTGCATAAATATGAATTAAATAAGAAATGAAGAGACAGGTATGAGCTCTATGGGAATTATTCTGGGTAGGTTATCACAAGAGGACCTGCTTTTATTCTTCAATTTTTCCACCCTGAAACAGTGCTACTGTGGCAGAGATGGCTGGGTTGCTTCCCAAACATTCATTTTACTTATTTCTTAACCCTTTTTTTCTCATTAATGGAAATCAAAACTTTCATTGGTCCCTTTTCCTGTAATAAAGATTTTTATTTCTCAGTTTTGTAGGTAGATGTGGCTCTGGGATTTTTGAGACGGCTGCTTAAAGGGAAGCTGACTTAGCTGAGACCCCTGCAGTTTTACTCTCTCCCTCTTCCTCCCTCTGCTGACCTGGAATCCAGATACAGCTGCTGGAGCTTCAGCACTCTTCTTGGACCATGAAGCAGCCTTGAGGGTGAAGGTAAACAATTGAGATAGTAAAGCATATTGGTAGAGCTTGTATCACTGGTGATGTAGAAGGATAGTATACAACCTCTGGACTACCTAATTCTGGATATTTTTGTGTGTAAAAATAAACCATTAATATCTTGTTTATGCTATTTGGACCATAAAGAATGCTAAGCACTGAAGAATAGATGCTTTCAAACTGTGGTGTTGGACAAGACTCTTGAGAGTTCCTTGAGAGTTCCAGTCCATCCTAAAAGAAATCAGTCCTGAATATTCATTGGAAGGACTGATGCTGAAGCTTGACTACTTTGGCCACCTGATATGAAGAGCTGACTCATTGGAAAAGATCCTGATGCTGGGAAAGAACTGAAGGCAGGAGGAGAAGGGGACAACAGAGGATGAGATGTCTGGATGACATCACCGACTCAATGGACATGAGTTTAAGCAAACTTCAGGAGATAGTGAAGGAGAGGGAAGCTTGGCATGCTGCAGTCCATGGGGTTGCAAAGAATTGGACATGACTGAGCGATTGAACAAAAACAATTCTTTTATTATATAAATAGTACCTAATATTAATGGATATTTGTTTGTTGTTTAGTTGCTAAATCATGTCTGACTCTTTGCGACCCCATGGACTGCAGCCCGCTAGGCCCCTCTGTCCATGGGATTTTCCAGCAGGAACACTGGAGTGGGTTGCCACTTCCTCCTCCAGGGGATCTTCCTGATCCAGGGATCGAACCCACATCTCCTGCACTGGCAGGTGGATTCTTTACCACTGAGCCACCAGGGAAGCCATTAACAAATATACTCCTACAAAATAAAAGGCTGATTATCTAATACAAAGAAATAACTATAAATAGGACTTACCATAAGGTACTAATACATTTAACTCTGTCAGCAGTCCAAATAACACTTTCTTTATACACAGAAAAATTTAAAGAATGCTATTTTCTGACTATATAATTTAGAACCCATGGTTGTTTACAGAACTCACTGCATCTTTATTTTAAAAAAAATACATAAAATGGTAGCTAATCTAAGCTGCAAGCACAGAGCCTAAGAAAAAAGGAATCAATGACTTTTTTCAGGCCATAAAACATTTTCATGGTGATGTCATTTCAGTAATATTGTACTTTCTGCCTAGAGAGCTTATTCAATTTTCTCAGTCTAATATTGTCTCCATAGACCAAGAAAATGATGTTACCAATTTTCTTCTAGTTTTTTTTTTTTTTTTAACCTCAGTAACACTACATTTGGAGACAAATTATGAGAATTAAACCTGTTTAATACATATATACCTTAAGGGAAAAAAACCCTACCTGTATTGTACTCAACTAAGTAATGAAAACTATTTTACTATCTGGCCTCTCTAACAAAATTAAGACCAAAAACATGAGGCCCAATACATTGTTCAGTGCCGAACTCATGATTCTTTTCCCTATATTTTTGGGAACAATTTCAGGAACATAATATTATTTCACAGCTCACATATTTAGAAGATTTGGTATTTGGGGCAGCCTTAAGTGTCTTAGATTTTAGAAAGTCACTTCCAGAATTGTTTCATAGTGAATTGATTTCTTGCTTAAGCTTAACTACTCTTGATTCAAAGTTTTATCAAAGTCAATTAAAAGAGATACACCTACTGATGTTGCAGGCTCATTTTTACCTGTAGACCAGCTTTCATTCCTTTTCTATTTTTTAAAATATTATTTTATACAGTCACTGGATAAAGAATGGGAAGCCCATGATGGCTCAGACAGTAAAGAATCTGCCTGCAATGGAGAAGACCCGGGTTCAGCCCCTGGGTTGGGATAAAGAGTAGACATATTAGACCCAGTTTCTTTTCTTTGCTTGATTGCACAAAGCCTTGATTTCTCAGAAGATGAGTAGATGAAAAAACAAACAAAAAAACCAAACATAACAAAAATCCTCGACAGACTTGACAAAGACTTCTAGAAATACTGACATGTCCTCTTGCAACCAAGTAACTAAATTAAAAATATCAGAGAGAATCTCCTTTCAAATGACATAAAAATGCAGTTCACATTTGAAGATTTCTGTCTGCTAGCTTGTGTTATGTGCTACATAAGCCACAGAATACACAGAAGAACTGTACAAAAAAGAGCTTCAAGACCTAGATAATCATGATGATGTGATCACTGACCTAGAGCCAGACATCTTGGAATGTGAAGTCAAATGGGCCTTAGAAAGCATCACTATGAACAAAGCTAGTGGAGGTGATGGAATTCCAGTGGAGCTATTCCAAGTCCTGAATGATGATGCAGTGAAAGTACTGCACTCAATATGCCAGCAAATTTGGAAAACTCAGCAGTGGCCACAAGATTGGAAAAGGTCAGTTTTCATCCCAATCCCAAAGAAAGGCAATGCCAAAGAGTGCTCAAACTACCGCACAATTGCACTCATCTCACACGCTAGTAAAGTAATGCTCAAAATTCTCCAAGCCAGGCTTCAGCAATATGTGAACCGTGAACTTCCTGAGGTTCAAGCTGGTTTTAGAAAAGGCAGAGGAACCAGAGATCAAATTGCCAACATCCACTGGATCATGGAAAAAGCAAGAGAGTTCCAGAAAAACATCTATTTCTGCTTTATTGACTATGCCAAAGCCTTTGACTGTGTGGATCACAATAAACTATGGAAAATTCTGAAAGAGATGGGAATACCAGACCACCTGATCTGCCTCTTAAGAAATCTTTATGCAGGTCAGGAAGCAACAGTTAGAACTGGACATGGAACAACAGACTGGTTCCAAATAGGAAAAGGAGTACGTCAAGGCTGCATATTGTCACCATGTTTATTTAACTTATATGCAGACTACATCATGAGAAATGCTGGACTAGAAGAAACACAAGTTGGAATCAAGATTGCCGGGAGAAATATCAATAACCTCAGATATGCAGATGACACCACTCTTATGGCAGAAAGTGAAGAGGGGCTAAAAAGCCTTTTGATGAAAGTGAAAGTGGAGAGTGAAAAGGTTGGCATAAAGCTCAACATTCAGAAAACGAAGATCATGGCATCTGGTCCCATCACTGCATGGGAAATAGATGTGGAAACAGTGTCAGACTTTGTTTTTCTGGGCTCCAAAATCACTGCAGATGGTGACTGCAGCCATGAAATTCAAAGACGCTTACTCCTTGGAAGGAAAGTTATGACCAACCTAGATAGCATATTCAAAAGCAGAGACATTACTTTACCAACAAAGGTTCGCCTAGTCAAGGCTATGGTCTTTCCTGTGGTCATGTTTGGATGTGAGAGCTGGACTGTGAAGAAGGCTGAGCGCCGAAGAATTGATGCTTTTGAACTGTGGTGTTGGAGAAGACTCTTGAGAGTCCCTTGGACTGCAAGGAGATCCAACCAGTCCATTCTGAAGGAGATCAATCCTGGAATTTCTTTAGAAGGAATGATGCTAAAGCTGAAACTCCAGTATTTTGGCCACCTCATGCGAAGAGTTGACTCATTGGAGAAGATTCTGATGCTGGGAGGGATTGAGGGCAGGAGGAGAAGGGGAAGACAGAGGATGAGATGGCTGGATGGCATCACTGACTTGATGGGTGTGGGTCTGGGTGACCTCCGGGAGCTGGTGATGGACAGGGAGGCCTGGCGTGCTGCGGTTCATGGGGTCGCAAAGAGTCGGACACGACTGAGCGACTGATCTGATCTGAAAATATCCACTAATATCCTCCTATGCAAGTTACTGTCTGAACATACAGAATGGCTCTTTGAATGAATGGATAGAGAATGGTTAATTAAAAAAAAAATCTGTATTTATATATAGCTTTTTTTTTTTTTTAACTATTTTCCATTGAGAGAAAAGACTCAATGAGAAAAAGACTTCCAACTCTTTCAAGAAGCCCTAAGTTATTCTGAATTGCCTAACTAGGTTTCAGATTTTCAGATCATCATTAATTACATGTAATACAGGACGACAGAAACTCCAACATTCTCAGAATCTGACAGCTCTAAGTACTTGGTATGCACAGCTCATCAGCTCTCAGAGGGACGGGCTGGTGTATGTGCAAGTCTGGCCACAGCAACGCCTGCCCTCACTTCCTGTGAGACTCACCTCAGAAGCCGGGGCCCCTCAAAGGCTTCACAGCCCTGAGCTTCACAAGGCTTAATGCCAGCAGTCAGCATTCCTGCTATTTCCCTACAGTTATATTCTCTATGACCTCTCTGCCAAACAGACAAGAAACACCAATTTATGAGCTGACACCGGGATCTGGGTGGCAGGAACAGATGTCACCGTCACTTCCAATATATGCAGGAAAGAAGTGCCACGGGGGAAATGACTCGTGGCAGTATGAATCAGCCAGACACAACTGAAAGGGCCTCTTCATCCCATTGCAAACTTCCTAGGTCAAAAGGTAATGAATATGGAAATGCAATCCAAGGTACCTACTGGCTCTCTTCATTCTGCTGATGTCCCCAGAAGAGGGGGAAACACAGTTAGATACATTAGCATAATCTCTAAGAGAATTTATAAACAAATTATTTATCTTGCTGTCCACTTATCAGGGGCCGTGGATAAATGGCTTTGTACTCTGCAGTGCTGAGCCATCAGCATTTATTTGCATATCTATGGGTTTATAATTGCAGGCTCTTATAGCATATAATTAGTACACCCTGGCCCGGTGGTGATCTTTCTTTTCTCTGGACACCATTAGCACTTGCTATTTGTTCTGCTTTCTGGGGGCAGTTTTAATTGCTCATCCACAATGCTAGTATGTTAGAGGGAGGTGCTTCACTCAACCTTATTTTAAGGAAAACCACCTTCCAGTAGTCACCTAGGGACGTGAGAGCTGGACCATAACGAAGGCTGAGCGCTGAAGAATTGATGGTTTCGAATTGTGGTGCAGGAGAAGACTCTTGAGAGTTCCTTGGGCTGCAAGGAGACCAAATCAGTCAATCCAAAAGGAAATCAACCCTGAATATTCATTGTAAGGACCGATGCTGAAGCTGAAGCTCCAATACTTTGGTCACCTGATGTGAAGAGCTGACTCACTGAAAAAGACCCTGATGCTGAGAAAGACTGAGGGCAGGAGGAGAAGGGGTGGCAGAGGAAGAGATGGTTAGATGGCATCACTGACTCAATGGACATGAGTTGAGCAAATTCTGGGAGACAGTGAAGGACAGGGAAGCCTGGTGTGCTGCAGTTTATGGGGTTTCAAAGAATCAGACACAACTTAGCAACTGAACAATAACTACCCTGCCTGTAATCGCCTTTGCCCATTTGCCCTACATGACTCCAACCCAACTTACTCCCCTCCCTAGCCAAACTGCTTGGACCAGGGTTGGACCCCCAATTCTGCAACCATGGCTTGCATGGTAGTGCTTAAAAAAATCAAGGCCAATTGGATTCTGTGGAATGTGAATAAAGGGGGAGAAAAAGAAATTGTAAACTGGGAGCACGAGGGAAAGATGCGGGCATGTAGACAGAAACTATAGCTGTGTCTATCTACTACAGAGCACCAGAGCAAAGCTCTACCAAATTTTGTCGCAAAAGTATCTAGTAGTTTCTTAAACCCAAAGTAACAGTTTGGGTTCATTCTTTCTTTCTTTCTTTTTTTTTTTTTTTTTTTAATAAAAATGAAGGACTGATAACAGTGAGAGCAGTTGGGACTTAATTATTGAAACATTTCCTCTTTATTTAAATGATGGTGGTTATCAACAGGACCTGGGTTCATTCTTTAAGGGGACTACTGGGCTCATGTTACTGAATTTCTCTGTAGATTTCATGTGCTACTAGCTATATAGTGAAAATCAACTATCACCTCCCACCGTATTTTCTTACTGAAGTTTAAGTCACATCTTTTGCTGGCAATCAAACGAGTGAAAATTAAACAGGTAGCTTTGCTATTATTGTCCTTTTCAGAACACCTCAGCTAGAGTAGGCCGTTCAAGGATAAGAGACAAATGCTTGGACCTTTATGTAATCCCATAGCCACCTGAGACTAATACCATGCTGATCTTTAAAATTTTGTTCTCTATGGGTTCTTTTGCATTACTTTTATTCTCTGAAATACTGTATTAATTACTGCATCTTTGAGCGCCTCCTTATTTTGCACTTAATCTGTAATTTTTACTTGTCTTACCCTAACTCCCAGGCCTGTACTAGAGACAAGGTAAATACAATGACGATAATGACAGTGATGGTGATTGGTAATGCTCATCTGTGTTGCATCAGAAGATACAAGGTCAAAGGAATATGACTCACTTCTCTTAGAGTTATAGGAAGAGTGACTCATTTAATCAAGTTTTCCATGTCTCGATTAAATGCACTGCTCTCCAGTCCCTCAGACCATCTCAGGCAGAGTTCTCACCTCATTACACTGTCATATTTGGTGCACTGGGCTCTTTCCTTCTCTAGACTATTAGCTCACTGAAGATCAGCACCAAATCTCATTTATCTTTGTTTCCCCATAATTTTCCTGAGTGTAAGAAGGTATGAATGAAGCACTGTCATGGGAAAGAAATAGAGCTGTAACAGAAAATGTGATTAGTGCTTTTAATTCTCTCTTCCTGAACTAGAGCTGAAAGGGAAGAGCCTAAAATTGCAGGGGGAATGATTTGGGTTAAATATTTGTATAACTTTGGCAATAAATATCTCTGTCATATAGATTGGTATGGATAAATCTGCAAGCCATTCAGATTTTCCACCCCCTTATCCTGCTATGGCCTTCCCTGGCTGCCCAAAGTGGGCAAGAAATATCCAGACCCATGCCCTATGTCAGCAGGCATGCTTGCAGGCTTAGTTGCTCAGTCGTGTCTGACTCTGAGACATTTTGGACTGTAGCTCACCAGGCTCCTCTGTCCGTGGAATTTTTCAGACAAGAATACGGGAGTGGGTTGCCATTTTCCTCCTCCAGGGGATCTTCCCAACCCTGGGGATCAAACCCGTGTCTCCTGCACTGCACGCGAATTCTTTACCAGCTCAGCCATTAGCAGTACATATACCCAAACTACATTCATAATGGCAGTTGGATGGCTGAGGGCTTGGAGGCCTAAACATCTAGAATATTGCCTGACATAACCTGGAGAAAAAGCTTTTCAAATCTTAAAATATATTCTCTTCTTTACATATAGTACATTACATATTCTTCTTTACACATAGTACGTTGTTTTTTGAGCCAAGGATTTGGATAAAGAAGCATAAAGAGAATATCATATCATATTATATCTAGATATCTAGATATCATATTAAACAGAATTATGAGATAAAACAGAATATCATATCAAGAGGTTAGATGAGGCTCAACACGTGAATTTGACATAATAAGAATTAAGGAAGAGGCTGACTTGTCTTATATACTGAACTTTAAGCATAAAATTGTTTGCAATTTGGAAAAGGCATTATCAGAATTAAGTTATTATGAGGCAGTGTGGTGCGTGTACAGAAACAGAGCTAGGTTTGGATCCTGGCTCTCCAAATTCTACCTGGGTGAACTTCTGCTGTTCCTCACTCCTCCGAGCCTCAGCACCCTCATCTCATCTATAAAGCAGCACAGCAATCTCAGCCTGAGGGGGGCTGTGAGGAACAGAGGAAGAAGGGCTGTAAGCTGAGCTCAGCTGGCACTCACTGCGGGCTCACCGAATAGTGGCCGTGTTGTCTTATTACCTTCAGGCACTCGGGCTCACAGAGAAGCAAAGCCTCAGAGGATGCTCCTCCCACTCTAATGCAGTGTGGAAGCAAGGACCAACCAGGGGTTTCAGTATCAGAAAAGAAACTGCGTTAATAGTACCTTCTACAGGTCACTTTTGCAACTTGATTGTAAAGGCAATTGAACCTGTATCTGAGCCACGTGAAGGCCATGCTCAATTTTTCTGAACTTCTCAATTATTTTCATTGCCCCTGCACTTTCATAATGATTTACTTTCCTGTATGGCTCCCAGCTGTGGTGCCAGAGCACATTGTTGGGCCACAAGTAATTTGTTATAAATAATAGTCTATGTACCATAATCTATAAGTATTTACTGTTCAAGAAGAAAAATTAGGATCGAGTTCCCATTTTCTCCATATAAACATCACTCTCAGTTATATTTTACTATATTTGCGTATCAAGGAAGGAAATGGCAGGCCATTTAAAGTCATTTAAAAAGTTTTGAATTATTAAATGCTTTATTTTCCTCGACAGAATGTTTGGGTTTCAGCAAAATTGGCCCCTTTTATGACAGTGGCTTATAAATGGTTCATGAGGGTTTTATTGGATTAAGATGTACAAAGTTGTTGACCTTGACAATGGTGACTATTAAGAGGCATATTTCCAAAGAGCACCAGAATCACAGTACTGTGGTATTGGGTAAATGTTGTTCAGCTACAACAGTGCTTTTGTGGCATTCCAAAAGATGTGAAACAAGTATTATCTAAGACACAAGATCAGTTGTCCAGACTAAGATTCTTGAGATGCAGACTTGTTAGAAGAAGGTTTCCTGGTGGCTCAGATGGTAAAGAATCCACCTGCAATGCAGGAGAACCAAGTCTGACCCCTGGAAGATTCCCTGGAAAAGGAAATGGCAACCCACTCCAGTATTCTTGCCTGGAAAATTCCATGGACAGAGGAACCTAGCAGGCTACAGTCGATGGGGTTACAAACAGTCAGACACAACTGAGTGACTAACATTTTCACTTTCAGGTTTTTTTCAAAATAGTATTTAAATGCTTTTATTTTTTATAAACCTACTTTTAAAGATTTCTAAAAAATTTTTAAATGAACTCATGGGACAAAATGTCAGTCTATAGAAAAAAAGCAGATTAATAATTATATAGCATTTTGATGGAAAAAATTTTAAGCATACAATAAATAGAAGAAATCACACAAAAGACATGAGATTTGACTACCCAAAAATGTAAAACCACTAAATAAAAAAACTGATAAGCAAGCAATAAGCTGGGGAAAGATCTACTCAAATCTGTTTATCAATAATTTTAAAGATGTTCCTACAACTCAATAAGAAAAAACACAAACTTTCAATAGATGTTGCTAGTGCCCAATCATAAAAGAGGAAGTAAAAATGACAGACACACACACACATATAAATGTCTAACCTCAGAAGGATTGAAAGCAATACAAATTAAATGATACTCTCCCTTTGCTTGTTTAAAATAATAAAAGATTTTCAAATCAATAAATAATAATTTAGTTGTGGTATGGTGAGATAGACATTCATATTGCTGGTATTATGAAGTATAAAGCCCCCTTAAAACATTTCAAGAAAGCAATTTGGAAATATATTTCAGGCGTTTTAAGAAGTAATCCTACCCTTTGGTTCAGCAATTCTACCTCTAGTGTGCAATCTTAAGAAGAAAAAAAAAAATGAACAAAGGTTTCTACAGAGTCTTTGTGGTTCGTTATAAGAGCAGACCAGAGGAGATGATAAAAATGTCCAACAAAGAGATAAAGATATAGGACATAAGATATAGCCATGTGTTTAGCCATTAAAGTTAATATTCATAAAATAGTTAATATAGGCAAATATTTTGTTGGAGTATAAAATTGCATATAGGGTCGTGGGAAAGCGGGAGGTGCAAACGCCTTATTCTCCTACCACTTGGGAAAGAGACTGGAGTTAAGATCCAAAAGCAAACAAGTGAAAAGTAGGATTCAGGTGAAGGGCTCGGCTGGGTGGAAGAGGGCTTTTTAGGAAGTGGAAACACACAGCATGTGCAAAATTAAAGAGGAATATGAAAACAAGCCACGTTTAGGGAATTTGTTAAAGGCCCGAGTAGGAGACAGACTTGAAAAGATCGGCAGGTCTTGAGCACAATTCTAATATTTGCAGGCAATGGGAAGTCATGAGATTAGTGGGTACCAAATGCAGTTAAGTGAGTTTAATTATTTTGACTGTTTATTTGTATATTCTTTCATTCATTTCAAAAATATTTACCAAATGCCCACGGTATACCAGAGAGAGGTACTAGATATATATAGATTAGTGAATAAGACAAAATGTTCCTGCTGGTCACTGAGCAAATGTTCCATTTGCAAGGCACAAAGACTTATTTGAACTTCTTCAGGACATGTATGCATGGTTACTCAGAAAAAGCTTAACTGGCAAGATCAGGAATGGTGAAAACCAATGAGCTCGATCTTTGTTCCAGATCTTTCCTGTCGAGATGATAGCTTTTCTTTCTGTGCTACTTCTTTCTTCTCTCTACTCACCACTGTTGTTAACCAATATTCTATAAATGACATACTCCCTACCTCAGAGTTTCTGTTTGCTCCTGGTGTCTGCTACCTAATAACATCAGCTTACACATGACTCTGATTAGTCATTGGAAGGACTGATAATAAAGCTGAAGCTCTAATATTTTGGCCCCCTGATGCGAAGAGCTGAGTCATTAGAAAAGACCCTGAAGCTGGAAAAGACTGGAGGCAGGAAGAGAAGAGGGTGAGACAGAGAATGAGATGGTTGGATGGTATCGCTGACTCAATGGACAGGAGTTTGAGCAAACTCCAGGAGATAGGGAAGGACAGGGAAGCCTGGTATGCTGCAGTCCATGGCGTTGCAGAGCGGGACACAACTTACCAACTGAACGACAACACACATATCATGTTGGACTCTGGCCTTCTTTATTGTTAACTATTAGCTTCTCCTTTGAGAATCACTTGATTTGGCCTGCTTTTCAGTGAAAAATTCCTCAGAGAGACCTCCTTCACTTTTTTGAGCAAACCACATTACTGGTCACTGGTTAACTTCTGGAAAGCCCTCCTTTGGGTCAAGTACAGACTCTCAGGTCTGGCTGAGACATTCAGGTCTGGCTAGGGGATGAGCCACCTGGTCCTTCTGTGTTTACCGTTTTGGCAGAGCCGTAGGTGGGACACAACTGGCCGAGGTGAGCTGGGCATCCCGCTGATATTCTAAGGTTTGGCCTGTGGAGTAACTGCCCACATCTCCATGTTCTAAGCCATTACTATTTGAAGATGGTGCAAAGAGAGCAAAGCCCTGCCTTTGGAGGAACGATTTGGAAACAACAAGTCTGAACAAGAGAAAAATACAGGGAGAATATATATGTCAGTCCTAATCTCCCAATTTGTCCCATCTTCCACTTCCCTCGGTATGTCCGTATTAGATCTGCATCTCTATTCCTAACCTGCAAAAAGGTTCATCTGTACCATTTTTCTAGATTCCCAGTGGGAATCTGCTGTAAAGGACAGGAAGCTTAGCTCTGTGCTCTGTGGGGGGGAGGTCCAGGAGGGGGCGGATATATGTATACATACAGCTGATTCACTTCACTGTACAGCAGAAAACTAACACAACATTGTGAAGCAACTGTACTCCAGTAATTTTAAAAACAGAAAAGAAAAATATAGGGAACATCACCTTCCCACCCCCAAATAAGGTTCAAAGCTTAATATCTCCTTAGGGTTTCTCTCTGTTTATCATAGTAGTTAAGACATAATACAAAAATTACATAATACATAATTACAAAAGAAAAACTCTACAATGCTAATTTTCTTTTCTCAGAGGCTCCAAGATGATTTGCATCTGTAACACTGAAACTAAAGGTTTCTAAATTGGTTAAGGTCTTGCATTTGAAAATTCACACCTACATACGAATTTCTGAATATGTTTAGCCAAATCGTATCTTCTAAAGCAGAATGTGATCATGTTAATTCAACTATATATGTCTGCATGTCGACTTTACATTATCCATACAGACTCTATAGGGGAGAAAACCCCTTGTGCCTTTAACTGTATGAAAACTCAGGTGAAGGATAAGAGCAGGTCCCATGAAGGAAAGATAATGTTCAAATAAAGTCTCTACTTATCAACAGGAAGGATGAAATGGTATTAACTAAATCCCTTAAATGGATTTCTTTTCCATCCTTGAGGAAATGGTACATTTTCCTCTATTTCATGAGGCTCTTGCCATTTACTCTTTTGGGTCTATTACTGCCAGCAGGTTATGAAGATTGCCTGGTAGCCAGGAAGGAAGGATAAGACATCCATAAGAACAAAAGATTGCTGCAGCCTTGCCTTGCTCTCCTTCAAGAGGATTGCACTGCTACTAAAATTGGATCAAAAGACAGCCTGAGGTCATAAATTATCTTGAGCTGATGGTCCTACATCCAAGTTAAATTTACGTTTATTGGTCCTTTCTTCCAACCATATATTTTAGGAAGTTTCTGTGGATGTATGTATTTGTTTCTCGTTTCTAGCAGGGTCTCAGTCCTATTTTCCCCATAAGTCCTCTCAAGTACACCTGAATGCAACTTTTTCTCTCTTCTAAACTCCCATATAGTATATTATTTATTATTGCCACTTAGTTTTATACTTTGAGTATTTTAAGTAGTAATAACAATAACTACTACTTACAAATATCTTGGAAACTCACTATGCGGCAGGCACTATGTTATATATGCCTTATATATCATGGATTATGTAATCTACCCATTAATCCTAAAACATGTGTGATCCTATTATCTGTGGGACTTGGTAGTATCTTGCCTCTCCTCACAGAGCTGACTGGTTAATGACATGGATGGGCTTTGAACCCAGGTCGCCTGGCTGCAAAGCCTGGGTTTGAACCAGTAGTTTTGTTTTTGCTTTTTAATTAATTGTTAACTAATTTTAATTCTCTTGACCACACCTTGTGGCAGGTGGGATCTTAGTTCCCCTACCAGGGATTCAACCCAAACCGCTTGCACTGGAATATGGAGTCTTAACCACTGGGTCGCCAGGGAAGTTCCTATAACCATTATGTTTTATTTTAAAAATGTATCTAGCATATGCTTTCCCTCAAGTATCTAATTATATTTCTTGGTCATCTTGGCAATTATAGCTCCTGTTTTAAAGGCAGCCCAGGAGAAGGAAATAGCAACCCACTCCAGTATTCTTGCCTGGGAAATCCCATGGATAGAGCACCCTGGAGGGCTACTGTCCATAGGGTCGCAAAGAGTTGGACACGACTGAAGTGACATAGCACACACTAAGTAGTGACAGGCATGATTTTAAGCACTTCACCTTATGTACTGCTTCACTTAATTCTCATAGTGACTCTAAAATTAAAGTGTCCATTATGTTCCTTATAAGCACAAATACAGACCAGAGAGCTTTTATATCTTTGTAGACTGAATTGGTATGCTCCTTTGGAGGGCAGTTTGGTAGTACCTAGCAAAATTGAGCACTGTGGTTTTTTTGACTCTGTTTTAGGGGATTCTGACAAATAAAAATAACATTGGTTACACAAGGATACTTAGCATAGTAATTTGGTGATGAAAAGAAAGGGAGAGAGAATTTTAATGTCCATTAATAGGGACTGGTTAAATTATGCTGCAGCCATGTTGTAGAATACCACGTGACTGTTAAGACTGAATTGAATTTGTTTCTACAGATGTGGATGGATGTCAATAACACATTACTGGGTAAATAATGTAGTAGAACAATGTATGCATTTGAAAATCTTTTTGTATATGTGCTTGTGTGTAGAAAAGTTCTGGAAAAACATCCCAGCATTCTGTTATGATTACTTTTGGAGAATGAGACTTGGAAGTGGGGGAAGATATCCCTTGGTCCTTTATATATTTTGTATTTTTCAAAGCTTGTACCATTTTTTGTAATTAGAGATTTGAATAAACTTTTAGAAAATCTTTGTTTCAAAAAAAAAAAATAAAGGCAGCCGAGACTAGAACAAAGAGAGCAAGCTGTGAGTCTGATTAGATTCAAGTTCCAGCTCCATCACGTAGAAGCCACATAATCTTGGGCAATTTGTTTACCTCTGTGCCTCAGTTTCTTCCCCTGCGATCAGGAACGGTGCCTGCCTCTTGGGGCCTGATGAGTATTAGAAGAAATGAGGCTTTAGCAGCACTTAGCACAGTGCCTGACTGGCTCTTAGTAAATGTCATGATTGCCACAGATATTTAAACAGGAATCAGGACAGTCAGTTACTCAGTGTATACACCCATCTGCAGTCACTTCTGCGGATGTACATTCATTCATGAGAGATGATTTCCTCTTACGATGACAAGACCATCTTTCTGGCTATGCTTAGGACTGCCAGAGTTAGCAAACAAAATGGAATGCTCAGTTAAATTTGAATTTCAGGTAAACAATGAATAATTTTTAATATAAATATGCTAATATGCATGGGATATATTTATATAGAAAGCTCTTCATTGTTTATCATGGTTGAAATCCAGCATTGGAATTCAAATTTCACTAAGCGTCATTATTTCATCTGGCAGCCAGCTGGCCCTTTGCCAGGCCAGCTCCCTGTGTTGCCAGCGCTCCGTCTTCGGGCATCCACATTCACACTATGGTATAATTTACTTGTTTACTCTGACTCTCCTTTTGGTTTGCTGCATTCTTTTAAATCAACGAATGTTCTGGATTTATTTTTGTATTCCTAGTGTTTAACGCTGTATATCTATCAGATCAGATCAGATCAGATCAGTCGCTCAGTCATGTCCGACTCTTTGCGACCCTATGAACCGCAGCACGCCAGGCCTCTCTGTCCATCACCAACTCCCGGAGGTCACTCAGACTCACATTCATCGAGTCAGTGATACCATTCAGCCATCTCATCCTCTGTAGTCCCCTTCTCCTCCTGCCCCCAATCCCTCCCAGCATCAGAGTCTTCTCCAATGAGTCAACTCTTTGCATGAGGTGGCCAAAATACTGGAGTTTCAGCTTTAGCATCATTCCCTCCAAAGAAATCCCAGGGCTGATCTCCTTCAGAATGGACTGGTTGGATCTCCTTGCAGTCCAAGGGACTCTCAAGAGTCTTCTCCAACACCACAGTTCAAAAGCATCAATTCTTCGGCGCTCAGCCTTCTTTACAGTCCAACTCTCACATCCATACATGACCACAGGAAAAACCATAGCCTTGACTAGGCGAACCTTTGTTGGCAAAGTGATGTCTCTGCTTTTGAATATGCTATCTAGGTTGGTCATAACTTTCCTTCCAAGGAGTAAGCGTCTTTTAATTTCATGGCTGCAGTCACCATCTGCAGTGATTTTGGAGCCCAGAAAAATAAAGTCTGACACTGTTTCCACTGTTTCTCCATCTATTTCCCATGTATATCTATACTTATGCCCAAATTCATATTTGTACTCAAATCTTCACATAAGCTGCAGATATATTTTTAAATAAATAAAACTTTAATTTATTATAAAATATTTATTTTTATTATAAAATTTATTATATTTATTAATATAAAATATTATAAAATATTTAAATGTTTATAAGATTATATCATATATATAGTTATGCAATAATTTTTATTTAAACAGTTTATATTGTATATTAGACATTGTTCCAAGACATAGCACTATCAACCTTTCCTCTAATAGCTGCAAAGATCTTCTTTATACATCAGTGATGATGGTATAAACTGCTGAACCTATGACCCAGAAATCCCACTTCCAAGAATTTGTCATACAAAATTGAAGATGATAGGTATACATAGAATGTCACTGTCACAAACTCCATAAAAACAAAACACTGGAAAAAACATATATGTTCATGAGTATTGAATAGACATGTAGGTATTAAAAATATTGCATGGAAGCAGATATGGTGACAAAGATATTCACTATATGTTATTAAATTAAAATAGTATATATATGTAAAGTAATTTTAAAAATATATATTTTTATATTATAGATATTGAGAAAAAAATTCTGTCAGGGAATTTGCTGAATATCATGTCTGGGAAATACATCTATATAAATTTTTATTTTCTCTTAATATTGCACATTTTCTAAATACTTTTAAATGACATTAAAATTGTTTATTATATAAGCTGAGAGATAAAAACCTTTAACTCTACATGTGTAGTATGAGGCCAATTCTGTGAGATGTATATCTCTATGCCTATATATAAGTTTGGAAAAGTCACTGAAATGTTAATATTGCTTTCTCTGAGTGATGGAATCATAGGCAATTTTGATTTCTTAATTATATTTTCTTATATTTTCAAATTATTTTCTTCCACTCCAGAGGACTGCTAGAGATTTGTACTGGGTCTTGTTCAATTCAGCCCCAAAGATTTAGATATTCTCAAACAACAGAAATAGGAAATATACATTTTCCTGCTATCAGATTAATTTTTGTTTAATAAGGAGTAACTTTTATTTCTGTATGATGCACAGGTACTAACAAGTTATTTTAAGAGTGGCAATTCAGCATTATGAATAACTTGTTATGACTAACACAGTGGCTTAATGGGTATCGCCATATTTGCTATTTAATTTGTCAAAATCTCAAATGTCTTAAGTTATGCAAATATATTCAATATTAAGAAGATTCCAGTTAAGGTTTAGCACATAATAAGCAATTATGTGCTAACTAGAATCCTTTTATAGAAATGGTAATAATTAGAAAAATATTTGTAGCGACTGTAGTCTTTTTCCTAATGCATCTACTCATTCATCTAACATATATTTACACAGTCAGCAAACATACAGGGAGGTTACAGACATGGTGGAAAGAAAATGAGCCTTCAGAGTATAAAACCTGGGTCTGAATTCTGTCCTGCCACTTACCAGTGTGACTCTGGTGAAGTTACTTAAATTGAATCTTGGCTGCCTTATCTAGAAAATGGTTTACCTTAAGAGCTACCTTATAGGATTGCTGTGAGATGAAATGAGATGCAATATCCAAAGCCTTAAATAATCACTGCCATATGGTAGGAGCTCAGTAAATAACTATATTTATGTTCTATTTTTATGCATAAATTTGGATGATGTGGAAGATAAAAATCTGATCCAACGTAGATTCTTCCCTTAAGCATCACTTTGTCTTAGAGAGAGGATATGTGTACTTGTGTGTATGTGTACATGTGAGTGTGTGTGTATATGTGTTTTATCAAATAGGGTAAAGTTGGCTATATGTAACAGGAAGAAAAGATAGACTGTCTTGGGAATTCAAATGAAGAGGAAATGCTCTCTTTCAGAGAGAACTGGGGAGAACTGTATTGAAGAAGTATCATTGGAGCTGGGATGAGAAAAATGGGTAGTATCTGAACATGTGAGAATGAAAATGCAGATGGCTAAGGAAAACCTTTGCTTAATCAACATTTGAATCCACTTATAGCCGAGTTTCTGTTTTAATAGAAAAACTTCCTCAAATCTTAGGGACATCAAGTAGATTGTGCACATTTAAGGAATTTTATGAATATTTAACATTCTAGGTGGTAGCATATTTTAGTGAAACACAAACCAAGTCTGAGTCACAACTCTCCTATCAGCTGTGCAAATTTAGTCAAGTTACCTAATCTTTCTGATTTTCAGTCCTGCACAGTTGTCCTAGGTGGTACATGACAAGACCATTGTGAAAATAAATAGGAAAAAGGTATCCAGATGACTTATCAGAATGCTTGACATTGGCAGAACTCAGCCAGTATTAACTGTTCTCCCCACAGTCACCAGACTATTCTCATTATTTTCCAAACCTCTTCTCCCTCCCTGCCAAACGCATTTTTGGGAGAGAATCATACTGATGGACCTCTTATTCATGCCCTGAGGAATTTTAAATAAGTGATCTATCTTTGAATGCTGTTGGCCAAGATATTTCCAGCAGGCTGAGTAAGAGCACAGATCACCTAGGGGGATGAGACAATCAGCATAAAGTCCACACACCAAGAGGACTCCTGGTCTATCCGCAGGATGTAGACAACACGGCTTTTCTGGAAAATCCCAACTAGACCAGTACATCCAATGGAAGCAGAAGCTGCTTTTAAATGAACTACTGAAATGAAGATACAACAACAATGGAGCCAGGTGGAGATTTTTCTTTTTCAGATTATCAGTAGAGTGGAAACTCTATCTCTAACCCATCCAGAAAAGATTCAGCAGAAGGAATGATATATGTTCATCACAGCCAAGGTGAATACCATGCAGCAAAAATGCATAAGGGTCATAACAAAAGAACATAGTGAAAAGTTACGGTCAAAACATCAAAGAGCCAGTGGACTTCACAGGTTTTGAATTCAGTTCAGGATAACTCAGTGTCAGCAGGGTAGAATGCAGAATACAGAACTTAAGGTCATCCCATAACATTCTTCTTAGTCTTCATAGGAAATATTCTAGAAAATCTATATGACTTGCCTGAGCTTTGGGAATTGGATTTTTGGGGTGAGGGGTAGGGAAGGAAAATGGTTGAATATAAGTTTATTATAATAACAGAGAATCCCCAAATGTCTCAGTCATTGTCGGGTCACGTACATCATCACCTTTAATCTTCACAGCAACAAATTTTCACGGTGGATCTTACCCATAGTTTCTGGATAAAGAAACTGAGGCTCAGAAAGAATGAGGTGTCAAACTGTGATCTGAATGTACTAGTTGACTCTAATGTTCACTACGCAACATTTCATCAAAAAATACTTAGTGGGAAATGTAAAACAAAGTAAGAATTGCCAACTGTGTATGAGGCAGTTGTGT
Organism: Tragelaphus eurycerus; assembly: GCA_935064755.1. Classification (NCBI taxonomy): domain Eukaryota; kingdom Metazoa; phylum Chordata; class Mammalia; order Artiodactyla; family Bovidae; genus Tragelaphus; species Tragelaphus eurycerus. Next base: position 15,965,151 of record CAKXYN010000043.1, read on the forward strand.
GCATTGCTGAATCATAGGGTATTTAGGGGGGAAGGCAATGGCACCCCACCCCAGTACTCTTGCCTGGAAAATCCCATGGACAGAGGAGCCTGGTGGGCTGCAGTCCATGGGGTTGCTAAGAGTCGGACATGACTGAGCAACTTCACTTTCACTTTTCACTTTCATGCATTGGAGAAGGAAATGGCAACCCACTCCAGTGTTCTTGCCTGGAGAATCCCAGGGATGGAGCCTAGTGGGCTGCCGTCTATGGGATCGCACAGAGTCGGACACGACTGAAGCGACTTAGCAGCAGCAGCAGGGTATTTAGGTGGCAGCCTAATAAAGGGTATGGGAATTGGATTAGAATTCTCAATTCACCTCCCCACTACCTCTATTATTTTGCCATTGACATCTGTGATAAGCCCATGAGATGATCAATGGCTACTCCTGACTGCAATATTCATGGAGGACATTGTCTGGTCTGCTGTGAGATGGTAGCCATGTATTTAGGGACCCTAGCTATGTATTAGGGATTTTATAACATTTAACATTTATAACATAAAATATTTGTTTCATAGAAAAAAGGGTGTGGTGGCTATGGGATAGAGCATTTCTGAATTCAACTAACATAACCTGTTTGTTTCTGAAGCAATATGTGTAATAAAGGAGGGGGTAGGGTGATTTATTGAAATATTAATTTGTGTTTGGAACTTACAATGTTTCCTCTTCCCCAAATTTGAAGCAGCTATTCTGTTACTGCAATGAACTTATATTCAACTATATTCCCCTGCTCCACTGGAGTTTTGTAATATAAGAGGGAAAGTTGATTTTTCCCAAAGAAAAGCTCTTCCAAGTTTTTGTTCTTCAAAAGCTTGAGCCCCTAAAACATTGATGTTCAGGAAGAACTTTAAGAAGTAAGATAGGGACCTACTACCAGATGTAATTTAAGAAAATAATATAATGTGCCAGTAAAAAAAAAATGTGTTTACAGAGTAAAATGCATACCTGCTATAGATGTTTGTAAATAAAAAGTCTAAAATTTTAATTGTAAGATCAAAGCACCACTGAACAAATTCTGTGATTGGTAATCTTGCTCAGAAGCAATGTCCTTTCTGGGGCACTTATCACTAGTATTATCAGTGGCTTAGAGTCACTCAATTTTTTTTGTTTATAATATAAAGCTACTTCATTGCTAAAAAATTCTAATCAACAGAAGGAGAAAAGGAAAGATATACCCATCTGAATGCAGAGTTCCAAAGAATAGCAAGGAGATAAGAAAGCTTTCCTCAGTAATCAGTGCAAAGAAACAGAAGAAAACAACAGAATGGGAAAGACTAGAGATCTCGTCAAGAAAACAAGCTATCTTGAGAAAGAAGAATGGAACTGGAGGAATCAACCTGCCCGACTTCAGGCTCTACTACAAAGCCACAGTCATCAAGACAGTATGGTACTGGCACAAAGACAGAAATATAGATCAATGGAACAAAATAGAAAGCCCAGAGATCAATCCACGCACATATGGTCACCTTATCTTTGACAAAGGAGGCAAGAATATACAATGGATTAAAGACAATCTCTTTAACAAGTGGTGCTGGGAAAACTGGTCGAACACTTGTAAAAGAATGAAACTAGAACACTTTCTAACACCATACACAAAAATAAACTCAAAATGGATTAAAGAGCTAAATGTAAGACCAGAAACCATAAAACTCCTAGAGGAAAACATAGGCAAAACACTCTCTGACTTACATCACAGCAGGATCCTCCATGACCCACCTCCCAGAATATTGGAAATAAAATAAAAAATGAACAAATGGGACCTAATCAGACTTAAAAGCTTCTGCACAACATAGGAAACTATAAGCAATATGAAAAGACAGCCTTCAGAATGGGAGAAAATAATAGCAAATGAAGCAACAGACAAACAACTAATCTCAAAAATATACAAGCAACTTCTACAGCTCAATTCCAGAAAAATAAACGACCCAATCAAAAAATGGGCCAAAGAACTAAATAGACATTTCTCCAAAGAAGACATACAGTTGGCTAACAAACACATGAAAAGATGCTCAACATCACTCATTATCAGGGAAATGCAAATCAAAACCACTATGAGGTACCATTTCACGCCAGTCAGAATGGCTGCGATCCAAAAGTCCACAAGCAATAAATGCTGGAGAGGGTGGGGAGAAAAGGGAACCCTCTTACACTGTTGGTGGGAATGCAAACTAGTACAGCCACTATGGAGAACAGTATGGAGATTCCTCAAAAAACTGGGAATAGAACTGCCTTATGATCCAGCAATCCCACTGCTGGGCATACACACTGAGAAAACCAGAATTGAAAGAGACACGTGTACCCCAATGTTCATCGCAGCACTGTTTACAATAGCCAGGACGTGGAAGCAACCTAGATGTCCATCCACAGATGAATGGATAAGAAAGCTTTGGTACATATACACAATGGAGTATTACTCAGCTATTAAAAAGAATACATTTGAATCAGTTCTAAGGAGGTGGATGGAACTGGAGCCTATTATACAGAGTGAAGTAAGCCAGAAAGATAAATACAGTATACTAACGCATATATATGGAATTTAGAAAGATGGTAAAAATAACCCTGTTTACGAGACAGCAAAAGAAACACTGACATATAGAACAGACTTTTGGACTCTGGGACCAGGAGAGGGCGGGATGATTTGGGGGAATAGCATTGAAATATGTATAATATCATATCTGAAACGAGTCGCCAGTCCAGGTATGATGCCCGATAACAGATGCCTGGGGCTGGCGCACTGGGATGATCCGGAGGGATGGTATGGGGAGGGGGGAGGGAGGAGGGTTCAGGATGGGGAGCACGTGTATACTGGTGGCGGATCCATCTCGATGTAAGGTAAAAACAATACAATAAAGTTAAGCAAAAAAAAAAAAAAAGAAAACTAGAGATACCAAGGGAACATTTCATGCAAAGATGGGTATAATAAAGGACAGAAATGGTATGGACCTAACAGAAGCAGAAGACATTAAGAAAAGGTGGCAAAAATACACAGAACTATACAAAAAAGATCTTCAAGGCCCAGATAATCATGATGGTGTGATCACTCACCTAGAGCCAGACAACTGGAATGTGAAGTCAAGTGGGCCATAGGAAGCATCACGACAAACAAAGCTAGTGGAGGTGATGGAATTTCAGTTGAGCTATTTCAAATTCTAAAAAATGATGCTGTGAAAGTGCTGCACTCAATATGACAGCAAATGTGGAAAACTTGGCAGTAGCCACAGGACTGGAAAAGGTCAGTTTTCATTCCAATCCCAAAGAAAGGCAATGCCAAAGAATGCTCAAACTACTGAACAATTGCACTCATCTCACATGCTAGCAAAGTAATGCTCAAAATTCTCCAAGCCAGGCTTCAACAACTGTGAACTTCCAGATGTTCAAGCCAGATTTAGAAAAGGCAGAGGAACCAGAGATCAAATTACCAACATCCTCTGGATCATCAAAAATGAGAGAGTTCCAGAAAAACATTTATTTATTTTTTGTTGACTATGTCAAAGCCTTTGACTGTGTGGATTACCACAAACTGTGGAAAATTCTTAAAGAGATGGGAATATCAGACCACCTGACCTGCCTCTTAAGAAATCTGTATGCAGGTCAGGAAGCAACAGTTAGAACTGGACATGGAAAAAGAGACTGGTTCCAAATAGGAAAAGGAGTACGTCAAGGCTGTATATTGTCACCCTGCTTATTTAACTTATATACATAGTACATCATGAAAAACGCTGGGCTGGAAGAAGCACAAGCTGGAATCAAGATTGCCAGGAGAAATATCAATAACCTCAGATACACAGATTATAGCACCCTTATAACATAAAGTGAAGAACTAAAGAGCCTCTTGATGAAAGTGAAAGAGGAGAGTGAAAAAGTTGGCTTAAACCTCAACATTCAGAAAACTAAGATCATGGTATCTGGTCCCATCACTTCATGGGAAATAGATGGGGAAACAGTGGAAACAGTGGCTGACTTTATTTTTTTGGGCTCCAAAATCACTGTAGATGGTAAGTGCAGCCATGAAATTAAGACACTCCTTGGAAGAAAAGTTATGACCAATCTAGAAGCATATAAAAAAGCAGAGACATTATTTTGCCAACAAAGGTCTGTCTAGTCAAAGCTATGGTTTTTCCAGTAGTCAGGTATGGGTACAAGAGTTGGACTATAAATAAAGCTGAGCACCAAAGAACTGATGCTTTTGAACTGCAGTGTTGTAGAAGACTCTTGAGAGTCTCTTGGACTGCAAGGAGATGCAACCAGTCCATCCTAAAGGAAATCAGTCCTGAATATTCATTGGAAGAACTGATGCTGAAGCTGAAACTTCAATATTTTGGCCACCTTATGGGAAGACCTGACTCATTTGAAAAGACCCTCTTGCTGGCAAAGATTGAAGGCAGGAGGAGAGGGGATAACAGAGGATGAGATGGTTGGATGGCATCACCAATACGATGGACATGAGTTTGAGTAGACTCAGGTGGTTGGTGATGGACAGGGAAGCCTGGTGTGCTGTAGTCCATAGGGTCGCAAAGTCGGACATGACTGAGTGCCTGAACTGAACTGAACTGGATATTTTTTGCTGGTAGAGGGTTTGAAATATTTTGAGAATTACCAAAGTGTAGAGTCACTCAATTTTGTTTTTCTTTTTTAATAAAATCTTGCCCTATGAGGGAAACACCTGATCATGTTTTCTTGTAATGTGGTACATTTGGCTTTTACTTTGATACACAATTTTCTGAAGTCAAAGACACAATGAATTTAAGCCAGTGGTCCTTGAACTTGCCTGCATCAGAATTACTTGATGGCTTTTGTTCTATTTTTTAATACTAATACTATCCCTTGGAGAAGGTGATGGCACCCCACTCCAGTACTCTTGCCTGGAAAATCCCATGGATGGAGGTGCCTGGTAGGCTGCAGTCCATGGGGTCGCGAAGAGTTGGACATGACTGAGCGACTTCATTTTCACTTTTCACTTTCATGCATTGGAGAAGGAAATGGCAACACACTCCAGTGTTCTTGCCTGGAGAATCCCAGGGACGGGGGAGCCTGGTGGGCTGCCGTCTATGGGGTCGTACAGAGTTGGACACGACTGAAGCGACTTAGCAGCAGCAGCAGCAGCAGCAATACTATCCCTGGACACACAGATATGGTAGATCTGGGGTAGGACTTGGGAGTCTGTGTTCAAACAGGTTTCACTTGGGACTGACTGACTGTGAGGGTTTAGAATTAGGTTTAGAGAGTAGACCTGTTCTTTCTGAGAGAGTTATAAAGTAGCCACATTTTGAATTGCATCATCTCTTTCAGCAAGTGTTGTTCTAAACTTTTTTGACTTGGTAATATTCAGCTGATCAATGTTAGTATCTGGAGAGTATAAATATTAAGTTCTTTTTCTCCAATGGAAGGTAAGAAGTACTACTCTTATTTTATTAGTGGGATATATATAAAACTTAATTTTTTGTGATGCTAGAGAAGACTCTTAAGAGTGCCCTGGATGGCAAGGAGATCAAACCAGTCATTCCTAAAGGAAATAAACTGAAAATTCACTGGAAGGACTGATACTAAAGCTGAAGCTCCAATACTTTGGCCACCTGATGCAAAGAGCTGCTTCATTGGAAAAGACCTTAATGCTGGATAAGATTGAGGGCAGGAGGAGAAGGGGGTGACAAAGGATGAGATGCTTAGATAGAATCCCTAAGTCAATGGATATCAGTTTGAGCAAACTCAGGGAGATAGTGAAGGACAGAGAAGCCTGGTATGCTGCATTCTGTTACAAAGAATCAGATATGACCTAGCCACTGAATACCACCACTACCAACAAGCAGAACGTAATCAATTATTTCTGTCTAAGCTACAGAATACAGTGGTTCTCAAGAAGATACTACTTTGCTTGAGCTGGGGAGACCACCTCCTCACTACAAGCTCCTTCTCACTTGCAACTCCTCATAGCTCCCTACAGTTGTCATGATTTTAAACTCAGAATAACCTTATCAGAGCTGCACTCAGCATTACACGGATTTGGCTACATACTGTATGTGGAACTCCATCCAACCATACATGGTCCAATCTAATGTTATACAGCAAAGCCACAAAATTAACACTACCCTTGGGAAGTAGGAAACTTTACCATAGGTACTGCTGTGTATATAGTTGGCTTTTGTGCTCAAATCATGAAGCTATGCTAAAGTCATCTCTGCACCTATTTAAAAAGTTTTAGGATGCCTGCATAGCGATAAAGGACAGAGATGGTGTGGACCTAACAGAAGCAGAAGATATTAAGAAGAGGTGGCAAGAATACACAGAAGAACTGTACAAAAAAGAGCTTCAAGACCTAGATAATCATGATGATGTGATCACTGACCTAGAGCCAGACATCTTGGAATGTGAAGTCAAATGGGCCTTAGAAAGCATCACTACAAACAAAGCTAGTGGAGGTGATGGAATTCCAGTGGAGCTATTCCAAGTCCTGAATGATGATGCTGTGAAAGTGCTACACTCAATATGCCAGCAAATTTGGAAAACTCAGCAGTGGCCACAAGATTGGAAAAGGTCAGTTTTCATCCCAATCCCAAAGAAAGGCAATGCCAAGGAGTGCTCAAACTACCGCACAATTGCACTCATCTCACACGCTAGTAAAGTAATGCTCAAAATTCTCCAAGCCAGGCTTCAGCAATATGTGAACCGTGAACTTCCTGATGTTCAAGCTGGTTTTAGAAAAGGCAGAGGAACCAGAGATCAAATTGCCAACATCCGCTGGATCATGGAAAAAGCAAGAGAGTTCCAGAAAAACATCTATTTCTGCTTTATTGACTATGCCAAAGCCTTTGACTGTGTGGATCACAATAAACTATGGAAAATTCTGAAAGAGATGGGAATACCAGACCACCTGATCTGCCTCTTAAGAAATCTGTATGCAGGTCAGGAAGCAACAGTTAGAACTGGTTATGGAACCACAGACTGGTTCCAAATAGGAAAAGGAGTACGTCAAGGCTGCATATTGTCACCATGTTTATTTAACTTATATGCAGAGTACATCATGAGAAATGCTGGACTGGAAGAAACAGAAGTTGGAATCAAGATTGCCGGGAGAAATATCAATAACCTCAGATATGCAGATGACACCACTCTTATGGCAGAAAGTGAGGAGGGGCTAAAAAGCCTCTTGATGAAAGTGAAAGTGGAGAGTGAAAAGGTTGGCTTAAAGCTCAACATTCAGAAAACGAAGATCATGGCATCTGGTCCCATCACTGCATGGGAAATAGATGGGGAAACAGTGGAAACAGTGTCAGACTTTCTTTTTCTGGGCTCCAAAATCACTGCAGATGGTGACTGCAGCCATGAAATTAAAAGACGCTTGCTCCTTGGAAGGAAAGTTATGACCAACCTAGATAGCATATTCAAAAGCAGAGACATTACTTTACCAACAAAGGTTCGCCTAGTCAAGGCTATGGTCTTTCCTGTGGTCATGTATGGATGTGAGAGTTGGACTGTGAAGAAGGCTGAGCGCCGAAGAATTGATGCTTTTGAACTGTGGTGTTGGAGAAGACTCTTGAGAGTCCCTTGGGCTGCAAGAAGATCCAACCGGTCCATTCTGAAGGAGATCAATCCTGGAATTTCTTTAGAAGGAATGATGCTAAAGCTGAAACTCCAATATTTTGGCCACCTCATGCGAAGAGTTGACTCATTGGAGAAGACTCTGATGCTGGGAGGGATTGAGGGCAGGAGGAGAAGGGGACGACAGAGGATGAGATGGCTGGATGGCATCACTGACTCGATGGATGCGAGTCTGAGTGACCTCCGGGAGCTGGTGATGGATAGGGAGGCCTGGCGTGCTGCGGTTCATGGGGTCGCAAAGAGTCGGACACGACTGAGCGACTGATTCTCTCTCTCTCTCTCTCTCTCTGCATAGTAAACCTGAGTATTTGGACAGGTATATATTTGTGTTTACTCAATGGCACCCCACCCCAGTACTTTTGCCTGGAAAATCCCATGGACGGAGGAGCCTGGTAGGCTCCAGTCCATGGGGTCGCTAAGAGTCGTACACGACTGAGCGACTTCACTTTCACTTTTCACTTTCATGCATTGGAGAAGGAAATGGCAACCCACTCCAGTATTCTTGCCTGGAGAATCCCAGGGACAGGGGAGCCTGGTGAGCTTCCGTCTATGGGGTCGCACAGAGTCGGACACGACTGAAGCGACTTAGCAGCAGTAGCAGCAACATTCTAGAATTTTTAATTTTAGAGTTTTTAAATTAAAAATCAGGGACTTCCCTGGCAGCCTGGTAGTTAAGACTCTGTGCTTTCACTGCAGTGGTCATGGGTTCAGTCCCTGGTTACAGAACTAAGAACCAAGGTCCTGCAAGCCATGTGGAGGGGCCAAGAAAGAAAAAAATCAGCTTTAAGTCTATAAAGCTTGAAGTCTTTAACATAGACTTTTCATTAATGGTTAGGTTTGGTTTTGAATAAAGCCTTCTTAATTAGGATCTCTCTATATATTTTAAAAGAAATTGAAATATAAAGGAAACATCACTAAATCAACATAAGGTCTTAAAATCCACCCTTTTAAAGTAAGTATAAATATAGTATAAATCTAAATTTTATTAGGTCAGCTGAAAGCATATTTCCCTCTTGTTCACTTCCTAATTTCATTCTACCATCTCCAACCAGCACTGCTATCAATAACTGCAACTAATCCTATAATCACCACGGTGCCCTGGACTAGAAGTCAAACCTAATGATAATGATAATAATAGTTAACCTGAATGCAGCTTATTTTGTACCAAGCTCTGTTTCAAGTGTTTTATACAGACTACTTCACTGAATCCCAATAACCCATGGTATAGGTATGGCTGGGGAAACAGGCATAGAGAGGTGACATGACGCGTCCAAGGTCCAAGAGCTAGGAAGTGGTGAACCCAGAATGACTATGGGTCCAAAATCTGAACTCTTAGTCAAATGTCACCCTGCTTCTGGGCTCTGGGTTTGGGATTTGCCACTTATTCTTTATTGCTACAGGGGAAATTATGTCATCTCTATCATCTCAGATGCTCAAACTGCTAAATAAATACAACAACATCTCTCTGCTCGTATGGTGTTACAGGAGCTAAGGGGGAAATCGGAGAGCATCTGGGCAGCACTGGACAGCTATCAGAGTTTACCAGTCCTGTTACAAATTCAGAGCAAGGCCTCACATAATTGGTTGTGAAATCTCTAGCTATCACATTTATTTCAGCTGTTTCATTCTGCCTTCATCCCCTATCTGAACATGGTAAATGAGACTTTAGGAAAAGATTAGGGGGTGAGGAGGGGGAGAAACATAAAAGAAAATATGGAGCTCTAAATGGCTTGGTGGACAGCATTTCCATTTAGGACACAGTTTACATAATAAAGGACTCACATCGTTCTACTTCAAGGTCAATCTAATTTTTAAAAGAGATCTAGAATGAGCATTGATATTTAAATGTTTACACTCAGAGGCACACACACTCATGGGGACAGCTAAGCTACTTCAGTGAGGATTTCAAATACTCATTAAGGCACACACATGATGTCTGGTGTTAGACTGGGAATGACAAGCTTTAAAGACTGACCCCCAGGCTGCTATTGCACCATCCAGAAGGCTTGCCTTTTTCTGAGAAAAACTGACTCCTCCCCTGAACAGGCCACAATTGTTGCTGGGAGGAAGCAATGAATAAAACTTTAGTTTCACTTTTCTGGACAAAGGAAAAACCAGAGAGAGACTAATTCGAAGCACAGAGGAAATTCTAGAAATATTAATGCTATTAACACTACCCATGCAAAAAGAGCCAGACCTGGGTGTTAGTTTGTATCCTATCCCTTTATATAGCAACCACATGTCCTTTCCTAGCGGGGTCAAGTCTATGCACTCTGGAACCAGACTGAACTGTGTTCAGATCTCAACTTTGCAACTTACTATAGGTATCAATAGAAAATAATGGAAATGTATCACTAACGATTATCCCCCTCCCATCCAGGCTGGCACATAATATTGAGCAGAGTTCCATATGCAATAGGTCTTTGATAGTTATCCATTTTAAATGTAGCAGTGCATACATGACCTTCCAGGAGGGGGTTTGGGGGAGAATGGATATGTGTGTATATGTGTGCCTGAGACCATTCACTGTTCACCTGAAACTATCACAACACCGTTAATCGGCTGTACCCCAATACAAAATAAAAAGCTAAAAAGAATAACGATTATCTTTCTGTGGTGTGAGTTTTTCTTTATATTTTTGTTATTTTATAACTTTTCTTTACATTTTTGTTATTTTATAACTTTTCTCGGAGAAGGCAATGGCACCCCACTCCAGTACTCTTGCCTGGAAAATCCCATGGATGGAGGAACCTGGTGGGCTGTAGTCCATGGGGTCGCTAAGAGTTGGACATGACTGAGCGACTTCACTTTCACTTTTTCACTTTCATGCATTGGAGAAGGAAATGGCAGCCCACTCCAGTGTTCTTGCCTGGAGAATCCCAAGGACAGGGGAGCTTGGTGGGCTTCCGTCTATGGGGTCGCACAGAGTTGGACACGACTGAAGCGACTTAGCAGCAGCAGCAGCATAACTTTTCTACAAATACATAATGCTTTTACAATCAGGGAAAATATTAAAACTTATTGGGAAAAAAATGAAGAGGGGCAGAAAGCAATAAAAGGGTAAGAAATAGATTAAAGATTGAAAAGGATGTCTGCAGAGCATGTTTGCAGGCAGTATTTTTAAAATGTGTTTTACTCAGATATAGCTTGATTAACTTATCTAGAATAAAGAAATTACCCAGAAGCAAAAGATGAATGATGCAACCTAAAAATTATGAAATTGATGTCTATATTATAAAAGAGTATAAGTCTCTGAAATGCAATAACTGTATGCTATGGTTTTCTTACATTTTCTTACGGCAAACATTACTATTAACATGGTAACCTTGCTCACAGGAGCAGCAAATGGCAACGGTCCCTAACCTTTTTGGCACCAGGCACCAGATCCATGGAAGACAATTTTTCCACAGACCAGAGTGGGGTACGGTTTTGGGATGATTCAAGAGCATTACATTTACTGTGCACTTTATCTCTATTATTATTATATCAATGCCACCTCAGATAATCAGGCATTAGATCCTAGAGGTGGGGACCCTTGGAGCAGATGTTAGGAGTCACTCAGGGATTGCAATGCTGTTCTGCAAAATTTTCAAAGTATACACCACATGTAAACAACTGAGAATCAGCTGTCTTCTATTACTTTATTGACACATGGATGTGAAAACAAATTCCTAGAGGAAGAGGCTATGTCTACTTGTCTTTAATCATAATATGCACCCTGTTTCAATGCCACAGGAAAAGGGCCAGAGATAAGCTACACATTTGTTGGTGGTAGTATTAACTTGCAATTTAAGGGGCCTGGAGTCAATTAATAGCTGATTGCTTGTACTATGGTCCCTACAACATTCTCCATTGCCTATCATTAATCCTTTTTTTTTTAAATTTAATCTCAACCAGCCCTGGAGGCCAAGGCTAAATTCATTCTATTAAAATGTAATACAGCATTGATTAAGCAACTATCTGCTTGAATTTTACATCTATAATAACAATAGCCATAGATGTGCAATAACCATCTTCCATAACATTATAAGGCCTAATGCTGTGTATTTATGTCTGGCTAATTTATTAAGTACATACATAACCATCTTCCATAACATTATAAGGCCTAATGCTGTGTATTTATGTCTGGCTAATTTATTAAGTACATACAAAATGATAAACATCTATAAAAGACTGCCTTAAAATTTCCATTACTGTTTCATTTTCCCTATCATTAAATTCATTTCCCTGACAGCAAACAGCAGCTTAACATGTTTTCCCATACTTATTTGGATATTTCCCATTAGTTAAGACTCATCAGCTTCCCCATTAGCATACCCACTCTCTCTGTTTCTAACAGGATAGCCCTATCAATCATGCCTTACGGTGTATGTAAGTAAATCTAAATGATTATGTGGAGCCACCACCAACTAAGAGAAAATTCCCCTGGAGGTGCCCACTAGCTGAGTCATCCTCCATTTGTCTTACCTGTCTCGCCCCATTCCCTCCGTCTCATCACTATCCTTTGCTTCAGGAGAGACATTATAGTGCCAGGCTCCACACTGCAGAAAGCGGGCATGTAGCACAGGGCAAAACATAACTCAGAGACTCTGCTGATGAACCTCTGACTTGGTTAAGTTCAATAATGCACTTTGCAAAGGCTGTAAGGAGTCTGATGACATATTTTGCAGAATTTCTTTGAGTGAAAAGCTATATGGTGTTGGCTGTTGAGGCCTACTATGAAAAAAATAGGGCCAATACCAATTACTTATCCAGAGAATAATTGTATTTGACTACAGAGGCCAGACTGATGGGCTGTTGGTTGTTTAGTCACTCAGTAGTTTTCGACCCCGTGCGACCCCATGGACTGCAGCACACCAGGCTTCCTTGTCCTTCACCATCTCCCGGAGTTTGCTCAAGCTCATGTCCATTGAGCTGGTGATGCCATCCAACCATCTCATCTTCTGTCACTAGTGTTTATCATATTTGGTTCCACTGAATCCTACTTTATATTTTCAGTAAAGATGGGAATACTCATTATATTAATAATGTGTGTTATTAATAAACTATTAGTAGTATTAATAAAAGTGAAAGTGTTAGTCACTCAGTCATGTCTGACTCTTGGCAACCCCACTGGCTGTAACCCACCAGACTCCTCTGTTCATACAGTTTTCCAGGCAAGAATACTGGAGTGGGTAGCCATTCCCTTCTCCAGGGGCTCTTCCCAACCCAGGGATCAAACCTGGGTCTCCTGCACTGCAGGCAGATGCTTTACTATCTGGACCACCGGGGAAGCCCATTAATAAAAATAAAGATCCTTAATAAAACATTAAGACTGAGGACTTCCTGTAATACAACATTCTAAGGAAATCAAATGTGCTCTGGGAGACAGATTAGTTGAAAAAAATGTATAAGTAGATTTTGTTTGAGCGTCTGGATAGCATTGTTGGCTACATTTCCATTCAAAAACTATTTGTGGAGCACTTCATCTTAAATCTTTGTTTTAGATAGTATTAATAAGAGCTAATGTCGACTTAAAACAATGTAACAGTTGTGACCTAAGTTTTATTTGGGGCAAAATGAGGACTGCAGGCTGGGAGACAGCATCTCAGAGAGCTCTGAGAAACTGCTCCCAAGAGGCCGGAGGGTGAAGACCAATACATATGTGATGTGGATGAAGGGGAAGTTCATGTGATCAAGCACACGTTTTTGCAGAAGATTTTGCTGGTCCTGAGGAGCAGCTGTCACCATGAAAGAATTTACTGCTTTTCTGGATATGAGAAGATGCAAGAACTGGGCTCATAAAATCAGTTCCTGAAAATATCTAACTATCTGAAGACCTGTTCTGCCAGTTTTCCAGAGCACAGGGTGCCTCTTTCCTGATCTCCACCCTGGACTCCCTGCAGGGGGTGTTGAGGGTCAGCAGCTGCATGTGATTTAACCCTTATAGAGGCAGATGGCAAGTGCCCACGGCGAGTGCCAGTTTGTGGTTGACACTAATGTTTATGCAGTGCTTACTTTTTTCTAAGAACTTCATATGTATTAACTCTGTTTTTTGTTACAACAAGCCTATGAGGTGGGAAGCGTTCAGTTCAGTTCAGTTGCTCAATCGTGTCCGACTCTTTGCGACCCCATGAATCACAGCACGCCAGGCCTCCCTGTCCATCACCAACTCCTGGAGTTCACCCAGACTCACATGCATCGAGTCAGTGATGCCATCCAGCCATCTCATCCTCTGTCGTCCCCTTCTCCTCCTGCCCGCGATCCCTCCCAGCATCAGAGTCTTCTCCAGTGAGTCAACTCTTCGCATGAGGTGGCCAAAGTACTGGAGTTTCAGCTTTAGCATCAGTCCTTCCAAAGAAATCCCAGGGCTGATCTCCTTCAGAATGGACTGGTTGGATCTCCTTGCAGTCCAAGGGACTCTCAAGAGTCTTCTCCAACACCACAGTTCAAAAGCATCAATTCTTCGGCGCTCAGCTTTCTTCACAGTCCAACTCTCACATCCATACATGACCACAGGAAAAACCATAGCCTTGACTAGATGGACCTTTGTTGGCAAAGTAATGTCTCTGCTTTTGAATATGTTATCTAGGTTGGTCATAACTTTCCTTCCAAGGAGTAAGTGTCTTTTAATTTCATGGCTGCAATCACCATCTGCAGTGATTTTGGAGCCCAGAAAAATAAAGTCTGATACTGTTTCCGTTGTTTCCCCATCTATTTCCCATGAAGTGATGGGACCAGATGCCATGATCTTCGTTTTCTGAATGTTGAGCTTTAAGCCAACTTTTTCACTCTCCACTTTCACCTTCATCAAGAGGCTTTTTAGTTCCTCTTCACTTTCTGCCATAAGGGTGGTGTCATCTGCATATCTGAGGTTATTGATATTTCTCCAGGCAATCTTGATTCCAGCTTGTGCTTCTTCCAGCCCAGTGTTTCTCATGATGTACTCTGCATATAAGTTAAATAAGCAGGGTGACAATATACAGCCTTGACGTACTCCTTTTCCTATTTGGAACCAGTCTGTTGTTCCATGTCCAGTTCTAACTGTTGCTTCCTGACCTCCATACAAGTTTCTCAAGAGGCAAGTCAGGTGTTAGTCTGTCAGGTGTTAAGGAAGTGTTAGTCTGTTCCTTTTATCCATGAGAAAACTGAGGCAGAGGTCAGTTACACAACTTGTCCAAGGTCAAACAGCTAAGAGGAGGTCAAGACAGGATGCTAAGGAGGGTGGCTCCAGGGTGTACCCACCTTAACACTCTGCCCCCCAGGTCCTGACTCTAACCAGGCACAGCTGTCTGCCAAGGGAATAATACCCAGTTCTTTTCTCCTATACTTGGATAAAAGCATGTAAGAAAAGATTTCTTTCCTGTGTTGAAAGAACTTGTGTTTCATTTAGAAATGCTTCAAATCATTAAATATAAGTTAAAAAGAAGAGAGGCTAGAATAGACCAGACTTCATGCTGAAGGAAAGTGCTGTCTGATCCCATGAGAACCTGTCTCTAATGGAGACCATAAACCTTGAGACATGATTTAGAGGCTGTTTCTATAATACATATTTAAAAACTGACATGCTTGTGTAAATATGTTCAGTGCTTCTTAAACTTGGGTGCTCATCCATATCTGGGGGTTTGTAGTCTTTGCCAGGGACTTCTTATATCCAGAAGACCCTTCTGGTATGTAAATTTTACTTTAAGACTTTGGAAAGAAAATACTTAAATTTGTAATCAAAATATTTTCACACTAAAGCAACAAGGATCTCTCTTCTGTTTTTATGACAACATCTATGGCAACCTACTCCAGTGTTCTTGCCTGGAGAACCCCAGGGACGGCGGAGCCTGGTGGGCTGCCATCTATGGGGTCACACAGAGTCGGACACGACTGAAGTGACTTAGCAGCAGCAAGATTTGTGCGTTTCATGCTTGCACAGAAAGCTGCTAAGGTCTCGTTCTACCGCAAGGAGAACAAATTCCTTTCTCAAGGCCCAAGTGCATGCAGGTACAAATATTTGAGAAACAGTGATTTAGCCTCTAACCAGTTCTGATTGATAAACACTAAGGGGAAAAACAAAGTCAACATCAGTGGCAAGCACTTCCAGCCATTCCCGAAAGCTTTCTCCGCAGCAGACAAAGCAGACAACAGTGTACAAATGACCAGCAGTAAATCAGCCTGACTCAAGCAGGACTGCCCGCTCCTGGATCGGGCTGTTAAACCCATCTCTAAAATTTGGCTCAGATTCCTCCTCCCCTCTTCTCCTCCATTGCTGCCTGTCCTCCCAGCCCTAGCTGTCATAATTTCTCCCTTGTTTCTTCACTGGTCCTTCTCTATGTACTAGTCAGAGGTATGTTTTTGTTTTCTTTTAAATAAAACATGAACCAGGTAATTTCATTCTCCTGGTTACTTCTCCATAGTAGACGCTCAATGCACTTAAAATGCAACCTACACTTCTTCATTATTCCATACAAAATCCTACATCATCGGGCTCCTGACTCCTCCGATTGATCTAATTTGCTGCCATGTTTCCATTAGCTCATCTCCTTCCAGGCAGGCTTGGCTTGCTTCTATTCCTGGAATACACAAAACTTATTCCTGCCTTTGGCTTTGCTGTTTCCTCTTCCTGGAATTCTCTTTCCCTGATCTTTTTCTCACTCCCGCCCCCCTTTTTGGTCTTTTTTCATTCAGGTCTCAGCTCATATGCTGTTTCCTCAGAGGGACATTCCATGGTTATCCTCCTTAATATTGCTGCTATCTTCCCCAAACACTGTCTAGGCACATACATTTTATTTTCTTTTTAGCACTTATTTGGGCTTCCCTGGTGGCTCAGATGGTAAAGAATCTGCCTGCAATGCAGAGACTTGGGTTCAATCCCTGGGTCAGGAAGATTCCCTGGAGAAGGAAATGGCAACCCATTCCAGCGTTCTTGCCTGGAAAATCCCATAGACAGGAAGCCCGGTGGGCCACAGTACTTATTTATTTATATATCTCCTATTCAATACACATGGCAGAAGCTTGAATATTCACTGAATGAGTAAATGAATGAATGAATGGGAGAAAGAGAAAAGAAGTAGAATACATTTTCGATACTATGTCCAATAAACTACTATTTAATAATTTGAGGAGAATGGATGGAGGCAGACTCTAGATTGATGGGTTCATATCTATTTAGTAATAAAGGAGTCAAACTGTGAATATCAGAGCACAATTTGGAGTGGTCTTTGAAAGTTTCTGGAGATAAGAAATCTTTCCTGTGACTTTATTTAGACTTAGCTTTTTTTTAAAAAAATCTATTTTGTATTGGGGTATAGTAACTTTTGCTTTTTTTAAAAAAATTCTTTATTTTTTAATTGAAGGATAATTGCTTTACAGAGCTTTGTTGTTTTCCGTCAAACCTCAACATGAATCAGCCACAGGTAAACATATATCCCCTCCCTTCTGAACCTCCCTCCCATCTCCCTCCCCACCCCACCCCGACTAGGTTGGTACAGAGCCCCTGTCTGAGTTTCCTGAGCCATACAGCAAATTCCCATTGGCTATCTCTTTTACATATAGTGATGTAAGTTTCCATGTTACTCTCCTCCCCTCTCCTCATGTCCATAAGTCTGTTCTCTATATCTGTTTCTCCACTGCTGCCCTGTAAATAAATTCTTCCATACTATTTTTCTAGATTCCGTATATATGTGTTAGAATACGATACTTATGTTTCTCTTTCTGACTTACTTCACTGTGTATAATAGGCTCTAGGGTCATCCACCTCACTAGAACTGACTCAAATACATTCCTTTTTATGGCTGAGTAATATTCCATGGTGTATACACACTGCAACATCTTCATCCATTCATCTGTCTATGGAATCTAGGTTGTTTCCACGTTCTAGCTATTGTGAATAGCGCTGCAATGAACAATGGGATACATGTGTCTTTTTCAATTTTGGTTTCCTCAGGGTACATACCTAGAAGTGGGATTGTTGGATCAAATGGGCTTTCCTAATAGCTCAGTTGGTAAAGAATCTGCTTGCAATGCAGGAGACCCCGGTTTGATCCTGGGGTCAGGAAGATCCCCCTGGAGAAGGGAAAGGCTACCCACTCCAGTATTCTTGGGCTTCCCTTGTGGCTCAGCTGGTAAAGAATCTGCCTGCAGTGAGGGAGACCTGGGTTGGGAAGATCCCCTGGAGAAGGGAAAGGCTACCCACTCCAGTATTCTGGCCTGGAGAATTCCATGGGCTGTATAGTCCATGGGGTCTCAAAGAGTCAGATATGACTGAGTAACTTTCACTTTCATGGTGGTTTTATTCCTAGTGTTTTAAGGAATCTTCATACCGTCTTCCATAGTGGCTGTATCAATTTACATTCCTACCAACAGTGCAAGAGTGTTCCTTTTTCTCCACACCCTCTCCAGTATTTATTGTTTCTAGACTTTTTGATGATGGCTGTTCTGACAGGTGTGAGGTGATACCTCATTGTGGTTTTGATTTGCATTTCTCTAATAGTGAATGATGTTGAGCATCTTTTCATGTGTTTGCTAGCCATCTGTATGTCTTCTTGGAGAAATACCGATTTAGGTCTTTTTCCCACTTTTTGACTGGGTTGTTTTTCTGGTATTGAGTTGTACCAACTGCTTGTATATTTTATAACTTTTGCTTTTTGATCAACCAAATTCTGTGGGTAAACATTACAGAGCCAGCTGGAAAGACATCAAGGTACAGTAAGTTCAGAGCCAGGTGCGCTGGGTTTCTGAAAGAGGGAAATGTATTACTCATAGCTAATTTAAGGTCCCGCTTTCATAATGGTATTTATCACATTCATAACTTGGGAAATTAAATACCCTTATTTTGAAAGGGCAGCTTTACTTTGTATCCCCAAGTCTTTTGGTTTCATTTTAGTATCAGTGATTTGCTTGAATATCCTGAGGTTACTTGGCCAGATGGTGATGGCGTGTGATTGGCATCTCTTCTGGGTGATAGAGAAGACTTGGCTCAATAGAGAGGGAATCTATAGTTGTAAGTAATGCCCAAAATTGGCACTGCTCATAGGTAATCACTGATTGATTATATCTTCTTGTAATTGTTACCTTCTTACTCTATCATAAAAAAATGAACATCAGCTTAGAGAAACAGAAAGAGCACTGAACTAGGTGTTCAAAGATAAGGGTTCTAAATTTGATTCTGTAACTTACAAGTTGTGGGACTTACGGATAGCCAACAAATTTTGTTAGACTTTGTGTTTCTTGCCCACCAAATGGAGAAAGATTAGACTCTATATTCATTTATGGCCCTTCCAGCTCTGATAGTCTATAATTCTATGAGCCAAAAAACCATCTCAGCATCATTGTAATAGCTTTATTTTCCAAAAATTGAAGACCAGAATATTTACATAACAATAATTTTGATTTATAAGGGACTCAGCAGGGTTTCTACTAAGAGAGTTTTATCCAAGGCCTTTTTGTTTAGGCTTCCTTTCTCTACATCAATGGAAAAACAAAATTTCTCAGCTTACTCAGGTACACATATCCTGAAGCAGTAAAAGAGGTTAAAAAAAAAAAAAAAAAACAACCCAGGTACGTCATTGTAGCATACTTCTAATAAAAATTCTTTTTATAAGCCCTATTATATTTCTCCAGCAAAAGTGAATATAAATCAGCAAGATTGAAAATGTTTCTCACAACAGATAGAGTAAGATATTATGAACATTTGGAACAAAAGACTGCCAATTTGATATAATTATATAGGTAGTTGGAAGGTTCCCATTTCACAGAACTGTTTTCCTATCAGCCCAAGTCACACCATTAAAGATTAATTCTCTTGATTTACTATTTTAGGAAAATAAAAAGTAGGCCGCAAATGTAAGCCACTATAGTGCCTTAGGAGAGTAATAATTTTAACAAATTTACAGATGAGAAAATCAAGACTTAGGACATTAAAAGACTTGTTCAAGGTTATCTAGGTGGTAAGAGGTAGGACCATTCTCCTAATAAAAGCATAATTCTCTTTACTCAACATTTTTCCCTAGGAAAAAACTGTATGAGATAGTGGGTGGGGGCGTGGGAATGAGTACTTTGAACACAGACACGAACTCAAAGCTTGATTCTGCTATTTGTTAGCTGTATGGCATAAGAAAATTACTTAAACTCATTTTTTGTTACATGCCTAAATCAAGAATAGGATATTATATACACAATATAGGGGTGATAAAGTATATTAAAGCACTCAATGGCGCATAGTAGTAATCTTTTTGTTTTTGCTATTCTATATATTTCTAATCTTATGACTAGGTTGTGAATGAAAGGATAGAACCATAAAGATAATTTAAATGTAGGTAGTTTTCCTTCAGAGTCTTGTATTCAAACTATAACATATATTCATTTTATTTTACATTCTTCCTTGAGTATGTGTGCACTACCCCCTACCATGAATGCCCTTCCTCATCCTTTGACTCTCTGACGAAGAGAGTCTACACATTTTTTTCAAGCTCAAACACAAGTTATCTCCTCTTTAAAACTTTATTTGATGTCACAGGCTGTTCTTGTGTGACATTCATGGACAACTCAAAAAACTCATTTATAAATAATAACTTCGTGCCAGCTCGGGTGCTGGAGAACTCTGCTGGGGCCACACAAGAGCACTTCATTGAACTGATCTAATTTTGTTTGTTTCTGTTCGTAGGTTCTACACTTTGGGATTTTATAGAACTTTTACATTTAAAAAATGAGGACTGACACCATGTTGCCAACGTTTCATTTTCTAGGTAAGGATAAGTAACTGCCATTGATTACCACAAAGGAAGGGAATTTTGACAAAAATCTCAGGACTAAAAAAAATGAATATAGGCTTTATGGAAAACTTCACAGAGGAGGTCTGCACGATCAGGGAATAGGTATTGGGGGATCCACTGGTTTCATATATGTTTTTGTCCCAATCTGATAGTTCTTAGAGATGTTGTTTTTTATGTCTTTTTGCATCCCTACCGCAGTGCTCGCTGTCTAGTGGGAAGTAGTCAATGAATATTCATGAATAAGGTAGTGAATATGCCTCTGAGAAAATATGTACCTCTGAGACCTGTGGCAATGTCGTCCATCACAGAGTACCTGTGAGCACACACAGCCGTGGTGAGGACGTGGGGGAGGGATGTGGGTGTGTGTGTGCAAAGTGATAGAATTTATTTCACCAGTTTTGCAGGCACCAGCTATTCGGAAGATTTTATGTAAGCTATGTGATTGTCCTGCCAGAGAACAGAGGAGGAGGCAGGCAAGAAGTAAGATACCAGGGTATATCACTGTAGAAAAAATGAAATCTCTTTCTCTCATACCATCTAAAATATTCCATGTGAATTGGTAGATTGAGTATTATAATGAGTGTGTGTGTGTATGCGTGTGTTAGTCACTCAGTCGTGTCCAACTCTTTGTGACCCAATAAATTGCAGCCTGCCAGGCTCCTCTGTCCATGGAATTCTCCAGGCAAGAATACTGGAGTGGGTAGCCATTCCCTTCTCCAGGGGATCTTCCTGACCCAGGGATTGAATCCTGGTCTCCTGCATTGCAGGCGGATTCTTGACTGTCTCTCCGGTTTCTTTTGAGCCACATATTTCTATGATGAAAACAGTTTTACACAACTTGTTTTTCACTTTTAAAATAAGGAAAAAGTTAACATGTTTCCTCCTAGCCAGAACTTTAAGGCTGGCAAGGCACCCAGTTTTCCTACTTAAAAGCTGTATGACCCCAAGCAAGTTCCCTAACCTCTTTAAGCTTCAATTTCTGCATCTCTAAAATGGGGATGACAGTCCTTCTTTCAGTGTTTCGGAGAGGATTAAAAGGATAGTTTAAGTAAATGAGCAAGCAAAGGGCGTGGATTATGAATGGGGTTTAATAAATTTTAATTCACTATGGGGCCTAGTAAGATAAATGGCATTTTCAAATTAAAATCCTATCAAATATTAGCGATAGGATGAGAGCAAATAGATTATTGCTCTGGTGAATAAAGGTGCCTGTATTTATACAATCTTTAAAGAACCATGAGGATTATCTTTGCGGCAGCCCTCATTTTAATTAAGAGCATAGAGATTAGACGTTTCAGCATAGGAAGAGGTTTATATTTGATTTAAACCACAGATGTACATTTGCAGCATCTAAACATTCCATTCCTTGGCTAAAGATGTAACAAGCTACTTCAGCAAACCTGAAATTGCAAAATAAATGGAAAATGCTTAATCATTTAAAAGGAAATAGCAAAGGAATGAAAAGACCAAAGCATACACAGGCACCAGAGAGGAAAGTTAAGCAGCAGGAAGTCTCCTCAATTTTTTTAAAGGCTGACAAATGACTTCAGTAGACAGGCAGCATACAAAACTAAAGGATCCATCTCTATCGCTTTTACACACAAACACTTTCAGGGAAAAAAGTGTATATTTCTATAGGCAAACTCATTTTGGGTAAAAGTATTTCCCAAAGGAAAAAAAGCAAGTTGCAGAGACATGTGTAAAATACAAACTTATTTTGTTAAAAACAATGTCAGACTCCACCTACACCTGAGTATGCTTTGTACATGTTTGTATGACATCAGGCAAGGTCGGAGAAGGCAATGGCACCCCACTCCAGTACTCTTGCCTGGAAAATCTCATGGATGGAGGAACCTGGTGGGCTGCGGTCCATGGGGTCGCGAAGAGTCAGACACGACTGAACAACTTCACTTTCACTTTTCACTTTCATGCATTGGAGAAGGAAATGGCAACCCACTCCAGTATTCTTGCCTGTAGAATCCCGGGGCAGAGGAGCCTGGTGGGCTGCCGTCTATGGGGTCACACAGAATCGGACATGACTGAAGGGACTTAGCAGCAGCAGGCAAGGTATGAAAGGTCCAGGCCACAATGCCACACTGGGAAGCTCGGCGGGTTTGAGGGAGCTTTTTGTTTCTTGAACATCTTTGTGTTACCTCACCAAATGCAATAAACATACATTACTTTGGAACAAAAACACTTAGAAAAAATGTACATTTCCTATTATTCATACACGTGTTCATTCACTCATTCATCACCCAAAATTTATTGAATCCTGATGATGATGAAGTAAACTGAGCTGGTCTTCTCTAAAGCATCAGATCTGACTCTTGCAGAGGCATGCCAGCTAAATTTAGTTTTATTTTGTGGGGTAAGCCATGTGGTTCTCTTGCTCTGCCCTAAAATCCTGTCTTGTTCCCCTTTGAGATTAATGAGATATATTAAATTCAAACCATTTGGAGTTAATTTCACTCCTTTCCTTTCTACCTGCAGTTTCTGCACTCAAGGGCGGATTGACTGACTCCCCAAGTTCATTGAATTGTGTGTGGCCAGTGGTGGCAACAACATGGAATTTAGAATAAAAGCAAACAAACAAACAGTTTTTCAGTTCTGACTCTTCTACTCACCAGATACGTAACACCGGTAGGCTACTTCCTTCTTTTTGAACCTCAGCACCATTTTCTCTCTTTGAGTAATAATACCTATCTTACAGTATAGCTGTAAACCTCAATGGTGTTAGATATCAAAAAGTCCTATAAATTGCAAAGTGATGGATGTGTGTACATTACAATTTCTCCAAGAAGGAAGTTTTGCTTCCAATAGAGGACAATGACATATGCTTGTAAGTCTTGGCAGGTTTCCACTTCAGGTGAGACTATAATAAGCTTGAATGGAGCTGAGAAGCAACAGCTGCCATGTTAGGAAAATGCAGTTCTTTCCTGATAAAGATCACAAACCCAATTAACCAACAAACATATCTGACCTGGTATAATCGTCTTCAACAAGCATGTGCTTTGGAATTGGTGAGTACCTTCCTGGAGAGATGGGCGGCAGGGAGGTTTTATATTCTAAAGTGCCATTGTTGCCAGAGAGAAGATGGTTTTCCATCGGTGGAGAATAAGCTAAGGAGTGAAAAAAAAAAGAAATCTGTTATGTGGGTGATTCAATGTGTCATGCTCCAGTCCTGTTAAAAATAGAAAGGCTGTGCTACATGCTAAGAATTCTATGATCCTACAAGAGATGGGAGTTTCTGTTTGTTTGCATTTAACATGTACAAGCACATGGTGACCTTTAGGATTGGAAAGATGTAATAACAGTTTTATCTGTAAGCCCAGTTCGTATAATTAGGTGAAGAGAAAAACGGGAGGAAAGATCTCGCACTCACATTTTTCAGAACAATAATTAATGTTCTATTGAAATAAAAATGTTAGTTTTCTAATTGCAGGGCTCATATTCTTTTCACATAGTTAATATCAAACCATCAAAAGCAGAAGGCTCTTGGAGCAAGTTACTGTATAAGACTTTAATCCCTAAATACACTATTCTCCCATCCCAGAAAAGCTAAGAACTCTGGCCTTTCTTTTTGGTTCCTCCACCCTAATTCACCCCCTTTTGGGTGACTAAAAAGCTAACTGGGTCTCCTGTCCCTGCTCTCTCCCCAGACCCACTCTGTACACTGAGAAATGCAGGTCTGATCATGACGTTCTCCTGCTTACACACTCTCCATTGCAACTATTGTTCTGAATATAAACTTTCCCTTTTATCATTCTTGGAAGACTGTCTCATTTTGATATCCCCTCTTACACAACTCCTAAGGTCCCTAAATAAAGCCTGTTGTTCCTAATTTCTGTATTTTTGCTCCACTTTACCAGCTACCTAAAACTTTTGTCTCCTCTCCCATCTCTGATACTGAAATCTTATCCATTTTTTCAAGATACAATTCAAATGCTACCTTCTGCATAAAGATTTTTCTGCTCTTCCAAAGACAGGAGATATCCTTTTCCTCTGAATGCCCAAAGGACATTTCTTTTTACCTCTCTCATGGCATATACATCCCCTCTCAGTTTGCCAAATATTGCTGTTACTTATATACTTGAATTAACCTTCCTTTCAATGAAGGCCAGGGCTGTATCTCCTGTGGATCTCACATATTACCTTATAAGGTATTTTGCATGTACTGAAATTACTTTATATATTTCTTGAATTGAATAGCAAATTTTGTTTTCTCCTTTTTTCTTCTGACAGAAAGAAGAAATGTCCTATATGCCCATCAAGAAGAAGCTCACAGAGCCTCAAGACTGATTTTTCTTTATTTGGCTTGAAAAACTCTGAAAGTTAAAACTCTTTAACATCCTAAGATAAGGCTGATCTTGCCTTACTGCTTGCTTGAGAAAAAGACATATTCTGAGGGAAGTCATTTTACAATCATTAAGAAAACCAATAGCCAATGTAATGGGCAGGTAACAAAATCATTCAACATTTAAATTTCCCTCAAGAGAAACATCCAAATCGAAAAGAGGTTAAACGACTTGTTCAAGAGCATAGTACTAATTAATAACAGGACCTGAAGACATTCTGAGTTCTCAATCTCACAACTGGTTGCTCAAGATTTCAGAATGAGCACTTTTACTGATGCTGCCACAACTGTCCCTTTAATGAACTGCTTCCAAATCTAGTCCCCAGAGAGAGAATCTTCTTGTTGACCTATTAAGAAGAGGGGAAACCAGGGGGCTTACGTAGAAATGGACATTGTGAGGACTGAGCACAGCATCTCATTGTTAGTTGTTGCTCAAGAAGCCCCCACCTCCAGCCCATCTAAACTGTCTTAGTGACTGAAAATTGTATCTGGCTTCCTTGCCAATATATCAAATTCTGATAAAGGTTAGAACTATAAGGATGGTGATTAAGGAGCATGATTTCACCATTTGAGGGCAAGATCCTCTTCCCCAGCAAGAAGAACAGTGCTCTCCCCAGTTTATTATGCTAGTCTCCTTCTTTTCCACTCTGTTACTATATAGATTTGAACTAGGAAGAGAGACTATTATGGCATGAGAGCTATGGTGCTTTAGGGGCTTGAGAAATAGCCTTTAAAAATGTGTTGGCCCTTGGCAGCAATAGAGACACAGACATAGAGAACGGATTTATGGACACGGAGATGGGGGAAGGAAGGAGAGGGTGGGGTGGATGGAGAGAGTAACATGGAAATTTATCTTAACATATGCAAAACTGATGGCCAATGGGAATTTGCTGTATGGCTTAGGGAATTCAAGCTGGGGCTCTAACAACTTAGAGAGGTGGCATGGGGTGGAAGGCGGGGGGTGGTGGGGGGAGGTTCAACAGGGAGGGGACACAGCTACACCTATGGCTGATTCATGCTGATGTTGGGCAGAAACCAACGCAATTCTGTTAAGCAATTATCCTTCAATTAAAAAATAAGTAAATTTAAACTTTTAAAAAATGAATAACTAATGAAAACCTTCTGTATAGCATAGGAAACTCTACTCAATGCTCTGTGGTGACCTAACCGGGAAGGGAATCTGAAAAAAGAGTGGATATATGTGTTCGTATAGTTGATTTGCTTTGCTCTGCAGCAGAAACGAATGCAACATTGTAAAGCTGCAATTAAGCTCCCAGAAATGGTTACTCTAATCAAAATTTTTAAAACACATGTTGCCCCTTGGAATACTACTCAGCCATGAAAAAGAATGAAATAATGCCATTTGCCGCAACCAGGATGCACCTAGAGATGACCATACAAAGTGAAGTTAAATCAGAAAAGGAAAAATACCACATGAGATCATTTATATGGGAAACTGAGGATATGAACCTATCAATGAAATAGAAATAGACTCACAGACTCATAGAAGAGACTTGTGGTTGCCAAGGGGAAGTGGGGGTTAGGGAAGGATAGACTGGGAGTATGGGATTAGCAGATGCAAACTATTAAATATAGAATGGACAAGCAACAAGATTCCACTGTATAGCACAGGGAATTATATTCAATATTTTGTGATAAACCATAGTGGAAAAGAATATGAAAAAGAATATATATATATGAATAACTGAATCATTTTTCTGCACAGCAGAAATTAATAATACATGGTATGTAAACTATACTTCAATTAAAAAAAACAGTGTTGCTCTTGTGTTGTTGTAATCACACTGTCTATAACTACATTATTAAGCCTTTCTGTAATGGTGAACCTGCCAACTCATCAGCTAAGGCCCCCAAGGCAAGTGAAGTACAAGAGCCCTATGCGGTATTTCCACAGGCTAAACAAGAGTGAAGGTGCAAGCAGAAGATCTTGCCAAGTTTTATAGAATTCCAGTTTCGAAAACCCGGCCTGCTGTTCAAAGATGACTCTAAGCATGGTACTTACAGTGCGTAATATCAGGTGGACCATAAGGATCAGTCATATAAATGGTGGTGGGTTTGCCAACTTTTAGATAAACTACATCTGATGTGTTCTTCAATATTGCTACTGCCTCTTCATGTGTTACTTCTTCTAAACTGTAATTGTTTACCTGAAAGTGGGAAAAATTCACTGTTAGAGCCAATTCTATGCAGGTGATTAGCCAGAACTATCCAGGCAAGAAGATATACAAAATTATGAGCTTAAGCAAAGAATAAATCATAATTATTACAGTCCAGTATCTATATTATACTTTGACAGAACAGATGGATTAATGGCATTAGCCAAAGCAGATAAGGTACAGATACTAAAAAATAAGGCTATTTCTGCCTTTTCCTATGAGGAAGCAATATATTGTATTAGAAATCAGAATACTCTTATGGAAAATGGAACAAAGAGGTCAAATGTCTTTCTTATGCTCTGGTGACTGTGATTACAAAAGCAATATACATTCATGGAAGAAAACAAAGACAACAGATGAAAATAAAAATTATCCATAATCTCCCTATATAGATATATATCTTTGAATGATTATGACCGTATTACACACATTGTTTTGGAACGTGCTTTTCAACTTCAAGCGACCATTTGCCTCTATCATGTACGTATTTCAACAAGATGAGTTTTGTTTCCTATAAATCACTGTGCCTTAACATAATGATTTAACTAATCTCTAAAGCACATCTAGTTTATTTCAAATGGTGTTGGAATAAATTGTTTTCTATATTTGTGCACCACTCTGATGATGTCTTCAGGATAAATCATACAAATGAACATTGGACCAAATTAAATGAATATGATAAAGCCTCTGGTGCATGCTTAGCTGCTCAGGCGTGGACTCTTTGTGATCCCGTGGACTGTAGCCCACCAGATTCCTTTGTCCATGGAGATTCTCTAGGCAAGAATACTGGAGTGGGTTGCCATGCCCTCCTCCAGGGGATTTTCCCAACTCAGGGATCAAACCCAGGTCTATCGCATTACAGGTGGATACTTCACTGTCTGAGCCACCAGGGAATCCCAAGGCCTCTGGTACCTATTTCCAAAGTGCCCCATGGAAACATGAGCCCGTTCCCTCTTACACTGCAGATAGACCAGAGCCCTGTCTTCCCACAGCTTCACTAGGCTTGGCTTTTCTCACTTTAAAAATTGTTCCCATCAAAATGTCATTTAACATGAGTCTGTTTTCTAAGGAAAGAGCGCTAATGTTGGAACATAGAGCTTTTCAAATGAACAAATTCAGGAGTACCTTGCTGCAGTCGGCTTTAACAGCCACTTCTCTCTGTTGGAGAGAAAAGCCTGTGATACCCGTGCAATTATTCCTTCATGGCGGTGGCTTAGAGTGGGTCTCTGAGGCACCTTCTCTTAAACGGTTTTCAAATATTGAGGCAATATTTTGAATATCTAGGTTATCCTTACTTGACTCCTATTTTTCTTTATATGTAGCAATTCTTTAGTTGGTTTCTGCTGAAATGATGTGGAACTCAAATCAATGTAATATAAATGTAAATAAATAAAATAGCTTGGATTCCTACATTTGCTCTGTAGTATCTAATCAACACTTCAGTCATTTAACATCTTGTAGCATTGCTTTTTATTTTTGCTTCATGTTGTTGCATAAATTCCACGTGCCACTTAATCCTTGGTGGTGTATCCAGGTCAGCGACCCTGGAACAGAATGGAATTGAGTCTGACTGCGGACCATGAGCTCTCCATTAAGTTGTAAATGTCTGTACTGTTCTCTTCTAGAGAAGTAACATTCTCTTAACTCTTTTTGTACTTTCAATGTCTAGCACTTGTTCATTCATTGATCAAACATTTGTTACATAGCTATTACGTGTCAGTCACTGTTCTACATGTTAGAGATATAGTGATAAAACAATAAGAATGATAATCATAATTACAGCAGACACTTACAAAGCCTTATTTCATGTCAGGCATTGTTAAAAATTATTTTATATATATTAACACCATCAAATCTCTCAATAGCCTATGGACTAGCCATATAATTACTTTCATTTTACAGATGAGAAAAGCATGTCTCCAAGTGGTTAAAAAAACTTGCCCAGTCACTGACCTAATCATAGCAGAGGCAGAAATCAAAGCCAGATGATTTGGTTCCAGAAACTCTTAACCACTCATCCCTATTGCTTCTTTCAGATGGACACAGTCCCTGCTCCCATGAGACTCACATTCTACTAAATTTCACATTTCATAGCTGTTTATGAAATGAATGGATAGAAAACTAGACCCATGCGGAGTGAGAATGTTGAGGGACTACAGGCACGGTAAACACAGTTGGTGATGGCAGCCTTTAGACAAATAGCAAAAATGATAGTAATAATAATAAGAGCTAACATTTATTTAACACCTGTATGTCATATATCTTGGAAACCCTATGTATATATTTTGATGTAAGTTACACAATTTATCCTGGTTATAGCTCCATGGGACTTCCCTGCTGGTTCAGACAGTAAAGCATCTGCCTGCAATGCAGGAGACCTGGGTTCAATCCCTGGGTCTGAAAGATACACTGGAGAAGGGAATGGCTACCCACTCCAGTATAGCTTCGTGAGGTAGACATTAATAATTAGACCTCCTCTGGGAAAAACTAATATCTGAAGAGGTTAACACAGCAACAGAGAGGTCACACAGCCCCCAAGTGGCAAAGTTATCAGTTGGATTTCAGTCCTGCTGAAAAGACGAAAACGAGACAGCCCTTGAGTGTTGGTTCCTGCTGCTGCTGCAGCTAAGTCGCTTCAGTCGTGTCCGACTCTGTGCGACCCCAGGACTTACATTATCTATTCTTTCTTCCTTTAGGACAACAGAGTCTCTTTCTAAGTCTGCATATGGAAGTGACGTGAATGCCTAAGTGTTATAAAAGCCTGAGCAATCGTTACCCTCCTTGCTGAGTCCAGTGCTGACAACATACTGCATCAGCCAAATCCACTGACAAAGTCAAAAATAAATAAAATGGAAAGTTGCTTGATATATCTGTTTCTCCAAAACCTTTTTATATGTTTGACCAATCACTTTTTTTTAAGGACTACCACTTATACCTAGATAATGAATTTACAGATAATGCTCATATATAATGGTTTAAAATGTATAGAACTGTCTTGTCTTAAAAGATGGTTGTCTAAGGTAGCTCTGAATACTGTGACCATGCACCCTAGAAATATCTATACTGAAAAAAGAGAAGAAGGGCAGAATTTATTGCCATAAACAGAGAGCAGCCAATGGATAAAGACCTTAAAGGCAAGAAACCAACTGGATTAGATTACAAGTGGCACAAAATCTCTGTCTGACAGGGGCTCACTGCCTCTTTCCCCAGGATATAGGAAGCACATGGCTCATTAGATTATCAGTGAAAAAGAGATGCGGCCAGCACTTATTAAATTGCACTTCCTCCATCTTTACGTTGAGCCTTGAAACAAGCTGGAAAATATTATCTTTAAGTGTGTTTTCTGAGAAGGACTCCCTTAACAGACTCGCAGACCACCAGGAAAAAATCTTTAGAGCAGAAAACAGAAGCTGAGGAGAGGTTGGGAGTGAGGAGTGAGGAAAGAGAGGATACTGGGGGAAATACTGGTAATTTAGTAGTAGTTCAGTCAGACTCTCTTTGGTGACTGTGAAGTGTTGGAAAATCTACACTGATTTCTCTCATGGAAGATGGTGTGATACTCACAAAAGAATGTAGTGGTTAAGAGCACACACTTTTGAGTCACACAAACCAGGACTTGTTGTGGTCCTGACACTACCTAGCTGACTTTGAAAAACTTGTTTAACCTACTTAGCCTCAGTTTTGACATCTGTAAAACAGGTATGAGAAGAATCACGGCCTCAAATGGGTTACTGATTTAAATATATTGACCCACGTAAAGTGGCAGGCTCATTAAAGCACTCATTATTGTTAGCTCCTGTACATTGTCATCATTCGTCTCTCTCCTCAGGAAACAGGAATTCTTGGTGAAAATTTTCGCTGAGCATTTTCCTGTAAACATCTGCGAACTGATGAGTTTAATTAGAGTACTGTTGATGAGGCTTCTGCACAGTCTTTTAAAACATTCAGAATAGTACAGGATCTGGACCCAAAAAAATGCTCTTTTGTGCTGAAGTCTTCAAAATGTTTTTCACGAAAGTGGGTTTATTTGGGTTAATTATATGTGTGCATTATCCTCTGAACTCTCAAGATAAAGGGCCTACAGCTGGAGCTGATTGTATACAGAGAGAAGGGACATTTTACTGATTGGCTGGATGCTCTTGTCATTGTTTTTCATTGTTTTTTTCCTTTTCTTTTTCCTTTTTTTTTTTTTTGCATCAAGTATCTGCCTCTCATGGTGAACACTGAGCAACTGGCCTGGTTTCAGAAAAAAATATCGTGTGCATTTGAATGAAGTGTTTCCGTGGGGTGTGCAACATAGAAGGAACACGTGTGCAGCCTGGCCATGTATTTCAATAGGACAGAGGACTGAGGCCAAGACAGAGAGACTGGAGGTGAGGTGACTCATTCTCTCAAATGGAAGCGGGAGCATGATGCTGACAAAGGAGGCTGAAGAAAGAGGTGCCTGGAGACTTGTAAGAAAGGAAGACGGCAAGTGTTGTGGGAATTCAAATAAGTGTTAGCAAATACACATGCGGTGATACAAAGGTGGGAGGTGTAGGGGCGTGAGAAGGTATGAGAGGAGAAATGAGCTATGTACAGATGGCGAGACACTGACCTTTCCATATTCATTCAGGAACAGCAATGTGGTGAGACAAACTGGGAGTATTAGTGACATAAAAGTTGCACTAAGACACAGAACAAGGAAATGTGAGACTCTAGAAACACTGTAAAAAAAAAATTACAAATTTCAGGCTCAGCTGGTAAAGAATCCGCCTGCAGTGAGGGAGACCTGGGTTCAGTCCCTGGGTTGGGAAGATCCCCTGAAGAAGGGAAGAGCAACCCACTCCAGTATTCTGGCCTGGAGAATTTCGGCTTAGGTTGCAGAGTGTCAGACAGGACTGAGTGACTTTCACTTTTTGGGGGCTTTCCCGATAGCTCAGTTGGTAAAGAATCTGTCTGCAATGTGGGAGACCTGGGTTCGATCCCTGGGTTGGGAAGATCCCCTGGAGAAGGAAAAGGCTACCCACTTCAGTATTCTGACCTGGAGAATTCCATGGACTGTACAGTCTATGGGGTTGCAAAGAGTCAAACATGACTGAGTGATGGAAAAGGAAAAAAATACCAAAATATTCCATGGAAGACAGAGAGAATTAGTGATGTTCACTTTTCTCTAAGGATGGATGGTTCATTATTAAAATGAACAAGAACTAAAACCTTAAATAAGGGAGAATAGAAATTAAGTGCAGTAGCCTCTTTATGAAACACATATAATATGATCTGATGAGTAACAGAAAATGGGAATGGGAAAGAAGAAAGTTGATTTATCACGCCCAGTGACTAGTTAGATTTATGAGAAATAGCAGCCATATTTAAAACCTAGGTATTTTTAAAAATGAAGGCAACCTGGTAAATGAGAGTAATTTTGAACGTAGACTCTGATCTGCTATCAGTTTCTAGTTTTATGAATTTTGTAGTTAACATATTTACTGAGTATTCATTTTCTTCTAGTCATATACAGATGTGAGAGTTGGACCATAAAGAGAACTGAGTGCCAAAGAATTGATGCTTTTGAATTGTGCTGAAAAAGACTCCTAAGAGTCCTTTGGACAGCAAGGAGATCAAACCAGTCAATCCTAAAGGAACTCAACCATGAATATTCACTGTAAGGACTGATGCTGAAGCCAAAGCTCCAATACTCTGGCCACCTGATGCAAAAAACCGACTCATTGGAAAAGGCTCTGATGCTGGTAAAGATTGAAGGGAAAAGGAGAAGAGGGTGGCAGAGGATCAGATGTTTAGATAGCATCACTGACTAAATGGCCATGAATCTGAGCAAACTCTGGGAGATGGTGAAGGACAGGGAAGCCTGGCATGCTGCAATCCATGGGGTTGCAAAGAGTTGGGTGTGACTCAGGACTGAACAACAACATGTTTACTAAATATTAATTTTCTTCTGTGTAAAACAGGGTAATACTGATTGATTTACTTTGTTTTTGATAATTGAATGATACCATGAACCTGAAAAGACACTATAATATAAAGCAGCATACGAATAACAATCAAACTTCATAATCAGACATGTACTTCTGTTGATCCTAATGTTGGAAACAGTTTTTTCCTGTTCAAGCTTCTTTCTATGAAAACGATCTTATAAAACACTGACTCCTGCAGTGCCTCTATCCATCTTGAAGACTGACCTTCTCAAGGGCAAAGATTAGATTGTTTTCATCTTTGTATTCCCTCAGCTGATACACTGTAAATAGAGGTAGTTAATAAACATTGAAATATCCACTAAATAAGTTTGAAAAAATAATGTAGCATATACAAGGAAAAGTAATAAAAATTTCCTATTTTAAGGAAGAATGAGGCATTTGTGCTGTGCTTCTATTTTACATCTGTGGGCTGACTGAGAGAGGACAGGATGAAGAATGAAGGTCATTTTATTGGACACTCACTGTGTGTCAGGGATGGGACGTAAGAATGAAAGACTGGGACAAAACATGAGCTCCGGGTCACATCAGCTTATGAGGGACATAATCAAAGCTTCAACAGTGCGGATTTCTTCCTCCTTCATTAATCATTGATGTATTTCTTAACCTTTCATTCCATAGACACAGAGAGAGCAAGTGCCAGTGATGTTTTGATTGACTCCAGCTTTCTCTGTGGCTGCTGCTGCTGCTGCTAAGTCACTTCAGTCGTGTCCGACTCTGTGTGACCCCATAGACGGCAGCCCATCAAGCTTCCCCATCCCTGGGATTCTCCAGGCAAGAACACTGGGGTGGGTTGCCATTTCCTTCTCCAATGCATGAAAGTGAAAAGTCAAAGTGAAGTTGCTCAGTTGTGTCCGACTCCTGGCGACCCCATGGACTGCAGCCCACCAGGCTCCTCCATCCATGGGATTTTCCAGGCAAGAGTACTGGAGTGGGGTGCCATTGCCTTCTCCATTCTCTGTGGCAGCAGTCAGCAAATGAACACCATGATAGGGACTTCAGGGCAATCCGCTGGGTGCAGGAAGAAATATTAACATTTTTATTAATGTTTATCACATTGATCTTCACCTATTTTTTTGTGCATGTTCAGTAGCTAAATCATGTCTGACTCTTGCGACCCCAAGGACTGCAGCTCACCAGGCTCCTCTGACCACAGGATTTTTCAGACAATACTGAAATGGGGTGCCATTTCGTACTTCATTTTCTTTTGTGTGTGTATGGTTTAAAATGTGCATAATATGTTACCATAACAACATATGAATGCATTTAGAATAGAGAAATATATATCTGCTAGAGGGAACTTTTTGTGTTTTACTGTGGGGTGTGTTAAAAGAATTTTAAAACTACTTCTCTGTAGTAGCTACCAATATATGATGACTAGAGTAAGTTTTATTAACAGGGTTATTCAACTGAATATAAGCAAAAGAAATAATATAATGGAAGGCTTTACTCCTTTATATAAAAGCTTTTTATGTTAAACCCTTTAACCCTTAAATAAAATATATCATTGCATTTGCATTATGTTGTAATTTTAATGCACTTGAGAGAAATTAAAAGGGAGTCCAAGAAATAATGCTTCCCTGGTGGCTCAGTGGTAAAGAACCTGCCTGCTCATGCAGGAAACCATGGGTTCGATCCCTGGGTTGGGAAGATCCCCTGGAGAAGGAAATGGCAACCCACTCCAGGATACTTGCCTGAGAAATCCCATGGACAGAGGAACCTGGTGGGCTACAATCCATGAGATCACAAAAGAGCTGGACACGGCTTAATGACTTAACAACGACAACAACAACCAGGAAATGATTATCCAGATTTTTTTTTCTTAGTGTTCCAGAATGTAATCTAACTATAGCAGACGGATTCTGAAGGGTGAACTATTTCTAAATGTCTTTCAACCCATTACTGGAAATTGCTAAATGATGCTAAAACAGCTAGATAGAATGAGCATTGGTTATCTGGGAAATCACCCTCAGGAGAAGCAGTTGAGCAACAGAGCTGCATAGGATGGGATTAAGGCGGGACTGTGGTTCTTAACCTGGTCACACATTATTAACAGACTCATTTAGAAAACTTAAAAAATATAAAAATGAGGCATGGCTCCTACCCCAGAGATTTCTGGTTTGATTATTCAGAGTTGACTGAGGCCTGGGCACGCATAGCATTCAAGAGCTTACCATGAGATTCAAACACATAACCAAGATTGAGAACCAGAGGGGTTGAGTAAACTGCTGAAAGGACTGTGGTTTTAGAAAATTGCTATCTGGGTCTGAATCTAATCTCGCAATTTATTCGTTATATAATATTGAAAATCTGTTTGCATCTTTGAGGTCCAATTTTCTCTTCCGGAAAGTAAGAAGAGCAGCAATGACTGCCCTATCCATCTCTCAAGTTTTGGAGTCAGGAGGTGCAGAGGGTGAAAGATCTCTTTTAAAGAGGAAATGATGTCTTGGTAGGAGGAAAGAGCTCTGTGCAGAGGCAGTTACAGCTTCAGTTCTTATCTAAGTTTGATCTAAACCAAGTGCTTTAAAGTCCTTTTCATTATTCAGATAATGTCTACATATCTGCATGGTCTTCAAGATGATTTTCTTATTGATATTTGGGTGAAACAAAGTGATACTGGGTCCTCACAAGTAATACTCATTCTGAATATTAAACTGTTTCTACTCATCCTCCCTAAATCTATTTATGTTCTAACCATACGATGCAGATTTTGGAATAAAAATAAGAGATGCTCACACATAGCACATCCCAGAGTGACTCCACTAAAAAGCAGGTGTCTCATAAGTGATCCTTAAAAAAAAAACAAAAAAAAACAAGATTTCATAATAGAATATATTTGAAAGCCATGGTACTAATCAAAGTTAAATTAGTTCCTTGACTGGAAGACTTCACAGACTCCTAAACACGCTAAAGTTTGCTGAGAACCTACAAGAGAGGTGAGATACCAGTTGACTTATTTGACTCTAGATCCTTTTCTTTTTAATGTTTTTCTTAAATTTTACTTATTTACTTATGGCTGTGCTGGGTCTTCACAGATGCACGCGGCCTTTGTCTAGCTGCGACAAGTAGTGGCTACTCTCCAGCAGTGGCCCAAGGGCTTCTCACGGGAGTGGATTATTTTGTTGGGAGTATAGGCTCTAGGGCAATGGGCTTCATCACAGCTATGAAGCCCGTGTGTCCCGGAGCCCATGCTTAGGAGCCTGGTGGCACATGGAATCTTCCCAGACCAGGGTTCAAACTTGTGTCTCCTGCATTGGCAGGCAGATTCTTAACCACCACACCACCAGGGAAGTCCTATAGATCCTTTTCATGTGATACAGTCATGAGACTAGTATTTTAAAACATACTTGGGTAACACTGATCTAAGGCAACCAAAGACGGATGTGACTTGCCCAAGATCAGTGAGGTAGAGTTAATGCTGGCTGCTAGGGGCTTCAATCTAGTGATCTTATCTTTAAGTCCATTGCTCTTCCTTATTATTTCAATGCCTCATTTACCTTTCCTCTTGTCTACCAGCTTCCCTTCAAGAAAATGAAACAGATCTTCTTTCTGTAAAAGTTCTCTTACTGATAGTTTTTTCTTCAAATGTCAAGCGAATCTTACAGAAAAAAGAGACTAATATAAATTTCAAATCCCGATGTGACAAGGGGCTTTACTGATTAACAGTTGCTGTAGAGAAGACAATTAGGTGACCCGAGTGTGTGTGTGTGTTGTGTGTACTAAGTCGCTTCAGCTGTGTCCAACTCTTTGTGACCCCACGGACTGTAGCCGCCGGGCTCCTCTGTCCACAGGATTCTCCAGGCAAGAATGCTGCAGTGGGTTGCCATTTCCTACTCCAGGGGCTCGTCCCGACCCAGGGATCAAACCTGGGTCTTTTACATCTCTGACTTTGGCAGCAGGTTCTTTACCACTAGGCTCCAACATTGAGCTCCAATACACTGACCACCTGATGTGAAGAGCTGATTCATGGGAAAAGACCCTGGTATTGGGGAAGATTGAAGGCAGGAAAAGGGGATGACAGAGGATGAGATGGTTGGATCGTATCACCAGCTCAATGAACATGAGTTTGAGCAAACTGCAGGAGTTGGTGATAGATAGGGAAGCCTGGCATGCTGCAGTCCATGGGCTTGCAAAGAATTGGATATGACTTAGGAGAAGGCAATGGCACCCCACTCCAGTACTCTTGTCTGGAAAATCCCATGGATGGAGGACCCTGGTGGGCTACAGTCCATGGGGTCGCTAAGAGTCGGACATGACTGAACGACTTCACTTTCACTTTTTACTTTCATGTATTGGAGAAGGAAATGGCAACCCACTCCAGTGTTCTTGCCTGGAGAATCCCAGGGACAGGGGAGCCTGGTGGGCTGCCAGGCTGCCATCTATGGGGTCGCACAGAGTCGGACACGACTGAAGTAACTTAGCAGTAGTAGTGACTGAACAACAACAACAGATTCAAAGTTTCTGGTATTGTGTAAAAAAAGATGAAGAAGATCACACTTCTGTCACATGTGTGGTTCTATGTATCACCATGGCAGGGTTTATTAAAAACCACTGTATAAAAAGAAATGAAAGAACTGGAAAGTTATCAACACTGTTAACCTCCGACCATCTGTTCTAAAAAGTTCAAGGCCAACAGGCAATCTATTCAGTCCAAGACTACAACAGTAATCTACTGGTACAATCCATTAAAATCAGATGTCACTGGCATTTGAAAAAATAATTGGAAAAAAAACAAAATAAAATTATAGTGAGTGATACTAAATGCCAAGTAGCAGGGGAAATTTAAAAAGCTGCTATTTTGATAAGGAGAATATATACTACGCATCTGGGTGACCCATGAAACATCAGAGAGGTCTGACGGTAAGGTCACTTTACTTAAAACACTGAGGGGCTTATTGCAAAGGTGACAGGAAATAAATATAGAAGTCAGATGCAATAATCTTGCCTTTTTTTAAAGTGGAAGAATAATATTATAAAGAATCAAAAGAGGTTTTGTTAAAAGGGTAATCTTTCCAGAGGATAAAAGGATGTACGGCAAAATTTACTGCGAGTGACAGGAAAAGCACAAAACATCTTAAAAGACGGAGACGTGGAGAACGGGCAAGGCGTAACTTTTCAAACAAACGTGGAGGAGAAATTAGCATTTATCATTGAGTTTCCAAGGGAGGAAGACTGAACCAACGGAGAGATGTATCTGGAAACACATTTTGATTTTAAGGAAAATGACGGTTAGTATCTAATAGATAGCTCCAAGAACTCATTCAATTCTCCGTCCTTTGAGAGTTCTAGCAGAGGTGAGGCACTCCTTCCCAGGGTTGTGTTTCTGTGGTATTCTGATGCATCAAATGTGAGTTGGAAGAAGACGACATATAAGACAGAAGCCTTTCAGTTCTGAGATACAAGAAATACTTAGGGGAAAAAGTACCCAATTTGCAGCTGAAGAACTGAAAGGATTATTACTAATGATCTCCCCACCACCACCAAAAGATCATGCTCTTACAGCAGAGTAGAAGCTGGAAAACTTCCTGAATTAAGGTGATCTAGCCACAGAAGTCTAAAGAAGTTAATGGAGTTTCACTTTAGGTCAGTTTACTTACAGAACTATGAATGAATTTTTCCTAAGAAGTGAGAGAAGGGAGTGGCACAAATTGGTTTAGGAAAAAAAAAGAATATCTATTTATAGAAAACCAGTGTGGTACAGCTGGTAAATCACAAAATCTAAATTATTCACACTTCCTTTGGGGAAGATTAGGAGAGGAGAAAGAGAAAGAAGATATAAATGCAGGGTTGTAAAGGGAAGAAGAGGTGGATACGAGTGACATAAGAAGAGAATTAATAAATTGGTTGAAGCAAGATAATTCGTCTTTTGGGGTCTGTTATTATTTTTTTTCCTGTATGCTCTTTCTCATGGTCATTTTTCTTTCATAATTTTATAAAATGAATCATTTTCTTTCATTTCTAGATTCAGCTTGGCAGTTGTCTTGGAACTACTAATTAGGTTTTACTTATGTAAGAGGAGAGAGACCTATTATTGTTGAAAGTTCATTTTTTTTTTAAACTATGCTTTAACATTCAGAACAGTTAAGGATTATGTCATAGCTATTTTGGAAATCATTGTATCTACAATGAATCTCCAGCAAATGATAATGGGAAAATAGCTTGGTGCCTAGAAAATCCTTTGACAGAATTATCTAGACTTTGTGGGGTTGTTTTTTTATTGTTTTTTAAGAATTTGAATATAACGCTAAAAATTTAAACAGAACTTCAAGATATCAGCACACTTCTAACATGACATTGTAATAGCAGCAGTTGAAGAAATACAAGAGGTCCAGAAGAGTTATCTACATCCAAATTCTTATAGAACAATGAGCTAAAGGTCAAATCAATCACTAACAATGACACACTGTGAGAGGGAATGGCAAACCGCTCCAGTATTTTTGCTGCGAGAACGGCATGAACAGTATGAAAAGGCAAAAAGATATGACGCCAGAAACTGAGCCCCATTGGTCAGAATGTATCCCATATGCAATAAGGTATTCTCCTTGGGAAAAGCAGAGGGCAATTACTAATAGCTCCAGAAAGAATGAAGGGGCTGGGTCAAAGAGGAAATGACGCTCAGTTGCGGATGTGTCTGGTGGTGAAAGTCAAGTCCGATGCTGTAAAAGACAGTATTGCACAGGAACCTGGAATGTCAGGTCCATGAATCAAAGTAAACTGGAAGTGGTCAAGCAGGAGGTGGCAAGAGTGAACATTGCCATTTTAGCAATCAGTGAACTAAAATGGACAGGAAGAGGGGAATTTAATCAAGATGGCTATTATATCTGCTACTATGGGCAAGAATACTTTAGATGAAATGGAGTAGCCCTCAAAGTCAACAAGAGTCTAAAATGCAGTAATTGGGTGCAATCTTAAAAATGACAGAACGATCTTGGTTCATTTCCAAAGCAAAGTATTCAACATCACAGATCCAAGACTATGCCCCAATCCCTGATGCCAAAGAAACTGAAGTTGAATGGTTCTATGAAGACCTACAAGACATTCTATAACTAAGACCAAAAAAAAAAGATGTCCTTTTCATCATAGGGGATTGGAATGCAAAAGTAGGAAGTCAAGAGATACTTGGAGTAACGGGTAAGTTTGGCCTTGGTGTACAAAATGAAGTGAGAACACACCAGTCATAGCAAACATCCTCTTACAACAACATGAGAAGACTCTATACATTTGCAGCCAAAGATGGAGAAGCTCTATACAGTCAACAAAAACAAGACTGGGAGTTGATTGTGACTCAGATCATGAACTTATTGCAAAATTCAAACTTACATTGAAGACAGTAGGGGAAACCACCAGGCCACTCAGGTATGACCTTAATTAAATCCCTTATGATTATACAGTGGAAGTGAGAAATAGATTCAAGAGATTAGATCTGACAGACAGAGTGCCTGAAGAACTATGGTCAGAGGTTCATATCAGGAGGCAATGATCAAGACCACCCCCAAGAAAAAGAAATGCAAAAAGGCAAAATGGTTGTCCGAGGAGGGCTTACAAATAGCTGAGAAAAGAAGACAAGTAAAAAGCAAAGAAGAAAGGGAAAGATGTACCTAACTGAATGCAGAGTTCTAGAGAAGAGCAAGGAGAAGAAGGCCTTCTTAAATGAATGATTCAAAGAAGCAGAAGAAAGCAATAGAATGGGAAAGAACAGAGATCTTTTCAAGAAAATTGGAGAGATCAAGGGAACATTTCATGCAAAGATATGGATGATAAAGGACAGAAATGGTATGGACCTAACAGAAGCAGAAGAGATTAAGAAGATGTGGCAAGAAAACACAGAGAACTATACAAAAAAGTTCTTAATGATCCAGATAGCCATAATGGTGTGGTCACTCACCTAGAGCCAGACATCTTGGCATGCAAAGTCAAGTGGACTGTAGGAAGCATTACTATGAACAAAGCTAGTGGAAGGGATAGACTTCCAGCTGAGCTATTTCAAATCTTAAAATATGATGCTGTTACAGTACTGCACTCAATATATCAGCAAATTTGGAAAACAGCAGCGGCCACATGACTGGAAAAGTCAGTTTTCATTCCAATCCCAAAGAAAGGCAATGCCGATGAGTGTTCCACCACCACACAATTGCACTCATTTCACATGCTAACAAAGTAATGTTCAAAGTCCTTCAAGCCAGGCTTCAACAGTACATGAACTGAGAACTTCCAGAAGTACAGGATGGGTTTAGAAAGGGCAGAGGAACCAGAGATCAAACTGCCAACATTCATTGGATCATAAGGAAAGAAAAGGAATTCCAGAAAAGCGTGTACTTTTGTTTCATTGACTATGCTAAAGCCTTTGTGTGGATCACAACAAACTGGAAAATTCTTAAAGACATGGGAATATAAGACCATCTTACCTGCCTCCTGAGAAACCTGTATGCAGGTTAAGAAGCAACAGTTAGAACTGGACATGGAGCAACGGACTGGTTCCAAATTGGGAAAGGAGTACGACAAGGCTGAACATGTGAAATGCCAGGCTGGATGAATCACAAGCTGGAATCAAGACTTTTGGGATAAATATCAATAACTTTAGATACGCAGATATCACTCTAATGGGAGAAAGTGAAGAGGAACTAAAGAGCCTCTTGATGAGGGTGAAAAAGGAGAGTGAAAAATCGGCTTAAAACTCAATATTCAAAGACTAAGATCATGGCATCCGGTCTCATCACTTCATGGCAAATAGAAGGGGAAAATGTGGAAGCAGTGACAGGTTTTATTTTGGGGTCTCCAAAATCAATGCCGACAGTGACTGTGGCCATGAAATTAAAGACACTTGCTCCTTGGAGAAGGCAATGGCACCCCACTCCAGTACTCTTGCCTGGAAAATCCCATGGATGGAGGAGCCTGGTAGGCTGCAGTCCATGGGGTCACTAGGAGTCAGACACGACTGAGTGACTTCACTTTCACTTTTCACTTTCATGCATTGGAGAAAGAAATGGCAATCCACTCCAGTGTTCTTGCCTGGAGAATCCCAGGGATGGGGGAGCCTGGTGGGCTGCTGTCTATGGGGTCGCACAGAGTCGGACACGACTGAAGTGACTTAGCAGCAGCAGCAGCAGCAGCTCCTTGGAAAGAAAGCTATGACAAACCTAGAAAGTGGATTAAAAAGCAGAGACGTCACTGTCCCAACAAAGCCCATATAATCAAAGCTATGGTTTTTCCAGTAGTCATGTACAGATGTGAGATTTGGACCATAAAGAAGGCTGAGTGCCA
Organism: Tragelaphus eurycerus; assembly: GCA_935064755.1. Classification (NCBI taxonomy): domain Eukaryota; kingdom Metazoa; phylum Chordata; class Mammalia; order Artiodactyla; family Bovidae; genus Tragelaphus; species Tragelaphus eurycerus. The sequence goes on from CAKXYN010000043.1 coordinate 16,007,290, forward strand.
AAGAATTGATGCTTTTGAATTGTGGTGCTGGAATAGACACCTGAATGTCCATTGGACTGCAAGGAGATTAAACTAGTCAGTCCTAAAGGAAATCAACCATGAAAATTCAATGGAAGGACTGATGCTGAAGCTGAAGCTTCAATATTTTGGCCATCTGATGTGAAGAGTCAATTCATTTGAAAAGACCCTGATGCTAGGAAAGATTGAAGGCAAAAAGAGAAGAGGGCACAGAGGATGAGATGGTTAGTTAGCATTACTGACTTAACTGGACATGAATTTGAACAAACTCTGGGAGATAGTGAAAAACAGTGGAGTCTGGCAGGCTGCAGTCCATGGGGTTGCAAGAGGTAGACAAGACTTAGTGACTGAAAAACAACCCGACAGGTTACTCTCTTCATTTTCCAGTTCAGTACTATGTAGAATATGAATAGCACAGTTCATTCCATTTCTAAGTCAAGAAACAACAAACTTTGTCTTCTTGAGAGAAGTTGTACGAGGGAGTTACCTTATGTCCAAATAATACCTTTCTGTTTCAGAAGCAAAACATCATAGGTACCAACTTTCACATTGAAGGTAATAAAAAACAAGCAAACAAATTCCAGAACATCTCAAGAATGAAAATAGTAGTTCTGCTATATACCCCATGGCCTATAAATAATAGTATCTTTTTGTTGTTGTTCATTTGCTAAGTCATGCTCGACTCCCTGCAAACCCATGGACTGCAGCATACCAGGCTTCCCTGTCTTAAACTCAAAATTTGCTAAGAAGGTAGATCTTGTGTTATGTGTTCTTACTATTTACACACACAAAATAATAAGAATAGGAAGAAGAAAAACTGTGGGAAGTGATGGATAATTTTATAGCCTTGAAGGGGATGATAGTTTCATTAGTATGTACTTATCTTCAAAGCCATGGAGTTGTATACATTAAATATGTACAGCTTTTTACATGTCAATCATACCTTTAAATTGCTTTAAAAAAAGAAAATAAAATTGCAGTGACTTCAAGTGGTAAGGAAACTGAAAACTCTTAGTCGTGACTTTGACTAAAGTCATTAAGGCTACATTTTTTTTGCCCATTCAGTTTGACCATACTTTTTCTGCTGACAGAGTTCCTTCCTGAGTAGTGGCTAATGCCTGGGGCATGACAGGTGCTTAATCTATTACTTTTTAGATAAAGGAATGAATGAATGATAAAGGAAGGAAAGAATTCTGATACTGGAGAAGACGCTAGGAAGGAAGTCTTCCTTTCTCAAGACTTCCTTGAGAGTCTCTTGGACTGCAAGGAGATCAAAGGTAGGAAGGAAATAATTGACTAACAAATTCTAGGAAACACATGCAAAGACCACGTTTGGTGGTTACAAGCGTTTGAAATCCCATTCTGTTGCTAACTCTATGACCACGGCCAAGCTAGTAAACCTCTCTATACCTCAGTTTCCCTCTGCTTATAAAAGAGGCTGTTGTGAAAACACATGCTACATTACAGAAAAGCACTTTTAAAAGAACACGGAGCATAGTAAATGCCAAATAAATGCTAGTTATCAAGATTAGTATTACACTCTTATCCAGATAATTCAATACAAAAATCACTGACACCTATGAAATTAAGCCAGTAGGACTACAAACAACCTGTCTAGAGTCCAAGGATGTGGGCACAATGAACTTTGAAGTTCAACCTCCAAAGCTTGCACATGTCTTAGAAATTACTATTCTGTTGAAACAGTATAGGTTGATTCTTCCTAAATACTACTCATGAAAGTATTGGAGACACTGGTTCCCTGTGATAAAGACTCGAGATCCTGGTTTATAAGGGCAGACATATCACTAGATATCCTTCTTGAGAGTTATCTTCTATTGATTTTCAGTATATTATTATCCTGTAGACAATATAATACAGAAAATGGAGATGAAACAGTTTTATTACATGCAAACCCCCCTCCCAGTATACTGCTTATAATTGCTACATTTTGCTCTGCCTGCACGTGTGTGTGGTGGGTTGCTTCAGTCATGTCTGACTCTTTGTGACCCTATGGACTGTAGCCTGCCAGGCTCCGCTATCCATGGGATTCTCCAGGAAAGAATACTGGAGTGGGTTTCCATTTTTTTCCTCCAGGGTATACATTCCTGACCCAGGGATCGAACTCACGTCTCCTGCGTTGGCAGGTAGGTTCTTCACCACTAGCACCCCCTGGGAAGCCCAGGAGTTTATTATATAACTCCATGGCTCAGAAAGGGTGATTGTGCGTTGGTGTCAACCACTGTCTAAGACTCCTAAAGCATGCAAGCAGCTGGCAAATAAAACAGTAGTAAATCTGGAAGGAGAAGAGGAAGGATCCATTTATACATGCGACAGAACTCAAATTATGAAACCTTGGAAGTCAAGGACTGTGTCTATGCTGGTTGAACAAAGGAACACAGTGGCACAGAAATGTGCATATCAATAAAGCAGATAGCATTACTCCCTTTGCTATGCAAAGCCCACCTCTCTACCAGTCCAGATTAAGTGGTCTCTCTGGCTAATAGATCCAACCAGTCCATTCTGAAGGAAATCAATCCTGGAATTTCTTTGGAAGGAATGATGCTAAAGCTGAAACTCCAGTATTTTGGCCACCTCATGCGAAGAGTTGACTCATTGGAGAAGACTCTGATGCTGGGAGGGATTGAGGGCAGGAGGAGAAGGGGACGACAGAGGATGAGATGGCTGGATGGCATCACTGACTCATGAATGTGAGTCTGAGTGACCTCCGGAAGCTGGTGATGGACAGGGAGGCCTGGCGTGCTGCGGTTCATGGGGTCGCAAAGAGTCGGACACGACTGAGCGACTGATCTGATCTGATCTGATCTGGCTAATAGGAGCTGGATTATATTGTAAGAACAACATATAATCTCTGTGCCTATGGAAACTGGTGAAAATTTAGATTTCTGTTCTTAAAATATCAGCCCATCAGATCCAATTATACCTGTGCTTCTGATATCTCTTACAATAAGATCTGCTCTCTCTTCTTTTCTATTTTTACCAAGGTGGCTGCTATGGACTGAATTGTGCTTTATCCTCCCAAATTCTTAGGTTGAAGTTCTAACCCCCAACCTGACTGCATATGGAGGTAGGGTCTTTAGGAGGTAATATATTGGGCTTCCCTGATGGCTCAGATGGTAAAGAATCCACCTGCAATGCAGGAGAACTGGGCTTGATCCCTGGGTTAGGAAGATCCCCTGGAGAAGGGAATGGCAAGCTACTCTAGTAATCTTGCCTGGGAAATCCTACGGACAGAGAAGCCTGCTGGGCTACAGTCCACAGGGTCACAAAAAGCTGGACACAACTGAGCGACTAAGCACAGCACGAGGTTATTAATGAGATGACTTGAGGGTGGAGCTCTAATCTAACAGGACACATGACCTTACGAGAAGAGAAATATCTCTCAGGACAAACACAGAAAAAAGGCCACCGGAGGAAGCAGCAGAAAGACACTGGTCTGCAAGCCAAGAAGAGACCTCACCAGAAACTGGATGGGCCAGAACTCTGCTCTTAAATTTCCCCTCTTCCAAAACTGTGAGAAAATAAAATTGTGTTGTTTAAGTCACCTAGACTATAGTATCCTGTAAAGGCAGCCTACCATGACTATGACAGTCACACCCTGGAAAATGAGAGCTTTATAAGCATACATATGGTCCCACTTGAGTCACACTCACCATTAGTAGCCTGTCTCCTACTTGCAACCTTCCATCTTTCTGTGCAGCTCCTCCGTCGATAATTTTAGTGACATAAATGCTATTGTCTCCAGGAATGTGCTGGTTTCCCACACCTCCTGCGATACTGAAGCCTAAACCTACAGAAAAGGAACAGAAAAACAAAAGCCTTGTATTGGTTTAAGAAAGTCACACTTCAACAGTCCAAAAAAAAATCAAGCTTTCATTTGTTACAACAGTAATAAATAACAATAAATTCTACTCCAATCAACTTTGCTCTTTAAATATTTGAAAGCTTGCTGATTAATGCTAATAAAGCAGAACACAAGTGCAGTCCTGCCCACGTTTAGTCTATGGGCTCATCTTTGTTGAGCATAGCAAACAGAAGTACTGCCAATCATCTGGGTAGAGACCTAGATATTTTTGACATTTCAAAATGAAAAGTTTAGCCATTTGAACAGTTGACAAATTCTGAGATAAAGAGCCATGAGGAAGATACATTGGATATCGGTGTAATAATTTCAGAGAGAAGATAAGGATTTGTTCATTGCTTGCCCTTCATCTTTCCTTCTCTGGGTACCTTGTCATATTTTCAGACTTCCTGGCACTTCCTGTTATTAACTTGTAGTTAAAAAAGAATGAACACAAATGAATTATCCCTGCACACAGTCTAAAGAATAAAGAGATTATATACTTTGACTATATTATTTTTATAGCAAACCATGAAATATCAAATCATTTTTAAACATGGAAATTATCCATTTTGAGAGAAGAATTTTACACTGCTATGGCATATAAATTTCTTCCAGTTTTACTGATATATAATTGACATAGTACTGTATAAGATTAAGGTATATAGAATGATGATCTGATTTATATACATCATGAAATGACTGTCATAATAAGTTCAGTGAACATCCATCATATAAAGATACAAAATGAAAGAAACAGAAGCAAATTTTTCCTTGTGATGAGACTCCTTAGGATTTCCTCTCTTAACTTTCATATCTAACATACAGCAGTGTTAATTATGTTACATATTACACCCCTAGTATTATTTATAAGTGAAAATCTGTACCTGTGTGCCTTCATCTAACCGTCCCTTCTCCTCACCCCTCCACTCTTGGTAATCACAAGCTTGATCTCCTCTTCTACGACTGAGTTTGGTTGTTTCTGAAGTATAATTGACTTACACTACTATGCTAGTTCCTGTTTACAACATAGTGATTAGATATTTCTATGCATTTCAAAATAATCACCATAATAAGTCTAGTTACAATATGTCACTGTACAAAAATATTATATAGTTATTGACTATGCTCGTCACATAGTGCATTTCACAATCATGACTCATTTATTTTGCAGGTGAAAGTTTGTACCTCTTAATCTTCCTCACCTATTTCCTCCCCACCCATCCACTTTTCTCTCCTTTGGCAACCACTTTTTTGTTATCTGCATTTAGAGCTCTGTTTCCATTTTGCTATATTCATTTGTTTTAGTTTTTAGATTTCACACGTAAGTGAAATTATACAGTATCTGTCTTTCTCTGACTTATTTCACTTAGCATAATATCCTCTAGGTCTATCCATGTTGTCACAAATTTTAATTTATATTAAACTATGGAATGACAACAAGAATAGAGTTATTAAAAATTCATTATTAGGCCATTTTAAAAGAATAACTGGTGGATTCTTTAAAAGCATAAGAACAAAAACACCTTCTCAGAATATGAATACATATTCAGTACAATGTACTGTACAATGTACTGAATACATATTCAGTACAATACTTGTAGCATATATTTTCATTGTATTTGAAAATTATTATAATTAACATGCAATTACTCAGAAAGGAAGATATAAATAAAAACTTCTGTTACTAAAGACAGAAAATTTCTGTAACTTATTTGTCTTAAGCAATTACTGCCCCTCCTCCAGTTTTAAAAAAATCACACACTTGTTTTATGAGGAAATAATCATAAAAATTTTTGGCACTTTATATAACAATAAAAAATACTCCATTTCACTATCCTTGTATTGAATAAATATTGAACAGGGCTATATGCTGTTCTTAAGATAGCATAAATAATTAGTTAATGGAAAAATAATGGCATGGTAAATTATAAAGTAACACCTCTGGAATGATATTTCAAGTGAAATGATTTTTTTAATTAAATTAACTATAATAGTTAACAATAAAAGAAAAATGGATTTAAATTGATGGGCACTTAAAGTAAATGTTATTTAATTTCCTACTAGAGAGGTGACTATTCTTTATTGATGTTTTGACATTGTATAGCTCTATAAATGTGTTTCTTTGCCTCATATTTAAAGAATTTGTATATCAAGTGAAAGATGACCAAGAATAAATAAAATGTCCCCAACTGGCATTTTCTATGAAATTGAAAATATATATCAGCTCATATTCTCCAAAACTGTTACTTCATATTTATATATGATTACAGGAAAGTTTAAAAAAATACCAATATTTACAAAAGCTTCATAGCCACATGCTAGGATCAATCTACTGCATTTACAATGGTACAAAAGTCATTCCAAACTGTGGACAAAAGGTTAAAGAAAACCCAGGGACTCTGATCCACATCTACCATGCCAGCAGTAAATGCCACAGCCAGTCTGAGTTACAGAAGAGCTAAGAAAACAAATTACCACCGCAAACAAGGAGAAGTCCAACAAAGGAATAACTATGTAGCTGACATTTGAAGTTGAAGGTTTTACCAGACAATGAAATCACTATGGATACTGTAGACATAAATACACCAGCTAAAAAGGAAATAATTTTCCCCTCTAAGATTAGACTTAAGTACTCCTTAACTGGTGATTTTACTTAAGATGTAGTAAAGTAATTTTAGTAAGAGCTAGAGAACTGCTCTAAAGCTACAGAACTAAACATTTTCCCTGATTTCTCTTACTTAGATGGAACATGGCTGTATTTAAAAATAATCAATATTTGCTCAACATTCAACCATTCAATTTAACATGTAAGTTAAATGTATAGCTTATGTCTATATCCAGAAGACAAGGTTATTTACAGGCAGAAGTATCCATCTGTGTTATAAAATAGAATCTGGTCCTGTCTATCCATCCACCCATTCATTTATTCATTCATTCACTCACTCACATATCCATTCATTCAATAAGCAGCTCCTGAGTGCATACCATGCATTGTAAAACCAGCTGCTGTTAACTGCAGCCAACATAAATGTAAAAAAATGGATTGACCAGAAACTATAGAAATAATGATCCATGAGTTCATAAGAGTAAGTGTGGTTGAACCTGGCTGAAGCGATGCTCTAAACTTAGCTGATGGTACTGATTTTTGGAGGGCTGCTCTGTGAAGACACGTGTGGGCTAGTCCCACCGAGTAATAAGCCCAAATTCAAATCATGAGTTTGGAGGCACTGGCTTCCTTACACACACTCTGCTAAAACAGGGGCAGTCTGTCTACTTTGTAGGACCACTGTCTCCTTTCATGTGCTCATACTTCACTCCTTCAATCCACTCTAGACACACTGACGGCCTTGACATTTCTAGAACACACCAAACACCCTTCCATCCCAAGGCATTTGCTCTAGGTGTTACTGTTGCTTGGAACACTCTGCCTTCAGGGCATTGTTAAAATTTCCATTTCTCTGAAAGCCTGACCCTGACCCATCTGTTTAATAACTGTCCCCTAACAATCCACCCCACCTCCTTATCCTGCTCTATTCTCAATGTCCCTTAGAGCTTACCAGCTTGTAATATACTAGATAAATCATCTATATATTTTTATTTTTTTATTGTCCATCTTTTTGATGAAAATATAAACTCTGGATGACAGGGATTTTTAATGGTTTCATGCTATGCAGTAGAACAAGGGTAGGTACATAGTTACCTTTTAAATACACACCAAATGAAAGAATGGATAAGCAAATGAATAGAAGAGCACAAGGAAAGCCACTTGTCTCTGAGAAAGATTCCCCCTTAAAGAGGAAGCTGGTGGCTTTGAAGAGAGAGGGACAGCTGAGAAAGCGTGTGTCCTCAGCTAGATTTGATAACTGTATGGCACGGGCCGTTGCCGCACATGCAGTCTGGTTACCTCCCCATATTAGTCTGCACAGGGTTTATGGCAACCACTGGGGATGCAGGGGGGTAACAGCAGAGGCGTCCTCAAGTCCTGACCATTCCATCCACTGACTGTGTGAACTGCAGTCCCAACCTCCCAATCTGTAACAAGGGAATAAGTATATCTATGCCCTAGAGTAATTGGCACATAATGGAGATTCATTTTTTTCAAAATTTCTTTTAAAAATATTTACGCAGTTTTGAAAGGTTACATTCCATTTACAGTTATTACGAAATAGATTCTTTTTAAAAATATTTATTTATTTATTTGGCTGTGTTGGTCTTAGGTGCGGCAGATGGGATCTTCTGCTGTGGCATGAGGGCTTCTCTCTAGTTGTGGCTCATGAGCTTAGCCACCCCAAGGCATGTGGGATCTTTGTTCCCCAGCCAGAGATAGAACCTGTGTCCGCCACATTGGAGGGCAGATTCCTTAACACTGGACCACCAGGGAAGTCCCACAAAATAGATTCTTGATAAATAAAAATTCTCTGCTTCAGTAAGCTCTCTAGTTGTTTGGAAAAATGAATACCTAAACATCTTGACATAACTGAACTGTTTAGGATAATTTCTATCATGGTTCTATGATATGTGAGGACAGAGGGGACCATGAATTACTTCTAGAAGAGCAGAAGAAATTGGCAAAAGGTTTAGCAATCAGGCTGGGTCTTCAATATTGAGTTTGAATTGATAAAAGAGAATGCATTTTTCAAACCAATAATCCAGACTGACTCAACGACTAAAGAGTCAGCTGCCCTGACTTAGATCAGAAAGTATTCATAAAATCCCAGCTCCCCTGTGCTGGAAATTGAGACAGAAATGCCTAGCAAATACTCAAAACCTATATTATGGTAAGACAGAAAAGACAGATAAGTTAGAGTGGTCCCTAACAAGATAAATACAATGACTAGTATAAAGATTTTATTAAGGAACACCAATTTTTGTTAAGTGACCAATTTAGAGAATTGATTACAGCACTGAAAAGATGTGTCCATGATAAACAAATAGCCCTGGATCATCAGGAGATAGCAAACTAATCAATTATAACATAAACTCAGTGACAAGAGTTGGTAGGTCTCATCCTAAAAACTGACCCTAGCACTATTGACTGTGAAATGTTTGGCTCTTATGGATAATACTAAACAAGCCTAGGCATGTGTCAGTATTAAAGAAAGTGGACATAAAATGAAAATCACAAAGGAAGTAAAATCAGACTCTGGCAAAGGGAGAAGCAAGTGAAATTTAAACACCTAATTCTCCAAATTAAAATCTGATCCATTTGACAAACATGTGATGTGCAAATAATTTCAGGATTACTTCCAGTGCATAAAGCTGGGTTCCTCTTTGCATATTGCCTGCATATCCCCAAATCCCACTCCAGTACTCTTGCCTGGAAAATCCCATGGACGGAGGAGCCTGGTGGGCTGCAGTCCATGGAGTCACTAAGAGTCGGACACAACTGAGCGACTTCACTTTTACTTCTCACTTTCATGCATTGGAGAAGGAAATGGCAACCCACTCCAGTATTCTTGCCTGGAGAATCCCAGGGACGGGGGAACCTGGTGGTCTACCGTCTGTGGGGTTGCACAGAGTTGGACATGACTGAAGTGACTTAGCATGTCAACTTCAGGGATGCAGGCACAGGGAATGGATTGTCTACATGCTGTATAAAGCCTTTAACTTAACCTTTCCCAACAGCCTTTTCCTCCTCCTGGGAAAAAAAGGACATGAAGAATCCCAGTTCACCCTTTTCCCTTGTCTGACTGTGCTGAGGAGCAGGTGTCAGTGAGAGAGGAAGCCTGAAGGAGGAAGCCTTGGGAGTACAGACTGTACTGCATGGGAGAAGCTTAGAATAAAACCCCCAAAGCTTGTGAGTCACGTGGTTACAAAGTAGCCACGCAGTCTTTTTTGGACAGTACAGTAGGAATTATTGGCAGGCGTGAGTAAGGAAGGGATAGCGCTGAGGCTCTGAGTGCAGGGCCCACCATTTGTCCAGGGGGCCATGATTAGGGATGTGTTGATATTTGACCCCACAGCCATCTGAGAGGAGCTGCTTTTCTGCCACTGTGTTTTCAAATTCATCCGTGTCAAATGGCTCAGTAGTAAAGAGTCCGCCTGCCAATGCAGGAGACACAGGTTCAATCCCTGACCCTGGGAGATCCGCTATGTGGCAGAGGAACAGGGCCCAGGGCCACAACTATCAAGCCTGTGCTCTGGAGCCCCAGAGCTGGAAGTACTGAAGCCCGTGCACCCGAGAGCCCATGCTCTGCAACAAGAGAAGCCACTGCAAGAAGAAGCCCGTGCACTGCAACTAGACAAAAGCCCACACAGCAGCGAAGACCAAGCACACTCAAAAGCGTAGAAATAAAATGGCAAAAAAAAAAAAAAAAAAAAAAAAACCTTAGTAAATCCTCACTTCTCAGAGATGTGGATCTTCTGGTGGCCAGAGAACATGAACTTGGCCCTGGGGAAGGGCTCAGTTACATGTTCCTTGTTCTGCATCTTGGTGAGGATGGACATTAGGACTTGGCTCCTATGGATCCCGACCACTGTGCCCTGGGCCTTTCCAAAGGCACCGCGCATACCTGTCTGGAGACTATCAGCTTCCAGCACAGGGCAATAGTCTTTAGGGGTATAAAGACCTATGCCCCATGACATCTTATGATCACTCAATAACTTGGCTCAACTTCATTTTATATGACTTTATCAGGTGAACACTCTGAGGCATCTCCAAATCTTTAGCATTATTATATTAAGCTGACTGCTCTGTCATAGTTTATCCAGGATCTGCAACATAGGGTGTTTAGCGGTTTACAAAACCAAATCTATAGTGATATTCTGTACACTCTGACTACGTGATTTTATTAAAGGAAATACAGAATCCAGCCTAAAGCCTCACAGGCCTTGTTTGGGAAAACTTCTGAACGTGCATGCATTTCAGTGGACAAATGAAACAAAAAACTTTACCTGTGGGTCTAGTCTACATAGATAACAGACGATTTTACATCTCTCCTTTAGAAAAAAAAAAAACCTTTGCTTAAAAAAATACCAGAATGTGCTTTTCATTTTGAAAGAATAATTTATCTCATTGGGTCTTATAGGTATGATTATTAACGAGCAAAGCTGTATTTTCTTACTCTCTGGATTCTTCCTGGCCTCAAAATACAAAGTTTGGAACTGAAAGAAGGGTTCTATTTTAAATTCATACAGCACTGGCTAGGTAGGCTCAAACCTACTTAAGGGTCTCTCACAGAGCACGCAATTAACTCAGCATAGTCAACATTCCAAACTTTTCTTCTATGGACCTCAAAATACCTACTCATACTTTTAGCCTAAAACCAGGCCTATTTTATTATGAAAAGTCTCCATGTCTATACCTACTGTTTCTCAAAGCAGTGAGCAACATTCTTGTTTGCAAACCTAAATCTTCTCCTTCACCCTATAATTTTATTCATTATTCTTTTTTTCCTCTCTAGAATATTCAGTCTCTTACCATCAATGCCTTTATTCTCTTCCAGCTTTGACCACACTTCTGTCCTACCTAAAAAGACCTTCTCTTCAACTTACTGCAGCCTTTTTGACTGAAAGAGCTGGAGTTTCTAAACAGGGATCTTCAGTTAGTAACTTCATTTCTGTACCACATATAGTTTTCTCAGACTCTTCCATGTGACTCCATACAATACAGTCTATTCACACGGCAGTGGCTAGAGGCTGAATTATGTCTTTTCTAAAAACAGACTGAAGTCCTAGGTCCTGTTAGCTATGAGTGGTGTTAGTTACTTCATTGTGTCTGACTCTTCGTGATCCCATGGACCGTAGCCCGCCAGGTTCCTCTGTCCGTGGAATTCTCCAGGCAAGAATACTAGAGTGGGGAGCCACTCCCTTCTCCAGGGGATCTTCCCGACACGGGGATCAAACTGAGGTCTCCTACATTGCAGGAGGATCCTTTACCATCTAAGCTACCAGGGAAGCATTACCTGTGAATGTGACTTTATTCGGAACCAGGGTTTTGGCAGATGGAATCAACTTAAGATGAAGTTATACTGGATGTGAGAGTTGGACTATAAAGAAAGTTGAGCACTGAAGAATTGATGCTTTTGAACTGTGGTGTTGGAGAAGACTCTTGAGAGTCCCTTGGACTGCAAGGAGATGCAATCAGTCCATCCTAAAGGAAATCAGTCCTGAATATTCTTAGGAAGGACTGATGTTGAAGCTGAAACTCCAATACTTTGTCCATCTGATGTGAAGAACTGACTCATTTGAAAAGACCCTGATGCTAGGAAAGATTGAAGGCAGGAGGAGAAGGGGATGATAGAGGATGAGATGGTTGGACGGCATCACCGACACAATGGACATGAGTTTGAGTAAGCTCTGGGAGTTGGTGATGGACAGGGAAACCTGGTGTGCTGCAGTCCATGGGGTTGCAAAGAGTCGAACATGACTGAGCCACTGAACTGAACTGATACTGGATTGGTGTGAGCCCCAATCTCATGATTAGTGTCTTTATTAGAAGAGGAAATTTGAACCCAGAAACACACAGAGAAGAATGCACATGATGACAGAGACAGAGAGCAGGATGATACACCTGTAAGTCAAGAGATGCCAAGGCCTGCCAGGAGCTACCAAAACCAGAGGAGAAACGTGAACCAAACTCTCCTTCAGAGCCCTCCAGGAGGAATCAATCAGGTTGACATCTTGATCCCAGACCTGCAGGCTCTAGAACTATTAAGAGAATAAATTTATGTTTTTGCAAGTGACCTAATTTATGATCATTTGTTAAGCTGTGTTGTTATTGTTTAGTTACTAAGTCATGTCCGGCTCTTTTGTGACCTCATGGATTGTAGCCATCCAGGCTCCTCTGTCCATGGGATTTCCCAGGCAAGAATACTGGAGTAGATTGCCATTTCCTTCTCCAGGGGCTCTTCCCAGTCCAGGAATTGAACCTGCATCTCCTGCATTGGCAGGTGGATTCTTGACCACTGAGACACCAGGGAAGCCCATTTGTTAAAGTAGCACCAGGAAATTAACATAGCATCTAATTCATACAGTTTAAGTAGTGTTAAGTACGTTTACCTCTTTACTTTCCTTTATTTGCTTATTTAAAAAATTTTATTTATTTTTAAATTTTTAATTAAGTTCTAAATTGAAGGATAATTGCTTCACAGAAATTTTGTTGGTTTCTGCCAAATATCAATGTGAATCAACTATTGGTATACATACATCAACCTCTTTCTAATGAAATCATATATATATACACAAACAAGCCTGGGCACTTATCAACATAGCAGCAGTAATTGAAACTATGAAAATGAATTCCCCACAAGAAAAAGGCAGACAGAATAGGATTCTGTGGTGTGTGCCTTGAGGAATAACTATTATTTGAGAGAAGTGAATTTGGCCTCTATTCCCAGTTTCTGATACAGCATATATGGTAATGGGCTCCCAAATTTGCATTTCTAATAGGCCCTCACATGATGCTAATGCCAGTGGTATGAGGACCACATTGTGAGAAACACTGTTTCAGAGCAATAAAATAAAGACAAATAAAATGAAGTGAGAAGTAGTAAAAGAAACAAGGGAAGAAACAGGGTCGTATGATATGATGAGTGTAGCAATATAAAAGTAATCAGTATTTGCTCTACGTAATGCAGAAAAGAACAAGGGCCTCACAGGAATTTCCAAATGTTTGGAAGAAAATTCTGGATGACTGGCTGGGTTCCTTGCCTGACGGAACTGTCTAGTTTGTAGTTACTTCATTCATTCCCAATAGGAGAGGATGGCATGAAATGTGTGTGTATATGTACGTGCATGCATGTGTGCTAAGTCGCTTCAGTTGTGTCTGATTTTTGCAACTCTATGAACTGTTAGCCCGCCAGACTCTGTCCATGGGATTCTCCAAACAAGAATTCTGGAGTCAACTGCCATGCCCTCCTCCAGGGGATCTTTCTGACCCCGGGATTGAACTGGTATCTCTTGTGACTCCTGCATTACAGGTGGATTCTTTGTTCTTTGTCAGCTGAGCTACTTGGGACGTGTGTGTGTGTGTGTGTGTGTGTGTGTGTGTGTGTGCGCGCGCGCGCGCGCGCGTGCATTTTCTACTGCAGTTCACAAAATCATTAAGTGCTTATCCAATCATTCTTGCTTTAGTGTAAAAGGCTCATGATCACATTCCTTGATTCCAGTCTTTTCTTGCCTGATTTTCCAAGCTATTCAGTGAAGATTTTCCAGGTTACTCTTTCCCTAAAATTCAACATTCATTCTGTTGCTCTGTTACTTGAAATGGCCCATCACTGTTCTATAGGAATTCTATGTACCTTCTTCTCACTGGTCCATACTTCTCTGCTCCTAAGCTTCCCTGCAAGCAGGATGTTCTAGCTGTGCCTGTTTTTATATTATTAGTCCTGTTTCCCCATCTGAAATGCCTTCAGCATTTTAATTTTCAAGACCACTCAAGTGGCCAACTCTAAGTCATTCATTTCTAAGTTGAACCACAGCAGCATCAATAATCTGTATCAACCTTTCACTTCTATTTGTTGAGTTGGTCAAAAAGTTCAATTATGTTTTGCCATAAGATGTTACAGAAAAACCTGAACAAACTTTTTGGCCAATCCAATAAATAGAATGAGGTAACTCATTCAACAAACACTTACTGGTAATTCCTCATGTGCCAAGGACTGCCCAATATACACTGTGGTTATATCAGTGACTTAGAGTTTATGGTTCTTTTCTAATTGAAGGTAAGACAAGAGGCAATGAAAATCCAGTGTGGTAAGTGTTGATAGGAGAGGAACAGGAACTATGGGAGCATATAGGTGGGCTAACTATTTTGGTTTGGGGAATGGTGTCAGAGAAGCCTATCTGTAGGTCCTGATATCTGATCTGAGACCTAGAAGATGAAAATAAGCCAGGAAAAAGAGAGTGGGGAGTGACCAGCCCTACAGAAGGAAACATGCATTCAAACACCCAGAGTGGGGAGATAGCATGGCTCATCTGAGAAACTTACTTGAGAAACAGTTGATGTGAAAGCAACAGGTAATCTTAGGTAGAATATAGGCTGTCAGAGGAGAAGAACCATATTCTTTATACTCACTGATGTATAGCCCCTGATACTGTGCCTGGAGCATCCCATGGACAGAGGAGCCTGGCAGGCTAGAGTCCGTGGGGTCACAAGGAGTTGGACATGACCGAGCAACTAACACACACACACACACACACACAGTGCATAATAGTTTGGGATAAATGAATGAATGGAGAGAGAAGGACTCTTTCTCCACTGACTTAGGAGGGAAGGAGAAAAGGATGGTATAGATAAAGATTAAGATTACTGGATAATGGCAGTGCACTAAAGTAGTTGTCATCTCCAATTAACTCTGATAACAAGAATGTGTGGTCATGGGCCAAGACGAGAGAAGTGGTGAAGTCAGAGATTTAAAGAAAGTACAGAAATTTGGAAATACATATTAAGGAAGATAGAAGAAATAACTGATTAGAAAAAGGCAGAAAAGTTGCAAGGAACTGTTGATTGTCTAGTTAGAGTTTGTGACTATGAATTCATAAGAGGACTATTCTAGTAATTTTTTTTTTCCTTCAGCAATTCTCAGTGGTCTAGTAGTATAAGCACAGAAAGTGCAAGCAGTTAGACTAAATCACTTTTGAAATTAGTCTTTTGTGTGTGTTGATATTCTCTCTTCAACTTAATCCTGATCCTGGAAAGTAGAGACTGCATAAAAATAGACCATATTATGCACACTGCTGGCATATGGTGATTGTTTAGTAAATACTGGCAGGATGAGCTAATGATTGAATTATTCAAAGACCAAGTGATCACACGGCATAGGTATACTTCTGAATATCAAGCATCCCACATTAACAGATACGTGTATATTTTAGCTGACTGCTTTAGCTTCAGAGAAAAACTGGCCCTAATAATCCATATTGAGCACTTTTAATACAGCAACTCTTGCCTTGTGTGTTTGGGAATTAATGAAGTGTCTATTGTATCTAAAGAAACAATAGAGATTAGCAATGAGAGACATATTTACTCTCTATTAAACCCAAGAATAAGCAGAACTCCCTTGCCTTCATCTTTACAAATGAAACAACCTGCTCTGATCACAGTTGACTGCTCACAGGGGGAGTATGACGAAGTGTGCTCAGATGTTCTCTTACTGGCCTACCCTCTAATGTACTTGAAATGAAACATCCTCCAAGCTTCCAGCATGACAAATACATGAGAAGCACTGCCTCTACCTATCAACCAGGTCTGTCTGCATGTTTCTTCCAGGTTAATTCTAGTTGCCAATTAAAGCAAGGTCATTAATACTGATTCTGAAAACCGCCCAGACTGTTTGGAGGCATCCAGATCCCGACACACAAAGTCACCAAAAAACAGCAGATTACTTGAGAGATATAACTCATCCGTTGAAGTTTGATGGGAGTGTCTCAGTTGGTGGGATTATTGCTGGGGAAAGCAGACAAGAAAGTCTGAAGGGTATCTGGATGGGTTTTGATAAATTTCCATAAACAAAGGCTCTTATCCAGTAACACCTCTTCTGCAAAGTCCTTCCTAATGACCATCCCTTTAAATTAAAAGTAATCTGTCTTCATGACCACATAAAACACTATTTCTCTTTCTCACTTTTAATGTCACATCATTTCCTACATTGAATTGGCTATTTATAGGAAAGGTTGATACTTAAAACTTTTAATAGCTGCTATAGCATGAACACCAACCAACCAGAATGGACAACCGTCATAAACATACCACAACTGTGGTATGCACCACCTGTCAGCTCTGCTGCAGAAAAGTTTAATTACCACCCCCCATATCGGACAGTAGCATTTTAAAGATATAGGCAACAGTAACTCTTTTTATTTATGTTCCCTGGAAGCATTATGGATAAAGTAGATACCCTAAAAACTAATTTTTAACATTAATGAATTAAATAAAGATGGCTGAATCCTTTTTCCATAAGTTTACTTTAATGAACCTTGAAGGAAAGGGCTCAGGCTGCTAAAATAATGGTAGTGAGTTACTTCATTCATTCAGTCTTTAAAAAATATTTACGTTCCAGGTTATATCAGTTTTTTAGGGCTGCTGGAATGAAGTGCCACAAACGGGGTGACTTAAACAATAGCAATTTATTGTCTGACAGTTCTGGAGGCTGGAAGTCCAAATTAAGGCATCAGCAGGTGTGGTTCCTTCTTAGTGCTTTGAAGGAAAATCTGCTTCATGCCTCTCTCCTAGCCTCTGGTGTTTTGCTGACAATCTTTGGCGTTCCTTGGCGTACAGTGCATCACTCCCATCTCTGCCTGCATCTTCACATGACATTCTCCTTGTGTGTATGCCTGTGTTTGACTTTCTTTTCATAAGGATACCAATTATATTATTAATAGATTAAGGCCAACCATGATCATCTCATCTTAACCTTGAACAGTAGCAAATTTCCTATTTTCAATTACAGTCACACCCACAGGTCCTGAGAGTTAAGACTTCAACATCTTTTGGGGGGACACAATTCAACTCATGACACTGGCACTGGGAAACATACATACAAATAGGTCACTCTTACTGTCCTCAAGGAACTTACAGACCAGGGTGGAAGAAATGAGCAACAGAGCATGCAGAAGCAAGTGCTTTTGAAAAAGGCAGACAGCAGGGTTAGAGGAAACTTCTTGGAGACAGTGACATCTGAGCTGAGCCCTGTTGAATGGCTAGAAGAGAGACAGTGAGGAACTCTAAGCATCTCTGAGAGGATCCAAAAGTTTCAGGCTGAACTGTTGTTACTATGAGGGTGAATGCTGGTTTCAGGCACAGAATATCTCGATTGAGGTCAGGTGGAGAGAGCCGTCTACTCTACTAGGCAGGACTACATCCACTGGAAGCAGTTACAGAAGAAAGAGACCTCTGCCCTAATTCCCAAGAAGTATCTTGAGTATGAAATCTCTTAGGAGAAATTGTTAGGGAACACACGGACTGAAACCACCAGCTCTGGCCAGCCAAGATAGTAGCCACTTGCATGAGTTATCTTAAACAGGAAGTCCTGGTAAAGAATCCAAAACTAATACGCTAACACCAACTGGAAGAATCCAGAAAGGTCAAAAGGAAAGAGGAGACTCCAGCCCATATGTTCTACCAACATCCCAGAATTCTTTTCATTGGAATCTTGTTGGAGCGAGGGAGTAGTTTGCAGAAAGGTGATAGAGCCTTGATTATTATGGTCAAAGGAATGAATGGGGTTAGGAGGAAATACTGAGAACTACAGTGGAAAAACAGAGGCTGTGAAGGTCCAGTGGTGATACATTAAGGAATTTGGACCCTATATTAGTGACAATGGGAAGCCTCTGAAGAGTCTTAAGCAAGGAAATGACGTGATATGATTTGATGACTCCCAATTATCCTCATTAGTGTTTTTTTTTGTTTAAAAAATACATTAAATTATATTCTGTGGGGAGTGATGGTCTATTTTTTCCTTCCCAGATTTTTTGTCTTTCTTCTTCACTATATTCAGTTATCACTTATTAAAACTCACTTGGGGAAACTTTTTAATCTCTCAATTCCATGTTCATGATTTTGTTAGAAATATTAGATTTTCCTGGTTCCTCCCCCTTCTCTATTCTCTGTTTATCATAGCTTACTCATAAAAACCAAACTCTTAAATATAAAATATAACATCAAGAGACATTTGCAATCTGCTAAGAATCTAAGAGCTAACCCTAAATTCATAAATTCATTTATAAGCATATTGTAATTCACCAAAGAGTTCAAATGGCCATTTTCAGCAGATGTCTGACTTCATTACTTCCTGATGGGGAAGCAATCATCACTTAATCATCCTTATGGGGCTCTTTGTGACAGAGATAATTGGAAAGTCTGGATTTATCTTGGGTACTGGGATAGAGTGAGAGTTATGTAATTGAAATAATTATACAAGTACCTCTTTTTGCAAGGACATTTTGCTCTCTATGAAACAATGGAAGACTTACTCATTATGGCTCAGATTTATGAAGTCACTAACCTGTATTTCTAGTATTTATCTTCTGATTTCAGACATGCTAAAGAAGATGTTTGAAATCATTGTGTATGAGAGACTCCCTTACTGCATTACTGTATAAGGAGTGCTGCTGCTGCTGTTAAGTTGCTTCAGTTGTGTCAGACTCTGTGTGATCCCAGAGACGGCAGCCACCAGGCTCCCCCGTCCCTGGGATTCTCCAGGCAAGAACACTGGAGTGGGTTGCCATTTCCTTCTCCAATGCATCAAAGTGAAAAGTGAAAGTGAAGTCACTCAGTCGTGTCCGACTCCTAGCGACCCCATGGACTGCAGCCTACCAGGCTCCTCCATCCATGGGATTTTCCAGGCAAGAGTACTGGAGTGGGGTGCCATTGCCTTCCCCGTGAGGAGTGTTAGTATCTTCAATTATACAACAACAGCACCTTTGCTTTGACATAAAATCTATTTCAATGGGACTAAAATGATTTCATAAAAATTCTTAAAATTTTTACAACAACCTATTCTGTGTTGCCGGAGAAGAATCCTGGCAAAATCCCAGGATGTGTTGCTTGGAAAATCCCATGGATGGAGGAGCCTGGTGGGCTGCAGTCCATGGGGTCGCTAAGAGTCAGACATGACTGAGTGACTTCCCTTTTACTTTTCACTTTCATGCATTGGAGAAGGAAATGGCAATCCACTCCAGTGTTCTTGCCTGGAGAATCCCAAGGACGGGGGAGCCTGGTGGGCTTCCGTCTCTGGGGTCGCACAGAGTCGGACATGACTGAAGCGACTTAGCATTCTGTGTTGCATATCTAGTGGCATAAGGCATGTATCATGTGCCTTTGGCTTCAATCTTATACTTTCACCTAAACAGATTTGACTTTCACAAAGAAATTCTGGTATCTGAGTCTCTTTAAGGGTTACTTAACAAACTTGAGAAGGCAAACAAAGCAGTAAATGTCACATCTTGATTTCAAACTATACCATAAAGATACAATAGTTAAAACAGTATGTTACTGGCATAAAAAAGAGACAGATCAATGGAACAGAACTGAAAGCACAGAAATAAACACAAGCATATATAGTCTAATGTGACAAGGAATGTGACAAGGAATCCAAGACTCAATGGACAAAAGTCAGTCTCTTCAATAAACAATGCTGGCAAAATTGGATGTCCATGTGTAGAAGAGTAAAAGTAGATTCCTATTTCATACCAGTCACAAAAATTAACTTGAAATGGGTTAAGTATCATAGGACCTGAAATAATGAAACTCCCAAGAGAAAATTTAGGAAAAAAACTTCCTTGATGTGAGTCTTGGCAATACATTTTTGGATATGACATTTAAAACTTAAGGAACAAAATGAAAAATAAACAAGTGGGATTACATCAAACTAAAAATGTTCTGTACAGCAAAGGAAGTGACCGATGGATTAAAAAGATAATCTACAGAATAGGAAAAATATTTATAAGCCATATATCCGATAAGGAGTCACTATATATTTTGTAGTATACAAAGAACTCATATAAGAACTCATACAACTCAACAGTTAAATAAAAACAAAACAAAAAACAAACTATAAAATACAGTTCAATTAAAAACTAGACAAAAGATCAGAATAGAGAGTTCCCAAGCAATTAGATGAATAGCCAACAAGTACATGAAAAGATGCTCACATTACTAGTCATTAAGAAAATGCAAGTGAAAACCACAGTGAGCTATATGAGAGATCACCTCATACTTGTTAGAAAAGCCACAGTCAAAAAGATAAGAAAAAAATGCCAGCAAGGATGTGAAAAAAAGGAACGCTGCACTCTTGGTGGAATTGAAAAATATATAAAGGTTACAGTTACACCATTGTAAATGTGTTTAGTCACTATGAAAAACAGCACAAAGAATTCTCAAAATATTAAAAATAGAACTATCACATGGGAAATTCCATAGCAGTCTAGTGGTTAGGACTCCACTTTTCCACTGCAGGGACCCCAGATATATCCAAAGAAAACAAAAACGCTAACTGGAAAAGGTATATGCACCCCATGTTCATAGCAGCATTACTGACAATAGCCAAGAAACAAACTAAATGTTCATGACAGATGAATAAAGAAGTTGTGGTATATATGTACACAATGGAATATTTTTCAGCCGTATGAAATTAAATTCTGCCATTTGTGGTAACATGGATAAATACTGATGGAATTATGCCAAGTAAAAGAGAGAAAGACAGATACTATATGATCTTACTTATATGTAGAAACTAAGAACAACAAAATCAATAACAAACTCACAGAAAAACAGATCAGATTTGTGGTTACCGGGGGTAGGGAGCAGGGGGAGGAGGAATTGGAAGAAGGTGGTCAAAAGGTACAAATTTCCAGTTACATAAGTAACTACTGGAGATGTAATGTAACGATAACTATAGCTAACATTGCTCTATATTATATGTGAAAGTGGTTAACAGAGTAAATCCTAAGAGTTCTCTTCATAAGGAAAATTTTTTTCTTCTTTTTATTGTGTCAATTTGAAATGAGGGATACTAACTAAACTTACTGAGATAATCATTTCACAATTTATGCAAATCAAACTATTATTGCTATACACCTTAAATTTGTATAGTTGATATATGTCAACTATATCTCAATAAAACAGGAAAAAAGAGATATGCCATAATTTATATGATTAAATGGGGCTTCCCAGGTGGTTCAGTGGTAAAGAATCTGCTTGCCAATGCAAGAGATACAAGAGACGCTGGTTTGATCCCTGCATTGGGAAGATCTCCTGGAGGAGGATATGGCAACTCACTCCAGTATTCTTGCCTGGAAAATCCCATGGACAGAGGATTCTGGTGTGTTATAGTCCATGGGGTCACAAAGGTCAGACACGACTGGGCAGGCACACATGATAAAATAATACATGGACTTTTGGAGTAAATCGCTCCAAATAATGGACCTTTGGAGTAACACCTCTCAATAGGTCTATTTCCTAATATGTAAGATGGATATTACAATATATGCCAGCTCACTGCAGGATGCAGTAAAAAGCTTACTGCCACAAACCTTGGTTCTATCATTTAAAATCTGTTTGACTTTGTGAAAAGTTGTTTAGCTTTTCTCAGCATCAGTTTTATCAGGAGGATAAAGCTACCTTAGAATAACACAGTAATAATTGATTATGATAATATACGAGAAGGAACAACATTGTATTGAGAACTCGTATTCAAAGAACATCCATTCCCTTTGCCTTCGTTCCCAAGATTGCAATGAGTCAAAAATGATGATAATTCTTCATAAACTTCAAATTACTTATATTTATATAAACTTTACATAAGATTAATGTATAATATATTATTAAATACTAATGAGTTATCAGATACATGACTGTGAGATCACTGTCACTCACATGATCTTCTATTTTATTTCCCAAACTCTTTTAGAATATTGTTATTCATCATTACAATTGGGTTTATCACATGGAAGACAGTGAGATTAATTACAGATCTGGGTTCAATCTTTTCCTCATGTCACCTACATAATGAATCCTTTCCTAAACTTACTCTTCACTTTGCCTAAGCTGTGAATTCCTTAATATGAGCATGTTCTACACATACATGATATAAAATGTAATTAATAATGTTTACATATTTGCAGTTGTGCTGGCATTGGCAACACAATTCCAAATGTTTAGAAACTATGAATATATGCCAATAACTGACATAACTAGCTTACATTTTTTTGAGATATACATTCAGTAATTTGGGGATATGAGACGGGTGTGGGCAGATGGAGATTTAATGAGGATTTGGTTGAATCACTGCTCTAGAACATATCTCATTCTCCAAAGTGAAAGTGAAAGTGTAAGTCACTCAGTTGTGTCTGACTCTTTGAAAAGACAATGGCACCCTACTCCAGTACTCTTGCCTAGAAAATCCTATGGATGGAGGAGCCTGGTAGGCTGCAGTCCATTGGGTCACTAAGAGTCAGACACGACTGAACGACTTCACTTTCACTCTTCACTTTCATGCATTGGAAAAGGAAATGGCAACCCACTCCAGTGTTCTTGCCTGGAGAATTCCAGGGACGGGGGAGCCTGGTGGGCTGCTGTCTATGGGGTGGCACAGAGTCGGACATGACTGAAGCGATTTAGCAGCAGCAGCAGCAGCAGCAGACTGCAGCCCACCAGGATCCTCTGTCCACGGAATTCTCCAGGCAAGAATACTAGGGTGGGTAGCCATACCCTTTATCCAGGGGATCTTCCTGATCCAGGGAGCGAACTCAAGTCTCCTGCATTGCAGGCAGATTCTTCACCATCTGAGTCACCAGGAAAGTCCTCCAAAGGATCATCAAATACTTTTTGTAAGTATACTGGAAAAGATTAAAGCAACAGCTACACAATAACACATATGACATTACAGGTAATGCCATAAGATCTTTGCTTCAATAGAAATAGAAAAAAAAAACTTCTTAACAAATGAAGTCAAGTGAATTCATAACATACTATCTAAATTAAATCTGATGCTGGTTCTGTCTTCTAGTGTGAAGTTTATACTCTGAGTAGGACAGAACAAGGAATAAAACAGATCTAAGAAGAATGGGGATCTATTCAAATAGATCATGGATAGGTCAAATAGACCAAATAGGTCATGGATGGACGAGTTGTTTCCAAGGGATATCACAGTCTCTCTTTTTTTGTGCAGCCATATCTAGAGTTTTTCTGCCTAAAGTGGGAATCTGTCAGGCACTTTTCAAATTAACCCTCTTTTTGTTTCTCTGTGCCCAGAAAACACTAGAAACTCACTAAATATTTGTTGATTGAATAACAAACAGAACAAACTGTAATTGTTAATTTCTTATTAAACAAGTTGTCTTAAAAGATTCCCAAAGGTTTTACTCCTTAACTGTACTTTTTTATATCTTAATTCATGTTAATAGGAAACATGCCATATCCTATTAGCCCCGGCTTGGGAATTTTGTGATAGAATAAGTTCAGAGTAACAGAAATGTTCAGATAAAAAAAAGCATAGCTGATTAAGATCCTGAGAAGTAGGCCCATTTACACCATGGTGGTCTTTCCATTTTATTTCAGTCTCTCTTTCTACATTTGTCATCATATTTTGGCACTACAGAGGCAAAAAAATACAAAAAGCCATAATTCTAGAGGTGAAATTCTATCCATAAAAATGTTAACTCAAGCTACCAAACCTCTTAAAATGAGCATACTGAGTACTTCTTATTCTGCCATTTACACAGTATATTTTTCTTGCTAATCTATTCTTGGTTTGGGGTTACATAAATTGAAGGACTAGTTTAGCAGTGAAATCTAAGCTGCCTATTAGTTTCACCAAGGACGCGTCTTCACGTGATCCCTAGAGTGCTCAGCAGATGGCAGTTAAGGTGGAGGCTCTTTGGGCGGGTGACCTAGTCACCTGTGCTCTCCAGCTGGAAAATAAATAGTGCAGTTTTAAAAGACTACTTCTTTCAGAAAATGAATGTTAAATAAGGTAAATTCGTGAGGAATGATAATGGCAGTTGTATTTGACATTTATTACATGCCAGGCACTATGAAGAATGCTGAGCGCCGAAGAATTGATGCTTTTGAACTGTGGTGTTGGAGAAGACTCTTGAGAGTCCCTTGGACTGCAAGGAGATCCAACCAGTCCATTCTGAAGGAGATCAGCCCTGGGATTTCTTTGGAGGGAATGATGCTAAAGCTGAAACTCCAGTACTTTGGCAACCTCATGCGAAGAGTTGACTCATTGGAAAAGACTCTGATGCTGGGAGGGATTGGGGGCAGGAGGAGAAGGGGACGACAGAGGATGAGATGGCTGGATGGCATCACCCACTTGATGGACATGAGCTTGAGTGAACTCTGGGAGTTGGTGATGGACAGGGAGGCCTGGCGTGCTGCGATTCATGGGGTCGCAAAGAGTTGGACACGACTGAGCAACTGAACTGAACTGAAGGCACCATGGTACCATATTTTATATGTTATGCATATATCATCTAACCTCATTAAGAAAAGAATGAGGGAGGTATTATACCATTTTACAAGTGAGAATGATGAAAGAGGTCAAGTAATTTTCTCAAGGTCTGAAATTTAATAACCAGGGAACCAGGACATAAACCCAAGACTCTGGCAGCAAAGCCTTTGCTCTAACTACTGTTCTATTCTCCCAGCCTGTTCACTGTATTCCAATTTCACAAACTCTAAAAAATTCTACATATATATATACCACTTGTAGCAATACTAGCAATTAAACCCCCACCCCCCAAAATCTAAATTTATGAAAATACTGATCTTTCCCACACTGGACATTAGTTGAACCTGTTTTAATTGTAACCTGTGCCGTTAAAATTTTAATTTATTTAAAGAGTTCAGGCAATGACAGCCATGACTGTGACTGCTGACATTTATCTGATATGAAGCAACTGGTGACGTGTGCATTTCAATACAACTAAAAGTTGATGTGCTTAGGAAAAGTTCTAATTCCTTTCTTAAATATTGTACCAAGTGAAATATGCCAACATCAATTTGAAAATAATCTATTTTTCATTTGACAAACACATTGAGAGAAATCAAAACACTTACTGGCTCAGTGTAAACACTTGAATGCTATTATTATTAATTATAATTATGTCTGTGTTCAATACTTAGTGGTTGCTGAAGTCTTGATTCAATCAACCAATTTTAATGTGTAACTGGGTACACAGTTCATACATTATCAAGTCTTACACTTGATCAAATTAAAAATGACTTAAATTCCAAGTAATTACTTTCCTGTGTTTCAAATTATTGCTAATCAAAACCTGTGTAATCGTCTTCCTGTTCCTGTTTTGTAAATGATATTCTTTAACTATTTTGTTTACTTTGAAAAGCATGAAGATTATTTATGGCTACTGTAACAGAAAATAAAACAAGTTGAGTGAACCTAAAAATGTTGCTTGATCTTGGTAATATTTATTTAAATATGCATTTAGAGAACATAGTAAACCAATGAAAACAATTTTACTCTTCTTACTCTTTGAGAAGATACTTTACTGTTATTTAGCATTTTCATTCATTTCAATCTGTTGTATCTCAGGACATTTCCCAGGACTAGGACAAGGCTTTGTATCTAAGAATAAAACTATTTGAACCTACACTTCTAAAGTGAGGAAAAAACTCAGTCTTTCAAAGACAGCTTCAGTTCAGTTGCTCAGTCGTGTCCGACTCTTTGCGACCCCATGAACTGCAGCACGCCAGGCCTCCCTGTCCATCACCAGCTCCCAGATTTCACCGAAACTCTTGTCCATCAGTTGGTGATGCCAACCAGCCATCTCATCCTCTGTTGTCCCCTTCTCCTCCTGCCCCTAATCCCTTCCAGCATCAGAGTCTTCTCCAATGAGTCAACTCTTCGCATGAGGTGGCCAAAGTACTGGAGTTTCAGCTTTAGCATCAGTCCTTCCAAAGAACACCCAGGACTGATCTCCTTCAGAATGGACTGGTTGGATCTCCTTGCAGTCCAAGGGACTCTCAAGAGTCTTCTCCAACACCACAGTTCTAAAGCATCAATTCTTTGGTGCTCAGCCTTCTTCACAGTCCAAATTTCACATCCATACATAACCACCGGAAAAACCATAGCCTTGACTAGACGGACCTTTGTTGGCAAAGTAATGTCTCTGCTTTTGAATGTGCTATCTAGGTTGGTCATAACTTTCCTTCCAAGGAGTAAGCGTCTTTTAATTTCATGGCTGCAGCCACCATCTGCAGTGCCAGCATAGCCCATTACCAAATGAGGGAATGAATGTGGTCAAACACATTCAGACATGCTCTGTGAATGCGAGAGAGCGTCACTAAAACCTTAACATTAAAAAATGCTGCCAACCATTAGTGTTAATGTTTTCTGTTCATCAAATAAAGTGCATGTCCATAGCACATATGGCTTAATTGAAAACAAGTAAAATATAACATGGATTGCATTTTCACCAAATGTTTCAATTAATTGGATTTTGGAGCAGTAATTTGCTAGATGGAGCTTATTCCTTATTCTGATTAAAGTCTAAAGACAGGCATTTTCTCTAAGACTTACAAAAAACAGTAAAAAAAAATATTGTTTAACTTTTAAATGGACAGTTTATTTGCTTTGGGGGGCTAATAAAATCTACTAAGAGTATCTTTTGAAGGTGATTAACCTCCATCCAAGAATTAAGTATTTTCCTAACATAGTGGTTGCTATCAAACTCAGATGGTTAAGAATTTGCCTACAATCCAGGAGACCTGGGTTCGATCCCTGGGTTGGGAAGATCCCCTGGAGAAGAGAATGGCAATCCACTCCAGTATTCTTGTCTGGAGAATCCCATGGACAGAAGCGCCTGGTGGGCTACAGTCCATGGGGTCCCAAAGAGTCAGACACAGCTGAGCGACTAACAGTTTCATGTTCTCTGTTCTCAGTCATTTGTAAGTATCCTCATAAAGTCCAGGCCATTGTTCAATAGTTGTAAAAGACCAGAAATATAGACTCTGATTTTTGGCAAGAAACGTACATAAGCAGGGATTCAAGCTGATCTTAGGTTTCCGTTTACTCTGGAAAACTTGTTAAGACTTCCAATCACTGACTCAGACTGTCACTGATTCATTTGGTGGCTGCACTTTGTAGTATTTATAAACTGCATGAGCTAAACAAACAAGTTTCTTCTGTTTCATGAGACATGGCTTCTAGACTACAAATTATTCTGGATATCTCCCAGTTCCTATTATGGGCTAGGGACTTAAGCTTCATAAAGAATTCAAGTACCTAATATTCAGGAACTGATAATCAAACAATTCTAGAGTGGTGGATAATCAAAAAATTAACTGTGACCCACAGTATGAAGTAATATGTCCAAGGAGTATATCTAAATTTCTATTGGGAACATGGATGTCAGAATGATTGCAGAGTGTTTCTGAACAGCAGCAACAGTATAGAGTAGAACTCTCCTTAAGGACTTGATGAATTAACCAACACTTATTATGCTCTTGACTGGACTAAGGCCTCCTGGTGTTATGGTTAGAAAACTACTCTTCAAAGTATCTTCACAGTCTTTTTCAAAATGGAGTTGTACACTGACCTAATAGAGATGTATATTTACAAAGACTCATCTGAGCTTGCTACCAAGCCCATTTACCTCCCTTTTACTTGTTAATTGTGTCACTCATTGCTGTAATTATGTAATTTGATTAGCTATTCTGTGAACTCATGAAATATTAGTCTGCAAGAGTTATTCCTGTAAAATATAAGATGGTTGTTTTGGAAAGGTTTGTTAAAAATAGGTTTTTAATTTTTTTTTTACAATGCTATCAAATTAATGTGGGCAAGACAGTTGTAAAAGGTCAAGGAAAAAAACTAAATGTCTAGAGGTATTTTGACACATATTTCCAATGTCTTTGATCATTGGTATATTTTATATATGAAAAATAGTGGGTTGTTTCCCTTCTACAAAATTGTTTTGACTACCCTAGGTCCTCAGTCATGTAATAAGTGAAGTGGTAAGAAAAGCTTGTATTTCAGAGAATTATTTTCTTTAATAATTTGTTGGAACATAACATTGGGCTGGCCAAAAAGTTCGAGGTTTTCTTAAGGTAAAATCTGAACAAACTTTTTTGGCAGCCCTATACATCTGTTGCATATTTTACATCATATTTTTTGTCCTTTTATCAGGTTTGATTGGCACCAGTGGCACAGAAATTGACCACCACATATAATAAAAATGGTGGGGATTTCTAAACATGGGCACCAATTAAAAGAAAAATTGCTAATTTATTTATTTTAAAATTTTTATTGGGGGTATAGTTTATCTACAATGGTAATTTAATATACGGGGACCAATTAAAAGAAAAATTTACACTTATATTTTAAATGAAAATAAACTGCCTAAAGATTTTTTTCAACAATTCATCAGTCAATGGTCTTGCTCTTATTAAATAAATGAGTTTTTCCTGTGTACCATGTTTTCAGGCACAGTTTTGAAAGCTTTGCATGCATTATTTTATTTAATCCATAGACCAATTATCACTCTAATTTAACAAATTAGGAGTCTTAGAACTGTTTTATAAAAGTGCTCACAATCACACAGTTGATAAATGGGAAACATTCTAATCAAGCCTTTCAAAATACACAATTACAAAATACATTTTTTTTTTACCGTCCGTATTTTTTTGCATATGTGCACTCTCATCCTGATACAGTCTTCTTTTCCTTCATTTAATGTTAAGATGAGAAATGCCGACATCTTCTGCACCATCCATTTCTACCTTTACAATCTTTATCTTCCATTCTGGAATGACCACCTCCTTCTCTTTGCCTATTTGATTACATATACTTTCAGTTCTAGCTCTTTGTTTTTTTTCCCCAAGAAGTTGTTACAAAGGAAACCAATTCACATTGATTTCCTTCTACTTTTAACTTTTACAGAACAGTATCCAACACTGAATTTTACTTATTCAATCATTCCCCTACCTATTCATCCATTCAACAAATATCTAAGTGCCAAGCCATGCTCTAATACTAATTAGATTATTTTACAAAACAAAAATTCAAAAGCAGAAACTACTGTGGTTCCATTCATTCACATGACAATTATTAATGATCACTTAGTATGTGAGGCATGGGCCAAGTGAATGATTAATAAATGTGAGAGCCCTATTAATGCTTATTAGTGAAGTACAGGGTAGCCTGGCACGCTGCAGTCCATGGGGTGGCAAAGAGTTGGACACAACCTAGTGACTGAACAACAACAAATCAGTGCTTATTAATTTAGCATTTACCGTGTGCCAGGCACCATTCTAAGAACTGTACATACGTATTAATCTATTTAAAATTGTCACATCACTCTGAGATAGGTACAATTATTATCCTCATTTTGTTGGGAGAGGAAGGGGAAGCACAAGAGAACAAGTGAAATGTCCCCAAGATTATGGGACAAGAACGTAGTGGAGCCAAGATTCGTATGCATATAGTCTGATTCCAAAGCCTGGAGTCTTAATCATTACACTCTGCCTAAAAAGCAAAGAGATTCACAGAAGTACACTATGCTCAGAAAACATTTAGGAGGATAGTCCCAATGGAAGTAACTTCCTCTACTGAATTATGAAGGAAGATTAGACGTTAAGCAGGTAAAGGTACTATCCCAAGGAGAGAAAAACAAGAAAGAAAATAGTACTTTGGGGAAACGAGTATGTCAATTCAAAATTGCAAAGCATTATCATTTCAAACTGGGAGGAGCAGTGAGAACATCCAAGCAACATTTTAAAGAGAGGCATTTAAAACATTTTGCAAACAAGCATAGCCTTCTCAAATATTAGTCTATTTGAATCAGATCAGATCAGATCAGTCGCTCAGTCGTGTCCGACTCTTTGCAACCCCATGAATCGCAGTACGCCAGGCCTCCCTTTCCATCTCCAACTCCCAGATTTCACTCAGACTCACGTCCATCAAGTCAGTGATAAAGCATACTCTTACAAGTTCACACAAGATCATAAACAAAGGAAATGCTGCTGCTGCTAAGTCACTTCAGTCGTGTCTGACTCTGTGCGACCCCACAGATGGCAGCCCACCAGGCTCTGCCATCCCTGGGATTCTCCAGGCAAGAACATTGGAGTGGGTTGCCCTTTCCTTCTCCCAAAGGAAATGAGCAAGGATAAACTCACAGGGAATTTTAAAGCCATATTACATATAAATGAAACCAGTCACAATTAGAAGGAGGTTCTTTAGTACATTTTAAGGTGCAAGTCCATTTATTTTTCTCCTTTTCTAATTATGTCTCTGGGGTCAAATATTTGGAAAATGTTTTTACATATTATGTATCTAGCCAAAGGGGAGATTCTAAATCCAGGCTGTGAATAAAAAGAGCAGTGATTTTCATGCAGATCTTTTTATTTCACTTATACAATAAGCTATTTTTGAAAAATGTCAGTGGAATAACTACCACAGCTCCAGTTGGTCTAGTAGTTCATATGAAGGATACGTTTTCTACCAGGAAGTAATCATTTTAATTATTACTTTAGGTGTTGAAAAAAGAATGCCATGCTCATTTAGTAGTCACCACCACCTTAAAGAAGGAAATTGACAATAAAGGTAGTAACAAGAGCAATGATTTATTTAGTGCTTACTCTGAGCCAGACACTGGCTAAGCACTTCAGCACTTTACATACTATATTTCAGAACTTTAAAAGTGTCATTCCATTGGCCTCTGATCTCCACTGTTTGTGATGAGAGGTTGTTCATAATTCGTATCAAGATTCTCCTATGTGTCATGTCTTTGCTTTCTCTAACTGATTTTATTACTTTATTTTTGTTTTTTTTTGCAGTGTCTGCATTTCTGTGATCTGTTGTTTTAACAGTCTGCTTTATTTATTTATATTTTCTGTTTGGAGTTTACTGAACCCATTGGATATGTGTTTGTTTTTTTTTTATTAAATCTGCAGAATGTTTTAGCCAATATGTTTCTTTTCTTACTCATTTTTCCTCTTGTTTTATGAAACTCCAGGTGCACATATGTTAAACTGCTTAATACTGCCTTAGAGGCCACTGAGTGCTTCCCAGGTGGCTCAGCAATAAAGAATCCGCCTGCCAACGCAGGAGACGTAAGAGTTGAGGGCTCAATTCCTGGGTCGGGAAGATCCTCTGGAGTAGGGAATGGCAACCCACTCCAGTATTCTTGCCCGGGAAACTCTAATGGACACAGGAGCCTGGCGGGCTACAGTCCATGGGGTCACAAAGATTCGGACACAACAGAGCATGCACATACGCACAGGCCCTGAGCCTCTGCTCACTTTTTTCAGTCTTTTTTCCCTTCTCTGTTTCGGTTATGTTTAAATCCATACGTTCACAAGAGTAATAATAAACATGATAACAATACAACTAATTGGTCACTTTTGGGGATGACGGAGAATTCATTACCTTGGGAACTTGGTAAATAATAGCAAAGAATTAATCACTAACCCTGACTGTATTAATTCTATAACTGTAATAGATGAGGGGAAGCAACTTAATGAAATAATTCCAATAATATATAAAGCCATACTGACAGAACTATATTATTACTATTTCTCACCTCTAATGAAATAATACAATTAAGGACTGAACACCAATACCTACTAAAAGTAAAAAAGAGTGAAAATTAATATTCCTTGCTTTCTTATAAAAGAGCACACCATCACTTACAGTTTTGCCAAAAGGATCACATGTGATCCTGCCAATTTGTGGGAAGCGCAGAGGAGAGAGAGACATGTTGAACTATACCATGAGTTACTCACGATGTGTGTGGGAAACGCTATAGGTCAGATGGCTTGGGTCCTTCATTAGATAAACTATTAGGAAAATAAAGTAATAGAGTGTGACTGTATAAGAGAGACTTAAAAGACACATGAAGCTAAAAAAAAACAAACTGGAGAAGACTAAAACAGAGTATCTAGGGATCCGTAAAATCAAAGAAATGGATGATAAAAAGAAATGTAAGGAAGTGATCATTAGAAAAGTTAGGTTAGTGGTGACTTTTGGAAGGAGAAAAGGAGCCATGATTACAATGGGGTCCATAGCAAGGTTTCTGGTGTCTGGTAAAGTTCTTTTCCTATTCCAGGTGGTAGTTACAGGATGTCTGCCTTATAATAACTATAAAGAAATAATTCATCAAGATACACATTTGTTTTGTGTGGTTTTCTGTATCCATGTTTTGCTTCAGAGCAGTACAGTAAAAAACACACACATAATATATTGTTCACTGTTTTCTATGAGTGTATGTATTTTAAAGATCTATACAGGTTAGAAAAGAGGAAGAAAAAAATTTTTTTAATAGCTGACTTTAGTTTGAACTGGTTGTTTTAGCAGAATACAAATTTCCTATTAGGTGAATATAACCTTTTTAATAAACAGATCATATTTATTTCAAAAAATTGCTCTAAGTGACCAACAGTGTCAAAGAATTTGAAACTTATGGTTCCCAGAGATTGTACAATTATTTCTTTAGAATTCAGAACTGAATGAAACAGAAAAGTGAGAGTAGGGACTAAAGCTCTTTAGAATGGTTCAGAGTAATAATAAAACAGGATTCATTTAAAACTTACTACTTGCTAGATTCTATTTTATACACACACACACTCCATATATGTGTTTTGATGACACTCCAAAGAGCGTCTTGATGAAAGTGAAAGAGGAGAGTGAAAAAGTTGGCTTAAAGCTCAACATTCAGAAAATGAAGATCGTAGCATCTGGTCCCATCACTTCATGGCAAATAGGTGTGGAAACAGTGCCAGACTTTATTTTTCTGGGCTCCCAAATCACTGCAGATGGTGACTGCAGCCATGTAACTAAAAGACGCTTGCTCCTTGGAAGGAAAGTTATGACCAACCTAGATAGCATATTCAAAAGCAGAGACATTACTTTGCCGACAAAGGTCCATCTAGTCAAGGCTATGGTTTTTCCAGTGGTCATGTATGGATGTGAGAGTTGGACTGTGAAGAAAGCTGAGCACCAAAGAATTGATGCTTTTGAACTGTGGTGTTGGAGAAGACTCTTGAGAGTCCCTTGGACTGCAAGGAGATCCAACCAGTTCATCCTAAAGGAGATCAGTCCTGGGTGTTCATTGGAAGGACTGATGTTGAAGCTGAAACTCCAATACTTTGGCCACCTGATGGGAAAAGTTGACTCATTGGAAAAGACCTTGATGCTGGGAAAGATTGAGGGCAGGAGGAGAAAAGGACGACAGAGATTAAGATGGCTGGATGGCATCACCAACTCAGTGGACATGGGTTTGGGTGGACTCTGGGAGTTGGTGATGGACAGGGAGGCCTAGCATGTTGCAGTTCATGGGGAGTTGGACACGACTGAGTGACTGAACTGATACAGCTGTCGTTCAATCACTGAACAACAGTAACTATTTACTCCTCCAGGGATATACAGCAGTTCCGCTCAGTCACTCAATTGTGTCCAACTCTTTGTGACCCCATGGACTGACTCATGCCAGGCTCCCCTGTCTGTAACGAACTCCTGGAGCTTGCTCAAACTCATGTCCATTGAGTCAGTGATACCATCTCATCCTCTGTCATCCCCTTCTCCTCCCTTTAATCTTTCCCAGCATCAAGGTCTTTACCAGTGAGTCAGTTCTTTACATCAGGTGGCCAAAGTATTGGAGCTTCAGCTTTCAGCATCAGTCCTTCCAATGAATATTCAGGACTGATTTCCTTTAAGATTGACTGGCTTGATCTCCCTGCAGTCCAAGGGACTCTCAAAAGTCTTGTCCAACACCACAGTTCAAAAGCATCAATTCTTCAGTGCTCAGCTTTGTTTATGGTCCAACTCTCACATCCATACACAACTACTGGAAAAACCATAGCTTTGACTAGATGGACCTTTGTCAGTTAAGTAATGTCTCTGCTGTCTAGGTTTGTCATAGCTTTTCTTCCAAGGAGCAAGCGTCTTTTCATTTCACGGCTGCAGTCACCATCTGCAGTGATTTTGGAGCCCAAGAAAACAGAGTCTGTCACTGTTTTCATTATTTTCCCATCTATTTGCCATGAATATCAGCATGGAAATCCACCCTGAATATTCACTGGAAGGACTGATGCTGAAGCTTCAATACTTTGGTCACCTGATGGGAAGAGCTGACTCATTGGACAAGACCCTAACACTGGCAAAGATTGAGGGCAGGAGGAGAAGGGGACGACAGATGGTTGGATGGCATCACTGATTCAATGGACATGAGTTTGAGCAAGCTCTGGGAGATAGTGAAGGACAGGGAGGCTGGGATGATGCAGTTCATGGAGTCACAAAGAGTCGGACATGACTAAGTGACAGAACAACTATATATAGTTGTTATACATATACATATATATGTATGTATATACACACTACCTCACTTAGAGAACTAGGTGATGCCTGAATTACAAATATAGCTTATAGGTGATTTGATATTAAAAGGAAGACTGCTTAAAAAATAAGGCATCTCCACAAACATATTTTCCCATCTACTTCCATCTTTCCTCTCAAACATTATATTGAGTCGGTAATATTAGCTTTTTTTGTTAGGGAAAATTTCTGTGCGGACTTTCAATTTTGTAAAAAAATAAAATGTCTCAAGAATAAACTAATTGGGAGAGGATGAAACAAAATGAGAGCTAAATTTTCTACAAAATAAAAGATCAGGAATTTTGGAATGTTTCCCTGGTGGATGTAGAGAGAAAGGTAAGGATATTTTCTTGAGGGAGGGCGTGTCATGGGTTCAACTGTGTCCCCAAGAAGCTGTTTAAACTCTAATTCCAGTATCTGTGACCTTGTTTGGAAATAGGAACTTCGTAGGTGCTGGAGAAGACTCTTAAGAGTCCCTGGACAGCAAGGAGATCAAACTAGTCAATCCTAAAGGAAATCAACCCTCATATTCATTGTAAGGATGACGCTAAAGCTCCAATTCTTTGGCCACCTGATGTGAAGAGCTGACTCACTGGAAAAGACCCTGATGCTGGGAAAGATTGAAGGCAGGAGGAGAAGAGGGCAGAAAAGGATGAGATTGTCAGATGGCATCATCAACTCAGTGGACATGAATCTGGGCAGACTCTGGAAGATAGTTAAAGACAGGGAACCTGGTGTGCTGCAGTCCATGAGGTCACAAAGTTGGATATGACTTAGCAAGTGAAAAACAACAAAGGTGACTGGGTTAAGATGGTGTCATTACAGTGGACTCTAATCCAGTCACTTTATAAAAAATAAATTTGAACACAGAATAGACACATACACAGGGAAAAACAACCTGTGAAGATGAAGGCAGAAATGGGGATGATATATCTCTAAGCTAAGGAATACCATAGATTGCCAGCAAACTACTGAAGCTAAGAGAGAGGCATGGGCCAGACTGTCCCTCACAGCTCTCAGGAGTTATCAACCCTGCTGACTGACACTGGTCATGAACTAGCCCCCAGGACTGCCAGACAATACATTTCTAAGTCCTCTAGTCTGTGGTACTTTGTTATAACAAACCTGGTAAACAAACACTGGGAAAGAAGCTAGGGCAAAGTGATGTCAAATTCTGAACTAAAGGGAAAGGGGTGTGTGTGTGTGTGTGTGTGTGTGTGTGCGTGCTCACTCGTGTCTGACTCTTTGAGACCCCACGGACTAGGGCAAAGTGATGTCAAATTCTGAACTAAAGGGAAAGGGGTGTGTGTGGGTGTGTGTGTGTGTGTGTGTGTGTGTGTGTGCACGCGTGCTCACTCATGTCTGACTCTTTGAGACCCCACGGACTAGGGCAAAGTGATGTCAAATTCTGAACTAAAGGGAAAGGGGTGGGTGTGTGTGTGTGTGTGTGTGTGTGCACGCGTGCTCACTCGTGTCTGACTCTTTGAGACCCCACGGACTAGGGCAAAGTGATGTCAAATTCTGAACTAAAGGGAAAGGGGGTGGGTGTGTGTGTGTGTGCTCACTTGTGTCTGACTCTTTGAGACCCCACGGACTGTATCCTGTCAGGCTCCTCTGTCCACGAAATTTTCCTGGCAACGATATTGGAGTGGGTTACCATTTCCCCTCCAATGTATCTTTCTGACCCAGGGATCTAACCAGTTTCTCCTTCATTGGCAGGCAGATTGCTTTCCAACTAAGCTACCTGCAGCTGCTGCTAAGTTGCTTCAGTCGTGTCGGACTGTGTGTGACCCCAGAGCTACCTGGGAAACTCCAAAGGGAAATGTACTAGGGGGAAGTTTCCTGTGGTGAGACTGGTGAAGAACTTTAAGGCTAGAGGTAGCCAGGAAACAATCTTCTGAAATGCTGAGGAGCGTGTTGGGCTTCGTGCAGCATGCCTGAAGGCTTACTGAGATACCAAAGGAGAGTGCTTCCCGAGGGCAGAGAAGTTTGTGACATAAGCTTTTAACTCTGGACATATTTTGAGGATAGCATGTGTTTTGGTGCTATTTATATTTATTAATATATACATGAGGAAAAATTGCATTTATACAGATAAGGTATGCATGTGCTACTGAAGAGGGGGTGTGTGTGTATATATATATATATGACATATAATAAACCAATTTTGTATTTGTTAACCCAACTGTATATTAATACATGGGCTTCCTGGTGGCTCATTTGGTAAAGAATCTGCCTGCAATTCAGGAGACTCAGGTTCGATCCCTAGGTTGGGAAGATCCCCTGGAGGAGCGAACGGCTACCCACTCCAGTATTCTTCCCTGGAGAAGTCCATGGACAGAGGAGCCTGGTGGGGTACAGTCCATGGGGGCACAAAGGGTCAGACATAACTGAGTGACTAACACTAACTATATTAATACATATGAGAGAGACCATGAATCCATACACGTCTCAGTGTGAGAAAAAGCGCTCTTTATTCAGAGACTCCTATCTGTCACAGCCAGAAATAAAGTAAGCTGCTGCTTCTGCTGCTGCTAAGTTGCTTTAGTCATGTCTGACTCTGTGCGACCCCATAGACGGCAGCCCACCAGGCTGCCCCATCCCTGGGATTCTCCAGGCAAGAACACTGGAGTGGGTTGCTATTTCCTTCTCCAATGCATGAAAGTAAAAAGTGAAAGTAAAGTTGCTCAATCGTGTCCAACTCTTAGTGACCCCCATGGACTGCAGCCTACCAGGCTCCTCCGTCCATGGGATTTTCCAGGCAAAAGTACTGGAGTGGGTTGCCATTGCCTTCTCTGAAAGTAAGCTGAAAGGCAACTAAAAAGATGAAATCACTGTCAAGGACAGGCACACAAGGAAAGCGGTTTTATTTTTAATGTTTTGAAGTCACCAGAGCTATTTCTGCAACTGTACTGCTTGGCTGTTTTTCTTTTTCGTTCCCAGTGTTTGTCTTTCATGCCTCGTGGGCAAGGACGTTAGTATCACTATCTGCATAGCCTGCCTCCCCTAATCATGTCTCGTATTTCACCCCTATCTGGGAAGCTTCTCTGCATATAAAGACCATAAATTACAACTGTTAGCATTAAGTGATTGTGTGGGCAGATCTGCTGGTTACATTTTCAAAGCTTTGATGGACTACAGGCAATTCCAGGGGCAATTAGAGAGTGACTTCTCATAGTGGATACTATCTCTAGGGTCACTAATACCAAGACTGGAGCCTGCACACTTTCTCCCCAGATCAGCAGGCTTTGGGTAGCTTATTGTCCTGAATCAGCAAATGGGGATTGAGTCACTTGAGAAATAGGAGAAATCAGAAGAGATGAGAACTAAATAATTCTAGAACACAAATAATAAGAGCTGCCATTTATGGCATGTTTACTGTGCCTTTATATCTCCTATTCTCTGACTTAAACTGGAAAACCACACTCCAACACTGGTATTATTCATATTATTATCAACTTATAGCAAAAGTGGCTGAGACTCAGAGAGTCACTGTATTTGTGAACATCTACTAACAAGAATCATATACAGGAATTGAACCTAATCTGAGATCCAAGCCGGTATTCTCTCCAACGTGCCGTGCTGACAACGCAAAAAGGACTACAATCTGCTATAAGACAGAATCTTTTCCAACCGAGAGCTTATGTTTCAACTTATTTTTGACATAAGAGCTGATCCTGGTTGTGCTGCTGCTGTTGTTCTCAAGAGAAAGAGCTGACAGGTTTAGAACTTTCACTAGGCTGGACTGTAAACTGCTGCTAATGGGAGGATATTCTTCCTTCAGTCTGTCAGCAGCAACCGCTTAGTAAGCAGGAGTTCCTAAGAGTACATGCCAGTGGAATTCCAGGTAGAGAAATCCCTGCCATGCAGATATCCTGGACAGCTAGTAACCTCAATTTGGGGGAATAAGTTAAGCACCTAGAGAGAAACATTTTTACCCACCAATATGTAATTTCACTTTCTTTTCATTGTCCTTTGCTCTTAGCTATGTACACAGCTACTTCCTACCAAACACATCAGTGTATAACCTTGAATATAGGGAAAACTGCAAGTGAGATACGCTTTCAGGTTGCACCAGTGTTATACCCAAGGATGGTCTTCTGTCAGGGTACAGATAGTAGCTGAGGAAACAGCAAAACAGCAATACAATACTCACAGGTGGAGCTTGTTAAAAATATTCAGGGAATTCTTTCCTCTCCTCCCAAACCACCAAAATCAAACAAGAGACCAAACTGGCCAACACATCCACTCTTTAGCAATAGGATAAAGTCCCTGTTCATGAAAGATCTGGAGGGAGAATAAGAACATCATAAAATACCCCCAAACTCAACAACCCTTAGTCTTTTTGACATTAACTCCTGCAAAATGTGCTGGGTGAGCAGAAGCACAGGAAGAAATGTTGTATACAAAAGCTTTTGAAAAATAACAGGGCTCTTTAGCAGAGAAACAAAAGCCCCACTGGACCAGGCAAATGAAAGGACTCAGCTGCTAGCAGGAGAGGAAAAACCTCTTCTTCATTCTCCTTTTCTCTAAAGGAAACAGAAATCACTCTGCATTATATTCTGAGCAAAAGCAGAAGTCTATCTTTTTAATTCGGAAAAGATGGTGCTTGTTGAAATAATATTTTAGAAAGTGAAAAAGTAAAATTATAAGTTGAAGAGGAAACATCAGAAATGTGTTTTTTTGGGGATGGGTGGGTGATGGGAAGGAGGTTGCTCAACTTGCTTTTAAAGAACACATATGGGAGTTAAAGATAGTTTATTGGACACACAGCTTTCAAAGGTGGTGACCAACATGTTAATGCAAGCCGCCAAGGAGCAACACTAAACAACTCTCTTGTTGCTTTTTGTTGGTGCAATCCAAGATTCAATGAAGGGAAATGATGTAGAAGCAACAGCTGTTATGTGAAATGGAAGTCTCTTCATCTTTAAAATAGAATTGTTTTGAGAATTAAAGGAGTGAATATATGTAAGCAGTGGGTACACAATAAAAAGTGTTGTTTATCTTTTTCTCTCTTTAAACTACTACAAATGCAATCTGTAGGTATATATGGTCTTCAAGGGGCAAAAACTAAAAGCTTCAATGAGATACTTTGTCACTAGTAAAACTGTCAAGAGTCTGCTGAAAACTAAGCAAAATGCTTCAAAATACTGGACCACCAAGAAAAAGGATTGGTTTCTAATTTGTGGTCAACCAGTTGCTTCCAGGACCTTTTTCTAAAGGAGTTTTAACTGTTAATTCTTTCTTAGCCATCATATTCAAAGGTCTCCCCAAATCATCCTGCTGTTATTTGGTAATAACAGTTAAAAAAAGACAAATACTGAGCAACAACTTCTTCATTTAGTCTTCATAACAAACCACTAAAGAAGTAGATTCTATTTATAAAAAGAAACTGAGGCTTAGGTTGTGCTTTCAACGTCTACGTGACAGTGCATCCTTTTCCACAAAGGGAAAAATTCTAGAGATTTTCAGTCGTGAGAAAGATCTGTATTTCTAACACAAATTCTAAAAACGAACCAGAATCTCTGAACTGTAGTTAACATTTTTAGAAAGGCACATCTAACTAAAGGTCCTTATTCATCTTTAGCACAGACTGAGGGGCATCAGAAAGATACATCCCTTCCAGCCTAGGAGCATCAGAAGTCAGTCAAGACGATTCAGCTGGCCTGTCATCCACATGAATGTTTCATTGTAGGCTGCTTGGTGGTTGCAAATTAAGCTTCTCTGGATGAGAACTCTCATTTTGATGGCATGTTTCAAAGGGAAGAGAGGGCTGAATTGGTGAGGAGGAAAAAAAAATTACTTAGTCAAGACCAGAGTATTTTTTTATTTCTTAAGTTTAACCAAAACATTTCCAGGGGAAATTGAAAAGGGAGCTGGTTTGAAGAGTGAGCTACATGGATGTGCTGGCTTGAAGAGATCTAGAAAGAGAAGACATAGAGGGAGGAAAATGGTAGGGATAAAAAGCAAGAGTGCCACAAAGTATTGGGTTGGCGAAAAAGTTCTTTCAGGTCATTCGTAAGCTGTTATGGAAAACCCTGAATGGACCTTTTGGCCAACCCAATATAAGGGCTATTATATTAAGATTAATGAGCCTTTCTGACATTAATCTTACAACTCCTATTATAGTCCAACAAAGGGGAAGGCAGCAAAGGCTTTCAGCTCCCAGGACTCTCACCTAAGTCTTCTAACCCACACTTACTGTTCAGCCATGCCTTATTCAACTTCTCTCATACTCGCTGTGTTCCAGCCAGTAACTTTACTTACTAAGCTACTTTCTACCTTTTGCATCTACCAGTTTTCTTGCCTGGTGTGTTCTTTTCTTATGCTTCATAAGAAAACTGTATATTTAACGAAACCTTACACTTAATAACTCAGTTTAATGATCAACTCTTGAAAAGGTCTTCTTTGACCTCCCTCTCAATTTCCATCATTTCTCACTGCACTTATCCTTCATAATTTGTATGCCTGTATACATGAACACACGTGAATTTATTTCCCTGTATATTATTAGTTTATATTCTGTCTCTCTCAAAGAAATAAGTGCTGTGAGAACAGAGCACTTATACTCACCAATGTTGGTTGTGTGTTCTTGGGTAACTAATTTAAACTTAAGATTTAGTTTCTTAAATTATAAAATAGGGAATAGTAGTATCTAACTTCTAAAATTATCATGAAATACAATCTTGAGTACCATTCTTCTTATTATTTTGGAAGAACTCTAAAATTATCCCACAGGCAATATTAAGGTGCTAGAGTAGCACTCACAATTTGAAAAGGAGGTGATCCTAAACTGATTTTGTTAGTATTAGAGATGCCTTCTCTTTAACTTAAGTTTAAAAGACAGGCTCTCTCTGAGTTGACTTAGAGCTCTTGACATATGCCTCCTTTTAAGGGTTAGATTGTTAAGAGTCAAAAATCTGGATGCTTGCCTCCACCAGAAAAATGTAAAGTGAGAGACTTTACATTTACTAGAGTTATTTCAGCTTCCCTCATGGCTCAGTTGGTAAAGAATCTGCCTGCAGTGAAGGAGACCTGGGTTCAATTCCTGGGTCAGGAAGATCCCCTGGAGAAGGAAATGGCAACCCACCCCAGTACTGTTGCCTGGAGAATTCCATGGACAGAGGAGCCTGGCAGGCTACAGTCCATGGGCTTGCAAGAGTCGGACACAACTTAGCAACTAAAGGGAGAGAGTTATTCAATTAGGAGCAGAGTGAAGCTTGGGTGCTGTAGTGAGAGACAGCTAAAATCCCTTGGACAAAAGGGAAACGTGCATAATTCCCATGGACTAGATGTGGGTCCAGAGGTGAGAAACTGGTCAGATTTCCTTATTTAGGGGATTATAGTCAAGAGGATTGCCTGCAGCTCAATAGAGGGGTGGACCACTGGACATCAAGGGCTGAGGAGTCAAATATGGCCATCCAAGGAAGTCTTGCTTCCATCCAGAAAACCACAGTCTTAAGACATCAGGAGAAGCTCAAAGGAACCAACAAAAGCACCAGGAAGGAGAAAGCATCAGAGATTATACATATGCCATCCTAAGGGTGCTGAAACTACACTGCAATAAACACACCCCCTAAAACTATGTCCTTTTCCCATGATCACTTGCTTCCTATGTTGAGCAAAAAAGGCTCATCACTGCAGATTGTTTTTGGGTCTGAAGCAAGATGGAGCTGGAGAAGTGAAAGATATTTTAAATCAGATGAGAGCTCAGAGGTTTTTACATTTAACTATGTTAAAATTATGGGATCATCAGACCGAGGAAAATTTTAATTATTATTCTAAGTGACCTATCTGAGACTGCACTAAAAGTAGGGGTAAATTTAGCCTCAGAGGGCTCTGTGGGAGGTCAGAGAGACAAAAAATAAAGTTGGTTTCTGCCTTTACCTTACTAAATCTAGTTCTTTCAACAAACTAGGTATAAATGTGTACAAAATACTTCACCCAGCATTGAAGTTCAAGGAATGGTAAGGATCTAAACACTTGGTACACAGCAGGTGGTTGATATATTTCTCTGCTCCCACTTTCCAATGCCAAATTCTCCCCAAGATATAGCATTTCTGAATAATTTTGAAGCTGTTCCTTGAATATTTCCCTGTATATTTCATACCATAATAACTTTCACTAAGTCCTTTACAGAAAAAAAAGTCTAGATGGGGGGCGTGGTCTGAGTCCTCAATATGATTTAGGATGAAAGAGCAATGAGGTTCTGGGAAGCTGCCTCATCTAAAGGTTAAAATGCAAGAGCCTGTGGATTTGCACCTGGTGGACTATATTCACAAACCAACAGGAGACAGCAAGGAGCCAGGGAACAGTAAGAGGGTTAGAATCTTGGGCCCTCCATAAATCAGAAAGGGCATCCTCGAATGAAGAGTGTTTGGGAGGGAGACCACCTCATGCCTTTTCTGGGGGACTTTTTTTTTTTTTGCTGTAGAGTTATTTAAAGTGGCTGTATCTGTGGATTTTGCTTCATGCTCATATTTACCAATTAATCAAATGCAAACTCTTCTTTCTTTGCTTCCCACCCTCAAATGTAGATTCTCATAGGTGAACAGGGCTTAAGAGATAACCCAGTTGAATCTCTCCTGTAAAAGGACCCTTATAGCTTCTTCCTGAATCCCTGTGGCCACAAAGAGCTCGCCATGCACGTGACAGGCTCTGTGCTTTAGCATCAGGTAGCTCTCGTGCCTTTCTTTTCCCAAAGCCAAGATCTGCTATCCAATTACACCTACCTTTCCTAGTTCTGCCCTCTATGAACAAAACTCTTTCATATTACAACTCTTTAATATTTGCATTTATTCAACAAACATATATTGAACATTTACCCCATGTGAGCTTCTGTTACAGGTACGTGAGGATACATCAATGAACAGAACAGAATTTTCTGCCCTTGTGGGCTTACTGCTATTGTTGTTAGTCACTAAGTCCTGTCTGACTCTTTGGCTATCCCACGGACTAGAGCCAGGGATGCTCCTCTGTCCATGGGGATTCTCCAGGCAAGAATACTGGAGTGCGTGGCCAGTCTCTTCTCCAGGGGGTCTTCCTGACCCAGGGATTGAACCCACGCTTCCTGCTTTGCAGGCCAATTCTTTACCTCTGAGTCACCTGGGAAGCCCTATGGGTTTATATACTATAATAAACAAAGGAATAAATTCTTAATACAATACCTGCTGGTGATATTGCCATGAGTATAAATAAAGCCATCAATAAAGTGAGGGAAAAACCCTCGTGAACATCAGTGGGGGTCGTGTTCTAGGCAGAAAGAACAGCAGGTACAAAGCCTCGGGCAGAAACACACTTAGAACCTTAGAGTTCTATAGCAAGAGAACTCATCTGACTGAAGCCTCAAGGGCAAAGGGAGATTGACACGGGATAAAGTCAAAGAGGTAATCAGGGGCTTGCAGACTATGGTGAGGCACTTCATTTTGATTAACTGGGGAAGGAAGCTAGTGAATAGTTTGAAGCAGAAGGTTGAGTGAATATGATCTGGTTAATAAAAAAAAGTCACTCCATCTGTTGGATGGAGAATAGATTGTACAAGTGGCAAAGTAGAAACAGAGAGGAGTTTACCACACTTACAGCAATCTATGTTAGGATATGATGGCTTGGATGATAGCAGGAACAGAGTTGGTACAGAATGACTTGATTTAAGATTTATTTTGAGAGTATAGTTGACAGGATTTGCTAATGAATTAGATGCAGGATATGAGTAAGAAAGATAAATCAAGGATAACGCCTACATTTTTGTAGGAAACTGGGTACCATTTCCTGCATGAGGCAAGAGTCTAGGAAGAGCTGGGTTTGAAAATAAAATGAAGTGGTGTGTTTTACAGAAGTCAATCTTGAAATGTCTATTAGA
This sequence comes from Tragelaphus eurycerus, assembly GCA_935064755.1. NCBI lineage: Eukaryota > Metazoa > Chordata > Mammalia > Artiodactyla > Bovidae > Tragelaphus > Tragelaphus eurycerus. The sequence continues at coordinate 16,051,802 of CAKXYN010000043.1, forward strand.
TGTACATCATGAGCATTACTACGTTAAATATACAGCATAGGGATAAAACTTAAAGTCATAAGACCAGATGAGAAAAGCTAGGAGGACAGGTTGCTGAACAACCAAGGAGGTGTTGTAGGAAATTCTAGGCTTTAAGAAACCCTCTCTCATTTCCTTTCTTAAACATATTTTATATATCTTCACAGACAAATTTTGGGAGTTCAGTTCAGTTCAGTCACTCAGTCGTGTCCGACTCTTTGCAACCCCATAAACTGCAGCATTCCAAGCCTCCCTGTCCATCACTAACTGCCAGAGTTTACCCAAACTCATGTCCATTGAGTCGGTGATGCCATCCAACCATCTCATCCTCTGTGGTTCCCTTCTCCTCCTGACCTCAATCTTTTCCAACATTAGGGTCTTTTCAAATGAGTCAGCTCTTCGCATCAGGTGACCAAGATATTGGACTTTCACCTTCAACATCAGTCCTCCCAATGAACACCCAGGACTGATTTCCTTTAGGATGGATTGGTTGGATCTCCTTGCAGTCCAAGGGACTCTCAAGAGTCTTCTCCAACACCACACTTCAAAAGCAGCGATTCTTTGGTGCTCAGCTTTCTTCACAGTCCAACTCTCACATCCATACATGACCACAGGAAAAACTATAGCCTTGACTAGACAGACCTTTGTTGACAAAGTACTGTCTCTGCTTTTTAATATGCTGTCTAGGTTGGTCATAATGTTGAGAGTATATTATTGGAAAACCACAGTAGCTTTTTTCTGGAAAAATATCTGATATCCTTCATGAAAATGAAAATTTATTGCTAAGGACTGGAGAACCAAGGTAGAAAAAATAAGCCAGAAGCTTCAAATTATTTTATTAAAAAACTGCCTAATGGATCAAATGTTTCACTCTAACAGATGTCCCACCTAATCCTGTTACTGATGTTAACTGAAAGCCATTATAAATACAAATGGCAAGAGTAAAGCTTAAGCTTTTCACAATTCACTACTCCATCTTCCTTGATACTAATCTTAACAGTTGTGTTTTATTCCTGAGAAACCGTATTGAATTTAGAACTAATGTCCTGAATAGCTTTTTCTTAAGTTTTCTTAAATGGCCAAATGTTTTCTTGAGAAAAGTTCCAAGAGAAAGGCCTTCCTGAGTTTTAAAAGTTGTGAATTACAACACTGAGGAACTATACCAGCTAAGTTGAACAAAATAACCAGGCACGATTCCTCAGTGAATGAATAGACACTAATTTCCAAGTGCTGAAGGCAAGATTCAGAAGGGGAGCAATTCAATTTCATCAACTGGTTGGTGAGTTGCCAAACACTCAACTGTCATATTTTGCTTGCTAGCACTCATCCACAGCATAACCCCTCTGAAGCCTGATCTAATGGAGACATCAGGAAGTGATCACTACCAGTCTTTCCTGGACCGTCTAGAATGCTTGTTGCCAGTAACAATCTAGGACGGAAATGTATGTGACAGATAATCAAGCAAATGAATACACTGCTGCATTATTTAGAGCAGTGAGGAAATCCATGCAATATACAGCTAAAAGATGCTTTTATCAGTGAATGTCAGCGCAGAGTCTCGAAGGGTTAGTTTCCTCTCAAGCAAAAAAGGAAAATGTCAATTTGATTTTAAATTTAGGCATAGAGGAGAGATATTTCTGAAAATTATGCACCTTTTGTTCTAACATTGCTGTCCTTCAACAAAGAACTGTGCAATGCTTCAATTAATCAGAAAATCAAAGTGCAAACACCTGGGGGGAAAAATAGAATATCAAAGAAAGAATAGTTGGAGCTTTTGAAGACAAGTTCCATAAAAAAACTTACTTTCTTTTTATGAGAAAAGAATAGATTTGACAGATAGAGAAAACAATAGTTTTGATCCATCCTGGATCAACTGAGATGTTCAGATTGTTTATTTGGCATACTAATTTAAATGTGTATAAAAACTTAGTTCAAGACAGTTCTGATTGAAGAATTGTACTTTTAAAGGCTCTAATGATTATATCATGGAAATTGAGGGAGAGAGGAATCTTTTTGTTTTGTGTTTACCTTTCTGTATTCTCTGATCCTTGGTGAGAGATTTTAAACTAGATGTTTGTTGAATGAATTGAGCTGAATATACTTAGCATTTCTCTTCCTAGCCAAACATCTTTCAGGATATATATCAAATGGTGTTTCTTTTCATTTCTTCATACACTTTAACACTTTTAGACTTATACATGTCAATATTAAGTAATTTTTTATGACTGGGTATCATTTCATTGTACACAGTACTATTCACATTTTTTTCCAGAAAAATAAATCTGCACTTTCTAAACTGTGAATTCTATTTTGTTGGCAGGCTGGCTATAGTCCTTAGGGTAGCAAAGAGTTGGACTTAGCATGCAATAGCAAGTTCAACTATTCTGAAAAAGATAAGGCTACCATCTTGGTGTCCTCTTTTCCAAGATTAAGTGGTATCAGTGAGAAAGAAGTTGGAGTCTGTCAATTACCAACATAGTTTCAGGAGGGGTATTGGAGCCTTACTAAACCTCTCCGCTACTGCTTCTTTCCTCTATCAAAGTTTTTGAATATATTGCATTGTGTTGTGCTTCATGACTTCTTTCAGCACTGTTTGCATACATTTATGGTTGTTATTAATTTTTCTTGTGTTTATTTTGTGAGTTATTGAAGGAGAGAATTTCTATAAGCAGGTAAGATTAATCTGCTCCAATAACCTGGAAACCAGTTCTTTAGTAGTGTATACAGTCTGCTTGGTGTAAAACTTTGCCTCCAGGCATTATTTTTATCTATTAGTTCAATATTTAGTCTTTCCTAGAAACTGTGGGATTCATTTTATTTCTATGTATCCTGGGCAACATACTTCCTTGCCAAGTTCTATTTCTAAGAATTCCATCTGTCTACCTTCAAGTCACCTGTAACTGATGTAAGGATAGGGTGGCTAACATGAGGATCAAGTGAGTTATTGTTAAGAATGATATCTATAGCTCTGGATGCTAAGCCCAGCTTAATCATATTTATAGAGATAAATGCAAATTTATAAATTTACACTTCATCAATTATCCTAAAATAGAACATAATATACCTGTTGCATATAGAGTATTTAACTATCTACAATCTTGTTATGAACCAACAAAAAGAGTCTTAAAAACAATGCTTACACAATTTTATAATCTATTAAATAATCAGAAGCTTCCCACGAGGTGCTAGTGGTAAAGAATCTGCCTGCCAAAGCAGGAGACATAAAAGACACGTATTCTATCTCTAGGTCAGCAAGATCCCCTGGAGAATGAAATGGCAATCCATTCCAGTATTCTTGCCTGGAAAATTCCATGGACAGAGGAGCCTGACAGGCTACAGTCCATGGGGTTGTAAAGAGCTGGATATGACTGAGTAAGCACAAGCAGCGCAAATAATTAGAGTGTGGAGTTCACGTAAAGAACTCTATTCGCCATGGTCTACATTTACAAGCATATCAAAGGATCTCTCTATGCAATTCTGTGTATTGTTATTTGGGTAGGATGTTGCCAAACTTGAGAAAATTAGTAGGGTGAAAACAGTAAAAAAAAAAAAAAAAAAAAGATCTGAATTATCACTCTGTATCAAGTATGATTAATAAACGGGATTCCTTAGCCTAAAACAGAGAGGCATAAGAGGAGACTTGACTGTGACCTATATATGTATGAAGGGCTCTTCTATGAAAAGTTGTCTTCATAGCTGTAGAGGGCAGAAATAACACTGATGGACAATTTAAAAAAAAATGTCCCACTTTCAGCTCAATTATAGGGGAAAAAAATCCAGTGATTGGGTCAGTCTCCCAAGGGAATAGCTATAAAGTATTGACAATTTGTTTCCTCCCAAAGCATTAAAGTAGAAGTTGAAGTCTTTGTCAAGACTTCTTCATAAAAGCCTATGCATATACTTATGTGATGGTATTTACAATTATCTATGTATGTGTACATTTCACACATTATACTGGGACCACTATCTCCCTCGAAGGCACACTGGGTCTCTATGTCCAATTTTTAGTCAAACACAGTCAGGAGGTGTTCAATTAATATTTTACTTAATACATGAGTGGATGTGTATATTCTGAGATTAGAATATTTGAAAAATAGGAATTCTTGTACATCAAAATGATCATGATTTTTAAAAACCGGTACCACAGTTTATTCACATGAATGGATCTATGAAGGCAAAAATTTCCCATCTGACTCAACTACTCATGAACATTCAGTGAATAGTTTTAGGTTCCTGGGAAGCAGCTACTGAATTTTTTCTTCCTCAGACTACTGGGCTATACTGAACAAATGATGTATGTAATGATTCATGACTCTAAGGCTCTGAATCACCTAGAAAAATGTGCCTTACCTATTTCTTTTGTTATTTTCAGTCTTCCCTCTTCTAAGTGCTCTCTTTTTATTCTCAACATTTCCTAATACCATCTTTAGTATGCCGATTTCCTACTTATGGTGGATTTTTGGTGGGATCTCATAATTGGTTAGCCCATAGAAGATTCCATGTTTAAAAATTCCTAAGTGGGCTTTATTTGTGGGTATTAAGAGCAGAGATTTCATCTTTCCTAGCAACCTTCTGTAAGGGATGATGTGTCAATCCAGCCGCAATTGAATTACGCTCAAGTCCATGCAGTACAAGGCTTCTGACTGACAGCTAATGGCACAGAGTCACAGTCCGTGAATAAAAAATACTGCAATCTTTAATTTTATCGAATCTCAATGTTCCAGAGAAGGAGAAGAATTTAATGTACACTGGTTGATGAGTTGGAGAACCAAAACGGATTCAGTTAGGGGACTGTGATGAATTTAGCACGAAGTCAGTGCCAGCCAGCAGAAAAGGACTGCATTATTTCAGTCTAGGTGAATGCCAGTTTTTGAAGAAAGTACTTGGGAGGAGAGCCAAACATCTTTGTTTATTGTCATTCTTTTGATTTAGTGCTTAGAACTGCCTGGCTTAATAAATGTTTTTGAAATAAAATATTTATTGAGTGAATGGATAATTATTTTCTGCACATACTTGCTTCTTGGAAACATAAACAAGGAAGGAGAACACTTTAAAATTATTGGGCACTGAGATGTGCCAAGTATCTCACTAAATGCTCACAGTAACCAAAACGACTTCATATGCCCATTTTACAGTCAGGTAAAGCAAGGGTTTAAACTCAGAGGCTGTTCAAACCCTAAAGTCTTTTCATGAAGTTGCTTTGCTATTGATCATAAATTGGAAAGATTTATAGTCACAGTATTTATTATAGCAACACACTTCCTCTGAAAACTTTTAAAAATATTATACATACAAATGGATGTATATACAAAATAGAAATGGTCTCATAGACATAGAAAACAAGCTTGTGGTTACTAAAGGGGAGGGTGAAGGGGGATAAATCAGGAGTTTAGGAGTATGGGATATTAACAGATATCATAAAATAGACAAGCAACAAAGATTTACTGTATAGCACAGGAAATTATATTCAATATTTTATAATAACTTATAATGTAATATAATCAGAAAAATAACTGAATCACTTTGCTGCGTATCTGAAACTAACAAAATATTGTAAATCTACTATACTTTAATAAAAAAATTGAAAAAAATGTTATACAAGTAAGTATTTACCCGAGCAAATATTCATAGCTAGGTAAACAGCATTTTCTATGTAAATTGTAAAACTTTAGAATGTCAAAAACTGGACTACATCTAGTACAATGCATTTTTTTACATCTGAAGTTTTCACAGTAAAAATAATTTTGACTTTCAAGAAGTCATTGATAATATATTCTGTTAAAAATCATGAGCCAGCTTTAAACAGCAAAGAAAAGAAACAATGACTACATCTTAACCTCAAAGGGCAAATGAGAGGTGTGATATCACTCCTTAGTTTCCAAAAGGATTTAGCAAATAGAACTAATTGTTCTACTTTCCTATAATGTTGTAATGTACAGAACAGTGCGGACTATAGCAGAAAAATTGTAGTTTGTTTTTTCATGAGTAAATGATTTCTTTAAGGCCTCAGGAGAGAGCTTTTCTACAGATGTCATTATGAAGACCGACCAAACATCAGCTTGGAGAAAGAACCTCCTAACCCATAAGTGATATGTATTTCATTTATCCAGAAATAATGAGAAGCTAACCATGGACACATTGAAGAAATTCTACAGGAAGTGCCTGGGAACAAGGTGAGCTCATCAAGGTCTTAGGGGAAAATCCGAATCAACTTTTTGGCCAACCCAATACATTGTCCTTTGTTCAGTTATTAAAAAAAAAAAATGCCCTTTGGGAGAATCAGAGAGTGGTGATTTAGTCACAATTTACTTCCAAGAAGACTATTTTCCTGGCTTAACACAGAGTTAGGAGAAGGCAATGGTACCCCACTCCAGTACTCTTGCCTGGAAAATCCCATGGATGGAGGAGCCTGGTGGGCTGCAGTGCATGGGGTCACTAAGAGTCAGACACGACTGAGCGACTTCACTTTCACTTTTCACTTTCATGCATTGGAGAAGGAAATGGCAACCCACTCCAGTGTTCTTGTCTGGAGAATCACAGGGACAGGGGAGCCTGGTGGGCTGCCGTCTATGGGGTTGCACAGAGTCAGACACAACTGAAGCGACTTAGCAGCAGCAGCAACACAGAGTTAAGCATTTTCTTTTTGACTGTGAACATTATATTTCAGAAGAAGGTTGCACTGCACGTGCACTCAAGCATATCTTTGTTTCCTCCAAAAGAACAGTTTGGGTAGCTCAAAAGGACTGAAAAAAGTTCAGCACGAAAAGGAAAATGTAGTGTTTTGAGTCCTTATGCCAAACAGCTGAATTTGCCATTTGTGCTTATTAAGAGTCATACCATTATTCAGAAAGGCCCTTTACCACAAAAGAGGTCTACCTACCACTTAGAACTCAGGTCCTGGGACAGGGGCCTAAATAAAGAGTAAATGGTGCCTTGCATTGAGAGATACATTTTTATGTACACTTAAAAACATGAATATACATTACAATTTACCTCGTGGCAAGAAAGGGGGGAAAGTACAGTAGATGGTTGGATGCCAATAATCAAAACTGTTGCATAACTGTCATGTTCAGTGTTTACCCAGTGGCCTGCTGATCTGTTTGGTTATGAAGAGCTGAATTCTGGACAACTGAAAAGTCTGCTAATCTAAATACTCCCCAATTATCAAGGTCAGGTGGTAGTTGTCCAAATTGTTACAAAATGCCATCAGCAATATTATACATGGACAGATGGAATAAAAAGAAGAATTTCAATGGAAAATATCCTGTACTAGGTTGTAAGAATGGTGCATTCAATTTTGAATTAAAATTTTAGCTCATTCATCCCGTTTTTGTTTTTCTTTCTTTTTTGGCAGTGCAATGCAGCATATGGGATCTTAATTCCCTGACCAGGGATCTAATCTATGCCCCCCTGCATTGGGAACTTGGAGTCTTAACCACTGGACAACCAGAAAAGTCCAAAAATTTTCGCTCATTCAAATGTTCATGGGGCCTGCCTTACATACTCAATACCTGCAGTTCTAGGTCTATATCTCAAATGTTAAAAGTTGTGAAATGGTTAATTTACCAAATGACCATCTCTGAAAACTGCCAGATGAGTTTTTCATCTTTCAACTTTGAGGAAGTTTACTCTGTCCATGTTACTGTCAAGAGAGAAAAGACAAGAACAGATGGAGGAACAAGGACAGATGAGAGAAAAGAATTGTGTATGCAGAGATTAAGACAAGCCATAAACTTCATTCCAGTTAGATATTTGAGAAAATGTCTGTAATATCAAGGGCATGCTGAGATGATATTTAGCCAAGCTGGACAGTAAATCTGTCATGTTGGCTATTAAGAAAAAATAAAATTAAAAATCCTCAATAATTTGGAAATTGCTTTTTGATTAATTGGCCTGTTAAGCAAAGTGCTAGATACTTTAAATGTTATTTATTCCAAACTCTTGAACAGATAGTTTCTGTAAGGTAAGATAAAAAAAGGGGTCCATGCAAGGATGTTCCTCATAAGTAACTGCTATTGGCAGTAAAATCATTCGGCTTCCATCTTATCCACTCCTTTTCTGCACTGCCTTACTTCAGGAACAGGCATGATCTGTCCTGAACTTGACTCTATCTCTCCAACCCAGTTCCTCCCACTTATGACACAGAGTTTGGTCACAGACTAAACTGGGGATTTGCACTTCCCTTTTAAGTGTTCATTAAATGCTTCAAATTTAGCACAGGCCAGGGTAGAGATTAAAAGCTCAGTGTCTTAAGTGTTAGGATTTGCAACTTGTTTATCTCCTTAATTTGGGCTATTGATATCTGTCTTTTCTGTATGCTATGAGTTGCTTGGATGGCCTAATAAGAAAAAAATGAGAAAAAGAAGAGAAAAAAAAAAGTATTTTAAAAGCTCTTAGAAGTGAAAGACTTTATGAGTGGATTGATTAGTGATAGCTTTGTGGAGGAGACAGAACGTGAGAGTTGGACCATAAAGAAAGCTGAGTACCAAAGAATTGATGCTTTTGAATTGTGGTGGTGGAGGAGACTCTTGAGAGTCTCTGGACTGCAAGGAGATCAAACCAGTCAATCCTGAAGGAAATCAGTCCTGAATATTCATTGGAAGGACTGATGCTGAAGCTCCAGTATTTTGGTCACCTGATGTGAGGAGCTGACTCACTAGAAAAGACCATGATGCTGGGAAAGACTGAGGGCAAGAGGAGAAGCGGGTGACAGAGGATGAGATGGTTGGATGACATCACTGACTCTATGGACATTAATTTGAGCAAATTGTGGGAGATAATGAAGGACAGGGAAGCCTGGAGTGCTGCAGAGCATGGGGTCGCAAAGAGTCAGACATGACTTAGCAACTGAACAGCAACAACAAAGAACTGAACTGGCTCGGCTCTTAGAGATGGAGAAGATGGCGACAGGTAGTGGTCACAGTGGTAAGGAAAAGCATTCAAAGGGACGAGCAAAGGCTTAGAGGCAGGAGAGTATGGCATACATTTCAGAAATTGTACATAACACATTTTAGCTGGAGAAGAAGGATGAATAGAGAAGAGAGAAGAAAAGAACGAAATTAAATGTTGTTGCTGGAAAGGGAGGTTATAGAGGATATGAAATGATACAATAGGAAATTTAGATTTTTATCTAGGGCCAGTGAAGAGCCACTAGACACTGTTGAGCAGGGGAGTCAATTAACAGAGCTGAGATTTTTGGAAGATTGACCTACAAGTGTGTGCAATTGGAAGGGAGGGATTCGAATGGAGTCTATTACAATAGATAAGACATAAGGAAGATATGAACACCATAGTAATGGCAAAGGAGACTTTACACAAAAGACTAGTTAGTTGGAAGTGAAGGCAATGGCACCCCACTCCAGTACTCTTGCCTGGAAAATCCCATGGACAGAGGAGCCTGGTGGGCTGCAGTCCATGGGGTCACTAAGAGTCGGACACGACTCAGGGACTTCACTTTCACTTTCCACTTTCATGCATTGGAGAAGGAAATGGCAACCCACTCCAGTGTTCTTGCCTGGAGAATCCCAGGGATGGGGGAGCCTGGTGGGCTGCTGTCTACGGGGTTGCAAAGTCGGACACGACTGAAGCGACTTAGCAGCAGCAGCAGCAGTAGGTTCCAAAGAACAAAATGCCTGATTTGACAAAGGTGGCCAAGAAGAAAGAAGAATCAGCAGAAAAGGACTTTGAACTTTTTAGTTTGGAAGAGTGGGGCAATCTTTAATAGAACTTGGTCTTCAACTAGCTATATTATCTTAAAGCAACATATACATCTTAGAAGGAAATGCATTTCTTATATAGGTTTAGGTTTTTTTCGCTTAGACCACATAAATCAATGGTCCACGTGTTTAATTATCTAGTTCCTGAGAAATTATGACTTGGAGTGTCCTTGGGAAAGTCACTAGAAAGATTTTTATCATGAACCTATTTCCTGGGAAACCACATGCACACTTCATATTTTCTTCCTTGTATATTTTTGGTTGCTTGGCAAGTCTAAATGGATTTGCCTAATCACAGCTTCCTATACATGATTAGCCATTTTTTTCCTCAACTGACTTCCCGCACACAGACACCCCAGCTGCTTGCAATGACCAAATCTCTGAGGGTAGGGAAATTTTATATATTGTTAAGAGGAAACATTCTAAATCAGTGTTGCATATACCCAAATATTCCTTACTGAAATTCATGGTCATAATTATCAGCCAGATGATTCTAGTCAAATAATGGGAAGACCAGTACCACCATAAGGCCGTAAAGACAAACCACATACGTCAAAGGTCATCTCAGAAATAGTCACTGTACAACAGATGGAATAAACATAATAGTATAACTTGGAAAACTATAAATTTAATTCTACTACAAATTATTTTTTCAAGGAATCCATTAACATTGCATCTATATAATGAAAAGCAATACTGTTTACCTTCTGTCTCATGTAAAAAAAAATAAAACCAAAAGTAAACCCCCCCCCCAAATCATCTGGGCATTAAGAATGTCTATAAAATCAATCTATTAAATGTTTATAATTGTTCAAAGTAGCTGAAGTAACCATAGTCATAACTTTTATATTAAAAATTATTGGTAAAAGTGAGAAAGTCAGTTGTTCAGATATTTCCCCAACTCCAGATATTTGATAGAAAATGGGGAAAATTCAGAATATTAACAGGGTTTTCAGACAGATGTTTTCCAATTCTGCCTCTTTCCAATGTGGCCAGCACAGTCCCCTAAGGGATCCTCCACAGCCTTCCCCATCTCACAAAAGGCACCTCACTCCATCTCACAAATGGCACCTCACTCCATTCAATGGCTAAGTTACAAAACAGTCTCATTCTTGGACAAATGCCACATCCAGGTTATCAATAAGTGGCAATGCCACTATATGGCAAATGCCAATATATCTTCACCACATACTTGAAAGCTTCACCTTTCTCTTCCTTCTCCAAGTGACCCCTAACTGTCTTTTGTTTCTATTCCTGGCCCCTTCAATGCATTTTCTTCAAAGTAGCTAAGTGATCTCTTAAAAACAACAAATTTGACCATGTCACATATTGAACATTTTGCTAGAACTTCCCATTGCACTTGGAATAAAATAACAAATCTGCAAATATGGTCAACAAAGATACCTTGACAGTATCATTTCATGTCATTCAAGTACCCTGTCATTCAACTCCAGTCACAACTGGTACCTTTTAGTCCTGGAAGATATGAAGATCCTTCCTACCCTGGGGCCTTCATACACATATGCTTTCACTCTGTCTAGATACTCTCCTCTACTCTTTATCCATCTAATGTCTGGTTTCATTTGTATCTCAAAGTTTAGCTTAAGTGGCACTTTCTCAGAGAAGTCGTCTTTGACCCATTACCTAATTGGTGCCTCCTTACAATCATTCATGTTCATTCACAGCTCGTTCCCAATTTATATTATAGGTGTTTCCTACATTAGACCATAATTTTCTTGAGCAAAAATTCTCCATTTTCTTTGTGAATCCCCATTGTCTGGATCTGTGTCAAGTCCATAATAAATGCTTAATAAATATTTGTTGAATCACTGAAGAAGGAAATTAATGAACACAGTCAGCTAGCTCTGTATTATATACTCATAATTGAGGCTAGCTAGCCCAGTTGGCTAGAGTGTTGATATTTACTATCAAGAATGCCCACATGCTCAGTGAAGGGAAAATAAAGGTCTGAAAGCACATATTAAATTTTAAATTCTCTGGAGCATTTTGGTTCTTCTGATTAAGATGAATCACATCTTTCTCTCTGCTCGATTCAATTGGAATCATGGCTCAAGTTCAACCACAGAGCTGATTTCATTCTGCCTAGCACTAAAATGAGTTACCTTTATGTTTTTCTCTCCCATTAGAACTTTCTAATTCTCCCATTAGAAACACATCTGATTCATCTTCATTGTCTCTACTGCATAAGAGTTTCCATAGTACAAGATTAAACATTGGCAGAAATTAAAAAAAAAAAAAAATAAGACCATCATTCAAAAATAAAGAATTACGAGATGGCAAGGGAGGTTAAGACTGGAAGCTATCATCAGACTTAGTGTAGAATCCAACTTAATCATTCCGTTTACTCTGATTCAGCATTCCCTTCAAGGCACAGGAAAAGGCATCAAGAATTCAAACAGTGATTAAAACAGTTTTTTTCTCTGTAAATCAGTAAGCTTTACACAGAGAAACAAATCCTCATCGGTGACTTTTGAATGGTGACAGGACAAAGAAGTAGGACAGACTCAACAGAATCTCAACAGGACCAACAGGTCCACAGACCTCTACAGCAATTTGGCAGGAGCCTGCTTTCAGGGATATAAAGTTAGCTCTGACAGTGTGCTGGTTCTCCTCTCCCCAGTAGAACAAGCCTATCACCCATATGCTGCGTGTGTTCTTTCACTGGGTTATTGCCTGGGTATTCCTGGTCGATTTAAGCTTACCTGTCTCCCCACCCCTTCTTTTTGTCCCAGGGCTATTTCACTCCTGGCTCAAAGGAGAAAACAGTTCCGATAGTCATAAATCAGCAAGAGGGGGCTCTAGTACCAAAGATAAAGATCCAAAATAATGTGTTCCTGATCAAAGAAGGAGTTTTGGCTATTGATTCCCTAGAACCTTTAAGTGCTCTGCTGAGCAGCTGAGGTCATGGAATGGCTCAGCTAGCAGGAGGCCTGCTAATGGATGGTAATGCTTTGCTGAGTGCTTGAAACTGGGATTTGCCTTAAGGCTATACTGAACAATTGCTGTTAACTGAACTGTAGAAGTATCTACCTGTTATTTTAGCATATCTTTTTAATTTAAATAGTGGATGCTTATTAGTTTTAACTTTAAAGCACATGGCAAATATGAAAATGTGTAGAACAGAAAGTCTTTCTCCAAATATGAAAATGTGTAGAACAGAAAGTCTTTCTCGCGTATCACAGACATTGGTGTGGAAATGCTTTACTTCTCCCCACCCTCAAATTAATTCTGTGATTTTAGTCCATTTGTATTTAACTCATGAGGGAATTTGGTTCTTTTATTAGATTACCAAACAACTTGGGCAAAGGCTGAAACCATATGTAGCCAACTACAAATAACATAGGTGGCTTCCCTGGTAGCTCAGTGGGTAAAGAATCTGCCTGCTATACAGGAGACCAGGGTTCCATCCCTGGGTTGCGTAGATCTCCTAGAGTAGGAAATGGCTACCTACTCCAAAATTCTTGCCTGGAAAATCCATCCCATGCATAGAGGAACCTGGTGGGCATGCAGTCCATGCAGAGTCAGGCAAGACTAAGAGACTAATACACACACACACACACACACACACACACACATATATATATATAGTGAATATTTGTTGTCAATCTGTGCCAGGTACTAAACACTTAATGTATACTGACTCATTAAATACTCACAATATTTCAAGGGGCGAGTGCTATTATTATCTACATTTTGTAGATGAGAAAATTAGGCTCAGAGAGGTTAATAAATTTGACCAAGGTCAAATGGCTAGTAAACTGCAGAGCTAGGGTTTCAGCTCAGATACTTTGGAGTTTGCACTCAACCAGCAAGTGTTCCTGCTCTGTACTCACCAGATATTAAATATTTAATTCTCAGAAATCCAATGGGATACTACCATTGAAAGCGCAAGTGTTAGTGGCTTAGTCATGTCCAACTCTTTGCAACCCCATGGACTGTAGCTCGCCAGGCTTCTCTGTTTGTGGAATTCTCCAGGCAAGAATATTGCAGTGGGTAGCCATTTCTTTCTCCAGGGAATCTTCCAAACCCAGAGATCAAACCAGGGTCTCCTGCATTGCAGGCAGATTCTTTACTGTCTGAGCCACTAGGGAAGATCTCTTTATGATAGCACCACGAAGCTACCATTATGGTCCCCATTTAATAATAAGAGGGGCTGGTCTAACCAATGTCACTGTGCTAGTAATTGCCTGAGGTAGGCTTTTAAACTCCATCCTGCCTGACACTTGGGTCTGAGATCTTAAATACCACCCACTACTACCTCCCAGTTGGAGAAGGAAATGGCAAACCACTCCAGTGTTCTTGCCTGGAGAATCCCAGGGACAGGGGAGCCTGGTGGGCTGCTGTCTATGGGGTCACACAGAGTCAGACACTACTGAAGTGATTTAGCACCAGCAGCAGCAGTACCTCCCAGAGAAGGTAGTATGCTTATTTTTTTAAAGTCACATGTAGCCTTAGAGGGCTTCCTTGGTGGCTCACTGGTAGAGAATCAGCTTGCCAATGCAAGAGACGTGGCTCGATCCCTGGGTCGGGAAGATGCCCTGGTGAAGGAAATAGAAACCCACTCCAGTATGCTTGCCTGGGAAATCACAGAGAAAGAGGAAACTGGTGGGCTACCATGGGATTGCAGAAGAGTCAGACACAATTTAAAGACTAAGCAAGGACAACAATAATAGCATTAGAGATTGCACAGATTTTAAGGGAACGAGAAATAATTTATTAAAAGACTATAGTGACTCTCTAGTTATAATCTTTTAAAATATTTAAATACTTTTAAGCTATTAGATTTTTATAAAATATCTGAAATACTATTAATATTATGTCATCATTCTGAAGAGCAGAACTCAAAGTTTTCTTTGAAATTCACATGATTCATTTCACTGTTCATATGATTCCCCAAAGTAACTGCAGTTATCTCAAGAGATTTGTGAACATTTCAAAAAATAAATTTTAACTTATTTTGACTATTTCAAGTATAAAATGCTATGTAGTACTTATTAAATAAAATGGGTAAAAGTATTACCAAATCAAAACTAATCACAAGTGTCATAAAAATATAATAATTATATTAGGATAGACTATTCAAATGATGGTTTTTCACATTACTGTTTTACTAAAGGAGAGAGATTGCTATTTACATCTGAAAAGTTAGAAAGTATTAACATGCCAGCTAAGTCAGGATGATCTGGTAAGGTTAAAAATTCATAGAAAAATTTAGATAGTTTTTATTGTTTATTTATAAGAAAATTTCTTTAGAAATCTATCACTTCCTTCTCTGAGTTCATAGTTACAGTATTGGTTTCTTTTACTTTCTGTAAAATTCTATCATCATAGGATTTCAAATCTCATGGTAAACATTGAGTACCAGAGAATAAAAGAACGGGGTACATTGTGGGTGGGTTACGGCATAAGCTTTAATCAGACAGTTTGTCACTGGTATCCTATTGTGAATTGTTTATGTTTCTATTACCTTTAGGCCCTTTGAACAGTTTAATTTCCACAACAGTCTCCAAAATGGGTCGTCTTCTACGCACGTACAGCCGAACGATAGACCCTGCTTCTTTGAGCGCTTCCACTGCTTTACTGTGGGAAACCTCTGACACGTCCACCTCATTCACCCGTAAGATACAGTCATTGACCCTGAAAGAAAGGAAGACAGGTAAAAGTCAGGAGTGTCCAAGAGAATTTCTGAAAGAATATTAGGATTATCTAACCTGAAGGTGTGGGGAAGCAAAGCACATTGGCAAGTTAAACATATTTATATTTGGAAGAAATACTTCATATGAAGGAAATCAAGAAAACCTTGAACCCCTCAGCCTTCCCAACTTCCCAACATTGACCACCCTACTGGTCAGGTCCTGTCTTGAACTCCAGTCCACTTTGACTGGGACTAAATCACATATGGGGTAGTTATATAGGTCAGTCTCATTCTCCCAGTTCATCCCACCCACCCCAGCAGTGCATAATTTGCTGATTTATAATATCCTTAACTGCTGGATTTCTTCCATAATCTTGTGGAAGATCTACTATCCACATCACACAAAGCAGAGCTGTTTCAAGTGGTTGAGTTCTGTGTCTAAAGTTGTGAGCAATTTGATTAGAGACTGGGTATGATCTTACGTCTTCCTATTTCAAAATTTGTTCTTTCCTTTTAGGACACATACAACATAATGAATAATTTCATGTATGTTGTACATATCAATTTAAATGATAACATATTGGAAAAGGCAATGGCACCCCACTCCAGTACTCTTGCCTGGAGAATCCCATGGACAGAGGAGCCTGGTGGGCTGCAGTCCATGGGGTCGCAAAGAGTCGGACATGACTGAGTGACTTCACTCTCACTTTTCACCTTCCTGCATTGGAGAAGGAAATGGCAACCCACTTTGGTGTTCTTGCCTGGAGAATCCCAGGGACGGGGAGCCTCCTGGGCTGCCGTCTATGGGGTCACACAGAGTCGGACATGACTGAAGCGACTTAGCAGCAGCAGCAGTGTATATATTATATAAAAAGTATGGGAAGAATTTTCCTATCTTTTTTGTTCATAATTTTTCTATGTCTGTTAGAGGAAGTGAGGTATAGGACTCTTGGTTCAATAAGAATCTTAATTAGCTTCAAATTCTTGAGCTAAGATTCCAGGGTGTCATTTCATCATAACAGATGCTATGGCTTTAATAGGTTTACACATACATTTCTTCTCTGACTGACTAAAAAAATCATGGAAAACTACCCGTTAAAATAGTTTTGAGAATGCAGGCATCACGGGTGCCAGTCACCCTGCAGCAGCTGGTCCTTTGAGAGTGGGTAATTTTGTCATCTCATGATAATGCCAAAACATAATGTTTACCATCACCCTATGCTCAGCATACTAATCATATCTTAAAACATAGCTTTCCATAGAAGGGAGTAACTGACATTAAAAAAAAAAATTGGATGCTATAGCTCTTCAAACTCTACTCAATTTTTTCCTTTTGTATACAGTGGAATCCTTAATTGTCAAATGTTGGGGTGAGGAAATCACAGCCTAAATCAGATGTTTTTTCCTAAACACATGGACAAAGTTGGCAGCTTTAGTGCACTAAAAAACCCCCCAAAAAATCCACAAAAAACACTGTACCAGCAGTCAGGAGGTTTGGATTTGCATTGCAGCTATGTATCAGTTGTATGACCATGGTCGAGTCACTTCAACTTTTTTGAATTTTAGTTTCCCATGAAAAGAGAGTAACATGCCTAGAGTTAGTGAAGAGAGTAACCAAACATACAAATAAGTGGACATATGTGTAAACTGTAACAGATCATACACAAAAGAGTTGCAGTTATTGATAGGTGGGTTCAAGATGTGCTTCAGGATTTGTTGAATGTAAACAGAATCGAAATTGAAAAATTTAAAGGGTTTACTATGTGCCATATCATATTATTCTTGTCACTTCACTTATTTGCTTGTATTTAAGTCAAACCATTTATGAAGCATTGATTCTCATTTTACACCAATGAAATTTTACTGACAAGGTCACATTGCTGGTCACAACAGTGATAGGATTCCAACCCAGTTAGGTCTTTTTCTGGAGCTTCAGATATGCAGATGACACCACTCTTATGGCAGAAAGTGAAGAGGAACTAAAAAGCCTCTTGATGAAAGTGAAAGTGGAGAGTGAAAAGGTTGGCTTAAAGCTCAACATTCAGAAAACGAAGATCATGGCATCCAGTCCCATCACTTCATGGGAAATAGATGGGGAAACAGTGTCAGACTTTATTTTTCTAGGCTCCAAAATCACTGCAGATGGTGACTGCAGCCATGAAATTAAAAGACGCCTACTCCTTGGAAGGAAAGTTATGACCAACCTAGATAGTATATTCAAAAGCAGAGACATTACTTTGCCAACAAAGGTTCGTCTAGTCAAGACTATGGTTTTTCCTGTGGTCATGTACGGATGTGAGAGTTGGACTGTGAAGAAAGCTGAGTGCTGAAGAATTGATGCTTTTGAACTGTGGTGTTGGAGAAGACTCCTGAGAGTCCCTTGGACTGCAAGGAGCTCCAACCAGTCCATTCTGAAGGAGATCAGGCCTGGGATTTCCTTGGAAGGAATGATGCTAAAGCTGAAACTCTAGTACTTTGGCCACCTCATGCGAAGAGTTGACTCATTGGAAAAGACTCTAATGCTGGGAGGGATTGGGGGCAGGAGGAGAAGGGGAAAACAGAGGATGAGATGGCTGGATGGCATCACCGACTCAATAGATGTGAGTTTGAGGGAACTCTGGGAGTTGGTGATGGACAGGGAGGCCTGGCGTGCTGCGATTCATGGGGTTGCAAAGAGTCGGACAGGACTGAGTGACTGAACTGAATTGAACTGAAGCTGATACAAAGTTACTCAAGAGTTAACAAAGGAAAAAAGGGGAATGTGAGGGGAGGTGTTTATATTCAAATTCTTAAAATTAAAAACAAAGAATATCAAGCCAAACTAGGGCACTCAACTTTCCTTCCTCCGAATCACTTGAAATAGCATTTGGCTAGAGGGTCATTGGAGAAGGCAATGGCACCCCACTCCAGTACTCTTGCCTGGAAAATCCCATGGATGGAGGGGCCTGGTAGGCTGCAGTCCATGGGGTCGCTAGGAGTCGGATACGATTAAGCGACTTCACTTTCACTTTTCACTTTCATGCATTGGAGAAGGAAATGGCAACCCACTCCAGTGTTCTTGCCTGGAGAATCCCAGGGACAGGGAGCCTGGTGGGCTGCCGTCTATGGGGTCGCACAGAGTCGGATATGACTGAAGCGACATAGCAGCAGCAGCAGCAGCAGAGGGTCATTGCTATTTAGAATTTGCTTTCTCTACCAGTAGATAATCTCTGTGAGTAAAGGCAGAATTTGAATTCACTTTGAAACATACATCACTAGCTTCAAACTCAAATAATACTCTGTTTCAGTAAAATGTGAAGCCTTTATCATACCACTGAGCCATTGTATTATAAAGTCATTTACATACAAATTTCCTCCCTACTTTATTATTTATTTTATTTTTCCTCCCTACTTCATTGGTGTAATTAAGTTGATGGTGAGAAATGGAGTATTCAGTAAGCAAGTATGTCAGTAAACAAGTATGTCACAGTCATCAGTGATTTAGGCCTCTCAATGTGCATTTCTGAGCTCTGGGGGCATTCAGGAAGGAAGGGTACCTGCAATCTGGCAGCCATTAGGCTTGCAGCCAGTCCCTGAGATGAGCACTGAGGAATTCAGGATGTGAGAAACACACATACTGGCCCCAGATAGCTGAGAAGCATATGAAAGGAGTGATTTCACTGATCCCAGACTCTTGCATCTTCCCATATATAGAAAAGCACTAAATTCCTTAACTTGAGATATCTGGTTTCCTTTAATTCACAAAAATACTTTTGACTCTCAGGCTACCTGCCTGGTCTTGCAAGTTTCTATAGAACCTGACTCCTCCCTCTGCCTCCTCAGAGCAGTTCACTCAGGGCTATTTGAAATGCTGCTTTGGGGGCTTAAGTTCTAAAAATTTCCATCAAATAAAACATAACTCTCAACTTTTTGGTCATGACTATTTTTTATGTAGACAATGGCTTCACTCTTCCAGTGCTTGGTATTTCAAATATAAGTCTACGATAATCTTTTCATAGATGAGTATTGTTCACAGGATTAAAAAGTTTAAGTGTCAGTTGCTCAGTCATACCCAAGTCTGCAACCCCATGGACTATAGCCTGCTGGGCTTCTCTGTCCATGGGATTCTCCAGGCAAGAATACTGGAGTAGGTTGCCATTCTTTTCTCCAGGGGATCTTCCTAACCCAGGGACTGAACGTGGGTTTCCCACATTGCAGGCAGATTCTTTACCATCTCAGCCACTAGGGAAGCCCAGGATTAAAACAAATTTAATTTTAATAATTTTCTTTGGATATTCTGGTACATTTCCTTGCTATTAATAAATATTCTTAGAAACAAAAAAGAACATTTCATCACTAACATGTCCACAAAATCTTATCTAAAATTTGCACTAGACAAATACTCTGGAATATGATATGGTGTCACTGAAAGTCAAATAATACTTATAAATTATTCATTCTACTTTGAAGATATTTAAAATAATACGTAATATCTACCCTCTTTCATAGGTATTAAAGTATGTTCTGTTGTAAATAAGATTTATGATTTATATACATTTTTTTAAGAATTTTAATTCATTATGAACCTATTTGCAAGGAAGGGATAGAGACACAGATGTAGAGAATGGACATGTGGCACAGATGGGGGAAGGGGAGGATGGGACAAATCAGGAGAGTACCACTGACACATGTACACCACACGTACACACTACCGTGACACACGCACACCACACGTACGCACTACCGTGACACACGCACACCACACGTACGCACTACCGTGACACACGCACACCACTCGAACGCACTACTGTGACACACGCACACCACTCGAACGCACTACCGTGACACACGCACACCACGCGCACGCACTACCGTGACACACGCACACCACACACACGCACTACTGTGACACACGCACACCACGCGCACGCACTACCGTGACACGTTTACCACTCGTACGCACTACCGTGACACATGCACACCACACGTACGCACTACCGTGACACATGTACACCACACGCACACACTACCGTGACACGTTTACCACTCGTACGCACTACCGTGACACATGTTCACCACACGTACGCACTACCATGACACGTTAACCACACGTACGCACTGTGACACATGTTCACCACTCGTACGCACTACCGTGACACATGTTCACCACATGTACACACTACCGTGACACATGTTCACCACTCGTATGCACTACCATGACACATGTTCACCACTTGTATATACTACCGTGACACATATACACCACACGCACACACTACCGTGACACATACACGCCACACGCATACACTACAGTGACACATATACACCACACGCATACAGTACCATGTATAAAACAAACAGCTAGAAAGAAACTGCTGGAGAGCACAGGGAGCTCTGCACAGTGCTCTGCGATGACCTAAAGGGGTGGGTCAGGGTGTGAGGGAGGCTCAAGAGGGAAGGAATGTGTGTATACAGACAGCTGATTCACTTTGTTGTACAGTGGAAACATAACACTGTAAAGCAATTATACACCAATAATGAAATTTAAAAAAATGATCATCAAATGATCGTGTTCAATTTTTTAAAAATCTCTTTATTATGCATTAAAAAATACTGGAAGGAAAGATAACAAAGTCTCATCTCTGTTTCTTTGTGGATTTGGATAGCATGGATGCTTTAAAAGGCATATTTCTATGCTTTGTTTCTTCAAAAAGTTCTATAATGAACATACTTCATCACAGAGAATCTGAGAGCTTGGACTGGAAACCTCAGCTGTCCCTAGAGACGACTGAGATCTTGTCCCTGCTCTAGAACTTGGATTATGTGTGACTTTGGGTAAGTCACTTGACATCTCAAAGCTTCAGTTTCTTCATGCGAAAACAGGGATAATACAATTGCTGTAGGGATTTAACAATATATGTGAAATATTGAGCATGGTACTTGAAAAATAGTAAGCTGTTACAGTTATGAAAGAGACAAGAACTATTTGCATAAGAAAGGATATGAAGAGACTGTACTGGGGGAGAAAAAGACTAAAAGGACAGAAAGGAAGAGAGCTACAGTCAGGATACTGAAAGCAGTTTTAAAATTTTATATGAAGGAGACAGGAACAGATGCAAAGATGGGATTTGGGGGAAGAAAAAACGTAAAATCAGGCTTTCGGTAAGTTTTATGGAGTGTAAATTAATTCCCCTTTCAACTTCCGTGTCCTCTACCATCAAGAAAACAGTCAGTTGTTCTAATACAAACTCCAGCTTTATGGTAGCCTTGGAGAAAGCTTTTTAAGACCATCACACTTGGCAGAATCCCCACCATGGCTACCCTGGCCTTGCCCCACCCGTCACGGGTAACCACATTCAGCCACGCTCAGACTTGCTCAAGGCTTGAATCAAAAGGAGGCTTTAGGTCACAGGTCTGAAAATTAATTTTGAAACTTATTGGTTATTAAGATGGCGAGAGGTGCTAACTAACTTATTCTTTAATGTCTCTACTCAGTCCTATTCTCCTTGGTCAAATAGACGAATTAATTACAGACCAAAGGGTCACATTGTGGAGAAAGCTGATCAATGCTTAATGTGCTGAATGAAATGAGGCAATACACTATCAAATGGAAAACATGAGCTGGGAATTACACTGTCTGTGCCTAAAGAGATCAATCAATCATTTATAAAAATCAGACTCTGTTTAAAAAGAATAACTGCATAGATTTTTATGTGAACTATAATACCAGAAAAGCTCTCAAGGTAGGAAAAATGCCTAACTTTTCTTTTATTCCTAGAGTCACAAAAGGTAGGGTAAGGTAGGCTAAGAACAAATAATACCCAAAATTCATTTAAGACAAGACAGATGCATTACAATGCCAGAGAAGAGGAAAGTTAAGACAACACAACACATACAGAAGTGGCTTCAAATTGTTATGATCTTTTCTAAATCTACTTAATTGTGTTTGTTTGCTGCCTTCCTTTGGAGAAGGAAATGGCAACCCACTCCAGTATTCTTGCCTAGAGAATCCTGTGGACAGAGGAGTCTGGTGGGCTACTGTTTATAGGGTTGCATAGAGTCAGACACAATGGAAGTGACTTAGCATGTGTGCATGCATTGGAGAAGGAAATGGCAACCCACTCCAGTGTTCTTGCCTGGAGAATTCCAGAGATGGAGGAGCCTGGTGGGCTGCCATCTATGGGGTCGCACAGAGTCGGACATGACTGAAGTGACTTAGCAGCAGCAGCAGCTGCCTGCCTCTGTCCTCTCATGACATGCATGTGAGTTCAGTGGGTATATTTAAAGTCCCACCATAAGTTTCCTCCTTGTTGAAACGTCTTACCTTAAAAATTCATTTATTTCATTGACTTCCTTAGGTGCTATTAGTCCATTAAAACTAAGACTAAAGTAATAAAAATCAGCATAATTTAACAGTTTCCCAGGAAAGGAAAAGAACTAATGTTTTGGAAGCATCGGATGTGTGTTAATACAGTGTTATGTACCAGGCTTTTTTCTCTAACAAACATTCACAGGGCTGCAGAAGGAGTGACGGGTTCATACAGCTCATTATGGATCACTTGTCGAGTCTGACAGTCCCTGTTTTGGGGAATCTGGAATTGAAACTATGAGATTCAGAGGCCATCTAAACATGAGAAATAGAAGTTTAAAAGCTACATATTGAGGTCATTTTCTTTCACATTGACTGAAAAGCGGCAAAAGCTTATTTGCCAGAAAATAGGATTAAAGCAAATTTACAGAAAGAAGTACCAGGCTTTCCTGGTAGCTTAGCTGGTAAAGAATCCACCTGCAATGCAGGAGACCCTGGTTCAATTTCTGGGTTGGGAATTTCCCCTGGAGAAGGGATAGGCTACCTACTCCAGATTCCCTGGATAAGGCAATGGCAACCCACTCCAGTATTCTTGCCTGGGAAATCCCATGGACAGAAGGAGCCTGTCAGGCTGCAGTCTGTGGGGTCACAAAAGAGTAAGACGACTTAACGACTAAACAAAAACATATATTGTTTAATCTAAAGAGAAACACTGAAAGGTAGATATTGCTTCCTTCATTTTACAACAGAAACTGAAGCTAAAAGAGATCTGTAATGACAGTAAGTTGTGTAGGTAAACTCAAAACTTATGCACTGCACCATCCATAACTCTCTAGCTTGTTAAAAATAATTTTGGGCTTATTTAAGGACCAATCTCAACTGCTGACCATCAGTAGGATTAAGGAGTATACTAGGAATTAGTAAAGCCAAGGCAAATAACAAAATCTAGTTCTGAATTTTAGAATTAGATTTCTAAACTTGAGAACTAGATTTAGAATGGTCCTCGAACCATTAGTGTGCATTAGAGTCACATGGATGGCTTATGAAGTCATAGATTGCTAGGCTCTACCCCCAGAGAGTCTCTGACTTACTAAATCTGGAGCAGGAGAGATGATTCACCTCTGTAACAAGTTTCTAGGTGATGCTGGTGTTGTTGCTGTGGGACCATAATCTGATAACCACCACTCAAAATTTTGACTAGTGTGTGGAGGATTAGATGGTTGGATGGCATAACCGACTCAATGGACATGAGTTTGAGCAAGCTCCAGGAGTTGGTGATGGACAGGGAGGTCCGGTGTGCTGCAGTCCATGGGCTCGCAAAGAGTCGGACATGACTGAGCGACTGAACTGTAACCGTGTGGTTCATTTAAAATGAACAGGACTTACTGTAGAGCACAGGAAACTGCCCATGTTATGTGGCTGCTTGGATGGGAGTGGGGTTTGGGGCACAATGGATACATGTATATGGATGGCTGAGTCCCTTGACTGTCCACCTCAAACTATCATGACACTGTTAATTGGCTATGCTCCAGTATAAAATAGAGAGTTAAAAAAACACAAATAAACCAAATATAAATGAATAAATAAAATGAACAGGACTGCTCAGTCTCATAGAGTCCAGGTGACGGTGCTAGAAGTTCTGATTCTGAACCACATTTCCTCAGTGCTGCAGCTCTGTCATTTGGAACGAAGTCTTTCTAAGGGAATACGGACCAGGAGACCACAGCTGCTACACCACGTGAGACTGCGTATGCAAGCCACTTTCCAGCACTTATTATATATGAGACCTTTGCCTACTCTTTTCCTATAGCAAAGGCCAACTGATAGCCACTCCATTCTGTATTTTAAGAAATAGGTCTCCTGTTCTTGCGTCTAAATCTTGGTGAGAGTAACGTGAATTTATGATCCACGGAGGCCATCGCCTACAGTGTATATACTGTTTTTTCTCTCTCCATTTGCCACTTCATTTCCCTTATAGAAAAGGCTTGTAGGACTCTCTGAGGTTGTCATCTGGGAAAGATCACAATATTTCACAAGGGGGAAGAAACTGCTATTTCAGTGTCGGTGATTGGTCTCTCAGCACTTTGCCAGAAAAGCAGAGTCCAGTAACAAACCCTGAGCCAGGTAACTGGGTGAATACAATATGGAAAAGAGGCACTAAGTAGGAATTTCAAAGAGAAAAGATCATAGGACTGGGGATTACTTAGTCCACTCAGCCTAACATTCTGTCCACAAACAGGACGGCACATCAAGTTTCAAGAAATGAGGTCCTGGTACCTCCCATCTGGATTAAGGCAGTAGCTTGCTAGCTGGCTTCCCCAATCCCAAGTTAACTAGTCCCTTTTTACATATCCCACATACAAGCCCAGCTCACCTTTAGTTTCCTGCTGCTGCTGCTGCTAAGTTGCTTTAGTCATGTCCGACTCTGCGCGACCCCATAGACGGCAGCCCACCAGGCTCCCCCGTCCCTGGGATTCTCCAGGCACCAACACTGGAGTGGGTTGCCATTTCCTTCTCCATCAGTTTCGTAAAGCAACCCTATCATTATTTCCTCTCCCCTCAATACTCACTGAGTTACTTAACCTTTATAAAATCAAAGCTGTGTTTAATTTATCTTTGTAATCCTGGTGTCTGCTACACAGCTGTCACTTTAGAATGAATGAGCATCATTGAAGGACCTCTAATTCTAGCCTCTTATGCTCTTAAACTCCTGCTCCAAACATCCTCAGTGTCCTGAAAAATATAACAAGCTCATTCCAGCCTTTGCATTTTCTTTCATGTTACTTTCTGCCTCCCAAATGCCCAGCTCCAACCAGCCTCATTCCAGGCAAGCTCGTGTTCTCCAGCCTCATGAAATGTTTCCTAATCACTCAAGTCCTCACTGCCTACAATGTCTGAAAAGCAGGCATGATAGATTCCCCTTGAAAAGCTACAGATTGATCTGGTACCCCCGCAGAACCGAAAATTCAGTACTATACATCAAAAACACATTTTCAAATGTTGGATTTGATTCCTATTTTCCTCTACTCGGATCTACTCCAATCTAAGGAATTGATATGGATCAGCATATATATATAATTGATAATTTTATATTTTCACAGTCTAATTTGGTTTGACGTTGTAATATGGATGAACACTTCAGTGAAAAGTTGAGAAGCACAAAGGAGGAGCGTGGTGTGGTGGGGAAAACAGTGAGTCATAAACCAGAGGCGAATTCTAATCCCGCTGCTTTCCATTTAAGCAAGGCATTTTTTCCTTATCTCAGTTTTAGCTGAATTCCCTCATTTTACAATTCTTTTCTAGCTCTACGTGAACGTGAAGTCGCTCAGTCGTGTCCGACTCTTTGCGACCCCATGGACTGTAGCCTACCAGGCTCCTGTGTCCATGGGATTTTCCAGGCAATAGTACTGGAGTGGATTGCCATTTCCTTCTCCAAGGGATCTTCCCAACCCAGGGATCGAACCCGGGTCTCCTGCATCATAGACAGACGCTTTACCGTCTGAGCCACCAGGGAAGTCCTATATAAATCTAAATTCAAGGTCAACTCAGCCTGCCCCCTTGGAAGTCTGGAATGTACTTGAAGCGGAATGCCAAATTATCCTTTTCCTCCCTCCATGGACAACTGTGTACTTCACAATTATGTATTTTACAAAGTAAATCATTCCATCACCCAGAACTGGGGAGTCCCCTTCTCTCTCAGCCACACATCCGATCTGTCACATATTTTTTTAAATTCAAAAAAATTTTCCTTTATACCCACTTATCCCAGTGTGGCTTTTTCTGTCAGTCACATAGATTCTGAAAAAAAAAAAAAAATGTAACTAGTCTTCTTGTTTCTACTTTGGCCCTCTAAAATCTATCTTCCAACTTTATTTTTGGCCAGAATGGTATTATTGAAAATACACCTGATTGCCTTATTCCTCTGTTTAATAGTCTTTGATTGCTTTCCATTGCCTACAGAATTTCAAATATTTAGTTGGGGGGAGGGAGGGATAAATTGAAAGATTGAGATTGACATATACACATTACTATATATAAAACAGATAACTAATAAGGACCTACTTTATAGCTGTACAGGGATATACTGCACATCCTTGTATATACTGTACAGTGAACCCTTCTCAATACTCTATAATGGCCTAGATGGGAAAAGAATCTAAAAAAGAGTGGATATATGGATAACTGATTCACTTTGCTGTATACCTGAAACTAACACAACATTGTAAATCAACTATACTCCAAAAAAAAAAAAAAAAAAAAAAAACCTAAGCAAACCAAATGAGATCTTACGCAGAAGACAAAATGTATGTTTATAATTGTTTGTATAATAACAAAGGCAGAGTTTCTGTGGCTTCTGTGATGAAGAGGGAAAGGAATCACAGCAGAGGCCATTGGAAGGCCCTCGTTTGTGGCCCCCCAGAGGGTGAGGAATCCAGAGTCAGGGCGTCATAGATGATTGAGCAAGGGCTAGTGAGTCCTGAGAGGAATCGAGGACAAACTCACTCTCCAAGCCAAGTGCCCTAGCACTGACCATTGTGTCTGCGGAAGTCTCTTCTCTAATTCACATAAAGGACAGGGGTAGCACTGTTTGCACAGCTCTGCAGAGCCCAGGGTGAGTTCACACACTTTTTCTGATAAAGCTAAGACCTTCACATAATACAAAAGTCTTTTCACCATCTAGTCCCTACTCAACTCCCTAGCCCTGTCTCTTTCCATTCTATTATAGCTTCTGCAAACACCATGCAAGTCATGAGTCAGGCGTCTCCCCCTGCCTAGAACAGCCACCTCCAGATGCCACATTCCCCTGTACTTTACTCAGTTTTCAAGACTAAAGCACATTCTGAGGTAGCTTTACAGTTAAATAGGGGAGACAGTCAAACAAACTAGTAAAATTCACTATAGTTTGAGAAATCTGTATGCAGGTCAGGAAGCAACAGTTAGAACTGGTCATGGAACAACAGACTGGTTCCAAATAGGAAAAGGAGTACGTCAAGGCTGTATATTATCACCCTGTTTATTTAACTTATATGCAGAGTACATCATGAGAAATGCTGGACTGGAAGAAACACAAGTTGGAATCAAGATTGCTGGGAGAAATATCAATAACCTCAGATATGCAGATGACACCACCCTTATGGCAGAAAGTGAAGAGGAACTAAAAAGCCTCTTGATGAAGGTGAAAGTGGAGAGTGAAAAGGTTGGCTTAAAGCTCAACATTCAGAAAACGAAGATCATGGCATCTGGTCCCATCACTACATGGGAAATAGATGGAGAAACAGTGGAAACAGTGTCAGACTTTATTTTTCTGGGCTCCAAAATCACTGCAGATGGTGACTGCAGCCATGAAATTCAAAGACACTTACTCCTTGGAAGGAAAGTTATGACCAACCTAGATAGCATATTCAAAAGCAGAGACATCATTTTGCCAACAAAGGTTCGCCTAGTCAAGGCTATGGTCTTTCCTGTGGTCATGTATGGATGTGAGAGCTGGACTGTGAAGAAGGCTGAGTGCCAAAGAATTGATGCTTTTGAACTGTGGTGTTGGAGAAGACTCTTGAGAGTCCCTTGGACTGCAAGGAGATCCAACCAGTCCATTCTGAAGGAGATCAGCCCTGGGATTTCTTTGGAAGGAATGATGCTAAAGCTGAAACTCCAATACTTTGGCCACCACATGCAAAGAGTTGACTCATTGGAGAAGACTCTGATGCTGGGAGGGATTGGGGGCAGGAGGAGAAGGGGACACCAGAGGATGAGATGGCTGGATGGCATCACTGACTCGATGGATGTGAGTCTGAGTGACCTCCGGGAGTTGGTGATGGACAGGGAGGCCTGGCGTGCTGTAGTTCATGGGGTTGCAAAGAGTCGGACACGACTGAGCGACTGGACTGATCTGATGTGATCTGATGGCAATAGGTGCTGCAGGAGCATATAATGAAAGATTTTGTTGGGACTAGGAAGGCCAAGAAAAACCTGGAGCAACTGATGTTACTGAGAACTGAAGGTCCAATAGAAGTTAGCCAGGTGAGTAAAGACAGGGAAAAGTGTTCCAGGGACAGCTGAGTGGCTGGTGAGGAGAGGAGCAGAGATCAAGTCTTAAAGGCCCTTGTAAAGCATGTTAAGGAACTGGACTCGAATACAAAGACAATGGAAAGCCATCACAGTACTTATGGCTAGAATAATGTTTTAGAAAGAATGCTCTAGGTACAGTGTAGAGATAGATAGGCACACATAGTTAGATTTGGGGTTGGGGCAAAAGAAAGCAAGGATTGCTGTCAGAGGCTATTATGTAATCCTGATAAAAGATACGGCAGCCTGTATTAGACCAGGGGCAATCAGGATAGAGCAAAAGGGACAGAGAAGAAGGCTAATTAGAATCTACTGGACATACTGATGGATTGGATGTGGGAAGGGAGGAAAAAGAGGAAATATTTTGTTTATATGTTTATCTTTATCTACAAATTATGAATCACTTGAGGGGAGAAATCTTATTTTATTCATTTTTGGCAGCTTTAGCAGCTATTATGGTGCCAGGCACAGAGCTGGCATTGAATATATATCTAATAAATAAATGAATGAATTGTAGAAGTGGGGAAGCTGATAATGACACCTATGTAGCCAGCGTCCATACTTTCCCTCCAGTGACTTTATCCCATGAGAATTTTGTGTCTTTTCATGTCCTCTCATTTCTCCAGTATAATTAATTCAAATTCAATCACCCTAAGGTTGTTCATTCACTGATATATTTGTATTAAAGAAATAAACAGAACATCTGTGAGAAGAGAAAGTTTAAACAAAAATTGATCACCAAAGATAAGATCTCAAATATTAATTGAAAGATATAATTCCATACACAAAGTCAACAATATTTATTAAGCACCTATAGAACACCAGGTCCTGGGTAGGTACTGAGGATACAGAGGTGAACAAGAAAGATACTGATGGCCCCAGATGTAAGAGGTGGGGAGGAAGAGATTTACAAGATCCCAAAGCACATCACAGGAGAAGGCAATGGCACCCCATTCCAGTACTCCTGCCTGGAAAATCCCATGGATGGAGGAGCCTGGTAGGCTGCAGTCCATGGGGTCGCTGAGGGTCAGACACGACTGAGCGACTTCACTTTCACTTTTCACTTTCATGCATTGGAGAAGGAAATGGCAACCCACTCCAATGTTGTTGCCTGGAGAATCTCAGAGATGGAGGAGCCTGGTGGGCTGCCGTCTATGGGGTCGCACAGAGTCAGACACGACTGACGTGACTTGGCGGCAGCGGCAGCAGCAGCAGCAGCAGCAAAGCACATCACAAGGACAGCAGCCTTTATCACTTACATGTAAGATGAGTTCTAGCTTAAACACACCTTTCATCTTAAGAATTTAGGTGTTAATTTCAAGATTTTATTATTCCTATTATTATTTTAATTCTTGGAACTCAATTTTCATAGAAAGAATTGAACCATAAGCAAGAATTCAAGTGTACCTTGCAGCACGTTGCTTGTAATCTTGCCTCTTTAATTTGAACTGCTCATCACTTACTATGTATATAAGAGGTGTGCCTCCATGTCCCCACCCCTCATTGGAAATGTGCACTATCTTCTGAGCCCGTTGATAGTCTGTGTGATTTTACGCATGTAGAGCAAATACACATTATCTGATGGTAAGTGATTTCAATAGTTTATGAGATGCATGAAATATTTAAGAGAAAAATTTCAATATAGTTAAAGATTCTTAAAATGATAAATATCATATCTCATGGTTAGTAAATTCATTGGTTGTTAGAGGAAAACAATTTCAGCATTTGTACAAAGTCAATAACAAATAAGATACCTGTGTAATGCAATTCATTTGTTTTCTTATTTATTATATCTCTCAGATGGTAAAGCGTCTGCCTACAATGCAGGAGACCTGGGTTCGATCCCTGGGTTGGGAAGATCCTCTGGAGAAGGAAATGGCAACCCACTCCAGTACTTTTGTCCAGAAAATCCCGTGGACGGAGGAGCCTAGTAGGCTACAATCCATGGGGTCGCAAGGAGTCCGACACAACTGAGTGACTTCACTTTCACTGTCTTCACTAGAATGGAGCTCTATGAATGTAGAAATTTTATCTCTAATTTTCTGTTATCCCCAGAGGTTAACACAGATTTTCATGTAATAAGAACTACCCGCCTGGTATTCCATATTCCTTTAGTTTCCTCAACCTCCATACCCATTCCATCAGCAACATCAGTTACTTCTCACTCCATAATATATCCCAATCCATCAATTTCTTTCCGTTTCTGCTACCACCACACAGTCCAAGTCACCACCACTTCTGCCTAGACACATTGACTTACTGTTACTACTCCTCTTCTCCACAGTACATTCTCTACATGGAAGTCAGAGTACATAATTTCAAAATTTAAATCAAATGGTGTCACTCGACCCTTGCTTAAGCTCTTCAAGCTCTTTCTGTATCAGGTAAGATAAAATCCAGGCCCCTCACCTGCTTCACAAAGCCCTGGTTCTCATGTGTTCTCACCTTCTACATTCTCATCTTCGCCCCACTTCATGCTAGTTACACTGGCCCTACTTTAGTTTCTAGAATGTGCGTAGCTCAGTCCTGCCTTAGAGCGCTTGTACTTACTGTTCCCTCAGCTTTGAAAGTCATGTCCCTTATCGTTGCTTGGCCAGCTTCTTTTAGTCATTGAGATCTTCCCTTAAAGCCCACTTCAGGAGACAGACCTTCCTTGATGACTCAGTGTAACAGTAGCACCAGTTACTCATCTACATTTCTCTGTTTTATTTTTCTCCATAACATTTATGGCTTATGATATTTTGTATATTTATCTTCTATTCAACAGACAAAAAATATAAGTTCCTTAGAGCATAAATCCTGCCTGTCTTATTGACCATTTTATGCTTAGTGCCTGGGACAGTGCAAACCCCATACCAGGAACTAAATAAATAGTTGAATTCCAAACGAATGCAGGAATGAACTGTAGTTCTACCTAGTTTGAATTTGGTTTGTCCACAATGAAGTATATCCAGTCTGCTCAAATTTGAACTCTGACAGCTCTAGCTTTAAGACCTGCTTAAATCCAAACCCACAATTTTTGGAATTACTTAGCACTGGCAAAAACTGTGAGCAATTCTCTAAATAGCAGAAAATGCTAAACTGCCTGAAGATACTAATTTTTGAGGGTAGATGATTAGTGAAGCTGCTCCCTGACCTTTTTCTGAGCTACCATAAAGCAGTTGTTATTGTTTGTGTGATTTCATAGTATCCACACCCCTTATCTTTTCCTAAGCTAAATCACATTTCTTAAATTCAAATTAATTTTGGGTGGAAAACTCATGACACATTTTGAAATTATGGGTGATGTTTCGTGATTTCATAAAACTAGAACTGGAGCTCCCTGATTTAATGGTTGAACTGGTATTTGTAAGTGGTATGCTCACCCCTTTATAGATTTTCCCAGATATGGAGGTAAAATTCAGAGACCTAGGGATGGTAGCCTCGAGAATTAGGGGCATCATGAAAGGCACTTTTGCTAAAAGTATCTTCTTGCTTTCAGTAAATGGGTTTTATTTGAATGAATAAATTTCTCTTTCAAAATACACACACGCCCTTTGCTGTCAGTCATCCACACACTATGTGTAACTGTCCAGGTGGAGTATGGGGCTTTGTTTCACAGCATGGGTGAAGAGGGGCCTCTCTGAGGGGCAATTTAATGGAAGAACTTATTAGAAAAAGCCATAAGTGTCAGGGCAGAGAGGCAAGAAGCTTCCAGAAGATACAGATCAGAAAAAGGTCCAAAAGTAAAACCACACATCTCCTAGGACTCCTATGACAACGAAGGTAGCAGTGTCTGGGAACAATTAGTATGTATATAACACCCCAACAATACATTGTTTTGTACTGAACGCCTAACACTACACTAGACAGATACTTAACATTTTTTCAGTGGAAAAACTGAGGATTGGATAAGTAACTTACTCAAATTCACACAGCAGAGAAGAGATAAATATTATCTCTTAAAAAACATTTATCCATTGGTCTTAAATGCTCCTGTTTTCTTGCCACTCATCACTCCTTTTCACGGTGCTGTCACGTAGTCCTTCTGTGGGAAGTGTCTGCAAAACCTCAGCCCTGACTGCACCCCACTCTCTATCTTCCTCACTGCTTCTTCCAGAGCAGCTGAGCCCTGAATGACTATTAGTCACTCAGTCATGTCCAGCTCTTTGCAACCCCATGGACTATATAGCCTGCCAGGCTTCTATGTCCGTGGAATTGTCAAGGCAAGTGTACTGGAGTGGGTTGCCATTCCCTTCTCCAGCGGATCTTCCCAATCCAGGGATTGAACCTGGGTCTCCTGCAGCGCAGGCAGATTCTCTGTCTGAGCCACCACAAATGGCAAAAGTCACTGTAGATTCATGAACTCCAAACACCCTGGTCAGTTTGCTGTCCTTCATTCTGCAATGACAGTCTCCAAACCCCTCCTCTTCTACAGCACTTCCAGCACTTCCAGACTACACGGAAACCCAGACTGTGTCTCTTTTCCTATTTCAGTGAAGGAAGTGTCTCTTCTGACACCAAGATCCATTCATTCAAATTTTCCTAAAGACCTCATTTAATCATTTAATCTCTTTACATAATGCATTGTAAAACCCAGTCTCTTCAGCTAACCCATTTTCTGAACATTCAAACACACTTTGGTATCGCCTCTCATTTGAAAAGCCTTTCATGGACCTCGTGTCTCCCCGTGGCTATGTCCTCCTTCCCCTTCACAGACCAAGTTTATAAATAAAGGAATGTTCACAAACACTCTCTTATTTCTTTCTCTCTAACCTCCCTTTGTCTCATTCAAATAGGAGTCCCCTCACAATGGCCCCACCAAGAAAAGCACAGAAAATGTTCCTACTAAACTCATCAATAATCCAATTTTGGTCAAATCCAAATGCCACCTGCTTAGTCCTCGTCTTAGTTATTTCTCAACAGTGTTAAGGCTGACTGCTCACCTCCTCCTTGAAGCCCTCTTTCTTCTAGCTTCTGTGACTTTTCTGCTTTTCTTCCTACCACTCTGCTCAGTCCTTTTTAAATTCTCATTTTAGTTCTTCTCCAAGGTATTGATCTTCATGCTTACAAAAGAAAAGTAAGGGGAAAAAACCCAAAACTATCCTTTGTTTTGTATGCTTTAAGTTGACCTCTAATTTTTTATTTCCTCATAAATTTAAATAGTAACAGAAGATATGATTTTTGGCCTATTGTGAATTGTAAAATTTTATTTTTTAACTGTCACATCCTTATTTCAAATGTATATACTAGAATGTCAGTATCTATCGATTTGAAAGCCATGATTACCAATTTAAGATACAAATTATTTTTGAGCAGTTAAACATTTTATATTTTTTCTTATTTTTCTTATGTTTTCATTTTACTCCCATAGAGTTTTACCTTTATGTATTTTATGTTAGAACATCTTATATGGATTGCTGTTGCTAAGTCACTTCAGTCGTGTCCGACTCTGTGCAACCCCATAGATGGCAGCCCACCAGGCTTCCCCGTCCCTGGGATTCTCCAGGCAAGAACACTGGAGTGGGTTGCCATTTCCTTCTCCAATGCATGAAAGTGAAAAGTGAAAGGGAAGTCACTCAGTCGTGTCTGACCCTCAGCGACCCCATGGACCGCAGCCTTCCAGGCTCCTCCATCCATGGGATTTTCCAGGCAAGAGTACTAGAGTGGGGTGCCACTGCCTTCTCCGTTATATGGATAACTATAACATAATTATTTGAACATAAATGCACAGGAAATATAAATCCTATATATATGCAAACAGGGACAGGGGAGCTTGGTGGGCTGCCGTCTATGGGGTCACACAGAGTTGGACATGACTGATGTGACTTAGCAGCAGCAGCAGCATTCTGTTATCATGATAATTATTACTACTACACATTGATCAAAATAACCACTTAGGTTATTCTGATTGAATTTCAATGCATAAATCTAAAACAATGAAAATGTAACTGTATTGTGGATTTGTTTCTTAATGGGGTGAGTAGAACTTTTTAAAATTAGCTCCTGTTTCCATTAATGAATATAAATTTAAGGTAGAACGAGACAAAATTCAGAACTCATATTTTTCAGTTCTACAAATGCATAATCTAAGATAACTTTATTCACATCAATGAATGAATGGGAATGGGAAGAGAATTTTGAATTCCCTCCAAGTTATATGCCCCCAATTCTGTGATCTATCATGACAATTATTGTGATTATTTATCAGATGACAATTGCTTTTCAATTCTGTCAAGGCAAAGAATGAGAAAAAAACTTGACTTTTAAAAATATCAACCACTCAATCACTAGAGACACTGACTCTCTCATTCTTACTTACACCGTCATAAAATTGTACTGTTAAATAAGTGGAAAAATTGTCCTGAATAGTAAATAATAGTAAGTGGCAACAGAGACACAGTAGGATATTGGATGGGTAGGTCATATAGCTTTCATTTTAAAAATGGGAGAAGAGCAATCTTAAACGGTAAAATGAGAAAAAAGAAATAATATGAAGCTGCAGGTTACTTTTTGGGCTGGTTAAATAAAAGATCTGGAAATTGAGTCACATAAATCTATCTAGGTACTCCTGCTGCTGCTACTGCTGCTAAGTCGCTTCAGTCGTGTCCGACTCTGTGCGACCCCATAGACGGAAGCTCACCAGGCTCCCCTGCCCCTGGGATTCTCCAGGCAAGAACACTGGAGTGGGTTGCCATTTCCTTCTCCAATACAGGAAAGTGAAAAGTGAAAGTGAAGTCGCTCAGTCGTGTCCGACTCTTAGCGACCCCATGGACTGCAGCCCACCAGGCTCCTCCATCCATGGGATTTTCCAGGCAAAAGTACTGGGGTGGGGTGCCATTGCCTTCCCGAGGTACTCCTAGGAGTATGCATTACTCAGTTTAAAAATCTCTGGTGTAATTTACACCAAAGAGTTTAGAATAATTCAAGCTAGTTCTAGGTCCTTTTCTCTTATTATTCTATATGCTTTTCAAAGCAATTTCTTCATTTCTTTGGCTTTAAACATTCACAATTATGTCCCCAGCCAGATCTCTTGGAGTCCCTAAATCTGTATATTCAATTGCCTATTTGATATTGCCACTTGAATTCCTCACAGGTATCTTAAACTTAACATGGTCTGAAATGGATCAGATCAGATCAGTCGTTCAGTCGTGTCCGACTCTTTGTGACCCCATTTTCCCAGTATGCCAGGCCTCCCTGTCCATCACCAACTCCTGGAGTTCACTCAAACTCATGTCCATCGTGTTGGTGATGCCATCCAGCCATCTCATCCTCTGTCGTCCCCTTCTCCTCCTGCTCCCAATCCCTCCCAGCATCAGAGTCTTTTCCAATGAGTCAATTCTTCGCATGAGTTGGCCAAAGTACTGGAGTTTCAGCTTTAGCATCATTCCTTCCAAAGAACACCCAGGGCTGATCTCCTTCAGAATGGACTGGTTGGATCTCCTTGCAGTCCAAGGGACTCTCAAGAGTCTTCTCCAACACCACAGTTCAAAAGCATCAATTCTTCAGCGCTCAGCCTGCTTCACAGTCCAGCTCTCACATCCATACACGACCACAGGAAAGACCATAGCCTTGACTAGCTCTCCACTGGTCTTTGCTGGTTGTTCTGCTCTGTAGTTTAAAGTCATGCATGTATGCTCAGTTGTGTCTGACTTTTTGTGACCCGCTGGACTATATCCTGCCAGTCTCCTAATATTGGAGTGGGTTGCTGTTTCCTCTTCCAGGGGATCTTTCTGACCCAGGGATCCAACCTGCGCATCCCGTGTCGCCTGCATTGCAGGTAGATTCTTTACCTGCTGAGCCATCAGGGA
This sequence comes from Tragelaphus eurycerus, assembly GCA_935064755.1. Taxonomy (NCBI): domain Eukaryota; kingdom Metazoa; phylum Chordata; class Mammalia; order Artiodactyla; family Bovidae; genus Tragelaphus; species Tragelaphus eurycerus. The sequence goes on from CAKXYN010000043.1 coordinate 16,088,336, forward strand.
AGCCCAGCTCAAAGCCATCCTTTGATAACTTCACTAGATGGTGAACTCTATGAAATCAATGATATTGTATACGCTCTAAGTAAGTCCCCTACATACAAACAGGTTCTCTTCTGAGAGTGCATTCATAAGTCCAAAACATTAAGTCCAACAAAGTTAGCCTTGGGACCTAACTTACACAATCGGCTATATAGTATTGTACTGTAATAGGTTTATAATACTTTTCACACAAATGATACATTAAAAACCACAAAAAATAAAACATTTTTAGCCTTATAGTCCTTGAAAAATACAGTAGTACAGTACAACAGCTGGCATATAAGAGCTGTTGTTGTTCAGTCACTAAGTTGTGTCCGGCTCTTTATGACCCCATAGACTGTAGCACATCAGGCTCCTCTGTCCATGGGGTTCTCCAGGCAAGAATTCTGGAGCCGGTTGCCATTTCCTTCTCCAATAGAGGGGCTGGTACTGAGTCAACAGGCAAGAAGAGTAACTGATTGTCGAGGGAGGAGGGAGAGGAAGTGAGAGGGTTGAAGGATGGTTGCCTAGGAGACACAGCGAAGTGAAGTGAATGAAGTTAAAGTCGCTCAGTCATGTCTGACTCTTTGCGACCCCAAGGACTGAAGCCTGCCAAGCTCCTCTGCCCATGGAATTCTGCAGGCCAGAATACTGGAGTGGGTAACTGTTCCCTTTTCCAGAGGATCTTTCCAACCGAGGAGTCGAACCCAAGTCTCCCGCATTGCAGGCAGATTCTTTACCAACTGAGTCACCAGGGAAGAGGAGACAGAGGGTGAGCTGCAATTTCTCTCATGCCTGATGTTAATGGCACAGGTTCTGGCTCCTTGTTGGGACCAGATGCACATTTGCATCTTTGAAAGTTTGCAACTTGAAGGTTTGTGTGTAGGGGACTTACTGTATCTGATATGGGGTCCAGGGTAGAGAAAACCCTGATGCTTTATTTGAAGGAATACTACTTCTCCTCACACGCCACTCTAGTGAATCATTAAGCCTTATTGGGTTTACCCCTTAAGTGTATTTCAAAATGTATCCACTTCTCTCAGTCTTTTTGTCAGCATCTTAAACCAAGCTGCTGTCATTTATCACCTGAATTACTGCAATAGCTTCTTAAGCTGCTCTCCCTGCATGGATTCTTGTCAGCCAAGCCAGACTCCCACAACTATTAGAGTGATCTTTACAGATAACAATTTAGTTCAGCCATTTTCTCATCGAAAATCCAAAGTTTCACGCTGATTTTAGAAGGATAAAGAACAAACTACCCACTGTGATGCTGAAGGCTCTGCCTGATTTCCCACATCCACCTCTCCATTCTCATTCCAGCCCTGTCAGCCCTCTCTCACCAGCTCCAGTCCCAGGGACCTTGCAGCCTTATTCCTCCTCAGACCTTTACACATGTATTCTTTGCCTGAAGATTCCTCCAGCCCTTTATCCCTGGCTAATGCTTACTCGTTATGTCTCACTTAAATATCTCCTTCCTACAAGACTTCCCTTGGGTGCCCCAGATGAGATCAGGTCATGCTATTACAGCTATTCACGGCTTCTCTACTTTCCTTTCATTCAGCTCTAAATGTATGTGTATTGTTACCTGGACTGAACCTTGACCAGAGCACACATCTGTTTGTTTGTTTGCTTGTCTTCAACTCTCTTCCCAGCTCCAAGTGTCTGATCCACAACAGAACACGCAGTAAATACTTAGAGAAATAATGGGTTAACAAAAGTGTGGGAGAATAATGGAAGACTCAGTGCCAGTTTAGTAAATACTGGCTTTACTTCTTGTATGTCACTTCACTTACTTCTCCAACTTGAGTGACTTGCCACAGACGTAGGTCTGAAAGTCACCTCAGCCCATTTGAGCTATCTTCCCCCACTCCACTGAAAATGCTGAAACTCGTCTCACTCCCCACACGCATACAAAAGTGGCTCTGCCCTTTCTGTTTTCTAACTCAGATTTGCATGTTTAATGCCCCAGTCTGAATGTCAGAGGAGAAATGCAGGGCAGATGAGGTAAAACTCCACGTTTCTAAAGCAGGGGGCCTGGGTTTTCTATTTTTTTTTGGTTGTACTGGGTGGCACATGGCATCTTAATTCCCCAACCAGGGATCGAACCCATGGCCCCCTACATGAGAAGCATGGAGTTTTAACCCACTGGACCACCAGGGAAGTCCTGGGATAATGAACATCAAAGAGTTTATTCATGTTTTAATACAGAGATGAACAAAGAAAGTAGCTACCGATCCATTCTTTAATTCATTGTTTTCTGAAAGGAAGCATTACTTTCTTTCTCCTTAATGGTCTGTTTTTCTCTTTGGTAATTTACTACAAAATTAGACTGTTAATAGTTACAGGAGTTAATGGAGGGTAGGAGTAGAAGGGAAATAAGACAAACGTTTTAATGAGCAGCAGCATAAGGTAGATTTAAATTATGGTCCTGATGTTTGTATTCTAAATACCAGGGAAACCTGCATAACAATTAATAGAAATGATTTGGGTTGAATTCAGATAACACCTGGGTCATTACAGCCAAATTCTAGGTAACCTGCCTGAGGCTGAGTTGTAAATTATCTTAGTTCAGAGTGTTGGAGCAACACTGATACTGAATGTGAACACCTCTCTGGATGCCTGGATAAAAACTGTTGTTAATTCAGTCCGCTGTCATGTAAAAGAAAACTTTTGATCTATAATTTAAAAAAAAAATAAAAAAGTATGCAAAAAGGAGCATTGGAGCTCATTTTCAAGCATTTTAAAGCAAGAAATGTGTGACAACTGATCTGGGCCTATGTTAACCTTGCTTTCTATGCAAGTCACTTTAGTCATGTCTGACTGCATCACTATAGGCTACAGCCTGCCAGGCCCTCTGTCTTTGGAATTCTCCAGGCACGAATACTAGAGTGGGTTACCATGCCCTCCTCCAGGAAATCTTCCTGATCCCGGGATTGAATCTGCATCTCCTGCATTGGCAGGTAGGTTCTTTACCACTAGCACCCATAATAGTTATCACATTTTTAGATCCTTTCTACAAAGATATTCAATGCAATGTAATGAACTTAAATATCCAAAGTAGAGTCAAAGTTAAATAATGTTATATAACATGAAATTATGCACTTATTTAAACTGTTTACAAATTACATATTTAATGTAAGAAAATGCCTATGCTGCTGCTAAGTCGCTTCAGTCGTGACCGACTCTGTGCGATCCCATAGACGGCAGCCCACCAGGCTTCCCCGTCCCTGGGATTCTCCAGGCAAGAACACTGGAGTGGGTTGCCATTTCCTTCTCCAATGTGTGAAAGTGAAATCGTTCAGTCGCGACCGGCTGGTAACGACCCCGTGGAATGCAGCCCACCAGGCTCCTCCATCCATGGGATTTTCTAGGCAAGAGTACTGGAGTGGCTTGCCATTATGAAAAAGGAAGGATGAAAAGTTCAACTATGTAAAAATATGCACTGACTATAAAGGAACATAATAAATTTAGATCCTTTTATTGATAAGATTGTGAGCAATCCTATTTTATATATATCTGTATTTCCCATATTTTCTGCAATGAACTGCATTACTTTCTAATCAGAGAATGACATTATCTTCAAGCCAATATTATTTAATCTTTATAATCTTTCCATATAAAGTTGCCTAGACCTCCAATTAATGCCAGTCATTTCCTGAAAAGCCAAAATAATTTGGAGGTCACTTAGGCATGTTTGTGTTCTTAACACTCTGGCATGGGATGATGGCAAGGATCTGTGTTTATAGATTCTTAAATACATGTTCAATTATTCATCTTAAGTTAATTGCAGTCATGTTCTATGGTGGGAAGAACATGGATTTTGGAATCAAAGAGACTAGATTAAAATTTTGGCTCAACAACTTATAACTTAACCTCTTTGAGTCTCCATAAGCTCATGGAAGTAAGCTTAACAGATGGTAGCTCATATTAGTTCTAAGTAAGGGACAATACTAGAGTAAGGGATAGGGCTAATAAGGGGCAGAGATGTCACAGGAAATATAATAAAGAATAAATAAAAATGAGATTTCAGACACACAGAATGGTGGCATATTAGGGGGGCATAGAGATTTCTGTGTTCCCTCTCTACAGATAAAGTGGTCAAGAAAACAACGAAGTCATCTAAAGCAAATAAAGGAGTTATCGCTAAGACAAAGGAAGACTTATTCTCTATAAACTGGGATGAAGGCAACAAAACTTAGCATGAGAAATCCTAAAAGCCAAGAACTCTACCAATAACATACATGTCCTATTCATTTTATTTTTACTAGGCCCTAAAGCTCAATAAATATAATTTCCCTTATTGTATCTGCCAATTAACCTTTTACGGATTGATGTTCACTAATGATCACTTCATAGGGACCTACAGAACAAGAGGAGGCAACCAGTTAAAGTTTACTTTCCCTCCCCCACAAGAAATCTTCTGGAATTCTCTGAGTGCAGCCCACTTTAGTGGTTCTGTGGACCTCTTTCTTAAATTCAGGTTCCTAAGGGTTGATGGTGTAAGCCGAGGCTCAACAGTGGTCAAAGAACAGGTATTCCCAGAAGCTGTGGATGAAGCTCAGATGTGCAGTTGTTCTGTGACAGGCAAGCTCCCAGGGGGCCCTCATGGAGCAGGAAGGAAGTTGGAAGGGAAGGGGGAAGAGGGTCTGGGAGCTGGAGACTGCAGACTGCTTTCCCTGTGCTGAAATTTCTGGTGCAGATCTCTAGCAATTTTAAGGGTTTTTTTGTTTTTATTTTCTAATAGTTTGTTTATTCATTTATCATTTGTTTTTTGCTGCACTGGGTCTTCGCTGCTGTGCTCAGGCTTTCTCCAGTTGCCCTGAGCAGGGGCTACTCTTCACCGTGGTGCTCGGGCTTCTCTGACAGTGGCTTTCCCTGCTGCGGAGCACAGGCTCTAGGTTCACTGGCTTTAGTAGGTGCAGGACGCAGGCTCAGCAGCTGTGGCTCACGGGCTCTCGAGCGTGGGCTCGGAAGCTGTGTCACACGCACTTTCTGTTGCTCCAAGGCATGTGGGATCTGCTGGGAGTAGGAATGAAGCCTGTGTCCCCTGCATTTCCAGCCCATGCAGCCCTAGCGTCCCCTTTCTGGGGGGCTTCCCTTACAGCTCAGTTGGTAAAGAATCTGTCTGAAGTGCAGGAGACCCCGGTTTGATTCCTAGGTCAGGAAGATCCGCTGGAGAAGGGATAGGCTGCCCACTCCAGTATTCTCGGGCTTCCCTGGTGGCTCAGTTGGTCAAGAATCCACCTGCAATGTGGGAGGACCTGGGTTCGATCTCTGGGTTGGAAAGATCCCCTGGAGAAAGGAAAGGCTACCCATGTTAGTATTCTGGCCTGGAGAATTCCATGGACTGTATAGTTCACGGGGTAGCAAAGAGTCGGACATGACTTTCACTTTTACCCCTGCAATGGCAAGTAGATTTTAATCCACTGTATCACCAGGGAAGTCCCGTAATTCTAAATTTTAACCTGGTTTTCTAGTTCAGCTTCATTTAGGAAACTCTAGTACAATGTACAGAGGTGGGTGGGAAGGGGATATGGGAGAGTGGAGGGATAGCATGTAGGCAAAGATCGCCTGGTTTGAACCGGGCAGTGTGAAGAGAAACCTCACGTGGGGTATGGGAGGTGACATGTAAGTCTCCATTTTATGTTGCCATAGCTGTTGCCTAGAAATTGAAAAAAATAGTAACTAGCTCTGATATACTGGAGAAGGCAATGGCACCCCACTCCAGTACTCTTGCCTGGAAAATCCCATGGATGGAGGAGCCTGGTGGGCTGCAGTCCATGAGGTCTCTAAGAGTTGGACAGGACTCAGTGACTTCACTTTCACTTTTCACTTTCATGCATTGGAGAAGGAAATGGCAACCCACTCCAGTGTTCTTGCCTGGAGAATCCCAGGGACGGGGGAGCTTGGTGGGCTGCCATCTATGAGATCGCAGAGTCGGACACGACTGAAGTGACTTAGCAGCAGCAGCTCTGATATACATATAATTATATATATATATATATATATATATATATAAAATATGATTTTGGCATCTGTTAAGCCAGTTTGCAATGATTTGATGCTTGCCCAAAGCTTATCACATTATTGGGCATTTCTAAATAATGACATAATTTATTAGCTGTTTAGAAAAACCATTCCTGGAAATAACTAGAGTTATTGAATTGGAAACCAGGAGAAAATCTGAGTGTCTTCCCCTCCTTCCTAGGGCTTCCCTTGTCGCTCAGTCAGTAAAGAATCTGCCTGCAGTGCAGGAGAACCAGATTCAATTCATGGGTCGGGAATATCCCCGGGAGAAGGAAATGGCTACCCACTCCAGTATTCTTGCCTGGAGAATCCCCATGGACAGAGGAGCCTGGTGGGCTACAGTCCATGGGATCGCAAGAGTCGGACACGCCTTAGCGACTAAACCACCACCACCATCCTCCTTCCCAGAAACCATTTTGCTTTTGGTAAAGATCCCAAGGAGTTATTTGCAAAAATCAAATTAAATATAGTTTTATAATATTAGAATAACAATATTCCTTGGGGGAGACTGTTACAAACAAATAATAATAAGTGACTTCTCAGCATTTAACTCGTGGTCAGTTCTTTGCTACAGAAATGTAATGAAGATCGTACCTTCTCACAGTTACAGATTTAATCAAAACAAAGGATTGATTTCCTGACCATGGTAATAGTATTCGGAATGTCTCAGACTGTCAACAAAAGTCAAATAAATAAATAGAATTTGTTCCCAAAGATCCTCTACCATAGTCATTTTATGGAGAAAGATGCTAAGGTTAAGAAGGCTGTGGAACCCTCTCAAGGTCTCAGAGCTAGTTGGTAGCAGAGATGCCCAGGTCTCTCTCTCGCCATCACTAGAGCCGTGCATCTTGTCAGCTTTCAGTCTGAACTGGAAGTTTGGGCCTAGACCTACAAACAATGTCAGAAATGCTCCCTCTACACAAAGCACGGACTAGAATTAAATCAAAATGTTTACAGCCTCATGGAATCAGCCTTAGGGGATATGAACCACCACATCTATGTTTCAATAATCTTATTGTTCTCTTTTGAAAAACCGGTATATTCTTTTCTTCCTTAATTATATTTGGATAACTGATCTTGAAAAACTGTCTGAATTAATCCTCCTAAATTTTAATGCAAAATTTAGAAAGATGGTAACAATAACCCTGTTTACGAGACAGCAAAAGAGACACTGATGTATAGAACAGTCTTTTGGACTCTGGGAACGGGAGAGGGTGGGATGATTTGGGAGAATAACATTGAAATATGTATAATATCATATCTGAAATGAGTCGCCAGTCCAGGTAGGATGCCTGATAACGGATGCCTGGGGCTGACGACCCAGAGGGATGATATGGGGAGGGAGGAGGGAGGAGGGTTCAGGATGGGGAACACATGTATACTTGTGGTGGATCCATCTTGATGTATGGCAAAAGCAATACAATATTGTAAAGTTAAGCAAAATAAAATTTAAAATAAATAAATAAAACTAAAAAGAAAATAAAGACTTTACATATAAGATCATTTTTGTAAATTACGGATACTTTAGCAGTTAGGACACAAGGTCAAATATCTGCTAGTTTGTCTAGGAAATGGGAACATCATTTGATATTTGCCTGCTTTAAAGATTCATTAGGCCATATAGGCATGGAGTCCAAATCAAAAGTATTCTCTACTTGGCAAACAGATTCAAGAACTTTTCTAAATGATGGAACTTCAGATGAAATAAATCTATAACTTGACAGCAATATGAAGAAGTCAAGGGCTTTGTGAAACTCGAAATAAATTCTCAGATTTATAAATAAGGATGAATTTTTATGCCAGCAAAGAATTATTGGATATTTTTATAACAGACTTGTTAAGATATAATTCACATACTTTAAAATTTGCCCTTTTAAAGTATACGAGTCAGTGATCTTTTTCAGTATGTTCACAGACTGTGCAATCCTTAGCTTGAGGGAGTTTTATAACACTTTCGTCATGTCTAAAAGAAATCCATATTCATTACCAGTCCCTGACAACCATTAACCTACTTTTATCTAAATGGGTTTCCCTATTCTGGTCATTTCATAGAAATAAAATTGTACAATATGTAGCCTTTTGTATCTGGCTTCTTTGATTTAGGATATTGTTTCAGGGTTTACTGATGTAGCATGCATTAGAACTTCATCTGTTTTCATGGTTGAATAATATTCCACTGTAAGAATATATCATATTTTATCCATTCATCTGTTGATGGACATTGGGATTATGTTGGAAGTCTTTCTTTGTGTTATTGGTCATTTTAAATCTTCTTTCAAGGAATACTTATTCAAATCTGTGGTAGATGGAATAACGGTCTTAAAAAAGTACAAGTCCTCATCTCTGACCTGTGAATATATTATAGCATGGGCCAAAGAGACTTCATGTGCATGCATGCTAACTTGGTTCAGTCGTGTTTGACTCTGCGACTCCGTGGACTGTAGTTCACCAGGCTCCTCTGTCCATGGAATTTTCCAGGCAAGAATACTGGAGTGGGTTGCCATCCCCTCCTCCAGGGAATCTTCCCAACTCAGGGGTGAAACCCGAGTCTCTTCTGTCTCCTGCACTGGCAGGCAAGTTCTTTACCATTAGCTCCAACTTACAGATACAATTAAAATAAGAATTTTGAGACAGGGAAATTATCCTATATTATCTAGGCAAGTTAAAAGTAATCACAGGAATCCTTAACGAAAGACACAATAGAGTCATAGTCAGAGAAGAGATATGACAGAAGCAAAGGTTGGACTGATGATCTTTGAAGATAGAGGAAACAGTTATGAGCCAAGAAATTCAGGTGGCCCTAAGAAGGTGGGAAAAGGAAAGGAAATGGACTGTTTCATAGCTCCTCTGGAGATGCCCCATCAATAGCCTGAGTTCATTTCATTGAGTCTGATTTTGGATTTCTGACCTCCAGAACTACAAGATAATAAATTTGTGCTATTTTAAGGCACCATGGTTTTGATGGCAGCAGTAGGAAATTACTCCAAATCCTTTGCCAATTTTCTAACTAGGTTACTTGTTGTTCTGTTGTTGAGCTATAAAAGTTCTTTATATATTCTGGATACAAGTCCACTATCTACTATATTATTGCAAATATTTTTTCCCATTCATTTCACAGTTCAGTTGCTCGGTTGTGTCCAACTCTTTGCAACCCAATGGACTGCAGCACACCAGGTCTCCCTGTCCATCACCAACTCCCAGAGGTTACCCAAACTCACGTCCACTGAGTTGGTGATGCCATCCAACCATCTCATCCTCTGTCATCCCCTTCTCCTCCCACCTTCAATCTTTTCCAGCATCAAGTTCTTTTCAAATGACTCGGTTCTTTGCATCAGGTGGCCAAAGAATTGGAATTTCAGCTTCAGTCCTTCCAATGAATATTCAGGACTGACTTCCTTTAGGATGGACTGGTTGGAGCTCCTTGCAGTCCAAGGGATTCTCAAAAGTCTTCTCCAACACCACAGTTCAAAAGCATCAATTCTTCAGAGCTCAGCTTTCTTTACAGTCCCACTCTCATACCCATACATGACTAGATGTACCTTTGTTGGCAAAGTATTGTCTCTTCTTTTTAATATGCTGTCTAGGTTGGTCATAACTTTTCTTCCAAGGAACAAGTGTCTTTTAATTTCATGGCTTCAGTCACCATCATCATGTGAAATGCCAGTCTGGATGAATCACAAGCTGGAACCAAGATTGCCAGGAGAAATATCAACAATCTTAGATATGCAGAGAATACCACTCCAATGGCAGAAAGTGAAGAGGAACTAAAGAAATTCTTGAGGAGGGTAAAAGAGGAGAGTGAACAAGCTGGCTTGAAACTCAACATTCAAAAACCTAAGATTATGGCATCTAGTCCCATCTGACCCAGGAATCGAACAGGGGTCTCCTGCATTGCCGGTGGGTTTTTCACCAACTGAGCTATCAGGGAAGCCCCTAGTCCCATCACCACATGGCAAATAGAAGGGGAAACAGTGGAAGCATTGACAGATTTATTTTCTAGGACTGCAAAATCACTGCTGATTGTGACTGCAGCCATGGGAAAGATTGAAGGCAAAAGAAAAAGAGGGCGGCAGATGAGACTGTTAAACGGCATTACCAATTCAATGGACATGAAGCTGAACAAACTCCTGGAGATAGTGAAGGGCAGGAGAGCCTGGCATGCTGCAGTCCTTGGCGTCACATAGTCAGATACAACTTAGTGACTGAACAATAACAATAGTTTTAAACTGTTGAGGACTTGTCATTACCAGGTACTACAGAACTACTTGCTACTTGATTTTTTCTTGTCTAAGCATGCTATCAACATATTTAGGGCTGTTAATATTGATAGAGGGCTTCCCTGGTGCTCAGATGGTAAAGAATCCACCTGCAATACAGGGAGACTCGGGTTCGATCGGAGGAGGGCATGGCAACCCACTCCAGGATTCTTGTCTGGAGAATCCTTATGGATGGAGGAGCCTGGTGGGCTACAGTCCATGAGACTGCAAAGAGTCGGACATGACTGAGTGACTAAGCCCACACACACAATATTGACAGAGGAAATCAAAGGACAGAGGACTATGCTCTCTTACTCCTTTTCCTTCTGTGGGCAGAGATGGAAGGATAAGAATGAGTCTAATCAGACCCAACTGTAATTTGCCCTGGATAATTAAATCACCCTTCTCATGAAGATGATCTCATTAAGGGAATCAGTTGGGCTTATGTGCTGCTTTTGCCTCAAAACAATAACGAAAGAGAAGTCCAGGTGGCTTTGAAAACACTGAGAGTCTCTGTCTTTGAATGGAAAATTTAGCATTAGGCATTATCACAATTATTTGGTGCGAGAGTTATCCCTGTGATGGAAGTTGACATGTTGGACTTGGTAACGCAAGGGTTTTGTTTGCCATCGTCCAAACTAATGTGAAGAGGTTCTCTGTGGATTTTGCAATCTCTTATGTTGTTTCATGTACTGCTGCTGCTGCTAAGTCACTTCAGTCGTGTCCGACTCTGTGCGACCCCATAGACGGCAGCCCACCAGGCTCTGCCGTCCCTGGGATTCTCCAGGCAAGAACACTGGAGTGGGTTGCCATTGCCTTCTCCATTCATGTACGGGTCATCTATTATTTCCTTAAACAATCTGAAAGTGAGTCTTGGGAGTAAGCTTCAGACTGTGATGCTTGAAAATCACTCCCTTTGTTCTGCTTAGAGCTTCTCACTGGCACAGAAAAGAAAAAAAAAACAAACAAAAAAAAACAATTTAGGTTTGTGCTCTCCATTTCCAAGTTATGTGATGTTTTCATCTTTGATGATCACTAACGTTTCTTTCTCCTTTTCCTTTATCTCTCCCTTTTCTTCCCCTTTGCCTCTCTTTTCCTCTTCATGTAATTACTTAAAAAGTACTAGTGAGTTAATGAGTATAAATTAATGAAAAAACAAAACAATGATTTGCCAAATGTCAACCAAAGGACAATGCCGTTTAGAACACAGGGGTTGTGTTCTCTTCGCTTTTATGAGGACAAAGCCAACCCTACCTGTAAACAGACACAGAAGGAACAAATGAAGCAATGAACTTAAGGGAAAAAAAATTTTTTTTCCATCTTGTCTGGGAGTAGAAATGATTATGCTAGGGGCTAAGACATTACTTTGCCAACAAAGGTCCGTCTAGTCAAGGCTATGGATTTTCCTGTGGTCATGTATGGATGTGAAAGTTGGACTGTGAAGAAAGCTGAGCACCGAAGAATTGATGCTTTTGAACTGTGGTGTTGGAGAAGACTCTTGAGAGTCCCTTGGACTGCAAGGAGATCCAACCAGTTCATTCTGAAGGAGATCAGCCCTGGGATTTCTTTGGAAGGACTGATGTTGAAGCTGAGGCTCCATACTTTGGCCACCTCATGCGAAGAGCTGACTCATTGGAAAAGACTCTGATGCTGGGAGGGCTTAGGGGCAGGAGGAGAAGGGGACACCAGAGGATGAGATGGCTGGATGGCATCACTGACTCGATGGACGTGTGTCTGAGCGAGCTCTGGGAGTTGGTGATGGACAGGGAGGCCTGGCATGCTGTGATTCATGGGGTCGCAAAGAGTTGGACATGACTGAGCGACTGAACTGAACTGAACTGAAGAGGTTAAACTGGGTCACTTGTCAGGAAATTGCCAAGCAGCCATCTCTTCTTCCTGCTACTGCATGCTGTTTTGGTGTTGTGAATGGCTCTCATAAATGCACTGCTGTGTAGAATGTCGTTGCTGTATCATCAAGTAGAGACTGTCATGTGATAGCTTTTCCCCAGGATGTCAGATCAATATTGGCCCTCTGCAATCCTGGGACTTGAAGCCACACAGAGGGCATTTTTATTATTCAGATACCAAAGTTGAAACAAAAATTATCCTTCAAAACATGGAAATATATCTATGTCATTCTGGAAGAAAACCTAATGCTCTTACATTAAAGATAAGGAATGTTATTAAATTTTAATAACTACTTCTAGAAGAAAAAATATAAATGAATGTTACATTTTTTTTAAAGTTCAATTTTTCTGTTAATCAAGTAAATTCAAAGCAAAGCAAGGAAAGGTACCAGTGTTTGCCTCGGCCAATAGCCCCAAGTCATGTATGTTCAAGCACATGAAATGCTAATGACATATTGTAAAATAGGCCCTCTCTAAGACTGTTGGTGGAACTAGAATCTTTCTGGAAGGAAATTTAGCAAGACGTGTCAAAATTCTTTGAAATGTGCATACCATACCTTTTGATGCAGAAATTCTACTACTAGAAATACATCCTAAAGAATTTATGAAAAGCAGAGTCAATAATGTCTTCCAAAAGATTGCCAGTTATTTAAAATGCTAAGAAACTGAAAATAATCTAAAACTCCTAACAGTGTATGTAGTAAACATATTATTAAACAGAAATTAAAATATATGTAAAAGTTTTTTTCTTAAAATGATATAGGGAAGTTTATGAAATAAATTTGTGCAAAGTTAAACAAATGCTAAATATTATATATAGTGTGATTTAAACTAAAGACAAATAGAATAGCAAAAATATCAGAAATAAGTATCAGATCAGATCAGATCAGTCGCTCAGTCGTGTCTGACTCTTTGCGACCCCATGAACCGCAGCACGCCAGGCCTCCCTGTCCATCACCAGCTCCCGGAGGTCACTCAGACTCGCATCCATCGGGTCAGTGATGCCATCCAGCCATCTCATCCTCTGTCGTCCCCTTCTCCTCCTGCCCTCAATCCCTCCCAGCATCAGAGTCTTCTCCAATGAGTCAACTCTTCGCATGAGGTGGCCAAAATACTGGAGTTTCAGCTTCAGCATCATTCCTTCTAAAGAAATTCCAGGATTGATCTCCTTCAGAATGGACTGGTTGGATCTTCTTGCAGTCCAAGGGACTCTCAAGAGTCTTCTCCAACACCACAGTTAAAAAGCATCAATTCTTCGGCGCTCAGAAATAAGTATACAAAAATATTAATACTTTTGTATCAACAAAGATGTTGATATTATTTAGTGTATAAATGAAAGTGTTGTGTTTTGTGTAGGTTTTGTCTACTATTCTCCATTTTATACATATTCCATAAGGACAATTATCATATCCATAAAAATATGTCCACGATACACTATATTTAAAAAGAGACTGCACAGGAAAAAGATCACTATCCAAAGAAATTCCTTTAAACCATCGCATGATGTCTTGCTGGCCTTTTAATTTAGTCCTCATCTCACATTTTCCTTAGAGCTTCTGACTCTCCCTCTCTCCCACCTGAGGTTCAAATCTCCAGCCATCAGCTGTAACAAGGAATTTCAGCTCACCTCTGTCTCTGCTGTCCCTCTCCCTGAGGGACCATTTCTTCCCTATTTCTGACCTCGATCCACTTCCTTGTTTCTGAATGCTTTTCACATTTTGCCTCCACATGTCTGAAGCGCCTGAGTCTGGCCAGGAAGCTTGATCAGTATTTATGAAGATCAGAGTGTGGTAGTGCTGGCAGAGACAAGCCCGTCTACAGCACAATATCAGGGTCCAGAATGCCATAGAGTTCATACCAGCTTTTTATTACTTCATGAGAGGTTATCACAACATCTTCAGTTTAAAGCACTATGCATTTATTATCTCAGGGTTTTAGTGGATTAGAAATCTGAACACAGTTTATGGACTCTTCTATTCTGGGTCCCACACGGCTACAATCAAGGTGTCAGCTAAACTGCACTCTTTCAGAAGTTGGGGTTCTCTTCCAGGCTCAAGGGGTTATTTAGTAGAACTCAGCTGTTTGACTGACATGGAAGTTTGCCTCATCCAGATCAACAGGAGAAACTCTGTACTTTCCTTTTCTTCTTTTTTTAAAATGAAGTATAGTTGATTTACAATGTTGTAAATCTGTACTTTAAGGTACTCCTTGGATAAGATCAGGCTTACAAGGGATGAAGTGAAGAAGTGAAGTCACTCAGTCATGTCTGCCTCTTTGCGACCCCATGAACTGTAGCCTGTTAGGCTCCTCTGTCCATGCGATTTTCCAGGCAAGAATACTGGATTGGGTTGCCATTTCCTTCTCCTTACAAGGGATAATCTCCCTTTTAATTAGTTCAAGGTCAACCGATTAGGCACCTTAATTACACCTATGAAATCTCTTCTGTCATAAAAAGAAACATTGTCATAGGAGTGACATACCACCATTCTCACATATCCTCCTGTCCTCAGGGGATGGGGCCACTGAAGGTCACTTTAGAACTCTGTTCTCTGTAAGTGCCCCTTCCTGGCTGTCACAGCCTTGTGGCTTAAGTTCAGTTTTCTGTTAAATGACTGGTTCTGTGGATTGGGTGGTGTTGGGAGCCTTTGAATTTTACACAACTTCTTCCCACTCTCTATTTTATTTCATCTTTACTGCAGCTTCCTGATACATATGCTCCTACCTCCAATTTACCAGTGAGGGACTTGGAGCACAGAGAGCTTAAAAAGAGGTCCAAGGTCACTTACCTAGAAAGTAGAACTTGAAACCCAGATCCACTATACCAAATCAGATCAGATCAGATCAGTCACTCAGTTGTGTCCGACTCTTTGTGACCCCATGAACTGCAGCACGCCAGGCCTCCCTATCCATCACCAACTACACCAAATAGCATGTTCTTTCTCCTACGTCTCTCCTCTGAGGCAACCACTGAGACTCGAGTTCAGTTAGGAATCTGATCTAACTAAGGAGAAAGTCACCTCTCACCTCATCTGCATCTTAAACCTGCATACTCATTTAACATTGGGTGTGACTGGGGATGCACAGGAAGGCTTTTCATAATGAACTCAGAATTTCCAGAATAATGAGGATGTTAGTGCGTCATTCCTCCTTATAAAGTTACCACAGGTTTAGCAACTTGAAACATGACCTATTTATTACCTCACTGCTTGTGTAAATCAGAAGTCTGGCCTAGTGGGGCTGGAATCTCTGGTCAGGTTCCTCCAAGGCTGAAATCCTGGTGTCAACCGAGCTACATTCTCATCTGGAGTTCAGGGTCTTTTTCCAACTCATGTGGTTGTGGTAAGACTTGCTGGCAGTTGTGGGATGGAGATCCCTGCTTCCTTGCTGGCCATCAGCTGGGGCCTCTCTCTGCTCCTAGCGGCCATCCTCATCCTTTTTCATATGGCCTCCTCCATCTTCAAACCAGGAACAATGTTGAGTACTTCACTGCTTCTGAATCTCTTCGACTTCCCATTCTGCTACCAGCCAGAGAAAGCTCTCCACTGTCAAGTCTCATGTGATTAGATCAGGCTAACCTGTATACTCTCCCTATCCTATGTCAACTATGCCATGCAATGTAACCCAATCACAGGAGTGACAACCCATCATAGTCACAGGTTGTATGGATTAGTGTGTGGAATCCTGAGGAGTGTCATTTTGAGAATGCTGCTTAGCACCGTGTGTCTTTAAAATAACATTTCTCCCACCCTGCGGGATAACTTAGAACATAAATACATGGACTTCCCTGGTGGCTCAGACAGTAAAGCATCTGTCTACAATGTGAGAGACCTGGGTTTGATCCCTGGGTTGGGAAGATTCCCTGAGAAGGAAATGGCAACCCACTCCAGTACTCTTGCCTTGAAAATCCCATGGACGGAGGAGCTTGGTGCAGGCTACTATCCGTGGGGTCGCAAAGAGTCGGGCATGACTGAGCAAGTTCACTGTCACATGGACATTAGACCCAGGCTGCCTAGCTTCAAATTATGGCTCCAAAATGTACTAGCAGTACAATCTTCTTGAAGTACTTAACCGCTTATCTCAGTTCCTTGATTTTCTTACCTAAAAAGTGGGACTAATAATATTACTCTCATCAAGTTATGCCCTTTAAATGAGCTAACGTGCCAGAAAAGTTGTTGGCACACTGAGGTATTGTGTTGTCCTTGCTATTATGATTATTGACCTAATTATTATCCACTAGTATAGAGCCCTGGCTGGATGGCATCACTGACTTGATGGGTGTGAGTCTGGGTGACCTCCGGGAACTGGTGATGGACAGGGAGGCCTGGCGTGCTGCGGTTCATGGGGTCGCGAAGAGTCGGACACGACTGAGTGACTGATCTGATCTGATCTGATCTGATACAGCCCAGATAGCTACTCTCCTAGGAGCAGACCCATCACCTCACTTTTATAGGCTTCAGCTACTCTTTCAGTTTTAGTATTATTTATTTGTCAAAGTAAAATTTATAATGACAAGTATACATTAGAAAACTTTTATGAGTCTCTAACTCATAGGATAGACCAAACAATTTGTCAGGTTGAAAAACAAACAAAAAAACCAGAAATATGTTTAGTTTGTGAGCTTAGTTTTTAAGTAAGGGAAACAGCAGATTCGATTGATTGCATCAGAAACTTAAGAAGAGAAACATAGGAACTCTTTAAGCACCATAGCTAAATGGATTTTAATTCAATGTTATCATCAAGAGAAAAGGGAATGTGAAAAGATAGCAACAGGAAGTTTAGAGAAGGCCGTAGAGTATGAAAAGGAACTAAAAGAAAGGTGGAAAGGATGGGAGGAGAGGGAACAGAACACCATAGGGAAAAGAAGAAGGAATGGAAAAATGACAGAGGAAAGACTACTGAGAGGAGAGGGCTGGTAAGGAAAAGGGGCAAACGCTGCTGAAATTGACTTGGTACAGCTAGGGACTTAGATTATCTTACTGAATCCTCAGAATCAGATCAGATCAGATCAGTCGCTCAGTCATGTCCAACTCTTTGCAACCCCATGAATCACAGCACACCAGGCCTCCCTGTACATCACCAACTCCCGGAGGTCACTCAGACTCACATCCATTGAGTCAGTGATGCCATCCAGCCATCTCATCCTCTGTTTTCCCCTTCTCCTCCTGCCCCCAATCCCTCCCAGCATCAGAGTCTTTTCCAATGAGTCAACTCTTCGCATGAGGTGGCCAAAATACTGGAGTTTCAGCTTTAGCATCATTCCTTCCAAAGAAATCCCAGGGCTGATCTCCTTCAGAATGGACTGGTTGGATCTCCTTGCAGTCCAAGGGACTCTCAAGAGTCTTCTCCAACACCACAGTTCAAAAGCATCAATTCTTTGGCGCTCAGCGTTCTTCACAGTCCAGCTCTCACATCCATACATGACCACAGGAAAAACCATAGCCTTGACTAGGCGAACCTTTGTTGGCAAAGTAATGTCTCTGCTTTTGAATATGCTATCTAGGTTGGTCATAACTTTCCTTCCAAGGAGTAAGCGTCTTTTAATTTCATAGCTGCAGTCATCTGCATATCTGAGGTTATTGATATTTCTCCCAGCAATCTTGATTCCAACTTGTGTTTCTTCCAGTCCAGCGTTTCTCATGATGTACTCTGCATTAGAAGTTAAATAAACAGGGTGACAATATACAGCCTTGACGTACTCCTTTTCCTATTTGGAACCAGTCTGTTGTTCCATGTCCAGTTCTAACTGTTGCTTCCTGACCTGCATACAAATTTCTCAAGAGGCAGATCAGGTGGTCTGGTATTCCCATCTCTTTCAGAATTTTCCACAGTTTACTGTGATCTACACAGTCAAAGGCTTTGGCATAGTCAATAAATCAGAAATAGATGTTTTTCTGGAACTCTCTTGCTTTTTCCATGATCCAGCAGATGTTGGGAATTTGATCTCTGGTTCCTCTGCCTTTTCTAAAACCAGCTTGAACATCAGGAAGTTCATGGTTCACATATTGCTGAAGCCTGGCTTGGAGAATTTTGAGCATTACTTTACTAGCATGTGAGATGAGTGCAATTGTGTGATAGTTTGAGAATTCTTTGGCATTGCCTTCCTTTGGGATTGGGATGAAAATTGACCTTTTCCAATCTTGTGGCCACTGCTGAGTTTTCCAAATTTGTTGGCATATTGAGTGCAGCACTTTCACAGCATTATCTTTCAGGATTTGGAATAGCTCCACTGGAATTCCATCACCTCCACTAGCTTTGTTCGTAGTGATGCTTTCTAAGGCCCACTTGACTTCACATTCCTTGATGTCTGGCTCTAGGTTAGTGATCACACCATCATGATTATCTGGGTTGTGAAGATCTTTTTGTAAAATTCTTCTGTGTATTCTTGCCACCTCTTCTTAGTATCTTCTGCTTCTGTTAGGTCCATACCATTTCTGTCCTTTATCGAGCCCATCTTTGCATGAAATGTTCCTTTGGTATCTCTGATTTTCTTGAAGAGATCCCTAGTCTTTCCCATTCTGTTGTTTTCCTCTATTTCTTTGCATTGATTGCTGAAGAAGGCTTTCTTATCTCTTCTTGCTATTCTTTGGAACTCTGCATTCAGATGTTTATATCTTCCTTTTCTCCTTTGCTTTTCACTTCTCTTCTTTTCACAGCTATTTGTAAGGCCTCCCCAGACAGCCATTTTGCTTTTTTGCATTTGTTTTCCATGGGGATGGTCTTGAATCCTGTCTCCTGTACAATGTCACGAACCTCATTCCATAGTTCATCAGGCACTCTATCTATCAGATCTAGGCCCTTAAATCTATTTCTCACTTCCACTGTATAATCATAAGGGATTTGATTTAGGTCATACCTGAATGGTGTAGTGGTTTTCCCTACTTTCTTCAATTTCAGCCTGAATTTGGCAATAAGGAGTTCATGGTCTGAGCCACGGTCAGCTCCTGGTCTTGTTTTTGCTGATTGTATAGAGCTTCTCCATCTTTGGCTGCAAAGAATATAATCGATCTGATTTCGGTGTTGACCATCTGGTGATGTCCATGTATAGAGTCTTCTCTTGTGTTGTTGGAAGAGGGTGTTTGTTATGACCAATGCATTTTCTTGGCAAAACTCTATTAGTCTTTTCCCTGCTTCATTCCGTATTCCAAGGCCAAATTTACCTGTTACTCCAGGTGTTTCTTGACTTCCTACTTTTGCATTCTAGTCCCCTGTAATGAAAAGGACATCTTTTTTGAGTGTTAGTTCTAAAAGGTCTTGTAGGTCTTCATAGAACCGTTCAACTTCAGCTTCTTCAGCGTTACTGGTTGGGGCGTAGACTTGGATTACTGTGATATTGAATGGTTTGCCTTGGAAACGAACAGAGATCATTCTGTCGTTTTTGAGATTGCATCCAAGGACTGCATTTCGGAGTCTCTTGTTGACCATGATGGCCACTCCATTCTGAGGGATTCCTGCCCGCAGTAGTAGATATAATGGTCCTCTGAGTCAAATTCACCCATTCCAGTCCATTTCAGTTCGCTAATTCCTAGAATGTCGACATTCACTCTTGCCATCTCTTGTTTGACCACTTCCAATTTGCCTTGATTCATGGACCTGACATTCCAGGTTCCTATGCAATATTGCTCTTTACAGCATCGGACTTTGCTTCTATCGCCAGACACATCCATAGCTGG
Organism: Tragelaphus eurycerus; assembly: GCA_935064755.1. Lineage (NCBI taxonomy): Eukaryota > Metazoa > Chordata > Mammalia > Artiodactyla > Bovidae > Tragelaphus > Tragelaphus eurycerus. The sequence continues at coordinate 16,108,211 of CAKXYN010000043.1, forward strand.
GTATTCTTTTTGCTTTGGCTCCATCCCTTCATTCTTTCTGGAGTTGTTTCTCCACTGATCTCCAGTAGCATGTTGGGCCCCTACTGACCTGGGGAGTTTCTCTTTCAGTATCCTATCATTTTGCCTTTTCAATCCTCAGAATAGGTATTATTATAATCACTTTATAGATGAGAAAACAGCACCTAAGAGAGTTTAACTTTTCCAAAACCAAATATGTTTATATACAGGTTTTAGAACCAACATCTTTCCAGAGTTCATTTCTATGTGTTGCTACCTTGTTCAAGACTAATGGTGAAATACAAAGTACTCTTCACACATTGCTGGTCCAGCTTCAAAGAGTGTTCCTGCCACACTGAGAAAAGAGTTCTTAGATGGGCTTGAGTGTAACTGACACTAAACACTACCTTAGAATGTTATTTTCTTGAGTCAAGACAGTTGGAGTCTAGTTAAAACTGACCCCTGAATGATTGATGCTTCAGGATAAATCACTTGTTTGAGCCTAAGTTTCCCCATCTGTAAAATGTAGGCTTTGAACCAGATAAAAAGGTGAATCCTGAAATCTATCCTTCATGTCATAATGTCAGACTTTCAACTGTTATTCTTAAGCTCTCAGATGCCCCCAAACCATCCAAGTTCATGGCAGAAAAGAGTAAGGTGGGAAACAGTCTCAGTGGTCGTAGCAAGGCTCTATCATGAAGAGCTGGAGGCCCACTCCAGAGCTGTCCTCACCCCAGGCACAAGGCTGTGATGTGGATTGGAGAAATGCTCCTGTTAGGATCACTGTTCAGAGTTTTTCAGGTCATTCACTGCACAACCTCACCGGGTAATATTCACACACACAGTCATAGCTCTCTGCTCAATGTTATGTGCAGTACTGGACAGGAGAGGGGTTTGGGGGAGAGTGGATTCATGTGTATGTATGGCTAAGTCTCTTCGCTGTTCACCTGAAACTATCACAACATTGTTAATTGGCTGTACCCCAATACAAAATTTTTTTTGGTGTTAAAAACTAAAGAAAAATAAAATTAAAAAAAATAAATGAAAGAAAAAAATTGGAACTTCTCCAGGGTCCAATATTAGCAAATACTATCCCCGCTCTCTGATTCCAGGAAGCCAGGACAAAGACCCATGGGTAGAGTTCATCATAAAAACAACTGTGGCTCAGAGAAAAATAGCAAACTTTGCAGTGTTCAGAATTTCCCATAAGCATGTGCAAAACTTTGTATCTGGGGATTTTTAGGCCAAGGTCCCATGAGGTAGGGGATTCTACTAATGAACAAGAGTTTAGAGAGTATATAAGTGACATACAGATTTTGGAATGTAGTCAAAGAAAGATGAGTGATCTTAAAAAATTTAATTCTTAATTTTCTAAGTCCATATTATGATGGCCATAATAACTATAACTACCTCCTATGGCTGTTTTAAGTATATAGAAGATTGTGTGTGTGTGTGTATCTACATCTCTATTTACATTATCTATCCATCAGTCCATTCTGAAGGAGATCAATCCTGGAATTTCTTTAGAAGGACTGATGCTAAAGCTGAAACTCCAGTATTTTGGCCACCTCATGCGAAGAGTTGACTCATTGGAGAAGTCTCTGATGCTGGGAGGGATTGAGGGCAGGAGAAGGGGACGACAGAGGATGAGATGGCTGGATGGCATCACTGACTTGATGGGTGTGAGTCTGGGTGACCTCCGGGAGCTGGTGATGGACAGGGAGGCCTGGCGTGCTGCGACTGAGCGACTGATCTGATCTGATCTATCTGTCCTTCAGTCTGTGTATTCATCCATCCATCCATCCCCCCACCCACCTATCTATCTATCCTACCTACGTGAGCACAATGCTCCACACATGATAAAAGCTCAATAAATGTTAGCGGCCATTATGATTATGTTCTTTACAACTACTGGATAATGCTCTCAACACAGCAGAACTTCCTTTTATCTCTGTAGGCGTACGCAGAGTGGTAGCACTCTCAGAGATGCCATTTTTCCTTCTTATCTATAGAATAATCACATAAAGTCCACTTTATCTGATGCTTAGGGCGGAAATTTGGCGGAGGGGAAAGCTTCCCTACTTCTAGGTAAAGAACGGCATGAAACAATGAGATGGTCCACTTTTCTGAAGTTCCCTCTAACAACTTTATTTCTGAACTTTGAAAATGGAGCTTCTCCTAATATCATATGACATCCCTTATATGTGGGATCTAAAAAGAAATGATACAAATGAACTTAATTACAAAACAGAGAAAGACTCACAGATTTAGAAAATGAACTTATGGCTGCTGGGGTGAAGACACAGTTGGGGACTTTGGGAAGGTCATATACACACTGCTGTATTTAAAATGGTAACCAGCAAAGATCTATTGTTTAGCACATGGAACTCTGCTGAATGTTATGTGCCAGACTGGATGGGAGAGGGGTTTGGGGGAGAATGGACACATGTATATGTATGGCTAAGTCTCTTCGCTGTTCATCTGAAACTATCAAAACATTGTTAATCGGCTGTACCCCAATACAAAATGTTTCTTGGTGCTAAAAAAAATGAATAAAAATAAAATTAAAAAAAATAAATGAAACAAAAAATGGAGCTTCTCCAGGGTCCAATATTAGCAAATAGTATCCCCACTATGATTCTTAGAATTACACATCTATTTCTAATCTCTCACTCTGCAGCATGGATGTCATCCCCTCACCCAGAAATCAGTTTTGTCAATTCAGCCTGAAAGTTCTATCGTCAAAAAGCATGTGAATCCTGTGGGAGGGCCACTCATTTCCCTTCTTGCTGAGAGAGCTGCAGGTGTACCTGATAAAAGGTGTGATGTTCCTTGACAAACTGCAAAGATGCAGCTGTCAAAAATAATCACTGCATCAGAACAGCTGGAGACCAAACAAGTGTCCTTGGCTGCTTTATAAAAAACAGCAAGCCGGCCTCTTTATGCTTCATAAAAAAGCACCCTGAGGAAGAGCGATGAAACTTACATATCTGCCACTTAGGTCACAGCTTTCAGTGTGGCTCCATGTAACCCAAGGACTTCCCAGGGGGTGCTTGTGGTCAAGAACTTGCCTGCCAATGCAGCAGACGTAAGAAATTGGGGTTTGATCCCTGGGTTGGGAAGATCCCCTGGAGGAGGGCATGGCAACCCACTCCAGTATTCTTGCCTGGAGAATCCCATGGACAGAGGAACCTGGCAGGCTATGGTTCATAGGGTTGCAAAGAGTCAGACATGACTGAAGCATACATATGCGAGCTAAAACTATTGGTAACTGTTGGTCTTGGTCTGCACTACCCTCTCTCTCCTTATTGATTTACCCTCCTCTCACTTCTCATTTTACTCATTCATTCATGCAAAAATTCACTCATTCATTCAGAAAGTATTTATGAACTCACATCTATATATATAACTGCTTGACCTAAGGAGATTTACAATCTAGCAGCTTCCCCAATGGCTAAACAGTAAAGAATCGAATCCACCTGCAAAACAGGAGATGCAGGAGATGCGAGTACAATCCCTGGATTGGGAAGATCCCTTGCAGTAGGAAATGGCAACCTGCTCCAGCATTCTTGCCCAAAAACCCCATGGACAGAGGAGCCTAGCGGTCCTTGTCCATGTGGTCGCAAAGGGTTGGCTATGACTCAGCACACACATGCTAAAATAATGCTGGGGCATGTTTTCCTCAGGGGAAGTCTCTTCTACTTGTTCAGTCTATAATTCTTTTAGCCGGTGTTTTGACTTCTGACACAATTTTGTATTATTGACTAAGAGCCCCATGTGGGTGACTCTCATTTTGACAAATAACCTTTAGATTTAATTTTTTTAATTTTTGGACCACGTGGCATGTAGGATCTTAGTTTCCCAACCAGGAATTGAACCTGAGCCCCCTGTATTGGAAGCACGGAGTCTTAACCACAAGACTTCCAGGGAAGTTCCAATCTTTAGTTCTGTAAGGAGAGGGACCCTGGCTCAAGCCATTGCTATTGTATCTTGAGCAGGACCTGGTTCTATTTCCAACCTCAGCTGGTGTTCTTCATCAAAGAAATTGGTTTCCTTCTTTGCTGGGACCCCATGCTCCTTCTCCCTTCGTGTTCTCATTTAGATTTGTGAGGTTAGTAAAACCTTATTTTTTTGACTCAGCCTGCAATCTTCTTATGGAATACCTTTTTAGACTTTTTTCCATCCCAACTCCTACAGAAAACCCCAAATCCGTGAATACATACAAGGTGCATAATATGGCATTTCTTTGTTAATACTACTTACAGTATATCATTTTCTACACATTTTATTATTTGCTCATCAACTCATACTATTCTTATTTCCTACCAGACTGAAGACCCCATGGAACAAAGGATAACATTCATATTCCTTCCTCCCACTGCCTGGCCCAATGCTGAATGTGGTAGCCATCAACACACACAAATTAAATCCTAGTTGAAATTCAACAAGAGATCTGGAAAGTCATTACAGAAAGCTTGCTTTGACAGTCTTTTCTTTCAAGTACAGAACTTTGGGAGAACTGTTATTCTCCATAGGCACAGGTATGTCTCACTGATGTGGCAGATTTACTTTCCAAATAATTCTAACATTTCAGATCATTACCTGAGTCTGCCATCCTCTGCTGCAGCACCTCCCGGTATAATCTTTGTAATAAATATGCCAGGGTCATCTCCGATGTGGGGATTATCTGTCCCTCCAGCAATACTGAATCCCAGGCCAGAATTTCCCTGTAGAAACAATGAGTAGACATTAAATGATGTGGCTGTCATCTAAACCCAGTTCTCCTTGAACTCTGCGTTATCATCTTACTACTCAAATGGAAATCAGGTGATAACAGCCTTGTATGCAAAGCCATAAACTGCACCATCAGCAGACAAAGGAAGGTCAGGGAAAACACTCAGGTTTGTCCCTGCATTGCAAGAATTCAAGTGCTTTATGCTTCTGCTCATTCAAAGGGCCTTACATTTTTGCTTCTAAGAAATGCAGCCTTTATTAGAAACTAAAATGGTCATGAAGAAATAACAGTTGACACTGTGCAATATGAGAAAATGCAAAAGATAATTATGGTCCATTATAAAAATTGTACACACATACAAAAAAGAACAGACAGAAACAGGTTATGTGAAAAACATTTGATTTGATGGAGTAGTGAAATTTGGGTGTTTTCCGCCAGTCAGAATGGCTGCAATCCAAAAGTCCACAAGCAATAAATGCTGGAGAGGGTGTGGAGAAAAGGGAACCCTCTTACACTGTTGGTGGGAATGCAAACTAGTACAGCCACTTTGGAGAACAGTATGGAGATTCCTCAAAAAACTGGGAATAACTGCCTTATGATCCAGCAATCCCATTGCTGGGCTTACACACTGAGAAAACCAGAACTGAAAGAGACACGTGTACCCCAGTGTTCATAGCAGCACTGTTTACAATATCCAGGACTTGGAAGCAACCTAGATGTCCATCCACAGATGAATGAATAAGAAAGCTGTGGTACATATACCCAATGGAGTATTACTCAGCCATTAAAAAGAATACATTTGAATCAGTTCTAATCAGGTGGATGGAACTGGAGCCTATTATACAGAGTGAAGTAAGCCAGAAAGAAAAACACAAATACAGTATACTAACGTATATATATGGAATTTAGAAAGATGGTAACAATAACCCTGTTTATGAGACAGCAAAAGAGACACTGATGCTGATGTATAGAACAGACTTTTGGACTCTGGGAACAGGAGAGGGTGGGATGATTTGGGAGAATAGCATTGAAATATGTATAATATCATATCTGAAACGAGTCGCCAGTCCAGGTACGATGCCTGATAACGGATGCCTGGGGCTGGTGCACTGGGACGACCCAGAGGGATGGTATGGGGAGGGAGGAGGGAGGAGGGTTCAGGATGGGGAACACATGTATACTTGTGGTGGATCCATCTTGACGTATGGCAAAAGCAATACAATATTGTAAAGTTAAGCAAAATAAAATTTAATTAAAAAAAAAAAAAAGAAGAAATTTGGGTGTTTTCATTCTGCTATTCAGAGAAGGCAATGGCACCCCACTCCAGTATTCTTGCCTGGAAAATCCCACGGATGGAGGAGGACTGGTAGGCTGCAGTCCGTGGGGTCGCTAAGAGTCAGACATGACTGAGCGACTTCACTTTCTCTTTTCACTTTCATGCATTAGAGAAGCAAATGGCAACCCACTCTAGTGTTCTTGCCTGGAGCATCCCAGGGATGGGGGAGCCTGGTGGGCTGCTGTCTATGGGATCACACAGAGTCGGACACGACTGAAGTGACTTAGCATAGCATATCACAGCATTCTGCTATTTCTGGTACTGTTGCTCTAATACTGTTTATCCATCAAGTAAGTGTATTTTCCTATTTGTCAATAGGAACTTTGACTTCAGAAGGCAACGGCCACTTCTAGAGTCATAGCAAATGTGAGACACTTTCCAGTAATAAGTAGGTTTTAATTTGCTATAGATACAGACAAGGAATACATTATTGTTGCAGCATGTAAATTTGAACAGTTTACATTCTAATATACTTTCATACTTACTTCTGTAGACTATAGTAATTGATAACCAATGTGCATATAGCCCTCTAAAATTTGCATACAATACATAATTAAAAGTCTCCCTCAAATTCACAAACCATTGCACTTATTTCTTATTTTCATATTCTCTTTTAATCTCCATCTATCTCCATCAATCCCCATGGCTACATTTTTGTTTCCATATTATGTTCCATTTTTTTCCTATTCCCTTTATATTTTCAGTCATTTTTATACAATTAGAAAGTCTTTATAATTATCAATTTAAGTGACTAAATAATATTTCACTAAGGTCATCTAACCAGTACCTTGTCACTGGATATTTAATTTCTCGATATACTCTTACAACAAATACAGCTTACTAAATTTACAATCGTTTGATTAAGTTCTGCTCGTGGGTAAAAAGAGATGAGGAATAAGAAATTAGTTGTTAATCCAGAAAAATTAATTAAGTTACTCAATTAGAGAAGTTGGGTGTTAAGATAAGATCAAGTATAAGTTGACAGTTATACTACCACTGCAAATGTCAAGGTAAATCTTACCAATTTTTATTGACTGAACTAATAAAACTCTGAATTTTCAGAGGGTTGTTCTCACAATTATACATTAAAAGGCTGAAGTTAATAATTCAACCATGGCCACTAAAATCTCATGTCTTTGTACTTCTGACTTCTAATTCTGTTCCTTTGAAAAACTCCAATGTTCCTTGGGTATTATCTGACTACTTAAGAGCAGTCACATAATGAATGTATTTGTTATTGTTTTTCAGTCTCTAAGTCATGACTATTTGTGACCCCACGGATTGCAATGTGCCAGGCTTCCCTGTTCTTCACCATCTCCCAGAGGTTGCTCAACTTCATGTTCATTGAAACCAATGATGCTATCTAATCATCTCATTCTCCATCACCCTGATCTCCTCCTGCTCTCAATCTTTTCAGTATCAGAAGTGAAAGTATTAACTGCTCAATGTGTCCAACTCTTTGCAACCCCATGAACACCAGGCTCCTCTGTCCATGGAATTCTCCAGGCAAGAATACTGGAGTAGGTTGCCATTCCCTTCTCTAGGGGATCTTCCTGACCCAGGGATTGAAACCAGGTCTCCTATATTGCAGGCAGATACTTCAACATCTGAGCCACCAGGGAAGACCAGGGTCTTTACCAATGAGTCAGTTCTTCACATCAGGTGTCCAAAGTATTGGAACTTCAGCATCAGTCCTTCCAATGAATATTTAGGCTTGATTTCCTTTAGGAACTCTCAAGAGCCTTCTCCAGTACCACAATTTGAAAGAAACAATTCTTCAGGGCTCAGTCTTCTTTATGGTCCAACTCTCACACCTATACATGACTACTGGAAAAAACATAGGTTTGGACATATGGACCTTTGTTGGCAAAGTGATATCTCTGCTTTTTAATATGCTATCTAGGTTTGTCATAGCTTTTCTTTTAAGGAGCAAGCATTTTTCAATTTCATGGCTGTGGTCATCGCCAGCAGTGGTTTTGGAGCCCAAGAAAATAAAATCTGTCACTGTTTCCACTTGTCCCCCATCTATTTGTCATGAAGAGATGGGACCAGATGCCATAAACTTAGTTTTTTGAGTGTTGAGTTTTAAGCCAGCTTTTTCACTCTCCTCTTTCACCCTCATCAAGAAGCTCTTTAGTCCCTCTTAAATTTCTGCCATTAGAGTAGTGTCACTGGTATATCTGAGGTTGTTGATATTTCTCCTGGCAATCTTGATTCCAGCTTATGAGTTATCCAACCTAACATTTTGAATGATGTACTCTAGGAGAAATATCAATAACCTAAGATACACAGATGACACCACCCATATGGCAGAAAGCGAAGAAGAACTAAAGAGCCTCTTGATGAAAGTGAAAGAGGAGAGTGAAAAAGTTGGCTTAAAACTCAACATTCAGAAAACTAAGATCATGGCATCCAGTCACATCACTTCATGGCAAATAGATGGGGAAACAATGTAAACAGTTACAGACTTTATTTTCTTGGGCTCCAAAATCACTGCAGATGGTGACTGCAGCCATGAAATTAAAAGACGCTTCTTCCTTGGAAGAAAAGCTATGACCAACCTAGATGGCATATTAAAAAGCAGAGACATTACTTTGCCAACAAAGGTCTATCTAGTCAAAGCTATGGTTTTTCCAGTAGTCATGTATGGATGTGAGAGCTGGACTATAAAGAAAGCTGAGCACCGAAGAATTGATGTTTTTGAATTGTGGTGCTGGAGAGGACTCTTGAGAGTCCCTTGGACTACAAGGAAATCCTAAAGGAATCTAACCAGTCCATCCTAAAGGAAATCAGTCCTGAATATTCATTGGAAGGACTAATGCTGAAGCTGAAACTTCAGTACTTTGGCCACCTAATGCGAAGAGCTGACTCATTTGAAAAGACCCTGATGCTGGGAAAGATTAAAGGCAGGAGGAGAAGGGGACAACAGAGGATGAGATGGTTGGATGGCATCACCAACTTCATTGACATAAATTTGTTTGAGCAAGCTTCAGGAGTTGGTGATGGACAGGGAAACCTTTCATGCTGCAGTCCATGGGGTTGCAGAGTCAGACACAACCAAACAACTAAACTGAACTCTGCATATGAGTTAAATAAGCATAGTGACAATACGCAGGCTTGTCTTACTCCTTTCCTAATTTTGAACCAGTTCATTGTTCCATGTCTGGTTTGAACTGTTGCTTCTTGACCTGCATACAGGCTTATCAGGTGACAGGTAAAGTGGTCTAGTATTCTCATCTCTTTAAGAATTCTCCACAGATTGCTGTGATCTACACAGTCAAAGACTTTCAAGTAGTCAATGAAGCAGATGCTTTTCTCGAATTCCCTTGCTTTTTCTATGATCCAATGGATGTTGACAATTTGATCTCTGGTTCCTCTGCCTCAATGCATGTATTAAATATGTATTAAATATCAGCTTTGTGTTTGGCACTGGGCTCAGCCTTGGAGCTATAGCCATGAATCTATCAGTTTATGAGGCATGTGGAAGGACAAGTGCAGCGTGCTGGAGTGGCTAACAGATCCAAACACAAGGACTGTTCCTGAAGGTGAAGAGTGGTTAGCTTCTTTTAATGAGGGAAGGGTGGGAGTTGGAGAGGAGGACAGAGTTTCCCAAGCAGAGGGAAGAACATACGTAAAATCCCTGAAGTGACAAAGTGTTGCCAGGTCCAAAAAACAGACAAGAAGGTGACAGCGATGAAAGCAAGAAGAATAATGGGATGAGTCTCGATCATGAACTTCTTCAAAGCAGTGTATGTGAGTCCATTTTTGGTTTTAAGTACCTACTGACACCAGACAACTGCACTGTATTGTATGAATATCTCCTATGAGACTGTCTTGAAGCTAAGGCTGTAGGGATTAAGACCAAGTGATTTCTGCTTTCATGGAATTCAAGGCAGAGCAGAAAAGACCCATAGTTTGGCAATTGCTGATCAGTACCTCAACTACTTCCCTGCTGGCTCAGATAGTAAAGCGTCTGCCTACAATGTGGGAGACCCAGGTTCAATCCATGGGGTTGGGAAGATCTCCTGGAGAAGGAAATGGCAACCCACTCCAGTATTCTTGCCTGGAAAAATCCCATGGACAGAGGAGCCTATTAGGCTACAGTCCATGGGGTTGCAAAGAGTCAGACACAACTGAACGACTTCACTTTCACCTCAACTACACTGTCACGTCCATAGCCACCAGTGAGGCAGTTTGTATAAGATATTGGGTTTCAGAAGGAAAGGATGGGAGGATAAGTTTCTTCAATGTAATTTGGGTCTAGCTCCAAAAGCATCAACTAGAATATATTGGTCTTATTCGAGTTGGCACCTCAACAATACCAATTTCTTCATTAATTGGGTAAGGAAAGAGTCAAGCACAGACTGGAAGATGCTCTAAAGCTTTCTCCTGAAAATATAAAAATCTTGGGAGAGGACACTCAAGACTGTCATTTGAGAAAAATAGTCACTCTACTACCTCTATATTTTAGCCCCCAGGAACACTGAATTGCTCACTCTTGCCTGCACAGTCCACTTGATAACTCATCTCTTGGCCTTTGCTCATACTGCTTTCTCTACGAGAAATCTCCCACTCTCCCTGATGGTTCAGATGTCACTTGAGTTTCTATAGATTTCTCTGCTTAGCTATGCTATGCACTGTGTTATTTTGAAATTGTATATTTATCAGTCTATCTTTCCTTCAAACTGACCTTATAGAAGGCAGAAACTATGTAATATTCACCTTTGTCTCTTGGTGCCTTGGGTGGCACGTTGTTCCTTACATATTTGATGAATGAATGAACAAACACATTTGCTGAGAATATTCTTCCAAAGGGAAGAATCAGAAAAGACATAATACAAGTACACGATTAATATAGAAGTCACTTTGCTCTGTGCGGCTCCAAAATAAAAATGGAAAGGCCAGAAATTCAAATTGTGGCTTAGCTGAAGGATGACTGAGGAGACGAGAGCTGTTCAAATTGGGAATAGCCTGCTTTGCAAGGGAGGGAGGATCCTTTACTCAATGGGTAGCTGGCTAGACACTAGACATAAGGGACCAAACATCATCTGAGAGGTTAGGCTGTATGACTTCAAAGGATTCTTCTGGATCTCTGGCTAGACTTGCAGGAAAACTACTCTTGCCAACAGGAAAAAAAAAAAAAAGAATACCATAGGAACCTTTAGAGGAGGATGTAGGTCACTGCTACATTTTTTTATTGTATGGATTCACAGATCTTTGAAGTGATAGCTTTGATGACAACCTAGCAACATGCAAATATTGTTTTTAGACTCTAATACAGAGAATATGCTTCCCTGGTGGCTCAGATGGTAAAGAATCTGCCAGCAAGGCAGAAGACCTAGGTTCGATCCCTGGGTCGGGAAGATCCTCTGGAGAAAGGAATGGCTACCCCTCCAGTTTTCTTGCCTGGAGAATCCCATGGACAAAAGAGCCTGGTGGGCTACAGTCCATGGGGTCGCAAGGAGTCATATATGACTGAACAACTAATACACACATATGGAGAATATGGTGGTTTGGACATTTACTGATAAACTCTGTCCTTGAATCCACTCTGAGTAAAGGAATAAATCAAAGAACCCACAATGAAAAGAGGCAGGTAGAGACAGAGTGTAACTGGATCTGTGTTTCTGACCCCAAGGATTCTCCAAAGCTTTTGTGTTTCAGTTAAAACCAGCCTGACAGCTGGCCCTGGCCAGTCACAGTAGTTCTTTAGCAGGGGTTCATCTGAATTGAGCTAAGGAAATTATTAAAGTGCTTCCCTGTCTCCTCTTGTTATTCTCACCCAGCCTTCCCTTTCAGGCCTTTGCTCCCAGACAGCAGCATTCAGTGCAGAGAGGGAGAGATAAAAAGCAGCAGTGAAATCACTGCCTGCTGTTCTCCATGGCAGGATCTCTCCCGTCACCCTGACAATCATCCCAGAGGCGGCCAGCTGCAAAAGCAGAGCCCAGAACCTCTGTCCTCTGCGCAGCCATCTCTCCATGAGAACAAGCAGATGCCTGGCTGGCGGCCTTAGATCCTGAAAACGGTGACTGAGTAACTGAGGTTTGATTCCTGACACAGTAACAGAAACCATAAGGTGCCACGTGGGTGAGGACAGCCTCTGTGCAGCGTTCCGGCTGGGCTGCTGCTTCCTCGCACTTGGGCAGAGTCCATGTGTGAGCATGTGGCTGCCTTGGACCATTATTTGTTCTGGTTCCCATTCCTCCACTCTGGCTGACTGCCCCCCGGGAACACAAGGCCACTGCCTAGCAGTGGACTAGCAAGTGGCACTTCCTCCTTCATGTGCTATACTCTCAGGGAAAAGGCAAAAAAGCAAAAGGAAAAGAGCATTTGCCATTTAACTGATGGCTGTCAATATAAATACCAGTATCCTCAGAAACATGAGCCCAAGCCCACTGCCACTGTCCATGTTCACTGCCTAGCCAAGTGGTACTTTATCTTTCATGTACTACACTCTCTCAACTCTCAGAGGAAAAAAAAAAGAAAATAGCAAAATGAAAAGAACATTTAGTGAAAAAGAAATGAAAAATAAAACATTTAAATGATGGTTGCAAATATAAATATAGTATCCTCAGAGAATTATCTTTTCATTAAAAGATTGTTGTTTAACAGAAAATTACCCCCAAAATGGGGTTACAAAAAAAGAAGAGGAAAATACAGTGATATCATAATCATATGAATTTACAGAAGGTTCTATTGACAAATAATTTCTCTTACTGTCAGAAGTTCCTACTTTTCAAATACTATTTAATCTAGTAATTCAGTTCTAGGAATTTATCCTAAAGAAATAACCAGAGATGTGTGCAATGATGTGTGTTCAAAGATTTGTGGCAGTATCATGCTTCTAATTCTAAAAGCAAAACAAAATCCAACTTGTAATTGGAAACATTCAAACAATGGAGAAATAGTTAAAAAGTACTGTGATATGTCTATCTGAATGTGGGAATACTTTAGAGCCATTAAAACTGCAGCAATATTTAATGATAATGGAAAATGTTCATTATACAAATGTGAGAGGAAAAAATGTGTATGAAATTTTAATTAAAGTATGATCACCACTAAAATATTAAAAAAAAGACTTTGCTTTTTACTAAGAAATTTATGAATTACTAATTGGTAGTAGTAAAACTGCTTAAGTAATAAACTACTTAAGAGGGAGAGACTTTTTTTTAAGTTATAAAATTCTTAATAAAATACTAAAAATGTCCTCAAGGGAACTAACATTTATTACATTTTTCTTTCTGGAACTAACATTTATCACATTCCTCTTTTTATGTAAAACTCTGAGCTAGGCTTCGTTTAATCCTCTATCTGATGGACAGTATTTTCCCCCTTTTCATGTATTAAAAAACAAAATACAAAAACAAATTAAAACCAAAAGAAAACCCTGAGGCTAAGAAGCATGTAGCAACTTACGTAAAGACAGAAAGCAAGTAAATAGTGGAATTCAAATCCAAACAGGATATTTTAAGCTTCAATTACCAACTTTTCCCCAGTTACATCATATTGACTCTCCTGGGTTAAATAATTTGATGGTAAGGAAATTAAAAAAAAAATAGGAACAACAACTATTAAATTTTTTTTGAAAAGAATCTATACCACTCTTGTCAGTATCATAAAAATATTTTAAAAAACTGTAATGCAAGAACATGTATTTATTTGGACCATTCAGACCTGTTTTTGACATTAGGTACATTTTTTAACTTTGAACCTAGCTTTCTTGTCTGTAAGATGTACATAATAGTAACTACTTCACAGCATTATTAAAAAGATCAAAGTAAATGATATATGTACTAGCAGAGCACTGAGCTTAGCTCCTGGGAGGTGTGTGAAGATTAATCAATATTAGTTCATTTCCTTTGGTTGGATACTGCACTATTACGAGTGTCCTTCTGAACACGAGGGCAATAAAGGCAAACGGAACTAAGACAGTGCAGTCTTTCATTCATACCTTTATCTATTCATCCAACAAGTATTTTTTGATGAATGTTGGCCTACAATTTTATCACATGTTATTTCTCTTTGTAAAGATAATTTAGCTACATATTCTAAATACGGGAGAAAGGATAGCTAGGTAGGAAGCATTGAGAATGTTAAGTAAATAAACGCTAGATAAAGGAAGACTCAAACACTATTTTTTTAGGCTTTCAGTTGTTTTTCTGGGCTCCAAGATCACTGCAGATGGTGACTGCAGCCATGAAATTAAAAGACGCTTACTCCTTGGAAGGAAAGTTATGACCAACCTAGATCAGATCAGATCAGATCAGATAAGTCGCTCAGTCGTGTCCGACTCTTTGCGACCCCATGAACCGCAGCACGCCAGGCCTCCCTGTCCATCACCAGCTCCCGGAGGTCACTCAGACTCGCATCCATCGAGTCAGTGATGCCATCCAGCCATCTCATCCTCTGTCGTCCCCTTCTCCTCCTGCCCTCAATCCCTCCCAGCATCAGAGTCTTCTCCAATGAGTCAACTCTTCGCATGAGGTGGCCAAAATACTGGAGTTTCAGCTTTAGCATCATTCCTTCCAAAGAAATTCCAGGATTGATCTCCTTCAGAAAGGACTGGTTGGATCTTCTTGCAGTCCAAGGGACTCTCAAGAGTCTTCTCCAACACCACAGTTCAAAAGCATCAATTCTTCGGCGCTCAGCCTTCTTCACAGTCCAGCTCTCACATCCATACATGACCACAGGAAAGACCATAGCCTTGACTAGGTGAACCTTTGTTGGCAAAGTAATGTCTCTGCTTTTGAATATGCTATCTAGGTTGGTCATAACTTTCCTTCCAAGGAGTAAGCGTCTTTTAATTTCATGGCTGCAGTCACCATCTGCAGTGATTTTGGAGCCCAGAAAAACAAAGTCTGACACTGTTTCCACTGTTTCCCCATCTATTTCCCATGCAGTGATGGGACCAGATGCCATGATCTTCGTTTTCTGAATGTTGAGCTTTAAGCCAACCTTTTCACTCTCCACTTTCACTTTCATCAAGAGGCTTTTTAGCCCCTCTTCACCTTCTGCCATAAGAGTCGTGTCATCTGCATATCTGAGGTTATTGATATTTCTCCCAGCAATCTTGATTCCAACTTGTGTTTCTTCCAGTCCAGCATTTCTCATGATGTACTCTGCATATAAGTTAAATAAACATGGTGACAATATGCAGCCTTGACGTACTCCTTTTCCTAGATAGCATATTCAAAAGCAGAGACATTACTTTACCAACAAAGGTTCGCCTAGTCAAGGCTATGGTCTTTCCTGTGGTCATGTATGGATGTGAGAGCTGGACTGTGAAGAAGGCTGAGCGCCGAAGAATTGATGCTTTTGAACTGTGGTGTTGGAGAAGACTCTTGAGAGTCCCTTGGACTGCAAGAAGATCCAACCAGTCCATTCTGAAGGAGATCAATCCTGGAATTTCTTTAGAAGGAATGATGCTAAAGCTGAAACTCCAGTATTTTGGCCACCTCATGCGAAGAGTTGACTCATTGGAGAAGACTCTGATGCTGGGAGGGATTGAGGGCAGGAGGAGAAGGGGACGACAGAGGATGAGATGGCTGGATGGCATCACTGACTCGATGGATGCGAGTCTGAGTGACCTCCGGGAGCTGGTGATGGACAGGGAGGCCTGGCGTGCTGTGGGTCATGGGGTCGCAAAGAGTCGGACACGACTGAGCGACTGATCTGATCTGATCTGATCCATAGCCTATTTTGATGCATTGAATTTTGGTATTTCATCTGACAAACCCCAATGTTTCTGTGCATTCCCTTCACTTCAGTAGGATCTATATGTTCCTTTCACTCTCTACCAAGAATATCAATATACAAGTCTATCATCTGCATATCTGCTCCAGCAGATATTTATTTTTATTTACTATAATTTATACTATAAAATGAGCTTCCCAGGTGGCACTAGTGGTAAAGAATCTTCCTGCCAATGCAGGAGATGCAATTGATGCAGGTGGATTCCCTGGGTCCAGAAGATCCCCTAGAGTAGGAAATGGCAACTCGCTCTAGTCTTGTTGCCCATAAAATTCTATGGACAGAAGAGCCTGGTGGGCTATAGTCCATGGGGCTACAAAGAGTCCGATGCAACTAAATTACTAAGCACATACATACATACTACAAAATAATATATGTGTTATTTTCAAGTATATCAGTTCAGTATCAGTTTAGTCACTCAGTTGTGTCCGACTCTTGGCGACCCCATGGACTTCAGCACGCCAGGATTCCCTGTCTATCGCCAACACCCATAGTTTACTCAAACTCATGTCCACTGGGTCGGTGATGCCATCCAGCCATCTCATCCTCTGTCATCCCCTTCTCCTCTCGCCTTCAATCTTTCCCAGAATCAGGGTCTTTTCCAATGAGGCAGTTTT
Organism: Tragelaphus eurycerus; assembly: GCA_935064755.1. Lineage (NCBI taxonomy): Eukaryota > Metazoa > Chordata > Mammalia > Artiodactyla > Bovidae > Tragelaphus > Tragelaphus eurycerus. The sequence goes on from CAKXYN010000043.1 coordinate 16,124,646, forward strand.
TTGCATCAGGTAGCCAAAGTATGGGAGTTTCAGCTTCAGCATCAGTCCTTCCAATGAATATTCAGGACTGATTTCCTTTAGGATGGACTGGGTGGATCTCCTTGCAGTCCAAGGGACTCTCAAGAGTCTTCTCCAACAACACAGTTCAAAAGCATCAATTCTTTGGCACTCAGCTTTCTTTATAGTCCAACTCTAACATCCATACATGACTACTGGAAAAACCATAGCTTTGACTAGATGGACCTTTGTTGACAAAGTAATGTTTCTGCTTTTTAATATGCTGTCTAGATTGGTTATAACTTTTCTTCCAAGGAGTAAGTATCTTTTAATTTCATAGCTGAAGTCTCCATCTGCAGTGATTTTGGAGCCCAGAAAATAAAGTCTGTCACTGTTTCCCCATCAATTTGCCATGAAGTGATGGGACCACATGCCATGATCTTAGTTTTCTGAATGTTGAGTTTTAAGCCAACTTTTTCACCCTCCTATTTCACTTTTATCAAGAGGCTCTTTAGTTCTTTGCTTTCTGCCATAAGGGTGTTGTCATCTGCATGTCTGAAGTTATTGATATTTCTCCTGGCAGTCTTGATTCAAGTATATAATTATATTTAATTTCTAACATGCACATAGACTGAAAATTACTTGTGTACAACTTGACCACCAATCAACAAATATAATAGAATGGTGACCAATATAAGCAGGTAAAGATATTTTTTTAAAAAAAGTTAAAACAAATAGTAGCAGATTAAAACAAAGAATTTTCTAGGCTATATGACAGGATAAAAACATTACTTGATAGAAAGGTCTATTATTTGGCAAATAATTTTCTAAACTGTAATAAAAGTAATTTTATTTTAGGCAGTAGATCTTGAAGAGCACAGAGAATAAATATAACTTTTTCATAGCTATTACATATTGAAGTCATTCAAAGTCTCCCTCATCTACCTTCTCTAACATACTGCAATACTGAAAGATGAATGGCCCCAGGCCCATTATTAGGTTTTATGAATGTAACACAGACATTCCTAACCACTGTTGCTTACAAATTATAACTACAACAAATTTTACCTTTTTTTTTTTTTCCCCTTAACACGCTAACAATCCATGTATCTTTGGCTAAAGGTCTTAGCCCAAGAATAAGAAATGCCTGTTGCCTATTTTCAGCCAGTTACGACTTCTAGGAGTTGCATTTAGGATGTCTTAACGTTCACTTTATTCAACAGTATTTTTCTGGACACTACGGAGTAGAGCAGCCATTGGGAGGTCTGCATTTGGGGATTAGTCATGGTTTAAGGCAAAATGTTTTAAGGGGGTGGCAGAGAGGAAGTAGTTTGGTCAAACAGGTGGATGGAGAGTGCCAGAATCCAGGAGATCAAAGAATTGATGAGAAGTAAAAGAGTGACGTAGTAAAGGTGATTTATGTTTTTGGGGAAGAGTTCTGTCAAGGTACACGGCAGCACCTGATGAAGAGGAGGCAGGGTAGAAAGATTTTAGAGTGTGGTGAGTGGGAGGTGGGGATGCAGCATGTCTGTGCACTATGGGGAAGAAGCCTGTGGGAAGGAACACGAATGAACATACAAGAGAGGAGGAGAAACAAATCCTGGAAAAGGAAGAGTGAGGGAGAGGGTCTAGAATCCAGATTCTTTGGGAACTACCATAGGTTAAGTACATGTGGTATAGTCGTACCAAGGGATACAAAGGTATCATGAGATGAAAAGATCTTTACAGTACATCCTCAGGTAAAGAAAAAAGAGTACAATATAGGATTTAAACTTTGATCTCACTTTGTAAAATATATGCATAGAAAAAATTTGGAAGTATGTTCACCAACATGTTAATATTGCTCATGGACATTAGAATTACAGATCTTTTTTCTTTTGTCATTTTAAGCAAGTCTATCATTAACTTTTTCCTTATAAAAATATCTAGAAACACACAAACATTATATGTGTAAACTCTGTTTGGCAAAAGAACAAATCCAAGTTGGTCTTTGAGACAGCATGACTCAGAGATACTAAAGGAACATTTCATGCAAAGATGGGCACGATAAAGGACAGAGATGGTGTGGACCTAACAGAAGCAGAAGATATTAAGAAGAGGTGGCAAGAATACACAGAAGAACTGTACAAAAAAGAGCTTCAAGACCTAGATAATCATGAAGATGTGATCACTGACCTAGAGCCAGACATCTTGGAATGTGAAGTCAAATGGGCCTTAGAAAGCATCACTACAAACAAAGCTAGTGGAGGTGATGGAATTCCAGTGGAGCTATTCCAAGTCCTGAATGATGATGCCGTGAAAGTGCTACACTCAATATGCCAGCAAATTTGGAAAACTCAGCAGTGGCCACAAGATTGGAAAAGGTCAGTTTTCATTCCAATCCCAAAGAAAGGCAATGCCAAGGAGTGCTCAAACTACCGCACAATTGCACTCATCTCACACGCTAGTAAAGTAATGCTCAAAATTGTCCAAGCCAGGCTTCAGCAATATGTGAACCGTGAACTTCCTGATGTTCAAGCTGGTTTTAGAAAAGGCAGAGGAACCAGAGATCAAATTGCCAACATCCGCTGGATCATGGAAAAAGCAAGAGAGTTCCAGAAAAACATCTATTTCTGCTTTATCGACTATGCCAAAGCCTTTGACTGTGTGGATCTCAATAAACTATGGAAAATTCTGAAAGAGATGGGAATACCAGACCACCTGATCTGCCTCTTGAGAAATCTGTATGCAGGTCAGGAAGCAACAGTTAGAACTGGTCATGGAACAACAGACTGGTTCCAAATAGGAAAAGGAGTACGTCAAGGCTGCATATTGTCACCATGTTTATTTAACTTATATGCAGAGTACATCATGAGAAATGCTGGACTGGAAGAAACACAAGTTGGAATCAAGATTGCCGGGAGAAATATCAATAACCTCAGATATGCAGATGACACCACTCTTATGGCAGAAAGTGAAGAGGGGCTAAAAAGCCTCTTGATGAAAGTGAAAGTGGAGAGTGAAAAGGTTGGCTTAAAGCTCAACATTCAGAAAACGAAGATCATGGCATCTGGTCCCATCACTTCATGGGAAATAGATGGGGAAACAGTGGAAACAGTGTCAGACTTTGTTTTTCTGGGCTCCAAAATCACTGCAGATGGTGACTGCAGCCATGAAATTAAAAGACGCTTACTCCTTGGAAGGAAAGTTATGACCAACCTAGATAGCATATTCAAAAGCAGAGACATTACTTTACCAACAAAGGTTCGCCTAGTCAAGGCTATGGTCTTTCCTGTGGTCATGTATGGATGTGAGAGCTGGACTGTGAAGAAGGCTGAGCACCGAAGAATTGATGCTTTTGAACTGTGGTGTTGGAGAAGACTCTTGAGAGTCCCTTGGACTGCAAGAAGATCCAGCCAGTCCATTCTGAAGGAGATCAATCCTGGGATTTCTTTGGAAGGAATGATGCTAAAGCTGAAACTCCAGTATTTTGGCCACCTCATGCGAAGAGTTGACTCATTGGAGAAGACTCTGATGCTGGGAGGATTGGGGGCAGGAGGAGAAGGGGACGACAGAGGATGAGATGGCTGGATGGCATCACTGACTCGATGGATGAGAGTCTGAGTGACCTCCGGGAGCTGGTGATGGACAGGGAGGCCTGGCGTGCTGCGGTTCATGGGGTCGCAAAGAGTCGGACACGATTGAGCGACTGATCTGATCTGATCTGATCTGACTCAGCCACAGGTTGGAAGAAAGATACTTTTTCTTTTTTACCAGGCCCACTTTGTCTTTCCTTTAGATAAAGTTACAGGGCTATTTTAAGTTGGAATAATAAAGTTACAGGCCCCTTTTGAGGTAGACGAGAAGGGAGGTGAAGGAGTTCTTGCCTGATGCCTTTGCTCTATATATTTAAGATGTTGGGACATTAAAGGGAAAAGTCTAGAATGAATTTCGAGACTTAAGTAAAGCAGTAAATGGCTGGAATTGCAGATGTGAGGCGAGAGAGAGACACTGGAATTGGTAGGGGTCTGCTGAGCAGCACTGAGGTGGGACATTGTCAGTGTGATTCCGTGATTTTCTCCCACAGAGTTTAGTCATCTTGAATGGTGAAAAGGAAAGGCTTGATAGCCTTCGGGCTGAGGACTGAAAAGCAAATGTGGCTGATTCTTAAAGGAAGGAGTAATATATCAGGAAGGACAGAAAAAGAGAAGCAGAGAGGATGCCCAGGGACTGGATACATAGACAGAGGTCACGGCAAGGTCAAATGACAGATTTATGGGGACCTGGGAACAGAAGAAGGGGTAGCAGGCTGTGGACACGAGGGGGTTTTCGGGTTCAGGATTTCAGAGATGGAGCAACACTGATAATTATGGGAATTTGCAAGAGTCCAATCATGTGCACGTATTAAAGTGATTATCCAGGAAGAGTACTTTGTGGCTGACACTGAAGTTTCCTGGGAAGAAAGAGACCAAAGATAAAGACAAAATTGTTTAAAAATGTTCAGTGAAAGTGAGCAAAGACATAGGGTAAAGATGAGAAATGGGATGTGAGGCAGTGTGGTAATGGGGAGCTTTCCAAGCACAGGAACAAGATGGACCAACCCCCCGCAACCCAACATCTCTTTGGGGATATACATGAAAGCTTTCTGAATAGCAGACCTAGGAGTATAGGAGTATAGGAGTATAGGTTCCTAGAGAATCTAGGTTTTCTTCATAAGGGATGACAAGATAAATGCAGTAGTTTACTATGATTAATTCAAAGACTTTGTATAGGATGAATTTAGAACAGGTTTGATGGATTGAGTCAGAAAGCAAGGAGCATAATTTGGGATCAGATACAGTAGTTGAGCTGTGAATTCTTTTTTTTTTTTTTTTTTTAATTGTGAATTGTATATGATTTAGGATGTTGTCAATGACACCACACTACAAAATTTTAAAGTAACATCTATCTTGTACTTCGTCTGTAACAGTACTTAACTGAAATGCCACTGTGCGTGCTCAGTGGTGTCTGACTCCTTGCAGCCCCATGGACCGTAGCCCGCCAGGCTCGCCTGTCCATGATATTTTCCCGCAAGAACACTGCAGTGGGTTGCCACTTCCTCCTCCAGGCTACCTTCCAACCCAGGTAGTGAACCTGTGTTGTTTGCATTGGCAGGCAGATTACTTACTGCTAGCACCACCTGGGAAGTCCTGAAATGCCACCAGAAGCTAATATATACTTCTCAACATAGTTTAACTTCTTGATCACTTTCCCAATGTAAGCTGGTAACAGATGGAGTCTCTCTCTTGTGTCCCATTAAGCTATTTCCATTGACTTCGCTTGTGTTTTCTGTAAACTTCCTGGCATATGAAGGATTAAAGTATATATCTGTTTAGAACAGTCGGTGCACAGAAAACAAGAAAGAAATGGAGAAGCCCATCAACTACTCAGTTGCCACATCAAGGAATCTGATAGCCTTCCTTGACTCCTGCCTGCCCATCAGTCTCTACATTTTATTAAACATTGTGACTTGTTGATTCTGTCTTTGAAAGATCCCTCTAATCCATCTAGCCTCTCTCAACTTCAGTGATCCCTGCCCCAGGTCAGAAATTCACGCGTTCTCTCTAGTGATCCTCTGGCTTATACGCCTGAATCACTTCACTCTATCCTTTTCATGGCAGAATGTGCTGAGGATAACAGATACGAATCTCAAACTGAAACGACAACAAAGGCAGACGAGACATATAGGAGGGTGCAGTGGACCCAGGAGAGGTAAAACAACAGGGCAAGAGTGTGGTTACATGGCAACTGGTCTTCCTATCTGGAATAAAACAGGAAGAAGGGATCGAGTATATATTACATCTAATGAGAAAAATAATTATTCAGCTCTTGTGGATGACAGGCACTCTAGAATGTGGGCCTAATATTGGGAGATGGGTCTCCCCTGCTGGGAAAGCCAGAAATCAAATTTTCTTAATAAAGAAGTCATGGTACATATATACAATGGAATATTATTCAGTCATAAAAAGGAATGCAACAGAGTCAGTTCTAATGAGGTGGATGAACCTGCTGCTGCTGCTGCTGCTGCTAAGTCGCTTCAGTCGTGTCTGACTCTGTGTGATTGCATAGACGGCAGCCCACCAGGCTCTCCCGTCCCTGGGATTCTCCAGGCAAGAACACTGGAGTGGGTTGCCATTTCCTTCTCCAGTGCATGAAAATGAAAAGTGAAAGTGAAGTTGCTCAGTCGTGTCTGACTCTCAGTGACCCCATGGACTGCAGCCTACCAGGCTCCTCCGTCCATGGGATTTTCCAGGCAAGAGTACTGGAGTGGGGTGCCATTGCCTTCTCCATGGATGAACCTAGAGCCTATTATACAGATTGAGGTAAGTCAGAATGAGAAAAACAAATATTGTATACTAATGCACATATAGGAGAAGGCGATGTCCCCAAGTCAGAGACAGGATCTAAGCATCTCCATTTTGTAAACTCACTATTCAGTTAACTTGTATTTTCATCTGCGTAGTTTTCTATGGAGAAGACAATTACACCCCCACTCCGGTACTCTTGCCTGGAGAATCCCATGGATGGAGGAGCCTGGAAGGCTGCGGTCCATGGGGTCGCTGAGGGTTGAACATGACTGAGCGACTTTACTTTCACTTTTCACTTTCATGCATTAGAGAAGGAAATGGCAACCCATTCCAGTGTTCTTGCCTGGAGAATCCCAGGGACAGGGGAGCCTGGTGGGCTGCCGTCTATGGGGTCACACAGAGTCGGACATGACTGAAGTGACTTAGCAGCAGCAGCAGCAGCAGCAGCAACAGCTTTCTATACCCTTGGCAGCATATAAAGAAAAAATGCCTGACCCAGAGTGGATCCTCACTTCTCCTTCATTTTTTTCTCTATATTATTTTGTGCTTGGTTCACAACTTGAATGTTACACACAGCACATTATACTGTATTTTTTTTTTTTTAACCTGTCTACCTTCCCTATGAGGAGGGCATGGCAACCCACTCCAGTATTCTTGCCTGGAGAATTCCATGGACAGAGGAGCCTGGCGGGTTACAGTCCATGGGGTCGCCAAGAATCGGACACAACTGAGCGACCCACACTACTGCTACTACTGACTACCTTCCCTAGTCTATTGTGAGCATCAAGCCAAAGCATCAAATTGAGTTATTCATTTTCTGTGCCTAAAGCACCTAGTACCCACATATGGAAACAACTGAATACATTCTTGCATGAACTGAACTGCTGCTTCTGCCTAGAACATTCCTCTTGTTGAATTCCTATCAAACACCACAATTGATCTCAAATGCTATCCAGAGTTTTCTCCAAGTGCTTCAGGCATACGTGAGTGCCCTTTCTTCTGTGATTCCACACAATTTCGTTCATAATATGATTAAGACCACAAAGTTATTTGTATCTGTGTCTCTCTTACTCTAGATTCTTAGCATCTGGAGGACAGGGGATATATAATATTTGCAATCTGATTCCTAGTGAGAGCAAATGCTCAATAAATGTTTGCTGAGTTAAACTGAAGATACTCTATACAAAACAGATAACTCACAAAGACCTACTGAATAGCACAGGGAACTATATTCAATATTTTGCAATAACCTATAATGGAAGAGAATATAATAAATAACACATATTTATATATCTATGCATAATTGAATCACTTTGCTGTATACCTCAAACTAACACAATATTATAAATAACTATTTCAATAAACATTTAAAAGACAAACTGAAAACTACACTAAATAATTTGTATGAATGGGCTAATAAATAAAGGTCATGTAAAGGGGTTAAAGGAGGTTATTTGGTTTTAATACAAGACAGCTAAAGTATGAATCAACACATTTTATATTTACTTGAATACCTATAATGTGCTCAACATTGTATCAAGTTCTGTGAATCAAAGAAAATAAAAGGCAGGGCTCTGTTTCTGATGGAGCTGACAGTGCAGCTGGGGGGTGAGCCATACACAGAGGAACTGAGTGGGCGTGGCACAACTGTCCAAACTGATCTGTGGCTCTTCCCCTCCTGAGGTCTTCTCATGCATCACTTGCCAAGTTTTATTCATTCTGCCTACTGAGTATCTCTTGTTTTCATCCTCTTATTTCTATCCCTATTGCCTCTATCCCAGCTAATTTCCTCATTTCCTATTGCCCAGGATTTTGCAAAATCCCAGTGTCTGGGAATGATCATTTTATACACCATTTCTTTTGATTCATTGTATTTCAAAGGTATAATTTTCCCAATTTCTCTCAAAACAACAATTTAGATCTTCTTCTGTATTCTACTACAAATCTTTGAAAACCACCAACTGTTAAACAAAACAATCTTTTCACTCTTTACTGAACCATGAGGATTTTTTTAGCTTAATTCCTATAGTTTTGTTTTCTGTCAGGGTACACTTATTGTTTCTTTTTACTACTTCTTGGCAGTGCTCGAGGTGCTTATTTGCTTTACTTGCTACAACCAAAAACTTAAGTCCCTTAAAAGTAACTTTCCTTTGAAGAGGTAACTTGGGACTAACTAACTGTGGCTCTGATTTAACAAGCCTTCAGCCCATATCCCTACCTTTGTCAGTCTTGACTAGGCCTAGAGGGATGAAGATGGGCATTTGTTATAACCTATTAGGCACCACTCTCTTAGAAGAGATTAAGAAACCAAGCTGCAGAGTCATTCCTGCTGTGTCTGGACCCAGCTCTACCACTTCCCAACTTGTGATCCTGAACAAGTTCTCTAACGTACAGCTTCACCTGAAAAAAGGAATAATAACAGCCTTTGTGCTGATTATAAATTAGCAGGACTCAAAGTGCCTTGAAGATCAAAAGCATTTTCATAATAGCAAGATGTTATTTGCCTTTTTCATTGTGCTTATCTTTGCATTGACGGTGCCAAACAATGGTGGGTAAAACTGTTGGTGCCTTAGCGCAAAGCAAGGCAAGGGTACCAGTGTGTACCAGTAATCACTGGATTCTTTGCATACATTAACAACAAAAACAAAAAAGTCAGTCTTATTTAAAAAAATTTTTTGAAGCAGAGAAAATTATTAATTATATAAGATCATTACTTTCAAGTTCATAATGTTGTAATATTCTGTTTGATGAATTGAGAGGTATGCCCAAAGTACTTTTGCATATTATATACAGTTTTCTCAAGAAAAAAAAATACGCAATCATTTGAGTTGCAAATTAAACTAATCACATTTTCATTGTTTATCATTTTTACTTGGAAAAATGACTGACCTACAAACTTTGATTATTTAGTCTTTGGTATACTGTGGAAAACTCTGAAAGAGATGGGAATACCAGACCACCTGATCTGCCTCTTGAGAAATCTGTATGCAGGTCAGGAAGCAACAGTTAGAACTGGTCATGGAACAACAGACTGGTTCCAAATAGGAAAAGGAGTACATCAAGGCTGTATATTGTCACCCTGCTTATTTAACTTATATGCAGAGTACATCATGAGAAACGCTGGACTGGAAGAAACACAAGTTGGAATCAAGATTGCCGGGAGAAATATCAATAACCTCAGATATGCAGATGATACCACCCTTATGGCAGAAAGTGAAGAGGAACTAAAAAGCCTCTTGATGAAAGTGCAAGTGGAGAGTGAAAAGGTTGGCTTAAAGCTCAACATTCAGAAAACGAAGATCATGGCATCTGGTCCCATCACTTCATGGGAAATAGATGGGGAAACAGTGGAAACAGTGTCAGACTTTATTTTTCTGGGCTCCAAAATCACTGCAGATGGTGACTGCAGCCATGAAATTCAAAGACGCTTACTCCTTGGAAGGAAAGTTATGACCAACCTAGATAGCATATTCAAAAGCAGAGACATTACTTTGCCGACAAAGGTTCACCTAGTCAAGGCTATGGTCTTTCCTGTGGTCATGTATGGATGTGAGAGCTGGACTGTGAAGAAGGCTGAGCGCTGAAGAATTGATGCTTTTGAACTGTGGTGTTGGAGAAGACTCTTGAGAGTCCCTTGGACTGCAAGGAGATCCAACCAGTCCATTCTGAAGGAGATCAGCCCTGGGCTTTCTTTGGAAGGAATGATGCTAAAGCTGAAACTCCAGTATTTTGGCCACCTCATGCGAAGAGTTGACTCATTGGAAAAGACTCTGATGCTGGGAGGGATTGGGAGCAGGAGGAGAAGGGGACGACAGAGGATGAGATGGCTGGATGGCATCACTGACTCGATGAATGTGAGTCTTAGTGATCTCCGGGAGTTGGTGATGGACAGGGAGGCCTGGCGGGCTGTGATTCATGGTGTCGCAGAGTCGGACACGACTGAGCGACTGATCTGATCTGATCTGATCTGATTTAGCAAAAACTTTCCAGAGAACTGATGAAGTGAGTTTGTTTCTTTCAGGGAAACAATTGCGAGTATTTGTTATAAGTGGTAAAATTTGAGTTTTCAAGTGTCTACCACCATGAGCATGACAGCTTACTAAGACTTAAAGACTTTTCTGATGGGATGAGTCATAATCTTGACAGATATTTCAATATTGTATAATGAAACAAGTCAACATTTAGATGATCTGTATAATTCAGTGAACCAGTATTTTTTTAACTAACTAGTACATGATACTATAAACCATTTAACACTGAAGATAGATTAATTAATTTGACTATAACCTAGTACAAAAAATTCATTGATATAGTTTCAGATTCTGCATTGCAACTAATCTTTGAAAAACTACCATTTGTTCAGTTTTGCTGCAGTATTCAAGAATGCCTGCAATTAACTGAGAAGACTACGAAAATATTTCACCTTTCTCTATTCATATCTGTGAAATAACCACATTTTCCTCATTTACTTTGACTAAAGCAATATGTACTACAGACTAAAGGTGAAGATGAAGGAATTCAGATCTATTGTATTAAATCAGACTTAAGAGACTTGAAAATAAAATAATGCCAATTTTCTTGCTAATCTGTTTTTGCTTTGAAAAATACTGTCAGTTAAAATAAAAAGTTATAAATGTAATAAATTTATAATTGCTATTTATAAATTAACGAATGCTTTTAAGTGCTCAGTTTTAATCTTTAATATGATATATATTGATAGATAAAACACATATAAACAAAATGTGTTCTCATTAATTTTGAATAAAAAGAGGTCCCGAGATCAAAATGTTTAAGAAATGCAGTCATAAATAGTCTGTGAGATAATTCTTATAAAGCAGTTACCATGGATACTGTAAGGGATCAGTAATTGCCAATAACCCTATTATTCACCAACTGCTCAATAAGTGTTAGCCGTTATGATAACTTCCTAAAACCAAACTTGATTCTCATACATTTTTCCCAGTTTGAAGAGAACCTGAGGAGCTCAGGCAGCAGAGTGCTTGAGGAGGGGAGGGAAGAGATGGGTATATTATAATAATGATCAAATTAATAATATTCACCACCTCAGGACATGGAGTATAAATAATATTAATATAATAAATATTATTATTCATCACCTCAGGCCATGTACACCACCTCAGGTCCAGCTCTTGAAGTGAGGCATTTCCAGCATGATGCGCTTTTCTGCAGCTGCACTCAGATTCTCAAAGCATGCACAGGCTACCCATCAGAGACCTGGAGAATAAGGTCCCCCATGTCTGGTGTGACTTCACTTTCTCACACCAACCAAATCATTAATCAAAGACTTCTTAAAGCTACCCTAAATCTATAGCAAATATTTTTATTCCACTTGGCAAAACTTTAAACCATTGGAAGTACTAAAGATTACAAAACCCTTTTACATTTTTTTAAGGCAATGCTATTTGCAAAGTCAGGCTTCTTTACTAAAAGACATGAAATTTCAGAGCTATGTTGAGATCAGCATTCCTTTGAGTCAGAAGTCTAAACTCCCCTCAGCCCACACTATCATTGATATCCAAATGTGTTAACTGGTATTTAAAAATCCTCAGCTTTTTAGTGCTGCTAATAAAAGCTAGACCCAGGAATCAGAAATACTGCCTGGGAGCAAATGGACTCACTGTCTCTTAGAGGTATATATGCTATGCTATGCTATGCTAAGTCACTTCAGTTGTGTCCGACTCTATGTGACCCCATAGACGGCAGACACTGGGCTCCCCCGTCCCTGGGATTCTCCAGGCAAGAGCACTGGAGTGGGTTGTAATTTCCTTCTCCAATGCAGGAAAGTAAAAAGTGAAAGCGAAGTCACTCAGTCATGTCTGACTCTTAGCGACCCCATGGACTGCAGCTCACCAGGCTCCTCCGTCCATGGGATTTTCCAGGCAAGAGTACTGGAGTGGGGTGCCATTGCTTTCTCCTGAGGTATATATAGGGACAGGGGAAGTAGGAGGGAAAGGCAGGTTGTATGTATGCAATTCCACTCATGGCTGCTTTTGCTTTCTTTGCAACCCTGAGGATATGTGTTAATATCTAAATCCTATAGCTTTTTTAGATGGCAAAAGAATTTTAAACCATGAACACCTGTTACCATACAGGTGCTCTCTTGACTTTCTCATGTGTTACTTTCCTTCGCCCTCACTAGGTTCTTGCCCTATGGAGGGCGAACCAAATCTGTACGGTTCTCCAACACTTCAAGTTCATTTATGCTGTGGGGACTTTATGTTTGCTTTTGCATCTACTTCTAGGATTTATTACATCCTTTTAATCTGATCAAGTGCTACCACCTCAAAGGAGCCTGTCTCACCACAAAATCCTCTCATTGCTGCCTATCTTATCGCTCTGTTACTTTCATCATGTCATTGACCACATATGAACTTATTTTATTGTCTAATTCTTTCACTAGATTATAAGCTCCAGGAGGCAGGGACTCTTCTGTCATGTGCTATATTATTGGTTCCAGGAACAGCACCAGGTACATAAACAGGTCTTCAAGAAATATATGTTTAAGAAATGAGTAACCCAATCAACCAAGGGAGACTCTGTGATTCAGTGGAAAGAGTACAAGTTTTGGAGCTGACAGACCTGGGTTTGAGTCCTAGCTTTACTTATCAAGTATGTGATCTGGGTCCAGTTCCTTAACTTTTCATGGTCTCAGTTTAATCATTTTATTTTATTGGGTTGGCCAAAACCTTCATTTGATTTCCCCCATAACATCATATGGAAAGACCTGAAAGAAATCTTTAGCCAACCCAATTTTTATTGATGTATTAGTTGATTTACAATATTATATTAGTTTCAAGTGCACAGCATAGTGATTCAGTATTTTTTACAGATTATATTCCATTAAAAGTTATTATAAGATAATGGCTATAACTTCCTGTGCTGTACAATATATCCCTGTTGCTTATGCAAGTCTCATCATTTTCAAACAGTGATTATTAGACTGTTGGTAAAAAGTGATGTTTTCATATATAAAACACCCAAAATTGTTTGATCTACAAAGGGTATTGGACAAAATTATACCCCTCCCCCAACTCAATCTGAACACTTGCTATGTCCATGACAAGTAATGCTGACATCACATCATCAAGTCTCTGACATCACAGAACTTACTATCTTCTGGGGAAGAAGGATATAGACACATAAAATGGCATTAGATGACAGCAAATCTTAAATGCCAAATGAATGCCAGAGGGAGAAAGGAAACTTTCATTGGCTCTCTACTGCCCAGAGAATAAAGTCCAAGTTTATTTAGCATAACATTCATGGTACTTCATGAACAGACTCCCCCTTGTTTTTCAGCCCTCATTTTCCACTGGCGTCTTCCACTTAGAGGCCACCTGAATCATCTCCAGTACTGAACTCACTTGGCTTTCTCTGTACACTGACCTGTTAAGCCTTGTAGCTTTGCTCACATACTTTCCCTTTCTTTATATTTGAATTCTACCTGCCCAGGGCCTGAACTGTCACTTCCCCAACTGAAAGCAACTGCTTCTTCTTTTAAGGTCCCAGGGCAGGTGGTTATACCTCTCCTTAGACACTTCCCACATCCTACTTTGTATTTGGAGTGTATTATATTTGCTTTATCTCAGTCTAGTCTTTAAGAACATAAGGTTGGAAATTATTTCTGGTTTGTGTTTGTCATCCCCAAAGCCTTGTGCATATCCTAGATGTTTCAAAAATAGTTAGAGATAGTGACGTGAATGAATGAATGAATTTAAAATAAATGAAAAGGAACTAAATGGGAGACTGGGTCTTCTACCTGGATTTTTCACCTTCAGTCTAGGCTCTTTCAACTAGACTATGTTTACTTTACTTTGAAGTGAAGTCGCTCAGTCATGTCCAGCTCTTTGTGATCCCATGAACCTACCAGGAGGAGGAGGAGCCTACCAAGATCTCTGTCCATGGGATTTTTCAGGCAAGAGTACTAGAGTGGGTTGCCATTGCCATCTCCAGGTGATCTTCCTGACCCAGGGATCGAACCCAGGTCTCCTGCATTGTAGGCAGACACTTTACTGTCTGAACCACCAAGGAAGTCATAGTGCTATATATATAAGGGATGACTTAAAAAAAAAAAAAAATCTTGTGCTAATTCCAAGGACAATGAAGGCTTCCTGGAGTACTGAACTGAAAAGGATCCTGAGATGATACCCAGGCTATTGTGGGAAAGCCTGTATCACATAATTTAGCCCAGCATAACTACATATTGGGCTTTTCAGGTTGCTCTAGCGGTAAAGAATCGCCTGCCAATGCGGAGACACAATAGATGCGGATTCAATCCCGGGGTTGGGAAGATCCCCTGGAGTAGGAAATGCCAAACCATTCCAGTATTCTTGTCTGGAGAATTCCATGGACAGAGGAGCCTGGCCGGCTATAGTCCATGGGGCTGCAAAGAGTTGGACATGACTGAGGATCAATCACATATTACTTTTTATTGCCCAGCTTGTTTCATAATTCTTACTTTGAACACCTTCTTTTGTTTATCAGAGCTTTTTGAGAATCAAGACCATGTTTAGTTAACTCCTCTTTTATGATCCTGTCTTACGATGTGCTGAACACAACGTCTCTTCTTAGCCTTTGGATACTGTTTAGCCTTCGCTCAACCCACAAAAGCCCTTCATGAACTGCCTTTATTTTCCTCTTGCTACAGTCCATCTCCCTCCTTCCTCCTTCTCTTGACCTCTAATTAGAGTCTCTCAAGAACCATCAAGCCACTTCCATCTCTATGCCATCTTCCCATCTCTGTTTTACCTAAACTCAGATCAAGCATCACCTGTCCTCTAAATCTCACGTGACTCACTGCTGCTGCTGCTGCTGCTGCTAAGTTGCTTCAGTTGTGTCCGACTCTGTGCAACCCCATAGACAGCAGCCCACCAGGCTTCCCCGTCCCTGGGATTCTCCAGGCAAGAACACTGGAGTGGGTTGCCATTTCCTTCTCCAATGCATGAAAGCGAAAAGTGAAAGTGAAGTTCCTTAGTCGTGTCCGTCTCTCAGCGACCCCATGGACTGCAGCCCACCAGGCTCCTCCATCCATGGGATTTTCCAGGCAGGAGTACTGGAGTGGGGTGTCATTGCCTTCTCCGATGTGACTCACCAGTTGGGCTTAAATAGGCTTTCTCTGTGCTCCCAGTGTACTCTGATCTTGCTTCTGCTGCCAGTAGCTGTCAGATTACATTATAAAAACTGGATTGTAGGGAAGGAATCATGTTAATTTTACTTTTGGGCACACTGTAAATATGCAACATGTGTTGACTAAATGAATGAATGAGATCTTTATTGATGTTAAACACTTGGTAGGTTTACCTTAGTTATTCACTAAAATTGTATATTTAAATATGTTTCTTGCTATTTATTCTTGCTTCTACCAGTTAACAAAAAACTAGGCACTTATCTTTTGAAGCAGGGGAAAAAAAAAAAAATCCAAGCTTCCTGCTGTATCAAGAGGTGCACTGGAATAATAGTTTGCCCAATAGGAGCCAGAAGGAATTAATTCACTTCCATGGTTTTCCTTTAACTCTCTAATCACAGGCAGAATCCAATCAGACTTTGAAAGAAAATGAGGCTTGAAATCTACTTTATATTCCTCTTAGAGTCTTCTCTCATCTGTTGGAATGAAATTCTGCCTGTATCATTTTTCTTTAAAGAGCACACATTTGACTAAGGATTTAAGAATACAATATAAAACATTTAATTCTCAGTATCAACTTCAGAACATTTCTACATCTGAAGACAAAGTAAATAAAGTTAATTGGAGGGCAACAGAGAGGTATATATTTCTTTTAGAAGGTACTTAACTAGAATAGATATGAAAAAGATCTCTGGTTCTTAGCCTTTTAAGAAGCAGAAGCAGAAATATAGGGTATTTACTTTCTTCTATTTTGCAACAGAAATAAAAATTTTTTATGATTCAGGCAACAAAAAGATATTTTCTATTTACTCCTTTGATGCCCTAAAACATCTTTCAGACACTGAAGTCCAAGGGTAAGCGGAGCTGACAGAATCATGTTGGTCTATCACTGAACTTTAGGCAGGTTAATAATTCTCCTTGAGGCATAAACATGAATGACTTGCCACATTCTGCCACTTTCAATCTTTTGGGAATACACTTCAAATCACAACATGTTTATAAAGTCCTCTAATCTCAGCCACATCACAATAAATGATGAACCAGCTTCCAGAATATTGGCTCTGACCTCAAGCAAATTATGCAATGATACTTCCTTCAAAGTTTTTGTGCATGCAGCTCCCTCTCTCCCAGAAGATACATCCACCAGATGGCAAACGTGACAACCTCAGGAAAAAATGAAAGCTGGGTTGAAAGCAGCAGCTTCTTTAGAAGGTCAGGGCACAAATCTCTAGTAGCGAAGCACAGTACAGCATATTATAGACAAAACCTTATTACCCAAATACAGCTATTTCACAGCACTTAACCTTGGGTGGGCAGGCTGTCTGCCTGAGGGTCTACCGCGCTCTCTCATTCTACGATAAGACCAAAGATTTTGACTACATGGCAAAACAGGGGCAGATGAGACTGTGCAGATAAGGGTTTTAGGATGCTAATGAAACAGGAGGGAAGGTGCCAGGGCAGACTTTGAAACAATGACATAGCCCAAGGACACAGCATAAACCAATTAGAATCAAATGGGTCCAAGATGGCAGAAAAGTCAATCTCTGACTAGACCTTGATCCTCAATCAGCAAGCTGAATGACACACCCAGAGGTGTCAGGGCAGTTCCAAGGCACCATCAAAAGACTAAAAGGTGGGCTGTGGCCCAGTTCCTGGAAATCTCCAATCTTCCCCAAAACAGTTAGAATAAGGCTCCTATTTAGTATATGAAATTACCAGCCCATAAAAACTAACCACCCCATTTCCAGGGACCACACTCGCCCTCTGCGATGGCCCACACTCTGTGGAGTGTATTTGTATCTGAATAAATACACTTCCTACCTATCACTTGGTCTCTCATTGATTTTTTTTCTGCAACGAGACATCAAGAATCTGAGCTTCATTAGGTCGTGAAAACAGGTACCATGGGTTTGGGCAGTGTTTGAGTCCTAGCCACGTGGGTTAGAGTCCAAAGCAGGGTTTCAGCAGGGTTTGAGTCCCAGCATGTGGGGTCAAGTCCCAATCTCAGGTAAATGGTTTCACTACCACCAAATTCAGAGAAGTAAATATAAATTCAGATCAGATCAGATCAGTCACTCAGTCGTGTCCGACTCTTTGCAACCCCATGAATCGCAGCATGCTAGGCCTCCCTGTCCATCACCAACTCCCGGAGGTCACTGAAACTCACATCCATCAAGTCAGGGATATATGTAAATTTCAAATATATATAAATACATAAATATTCTCATATATGCATGAGTATATGTTATATATACTCAAAAACACATAAACATATACACACAAACCACAATGGAGTAAATGAATTCACATTTACACATAACCCACTGAAAGACCACCTTGAGACATCTTAGAAGCCTTCCCTTAGTACCAGTAGAATTTCTTGCATAGGTGGAAGAATTCCTATAACCAGTTCTCATGGCAGGCCTGAACAGCGAACAGTTCCCATTTTATAAGATAGAATGTGCAGGGCAGAATGTGGATGAACAAGAGAGTGCCGTTTGTAGGCGAGAACATCCATTCATTCTTCCATTTATTCAATCACTTATTCATTTAGAAACACTAAACTTTGACTGTGTGGATCACAATCAACTGTGGAAAATTCTGAAAGAGATGGGAATACCACACCACCTGACCTGCCTATTGAGAAACCTGTATGCAGGTCCGGAAGCAACAGTTAGAACTGAACATAGAACAACACACTGGTTCCAAATAGGAAAAGGAGTACATCAAGGCTGTATATGTCACCCTGTTTATTTAACTTATATGCAGAGTACATCATGAGAAACGCTGGGCTGGAAGAAGCAAAAGCTGGAATCAAGATTGCTGGGAGAAATATCAATAACCTCAGATATGCAGATGACACCACCCTTATGGCAGAAAGTGAAGAGGAACTAAAAAGCCTCTTGATGAAAGCGAAAGAGGAGAGTGAAAAAGTTGACTTAAAACTCAACATTCAGAAAACTAAGATCATGGCATCTGGTCCCATCACTTCATGGGAAATAGATGGGGAAACAGTGGAAACAGTGTCAGACTTTATTTTTCTGGGCTCCAAAATCACTGCAGATGGTGATCGCAGCCATGAAATTAAAAGGTGCTTACTCCTTGGAAGGAAAGTTAAGACCAACCTAGAGAGCACATTCAAAAGCAGAGATATTACCCTGCCAACAAAGGTCTGTCTAGTCAAGACTATGGTTTTTCCAGTGGCCATGTATGCATGTGAGAGTTGGACTGTGAAGAAAGCTGAGCACTGAAGAATTGATGCTTTTGACCTGTGGTGTTGGAGAAGACTCTTGAGAGTCCCTTGGACTGCAAGGCGATCCAACCAGTCCATCCTAAAGGAGATCAGTCCTGGGTGTTCTTTGGAAGGAGTGATGCTGAAGCTGAAACTCCAATACTTTGGCCACCTCATGAGTCATTGGAAAAGATTCTGATGTTGGGAGGGATTGGGGGCAGGAGGAGAAGGGGACAACAGAGGATGAGATGACTGGATGGCATCACCGACTCGACGGACATGAGTTTGAGTAAACTCTGGGGGTTGGTGATGGACAAGGAGGCCTGGCGTGCTGTGACTCATTGGGTCGCAAAGAGTCGGACACGACTGAGCGACTGAACTGAACTGAACCTGTTACCAAAAATCAGGATTGTACTTAATTGATAGTCATGTGTATATTAAATCAAGAAATATTAAAGAAGTTGTGCAGAAAAAAATCTTCAAAAAAATGTGCCCCATTTTATCCTAATTTCTACCTACCTTAAAAAAAGCACATTTATAAGGTGTAATAAAACAGAACAAACCTCTAAGCATTTCACTTCTTAATTTGCTCAGAAATAGTATACAAATCTTTCTGTATTTTGCTTAAAACATCTTATTAGGTTACCTATTAACAAGGCCTTACTTAGAATCTAAAGGACCATTTCTTAAAATGTGTAGGTGTGTTTATGAATAAATCCAAGTGCAATGAAAGAAAAGAGAATGAATCTGCTATCAAATGCCTCCTACTGACTCTGTACTGGAACATTTGCTTCCTTTTGTGAGTAGGCTAGAGGCAGCATAATTTTTACTAACTGCTTTCTTCTTGGCTGGAAGGAGAGGGGTAGGAAGAAAATTGGCTTGATGCCTGAACTCATTTCAATTTCATCTAAAGACAAAAGCAAGAATTGTCCAGGCTTTGGGGTAAGGTGGTTTCTTTTTTACCCCTTGAAACATTAATTTTCAAATGTGTCTAATATCTGTAGGCTTAATCTTCTGTCTTCTAACTGTAAACTATGAAACTTGTCCACTGTCCAGGAATCTAGCTATGATAACGATTTTCACATTGTCAGTACGCAACTTGAAAATGGATAAACAGCATTCCCAGATGAAATAGGGTGAGCAATTCAATCACTGCAGGAAACTGCTTGTTTTGGATACTCCAATCATTTCTTCTAACCCAAAGGAAAAGATAGAAATTATTTGATTATGTGGCTGGGGATATACAGAGAATAATTTAACATCCCTTCTTTTAAAACTGATCCTCATAATGGCTCTGAGAAAGGTTTGTATAAGTATCTCTACATCAAAGATAAGGGAATAAAAAGACCCAGTTAAATTAAGTGGTGGTCTAGACAGACTCATGTGACAGGTCTTTAATAGAGATAGGTTAAGGATGCTGGATGAGAGACACTGAACCTTAAACCATTTGGGCTGCAAAGATAAAATATGTTTCTTTCATTAAAAATTAATCCAAGAATCTAGACTGAGCGGCTTGCAGTAGCTTAGCAGTTTGTACTCAGCAAATTTTTATTATGTCTAGTCATCAAAAATAGAACTAAAACATCAGAAGGAAGCTATGCAGATGCTGATGTAAAATTTGTGAGCTGTGTTTAAAAGCATAGAATATAATCTCATATTAGTATGTAGTGCCTAGAATTCCAAATGATGACACCTTCACATTTGGTCACTGTCTCATGGTGTAGGTGGTTGGCTGGGATATGTCTGTCTACAAATGCACAAGAAAACAATGAATTTCAAATTATCAACCTTCCTGTAGTTTCTTATGTCTTTCTTCTATTCTATACAAACTCTTGTTCATGAATTCATTCACTTATCCATTTATTCACTCATTTATTTATGTATTGACCATCAACTCTGCCAGCCAAGGAGTGATGTGCTGGATGTACAGGGTGAACTAAACAGGCCCAGTCTTGACTTCATGGGTACTTCATTAACTGACGCTTTATGAATGAGCAGGATTCACAGCTATACTTGTGTGCAAATTACTTAATCACTCTGAATCTCAGTTTCCTCCTCTGTAAAAGGGGATTAATAATATCTTCCAAAGAATCGATGCCTTTGAATTGTGGTGCCGGATAAGGTGGTTAGATAGCATCATCAACTCAATGGATATGAAAGTGAGCAAACTCTGGGAGATAGTGGAGGACAGAGGAGCCTGGTGTACTGCAGTCCATAAAGAATCAGACACAACTGAGCAACTACAACAGTAACAACAAACTGTACCTATTTTTATTAGGTGTGTTAATATTAACAACGTTACACAATAATATAGTGGAGCTAGTATATGATTTCTGATAGGTTCTTGACCACTTGCCTTGGGGACAAATAACCAGATCTAGTTAAAAAGTCAAACTAGTCCATGGGGTTGCAAAGAGTCGGCTGCAACTTAGGGACTGAACAACAACAAATATCTTCTTTGCAGGGCTTTCGTGTTCCTGTGTTGTTCATATCTGCATATCTCTGATTCCTTGGCAGATGGTCAGCACTATACATTCATGACAGACTCAAGGGATGTATCAAAGAGTGAATATATATTAATAGATCAGTTAAATAGTGGGTATACAATAAATGGTAGCTAATATTATGAGTAATACTAAGTTTCTCCTCTCTATTATCCACAGTTGTAGAAGATATCAGGAGTAAATGTGACAGTTTATATTTGTCTAGTGTCTTACTTTCTTCCCATTGCTTATTTTTAAAGACCACTTGTACAGATTTCCATAGCATGTCTTTGAATAATGCTGTGAAAGTAGTCAGCACAGGGCTTTTTCGCCCCTTTTTCCCACTGAAGATGGGAACTCAGAAAGGTTGACTTATTCAACTAAAACAGCCTATCAGTGGTAAAAATAATTGTTGAATCCAAATTTTCCTGCTGGGAGTTCAGTGCACACAGACCATCTGAAGAGATAATACTGTCATGCCTCACAGAGCTGGAGTTTCAAAAATCAAGTGATAACCAGGGATGGCTCTCCTCATTGTAATTTTTTGTTCTTAATTCTGTCCCTGGAGTCTTATGACCTATGTACTCACAACTCTAAACCCACTGCATATGGAACACTTCCCTTTGAACTTTCAAGATAGTAGAGCAAGTAAGAAAAGGCATTAAGGCTGTATTTTGGTAGACTTTAACTCATTTTAAGCATGGTTAAGGGCTTTAAAACTACTGGGAACATGGATAAATTATTGCTCTTTTCATCAAGGCAGTTCCTGGATATGTTGCTTGAAATGGGGCAGCATTAACCCTAAGTTTACTTAAGAACGGTTGGACCATAAAGAAGGGTGAGTGCCGAAGACTTGATGCTTTCGAATTATGGTGCTGCAGAAGATTCTTGAGACTCTCTTGGACTGCAGTGAGATCAAACCAGTCAATCCTAAAGGAAATCAACCCTGAATATTCATTGGAAAGACTGGTGTTAAAGCTGAAACTCCAATACTTTGGCCACCTGATGTGAAGAGTCAACTCACTGGAAAAGAATGTGATCCTGGATCCATCTTGATGTATTGTAAAAGCAATACAATATTGTAAAGTTAAGCAAAATAAAAAAAAAATAAATAAAAAGCAAAAAAAAAATAAATAAAAAAATAAAAGGACACACTAAAAAAAAAAAAAAAGAATGTGATCCTGGGAAAGATTGAGGGCAGGAGGAGAAGAGGGCAACAGAGGATGAGATAGTGGGATAGCATCACTGACTCAATGAACATGAGTCAGAGGAAACTCTGGGAGACAGTGAAGGACAGGGAAGCCTGGCATGGTGCAGTCCATGGGGTCGCAAAGAGTTCAGACACTACTGAGTCACTGAACTGAATTGGACTACACACAGCACGCCAGGCTTCCCTGTACATCACCAACTCCTAGAATGTGCTCAAATTCATGTCCATCAAGTTGATGATGCCATCCAACCATCTCATCCTCTGTCATCCCCTTCTCCCTCCTGCCTTCAATCTTTCCCAGCATCAGGGTCTTTTCCAGTGAGTCAGTTCTTCATGGGGTTGCAAAAAGTCAGACAGGACTGAAGGACTGAACAACTGTCAAGAAAGACAAAAGAGATTATCTCAAGATAGGGGAGTGATCAAAAGGATTAAACACTGCTGAGAATTCAGTAAGAGATAAAAAAATGCCTATGGCAGGCATACTATTTTTAAAAATATTAAACTGAATATATTAAAATTTTTATTTTGTTCAAGAATAGTTGATTTCCTATGTTATGTTAATTTCTGCTGAACAGCAAACCGATTCAGTTACATATATGTGTGCGTGAGTATGTGTTTATACACACACTCTTTTTCATATTCTTTTCCATTATGGTTTATCACAGGATATTGAATACATGGTTCCCTGTGTTATACATAAATGGATACACTTGAAATTTTTCTTAAAGAATGCTGACCCCTGGGGCTTCTTGTCAATTGAAACAATAGTTCAGGGGAAGGTAATATCTTGAACAGGTCCTTAAAGGAAGGAAGAACTTAGGATTCTACAAAAAGGAAGATTCTACCAAACAGGAGGAGGAAGGAAAAGGAGTCCTCCAAAAGGGAGAAGGAAAGGGCAAAGGATCAAAAAGGCATCACCCTGATCCTTCCTCTAGGTCAAAGGCCCAGATGCTGGAGGTAGGAGTGAGTGGAAATAAATGTGTAGATCTGGGGGCAAAATCCTAGAACAGCAAGGACTGTGTCCCATTAGGCTTTTGGTACTCTGAGGAAAAGTGCTCCCCAGAGTCTCTAGTTCAGTAAAGGTGGATGTGGTTGTAGAGAGGCAGAGGGAGAGTACAGCTGGGACAGGATTTATCATACTATATATCCACCCTCCCACTCTCAGTTTTCCAGTTCTTCCTGGCTTTCACATGGTATGGAGGATAACCAGAAATTCCCAAGTGCTTCTGTGGAATTTCAAAGGAAAGCAGCTGAGAACCAGAGGACTCCCTATAGGATGGTCATACTAAAGAATAAGGTGACCCATAAGCAGGCATTTCTAGATAACTAACCTTTTTCAAGGAGAAGGTAATGGCACCCCACTCCAGTACTCTTGCCTGGAAAATCCCATGGATGGAGGAGCCTGGTGGGCTGCAGTCCATGGGGGTCGCTAGAGTTGGACATGACTGAGCAAATTCCCTTTCACTTTTCACTTTCAGCATTGGAGAAGGAAATGGCAACCCACTCCAGTGTTCTTGCCTGGAGAATCCCAGGGATGGCAGAGCCTGTTGGGCTGCTATCTCTGGGGTCGCACAGAGTCGGACACGACTGAGCGACATAGCAACCTTTTTCAAGATCATCGAGAAGATGTGGTTTTAAGGCAGAGGGTCTCTAGAGTCAGCAAGATATAAGATGGGGGCAAGTACACCAAGGGAATAACTGGGCTCTGACATCTAAAGTACAGACCACAAATTCTTCAGTTGCAGGTTGTGGGCAGATGCTAGCAAGATGCCCAGTGGCCAGGAAAGATGGAAATAGCTACATCATTCAACAAGGACTCAAAGGATAGTCTAAGGAATTTCATGCAAACCAGCTACAAGTTCCTATCATCATGAAAACAGGTAACGTTTCTTTTTATACCAAGCATACCTATAAACTTTAGGTAGTTTACATATGCTATAACTTGGTATAACTTCCCAACTGGCTCAGTTGGTAAAGAATCTGCCTGCAATGCAGGAGACCTGGATTCGATACCTGGGTAGGGAAGATCCCCTGGAGAAGGAAATGGCAACTCACTCCACTACTCTTGCCTGGAGAATTCCATGGACAGAGTAGCCTGGAAAGCTTCAGCCCATGGGATTGCAAAGAGGTGGACATGACTAAGCGACTAAACTTCACTTTCTTGTCATACTATAAAAGGGGCTTCCCTGGTGGCTCAATGGTAAAGAATCTGCCTGCTAATGCAGAAGACTCAAGTTTGATCCTTGGGTCGAGAATATCTCCTGGAGAAGGAAATGGCAACTCACTCCAGTATTCTGGTCTGGGAAATCCCATGGACAGAGGAACCTGGTGGGCTACAGACCGTGGGGTCACAAAAGAGTTGGATATGACTTAGCAATTAAACAACAATAAATACCTATAAAAATTACTCAAAACTGAAAAAAAAAGGAGACACCTTTAATGGAAAGATGAATATTTTCTTCTTTTTTAAATAAAGAGGATGGCATCACCGACTGAAATAAAGAATATGATGTTTTAACTTTTCCATCTCTGAGTATCTGCAAATCCATTTGATGAACTAACGCGGAAGTCACTAGAGACATTAATAAGAGTTACAGTGAAACTCACTGGGCACGGAAACTATAGTAAAGAGGTTTGAGGAATAAGATGAGGAAATGGAGGAGGAAGAGAAACTCAGCCCAAAGGATTGGTAGAGTTAGGATGTTTACCTGGAGTATGAGGAAAGGATTTGGTTTATGTTGGCAAATAACTGAATACATGTAAATGTTAATGAGGGAGAGACCAAAAGAGAGAGATTGAAAATTCAAGGAAAAGAAGAAAATTAATGGAGAATGCAGAAAAGAAATACAGTAGAATAAAATACAGGGGCATGTCAAACCTGAAGGAGAGAATGACCTTTTTAAACATACTACCAAAGAAAGAAAACTCTACAAGAAATACTAACTTGACCAGTTGCATGCATCAGAAATCATGTGACATAAAATTTAAAAGATAAAATATAGATGGTTTTAATATATAATAAAATTTAAAAACTCAGTAAGATAATGTGCAAGCATGTAAATTAAAAAATGGACAAGCGGCACACACTGAAAATTCAGAAAGGAGAAAAGTGCAAATCAGTAGGCTTATATAACTTATGTCCAGGCTCACTTGTAATAAAAAGCAAATTAAATTAATCAGAAACAATCTTGCCTATCAAAGTGGCAAAGATAAAAATTAGATTGTTTATTTCCTTTGCAATACATAAAACTTTTTATAACTATTTTATAAATGCGTCTGTTCATTTATTTTCATCTCTTATTTGCCCACTAAACTGGACATTTTTAGAAAGCAATAAAATTCCCATCTAGACAACTTTTGCATATTTTTAATTCCTTGTGCAATGTTGGGCCCTTAGTAGGTCCTCAGTAGACATATATTAAGTGAATAAATGCAAGCATGAATGAATGAATGAATATTGAGGATGGCACAAGGCCTTTGCATATCATGCTGAAAGAGGATCAAGGGATACAGCCCACCAGGAGAGAAGCTTGGTGAGCTGTATCAAAGGTCAATGTCATACTTTTGAAACTAGAAAATACATTTTTGGGAATTTATTCAAAATAAATAATATTTGCATAATTTAGGATAAGGATGTTCATCAAAAGTTATTTGTAATCTGATTACAATTTACAAATAGTTTAAATGTCCATTGATAAATATCCAATTAAATAAATTGTGGTACATAAGGTTAATCATAGACTAAACCATTAGAAATGTAATTTTTAGAATTTTTATGGTATAGAAAAATGCTCAAATATAGTTTTAAATGAGAAAATTACATTTTAAAACAATATATATAATACCACCTCAGCTTTAAAAAAAAAAAAAACTTGAGATATATAAAATGACAAAAAGCACACAGCATTTATTTTCTTGGAGCTTTTTTCTATCTTTCAAAATTTCAACATAGGAAATGAAAAATATTTTAAATATAGTTTAAGAATTTCTTCCAGGACTCTTTAGAACTTAGAAAAATCTAAATTTCTTCCCACCTTGTTTGGAAGAGAGGAAATTGATGGTCTATTTTTATAAATCTCAAATCATTCCTAATTACTCTAATTTTAATCCCAATCTTTAAAAATATTTGCACACAAAGTTTTTTTTTTTATTTTTACAGTACTATGTGTATATTTTTATCTATCCTTTAAAAAAAATTCTGTTCTTAGAATCGTCTTACTTAAGTTTAACAACCTATTTAAGCCAAACTTAGATTAGAACCTTCATCTAAAGGATTTAAGGCAGATATAAAAATTTAATGACCTCATATTAATTATAGAATTTAACTGCAGTCTTTAAATAGAATTGCATATAGTCTTATGACTCCCATGGCCTTTATTAGCTAATAGAGTAATTCTGTTTTTGCAGTAACTCATTTGTGCTATTTGCATTAGATTAAAGCCTCTTTACAAAGTTTCCCTGTTTAGAAGATAAACCACTTTTATTTCTGCTTCCTGTTCTTTTCTAGAACAAGTGCCCTAATGCATATGCTCAGGTGTTTATGATGCGTATTTCTAGCTCCTTCTAGCTCAGCACTGATCGTGCTGCTTTAAGTGGCAACAGCATTCTTAGGCCGGGCCAGGGTAGTTTGTTTAGAAAATGCCACTTTCCCACTAAAATTAGTGACAGCTTGCATTTGTCTACATCTCCTTTAATCCTGACATTGTTTCCTCCGTACAACCCATAACTCTTCTCATTTTGTCTGATTCATGACAGCAGTGTGATTAACTCAAACCATCATCCTATTCTTGGCCTAGATCTACCTGAGGTGATAAGAGGCGAGAGAAGCTCTGGAAGGCTACGGGACAAAGTGTACATTGTGGATCGGACAATAATAGAGCACATGTCGGCCTGAGGTTCAATCACTGAAGGCACCCTAACAGTCATCTGAACATCTCTCGAAGATAGAGGCAACAATAAATATTTGTTTAGTTCATGGATGTTTAAAAGTAGGTAGACAGTGGTAAATGAGTCTTGGGGAGTAGGAAATAACAGCATGTAATAGAAAAGGGAGGGGGTGGAAATTCCTAAAGATTTTCATAATTTTCCCTGGATCTCAACAGGACTGCACCAGGCCCATGTTAGTATAATTCAGTGTTGAAAATTTTACATGTGTGATTTTATTGCTTTTCGCAATAACTCTGTGAAGCAGTGTGGTTCTCCCTCTTTTAGAGATGGCTAAACTGAGGCAGTACTCTTGCCTGGAAAATCCCAGAGAGCCTGGTAGGCTGCAGTCCATGGGGTTGCTAAGAGTCAGGCATGACTGAGCAACTTCACTTTCACTTTTCATTTTCATGCATTGGAGAAGGAAATGGCACCCCACTCCAGTGTTCTTGCCTGGAGAATCCCAGGGACGGGGGAGCCTAGTGGGCTGCTGTCTGTGGGGTCGCACAGAGTCAGACACGACTGAAGCGACTTAGCAGCAGCAGCAGCAAACTGAGACAGAGAGGGAATGAGTGAGTAGCTGCATTCACTCATTCTAGAATTCCAGGTTCTAGAATTTGAACCAGAGAAGGCAACAGCACCCCACTCCAATACTCTTACCTGGAAAATCCCTTGGACAGAGGAGCCTGGTAGGCTGCGGTCCATCGGGTCGCTAGGAGTCGAACACAACTGAGCGACTTCACTTTCACTTTCCACTTTCATGCATTGGAGAAGGAAATGGCAACCCACTCCAGTGTTCTTGCTTGGAGAATCCCAGGGACAGGGAAGCCTGGTGGGCTGCCATCTCTAGGGTCACACAGAGTCGGACACGACTGAAGCAACTTAGCAGCAGTAGAATTTGAACCTAGACTGCCCGACTCTCAGGAGAATCTCAAATCACTACACGGATGGCTTGCAGAAGAACCCAAATGTTGAAGCAAGTTAAGTTGAGGATTAAACTGATCAGGTACCCAGTTCTGATACAGATTCCAATATTCCCCAGTGGTCATAAGGTTCCCACTAAGATTTAGTTGTGAACTACCAGCCTTTCCAATTCCGCCTGTGCTTAAATGCTCCATGTGATGTTTTGGTCCTCTAGCTAATTGTTTTATTTACTACTACTAGAAGATTCCCTAGAGGACGAAATGGCAACCCCACTCCAGTATTTCTTGCTTGGACAATCCCATGGACAGATAAGCCTTGCAGGCTACAGTCCACAGGGTCACACAGAGTCGGGCTTGACTGAGCACATGTGCAAATACAGTAGAACTGATGAGTCTTGATTTTACTCCTCATTTCAGGGCCTGGATTGCCTTCCCTATTGGCTCTACTTATCCTATTTATCAGAGAAGGCAATGGCAACCCACTCTGGTACTCTTGCCTGGAAAATCCCATGGATGGAGGAGCCTGGTAGGCTGCAGTCCATGGGGTCTCTAAGAGTTGGACACGACTGAGTGACTTCACTTTCACTTTTCACTTTCATGCACTGAAGAAGGAAATGGCAACCCACTCCAATGTTCTTGCCTGGAGAATCCCAGGGACGGGGTAGCCTGGTGGGCTGCCATCTGTGGGGTGGCACAGAGTCGGACATGACTGAAGTGACTTAGCAGCAGCAGCAGCATCCTATTTATACAATAGAGAAAAATTCCATATCCACTGCAAAGCTTTTCTTATTTCCCTAATCCTTTGAAACAATTCCCTTTACTGAACACCTAGAATTTAGTATCTGCCACTTGTTATGAAATTAACATATATCATCAGGTATTATCTTGAAGAAAGTATAAAACATATACATATATATGGTAAAATTTAGAGAGACACTACAAATGGTACAGAGAATTGATATAAAATTTGATTTTACAGATCTGTCCTTTTGAATTAGATCCTAGGTATCTGGAAATCAGGAGGTCAATTACCTTTGTCCCCTCCTCCCAGTAACTCAGGACAGCAGCCCACACGTAGTGTCTTCCCTGTTGACACTGATGCTCATGTAATTACAAACAACAGTCATAAAAGCCACAAAAGAGAAGGAAAGACCCACAGGGCATTCATAGTTACCATGTACTAGTTAGCACTTTAAATGCATCACCTCATTTATTCCTCCCAACAATCCTGCTGCTGCTAAGTCACTTCAGTCATGTCTGACTCTGTGCGACCCCATAGACGTCAGCCCACCAGGCTCCCCCATCCCTGGAATTCTCCAGGCAAGAACACTGGAATGGGTTGCCATTTCCTTCTCCAATGCATGAAAGTGAAAAGTGAAAGTGAAGTCACTCAGTCGTGCCTGACTCTTAGCAACCCCATGGACTGCAGCCCACCAGGCCCCTCCGTCCATGGGATTTTCGAGCCAAAAGTACTGGAGTGGGGTGCCATTGCCTTCTCCCTCAATAATCCTATGAGCTAGTAACTCACAGGGAACCAAGACACAAAAAGGTTAAGTAACTTGCTCAAGGTCACACATCTCAGAATGTTGACTCTTTTCACTAATCTTGTTTTAGAAAACAGCTATTTTTTTGTTTAAATAAAAGTGCTAAAATATTGACAAAAAAGGTTTTTATCATTAATTTTAAGTGAATTAATGAACACTTCTAAAATTTGCTAGTTTTGGCAGTTCAGTAGTTAAGACTTTGCCTTCTAAGGCAGGGGGTGCAGATTTGATACCCGATTGGGGAGCTAAGATGCTAAGATACTTTGTGGTCAAAAAAACAAACAAACAAGCAAAAAACCACAAACATAAAACAGAAGTGTTATTGTAACAAATTCAATCAAGACTTTAAAAATGGTCTACATCAAAAAAAAATTAAAACATTTTTGTTAGTTTTAATTTCATAGTCAGTAAATGTCAATAGATAAAAGCCACATAAGTGAGAGCTCCGTAGCATCTGCAATAATCTTGGAGGTATAAAATAGTCCTGTGATCCAAGCATTTGAGAAGCAAGACTTGCCTGAGACTATCTGACCTTGTAAATGCTCTCTTGTCTCATTTCTCACCACTTGCCACCTTGCTCGGTCTCTCTGACCGCTTGCCTGTTCCAAGAACATCACAGCCTCATTTGTCTCTCAGTCATTTTGTACTTGCTATCGCCTCAGATTATTTGCAGGACTTGCTCCTTCACCTTCAAGTCCAAGTTTGAATGCCATCTTTTCAGAGAGACTTGACCATATCACTTAAAATTTCAACTCCTGACACTCCCTAGCACTTCCACACTTAAATGTTTCTCCTTAAACCTTGTATCATTTTGCTGGGGCTGCCCTAACAAACCACCACAAATTGGGTGACTTTGCAGAAACTGCTTATAGTTCTGGAGACTAGATTTCATAACTACTCATTATAATTTAAGGGCTTATTTATACAAAAGTAATTCTTCCTGCTAGAGATGTAGATAATATGCCTATGAGTGGATACACCTAATTCTTCATTTTTTTCCTCCCTTCTATCAAATTTCTTAATTTTGTCAGTTTGCATTGAAATTGACTATAATATATTCAAAAATTTCCCCCCTCACTGTACCATGAGCTAATAAATTTTTGTCTTTGGCTAATTGGATCAATAAGGCATTCAGGGACAATATCCACTTGATGGATAGCGAGTTTGAGATCAAGGTGTTGGCAAGGTTGATTCGTTCTGAGGATTGTGAAAGTAAAAGTTAGTCAGTCATGTCCAACTCTTTGTGCCCCCATGGACTATACAGTCCATGTAATTCTTCAGGCCAGAATACTAGAGTAGGTAGCCTTTCCCTTCTCTAGGGGAATCTTCCCAATCCAGGGATCGAACCCAGGTCTCCTGCATTGTGGGCAGATTCTTCACCAGGTAAGTCACAAGGGAAGCCCAAGAATACTGGAGTGGGTAGCTTATTCCTTCTCCAGAGGATCTTCCCTACCCAGGAATCAAACCGGGGTCTCCTGCACTGCAGGCAGATTCTTTAACAACTGAGCTATCAGAGGACTGTGAGGGCAAATCCATTCTATGAGTTTCTTCTAGCTTCTGGTAGTTTGCTGGAAGTCTTTGACATTCCCTGACTTGTAGGATATGTCGATCCTGGCTTCATCTTCACATGCTGTCTTTTGTGTGTGTACATGTGTGTGTAAATTTCCATTTTTTATAAGGACACTGGTCATACTGGATTAGGGCACATGATAACGGCCTCACCTTAACATGATCATCTACAAAGACCCTATTTTCAAATGAGGTCACATTCACAGGCAATGAAGGTTAGGACTTCATCTTTTGGGGGGAACAATTCAAGCCATAATAACCCTCGACACCATCCTAACATACTATAAAACTTTTGTTTGCTTGTTATTGCAAGTATTCTCCCTTTAGAATGCTTTTATTCCTTGGACTTAGAGTTTGCTAATTCACTATTATATGGCCAGAGAATAAAACTGTACCAGCACATAGTAGATGCTTTAATGAATATGTATGGAATGAATGAGCTATAGCCATTTGGTGGAGTAGGAAGCTGGACAGGAGGATATAAGATGACATTAAACCAGTGTGTGCTTGCTAAGTTGCTTCAGTCGTGTCTGACTCTGTGACCCTATGGACTGTAGCCCACCAGGCTCCTCTGCACATGGCATTCTCCAAGCAAGAATACTAGAGTGGGTTGCCATGCCCTTCTCCAGAGGATCTTCCCAACCCAAGGATCAAATGCACATCTCTTATGTCTCAAGCACTGGCAGGTGGGTTCTTTACCACTAGCACCACTGGTGAAGTCCAACATTAGATCAGTAGTTGAGACCTAAATCAAAGATGGCCTTGTGTTCTTAATACACTTAGGAATCTGTGCAGGTATATCCCAAGTCTCCTTATAAAGACTGGCCTGCTTTACTGTGCTAAATGCTATCACTATATACTTGGATGATTTCTCCTAATAATTAAATTGCATTTTAGTGATTAAACACTTTTGCACTATTGATTTCTCACATAATTCTATATTTTACCAATAGTCTATACATTTACTATCACTTAGAAATTTCAAAACAGCTCTTTATCATTTAGGGCTTTACTTATAACAAGAACAATTCTTTCTGCTAGAGATGCAGATAGATAATACACATACGACCGAATACATTTAACTGTAATTTTTTTCTCTATCAGATTCTTTCTCAGTTTTGTTACCCTGCATTGGAGATACATATATATCCAACACTCTCCCACCCCTCTGTTGCACCATGAGTAAGAAATTTTAATCTTTGGCTAATTAAATCAATCAAGCATTTAGGGGGCAATGCCCACTTGATTGATATAATCAACTGAGTCTGTGCACCTGGTAATCTAGGACCCATCAGAGGAAAAAGAAAAAGAAAAAACCCAAGTAGTAGCGGTTTAAGTTGAACAAATGTGTGGGTTTTAAAATTACTCTCACGTCAGAGTTCGACATACAATTTACAGAATAATTCACCTTTTTGGGATATTTTCAGCTAGAGACTTCTAAGCTGTAAATTAGCATTCTTAAAAGCAGTCTTTTTAGTTTAGCTTAATGACCCTGGACCCAAGCAAAGTCATTCAGTCTCTAGTAGATGAAAATGAACTGAAACAGTCCACTGACTGGGTCAGGGCAAAAGTGTTTCAGGGGCTTGCACAGGTTTTCTTCATAGGTTTTTTTTTTTTTCCCTAGAATGACTGAAGAGAAAGTATTTAGATGTAATATAATATGCTCAGTCCTTCAGGCCTGGAAGGAAACTTTTAAATCTGGGAAGGACTAAGAGGTTATCTAACTGAGCATCTATATATTTACAGACTAGGAGGTACAGGTCCAAAGAGTAAAGTGATTTCCCTAAGGTCCTTTGGCTTTAAGAGGACGGCAGCAGGAAGGTCTGGTGCCTAGGAGGACATTTGTGAAAAACCTGAGCCTGCGACCTGTTTTCCATGATGATCCTAATTTTAACTCCGCAGTTAACTGCCCCCACCCCAATTTACCTACCTCCATTTATCCCCCAAATTTACCAATAATTTTCCAACTTGAATCCTGCACACCGTTTCACTGTCAGATGATATATTGCTAAGAAAGAGTGCTTGATGAGAGACGGCCTGGCATCTCGATTCAGAACAGCCATGACAGATAGAAGGGCAAAGAGTCTATAGTCATTTCTCCTTAGAAGTAAAGTGTGTACTCTTAAACACATTTACTCTTGCAAATATTGATAGCATTTTCACATTCTGCTCAAGGAAAACCTGAGGGGATAATTCAAACCTCAGTCGTAAGGCTTACACTGAATAAGATCTATACTCTGTGATTCTGAAGGCTTAAATATGTGTTCTAGGCATTCACCCTGAAGCTCCCCTTAGCTCTCCCAAAGACATTTCTTAAAAGTGAGGTATCTGTGATATAAATCTCAAAACACAAGTAACTGCATTTCTAAAAATCTATTCTTCCTTTATGCTCAAGCTTGGAACTTTCATAATATTATTAACATATAGTAATACAGTATTAAATATTTAACACTTTCACAAATAGTAATAAAAAGTTCTAATGTAGTATTTAGTACTATACTAAGTCTTTAGTAATTTCACAAAAGTTCTAGTTTAAAAAGCTACTCCCTAGCTTTACTAATTATAAAAATTATATATATATATATTCTTGAGATAGTACATAATAATGTTCCATAACACATAAAATAGAATGTCTGCTGCTACTGCTAAGTCACTTCAGTCGTGTCCAACTCTGTGCGACCCCATAGTCGGCAGCGCACCAGGCTCCCCCGTCCCTGGGATTCTCCAAGCAAGAACACTGGAGTGGGTTGCTATTTCCTTCTCCAGTGCATGAAAGTGAAAAGTGAAAGTGAAGTCGCTCAGTTGTGTCTGACTCCTAGTGCTCCCATGGACTGCGGCCTACCGGGCTCCTCCATCCATGGGATTTGCCAGGCAAGAGTACTGGAGTGGGTTGCCATTGCCTTCTCCCAAAATAGAATGTCTAGATCTACCTATTACAACCTGAAGGAACTCTTTTTTTACACATAAATTAAATTTTTTTAAGCAAACTATTTCAAATTGAATCAACCGGGTTTCCCTGATGGCACAGTGGTAAAGAATCCACCTGCCAAAGCAGGAGACACAGGTTTGATCACTGGTCTGGGAAGACCCCACAGGACGTGGAACAACTAAGCCCATTTGCCACAGCTGATGAGCCTGTGCTATGAAGCCCGGAAGTCACCACTCCTGAGCCCACGTGCAGCAACTTCTAAAGCTCATGCGCTCTCGGGCCTGCGCTCCACAACAGGAGAAGCCACCACAGTGAGAAGCCCCAGCACCGCAACTAGCCCCTACTAACGGCAACCAGAGAAAAGCCTGCCCAGCAACGAAGACCCAACACAGCCAAAAATGAATAAACAAAATTATTCACAAAGATGAGTCAACCTGTGACAGTATTAAAAATACTCTTGCAACATTTTTGTTATACATAGGAAGACATGTTAAATACTTGCTAAATCCCCTGGAAAGAAGAGAAAAGCCATACCTTCACCAACACCTACAATAGGCAAAATTTTATTTTAGTCACTGTCAAGGATACAAAGGAATGCAGGGCATAGTTGTTACATAGGGTGATGTCTATAAGAACTTATCAAATATGTACAAGTATTAATAGAAAAGTAGCAATATATAAGAATGACCATCCCTAAGCAACTACTAGGGTAAAAATGATCATATATCACTGCTTATTTAGTACGCCATTGGTGTTTACCTTTTGACCTCAATGGTCATAAGAGCAAAAATAAACCACTCTTCTCAAAATGGGTAAAAATCAAGTAGAAGATAAAATGCATGAAATTTATACTTGTAAACTTGGAAGTAAATGGGCCCAATGGACTCTCCTCTTCAAATTGCTTTTAGGGGAGCATCTGAGATTTCACATGGGACTTACCTACTCTGAGAAACAAAATCCAACAGAAAACAGAAAGACTAAGGGGAGGTCATCACTCAGAAGACAAACACATCAGAAAATACTGGGATGAAGATAATGTAATTTAGATGTGGAAATCAGAGAACTCAACATTGACATGTACTTTATAGGTGGGAAAGTATATGCATGACACAATGCATGTCCCCAGTTATGACGGCCAGTTCTCTTTGACATAGGCTGGAAAGGCATCAGAGAGATGATAAGAGGTAAAGCTGGTTTTAAAAGTGGAACTGGATGAGGCTCCTACACAGCGAGGAGGAGGCAACCTAGGAAACATGGATGTATTGAAGGCAATAATTCCTAAACATAAACATTGCTTATAACAGTGAATACCAGGACAATGGCACATTAAAAACCCCAGAACTTTTACCAGTTAATACTTAGAAAAAGTTTTCTTTTAATGGACCTCTTAATGTATTGAGAGCCTACTATGTGCAAGGCATATAGCCACTGGTTAAAAAAAAATTACAAAGAAGGTATCTGCTTTTACAACTTAATATCTGATGGTAGAGGTTGGTGTTAAAAAGAGAAATAAGCAAACACAAAATCACAAGTACTATGGGAGTGAATAATAACAGGGACTGGTTAATTTAGATTCAAAGCTGACACTTGAATTAAGCCCTGAAGGATGGCTGCAAGTTTCTAGGAAAAGGGAGATGAAACTGCATTTCAACTGAAGAATTAGCATTTTTTTTTTAAATCTTGGATTTTTATGGCATAAAGTATCTAAGCCTTAAATAGGAAATGGGAAAAATAAATCAAAATTATCAGGAGCAAACAACCAGAATATCTTTAAAAGAAAGTTATATTTATAGAAGTTAAATCAGAAGATTATTGCCCTTGACCAAAGGTCACTGCCAATATATCAAAAAGCTGTAAAAAAAAAAAAAAAAAAGTTTAAACAGTTAAGCTGAGGTTGACATTCTGTGACACAGACAACCAGGCAGGAAGTTTGAAGGAATATTTTTCCCTCAAATCTTCTCCTCTGAAATAGTGATAAGATGAGATCACAAGAAACAGAATACATATATTTAAAAAGTAAATAAAATAGAAATTCAAAAATTCAGAAGTATAATATCTTTAAGGGAACAGAATGAACATTCCAAGGCAAATAAAGGAGGAAATATATTCTATTCCTATTCTTGATGCTCTCAGTTCTGGAGTCATAACTGATGCCACATGATTCCTTCGGGTAGGAAAAAGTAACTGGTGGAAATATCATCTCAGAATGACCAGTTTTGGCTAGAGGAGATTGTACCTGTTAAATATTTATAGGATTATTTCAAGCATTCTGTTTTGGGTTGGAGCTGGAGCCAAACCACATATGAAAAGTACCGTGTTACAAAACGTACATAGTCAAACTGAAGTAGTTCATTTCATTTCTAAAGCACCCTACAATAAAATAAATCATTTTTGATTGCTCAAGAGTGGATATGTTTTATTAGTATATACGATTATCAGAAATTTCCTACCAGAGGAAGAAATGATAAGGGATGTATATTTTTTGTCCTAAAATTAGGTTCCCATGTTGACTCTGGGAAAGCCCTTGGAGCTCTCTGACATTCCATTTTCCTTATCTATCAAAATCAAATTATAGGTTTGAATTAGTTGTTGACCTTCTCCACCTCCAAAATTTTCTGATTCTATCGTGTGAATTCCTTACTTTGGTTAAAACCCATTTTCCTTTCTTCAAGTATTTCTTACTAGGTAAATGTTTGGAATTCAGCAATAAATGACATGGCCCTCAAGCAAGCCCAGTTTGGCAGTGGGATGACTGACCAGGAAACAGACTCTCATGATATAAGGTGCTCTGTGCCTGGGTGTTATGGTAGAATTTAGGAAGAGTTCCCGGAGAAGGCAGTGGCACCCCACTCCAGTACTCTTGCCTGGAAAATTCCATGGATGGTGGAGCCTAGTGGGCCGCAGTCCATGGGGTCTCTAAGAGTTGGACATGACTGAGCGGCTTCACTTTCACTTTTCACTTTCATGCATTGGAGAAAGAATGGCAACCCACTCCAGTGTTCTTGCCTGGAGAATCCCAGGGACAGGGGTGCCTGGTGGGCTGCTGTCTACAGGGTGGCACAGAGTCGGACACGACTGAAGTGACTTAGCAGCAGCAGCAGGAAGAGTTCCTGCGCCAGTTAAGGAAGTAAGGAACTCACAATTATTTGGGCAAATACAGCTTTACTGCAACTAAGCTTTGCTCTCTTGAATTATTTTCTTAGTTCCCCAGAAGAGAGGTAATTTTTATATGGGGTTGAGAAGTGCTACTTCTCAAGAGAAGAGTTTCTGAAACTGGGGCAATAGTGGTCAAGTTCTAGGACAAGTCCTAGTGGTCAGCATCTTATTCTAGGCCTCGGCAATGCTCAGAAGCACATTCATACTGAAAACTTAAATTCTCGTCTTTTGAACATGCATCAGGGTGCACACACAATGCCTTTGACCTCATCAATTCCCAGTCACCAAGTTACCAATGAAATAGGTCAGGTCTCCCACATCAAATATTTGAACTCTTCTGAGATAAAAAGAATACATTTGAATCAGTTCTAATGAGGTGGATGGAACTGGAGCCTATTATACAGAGTGAAGTAAGCCAGAAAGAAAAACACAAATACAGTATACTAACGCATATATATGGAATTTAGAAAGATGGTAACAATCACCCTGCTTATGAGACAGCAAAAGAGACACTGATGTATAGAATAGACTTTTGGACTCTGGGACTGGGAGAGGGTGGGACGATTGGGGAGAATAGCATTGAAATATGTATAATATCATGTCTGAAACGAGTTAGTCCGGGTGCGATGCCCGATAACAGATGCCTGGGACTGGAGCACTGGGATGACCTGGAGGGATGGTGTGGGAGGAGGGGAGGGAGGAGGGTTCGGGATGGGGAGCACGGGTATTCTGGTGGCGGATCCATCTCGATGTATAGTAAAAGTAATACAATATTGTAAAGTTAAGAAAAATTAAAAAAATAATTAAAAAAAAAAAAAAAGAGTTCTATCACATGTAGTCTCCTCTCAAAGAACCTCCTTTGTTGGAGGGGGGAGGGAGGGAGGGAGGGAGGGGAGGAAGGGAGGGGGGAGGCAGGGGGGGAGGGAGGGGGGGGGAGAGAGAGAGTGTGTGTGTGTGTGTGTGTGTGAAGTAATCTAATTTGAGACAGGGACTATTTTTAAGTCTGGACCACTGATATATTTGGAGAATAACCCTGATGCAAGAGCAATGCTTGCTAATTTCATTCTTCCACCTTTCTGGAGGTGCTTGGGGTCCATCCAATAGAGAGTAATTATCACATCACACTAGTTAAAGGCTGAGGAACAATGACCATTTTAAGAGGTCATTTCCATTTCAAGGGGAAACATTAAATGGCTTTTATCTGTTTGGGCAACTGAGATCAATACAAATTTGTTCCATTTTTCTCTCCAAAGCACTTATTGCCATCTAATATTCATTTTATGTATTTAGTGTATTTAATGTTGCCTCAATTAGAATATATGCTCTCTAAGGGTAAGAATTTTTGCTTTGTTTACTGTTATATGCCCTAAAGCTTAAATAGTATATATTGCATGACAGTTGATCAATAAATATTTATTGACTGACTGAATGAATGAATGTTGTTAAACTAGCAGAAACTCAACATCTGATTTCATCTCTAGGTGGATTCTGGTAGGATGGAAAATCTGTACCTACAAATGGTTCACAACTGTGGTAGAGCAGGCAACTAGGTCACTCTTTTTTTTTTCTTTAATTAAATATATGTACTCTTTTTTGAAGGATGAAAAAAAATTGGGGCTGTTACATTATTTTGAGCAGCTACCAAAGGAGGTCAACTCATAAGTTCTGGAAAAGGAACCATAAGTCTTATTAGAGGACATTCAGACAACCAATGGGAGAAGGCAATGGCACCCCACTCCAGTACTCTTGCCTGGCAAATCCCATGGATGGAGGAGCCTGGTAGGCTGCAGTCCATGGGGTCGCTGAGAGTCAGACACGACTGAGCGACTTCACTTTCATTTTTCACTTTTATCCATTGGAGAAGGAAATGGCAACCCACTCCAGTGTTCTTGCCTGGAGAATCCCAGGGACGGGGGAGCCTGGTGGGCTGCCGTCTCTGGGGTCACACAGAGTCAGACATGACTGAAGTGACTTAGCAGCAGCAGCAGACAACGAATAGAGGAAGGTGCTCAAGAGTTAAGGAGTCTGCCAGGGCAGACTCCAAGAGGGAGATACTACCTAAACTCACACAAGAAGTTTGTGCAGGTGTTAGGGAGGCAAATGGGTGCAGCATGGGGAAGAGCACTTGCAGAGAGGAGGAGGTGAGAAAAAAGAGAATCCTATGAGTTTGGGCAATTTCAAGTCTAACCATGTAGGTGGAATACAGATATGGGAAAAGAATAAGGGAAGAACTGGAGCTTAAATGAGAGGCACAACATATAAGGTCTTGGATGCAGAGCCAAGAAGGTTGGCTTTTACCTGAAAGTCAGTGTGGAGTAGTGAGTATCAGAGTCATGCTATACTGTAAGAAAGATCCCACTGGTGACTGTGTAGATAAAGCACTGAAGCGGACTTAAGACTGGGACATACCACCCAGTGAGGAGGCTGCTGCAATTCTGGTGAGAGATGACAGTGGTCTGAAGTAGACAGTGTGTCTGGGGAAAAGCATGTGGATTTCAGAGGGTTTAAAGAGGTGGAATGGACTCAGTGGCTACTTTCTGCATACATAGATGGTGATTCCAAGATGAGAATATTAGAGAAGGATAATACTAGAAGGCTCTATAGATACACAGTGCATGGTTTTTCTCTATCCCTGGTTTTTTCAAATAAACTTTAAACCTTGGACAAATTCCTTAACCCTTTTTCTCCATCAACATAAGGGATTTCACATCTACCACATAGGTTTAGAGCAAGAAACAAGACTTGCACAGATAGAATCAAATTAGTTGGGACTGAATTCTGTCCCCAGAAGAGCAATGCTCTCATCTGCAGTTTTCCCATCTCCCCAGTGAGGACAAAAAAGCTAAATGGTTACTTGTTGCAGAGCTCAAATAAAATAATGGAGGCCTCAACAGTGTATCTCAAATACTGAGGAGCTATTACTAGTATAATCATCACATGTGTGTTAAAAGGAAATCACATATTACAAACCGTTCTCTCCATTTCGTGGGCCAGTTTAACAGCTTGGTATACTTAGGAAAGGGCAGTGAGCGGATTTTTAACAATGAACAGGAAACAACTGGCTAGAATTGAGATTCTGCAGCCAGTGTGTGGCAGGAAACCGTGGCTCAGGACTCTGTGGCTGGCCAACAGTGAATCTGTATTTACGGTCAAGGCAAAGTCTCTAGAGGGCTCGACGTGGCAAAGGAAGTGTGTAACAGCACTTGTTAAAACTTAAAGCGCTTCCACTCAGA
Source organism: Tragelaphus eurycerus (assembly GCA_935064755.1). Classification (NCBI taxonomy): domain Eukaryota; kingdom Metazoa; phylum Chordata; class Mammalia; order Artiodactyla; family Bovidae; genus Tragelaphus; species Tragelaphus eurycerus. The sequence continues at coordinate 16,165,316 of CAKXYN010000043.1, forward strand.
CCCAATAAAACATGAGGTCAACATTGCTGGGAGTTGAGAAGTCTCCTGTACTTATTAAACACTCACCCAAAGCAAAAGGTGGAAGCGTCTCACTGAATTTCTCTCTTGGAATTTCTACTAAGGATGCTGGTCTGCCCAGAGGAACTTCATACCAATGGTAGAGCTGAACGGAGCAGGGCACAAGAGAAATAAAAACACTGCAAAATGTTCCGCAGCCTCGTTCTAACCAGACTGTGGGCCCAGGCTATGCAAGGGGGGCGGGCACGGGGGCAGAGGCTTATGATGAAAAGCATGGATTTTCGGCACAGAGTATGTTTTTGGCTGCAACTGTGTAGGCTATGGCAGCTTACCAGACAGCCAGGAAATTCTGCAGTGGTTTGGGGCCCAGCAATTCATTGGTGGCTTATAAATGTTCAGAAGGCTCAACTTTCTCCTGAGGTTTTGAAACTATGCCGTTTTGACATGCCTCATAAGAAACTGCCTAAATATGGTTATTTAATCCCCTTTTGTAGACTTTTCAAGAACTCACAACCATATTTCTACCATGAAAAAAATAGCCCCATGTATTCACAGTGAAGCTGAGTTTCTGTGAATGAGGTTTCAGCAGTCCTGGTGGGCATACTTTTTGGAGGTGACATGATCAAATTTTGTGTGAGTCTGTGTGTGTCTTTAAAATGCTGCCCCTCCATCTTGTATTCATTATTACAGTAGACATTTTATAGCTCAAGCAAGTTTGGGAAACACCAATTTGTTCTCAAGGTTATTATCAACAGATGTTTTATTATTTTGATCACACAAGACAAGTCAGTTAAAAAGACCTGCTGTATGTGCGGCAACCAACATAAAATAATCTCAAAGAATGAAAGAATGTTTCCACCAGATGGTTGAGTCTGCATGTGGCTATAAATTGTGCATGATGGATGTGAACTGGGTTAATATTCAATTTCCTTTCTCAGAATCCCAAGAATGACACATAGCCTTCTAAGACTAATTCATTAATTCAATAACCCTGAGATTTAAAAAGTAACTGATTTCACAGCCAGCACTGCCATCACTTAATGTCCTTACCCTTCCTTCCCTACGGAGCACAAATGCAGACACTAAGTTCAAGTTGAGAAACATCCCTTTGGAAACCAGAGGCAAGAATCCTTATACTAGCTGTTCAAATGCCAGGCTTTCCAGAGGAAAAATCACCATGCCATGTGAAATGACAGTTGGCCTTGACAATGGGTGGAGAGACACTGAAATGATAGGGCAAGAGGTCCTTCTGGGGAAATTTTAGCATCAAACCCATCTCCATTCAGATTTCTGCTCTAGCCTCTTGCTAAATGTGCAATCTTGAACAAATCACTTTATCACTCAATGCCTCAGTTTGCAAGAGAGTATGATGATAATTACTTCACAGAGTTACTGTCAGAAAGATTAGAGAAAGTAATACAATACATAAATTCAGATTTATATATAGCGCAGATTTCCAGAATATTTCCCCATATATTTGAAAAAGAACCCCCCTGCTTATTCAGAATTACATTACAGCCGAATCAGAGCAGTGCATAGGTTGTCCAGGCAGAGCAGTGTACTGCGTTTTAACTGCATCCTCAGTTTTGGCACAGGACGTGGTCTGTTCACCTAAAAGCATCCTTATAGACACTGCCAAACATGATAGACTGCTCTAAAAAGCATGTGTTGTAATTTCTGTCAGAACAGTCCAGGCTAAAGACAGCCTGTCCCTAATGTAACATGCTTGAAAAGAAGGCAGTTAAATAACACTGACATGAGTTTAATTTTGAAGCTGTAATAAATAGCCCTTGTAGAATACCTTGGCACATGTAAATTTTACTGCTGAAGGCAGACACAGAGAAACATGCTACCAACTAAGAAACATTCACTTTAAAAAGTGATCACGGTAAAGACCTGAGTTTTTATTTTACCACTGTAAAGTCTGTATGGTTATCACTCACCTAGACCCAGACATCCTGGAATGCGAAGTCCGGTGGACCTTAGGAAGCATCACTACGAAAAAAGCTAGAGGAGGTGATGGAATTCCAGTTGAGTTATTTCAAAGCCTAAAAGATGATTCTGTGAAAGTGTTGCACTCAATATGCCAGCACATTTGGAAAACTCAACAGTGGCCACAGGACTGGAAAAGGTCAGTTTTCATTCCAATCTCAAAGAAAGGCAAAGCCAAAGAATGCTCAAGCTACCACACAATTGTACTCATCTCACAAGCTAGTAAAGTAATGCTCAAAATTCTTCAAGCCAGGCTTCAACAGTACATGAACCATGAACTTCCAGATATTCAAGCTGGTTTTAGAAAAGGCAGAGGAACCAGAGATCAAATTGCCAACATCCAGTGGATCATGGAAAAAGCAAGAGAGTTCCAGAAAAACATCTACTTCTGCTTTTTGACTATGCCAAAGCCTTTGACTGTGTGGATCACAATAAACTGTGAAAAATTCTTCAAGAGACAGGAATACCAGACCACCTGACCTGCCTCTTAAGAAATCTGTATGCAGGTCAAGAAGCAATAGTTAGAACGGGTCATGGAACAACAGACTGGTTCCAAATTGGGAAGGGAATATGTCAAGGCTGTATATTGTCACCCTGCTTATTTAATTTATATGCAGAATACATTGTGAGAAATGCTGGACTGGATGAAGCACAAGCTGGAATCAAGATTGCTGGGAGAAATATCAATAACCTCAGATATGCAGATGATACCACCCTTATGGCAGAAAGTGAAGAACTAAAGAGCCTCTTGATGAAAGTGAAAGAGGAGAGTGAAAATGTTGGCTTAAAACTCAACATTCAGAAAACTAAAATCATGGCATTTGGTCCCATCACTTCACAGAAAATAGATGGGGAAACTGTGACAAATCTTATTTTTTGGGCTCCAAAATCACTGCAGATGGTGACTGTAGCCATAAAATTAAAAGACACTTGCTCCTTGGAAGAAAAGTTATGACCAACCTAGACAGCTTATTAAAAAGCAGAGACATTACTTTGTCAACAAAGGTCCGTCTAGTCAAAGCTCTGGTTTTTCCAGTAGTCATGTATGGATGTTAGAGTTGGACTATGAAGAAAGCTGAGTATCAAAGAATTGATGTTTTTGAACTGTGGTGTTGGAGAAGACTCTTGAGAGTCCCTTGGACTGCAAGGGGATCCAATCAATCTATCTTAAAGGAAATCAGTCCTCAATATTCATTAGAAGGACTGATGGTAAAACTGAAACTCCAATTCTTTGGCCACCTAATGCAAAGAACTGACTCATTGGAAAAGACCCTGATGCTGGGAAAGATTGAAGGCGGGAGGAGAAGGGGATGGCAGAGGATGAGATGGTTGGATGGCATCACCGACTCGATGAATATGAGTTTGAGTAAACTTCGGGAGTTGGTGATGGACAGGGAGGCCTGGTGTGCTGCAGTCCATGGGGTCGCAAAGAGTTGGACATGACTGAGCGACTGAACTGAACTGAAAGTCTCTATGAAAGAACAGTTTTCAGGCTTATGTCATAGACAGTTATAGAAAACAAGACAGCAAGTCTGGTCAGCACTCCAGGTTGTAGATCTCCTTAAAGTAATGGCTCTAATTCACATGTCTGGCTTCCTTACTAACTCCTGACTTTCTGAAGGAAGAGACTGTATCATGTACTGCTTGTTCACAGTGTCTAATACACCTGTGACAGAAGAGACGCTCAAGTAATGCCTGCCGAGTGAAAAAAGCATAAATTCCAGGCATCACGATCAACACTTATCTGTAGAATGAAAGAAAAAATTTAGGAGGGAAAGTAATAATCAGGAGCACTGCCAGAGGAAGAAGATCATGTGGGAAATAAAGACATGGGGAAGCTGTGGTTCTTCTGCAGAAGAAAGAGTCAAGGGATGAAGTAGATGTTGATATTATTTTATTAAAATTCAAGGCCTCTCACGTGAAGAGAACTAGACCAGTAACAATAATAATTACCAGTTCTTGTATAGTACTTTTTAGGGCCGGGCACTGTTTTAACTACTTTATTTTATATTTATGAACACATCTAGTATTCACAACAATCCTATGAAGGTGGTGTTATTATTATCCCTATTTTACAGATGGGGATACTGAGGTACAGACTCAGTGACTTGCTCACATTCACAAAGGTAACCGTGTTAAAGTCACAGTTTGATCTCAGGCTAAAGTGCTTTAAAGTCCACACTTGAAATACTTTCCAATGTTGGTAAAACAATTTGGTAGAAATTACTAGAAGAGAATCAAATCAATGTAAGAATTACTTTTCAAACAGTAATGTTCAAGATTTAGAGGGTTAAAGGGCTTTTCCACTTATTGGAGGCACAAGATAAAAACTTGTTATTTCGATGTGTTTCCCATGAGTCTAAACATTCATGATAGTTATTTTTCAATGCGTGTATATGGAATTTAGAAAGATGGTAATGATGACCCAATATGCGAGATAGCAAAAGAGACACAGATGTAAAGAACAGACTTTTGGATTCTGTGGGAGAAGGCGAGGGTGGGATGATTTGAGAGAATAGCATTGAAACATGTATATTACCATATGTGAAAAAGATCACCAGCCCAGGTTCAATGCATATGTCAATGCATGGCAAAACCCACTATAATATTGTAAAGTAAGTAGCCTCTAATTAAAATTAATTAATTAATTTTAAAAAATTGAATAAGATATTAGGCCCAGGGTTTTAAAATTCTATACAAACAAAAAGATACAAACTTTAAAAAAAAATAAGAGCAAGTTTAAATTATTTGGGTGATTTCAAACCTAATTTGACACGAGAGAAAGTCTTCTGATTTCAGCTTAACTTTACAAATTAATGAACCACATTTTGATATTTTTAGTTTGTTTTACCTCCAATGAGTGCTCATTGGAAGGACTGATGCTGAAGCTGAAACTCTTAATACTCTGGCCCCCTGATGCGAAGAGCTGACTCATTTGAAAAGACCCTGATGCTGAGAAAGATTGAAGACCAGAGGAGAAGGGGATAACAGAGGATGAGATGGTTGGATGGCATCACCAACTCAATGGACATGAGTTTGGATTTGTTTGTTATTAAAACAAAACCCAACAACAAGAACTGGAGAGAAAAGAGCAAGGCTGGAAGTTAAAGATGTGATTTAGACTGGCCTATGCTCTGTATTGAGTGACCTTGCGAAACACACGTCAATGATTTCTGAGCCCTCGTTTGCTCATTTTTCAAATGAGTGGCAAATTTTCTTTCCCTAATCCACAGGGTAGCTTGAAAGATGAAATGATATCTGAAAAATATTTGAAAGTAATGAAATAATATTAAAGCATGAGATGCATCATAATTATATGTTATATCAGTTAAATGAAGTAATAAAACTGTATGCATAGTAGAACCAATTATGGCTTCATAAAACATGGATATAGTCTCAGGAGGAAAGTTTAAAAAATACAGTTGAAACACGGCTTGAATTGGATTTTTTGAATTAGAAAAATACCAAATTTCCAAGATGTGATGTCATGAAAGAGGAGAGTGAAAAAGTTGGCTTAAAGCTCAACATTCAGAAAATGAAGATCGTGGCATCCGGTCCCATCACTTAATGGGAAATAGATGGGGAAACAGTGGAAACAGTGTCAGACTTTTATTTTTGGGGCTCCAAAATCACTGCAGATGGTGACTGCAGCCATGAAATTAAAAGACGCTTACTCCTTGGAAGGAAAGTTATGACCAATCTAGATAGCATAATATTCAAAAGCAGAGACATTACTTTGCCAACAAAGGTCCGTCTAGTCAAGGCTATGGTTTTTCCAGTGGTCATGTACAGACGTGAGAGTTGGACTGTGAAGAAAGCTGAGTGCTGAAGAATTGATGCTTTTGAACTGTGGTGTTGGAGAAGACTCTTGAGAGTCCCTTGGACTGCAAGGAGATCCAACCAGTCCATTCATTCTAAAGGAGATCAGCCCTGGGATTTCTTTGGAAGGAATGATGCTAAAGCTGAAACTCCAGTACTTTGGCCACCTCATGTGAACAATTGACTCATTGGAAAAGACTCTAATGCTGGGAGGGATTGGAGGCAGGAGGAAAAGGGGACAACAGAGGATGAGATGGCTGGATGGCATCACTGACTTGATGGACGTGGGTTTGAGTGAACTCCGGGGGATGGTGATGGACAGGGAGGCCTGGTGTGCTGTGATTCATGGGGTCGCAAAGAGTCAGACACAACTGAATGACTGAACTGAACTGATGTCATTTTTGTTGTTTTTCTCAAGTTAGGGTGGCATTATTGAGCCGTGAGTAAAGTTTAAGCAAATGGTGGGGAGAGGCGCATGACTTATTGCTCAAACATTAAGAAACAATCCCACAGAGAAATAAATTCCTCCCCATCTACCTCCTACTGTCTTTGTCTTTTTCTTGAAGCTGCTTTCAACCTTGCGATGTGAATCAAAGACATTTTGCCATTGGGCTTGTTGTTTCCTTTTGATAAATGTATAAGACTTAAGGGCAATCTGAATATATCATGGCTGGTTTGAGAATACTCTATTCTAAAAAAGTCTTCCATATTTTTCCTGCTTACTGATGGCACCACATTTGAAGACAGCTCATCCATTTCTGCTACATATTAATTTTGTGATCATGGATAAATGCCTTAACTGCTTTGACCTACAGTTTTCTTCTTGGTAAAAGAGAGGCTGTAAAACTTATGTCATAGACTAATTGTTAAAATTTGAGATAATCAAAAAAGAGTAAACAACATACAAAGCTAAACTTTCAGTAAATGATATTGATATACTTAGTGTGGCACCAGCATTAGAGAGCCAACAGCATTAAGTGTTGGCTCCAGCTTAAAAGAAGGTCCTATCTATCTATCCACCCATCCAACTATAAACACATGTCAGTTCAGTTCATTTCAGTCACTCAGTCATGTCCGACTCTTTGCGACCCCATGAATTGCAGCACGCCAGGCCTCCCTGTCCATCACCAACTCCCGGAGTTCACTCAGACTCACATCCATCGAGTCAGTGATGCCATCCAGCCATCTCATCCTCTGTCGTCCCCTTCTCCTTTTGCCCCCAATCCCTCCCAGCATCAGAGTCTTTTCCAATGAGTCAACTCTTCCCATAAGGTGGCCAAAGCACTGGAGTTTCAGCTTTAGCATCAGTCCTTCCAAAGAAATCCCAAACACATACAAATACATGAAAGAAATATAAATATAATATAAAATGTGTATAAAATTTATACATGTATATGAGTGTGTATAGAAACATGTCTGTGTATACAACACACCATCAGGATGAAACACTAATCTCTGTATCTTGTCAAGAGACATAAATGAGTCTTCTAGTGACTCTGCAAGTGATATCCTTGTTCTTCTGTGTGTGTGTGTGTGTGTGTGTGTGTGTGTGTGTGTTAGCCGCTCAGTCATGCTGACTCTTTACAATCCCATGGACTGTAGCCTGTCAGGTTCCTCTGTCCATGGGATTCTCTAGGCAAGAATACTGGACTGGGTTGCCATGCCCTTCTCCAGGGGAATCTTCCCGAACCCAGGGATCAAACCCAGGTCTCCTGCATTGCAGGCAGACTCTTTTCCATTTGAGCTACTCAGGAAGTGATTAAAAACAGCCAGATGTAAATGCCAAGCATGAAAAGGATTTCAGCCATTAAGGGCCTCTACATAAAAGGTAGACAGGATATGAACACAGAGGACAATGAGAAAGCCCTGAGGTGATGAAAATGATGAATAAACTCTGACTGGGGAACCTGACCAAGCTTTTCAGAGAAGCTAACACATAAGCTTGAAGAGGAACATGAAGAGGAACTAAAAAGCCTCTTGAAAATGGAGAGTGAAAATGGAGAGTGAAAAAGTTGGCTTAAAGCTCAACATTCAGAAAACGAAGATCATGGCATCTGGTCCCATCACTTTATGGGAAATAGATGGGGAAACAGTGGAAACAGTTTCAGACGTTATTGTTTGGGGGGCTCCAAAATCACTGGAGATGGTGACTGCAGCCATGAAATTAAAAGACGCTTATTCCTTGGAAGGAAAGTTATGACCAACCTAGATAGCATATTGAAAAGCAGAGACATTACTTTGCCAACAAAGGTTAGTCTGGTCAAGGCTATGGTTTTTCCTGTGGTCATGTATGGATGTGAGAGTTGGACTGTGAAGAAAGCTGAGTGCCAAAGAATTGATGCTTTTGAACTGTGGTGTTGGAGAAGACTCTTGAGAGTCCCTTGGACTGCAAGGAGATCCAACCAGTCCATTCTGAAGGTGATCAGCCATGGGATTTCTTTGGAGGGAATGATGCTAAAGCTGAAGAAACTCCAGTACTTTGGCTACCTCATGCGAAGAGTTGACTCATTGGAAAAGAGTCTGATGCTGGGAGGGATTGGGGGCAGGAGGAGAAGGGGACAACAGAGGATGAGATGGCTGGGTGGCATCACTGACTCGATGGATGTGAGTCTGAGTGAACTCCAGGAGTTGGTGATGGACAGGGAGGCCTGGCATGCGATTCATGGGGTCACAAAGAGTTGAACACGACTGAGTGACTAAACTGAAGTGAACACATAAGCTGAGTTTTGAGGAAGAACTTCTCAAAGATAGATCAACAGAACCTAGTCGGTGATCCTGAATTAAATTCAAGGTGACATTCTTCTCAATGACTAAATGTCTTTGTTTAATTTATGCTGAGTCTATACAGACCAAATATTTTTAAACTATAAAAGTAAACCTTGGAGGTTCTGATATCTATGAATATTTTTTTATTATGTACATTCTGTTTCTCCAAAGGATAGACGATTTGAAAGTGCAAAAATGCATAAATCTCATCAAGCTAAGTAGATAAAATAGCTTTTAAATCCACTAGTTCGAATTGCTTCTCAAATAAGTTCCAGTTTCCCTACTGTGCATCTCTGAGATATTATAACTATTTTTCTTCCTGTTTTTTTTCTTCCTTTCTCTATGTTAAGCAGGTATTCATTGTAGAGGGAGGTAAGGAGAGGGAGAGTTGAAGTCAGAAGCAGCCTGCAAAGACCTCCCTGCTTCTGTTTCCAAAAACCTAAGCCCTTTGAAGAAATTAAAGGGTTTTTGCAGGAAGTAAAAGAGGAAAGAGGAGTCCTCTGCAGAGGGAATAAGTGGTTTCCCAAGTGGAGGGGCAGGGAAGAGAGATTCCTTGAACTGGAATGTGCATGTATGCATGCTAAATCACGTCAGTTGTGTCTGACTCTTTGAAACCCTATGGACCATAGCCCACCAGGCTCCTCTGTCCATAGGATTCTCCAGGCAAGAATACTAGAGTGGGCTGCCAAGCACCCATCCAAGGGACCTTCCCGATCCAGGAATCAAACTCATGTCTCTTATGTCTACCCGCTTTGGCAGGCAGGTTCTTTGGGAAGCCCTGAACTGGAATAAGAGAGCAGGAACAATTTTCAGAGATAAAGGATTTTCAGGCATGTCTAAGATGATGGGGCCCTAAAGTTTAAGCTTCCTCATGACCTGTTTATGTCATTTAGGTTTATTTAGTTGTGAGTCACAGAACCTTCCCCCACCACCGCCCTCCCGCCACCACCCGACCACCACCAGTTAAACTGGTAACACAACAAAGGAGAAGAACAGAAATTCAGAAGGGGGGCTTCAGAGATGGTTTGCTTCTCGGTTTCAAGATGTCACCAAGACTGTTCTTTACCCCATTTACCTACTCTGCCTTCTAAAATGGTACTTCATTCTAAAACTGCAATACTCTTCTGGCCGTTAAAGGGTTCTAAGCTACTATCTGAGCTACAGGCTTCCTCACTTCCTGTCCATGAAACAGGGTGGGTTTCTGTCATGGAATATTAAGCAAGAGTCACAATTCACTCTGACTGCACTGAAATAGGTTGAGTATTCACCACGGATGGAGGCTAAGGGCCTTTCTCCATCAGTGCTCACTGGCTTAAATCAATAAGGACCTATCGCATGAGTTCAGAGTTGCCTTGCTGCTGCTGCTGCTGCTGTGTCGCTTCAGTTGTGTCCAACTCTGTGCGACGCCATAGACGGCAGCCCATCAGGCTCCTCTGTCCCTGGGATTCTCCAGGCCCTAGCTTCCATCAAAGCACATGCGTTGTGTGGATAAAGGTGGACATCTGAACCAAAATCTGGATTCAATTAGCAAAGAGGAAGGGGTGAAAAGGATGAAATGGGTAGATAACTGACAAATGTCCACTACAGCTCAGAGAGAAACCACGGGTGCTGCAGCAGTTACCTGTGAGGACACACGACCCAACAATGTGTAGGCTGTCTTGTCACCAAACTATGAGATATCTCTGGAGGTGGTTGAAGTGTTTGAGGGGAAAAAAAAAGGAACACTAAAAATGACTGAGTTTACTTGTGCTGCTAGCCTGACAATTGATCTACAGAAAAACAGAGAATTATCCCTTAGAGTTTGTTCAGTGGCAAGTAATAACATTTCCGGCTTTACCAGTTCTCAAGATGGGGTACTTAGTAACTCAGGCGTGATTGCTGGGCCCCTGGCCTACATTGCTTCTTGGGTCTTTGTTTTCCAATAATCTCAGGACCTAGTATCTCCATCATGATTCTGAAGTTTAGAGCATCCGTGAGTTAGAGCTTTCTTTGCCAAACCTCCTTAACCATCCACATCGTGTTAATATACAGGCCAGGAAAATAGATTTACTCTGATTAGAAAACTCATTTGGGAATAGTAGAATTTTGCCATTTCTGGGCAAGTCTATCCCATTGTTGATTTTTGTCTAAAAGCTGTTAATTTTAGAATCAGATGTGCTTGCAATATCATCAGATGTGCCGGTGATGACCAAGAGCATGTCAGGAAAAGCTGAGGGTCACAGTATAACAAGTGGTTTCCAGAAGGAAATATATGGGCCAGTTTAGATGATGTGAGGCTCAGGGTAAGGAACTGGAAGGGAGCACTTGGTAATACTTCGGTGACAGATGGTTTGTGGGGTGAAAGAAGGGAGATAAGTCAGCCTGGAGCTATAAAGAAAAATGGAGAAGGCTGGAGTCAGCAGCTGAATTTCAGCTAAAGGCATTTTATGTCCATTCATCTAAATGAGGCCTTTGAGGTATGTTTACCAGGTAATCCTCAATCCTGAGAGTTTGATGCTTGCATCTGAAGAAAAGTTAGATTAATGACCCCCCAAATGTCTGTAAACCATATTTCTCATAGTAAATTTTTTTTTCTGACATCTGAGGCCAATGGTTAACACTGCAAAGCTCTTTCCGTATGTACAAAAAACTTGCTAGCTTCCAAATCAGAGAAGTTTCTAGATAGCAGAGACTTAAATTCATAGACCTGTCGGTAGGCATTCTCTTTACCTGCCACTTTTTTTTTTTTTATTGTTCTTTTATTTCCTGGGAGTTGAAACACAGTCATGGGTTACTTTACAGGAGATGCATGTGTAAGCTTTGCAGTATTAAGGTTTATTACAATCTGCCAACACTATTCCCTACCAGAGAGCTCAGCTTTATGACCTTACCTCAGTGATGGGAGACACGGTTAGACTTTAGAGAAGATATATCTAAGCAAGGTGACATTTATTTTGAGAACAGGCTATGGCAGCCTGAGCCTGGGGCAGGACCTATTCAAGAACTTCCCCAGAATGATAGCTGAAATACAACACCAAGATATATTTGCATAAATACACTAGGCAAGTTATGGATGCCAGATTTGAACCAGTCTGGCTAAGAAGAATTTAAAGGGAGGTCTCAGGTAGCCATTGAGAAGAGAGTGGCTGTCCGATTGGGTCTTTAGGGTAGATATAACATAGAAATTGGATGCTACCAGTGTGTTCTTTCTTTCTCTCTCCCTCTTCGTTAACTTCTGTCTCTGTCTCTCTCTGTGGGAAGCCTCATTTTCTCAGATGAGCTTGCTCTACAAGGCAGGAAATTCATATGGCAACCACTCTTTCTCTCATCTCTCAGAACTCTACTGCACAGCTGGAATGCAACACCTCTCCATTCCACAAACTCCAGTGTGAAAAATCCTGAGGAATGCTTGTATTTGGCTTAGTCTGACTCAGGTGTCAGCCTGTAAACTGTACATCAAGTCCCCAAGAACAGTTTTGAAAATAAAGATTTCTTATGTCCCGCACACCCGAGATTCTGATTCATTCAGTCTAGGGCATGGTTCAGGGATGTGTGTTATTATTATTATTTTTCCTAGCTTGCTAGGCAATTTCAATGAGTAGCTCTAGTTCAATCAACTGTGTGACCATGGATGCTATGACTGTCAATGGTCCTCAAAATGTGGTTGGAATGGGGAGAGAAGCAGTTCCCCCAAAGAAGAAGAATGCTCCTCCTGCCAGTTCTAATGTGCAGACAAAATAAAAAAGCTAACTATTTCATATGTAGAGACTGGAAGTGAAAGATCATTAGAATAAAATATTTAAAAGCATCTGAAGCAAATATCATAGCCAAAAGCTATTGAACAGAAAAGAAAACACTAACCGCTTGTCTAGCCAGGAGCTAAATTCTTGTGAGCTAAGAAGGGCAGAGAAGGCAATGGCACCCCACTCCAGTATTCTTGCCTGGAAAATCCCATGGACAGAGGAGCCTGGAAGGCTGCAGTCCATGGGGTCGCTGAGGGTCAGACACGACTGAGCGACTTCATTTTCACTTTTCACTTTCATGCACTGGAGAAGGAACTGGCAACCCACTCCAGTGTTCTTGCCTGGAGAATCCCAGGGACGCGGAGCCTGGTAGGCTGCTGTCCATGGGGTTGCACAGAGTCAGACACGACTTAAGCGACTTAGCAGCAGTAGCAGCAACAAAGAGGGGAAGACAGAGCTACAAAAAGTTTAGAGTTATTCTAGAGGAAGCTATGGCTGCAAACTCAAGGGCAGACTCCATTTATATACTAAAATGCATTAATAATTGGGAACATATATCTTTTGGCGATCACTTAAGAAGCTTATCATTTGACATAAAAAAACTCTCCCTCTTTCTCTCTGTCTCTCACACACACACAAACACACACAGAAAAGCAGAAGCATACGTTTGGCACTTGACCTAGGCCTAGAATCATGGCCTAAAGTTAACCAACAGTGATATCTTGGAAAAAAAGAATGAGGCTTAGATAAAGGTGCATTTATACACTTTATAAAAACTAATATTGAGCATCTATGCTGTTCCATGAACTATTTAAGGCATTTTACACATGTTATATCTATTTTTCACAACAGTGGTGGACAACAGATACTAGTATTACATTCATCATGAAGAAAGCTGAGGCTTAGTAGGTTAAGTCATTTGTTCAAGATCACATAGAAAGTGGCCCATTCTGGATTCAAAAGAAGTCTGAACTCAAAAATTGTGCTTCTTTTGACTGCTTATGTGAATCTACACTTGTTCTAGGAAACTTGCAATACCTTCCACAAAGCCAATAACACTTTGATCAAAATTCACACATATTAAGTAAATATTTTTACATCTAAATACACACTTATGTTTGGATGGTATCTGTATCTGTAAACATACATATGTGTGTATACATTTCAAACACTAAAATATACACTGATAACTGCAAATGCATAAAATTTCGAGTTTAAGAAGATTATCTAGCATTAAAATTATTTAGCTAAAATAGAAAAAGACTGTACTATAGCTGACTATATGAAATCCCATCAAATATCTTCAGAACTCTGGCTTTTTATTCCTGTTACTACTAATTTGAAATAGCTAAAGAGATCCAGAAGAAAATGTGAAATTTAGAAACCTAAAGCCTCTACATTACTTGAAGCAACAGACTCTTAATTCCATTTGAATTTAGGACTTTTCATCTTCATGGAAACTCGATAGTGTGAGATAAATAAATTTGGCCTGATTCAGACACCCAAGGAATTTCTAGTTAATTTGAAGCCTGGATTAGTCTGGAGAGTTCATCAGAGACAACTTTAGTTGGTTACTGCTTACCTGCAGTTTACAAATACTGTTTAAAAAATTCCCAAGTTATCCACCTGACACCCCAAACTCAGTTCATCTTCAGGAATCACTTTTCTCTGCCCTATAGATATGTTGATTTTGGCATGGGTCTAATAATAAGTAACAAAATCAATGATTTATACTTAGGAATATGGCTCAGCTCTTAAAAAAAAAAATTGCAAAAGAATATCCCCGACGTGTCAGACAGAATATTCAAATAGTGTCACATGGCCATACATTCTGCAGCTGTCAGGAAAACACTCCAAATGTTCTTTTCTTTTTTTGGAGGCTGTGGTAGGGGTCGGCAGATGGTCAGATAGTCACTTCAACATCTCTGCTAAACTGTAGTCATGCATGCTGGTCAGGGTTATGAAGGCATGATGAATCTATTATCCATGCTGGGTTAACTGGCTTCTTTTGATACAAACCATATTAGGGATACATAACCTATTAATTTCATTCGTGAATAATGGATAAATCATTCAGAGGCGCAGACATTATACTCAGCTACCTTTATTGTCACAAGAGTTGAGGGTGTCAGGAAGGCTTGAAACATCACAGGTGTCCTCGGCTGAGAGGCCCAGATTGTGTAAATGAAAGGAATTTGTTGGGCTATTATTGTCTAGGCCTTTTTGACATCTTTGCTCTCTCTGGCATTTTCTCATCCTACAAAACATCAGAATCTGTTCTAAGATTCTTAAAATATTTTGAATCATCTCCTCCACCATCATCACTGGCAGCATTTAGTCATTAATTTATGGCACCCCACTCCAGTACTCTTGCCTGGAAAATCCTATGGACGGAGGAGTCTGGTAGGCTGCAGTCCATGGGGTCGCTGAGTAGGACACGACTGAGCAACTTCACTTTCATTTTTCACTTTCATGCATTGGAGAAGGAAATGGCAACCCACTCCAGTGTTTTTGCCTGGAGAATCCCAGGGACAGGGGAGCCTGGTGGGCTGCCGTCTATGGGGTTGCAGAGTCGGACACAACTGAAGCGACTTAGCAGCAGCAGCAGCAGTCATTAATTTTATGTCTTAAAGGGCATATCTGCATTGTCTGCTGAATCCTGTACACCCAATACTGCAGCTAAAGTGATCTTTTTCAAACACAAGTATGATTATGTCACTTTTTTCTGCCTAGAATTTTCCAAAGGCTCTCCATTATCTCCAAGATACATTTAAAATTTAAATGTTATCCAAGGCATCTATGTTTCCAGTCCTTTCCATCCTTCCTGCCTCCTTTCTCTCTCTCTGAGTCTCACTTCAAAACTTGAGCCACAGCCATCCTGGACTGTTGATACCTACAGTTCCTTTAGCATGTCACTTTGCCATGGACCCCTATACATTTGCACTCACTGTTTCCTGAGAGGTCCGCTTCTCCTTCCTTGTCCCTGGCCAGTTTCCTTTCACCCTTTAGGTACAATGCTTCAGAGAAGTACTCCATTCTGGGCCGGGTAGTCACTGCATTCTGTTCTTCATTATGGTTTCTGCCCATTTACTTCTCTGTGCCCTCTCCCAGGTGGTGAAAGTCTATGAAACAAGGGCTGTGGCTCAGCGCCCTTGTTCAAAAAGTGTGTGACACCTAAGCGTCCATAAGACAGGTGTGGGATTCACCATGTGTGGCAAAGTAGCCGATGCATCGACTGATGCTACTATAGGGAAGGAGTTATCAACATGCCCTCAAATTGTGCAGTGGTTTTCCCTTTTCTTTTAATATTGTCATAGGAATATAAAGAACACTACAATAAAATTCCTTCCATCAAGGAACTCACATTTCAGTGGAAAAGACATTTTCTTCATCATTTAGTGTGAGAAATTCTCTACTTGTGTTAATTTATGCAGGGGAACCTTTCCCAAGAGGGGAAGTCAAGAAAAATTTCTTGGAGGAAAAAACACTTGAGCTTAATTTGGTGCAATTTAACTTAGCGGCAATGAGCTTAGGTTTTCATGTCTGGTGGGCATGGAGCTGAATCTTAGTTCTATCTTTAACTAACACTGTGACTTTTGACATGTGACTTAATTTTTGAGTTTAATTTAAACTCATTTAAATTATATGTTCTAATGTGTTAAATGAAGTTAGCAATATCCACCTCACCAGGATGTTACTAAATGTGATTAGCTTATTAGAAAATTAAATGTTACAGAGATGAAATGCATAAAAAATGTGAGCTGTAACATATAGCAAAGACCATAATTTCCTTATTGTGTTCCTTTGTTCAGTCATGTCCAACTCTCTGAGATTCCAAATTTTCCAGGCAAGAATAATGGACTGAGTTGCCACTTTATACTTCAGAGGATCTTCCCAACCCACGGATTGAACCCACACCTCTCATATGTCCTATACTGGCAGGCTGATTCATTGGAAGTCTAACATCAATTCAAGTAATGGGGAGAAATAACAGGGAAAGCTGGTATGAAAAGAATTCCTGTTGGATTGATGCAAATTGTTCACTGAGACTGAGAAGCTAGGTTTTAAGCTTCCTCAGTGATCCTATAAATAATGCTTGTGAGAACTATCAAATTAGCATGAAGGAAATGTTAAGAATAATAACGATGCATGCTATTCTAAACCTTTATATTAACTCTAACAACCATAACAGAAGGGATAGGCTACCCACTCCAGTATTCTTGGGCTTCCTTTGTGGCTCTGCTGGTAAAGAATCCGCCTGCAATGTGGGAGACCTGGGTTCCATCCCTGGCTTGGAAAGATCCCCTGGAGAAGAGAAAGGCTACCCACTCCAGTATTCTGGCCTGGAGAATTCCATGGACTGTATAGTTCATGGGGTTGCAAAGAGTCAGACACTACTGAGTGACTTTCACTTTCCATAATCACAAAGGCCTAGGAAGTGGTTACAAATACCTTAGTCTCATTTCCAGATGTGGAAATTGAGACACAGAAACGTTAAGTACTCAACTCAAAGTAACTTGACCAGTAAGTGACAGGGTCAGAGTCAAACACAGGCCACGTGTCCCTGTTTCACCCTACCTGCAGTGACTGAGCACAGGCATAAACCCGAATGGTCACTGAGTGCATACTGCATTCCAGACACTGTTCTAGGCAAACTGGATACAGAGTTGACTATATATTTACATATAGCATATACTTAAGGAGGAGATAGATGTTAACAAAGTAAACAATACATAAATGAAATACATAAATAAATATTATAAATTTCAGATGTTAGTAAGGACAATTATATGACAATAAAACTATGAGAAGGAAAAAAAAAAGTGTAATGGGGAAGCTGCACTTCAATGGAGTACAAAGGGGAGATTTTTCTGAGAAGGAGTCATTTGAGTTGATATTTCAATGATGAAATGAGCAAATCTTATAAAGAGCCGAGGGCAGATTTTCCCAGGCACATAGAATATAATATATAAATGCCTCAGGTAGGTAAAGCTTGGCATTTGAGGAATGATGAGAAAGTCAGTGTGGTCGGAGTGAACTGTTCTAGGAGTTGAAGGTTAGGCCATTATGTTGGGGAAAGAAGCAGAGGTCAGATCATATACAGCCTTGTAGGTAATGAGTGTAATTATCACCTCTTGGAGGGTTTTAGGAATAAAAGTGGTATGATCAGCTTTCTACTTCAAAAAAAGATCACTCTGGTTGCCTTTTAGAAAAGAATGGGCAGAAGCAGAAGCTATTACTGTGATCCAGGCATGGTGTGATATTGATTTGGACCAAGAGTCAGCAGAGTGCTAAGATGTGACTGATTTTGAAATATATTTTTATGGTAGCACCAATAAGACTTTCGCCAGATACCAAGGGAAAAAGAGTAATTATACAAGACTTCTCGATACATTATTTTTGGCCTGACTTACAAGGAATAATACAGAGTCAATGAGTTCAGATGATGAATATTAAAAGAGAAGCAGCTTAGGCCCTGAGGACAGGAAGTACAGGGAAATCATGAATTCTGTTAGGAATATATCAAATTTGGGTACTGGGTTTCTGGAGTGTTCCTACATTTAGAGGAAGAACCAGCAAGGAGACTGAGAAAGGGCACTGATGAGATGGTAAATAAACAGGAGAGTGCTTTGTTCTGGAAGGCAAGAAATTAACACCTTTGAGGAAGGAGGCCGTGACAGCGGCATCAAGCGATGCTGAGAAGTCAGGACTGAGAACTGAGGCTTGTATTGAGCAAGATGGAACTTGCTGTGACTTTGACAGGGACCATTTTAGAGCTACCGTGAGGATGAAAACATGAATAGGTTAACAGAAGAAAAGGAAGTACTAAAGTATAGTTAATGCAGACAGACAGTTTTCCTAGATTTTCGGTTAGGCTCAATAGAACTACGAGGCAATAATGGATGAGGAACATTTGGGACACTTTTTTTTTTTTTTTTTTTAAGATGAAAGCTATTATCACTAAATTAAATTTATCCAGGAAAAAAAAAAGCAAGAGAGAAACTGATATTGCAGGAGAGAGGAGAAAACTCCAGAAGCAAATTCCTTAAATGGACAAGAGGTTATGGAGACCAGGTTACAAGTGAAGAGCTGGCCTTGGAAAGAATCAGGGAACAGAGAGAGCACACTAGTGAATCTGGTGGTAGGAAGTAAGGTGGTTTTCATTTGATGGCTTAGATTTTCTCAAGGACATATGGAGAGAAATTAATAGTTAAGAGCAAGGACGAGGGAGGGGGTGTTTGAGATTTGAGGAGATGAAATGAGAGAGGAAACTATTTTCCCAGAGACCGAGAAAAGGATTTTTCTAAAGAAATTGCTAAGAACTGGTTGGTTGTTTTGAGAGTTCGTTTGAAGCCAACAGTTATAAATTTAAAGTGAGATGACTAGGTGCTTCTCTTGGCATGTCTAGTTGCTCAGGTGCTGGCATGGAGTAATTAGGAAGGTGTTAAGTTTAACCACAGTAGGTTAACAAGGGCTGAGACGACCACAAAAAAAGAGAGGAGAAAAAAATGCTGAGTGTGTAAGACAGAAAATTCAAGTGATGGACCAGGGAACATAGGCCAAGGGGAGGAGGAAAGTGAGTGAAATCAGATTCAAGGTCCCAGTGGGGAGAGGAGGTGTACTAGAACAAATGATAAGGACACAGAGCCGGTGGTGCTCAGAGAAGACGATGCTCGACAGAGAGGTCTTGGAAGCAGTACAGCTGAGGGCAAGGATAAGCTTCAGGCTGTAACTGAGACCCTTAGGGCAGGAAGTAAAGAAGGTGAGACGGCATGGGGGCTCATGAAGCAAGTGTGAACACACACTAGAACCCACCATTGTTTGACTCATAGAGAATGTTCTACCTCACATCACTGTTGGCGTCTACTTCTGACCTATAAAACCAGGATAACTAAACGGTGTTACAGTCAAGACGTATATATGTGTAGGGTTTGGGGACAGAGAGGTTGACCTCGTAAGGGTGAGATCTGTGTAGTGGAAAGAGATCCTATGCTTACAAGGCATTGCCATTGTCACCTTTTAATTCTTACTGCTTTTTAAACAAAGGCCTCCCACTTTGATTTTGCACATTTTCCTATAATTTATATAGCTATTTCTGGACAGATGATTAGTGATTTAGGAGAAATATCTTCTCTTTCCTCATTTGGGTTGATTTTCCATAAACCTCACTTCTATCCATTTTGCATGCCTTTAAAACAATTTATCAAAGTTCATAATGGAAGTTTTAAAGAACTCATCTGTCAAACACTTAACTTTTAATGCAAATTTCCTTTTAAAGGCATTCACAATAAAAATTAGGCTGGAAGTAAGAAATTACCTGACTAATGAAACTGAATAATTAGTAAACTGAAGAAGAAAAAAAATAATAAGTTTAAATGTAGATCTAGAGTCTGAATTCATGCTTGGATGAGAGCACAGAAAAAATACATTTTTATTTCTTAATATAAATGTATTGCATGTTTCCCTGGAGGAGAAAATTGCAATCCATTCCAGTATTCTTGCCTGAAAAATCCCATGAACAGAGGAGCCTGATGGGCTACAGTCCGAAGAGTAACAGAGCTGGGCATGACTGAGCGTCTGAGCACTCACACATTGCATGCTTATTATGGAAAGTGTAGAAAATAAATATAGACAAAAGAAGTAACTAACAATTACCTCAAAATCCTTACCAAGAGTTAAATTTTAACATTTTGGTATGTATCCTTATTATGAATATATATTATGTATATATAGATGAAGGTGAAAGAGGAGAGTGAAAAAGCTGGCTTAAAACTCAACATTCATATAATTAAGATCATGGCATCTCATCCCATAACTTCATGGCAAATAGATGAGGAAACAATGGAAAAAGTGACAGACTTTATTTTCTTGGGCTCCAAAATCACTGTGGAGGTTACTGTAGCCATGAAATTAAAAGACACTTGTTTCTTGGAAGAAAAGCTATGACAAAATATTAAATGACCCTAGACAGAATATTAAAAAGCAGAGATATTACTTTGCCAACAAAGGTTCATTTAGTCAAAGCTAAGATTTTTTCCAGTAGTCATGTATGGCTATGAGAGTTGGACCACAAAGAAGGCTGAGCACTGAATAACTTTTGCTTTTGAACTGTGGTGCTAGAGAAGACTCTTGAGAGTCCATTAGACTGCAAGCAGAACCAACCAGTCCATCCTAAAGGAAATCAGTCCTGAATATTCATTGGAAGGACTGATGCTAAAGCTCCAGTTCTTTGGCCACCGGATGCAAAAAGTCAACTCACTGGAAATGATGCTGGGAAGGACTGAGGGCAACAGGAGAAGGGGGCGACAGAGGATGAGATGGTTGGATGGCATCATCAACTTAATGGACATAAGTCTGATCAAATTCCGGGAAACAGTCAAGGACAGAGAAGCCTGGCGTGCTGCAGTCCATGAGGTGGCAAAGAGTCAGACGTGACTGAGTGACGCAGCAACAACAAATGGCCGCTCCAATTTCCAGGCCCACTCAGTGGCAGCGAATAGTAATCTTCCTTTTAAATGTTTTGCCAATTGGGTTGAGAAAAACTGTTTAGTACCATTGTTTGTTTAATAGTAAGGCTGAGCAAGGTTCTGGATGCTACTAGCCTTTTCTTTTTTGATCAATGTCCTGTTAATACCTCTCAGTCACCTTTTTCTAGGCATTCTTTGGCCTTTTTCTAGGAGTCTCTGTCCTTTTTCTAGGCAGTCTTTGGCCTTTTTCTTATTCTTCTCTAAAACACCTTCATATTTTAGGCTTATGGTACACAAAATTTCCCTAATTTTTCAAATCTTTGCCAAGGCCTGAACAACATGTTTTCAGAACTCTGCAGGGTTGCTGCGTTTTTCTCTACGAGGGAGGTTTTAAAATCCATCACACATTATTTTAAACTAAGAAAAAAAAAAAAAAAAGAAAAAGCATGGTAATGGTAGTTAAGATCACATTAATATGACATAAATGAAAATACAGTATAACATATCTTAAAATGTATAGCAAAAGATTAATAATGAAAACAATAGGAAAAAAAGTATTGATCCCTGGGTCAGGAAGATCCCCTGGAGAATGGAATGGCAACCCACTCTAGTATTCTTGCCTGGGAAATCCCATGGACAGAGGAGTCCATGGGGTCACAAAGAATCGGACACGACTGAGCAACTAACATTTTCACTTTCACATCATATAAGCTCACTGAATATTTGGCTTTCCCTATTCATTTTTCCAAACCCTGGCCATTCAGCACACATAATCAAAGTTCTGGTAGGTTGCTCCGCTTGTCTCCATGCCTTCCACTGCAAACACTTCATTAATATTTTCATTGTGAGTGTGTATATAATACACATTTGCACATTTCCCCAAGACAACCCATTACAAAGCAGAACGTGGAATGCAAGATTAGGGTTTTGGATTATTGGATTTTTCTTACCCTCTCCAATGTAATTTCTTCAAACTCATATTCAATTTCCGTCCCATTGACCTGTAAATAGGGGAAAAAAATAAAGAAAACTATTAAATACATTTTGAGGAGGAGAGCGCTGCGTTTTAAACAACATTAGGGGGTTAAATTGCATCCTGGCTATGAATAAACCACACTCTACTGATGTTTGTGCCCGAATGTTCTCTTCCAAATGAAATATAGTCTAAGGTGTTCTGAAATATGACTGAGCCTCTACAAACAAAACAAAACAACAAAAAAACCCTCATTGTATCTCTTAAAATTTCTTGTTGTTTGAGGGAGAGAAAACAGTACAAAATATGTACTGTGAGTTTACAAAGAGATAGCCATCTAAGGGCATTGTTACAAATACAAGGGAAAATTTTTCCTAATATCTTTCAATTTTTATATGGATAGAGTCTAAAATATGACCTTAAAAATCAGTGGTAAGGGCAACACAACCATATTACATTTTTTGGCTGTAAAACAGCATTAAGAATGACCGTGTTAGATAAAGAATGCCTTCTCTTTATTGGTTCAAGCTCAGGTAATTTATCCTCATTATCCTCCTGCTATATTTGTTGAGAAGCCCTGACCCATGTAACCATGGCTTCAGTAGCAATGAGAAAAGAACAAACCAGGACATGCTTGAAATTCCTAGTGAGAAACCATTTTAACCATCCAACCGACCCTTAAATTGATTTGAACTTAGAGAGAGAAACACATTTTAAATATAGTCAGGCAACACAGAACATATGACTTAGATTTCAAGTGACATGAATACAGAACATATGAAAAGCTACTTCAAAATAATCTAACAAATATTAAATTCTCACTTTTATCTATCACAGATCCTTCTCTGCCAGGCAAAATTTCTGGGCAAGGAATTTTTTGAATTGGCTATTTTTGTTGTTGTTAGAATATGTCTTAGAAACATTATTAACATTTAGAAATCAGTGAGAAAAAACTAATTTTCAAGTAAAAATCCATGATTTTTATAAAATTCTAATTTTATTTTACTGTCCCTTCTTTACAAGAATTTAAACACAGTTCTTGCATATTAAGAGCTTTATGGAGGCAAGGACCAGGCAGCCGCATTAACTAATGGAGCCTGACAAAAAAGAAATAATGAAGGGAAAAAAAGTGAATGGATGAATGACTGGACTAAGTAAATTATTTACCTGATTTATAAACACAGGCATTTGTGGGTTCTCTTCCTTCAGGAATTTGAACACATTATCATTAACTGAAGGTATAATCATAACTATAATCAGCAAATATAAAGAACAATAGACTTTACTTATATGTGTCCACCAGACACTTAGAACATGTTTTTGATTTTCTAATTATATGAGCTAATTGGTGAATCACATTTTATTGTGTTACTACATTATCAAACAGCCTTAAACCAAATTTGATTTTCTGGGCTTCAGCAACTTAACAACTCAGGGAAGAGAACTTGAAGATGTTAGAACTAAGCTTTAGCAACTTTACAGTTTTTTAAATTTTATTTTTCACACCTAAAAATCAAAACTCAAACTCCCTCGGTGTTCCCATATTAATTCTTTTTTTGGTCTTTTTTGTTTTTCAAAACTGTTTTTAGTTGACAGAGGAAGTCAGAAAGGGAAGGCTGAGTTAATGTAATGTGTTTTAATTCTCACAGTATGGCTCCATGAAGCTTTTCTGCGCTCCAGTGCTCTCTAGAGTGGAGCCCTCACACTATTAAAGTGCTGCAAACTGCGGTGGGGAAAAAAGAAAGAAAACTTCAAAGAGAAGGAAACAACAAGCCTATGATAATAAATATCAGAGGAGAAAATTCTGTTAGGAAGTGCTTAAAAGATAAGAATATTTTAGTGACATAACACTGCATAGTTGGGGTCTACCAAAATCCTTAACCTTTGTATGATCATATATGCTGAATTTTAAATCCTAGAAGCATTATTTATACATATCCAAGTTTGTATTCAAAAGTTCTCCAGACAGCTACATGAACTATTGATGGCTTTACGTTTACTCCATGGGTCTTTAGTTTTCAACCCAAGAAAGCAATGCCATTTGCTTAATTCAATAGTATCCAGGATCTCTTTATAGGAAGGGAAGTTGACATCCAGGTGGGGATGTAATCTTCCTTTTAAAAGAAAATATTCCATGACTACAACTGGATCTAGTGAAATTACAAAGGAGTGAAAGGATTTTAGCATAGGTGAGACTATTTCAAGCTTTACTTGAGGAGCATTTGAAACACGGAATAACAGGAAAGATATTTAAGAGGTTCTAGAGTTTACTGCTTCATCACTAAGAGAGCACGCTCTACGCTGCCTAAGATCCCCTAAGAAAAAAAAAATCCTACACTGATCCTTGGCAAAGACCTCGGGGGAAAGAATGAAATAGAAAGAACTAAGAATACTTCCATTTTAAACATAAGTGTTATAAAAGTGGGCTGTGACATTTGTGAACATTTAGTGGCTTCCCAGGTAGAGCTATAAGAATCCACCTGTCAATGCAGGAGATGCGAGAGACACAGATTTGATCCCTGGGTCAGGGAGATCCCCTGGAGAAGGAAATGGCAACCCTCTCCAGTTTTCATGCCTAGAAAATTCCATGGACTACAGTCTACAGGGTCACAGAGTTGGGCATGACTGAGCAATGGAACACAAGCAGCACAAATAACTTTCCAGAGGAGTATACCAGTTCAATAGTCTTTACTTTTTGTTCACATCTGCTTAGAGGAATAGTTGCTTACTGAGTGGTAAAGAGCTAAAAGGTATGAATAGTAATTCCCTCTGAGCCCTAATTTTGATATTCTTACTCTGAAACACCAAGAAAAACTGTCAAGAAGAGCCTCCCATCATCTTCTGGGGATTTATAGACAATCTATTGTCTCAACTTGCCTTGATGGTCTCACTCTACTTCCAATTAGTTTAACAATATATGCCATTTAGTTTAAAAACAAACAAAAAAACAGGTTTTGGGGCTTCCCTCGTGGCTCAGTGGTAAAGAATCAGCCTGCCAGTGAAGGAGACTCTGTTTCGATTTCTGGTCCAGGAAGATCCCAACTTGCTGAGGAGCAACTAAGCCCCAGCGCTACAAATACTGAGCCTATGCTCTAGAGTCCAGGAGCCACACTACTAAGCCACAACTACTGAAGCCAGCACACCGCAACTACAGAATAGACCCAGCTCACAGCTGGAGGAAAGCCCACGCAGCAACAAAGACCCAGACAGTCAAAAATAAATAAAATCTTTTTTTTTTTTTTTAAAGAGGGGCTTCCCAAGTTGTGCAGTGGCAAAGAATCTGTCTGCCAACACAGGAGATACAAGAGACGTGGGTTCAATCCTTGGGTCTGGAAGATCCCATGAAGGAGGGCATGGCAATCCACTCTAGTATTCTTATCTGGAAAATTCCATGGACAAAGCCTGGCAGTCTACCTTCCATGAGGTTGCAAAGAGTTGGATGAGACTGAACGCGCATTCAATTTTGAGTTCCCCGGTAGCTCAGCAATAAAGAATCCCCCTGCAAAGCAGGAGATGTGGGCAGGAGACTGGTTTGATCCCTGGGTCAGGAAGATTCCCTGGAGAAGGAAAATGGCAACCTACTCCAGTATTCTTGCCTGGAAAATCCCAATCCATGGAGTCACAAAAGAGTCAGACGTGACTGGGCAACTAGACAACAAGCAACATTCTTCCTGAAAAATACTGCCAAATACAATTTTTTTCTTGACTAACAATATCTCCTGTGAGGTTTAAGCACCCTGGTAATGTTTTATGATACTGATGGTTTGCAGTCTATACAGTTGCATGGAGATGGTTCTGGTTAACTCAGATCTGGCTCTGACCATCGCCCAGCATCGTCTCTCCACCTGGAGAGGTGAGAGGATCGGCAGCTTTCTAGATGTGGAGGGTCAGTAAAGTAGATGGAATTTCCCAGTTTTGAAATATGTTTTTGTTCAGATACTTGATTTTTCTGCACCTAATGGTTATGGAGTGCCAGCTGGTAGGTTTCCATGGTGGCTGGAAAATCAAATTGATGCCACATGTTTCCCTGTCCTAGTCTAAGCATCTAGCCTTCCTGGCCTCAGATGGAAGTTAAGACAAGAGCATAACCTATTCAAATTCAAACTTGGTATTTAAAATTCTAATTTCATAAACTTTGAATACTTTAAATATGTTTTTCTCTCCCCAACAGTCTTTAGCTAATTTCACTGCTTTTTCCTTTTTTTCCCTTCAGTGCTATAGTAAGCACCTGTCTGGGTGATAATATAATTTGATTTGAGATCTATTTTTATTTCCTGAAAAGAGGTTTTTCATGAATAAGACATGTGAACTATTCCATGTTTATGTGTTCTTTAACTGGAATCCTAAGTAATGATTCCTTTGAATTTTTTGTTCGTGTCTATATTGTAATTTCATTACAACTAACAGCATTCTAAAATATAAGATGAATGAATTTTATACATCCCCATATCACATATTAAAACAAGTGCTGAAACACGAATATCAAAGTGTTGGCTTTTTAGGATAAAGCAATTCTACCCAATGAGCAAGTATTGAGCTTGTATGATGTGCCAAGTGATATGAGAGGCACTGAGAAAATAAATATTTTAGTATATTATTCCTATTCTCAAGAAACATACAGACCTTATGGAGGTGCCAAATACGAACATTAAAATCTCACAGAAGTGTGATATCTAATATACAAAATGAAGAAGGGAATTTGAGCCACAGCCCCTCTGTTGCCACATGCAAGAGCTATACAGATCCATTTACTATTGGCTGTATATATATATTTGATTCCTAAGTAGTATAGAATATGACAGTAATGGACTAATTCTGTCCATTATAAGTGATTATAATACAGTAAATAAGACTTATCTCAATCTTTTGACTTTTAGCATATAAAGCTGAGTGATGAATTTCAACATTGGTTTAAAGGTATCTATGACAACTAGCTTAAAAAAAGAGTATCTATCCACATACTTATGCCACTTGTGTATCTTTTAAAAAATTTATTTTTTTAAAATTGAAATATAACTGCTTTACAATGTCATGTTAGTTTCTGCTGTACAACAAAGTGAATCAGCTCTATGTGTATGCAGATTAAAACAATAATTATACACCCATTAAAATGTCTAAAAATAAAAAGAGAAATTTTAGTTACAATAGCACATGATTATCTTTATGAACGGAAAAGGCAATGGCACCCCACTCCAGTACTTTGCCTGGAAAATCCCATGGATTTCCTACCAGGAGCCTGGTAGGCTGCAGTCCCTGGGGTAGCTAGGAGTTGGACATGACTGAGCGACTTCACTTTCACTTTTCACTTTGATGCATTGGAGAAGGAAATGGCAACCCACTCCAGTGTTCTTGCCTGGAGAATCCCAGGGATGGGGGAGCCTGGTGGCTGCCATCTGTGGGATCACACAGAGTCGGACACGACTGAGGTGACTTAGCAGCATCTTTATGAAATTTTTGAGAAGAATAAATGAGAGAACACATCTTAGCTGCCTGGTACACAGTGGGTATTCAGTAGTGAGAGCTATTCTAATGAGTTTTGGATTAACAGTCTGCAGGGTCACAAAATTTATTCGATCAAATATTGAATATTTACTCATTTTTCTCTCATTCTCTCTCATTGTGGCACAGGGGATCTATGACCTCCACTGTGGCATGAGCAGTCTTTAATTGTAGCATGAAGACTCTTAGTTGTGGCATTTGGGATCTAGTTCTCTGACCAGGGACTAGAACCTGGGCCCATTAACCACTGGCTCCCAGTGGTTTCTTTTTAATATTCTCTTGCCCAGTTTGACCAACATGTTGCTCTGTTACTGACATTCACTTTCCCAAGGCTGATCTCATTGCATTCTTTATATTTCCATCTTCATAAAGATATGACTTTA
Source organism: Tragelaphus eurycerus (assembly GCA_935064755.1). NCBI lineage: Eukaryota > Metazoa > Chordata > Mammalia > Artiodactyla > Bovidae > Tragelaphus > Tragelaphus eurycerus. The sequence continues at coordinate 16,192,956 of CAKXYN010000043.1, forward strand.
TTTTACTCTTTTTTTTTTGGTCCCCCTGTAGCTTCTGGCACTATGCCTTCTTCATAGTATGTTTCTAGAAGAATCTTTAGAACCAAGTCACAGGAAAACTCTAAAAATTGCATTGTTACTGAATTCTTCTCTATTAGGCAGCTCCTAATATGACCAAGATAATCACAATGGTGTGATCACTCACCTAGAGCCAGACATTCTGGAATGTGAAGTCAAGTGGGCCTTAGAAAGCATCACTAGGAACAAAGCTAGTGGAGGTGATGGAATTCCAGTGGAGCTATTCCAAATCCTGAAAGATGACGCTGTGAAAGTGCTGTACTCAATATGCCAGCAAATTTGGAAAACTGAGCAGTGGCCCCAGGACTGGAAAAGCTCAGTTTTCATTCCAATCCCAAAGAAAGGCAATGCCAAAGAATGCTCAAACTACCGCACAATTGCACTCATCTCACATGCTAGTAAAGTAATGCTCAAAATTCTCCAAGCCAAGCTTCAGCAATACGTGAACCCTGAAATTCCTGATGTTCAAGCTGGTTTTCGAAAAGGCAGAGGAGCCAGAGATCAAATTGCCAACATCTGCTGGATCATGGAAAAAGCAAGAGAGTTCCAGAAAAACATCTATTTCTGCTTTATTGACTATACCAAAGCCTTTGACTGTGTGGATCACAATAAACTGTGGAAAGTTCTGAAAGAGGTGGGAATATCAGAGCACCTGACCTGTCTCTTGAGAAACCTATATGCAGGTCAGGAAGCAACAGTTAGAACTGGACATGGGACAACAGACTGGTTCCAAATAGGAAAAGGAGTACGTCAAGGCTGTATATTGTCACCCTGCTTATTTGACTTATATGCAGAGAACATCATGAGACACGCTAGACTGGAGGAAGCACAAGCTAGAATCAAGGTTGCTGGGAGAAATATCAATAACCTCAGATATGCAGATGACACCACCCTTATGGCAGAAAGTGAAGAAGTAGTAAAAAGCCTCCTGATGAAAGTGAAAGAGGAGAGTGAAAAAGTTGGCTTAAGGCTCAACATCCAGAAAATGAAGATCATGGCACCTGGTCCCATCACTTCTTGGGAAATAGATGGGGAAACAGTGGAAACAGTGTCAGACTTAATTTTGGGGGCTCCAAAATCACTGCAGATGCTGACTGTAGCCATGAAATTAAAAGACACTTACTCCTTAGAAGGAAAGTTATGACCAACCTAGATAGCATATTCAAAAGCAGAGACATTACTTTGCCAACAAAGGTTCGTCTAGTCAAGGCTATGGTTTTTCCTGTGGTCATGTATGGATGTGGGAGCTGGACTGTGAAGAAAGCTGAGCGCCGAAGAATTGATGCTTTTGAACTGTGGTGTTGGAGAAGACTCTTGAGAGTCCCTTGGACTGCAAGGAGATCCTACCAGTTCATTCTGAAGGAGATCAGCCCTGGGATTTCTTTGGAGGGAATGATGCTGAAGCTGAAGAAACTCCAGTACTTTGGCCACCTCATGTGAAGAGTTGACTCATTGGAAAAGACCCTGATGCTGGGAGGGATTGGGGGTAGGAGGAGAAGGGGACGACAGAGGATGAGATGGCTGGGTGGCATGACTGACTCAATGGACATGAGTCTCAGTGAACTCCAGGAGATGGTGATGGACAGGGAGGCCTGGTGTGCTGCAATTCATGGGGTCGCAAAGAGTCGGACATGACTGAGCAACTGAACTGAACTGAGCTTCTGGCATCATGCCTTCTTCATAGTATGTTTCTAGAATAATCTTTAGAACCAAGTCATGGGAGAACTCTAAAAATTGCATTGTTACTGAATTCTTCTCTATTAGGCAGCTCCTAATAACTGCAGTCTCTTCCTATGAAATATGGTTTCTTCCATCTTGGGACAGTTTTTATACACATGAATGAAGTGGTAAGTGGTAGTCGCTCAGTCATATCTGACTCTTTGTGGTCTCATGGACTGTACCCTGCCAGGCTCCTCTGTCCATGGGATTCTCCAGGCAAGAATATTAGAGTGGATAGCCATTCCCTGGGTCTTCCTGACTCAGGGATAGAACCAGCATTTCCTGCACTGGCAGGTGGATTCTTTGCCATCTGAGCCAGAAGGGAAGCATTGGTAAATTCTAATTTATATACTGAATATATGAATTAAAGCATGATCTAACAGTTATTGCGAACCTACCATGTGCTAGGTATACGCCCTGGAGAGACAGGCATGAATGACATATGACTCCTGCCCTCAAATAACTCGGTCTAGCAGAGGGAGACTAATGAATGATAATAGGCAGCAAAGTGATATGACTGCTGTGCGAATGCCTGATTACAGCAGCTGCAGAGACAACATAAAGGAAGGGACGTGAGATTGTACCTAGAGGCTGTCCAAAAAGGTTTCATGGAGGAGATGGTATGAACCAAATGTGTTCAGAGGCAGATGTCCATCAGAATGGGAAGGAAAGAGATGAGCCTATCAGGGCACAGGGAACAGCAGGAACCACTTCTTCAGAATGCTCTGTGAGGGAAAACACTGGCCTGAGAGTCATTAAGACCTGCGTTGCAGTCTTGATTCTGTGGTGTAACACGCTGGGTAACCCTGGCAAGGTTGTGGTGCTTCAATTTTCTCATGTGGATGGACGATCTCGGAGGTTGCTCCCTGCTCTGACCTTCTCACATCAGGGCGTTCGTCTCCATCTACTGTTGAAATCATATTTACTTTGCCGTCACTTTGGTCAAGGTGCACCCAACCTTGACTTAAGGGCTTACTGAGGACTTTTCTATTAATTCTCCATTCCAAAGATCCCAGTCGACAAACCATAATCCTACCAGCTAATATCTCCCTAATCTCCAGGGACTTCAGGCATGTCCCTTCTACTTGATCTTGTCAGCATCAGGAAGGAGCCTAGCTGGCAGGATCACCTGCTTTCCTTCGCTCCACTCAAGGACTTCACCTTCAGCACCTTCCCCATTTCCTCTTAAAGATCTCAAGACTCCTGGTAGAAATAAAAGGTAGCTCTTTATCTTTGGGAAAAAAGGGGGAGTTTTGCTCTACCCTCAATCCAAAAGAAAGAACTGAAGGCTGATATTCATTATTTCCATCCTTTTTTCCAACACATTGAACTTTACATATCTCTCCTGAATGGATGAAAAGCAAGTACTAAAAGTAATGGTTAATAAACCAGCATGGAAGCTCTAATCAGGATGAGAGCATCATTAAACAAAGCCTGTAGGTTTATCACACACAACTAAACTGTCCACCACTTTCTTTAATAATGTCCCTCCTTCTAGACTGTTTCCACTGCCTAAAATTGTATCTGCCCTTCATATTAAGAGGAATTATTACAGAGAAATTAAAAGCTCAGAAGATGGAATCTAAAAGTCCCAAATTCCAATTGCAATTCTGTCACTTATATAAGCTATTGGAATTCATCTTTGCTAAGCATTATACACATTAGTGGAGACGGCAATGGCAACCCACTCTAGTACTCTTGCCTGGAAAACCCCATGGATGGAGGAGCCTGGTAGGCTGCAGTCCATGGGGTCGTGAAGAGTCAGACAGGACTGAGTGACTTCACTTTCCCTTTTCACTTTCATGCATTGGAGAAGGAAATGGCAACCCACTCCAGTGTTCTTGCCTGGATAATCTCAGGGAGGGGGAGCCTGGTGGCTGCGTCTATGGAGTCGCATAGAGTTGGACACAACTGAAGCGATGTAGCAGCAGCAGTAGCATACCTATTAGTTTAAGTGTTAATATTGCTTCTTTAAATAGCAGTAAGCAAAAAATTTTCTGGTTAAACTTTAGTGAGCATCTATTTTAATCTAAGGCATGTATCTAGTTATTTTAGGAATACTATTCAATTATAATGAGATCGGTTTACAAATATACAACATTATAAGAAATTAAAATTAGAATGCATAACATGTCTTAATGACCAGGATAACCACGATGGTGTGATCACTCACCTAGAGCCAGACATCCTGGAGTGCAAAGTCCAGTGGGCCTTAGGAAGCATTACTATGAACAAAGCTAATGGAGGTGATAAAATTTCAGCTGAGCTATTTCAAATCCTAAAAGATGATGCTTTGAAAGTGCTTCACTCAATATGCCAGCAAATTTGGAAAACTCAGCAGCGGCCACAGGACTGGAAAAGGTTAATTTTCATCCCAATTCCAAGAAAGATAATGCCAAAGAATGTTCAAACTAATGTACAGTTGCACTAATTTCACATGCTACCAAGGTAATGCTCAAAACCCGTCAAGGTAGGCTTCAATAGTACATAAACGGAGAACTTCCAGATGTATAAGCTGGATTTAGAAAAGGCAAAAGAACCAGAGGTCAAATTGCCAACATCTGTTGGATTATAGAAGAAGCAAGAGAATTCTAGAAAAACATCTACTTCTGGTTCATTGTCTATGCTAAAGCCTTTGACTGTGTGGATCACAACAATCTGTGGACAATTCTTAAAGAAATGGTAATACCAGACCACTTTGCCTGTCTCTTGAGAAACCTGTATGTAGGTCAAGAAGCAACAGCTAGAATCAGACATCAAACAATGGACTGGTTCAAAATTGGGAAAGGAGTATGTCAAGGCTGTATAGTGTCACCCTGCTTATTTAATTTAAATGCAGAGAACATCATGAAAACTATCAGGCTGGATGAATCACAAAGTGGAATCTAGATTGCCGGGGAAAACATCAATAACCTCAGATATGCAGATGATACTACTGTTGTTGCTAAGTCTGCTAAGTCGCTTCAGTCGTATCCGACTGTGTGTGACCCCATAGACGGCAGCCCACCAGGCTCCCCATCCCTGGGATTCTCCAGGCAAGAACACTGGAGTGGGTTGCCATTTCCTTCTCCAATGCATGAAAGTGAAAAGTGAAAGTGAAGTTGCTTAGTCGTATCCGACTCCTAGCGACCCCACGGACTGCAGCCTACCAGGCTCCTCCATCCATGGGATGTTCCAGGCAAGAGTACTGGAGTGGGTTGCCATTGCCTTCTACTACTGCTTTTTTTTTAAAAGTATCTAATAACATGCTAGGCACTATGATAAATTGATCTAATAATTAAATCAAAAAATCCTGGGGGCTAGATATTTTAATGTTAATTTTACTATTGAGAAAGTCAGGTTTCTAAGCTAAGCAACTTCTCCAAGGTTATACAGTCATAAAGGGAAAGTGAAAGTGTTAGTCACTCAGTCGTGTCCGACTCTTTGCGACCCCATGGACTGTAGCCTGCCAGGCTCCTCTGTCCAAGGAATTCTCCAGGCAAGAATACTGGAGTGGATTACCATTCCCTTCTCCAGGGAATCTTCCTGACCCAGGGATTGAACCTGGGTCTCCCTCACTGCAGACAGATTCTTTACAGTCTGAGCCAACAGGGAAGCCTGAACATAGTCATGCTGCTGTTGCTGCTGCTAAGTCGCTTCAGTCGTGTCCGACTCTGTGCGACCCCATAGACGGCAGCCCACCAGGCTCCTCCGTCCCTGGGATTCTCCAGGCAAGAACACTGGAGTAGGCTGCCATTTCCTTCTCCAATGCATGAAAGTGAAAAGTGAAAGTGAAGTTGCCCAGCTGTGTCTGACTCTTAGCGACCCCATGGATGAGCCTACCAGGCTCCTCCGTTCATGGGATTTTCCAGGCAAGAGTAGGTAGCATAAATTGGGACCATCTTGTTCATCTTTATCATCACTTAGTAATGGGAAGCATATGCTCAATCCAAACTTGTGGAAGAAAATTAAAGGGGTGGCTCTAAAGAGAGAGGAAAGAATGGAATGTATCTAGAGCTTGAATTGAAGGGAATTTTAATGTTAAACCACTGATCTTTCTCCCTGGTCATCCAGACCTGTCTTTCTCTCACTGTACCTGTGGTCTTCCTTATAGTTCAGCTCCTCACATTGTGCTTTATTTTTCCTGATACACTGTCCTCCGGTTCAGATGAGACACTGTATTTTAGATTTTTTTTCTCTTGTGGCACCTATCATGCTGACTTGCCCACAGTAGTAATTTCATAGTTATTGAAGAAATAAATCAATTGCACCTTATGTTAAGGGCTTTTTTTTTTTTTTTTTTGCCATGGAGCTTTTAAAATCTCTTTGTATTCAAAAGTCCTACTTACCATTGTCAGTTTGTAAAGGAAGGAACTTGCTCTCTCTCTAATCATTTTACTTCAAAGCTTGCTAACAATAAGCTGTCTCCCTTTTTCATCTGAATATAAGTCACAGCTTCAACATCAATCCATCGACCAACAAATATTTGTTGAGTGACTCTCCCTGCCTTCTTTACTAGTTCATGTGATTTCTTTTAATCTGATTTCAAAAGTACATCAGTATCTTCACAACCTTGGAAAAGAACTACAGCACTTTATCACTCTGCTAATTCATCTGCTCTTTCATCAAGATCACATGAAGAAGTTTTTTAAGTTCTGTGATTCTGGAAAAATGCTTTGGTTCACTCGTTATAAAACAAACAAACGAAAAGGTCAGATCAATTTCTCTGGATCAGATGCTAAGGGAGAGCATTCTGTTGTTTTATGTTATTTCACCTTTCCTGAAGCACTTTGGGGCTTCCCAGATGGCTCACCAGCAAAGAATTTGCGTGTTAATGCAGGAGACGCAAGTTCAATCCCTGGGTCGGGAGGATCTCCTGAAGTAGGAAATGGCAACCCACTCCTATACTCTTGCCTGGGAAATTCCACGGACAGAGGAGCCTGGTGGGCTACAGTCGACGGGGTCTCAGAGTCAGATATGACTTAGTTACTGAGTACATGCACGAAGCACCTTAGGATTATGACGGGGGCCTGAGTATGAATGCTGTTCCTGGCCCCACCACCTAGCCAGTTGATAAAATATGGAACCTGGAAGGTTTCAAGTTGTCTATATGTAACCTTTTTCAGAGTATTCTAACAGCAGTATTAATAATTAACATACTATATTCACATACATTATTATTTGCTCCTCATATCAATTCTAGGTGGGTCAGTATCAATATCTGAATCTTATAGATGAGTAAATAGCCCACAAATGATAGATAAATTGCTTGAAATAGCTCAGTTGGGGTTTTGATATAAACCTGGATTTTTAGGACTCTGAATCTAGTCCTAATCATGTCCGACTCTTTGCGACCCCATGGACTGTATTCCATGGACCTATATTCCAATGGACCCCTGATTCTGTTACATTATGCTACACACATAGGTTTCACTCTGAAAGTGAGAGATAACCTGGCTGAATTATATGAAATTGTCAATGTTTAATTGGTTTCAACTTAAACAATTCTGCACATTTCAACCTGAGAGTTGACAATTACTTGGTATGGTGAGAAGATGCTAGAATTCTAGTCAAGCTGTCTGGGTTAACAGCACGACTCTCTCACACGCTAATTATAAAATGTTGAATGAATTACTTAACCTCTCTGAGCCTTGGCATTCTTATTTACAAAATAGACGGTAATTAAATTATTGGGTTGTATAAACACTGAATGATATAACTTTGTAGAAGTTTAGTGTTTAGCACCTAGTGAACCCTCAAAAATACTAGCTACAAGTATTCTGAGGTTTTCCCTAGGTCTGTGTAGGCATATTTAAATCCTGCCTATTCACTCTTCTAAAGAGAAACTAGTACAGGCACGTGCACGTGTTGGAGGCAGAGGGAAAACGATAGGCACATGTTAAGTTGTGCTCTTCACACAGAGGACTTGAGATACCCTCTTTCCTCTCTGAGACTCAATTAACTTAGATCAAATAGAAACCTATCTGGACAAAAAAGTATATTTTTCAACGAAAAATTTAAAAGTTCAAGTTTCTACATTGGTATCAGTGCTTCCCAGACTGGATCCTAGAGTTTAGAAGATGGGCTTCCCTTGTGGCTTAGCTGGTAAAGAATCCACCTGCAATGAGGGAGACCTGGGTTTGATCACTGGGTTGGGAAGATCCCCTGGAGAAGGGAAAGGCTACTCACTCCAGTACTCTGGCCTGGAGAATCCCATGGACTGGATAGTCCATGGGGTCACAAAGAGTCAGACAGAACTGAACGACTTTCACATGTATTCTGAAGTTGCTGCTGACAACAGCTAGCCACAACAGGGACCTTGGGCTGCACACTGGATATACCAAATCTCTATCCCTGGACCCTTGACTGTCCAGTCCCCAGGGCTTTAAAAAATTCCAGCACTGTGGTAACTGGAAACTGATAGTATAAGCTCTAAACAGTGTATCGTGATTAACCAAAGGTTATTGTTGCTGTTGTTTTTTTTTTTTTTCTCTTGGAACAAAAATACTCAAAAGGGTATGAACATAAATCCCCAATGACATTAAAATAAATAAATTCCATAAATACCTTAAGCATAGTAAACAAATATTAATCAATCATACAGTAAATCCTGGATGGGAAGCACTAAGGATTGAAGGCAGTTGGTAGGAAGGGAGAAGTTATGAAGGGAAATTTAAATCATATTTTTACCACACTATCATTTTTCTTAATGACATTAGGATGACTTTTTTTTGCCACGTGTTCTGTGTAATTACTACTTATCTTCCAAAAAACCTCCATTCTTCTCCTTTTCCAGATACCTACTACTACTAAGTCGCTTCAGTCGTGTCCAACTCTGTGTGACCCCATAGATGGCAGCCCACTAGGCTCCGCCATCCCTGGGATTCTCCAGGCAAGAACACTGGAGTGGGTTGCCATTTCCTTCTCCAATGCATGAAAGTGAAAAGTGAGAGTGAACTCGCTCAGTCGTGTCCGACTCTTTGCCACCCCATGGACTGCAGCAAAATGCTACCATAAACCCTGCCTTCTTCCTTCCCTAGCCCTTCTTACACAAAGGCTAGGTTAGGTTTATGTCATTTCTCTGTGTCTACAGAGTATATGTGTAGATCCTTTGCCCAGACTGTAGACTGTGTTTGTCACAGCTTCCCTTCCAAGGAATAAGTGTCTTTTAATTTCATGGCTGCAGTCACTGGCCACAGTGATTTTGGAGCCCAAGAAAAGAAAATCAGTCACTGCTTTCACTTTTTCCCCTTATATTTGTCATGAAGTGATGGGACTAGGGCTTCCCTGCTAGTTCAGTTAGTAAAGAATCCACCTGCAATGCAGGATACCTCGGTTCAATTCCTGAGTTGGGAAGATCCACTGGAGAAGGGAAAGGGTACTCACTCCAGTATTCTTAGGCTTCCCTTGTGGCTCAGATGTTACGGAATCTGCCTGCAGTGCAGGAAGCCTGGGTTCGATCCCTGGGTTGGAAAGATCCCCTGGAGAAGAATACCTACTCCAGTATTCTGGCCTAGAGAATTCCATAGACTGTATAGTCCTTGGGGTCACAAAGAGTCTAGATGCCATAATCTTAATTTTTTTTTTTTAAGGTTGAGTTTTAAGCCAGCTTTTCCTATTCTCTTTTTTCACCCTCACCAAGAGGAGGTCTAGCTCTTCTTCACTTTCTTTGGTTAGAGTGGTATCATCTGCATATCTGAGTGGTTATTTCTCCCAGCCATCTTGATTTCAGTTTGTGATTCATCCAGCCCGGCATTTCGCATGATATATTCTGTATAGAAGTTAAATAAGCAGAGTGTTAACACAGAGTCTTGTTGTATTCCTTTCCCAATTCTGAACCAGTCAGTTGTTCCATGTTGAGTTCTAACTGTTGCTTCTTGGCCCACATAAAGCAAGTGGCTTCTCAGGAGACAGTTAAGATAGTCTGAAATTTCTTTAAGAATTTTCCACAGTCACTTTTCTGACAAAGATCTGTATAGTCAAAGCTATGTTTTTTCCAGTAGTCAAGTATGAGTGTGAGAGTTGGACCATAAAGAAAGCTGACTGCTGAAGTTGATGTTTTTGAACTGTGGGGCTGGAGAAAACGCTTGAGAGTCCCTTGAATTGCAAGGAGATCAAATCAGTCAATCCTAAAGGAAACTAACTCTGAATATTCATTGTAAGGACTGATGCTGAAACTGAAGCTCCGATACTCTGCTCACTTGATGTGAAGAATGGTGTGAAGAATGGAGTCACTGGAAAAGACTCTGCTGCTGGGAAAGATTAAAGGCAGGAGGAGAGGGGGTGACAGAGGATGAGATGGTTGGATGGCATCACCAACTCAATGGACACGAGTTTGAGCAAATTTCAGGAGATAGTGAAGGACTAGAGAGTCTGGTGTGCTGCAGTCCATGGGCTCACAAAGAGTCAGACATGATTTAACAACTGAACAAGTAGAATGTGTTTCTACAAGCTTCTGGCTTTAGATTCAATCAGACACGGATTCTAACCTGAAATTAGCCATCTATTAGCTTTGTGACTTTAGAAAGATACATAATCTCAGTTCCTCCTCAGTAAAATCAGACAGTATTTATATTTAATTCAGTAGAGGTGTCTGGAATTTTAAATTAATTAAGAAGTATAGCACAGTGCTCAAGCTCTAAAAAAGCTGTGACCAAGGCCGAGAAGAAGGACAGCAAGAAGCGCAAGCGCAGCCACAAGGAGCGCTACTCCGTGTACGTGTACAAGGTGCTGAAGCAAGTGCATCCGGACACCGGCATCTTGTCCAAGGCCATGGGAATCATGAACTCCTTCGTCAGGACATTTCCGAGCACATCACTGGCGAGGCATCGTGCCCGGTGCATTACAATAAGCGCTCGACTACCACATCCAGGGAGATCCAGACCGCCGTGCGCTTGCTGCTACCTGGGGAGCTGGCCAAAGACACCGAGTCCGAGGGCACTAAGGCTGTCACCAAGTATACCAGCTCCAGGTAAATATAATATGCCTAGCCGCTCTTAACGGAGAAGGCAATGGCACCCGCTCCAGTACTCTTGCCTGGAAAATCCCATGGATGGAGGAGCCTGGCAGGCTGCAGTCCATGGGGTTGCTAAGAGTCAGACACGACTGAGCGACTTCACTTTTACTCACAAGCGTACATACTATAGATACTCCAGTTGATCAAATAAAGATTATAAAGTTACTTAGAGCCAGATTTCCTCCCAAGTTTGACTCTGCCAGTTTCTAGCTGTGAGGTATCTGTGTCAGTTCCCTCATCTGCAAATCAGGGTTCTTAATCTCATTGGGTTGTGAAGACTGAATGAAGTAGTGAATTAGTATAAATGAAAAGAATAAGTAAAATACTTGGACTAACAGCTTGAGACATACCAAATGTTATTGTTATTGTACTATCCATTATTATTACAGAAAGGTGCAGAAAGGTGCTCAGCAAATCCTCTTCCCAGGGCAACTTAAAAACAGAATTGGCAAAAATAGCCATTTCTGGACTCGGGGAACTGACTAAAGGCATATATATTAAAAACAGTCAGACAACCTTTGATTCAGGAATCTGAGTTAGCAACAGTGAAAATCTGATGTTCTAGACTAGGACTACTCTTATACGTTTCCTCCCTCAAATTCTGTGGCTGCAATAGTTCTACAAGGGCAGGAAAATCTATGAAAACTAGAAGTTTGCTGTCACAGGAAACCAACTTCTTTGGAGCAGCATATGGGAAAATCTCATCATCAGGCATGTTGTTAAAGAACAACAGTGATTTTGGTGGTAAATACTAGAAAAAGTAAACACCATTGTCACTTAAGCTAGTGATATTGGTTGGTGAAAGCTACAGACTCTCTGGGCTTCCCAGGTGGCATTAGTGGTAAAGACCCTGCATGCCAATGCAGGAGACAGAAGAGACATGGGTTGTTTGATGCCTGGGTTGGGGAGAGTTTCTGGAGGAGGACATGGCAACACACTGCAGTTTTCTTCCATGGAGAATTCCATGGACAGAGGAGCCTGGCAAGCTGCAGTTCACAGAGTCACAAAGAGTGGGATATGACTGAAGCAACTTGGCACACATGCAAAGACTCTAGACTAGCTAGAAATATAACAGGAAAATCTGTTGAATAAATCATAGCAAGCCTTGATATCTCCAAATGATCCCTGCCAGACAGAAGATTGAGTGCATGTGCAAGGCCATCCATAGACGCAGTAGAAACTGGAGAAGGTCCTAGCCGTCTGCACATCTCAGGAAGAATGTGAGGGCTTTAAGATATGCAGGGCAATCATAATAGGATCTATTATAAAATAAAATCTCAGACAGATTTGTAAACTGTTTGAATTTAAAATACATTTCTACCCACAGGATAATCTAATTTACCAAGTATGAACCAGAATCAGGTATGACAACTATTTCACCCAAGCCTAACCTGCTAGGGTTTTGCCTAACCTACCTAAGGAAGGGAAACACCAACTTCAGCACCCACTAGTCACTCAGTAGCCTAGGGGGAAAAACTGAAAAGCGCTGGTGACATTCACAACCCAGAGGCACCAGCTTACTAAAAGACTGAAATTAAGTCCTAAGAATATAAAACACTAGGTCTTCCTTTTGCTACCTTACCATCGCATTATTAAAGGCTTATTTACTGCAGTTCCTCTTACTCAGCACATCATGTTTTTCAATTAAAAAATTACAAATTTTTAATAATTTTAATAATTAATAATTTTAATAATTAAAAATAATTAATTTTAATAATAAAAGTTAAAACACATAGTTTGAAGAGACTGAACAATTATTAACCAGAGGCAGATATGACAGGAATGTCAGAATTATCAAAACAGGAATTTTTAAAAAATAATTGATATTTTTAATGGTTTAATGGACAAAATAGACATCATGCAAGAGCAGATGAATAATGTAAAAGAGATGAAAATTCTTGGAAATGTCCAAAAAAAGAAATGCTAGAGATAAAAAACACCTCTGTAGCTGAAATGAAGATTGTTATTTGGAGGATTCATTAGTAGACAGGGTATGGCTGAGGAAAGTACCTCTAAGTTTGAAAATTATGATAATATGAACTTGAAAACTGAAAACAACTAAAGACTAAAAAAAAAATCAATCAAACAGAATATGCAAAAACTGTGGGACACCTAAAAAAGATGTAACATACAAGCAATATCAGAAGAGGAAGAAACAGGTGAAGGAACAAAAACAATATTAAAAGCAATAATGTCTGGGAAGTTTTTCCAAATTAATGTCAGACATCACACCTCAGACAGAGGAAGTTCTGAGAATAACACAAAAACCTAGGCATGTCATATACAAACTTTAGAAAGTCAAAGATAAAGAAACAAATTTTGAAAGAAGCTAGAGGGAAAAAACCACCTTACCTACAGAAGAGCAAAATTAATTTTATTTGATTTCTTCTCACAAACAAGAGAATGGAGTGAAATATTTTAAACATTGAGAGAGGAAACACAACACCCACACACACACACATCCACACCCACACCCACCCACCCCAGAATTCCATACTCTGTAGAGAATTATCCTTCAAAAGTGAAAGAGAAATAAGGAGTTTCTCAGACAAAAACAAAAAACTGAAGAAATGCATTGCCAGATCTGCTTTGCAAGAAATGTTAAAAGAAGTTCTTCAGAATGAAGGTAAATGATATAGGTCAGAAAAATGATCTACATAAAGAGCATCAGAGCCTAAATAAGTAAAACAAATAACTAAACTCACTTTATTTTTATTATTCTTAATTGACCTGACAGATAACTATCCAAAATAGTAACATCAGCAGTATATTCAACTATGCATTTTTACGTGTGTGTAAATACATATAACAAGAACACAGGGAACAAATCCATGTCTCTTCTGTCTCTGGCACTGGCAGGCAGTGTTTACCACTGTGCCACCTGGAAGACTGTATTAAATATATATAGTGAAAGAAAGTGAATATAAATAAAGTGAAAGTGTTAGTTGCTTAGTTGTGTCCAACTCTTTGTGACTCATGGACTGTAGCCTACCAGGCTCCTCAATCCATGGGATCCTCCAGGCAAGGACACTGGAGTGGGTTGCCATTGCCTTCTCCAGGGGATCTTCCTGACGCAGGGATTGAACCCAGGTCTCCTGCATTGCAGGCAGATTCTTTACCATTTAAACCACGAGGGAAGCCCATGGGATTGAACCCAGGTCTCCTGCATTGCAGGCGGATTCTTTACCATTTAAACCACGAGGGAAGCCCATATGTAAAGCAATGATAAACTATACCATGCTAACACTAATCATCGGAAACTGACAGTAGTTATATTAAGTTAGAGAGGATTTCAGAACAAGGAAAATTATCAGGGATAATGAAGTGCATTAAACAATTATAAAGAAATCAGTATACTAGGAAGTTCTTAACAATCTTTAGTGTGTGTGCCCCTAGCAACAGTGAGGGGAAAAGGGATAAGAATTCAAGGAGAAACAAAGGAATCCACTATTACAGCTGGAGACTTTCACACCCCTCTATCAGAAATGCACCATTTAGCAGACACAAAATCAGCAAGGACATAGTTGAACTCAACAGCACTATTTATCAACTGGATACAATTAACAGCTGTAGACTACTTCACACAGCAACAGCAGATTATACATTCTTCTCAAGCTCACATGGAACATTTACCAATATAAACTACTTTCTGGGCCATAAATCACACCTTAAAATTTTTTTAAAAAAGTAGAAATCATACAATGTCTGCTCTTAGACCACAATGGAATTAAATTAGAAATCAAAACCAGAAGTATAAATGGAAAAATCCTAAAATACTTGGGCATTAAACAACACACTTCTAAATACCACAGGGGGAAAACAAAAGTCTCAAGAGAAATTTTAAAATATTTGAACCCAATTGAAAATAAAAATACAACTTAACAAGATTAATTGGATGCACATGAACCAATAACTTCTCAATGTCCAAGCTGGATTTAGAAATGGCAGAGGAAACAGAGGTCAAATTGCCAAAATCTGTTAGATCATAGAGATAGCAAGGGAATTCCAGAAAAACATCTACTTCTGCTTCATTGACTATGCTAAAGCCTTTGTGTGGATCAGAACAAAATGAAAAATTCTCAAAGAGATGGGAACACCAGACCACCTTACCTGTCTCATGAGAAACCTGTATGAGAGTCAAGAACAAAGAGGTAAAACTGAATATGAAACACTGGACTGGTTCAAAATTGGGAAAGGAGTACGTCAAGGCTGGGTGTAGTCGCCCTGGTCATTAACTTCTATGCAGAGTACACCGTGCAAAATGCCAGGTTGGATGAATCACAAGCTGGAATCAAAATTGCCAGGCAAAATATCAGCAGCCTCAGATATTCAGATGATACCACTCTAATGACAGAAAGCAAAGAGGAACTAAAGAGCCTCTTGATGAAGGTGAAGGAAGACAGTGAAAAAGCTGGCTTAAAACTCAACATTGAAAAAGCAAAGATCATGGCATCTGGTACCACCACTTCATGGCAAATAGAAGGGGAAAAAGTGGAAGCCATGACATTTTTTTTTTCATGGGCTCCAAAGTCACTGCAGACAGTGCCTACAGCCATGAAATTAAAGGGTGCTTACTCATTGAAAGGAAAGCTATGGCAAACCTAGACAATGTATTAAAAAGCAGAGATATCACTTGGCTGACAAAGGTCTATATAGTGAAAGCTATGATTTTTCCAATAGTCATATATGGATGTGAGAGTTGGACCATAAAGAAGGTTGAGTGCCAAAGAACTGATGCTTTCAAATTGTGTGTTGGAGAAGACTCTTGAAAGTCCCTTGGACAGCAAAGAGATCAAACCAGTCAGTCCTAAAGGAAATCAACCCTGAATATTCATCAGAAGGACTGATGCTCCAATACTTTGTCTACCTGATAAAGAGGTGAGTGACTGGAAAAGACCTTAGAAAACTGGATAAAGAAGAGTGAATCAAATGCAAAGCAAGCAAAGACAAGAAAGAAAAAAAAAAAGCAGAAAATGAAATTGAATAAAGGAAATCAATAGAGAAAATCAACAGAAGTAAAAGAGTTCCCTGAAAAGATCAGTAAAATTAACAAACACCAAGCCAGCTTAAATAAGGAAAAAATGAGAGGTGATACAAATTACTATCAGAAAGGAAAGAGGGGACATCAGTACAGATCCCATGGACATTAAAGGATAATAGAGGAATATTACGAAAACCTCTATTCCCCCAACTTTGTTAACGTAAATGAACCATTTCCTTGAAAGGCAATCTGCCAAAATTCATTAAAAAAAATAAAAAGAAAACCTGAATACACATAGTTTCTAAACAGGAAACCAGAAAAAGAATTTTGCCTGGAAAATCCCACGGACGGAGGAGCTTGGTAGGCTGCAGTCCATGGGGTCGCTAAGAGTCGGACATGACTGAGCGACTTCACTTTCTCTTTTCACTTTCATGCATTGGAGAAGGAAATGGCAACCCGCTCCAGTGTTCTTGCCTGGAGAATCCCAGGGACGGGGAAGCCTGGTGGGCTGCCGTCTGTGGGGTCACACAGAGTCAGACACGACTGAAGTGACTTAGCATAGCATAGCATAGGCAAGAAAACTACAAACCAATACCTCTCATGAACACGGATGTAAAAATCCTCCACTATTATTTGAATCTGTATCGTTATCTTCATAGTGCTTATTATATTACATTGCAATTGTCTATCTATTTCCCTAGTCTATTAGACTTCCAGCCCCACCAAGGGCAGGAGTCTCTTCTTATTCATCTTTCTGTACACAGTACCTAGCAGAGCATCTGGTACACAGTGGGTATTCAAATAAATATATGTTAAGCTGAATTTTGTCAGATCCAAATCTTTCAGATTGGGAGCAATTCTAGAGGTTTTTAAAATCTGCCTTAGGGGCTCACAAAATTGTACATCTGTTAGATAGGAAATATATACTGTCTAAGATTACCGTTTCTACCTATATACTTAGTTGGAGTTACAGGCTCCAAATAAAATTAAAGTGATAGAGAATGAATTTGTAAACAGTTGATTTATGTAATCAATTTGCCAACATCATCAGCTTCATTAAAATAGCAGTGCTATGCTGAATTGCATTAAGGCTAGAAAATTACTTTCGAAACAGAAATAAATAAGCTTAAGTAAGTGACTGGGAGCTAAAATTACCTGCTAGTAACAGAGCTGTAAGTATGAATAGTAATTATTGAGAAATACTTTTCTGAAAAGAATTAAGTACCACTGTTGTTTATTTCAACTTGCTTTTACCCTTGTAAATAGACAGAAATATGGTGAGTGCTATGGGCATTTACTTCACTTGAAATTGAGGTTTAAAGACCTGCAAAAGCATTTACTTCATTTGAAACTGAGGTTTAAAGACCTGTAAATATCCTTGGAGATTTATACATATATGTGTATATATGCATATACCCATATAAAATTACAATATATTACACACACACATATCTTAAGAGTCTATATTTTCAACTGAAACAATGTGATAAAATGATAGCATTCTTTCTTAGTTAAAAATTTTGGTAAGAACTGAGCTGGTATATTCCTACTATATTAATTATCTTTTTAATACTTTTCTAGCTATCTAGGCTTACAAAAGAAGACAGATAAAATGCAGTTCCCATTTTCAGAGCACGCATTCGGTTTTAAAGGCCTCTTGAGGGTGGTTTGTCAATTTTCTTTGAAATCAAGGGGCTTAGAAAGATTCAGAGGCGGTATACTTATGCATTTTATCCCTTGCCATCACAAGGAATAAAAGATTCCTCTCTCTTATTTGAGCTATGAATCAAACCTGACCAAGGACTATTTCACCCAATTTCTGTTTTGGAATTCAGGCACCTTAAAACCAAAAGAGAAAATACATTTTAAACCAATAACCTATTTTTACTACGTCTAACTTTACAGGAATTTTCCCCTTGTTTTTGCTAAGTATTCTTGGTATGCCAGGCTTCACTGGTGACTCAGTGGTAAAGAATCTGCCTGCCAATGCAGGAGGTGTGGGTTTGACCTCTGGTTTGGGAAGATCCCCTGGAGAAGGAAATTGCGACCCATTGCAGTATTCTTGCCTGGAGAATTCCATTGACAGAGGAGCCTGGTGGGCTATAGTCCATGGTGTTGCAAAAGAGTCAGATACAACTTGGTGACCAAATAACAACAACTTGGTATGTCATCAGCAGAATCTGCCCATGTGAACACTGTTCCAGGAAAAAAGAATGGAGATTGCTTTACATTGCATATCCGTTACAGTCAACCTTTAATGTAGGGTTCACAGTAAAGGCCTTCAGACTACTTAAAACTATTAGTTGATATCCTCTTAGTTATATATATATATATATAAAACCACTTTTCACATAAGATAAAAAAACTAACTAAGTACTCAACATAAAGTCAATTATCTTGGCAACATGGCATGTATTCTTTAGAAGAGATCTCTAGGCAGACTGTAAAGTGTAACCACTACTGCCTAAAATCATAGCAGAAGGTCCATAGCATTCAGCCTTCCCCAAATTAACTAGGATACAATTACTTTGTCGGTTTCTGGTCATTTTAAACGTGGAGTCTTATAAACTCTCCAGTATCCAAATACGCAAACAGTTTATCCTTATGAGAATAAACTGTCCGGCCAACAATTGATTTAGTTACTAGAGCCGGAAAATGCTTTAGGGTTCTTGAGAAAGCTACTTGGACTTAAAAACAAAGCAGTTATATACTTTAAAAATTTTCAACTCCTCACTTTCAGTCACATTTAAAGTAATAAATCATCTTTCATAATAATGTCTCAAGGTGTTCTCACATACATTATCTTATTATGAAATAAGAAATGATTTCAGCCCTTTATATAGGAAGTAACTGAAGCTTAGAGAGGTCAAGTACCTTGACCAAGTCCAGGGAACAAGTTAGGAAGTTGGGGTGGCCATTTATAGTTTTTGATTCCTGGTTCAGGATTCCCACTGAAAATATGGGAACTTCAGCAAATTTTCATCAGTTTGGCAAGAAAATGTTTTCCCACTGAGCTAATATTGGAGTAAAAACTTAAAACAAGATGCACTCCTTAAAAAAAATAAGAAAAAAAAAAAAAAAAAAGCCACCACCAAATTGGCTTCAAAATTGCAACCCCAAAGCCACATCTCTCCTTCAATATTCCCTTCTGCTCATCCTACTTGTCCATCAAGGAAGTATTGGCAAAGACACATTTATTCTTTTGCTAAAAAACACCCTTAAAGGAGCAGCCCCCTAAGCCAAAAAGCAGAATTATCAGGGGGAAAAAGACACAATGAAACAAGGCCTTGAGTGTGCTTGCAGTAATCATTCAGAAAATGATTAAAAATTAAGAGTTTAATTATTTTCAGTGCTCTCTTAAAAATTTTTTTGAGTGTCACTGAAGTTTCACCACATTCAAAGTTGAACCAAGAATAGTAAGATGTGCAATGAAGCCCATTAATAAAATCTGCTTATTCATTCACTCATATATGTCTCAGGTTCCTGTCATGTTCTGGAGATGTTGAACAATGTAGGTTCAGAGTCAGTGCTAATATTAGGATCAATGAGTGAACAATGTTAAAGTATTATGACTTAAAATTTCAAAAATCTTAAAAGACTAGTGTGAAATACAAGCAGCACCATAAGGTAAGTATCATGATAAAGGTGGACAGATGGCACTGTGGGAGTCTGCGGATGATACGCATAGCCTCGGCTGGAGCAAAGGAGGTATCTAAGAAAAAATTATTTTTCTGAGATTGTAATGCTTACACAGTCTTTAAAGATGAACAGAAAATAAAATGGACATGAATATTCTCTAGATTTCTAGATAAATGGCTCAAAGTATATGAACACCATGTCCATAAGTCATGTAATCATGTAGTCATGTATGGATGTGAGAGTTGGACCATAAGGAAGGCTGAGTGCCAAAGAATTTATGCTTTCAACTTCTAGTGCTGAAGAACACTCTTGAGAGTTCCCTGGACTACAAGGAGATCAAACTAGTCAATCCTAAAGGAAATCAACCCCGGATATTTATCGGAAGGACCAATGCTGAAGCTGAAGCTCCAATACTTTGGTCACCTGATGTGAAGAGCTGACTCATTGGAAAAGACCCTGAGGTAGGGAAAGACTGAAAGCAAAAAAGAGAAGGGGGCAGGCAGAGGATGAGATGGTTAGATAGCATCCTCCACTCAATGGACATGAATTTGAGCAAACTCCAGGAAAGAGTGGAGGACTGAGGAGCCTGGTGTGCTACAGACAAATGGGGTCACAAAGAATCAGATATGACTTAGTGACTGAACAGCAACAACATAAACACCAAGAGGAAACAAAGAGAAAGTATCTGACAAACTTTTTGGACTACAAAGAGTTTACCATGACTAGAAAATGGAGCACCGTGTAGGTTTGTGTTTTCCAAAATGGATCTAATTTGACATACTGTATTGTTACCCAGTTAGATTTGGAACCAGAAGCCAACTCAAACCATGCATGTAAGGCACATACATAATTTTGCTAAAGTAATTTATGGTTGTAATTTTCAGACACTTTAATGTTTTTAGAACATGAACGTTCCTCTTTCAGAAAAGAAAGTGGGCTAGTACAGTCTATGAAATAAAAACTGTCTGGGCTCTTTGGAAGCCCACCAGGGACTCCTTGCTGGGAGATCTGTGATTATCTAGGAGCTTCCCAGGTGGTAAAGAACCTGCCTGTCAATGAAAGAGACGTAAGAGACATGGGTTCGATCCCAGGGTCGGGAAGATCCCCTGGAGGATGGTATGGCAACCCAGTCCAGTATTCTTGCCTGGAGAGTTCCAAGGACAGAGGAGCCTGGCAAGCTACAGTGCATAGGGTTATACAGAGTTGGACATGACTGAAGTGACTAAGCACACACACACAATATTCTAGAGCCAGCTAGGTGGCATTTCTTCACTCTCAAAAATTTCTTCGCATTTAAAATTATTTCCTTCACTTCTTTGTTCATTGATATATTCCTTTCAAGATTTCAGGGAAGTAGGAAGTAGCTCTATCCTATGAAAACTAGTTGGGAGATACTGACATTGTTAAAAAGAAAAATAAATACTAGTCAATTAGTAGTATGCATATTAAAAGAACGATAATGCTCAATGAAATATTTACTGAGCAGTCTTGAAACAATTTTAAGAGAAGGGCAAAGAACATCAGATGCAAAAAAGAGGATAAAAATGAAAAGTTTGTTCACTGAAACTGCAGCCTGGTTTGTGGTCTGGAAAGCAGGGGGCCTGGAGTCCAGCCCTGAATCTAATCTGGAAAAAAGTTATCTTCCACTTGCCCTCAGTTTCTGAATCTAAAATCTAAAAATTTAATCTTAGGTAATGATCTCTAAAGTTTTGGTTTGTTTCTGCTTTTATTTTTCAACATCCTAAACACACAATTATCAGAAATTTTAAGACTACAGGAAAATGATTGGTTGCAAGAACTTTGCAAGATCAGACTCCAGACAGAATTATTCATGTGGACTATCTTAGTCTTTTCTTTCTGGTCATACTGTATGTGG
The DNA here is from genome assembly GCA_935064755.1 of Tragelaphus eurycerus. Classification (NCBI taxonomy): domain Eukaryota; kingdom Metazoa; phylum Chordata; class Mammalia; order Artiodactyla; family Bovidae; genus Tragelaphus; species Tragelaphus eurycerus. The sequence goes on from CAKXYN010000043.1 coordinate 16,214,223, forward strand.
TTTTAGCTGGAAAAAAAAAAAAAAGAGCAAAAATTAACTTGGATATGGTTGCCCTGTAAGAGGAAAGACCACCAAATCTTTGGACAAGATAGGTTACTCTCTTTTCAAAAATTGCAATAAAAACTGCACAGAACATTCATCCCACACCATATATACCATTTCTTAAGAAAGCATTGGCCAAACTTTTTTTTTTTAAAGAGTCATTTAAGTGGGAACTAAGAAAGGCTTGTTGTTCATGAACTGTTATAAATATCCAAAGTTAGAACTTTCTGAAATGTCTTATCATGCCGTGTATGGCATTTTCATAAACAAAACCTTTAGCTAAAAGCTTAAATAATTTTTTTCAGGGATCCTGGGACAGATGGTTAATATCAGATAATAAATCATCATTGACAATTGAATACAGTCTGCTACTTGAATTTACAAAGTGTGTAGGGAGAGTGATGGTAGAAGGGAGAACTCTGGACATGTAGTTCAGCTTCCCATTCTGGCAGCCAGCTCAAGAACAAACTGTAATGTGCAAATAAAACGTCCCATTAAATCTTCCACTAGAAGTTAAAAAAAATAAATAAAACTGAAGGTTAAGAAACCCAAGTATGGAGTAGCATCTTGGAATTCCCCTGGCAACTATTATCAACTAGCCCAATCATGCATTCTAATAACACCAGGTGGATTTGCTAGAACAAAAGTGAAAATGTAAAGGAACACAAAAAGGTTAGATGTGCCACTAAGATGCTACTATCGCTCATGAGAATCTGAGTTCAGGAAAATTTGGAATGCTTTTTATTAGTACTTTACAATTAGGGAACTTATATGATTCAGAAAACATGAAGAAGTTTAAATAAAAGGGAAGGATGTTTTAAAGATTCCCATTGCTGGGTAAAAAGAAAGTATGTTTTTAATATTTTAAAAATAAGAGGGCCTTTTTAAAGTCATCAGGAGTGGATGAGTATTATAAATATGATACTATCTTTGGTATAACTTTTAAAATTTGTCCTCCATGTAATGATAAGATAATTTAGGGGCTTGCTAAGAGTGAGCGAGCAAGTGAGAGATCTGAAACACTTTCTGAATAAAGTTAACAGCACCTAATGTCTATCATTTAAAAAAAAAAAGACACACATAAAAAGAACACGTGGACCTTCTCTATAAAGAGAGATTCTCTTTTAAATAGAAGAAATTGGGAAAGAAAGACAATTTTAATAAAAAAAGAATCCTTATAAATTAAACTGTATTGACAACTGAGAGGCCCCCAACGTAAATGTTCCTACTCATGACAAATATAATACAAATTGCTATTTAGGTTATGTCTACTCTTCAGAAAATGTCTGGGAAAAGAAGCAAATATTCTCATATTAAATCAGGATTGATTCTACATCATAAATTACTTTTTGGGATGTTTGCTTTAAAAAAATCACTTTTAATCTACTGAAGATTGATTTCTGTTTCTTAAGTGGAGGACAATGAATGCAGTTGACTTGTTAATTCACAGGAATTTATTAAGCACCTATGGTATGGGTGGTAATAGAGGGGCATCAACATGGCAGCATAATTGACGGAATCTTTTAGTTAGAAAGTTATCCCTGGAGAATAATAAAATAATACAATATCCAAGGCCCCAAAATTTGGCAGGAGCTTAGGGGAAGACTTCATACAACCATGATCTAAACAGTGACTCAGGGAGACTGATCTTAGGAATAAAAAACCAGCCCCACCTCCTAGTGGTCAACTGACCTGGGATTCATAGATTCTAAACTAACATACAAGCAGCCCAGAGAAAAGACACCGGGACAGAAAGTGAACAGCAGTGATTACAAGAGGGACTCTGGGCCAGACTGTGAGGGTAATGTGAGTCAACATATTTAAAAAGTGCTTAGAAGAGTGGCTGGCACATACTAAATAATGAATACGTGTGCAATTTTTTTTTTTTTTTTTTTTTTAATAATGAACCATCCATCCTTTGAGAAAAGTGAATGTCACTAATTCTCTCTGCCTTCCATGGAATATTTTGGTATTTTTTTCCCTTTCCATCACTCAGTCATGTTTGACTCTTTGTAATCCTATGGACTATACAGTCCATGGAATTCTCCAGACCAGAATACTAGAGTGGGTAGCCTATCCCTTTCCCAGAGGATCTTCCCGACCCAGGAATTGAACCAGGGTCTCCTGAGTTGAAGGCAGATTCTTTACCAACTGAGCTATCTGGGAAGCCCCTTCCCTTAAATATATGGATTAAACTCATATATTTGATTTTATTTGAATTTCACCTTGGAAAGAAACATACCATTGTTTGCTCTGGGTCCTACACTCTATAGAGAATAACAGAGTATACAGTCTTTTAATGGTCAAACTAAAATGCTCTAACTGGTTTACTTTAAATTATGATCTGAGCTGCAATATTATAGGCATTTTAATAAAATATCTTCCTTTGTCTCTATGTGAAAGTAGAAGACAGGAAATTCTAGGCAAGAAAAGCTGCATGAGAAAGTGTGAAGATGTCAGAATGATTCACAAAGAATGTAAATGGTAATTAAAGGAGGTATAAAAAAAGCATTCTATTGAGGAAATATGAAGTTTAATATTGGGGATATGCTGCAAAGTATTAAGTCAGTTTGGGAAAACAGAATTTTATCCTGATGTTAACAGGAAATTATTCAAGAATTTTAAATCTAATCAAGTGATATTTCAGGAAGACTGACTTCCAGTTAATTTACCAGTAGAGTTTATCATAAATTAAAGGGAAGGAGTTGATTCTGTCATTTAAATTAATTTCTGTATCTGATATTTTTTCTCAGCTTAGAAGTCAAAATAAAGCTCAAATGAATACCTATTTTTAAATACAAGGATTTGGACCATATGTTGAATACTTTGATACTAAGGATGATCTAAGGTATATTAAATATACAGGAGAAATGAAAGTAATACTAGTATACTTCTTGCTCAAACCTCTCCATAATGATCTAAGAAAATGAGCCATTTCTTTCCTTTGGTTTGAGTACCTTCCTGGACCACTTCTGTTTAGGTATAGATAGTCTGGCTTGATAACTAATTTAACATTCGCATCCACTCTTTGAAGTAAATACCATTATTCCCATTTTATACGGAGGGCATGTTTAGCCCAAGGTTATGCAGGAGAAAATGGTAGCCAGTGTATATTAACTCCCATCTTCAGAAACTAAAGCCTGTGCTGTTCTTTCTATGATGTCACACTGCTTTCAATGCCAAATGCAGAAAGGTATAGCCTACACTTACTGACATCTCTCTGCCTATTCGGAATTCTCAGAAGCAGCAGGAGTTTTAGAGAAATGTATTTCATAAAAGGAAAACAGATCTTTTTCTCGATTTTATTTGTAAAGAAACTGAAATGCACTGAATGGCCTTCAACTGACCGTTCTCCAGTTGTAGGAGAGCACAGGGAACAAATGCTGTCACAACAGTATTCGTCTATAGGTAATGTATTGAACAATCATAACATATATAACATCAAAATATAAGAATAAAATTCGAATGTATTGGTAAATAAATTGTACAGATTCTTATAATACAGACATAAAACCATGACAATTATGCAAAGAATAGTCAAATAAATGGTACATCAGAATTAGGGGTAAGATGGGCACTGCTATGGAGGAAGGCAATGGCACCCCACCCCAGTACTTTTGCCTGGAGGATCCCATGGATGGAGGAGCCTGGTAGGCTCCAGTCCATGGGGTTGCTAAGAGTCAGACACGACTAAGCAACTTCACTTTCACTTTTCGCTTTCATGCATTGGAGAAGGAAATGGCAACCCACTCCAGTGTTCTTGCCTGGAGAATGCCAGGGACGGGGGAGCCTGGTGGGCTTCCGTCTATGGGGTCACACAGAGTCGGACATGACTGAAGCGACTTAGCAGCAGCAGCAGGGCACTGCTATAAACAAAATGGATAACCAACAAGGACCTACTGTATAGCATATGGAACTTGCTTAATGTTATTAATATGCGGCAGCCTAAACGGAAGGGGAGTTTGGAAGAGAATGGATACATGTATATGTATGGCCGAGTCCCTTCACTGTTCACCTGAACTTATCACAACATTGTTAATCGGCTATATGCAAATACAAAATAAAAAGCTTTTTAAAAAAGAATTAGGGGTAAGATAGAAAAGTACAAAAAGAGTGCTAACTTATTATCACTATCAGGGAAACTAGAACTTACATAAAAAGAGTAAAGTGAGGTAGAAAAATTCTGCACGAGGTTTAAGATGTAAAAAAGTGTAGATAAACCACGCTAGATCAACTAGATAGCTGTTCAGGCAAAACTGAACTTCAACGTCTATCTCACATCATACACACAAAAATAATTCATGATGGATTAATGACATATCATATAAAAGTTAGAACTAAACATTTCATAGATTAAAATGTTTAAAAATCACTTAAAAAGAAGAATTTTGTGACCTGGAGATAGGCAAAGGTATTTTAGAATGCAAAAGGCACTAACCATAAAAGAAAATTTCATAAACTGGACTTCATAAAAATGTCAACTTCTTCTTGTCAAAAGTCACTGTGAAGAAAATAAAAATATAAGTAACAGGCTAGGAAATAATATTTGTAAAATAAATATCTAAAAACAAATTGCAATCTGAATATATAAATCTGACCAATGAATAATAAAAAATAAAACACATTATTTTTTTTAATTCAATAAATGGATGACACCGAAGTAACTTTGGAAAATGCTGTTCTGGCTGGAAACCATATAAATGACCTGTTTAAATAAATGACCTGTTTACTGTACATAAACACTGACTCTGATGCTTTTGTTTCTTACAGGGATTCAAGGCAAAAAGTCTGAAACTTCATGTGCACTGGTATTAAATAATTAAGTAAATGGATAGCAGATGGTGGGAGGCAGGATTCTCACTGTCAGGGGGTAGGGAAGTTATGGATAAGCAAGAGAAGAAGTCTAGAATAAATACTATCAAACCGGGTTAGAGTCAGAGACATCAATGAGAACTCATGTTTATATGGAGAATCAACACTCAAATGAATAGACATATAAATTATAGATTATCATGTTGGTGTAGGGGTAATATGACCAACCTAGATAGCATATTCAAAAGCAGAGACATTACTTTGCCAACAAAGGTTCGTCTAGTCAAGGCTATGGTCTTTCCTGTGGTCGTGTATGGATGTGAGAGCTGGACTGTGAAGAAGGCTGAGCGCCGAAGAATTGATGCTTTTGAACTGTGGTATTGGAGACGACTCTTGAGAGTCCCTTGGACTGCAAGGAGATCCAACCAGTCCATTCTGAAGGAGATCAGCCCTGGGATTTCTTTGGAAGGAATGATGCTAAAGCTGAAACTCCAGTATTTTGGCCACCTCATGCGAAGAGTTGACTCATTGGAGAAGACTCATGCTGGGAGGGATTGGGGGCAGGAGGAGAAGGGGACGACAGAGGATGAGATGGCTGGATGGCATCACCGACTCGATGGACATGAGTTTGAGTGATTCCAGGGAGGCCTGGCATGCTGCGATTCATGGGGTCACAAAGAGTCGGACACGACTGAGCGCCTGAACTGAATCGAACTGAATATACATACAATTACTCCCTAGTATTGTCCCTTGTAAGAACCTAAAAACATTTCTTTAACCAAGTGATAAAGGCTAACATTGCCAGGAATGACATGTAGATATTTCATTTATTGTTTAGTTGCTAAGTGGTGTCTGATTCTTTGGTGACCCCGTAGACTGTAGCTTGCCTGGCTTCTGTGGCCACAGGATTTCCTAGGCAAGTATCCTGGAGTGGGGAGCCATTTCCTTTTCCAGGGGATCTTCCCAACCCAGGAACCAAACCTGTGTCTCCTGCCTTGGCAGGTAGATTCTTTACCACTGAGCCACCAGGGAAGCCTAATGTTGGTTTCTTAATACTGACAAATATACCATAGAAATGTAAAATGTTATCAGTCAGAAAAATGAGTGAGAGGTATAAAGAAGCTCTCTGTACTATCATTTTCAGATTTTTTGTAAATCTATAATTATTAAAAATAAAAAGTTTATTTTAAAAAATGGGCAAAGACTTCGACTGACACTTTGCAGGATAAAATATAATATGAATGAGCAACAAATAGATAAACAGATGCTCAAAATGGTAAGTCACAAAAGAAATTCAAAGCAAAACTATAATGAAAGGCCACTGCACACTCACTGGAGTGGCTAAAATTAAAAAGACCGACAATACAAGGAAATGGCAACCCACTTCGGTATTCTTGTCTGAGAAATCCCACGGACAGAGGAGCCTGCCAGGCTCCCCAGTCCATGGGGATGCAAAGAGTTGGATACAACTTAGTGACCAATACCACCAGCACCAAATGTTGGAAAGGATACAGAACTATTTGTTCTCTCATACGTTGCTGGTGTGAGTGTAAAATGGAACAACAAATATTGAAAACTGTCAGGTATATTCTTATTAAAGATTGGTGGTTTCTTATTAGAGTCAAACATACATCTGCCTAATGATTTTGAAATTCTACTTTCAGATGTTTACCCAAAATAAGACATATGTTCACAAAAAGCCCTGACTAAGAATCGCGATTGCAGCTTTATCCACAATAGCAACATATAGGAATGTGAAATGTTTATTAACAGGTAAATGGATAAACAAGTTGTGATATATTCATACAAAGGAATACTACTTAGAAATAAAAGGGACAAGTTCCTGATACACACTGCAATACGGTACATCTCTGAAGCATGCTGAGTGAAAGAAACGAGAACAGAGCACATGTGTGTGTAATTCTGATATGATTTTAAGAACAGGCCATGCTCATTTATGGAGAAAGATATCAGAACACAGGTTGCTTCTGGGAGAGTAGAGACCGAAAAGGACACGGTACTTTCTAGGGTGATGAGAGTACTCTATCTTGACGTGGGGTAGACATCTGTCAAGATCCAACAAATGATCTACTTCAAGATTTGTCCATTTTGCTGTATAATTTATACATCAATTTAAAAATGTAGGCAAGGAAGAGAAAGGCTCTGACTCAGCTCTGAAATCAGGTTGCTAAAGCATACCTTTGGATGAAAAGGAAAAGAACAGCTGTAGAAACAATGAACAGAAAAATATGATGTCTATTAATTCTCATTGAAGAATAAACTGTAAGAAAGTAACTATGGTTTAGACTATAGACTAAACAGAATCTCCTGTTTATAGTTAAGCCCTCTGAATTGCTTTGCGAATTTCTCTCTTATAGTCCTTCCATTATAGCATAGATGGATGCAAATGACAATCTATTTCAGCCTCAGGAATTGAATATTATTCTACTCATTACAGCCCATCCCTGTCCCAGACTGAGACCAGCGCCACATCTTATGCAATAAAAGCTTTCATAATTTATTTTGAGTAATTTAATTTGGAAAAGGTTAAAAAAAAAGGAAAAAAAAAATAAGAAAAGCCTACAGATAGATTACCTGAGCATGCCTTCTATACAAATTTTCCCCACTGCCGTAGGCAAAAGATAACACTAAAAAAACAGAAAACAAAAATTGTAACCTAGTGTAAATAGACCTTCCTTAGGATTATATTAAACTATGTTTAAAAGAATTTTATCCAGTTTTATCACCTACAGGAAACTTAGGCTATAAGAATCAAATTTAACTGTGTAGGAGAAAAGAGGACGAATTATATTCAGACATTTATTATGAAGATAAGACACATTAGTCAAAATTAAATGGAGTAGATGCCTTCAACATTTCCAAACATGAATATATGCTATACTTCCATTCTAATGTCAGGGAAGGAGGATGGATGTGTATAAACCCTCGAGGAGGGGGACTCAGTACATTGTACATCAACAGTTATGCTAAGAGGCTGATTTCATTATGATATGTCTACACTGAGCACTGTTCACTTCACGCAGGCTGTTCTGAGTTTTTCTATTACTTTCAAATGAAGTCATCCATCTGTAGAAAATGAGCAAATGGAATATTCATGAGGTAAGAGATAATTTTTATCATCCCTGGGGAGTTTCTTTCTTTGGGTTGTTTATTACCTGCAGAGCTCAACTGTATGAAAATTGATTAAATATCATTTACCAATTATAGTGATGCCAGTACACATTCCTCAAAGCAAATACTAAATGTATGATGATTCTGACAATAGAGGGAATACTTTCAGGTGTGGAGTCAAGTTTCCTGGAGTCTGAATCTTACACAATTTGGGGAGCTTTTTTTTTTTTTTTTCAAAGACACAAAATCATGAAACAAGATTGCTAAAATCTTTCCCAGGGACTTAGAAAAGGCTATTAAAATAAAGGCTTCAGAAGCTTCATTAAAGATAAATCTACTCTTGTAAATTTTTTTTGGTGGGGGGGGGCAAGAATAACAAATCCTTTGATATTTGAAGCTGAAGCTCCAATATTTAGGTGGTGATGCAAAGTGCTGACTCATCGGAAAAGTCCCTGATGCTGGGAAAGGTTGAGGGTAAGAGGAGAGGGGGGCAACAGAGGATGAGATGGTTGGATGGCATCACTCATTCAATGGACATAAATGTGAACAAACTCCAGGAGATAGTGAAGGACAGAGAAGCCTGGCATGCTGCAGTCTATGGGGTCACAAGGAGTTGGACATGATCGAGTGACTGAGCAACAACAAAAATCTATAAAAACTATCACGTAAGAATTTGAATTTTCTTAATCTGAATTGAAAATAAATGGCTAATGACTCATTTCTAACTGATCATTTAACTGAATTTAACTATTGTTCTTGCTTTCTCTCTCTTTTTTTTTTTTTTTGGTGGGGAGAGATGAGGATAGTTCCTGTCTGAAATTGCTGTCAGGTTGCAAGCCACATTCTTAGATTCTTTGCTTGTAGGCATAGCTGGTCATGTAGTTTAGCAACTCCTTAGGCCTTGTTCCAGCAACCATAAATCCTTAAGATGAAGCAACTTCTAGTCCTTAAGTCTTAGGTCAGAGGAAGTCTTCCATTGCCAGCTTCTACCTTCTTGCCACACCACTAGAGGAATTAATCATTCCCTATCTGACCTTCCATAGCTTATGTAGTCATCTCAATTACGTTACTTTTTTCCCCTTAGTTATTTGGGTTTTAGCTTAACTTTGTTACAATGGGAGCTCCTTAAGAGCAAGGAAATGTCCTATCTTTATTTTTTTTTAATTTTTTTTGCTTTCTGTCTTAAAATCTTTTTTCCTTTTTTTTTAAATTTATTTTAATTGGAGGCTAATTACTTTACCATATTGTATTAGTTTTGCCATACATAAACATGAATCTGCCACAGGTGTACATGTGTTCCCAATCCTGAACCCCCTTCCCACCTCCCTCCCCGTACCATCCCTCTGGGTCATCCCAGTGCACCAGCCCCAAGCATCCTGTATCCTGCATCGAACCTGGACTGGCGATTTATTTCTTATATAATATTATACATGTTTCAATGCCATTCTCCCAAATCATCCCCCGCCTCCCTCTCCCACAGAGTCCAAAAGACTGTTTTGCTGTCTCATATACAGGGTTATGATTACCATCTTTCTAAATTCCATATATATGCATTAGTATACTGTATTGGTGTTTTTCTTTCTGGCTTACTTCACTCTGTATAATCGGATCCAGTTTCATCCACCTCATTAGAACTGATTCAAATGTATTGTTTTTAATGGCTGAGTAATACTCCATTGTGTATATGTACCACAGCTTTCTTATCCATTCATCTGCTGATGGACATCTAGGTTGCTTCCATGTCCTGGTTATTATGAACAGTGCTGCGATGAACATTGGGATACATGTGTCTTTTTCAATTCTGGTTTCCTCGGTGTGTATGCCCAGCAGTGGGATTGCTGGGTTGTATGGCAGTTCTATTTCCAGTTTTTTAAGGAATCTCCATACTCTTCTCCATAGTGGCTGTACTAATTTGCATTCCCACCAACAGTGTAAGAGGGTTCCCTTTTCTCCATATCCTCTCCAGCATTTATTGCTTGTAGACTTTTGGATCACAGCCATTCTGACTGGCATGTCCTGTCTTTAAATCTAAAAGGCCTACCTCATACTTGGGTTTAATAAATGTCCACTGATGAATGAATGAGTGAGTGAGTGAATGGATGCTTTAGAGGTAAGCTACTTAAAGTAAGGACCAAAGAACAGATCAGTAGCATTAGCATCATCAGGGAGCTTGTTAAAAATTTCCAGAACTTTTCCAGACCTACTGAATCAAAATGTGAATTTTCCGGAGAAGGCGATGGCACTCCACTCCGTTACTCTTGCCTGGAAAATCCTGTGGATGGAGGAGCCCGGTAGGCTGCAGTCCATGGGGTCGCTCAGAGTTGGACAGGACTGAGCTACTTAACTTTCACTTTTCACCTTCATGCATTGGAGAGGGAAATAATGGCAACCCACTCCAGTGTTCTCGCCTGGAGAATCCCAGGGACAGGGGAGCCTGGTGGGCTGCCGTCTATGGGGTCACATAGAGTCAGAAACAACTGAAGCAACTTAGCAGTAGCAGTACTTACTAACCAGAAAATAAATTTTGGTTAATTCTGAGCAATACAAAGATATCCTTAAATCTGTAAAACATGAAAAAACTTCCAAACTTAAAAACTGTATTGTGAGTAAAGCTTTAAGTCACCTGCCACTGTTAAACCTCAGTACAGCAGTTCTGCATCCTGTCTCTTGGTTCCTCTTATGATAAGTTTACCCCCTTGTTCAGCTGCTGGGTTACGTCTGACTCTGCCACCCGGTGGAGTGCAGCTCTTCAGGCTTCCCTGTCCTTCACTATCTTCCGAAGTTTTCCCCCTACAGGACAAATGAGGTGCTGGCCGCCAAAATTATTTTGTCTTTTGCATTATTTTGAGTTCTAAAATAGTGAAGTGCAACTCTTATTCATTCTTTCACTGTGCCTTTAACCTTTTATTAAAAAAGAATTTATAATACATTGTTTTAAAAAAAAATGAAAACCAGTATTTGAAGCTTTTGATTAATAACAAAAATCTTGTTCCTTTTTTTTTTTAATAGCACCTCAAGATGCCAATGTTTCAAGGCCTTTTGAGGGAAAAACTGATTCACATATGATTCTTAAAAGGCTAAAGTCTTCAAAGCCTACAGAAAGCTATGGAGATTTTACTTTAACGTGTTTTTTTCTCCCAAGTTTCTAAAATGTATGTTGAGAAATTGGACTGTGCGTCTATGATGAAGATACTTCTAAGTCAGATCTCTTAAAAGGTCTTAGCTCAAATGATTGCTTTATTACTTTTACTGGGTGCTAAATGTCTTGTGTTTTCAAATGAGCTTAACAACAGTTATTAAACATGTTTAACGTATAATTAGTACCTTCGATTAGCATTGAAGTTACTTTTAAAGGTCACTAAGAGATTCATCCTTTTATTCAACTGCAAAAAATCTGTATAATGATCAGAATTTAAAACGTACAATTCTTTTTCTTCTGTAAATATGTATTATTGTGAGAAATAAAGAATGGCAGGACCATTGCTTTCATTAAAATAAAAAAAAATGTGAATTTTCCTACATACATTAAAATTTGAGAAACATTGTGATTATTATTCCAGTAGCTTTAAAGGAGGAGACAGTGCCAAAAATAATATAATCTTATATTTCATAACAATCGTTTCTTCATCTGTTCTTTATGTTTGGCTACACTGATCATACAAACAATGATCAAATTACCCAGTGGACTATTATTCCACTTATTCTTTCTTGCAGATAACAAAATAAAATACTAATTTAAAAAATACAAATAAAGGATTTCTCTGGTGTCTAGTGGCTAAGACTTCACACTCCCAATGCAGGGGGCCAGGGTTCAATCCCTGGTCTTGGAAGTAGATCCCACATGCCACAGTGAAGACTGAAGACCTGGTGTGATGCAGCTAAGACCCAGAGCAGCCAAATAAGCAAATTTAAAAAAATTTAAAAACAAACACAAATAATAAATTTTAGTGAAAAAAAAAGCACAGATATAGTAGAGTTGCAGAAAGAAGATGATAAGGAATATGACAAATACTAACATGAATGCTGAGCTATAAATTCAGATCCAAAACTGGTGTTTTGTCCTTTTTTTTTTTTATCCTTCAAGAGCCGAGACCTGATCACTGGAGACTTTGTAGATCGATGCTTCTATGCCCTAGGAGCTCAAGATGGAGAAGTAATGCTGAAAATTAGATAAAATCGAATTTACCCAGATTTCAATCCTAGCTCAGCTTTTAAAAAGTATGTGCCTATGAATTCTCAGTTTGGAAACTGAAGTTCAGCTAGTTTTAATCAAGAGAACAATAACTAGTACATTCAATTTACAGCTCTCCTCCTCATCCCCTTGTTGAACAGATCACCAAATGTTGGACATTTACCAGCTCGACTATGAGACAGAGTCATCTTGGTGTTATCTTAAGAGTGGCTATCTTTTCAGGCAGTTAGGTAATCCACTGAAAAGAATTACCACCTATTATAAATGTGATTAAGTCTGCATAGGTATAAACATATCCATTTGAAAAAGATACATTTCAATGCAAATCTTAAGAAAAGAAAGAGAAATTAAAAATTGCCAAGAACTGTCACCTATGGCAGAAGCTATTAGTCATGTCAGAGTGAAGGAATAATGACTGTCTTAGAGTTGCTCAGTTGTTCAAGGTGAACTTCAAAAGAATGAAACAACTTCAAAGAAAATCACAGGACAAAGAGTATGAATCACAGTAGAGAGTGTGCTGGGGAATTAAGCATGTGTCTCTGCTAATTGCTATACAAGTTCAAAACTTGTCAAAGCTTAGTTTTGCTTTTCAGAAATCACATTCTGAATTTTCATTCAACACAAATTAACTTAGAAAACTTGCATGTGGTTTTAGGTATAATATCCTGGTTTGATCTCTATGTAATCAAGAATTATCCAGAAACCTAGAAAAATACTGTCATTGGGAAGAACTGATCCTTGTTCTGCCTCCATTAGTCAGGATAGGTTAGGTTATAACTCCTGAATATCTGTGCCTTAATGGTACACATGTTTGTTTCTTCCAAAAATCCTTTTAAAGTTGACCAGTTTTCCAGGCCACTTCTTAAAAGCTGAAGGTCAAGAAGGGGCTTTTCACCACCTAATTTCATAGTCTACTGTGTAGAATTAGTCACAAGACTCATCTAACCTCCAAAAGGCTAGGAAATGTATTCTATGCACACATGAAGGAGAGGAGAACCAGATGCTGGGGAGCACTAGTAATGCTACCAGTTAGATAATATTAACAGAGAGTCCCGTATCAGTAGGAAAAAAAAATTACCAATGAAAGGGAATATGCAGAAGCACTGTTGTGGTGGTGGTTTAGTTTCTAAGTCGTGTCTGACTCTTATGTAGTCTCATAGACTGTAGACCACCAGGCTCCTCTGTCCATGGGATTTCCCAGGCAAGATTATTGGATTGGGTTGCCATTTCCTTCTCCAGATCATCTTTCCAACCTAGGGATCGAACTCACAGCTTCTGCATTGGTAGGCAGATTTTTTACCACTGAGCCACCAGGGAAGTCCATATAGAGGTACAGTTTGGGACAAAAAGAGAGGAAGTATCATTATTGGTCATGAATATTTTTAGTGTAGAAATATCTAGAAAAATAATGTATTGGGCAATTCCTTTGAATCAACATGTAACTTTAGTGTATTACAATTGCCCACTGCTTAAAAGAATTCCAGTACCGCAGCTCTGGAAAGGGAAGAACTGACCTGTCCCCTACAAGGTTATTGCCTTATAACCACAAACTCAGTGGCTTAAAACACTTATCATTTATTACTTCGTACCTCTCTCTGTTAGAAGTCTGACATGGTATAACTAGATTCTGCATTCCGAGTTTCACTGGAATAAATCAAGTAATCACCCCAGGTTGTGGGTTTTCATCTGAAGCTCAGGGGTCAGGTTCACTGGGTGAACTCATTTCTTTCTCACACTTTGCATGTGGCCCCTTAACCCTTCAAGCAGCAATAACAGGCCAGTCCTTTTCATGCTTCAGATCTCTCTGACCTCCTCTCTTGATTTTAAGGGATTCTGAAATTATATTGGGCCTACCCAGAAAATCCAAGATAATCTATCTGAAGGTCAACTTATTAGGAATCTTAGCTGCATCTACAGATTTCCTTTTGCCATATAACGTAGTGACATTACCCAGGAATGATAGAAATTGGCAGAGATCATGGGGACCAAATCTCTGCTACCATACTGTAATAGAAACCTATATCTCTAATATTTCTGTTTTATATGTAAGCATTTTTGTTTTTTGCCTAACATATTATCACAAAACAGACATAATTGTAATGTAAATGGGTTCAAATGAATGATGAGTTAAGGAAGGCAAAGATTTAAAGAATAAACTTGTGTAATTTGGGAATCAAGGTAAAGGAAGACAAATAACAGAGAACAGAACAAACTATGAAATATGTTGTAAAGTGTAGACATAAGTAATGAGAAAGAAACAGGGGATGTGCAATTGGAAGTATGAAGGAGATAAGCTTGATATAGGGAATCAGTAAAGAGATTTTATAGTGGGCTGTAATATGGGTTATTAACAGCAAAGAGAACATTATAGTTGCCTGAGGTAATTCAGGTATTAAGAAACTCAAATATGGTGAAAATTTTAGGATTTCCCACTACATAAGTGAATTATAATGAATGAAGTGGTTTTGTCTTTCTGCATTAAATAATTGACCTTATGCAATCATCAAAACAAAGTAACAATTGAAGGAGACAGTATGTATATGAGTGTTGGTTCCTATTCAGCTTTTCAAATAAATTAATGGTAGGGAAGGAAAAGTCACGCAGTCGTGTCCAACTCTCTGTGACCCCACGGACTATACAGTCCATGGAATTCTCCAGGCCAGAATACTGGAGTGGGTAGCCTTTCCCTTCTCCAGGGGATCTTCCCAACCCAGGGATCGAACCTAGGTCTCCCACGTCTCCCAAATTGCAGGTGGTTTCTTTACCAGCTGAGCCACCAGGGAAGCCCAAAATTAATGGTAGAGAGAAGCCCAGTTATTTAAAAAAGTGATATTATTAGCCAATATCAAATCAACAAACAGGGCTAGGCAGAATGTCTCCTAAACTAACAAATCAATGGATATAGTCATGGTGTCCCTTACCCATTTGCACTTCTTCCTGCCCACTGTTTGGTGGAGGTTCTAGTGCCTTTGAAAAGAACCAGTAATAAACTGGCAGAAAAAAAGAGGAAAAGTAAGAGACATCATGACCATTTTCCAGTGTTCAGTAGAATACTGATATTAACAAAAAAAAAAAAAAAAAAACAAAGTGAGGAAGAGATTCTATAAAGTCAAATACATTTGAGGTATGTTGATTTACACAAAGTTGAACAGATGTATTTCATGCTGAGCTTTTCAAAGACTTTAAAGTGCTAATGTGCTTTGTGAGTCTTTAATGGAGGAAAATAATTTAAGATTCTCCAAACATCTATAATTAGGGAAATTTTAGTTCAAATGATGGCAGAGATGGCTAGTTGTCCAAAGTTTGTGCTTTCTTTTCTATAGCAGAAAGTGGTATCTAGGAGACAACTTCCCGTAAAGAGTATATCACTGGCTCCTTTTGCTGCTAAGTATGACCATGCGACTGGTTCATGCCAATGGGATTTAAGGGAATCATGTGAATAACATCTTGGAGCAAGGCTTTTGAGAAATAGGTATTCCTTCCCTATAGTCTCTTACTGCTTTGTCAGCTGGTACAGAGGTCAATGGCAGGCCTTCAAGATGAAAGGAACTTAGGTTTTTGTACCCTGTGTGGAGGAAGTTCTCAGTGGCCAGAATATGAATACATATATAAATATTCATATATATAAAACCAGTGATTTTTTTTCCTCTGAAGAGACATTTGGCAATATCCAGAAATTCTTTTGGTTATCACAGTTGAGGAAGGGGTGGCATTACTAGGTAGAAGCCAGGAATGCTGCTATTATTCTACAATGCACAGGACTGTTCCCAACAAGGACTTATCTAGTTCAAAATGTTAATAGTACCAAGGTTGAGAAACCCTTCATTAGACTGTTGGGTGGAAAAAAAAACCACAAAAAACATTCTACTGTATTAAGGCCCAGAAACCTCAGGGTTTGGAATAGCAGCTCCTGTTGCATTAACTCCTATGTAGTTTCTCCCAGAACTAATGTTCCAAAGACCAGATGTCAGGAAAACAAAGAAGACCATACAATCCATACTGTAAATACCAAAATAATATATCACATTGGTCACCAAGATACTTTGACTCTACCCTCAGAAAATTTCTGAAATCTGTTCCAATCTCTATTTTCACTGGTAGTCTCCTACTTGTATACATTTTCTCCTTCCTGGTCTATTAGAATAGTTTCTTAAATAGGTTCTTTGTCTCCAGTTGGCTTAGCTATTGTCACAACATTAAGTAGTGGCCAAAACAGGACTCAAACTTGTTTCTGTTTCTAAATCCTTTTACTTTTTCACTGAAGAGTTGAAAGACAGCCTAATATGGAGGGATCTTGAACTTGAGGGCTGAAAACATATTTAAGTCTTACTTTTGATACTAAAATTACAATTTTGGACAAAATAACTAAATATTTATGTGTGTGTGTGTGTATTTTACCTTGTTTGTAAAATAAAAATAAAAGAAATAAAGTTTAAGAATATTTTTTTAGAATTAGTATACCACTAAGAAAATGGTAAGCATGTATTAAATCATTACAAATCATTCATTAGGGAAAAAGAAACACACACTGTGCCAGGATCCCTGAACTATTTGCTATTCTTCTCTCTCGAGGCAAATATTTGCTTACCTTTCAATGAGTTTATTTAGGGTTGTGGGAAATCTCAAAGATTGTTCAAGCATGGTCATTCCACCAAGAAACGCTGCTTGGCCAGAAAGTTCACTTGGGTTTTTCCAATAACATTGTAGGAAAACCTGAATGAACTTTCTGGCTAATTCAATATATGGAATGGAATACTGCATGGAATACTCAGACTTATGCTAATTTTCTATTTGGGACACTTAGGACCTGCAGTCAAATCACATCTGAGTTTCTTTTTGTAGTCATTCAATCTTTTCAGTGTATTGGTTTTAAAGTTGATCTTTGTATGTACTGTAACTAGGTTCTTAATTCTAATCATTTATAATAAATTTAGATTCTGAAGAGTAACTGGAAAAAAAAAAAAAACCAACTAGGTAAAATCTGACATTGTCTCTCCTTTCTGGAATCCTTCATGTCCAAATTCTACCCCTCTACCAAATGTCTCACTTTTGCCCTGAAAACTTTCCTGAGACATCTGCTAATCTCCTTAGTCAGTATCTCTCTTTGCACATTCACTCACTTTATTGATGTATTCATTCTGCAAATATTCATTAAGTACCACACTCTGTGCAGAGACTCATTACTTTGGGCCCTAAACTCTGGTAATGTCTTCTCTTATCACTTCTACTAGACTAAATGCCTTAAGAGAGGAACCACAGATTACTGATCTATACATAGTACAGAAACCTATACATAGTAAGTGCTTTACAAAAAAGCTAGAGATTATTATTTTTTAACCATATGTTTTTCAAATATTTCAGTGACCCCCAAAGAGAGAATTCATACGTCAAAAACATTCATAAACACTTTAATTCATTGGTTCTTGTGTTTCACCTGTGGTGTTAACAAAAGGAATTAAAATTTAAGATAGATGCATAAAACCAAATTACAAGCTGGACAATACTGAGCTATAAATTAGTATACTCAGAGGATAATATCAATTTTCTAACCCATGTACAATAATTACACACTTAAAAGTTTTGCTAATGAAACAGGAATAAAAGCCTAAAATGTATAAAAATTACATTCAGCAAATAAGTTTAGGGGACTGAGAATACTGCTTATATTATGAAGAATATATATTAGAATTTATATTATCATATGCATTCTCTTAAGCATTCTGATTATGTAAAATAAATCAAAAGGCTTATATTGTATAATCATTAACATTTAATATTAATAAGCAAATATTCTCAATTAATGCTATTTATATACAGTTCTGAATAGCAAAGTTTCTTTACTTTTCCTCCAGGATATTTTTCTATCAGAAGTTTTCTTATGTAGAGCTGTTCAGTTTGATGCTCACATGCCACATTTTAAGAAAACTCCTTTTATGTGCCCTGTTATTGCCAAGAGATTCCTTTCAACTGCTCTAAGAAATATCAGAGAATATTTTCTCTCAAGCGAATTTGCAATTGGAGTTATCTTAGGCATTTGAAAGCAGGAAATCTCTTTTCATTTGCTTATCCCTGGTAAAGTGCAACATTTGCCTCATGATAGAAACAGCAAATGCTTGCTCAGTGAATGAATGAATTTTGCCCTCCTCTGACATTCAACTTTAAATATGTAGGAAAAAAAATCTACTTTTTAATTTTTCTAAGCATTTGAAGCTATTATTTTGTTAATATTAAATAAATAGCTAAAGATCTAATTGTAACATGATATTACCACATTGATACAATATTAGCATTAATACAGCAATCAGTGTATTTCAATATTTTTAAGTGCTGGTATTTATATAATAATTTCTGATGACATTTGACATTTCAGAGGTATCATAATATAACATAATAAAAGCCCAATAATGTATAAAAATTACATTCACCAGATGAATTTAGGGATTGAGGATACTGTTTATATTATGAAGAATTTATATTATCATATGAAGTCTTTTAAGCTTTCTGATTATGTGAAAGGCTTGTATTTGTATACTCATGAAAACTTAATATTAAGAAGCAAATATTCTCAATTAATACTTTCTAAGTATTAATGCACTCATGGTTATTAATAGGGCAGAAGGAGAAAGGGGTGACAGAGGATGAGATGGTTGGATGGCATAACTGACTCAATGGATATGAGTTTGAGCAAACTCTGGGAGACGGTGAGGGACAGGGAAGTCTGGTGTGCTGCAGTCCATGGGGTCACAAAGAGGGGGACACAACTTAGTGACTTAGCAACAACAATATATCTATAATTCAGAATTCAATTATAGTATTGTAACTATAGTTCATATCACAAGAAAGACATAAACGAGAAAAAAGCTCTATAAAGCAGACTTTTCCTTCTTGGATATTTAATAACAATGAAGTGAAAGTATTAGTCACTCAGTCATGTCTGACCCTATGGACTGTAGCCCATCACACTCCTCTGTTCATGGAATTCTTCAGGCACGAATACTGGAGTGGATAGCCATTCCTTTCTCCAGAGGATTTCCAGGATTGAATCCAAATCTCCTGCATTACAGGCAGATTCTTTACCATCTGAATTGCCAATATTTACTTTTTACTGTATCCATTAAAGTTTATAAAATAGTTTCACATATATCATCTAATCTCATCTCACCACAACTTTAGGAGATGGGTTTCAATATTCTGGTACCACAGCCTGAGAATCTGAGGCTTACCCAGAGAGATCAGTTCAGTTCAGTTGCTCAGTCATGTCCGACTCTTTGTGACCCCATGAATCGCAGCACGCCAGGCCTCCCTGTCCATCACCAACTCCCGGAGTTCACCCAGACTCACGTCCATCGAGTCAGTGATGCCATCCAGCCATCTCATCCTCTGTTGTCCCCTTTTCCTCCTGCCCCCAATCCCTCCCAGCATCAGAGTCTTTTCCAATGAGTCAACTCTTTGCATGAAGTGGCCAAAGTACTGGAGTTTCAGCTTTAGCATCATTCCTTCCAAAGAAATCCCAGGGCTGATCTCCTTCAGAATGGACTGGTTGGATCTCCTTGCAGTCCAAGGGACTCTCAAGAGTCCTCTCCAACACCACAGTTCAAAAGCATCAATTCTTCAGCACTCAGCCTTCTTCACAGTCCAACCACAGGAAAAACCATAGCCTTAACTAGATGGACCTTTGTTGGCAAAATAATGTCTCTGCTTTTGAATATGCTATCTAGGTTGGTAGGTGTGTACAAAATCACACACTGTAGCTTTTACCTACCCCACTCTCTAATTTATAGAAATTCACTCTGGAGTTTAAAGATAGATGTAGAAACATATGTTTAAAACTAATTAAATGACTATTAAAAACCTTTTCTAATTCCATCACTAATTTGGTGAAATTGCAAATGAACAAAAATGATTATACAATCCTTGGCTAATGCATGGCATAATGAAGATGTTAATGAGTCAAATACTTAGGTATATTTTGCGAAACTCATCAAGTCAGTGTAATGGGAATTCTGGGCATGTCTTGCTGCTGTTAAACCTCCCACTAGGGCAGCAGGCATACAGCTGGGTCAGGTTCCTGAACAGGCCAGAATGTTCTGGGATCTGTTACTGTTCAGCTCCCAAATAATATTAAGATGAGCATGATTAGAACTTATAAGGATTAATTCATTGCTATGATGGGATGGCAATAGAAAATGTCAAGGTTTTAGTACAAAAATAGGACAGATGACTCAACAATGCGTAGGGATTCTGTGGTAGTCAGACCAATAAGCACCATAGAATTGAATGAAATATTACCATCCTGGATAAAAAACTGATGGAGATAGAAAATAGTAAGAGAAATGTGCTTTTTTGGGTGGATAAAACTAAACAATAGATTTCTAGGAATGTAACCCCTCTGAAGATACTTCCCTGAATTCTTCTATATACTGATCTCTACACATTAAAGTGTAAAGTGATATCACCAGGGAACTTCCCTTGTGGCTTAGACGGTAAAGCGTCTGTCTACAATGTGGGAGACCTGGGTTTGATCCCTGAGTTGGGAAGATCCCCTGGAGAAGGAAATGGCAATCCACTCCAGTACTATTGCCTGGAAAATCCCACAGACAGAGGAGCCTGGTAGGCTACAGTCCATGGATTTGCAGAGTCAGACACGACTAAGCAACTTCACTTCACTTCACACATTAAAGTATCCTGTGTGCAGTGTTCAGTGGGCCATGCTATACATGGGTGGGCCAGGACCAGCCCACCATAGAGCCTCTTGTTCCTGCCCCAGGCTTTGGAGGCACACAGGTCTACATTAATTGAAAAACAAACAAACAAACAATCTTCATCATCATACATGGACATAGAGACCACATCCTTTTTTCCACTCTTCTACACACACTCTAACATTAGTCTGTGAAGCAGGCCTGGTGTGGGAAGAGTAGTTTCTTCCCACCTTTATTCTACTCAAGTGTCAGGATCTAGGCCTCCAGGTTCTTGGCAGAAGACGTGCAGGATGGACGACAACGTGCTTCCCACCCACACAATTCCACCTCTCCATCTCCTCCCGCCTGCCTGTCCCCACTGTTGTCTAGACATTGCTGACTTTATTACAACAGAAAGGCTATAAAGACTTTGATGAAAGATCCAAGAAAGAGCTCTAACCTCGGCTAGAGGAAGTTAAGAGTAGTCAATTCCAGTTACCCATGTGCAGGAATTTAGCCAGGAAGGATGGTATTGCTAGGAGGAAGGTTGGAACAGCTAAGGGTTGGGCAACCCCATCCTGGGTTACCTCTATCTCTATGACCAAGCCTGTCAGAGCTCCTAAATTTTTCAGAGGCTATTTGCTCTTTCACTGTCTGCCTTACATTTATGCTGGGAATCCTTGAATAAAATAATACAAGGGAAAGTCAAAATAAAGGATCAATGGCTGTGTATATTATTTCCTAGGAATGGGCTGGGGGAAATCATCATAATAGTAACAGCTACAACGTATACTCTATCTAATTTTCTGGGTCCTTTTCTCAGCACCTTATGTATATTACCTGATGCAGTTCTCAAACAAACTATGATAGGTAGTATCATTACCATTCTCACAGGAAGGAGCTAGCTTAGTTACCGCACAAGGTCATACAAGCCACAGAGTAGGATTTCAGACTGCAGCAGCCTGGAGGACCCAATGCTCTTAACCACACTCACATCCACAAGTTCTGTTTTACACACCCCATCCCCCAACTCCCACTCCTCAGCTTTCAGACCTTATTCCTACTATACCAAACTAGAAACAGTTTGCTGAACTTGATATGCTTTCTCTGAGTCTTTCTTTATAAATTATTTTCCTTTCCTCATGGATTGCCCTTCCTTAATCCTCATCTCCTTTGGGGAATCTTTTCTATACATGAAGAGTTTTTTTTTTTTTAAATCTTATATAAAGCCTGTTTTAAAACAAAGATTTATAAAAATTTTACCTCTCCTGAACTCAATAATATGAATTACTTCCTCACTTGATTCCCACTGCACTTCTTATATAGCCATCAATTTAAGTTTCATTTGTCCATTTACATATCTTTATCATCTGCAAGCCTGAGCTCTCCTTGAAGACACAGGCTCTGTATTTCACTCCTCTTTGCTATATCAGTGCATTATATAAGGTCTCTCACATAGTAAATGTACTTAATAAATATTTCTTTAATAAATGAATGAATAAATTATTAACAATAAATGATTGCTTTTAAGAGCATATGGTATGATTTTATGTATTCTCTTATTTTTTGATATAGACACACACACACACACGACTACTCATGCCACTATATGGCACCAATCATGAACACCACTGACAATTGAAAAAGCTGCTGCTGCTGCTGCTAAGTCGCTTCAGTCGTGTCCGACTCTGTGCGACCACAGAGACGGCAGCCCATCAGGCTCCCCCATCCCTGGAATTCTCCAGGCAAGAACACTGGAGTGGGTTGCCATTTCCTTCTCCAATGCATGAAAGTGAAAAGTGAAAGTGAAGTCACTCAGACGTGTCTGACTCTTCGAGACCCCAAGGACTGCAGCCAACCAGGCTCCTCCGTCCATGGGATTTTCCAGGCAAGAGTACTGGAGTGGGATGCCATCTCCTTCTCCTCTGAAAAAGCTAGGTTCAGAGAAATTAGTATCAGTTCCTCAAACTTTAAATCCTGCTCTGGAGATGTGGAAATGCCAATTCTTTCCCCAGAATCAGGAAGGACTTGTGTCAGGGTTTTCAATCATCCCAAATTGATTTGTCCATTTTTATGCAGAATATTCTATTTTCTTATTGAAAGTATAGTTTGTTTATAACGTTCTGTTAGTTTCTTACATACAGCAAAGTGATTCAGTTATATATTTTTCTTTCCCCTTATAGGTTATTACAAAATGTCAAATATAGTTCCCTATGCTACACAGTACGTCCTTGTTGGGTTTCTATTTTATACATAGTAGTGTGCATAGGTTAATCCCAAACTCCTAATTTATCCCACCCCTTGCCTTTCTCCACGATATTCTACTACTGATCATTCCACTAGAATATGATTCAAGGCAGCTCCCTCTCTCATGGTTTTTGGGTTTGTTTGTTTTTACCACCAGCTCTGTGTCACTGTGATTGGACATACACAGCAGCGGCAACACAGAGGTTCACATCCCCTCAAACCTTGTCCTCTTTCCCAATATAGATTCCTTGGAGGATAAAGTTTCTGTATTTCTTACCTTTATGTTTCCTCTATAGCATTAATCACACTCTTTTACCTAGAGACGATACCCCAATATATATTTATGAAATAAATATGTAAGCTTATAATGCTATCTCTGTATGGTCAGTTTATCACTCAAGTTTTTATATTGCAAACTACATGTTTGTTTGCGTTTCTTCCAGTTTTATTGAGCTATAACTGACAAAAGAGCTCAGCTGGTAAAGAATCTGCCTGCAATGCAGGAGATCCCAGCTTGATTCCTGGGTCAGGAAGATCCCCTGGAGAAGGAATAGGCCAACCTCTCCAGTATTCTTGGGCTTCCCTGGTAGCTCTGATGGTAAAGAATCTGCCTGCATTGTGGGAGACCTGGATTTGATCCCTGGGTTGGGAAAATCCCCTGGAGGAGGGCATGGCAACCCACTCCAGTATTCTTGCCTGGAGAATCCCCATGGACAGAGGAGCCTGGTGGGCTACTGTCCGTGGGGCAGCAAAGAGTCGGACACGACTGAGCAACTAAGCACAGCACAGCACCTGATGTACAGCACTGTATACGTTTAAAGTGTACAGCAAGATGATTCAGCTTAAGTACACCATTAAGCAATTATCACAGGAAGTCTAGCGAGTAGCCATCATTTCACATAAATACAAGATTCAAAAAATAGTAAAACCTTTTTTTGTGATGAGAAGTCTTAGGATTTACTTTTTAAAAACTTTCATATATAACGTCCCTAGTATTTATCTATTGCATAAGCAGAAGTTCATACCTTTTGACCGCCTTTATCTAATTGCTCCTACCACCAATCCCAGCTACTGGTAACCACAAACCTTATCTCTATATGAGTTTTCTTGTTTTGTTTTTTTCTTTGATTTTGAAGTAATAAGTGACCTATAACACTAGGTTAGTTCCTGTTACACGACATAGTGATTTGGTATTTCTATACATTTCAAAATGACACCATGATAATTCTTTACCATATGAGCCACGAGGGAAGCCCAAGTCTTCTTACATAATGTCAATTTATTGCTCAATTTTTATTCAAAATAAAAATTTTATTTATTTTATAGATTTATAAGCAATCTTCTAACTAGGATACTGATATATTTTTAAGCTTCTAACAGAAATATTTTTGTGCTATTAGTTACTAAGGATGGTATTTATTTTTTACCTATTGGTTTTGATTCATTTAGAATACCAGATTACAAGTTCTCTAATTTAGCTTCTCAGAGCTGCCTGCTAGCATGCCTTAAGTGTTTGTGAACAATCCACTAGCTTAAACAGGCACTCCCTGAAGTCAGGCATAATGTATAAGAAAGTTAATTCATGTATAAAGGACTAGCCTTATACCCTTCATTCTAATTCAGAAATGGAAATGTCAGATAAATCCCTAACAATGTGAAGGTTGGTCAAATACAGACTCACAAATCAAACTAGATTTTAAAACTCAAATGGGTCAGTGTAGAATCAACTAGAAGTACTCCTTTCAAGAGCACACATACCATAATATACATAAAGTTACTATCCATACCATGGGCCAAAAAAGAAGTAGGTTAAAGAAAGACTCAAATCAACTTACTTCATACTTTTATGCATCAAACACTCAACTAAGCCAAACCAAATCAAAAAACACTTTCTGCAAGTTCAATACACATCAGGCACTCTGATAAATCTTCAGGCAGATATAAAGACAGAATCTTTGCCTCCAGGAGTTACAGATGCCTAATCAAATAGAACGTGGCATGTGTTGCAACAGAGTTAAGTTTAAACTTCACTGGAACACAGAGGAAGCTGCAATTGACAGGAGAAGGGGGGTGGGAGGCTTTACAGAGGAGGTGGCACTTCAGGAGGCTCTGCCCTAAAGAGGAACCAACGTTTGATAGATGGAGATTAGGAAAAGACAATCCAGGCACAGAGAAGAAAAAATGCAAAACATGCAGGTTAGGCAACATCATGGAATGACTGCAAAAATAATTCTGTGTGACCAGAGGGAATGAGGCCTAGGGAGAGAAACATACAGTTGTTATGGATGTAAAGGAAGCCAGCCATTGAATGAGATTTGATAAGGTCATGAAGATCATGGGAAACTGCAAAGAGAGCTAAACACGCCCATGTATGTTCACCACTGAGCCATTTATCTGCTTTTGTCACTGCACCTATAACAAGTTATAGTTATTTGTCCACAATCATTTTGTTTTCTTCCTTTAAACTATGTCTCTTGTGGGCAAAGCTAAGACACAGATAAGATGCTCAGCATCACTAATTATTAAAAAATGCAAATTAAAACTACAATGAGGTATCAGCTCACACCAGTCAGAATGGTCATCATCAAAAGTCTACAAATAATAAATGCTAGAAAGGGTGTGGAGAAAAGGGAACTCATAAACTATTGGTGGGAATGTAAATTGGTGCAGTGATTGAGAACAGTAAGGAGGTTTCTTAAGAAATTAAAAATAGAGTTTCCATATGATCCACTAAACACACTCCTGGGCATATAGCTGAAGAAAACTCTAATTCAAAAAGACACATGCACTCAAATGTTCATAGCAACACTATTACAATAACCAAGACGTGGAAAAAACTCAAATGTTCATCAACTGATAAAAGGATAAAGAATATGTTGTACATACAGACAATGGAATACTACTCAGCTATAGAAAAAAATAAAATAATGCCATTTAAAACAACATGGATGGGCCTAGATATTATCATACTAGGTGAAATAAGAGAAAGATAAATATCATATGATATCACTTAAATGTGAAATCTAAAATATGATACAAAGGAACTTATTTACAAAACAAAGACTTCATGCACACAGAAAGTAAACTTATTGCTAAAGGGACAAGGGGGTAGATAAAATCAGAAGTTGGGATTAGCAGATACACTTTTCTACATATAAAACAAACCACAAAGACCTACTGTATAGAACTGTGAACTACATTTAATATCTTATAGTAAATAGTAAACTATAATGGGAAAAAAACGTGAAAAAGTTTCATATATATACATGTGTGCTATATATTTTGCTGAACACAAGAAACTAACACAACATTGTAAATTAAGTATACTTCAATAAAAAGTTAAAAAAATAACAACTACAAAGAGTATGTTGAATGAGCAAATTATACCTGATATGAGAATATCGCAAAGAAAAGGAAATGCAAGAAGGCAAAGTGGTTGTCTGAGAAGGCCTTACAAATAGTTGAAAAAAGAAGAGAAGCAAAAGGCAAAGGAGAGAGGAAAGACATGCCATCTGAATGAGGAGGTCCAGAGAACAGCAAGGAGAGATAAGAAAGCCTTCTTAAGTGAACAATGCAAAAAATAGAGGAAAACAATAGATGGGAAAGGATAGAGATCTCTACAAGAAAATTGGAGACCCCAACCAAGAGAACATTTCATGCAAAGATGGGCACAATAAAGGACAGAAATGATATGGAGGTTAAAAACCATTAAAAAAGGTTTTAATGATCTGGATAATCACGACAGTGGGGTCACTCACCCAGAGGCAGATATCCTGGAATGTAATGTCAAAAGTATGTGTGTATATGTGTGTGCACGTGTGCTCTAACTAGCCTCAGTTGTACCTGACTCAGAGTGACCCTATGGACTGTAGCCCACCAGGCTCCTCCATCCATGGGATTCTCCAGGCAAGAATACTGGAGTGAGTTGCTATGCTTTCCTCCAGGGGATCTTCCCAAGTCAGGGATCAAACCTGCATCTTTTGTAGCTCCTGCACTGCAGGCAGATTCTTTATCTCTGAGCCATCAGCGAAGCTCTGGGAAGTCAAGTGGGCTTTAGGAAACACTACTATGAACAAAGCTAGTGGAGGTGATGGAATTCTAGCTGAACTATTTCAAATATTAAAGATGACACTGTTAAAGTGTTGCATTCAATATGTCAGCAAATTTGGAAAATTCAGCAGTGGCCACAGCATTGGGAAAGGTCAGGTTTAACTCCAATCTCAAATAAAGACAATGCCAAAGAATGTACAAACTACCATACAGTTGCACTCATTTCACTTGCTAGCAAGGTAACGTTCAAAATTCTTCAAGTTAGCCTTTTCCCATACATGAACCAAAAACTTTCAGATGTACAGCTGAGTTTAGAAAAGGCAGAGGAACTAGAGATCAAATTGCCATCATCCAATGGATCATAGCGAAACCAAGATAATTCCAGGAAAAAAAATCAACTTCTGTTTCATTGACTATGTTAAAGCCTTTGACAGTGTGGGATCACAACAAACTGTGGGAAATTCTTACAGAGATGGGAATACCAAACCACCTTACCTGCTTCATGAGAAACCTCAATGCAGGTCAAGAAGCAAGAGTTAGAACTAGATATGGAACAATGGACTGGTTCAAAATTGGGAAAGGGGTACATCAAGGCTGTATATGATCACCCTGCTTATTTAACTTATATGCAGAGTTCAGTTCAGTCACTCAGTCATGTCTGACTTTTTGTGTCCCCATGGACTGCAGCATGCCAGGCCCCCTGTCCATCACCAACTCCTGGAGTTTGCGCAAACTCATGTCCATTGAGTCGGTGATGCCATGCAACCATCTCATCTTCTGTCATCCCCTTCTCCTCCTGCTTTCAATCTTTCCCAGCATCAGGGTCTTTTCAAATGAGTTAGTTCTTTGTGTTAGGTGGCCAAGGTATTGGAGTTTCAGCTTCATCAGTCCTTCCAATGAATATTCAGGATTCATTTCCTTTAGGATGGACTGGTTGGATCACCTTGTAGTCCAAGGGACTCTCAAGAGTCTTCTCCAACACTACAGTTCAAAAGCATCAATTCTTTGGTGCTCAGATTTTTTATAGTCCAACTCTCATATCCATACATGACTACTCGAAAAACCATAGCCTTGACTAGATGGACCTTTGTTGGCAAAATAACGTCTCTGCTTTTTAATTAGCTGTCTAGGTTAGTCATAACTTTTCTTCCAAGATGCAAGTGTTGTTTAATTTCATGGATGCAATCACCATCTGCAGTGATTCTGGAGCCCAAAAACGTAGTCTGTCACTGTTTCCATTGTTTCCCCATCTTTTTGTCATGAAGTGATGGGACCAGATGCCATGATCTTAGTTTTCTGAATGTTGAGTTTTAAGCCAACTTTTTCACTTTCCTCTTCCACTTTCATCAATAGGCTCTTTAGTTCTTCTTTGCTTTCTGCCATAAATGTGGTATCATTAGCATATTTGAGGTTCTTGATATTTCTCCCGGCAATCTTGATTCCAGCCTCTGCTTCATCCAGTTCAGCATTTATCATGATGTACTCTGCATATAAGTCAAATAAACAGGGTGACAATATACAGCCTTGACGTACTCCTTTCCCTCTTTGTCTGTTGTTCCATGTCCAGTTTTAACTGTTGCTTCCTGACCCGCATACAGATTTCTCAGAAGGCAGGTCAGGTGGTCTGGCATCCCCATCTCTTGAGAATTTTCCACACTTTGTTGTGATCCACACAGTCAAAGGCTTTGGCATAGTCAATAAAGCAGAAATAGATGTTTTTCTGGAACTTTCTCACTTTTTCAATGATTCAACGAATGCTGGCAATTTGATCTCAGGTCCCTCTGCCTTTTCTAAAGCTAGCTTGAACATCTGGAAGTTCGCAGTTCATGCCCTATTCAAGCCTGGCTTGGATAATTTTGCACATTATTTTGCTAGCATGTGAGATGAGTGCAATTGTGCAGTACTTTGAGCATTCTTTGGCATTGCCTTTCTTTGGGATTGGAAGGAAAGCTGACCTTTTCCAGGCCTGTGGCCACTGCTGAGTTTTCCAAATTTGCTGCCATATTGAGTACAGCACTTTCACAACATCATCTTTTAGGATTTGAAATAGCTCAACTGGAATTCCATCACCTCCACTAGCTTTGTTCATAGTGATGCTTCCTAAGGCCCACTTGACTTCACATTCCAGGAAGTCTGGCTCTAGGTGAGTGATAACACCATCATGATTATCTGGGTCATGAAGATCTTTTTTGTACAGTTCTGAGTATTTAGTTGGTAAAGAACCTGCCTGCAATGCTGAGGATGTGGGTTCAATTCTTGGGTCAGGAAGATTCCCTGGAAAATACTATGGACAGAGGAGCCTGGTGGGCTATAGTCCACAAGAGTGGACCACAACTTAGTGCTATCTTTCTTTGTCGTCTGTGTATTCTTGCCACCTCTTCATAATATCTTCTGCTTCTGTTAGGTCCATACCATTTCTGTCCTTTATTGCTCCCATATTTGCATGAAATGTTCCCTTGGTATCTCTAATTTTCTTGAAGAGAAAATTAGTCTTTCCCATTCTCTGTTTTTCTCTATTTCTTTGTACTGATCATGAAGAAAGACTTTCTCTTCTCTCCTTGCTATTCTTTGGAACTCTGCATTCAAATGGGTGTATCTTTCCTTTCACCTTTGCCTTTAGCTTCTCTTCTTTTCACAGCTATTTGTAAGGCTTCCTCAGACAATATTTTGCTTTTTTTGCATTTCTTTTCCTTGGGGATGGTCTTGATCCCTGTCTCCTGTACAATGTCACAAACCTCTGTCCATAGTTCTTCATGCACTATGCCTATCAGATCTAATCCCTTGAATCTATTTCTCACTTCCACTGTATAATTGTAAGGGATTTGATTTAGGTTATATCTGAATTGTGTAGTGGTTTCCCCTACTTTCTTCAATTTAAGTCTGAATTTGGCAATAAGGAGCTCATGATCTGAGCCACAGTCAGCTCCTGGTCTTGTTTTTGCTGACTGTGTAGAGCTTCTCCATTTTTGGCTGCAAAGAATATAATCAATCTGATTTTGGTACTGACCATCTGGTGATGTCCATGTATAGCGTCTTCTCTTGTGTTGTTGGAAGAGGGTATTTGCTGACCAGTGCATTCTCTTGGCAAAACTCTATTGGCCTTTGCCCTGCTGCATTCTGTACTCCAAGGCCAAATTTGCCTGTTACTCCAGGTATTTCTTGACTTTCTACTTTTACATTCCTGTTCCCTAGAATGAAAACAACATCTTTTTGGGGGAGAATACATCATGGGAAATGCCAGGCTGGATGAATCACAAGCTGGAATCACGTTTTCCAGGAGAAGTATCAACAACCTCAGATATGCAGATGTTACCACTCTAATGGCAGAAAGCAAAAAAGAACTAAAGAGTTTCTTGATGAGGGTGACAGAGGAGAGTGAAAGCTGACTTAAAACTTAGCATACAAAGAACGAAGATCATGGCATCTGGTCCCATCACTTCATGGCAAATAGATGGGGAAAATTTGGAAGCAGTGACATATTTTCTTTCTTTGGGCTCCAAAATCACTGCTGATGGTGACTGCAGCCACAAAACTAAAAGACTCTTGCTCCTTGGAAGGAAAGCTATGACAAAGCTAGACAGCATATTAAAAAACTGAGATAGCACTTTGCCAACAGAGATCCATATAATCAAAGGTTTTTCCAGTAGTCAAGTATGGATGTAAGAGTTGGACCATAAAAAAGACTGAGAGCCAAAGAATTGATGCTTTCAAACTGTGGTGTGAAGAAGACCCTTGAGAGTCCCCTGGACAGAAAGGAGATCAAAGCAGTCAATCATAAAGGAAATCAACTCTGAATATTCATTGGAAGGACTGATGCTGAAGCTGAAGCTCCAATACTTTGGCCACCTGATGCGAAGAACCAACTCACCAGAAAAGATTTTGACTATTTAGGAACATTTTCCAGAATTCTTCTATTGCCTTTTAATCAGCTCCAATCATGCCTCTTTTAATTGCATTGATCATAAACTTATTATGATTCAAAGTGATTTAGAGACTAATTGTTTTTGGCATACGAACCCTTGACACATTTATATTAAACCTCATTGGCACTTACTCAATTGATGCTTCTTGGCAAGTGCTCTGTTAGTTATTATCAACTGGCAGTCAGATTTTAAACAAAGTTTTAATCTTAACTATGTACTGAAAATTTACATGTGGTCCATGCCAGTCAATTTAGGGGAAAAGAAGTCCAAGTGGTTCTTTGAATTTTGGCTAAGTGATCGTCAATGTTGACACCCATGTGATTCTAATTCCATGCTACACAGACTGATCCAATATGATATATGAAAGAAAAGGGGGTTGTTGGAGGAATAAAATGATAAAGTTTTATCATTTAAAATATAATTTTGTGAGACCAAAATTATAATTTAGAAACAGAAGTAA
The DNA here is from genome assembly GCA_935064755.1 of Tragelaphus eurycerus. Lineage (NCBI taxonomy): Eukaryota > Metazoa > Chordata > Mammalia > Artiodactyla > Bovidae > Tragelaphus > Tragelaphus eurycerus. The sequence continues at coordinate 16,245,762 of CAKXYN010000043.1, forward strand.
GATAGTAACTGTCTTTTAGAATCTAGCAAAAACGTGTGTAAATCCTACTAGGGTTTGTGCCCATTTGTCACTTGCTGTTCATAATGGCTGGTTGGTGTCAAACACTGGTCAAGCATGTGGACTCTGGAGTAATATTCCCTGAGTTCAAGCTCAGTTCCAACATTTACAAGTTGTGAGCCTCGGGTACACTTTAAAACTCTCAGCCTTAGTTTTCTCACGTGTTACATGAGGATCAGAGTCACATTTCCAAGACAATGGTGTGGTGAGGATCAGATGAATTACTTAAAGAAAAGAACCATTTGCCACAGTTCCAGGCTTCTCACATACCCCCTAAAGAAGTTGGAGACTGTAATTATACCATGGTATGCACTCAAAGTGGAGAAGGCGATGGCACCCCAGTCCAGTACTCTTGCCTGGAAAATCCCATGGACGGAGGAGCCTGGTAGGCTGCCGTCCACGGGGTCGCTAAGAGTTGGGCATGACTGAGAGACTTCACTTTCACACATTGGAGAAGGAAATGGCAACCCACTCCAGTATTCTTGCCAGGAGAATCCCAGGGACAGGGGACCCTAGTGGGCTGCCATCTATGGGGTCGCGCAGAGTTGGACATGACTGAAGCGACTTAGCAGCAGCAGCAGTATGCACTCAAATAACTGTGAGACAAAATGATAAAGTGCTATAAGAAAGGTACAGATAAAACTCTCTAGCTACATTGTCTTTCAAATTACTTTTTAATGGAAAAGTTATAAACCAGAGAAGGAAGAAAATGATGCTGGCAGGTATCCCTGTAATAAAAAAGAGCAAACACAGAGAAAGAAAATCAATGGAGGATTTAAAATGTTCTTTTTGCTGTGACATCTAACCTCCTGCTTCCAAATTTTTCCAATATAATAGTATAACCACTTTTAATGAAGAGCTGATACCACATTGCTGTTAATCCCTGTGACCCAAGTGGTTCACAAAACAGGGGTTAATGGTGTCAGTATTTCTGACAAATACTTTAATTGAATCTCAACAAGCAGCCAGATGTCCAGAGTGGATGGAGCATTGCAATATAGAATGTGAGAGATGGAAAATGCATAGTCTCTGAGGGAGCTCTTAAGTGGCTGGGAGCATTTCAAACTTGATGGGGCTCTAAGAAGATACAAAGTACATGGTCCAGAAATCAATAGTAAACAAACACCCAGCACTTTAGAGTAAGGGTCAGGAAGGCTGGACTGAGCTACTGAGCACACGTGAAACGTGGAACTGGTGGCTCCACGGTGAAGAACCCGCCTGCCGATGCAAGAGATGCAGGTTTGATCCCTGGGTCAGAAAGATCCCCTGGAGAATGACATGGCAACCCACTCCAGTGTTCTTGCCTGGGAAATCCTTCAGGAGCCGGGTGGGCTACAGACCATGGTGTTGCAAAGAGTCACAACTTAAGAGACTAAACGACAACAACAATGGTAGTATAGAATAAAGGCTTACAGCCTGGATTCTCCAGTTTTGATATGCATTTGGATTATCTGAGGATCTTATTAAGAAATGCAGATTCAAGTTCAGTAGTGCCAGGGTGGGCCTGAGAGTCTGTATTTTCACAGCAGCGCCACTGATGCTGATGCTGCTGGTCTGAGGCTTCTCCTTTTGAGAAGCCAGGCGGTAGAGCACAGACCCTGCTTGGATTTGGGTTGTGGCTTGTTCTCTTACCAGCTACCTGACCTTGGCCAAATCAGTTAACCTATCTTTGAGTCTTTTTTTTTTTTTTTTAATTTAAGAGGAGGATAAGATCAGTATCTACTAAAATGGCCAATGTGAGGACTAAATTAATTAGTGAAGGTAAAGCATTTAAAACAGCGCCCAGTATTGAGCAAGCACTCAATAAATGTAATTTATGAATAAGTAAGGATTTCTTATTATAAACATTTAGCCAGTCAACAGAGATGAACATCCTTCAAATTTTAATTGAGTTTAATTCACCACAATAGTTTATTTTAAGCCATTAATGTCAGCAATCACATTAATCTCCATATCCGAACCTTGGCATGTTATAATTTTTCAAGTCAATGAACTCAAAAAGAAGCTAATTAACAATTCTCTTGGTGGTAACCATACTCAGAGGCATGAACTTGTCATTATATAACATAAACTTCTTAATCTACTTTTTTCATGAAGAATGCAACACAAATAAGAACTGAAATATTTACAAATAACTGAAATATATCTGGCTAGTAGCCCCACAGCATTATAAACAGATTTTTTTTCTTTGTATAAATCTCTTTTTACAACTAGAATGATTCTATTTGTTCGTGGCTTATCTCCCTCATCATGAATTTAAGCTCCTTAAGAGACAATCATTCTCTCATCATATAGCTTATATAGTACATAGCTTGCTGTTTGATATTAGACATACTAAACAAATGTTTGCAAAAATATGAAATAAATTGCTGAAGATATACCTCCATTGCACATTTCACTCACTTGTCAAGAATACATTGAGTGTGATTTTTTTTTCTGATCATTGTTGTAGGTGCTAACGTTAAGTTGCTTCAATTGTGTCCAACTCTTTGTGACCTTATGGACTATGGCTTCCCAGGCTCCTCTGTCTATGGGGATTCTCCAGGCAAGAGTACTGGAGTGGTTTGCCATTTCCTCCACCAGCCTAGGTGCTAAGGAGGTAGAAACAAATAAGCTATAGTTTGTACGTTCAAGGAGTTCATGGTCTAGTTGAGAGCAGAGTATGTGAACAAATAATTGAAAATAAGATCAATCCCAGATGGGCAGGAGATAGACAAGGAGAATGTTCCTAGACTAGAGGTATGAGTGGTATAGAAAATTTCAGTTAAATGAAGAACTCATGCAATTTTACAAAAGTGTGAAATGGACAAACAGAAACCTTAGATAGAATGAGTGTTTTTGTTAGTTCCCTAAGTTGTGTCTAACTCTTTTGTGACCCCCTTGGACCCTAGCTTGCCAGGCTCCTCTGTCCATGGGATTTCCCAAGCAAGAATACTGGAGTGGGTTGCCATTTCCTTCTCCAGGGCACCTTCCCAACCCAGGGATTGAACCTATATTTTCTGTTTGGCAGGTGGAACTTTTACCACTGAGCCACCATCTGGGAATCCAGATAGAATGGGTACTAAAATAGTCCTAGAAGTTAATAGTAGAGACAAAGGCAAGGTCCATATCACAGGCAACACCAAGGTGTTCTCTATTCTATAACAAATATGAGCTATGATGGAAGGATAACTTAAACACTAAAAGAAAAAAAAATCTTCTCATAAGGAACACTAATATACTGAATGACTGTAACAGAACATGTTGCTTGTGAATATCTATTCTCTTCTCCTTATAAACTGTCACCACAACAAAAAATTAAATACCCTAACTTCTTTCAGCTAGGTATATAGTCCATGACTATTTTTAGTCAATGAATGAGTTGACTCTTGTGTGTAATTTCTGGAAGTGTCCTTAAAAATAGGGAACACATCCTTCTTAATGTTTCTTGCTGCTGCCTCAAATATGATGTAATGGTTGGAACTACAGCAGCCATTTGAACCATGAGGTAATCAAGAAAGAGGGATTCTTGTGCTAAAATTCTAGAAAAGGTTAAGACAGAATGACTCCAGGTACCTTAAACCCATGTTGATTATGAGTTATGATTATTATGATTATGTCTAGCTTCCAATTTCATTTATGTGAGAGATTTTTTCCCCCCACTAATTTATCTGGTCTTATTTTGGGATTTGTATGCCACTCATTCTAATTCTCAGTGTTACACATATAGAAATATGGAAGGGTTTCATTAAAGATGTAAAATGGTTACTGAAGGAAAGGAAGGAGATTACTAGGAGAAAGAGCATCAAAGAAGGACCAACATGTGCATGAAAATCATCAAGAATACAGTGCATTCAAGAAACTGAGAGAACTTCTGTGTAGTCGGAACACAGATTATATTGTGGGAAAGAAGGTAGGAAGAACTGGGAAAGGAAGACAGGCACCAGGAAAAAGCCTTAAATATCATACTAAAATGTTTAGATTTTATGAGGTAATTAAGGGCCATGAAAGGTTTTTAGATAGTTAAATGATGGGACCATAACTGGTTCTTACAACTCAGAGAGCTATGTGGACTTAGAAGGAAAAGCAAGAAACAGCCAAGTTCGGGGTCAACTGCAGGAATCTGAGAGGGCAAGGATGCCCGGACTAAGGGCCTTAACAATGAAGAATATGTAGCAGAAAAAAAAATATTAAGCAAACATACTATGAAAGAATTAGTAACCACATAAGGGCAGGGTTATGAAGCAAAAGGAAGTCAGGACGACCTCTGAAAATGTAAAACAGCTCAGTCAGTTCAGTTAAAGGTGATGTTATTCCTCAAGACAGGGAATGAAGGAGCAAGCAAGAGAAATATAAAATGAAAATGAAAGTCAGACTTTGGGGACTAAAGAAAAAAGAAAAACAGGAATACTGAAAATATAGCTGTCTTTTTTCCTGTATTTAGGTTGCAGTTTAAATGGCATTTCCTTCAAGAAATCTTCTCCAAATTCTCTTTCTAAAGAAGCCACTGCCCTCTCCAATCCCACTCTTACATCACTTCATTTTATTCACAGCACTATTATTTTATAACTTCTTTTTTGTTTATTGTGTACTTCGATTAGACTATAAGTTCCAAGACAGTGAAAATTTGTTTGATCCTAATGATGGATTTCAAGTGTCCCTGACATATTAGGAGACACTCAAAATTTTTGTTATTTGACTATATCATAGCACCTCAGTGCAGTGTAGAATGTTGAGATCATAAATAAAAATTAAAATATAAAGGGACTAAAGCCATTACATAGATAAGCTCCCTCATCTGACAGATGACAAGAACATGGGCTCCAACAGTGCCTATAAAAACTTGCCCCATATGACACAACCAATTAGGTGGGAAGAGGCAGAAGACCTGAGTACAAGTCCTATTGCCATTTACTAATGACACCGGAGTCATGAGAACTGCATGACCTCAAGCATGTTTCATGAGGTTTAAAAAATATTGCTTCCTTCACGTATGTTTTGAGAATTAAATAAACTACAATACATATAGCTTGTTCTTCAGGTTTCTCACCCAATCTGTCCCAAATCATTAATTCCCAGTTCTTATTATTTATTATACACAATGACATCATTAGTACTACTTCTAGGGTCTCTTTCCAGCTTGTTTTAACTTTCACAACATATATTTCATATATTTGCAAATTTTCTGTTTACCACACTGTGGAACAATTTTCCTCTCTTTGTAGCTCTTTGACCTTTTATTAATGAGGTGTAAAACTACACTCTGTTTGACCTTTGCTGCTTTTGTGTCTTTCTCAGTCTCTTAAGTGAGTAACTCAGCAAATTAAGTTTTATTACAACTACTGAGAGGCAGGGAGCATAACGCAGTTTTCTTACTGCAGGCCCCTCACTACACGCTGTGTGACCTTGGACAAGTTAAAAAGCTCTTTGGCCTAAGATTCCTCACCTGTAAAGTAGCGATGACGATACACTTTCCAGGTTATTATGGAGATTGCATAAATCAACATATAAAATATTAAACTGTTCCCAGCATATGTTTCAAAAAGTCTTAGTGTTTATTTTTCTTCCTATTTATTACACCATGTATGAAATTGCTCAGATAATTCTCTTACCAGTGCTGTGAAATTATTTCCAATTTTCCCCATTTTACAAAATACAATACGTAAGCTCTGAGAGTTTAAGTAACTTCCTCAAGATCACAAAGCTAGTGAAGAGGCAGTGTTCTTAATCAAATTCAAGAGCCAATTCTAATGAAATTGGGCCATGTCAACATAAGGCTCCATTTTAAAGGAGCCAGATCACTTCTCCATCAAAGCAGACATTTATTAAACCAAGTTGCCATCAAATGCACTTGAATTAAATAAATTTTTGAGCAATATATTTCTTAAAGAAAGAGCAACAGTCATTAAGATAAGGGGGAAAGCTTGGTGAGATAGGTTGTCAGTGATATGGGAAGCTTCTGGAAGTCTTGGGAAGAGCTTAGACATTTGACTGTTTCTAATTACATTAAGCCCCAGGTTACTACAATGACCTTCTTAAAAGTCAACCCCAAACCAGCAGTAATGTGGTCTACAAATTTCTTTTCTCAGTTTTGCTGGGGGCCCTTAGGCCAAAATGCTTAACTACAGGCTATGTCTCTCTTTTTCATTAACTGAATTACAACTCATAGATGGTGACATGTGTCAGAAGTACAACTCTTGAAGGGGCATTTCCTTAACATGGCTGTGTCTGAACCTAGGGGCCTGTACCTTGCAAGGACAGCTTTGCTAGCTCTGGTTGTGTCTTGTTACCAAGTTAACAAGGGCAAGCTCACTTTATTTCCTATAATGAGCTCACTCAACTAACAATTTCTATTGGAAAGCCTTTCCAGAATCAGAATGGTTAGACAGACTAGATGCTTTAAACTTCTTAATGATTTATGACACAGTCCACCCTGTGGTTACTGTTTTTTTCTCTTCAAAATAACAAGTAGTGTTAAGTGCTGGCATCTAATTTTATCAACATTGGTCAGTGCTCTTCTTTTTTTTTTGGTATCTTCTTTTACTTTTTATTTTATATTGGGGTACAATGTCATGTTAGTTTCAGGTGTATAACAAAGTGGTTCAGTTACACATATATATATTCATTTTTTTCAGATTCTTTTCCCATATAGACTATTACAGAATATTGAGTTAAGTTCCCTGTGCTATACAGTAGATCCTTAATTATTTTATATATAGTAGTGTATATACGTTAATCCTAAACTCCTGATTTATCCATCCCCCATATTTACCCTTTTGTAACCACAACTTTGTTTTCAGGCTCTGTGAACGTGTTTCTGTTTTATAAATAATTTCATTTGTATCATCTTGACAGAGTTCACATATAAATGCTACTATATGATATTTGTCTTTCTCTGGTTTACTCCACTTAGCATAGTATATGCTTAGTATTATAATCTCTGGGTCAATTCAAGTGGCTGCAAACGGCACTATTATATTCTATAATATGGCTGAGTTATATTCTATTATATATTCTAATACACATGTAAAATCCATTAAATACACACACACACACACACACCCCCATAGGCTGCACTCAATATACCAGCAAATTTGGAAAACTCAGCAGTGGCCACAGAACTGGAAACAGTCAGTTTTCATTCTAATCCTAAAGAAAGGCAATGCCAAAGAATGCTCAAACTACCGCACAATTGCACTCATCTCACACGCTAGTAATGTTCAAAATTCTCCAAGTCAGGCTTCAGCAATACGTGAACTGTGAAGTTCCAGATGTTCAAGCTGGATTTAGAAAAGGCACAGGAACCAGAGATCAAATTGCCAACATCCGCTGGATCATGGAAAAAGCAAGAGAGTTCCAGAAAAACATCTATTTCTGCTTTATTGACTATGCCAAAGCCTTTGACTGTGTGGATCACAATAAACTGTGGACAATTCTGAAAGAGATGGGAATACCAGACCACCTGACCTGCCTCTTGAGAAACCTATATGCAGGTCAGTAAGCAACAGTTAGAACTGACCGTGGAACAACAAACAAATAGGGAAAGGAGTACGTCAAGGCTGTATATTGTCACCCTGCTTATTTAACTTATATGCAGAGTACATCATGAGAAATGCTGGGCTGGATGAAGCACAAGCTGGAATCAAGATTGCCAGGAGAAATATCAATAACCTCAGATATGCAGATGACACCACCCTTATGGCAGAAATTGAAGAGGAACTAAAAAGCCTTTTGATGAAAATGAGAGAATGAAAAAGTTGGCTTAAAGCTCAACATTCAGAAAACTAAGATCATGGCATCTGGTCCCATCACTTCATGGGAAATAGATGGGGAAACAGTGAAAACAGTGTCAGACTTTATTTTGGGGGCTCCAAAATCACTGCAGATGGTGATTGCAGCCATGAAAATAAAGACGCTTACTTCTTGGAAGGAAAGTTATGACCAATCTAGATAGCATATTCAAAAGCAGAGACATTACTTTGCCAACAAAGGTCTGTCTTGTCAAGGCTATGGTTTTTCCAGTGGTCATGTATGGATGTGAGAGCTGGACTGTGAAGCAAGCTGAGCACCGAAGAATTGATGCTTTTGAACTGTGGTGTTGGAGAAGACTCTTGCAAGTCCCTTGGACTGCAAGGAGATCCAAACAGTCCATCCTAAAGGACATCAGCCCTGGGTGTTCATTGGAAGGACTGATGCTGAGGCTGAAACTCCAATACTTTGGCCATCTCATGAGAAGAGTTGACTCAATGGAAAAGACCCTGATGCTGGGAGGGATTGGGGGCAGGAGGAGAAGGGGACAACAGAGGATGAGATGGCTGGATGGCATCACCAACTCGATGGACGTGAGTTTGAGTGAACTCCTGGAGTTGGTGATGGGCAGGGAGGCCTGGCGTGTTGCGATTCATGGGGTCGCAAAGAGTCGGACATGACTGAGCAACTCAACTGAACTGATGTAGATATATACATATATATTTATGGATAAATTATATATATATAATACAAAGAACATATATATAATCAATAATATCTTTATCCATTCAATTGTTCGTAGATTTACTCATTTTCATGTCTTGGCTATTGTAAATAGTGCTGCAGTGAACACTGGGGAGCATGTATCTTTCTGAATCATGGTTTTCTTCAGATATATGTCCATGAGTGGGATGATTGGATCCTATGGCAGCTCTATTTTTAGTTTTGTAAGGAATCTCCATACATTTCTCCATAGTAATTGTGCCAATTTACATTCCACCAACAGTCAAAGAGAGATCCCTTTTCTCCTCATGCTCTCCAGCATTTATTATTTATAGGCTTTTTGATGAAGGCCATACTGACTGGTGTGGGGTGATAACCTCATTTTAGTTTTAGTTTACGTTTCTCCACTAGTAATGTTGAGTATCTTTTCAGGTGCCTTCTTTGGAGAAAAGTCTATTTAGATCTTTTGCTCATTTTTTGATTGGGTTGTTGTTTTTTTGATATTGAGTTGCATAAGCAGTTTGTATATTCTGGAGACTCAGATCAGATCAGATCAGTCGCTCAGTCGTGTCCGACTCCTTGCGACCCCATGAACTGCAGCACGCCAGGCCTCCCTGTCCATCACCAACTCCCGGAGGTCACTCAGACTCACATCCATCGAGTCAGTGATGCCATCCAGCAATCTCATCCTCTGTCGTCCCCTTCTCCTCTTGCCCTCAATCCCTCCCAGCATCAGAGTCTTCTCCAAAGAGTCAACTCTTTGCATGAGGTGGCCAAAGTACTGGAGTTTCAGCTTTAGCATCATTCCTTCCAAAGAAATCCCAGGGCTGATCTCCTTCAGAATGGAGTGGTTGGATCTCCTTGCAGTCCAAGGGAATCTCAGGAGTCTTCTCCAACACTACAGGTCAAAAGCATCAATTCTTTGGCACTCAGCTTGCTTCACAGTCCAGCTCTCATATCCATACATGACCACAGGAAAAACCATAGCCTTGACTAGGTGAACCTTTGTTGGCAAAGTAATGTCTCTGCTTTTGAATATGCTATCTAGGTTGCTCATAACTTTCCTTCCAAGGAGTAAGCATCTTTTAATTTCATGGCGACAGTCACCATCTGTAGTGATTTTGGAGCCCATAAAAATAAAGTCTGACACTGTTTCCACTGTTTCCCCATCTATTTCCCATGAAGTGATGGGACCGGATGCCATGATCTTTGTTTTCTGAATGTTGAGCTTTAAGCCAACTTTTTCACTCTCCACTTTCACTTTCATCAAGAGGCTTTTTAGTTCTTCTTCACTTCCTGCCATAAGGGTAGTATCATCTGCATATCTGAGGTTATTGATATTTCTCCCAGCAATCTTGATTCCAACTTGTGTTTCTTCCAGTCCAGCATTTCTCATGATGTACTCTGGATATAAGTTAAATAAACAGGGTGACAATATACGGCCTTGATGTACTCCTTTTCCTATTTGGAACCAGTCTGTTGTTCTATGTTCAGTTCTAACTGTTGCTTCCTGACCTGCATACAAATTTCTCAAGAGGAAGATCAGGTGGTCTGGTATTCCCATGTCTTTCAGAATTTTCCACAGTTTATTCTGATCCACATAGTCAAAGGCTTTGGCATAGTCAATAAAGCAGAAATAGATGTTTTTCTGGAACTCTCTTGCTTTTTCCATGATCCAGCAGATGTTGGCAATTTGATCTCTGGTTCCTCTGCCTTTTCTAAAACCAGCTTGAACATCAGGAAGTTCACGGTTCATGTATTGCTGAAGCCTGGCTTGGAGAATTTTGAGCATTATTTTACTAGCATGTGAGATGAGTGCAATTGTGCGGTAGTTTGAGCATTCTTTGGGATTGCCTTTCTTTGGGATTGGAATGAAAACTGACCTTTTCCAATCCTGTGGCCACTGCTGAGTTTTCCAAATTTGCTGGCATATTGAGTGCATCACTTTCACAGCATCATCTTTCAGGATTTGGAATAGCTCCACTGGAATTCCATCACCTCCACTAGCTTTGTTCGTAGTGATGCTTTCTAAGGCCCACTTGACTTCACATTCCAGGATGTCTGGCTCTAGGTGAGTGATCACACCATCGTGATTATCTGGGTCATGAAGATCTTTTTTGTACAGTTCTTCTGTGTATTCTTGCCATCTCTTCTTAATATCTTCTGCTTCTGTTAGGTCCATACCATTTCTGTCCTTTATCAAGCCCATCTTTGTATGAAATGTTCCTTTGGTATCTCTGATTTTCTTGAAGAGATCCCTAGTTTTTCCCATTCTGTTGTTTTCCTCTATTTCTTTTTTTATTGCTTCATGGTCTCCTGTGCCATGCAAAAGCTTTTAAGTTTAATTAGATCCCATTTGTTTATGTTCTTTAGGAGGCAGGTTGAAAAAGATCTTGCTGTGATTGAAGTCAGAGTATTCTGCCTATGTTTTCCTTTAAGAGTTTTATAGTATCCAATAGTACATTTAGGTCTTTAGTCTCTTTTGAGTTTATTTTTGTCTATGGTGTTAGAGAATGTTCTAATTTCATTCTTCTCCATGTAGCTTTCTAATATTCCCAGCACCACTTACTGAAGAAACTATCTCCCCCCTTGAATACTCCTGCCATCTTCTTCATAGATTAATTGACCACAGGTGTGTGGGTTCATATCGCTCTGTTCCATTGACCTATATTTCTGTTTTTGTGCAAGTACCATACTTTTTTGATTACTGTAGCTTTGAAGGGTAGACTGAAGTCAGGGAGCCTGATTTGTCCAGCACTGTTTTCCTTCCTCAGGATTGGTTTGACTTTTCAGGGTGTTTTGTATTTCTACATAAATTAAAACATTTTTTTTGTTCTAGTAAAATGCCATTAGTAATTCAACAGGGATTGCATTTGATCAGTCGATTGCGTTGGGTGGTATAGTTATTTTGACAACATTGATTTTTCCAATATAAGAAAATGATGGATCTTTCCATCTGTTTGTGTCATCTTTGATTTCTTTCATTGTGTCTTACAATTTGCAGAGTAGCGGTCATTTGCCTCCTTTGCTGCTGCTGATGTTTAGTTGCTAAGTTGTGTCTGATTCTTTGGTGACTTCATGGGCTGTAGCCCACTGGGCTCCTCTATCCATAGGATCTCCCAGGCAAGAATACTGGACAGGGTTGCCATTTTCTTCTTCAGATCTTCCCAACCCAGGGACTGAACCTGTATCTCCTACATTGGCAGGCAGTTTCTTTACCACTAAGACACCAGCTAAGTCCACATTTGACTCTTTAGATAGGTTTATTCCTAGTTATTTTATTCTTTTTGATGTGTTTATAAAGAAGATTATTTAATTTCTCTTTCTTATCTTTCATTGTTAGTGTATACGAACGAAAGACATTTCTGTGTATTAATTTTGTATCCTGCAACTTCCCTGAATTCATTGATGAACTTTAGTATTTTTCTGCTAAGGATTTTCTATGTATAGTATCATGTCATCTACAAACAGTGACAGTTTTACTTTTTCCTTTCCAATTTGGATTCCCTTTTGTTTTTTTCATCTCTCTGATTGTCATAGCTATGATTTCCAAAACTATGTTGAAAAAAAATTGTGAGAGTAGAAGGCCTTTTCTTGTTCTTCACCTTAGAGGAAATGATTTTAGCTTTTCACTGTTGAGTATGATGTTTGCGAAGGATGTGCCATATATGGCCTTTTGTATGTTGAGGTAGGTTACCTCTATGCCCACTTTCTGGAGAGTTTTATTTATTATTTATTTTACCATAAATGAGTGTTAAATTTTGTCAAAAGCTTTCTCTGTATCTATTGAGACGGTTATATAGCTTTCATTATCCAGTTTGTTGATGTGGTATATCACTGATTTGTAGATGTTGAAGTATCCTTGCATCCCTGGGATACTCCCACTTGACTAAGTTATATGATGTTCTTAATGTGTTGTTGGATTTGATTTGCTAGTATTTGTTGAAGATTTTTGTGTCTATGTTCATCTGTGGTACTAGGCTCTGTTTTTCTTGTTTTTGTGGTATCTTTGTCTGGTTTTGCTACCAGGGTAATGGTGACCGCATAGAATGAGTCTGGTAGTGTTCCTTCTTCTAATTTTTTGAAATAGTTTCATAAGGATAGGTGTTAACTCTTTGTTAAATGTTTGATAAATTCCCCTAGGAAGCCGTTTAGTTCTGGACTTTTGTTGGAATTTTTTTAATCACAGTTTCAACATCAGTACTTGTGAGTGGTTTGTTCATATTTTCTATTTATTCCTGTTTCAGTCTTAGAAGATTGTACCTTTCTAAGTATTTGTCCATTTTTATTATGTTGTCCATTTTATTGGCATATAGTTGCTTGTTGTAGTTTCTTATGATGCTTTGCGTTTCTGTGGTGTTCATTGTAACCTCTTCTTCTTCATTTTTAATTTTATTGATTTGGGGTTGTTCCCTACTTTCCTTGAAGATTCTGGTTGTCGATTTCATTTATCTTTTCATACAACCTGCTTTTAGTTTCACTGATTTTTTTCTGTTGTTTCTCTGTCTCTATTTCATTTATTTATGCTGTGCTCTTTATGATTTCTTTCCTTCTACTAACTTTGAGTTTTGTTTGTTCTTCTTTCTCTAGTTATTTTAGGTGTAAGATTAGGTTGTTTGAGATTTTTATTGTTTCCTAAGGTAATACCATATTGCTATAAATGTTCTCCTTAGAATTGCTTTTTCTGTGTCCCATAGGTTTTGGATTATGTTTTCACGATGATCAGGTATTTTATGTCTCTCATTTCGTCAGTGATTTATCTGTTGATTAATAGCATACTGTTTAGCTTCCATAGATTTTTTTTTTTTTTATACATTTTCTTCTTTTAGTTGATTTCTAATCTCACAGCAAATGTGGTCAGAAAAAATGCTTGATATGATCTCAATTTGCTTAACTATACTGAGGTTTACTTTGTGGCCCGGCATGTGATTTATCCTGGAGAATGTTCCATGTGCACTTGGAAAGAATGTGTATTCTTCTGGTTTTGGCATGTCCTATAAATGTCAGTTAAGCCCATCAGGTCGAATGCATCATTTAACGCTTGTTTCCTTACTGATTTTCCTTCTGAATAATCTGTTGATGAGAGTGGAATGTTAAGGTATCTCACTATTATTATGTTACTGTTGACTTCTCTTTTTATGACTGTTAGCATTGGCTTATATATTGAGGTGCTCCTATATTGGGTGCATATATAATTACAATTGTTATATCTTCCTGTTGGATTGATCCCTCGATCCTTATGTAGTTCCCTTCTTTGTCTCTTGTAACAGTCTTTATTTTAAAGCCTTTTTTGTCTGACATAAGTATTGTTTTCTTCTGATTCCCATTTGCATGGAATATCTTTTTCCATTACTCACTTTCAGTCTGTATGTGTCCCTAGGTCTGAACTGGATATTTATACAAGCTTTTTCTTCTTTTGGTTCCACAGCAGTGATTTCCACCAATCTATCTTTCAGCTCAGTTTTTTGTTCCTCTGCTTCATTTATTCTGCTATTGATTCTTCTAGTGTATTTTTCATTTGATTAATTGTATTGTTCATTTCTGTTTGTTCCTTAAGTCTTCTCTTTGTTTAACATGTCTTATATCTTGTTAGTCTGTGCATCCATTCTTTTTCTGATATTTGGATCATCTTTACTATCATTATTCTGAATTCTTTTTCAAGCAGACTGCCTAACTCCACCTCACTTAGTTGTTCTTCTGGAGTTTTATCTTGAAACATATTTCGCTGCCATCTCCGTTTTGTCTGAATTTCTGCATTTGTTGTTTTCACTTCTCAGGCTCCAGGTTTGTAGTTCTTTTGCTTCTGCTGTTTACCCCCTGGTGGTAGAAGTATGGTTCAGGAACTTGTGCAGGCTTCTTGGTGGTAGGGACTAATGCTAGTCCACTGGTGGGTGGAGCTGGGTCTTATCCCTTTATTCAGTCAGTCGCTCAGTCAAGTCTGACTCTTTGCAACCCCATGAACTGCAGCACACCAGGTCTCCCTGTCCATCACCAACTCCCAGAGTCCACCCAAACCCATGTCCATTGTGTTGGTGATACCATCCAACCATCTGATCCTCTGTTGTCCCCTTCTCCTCTGGCCCTCAATCTTTCCCAGCATCAGGGTCTTTTCCAATGAGTCAGCTCTTCGCATCAGGTGGCCAAAGTATTGGAGTTTCAGCTTCAACATCAGTCCTTCCAATGAACACCCAGGACTGATCTCCCTTAGGCTGGATTAGTTGGATCTCCTTGCAATCCAAGGGACTCTCAAGAGTCTTTTCCAACACCACAGTTCAAAAGCATCAATTCTTCAGTGCTCAGCTTTCTTTATAGTCCAACTCTCACATCCATACATGACCACTGGAAAAACCATAGCCTTGACTAGACGAACTTTGGTGGCAAAGTAATGTCTCTGCTTTGGAATACGCTATCTAGGTTGGTCATAACTTTCCTTCCAAGGGGCAAGTGTCTTTTAATTCCATGGCTGCAATCACCATCCACAGTGATTTTGGAGCCCAGAAAAATAAAGTCAGCCACTGTTTCCCCATCTATTTCCCATGAAGTGATGGGACCAGATGCCATGATCTTCGTTTTCTGAATGTTGAACTTTAAGCCAACTTTTTCACTCTTGTCTTTCACTTTCATCAGGAAGGTTCTTTAGTTCTTCTTCACTTTCTGCCATAAGGTTGATGTCATCTGTATATCCCTCTATTGGGAAGAGTCATGTAAAGAGGTATGTTTAGAGATGGCTGTGCACTCAGGATGACTTTAAGCAGCCTATCTGATGATGGACTGCAGCACACCAGGCCTCTCTGTCCCTCACCATCTCCTGCAGTTTGCCCAAGTTCATGTCCACTGAATAAGTGACGTCATCCAACCATCTCATCCTCTGTCGCCTCCTTCTCTTGCTGCCCTCAATATTTGCTAGCATCAGGGTCTTTGCCAATGAGTCAGCTCTTCACATCAGGTGGCCAAAGTATTGGAATTTCAGCTTCAGCTTCAATATCAGTACTTCCAATGAATACTCAGTTTTGATTTCCTTTATGATTCAGTTCAGTCACTCAGTCATGTCCGACTCTTTTGCAACCCCATGGACTGTAGCATGCCAGGCTTCCTTGTTTATCACCAACTCCCAGAGCTTGCTCAAACTCAAGTCCATCAAGTCGGTGATGCTATCCAACAATTTCATTCTCTATTGTCCCCTTTTCCTCCTGTCTTCAATCTTTCCCCAGCATCAGGGACTTTTGCAATGAGTCAGTTCTTCATATCAGGTGGCCAAAGTATTGGAGTTTCAGCCTCAGCATTAGTGTTTCCAATAAATATTCAGGACTAATTTCCTTTAGGATGGACTGGTTGGATATCCTTGCAGTCCAAGGGACTCTCAAGAGTCTTCTCCAACACCACAGTTCAAAAACATCAATTTTTTAGTGCTCAGCTTTCTTTACAGTCCAACTCTAACATCCATACTAACATCCATACATGACCACTGGAAAAACCATAGCTTTGACTAGCTGAACCTTTGCCAGTGAAGTAATGTCTTTGCTTTTTAATATGCTGTCTAGGTTTGTCATAACTTTTCTTCCAAGGAGCAAGTATCTTTTAATTTCATGGCTGCAGTCACAATCTGCAGTGATTTCGGAACCCCCCAAAATAAAATGTCACTGTTTCCATTGTTTCTCCATCTATTTGCCATAAAGTGATTGGACAGGATGCCATGTTCTTAGTTTTTTGAATGTTGAGTTCTAAGCCAACTTTTTCACTCTCCTCTTTCATTTTCATGAAGAGGCTCTTTAGTTTCTCTTCGCTTTTCTGCCATAAGGATGGTGTCATCTGTGTATATGAAGTTACTGATATTTCTCACAGGAATCTTGATTAAAGCTTGTGTTTCACCCAGTCCACCATTTCTCATGATGTACTCTGCATAAAACTTAAATAAGCAGGGTAACAATATACAGCCTTGACGAACTCCTTTTCCAATTTGCAACCAGTCCATAGTTCCATGTCTGATTCTAGCTGTTGTTTCTTGACCTGCATACAGATTTCTTAGGAGGCAGGTCAGGTGGTCTAGTATTCCCATCTGCTTCAGAATTTTCCACAGTTTGCTGTGATCCATACAGTCAAAGGTTTTGGCATAGTCAATAAAGCAGAAGTAGATGTTTTTCTAGAACTCTTGCTTTTTTGATGATCCAACAGAGGTTGGTGATTTGATCTCTGGTTTCTCTGCCTTTTCTAAATCCACCTTGAACATCTGGAAGTTCACAGTTCATGTACTGTTGAAGCCTGGCTTGGAGAATTTTGAGCATTACTATGCTAGTGTGTGAGATGAGTGCAATTGTGCAGTAGCTTGAACTTTATTTGGGATTGGAATAAAAACTGATCTGTTCCAGTCCTGTGCTGAGTTTTCCAAATTCGCTAGCATATTGAGTGCAGCACTTTCACAACATCATCTTTTAGGATTTGAAACAGCTCAACTGGAATTCCATCACCTCCACTAGCTTTATTCATAGTGATACCTCCCTCCTAAGGCCCACTTGACTTCACATTCCAGGATATCTGGCTCTAGGTGAGTGATCACACCATCATGGTTGTCTGGATCATGAAGATCTTTTTTATATAGTTCTTCTGTGTATTCTTGCCACCTCTTCTTAATATATCCTCTGTTTCTCTTAGGTCCATACCATTTCTGTTCTTTATTGTGCCCATCTTTACATGAAATGTTCCCTTGGTGTCTCGAATTTTCTTGAAGAGATCTCTGCTCTTTCCCATTCTATTGTTTTCCTCTATTTCTTTGGATTGATCACTGAGGAAGGCATTCTTATCTCTCCTTGCTAGTCTTTGGAACTCTGCATTCAGAAGGGCATATCTTTCTTTTTCTCCTTTGCCTTTAGCTTCTCTTCTTTTCTCAGCTATTTGTAAGGCCTCCTCAGACAACCATTTTGCCTTTTTGCATTTATTTTTCTTGGGGATGGTCTTGATCACTACCTCCTGTAAAATGTCATGACTGGCTTAATCTCATTGCTGTCCATGGGACTCTAAGAGTCTTTCCTAGCACCACAGTTCAAAACCATCAATCCTTCAGGCTGTTGGATGAGGCCAAATCTTGGTGCCAAAACAGCAACCTCTAGCAGAGCACAGGGTCGTGAATATAGGCTGGGGCCTTTGCTACCACTGTTCTCACAGTGAGTCACAGCAGAACCCCACCTTCCCAGGAGACTTCCAAGATCCCCAGGTAGGTCTGGCCCATACTTTACGAGGGTCACTGCTTTGCCCTAGGTCCCAGTGCTCAGGAAACACTGTGTATGCCCTCTGAGACTGCAATCTCTGTTTTCCCTAGATCTGTGTAGCTCCTGCACTCTAGTCCCATTAGCCTCCAAAGTCAAATGCTCTAGGGGCTCCTCCTCCTGATGACAGACCCCAGGCTGAGGAGCCTGACATGGGGCTCAGAACTTTAAATTCTGTGGAAGAACCTCTGTGGTATAATTATTTTCCAGTTTGTGGTTTGCCACCTAGCAGGTATGGGATTTGATTATATTGCAAAAGTGACCATCCTCCTGTCTTATTGGATGTACAATATCTTTGGATATAGAATCTATGGATACAGAATATCTTTTTTGGATGTTCCAGTCTTTTTTTGCTGATGGTTGTTCAGCAGTTAGTTGTGATTCTGATGTTCCCATGAGCAGAGCTCAGCTCAAGTCCTTCTACCCCACCATCTTCCATCTTGTCTCCTCCCTCCTCCAGCGTTCTCATTTGACAACTCTGTCAGGGGTTCTCAACCTGGGCTGCACACAGGAATCACGTGGAAAGGTTTTCAATATTCCAGTGCTGATGCCCAGGTTACAGTCAGGCCCAATAAGGACTCTCTGTTACTGGAATCCGGCCACCAGTATATTTAAAGCACACAAAGTGATAAAATGTGCAGTTAAAGTTCAGAACCACTGCTTCAGGGGCTCAGGAAAAGTAATAGCAATTTATGTAAAAGCAACAAACAAATAAAAATTCCCTGAAATTGTCTTTAAAGAGATACTGATTATGAGGGGCTATTGTTTATCTGCTCCTCTCAGCACACCGCTTGACCTATCTGGCTTTTTTATCTCTCGACTATATTTCCTTCATGTAAAACCTCATTAGACTGCTATTATTTGAGTTCCATGCTCCTGAGTTTCCAAAATAAAACATCTCTGGGCAAAACATCATTTGGATCACTTGATGGAAATCAGAAAGTCAAAACATATTGCTATTAAAGCTGCTTGTGAAGCAGCAACTATGCTTTTTCACCAAGGAAAAAGCTCAGAAAAGTTCGCCTTGCTAATCAAATATTCAAACAAATCTGGAACTCCTAAGTGACCATTGAGAAGAAATAATTTAGGCTGAGATATAATACACTGAGGAAAGAGAAGACACATGGGGAAGTCAACCATTGAAAGCCGTGTAGGCTTCTGGCAAGAATCCATGTGCAACAAAGCCACTTTGCCTTAGATCCTGTAGTTATAGACATAGGAAGCTGAATCAGTTGCACCTTTTAAAAACCAAGTCTTCGACAAAGGTTTTTGCTTAAAATGTTATTTACTTTAAAGATGGATTTCTGCTACAAAAAAGGCATAGATCAGAGTTAACTGACTGCTCTGCGCTAGGTTCAGTATTAAGTGCTTCATATTCATTACATCATTTAATGAATGAACCTATGAAGCAGGTGATGTTATCCCATTTTATAGATGAGGAAACTAAGGTGCAGAACATTTCTGTAACTTGCCCAGTGTTATAGGACTAGCAGGTAAGTCCAAGAAAGACACCAGTTTATACCTGCCAGAAAAGACAGTCAAAGCAATCTCCACTGATAATATTATAGAGTTCTCAGAAAGACAATGGGGAAGGCAATGGCACCCCACCCCAGTACTTTTGCCTGGAAGATCCCATGGACGGAGGAGCCTAGTAGGCTCCAGTCCGTGGGGTCGCTAAGAGTCGGACACGACTGAGCGACTTCACTTTCGCTTTTCACTTTCATGCATTGGAGAAGGAAATGGCAACCCACTCCAGTGTTCTTGCCTGGAGAATCCCAGGGACAGGGGAGCCTGGTGGGCTTCCGTCTATGGGGTCGCACAGAGTCGGACACGACTAAAGCGACTTAGCAGCAGCAGCAGCAGCAGAAAGACAACTAGCTACTAAGAAAAAGACTATTTAAAAAAATTTATATAAAGGGATGAACCAAAGACAGATAGACATCAACAGAAAGAAGATCTGCAAAAATTCAAATAATGATGTGTGGCCACCAAAAGCATGAGCTATATTAGAATAGTCACAATAGAAACGCTGGATTTGTCTAACTTCCCAGAGAACAAATACCCGTAGTCACCCTTGAAGAACTAGTTTGTAAATAGTGACAGTGCAGTGAAGTCCATTTAAAATTCCAGTGAAATTTAACAAGGGAAAGGCAAGGTTATAAACTACTCTAAAGCATCACATAAAATTCCTGAAGTCCCAGTAAATAATCTTTTAGTATTTCTGCTTTTTTTTTTTTCGTTTTGAGACAAATTTGAAGTAGGGGTTTCTAATTTCATTGCAATGATAATGTGCTTAAAATTGAAGGAAAATGGTATAAAGATTTTAATCCATTTCTCTTTATTACTCTGATATCATGTCCTTTACTGATTTTGCATTTTACTCAACCATCACTCTTCTCTTTCTTCTATTTGAGCTCACCCCACTAACTGTGATCTCCTTTATCATATATGACTGCCTCTAGTTTTCTTTCAAAACTGCACATGAAGAAAAAAAGTATTTTAAAAGCATTTACTTTGAAAGTAGTTTTTATGAACAAGCATGTTAAACTTTTGCAAATTAAGCTGGGCAAATTAAAGCTGGTCAAATTAAATTGGGCACCCCACTCTTAGATGGCAGCAAGCATCTCAATCCACACGGTCATGTGGTTCAAATTAAAGCACATACATTTTCCTGGCAAGTTACTTTTTTAGATTAAAAAGTGTATTCTCTATCAAAACATCTAAATTTGAATAATACAGATGAATACAACAGTGAAAAATTAACTTTAATTGAAATCCTACTCTATGCATGCACTTGAGTTTAGATAGTTCCTGCAATTTAAAGATAAGCTAAATATTTTGGATAATATTGAATGATGATTATTAAACAAGGAAGAATGCTGTAAATAGTATTTTGCACAATAACAATGGTCATCACTTGTTGAATATTTATTATGAGCAGGCAATATCGAATTGTTGTTTCTAATGCTTCCAACTAGTGATTGCTGTAGTTTTTTTACTGAGTTTTTCTGTCTCTAAAGTATGTGTGAGCATGCATTTTATATGCATTAGAGTATATACCTGCACAAATGTGGTAAAACATATTTATTATAAAGTATACTCAAATGTTGATATTAGAAATGATGAGAAAATATAAAGAAAAAGCATCTGGTATTTCATAGATCATCTTTAACATTTCCTGGGAGAAAGCTCTCATACTGGAAAAGATAACTAATTATGCTGTGTGGCAGAGACCACTGGTAGTCCCCAAATATTTAGTGTCCTTTCCTTCCATAGGATGGGATCTTCAATTTTTATCTGGGCTCGTGTCAGCTCAGAATGAAGATTATATACATTTGCCCATCCACTGCAGCTAGGTGTGGCTTTGTGCCTAAGTTCTAATCCTTGGGATAGAATGGGAAATTGTCTTTCCAGCTTCTCAGAGGTGCTTTCAAAGGGAGGAGCCATGCTGTGATTCTGCCCACCTGCTTCTTGCTATGTCATCATGGAGATTATGTGCACAAAGGCAACATGCAAGGATGCCAGAACAAGTAAATAAGGAGCTTAGGTCCACTTAAGACCTTGTAGAGCAATTCAGATTTTCCAGTTCTGGAAACTGTCTCATAGGTGGGAGAAATACATTTCTGCCTTGCAAGAGCACTGTTATTTTGGTCTCTGCAAAATGGATATGAAAATATATACTAAATAATACACCATGAAAGACAGTTACTACTCCTTCTACTTGAGGGAAAGGATGAGGGAAAAGTATCAGAGAAGTCAGTTTTCCAAGGTTAGCCAGCTAATGTATGGTACGATCAAAAGAGCCCAGTGTTCATCCTCTTTCCACTAAAGAGGCAACCTCCTGTGAGAAAACACTATAAAATCAAGGAGGAAGAAGACATTAATTGTGCCTAGAAGGACTGATGAGGGCTTCCTGACAGAGGTGATAATTTAATGGGATCTTAATGTATGGACATGGAGGATAAGGCTTTCTAGGCTAATGGAACAAAGCCAACAACAGCAGGGTGATAAGGAAGCATAGAAAAGGCTCAGGAAAAGCTTGAGACTCATTTTTCGTAAGTAATCACTATTGCTTCTTGGCTTTATTTATTCAATATATATTTCGGAGCACCAACCACAAAAGTAGGCACAGAACATGAGGTACAGCAGTGAAAAAAAAGATATCTACAAATTCTCAAACACATGCAAAGCTGGTACTACTGGACCACAGAAAGGTCGAAATCTCATATCAAGCAAACAAGGCCTTCTTAATCAGACTCAGCCTTACCCTTCCAGCCTCATGCTATACTGCTGCTCTAAGCTTCAGCCACACAGAAGTCAGGACATATGAGTTTCCAGATGTATGATCTTTGCCCATACTGTTTCTTCTCCCTAAAATGTATTTTCTCTACTTTGCCTGGATACATCTTACTCTTCAAGAGCCAGCTAAAACTCTACCTTTCCATGACTTCCTCAAATGAGATGGCTCTTTATAGCAGATTCCCTTAAAGCAGTTTTCAAACATCTTTGTTCATTCATCCATTCCGCCAGCCAATCCAGCAAAAATATGCCAGTTTACAGAGGTAAAATGGTGGGAAAAATGAAGTAAATTTTCCCTATGTGCTTGAGGTGTTTATATTCTAGGAAGAACTATCAGTCATTAGAGAACAGTTATAAGGGGGTGTGTGTGTGTGTGTGTGTGTGCATGCACGCGTGTGCACACTTAGCCACTCAGTTATGTCTGAGTTATAAGGTAGCATGAGAAATTCGGGGGCTTCCTAGGTGGTGCTAGTGGTAAAAAACCCACCTACCAATGTAGAAGACCTAATAGACATGGGTTCCATCCCTGGGTTGGGAAGATCCCCTGCAGGAGGGCATAGCAACCCACTCCAGTATTCTTGTCTAGAGAATCCCATGGACAGAGGAGCCTGGCAGGCTACCACCCACAGGGCCACAAAGATTTGGATACAACTGAAGTGACTTAACACAAACACATGATAAATTCTATGAAGCGAAAGAAGAATCTGAAGTAGAAGCATCTACAGGGGATACTATGCCTAACCTTAGCTTCCCTGAAGAAGCATTATTTAAAGCTGAATCCTTTTGGAGTTAGAATGAACCACGTTGTCACTATGCATTATCTGCTAGATTCCAATAGACCATGAGAGACCCTGCTTTTAAAAAGCATCCTGTATGATTAAAGAAACAACACAGGAACTAAATGCTGGCTCAGATTAATTCTAAGTGTGTTATACTCTACTGTAGTGAGTGTCTAGTTTTATTTCATGCTTCCTGTATGCAGTATTTCCTCCCCTACCCTTCACCCCTTCTTCAGTCTACCATGCAGACACTTCTGCAGGTGTCTGCTAGCATCTTTCAAATTTTAGGGTGCATAAGGATCACCTGGATGCTTGTAAAAACATGTAGACTCCTTGGCGCTTACCTCAGAGATTCTGATTCTTTAGGTCCAGGGTGGGGCTGGAGATTCTGCAGTTCTAGTAATCAGCCTGGGAAAATCTGAGGCTACCAGTTCAGACATTGCCTCTTGAGTAGCAATGTCAGAGAGAAACTATACAAATCCTTCCCAGGACTTTCTATGTTGTTCTTAACCTGCTCTGCCAGGCTGAGCTCCTTGGAGCAACAGTGGCTTCTCTGCCTAGGTATGTGCGGCATGTACCTTCAGAGTGACTCACATCCATCCTCACATTCTTCCCTTGGACCACTGTCACTTTCTCTCCATTTCCCACCTTCGGTCTGATATGATAAGCCCACGTGCAGGGAGTGATGGGCATGTTGATGAACAGTTCTGAGTAGAATGGCCAGCAAAGTGCCCTCTATAAGGGAACCACAAGGAAAAAAGATTGAAGTCGATTTCTGAATGGATAAGTAGATCAGCTGTCTTCTACCTATTTCTTGTTTTTTTTTTTTTTTTGTTTTAAACGGAATTATTCCAGTTTATATGGGAGTTTATTTCATGGAAAGAAACTTATAGGAGAATCAGTGAACTTATAGAAAACTTTCAGTACTGCTTGCATTTACCTCCATGTTGTCATGTAAAAGAACCTTCAAATTTAAAAAACATTTAAGGGCCATGAGGACAGGGACCATGTCTTCCACATGAACATACCCCACAATTTCCTAGGAGAGCAATGATTATTTAGATGATTTAAAAATACTCAAGTCTAAGAAGATGGAAATGAAACCAACTCATAAAAGTTGGAAGACTAATTATATCATTAATTCAGTTCAGTTCAGTTGCTCAGTCGTGTCTGACTCTTTGCGACCCCATGAATCACAGCACGCCAGGCCTCCCTGTCCATCACCAACTCCCAGAGTTCACTCAAACTCATGACCATCAAGTCAGTGATGCCATCCAGCCATCTCATCCTCTGTCGTCCCCTTCTCCTCCTGCCCCCAATCCCTCCCAGCATCAGAGTCTTTTCCAAAGAGTCAACTCTTCGCATGAGGTGGCCAAAGTACTGGAGTTTCAGCTTTAGCATCATTCCTTCCAAAGAACACCTAGGACCGATCTCCTTCAGAATGGACTGGTTGGATCTCCTTGTAGTCCAAGGGACTCTCAAGAGTCTTCTCCAACACCACACTTCAAAAGCATCAATTCTGTATGTCTTCTTTGGAGAAATGTCTATTTAGTTCTTTGGCCCATTTTTTGATTGGGTCATTTATTTTTCTGGAATTGAGCTGTAGAAGTTGCTTGTATATTTTTGAGATTAGTTGTTTGTCAGTTGCTTCATTTGCTATTATTTTCTCCCATTCTGAAGGCTGTCTTTTCACCTTGCTTATAGTTTCCTTTGTTGTGCAGAAGCTTTTTAAGTTTGATTAGGTCCCATTTGTTCATTTTTGATTTTATTTCCGATATTCTGGGAGGTGGGTCATGGAGGATCCTGCTGTGATGTAAGTCAGAGAGTGTTTTGCCTATGTTTTCCTCTAGGAGTTTTATGGTTTCTGGTCTTACATTTAGCTCTTTAATCCATTTTGAGTTTATTTTTGTGTATGGTGTTAGAAAGTGTTCTAGTTTCATTCTTTTACAAGTGGTTGACCAGTTTTCCCAGCACCACTTGTTAAAGAGATTGTCTTTAATCCATTGTATATTCTTGCCTCCTTTGTCAAAGATAAGGTGACCATATGTGCGTGGATTTATCTCTGGGCTTTCTATTTTGTTCCATTGATCTATATTTCTGTCCTTGTGCCAGTACCATACTGTCTTGATGACTGTGGCTTTGTAGTAGAGCCTGAAGTCAGGCAGGTTGATTCCTCCAGTTCCGTTCTTCTTTCTCAAGATAGCTTTGGCTATTCGAGGTTTTTTGTATTTCCATACAAATTGAGAAATTATTTGTTCTAGCTCTGTGAAGAATACCGTTGGTAGCTTGATGGGGATTGCATTGAATCTATAAATTGCTTTGGGTAGTATACTCATTTTCACTATATTGATTCTACCAATCCATGAACATGGTATATTTCTCCATCTATTAGTGTCCTCTTTGATTTCTTTCACCAGTGTTTTATAGTTTTCTATATATAGGTCTTTAGATTCTTTAGGAAGATAT
This sequence comes from Tragelaphus eurycerus, assembly GCA_935064755.1. Taxonomy (NCBI): domain Eukaryota; kingdom Metazoa; phylum Chordata; class Mammalia; order Artiodactyla; family Bovidae; genus Tragelaphus; species Tragelaphus eurycerus. The sequence continues at coordinate 16,271,074 of CAKXYN010000043.1, forward strand.
ATTCCTAAGTATTTTATTGTTTTCATTGCAATGGTGAGTGGAATTGTTTCCTTAATTTCTCTATTTTCTCGTTATTAGTGTACAGGAATGCAAGGGATTTCTGTGTGTTAATTTTATATCCTGCAACTTTACTATATTCATTGATCAGTTCTAGTAATTTTCTGGTGGAATCTTTAGGGTTTTCTACGTAGAGGATCATGTCATCTGCAAACAGTGAGAGTTTTACTACTTCTTTTCCAATTTGGATTCCTTTTATTTCTTTTTCTGCTCTGATTGCTGTGGCCAAAACTTCCAAAACTATGTCGAATAGTAATGGTGAAAGTGGGCATCCTTGTCTTGTTCCTGACTTTAGAGGAAATGCTTTCAGTTTTTCACCATTGAGGATAATGTTTGCTGTGGGTTTGTCATATATAGCTTTTATTATGTTGAGGTATGTTCCTTCTATTCCTGCTTTCTGGAGAGTTTTTATCATAAATGGATGTTGAACTTTGTCAAAGGCTTTCTCTGCATCTATTGAGATAATCATATGGTTTTTATTCTTCAGTTTGTTAATGTGGTGCATTACGTTGATTGATTTGCGGATATTGAAGAATCCTTGCATTCCTGGGATAAAGCCCACTTGGTCATGGTGTATGATCTTTTTAATGTGTTGTTGGATTCTGATTGCTAGAATTTTGTTAAGGATTTTTGCATCTATGTTCATCAGTGATATTGGCCTGTAAAGATGCTCAACATCACTCATTATCAGAGAAATGCAAATCAAAACCACTATGAGATACCATTTCACACCAATCAGAATGGCTGCTATCCAAAAGTCCACAAGCAATAAATGCTGGAGAGGGTGCGGAGAGAAGGGAACCCTCTTGCACTGTTGGTGGGAATGCAAACTGGTAGAGCCACTATGGAGAACAGTCTGGAGATTCCTCAAAAAACTGGGAATAGAACTGCCTTATGATCCAGCAATCCCACTGCTGGGCATATACACTGAGAAAACCAGAATTGAAAGAGACACGTGTACCCCAATGTTCATAGCAGCACTGTTTGCAATAGCCAGAACGTGGAAGCAACCTAGATGTCCATCCACAGATGAATGGATAAGCAAGCTGTGGTACATATACACAATGGAGTATTACTCAGCCATTAAAAAGAATACATTTGAATCAGTTCTAAGGAGGTGGATGGAATTGGAGCCTATTATACAGAGTGAAGTAAGCCAGAAACAAAAACACAAATACAGTATACTAACGCATATATATGGAATTTAGAAAGATGGTAAAAATAACCCTATTTACGAGACAGCAAAAGAGACACTGATGTATGGACCAGACTTTTGGACTCTGGGACCGGGAGAGGGTGGGATGATTGGGGAGAATAACATTGAAATATGTATAATATTATATCTGAAATGTATTAATTGTTCAAACTAAATACTGTCATGTTACAATTTGTTCATATTAGATGTTTGTAATGTTTCTGATAATCAATAAGAGATTCTTAATAAAAGAAAAAAATAAACATATATACATACTGTTTATATCAAAATAAGTGCATATTAAAAAATTTGTACAATGTAGCAAAAAAATTAAATCACTTAAAATTCCACATCTTAAAAAAAAAAAAAAAAAGCATCAATTCTTTGGCGCTCAGCTTTCTTCACAGTCCAACTCTCACATCCATACATGACCACTGGAAAAACCATAGCCTTGACTAGATGGACCTTTGTTGGCAAAGTAATGTCTCTGCTTTTGAATATGCTATCTAGGTTGGTCATAACTTTCCTTCCAAGGAGTAAGCATCTTTTAATTTCATGGCTGCAATCACCATCTGCAGTGATCTTGGAGTCCAAAAAAATAAAGTCTGACACTATTTCCACTATTTGCCCATCTACTTCCATTGAAGTGATGGGACCAGGTGCCATGATCTTAGTTTTCTGAATGTTGAGCTTTAAGCCAACTTTTTCACTCTCCTCTTTCATTTTCATCAAGAGGCTCTTTAGTTCCTCTTCACTTTCTGCCATAAGGGTGGTGTCATCTGCGTATCTGAGGTTATTGATATTTCTCCCGGCAATCTTGATTTCAGCTTGTGCTTCTTCCAGCCCAGCGTTTCTCATGATGTACTCTGCATATAAGTTAAATAAACAGGGTAACAATATATAGCCTTGATGTACTCCTTTTCCTGTTTGGAACCAGTCTGTTTTTCCATGTCCAGTTCTAACTGTTGCTTCCTGACCTGCATACAAATTTCTCAAGAGGCAGGTCAGGTGGTCTGGTATTCCCATCTCTTTCAGAATTTTCCACAGTTCATTGTGATCCACACAGTCAAAGGCTTTGGCATAGTCAATAAAGCAGAAATAGATGTTTTTCTGGAACTCTCTTGCTTTTTGATTATCCAGCAGATGTTGGCAATTTGATCTCTGAAGGTTCCTCTGCCTTTTCTAAATCTAGCTTGAACATCTGGAAGTTCACAGTTCACATATTGCTGAAGCCTGGCTTGGAGAATTTTGAGCATTACTTTACTAGCATGTGAGATGAGTGCAACTGTGTGGTAGTTTGAGCATTCTTTAGCATTGCCTTTCTTTGGGATTGGAATGAAAACACCTTTTTTCAGTCTTGTGGCCACTGCTGAATTTTCCAAATTTATATCATTAATTAGATAATATATATAAAACACCTAGAATAAAGTGTCCCTTCAATAAACATTAGTTCCTTCCTCTCCATTTCTTTCTTAATATTTAGAAGAGCTCTGTCCAATAGAACTTTCTGGAATTATGACTATATTCTATATCCACACTGTTGAATATGTTACTCACCATGTTGACTACTGAGCACTTCAAATGTGGCTAGTAAGACTGAGGAACTTAATTTTAAATTTTATATTATGTTAATAAATTTAAATAACCACACGAGGCTTATAGCTACTGTCTTGGAGAGAACAGGTCTAGAAGCTTGGCCCCCAAATATGTCTCTATCCATAGAATTGATTCTTTTTCCTATAGATATGTTTCCTATGTATATGTCTAAGGTGAACAAGTGAAAAGGGCAGTTGCCCCAAGTGCAGACCAAAAGGTGTGGGGAAAGAACAAAGACAGCTGGATCCAAATCAAAAAAGGAAGTTTCTGCCATACTGACTAGCTTCTCAAACTTTAACATGAATATCAATCACTGGAGTTGTTCTTGAAAACACAGATTTAATAAGTCTTCAGTGGGAACTAAGATTCTGTGCTCATAAGCTTCCAGCTAATAATGATGCTGCTAGTCAATGGGTCACATTTCAAATAGCAAAGATCTATACGGAGGTAGGCCCATGGACCTACCTAACTGCTATTGGCCCTACTGCTGAACCAGCTATTTCTTGTCTCAGGAGCTCCAGATTGAGTCCAAGGCATGCTCTGTTTTATCAAAGGAACCCCTCCACCCAGTCTTACAATGAACAATTATTAAGCATCTTCTATATCCTAGGAAGAATAACAACTTCTAAAAGGCACATATTATTATTCTCATTTAACAAATAATAAAAGAGTGGTTTCGATGGATAATTTGACTTAACCAAAACTTAGGCAAGTACTAACTAGCAGAGGTGGGCTTAGAACCCGGTTGCTTCTGAATTCAAAGCATAGTCTCTCTCATTAGACTCTTGGTACACCAAGTGTGATGCAAAGTATGATGCACAACTGAACATCAGCTTCACCTGGAAGCTTATTAGAAATGAAGACTCTCGGGATCCATTTCCAAACCTACTAAATCAGTATCTGCTTTTTACGATCTCAGAAGATTTTTAACCTACATTAATATTTGAGAAATACTACGATATTCCATCTTTTGCCTTTTAGAGCAAAATAACAAATGGAAAGGGATCAGCTGAGTGTGGCAGTTGAGAAATGGATTTAGATTGGCTAGATTGGACGGTGGACCAAATATTGATAGCTTTGCCTCTATTGCTAAATTCCTATTGCCTGATGGGCATATTTAAGCCAGTATGAAGCTATTTTCTGGCAGATAAAGATTTTTCATTTCTAGATAATACTACAAATTCAGCAGATAAAAATACCAACAACACAGTATTAACAGTGCTTATGGGAAAAACCACAAAAAGAAACAAATTGTTTGCTGAAAACTAAATATACTACATGGACTTCCCAGGTGGCTCAGTGGTAAAGAATCTGCCTGCCAATTCAGGAGATGTGGGTTTGATCCCTGTGTCGGGAAGATCCCCTAGAGAAGGAATTAGCAACCTACTCCAGTATTCTTGCCTGCAAGAGGAGCCTGGTGGGCTACAGTTCATGGGTTCACAATAGAGTCAAACTCAACTCAGAAAATGCACTAAAATCATCAAATTCTTCCAAACTATTTCACCACTGGAATTGTTCAAAGAAACAAACAATTCTGCTTTCTCTCCGTTCATGGATAATTCTGAAAAACCATCCAATTAAAAGTGAATAGTAGCCTAAATCACCAGGGTCTATTATTGTACAAAGTGACTCAAATAAATTCATGCCTAACTGGCCAGTTCTATGACCAAGTGCTTGGTCATCCCATCTCCACAATACAGCAACTCCCTCCTCAGAGGGCTCTTACTTTCCGTTTCCTGCCCCTGGGATCAATCAGAAATGCCACTTATTAACCTCGCTCAATAACACCTCCTAGTTTCCAGCCCATTCTTTGGCTCCCAACTGAACCTCACTGCTAATTTGATTGCTTCTCTATGTCCCTGAGTCCACATTATCTTTTCTCTCATTCCCTTCTTTTCTCACCAACCTTCATTCACACTGCCAGCCTTTCCTTTGTCTATTTTATCCCCATTAAACTCCTCTATTGTCCTCCGCCCCAGAGTTATAGCTCTATCCGCACACAGTGACCTTCCACATTTAAAGTGCTCTATAAAAATCGCACTGGGAATATTATAAGAATATTATGATGGTTTTTAAATAGCTTTTATATAAATGATCTTCTTGGCAGTAAAATATCAATACGATGGATGATACTACTAAAGACTCTCAACATTTTTGTAACCTCTTTCCTCTTCTTCTCTCTCTCCCTCACTTTCCTGGGAGGGAAGACACAGTTCTGAAATTTCTGGAACAAATTTCCTGGTCTCCACTATTATTTTTATCTCTGGAAACAAAGTTTCAGACAACAAAGTGTCTCACAGGGAAGTAAAATCATCATACTGCCAACACTTGCTGGATGTTCCTTTTATTTTTCCATATTTTCCCTTAAACATCCTCAGTAATGTAGACACCCATTCCCTGTGTCACTTAAACCAGGTCCCTTTGACATTTTAATTGTTTATTCCTCCTAATACTTTTAAAGACCAAGATTCCTTCTTTTTTAACTTTTTTTTTTTTTTTTACAATGTGTCACATACACATTCTTAGCCATTTTATTTAAAGTTTTGGTGAAATTAAACAAGAAGTTAGTTTCCTGTTCAGCAAATATTCACTCCTTCCTTCACTTTGAACTTGGCAATATGACTTGCTTTAGCCACTAGGGTGTTAGTGGATATGATGTGAGCAGAGGCTATATCTGGGCTTGTGTCTTGGGCGTGTCCTCTTTCATCACAGTGAAAATAACATACTTTGGGCATGTCCCACCCCCTGGGCCCCAGAATCAAATATGTGAAGCAGTAATACCCTAGCCGACTTGGCAATCTTCAGCCTGAAGCAGCTAGCTCAGCCAACCAGCAAACTCTTATGGAAGAAATAAATACTTACTGTTATACATCATTGGTTTTGTGGTTGCTGGTTACACACCAAAAATTGACTGTTTCGTGGAGTAACAGTAAACGGTAGACCAAACTCTACCATTTTCTAGTTGAGCTAGAATAACTATATCTGTAAGATGAGACGTTTGCATCCATTGAAATCCAAGTTACTTAACAAGATTCAAAACTCATGATTTTTGAGTTTACCACTTCCCACGGTATATTTCCAGAAAACAGGTCTAAATATAACCACTATGAAATGAACACTAAAGAAGAATGGAGGGAAACAACGTTCTAGAATCTCTCTAAATTTATTTTCCTAAAGCAGGAAGAAGGATATTTGTTTGGATGGTGTTGATCATAGAACTTAGAAGAGTCTGAGTTAAGGGAGGGAAGGGAAGAAGCATGGATATGGTCAGGAGAGGTTTCCATGCCAACTGGCTACAGAATATAGAGAGGAGAACATGCTACCTTTTCACCAAGTCAACCTATGGGAGCTGGACTTACAGGTAACACACAGGCTCTACTCACTCGGAACCTCTAAAAACAGAGTATTTTTCATACCTGTCATAAGACAGTATTTGGTATATAACGTGTGATGTGCTCAGTCAGTCTTGTCTATTTTTCAACTCCATGGACTGTAGACCTTCAGGCTCCCCTCCCTATGGAATTCTCCAGGCAAGAATACTGGAGTGGGTTGCCATGCCCTTCTTCAAGGGGATCTTCCCAACCCAGGAATCAAACCCATCTGTTACATCTTCTGCATTGGCAGGTGGGTGGTTTACCACTGAACCACCTGGGGAGCCCTCAATATATAATGGGGAAGCATAAAATGACTGAGTGAAACATGGAAACTACACAGTGTTGAAATGGGGATTTTCCCTTCTTACTTTTCCCTCACTGATTTTAACTTTCAGATAGGGGATTCCTGCTTGTCTGCACTATGTCTCATTTAAGGTCCTAAACTATCATGACCTCATACAACAATGAGTTTATCTGAGACATTCATGCATAAGAACTTCAGTGACCCCTTCACCACTGGCTTCATTAATGTAAAATCACTTACAGAGTTTTAAGATCCCTTAACTTACTTTCCTTAAAAAAAAAAAAAAAAAAGGGCAGAATTTCCTTTGACTATCTTTTGTACCTTTACTAGACGGTTGCTTAAAACTTCTTTGACCACAGATTTCCTCCTGTTGTTTGACCGCTATTTGCATGTATGCCAGGGAGTCATTTCTGCCAGAATCATATATTTCTAAAACCAAATTTGCTAATTGGCAAAATTAATACACTAACTTATACTGAAATTATTTTTGAGGAGGACTTAGTTAAAACTTGTCATGTAGGTAATATTTTAAAGAAGGAAATATTCTTATGCAACATGACTGAAATGCTCTGGGGAACTCTGAAATTGTTTCTTCATTAAAAAGAACTGAAATTATGTGGACAACTAGAATGTGAGACAGAAGAGAGGAAAACAAAGTATAGAACACCAGGGAATGAGAAAATGGACCACAAAAGGAACAGTGATTTGTTCAAGGTCACTCAGTGGATCAGGAACAAAGAGGAGGGTTAGACCTACGTCAATCTTAATGTGTACTCAATCTGCCATTTTTCAATACACAATATATTTATAGTTCTGAGACATGAGGGAAGATATTAATATTTAATGTTCTCTTGGAGTCTAGCACATGTTGCTTCATAAGTGTTTACTGAATAAAATAATAATAAACCCTCATTAACTAGAAGTTAACAAAGCATAATTTCACATACATAACCTCATTAAGATCCTCACCAACATCTCAGGGGTTGATATTGCAATTCCTATCTTATTGATCAATTCAGGTCCAGAAAGAGTAAATGAATAGCTCAACAACACATTGCCACGAGAACTGGGATAGTTTAGCCATATTTAGCAAACTTCCCTAAAGATCCTACTCTTAAGGAAGCTCACAGAGGGTTTGGACTATGTACAAAAATGTTGAAGATAATTTTTAAAAATCCCTTTGAGGAATTCAAAATCAGATATTAAAATTGATATTTAGAGTATGCATCTTGTGATGACTTGGTCAGGTGGGATGGGAGAGGGGAGGGAGGCTCCAAAGGGAGAAGATATATCTATTTATTTATTTATGTATCTACATATACATCAATAACCTTAGATATGCAGATGACACCACTCTAATGACAGAAAGCAAACAGGAATTAAAGAACCTCTTGATGAAGGTGAAAGAGGAGAGTAAAAAAGCTGGCTTAAAACTCAATATTCAAAACACTAAGATTGTGGCATCCATTTTCATGGCAAATAGATGGGGAAAAAAGTGCAAACAGTGACAGACTTTATTTTCTGGACTCCAAAATCACTGCTGATGGTGACTGTGACCATGAAATTAAAAGACACTTGCTCCTTGGAACAAAAGCTATGACAAACCTAGACAGTGTATTAAAAAGCAGAGACATCACTTAGCTGGCAAAGGTCTGTATAATCAATGCTGTGATTTTTCCAGCAGTCATGTATGGATGTGAAAGTTGGATCATAAAAAAAGACTAAGTGTTGAAGAATTGATGCTTTTGAACTGTGGTGCTGGAGGAGACTCCAGAGAGTCCCCTAGAGAGTACAGCAATCAAACTAGTTAATTCTAAAGGAAATCAACTCTGAATACTCATTGGAAGGACTGATGCTGAAGCTGAAGCTCTGATACTCTGGCCACCTGATGCAAACAGCTGACTCACTGGAAAAGACCCTAATGCCTAGAAAGACCAAGGGCAGGAGGAGACGGGAGCGACATAGGATGAGATGATTGGATGGCATCATCAACTCAATGAACACGAGTTTAAGCAAACTCTGGGAGATAGTGAAGGACAGGAAAGCCTGTGTGCTGCAGTCCATGGGGTCGTGGAGTCGGACATGACTGAGCGACTGAACAACAATAATATAGAACCTAAAGGGCTAAGGTGGGGAGGGAGGTGGGAGGGGGATTCAGGATGGGGGGATCCTGAATCCTACACTTGTATGCTGCTGCTGCTAAGTCACTTCAGTCGTCTCCGACTGTGCGACCCACAGACGGCAGCCCACCAGGCTCCCCTGTCCCTGGGATTCTCCAGGCAAGAACACTGGAGTGGGTTGCCATTTCCTTCTCCAATGCATGAAAGGGAAAAGTGAAAGTGAAGTCGCTCAGTCATGTCCGACCCTCAGCGACCCCATGGACTGCAGCTCACCAGGCTCCTCCATCCATGGGATTTTCCAGGCAAGAGTACTGGAGTGGGTGCCATTGCCATACCTATGGCCAATTCATGCTGATATATGGCAAAAAATTACAATATTGTAATTATCCTCCAATTAAAATAAGTCAATATTAAAAGTACTCCTAAAACCAAAAAAAAAAAAAAATCCAACAACAATATATATAATTATGACTGACCCACACTCTTGTATGGCAGAAAAAAGCACACTAATGCAATTATCTTTCAACTAAGAAATACATTTTTAAAATAACAAAGAATTGATATTTAAGAGAACAAGAACACTTCAATTAATTTGTTATATTTGGTCGATTTTACTAGCTAATTAGTTGGGATACCAATCCAGCATGTCTGTTCAAAATTCTTAGATTCTTACTGGTAAATTATTTCTACATGAAGGCATCTGGAAGTTAGTCACGAGAACCCTAAAGAAGGCTTTGAAATAATATGGATCTACAGCAAGTAAGCAGTCCTACTTACAAAACCAAGTCTCTGAGCTCCACGTCTACTTCTTCAGAGCATGCTCATCTGCTTTGGATGATGCCAATGGATATAGTAAAGAGATTTACTATTATAAAGACATAGAATCCCTTTATATATGTATTATATATAATATATACAATAATACATACGATTATATATGTGTGTGTGTGCGTGTGTGTGCGCACATTCCTCTCCCAAGGGTATTGAAGCCTCTGTGATAAATTCTCTTCCATCCAAAACTGCATATTGCCAAGGGCTAAGTGAGAAAACTTTGTTCTCAAGCTGAGAGGTAGAAAAGGAGGGAGGGAAGGTGGAAACAAGCAGTCAGACGATCAGAGTTAAGTAAGGCCTCACACTCTACAGCCAGGACACTCAGCCAGGTTCCTTCTTGGCTCGGCTTCTTCCTATGCAATTGTGAGACAGTTACTTAATCTCTTTATTACTCAGTTTTCTCATCTGTAAAATGGAGAAATCAATAGTACCTGTCTCATCAAGTTGTTATGAGGATTAATTGAGTTACTATTTGTTAAGCACTTAAAACAATGTCAGGTATACAGTAATCCAGATATTTGTTGTTGTTTAGTCATTAAGTCATGTTCAGCTCTTTTGTGACCCCACGGACTGTAGCCCACCAGGCACCTCTATCCTGGGATTTTCCAGGCAAGAATATTGGAGTGGTCTGTCATTGCCTTCTCCAGGGGATCTTCCTAACCCAGGGATTGAACCCACATCTCTTGCATTGGTAGGCAGATTCCTTACCACTGAGCCACCAGGAAAGTCCAATCCAGATACAAATCTTTGATAAATAAAGGAAAGCAGAAAGAGTGACAGAGAGAATAGGAACATTATGTGTCTTTAATAATTGCTTTGCTTCCTTCCAACAGAGTCCTTTACTTTCCACAACTGGAGCTGCTTGATTCCTACCAGTAAGCTTAACCCCATTTCCAGCATGACCCCAAATGACTCTTGTTCAGAGAGATTTAAGAAGCCCTAGTTCAGTAGTTCAGGTGATTCAGCATTAAGTCAAGCTTGCTGTTATTCTTGTCCTGACCCTGTGTCCCAGTTTTAATCACTTGTCCCTGTAACCGAGTCCCAACCTCGTACTCCAGTTCTGGCACCCTGCTCCCCTGCGGCCCAGTCTGGCTTGTAGAATCTGTTCAGGACTTTCAGTTCCTCCAAGGCAGGCGTCTCCCGAAGGACAGCCTTTAGACTAGACATGCATTGGTTGATACATGTAGAGTTTGAACTTCTGCTGAGAGTTAGTTGCCTGCAAAACTGTATTAAAAATTCCAAATTTCTGACTTCTTTTGAAAAATGGAATGATCTGGGAACTCTTGATCCCATTTCCCTTTGGGACCCACCCAGTGGAGCCAAGTTGCTGCTACATCCCCCCACATTGGGAAAGTCATGTGCTTTCTATTCCCTACTCTCCCCCTGCTTCCTGATCCATCTGTTGCTGTGATTTGCTTGGGCCTTGTGGGCATTAGAAGTAATGCCCACAATGTGGGTCTAAGACTGAGAATAGCCAGTACTTACCAAGCACTTTGTACTCATTTAATCAAAGAGCAGGTTGTATTTGTTCTTGTCCATTATGCCTGCAGCCCTTCTCATTGCCTCAAACCTTTTGTCTGTAGGCATCTGAATCTGTCCCATCTTCCTACTCTCCTCTACTGTATCCGTTAGGGCCACTCATGAAGCTCTGTCAGACCTCCAGAAGTCAACCATTCACCCACACTGTGCTTTGTACCACTTTCCAGTCACTCCCACCCAGCCAGACTCTGTCGTTGAGAATTTTGGCCATCATAGTGGTTATATTTCAGAATAAGAACCTGGGGCTTTACTGACCTGCCTGTTCCTATTATCTCATGCTCCATGTTTCTATAAAACCATACATCTTATTGTATATTATATATAGATAGATATAGTCTTTCCCTTCACAAAGTTTTGCTCCAATTCTTATTAGCAGCTTAGCAAAATCCATCAAATGTTTATTTTCATATATTATATCCAGATTACCCAGATTCTATCATAGAAATTGATTGGGTATACCTTTACTAAGAAACCCGAAAAGTTTATCAATCTCTTTTCAGTGAACACCTAAGAAACTAGTATTATTTGATCATAATTGGCTTGTTTTTTTCTCATGATAGACCCTTGTGTTTTACAAAACAATGGATGAAAGAGGAAAATATCAGCATGCCTAAGCTGTCAGTTAGCAAATTTCAAAAGAAGATGCACAAAACTCATTCTATACATCATTTCATGAGATTATCTGGATTGGTTGAAACTGAATATGTACTGTATTTTAAATTCTGTTGATTAAATTCTACCAGTTTTTAAAGATAGTCTTAATAAAAATGTTACTTACATAAGGAATCGTGTCCAAAGTGTCTGTGTTGACAATTATAGGAGCAGGGCTGGCCTAAAAAAGAGAAGTAGAAAAAAATTTTAAATAACAAGTAGTCTATTCCAAGATAGGATCTGTTAACTTATTTAACCAAGAGCTCAACAGTATTTCTTGAGAACCTGCATAGGTACTATGTCAGGTGCTAGGGGGATAAATGAAATGACTCAGAGTTCCCTTCACCCTCCTTCCTTCAAATAACTGTTTGCTACATTGACCACATAATAAAATGAAGCAAGCACAGAATTGAAAAGGCAAGGACGTGAGGATTTGTGCAGTGTAAGAGGCAATGACTTCTAATAACTTTGGCAAGAAATTAAACATTTCTTTATGAAACGGCTGTGCTAAAGGATTTTGATTTTTTCTCTCATGGAAGCAAAATTAAACCTAACATTATAACTCTTATCCTTAAACTGGCTTTTCTGAGGACATTGTATACAATGCAAAATAGAAGCATTCACTTTTTGACATTTTACATACATTCACCTATTTTGCATGCTGTGTCATGTTTTTTTCTTTATCATTTATGTACCTTTGAAAATCTGCTTTAGAAACCCTTAGGTAGAAAATTAAAAATTAGTCAAACATGGCTGAAAATCGTATTAGATATGCTAAAGTTTTTTTTTAAAAAGAAAAAAAAACTTAAAAAATGCAGCCATTCCTTTTAAAGATGAGCAGGAATCTGTATAAAACTGATGTAGGAGTGCTACAAGCCAAGTCATTAGAAAATAAGAGATTGCAATCTATTTGCATCAGCCAATTTGACTTCATGAATATTGAGCAGATCTATTTTCTAGTTTCTAGACTTTTCACAGCAACTTTTCCTTCATCCCCCAAAGGATCTTTAATCTTCCCAAATTGTAGATTTCATTTAGATAGAGGAAATGGTCTCACCATGATTAATCGGGAGCTGTCCTACGCGACATGGTACTTTGCGCAAGTGCTCAACTTTGGGGACATTTCATTAACTGTGCCCTCTGGAGTTAACAAGAGTTAACAGCTTTCTAATGTCAATCTATGCCTATGGGATCCTCAATCGAAAGACAAAACAAGTGGCAATCCAGCAGGTTTTATAGAACAGAGTTCCCAGTTTTAACTAAAATCATCAGTCGTTGAAAACACAACCCTGCTTCACATGTCTACACAGTGGGTCAACTAAATACTCCTGGTTTATTTGTTAACTCCTAATAACAAGTACTTTGTGGATAAACACAGGCTTTGGAGAAAGTTTCCACTGGAACCTACCCCAAAACTGTTAAGAAGCCTGTAGCATAGGGAGATGAACATGTTTGGAGTCAGAAGACCTGGGGCTCGGGTTTGGTTTAACAACTTCCTGATTTTATGATTTGGGGGGTCAGCAACTTCTTGGTAATCTGATCTGAGGGCAAGCCCACTAACTCTCTTTGCCTCATTTTCCTTCTCTGTAGAATGGAAACAATCACTTTCTAAAAAGGTTGTCTGAAGAATAAAGGAGATGATATATTTGAATGGGCTTTGCAAATGTAAATTGCACAATCAATATTAAATATTGTTACTAGCTAATGCCCTTAAAGATGGACTATCATAAGGATATAATATTCCTGGAAGGTTTGTGCATTGTTTCTGCCCCTGTAATCTCAACACTATGCTAGTGGTACAGCTGCACTAGAGAGAACTGATTAGGTCGTGAAAATCACCCTTTATTAAATACATATTACTTGTCCATTTATAATAATATGCATATACATCCTCATATAATCTCCACAAAACCATACTGATGAGGCATTATTGTTAATATCCCTATGATACAGATGAGAAAACTGAGGTTCAGGGAAAATAAGAGCTGAGCTTTCACAGCAGCCTTTCTGACCTCAAAATCCATTTTTGCACACTAAGCTGTTCTATGAGTTCATTACCTAGGGGTCTCTACCTCTGGAGTTCTACAGTTATTTGAGCTCTCTAAGTAGACCAGCCAGTAAGACCCAGGCAAAATGAAGACTGCCTTGAAGGTAGGAAATGCTGCAGGGTCTTGCATAGCAGATGTTGAAAGCCACCTGGTAATTCCTTGATGGTTTCTGGTTTTTAGTTTTGATATTTCTTCTATGCTTTCTAATTGGCTCCTATGCTAATGCTAAGTCACTTCAGTCACGTCTGACTCTGTGCGACCCCATAGACGGCAGCCCACCAGGCTCCGCTGTCCCTGGGACTCTCCAGGCAAGAACACTGGAGTGGGTTGCCATTTCCTTCTCCAATGCATGAAAGTGAAAAGTGAAAGTGAAGTCACTCAGTCGTGTCCGACTCTTAGCGACCCCATGGACTGCAGCCTACCAGGCTCCTCCATCCATGGGAGTTTCCAGGCAAGAGTACTAGAGTGGGGTGCCATGGCCTTCTCCGAACTGGCTCCTGGGACTCCCAAAAGATATGCATCTTGTCTCCTTGACTACTGAAAACTTTCTGAGTATCATACCCAGTACTTGTATATCTCCTTGTTACCTACTATACTTTGATCAAAAAATATGCTTTGGCTTGATTTGGGACTTTCAACTCATTTTACCCTGTTATAAATTGCATTCAATGTGGTCTGGAAATAAATCTTCTACATAGATCCATTCCCTGTACAGTGCCATTTATCACTTTTGTATGTTTCTGTTGCTATTTTCCATTTCATGTATGTAAATTTGGTCTTTCCAGTTAGACACTTGAAACCACAAGGATTATTTATTTTCCTAGAATTTTTCACAGCACCTGGGTACACAGAAAGAGCTCAGTAAATACTTAGGAAATATTGACTAAGTGAAGCTATAAAGTATAGTACATAGGAAATATCTCTTTGTAAGATTTGGAAAGCATTTCTGAGATAATCTTATGTTACCAACAAAACTGTGATGACTTCCTAATATCTACTATCTTCTTTTTTTAAGCAGTCATTAACACTGAATTATCCAGTTTTTTGAAATAATAATTAGTTCATAAATGCAGAATGTAAAGTCTGTGAACCTTGAAGTACAATCTGTGTAATGTGAAAAGCTCATTGTTCCTTCTTGGTGCTAAAAAGATCTAGAAGTGCAGTTAATTCCTACATCTATGACAGTCACTAAAAATGCATGAACAAATGTTTGTGGGTTGTGTGAGCACACACATACATCACGTACATCTGACACTGGCAACTCCCTGATGTGAGTGCCAAGGAGACGCCAGGGCGGGCTGTTCTGAATAGCACAATACCCCCACTGAGCTGCTACATGAGGCTTTCTGAAAATCCGATTGCTCTGCTGCAGAACCCTCAGAGCCCTCCCCAGACCATTTTCTCAGAAGCTTCTTATAATCTGCCGGGTGCTCAATGGCACACAGAAGCAGAGAGTAAGTGCCCCAAGTGGGAGCAGAACAGAGTCCAGGAGAATTCTAGGTATGGTCCACGAATGTGCTTCTTTCTCCAGATGCTGCGTTGGCTTGTCCTGCTGCCTGTTTCTTTTCTCACCTTCGAGACCATGTGAGTCTGTGCCTAGTTTGGTATATGCATGTGAAAACCAGGTCCCCAGGTACTTTGATAGGTAAAGTACTCAGCGTCATCTCCACACTGCCTTCCATACACACCTTCTCTCTCCATACTGTGTGTCCTCTTTAGTGAAACCCCTAAATCAAATGGATGATTTAGCAGATTTCCGCATTTCCCTTCAAGTTGCTGATTTCCATTAACTGGAGAGAGTTATCAGTATCCGATATGATAAAAGAAGACCTTTAAATCATAAGCTTAAAGGCTTGTCTGAATGTAAACATAAAGGCTTAAGAAAGTGAATCTCACTTGGGCATCCCAAACTATAAGACATGAAGGGCTTGCCTTTTATATTACATTCTCTTCCATGTGGAAAAAGCCAGTTTACACGAAGAGGGAAGAACAAAGCTAATCAGAGGGAAGACAGAAGCAAGCAGAGAAAATACTGATACAATCCAAATTAATAGATCAAGTTATTCATATATTCCTCCCACCTCTCTGTCCTTGAATCCCAATGGGATAGTCAAATAGTACATCATTAACTTTGCTCATGATAGTAAATGAAAAACTAAACATCTATTGTTTGCTACAAAGATAATGTAACTAATAAAGAGTCTTACATAATGAATGCACATTCAACTGATTTTACATTTGTTAAGTGCCAGATGTGTGAAATACCTCTGACATAAATAGGCAGGTGGTCACCAAACCAGAGGAAGCCTCTTCAAGCAAGGTACTGGCAGGGGTGGTAGAGAAGCTGGTCAGTCAAATAACACAGTCCGTGAGGCTTATTGCTAACAAGCACAGGCTAACCAGTGGGAAGATCAGAAGACTGAATCCAGGCCTATTTTTTAAGTTTTTGTTTATTTGTTTAATGTGGACCATTTTTAATGTCTTTTATTGAATTTGTTGCAATATATATATTTTTTTTTTCCTGGCCACAAGGCATATGGGATCTTAGTTCCCTGACCAGGGATTGAACCCACATTCCCTGCGTAGGAAGATAAAAGTATTAACCATTGGACTACCAGGGAAGCCCTTATAACTAAGCTTTTAAGAAGCAAACTAGAAAAGAAGAGAAACCCACACAGCTAAGTGACCTAAATACACTAGGAAGTGAATAAAAACATTGATGGGGCTAGGAATCGTGCAGGGATTTCAACTGACCTGGAACATGCAAGCAGAAGGCAGCTGGCTGTCAGTAGGCCAAATTAAACAGGAGGTAAAATATGGCAAGAATAACTCATGAGCTGTTTTGGGGACTCAGCCTTTTTGGCTTATCTTCTTAGACTTAAAGAACAAGGCTCCTGAAGAGGCAAGTAACACAGGCTCTATCTACAGTGTGGCATGAAGACTGAAATGGAAGCCACTGAAAATTTTAAAATGAGTCCATTTGTGTGTGTATATGACTTCAGTGAGACAAGTAGACATCTCTGAAGCTCAAGGTAACTACTAGCTGGCATAGATTGCCTGCTCCAAGATATCACAGTAATTGTCCTTTTGCTTCATAATCACAAAGAGGGCTGCCATCTGGGTGAACCCTAATCAGATCATGTCCCGATTCCAACCAGGGAAATAGAACATGGGGGTTACTACCCACATACCCCACCAGGCCTGAAATAAGAGGTCTGCCATTAAATATTGAATTGGAATCCAAAAAGCTAAACTCAGGATAATTTTATTTTTATTAGGTTTTCTTCCTAATCCTCTATCATGTTGGCCCATTTTGGAAATTTGAAATGTGATGTGGTTGGGGGTGGAAGGACTCCTGCCTCAGTTCACTGCCTCTAGTTCTCTGCTCTCCTGGAACCCTTTCTTTTCTTTCCTTGAAAGATCTGCAGTTGCTTGGTTGAGCATCATCACTACCTGGAATCTTGAGGTAGTGATGATCTTTCAAGTAGATCTTTCAAATCCTGATATGTCCTTCAAGTAAGATTAGGACCCTGCCAATAACTAAGGATGTGTGGCTCCCCCCAGCAGACTGCAGGAAAGAAGGAGAGAAAAGAAAGGGTTCCAGGAAAGCAGAGAACTAGAGGCAGTAAACCAAGGCAGGGGCCCACCCCACCCCCAACCACATCACATTTTTAAATTTCCAGAATGGGCCAACATAATAGAGGAACAGGAAGAAACCCCATTACAACCAGTTACCTGATATAGTAACACTGGGATGGACAATACGAAAGGCAAGCACTTTACTACACTTATTTATATTAATTAATTTACTTAATCATCAAGTAACCCAATGAGACACTCTTGTTCTCCATTTACAGGTGAGAAAATACAGGTTAGGTAACTTTCCCAAAGCCATACATCTGATAAATAAATCCATCTTCAAACCCAAATAACCTGACAGTCTGGCTCAGAGTTTCTGCTCTTTTTTTCTAAGCTACATAATTTTATTTTTTAACCATTAAAAAATTGAAGTGCAGTTAATTTACAATGTTAATTTCAAGTGTACAGAAAGTGATTCGATTATGCATATTACATACATATTTGCAATATTCTTTGCCATTATAGGTTATCACAAAATACTGAATATCACTCCCTGTACTACACAGTAGGTACTTGCTTTTTATCTATTTTATATATAGTAGTGTGTGCGTGTGTGTGTGTGTGTTTGTGTGTGTGTTTTAACCGCTCCCCCCCGCCCAACCCAGAATCCATGCTCTTGACAATCATGCTCTACCACTGTTCAGAATGGGAACAAACTTTACCAGAACTCTTGGATTCTAACGATGACTACTCACCAACAACTCAGAGGCTAGGTGAAAGCCAAATTAGACATTCACCTTGATCTGGGATGGTTCCAGAACCCTGCCCTCCTCACTCCAGCCCAGTCAGTGAGCCCTAGTGCATTGTATGAACAAGACTGTAGATGCCTCAGTAGAAGGCTAAGCATAGGCACACTCAGGCTGACTGAATCAGGACTTTTTTGAGTAAGTTCCAAAGAAAATCACCGCTAAACGACTGGTTGAAGACATATTGGTGGTTACATGAGAGAGGAAAAACAAAACAGGAAGAACAAATCCACTCTAGAAACATAAAACTTTGATTCTTAACGTCTCAGCTTCATTCTACCCTTCATTTTACAAATATGAAATGGAGACAGAGAAAGGAAGTGGCATGCCCCAGAGCTCATAATCGTTCAGTATCAAAACAGAAGATAGGATAACAACAGTAACAAGAATAACAATAAGAAAATATTGAGCACTTATTAAAGATGACTATGTTCCAGCAGTTGTGATAAACACTTAAGATACATCAATGTATTTACTTCTCAAGATATCCTAAGGAAAATCTTATCATTCTCATTAAAAATAAATAATAATAATAATAAGCCTCAAAGTGGCTAAACCACTTGCCTGAGGTCAGAAATTCTAAGAGGCACCACAGTGTGAAAGTTGTTCAGTCGTGTCCAACTCTGTGACCCAATGGACTATACAGTCCATGGAATTCTCCAGGCCAGAATACTGGAGTGGGTAGCCTTTCCCTTCTCCAGGGGATCTTCCCAACCCAGGGATGAACCCAGGTCTCCCGCATTGCAGGTGGATTCTTTACCAGCTGAGCCACCAGGGAAGCCCAAGAATACTGGAGTGGGTAGCCTATCCCTTCTCCAGCAAATCTTCCCGACCCAGGAAATGAACCGGGGTCTCCTGCATTGCAGGTGGATTCTTTACCAGCTAAGCTACCAGGGAAGCCCCATATCAGGGTGTCCAATCCAGGCCTTTCCAACCCCAGAACACAAGCTGGCTCCTGATTCCTTCTCCTGAGATTTTCCAAGTAAGACTTAAAAAAAAAAAATGCAGTTATTTTCTGCCCTGAAAATGGCTAGTTTCTCTTTCCCAGTGTGAAGAGAAATTTCTCCCCGTACTGACTCAGATTGAATTCCCCAATTCTCTGAGGGTTTCTAGGTCCCTATATCACTTTCAAAACCCCACTTAAAAATGGGACAATACTATTTTCCAGCTAACCTATTTCCTAAGGAGTTAGCTAGGGGAATAACGCACATGAAGTGAAAGAGATATGTCCACAGCTGTAAGGTTATGTTATTTATTACTGTGGGTGTTTTTTGCTTTTCTGGATTTTCTCTTCCTTTGCACATTGCCTCTCTGAAGAGTCATTACCAACAGTAACACCAAGAGGCTCTGCCTGTCACCTCATTTGTCCTGACCCTGCAGTGACATAGGACAACTGCCCTCAAAGGTGAGAACACCGAAGTAGTAACAGGTGAGTGGGTGAGTGAGCAATGTAGGGGCCCAGGGCTTAGCTAGCCAGGGCATAACTGCAGGTTAACGTCCACGGCAGGATGTCTCAAGAGAGCAACTTCGGAGCCAGCTAAGACCCTGGTTCTTCTCCCCAGCACTTAATAAAACGCACGGATGATTATCCACCTAGCTTATCACCAGATGGGCTCAGAAAATAAGAATAAAGTGTCAAATAGACGTTTGGCTTGAACTTGATTCAACTCTGCTTGCCCAAACTCTCTTAAATAATAAAAATAATAATATCCTCATTTTACAGAAAACTGAGGCACATAGATGTTAAGTCATTTGTCCAAGGTCATCAGGACAGAAATAGTAGGGTCAAAAGTCAAACCTATCAGTCTGGTTCCAAAGTGGGTAACGCTTCACTACAAAACATTTGCTTCTGTTTCCTATTAAAAACTGGTAAGTGTCCAGAAGTCTGTTTTAGTCAACACGAATTCTTTCACTGATCTTTGAAAAATACACTGTAAATATTTCTTCCCTTTGGATTAAAGTGATAACATGTCTGCTTGATCCTCCTTAAAAATGCAAAGTAGTATAATCTTTTGCAAAAAATGAATGATATCCTAAGGGTCTTAGTTAGGCTGAATGGGGCACCTCTTTAACCCAAGTACAGAAAAGATGGGCCAGCCTGGAGAATGAGGCACAGAAAGTAAAGACCCAGAACTAAAGAGTTTTCCTTCCTTTATAAGTTTTTCTAGAATCCATCTAACTTGACGCAACAGATAAAAATTATCTGCACTGTTTATGAAGACTCTTCAAACTTCCATCCTACACTCTGTCCACATACCTCTTTGAACTTAGCATAAAAGGCTAAAATAAATGACTCACTAAAATTAGGTCTGTAGATCACTCAAACTGAACTAGATATTATATTAAATTGACTACCTATATCGTGTTTCATAATTTAACAAGCGTGTCCACACACATTAGATCATTTCATTCCCATAGGCAGAGGAAAGGGAACCACCATTCACTGACCAATGCCCACTGTGTGCCAGGAAATATGGTAAGATTTCTATCTGTGCTTTTTATATACTCTTCACAGAGCCCCAGAGGGACTGGTAGAATTCTACAGATAAGTAAACTGAACCTCAGAGTGCTTGAGTCAATTTCCCAAAGTCAGACATCTGGAGAAAAGCTGACATTCAAACCTAGGTCCTCTGACTCTAAACCCCATTGCTGTACCCCATTATTCCTTCATCGTGCCATAAATCCCACTGATGCACTCGTGAGCATTTACAAACCTAACTGCTTCACTTGTGTGTGCAAATGCCCTCTGAAGAGTGCACCAAAAAATGGAGTAGTTAGCTCAGATCTCAGATGTGGGTTGGTCAATGTGCCCCATGCCGCAATCACAATACCTGCTTGTGTCACTGTTTCATTCGCACGGTGTTATTCCTGAAAAGAGCTAAGTGGATACCACCTGCTGCATTTTGTGAAGCCATCAAAGAGCTATCATCTTCCCAGTGCAGTTGTATTTTTCCAGTTTCAGGTGTCAGAATCCTGAGCAAGCTGTCAAATACCTGTTCCATCACCACTTTTTCTGCAGTATCTGGATCAGGGCCCTGCCCACAGTGGGTGACCTACCAGTGCTTTACTGTTTATTTCCCTTCTGTTGTATCCTTTCTTTCACTGGGGCATAACTCTAACTACTCCAAGCAGACACCTTGTTGATGCCTACCATAAGGCCACTGTTGACATTTCTTTCTTCCCTGCCACATCCTGTGCAATCACCATCCCCTTTATATCTTCCTAACCAAACTCCATCCACCCTGCAAGGACAATCTAAAGTCCCAGACTCTCTGTGAGAGTTTCCTTAATCCACTGCAGGTATCAATCTATCCATTCCTACTCCTCCCAAATTTTAAAACATTCATCATTTGTACTACAGTTCACATTAAACTATAAACATAATAGAAGTTATGTGACAGCACCAAGTTCTGCCATTCTTACTGAACGCTTCTTTCTGTTCTTACACATGTTGATGGTTAAGTGGCTCATGTGTGATATTTTTAATCTCCTTGATGAAACTATAACCACTGTGATGGTGGGGCCCTCATCCTACTTCATTTCTTCACCTACTTCATTGCTTCATTTCTTCACTTCCACCAACACTCCTAACAGTGCTTAGCATACAAGATACTCAAAAGATGTTCATTAATGGGTTTTTGGCACGTGTGCTCAGTTGTGTCCAACTCTTCGCGATCCCATGGACTACAGCCCACTAGATTCCTCTGTCTATGGAACCTTCCAGGCAAGAAGACCTTTGGAACTAGAACCACAGCAACAAGAGATAAGCAACCTAAATATCCATCAACAGATGGAGGGATAAAGAAGGTGTGGTACATACACACAATGAAATATTACTCAACCATAAAAAAGGAACAAACTAGGTCATCTGTAAAGATGTGGACCTAGAGTCTGTCATACAGACTGAAGTAAGTCGGAAAGAGAAAAACAAATATCATATATTTATGCATATATGTGGAATCTAGAAAAATGGTATGCTGCTGCTGCTGCTAAGTCGCTTCAGTCGTGTCCAACTCTGTGCAACCCCATAGACGGCAGCCCACCAGGCTCCACTGTCCCTGGGATTCTCCAGGCAAGAACACTGGAGTGGGTCACCATTTCCTTCTCCAATGCATGAAAGTGAAAAGTGCAAGTGAAGTCGCTCAGTCGTATCCAACTCCTAGCGACCCCATGGACTGCAGCCTACCAGGCTCTTCCATCCATGGGATCTTCCAGGCAAGAGTACTGGAGTGGGGTGCCATTACCTTCTCCAGAAAAATGGTATAGATGAAACTATTTGCAGGACAGGAACAGAGACTCAGATGTCGAGAACAGATGTGTGAACACGGGGGATGGGTTGGGGGGAGGGCAGGGACACACACACATTACCATGTATAGAACAGACAGCTAGTGGGGACCTGCAGTATGGCACAAGGACCTCAGCCGGTGCTCCGTGGTGACCTGGAGGGCTGCGGTGGAGAGGGCTGGGGGGAGGTTCAAGAGGGACAGTGTATGTATACATGCAGCCGACTTTGTTGTATGGTAGAAACCAATACAACATCGTAAAGCAACCATAACCCAATTAAAAGAAAAAAATAAAAGATTCATGAGAAACCTGTGAGACGAAAGTGCAACAGGTAGAAAGGGGTAACTGCACACTGTCTTCTGGCAGCAAGCTGCTCTGCCACACCGTCGGTGCTGTTGATGGGAGCGTCTGGAGCTGCCATGCTCTGCAGACCATGCTATTCTGAACCACGGCATGTAAATTAAGGAAAGTTATAAACAGAAAGATCCTTCATGCCTACCATATGCTGGTCCTTTACACTCATTCTTTGCTACTTCTCATTACAAGCCTCTGAGTTGCACGCTATAATTATGCTCATTATGCAGATAGGGGAAGTGAGGCATGAACCTGTAACAAAACTGCCCAAGGTCACAAGACTTAAAAATTAGTGGAGCCAAGACTCACTCTTTTTGACTCCGAGTCCGTTGGAGCAAGGGAATGTTCCCTGCTCTAATTTACTACCTCACTGTGATTCTAGAAGTTGGAGAAGTGGGAGGAAGCAGGAGGAAGCATGGAATCTGGTGAAAAAGCTAAGGACTCAAAACATTGTGAAAAAAGTAAAATGGCATCCTAAGAATTTCTTGAATTTTTCAGATAAGTGTGAAGATAGATCCCAAAAAATCCATCTCAAACTGGGCATTTATTTGAAGTCTCATGTTTTATCTTTTTAAAAATTCATGTAGCTTTTAGTATATTTTACTGCATATCCATCTATGTTTTAATATTAAAATATTTTTAGTTCTTTATAATGGAGTCAACCTGACATCTTAGGTAGGTCCTGCATGGCTCTCAAAAATCATAGATATGCACACACTGCTATATTTAAAAGGGATAACCAACAAAGACCTATTATATTACACATGGAACTCTGCTCAATGTTATGTAGCAGCCTGGATAGGAGGGAATTTTGGGAGGAAATGGATACATGAATATGTATGGCTTAGTCCCTTCCCTGTCCACTTGAAACTATCACAACATTATTAATGGGCTATACTCCAATACAAAATAAAAGTTAAAAACATAAAAAAAAAAAGAAGAAAAAAAAAATCAGGTACTCTATCTCCCTGGAAATAACCACAATCCAGCCAGGGGATTATTTCATTGGCATAAAGATGGATGATGGGGAATTAGGAGATCTCAGTTTTAGACCCAGCAAATTGTGTAACTCAGGATGAATAGGCAATACAGTGAGCCTCCCAATTTATTTTTATATTTGAGGAGTAAAGAGTGAAATGGATAACCTCTAAGGGTCTGTCTCATCAAGGATCTGATTTCACTCATCATAAATTTTGACCTGCTGGGAAATACTGGAAAGAAGGCAGGATGCTACACAAGTCACCCTTTTGGATAATGATGACCTCTGCTTTTATCATTCAGATACAGAAAGTCAGAAGACATGGCATTAAGAAAGGCATGAAAAATAAGACAAAAGTCGAATCGGGAAAAGACCATTAATATAAGTAACTTCTAATTAACTGGATGAAGGATGAGGTTTTGTATGTCTTAAACGAGGCACCTTAAAAAGCTATTTATGATTATTTTCATAATCTATATTTTGTATGATCATGTTTAGAGACTAAATTCTTTTTTTTTTTAATGAAGCAGTTAATTTCTGGCCTCAAGATCATGCAATTAGTGGCAAAGAATTCTCTTCCATATTAAAGAGTCAAAAAGATTTGAAGTGAAACAGAAAATTATCACCAAGCTCTTTCTTCCATTCTTGTCTTTCTCCATGTGCTATAGGCCTTAACGCTAAGGTTTCCTAACATCTAAGGTCTGTTTTCCTTTTTACTCCCTACCAACCATAATTTGACAGTAGATCATAGGCTCAAAGTTTAAAATGTAATAGTCATGGAGAAAGTGTTAAAATATTTCGTATCTAGGATATTTGTGTATGTGTGTGTCTGAGAAAGGGAGGAAAATGTGAGGCAGAAAGATGAAGGGAAGGAGTGAGTTTGGTTTACTGTTTCACTATTAGCAAGAGATAAGGTGCTTATGTTCCTGTTGGGTCTGGAAAATGTTTCAATACCTGCTTTTAAATGATGGCACTTGGGCTGGGTTGTGACAGCAGCAGAGTAGACAACATTTTAGATCAATTTTTCTTATTTTAAATTCTGAAAACATCTGTACATCTATTAATCTCACTTCTACCCATTTTTCTTCAAAATTAATGTCTTATTTGAAATCATTTTCAGTGAGGAAAAACAAGGGGAAAGAATAGATTAAAAGGAGAAGTGAAAATAGAGGTTGGCTAAATATTGCCAACATTTGCTGGTGCCAAAGAATATATTCTGCAGATGTGTTTGTATATTGTCATTGACTAGGCAATGAACTCTTTGTCCCACAGCCAAGAGCCTATCGATCTCTAGGTCCAAAATGCCACCCAGTTCCTAGCCCCACAGCTGTCTCAGCTTCCTAGAGTGGCACTGCCAATGTTATTTGGGTTTCTCAGTTTCCCAATGGCTTTCTTACCCTCAGTTATTCTGCAAAGCAAGGGTTCTCTTTGCTAATTTACTTCCTCCCGGGCCTAGGATAATGCCACCGTTCTGTGCATCAGAGGGAAGGTGAAGGAATATTACCTGTTGCTGTGGGCTAGAGGAAAGAAGGTAGGCATGAGAGAGAAGAATGGAATGAAGGGAAAGAAGGCAGGGAGGAAGCGGTTCTCTGGCACATGGGACTGTCACAAGGTGGAGAGTGGAATGATGCTTTCAAGGCTGACTCTCCTCTGTTCTTTTAGACCACTTTGTCCCCTGGAATTGTGAACTCAGACACATTGGAACCTTCGTTTGTTCTGTAAAGGATTTCCCCAACCAACTGGAAAGGAGATGATGACTTCCTTACGAATACAATGTTTGCAGCCCGACATCTCATGAGCCCTCCTTGCCTACTCTAACTTGACAAAAATCATTTGCACGTAGTGATTTTATGTTACGGGAAGAACAGCCCCCAGCCCTGCCCTTGGTGGCAGCAGATGAGGCCTAGTGAGGACTGCTGCACCACTGCAGAACTCGATCAGGTCACCTATCTCCCTAAATTATTTCTAAGGCTACGCCCAACTATAAATAAGAATTGGATGATTCTTGACTTTAATACTAACCTCATTTTTATTAGTGAAATAGTAATAAAAACGGTTTAGGATTTGGGTCCTCTAACAAACAAGACATCTCTTCTCACTCATACAATGGTCTTAGTTAATAACCTCTCTGAAACTTTTTAAGTACAAATGGAAATTGAAAATTATTTGGTCAACCTCATGTGCTTCTTCGAGAACCAAATGTAATCAAAGATTAAAAACTATGCAAAACAAACAAAAAAACCCTCTGCAAACTGTAAAAGGATACAGTTGGGCCATTATTAAAAATTTGCAATATTCATAATGGCAACCCTTACTGGGCACATTCTCTGCTTAGCCATTGTACTAAGGGTTTAATTCACATTATTTCATTTAAATCACAAACTTCAAAAAGATCTGTATAATATCTAATTTTAGAGAGGATGAAACTTTAGTACAGAGAAGTTAAGCATTTTCCCAAGACAGCAAGTGTTAGAGCCAGGATTCAGACCTAGATTTTTTAAGTAGCTAAAACTCTGAATCTGAGCCAAAGTGCACTAGAATGAGAGTCTGGCCCTACTAGGTTATGTTTTACTATTTAACCACTTCTGATCCCAGCCACTTCAATTTTCTTATAAATGATGTGCATATGTGTGTGAAATCACTCAGTCGTGCCCTACTCTGAGCGACTCAATGGACTGCAGCCTGCCAGGCCCCTCGGATTCTCCAGGTAAGAATACTGGTGTAGTTTGCCATGCCCTCCTCCAGGAGATCTTCCTGACCCAGGAACTGAACCCATGTCTTTAATATCTCCTGCACTGGCAGGTGGGTTCTTTACCACTAGCACCACATTATAAAGCCCCTTACAAGGGAAGGGAAGCCCTTTATAAGGGAAGCCCCTTATAAATAACATGATATGTTAAAATCTGCCTTCCTTACCTTACAAAGTAGTAATGAGAAAAAAAAATCTAGTTTACACTGCTTTGAGAACTGAAATAAGATAGACAAAGATAAGGAAAATATAAGGCAGAAATAAGAGTGTAGTGGTCATTTTGGTGGTAGCAATAGTAAAAACATTAGTACAGTATATTTTCTGGTTTCTATACAAAATAAAAACTACAATCTCTACTGTTTTTAAGCAGGTTCCTGCTAAATAAAAATATCTAAATGAAGCTTAAAAAAGTACATTCTTTTCTACAATGCAGAAATACAAAGGATTATGAGACTATTATGAACAACTATATGGCAATAAAATGGATAACCTGGAAGAAATGGACAGATTCTTAGAAAAGTTCAATCTGAACCAAGAAGAAATAGAAATTACGAACAAATCGAAATTATGAACAACCCAATTACAAGCACTGAAATTGAAGCTGTGATCAAAATCTCCCCCAAAACAAAAGCCCAGGACCAGATGGCTTCACAGGAGAATTCTATCACACATTTAGAGAAGAGCTAATGCCTATCCTCCTAAAACTCTTTCAAAAAAATTGCAGAGGAAGGAACACTTCCAAACTCATTCTACAAGGCCACCATCACCCTGATACCAAAATCAACCAACCAAAGACAACACAAAAATGAAAACTACAGGACAATATCACCGATGCACATAGATGCAAAAATCCTCAACAAAATTTTAGCAAACAGAATTCAGCGACACATCAAAAAGCTCATACACCATCATCAAGTTGGGTTTATTCCAGGAATGCAAGGATTCTTCAATATATGAAAATCAATCACTTTGATACACCATATTAATAAATTGAAAGATAAAAAAACATATGATAATCTCAATAGATGCAGAAAAAGCCTTTGACAAAATCCAGCAGCCATTTATGATTAAAACTCTTCAAAAAGTGGGCATAGAAGGAACCTACCTCAACAGAGTAAAGGTCATATATGATAAGCCTACAGCCAACATTATTCTTAATTTTGAAAAAACTGAAAGCATTCCCCCCAAGATCAGGAATAAGACAAGGGTGTCCACTTTCACCACTATTATTCAACATAGTTCTGGAAGTCCTAGCTTCAGCAATCATAGAAGAAAAAGAAATAGAAGGAATCCAGATCAGCAAAGAAGTAAAGCTCTCCCTGTTTGCAGATGACATGATACTGTACATAGAAAGCCCTAAAGATAGTAACCCACTCCAGTATTCTTGCCTGGAGAATCCCAGGGACCGGGGAGCCTGGTGAGCTTCCATCTATGGGGTCGCACAGAGTCGGACACGACTGAAGCGACTTAGCAGCAGCAGCAGCAGCAAAGATAGTATCAGAAAGTTACTAGAGCTAATCAGTGAATTTAGCAAAGTTGCATGATATAAAATCAATACACAAAAAATCACTTGCATTTCTATATACTAACAATGAAAAATCAGAGCAATTAAGGAATCAATCCCATTCACCACTGCAACAAAAAGAATTAAATATCTAGAAATAAACTTACCTAAGGAGACATAAGAAATGTACACAGAAAATTATAAGACACTGATGAAAGAAATCAAAGATGACATAAACAGATGGAGAGATAGTCCATGTTCCTGGATAGGAAGAATCAATATTGTGAAAATGACTATAGTGCCAAATGCAACCTATAGATTCAATGTGATCCCTATCAAATTACCAAAGGCATTTTCCACAGAATTAGAATGAAAAATTTCACAATTCATATGGAAACATAAAAGACCCTGAATAGCCAAAGTAATCTTGAGAACGAAGAATGGAGCTGGAGGAATCAACGTCCTGACTTCATATTATACTACAAAGCTATGGTCATCAAGACAGCATGGTACTGGCACAAAAACAGAAATATCCAGAAATAAACCCTCGCACCTATGGGTACCTTATTTTTAACAAAGGAGGCAAGAATATACAATGGGGCAAAGACAGCCTCTTCAATAAATGATGCTGGGAAAACTGGATAGCTACATGTAAAAGAATGAAATTAGAACATTTTCTAACACCATACTCAAGGATAAACTGAAAATGGATTAAAGGCCCACATTTAAGACAACTCTTAGAGAAAAACATAGGCAGAACACTTGATGACATAAATCAAAGCAAAATCCTCTATGACCCACTTCCTAGAGCAATGGGAATAAAAACAAAAGTAAACAAGTAGGACCTGATTAAACTTAAAAGCTTTTGCACAGCAAAGGAAACTATAAGCAAGGTGAAAAGACAACTCTCAGAATGGAAGAAAATAATAGCTAATGAAACAACTGACAAAGGATTAATTTCCAAAATATACAAGCAGCTCATACAACTCAATGCCCAAAAAACAAACAACCCAATCACAAAGCTGGAAAAAGACCTGAAAGACATTTCTTCAAAGACATACAGATGGCTAACAAACACATGAAAAGATGCTCAACATATGCAAATCAAAACACAATGAGATATCACCAAAACACAATGAGATATCACCTCACATGGGTCAGAATGGCCCTCATCAAAAAGTCTACAAGCAATAAGTGCTGGAGAGGGAGTAGAGAAAAGAGAACACTCTTGCACTGTTGGTGGGAATGTAAATTGATACAGCCACTCTGGAAGATGGTATGGAGATTCCTTAAAAAACTAGGAATAAAACCACCATATTATCCAGTAATACCACTCCTAGGCATATACCCTGAGGAAACCAAAACTGAAAAAGAAACATGCATCCCATTGTTCATTGCAGCACTATTTACAATACCTAGAACATGGAGGCAACCTGGATGTCCATCTACAGATGAATGGAGAAAGATGCTTATATATATATATATATATATATATATATATATATATATATATATACACACAATGGAATATTACTCAGCCATAAAAAGGAACGTTTTTGAGTCAGTTCTAGTGAGGTGGATGAACCTAGAACCTATTATACAGAGTGAAGTGGGTCAGAAAAAGAAAGATAAATATCATATTCTAATACACATATACAGAATCTAGAAAAATGGTACTGAAGAATTTATTTACAGGGGAGCAATGGAGAAACAGACTTAGGGAATAGACTTCTCCTGGGGAGAAGGGAGGAGAGGGTGAGATGTATGGAAAGAGTAATATGGAAACTTACATTACCATATGTAAAATAGATGGGCACCGGGAATTTGCTGTATGTCTCAGGAAACTGAAACAGGGGCTCTGTATCAACCTAGAGGGATGGGATGGGGAGGGAGAGAGGGACGTTCAAAAGGGAGGGGATATATGTATACCTATGGCTGATTCATGATGCGGTTTGACAAAAAACAATAAATTCTGTAAAGCAATTATTCTTTAATAAAAAAGGAAAAAAAAAAAGAGTACAGTACAGTCTTTTCTACTATTAGTTCATTAAAGATTTTCCGTGCTAGATCTGTGTGTGATTTTTTTATTGTTATTGTTACTTGGAGGAAGAATGCTATTATTAACCCTGAACAACTGTCTGCTTTTGTGTTCTGTAACAAAAAATGTTTGGGGCCCTATTTTTGCAGTTTACAGAATAGGTGAGGAAAGTGGGTGTGGCAGAGGATGGGGTTTACTCCATTGTACCATAACATATATCTGTGCTAATACCCCATTCTGATGAGTCAACACAAACATTTTACAATGAGCAATATTGAAACAAAGACCAGGCATCCTGCACCTGGCGTTAATTTTTCATAGACTCCAGATGCCTACACACAGAAATCTTAAGACCAGCAGTCAAAGAAATGCAAACTGCATGCAAGAGGAAGATAACAAGATAGCAAGATTTTGCCTTTTGTTCAAAAACAAAAGAGACAATTCCATTTCATTTTACTAGGAATCTGCAAACATTCATTCAGATCCAGGCTGTTGCAATTATCCAGGTCACTTTAGATATAGTTGTTTTTTTTTTTTTTTTTTTTTGTCCTCTTTAGGTTGAACATCTCTACAGATTAAGTGCCATCTTTATTCCTTTACTAATAGAAATTCCATTAATAGCCTTGTTCATATTCTTTGGAAGGAAATAGACTAAAAACTGGGGTGTTACTAGACACAAGTGCAAAGCGAGGCTAAGAGGAATAAAATAGAAAAAGAAATCCAACATGATTGAGAATGATGAGTCAAGTAATATTTAGGATCCGGAAAGGACAAAACACACTTGGAACACCGTGAACTAGGACTGAAACTCATCACTGAACAAACCCTATTTAGAGCTGACCTAAGCTTACGATGGTTTAAATTCAACATCCAGGGGCTGGAGGCAGCGTCTGTGAAAGCGATGGTGGGGCAGAACAGACAGGTTTCAAGGATGTTTGAGACAAGAAGGGTTATTTCCTCATTATCATCTCACTGCTGCCTAAGTTCTTACATTTTAAGTATTAATCAGTACATACAGATTTGCTTATCAAACATCATATTTAAGGCAGTGTACTTAGGACTGTAGTAGGTAGGCAGAGGAAACACATGTGGTTTTTTGTTTTCTTTTTTTTAAAAAACTTTTATTGGTGTATAGTTGCTTTACAATGTCATGTTCGCTTCTCCTGGACCACAAAATGAATCAGCCATGGTAGTGGTTTAGTCGCTAAGTCATGTTTGACTCTTGTGACCTGTAGCCCACCAGGCACCTCTGTCCATGGGATTTCCCAGGTAAGACTATGGGAGTGGTTTGCCATTTCCTTCTTCAGGGGATCTTCCTGTATCTTCTAGATCCAGGAATTGAACCCAGTCTCCCGGATTGAAGGTGGATTCTTTACCGACTGAGCCACCAGGGAAGCCCTATATGTACACATATACCTTCTCCCTTTCAGATTTACCTCCCAAGGAAACACATGGTTTTGCTCTGCAAAGAGTTTACTGTGTCATATGAAAACAAGAGAAATCCTTCGAATGCTT
Organism: Tragelaphus eurycerus; assembly: GCA_935064755.1. NCBI lineage: Eukaryota > Metazoa > Chordata > Mammalia > Artiodactyla > Bovidae > Tragelaphus > Tragelaphus eurycerus. The sequence continues at coordinate 16,302,598 of CAKXYN010000043.1, forward strand.
ATAATATAAAACAGAGAAACATCACAAGAGATACAGGCAAAGAACCACAATGGGGGTAAAGGGGAAAGGCAGATAGAATTAGGGTTTGAAGGCCTGGTTTTTTTCATGGTCATAGCATCCATGTGATTTTTAAACAAGGTACTGATCCTCTAAAATGGAGATATTAATATTAGGGCCACTTGACGTTGGTATTATGATAATGAAACAAGAAAGTGTAGATTAAAGCAGTATAGATGTAGGTTTCTTACTCTTATTTTTCTTCAAGGAGTGCTAATCAAGGTTAAGATAATGGATGTAGGTTTCCTACTCTTATTTTTCTTCAAGGAGTGTTAATCAGGGTTTAAATAATGAGGCAGAAGGTATATCATCTGGTTACACTGTGTGAGGCAAGTCCCATGGAAGGAAATGTGAGTTGTCTTAAAAGATGGAACTTCACTTTGTGGCTCCATAACTGTTCCATTCTTCTTCTTCTTATTCACCTATAGGATTCTTACCTTAAGTAAATGATCCATCTCTAATCTTTGTTGTTCCTGATATTTATTCTGAATGCTCAAAGAGGAAGATGAGGACTCGAGGAAAACTGATGAATATACCTCATCACATACTATTCTTTCACGCCTCAGTGCCTTTGCACCTACTGTGGCAGCCTCACTCATTTCCTTCACCTGATAAACCACTATTTTAAAGCGATCTCAAGACCTCTCTCCTCTTTTTATTCTTCCTTGGTCATCCTTCCTCTCCATTCAAGCAGATGGGTCATGTCCACCTTGCTGCCTTTACTGTGGTTTGTCTATCCCTCGATTGCTGCTTTCAGCATACTATGCTGAAGTTGTTTTGGATTCAGTGATTTTCTCCTTCACTAGATGAACCTATAAAAAAATGGGCTCTGGAGCCAGATAACTAGTTTCAAGGTCTGGCCTTTCCATTTATTAGTTGTGTGATCATGAGGAAGTTACTTAACCTCTGTAAATTTTGTAAAGTGGAAATGATAGTGCCCTTATCAGAGAGTTGTTGACAGAACTGGATGAGATATATGTGAAGGACTTAGAACAGTACGTGACACATGATAGGTGCTCAGCATATATTATTGCTTTTATACTAACATACCAAGTCTGGGATGTGTCAGACAGGATGTACTAATTGTTTGCTAAAGAAATTAATATGTATTTTAAGACTACAAAATATTTGGCAAAGAATGATTTATTTGTTTAGTTTGCAGTGGCTTTTCAAAATATAATTGCTATACTATTTTGATAATAGATGTACATTACATATATCTGTGTATGCACATGTGCAATATTACATTACAATTGTGACAAATACCATGAACAACTGTCACAGGATAGTATTCAAGTGTGTGGTACAGATATATATGCAATTGTTCATTTAATGTTTGTCTCATCCACTTGAATCTAAATGCCCTCAAGGTAGGGTTTGAACTTGTGCTGTTTATTGCTATTTTCCCTGACATATTACATAATTTCTGATACATAAAATGTATCTGGTAAATACTGGTTGAATGAAAGATCAGATGGAAAATGAACCATCTTTACACAATTAGTAAATATCTTTACGATTCCTTTCTACTTAGAATGCCCTCTTCCATCATCATCAAATTCTGTTTGATCTTCATAACCCAAGTGAGATCTATGAAACTTGGTACCCCTTAATTCTTAGAGCAATTCATGGGTACTTAAGGCACTCAACAAGGTCCATTTGAAAATTCCTGGTGGGCAGAATTCCATATAAGTATCCTCAGGGGTTCTGTTGATTTAATCATTTTAGCATTTCAACCAGTGCTTGGCAAGCTGCATGACCTTCACATTAGACCAAAACCAACCATGGTGGCAAGCAGCACAAGGAAAACTGATTTTGTACGTTTCCGCAAAAGGCAGTCAAGTTCCAGTTGGGCAAGGGGCAGGGCAGTGTCTCTGCCAAAGTGATGGTGAGACAAGCTGGAGTGCACTTTCAGGTCTTTATCCTGTGTGTCCTCTCTCCAACGTGTATTTTAGGTTGCACATGGAGGTTCTCTTGGGAAGATTATTATATCTTGAGATTTTATGTAAGGTTTATTATTAGTACCCAACTGCACTGGCTGAAAAACTGCTTGTGATCTATGGCTTATTGTGAGTGTGAGAGATGATCCAGACGAGCCAGGTGGCCCCGTATTCTAACGCTGTATTAGTAATCCACATTTACAGGAGATGCACAGACAGCTTGTGAAGATTTCAGGTCAGTGTTTCTAAGATCAGCTACATCAAAGGATGTCTACACCTCCTAAATATCATTCATCTCTTAGTGTTTTATTTTAAAAGGCAACAAATCTATTTTAAAGAAGACAATTATGTCAATATAGTTTTTAATTCCCTTAATATGCTTAATGCATCATTGTGAAGATGTGTCGTTTAAGAACATATCTGGATATCCTAAAAAATGAAGGGTATCATTAGCCAAGAATGTCACATACTCAGTTATGTGTATGTGTGTAAATGTGTGTGTGTATGAAATACAGATCACTGGGTTTAAAAAGTACATAAAATATGGAATAAATGAAGCTCTTTCCTGAGGTCTAAATTATATATTCTAAAACTAAATAAATTGAGGTTCAGTTTAAACAGAATTATTTTCAACTGGTAGTAATATTTTAATGATGGCTATGTTTTCTAAAAGTAGTCCTCATAAAATTATGATGACATAATGATACATTTAATGCAAGACTTGGAAGCAATCTGAGAAGAGTTGAGAGAATGGCAAATTCCTAATATCTTTGGGAAAAGATTTAGAAGAGTCAAAATGAATAAAATGTGAATAAAACTTGAATATGTCTATGTAAATGCCTGCAACATGGGGACCCAGACACAAGAATGGGAGAAGAGTAGCCCATGGACCCTACAGTAACCGAAACCAAGTCTACTTTTCCCCAGAAAGGTCTATCTTCGGCACTAACACATCACCACTCCCACCATCTCAGCCACTGCAGTGCTTTAGTCAAGCTTTATTGTTATCTCCAGATGAATCTGAATAGAAATAATTTTATGAAGTCAGTATAGACAAAGCTGGTGATGAAAACTACCGTGTAGTAACTAGATATGATGGAACTGGAGACACTCCGTTGATTTCATTCATTCTGCCCCTGCTCACCAAGCACTCTGTTGTGCTAAGCACTATGGTAGACCCTAGGAATAGACACAGCCTATAGGCAAGGGGTTTGATACATGAAAACAAAACAAAAAAAACAACAAATATCGCTTCCTTTTTCAAATGTATTTTTCTTTTCTCCTTAACTCCATGAAGTTGCAAACAAAACAAAACAAAAAAACCAACAAATATTGCTTTTTTTTTCGAACGTATTTTTCTTTTCTCCTTAACTCCAAGAAGTTGCAATATAATTAGAGAGACAGAAAAGAAAATACGATTAAATAATTTGGGTGGCAGATCTGAGGTGCCTGAGATCTCAAGGAATTGAGATAGGAGAAAATAGCTCTGTCTAGCCAGAGAAAGCTCTACAAAGGAGGAGACACCTGAGCTTCACCAGGGGTATCATAACCTTCATGATAAAACAAAGGAGGAAGAGTTTAATAAAGATAGGAGAAGCAAACTTTACACAGCAGATTCCAGTTCAAAGTAGAATAATTATAACTTAATCTGATTTAGAAAGCTTCCCACCAAGAATGGTTTAAACCCTTGCAAAAACTATATTTTATGTCCTTGACAATTAAGATAAACTGATAGAGATCCAACCAGAAAATAGTATTCAATGAGAAGAACTTTTAAATCTTTAAAAGAGATGATTCCTCAGTTACCGAGAAAAACATAATGAAATCTAACTTGAGTCAGTTGAAAACAACTCATGTTTCAATGAAGACTGAAACCAACTCTATGTCATAATGTTTTTCTTAAGGAATTCCATATAACTGTTTGCAGGTCTTAAAGAGTGTTCTCTTGTTTTTAATAAGATTATCTCAATCCTTCAAAAAGATCTACTTAAAGAATCATGTATTTTTATATTCTTCTTGCAGGTCCCATTCACCCCACCCCAGTCTATCAAATGTAGCCAGCCTGTTCTTCTGGTTTGATCTTTATAAGCACAAACATTATATCTGCAGTGGAAAACACAACACTGACTCACTTATTTAATTCACCTTATGTATCTATGCACTTTCAAAATACACATTTCTAAACCCTTTTACAAATCTCTAAGTAGAGCATCACTACTTTTCTACAGGAACAAACACACTTTTCAGGGAGAGGCTTTATGGTAGATTTTAGTTGGCTAAGCAAAGATTCAGAATATAAAACTAACTTTTGGCTTCCTGATCTAAGTATCAAACCCACTGCAAAAAGGTATTCAAGCCATTCTAAGTGCTTTTGGGGGAACCAGACAGGAAATACACACTGTAGACTGTTCCAAATGTTAATACGAAGAATATCAATCTTGCGTCCTTTCTCTGCTACTTGTTACTATTAGAAACTACTATCTTCAGTAGGTAAGTTTCCCCGGACCACTGTTTATTCTTTCCTACCGATCAATATTTAACCCTTTAATAATTCAGATTTCACACAGAGCAAAAGAAGACATATTTTTCTCAAACAAGAACTACAGAGAAGATACCACATCTTTAAATGCATAGAATATATGCATTTTACCTATAGCTATAAAGGAAGAAATAGCAGGAAAGTGAGAGAGTCTCTAGGAAAATAAAAGGAAATGTCCCTTACCGGAATAAATGCATGTTGCATAGCTTGTTCACATTGTTTTAAAGAAGCAATAGTATCCCACAGAAGCTGATAATTTTCAGCCCGAGAAGCACTTGGCCGCTGCATGGCGAAAGCTAGTAACACTCAAACTGAGCTCAAAGAACCCAGTTGAAGAAGGAAGGAAGAAAAAAAAAAACCCTGCAGATCTGTTACATAAACTTCTTAATTAGATCTGCTACACAAACTGCTATCTTAAGACTTAAAAAAAAAAGTTAATCAGAACATTTCTTTTGGGGGATAACTGGGCATGACTTGAACAGAGACAGATGTTTTCATTGGGAAGGATTTTCGTTCCCACACTTGTGAAAAGCAATCCCATCAGCGTTGCCCTGTCTTTACACGGATCTGGCGAAACTGCACATACCATAAGTGTGTGGGGGGAAAGAAGTAGGAGGGAGAGAAATGTAAAAAAAAAATATTTCCACCAGAAGACTTGGGTGGCAGGCCCCGGAGGTAGAATTTGAATAGCTTGTGAAAAGTAGTAAAATTCAAGGGAGTGGGTTACACACACGCGCGCGCACACACGCACGCACACACACACACACACACACACACACAGAAAGGCAGGTGTCTACACTTGTCTGCTCTGTGTGAAATATGTGCCTTCTCACAGTGTCATTTAATATGTCCAATTTTTCTCTCAGTTTAGCTATGATCTAGATGTGATATATTTTTCATCTATGGCACCCCATTCCAGTACTCTTGCTTGGAAAATCCCATGGACAGAGAAGCCTGTTAGGCTGCAATCCATGGGGTCGCTAAGAGTCGGACGTGACTGAGCAACTTCACTTTCACTTTTCACTTTCATGCTTCGGAGAAGGAAATGGCAACCCGCTCCAGTGTTCTTGCCTGGAGAATCCCAGGGACGGGGGAACCTGGTGGGCTGCCGTCTATGGGGTCACACAGAGTCGGACACGACTGAAGTGACTTAGCATAGCATAGCATAGGGTATTGCTGCCTTTATTAACTGCAGTTATTTATCTAGGGTTATTTCTAAAAACTAGCTAGAAAATCTTTGAGTACAATAGGAGTCAATAATTTATCTTAAAATCCAAGAGTAATTAGAAGACCTTTCTGTTGTTTTGTATGCTAGGTAAAAGCACATTTAGTTCTTCTAGGCTGAATTTACATAAACAATGCCAGGAAAAGTGAACCTTCAAATAGTCCAGGGACCTGAGAGTGGGCTACACATCACTGGAACATGTTAATTCAAAATAAGTTGCTTGCACAGTTTAGCAAAAAGGTATGTAGGCAGGCTCAATCATTCAGTTGTGTCCAACTTTTTGCAACACCCCCCTCCCCAGACTACAGCCCCCCAGGATCCTCTCTCCATGGAATTTTCCAGGCAAGAATACTGGAGTGGGTAGCCATTCTTTTCTCCAGGGGATCTTCCTGACCCAGGGATTGAATCCGCATCTTCTGCATTGGCAGGCAGGTTCTTTAACCACTGAGCCACCTGGGAAGCCCAACAAAAGGTGTAAGTTGAACCTAAGTAAAGATTGAACAACAGCATATAGCAACATATTTTGAATGTTCCTTCCCTTAAGACAGGAGCCCACAAGGTAAGGTGTGGCTCCACTAGCCCTTAGGCTGTGGGATCATTGAGGCAAGGGATAATGCACCTTGTAAGGTACTAAGCACTTTGAAGTTCCAAAGGGATTTATGTTCTCAGGACTAATTACACAGCCAACAATGGGGATATCTGTTCACGTCTTTTTAGGAGTAAGGGGTAAGCTGAGGGCAATACATAGCATGATGAGTAACTTGTGCTTTTAATTGACCTAGAAAATCCAAGGAGTGTAAAACAAGGTACAAATTGTAGAAAACAGCGTGATAACATAAATGAAGGATTTTTTTTTGCTGTATTATTTTTAGAAGATTTGGGTTACCTAGATTTTCTGCATTTGTACCCTGGTGATGGTGGGTGAGTTCATACTAATGACCTTGCTGTGTGAGAGTCTCAAAGGCAAAGTTTGCCTCTTATCTCATTTATTTTTCAATTCTGAACTGAAGGAATTGCAGGTAGAACTGGCCTTTCAAAATTTCTACCTGGGCTAATTTGCAAGGAGGCTGCTTTTCCTCAATATTTCGTGAGTACACACCATAAGGCTCCTGCCATTAGACAATTTGTTTTTCGGTATCAATTCAAGCAACCTTCTCTTTCCCCATTCATGGTGTTCTTCTGTTCAGCTCACACCCACGGGCCCTCCTCTGCCTTCACTCCGCTGCCCCGATACTCTCCCATCTGCCCCAGCCACATGCTTCTTCCTCGTGCACCACCGATCAGCCAGCCCACAGCTCCCAGAAAGTGTTCCTTCACTAGCACATATGTGTATTTCCAATCAAACAACAGGAAAATAAAAGTTGTTTTCTAAGTTACCCTCCAAAATATGCTTTCTGAATACCTTGAACAAATATTCATCATTACTCCAGACCTCAGTCTCTGGGCCTTCTGTCCTGCCTTGGACTTCTTCTACCTATTGCTCATCAGATTCCTTCTTGTGTTTTTCATTTAAGCAGCATCGTTTAAAAGATGCTTCTTTCCTTACTCTTTGGCCAAAAGGTAGAGAATCCACAGTCTGCATGTGGAAACTCTACATGAAAAACACTCTCGGAATCATTCATTCATTCATTTATTGATCCAAGATGCGTATCAAGCATCTCCCACGTGCTACATTTTTTCACTGTATTTTGGGCAAATGGATATATCAGATGTTGATTTTTGTTTTTAAGAAGCTTAGAGTTTAATTGAAAGGATGAAACATGGGCAAAAATAACAAAAAAGACCAGTTAAAAAAGGGTAGGTGTCATAAAAGAGCTGGTATAAACTATTTATAAAACAATGAAAAAGAAAAATTACATCAACTAGGAAAATTAGGGCAGCTTCATAGATTTAACACTTGGCTAGAGCTTGAAGTTAGGGTATAATCTGGACTTGCAGAGATAGGTAGGGGGCATTCCTGAAGAAGAGGAGCTAGAAAAAAGGGTCAGAGTGGGAAAGATCATTACTAGTTGTTTCGGGGGAAAAAAAAAAAAACATGACTCCAAGGCTCAGATGGTAGAGAATCCAGTTGCAATGCAAGAGCTCTGGCTTGGATCCCCGAGTCAGGAAGATCCCTTGGAAAAGGGCACGGCAACCCACTCAGGTATTCTTGCCTGGAGAATTCCATGGACAGAGGAGCCTGGTGGGCTATAGTACAGGGGGTCACGAAAAGTCAGACACGACTGAGCAACTAACACTTTGGCTTTATCATGATTGTTACTGGAGTCAAGTGACAATTATTGAATACAACTATTATTCTTGAATGAAATGTTATGACCAACCTAGATAGCATATTCAAAAGCAGAGACATTACTTTGCCAACAAAGGTTCGCCTAGTCAAGGCTATGGTCTTTCCTGTGGTCATGTATGGATGTGAGACCTGGACTTGTGAAGAAGGCTGAGTGCCGAAGAATTGATGCTTTTGAACTGTGGTGTTGGAGAAGACTCTTGAGAGTCCCTTGGACTGCGAGATCCAACCAGTCCATTCTGAAGGACATCAGCCCTGGGATTTCTTTGAAGGAATGATGCTAAAGCTGAAACAACAGTATTTTGGCCACCTCATGCAAAGAGTTAACTCATTGGAGAAGACTCTGATGCTGGGAGGGATTGGGGGCAGGAGGAGAAGGGGATGACAGAGGATGAGATGGCTGGATGGCATCACTGACTCGATGGATGTGAGTCTGAGTGACCTCCGGGAGTTGGTGATGGACAGGGAGGCCTGGCGTGCTGCGATTCATAGGGTCGCAAAGAGTCGGACACAACTGAGCGACTGATCTGATCTGAGCTTACTGTTCCTAATGCTAATCAATCTTAGCTTTAACCAATTCTTAGAGCATCAGTGTGCATAAACTCAGTGAAACTAAACCTCACGAGAGAATAAATGCCATATATTTATTCCTTACTCTTTAAAATAGGAATATTGATATACTTTGGAGGGTGTGGGGGGCTCAATCATTTCAGTCATATTGCTTTTTTGTTTATTCAGTACATATATCATGTTTTTTACTCATACCCAATCACTTCTGTAAGCTCTAAAGTCTATTACCTTCGATATTCAAGTGGAGTCCACCGTGAGTCTTAACCTGATCTAATGTTTGATGTAATTCAGTTTGGGTCTCCACTATGTGCTAAGTAAGCATTAAGATAAAAAGATAAATATTATATAATGTCAATTCTCTACTTATTTCCAACTGCCCCTCAGTATGCATTTACCTCTGCCCACAAAGTAGAATGTTATGCATATTTTCTTCTTGTGAGCACAATGCCTGATATGTAATGGCTACTATTTTCTGTTAAATTCTCAGTCAGTAGGCCATATGTCCATAATACTGAAATATCTCTAAATTAGATTAAAGGACTTAGAATGGTAAAAGTACTTTTTATTTGGTAGTACTGCCATGCTCAAACAGGTCTGTATTTGAAAGCTTTCTGCTGGGACTGGTTTAACTTTGTGGCAACAGAAATGGAGCAATGATTTACATTCCTATCTGAAAAAAAACTTGAAAATAAAACATGTGAAACAATGAGTTAAATATGGACAGAGAAGAAAAATCAGTGAACTCTAGGAGATAGGAAACAAACAAGATAAGTCCTGTGACTGCCACATTTACCACCTTGAATGTCTAGGCTACATCACAGAAAAAGGGGATCCAGTTGGAACCCAGTGAACTTGCTGAATTGAGGATACAGAAATGGTTTTCTAGAGAAAACAAAGCAATAGGGGAAATAGAGAAATTCATAATTATAATTGGAGTTCTCAATATACTACTCTGAATAATTAATATACTAAGCAGTTACAGTCTATAAGGATATGTAAAACCTTTATGAAGCCATCCAACAATTTAGGCTAATATACTTTTTAAAAACCTGGACTTCCCTGGTGGCTCAGCAGTTTAAAAAAACCACCTACAGAAACTGTGGGTTCAATCCCTGGGTCAGGAAGATTCCCTGGAGGAGGGCATGGCAACCCACTATAGTAATCTTACCTGGAGAGTCCTATGGACAGAGGAGCCTGGAGGGCTGCAGTCCATAGGGTCACAAAGAGTCAGACATGACTGAAGTGACTGAGTATGCACCTTTAAAAACACATTCCACCCTACAACAACAATCTTCACAAGTGCTCATGGAACATTTACCAAGATAGAGCATATTCTGAGCCATAGATCAAATTATAATAAATTTAAAAGAATTCAGGCCAAAGAAAATATATTCTCTCACCATAGTAAAATTAAGTTGTATCAACAACAGAACAATCTCTGAAAATTCCCAAAATATTCGACAAGCAAATAACTTTTAAATTACCTACTGGCCAAAGAAGAAATCAAAAGTAAGTGAGAATGCATTTTCAACTGAACGAAATAAAACCACAATGTATCAACATCTGTTGGATGCGCTTAAAACGGTACTTAAGGAAAGAAAGAACTATACACAAAAAAGATCTTCATAATCCAGATAACCAAGATGGTGTGATCACTTACCTAGAGTCAGATATCCTGGAACGAGAAGTCAAGTGGGCATTAGGAAGCATCACTATGAACAAAGCTAGTGGAGGTGATAGAATTCCAGCTGAGCTATTTCAAATTCTAAAAGATGATGCTGTGAAAGTGATGCATTCAACACGCAAGCAAATTTGGAAACTCATCAGTGGCCACAGGACTGGAAACAGTCAGTTTTCATTCCAGTCCCAAAGGCAGTGCCAAAGAATGTTCAAACTACTGCACAATTGCACTCATCTCACGCGCTGGCAAAGTAATGCTCAAAATTCTCCAAGCCAGCCTTCAACAGTATGTGAACCGTGAACTTCCAGATGTTTAAGTTGGATTTAGAAAAGGCAGAGGAAACAGAGATCAAATTGCCAACATCTGCTGGATCATTGAAAAAGCAAGAGAGTTCCAGAAAAACGTCTACTTCTGTTTTACTGATTATGCCAAAGCTTTGACTGTGTGGGTCACAACAAACTGTAGAAAATTCTTCAAGAGATGGGCATACCAGGCCACCTGACCTGCCTCCTGAGAAATCTGTATGCAGGTCAAGAAGCAACAGTTAGAACAGTTCCATGGACATGGAACACAGACTGGTTCCAAATCGGGAAAGGAGTACTCAAGGCTGTATGCTGTCACCCTGCTTATTTAACTTATATGCAGAGTACATCATGAGAAACACTGGGCTGGATGAAACACAAGCTGGAATCAAGACTCCCGGGAGAAATATCAATAACCTCAGATATGCAGATGACACCACCCTTATGGCAGAAAGCAAAGAGGGACTACAGAGCCTCTTGATGAACGTGAAAGAGGAGAGTGAAAAAGCAGGCTTACAACTCAACATTCATAAACTAATTTCATGGCATCTGGTGCCATCACTTCATGGCAAATAAATGGGGAAACAATGGAAACAGTGATAGATTTTATTTGCGGGGCTCCAAAATCACTATAGATACTGACTGCAGCCATAAATTTAAAAGACACTTGCTCCTTGGAAGAAAAGTTATAACGAACCTAGGCAGCATATTAAAAAGCAGAGACATTACTCTGCCAACAAAGGTCCATCTAGTCAAAGCTATGGTTTTTCCAGTAGTCATGTGTGGATTGAGAGTTGTACTACACAGAAAGCTGGGCATCAAAGAATTGATGCTTTTGAACTGTGGTATTGGAGAAGACTCTTGAGCCTCCCTTGGACTGCAAGGAGATCCAACCAGTCAATCCTAAAGAAAATCAGTCCTGAATATTGATTGGAAGGAGTGATGTTGAAGCTGAAACTCCAATACTTTGGCCAGCTGATGCAAAGAACTGACTCATTGGAAAAGGCACTGATGCTGGGAAAGATTGAAGGCAGGAGGAGAAGGGGATGATAGAGGATGAGATGGCTGGATGGCATCACTGACTCAATGGACAAGTGTTTGAGCAAGCTCTCAGAGTTGGTGATGGACAGGGAAGACTGGTGTGCTGCAGTACATGGGGTGGCAAATAGTCTGACATGACTGAGTTACTGAACTGAACTGACTGAAGGAAATAATAGATTTTCTGTGGTGGCTTAGATAGTAAAGAATCTGCTTGCAATGCAAAAGACCTGAGTTTGATCCTGGGTCAGGAAGATCCCCAGGAGAGGGGGATGGCTACCACTCCAGTATTTTGGCCTAGAGAATCCCATGGACAGAGGTGCCTGGTGTGTTAGTAGACAGGGTCACAAAGAATCATACATGACTGAGCAACTAACACTATACATCACTAAACACTTATATTTGAAAAGAAAGAAAGTCTTAATTAATCATCTCAGCTTCAGTTCAGTTCAGTCGCTCAGTCATGTCTGACTCTTTGCGACCCCATGAATTGCAGCATGTCAGGCCTCCCTGTCCATCACCAACTCCCAGAGTTCACTCAGACTCACATCCATCGAGTCAGTGATGCCATCCAGCCATCTCATCCTCTGTCGATCTCAGTTATACCTTATTAAGATAGAAAAAAATCTAGCAAATTGAAGCCAAATAAAACAGAAGAAAAGGGAAAAATAGAAAAAAAAAATAAAACTAACAGCTACTTCTTGAGAGTATCAATACAACTGATAACCTGTTAGCAAGACTAATGAAAGAGAAAAATTTTCAAGATTAGAAATGAGTGTAGCATCACTATAGATCCTATAGCCATGGAAGGTATAATAAGGAAATCTTGGAAACAACTTTATATCAATATATTTGACTCCTTATATGGAACAAATTCCTTGAGAGTTTTAAGCTACTAAAGTTTACTCAAGAAAAATAAGCAATCTAAATAGCCATGCCATATTCATAATAAAGTTTTTATTTTGTAACTAAAAACTTAACCCTCAGGAAACTCCAGGCCCAGATGGCTTCTAATGAATTCCATTTAAGAAAAAAAAAAAAAATTCTACACAAATTCTTTCAGAGAACTGAAGAGGAAAAAAATACTTTACAAAGTTGCTTTTTTTTTTCTCGAGGCCATCAATAGCTTGGTACCAAACTAGATGAAAGTATTACAAGAAGGACAAATATTCACATGCCCTCATTGTTGCTTTGTTGCTCCATCATGTCTGACATTTTTGCAACAACATGGACTGTATTCCACCAGGCTCCTCTATCCATGGGATTTCCCAGGCAAGAATACTGGAGTGGGTTGCCACTTCCTTCACCAGGGGACCTTCCTGACCCAGAGACTGAACCCACATCTCCTGCTTGAAAGGCCTGTTCTTTACCACTGAGCAACCAGGGAAGCCCATGCCCTTGTTAATATATATGAAAAAAAATTCTAAACAAATTTTAGCAAATTGAATCCCATAACTTATAAAGGGAGTAATACATCATAATCAAGTAGGTTTAACCCTTAAAAATGACCTAATATAATTCATCATATTACAAACATTTAAAGAAAAAGAAAAAAACTTGTGCTCAATAGGCACAAAGAAAACACTTTGCAAAAACCATTATCAATTCCTGGTTAAGGAAAGGAAAAGAATCTCTCAGGACAAAATAAGGATGCTCCTTATTACTACTTCTGTTCAGCATTGTCTTAAAGGTTATAGACAGTTAAACAGGTCAAGAAAAAATGTTGGAAAAGAAAAAAAATATCTTTCTTTACTTTTGACATAACTGTCTATGTAGAAAATCTCCTGGAATCTAAAGTGAACTTCAGAATTTATAAGTGAGCTTAGCAAAATTGCAGAACATAAAATCAGCATACAATAACCAATTTATTTCTCTTTACCAGCAATAAATAAATGAAAAATAAATAATATTAATTAATATTAATAAATTGATAAATAATATTTAATATTATTAAATATTGTTAATAAATATTGATAAATAATAAAACCTATTTACCATAGGGTTATAAATATAAAAAACTTAGGGATACACTTTATAAAATATTTATAAGCCATGTGCATTGAAAACCACAAACCTTTCCTCAATGAAATTAAAGACATACTAATGGAGAGACACATGAAGTTCCTGGGTAATAAGACTCAATATTGTTAAGATATCATACACTGAAAATTATAGGTTCAGTAAAGTGCATACCCAATCAAAACCCCAACAAGGTTATCTGTTTCCTTATGTGTTTGTTTTAGAGAAACTAACAAGCTCATTCTAAAATCATAGGGAAATCAGAAAAACAATACTACCTGTTTTCTAGAGTTATTGTACAGGTGAAGGTAATCAAACAACTTGGCACTCGTGTACAGACAAACACATCAGTGAGACAGAATAGGTCTTTCCAAGTGACACCAGTGGTAAAGAAGCCACCTGCCAATGCAGGAGACAAAAGAGACTCAGATTTGATCCCTGGGTCAAGAAGATTCCCTGGAGGAGGAAATGACAACCCACTCCAGTGTTCTTGCCTGGAGAATCCTATGGAGAGAGCATCCTGGAGGACTATAGTCCATCGGGTAGCAAAGAGTCAGACATGACTGAAGCGACTTAGCATGTACACAACAGACTAGAATCTCCAGGAATCAACCCACACATCTGTAGCCAATTGATTTTCAACAAAGGTGCAAAGGCAATTCAATAAAGAAAAGGTAATCTTTTCAACAAATGTTGGTGCAATAATTAGATTCCCATATGCAAAATAACAAACTTTGATGTATACCTGTTAGTACATAAAAACTCAAGATAGAATATAGAACTACATATAAAGCCTAATTGGAACTTCTAAAACATAGAATATCTTTGTGATCTAAAGGTTAGATACAACATCAAAAGCACAACCATAAGAGAAAAATAATTGATAAATTGGACACTGACAAATGGAAGTTTTCTGTTTCATGAAACATTGTTAGGAGAATGAAAAGACAAGTCAGAAAATGCAAGCAAACTTACAAACTATATATTTAATGTAGGATTTGTTTCTAAAATATATGGGGAACTCTCAAAGCTAATAATAAAAGAGTCAAAAATGAGCAAAGCATTTTAATAGACACCATAAATGAAGATATATGTCTCAAATGAGCATATGGAAGACTATCAACATTATGATTAGATAAATAAAAATTAAAATACTGCCACACTCCAATTAGAAGGAATAATACCAAAAAAAAAAAAAAAAAAAAACCTGACCATATCAATGATTCATTAAGATGTATAATATTGGACTTCTCATACACTGCTGGTGGGAATATAAATAATACAGTCCCTTTGTAAAGAGTTTCGCGGGTTCTTAAAAAGTTGAACATGCACCTTCTAAGATTTAACCATTCTACTACTCCTAGGTATTTATCCAAGAGAAATGAAAGTATATGTTGATTTGAAGGCTTGTATAAAAACATTTATAGCAGCCTTATTTGTAATAGTAAAAAACTGTAAACAAGTGAGTAGGTAAGCAAATTGTGATATATCCAAACAATGGAAGGATATTCAGCACCAAAACAGAATGAACTATTGATACCCACAACACATGGGTGAATCTCAAAATAGTCATGTTGAATGAAAGAAGCAGAAAGGACATATACTGCATGGTCCCATTTATATAGACTGTAGAAAATGTCGGCTAACCTATAGGGATGGCTAGGAGGGACTGCTGATGGGGAGGTATGATGGGCAGAGAGAGGGAGTGGGCTGGAGGCATTACAGAGAGGTATGAAGAAACTTCTGAGGGTGAAGGATATGTTCATTATCATAAGTGGATAGTTTCATATGTCAAAACATCAATTTGTAGATCTTAAATATGCACAGTTCATTGAATATCAATTAGACGTCATTGAAGCTATTTTGAAAATTTCCTTAAAAAGTTCCTAGAAAAATAATCAGAAAGTCTCACTCTCCTGGGCTTTATCCAAAGTAATGATTTCTGTTAGCATTTAATAATTTAATGAGCATTTATAATCTGATAGGTTGATCCATCTCCCTAGGGTGGGGAGGTGGTTAGAAAGCACTGACTTTCCCACAGGAAGGAAAGCAAAGAATATGAAAAAGTTCAACCAGAGGAAAGGGCTGAGATATCATATCCAGGAGCTTTACTCTTAGCTATGATTCTTGCCCTGATTAGCAGCAAGAACTTGGTTCTGTCATTTCGCTTTGACAAGCTCCAATTACTCATCTAAAAATACAGAAGTTAGACTCAACGATCCCTCAAATGTCCTTCAGAGGCTCTAATTCAGTGATCTATGGATAGACTTTAATCCTCAATAATCCCCTTTTTTCTCTCAACTAAGAATTTACAAGTATGGCCTTAAACTAAAAATATCCCAAGTAATTTTGAAATGTGCATTATTGCCCTTGCTGATAATCTTTTTAGAAAGAGAGTAAACTCTTGAGGGTGGGCCCCTTCATCTTAAAATTTCTGGTCTTCTCGTCTCATAATATTTCAAGTTCAGAGCCTAAATTGTAATAATGATACTGTGATTGCTATTAAAATTATAAGGATAGAAAACTACTATTATACTTCTTAGAAAACTACTTTCCCATGCAGCAGCCATCTTATTTCCATGAAGATATTATTTTCAATTTACAGATACAGAAATAGGACCACAGAAGTTAACATTAACTTGCTTCACCACATACCGACCACACGACCTTGGACAAGATCCTTAGTTTCTCTTTGCTTCTGTTGCTTCTCTGTAAATTTGAGATTATAACAGTACTTGCCTCATAGGATTGTTGAGGATTGTTGCTGCTAAGTCGCTTCAGTCATGTCCGACTCTGTGCGACCCCATAGACGGAAGCTCACCAGGCTCCCCTGTCCCTGGGATTCTCCAGGCAAGAACACTGGAGTGGGTTGCCATCTCCTTCTCCAATGCATGAAAGTGAAAAGTGAAAGTGAAGTTGCTCAGTCGTGTCTGACTCTTAGCGACCCCATGGACTGGAGCCTACCAGGATCCTCCGTCCATGGGATTCTCCAGGCAAAAGTACTGGGGTGGGGTGCCATTGCCTTCCCCGTGTTGAGGATTAAATGAGTTAATATTTGTAAAACTTTAGATCGGAATCTAGCACAAAGTTATCACTATTATTCTTTGAGAAACTAATTTCATTTTAATGTATTAATATAATAAGGATTAAATAATTAAGTATGGACAGAGAAGTCTGGCGGCTTACAGTCCATGCGGTCGCAAAGAGTTGGACAGACTGAGTGACTAACACTAACTAGCTAACGTAATAAAGAAGCAAGATCTAAGATAAATTCATATATTTTGGTTCTCTGTTCAACATGCATTTGACCAGAGATTAGTAAATATTTATGTACTTTCAGTCTTGTCTTTCCTGATTACCATCACATCCCAGTCTAAGGGGATATCCTAATATTCATTCTCCCTGTCTTAATTTGGAATATATTTATTTATTATTTATTAATTTCTAGTTTCCCCAGCTAAACTGTAGGATCAGAAAAGAGAAGCCAATGGGTAGTCAGTGCCTGCACAGTGTCTGGAACCACACAGAGCCTTTCAGTGTTCATCTGATACTATTTTTATTACTAGGGCCTAAAATAGATAAAAGTATATGAAAACTTCAGAAACATATGTTAGTATATTTATCCAGATCTTCAGTGTTTCCAAAGATCTCTGGTGAGTTTGGCCATGTCTCTTATCAAAAGCTCGTATCTGACTGACTCATGTTCTCCTCTTTAAGGAAAAGTGACACTTTTTTCTTTGATGGGGTAAGAGTCCTATGACTTTAACAAAATAAAAGAGAACATGAATTTATACTGTATGCAACAGTATTCCAAAGGGAATGATATGACCTGTGGAATACCAAAACTCATAGAGAATTGTGCTATATATTTGATCAGTCAATATAGTTCTTATGTGCTTAAGAGATGCAAGTGATTGTGATGAAGTGCTACTCGATACACTGAGCAGTCTTCGGAATCACAGTAGTAGTACTGTTAGTCACCCTATCGCGTCCAACTCTCTGCGACCCCATGGACTGTAGCCCGCCAGGTTCCTCTGTCTTGGGATTCTCCAGGAAAGAATACTGGCGTGAGTTGCCATTCCTTTCTCCAGGGGATCTTCCCGACCGGGGGATTGAACCTGGGTCTCCCGCACTGCAGACAGATTCTTTACCATTTGAGCTACACGGGAAGCTCTCGGAATCATAAGCCCAGATCTATAAAGGGCAGAAAGCAGAGGATCCCAGAGAAACTGACTGAAGCAGGCAGAACACCATGCCTTGTCAGAACATAGTTCTACCAAATGCTAGGTCACAGCACGTAAACCTCAGGCCAGAGTGAAAGCTCGGGCTAACCCGGATAGAAATACGGGACAGGTCAAATCTGTTTTCCTCATCTTTGCCCACTTCAAGAGCCCTCAGCCCTTCTCCTCGGGACTCTCCTGACAGAAGGAAAGCTATACAAACTCACCTTTAGGACATTAAGATTTCACTGTAACCAGCAAAGAGCCACTGTAAAGAACAGGGCACTCTGCTCAATATTATATACTGACCCAAATGGGAACAGAATTTGAAAAATAATAGATGTATATGTATAACTGAGTCACTTTACACCTGAAAGTAACACAACATTGTTAATCATATAAACTCCAGTATAAATAAAAAGTTGAAAAAAAAAAGAATTTGTCTTCCCCACTTGCTTTTCTGTCTCTTTTTGAGAGCAAGTGTCAAATTTTATCAATCTCTATACCCCAGATCCAATCACATTTCTTATATAACATAGGTATAACCCCTTGTGGCTCCGCTGGTGAAGAATCTGCCTGCAATATGGGACACCTGGATTTGATCCCTGGGCTCGGAAGATCCCCTGGAGAAGGGAAAGGCTACCCACTCCAGTATTCTGGCCTGGAGAATTCCATGGACTGTATAGTCCGTGGGGTCACAAAGAATTGGACATGACTGACTGACTTTCACTTTCTTTCATATAACAATATTACCTACATAGCATACAACAAAGGAGAGCAAAGGTTTGTTCAATAAAGGGATGGATGTTAAATATATGCATGGATGTTAAGAGCATTGTACTTGATAAATAACAGGAATTCCTTATACTTGTGAAACATTTTTCTAGTGTGACAAAGCACTTTTGCAACTAGGAATTCTTTCCTTCTACTTTTTACCCTCTCTCTCTTCACTCATTTAAATATTAGTCGGCCAATGGATACCTCATTTATATTCTTGGCCCAGATTTCTTTCCTGAATTGGATATCCTGCTGCCTGCTGGTCATCTCCACTCAAATATCTCACAGACATCTCAGACTGAACGCCTTCAAACTCTGCGCTCTTATCCTCCGTTCCTCCCCCTCAAATCTGCTTCTCTTTCATTTACTTATCCGGTAAATCCCAGTCCTTCCACTCAGTTGCTCTAGACAGATGCCTTCATCTCAGGAGCCCACAGTGTCCACTTCATCCTCACCCTCCTGGTCTAACCCTGCTTTTCACTGATGTTATCTTGTGCCGTCTCCCCTGGCTTTGTGCCCCAGCCCCACGGGCCTGCTCCTAGTACTTAAAACGTGAGGAAGTGCCTTCTCATGTCAGTGCTAGTCACCCTGCCTCAAATCTTCTCCCACCTCTTCTCCAGAATTCTCTCCCAGTTATCCTTCAAGCCTCAGTTCCACTGTGCGCTGCAGGAGGCTTAGCAGTCTCCCTGGCCTATACCCACTAGACGCCAGCAGCACTCCCTTCCCCCAGCTGTGACAACCAAATAGATCTCAAACATTGCCCATTGTCTCTGGGGAGCCCAGTTCATTTCCCCCATTAAGAAGCTCTGTTCTACACTTTGATCAGAACATCCCATCACAGATTCTTATGGAACCTGGTATGTAAATCTTTTGACTTCTAGATTACTGTTGGACCACCCCATTATGGATAGAGGAGTTCTTTATCATTTTATTACCTGGGCTCCCCTGGTGGATCAGTGGTAAAGAACCTGCCTGCCAATGCAGGAGATGCAGGTTTGATCCCTGGGTCGAGAGGGTCCCGTGGAGGAGGAAATGGCACCCCACTCCAGTATTCTTGACTGGAAAATCCCATGGACAGAAGAGCCTGGTTGGTTACTTTCATTTGGTCACAAAAAAGTCAGACACGACCTAGCAACTACAAAACAACAACATATAGTGTCTAGCATGAGATAGGTGCTTCATGAATGTATGCTGAATAAATGAATACATTTGATTATTGCAAAAACCACGCGACATATGGACAGCCAGATTTAACACAACCACTTTAAACTGAGGTAAAAGATAGGCCAAGTGGCTGAACGACAGGCATGCAGAACACACTACCAATAAAGAGCTGACAGGGGACCATTCTCAGCTCTTCTGATCAGCATAATCACTTTACTACCATTACCAGTTTTTTTCAGCCTTCTCAGATTGCTGGAACTCTCCCCCTTCCGAGGTGCCCGCAACCCTGAGTCCTTGCCGTCTGTGCAGCATTAGCAGAGACCCTCACACTGTCTCAAGGGCTGAAATGCTGAGGGCGTCCTGGTGGTTTCCAGTGATGCTTCACGACGACGCTTATTACAAATCATGGCACATTAAATATAAGGGGGGTGGACAGGATTTCTCCTGTTGTGATAGGAATGCAAAGGGAAAAAAAATAACTCTCCTGAGTTATTCCCTCTCCTGAGTGAATTTGCTTTTATGGTACTCTTAGCCTTGTGGTCCACTCTAGTAAATAGCCTAGAGAAAACTAGTCACACGACAGGTTAAGATACTCTGATCTTAATGAAAGCCTTGCTGAATAAACTAGAATATGTAGGATACTTGGTTAAAATTATCTTTTATTTCCACGCTGCTCAAGTACAGCTAAGCAGAAAAATCTCAGGTGGAAAGAGAAATTCTTTTAAACTGCACTTTCAACATGCCTAATGTACTCCTATTTTCCAAGGTTTTGAAAAGCAGGATTTATACAGCGTGCATGTGTATTAAGTCGATTCAGTCATGCCCGACTCTTTGCAACCCTATGGACTGTAGCCTGCCAGGTCCCTCTGTCCATGAGATTCTCCAGGCAAGAATACAGAGTGGGTAGCCATTCCCTTCTCTAGGGGATCTTCCTGACCCAGGGATCAAACTCAGCTTTCCTACACTGCAGGCAGATTCTTTAACCTCTCAGCTACCAAAGAAGCCCAACATAATTTAAGCACCCAATAGATAATCATTAGCTATTATCTTTCTTCTTTGCCTAAACATATTATTTCTGTTCTATTACTAAGTTCTGTCTATAAGTCAGATATTTATCATTTTAATAGTTCATAAGCATTTCAAGAACCTGCTCTTCATTACATTTTCTTCATCATATAAGTATTTCTTTGATTCTTACAACAATCGTATGAGGCTGGGATGTTTGTGTCCATTTTACAGACAGGAAACAGACCCAGAATGATGTGCCTATGATTATGCAATTTAGATATTGACAGGGGCAAGACTAAAGCATTGGTCTTCAAAATATTTTGCTCCATTAACACCATAATATATATATATATATATATATATATATATATATATATATATATAATTTTTTTTTAAACTGATTCACTTTCGTCTCAACTCTTTTAAGATATCAAAATGGCCCTAAAGTAAAACTCCTTGGCAGTTTGTCTTCTCATTTTCCCCCTCTAATCAGTAAGTCTCCACTGAGTAGTAACTAATGTCTTAGTGTTTGTGTAAGTCTCCTCTCTCTCTCCTTCCCTACCTTTTCCCATTCCTACCTCTTTTTTCTCTTTCTCCCTTATCTTTACCCCTCTCCTTTTCTTTCCTTCATTTCTCTCTCTCACACACACACAGATACACCCTGCTCACACACTCAGAAATATCTTATTGGTCTATTTCACATGGAAGGAGAGGAGAGTACTGGCAATGACTTTGAGGTTTCCAATTTACCTGATGAGATAACTGGGATCAGGTAAGAGCCAATAAGATATAAGTTTGGATTACTAGGGCAGGCAAGGTAGATGGAAAAGCAAAGGAATGGAGTTTGGATTAAAAAAATAATAATGTGGAGAGCAGGGAATAGCAAATAATAAAAAAATCTTGCTGGAGGATGATGCGTGGGTCTGTGTCTGTTGTATTAATTATTTACTGAGTAAATTTGGGGAAATTACTCAGTAAATAATGTTTACTCACCAAGCCTCAGTTTTCCCCCTTGTAAATTGGGAATAATAATAATAATGAACAATAATGTTATCAGTCTCCTGGGATCATTGTGAGGATTGAATGAATCACTTATATTTAACATTTCTTAGAACAGAGTGCTAAATAAATAACAGTAAATAAATGTTGGCTCTCACCAACATTATTATCATTACTATTAATATCATGAATGTTATCAGGAAGGAGAAAGTACAGAGGCCTCTTGGGGGTAAGGATGATAAATATCTGTTTGGTACTTTAGGCAATAAAAATATATAAGGAAAGAATATTTATTATTGAAAGAATATTTACAGTTATTTGTTAAGAAACTGGAGGGGTAAATACTACAGATGCAGAGAGTTCAGATAGGATTTATGTGCAAGAACCAGGTGATTTGTGGCCAATACAGGCAATAAATCCAAGTTTCAGAGTCATGAAAGTATTTATTCTCATCGCTTATGAGGTTCAGGCCTATTCATTTCAAAATGAAGTTGTATATGGAACGATAATACATCAACAGCAAAACCTCAAATTAAATGAACCACATCATTTAAAATTAAACTATGAAGTCAAGACAGTGTCGGGTTAACTATTCTAAAGTTGAAAGCCAATACCATCATCACCAATGGATTTCACCAAAACAAGCCTTGTAAATTTGATTTCACTGAACTGTGTCGATGTGATCAAAGGTCAGTTAATATGAGGATTGTAAACATTTACAGTGGGGTGAAAGTTGGTGATATTCAGTTTTATAAGCACTGAGACTTAAATATTATTCATGTGCAGAAATATAATGTTTTATGAACTTTACAAATGCTTTTAAATCAGCAGTCCTTCCCCATAAAAAAGTCAAAAAGCAAGGCCCTTAATCATGTCATAGGCTTTCTGATGTCCTTCTACTCAGCAATAGTTTCATTTAAAAAACATTTCAATGAACATTAATTGAACAGAAACTGTCAACTTTCCTTTTATAATGAAAGGAAAACTGCTGTGATGAAGAGTTTCTAATCATTATATCTAATTAAAAAGTTAATCCTTATGTTTCTCATTTTTAAGTCCTTTCAAATGTAACAAAAGAGCTGCCCTTTCAAAAATAGGCAACAGAAGCACAGTCATTAGGTGACATTACTTCTGTGGTAAAGCTAGAATCTTGGAATTAAAGAATATTGGCCCAAGCTATTGTGATGGAATTAGGAAAGTTAGAAGAATCAACCAAACCTTGGACTTTACTGACCTATTTTCTTAATACAGAAAAATCCCATATTTTACCAATAGTGGGGAGCTGAAAAAGAAACTGTGATTTAAGTCTTTTATACAATAGAGGAAAATGGGTTCCGCATCCCAGCTCATAAGGGAATGTGATGTGACTCACTCTTTTAATATGAATAAAAGTAATCTTTCCAGGCCCAGAGTTAGGAGCAAATTATTCTTCTAAATAATTGAGCCTTTACTCTAAGGTCCAAACTCACAAGCAATCTTTTAATATCACCTTCCAACTTCCTGGAGCCCAGTGGAGAAGGAAGGAGAGAATCCCAAATATGGGAGATGATGTATCCACACGTGACTGCCTGACTTGCGTGATGAGTAAGAGGAAGGGAAATGTTCGGAAAGCCTAAATGCAAACTGCAGCATTAAGAGATTGTGTTTATCGTTTCCTCTTCCGGTTGATATGTTTTAAGTATTTTAGGGTGCTATGTGATGATCAAAGAAGGAAACTCTATTTCAAATTGCCATTTTCTGGATGGTCAACAGGGAACAGGGAATGGTAACCGAATCTATAACGTAGCAAGGCATTTTATAAGGGGACTTGCTGCTTTTCATTAGCAAGGATCAGCAAGATCAATCTGAGCCACTGAGTTTACTCATTCTCATAATATGCAAGGCAGCCTCTAGCCTTTACAAAACAGTCTTTGCTAAAGGCTGAGTATCTGCAGCTCTGAAATAAGTAAATACTCTTAAATGTCAACTCAATTATGGCCTTCACTGAGCAAAGAGAACAATCTTCCTAATGGTCATACTCTTCCTTCCTAAGTTCTTTCCACATTTTTGCCTTTCAGGGAAAGAAGAGATAGAAGAGGGAACAAATACTTTTCTGCAAAACATTCTTTCATATAGGAACCTTTTAGATTTTATCAACAGCTTTCTTTCTGCCTTCACTTTACTTGCTTTTATGAGAGGCAAATATTGTGTACTAAAAAGGAGTTAGAAACATAAAGCCCTTGCTCCGTTCCTTACAAGGTGTGCATAACCAAAACTAAGCCCTATAACTTTTTCTGAGCCTTTCTTTTCTCTACTTGTAAAGAAATGTAAATCTATAAAACAGAAATAATAATCCTTGTTAGACCAGGAATCTTAGGGGTTCAAATAAAAAAAAATATGGAAAAGCTTTGGAAACATAGGGATGATTATTTTCTTGTGTGAAGCCAAGAAAAGGGGATTTAGCATTTACTGAACATCCACCAAATCCAAGGTACAGCACTAAGCTTCCTCTGTACTAAGTCTTTTAATATAGTAACTTCATGATATAGGCTTTCCTGGTGGCTCAGACGGTAAAGAATCTGCCTGCAATGCAGGAGACCTGGGTTCAATTCCCGGGTTCAGATGATCCCCTGGAGGAAGGCATGGCAACCCACTCCAGTATTATTGCTTGGAGAATCCCCAAGGACAGAGGAGCTCGGCGGTCTACAGTCCATGGGGCTGCAAAGAGTAGGACACGACTGAGTGACTGCTCATACAGCACACGACACAGGCATTGTACCCATTGAACAGGGAAATAACTGAAGTGGGGGAGAGACTGCGTAACGCATCTAGGATTTCAGAGCTTGTTATTTATAGAGACAGAATTCAATTTTGTCTCTCTCTAAAGGTAATGCTCAGCTTCCAGAAAGCAAGAATTATGCTTTTGGTAACACAGTGTAAAAATGCAAGTTTTGAGAGTGAGTCAGCAAAAGCTTGAATTCTAAGGCTGCCACTCGGTCAGTGTTGCCATGGGTAAGTTGCTTAAATTCTCTCTAAAGTTTTGTTCTCATCTGGAAATGGGGAAAATGAGTGACTGACATAGTTGTTGATGAAGACTTCTAGAAAAAATGCATACTTAGCCAGATACTCTTTGGCACACGGTTAGCATTCAGTATACACTGGTTATTATTGTCCTATCACTGAACAAAAAATTGTTAGCAATCAGTTAAGTAAATGATCCAGGAAAATCTCATAGTTCTTATAATTTACTCTGAATATTTTGAAGATGAGGTAGATGGTATCATATACAACTGAACATTGACTAAAATGACTGAAAGTCAGCTGGTGAGCTCAGATATATACATCAAAGACATAAATGCAATAAGATATATGGGGAAAAGACAAAAATATTTTAAAAAATACAAAATTAATGAGATCAGGATAAAAAGAAAGGATACTGCCAAATAAGACTACATGGGCAATGCACAAATTTTAAAATTAAATATATTGATGGATAGCTAACCTGTAGGATAGCTACCTGGGCTACCCATTCGTATCTCATGTAACTTACTTTGTACATTCTAAAGGATACAGGGTATAATATCTCCTCGGTGAAAACATTAAACATGTCAATATTAAAATGTCCACTTGTAAACACATACTCCTCCTTATCTGTTTAAAAACTTATTGTAAAAGGCTTAAAAAAAACATGAGTTTAAGTTTTTGTTCTCATGTAATGACATTTATATCTGTTTAATTTATATTCTGAACTATATTCATCAGTTTACAGATGACCCAAAGATCAGGGTGGTATAAGGGCTCCTCTAAGTACAACAGGCCAACTTGGGGTTGAATACTGCCTCCATGGATAGTTAGGCAAAATCCTTCTATGAACTGCTTTCTGTATCTGCAAAATGACAGTAGAATCTTCAGTCTCTCAGGGTTGCTGAACAAATCAGATGAGTTAATAGGGACACATTTCCATCCCAGTGGTCACTGAAGTAAGTCATTTCCACTTACTTTCCTCATAAGTATTTTGGGAAATATCTCTAGTTATTAAAGGCCACAAAGTTCTAAACTCACTCTATATTGGTGAGGCATAACACAGCTCCTGCCTTTCAGGATTTCACCGAAGAACTAATCATTTCACTAAACTGACATCCTATATTATAATGAAGTGAATATGGAGTGTAGTGGAAAATAACGTGCTTGTGTTGGTTAGCTGGTTGAGGGGAGATATGGAATAAGCAGACCAGGGAAACCTATAGACAAAAAGAAGTATCCCTGAAGCTGGATGTGCAGGGGTAGCTGGAACTCCATAGAAAGACAAGGGAGCAAAAGATTTCCCAGGCTCAGATGAATGGTTTCAGGTGGAAAGACTTCCCCAGTGTAATGTTTTGGGTTTCTTTCTCCATCCCTACAGTGAGAAGGAAGTCTGCAGGCGAAGGTCCTTCTGGGAACTGGCCGTGCTGCCAGAGCCTTGCATTCTCTCTTGCTGTAAGATAAGCTGAGGAAGGCAGACTGTGCCTCTACAGAAGCCGGCAGTTTGGAGTCAATTCATTTTACTGCCTGCCACAGCCATTTCCTCCCATCTAGCTCTTATCAATAATAAACTTGAGAAACTTCCCTGGTGGTCCAGTGGCTAAGACTCCATACTCCCAATGCATTGAGGTTCCAATGCATTGACCAGATTCAATCCCTGGTCAGGGAACTAGATCCCATATGCTGCAACTAAGGCCCAGTGCAGCCAAATAAATAAATATGTAAAAACAGTATATATATAAAAACAGTAATATATTTGATTTTAAAAAATTCTCTATCAGAATCTGGAACCTCTACATTATCTGGTTTTAATCTTCAAATTTTTAAGAGGTGGTGATTATTAGGCATCCTCAAACTTGACAGCCAATGACATTTGGAAACGAGATTATGAAATGAATTCAAAATGTGACAGTGTTTTTCTCAGGAGAGTAATGTACTTCGGAGGGTAAATGGAAGAGAAATTGGTTTTAAGGTTTCAAGTTGGTCAGTAAGTGGGTTATGGGGCTTCTCTCTCACTCTAAGGAATTTGGACTCCACCCCACGAGCAGCATGGTGCCATTGAAGTGGACAAATGACAAAGCATTTTGTGGGAGGAGGGGGTATTAGACATATTCTGGCAGCTTGAAGTGGATGGATTTTGTGATGCATTGAAGCCAAAAGGCCAGTTTAACGACTATTCCAATACTCCTGGTAAGATACTTGTGAATAGATCCACTATTGACTGCTAAATTCCCTTAGAATCTAAGAAATGCAAGACAAAAGACCAACATACCTTACTCTGAAATCACAATTTTAAAACATCATAAAGGCCCAGGATTGGGCGGAGGCAGGGATTGATGGGTAAGAAGCTGCACATAATGAGAGTTCCAATAAGAGGGATGCACTCAAGCTCAGCTGCTGCTGAAATGAAGAGATGATTGTGCGAACAATCTAGAACTCATCAGAAATAATCACACCTAATTTAAAAAACATTGTCTAAAAGACAAGCCAAATTTCACCAATCATGCAATAGTTAGATGTTCTGCAGAAAAAAAAAGGATACAAACCTCCTGTAAAATACCACCTTCTCCCTCCCTCTCTGTACTACCATCTTCAAAGAAAAAGAATATGCCATAACAGCACCTGTGTAGCAGACTAGGACATAAAGGGTTCAGGAAAGATAACACACGGCATGATTCATCTAATGATGTAACCCTGTAACCAGATAGGAGGCGAGTTCTAGTGGGGAGAGAGCCGGACTGAAAAATCACAGCTGCCTGCTTAACTCTGGTCCAGGTTCATCTTGCTAAACCAACACTCTGTTTTTAATTTGTGAGTAATATGGGTTATATCTTAAAGTTACTATGCATAAGCAAAAATGGGGAACTTGAGCTAGCTTTTTGAAGAACATCTCTTAGAAATAAGAGATGAAACATAAGAATGCCATATCATATTTCTTCCTTCAGCAATTATTTATTAAGGACTTACTGGATGTCATCTATTGTGTTGGGACAAGCGACAGATCTGTCTCCTGGTCAGAACATTTGCAGCAGCTACACTGGACCCTAAAGCTTGGGAGTTAGGGTTACCCTTAAATCATCTTCAACTGTCGTCCAAGTTTCAAAGGAGACTACAAAGCTATCCTCATTCCAGAATTTGACACCTTTACTCCCATTACAGAACTATGAAGTCTCAGTAAGTTTAAAAAAGTATTATACAATTTCCAGAGTATCCATAAGTAAATTAATTTAAAAACTATACTGTTCCTACTTCATTCTCAAACCTATTAAATTTACAGAAATCCGTAATCATTGTGTTTTGAGCTATGCAGTGACCTAAGTCAGTTTAGTTTTCTGACAACTTCATGCTTACCAGCCTCTCATAAATCAAGTCAACATCAACAATTGCAGGATTACATATGAATTTGTAGAGAACAATGAACGGAGTGATCTTTTGGAGTCAGACCTGACTTCCAACCATAAATCTGGTACTTGTTAAATATATGAACTATGGCAAGTTACTTTGCTTCTCAAGTCCATTTGTTCATATATAAGATGGGAATGAGGTGATCTACATTCCTGCATTAATTTGAAGGTTAAATTAAAATAATGGTATATAAGAAATTCTTCACAAATGGTAACTATTATAATAATTTATTGTAATTATGTCATTTCTATGAAGCACATGGCAACACTGAATATCAGGGCTATCAAAGAAACTAGAGATTTAGCCTGACACTTTTTCCTTCTAATTTATGGCTGACGGTGTTAATTTTTACCGTATTCTTTCCTGAGGGGGTCTGATGTAATCCCACCATCTGTAGGACCATGGTCCATATGACCATCATGAATCAATCTGAGTTTATAGAGTCAAATTAATCATTTCTTTGAAATCTATTCTAACTTCCTCTAATTGACAGGTAGACCCTAAGATTCTGACACTTGGCTAGCGTGTGATTCAAAGAGTCCAGCGCAGCCTTGTTACTAGTACCCAAGCTTCCTGGTTTCCAGTTCTGTATTTTTCCACTGCAGCAGACTCATTTTTCTCTGAGTTATGAAATTCAAGAACGAGTCCAAATTGGAAGAGACAGATCACTTAACACAGCCTGTCACTATGTGATTTCTGCTGAGGTATGAATTAAACCGTGGCCCTTGCAATATACAGTTAAACTGATCTGAAACAAAGAACTGTTTAGGAGACTGCTCATGCACTCTTATCAAGGTCAGTGCTATATGGGGTCAACAACACAGCAATTTTAGTGATGGGATAATGGACATTGGACATTGGACATTGGACATTGGAGAAGGAAATGGCAACCCACTCCGGTGTTTTTGCCTGGAGAATCCCAGGGATGGGGGAGCCTGGTGGGCTGCCGTCTATGGGGTCACACAGAGTCGGACACGACTGAAGTGACTTAGCATAGCAATGGACATTAGCAGGTTGCAGCCATGAGACCTACAGGCATCTCATGATAAGAGGACACTTTTAGATACTACAGAATATGATTTATCAATTTCTATTGGGTCGACTAAAAAGTTCCCTCAGTTTTAAGTAACAATAAAAGATATTTTTCATTTTGGCCAAGAACTTTATTGAACAACGAATTCACCGAAGGAATGAAATTTTTGGCCCACTTAATACATCAATTTAGTCAGTGAGTCTGGAATGTACAAAGAGAATATCCTTTGAAATTCCCAGTGGCTGAAGTTAATTCCCCAAAATAAAACTCACAGGTTACTGTCTTGAAATCAAACTGAGGCTTAAAGGAAGAGTAACTCTTAGAAAAATGTTTCATTTTTCAAAATCATTTTGGAATTTAATTAGCAACATAACCAGCATCAACTTTTAAAGATTTAGAATGACCACATGCCTATGAGTCTATTTTGTTATTTGAGGTTTAATGGTAAGAAACTGAGACAAGATTCCATTTTAAATGGTCTCAATATCCTATATTCTGGGCTCCAAAATCACTGCAGATGGTGACTACAGCCATGAAATTAAAACACGCTTACTCCTTGGAAGGAAAGTTATGACCAACCTAGATAGCATATTCAAAAGCAGAGACATTACTTTGCCAACAAAGGTTCGCCTAATCAAGGCTATGGTCTTTCCTGTGGTCATGTATGGATGTGAGAGCTGGACTGTGAAGAAGGCTGAGCGCCGAAGAATTGATGCTTTTGAACTGTGGTGTTGGAGAAGACTCTTGAGAGTCCCTTGGACTGCAAGGAGATCCAACCAGTCCATTCTGAAGGAGATCAGCCCTGGGATTTCTATGGAAGGAATGATGCTAAAGCTGAAACTCCAGTATTTTGGCCACCTCATGCGAAGAGTTGACTCCTTGGAGAAGACTCTGATGCTGGGAGGGATTGGGGGCAGGAGGAGAAGGGGACGACAGAGGATGAAATGGCTGGATGGCATCACTGACTCGATGGACGTGAGTCTGAGTGACCTCCGGGAGGTGGTGATAGACAGGGAGGCCTGGCGTCCTGCAGTTCATGGGGTTGCGAAGAGTCGGACACGACTGAGTGACTGATCTGATCTGATCTGATCCTATATCAGTTCTCCTTCATATTTGGGGCAATTTCTAATAAACCCAATAAGTGGTGTTCCAGGGATATTTTCATTATTTAATAGTTCAAATGAAAAGAAACAAAAGGGAGCAAGGAGACCATATGCTTCAACCATATGCTCTAAAAAATGAAAATACTTTTCATTAGGGCCAAATGGTTCTTTTTTTCCCCCTTGGTATCTCATCTAAACTCCCTTTACCTGATGACCCTCTTATTTCATCATCCATTGTATTCAATTGTATTAAATCCCAAATATTTTTCTCATGAAAATATTAGAGAGAGGGGTCAAGATCAGAACTGAAGAGGAAGAAGAGGGTCAAGATCAGATATTCGGTGGGCCATGATCTATTAACTTGTGATTAATATCTGGGGACTTTCGTAAGATACCCTTGCAAATTCCAAATTAAATATGAGGTAAATTACACTCCTCCTAATAAGATCAAAACTCAGCCATGCAAGGCAACCTTAAAGGGATGAAAGAACACTCAGGCCGGCAGACCTGATAACCATATTATCCACTGTAAAGAACAATTACATCACCCAGAAGTTTGAGAGGAGCTTTGGGGTCAAGAAGGAAAGCAAAGAAAAAGGGGAATCAGAGAGTTAAGCTTCGTTCATCAATCTAGGATCTTATGATGTGGGAAGGAGTCTGAACATTTGAGTTCAAATACTTACTGAATATTGAAGATGGCTTGACCTTCCCCAAGGAAAGAAGTCCAGTACCCTTGGAAGTTACCTTGAAGCCTTTTATTTTTCTTATCTGCCTCCTTTTGTTGTATTCTGCCTCAAGTATACTGGCACTAGCTAATCCACGTTTTTCCTCTACACCCAAAATAGATCCTCAACCCATACAGTGGATCCACAGCCAGTCAAGCCATGGTAAATCTCTCCTTTGGAAATACTATTCTACAGCATTCTAACTAGTGCCCTTCCCTTCCCTGGCTCATCTCACTATATACACTAGATCCTATCACGTCTTTACTTAAAATAAGCCAGTGGCTTCTTGTTGAGCTTTGAGTAAAATTCAGATTCACTCCCATAGTCTCCAAAGTCCATATGACCTGGCTTTGCCTTCAACCTTCATCCCTGCCCTTTCTCCTCCCCATGTTCTCTTTTCTCCACACTCAGCTTCTTCTGTTGCAGGAACATATCAAACTTGTCCCTACCATAGTGTCCTTGAACATGCTATTATTTTATTTGTAACACCACGTGAAGATCGACATGACATTGTTCTCTTTGCATTTTCAACTTTTAAATATCAACGTGTTTCCTCCTCATTAAGGCTTTCCTTTCCTGTCTTATCTAAAGAAGCCCCATGTCCACCAACCCATCCTCCATATCACTTTGCCATAGTTTATTTTTTAACAGTATGCCACCATCTGAGGTAGTCTTTGTTTGTTTGTTAATTTTATTTATTTATCAACATAAGCTCCAAATCTTGCCAACTGTATTTCTCACTATATTTTCAACTTTCTAGAATAGGTCTGAGCAACAATAGATCAATAAATCTTTGTGAATGAATAAACAAATGGATTTTTATGAATGTGGGTGTTTCAATTCATCTGACAATTATATTTTTCACTGTGATGATTTTCTTCATAATTTGATGTCATGTATAGTTTAGCCAATCTGAGTCAGCTAATCCCAGTTCCCTCTGGACACTTATCAGAATGGCTATCTGGGATTTAAGAAAGACAAACACAGGATCCAGGGACCTGATCACAGTATGTATTACCTAAAGAAGTACTTGTCTAGCATGTCTTGCCTAACACAACACTACTTCTTCTTCATCATTTTTTAAAGGTATCATTCTTTCAGTTATTCAAAAAAATATGTCAGGTCCTATCCTAAGAGGCAGAAATAAATAAGGCACAGTTTGTATTCTCTCAAAGCTTCCAGTATGGCAGATGAAATAGACAATAAGAAATCACAATGCTAAGTGAAAAGTTGGTGTATATACCACATTCTGTGGAAGCACAGAGAAAGGGAAGCTTAAAGAAGAGAACATTTGAGATGATTCTTGAAAGATAAATGGGATTTTATCAAATACAGAAACAGGGAAAGTCATTATAGACGGAGTGAGGCATGAGGAAAGATTTGGCAGGAGACCGCAGGGTGGCTTCCGGGAATCAGGGAACAGTGAATGATTGGGTGTGACCAGAACACAAGAGGAGGGGCTGGAGATGGGGATGGAAATGCAGGCTGGGGCCAAAGTGAAGACGACTTGCAAGCTTTGCTAGGGAAACAAGTTTTATTTTGTAAACTAGTATTTGGCAAACTGTGTTTCGGGAGATGCTGGTAAAGATGTATCCATGAAAAAGGAATTTAATCATCACACACATCTAAGAAATGTGCTGCACACTTTATATGCCTCTGGGAGATAGAAAACCCCACAGGCTTTGAAAAATCCTATACTTAAAAATAAACAATTGCTTAACACATTCAATTTCATGTGGGCCATTCATTAACATTTTCAAACATACTAGCCTTCTCCAGAAGTTAGAGTACACTTGAAGTGAAGCACTACTTTAAATGATCTGAAGTTGTTAAAATTATTTACATCAATGAGTAATGTGAACGCAACTGAGTGTAAACATAAATTTGGCAATAAAAACACTTGGAATGGATGGAAGGTATCTGGGGGGCCACTGGCTTTTGCAAACACCTTATGTGAGTGATATTGCACATCTATATCAAGCACTGAGAATGGGGGTGTAAAACACGAAAATATTTGAGAGAATTCTATATATCAATTTGTTGTTGTTGTATGTGTGCTGAGTCGTGTCTGACTCTATGCAACCCTATGGACTGTAGCCCGCCAGGCTCCTCTGTCCATGGGATTTTCCAGGCAAGAATACTGGAGTGAGTTGCCATTTTCTCCTCCAGGCGAACTTCCCAGCCCAGGGATCGAAATGGTGTCTCCTATATTGGCAGACGGATTTTTACCACTGAGCCACCTGGGAAGCCCACTACATATATATTATATCAATTAGTCATCAATTAATTAGTGAGTTCTGTAAAAAGGTGATGTAGCTAGAGATGACTTCCTAATTTTCTGACATGGTAAACTGAGTTAATTACAAACGAGGTTTGAGAGCAGTCCAGATAGGAAAGACAAGTAGTGAAAAACGGTCTAAAGCTTCTTCACAGAAAGGGATGGGGATCATAAAGTCAACTCATACCTGTTTTTGACTCAATTAATAATTGAGTCAAGAATTAATAATTGCAAGCCGACAAGCAACTCCCAATTATGCTAGCCTTTTTCATAAACGCATGAGTTCCTGTCTTTGACCTACTTTGTTATTGTTCAGTCACTAAGTTGTGTCCAACTCTTTTGTGACCCCATGGACTGTAGCCTGCAGGCTGCCCCGTCCCTGGGATTCTCCAGGCAAGAATACTGGAGTGGGTTGCCATTCCCTACTCTAGGGGATCTTCCCAAGCCAGGCATGGATCCTGAGTCTTCTGTATTGGTAGGGGGATTCTTTATCACTTCACCACCTGGAAAGCCTTAACCTACTTACAATCCTCCATCTATTTGTCTGTCACTTTTCCATGCAGTCCTTTGAAAATGAATGTGTTTTTGTATTAGAAAACAGCTGCCCTCATATTACTGATAGGCTGACTTCAAGATTTTTTTTTTTTTTTAGAACAGTTAGAAGGTGCCCAGCTTTGATAAGAGAGGTTCACCGACTTGTTGGGTATGTAACTTTAATTCTAAATATTGATTTCAGCAATGTAAAATTGGTGTGGTTTTAAAGGATACAACTTCATATCATCATTCTAAGATATGGCTTTGACTTTTAGGGGCAGACTGCCTGCACTTTAAAATATGTGGACCTTGAATATGTCTATACACAAATTTCATAGAACTCTTAAGCATATATAAACATACTATAAGATAGGCATGACATTTACAGAATATTTCCCTTCCCATCTGATCAGTTAGATCACTTTTCCTCTTCACCATCCCTTCCTGTCAATTTAATGCCCAGCAGCACTCCTCAGCAAATTCTCTATTGACATTGTCAGATGGTCTGTCTACTTCTGCCTGTTGTACTAATTACCTTTTCACCTGTCACTCAGTTCAATCCTGCTCACCTACACCAGTGTGAAAAAAAAAAAAAAAAAAAAAAAGAACATTCAGCTCTTCTCCTTCCAGAGAACAGACATGAAGAAGAGTTACAGTGATGTGACAGGAGCGATGAGGATGCTTAAGAACCACCCTGCTCCATTTATGGAAGGTGGAAATTTCTCCTACCAGGACTTGTAAACAGAAACTCCCAAGCTACTTGTATACCTTTTCTTCATTCTAGCCATCCATCCTATCATCCATCTAGTCAACAAATTAAGCATGTATTAAATCACCAACAGGGTATTATTATTATTATACTAGGTGTTATACATGTTATGAGTGTGACTTTGTGTGTGTGTGTGTGTGTGCATGCTCAGTCTTGTCTGACTCTTTGGGACCCCATGGACTATCGTCTACCAGGCTGCTTCGTCCTTGGAATTCTCCAGACAAGAATATTGGATTGGGTTACCATTTCCTACTCCAGGGGATCTTTCTGACCCAGGGCTAGAATCTCTTGTATCTCCTGCACTGTCAGTGGATTCTGTACCACTGTGCCACCTTGGAAGCCTAGAAGATGCTACAATAGTGTCCAATAATGACTGCAATCACATGAAAAGTAATCATGTTCATTAACTAATGAAAACAAATTAAAAAGCAATGATATGAAATTTTTAACTTACCAAATTTATATATTGTGTTTTATAAAGATAAAAACATCAAGAGTACAGGAGAAAAGAAAGACATAATTACACACTCCTCAAATGGGAGGACTAGAAACTTGTAAAGTTATTTTAGAAGCAATTTGGCAATTAACTAAGCTCTGTGGGGCAGGAATCAATCTTTTTTGTTTTCCATTATGTCTGCATTGATTAACATAGTGTTTTGGCATGTGGGAACTGTTCAATAATCAATTGTTGAATAAAAATTGACTGAATGACTAAACATTATAAGGCTAAAAACATTTACACCCTTGACTCACTGATTCTTTTTCTGAAAATATATCCTCGTGAGAAAACCGATCGAAGTTTTATGTATACCAACACTTACTTCAGTGTTATTTATATTAACAATAATAATAATACAGTAATCTAAATGTCCAATGGCATGCATTTTTGTAGAACCTGTGACATTTGGTAGTCGTTAAAAATTATGTCAAAAATAAAATGTAGCAAGACTCTCTCTGATCCAACTCCTAGATTAATGGAAATAAAAACCAACAAATGGGACTTAATAAAACTTAGAATCTTTTCCACAGCAAAGAAAACTATAAATAAGATGAAAAGACAACCCTCAGAATAGGAGAAAATAATTGCAAATGAAGCAACTGACAAAGGATTTATTTCCAAAATATACAAGCAGCTCATACAGCTCAATATCAGAAAAAAACAAGCAACCCAATCAAAAAATGGGCAGAAGACCTAAACAGACATTTCTCCAAAGTAGAGATACAGATGACCAAAAAACACATGGACAGATGCTCCACACTGCTCATAATTAGACAAATGCAAATCAAAAGCATTATGAGACATCACCTCACACCAGTCAGAATGGCCAACATCAAAAAATCTGCAAACAATAAATGCTGGAGAGGATGTGAAGAAAAGGGAATCTTCCTGCACTGCTGGTGGGAATGTAAACTGATATAGCCACTGCGGAAAACAGTATGGAGAGTCTTTTAAAAGCTAGTAATAAATCGACCACATGACCCAGCAATCCCATTCCTAGGCATATGCCCTGAGAAAACCACAAGTTTAAAAGACACATGTACCCCAGTGTTCACTGAAGCAATATTTAAAATGGCCAGGACATGGAAGCAACCTAGATGTCCACTGACAGATGAATGGATAAAGAAGTTGTGGTACATACATACAAGGGAGTATTACTCAGCCATGAAAGTAATGAATTCAAGTCAGTCGTAGTGAGGTGGATGAAACTAGAGCCTCTTACAGAGTAAAGTAAGTCAAAGTGAAAAACAAGTAACATATATTAATGCATATATATACGGAATCTATAAAAATGGTACTGATGAACCTAGGAGTGAACAGATTTGTGGACATCAAAACCAAATAATAAAATTATTTTTAAAAAATAGTATAAATGGTAACTGTTAAAGTAAGAGAATTAATGATTATCCACTTAGTCTTTATTTTTATTAAAAAAAATTTGAAGTCAAAATAGAATAAAATATATATATATTTTAAAATACATACACAGTCTTAAAAAAACCTAAAACATTGCCTGATAAGTCACTTCAGTCATGTCCGACTCTGTGCAACCTCATAGACGGCAGCCCACCAGGCTCTCCCGTCCCTGGGATTCTCCAGGCAAGAACACTGGAGTGGGTTGCCATTTCCTTCTCCATTGCGTGAAAGTGAAAAGTGAAAGTGAAGTTGCTTAGTCGCGACCGACTCGTAGTGACCCCATGGAATGAAGCCCACCAGGCTCCTCCATCCATAGGATTTTCTAGGCAAGAGTACCGGAGTGGCTTGCCATTGCCTTCTCCTAAAACATTGCAGTTAAGTACAATAATATGGGTGATGGAGAACAAATAAAATATCAGAGAAATGAATAACCATTATAAAAACAGAATCAGAAAGCATTTTCTAAGACTATTTTTCCAATCTGACATAGGCAGATATATTTGCTAATCATTGTAAAATGTAGTATAAATCTAGGAATAATTTATATAATTTTAAATTCCATTCACTTTAAAAGTAATTACTGGAAAACTGTAACAATGTTGCCCATGAACTAAATCACACAGCCTATCAGAATAAAGTGCAAATGTGTTCAGTTATGGATTTTTAATGGGTGATGCCAACTACTCTGAGCACTTATGTTTAATGATGAAAATGATGGAGAAAAAAGGTCATGCAGTCTACCAGAGACTGTACAAAAACTAATTATAAAATAATAGTTCAAATGTTATTTCAACCTTTCAGAGAGCAAGTGACTCCTAAATAAGACAAAGAAACTGTACCATCAGATTTTCTTTTTCTGCTTGTCCTCTAAGGGTGGTCAGTACCTTCCACCACTGAACAGCGTGACCCACTTGAAGGCAGAACATAATTTCTGAACAGTGTGATCCCCATAGTTCACAAGCACCACCAAAAAGAAGAATCTGAGTCAAACTAAAAACAAGATAAATACGCAAAATGATGAATCTATGCTAACAACTCTTGGTTCAAATCTGTTTGTTATTACACAGAGCTACTTGAAGGCCAGAAGATGTCACTCTTGATCTTAAGGCACTTGCATAATGAGTAATAATAACAACAATAAATCAAATCCAAAATTTAAAACCTTTATATACAAGGCCCCATGCTAATATTCATTCAGAAATGAATCTAATGA
This sequence comes from Tragelaphus eurycerus, assembly GCA_935064755.1. NCBI lineage: Eukaryota > Metazoa > Chordata > Mammalia > Artiodactyla > Bovidae > Tragelaphus > Tragelaphus eurycerus. Next base: position 16,340,399 of record CAKXYN010000043.1, read on the forward strand.
TTGATTGTAGCAAACTGACCTATTGCTGCAGGATGGGTTACTGGGGAAACAAGGATAAATAAACAGACTGTGCTCTCATTGAATTCAGCTTAGTGAAGCAGACACTTACTAATAACAGTGAAACAATGCGATAGGTGAATTATGCATGACAACCAGCTAGACATAAAGGTAGAAACGATCCCATCTCTCCTCTCCACAGTCACCAATGCAGCCGAGAATTCTAGGTCCAAAAACATAACTTAATAATAATACTAAAAAATTGTCAAAAAGAGATGACTGGACAGCTGGAGACTGTAAGTGTCTATGAGGAAACTTTCACTCTCTGATCAGGATCCTGAGAAAGAAACAACTAACCACAATGCCAGGTAACTGCTAACTGCAGGACACCACTGCATAGAGTTTGGGGGAACTAAAACCGACTGGAAAGGATTAAGGAGGAGGGTGCTTAACCCAGATTTTTGAGTAAGACAGGCCTTGTTAGGCAGAATGGGACATTACATCAGAAGAAAATAGAAAGCTGAAATTCTATTGCAGAGGTTGGCAAACTTTCTAGAAAGAGCCAGATAGTAAATATTTTAGGACTTTCCAGCCCTACAGCCTGTATTTCAACAACTTATCTTTGCAGTTGTAGCACTGAAGTAGCCATAGATAATATGTAAACAAATGAGCATGGCTGTGTTCCAATAAAGCTTTCTTTATAGACAGTATAATTGGGACGTCATATCATTTTTACATTACTAAGTTTATTTTTTTTTTCTTCAGCTACCAAAAGTATTTTTAAAAAATTCTTGGCTCAGAGGCTATACAAAAACAGGTAGCAAGTTGGATTTGGCCTGGAGGCTATACTTTGCTGACTTGTGGTCTAGTTGGAAGACAAGCTAAATGCACACGTGTAACAAGACACATAACAATTTCAAATATCTAACCAGTGTTCTCAATTCTGCTCAGCCTTTTCATTTTATAGTATCTATTTTACAATACCTTTTATCTATCTGAAATGAAATTCATGGATAATACAACTGCCTACGTATTTTTATAATAATGCCTAACTGAAGTAAAAGAAGAAATACAAAGAAAGTACTTTATATTAAAATATATTAAGATAATATGTTTTCGATATGGCAATCTGTGAACCCAACTATACCTGAAAATGTAATAAAGTAGTCAAATTATGGCATGTATTTATAATGAATAAATTTAGATTTAAATGGAATAAAGAGACCAGTTATATCCTACATGAAGCATAGCAAAAGAACAGACATAGGCTGGCTCTTAGATTGAAAATTAGTGTTTGAAGAGTTTGCATTTAATAAGGGAGCAAAGGAAATACTTTAGTTGAAATGTAGATAATCTAGCAAGATTGCTGGTGGTTAAAGAGGAAAAAGCAAAAAGTCATAGTTTTGCAAATAAACTGGACTTTATTTATAACTTCAGTGTCAAAATAATTTCCTATTTTATTATAGGGCAGGCTGCCGAGGAAGTTTATCTGCCTGCCTACTTACATATCAATCATTATCTCTCTATCTTTATTTGAAACTTCCCCTCATGTAAAGGTATGCATTTGATTTGATTTCTAGTACTTCAACAGATCTTGGAACTCTATCCTTTGATAAAAAATTGAGAAATAGGGAATATATATTAATAAATCTCAGGTTCCTAAGTACTTACAAGGAAATTGAGTGTAAATGACCTTCGCAACCACATCAAAGTAATACTGTAAACATCAGAAACCTCTAAAATAAATAATTCCACACAATTTTCACAAAACAGATTTCTTACTGTGTGAAAACATTTTAAAAATAAATATATGGTATGGCAATCAAATGAAATTTTTTTAAAAACAACATTACTGAAATTTGACGAAATATTTATATTTCATGGGTTGCTACCTATTCAAAATCTTTGGTTGTATATCTATAAAAAGGATCCTCAAATCTCTTCGACTACATATTTGTAGGTGACGCTTAGAAATGTAAACTGATACAGGTGAGGTGTATTGATGGCGTAAGTGTCAGGAACAGCAATATTGCTCAAGAAACGGATTTTCCAAACGAGGAATCAAATCCTGATAAAATTCCTAACAGAACGAAGTACAATGATTCCTTGATTTACACAGGAGTTACAGTCCTGGAATATTAAATTATTATTAAGTCTTTGCAGAAAATACTTTGTCTATAAAGCTGAATTTGACTTTAAGTTTAGAAAATTAAAAAAAACATGAATATGAAATGTTAAAAAACTCTGTAGTGTATGGGGTTGTTCTTTATTGTGCAGGACTGCTCTGCACATTATGGTGCATTTAGCATCCTTGGCTCCCTTCTAAATGCCAGCATCACCTTCCTGTCGTTATCAGTACGTAAGTCCCTCCATGCGTTTCTAAAATGACTTCTAATGGCTTGTCTCTCTCCTTATCTCTCTGGGGACTGTGGTCTGAATTATAAGAATGAACAAATTAGGTTTATGCAATTTTTTGCATAATGCCCAACACTGCATTATCAACAAATTGCATGCTAAATAATTTTGTCAGTAATTACACTTCATGGAGAGGAGCAAATAAGGGCCAAGAGAGGGAAAGCTGCTTGAAACAGTAAAAAGAATCCTGAGTTCAGACACTGGCCGATCCTGCCACAAACTGAATGACCTTGAGCAAGTCTCTTAACTTTCCTAGGTTTCAGGAATGTTAAAAGGACAATGACAGTACGTAGGTTTCAGGTTCTCCTTTGGATGACCTCTAAATCCCCATCCAGCTCTGACATGATTTATAAACACACACACACATATATACATGCCCTTAGAGGAAATTAAAGGAACAAATGTAGAGAATGGAGGATAAAATAAGTGGCACTACATTTGTAAAAGACAAAACAATGTTTTTAAAAAATGAAGAGAATGGCCAATGGAAATGGTGGTGTATATATATATGTGTGTGTATATACAAACACACACACACACACACCACCATATATATGGGAGATATTTGATTCTTGGCATAATAGATGCATAGGTAGGTAGACTATGTGCATGATATTCACCTTCATTCAGCAATGTGAGCTGATATTCCTGGACTTAAGTAAGACAATCTCCACTCCTATTTTATACTTATATTAAGTTTAGAAAACATGGTTCCTGATTACTTACCACAAATATTGCAAGATGGAATTCTATTTGCAAATAATCACAGATAATGTGGTCTTTCTAAGATAAATGCCTTATTTGCATATCAGTACTATGGGAATCTACTCCACTGCTTCAATCAGCAAGGTTCTTAACCAGAGAGCAAAGGGCTCTTTAAGGGTTCAACCAATTCAGGCTTTCAGACCAGAAAATGAAATAGAATGGGGATATCTGGGCTTCTGCTAGAAAGTGGCAGTCCAACCAACCTCGTAAAGCACTCCAATTTCTTAAAGAAATTTCCATTTGAATTAAAGAAGTCCCTGAGGGTACTCTATCTTCCACTGTACCTCAAATAGGTTCTGTAAAATGTGGCAGAAAGGTTAAGAAGCTGGATAGAACTTTAAAACTATTTCTGCCTTTATCAGTCTTGCCTTTGTCAGTAACAGGAGCAAGTTACTTTGGGCCTCAGATTCCACACCTAAAAAATGGGAATTACAGCACCACTCTTAGAGAGTTTTTGAAAGAATTCCAAGAAATGATCAATGCAAAGACCCTGGCACAATGCTTCATGCATGGTGGGCATTGTGAGTGCTCGATAAATATTGCCATCTTTGCTCTTTTCCGCCCTCTGCACTTTGTCTCTCCTGTCCTGCCCTAGTAAGAATGTTCTGCTGATGTCAGCGTCCAGAAGCAGGGGAGCCAGGAGTGTTGAGCTTCAGATCCGCCCACAGAATGATCAGAGCTTTCGTTCCTTCTGTGATACCTCTCATTCTTCCCTTGCCTGGAGACTGCTGGTGTTTTCCAAAGATGAAAAAGTCTTAGTCTTCCTTAAGGGACTCTATGGAAGGCATCAGTAGCAACAGCCCAGAGTTTAAACAAACTGTCAGATCTTTTCTACCCAGGCATAAGCTGAGCCTGAGATTTCAGCCTAGGCAACCCTACTCCTTGGACTGAAAAATTCTCTGTTCTCAAGTTCCTGTAAACTGCTATTTCTGGAGGAGCTGTAGAGGGACTGTTAGGAAAGATTTACAGAGTTGAGCGAGACACTTCAAATGCAGTTGTTCTAGGAATATCTTACTGAGAAAATCCAACATCACCTACCTCTGAATACAAGCTTACAAAAATGCTAGTTCATCAATATGACTCTATTTTACATGATTTTTTTTTCATAGTGGACACCACTGTAACCCTCTGAGAACCCTGGAGGACAAAATGTTACCCCATCATCATGTGGTACTGTGCCCAGTGTTTCTGGACAGTTGCCTAGCCTAACCCTCATCAGTGTAAGTGAGACATCAGAAAATTCAGTCGACAAGCTAGACATTTTAATGAGGGACCACAATACTGATAATTAATTTGATGGATAATGTTCTTCAGGTTAAAAAACATAATTTGGATATCACTACTCATTACAGGTACCGTTTCTTTAACTGAACGATTCCTGTGTGCTAAGTGCCTGTGCCGGGCTCTTACTATAGAGTACTTTCAATTATGACACTTTACTGCAACGTGATAGGATCATTCTACATTTTACAGAAAGGACAAATGAGTCTCAAAGAGGTTAAGCAAGTGAGGTCACAGAGAATAAGTTCACATTTTGGATTACCCAGCTCTAAAGAATAAATCCTTTCTAAAGTGCTTCTCATTGATTAATGGAGGTCAGATGAGAAAGCCACAGAATACTAGTTTTGGAAGAGATACAGAGGTTCGTTTAGGAAAACCAGTTTTCTTAGACATAGAGGTGGCCCTGGAGGTAAAGAATCTTCGTGCCAATGCAAGAGATGCAAGAGACACAGGTTCCATCCCTAGGTCTGGAAGATCCCCTGGAGTAGCAAATGGCAACCGACTCCAGTATTCTTGCCTGGAAAATTCCATGGACCAAGGAGCCTGGCGGGCTGCAGTCCATGGGGTCGCAAGGAGTTGGACACGACTGAGTGAGCAACACTTTCAGAGAAACTGAGGCCTAGACGAGTTCTTTGACCATAAGGCCAGACACAGAGAGGCAGAGATCTCAAACCCCACAGTGGCTCAATGCTGCCAGCCCAGCGGGACCGTCTCCGAGGCTCACCCCTGCCCATTTTGCACGGGCAGCAGAAGTGGGAGCAGCTCCACAAGTCACCAGGGCATTCCGTGTGTTTTGGCATTTGTTCTCTTTGCCCCCTTGATAAACACACTTTTTTTTTCAGGAGTTAATTCAGTTCAGTCTCAGCGTCACTACCCCTGCGAAGTCTTCACTGATTTACCTTCCTTCTCTTCCAAGAAAAACAGGTAAAACGAATGAAGGAATGGGTGAATAGTAGTGAACTTTTATTGTGGATTTATGATTTATTCATTCACTCATTCACTCCACAAATATTTATTGAGTCTCTACTAGATGGAGCACTGTGCGAAGTGCTTTGCACATACTATGTTCATCATTCCTCACCATAATCCTGTGAGGTACGTACTATATTTATCCTAATTTTACAAACAGAAAATCCAAGCATAGAGAGATACAGTATCTTTTCTTCTAAAAAAGGATCTTTTCCTCTTACTCCTTTGTGGTCCCTCTCTATCTTGAATATACAATTACTATGGAATTTGCAGCTGTCCATTGAACTTTGCTTCACTTCCAAATTCTGATTAATGATGCTATAATTCTGCATATATAATGATATATTTGTTAAGTGTTGCATGCCACTGTAGGTCCTGAGCTCCATAATGGTAGGGGTCATATCTATATTACTTTGTTTCCTATTATATTCAGAGTCTGGCAGAGTGGCATATAGTAGGCACTCAGGAAATGATTGCTGAATAAACAAATGAAGAATGAATGAATAAAGAACAAATGCACAGAACCCTGGGCTCTGAGTATTCGCTGTTTTGTGCTGCCTCCCCAGACCAGTCTGCTCTGGGGACAAATGCCACATAAGCAGCAATGGGTACATTGCCCCCCACCGCCCCCCAAGGCCGATACTATTATCTTGCATTCTAGAACTCACTTCTGGATATTATAATTTTACATTTTCTTACATATTATTATGGTTATATTAATTCTACAGATCCAAATGGAATGAAAACTTCTTTGAGAAGGGACAGAAGCTGTTTTTATTCCTGCTTAGGAATAACAGAATGACAAAGTCCTGTGAGTACACAGCACCCCAAATAACAGGAGCTTGGCCAAGAGCCTTGGGAGGAACTCAAGTCATGACCATGGCCCTGTGTTATAGCAGCCGGAAATCACACTGCCGATTTCCACATAATACAGAGGCTATCTCCAAGGGCAGGATCCCAGCTCCCAGACACTTAATAGCCCTCAGGCACGTGCTGTACCACACACGGGTCCCCAGGCAACTCTCAAATGTGCACTTTCCGTCTTTCTGCCTTATCAATGAGTCTAATGTTTACTGTCACTAGCCTCTATCCTTTATTTTAAAACATTTCACAGGATATCGTTAGTTAATTTAAGGGGTAAAAATAGTATCCAAAAATTCTCAAAGCACACTTTGTTTTAATGGACACATATACACACGTTTCTGTGATACTTTACATGGGCATATAGTACATACACACATCTATTTCAAGTATTAGTTATATTTTTAGATGCATATGTAAATTAATAGTTACATACATGCACACACACACACACACACATATATATACATAGAACATCATTTCTGAGTATCTATTGAAACTAAAGGAAATATACTTAATACAGAGAGGAAAAATATTGTGTAAGAACAGCTAGGAATTTCTAGGAGCAAAAAGAATAACATAGAACTTTAAGTTTTATGTGTGCATATGCATATGTATGTATAGACATAATTATATACACATGAAAATATGTTAATACATACAAGTAGTCAGGTATTATAAAGATATTTAAATATATTAAAATCTATGTACATGTGCATATACAGACACATTAAAAAATACTCAACATAATATATTTGAATGAGCATGGGATTGGAATGAAGAGAGACTGATCAATCTGATGTAGCACATTTTTAGGACTCAGATTGTAAAAGGGTGGAAGAAACAGGTAATAGAAGAGTGTTATGACATTGAAGACCCTAAAAGATATGTTACTGGTTCTTCACTATTTGGGGATAACTGCTCTTAGCAATTGATAAAGTACATGTGAATATGAGAAAAAAACGTACAGAAATGTATATGCAAAGAATAATGGGAGGCAGTGGCTGTCTCATTTTATTGCCTTCTCATATGCCACTGGGTCTTTAATTATCATTGCAGAGTCTATTTCAATCTTTAAAGCACTAAATGGCTATAAATTTAAGCAAGTATGAGGCTGAATTTGTTAAAAAACCAAAGAAGGGAAAAGTTTCCCTTGGTTGATGAGAAATGTACCAAGATTTTTAGAGCATAGTTATTATAGTATTAGAGATTTTGCTTTGAGAAATTATGAAAAGTTTATAACATCTTGGATAAAAAGAATTATAACAGTAAAGTATGTTTGCACATACTACTCTGTGCAAAATCCATAAGCTAGAAGCACTTGTCTTCTGTCTATTTAAGCCTTACATAGAGACTTAAACCTAATCAATTAAGAGATACAGGTTAAAGACATATAAACACATGTATTGGAAAAGAATATATAGAGACTTCATAACTGTTAAGGCTGTGTATTCAGTTTGGAATTCACGTTAACTTAAAAAAAAAAACTTAGTTTCCAAACATCAAGCTTTATTTCAAGCTGAACTAGTTTAATTCTAAAATGACAATATATTCTTGATTTAAACCCAGATGCTGAAATGCATGACATTAATGCATCAAAAGCCATATACAGGACCATGTACATGTAACTACAGCTTTAAGATTTAGTGATATATTTTTACAACTACTTTAAAAAATAATATTAAAATTGGAACATTCTCTACACCTCTCAGACCACATTTTACTCATGATCAATATCCACTTAATTATGCTAAAATCATTTTAAGATCAAGAAGGCATTTTTCTTCAAACACAGCGTTTCTCTTTTCAATGAATATTTACAAGTGGAATTCTATATTTATGGCAATGATTACAGGTGCATTTTATTTATATTTTATAGTATTTACAGGAAGTTGTTTTCCCTCCTCTGGATGGAGGCAGGAAAAAAAATGAGCTAATCTCACTTCTGGTAAAATGCTAGTAGTTTGGGGCAAGAATAAGCTAGGAATCAAATTAAAGAATTCTGAACATCTGTTTCAGAAATACGTTACAGGGGAATATGAGTTGTGCTTTTCAATATAAATCACCTTATTGCTTCTATGAATAAAAAGAAATGTTTCATTATTTTATTCTGAGTGTAATCACCCTCTAGTTTGCTTCCAGTTCTAATCCTTTTGTTTATAAAATGAATTATTAAGTACAGATACATTTTCTCTTCCATTACTGACAAGGTATACAGCATTATCAGAGTAAAATTAGAAAAGCATACTTCAAATCATTGCATCCCATAGCCAAAGAAATAAATGTTCCTTTATATTTAAAGAGATGGAAAGTATCTGATTAAAGTTCATTTTCTCTTTCTTCCTTAAAATCAAAACACAAACCTCGGCTAGACAGAATAGAAAAAGTTAACAATGATTAGAAGTAAAAGTGGGGCTAAAAGACTATGACCAGAATAGTAACATCATCTGAGGACTAGAGAAGTTGAACTTGGGGGAAAAGTCACTGAAAGAAACGGAGCAGGGCATCCCTTGCCTTTGCCAGGCCACTCAGAGGTGTGAGCCCACAGACACCTATGAAAACGATGGGATTTCTTGGCCTACCATTTACCACACCAGCGTACCCTAGAGTCAGCAACGAAGACTCGGCAAAGTTTCCAAACCATGCTCACCATCCCTTACTTGCCCTCGGTTTCTCCCGATCGACCGTCAAGGCAAAGTCACAGGAAAAGGCTCACCTGTGCGGGGCTGATCCAGCCATGTGGGCAAGCACAGCGCTCCCCGCAAGCCCCTCTGCCCTTGGTGCTCGTCTTGCGGGGGCTTTTCCGCACACTGTCCCACAAGGTGACCAGCTTGGTCCTGTTTGAAGCCGGGCCCCCAGCTCCCGAGGGGGGCATAGTCTGGGAAGTGTACCCGAGCCCCTGAGGACTCCTCTGCCAGCCACACGCGCAGTGAGCATCTCTGATCAGTGTGGGCACACTCCTACCCGCATCCGTGCCACCGGAGCCCCGGGGGCAGCTGTGCTGCTTGGTGAGGTGTGCGTTCATACTGCAAGGGTGCCTACCCTTGCCTCTGGTCAGCTCTGCACGGGAATGCCTCCTAGCTCACACCCCCTTTCTTCCAGGCAGTTGTAAAAAGTCTTTTTTTTTTTCCCCTCCCCCTTCCGTGGATCCCTCAGTATCTCTGACAGCTGCTATAAGCAGGGCATCGTGGGAGCGGTGGGAGCCGCCGGAGCAGCTCCGCACAGCAGTATCTGCGGGCTGGTAGCTCTTTGTCAATAGATGACTCAACTCAGAGCAACTTGACAGTATCCCTGCTCCAGGCAGAAGCAATCAATGCTCCACACAGCTGGGCTACAAGACTGTACACTGTGCTACAAACCCTTTTTGGATGGAGCCCCACAATAAAGAGGCTCCCCGTGATTTGGTATGCTGGCTTGTCCCTCTCCTAGCTGATTCCGCTCCCCCACACAAAATCCAGACCTCAGGAAAGAGAGCCTCTTATCAGACTACCAGGACCCTTCTTTCCAGAGAGGATGTATCTAGGCTGAGACAATATAGCATAAGCAGTGTCAAATGATGGGAAAGTTAACCTGTGAGACAATTCCCAGCGTTTACAGGAATCACTTACTCAGAGAGAGATTTGCCAGGACCCAGGCCGAAATCCTGAGGTAACTCAACACTGATTCATTCAGAAAAATTACGGAGATCACAGGACTTTGCCAGAGTCCTTTAAAATTCGGCAGTGTGTCTTAGAACAGGATTATATATTGTAATACAAATATATATTCTTTGCACTATGAGCAATTATTAATCCTTTCTGATTCAAAATAAAGCAATTTTCAAAGTTCAAAACTGATGGGTTGGCTTATTCTAAAGCAGTGTTTTTCTTTACCCCAAATTATTCTGAGGATTTCCTTTCAAATACTTTACCACAACAAATATATTCACCACAGAGAGAGACTGCATTTTAAAGTGAAAGACACATCCAATTCTGCCATCCAGTATTTTGGTTTCCAAAGACAGAATTTTCAAATTCTTTCACTGAAACATGAGTGAAATCTATCCAATTTAAAGCAATTGCCTTCCAAAGAGGACATGATTGTTTTAAAATTTGAGTATGATTGCAGAAACCATACGTAGTATTTTCAGGAAAGTGAAAGGGTAATTACAACAGCACTTAGAGTTTTTATTCTGTTTAAAATTTTCCATATCTATTGCCAAAACGTCTAGTCCTTATCACATATCCCTAAGAAAATAATTTTGGCTTAATTTGGAAGCAAACTGCCATCTCTGCAACACCAAACAAAGATGATATAATCCCAGAATATAACTCTTATTTACAGACCATCAGATGCCACAGATCCACCTTTCTCAGTGAATTGACTAGGTGCTGGGGCAGTGTAGACGTCGTTTCTGACTAAATCGACAAGATTCTTGTTCCTAAAGTCATAATTACAATAAATTCTACATTTCAACACTAGGACTCCCTGGAGTAATCATTATTGTAAAATGATTTTGTTTATAAAATGAATTATTAAGTACTGCTCCTAAAAGAAAGGAGCAGTATTTCCTCTTTTTGTGTAGCTGCCCCAAAGAGACCTTTCCCAAATTCTGCACAAGGGGTTGATAGAAATACTTTGCCTGACACAGCAAACATTCAAAACACCTTTGCTAATTAATAATGACCCATATGTGTAAGTTCAAAGGACAGGTCTGGGTCTCCACTCAAAACATGGACTATTTTTTTTTTTTTTCCCAAGCACCTAGTACATTGCCTGCTCAGTACATAGCAGGCTTATGATAAATACACTTCTGGGTGGATGAACAGAAGGAAAGAGTAGAGGAATGAAGGGGGTGACTGACATTTCTTGAAACTAATATTTGATTCAGGGCTTCCCTGGTGATCCAGTAGCTAAGAATCCGCTTTGCAATGCAAGGGACACCAGAAGATCCCACGTGTCATGCAGCGACTAAGCCCACGTGCCACAGCTACTGAGTCCACATGCAACTACTAAAGCCCTTGTTCCTGGAACCCAGGCTTTACAATAAGAAAAGGCACATAAGGAGAAGGCCGCACACCGCCACAGAGTAGCTCCCACTCACCGCAACTAGAGAAAGCCCCCACACAGTGATGAAGACCCAACACAACCAAGAATTTAAAAAAAAAAAAAAAATCTTTAAAAAGATCTGATTCACCAATGCTCCAGAAACACACTACTTTTTAAGGTTAACTTTTGTGTCGACTCTGAAATATTAAGGAAATCTGTCACAAAAACATTAAGACTTGAACTGTTGGGCAGATACAACAATGGCATTAATGGTATTTCTTTCCAAAAGAGAAACAAGGAGTCAACGTCAATACCTACAAATAGCAAAACTGCGACAAATAGATCATCATGTGACATTCAGTAAGAAAAGGGGCAGAAAATTATCTTGGTTTTTTCTCTTCCTCTTGCCTCCCCCATTTTTTTTTTTTTTTCAATACTGAATCAAGGGATACTGGCTGAATGAACTTCTGGGTCAAATAAGGCCCTCAAGAACTTCATATTTATCTCGTGTCACCGTGACGCATGGCTATACAGTAGGATTTGACGTGAGATGGCCATATACCATCACCCCAACAAATGAGAGTGTCAGGAAGTGATAAGTTTGATTCTCTCCAATCTTATCTAAACATAGATGCTTCTCCAGTTTTTCAGGCAGATTTCATTGCTCAAAGGCCCATCACATCTTCAGGGAATACATGTCCTGTTCTCGTCCATTTGCCTCTCAAGTATAAAAATCTATCTATACAGGAGTAAATCAGTGTGAATCCATTGTAATTTTGTAATGGCCTGTGCAGCTTGCAGCAAGACAGAAAATTTCTTGGCAAAGATATTATAAATCTTCATTGGGACCTAAATCTGTTATGAATGAGTTCTTTGGAATGAGCTATTTCTTCCCATCACAAGGACAGTAGAATTTCTGTTTTAATAACCTCCGCATGTCATGTCTATACAGATAAATAAATATTATATATTGCATAACTGTTACTTTCCTCCAAAGATCTTAAAGTCCATAGCAAGCTTTTATTAAACATATTATAAGACTATTGACATTATACTTTCCCTTTAAACATATAAAATAATTCTAGCCTCCTGTCTCCCTTCCCCCATTTTTTTTTTCTCTTCAAAAATGACATTTGGCTTTCCAAGTCTGAGGACAGACCACTTAAACAGATAAATATGTCCAACTAGTCCACTGTATATGAGACAGACCTACTAATTAAAGTTAATTCAATTTGGTCAACTGTAATTGGTCAATTGTAATGACCATAAGATGACATGAAAGTCTGGCAAAATAAGAATTAGCAGCGCACAAGTCTACATCCTACTTATCACTGTGATTTAACATGGGCAGATGGTGTACAGGGCAATGCCTAGATGAGATATATCTTACTGACCTCTCTTTGACCTCGCACTGACTCTGTAGAACCACCATTAGAGGGATTTTTGTTTCCTTATTTTTTTTAATTGAAGAGTCTTTAAATTCTATAGTGTTTTACCATTTTCAAGTTTCATACACATGATTTCATATAATTCCATTTTAAAGCAGGGGCTTAAAAATAAAATCCTGGCTTGATTTTTTAATAAAACATAAATAGCAAAGATGAATTGCTAAATAAATTGTATTGCATTAAAACACTATGCAGATTTTTTCCAGATAAAACTTCCTTTAGGCACTCTATGTGTATGAAAAATGAAAATATTAATTACAAAAGAAGAACTAAGTGCTTGCTAAAGGGAGGCTGGTTTTCTGCTAAAAAGCAGAAAAGCCTTTTTAGCAGCTACAAGTCATGTGTTAAATAATCATAAAATGGTATGAAGTATTAAAGGCAATTTCTCTTGATTTGCAAAATGTATACAGTGAATTTCTGTCACTGCAAAGAATAGAGATGCCACAAATGCAAACGAATTAATCATTTTTTTACATCTAATAACCTTAAGCCCAATCTTCAGAACTAAGCACAATTACCTTTCAAAATAAGATAACCAAGAATATTTAAAGTACTTTAGATTCTAAAATTATTTACAAAATACTTATACTAATTTCATCATAAATCTCATGAGGCAAAAGCAAGCATGAATTAGTAGTGCGGGATACATCCCTACTGCTATAGAGATTTAACTGGACAGAGGATTTAATAGGAGGTAAAAAAAAAAAAATTTCAAAAGGTCCCAAATTCTCACTAATATACTTGGATTTGGGTGGATATTAGTGGGGAGGAGATTAATCTGAATTGAAAAGGTTAAGCTGTCAAATGGTTTTTAGGAAATGCACATTGATTCTACTATAACAAATTTGTAACACTACTAGAGAAAAAGGAAAACAGGTTACATGACATTTCTTAGAGAATCTGAAATGAATACTGATAAGAAGGTGATAATCACTTATAATGTACATATTTTAACAATTTAACCTAAGAGATGAACCACAGTATCACAAAAATTTTGTTCTCATCCTTCAAGATCAAATCAATATCACCTGTCCTGTGGTCTTTCCAGACCCACCTGGCATATTCAGTTACGCACTACAGTACTGTCTGTGTAAATATCTTCCACTTTTGTCTATTTCCCTCAGTCGCCATGAGGACCATCCTAGTCTAAGCTACCATCACTTCTCTGTAAAACTGGTGAACCAGCTTTGTAACTGGCTGCTGGCAGCTGCCTTACGCCAATTCACGCTCATGTAGTGGCCAGCGCCACTTCTTCTAAAGTGAGAACCTGATTAGGTTTGTTGTTGTTCAGTTGCTAAGTCATGTCTGACTCTTTGTGACCCCAAGGACTGCAGCATGCCAGGCTTCCCTATTCTTCACTATCTCCCAGAATTTGCTCAGACTCATGTCCATTGATTGGAGAAGGAAATGGCAACCCACTCCAGTGTTCTTGTCTGGAGAATCCCAGGGATGGCGGAGCCTGGTGGGCTGCCGTCTATGGGGTTGCACAGAGTCAGAAGTGACTGAAGCAACTTAGCAGCAGCAGCATGTCCACTGAGTTGGTGTTGCCATCCAACCATCTCATTCTCTGCCTTCCCCTTTTCCTCCTGCCTTTAATCTTTCCCAGCATCAGGGTCTTTCCCAATGACTCAGCTCTTCTCATGAGGTGGCCAAAGTACTGGAGTTTCAGCTTCAGCATCAGTCCTTCCAATGAATATTCAGAGTTGATTTCCTTTAGGATTGACTGGTTGGATCTGCTTGCACTCCAAGGGACTCTCAAGAGTCCTCTTCAGCACTACAGGTTAAAAGCATCAATTCTTCAGTGTTCTGCCTTCTTTATGATCCAGAACTGCCAATAAAGCTTCATTTTCTGGGGATCTTTATCCCTACAGACAGCACTATCTTTCAAGAGTCTTGCATGGTCTGCCATCCTGCACTGTGTGATCTAGCCTCTGCTGCTTTCACCAGCCTCATCTGTGGTTCACTCCCTTGTTCCATCCTCCAGCTACACAGGCTGTGGTGAACACCTGCACTTAGTCCCAACTTTGCACACGGCCCCTGTTTTCTTGCCCTCTTCACATCTCCACATAATTCATTCCTACTCACCCTTTGGTGGGGTACATCAGGATACCACTTCCTGACTTATATGTTTTGTGGGTGGGCATTCTACCTCCTTCTTAATGATTTCTATGATGTTTTTGCGAATTGGGAAATTAGCTCTTTGTTGGTGGTACAAATTGCAAATATTTCCCCCCAGTTTGTCTTTTTAAATTTCTATTTTGGCCACAGTGGTTTTGCCATGCAGAATTTTCCAAAATAGGTATTGCCAATTAAAAGTGACTAACAGATCGAACACCAGAATGAAAGCAGCTCTAACCACCATTAGTGGTGGAACTATGGCTCATTTTAAAATTTTTCCTGTACCTTTTTAAAGGGGTTTTTTTTTGTTTTGTATCGAGAATATAACAACACAAGTGTTCAATGGTCGGTGTCATTTGCGGGGAAGATGAAGGTATGATAGCCACAGGCTTTGATAAGTTAAGGACATGTCATGATTTCTACAGAGAAGGCAATGGCACCCCACTCCAATACTCTTGCCTGGAAAAATCCATAGATGGAGGAGCCTGAAAGGCTGCAGTCCATGGGGTCACTGAGGGTCAGACACAACAGAGAGATTTGACTTTCACTTTTCACTTTCATGCATTGGAGAAGGCAATGGCATCCCACTCCAGTACTCTTGCCTGGAAAATTCCATGGATGGAGGAGTCTGAAAGGCTGCAGTCCATGGGGTCACTGAGGGTCAGACACAACAGAGAGATTTGACTTTCACTTTTCACTTTCATGCATTGGAGAAGGAAATGGCAACCCACTCCAGTGTTCTTGCCTGGAGAATCCCAGGGATGCGGGAGCCTCGTAGGCTGCCATCTATGGGGTTGCACAGAGTCAGACACAACTGAAGCGACTTAGCAGCAGCAGCAACAGCATGATTTCTAGGGGAGTCATTAAAAGAATATCCATTAAAAGCCATTAAAAGACTATCACAAAATTCAGGAGAGTGGATACCTATGGATGAGGAAGGGGTTAAGAAAGAACAGTGCAGAGCATAGAAGCAGATCCCAGGGTGATAAATTGTTTGTTGGTTATCTGACTGCTTCATTCATAATTATTCATTTTAACTGTATGAATGTTTTACATAGTTCACTGCATGTGTGCTACAATTTACAATTTAAAAAAAATATTAAAAGATGTTCACCATTCATTAAAAAAAGATACAATCTCCTGAAAGCTATGTCAATGAAACACACAATGCAGTCTAAAAAGAGTGGGCTTATTATGCAGCACGGCTCCAAAACAAATTTACCTGACCTTACTTCCTACCAGATTGCCATCCCAAACACTCTTGTATTCAGAAATTCCTCCAAGAAGCTCAAATCAAATGTCACCTTTCAAGAAAGCATTCCTGGACACTGCCCCACCCCCTCCCAGAAGAGATGATGCCTCACCCTCCTATGATAAACTTGTTCGCACCTGAGCTTCTCTACTGTAATACTTAGGATCACATTAAAATAAGACTTGCACTATTACCCGTCTGTGCCATTCTCCTCAATCATAACCCTAATCAATAGTCAATAGGGAAGGGAGAAGGCTTTTTTTATTTTTTCATTTGCATCCATCCTCTGAGTCAAGCACAAAAGGCATTCAATGTTTATTAAAATAAATTAAGCAAGAAAATAGATAAAACTGTCCTTCAGTGGTTATTACCACACATGTATCCCAGTCTATGTTTTATATCTCAAGTGTAAAATGAACAGATAAGCATTTTGAATCTAAACACAAAATAGCAAAGCATTCTGAGGTTATTGTGTAAAATATTTAGTGTAGCTGAGTGGTATAAGTGTATGAATTTATCTTCTTGAAGAATTTGCTAGTGGTCTTATAATATTCAATACTAAAAAAAGAAACAACTTCTGTTTATTTTAGCCAGATCTTCATTCATAAGAGCTGCACTTCCTGACAGCTGTGCTTTTCTCTCAAGAGTTTTCAAGCTGTTCTCCCTTTATAGCTAGATGGTGCAAAAGGGGAAGTGGCTCCCCAAGTCAGAGCCAGTCAGCAGTAGAGCAGGGAGAGAATCCTAAACTCCAGCCACCAAAGTCACGCTCCTCTTGTCATTGTTGTTCAGTCAACAAAAACATCACATCCGACTCTTTGCGACCCCCTGGACTGCAGCACTCCAGTCTCTTCCGGGAGTTTGCTCCTGAGTTGGTGATGCCATCCAATCACCTTGTTAGTTAGAATAGGAAAAAAGGAGTCCAAAATGTCGGTGGCTAAAAGACAAAGGAAGGAAAAGTCCACAGACAATGGAACAAAAGAAAAATCCACCGACCGGAGTGAGATCCTCAGGCGAAACAAACAGCTCTCCTGGCTAGCCCAGTTTACATAAGCCAGGCTCAGGGGGAGGAGAAAAAGCATATAAAAGAGGAGCCGACATTGAGCTTCTTTTGGGTCAGTTCACCCTCACGTCTTGAGGATGTATTTTCCTTTGCCTGCCAAATAAACATGAGCTGTAACAGAGCTGTAACACTGGTCCACCATTTCAAATTTTTGCTGTGGTGAGGAAATTACACAGTCCCCTGACAATCTTATCCTCTGTTGCCTCCTTCTTCTCTTGACGTCTTCTCTTAATTTGATATAATCCAAAGAGGTGTACGGATTTCATGGAATAGTAATACAAGTCTGTATTAGGGAGCAGCAAGGCAACACATCTTCTCTTCCTTCCCGTCATTAAGTTGGAAAGTTAAAAAATTAAGCATTATTATCCATAATAGGTGTCCTACTTAGTTCTTTTTTTTTCTTAAATGTCTTGTAGTTCACAGTATACACATTTTTTACTCCCTTGCTGCTGCTGCTGCTGCTAAGTCACTTCAGTCGTGTCCGACTCTGTGCGACCCCATAGACGGAAGCTCACCAGGCTCCCCCGTCCATGGGATTCTCCAGGCAAGAACAGTGGAGTGGGTTGCCATTTCCTTCTCCAATGCATGAAAGTGAAAAGTGAAAGTGAAGTCGCTCAGTCGTGTCCGACTCTCAGCGACCCCATGGACTGGAGCCTACCAGGCTCCTCTGTCCATGGGATTTTTCAAAATGTGATTCAATTTTAATTCCTTCTTCTGCTTCTCCAACTTTTGCTTCTCCAGCTGGGCTTGGTATTTTCGAACTTTACTCCCTTAGTAAAATTTAAATTCTATTTTTTTTTCGTTATCACAAATGAGCTTGTTTTCTATTGAAATTGTTCATTGTTAGTGTGTAAAAATACCACTGATTTTTGTATATTGATTTTGCATACTGTAACTTGGCTGAATTTATTTATTAGTTCTAACAGTATCTCTGGGTGTGTTTATGACTGGCATCTTCAGGGGTTTTTACACATGACATAATATTTTCTGTGAACAGAGATAATTTTACTTCTTCCTTTTCTGATTTATAAGACTTCTGTTTGTCTTCCTAATTGTTCTGTTTAGAACTTGCAATACAACATTGATTAGAAATGGTGACAATGGGCATCTTTTCTTATTCTTGATCCTAGAGAAAACTTTCAGTTTTTCACCATTGAGGACAATGTTAGCTATAGGCCTTTCATCCATGACCTTTATTATGTCAAAGTCATTTACCTCTATCCTAGTTTGTTCAGTGTTTTTGTATCATGAAAGAATGTTGAGATTTGTTAGTGTCTCAGCACCTGTTGGGATGATCATTGATGTTTATCCTTTGTTCTGCTACTGTGATCACACTGATTGTTTTCATATGTTGAACTATTTCTGCATAAATCAAGGATAAACCAAGTATAAATCATACTTGGTCATGATGTATGATGCTTTCAGTGTGTTATTGAATTTGGTTTGCTATTTTATGGAAGACTGTTGCCTTCATTCATTAGGAATATTGGTCTGAAGTTTTTGTTGTTGTTTTCTGGCTTTGGTACCATATTAATGTGGACTCATAAGTATTTATGCATTTTTAATTTCTGGAAGAGTTTGAAAAGGACTGTCATTTTTTCCTCTTAAATGTCTGGTGTATCTCACCAGTGAAACCATCTGGTCCTGAGCTTTTGCTTTTTGGGAAGTTATTCTTTATTGACTTAATCCTCTTACTATTTATAGGTCTGTTCAGATTTTTTTTTATTTCTTCAGGATTCAGTCTTTTTAGATTGTTTGTTTTTAAAAATTTACCCATTTCTTCTGTTATCCAACTTGTGTCAGTATGTAATGGTTCCTAGTTAGTCCTAGTCCTTTTAATTTCTGTGACATCAAATGCAACATCTCCTCTTCCATTCTTCATTTTCTTTGAGTCTTTTCTTTTTCCTTTAGTTACTGTAGCTAAGGGCTTCCCAGGTGGCACTAGTGGTAAAGAATCTGCCTGCCAGTGCAGGAGGCGCAAGAGATGAGGTCTGATACCTTGGTCAGGAAGATCACCTGGAGGGGAGTGGCTAAGCTATGATGTTTGATAGGTTAGGTATATTAAATACATTTTTGGTAGATAACATTTTCAACATAATTCCATTGTAAGTCAAGGAAGATCTGTATTTGGATGCTCTGAAGTTGTACATATTGTTATAACTGTTATATCTTATCTTTCTGGTGAATTGACCTTTTTATGGTAAGATAGTATCTCTCTTGGGCTTCCCTGGTGGCTCAGTGGTAAAGAATGTGCCTGACAAGCAGGACACACAGGTTCAATCCCTGCATCGGGAAGATCCCCTGGAGAAGGAAATGGCAACACATTCCAGTATTCTTGCCTGGGAAATCCCATGGACAGAGGAGCCTGGTGGGCTATAGTCCACAGGATCACAAAAGAGTTCGACACAACTTAGGGACTAAACAACAAATGTCTCTCACAGAAGTTTTTGACTTTGTCTATTTTGTCTGATACAAGTATGGTCATCCCTGCTTTCTTTTGGTTACTATCTGCCTATAATATCTTTTTCCATCCTTATACTTTCAGCCTATATCTGTCCTTAAATCTAAAGTGACTCTTTTATAGACAATATATAGTTTAATCTTTTTTCTCCCATTCAGTCATTCTGTGTCTGTTGACTGTGAAGTGTAACTTCAAAGCTAGACAGCATATTAAAAAGCAGAGACATTACTTTGCCAATAAAAGTCCATCTAGTCAAAGCTATGTTTTTTTCCAGTAGTCATGTACAGATGTGAGAGCTGGATCATAAAGAAGATGGAATAATTGATGCTTTTGAACTGTGGTGTTGAAGAAGAGTCTTGAGAGTTCCTCGGACTGCAAGGGGATCCAACCAGTCCATCCTAAAGGAAATCAACTCTGAATATTCATTGGAAGGACTGATGCTGAAGCTCTGATACTTTGGCCACCTGATGTGAAGAGCCAACTCTTTGGAAAAGACCCTGATGCTGGGAAAGATTGAAGGCAGGAGGAGAAGGGGACTGCAGAGAATGAGACGGTTGGATGGCATCACTGACTCAGTGGACATGAGTTTAAGCCAACTCCAAGAGATGGTGAAGGATAGGGTGGCCTGGCATGCTGTGTCCATGGGGTCACTAAGAGTGGGACATGACTGAGCGACTGAAAAACATACTGATAGAGAAGGATGATTATCATTTTGTTCATTGTTTTCTGTCTTGTAGCTTTCTTGTACGTCTTTTCTACTATTGCTATATTCCTTTGTATTTCATCAGCTTATTTTTTGTAGTGACATAATTTGACTCCTTTTCCATTTTCTTGTGTGTCTTCTATAGGCATTTTCTCTGTAGTTACCATGTGGCTTGCATAAAATATCTTACAATCATAACAATATATTTTAAGCTGATAATAATTTAACTTCAAGTGTATATATTCTACATTTTAACTCCTCCCCCAGATTTTATCAATGTCATGAATTTTATATTTTTGTAGTGTTTATCTATTAACATATTTTTGCACTTACTATTTATATGCTTGTCTTTACCCAAGAGTATAAAAAATACATATAGTCTTTAGTTCTTAATACAGTAACTAGAGCACTAAACGCTACAACTACTGCATATAAGCCATCAATGTGCTTTTGTTCAAGCCTTAAAAACTCAACAGTCAATTTAAATAAAGTATATTAACTTAAATAGGGTGCAGATTCTTAGCTTTTGATCAGACTCCTGGGAGTCTAACAGATATAACATCCTGGGTGAGTTATTTCCAAGTACTGGACTCCTCATTCTTCCAATGCGCTATGCTCTGCTGATTCTTTCCTGTTTTTTAGGAGCAGGCCAGGTAGTGTGGCAAAGTATGGGGGCCCTACGCAGGGCACAAGCATGTGCCATTCCCCGTGCTGAGTTTCATGAGGGAGGAAATGCATGAAAAACAAACTGTGCAGAAAATTATGGTATTGTCTCATAACTGAAAAAAGAGAGAGGGGAAGAGGAAATAAGAAAGAACAGAAAGAGGAAAGAGAAGGAAGAAAGGTCAAAAGCAAAGATAGGAAAGGAAGGAGGAAGCAGTCATAAACTAAGGAAATAAGTTGCAGAAAAGATAAAACACGAGTAAAGTTGAATAATGTTATTTACAGAATTGACCTGGAACAAATATAAAAATGAACGTTCCTCTGACTTCAGGACAGTCTGACACATATCACTAAGATTCCCCTTGAAACAGCCTACCCAGCTTTTGGAGGGCTTTAACACTTAGAATTTGAGAAAGAATCATAAACTGGAATCAGTCTTTGTTTGGTCTAAGTTTTACATGTTCTTATTTTTCTGATGAATGATTTGTAAGATATTTTCTATATTTATCAAAAGGTTCAAAAAAAAACCAAACAGATTCTGACTTGTCAGAGGTAATTTATCTGTGGATTGGCCTAAAGGCAGGATATGGATTAATAGAGACGACAAGCTCTCTTCCAGCTGAATGATCTCCTTAGAGACTTGACATTTTCATAAAGTTTTGCCTAATTGGCTTTGCTTTGGCCTGTATATTTCAAATTCACATTTAATTAATCATTCCCTCCTCTGTGATTTCACATTATTTTTTTGCTTTTGTGTTTTTTCATTCCGTTCAATAAATATTTATTGAGTTCCTATGCTGTACCAGGAACTATGCTTGGGATAAAATAGCAAACTATAGACAGGCTAGCAGTTTAGCAGGGCAGAACTCCTTGAATAAACCCTCCAAGTGCGGAGTGATAAAAGGAAGGCAGAGGGTGACAGTATGTGGGATCTTCCCTGCTACTGAAGACGTTCCACTATGGTGAGTTTTATAATTATATGTGGGCATGTTTGCCTTTGCTTCTAGATTATAAGCTTCTCAAGAGCCAGAACCATCTTCTACTTGTAAGCTCACACCCTCCTTGTCATTGCCTCACAATATAATTATTATTGCTCAGTAAATATTTGTTGAATTAAACTTGGAAAATATGAGACTTGGCTTTAGGAAATGTGCTCGAGCTCCAGCTGTCAATGACTAGCTATCTCATCTTGAACAATTTATTGTAATGTGACATTTTAATGACCCTGTTTGTAAAAATTAAGGGAGTGGACTCAAGTGTCTATGCAGTCACACTAAGTGGTTGCTGAAAGACAGAGGTGACAAAGGATGAACTGTCAACATCTCTAGGTTTAATCATAACATCTTCCAGTTGACTATACAAATACAGATTTAATATATTATTGTTCTAACCATGCAATTTGATTACTATTTTTAAACATAGCAAGAGAGTTAAAGGATATGGCATGGTTAATTTTTTGGTTTATTTTCTCAATTGCACATAGTTTCTAAAAGGATTTTGCCAAATAGAGAGGCGGCATGACATAGTAGGCCTCTAAAGTCAGAGCTAAGCACATTTTCATTACTGCATAAATATTTAAATTCTGATGGAACTTCTTTATTTGGAACATTTTTTCCTATATTCTTACCTGATGTGATAAAACTTTGTACAACATGTATGTGCTTTCCACCTCCCATTCACAGTAGACAAAGCATGAGCTCTAGAATCAGACTTCCAAGTATACCTTCCAGCTCTGATCTAAGCTTAGGAATGGAGCAAGTTACTTACCCTCTCTGTGTCTCAGTTTCCTTATCTATAGATTGTTCTTATCTCACAGGATTGATGTGAGGATAAGACGAATTAATTTCTATAAAGTATTAAGTACAGCACTTGACACATAATAATATACAACAAGCTTTGTCTATTACCCTCATCATCATCCCCCTCCTCACTCCACTTAAAATAAGTAGCAGATGCTGACATTTAAAAATTTTGCAATGCCTCTATACAAACACTCAGGAAAGGTCAATTGATTTCAACTGAATGTCAAGATTCCATATTGATCCTAAACTTCTTTTCAATTCCTATTTTTGGCCAGGTTATTCCATCCCTGGGACAGGTGCTAAATAACATCATCGATAACAACAATATATCTACAATTTATTAAGTACTTAAATGTGTCCCAACCATAAGTATTTCATTTGATCCTTACAACCCTATATGGGTTAACACTGAGATGCCAATTTAAGATACAGAAATTGACTTAGATTTTATAATGTTCCCATGAGTCACAGTCTTAGTATGGAATGGAACCAGGAATAAAATCAAGGTTCACACAGTATTGGAGCCTGTGGGGGGTGGGGGCGGGGAACACTGTGCAAAATAGCATCTAATTTTTCTGTTGGTTTTGGCTTTCTAAAGTATCATTACAACCATTAAGTACCATATATATGTGAGAGTTGGACCATCAAGAAGGCTGAGTGCCAAAGAACTGATGCTTTCAAACTGTGCTGCAGAAGACTCTTAAGAGTCCCTTGGACAGTAAATAGAGTAAGCCAGTCAATCCTAAAGGAAATCAACCCTGAGCAAGGACTGATACCAAGCTCCATCAATACTTTGAGACCACCTGATGTGAAGAGTCAACTCATTGGAAATACCCTGATGCTGCCAGTCAATCCTAAAGGAAGTCAACCCTGAGCAAGGACTGATATCAAGCTCCATCAATACTTTGAGACCACTTGATGTGAAGAGTCAACTCATT
Source organism: Tragelaphus eurycerus (assembly GCA_935064755.1). Lineage (NCBI taxonomy): Eukaryota > Metazoa > Chordata > Mammalia > Artiodactyla > Bovidae > Tragelaphus > Tragelaphus eurycerus. Next base: position 16,364,160 of record CAKXYN010000043.1, read on the forward strand.
GGAAATACCCTGATGCTGGGAAAGATTGAGGGCAAGAGGAGAAGGCAGCGACGGAGGATGAGATGGTTGGATGGCATCACCAACTCAATGGACATGAGTATGAACACTGGCAGATAGTGAAGGACAGGAAATCCTGGCTGTTTTGTAGTCCATGGAGTCACAAAGAGTTGGACACAACTGACTGACTGAACAACAACAAACCATACATACACACACACACACACACACACACACACACACACACACACAATGTTATTTCTCTTAATTCTCAAAATAGCTCCTTATGGCAAATAGGTCAGGGGAAAAAATGGAAGTTCATTGCCATGAAATAGTGTGTCTCAGGTCAGACAGCTGATAAGTGATTCTGTTGGAACCACAATTCAAAACTCAGTGTTCAAAATCTGTCTACTATCCCATCCTGTTTCCAAACAACTTCCTTTCTAGGGATGAACACGTGGCATCTTGTTACTCCCTTTGTCATAAAAAAATTGGGTAAAATACAAGGAACATTTTGTGAACCTAGAATTTAAGGTTTTAAGTTTGGTGTTGGCAAAAAATGTGTGTTTGCCTTCATTCCTATGTATAATCTTAAAGAAAGGATTAATCAGGATTTTGAGAGATCTGAAGAATGGCTGAAATGAAAATAAAATTTTTGTCTTAAGTATATTTTCTCATACAAGTCCAGGAGCATCTGCAGTTTCTTGCAGGCACAAGAGAGAGACTTGAGTTTTCATAAACCCCCTTTCTTCTGGCTGTAGGACAGCTTTAATCAGAGCAGCTCTAGCTACCATTTATTGATCATCTGCTATAAACGTGCCAAGAAATATACAAAAGTAGAGCTAATTCTTTCAAGAGTCCTGAAAGGCAAAAGTTATTCCCATTTATAAATGAAAAAATTGAGGTTTAGAGAAGATAAATAAATGCTCAAGGTCATACAGCTATTAAATAACAAAGTCAAGATTCAAAACTCAGTATGATCCCAAACTCTGATATTGCTTTTTCTCAGGAAAAAAATAACTAAAAGGTAAATAGAAATGATATGAGTCTGTTACCTTCCTTTAGCTAAAATAAGAACTTTAAAGGTTGAACTGAGTCAAACTGTGGAGGCTTTGGGAAAACTACACATACTCTAATTATATAAAGTCCATGTTGGAGAGAAGTCTAAGCAGAAATGAGTGATCAGCTTCTTTGGGTGGAGTTCTCTGACACCTGATAGTAAGTATTCACTTAGATCTGCCGAGTTTAATGAAATGTAGGGTCAGTGCCAAAGTGCCCACTGTGAGACCTTTTGAGCAAATCTTTAATTCTAGGTTTCACTCATAAGCCAACAAAACAAAATGTGATAAGCAAAGTATTTGTGGGTTGGGTTTTGAAAAACTGGTGTGGGGCTTAAGCACACCTCTTGAAGCCCAGGCACTGACAGATAACACATTTGGGAGGATTCACTCGGTGAAAATTTATTAGCATGCAGTTAGCAATAAAATATTTTCTTTTTGTGAAGAAAGGTCACTGACTTCATCCTTGGAATATTTTTTTTTTTTTGGTGCAGCAAAGATTGTATATCACCTTCTTCACCATTTCCTAAATAATCATCTGCTTCTAAAGAAAAACACAAAACCAATAATCTGTTGTCTCTCCTTCCTTATTTTTACAATTCCATGTTGAAGACAATAATATTGCTTGCTCTTCTGTAAGCAGGTAATATATAGCTTGTCTGGAGGGCAATGGGGGAACTTATTGCCGATCTGCATCCAATGTGGTAGGTGGCCTTTTTCAACTAAGCAGGTAGACATCAAAAAGAACACCTCATTTCAGATGGACCAATTACCAGTCAACTTAATGAGGAGCTTGATATGAATGGTCTTCTCCTTTCCACCAATATGGTTACTGTGCCACGTAAAAGGCCCCCTTTTAGCTCCAGTAAACACCAGACTATTCAGGATAGAAATCACTCTCATTCAAGGCAGAAAATAAAATTAATTAAAAGCAGTAAAATAAATCATTCCAGATTGGAGCCTCCTACAGGAAGTCTCAACTATAAAGTTTCAGGGCAGGCTCTTGACAAGGCACAGCAGGGCTTTGCACACTTGAACATCATTTACATTTGCATCCTGCCTACTTTTCAGACATCCCCATGACTTTTCCTATCCACTCCCTTTTGACTATTCACAAATCAAGTCTCTGTTACTTTACAAAGAATTCTGGAAGGATAAATGAGAAGGTCTGATATTCCTCTGCTCCCTTGGTCCAAGAAAAGGTCTTTTGAAAATTGCCCAAAGGGTTTCTAAAAAATTAAGCTATGCTGTTTAGCAAGCATCTGTATTCCAAACAGTTCCCCAGCTAGTGAAAATGCAACTGTTTTTGCTTTAAACCAGGCTCAGATTAAAATATGTTCTCTTATGATCCAGGACCTTGTCGATCCAGGGGTTTGGTCCTTGATTGACTTGGCATTCATTTGACATTTCTTCTCTGTGACATTGCTGATCTTTGCTATATCCTTCTATTGAACCAGAAAAGAGCTGGCCTGCTTTCAAAGGTAATCTACAGCAATCACTTCTGGTTCCTAGTAATGCTGGCAACTAATGTGTACAATTAAATTACAGGCAAGTGAAAGGCTGTTTACACTTTTTTCTTGAAGCCAAGCTCTTTGAGAATGAAGAAAGCCACATGCAAACAGCATTCACAATAAAACAAATGTCTCTAAAGAAAAAATGATGATAGTAATGATATCACTGTGATCTTAATGTTAGAATCTATAATGCTTAACCTTTCATTTTAATTCTCTGAAAGTCAGTGCTATGAACCTTTAGACCTCTAATCCTCATGGTAATCACACATACTGGGAATTACATTAGTCTAAGCATATGACGTTCAAGGTCAGGAGGGGCGGTGGTGAGGAGATATACCTTGTCCAAGGTAAGGAGAAGCAGCTGTGTTTTGCTGGAGCAGCTGTGAAGAGATACCCCACGTTCAAGGTAAGAGAAACGCAAGTAAGACGGTAGGTGTTGCAAGAGGGCATCAGAGGGCAGACACACTGAAACCATAATCACAGAAAACTAGCCAATCTGATCACATGGACCATGGCCTTGTCTAACGCAATGAAACTAAGCCATACTGGGTGGGGCCACCCAAGACGGGCGGGTCATGGTGGAGAGGGCTGACAGAATGTGGTCCACTGAAGAAGGGAATGGCAAACCACTTCAGTTTTCTTGCCTTGAGAACCTGATGAACAGTATGAAAAGGCAAAATGATAGGATACTGAAAGAGGGACTCCCCAGGTCAGTAGGTGCCCAATATGCTACAGGAGATAATTGGAGAAATAACTCCAGAAAGAATGAAGGGATGGAGCCAAAGCAAAAACAATACCCAGTTGTGGATGTGACTGGTGAAAGATGCAAGGTCTGATGCTGTAAAGAGCAATATTGCATAGGAACCTGGAATGTAAGGTCCATGAATCAAGGCAAATTGGAAGTGGTCAAATAGGAGATGGCAAGAATGAACAAAGACATTCTAGGAATCAGTGAACTCAAAAGGACTGGAATGGGTGAATTTAACTCAGATGACCATTATATCTACTACTACAGGCAGGAATGCCTCAGAACAAATGGAGTGGCCATCATGGTCAACAAAAGAGTCTGAAATGCAGTACTTGGTTGCAATCTCAAAAAACAACAGAATGATCTCTGTTCATTTCCAAGGCAAACCATTCAATATCACAGTAATCCAAGTCTATGCCCCAACCAGTAATGCTGAAGAAGCTGAAGTGGAATGGTTCTATGAAGACCTACAAGACCTTTTAGAACTAACATCCCCAAAAGATGTCCTTTTCATTACAGGGGACTAGAATGCAAAAGTAGGAAGTCAAGAAACACCTGGAGTAACAGGCAAATTTGGCCTTGGAATATGGAATGAAGCAGGGCAAAGACTAATAGAGTTTTGCCAAGAAAATGAACTGGTCATAGCAAATACCCTCTTCCAACAACACAAGAGAAGACTCTATACATGGACATAACCAGATGGTCAACACCAAAATCAAACTGATTACATTCTTTGCAGCCAAAGATGGAGAAGCTCTATACAGTCAGCAAAAACAAGACCAGGAGCTGACTGTGGCTCAGATCATGAATTCCTTATTACCAAATTCAGACTGAAATTGAAGAAAGTAGGGAAAACCACTAGACCGTTCAGGTATGACCTAAATCAAATCCCTTATGATTATACAGTGGAAGTGAGAAATAGATTTAAGGGCCTAGATCTGACAGATAGAGTGTCTGATGAACTATGGAATGAGGTTCGTGACATTGTACAGGAGACAGGGATCAAGACCATCCCCATGGAAAAGAAATGCAAAAAAGCAAAATGACTGTCTGGGGAGGCCTTACAAATAGCTGTGAAAAGAAGAGAAGCGAAAAGCAAAGGAGAACATGAAAGATATAAGCATCTGAATGCAGAGTTCCAAAGAATAGCAAGGAGAGATATGAAAGCCTTCCTCAGTGATCAATGCAAAGAAATGGAGGAAAACAACAGAATGGGAAAGACTAGGGATCTCTTCAAGAAAATCAGAGATACCAAGGGAACATTTCATGCAAAGATGGGCTCGATAAAGGACAGAAATGGTATGGACCTAATAGAAGCAGAAGATATTAAGAAAAGATGGCAAGAATACACAGAAGAACTGTACAAAAAAGATCTTCATGACCCAGATAATCACGATGGTGTGATCACTCACCTAGAGCCAGACATCCTGGAATGTGAAGTCAAGTGGGCCTTAGAAAGCATCACTACGAACAAAGCTAGTGGAGGTGATGGAATTCCAGTTCAGCTATTCCAAATCCTGAAAGATGATGCTGTGAAAGTGGTGAACTCAATATGCCAGCAAATTTGGAAAACTCAGCAGTGGCCACAGGACTGGAAAAGGTCAATTTTCATTCCAATCCCAAAGAAAGGCAATGCCAAACAATGCTCAAACTACCGCACAATTGCACTCATCTCACATGCTTAGTAGAAGAAGGCAATGGCATCCCACTCCAGTACTCTTGCTTGGAAAATCCCATGGATGGAGGTGCCTGGTAGGCTGCAGTCCATGGGGTCGCTAAGAGTTGGACATGACTGAGCGACTTCACTTTCTCTTTTCACTCGCATGCATTGGAGAAGGAAATGGCAACCCACTCCAGTGTTCTTGCCTGGAGAATCCCAGGGATGGTGGAGCCTGGCGGGCTACAGTCTGTGAGGTCGCACAGAGTTGAACACGACTGAAGGGACTTAGCAGCAGCAGCAGCACATGCTAGTAAAGTAATGCCCAAAATTCTCTAAGCCAGGCTTCAGCAATATGTGAACCATGAACTTCCTGATGTTCAAGCTGGTTTTAGAAAAGGCAGAGGAACCAGAGATCAAATTGCCAACATCCGCTGGATCATGGAAAAAGCAAGAGAGTTCCAGAAAAACATCTATTTCTGCTTTATTGACTATGCCAAAGCCTTTGACTGTGTGGATCACAATAAACTGTGGAAAATTCTGAAAGAGATCGGAATACCAGACCACCTGATCTGCCTCTTAAGAAACCTATATGCAGGTCAGGAAGCAACAGTTAGAACTGGTTATGGAACAACAGACTGGTTCCAAATAGGAAAAGGAGTACGTCAAGGCTGTATATTGTCACCATGTTTATTTAACTTATATGCAGAGTACATCATGAGAAATGTTGGGCTGGAAGAAGCACAAGCTGGAATCAAGATTGCCGGGAGAAATATCAATAACCTCAGATATGCGGATGACACCACCCTTATGGCAGAAAGTGAAGAGGAACTAAAAAGCCTCTTGATGAAAGTGAAAGTGGAGAGTGAAAAAGTTGGCTTAACACTCAACATTCAGAAAACGAAGATCATGGCATCTGGTCCGATCACTTCATGGGAAATAGATGGGGAAACAGCAGAAACAGTATAAGACTTTATTTTTTGGGCTCCAAAATCACTGCAGATGGTGACCGCAGCCATGAAATTAAAAGATGCTTACTCCTTGGAAGAGAAGTTATGACCAACCTAGATAGCATATTGAAAAGCAGAGACATTACTTTGCCAACAAAGGTCCATCTAGTCAAGGCGATGGTTTTCCTAGTGGTCATGTATGGATGTGAGAGTTGGACTGTGAAGAAAGCTGAGTGCCGCAGAATTGATGCTTTTGAGCTGTGGTGTTGGAGAACACTCTTGAGAGTCCCTTGGACTGCAAGGAGATCCAACAAGTCAGTTTTAAAGGAGATCAGCCCTGGGTGTTCTTTGGAGGGAATGATGCTAAAGCTGAAACTCCAGTACTTTGGCCACCTCATGCGAAGAGTTGACTCACTGGAAAAGACTCTGATGCTGGGAGGGATTGGGGGCAGGAGGAGAAGGGGACGACAGAGGATGAGATGGCTGAATGGCATCACTGACTCGATGGACGTGAGTTTGCATGAACTTCAGGAGTTGGTGATGGACAAGGAGGCCTGGTGTGCTGCGATTAATGGGGTCGCAAAGAGTAGGATACGACTGAGTGACTCAACCGAACTGAAGCATATGAAGTTGTAAAGAAATCATCTAAAGCTTACATGTCCTTGAAGATGTTAATGTCACAAATACAGTGACCCTTTTAAGAAGAATGGTGGAGTTCAGAGAAAAGAAGCTGAGTTGTACATGTGAGCATGGGTGTGTTAGGGGTACGGGCAAAGAAAGAGGTGATGCCCAGAGGTATCTGCTACCACACTTTCAGATGGGATACTTCCATATGCCCTGCAGGCTGGCATCTCCCACAATATCCAAATATTTTGTTAAACAGAGTTTGCCAGAGCAACAAACTCTAGGACCTTCATAGAATCAATATTTAAACTGGAAATTATTCTCAAAGCCTCCTTCCTGAGAATTATGTTTAATCTTACGTTTCAGGCTCCTGGAACTTCGCACAAAGAGGAAAGCTTTTGTTGTTTAAATTCTGAAATACTTGGTTTTTATGCAAACAATGCTCATATGTTTCCAGAAATAAACCCTACAACTTCTGAAAGCTGACCTACATTAATGACCATCATATCAGTCGCTCAGTCGTGTCCGACTCTTTGCGACCCCATCAATATAGCACGCCAGGCCTCCCTGTCCATCACCAACTCCCAGAGGTCACTCAGACTCACATCCATCGAGTCAGTGATGCCATCCAGCCATCTCATCCTCTGTCGTCCCCTTCTCCTCTTGCCCTCAATCCCTCCCAGCATCAGTCTTCTCCAATGAGTCAACTCTTCGCATGAGGTGGCCAAAGTACTGGAGTTTCAGCTTTAGCATCATTCCTTCCAAAGAAATCCCAGGGCTGATCTCCTTCAGAATGGACTGGTTGGATCTCCTTGCAGTCCAAGGGACTCTCAAGAGTCTTCTCCAACACCACAGTTCAAAAGCATCAATTCTTTGGTGCTCAGCCTTCTTCACAGTCCAGCATTAATGACCATACACATTTCAAAAGTCTATGGGGACGCTTCTGTGCCTTCTGCTACTCCTTCCCCATGACTTAACTGCTATTCTCACCCAAAGAGCAGATACAGAGGTGTTAATTTACCAGGGAAAAGGGATGGGTGACATAGTTCTCATGATCTCTGTTTGCTTTCAAGACATCATTGCCTGTTGACATCTTCAGTTCTCAATGGCAGCTAACTACTGACATAGTTAAAACCTATTTGTCCACCAGATTAAGAAGAGGGAGGGGATATATGTATACTTAGATATATGTATACTTAGAGCTGATTCATGTTGTTGTACGGAAGAAACCAAAACAACATTGTAAAGCAATTATCTTCTAACTAAAAAAAGGAATCAAATATATGAAATAATTCGGTATGGAAAATTTTATCCCTTCATTCAATAAATATTAATTGCATGCCTACTATACTCCGACACTGTGCTGGATATTTAGCTTACAGCAGGGAATAAGGTAGATATTATCCCTGCCCCCATGTTAGTTTCAGACTAAGGGAGGAGACTTTGAAAAAATAACTAGATACACGATTGTTTAACTCCAATTTTGAAAATGGTAATAAAGGAGAAGTTCAGAGGCCATGAGTTTATGCAAGAGAGGCTTTTAGGGGCAGCTTTCCTGAAGAAATAACATCTCAACCAAGAAAGCTGGTGTTTTTGAAAGTAAAATCTGTGCAACTCTTGGTCAACTTAGCAAATCAAATCGTGATGCATTAAGTTAATTTACAGTCTGAAATGCAGCTTCACATGAAAAAAAAATGCATTCCAAAATGCAAATACTTAAAATTTATAGCTGCCCAAATAGGTTTCCTTATTACTTAAAACTGATGATAGCCAAAACCAAGTCATAGCCTTGTGTTTTAAGTAAAACCTTTACTACAAAAAAGTGGGGGAGAAGAATAAGCAAAAAAAGCAAGCAAGGAAAAGGGAAGAAAGGAAGGGAGGAAGGAAGGGGATGGAGGAAGAAAGGAAAGAAGGAAAAGTGGATAACCATTTTAACAGGGGTTCAAAAATAGTACAAAGAAGTTATATCATTGCTGACCACTGCCTTGGTAGCAACGTTGTGCTCTGTGGATAAACTAAAACACCAAAAAACTAAAATAACTCACAGTTCTCTTATTTTGATAATAAGGGCATGCCTAGGTGGGAATTACTGAAGTATCTATTCAGTAAGAGGGCAGCACTATTAACAGATCTCTGAGGAATTCTGGACAAACATCTAAGCTGAGATGCTCCTTTTACTTATTATTGTTTATTTTTTGAGACATTCTTTTTAAAGCAAAAGAGATGTGCTGAAAATTTAGATTTTCCAACCATTTCAAACTCTTTAGACTTGGAGTTTGTATGTCATTTCTAACTCCCGAGGTTGCTAGCAATGTAACTTTGACTCATAGAGCACTTAGAAGCTCCCAGAGAAGAGAAAAATGGATTTGAATCCCAGCTCCACCATCTCTGGCTTCCCTGATAGCTCAGTTGGCCAAGAATCCATCTGCAATGCAGGAGACCCTGCTTCAATTCCTGGGTAGGAAAGATCCCCTGGAGAAGGGATAGGCTACCTGCTCCAGTATTCTTGGGCTTCCCTCGTGGCTCAGCTGGTACAGAAGCCACCTGCAATGCGAGAGACCTCTCTCTCAGCCTTACTCATCAGTGATATGGGGGTAATGCTTATTCTAGGACTGTTGTGAGGATTGAATAAGGTAAAGCTTGTAAAGCACTGAGGGCTCTGCCTGTCTGGTATGTTGAGATTAAATTTTAGGGTTCTTGTAATGATGGTGCTGACAGCGATAATGATACAGACGAGTATGAAGAAGCTTACTGCAACAACAAGGCTGGTTCAGACATTTCATAACTTTGGGCCCTGGAAAGATTACTGGACTCACCAGTTAAAAATAAATCTTAACTCTTTAATGTTACTTATATTTTTGCTTCAATTAAAATAGCTTCCGGAGAAGGCAATGGCACCCCACTCCAGTACTCTTGCCTGGAAAATCCCACGGACGGAGGAGCCTGGTAGGCTGCAGTTCATGGGGTCGCTGGGAGTTGGACATGACTGAGCGACTTCACTGTCTCTTTTCACTTTCACGCATTGGAGAAGGAAATGGCAACCCACTCCAGTGTTCTTGCCTGGAGAGTCCCAGGGATGGGGAAGCCTGGTGGGCTGCCGTCTATGGGGTCACACAGAGTCGGACACGACTGAAGTGACTTAGCATAGCAAAATAGCCTCTTTCCAGATTTCTCTGATTGAAAAATTTCAGGTGCATTTACCAATAGGACCTTTCCCTTTTTTTTAAAATTGGGATAGAGTTGCTTTACAATGTTGCATCAGTCTTTGCTATACAATGAAGTGAATCAGCTATAAGTATATTCCTGCCCTCCTGGACATCCCTTCTCTGCACCACCCCACTCCCCTCTGCTGCTGCTGCTGCTAAGTCGCTTCAGTCGTGTCCGACTGTGTGTGACCCCATAGATGGCAGCCCACCAGGCTCCCCTGTCCCTGGGATTCTCCAGGCAAGAACACTTGAGTGGGTTGCCACTGCTTTCTCCAATGCATGAAAGTGAAAAGTGAAAATGAAGTCACTCAGTCAGGTCGAACTCTTCACAACCCCATGGACTGCAGCCCACCAGGCTCCTCATCCATGGGACTTTCCAGGCAAGGGTACTGGAGTGGGGTGCCATTGCCTTCTCCTAGGGTGAGCTCCTTGTGTTATACAGAGGCTTCCCACTAGTTATCTATATGATAAATGGTAGTGTAAATATGGGCTTGCCTGGTGGTTTAGATAGTAAAAAATAATCTGCCTGCAATGTAGGAGGACCCCAGTTCAATTCCTGGGTCAGGAAGATACCCTGGAGAAGGGGTAGGCACCCATTCCAGTATTCTTGGGCTTCCCTGGTGGCTCAGCTGGTAAAGAATCCACCTGCTACACAGGAGACCTAGGTTTGAGCCCTAGGGTTGGGAAGAACCCCTGGAAAAGGGAATGGCTACCCACTCCAGTATTCTGGCCTTGGTCAGAAAGAGTTGGACACCATATACTGGGTCATAAAGAGTCGGGAATGATTGAGTGACTTTCCTTCCTGGTGGTTCAGATGGTAAAAAATCTGCCTGCAATGCAAGAGACCTATATATTTGTTGTTCAGTCACTAAGTCATGTCCAACTCTTTGCAACCCCATGAACTGCAGCACATCGGGATTCCCTGTCCTTCACTATCTCCCGGAGTTTGCTCAAACCCATCTCCAAATACATGTCAATCCTAATCTCCCAATTCACTGTACTCCCCATTACCCTTATCCCATGTACACATGTCCATTCTTTATCTCTATTCCTGCCATAAAATAGGTTCCTCTGTACAAGCTTTCTACATTCCATTACATGCGTTAATATATCATACTTGTTTTTTTTCTCTCTGACTTTGCTCTGTAGGACAGGTTCTAGGTCCATCCACATCTCTAAAAAAGTTTCATGCTTTGCTAGTTCCCTAAGAACATCCTGAGTTTGCCGGTCTGGCCATTCAATATTGCACAATGTGACGATTGGGAGACATTAAACAAGAAAATCAAAGAAGGTGATTTCCCTGAATAAATGCTACTGCAATCAGAGGATAACTATTATAGTCTCTTGGTGAAGAAATAGATGACCTCTTTAGCCCCATCTCTCCCTGTTCCCTAGTCTTTACTACAAGTCCACTATCTTTTGTACTTGATTCATTTCTTTCCAACCATTTTCAACTCTCACCTAACCCCATACTTGTCATGGCAGAAAAGGCTACCTACCAAGGGAAAGACCAGTGACTCATAAAGTCTGCTCCCTTCTTTCCACTCAGAGTTTCACCTCACAGATTCCTCTGACCAAGACCACTGATCTCCAAGGACAGTCACATGGATCAACTTCGTCTTCTGGCTTCTGATTTCTGACTCGTTTTCTTGGCTCTCATCAGCCTACTCCCTCTGCTGGGTCATCATCACTAGTGCTCAGCTCTGAGTCAGCAACCACATTAAATGACCAGCATGGCTCACTAGGAGCCACGTCTGGGAAGACAGCTAGTCTTCCCACCCTAGAGCAAGGCCATGGCTGTTCAGCTCTTCTGGATTGAAGAGATGTAGAGCGTGGATGACTGCAGCAAGCCGGGAGGAGGAGAAGACAGACTTGACGAATTTGCTGAGTGAAGACGTAACTGAGTATATAAAAATTGAATGTTCTTGTCCTTATCCTCATACCTCATTTCCAAAAGCGCCTATCCTCCCTGTCCTCTCGCTAACTGTCTAAACACACACACACATACATTAAACTTTTTGTGATCTTGATCAAAAAATCTGTGAGACTTCTCTGTAATTAACATGATTGAGTCTGGCAATATTTATTAGGGTGATTTCCTTTCACCTTTATTCTATTGCTTTCACATTTTATGTGCACATGGACAAGGGTATTAAACTCCACAAATCTTAGCTTTCTTACATATAAAATTGGACTTTATAGCAGTATCTGACCTAGAGAGAGATTGTGAGACAAGACACATGAGGCACCTACCCTTGCCTAGTTCTTAACACACCTAATAAAAGGGGAACCTGGGATCCGACCCATGTGGTCTGATCTCAGAGCAGACAGAGCCCATGGTGAACTGACTATCTTGAGAACTCAACAAAAGTTGGCTATCATTACTACTATTATTATAACTATTGTATTCACTGTGGAAAATCTGAAGATTAATATGAGCAAAATAAAAACTGCTCAGTCCCTTTTTTAGAGATAATAATTTTTAATGTTTTGGCATTGTCCTCTCATTCATTTTTCTACATAATTTTTTTCTCCAAAAGTAGGACCATATTGTATTTATTGTTTTAATGTGCTTTTCTGTTTAATATTTTATTGATAATTATATCATATCAATAAATACTTTCACATTAGATTTTACAGACGAAGAAACATTTGATGTGTCGCTAGATACCCTGGGTATCTCTGACTTGTCTTGTCTCTGTCTTGACTTGATTTGTCTTGTCTCTGATGGTGATCTTGAAGCCCATATCCCTTGCACTGTATTAGCCTTACAAACAGCCTCTGAGGCTTATGTGCAAGTTCCCCAGTTTACTGACTCACATAAGAACTTACTCAACAGAAGCCACAGCAGACATAACATTTCACAAACAGAAGAGCTTTTTTCTTCATCATATAAATATTAAATAAGAAATGCCACTTCATAAAATATCATTACAGCACAGTGACCATGTGTTTCACAAAGAGTTGGCAATTTAGCCAGAATCTGGTACAAAATTCACACAGAAGCTCCTCATGGATTGAAGACAGATACTGACAGATCAAGCAGGAAGGGAAGTAAACTTTATCAGTGTATTTAGGAATATGAAAATAGAAGTCAAAAGAACAACTCACTGGATACATAGGTCTACTAAAAGTGAAAGTGAAGCTGCTCAGTCATGTCCAACTCTTTGTGACCCCATGGACTGTAGCCTGCCAGGCTTCTTCATTCTCGGGATTCTCCAGGCAAGAATACTGGAGTGGGTTGCCATTTCCTTCTCCAGGGGATCTCCCTGGCCCAGGGATCAAGCCTGGGTCTCCTGCACTGCAGGCAGACGCTTTACCCTCTGAACCACCAGGGAAGCCCACAGGTCTACTGAAGAACCACAATGTGCAGCATGCATCCGAGAACCAAAATGTACATAAGAGGAACTTTTATTCATCTACTCATTCACTTATGAACCATTTTTTTCAAAAACAAAGCTTGATCCAGGTGTCAAATTTATACAAGCCAAATGAGTCTTATACCCACATGAATCTTATACCCTCACCTTGGTGCAGTTTTCTGTGAAGGTCTGCCTATCTGCTATGCCCTTTCTCCTCACCACCGACTCAAAATATCAGTTCAAGCCTTATTTCCTTAATAAATTCCAATAGGAGAAAGCAACCTGATCACCCTCAACTCTGAAAATTTTTATATATAATTGGGTTTAAACACTTGGTTTGATATTTTGCAACTCACTTTTTTTCTGGAATATCAAAAGAGAGGCTTCCTTAGAAATGGATTTTCCAGGTAGTTATAAATTTTCCTAGTGACTTTTTTTGTACTCTAGTCTTGAACAAGCCCTTTAACAATTATGAGTCTTAGTTTCCTTATATATAAAATGTTGATAATACATACTGGGAAATGTTCATGTGAGGATTAAATATAGTCCTTCATGTATGGAAGTACCTATTGTCTTATTAGTTATTAATATGGATTTGCTAACTAGGATCATGAATTATAAATATCTATTATTTCATGCATTGGAGAAGGAAATGGCAACCCACTCCAGTGTTCTTGCCCGGAGAATCCCGGGGACGGAGAGACCTCGTGGGCTGCCGTCTATGGGGTCACACAGAGTCGGACACAACTGAAGTGACTTAGCATAGCATTGTAATGGATTACATTACAGTGTCGTCTACACAGAAGATAGTGGCTTATTTCTTATTATGTTTAATATCCAAAAGCTTCTATGACATCTTAGGCATTGATGTCCCCACATGACAGAGGTTTTAATATTTCTTTTCCTTTCTGTATCACAGTACCATCTCAGCTGTCATGAACTCCCCCATTCTCTCTTTCTCCTTCAATTAATCTAAGGGGAGGGAGGGTTATGGGATAATCAACCAGATGATAAAACTTGTTAGGACTGTGTTAAAATAAAAAATAAAAGCATGAGAGGAATCTGCATTTACGAAGACTTCACATGCCATCTGCTACTAGAACCATCATTTCATTAAATCCCCAACAAACTTTTTGAAGGGGACCTTTTTTCATCATTTCCATTTCATAGTCTAAGCTAAGACTTAGAAAAGTTAATGACTTGACATTTTTTTTATCCTCCAGAGTGGATACAGTGGCCATCCAGTAAATTCACATTGGTATTTCTTCCTCTATTTGTCTCTTTACGTTGAAGGAAATCCTGAGGCAAAGAATTTTAAAAGATGATCCCTTCTGCTTTCCACTGGCTGCACACGTCTTATGCCATCATTTCTCCCACTTCCACTTGATGCAATGATGTACAGTGTTTCCAATTTAAGAATGAGTCCAGACTTCAGTGGGATGTTCTTTGCTCAGTCTCCCTCTCAAAATCACCGCTTAGGAAGGAGAGCTAAACTCTGTGCCCTGGAGTTCCAGCATCTCCTCAAGGAAGAAGCCCTCATTAAAACAATCTTCTTTACAGCAAGGTCTTACTTTTAAGCATACGGCATTGTCACTTGGTACATGAAGCTGAAGACTGTATGTTACATGTCATCAACATGTGAGTGGCTTTGCTTTTGGTCTTCAGAGAATGAAGTATAGGAAAATAACTACGGGGAATTGAATTTCTTCAGTATCAGTAAATCGCCTGGCCATACATTCATCAAAGAGCTATACTGGTTACTTAAAGATTAGGCTTGTGTGTCTATGGGGAATAGGATACTCACTGGGCTGCTTGAATGCAATTACAGGAAAGCTCCCAGCAAGTGCAGCCAGATACATGGTCGCAGAGAAAAAGTAAAGAAAACAATGAGGTATCTCTCAGGAGGGTCTGGTTTATTTGCTGATCGGTAGTAACAAAAGAAGGCCATATTGAAAAATGCAGCCACACTAGTAGTCTTTTCTCAGCCAATAATCTAAAACTGTTTTTAACACAAAGTCCCACCAGTCACCTTAATCACTGAGAGTTCCATAGCTGACACTGCCTCAAGAGAAAACCAGTTTTCTACTGGACAGACAAAGTCGAGTTCTGCACACACCCTCTATTTACACTAAATTCAAAGATCCTCTAGGGAAATAAGTGGAACACTAGATAAATGTTAGTGACTCTGCAACACCTCAGTCACATTTGTTGTGACTGTTAATTATGACTACTCAGACAGGGATGTAAGAGCTGGAAAGGAGAGAAAAGAGGAAATACTTAGCTAGAGCCTGCTATGAATCAGACTATGTGTCAGGAAGCTCGCACACCAGTTCAGGTCAGTTGAGTAGCTCAGTCGTGTCCGACTCTTTGAGACCCCATGAACTGCAGCACGCCAGGCCTCCCTGTCCATCACCAAGAATACATCTCCAGAAAAGCAGGCAGTATGATCCACTTTACCAGCAAAGACACGGGTTCAGAGAACATCAGTAATATCACAAGGACACTCGGCTGGTAAATAGTGGAACACGGACTTGAACAGCATATCTTGACTCTGATATCTGTCACTCTTCCCATTTTCTCCAAGAAACCAGGGTATAAGATAACCTTTCGGTAATTGTCATATATTAGGTGGTAGGTGTAAGACAAAAACATGCAGGAAGAAAGCCAAAGGCATGGGGCTGGTATCAGAGGGACCACTCTTGGAATGGGTGGAAAGTTTCACAGCTACTTGAGGGACATGAGAGGTAGGGGGTGGTTGGGAATGAGATAGAGGGGTCCACATGATTAAAGATGAGCCAGTTAGAGGGACAGTAAATAAAATCCACATAAATCAATAAAAGAAGCTTATCTTCAATTAGCAAACACTTTTTTCAGCATGATAGGATGGCAAAGAGAATTCCAACAATTGCCCTGTCTCTGATTTCACGGAACACACAGCTGGTAAGGAGAATGCAGAGAACTCAGACTTTGGGGTCCCCATCAACTGCACAATAGCTGTGAGAGTTTTACCTAACTGCTGTGAGTTTCAATCTTCTCATTATAAAGTGGATATGATAACATCACTCTTGAAGACTTGTTAGCTCCTGAGATATATATTAAAAACTGATTGTCACAGGTGCCTAATGATGATAGCACTTGTGGTACTTGAGGTTTTAGAAATAAATGGCTACTACTCTAATAAAAGAGAAAAATGATGAGAGGGAAGAGGCAATAAACTTAAATGAGCATGCCTCCTTTTGTTGGCATTCAGTTCCTGTAAGTAAAATGAATCTCAACTCTGGTTGCACATGAGAATCAGAAAACATGTTAAAAATCACATATGTGTGTGTATATATATATGCATATATGTGTGTATATATATATACACACACATACATACAAGTTTTCATATATATATATATATATATATATATAGTATGCCTTCTTTTAAATATATGCATATGAGTCTCCCAGGTAGCACAGTTGTAAAGAATCCTCCTGCCTAGGAAGGAGTTGCAAGAGACTCAGGTTTGATCCCTGAGTTAGGATCCCATGGAGGAGGTAATGGCAGCCCACTCCAGTATTCTTGCCTGGGAAATCCCATGGACAGAGGAGCCTGGTGGGATACAGTCCATGGGGTCACAGAGTCAGACATAACTGAGTGCTTGAGCAGCAGCAGCAGCATTCATTGAAATGGTCAATGGCATATTAATCATTTAGTCCAAGGTGAAGACTTTCATATCTGCTGTGGGATAGACAATATTTACTACTTTATAATGAACAATAACTGGGAAAATATATATAAAGCAGTTAGCACAATACATGACCCCAAACCATAGCTATTATGACTAGTTCATGGTTGTTTAAGTAAACACGAAGATCTTACTTACAGACAAAAGGCTCAAGGAAAAGAAGGAATCTGGGGTTCAGTTCAGTCGCTCAGTCATGTCCGACTTTTTGCGACCGCATGAATCGCAGCATGCCAGGCTTCCCTGTCCATCACCAACTCCCAGAGTTCACTCAGACTCACATCCATCGAGTCAGTGATGCCATCCAGGCATCTCACCCTCTGTGGTCCCCTTCTCCTCCTGCCCTCAATCCCTCCCAGCATCAGAGTCTTTTCCAATGAGTCAATTCTTCGCATGAGGTGGCCAAAGTACTGGAGTTTCAGCTTTAGCATCCCAGGGCTGATCTCTTTTAGAATGGATTACCCATTCCAAAGAAGAAATCCCAGGGCTGATCTCTTTTAGAATGGATTACCAACACTAAACATATTCATTTGGTATAAAATAGTATAATAGGACTTGGCACCATTAATAACAGAGCCATGTAGAAAGCTTAACCTGGGTCCATCCTATGAATTAGAATTTGTACTCATGGGCTTCCCTTGTGGCTCAGCTGGTAAAGAATCCGCCTGCAATGCGGGAGACCTGGGTTCAATCCCTCAAGATCCCCTGGAGAAGGGAAAGGCTAACCACTCCAGTATTCTGGCCTGGAGAAGTCCATGGGGTTGCACAGACTCAGGTGTGACTGAGGGACTTTCACTTTTCACTTTCAGAATAAAAGCGATGCTTTATATTCCTTCCTGCTATTATAATACATGAAGCATGCCAGGCACCTGGGCAAATCTAATACCCTACCCTGTAGCATGTTTAAATCTAATGAGAAAGACATGTTTATATAGAAACAATGGCAATACAGTACAACAAAACAGTGATAAAGCTGAGTGGAAACTAACGAGGGAGCTCAGATAAAGAGGGACAAACTGCCTGGAGACGAGAAAGTTTTAGAGAGATGCTAACTCATTTAGGGATTTGAAGAACTGATAGGGATCACCAGGTAGAGAAGGAAAGACCGGAACAAAATGTTAGGATGAACAAAGTTATCAAATTTAAGTCTTGCCCGGAACTAATGTGTAAGAAAGGTTTCAAGCTTAATTGCATTTATTGCAAAGTTTTAATCTTCCTTCATTTCTGTTCCAGGACCTGTTTTCTTTTAAAACCAGGTCACTAGCCTCACCTGTTATTCACTGGTTGAACACACAGTTTTAAACATCTACTTGATGTCAGGAACTGTGTCAGGGACTAGCAGTGCAGTCAAAGTATAGAGAAGAATATCCTGTCTTCTGGGAGCTTGAAGATGTTTGGGGTGTTTTGAGTAGTCAAGTAATTGAGAGTGTTCAGTGGGTGAAGGGCAGGCAAATCTTTTATTTCTAACTTCACTGTGTCTTAAAAAATAGGAATCATTATTATTGTCTTAATTAATTCTTAGGATGGTTGGTACAGGTTATCACTACTGGGAGTATAAAAAAGTATAAAAATATAAAGTGAAGGTATTATTGTCACTTTTTAGTCACCTAATTAAATTTATTTAAAATAGCTAAAAATTAAAAGATTTTTTTTTCCTAAACATACAGTAAGTATTTTGCACCAATTATTAACATTGTAAGAAATTAATATAATCATGCTTAGTGTCATCTAGTTAATCCCTTTTAAAGAAAAAAAAAAAAAACACCACCTGCTATACAATCTGTACTCACAGAGAACAAGGACAGTATTCAAAGATCTCTATGTTTTCAAGAGTACAGTTTATCTCAAATTTCTCCATTAAAATAAGAAAAGAATGAAGGAATAAAGAACCATGATGCTGACCTAGGAAACAAATATTGATATGAGTCTGGTTTGAAGACTCTGAACACGGAGGTGGTAGAGCAAAGGGCACAGCCAATGGCTCCTGGAGCCACAGTGTCCGAGTCTGCAGCTTAGTAACTATGCGACCCTGGGCTAGTACTTCAATTATCTGTGCTCATCTTTGCTCAGTCGTGTCCAAGGTTCTGCCACCCCACGGAGTATAGCCCACCAGGCTCCTCTGTCCATGGAATTCTCCAGGCAAGAATCCTGGAGTGGGTAGCCATTCCCTTCTCCAGGGGATCTCCCCAACCCAGGGATCAAACCTGGGTCTCCTGCATCGCAAGCAGATTCTTTACCATCTGAGTCGCCAGGGAAGCCCCTTAAATTACCTGTACCCATCTTTGTTGAGTTGTGTCTGACTCTCTGCGACACTATGGATTGTAGCCCACTGGGTTCCTCTGTCCATGGATTTTTCCTGCAATAATACCAGGAAATTTCCTCCTCCAGGGGATTGTCCTGACCCAAGGATCAAACTTGCATCTCCTGCATTAGAAGGCAGATACCACTGAGCCACCTGGAAAGCCTTCATCTTTGCTCATCCCTAAAAATTGGAATGATAATAGTACCCACTCTGAGAGCTTTTGGAAAGAATCACTAAGCTCACATGGGCAAAGCTTTTAGAGTAGTGCTTGGCATACACTAAGTGCTAATGACATACTCCCTACCATTACCCCTCAACTACCACGACTGTTCTTTTAAACCTACAGCTTCCCTAATGGAAAGAAACTAGAGAAAATGAAACCAACTCAGATCTAACTGAAAAAAAAAAAAAACCATCTTCTGATTTAATCACAATAATATTCCTATCTTCTAATATAATCACAGTAATTTATCTGTGCAAAGTGCTTCCCAGTCATTCCCAATGATCCTACTCCACCCGAGGTTGTCTGAGAAGAGAGATACCCAGATTAGTACGCAGGCTGTTAACAACATTTCAGAGCCAAAGATGACTTGATCACTGAAAAGCGATCACATTTTGCTGGAGTTTTAAATTTCTGTTCATTGTTTCTTTCACTTCCTGGAGGGTTATGATGGGGACACACTGCCTTTTGTTTGGATTCTACAGTGTGCACAGATTTTGTATATTGGGAAATATATGATATTCCTATCTTGCAAATTTAACAAAGATCTATGACTGAAGCAGCCACCTGCATTAATGAGTGCCTTGAAGGAGGTGCTGTAAATGCAATGTTAGGCAATTAAGGAAAGGAAATGCTGGCCAGATCATTTGTTTTCTCATAGATTATCTTTCCAAATGTGGACCAACAGGAACAATTTTTAGGCTGACTTTGGAAATTTAGCGACTTCCTATAGCTCAGGGGCTTCCCTTGTGGCTCAGCTGGCAAAGAATCCATCTGCAGTGTGGGAGATCTGAGTTTGATCCCTGGGTTGGGAAGATCCCCTAGAGAAGGGAAAGGCTACCCACTCCAGTATTCTGGCCCAGAGAATTCCATGGACTGTATAGTCCATGTCCAAAGAGTAGGACATGACTGAGCTACTTCCACTTCTCTATAGCTTAGATGGTAAAGAATCTGCCTGCAGTGCAGGAGACCCAGGTTCAATTCCTGGTTCAGGAAGATCCTCTGGAGAAGGGAATGGCAATTTACTCCAGTATTCTTGCCTGGAGAATCCCATGGACAGAGGAGCCTGGTGGGCTACAGTCCATGGTGTCACAAAGAGTGAGACATGACTGAGTGACTAATATTTGGAAAATTACTACAGGAAATTGTATGTGAAACATGGATTTCAAAACTTTTAAATAGGCATACTTAGAGAATGTGAAAGTAACATTTTAGAATAAAGGAACAGTTTTATACATAGCTGAATACGAAGTCTCAACAAAGTACAGGGAAATCTTATTGTTATTAAAGTTGTATTCTTTATGCTTTTTAGACCATTGACCCTATTTCAAAGCTTCTAAACTATTAATCATTTTCCATCCTCTTAGATTTTGAAACAGGCCACAGAATTGCAATAAAAACCTGAAAAAATTATTTTGGACTGATTATTGTGTAATGTCCCAAGAAAGTCACATGAAGACTCTTATCACTTGAGTGAGAATCACATGTTGAAAGTGATGTTGTCACAGTCTATATCTCTGCTGTTTCTTTGCCCTTAGGTTCATAGTCCTTCTCTGGTATTTTGTGATAAATTTATCCACAAAGCCAGCAGAATGAGATTAGCTGCGAGGATTCATGGTACATACAGAACAAGGGTGGGCAAACTGCAACTTATGGGCCAAATCACGCCTTGCTTATTTTTAAAATAAAGATTATTGAAATACAGCCATGTTATTTATTTACTGCCAGTGGCTGTTTTTGCACTGTAACAGCATAGTTGAGTATTTGTATCAGAAATAATCTGGTTTACAAAGCCAAACATATGTACCACCTGAACATTTACAGAAAAAAAATGCATTAAACTTTGGCATACAAGACAAAGCAGTGAATTAAGAAGTAGGTAAGAAAATGACATTCTGAAAGTAATATTGATTTATCACTGCAGTCACTAGATATCTATTCTCTTTTTATAAAAAAAAACTTGCATGTGTTGATATATTATTTCTCAGCTGGACTATTGTTTCTGAAACTAATCACCAAGATGAAGTCCATCATGTCTTCCTTCAAGATTCTCAGTTGAATCATCTGAAAAACCTTCTTCAGCACTCACAAATGGATCTGACTAGTCTTTTCTATGCATTCTCACATTTTTTTCTAGTATTTTTAGTATAAGAGAGTATTCTTCCCAAGTGGCACTGGTGGTAAAGAATCCACCTGCCTATACCGGATATGAGGGTTCGATCCTTGGGTCGGGAATACCCCCTGGAGGAGGGCATGACAGTCCACAGTCCACTCCAGTATTCTTGCCTGGAGAATCCCATGGACAGAGAAGCCTGGTGGGCAACAGTCCATAAGGTCGTGAAGGGCCAGACATGACTGAAGCGACTTAGCATGCACGCACACATTTGTACATATCTACCTTCCCCCACAACCTGTAAACACCTCCAATCTTAATCATCATTGTATCCATCTCTAACACACTGCCTGCTGTGTATGGTAGATATTCAGTGAATGTTTGCTGAAGTTAGCTGAAGAAGAAAAAGTGGTAAGCAGAAGTCTTGAGAAATTAACTTACTGAAGATCACATAGTCAGCATGTGATAAAGCTTGGATTTGAACCCAGATCTGAAAATAAACGCTCTTTCCATTTATTTCACTGCTTCTAATCAGGAGAATGAAGTTTTCATTTTCATTCTGCTATGGGCAATATGAATCTTTATCTATAAAATAAGGATTTTATATATTTCAAGCCCTCTTCTCTAAAATTTGATGTGCTCTAGGACAGTCATTTCACCAAATCATCATGGAGGTTATTTAAAAAAAAAAACAGCTATGGTAAATGGCTACTTTGTGGTTCAAGTCAGGACTGCAAAGGCTACTTGCTGCTGCTGCTGCTGCTGCTGCTAAGTCGCTTCAGCCATGTCTGACTCTGTGCGACCCCATAGACGGCAGCCCACCAGGCTCCCCTGTCCCTGGGATTCTCCAGGCAAGAACCCTGGAGTGGGTTGCCATTTCCTTCTCCAATGCATGAAAGTGAAAAGTGAAAGTGAAATTGTTCAGTCGTGTCCAACTCTTAGCGATCCCGTGGACTATAGCCTACCAGGCTCCTCCATCCATGGGATTTTCCAGGCAAGAGTACTGGAGTGGGGTGCCATTGCCTTCTCTGCAAAGGCTACTTAAGGTCATCTAATTTAGAAAAGAAAAATCTCAAAGAAGGGCCAGTTGCCTCCCTGATAGGTGGCTATTGATAAGTTTTGAATGATACTGAGGGCTGCTTAGCTGTGCCCAGGGAGAGACTAAGTGGTCATTGGTTAGGGTGTTGGAGAAACATAAGAATTGGGGTGGGGGTGGAAGGGGAGGGTGGATTGAGTGATCTCTTATTTATGTCCCAGCTGTGAAACTTATAAGACAAGTAACTCATTATTTAGTGACATTTTTTAAATTAATTAATTGGAGGCTAATTACAATATTGTAGTGGTTTTTGCAATACAATGACATGAATCAGCCATGGGTGTACATGTGTCCCCCATCCTGAAGCCCCTCTCCCACCTCCCTCCCCATCTCATCCCTCAGGGTTGTCCCAGTCACTGGCTTTGAGCACCCTGTCTCATGCATCAAACTTGGACTGGTGATCTATTTAACATATGATAAAACACATGTTTCAATGCTATTCTCTTAAATCATTCCATCCTTGCCTTCTCCCAGAATCCAAAAGTCTGTTCTTTGTATCCGTGTCTCTTTTGCTGTCTCACATATAGGGTCATCATTACCATCTTTCTAAATTCCATATGTATGTGTTAATATACTGTATTGGTGTTTTCCTTTCTAACTTACTTCACTCTGATTAGTAGGCTCCAGTTTCATCCACCTCATTAGAATTCAAATATGTTCTTCTTAATAGCTGAGTAATATTCCGTTGTGTATATGTACCACAACTTTCTTATCTATTTGTCTGCTGATGGACATCTAGGTTGCTTCTATGTCCCACCTATTGTAAACAGTGCTGCGATGAACACTGGGGTACACATGTCTCTTTCAGTTCTGGTTTCCTCAGTGTGTATGCCCAGCAGTGAGATTGCTGGGTTTTATGGCAGTTCTATTTCCAGTTTTTTTAAGGAATCGCCACACTCTTCTCCACACTCTTCTCCGTAGTGGCTGTACTGGTTTGCATTCCCACCAACAGTGTAAGAGGGTTCCCTTTTCTCCACACCCTCTCCAGCATTTATTGTTTGTAGACTTTTTGATAGCAGCCATTCTGACCAGCGTGAGATGGTACCTCATTGTGGTTTTGATTTGCATTTCTGTGATAATGAGTGATGTTGAGTATCTTTTTTACATGTTTGTTAGCCATCTGTATATCTTCTTTGAAGAAATGTCTGTTTAGTTCTTGGCCCAAGGATAGGTGTTAGCTCTTCTCTAAATTTTTAGTAGAATTCACCTATGAAGCCATCTGGTCTGGGGCTTTTCTTTGTTGAAGATTTTTTATTACAGTTTCAATTTCTGTGCTTGTGATGGTCTATTTCTATCTCTTCCTGGTTCAGTTTTAGGAGGTTATACTTTCCTAAGAACTCGTCCATTTCTT
Organism: Tragelaphus eurycerus; assembly: GCA_935064755.1. Classification (NCBI taxonomy): domain Eukaryota; kingdom Metazoa; phylum Chordata; class Mammalia; order Artiodactyla; family Bovidae; genus Tragelaphus; species Tragelaphus eurycerus. Next base: position 16,388,086 of record CAKXYN010000043.1, read on the forward strand.
CCAAGATGTCCATTTTGTCATATAGTTGCTGCTGCTGCTGCTGCTAAGTTGTTCAGTCATGTCCGACTCTGTGAGACCCCATAGACAGAAGCCCACCATGCTCCCCCGTCCCTGGGGTTCTCCAGGCAAGAACACTGGAGTGGGTTGCCATTTCCTTCTCCAATGCATGAAAGTGAAAAGTGAAAGTGAAGTCACTCAGTCGTATCCGACTCCTAGCGACCCCATGGACTGGAGCCTTCCAGGCTCCTCCGTCCATGGGATTTTCCAGGCAAAAGTACTGGGGTGGGGTGCCGTTGCCTTCTCTGATAGTTGCTGATAGTAGTCTCTTATGATCCTTTGCATTTCTGTATTGTCTGTTATGATTTCTCCATTTTCATTTCTAATCCTGTTGGTTTGATTCTTCTCCATTTTCCTTGATAAGTCTGGCTAATGGTTTGTCTATTTTATTTATCTTTTCAAAGAATCGGCTTTCAGTTTTGTTGATTTTTATTATAGTCTCCTTTGTTTCTTTTCCATTTATTTCTGTCCTAATTTTTATGATTTATCTCCTTCTACTAACCCTGGGGTTCTTCATTTTTTCTTTTTCTAGTTGCTCTAAGTATAGAGTTAGGTTATTTATTTTTCTCTTGCTTCTTGAGGTAAGCTTGTATTGCTATGAACCTTCCCCTTTGCACTGCTTTTACTGAATCCCATGGGCTTTGGGTTGTTGTGTTTTCATTTTCATTTGTTTCTATGAATATTTTGATTTCTTTTTTGATTTCTTCTGTGATTTGTTGGTTATTCAGAAGTGTGCTGTTTAGCCTCCATATGTTTGTATTTTTAATAGTTTTTTTTCCCCTGTAGTTGACATCTAATCTGACCACACTGTGATCAGAAAGGACACTTGAAATGATTTCAATTTTTTTTGACTTTACCAAGGTGAGATTTATGGCCCAGGATGTGATCTATCCTGGAGAATGTTCCCTGTGCACTTGAGAAAAATGTGAAATTCATGGTTTTGGGGTGAAATGTCCTACAGATATCAACTGGGTCTAACTGGTCCACTGTATCATTTAAAATTTGTGTTTCCTTGCTAACTTCCTGTTTGGCTAATCTATCCATAGGTGTGAGTGGGGTATTAAAGTTTGCCACTGTTAATTTCCCCTTTCATACTTACTAGCATTTGTCTTACATATTGTAGTGCTCTTATGTTGGGTGCATATGTATTTATAATTGTTATATCTTCTTCTTGGATTGATCCTTAGATCATTTGGACACTTCTTTGTATCTTTTCAGGGCTTCCCTCGTAGCTCAGTTGGTAAAGAATCTGCCTGCAATGTGGGAGACCTGGGCTTGACCGCTGGGTCACAAAGATCCCCTGGAGAAGGGAATGGCAACCCACTCCAGTATTCTTGCCTCGAGAATCCTATGGACAGAGGATCCTGGCAGGCCACAGTCCATGGGGTTGCAAGGTGGCTCAGATGGTAAAGCATCTTCCTGGAATGCAAGAGATCTAGATTTGATCCCTGGGTTGGGAAGATCCCTTGGAGAAGAAAATGGCAACCCACTCCAGTACTCTGGCCTGGAAAATTCCACGGGTGGAGGAGCCTGGTAGGCTACAGTCCATGAGGTCGCAAAGAGTTGGACACGACTGAGTGACTACACTTTTGTCTCTTTTTTTGCCTTTATTTCAAAGTCCATTTTATCTGATATGAGTATTGCTACCCCTGCTTTATTTGGTCTCCATTTGCATGAAATATCTTTTTCCAGCTTTTCACTTTCAGTCTGTATGTGTCCTTGGTTTGAGGTGGGTCTCTTGTAAACAGCATATATAGGGGTCTTGTTCTTTAGTGATACTTCTATCACATTCACAAAGTAACTCATTCACTTGGAATTATCAAGAGGGCATGCCATTGCTGAAGAGTTCCACTTGGAATTTATATTATGCTAGTGGAGAATCCCAGGGACGGGGGAGCCTGGTGGGCTGTCGTCTACGGGGTCGCACAGAGTCAGACACGACTGATACGACTTAGTAGCAGCAGCAGTTCCCTCCCAGTTACTTATGTATGCTGGTGTTTGATTCACCCTCTAGAAGTACAGGAAATCAATTAAATCAATAGATAGTAATATATAGAAGGTATTTTAGATTGGTTAACATGAGAAACGCTGGGCTGGAAGAACAAGCTTGAATCAAGATTGCCGGGAGAAATATCAATAACCTCAGATATGCAGATGACACCACCCTTATGGCAGAAAGGAAAGAGGAACTAAAAAGCCTCTTGATGAAAGTGAAAGTGGAGAGTGAAAAAGTTGGCTTAAAGCTCAACATTCAGAAAACTAAGATCATGGCATCTGGTCCCATCACTTCATGGCAAATAGATGGGGAAACAGTGTTAGACTTTATTTTGGGGGCTCCAAATCGCTGCAGATGGTGATTGCAGCCATGAAATTAAAAGACACTTACTCCTTGGAAGGAAGGTTATGACCAACCTAGATAGCATATCAAAAAGCAAAGATATTACTTTTCCAACAGCCATGAAATTAAGAAGCTTACTCCTTGGAAGGAAAGTTATGACCAACCTAGATAGCAGATTCAAAAGCAGAGACATTACTTTGCCAATAAAGGTTTGTCTAGTCAAGGCTATGGTTTTTCCAGTGGTCATATATGGATGTGAGAGTTGGACTGTGAAGAAAGCTGAGTGCTGAAGAATTGATGCTTTTGAGCTCTGGTGTTGGAGACTCTTGAGAGTCCCTTGGACTGCAAGGAGATCCAACCAGTCCATTCTAAATGGGATCAGTCCTGGGTGTTCTTTGGAAGGACTGATGTTAAAGCTGAAACTCCAGTACTTTGGCCACCTCACCTGAAGAGTTTATTGGAAAAGACTCTGATGCTGGGAGGGATTGGAGGCAGGAGGAGAAGGGAACAACAGAGGATGAGATGGCTGGATGCCATCACCGACTCGAAGGACGTGTGTCTGAGTGAACTCTGGGAGTTGGTGATGGACAGGGAGGCCTGGCGTGCTGCAATTCATGGGGTCACAAAGAGTTGGACATGACTGAACAACTAAACTGAACTGAACTGATATACACACATATATATATAATGGACTACTGCTGCTAAGTCCCTTCAGTCGTGTCCGACTCTGCGCAACCCCATAGACGGCAGCCCACCAGGCTTCCCCATCCCTGGGATTCTCCAGGCAAGAACACTGGAGTGGGTTGCCATTTCCTTCTCCAATGCATGAAGGTGAAAAGTGAAAGTGAAGTTGCTCAGTCATGTCTGACTCTTCGCAACCCCATGGACTGCAGCCCACCATGCTCCTCCATCCATGGGATTTTCCAGGCAAGAGTACTGGAGTGGGGTGCCATTGACTTCTCCTACTTAGCCATAAAAAAGAGGAAATCTCACCATTTGTGACACTATAAATCGATCTTGAAGGTATTAAGCTAAGTGAAATGAGTAGGATGGAGAGACAAATCCTTTAAGGTTTCATTCCTGTGTGCAATATAAAAATAAATAGTAAACCAAATCAAATATCAATGACAACAAAAACTACATACGTACAGAGAATAGAGCAGTGGTTTTCAGAGTGGGAGAGGGAGGGAAGAGGAGAGTAAAGGGAAAGAAAAAATTAAGACAGGAAATCTGCAAAACTTTCTGTGGCCACGCCAAGCAGGATAGACACTTTTGGTCGCTTTGCTCCCCTCTGTCCCTATCTGATGCAGAAACAGTACATGATGCCCAAAGATACTGAGGCCATATTGTGAAAATGAGAGGAAGGCAAAGTTTGCAGAGATTTCAACTATGGTATCATGGCAATACACGAGGGGAAAAGAATCCTCCTTTGGCTTGTCCCCATGAAGCATATTGCTGCTTGCAGCCTAGTTCATTACTATCTGATAGGATAGAATTATACCCTCTGCAAGGCTGTAGATGGTTTATGGGACTTTGGAGCCACAAACTCCTGTGTTTGAATTCCCATTCGGATATTGTGTATCGTATAATCATCTTTATCTAAGACACCGTCCGTACCTTCATCTACAAAATAGACATAACACTAATACTCAAAGGCTTGTTGTGAGAACCAAAGCGGATAACAGGTTAAAGGCATTATGGAAAAGGAGTGACATGTAGTATATGCTCAACAAATATCATATGTTGTTGTAACTATTATTAGTTGTATTTGTGCCATTTGCCAAACACTGCACATAATGAGGTAAATAATGATTCACTATGTTTTATTTTTTTTAAGTAATCTAAAAACAACTTATTTAAGTAGGAATAACTGTGTCCATTTAATGGTGAGAAGACTGAAGCTCAAAGAGGCTAAGTAATTTGCCAGATATACAGCTGGGTAATGACAGAATTGGAATTTTATCTATACTTCACTCTAAATCCTGTATTTTTCTCCATGACTTTGTTTTCCTTTCATCCAATATATCCCATAGAATGTTCAAGAAATGTTCAAGAGACTGAGATTTAGAGAACTCTGGGATAAGGTTAACTCAGATTTAATGCAGAATTTCTTAGAACCTTCAATATGCTAATATATGCAGTGAATTTTTAAGGGGGGTATAATGAGTTTCCCATTTTTATGGTATGCATTGTGTTATGAGTTGAAGTTTGTCCCCCTAAAAAGGTACATTAGAATAGTAATACCCAGTACTGTAGAAGATAGCTTTATTCGGAAATAGTGTCATTGTAAAAGTAGTCAAGATGAGGTTATCAATAAGGTCATTAATATTAATATGACTACTATCCATATAACAAGGGGAAATTTGGACCAGAGGCAGACACACACACACAGTGATGATGCCATGTAAACATAAAGACAGAGGCTGAAGTCATGAATATGCAATCCAAAGAATGCCAAATATTGCTGGAAAATCACTAGAAGCTTGGAAAGAAATATGGAACTGATTCTCCCTCACAGGCCTCAAAAGGAACCAACCCTGCAGACACCTTGATATTGGACTTTCAGCCTCCAGAACTGTGCAACAATAAATTGCTGTTCGGAAGCCACTTGATACTTTGTTGTCAGCACTAGCAAATTGATATACATGGAATACACTTTTGGAGAAGTCTTGACTATATCACCTCCTAAGTTTCAGTGAAAAGGTTGGCTTAAAGCTCAACATTCAGAAAACGAAGATCATGGCATCTGGTCCCATCACTACATGGGAAATAGATGGAGAAACAGTGGAAACAGTGTCAGACTTTCTTTTTCTGGGCTCCAAAATCACTGCAGATGGTGACTGCAGCCATGAAATTAAAAGATGCTTACTCCTTGGAAGGAAAGTTATGACCAACCTAGATAGCATATTCAAAAGCAGAGACATCACTTTGCCAACAAAGGTTCGTCTAGTCAAGGCTATGGTCTTTCCTGTGGTCATGTATGGATGTGAGAGCTGGACTGTGAAGAAGGCTGAGCGCCGAAGAATTGATGCTTTTGAACTGTGGTGTTGGAGAAGACTCTTGAGAGTCCCTTGGACTGCAAGGAGATCCAACCAGTCCATTCTGAAGGAGATCAGCCCTGGGATTTCTTTGGAAGGAATGATGCTGAAGCTGAAACTCCAGTATTTTGGCCACCTCATGCGAAGAGTTGACTCATTGGAGAAGACTCTGATGCTGGGAGGGATTGGGGGCAGGAGGAGAAGGGGACGACAGAGGATGAGATGGCTGGATGGCATCACTGACTCGATGGATGTGAGTCTGAGTGACCTCCGGGAGTTGGTGATGGACAGGGAGGCCTGGCGTGCTGCAGTTCATGGGGTCGCAAAGAGTCGGACACGACTGAGCGACTGATCTGATCTGATCTGAAGTTTCTTCTCTAGGTTGATCAACCAAGTTCTTACAGCCATTTATCATGCAGTATAAGCTAAATGCATGAGCTCATTATAAATCTCAAATTATTAATATATAAAGAGGACCTTCACCTTATTAATAAAGCCAGAATCAGGATATTTAAGACAGAATATAGATGGATCAGAAAATAGTTTTCAAGGGGTAGTGTATAAAGCAAGATGTATTATAAGTCTCTTCTTTTTTATTCAAACTTTAATGATTGGATAAAGTTCTAGACAAATAAAGGCACAGGGACATTACTTCCCTTGTAATATGTTCTATAAAATTTGAAAAAGTAACCTTTCTTTTACATTTTATTTCTATCTTTTAAAAAAGTATCTGACTATTCAGATTTTATTTTAAAAAAACTTTGCTATTGAAAACCATTGTAAAAATATTAAAAAATATTAGAATATCTATATTGTGAGTGATACTCCCTTAGGTGTGGAGCGCTTGTGCAGTATGCAACCTTAACATACATGCATGGCAGCCCTAACACAGCCATGCTCAGGTGACCACAAATATAGATAACCTCCACAGGTAGTTGGTTTTATTTTCATGAATTCTGTGTGTGTGTGTGTTAGTTGCTCAGTCATGTCCAACTCTTTAGCAACCCCATGGACTGTAGCCCCCCAGGCTTCTGTCCACTGGAATGGATTGCCATTCCCTTCTCCAGAGGAACTTCCCAACCCAGGGACTGAACCCCATTCTCCTGCATCACAGGCAGATTCTTTACTGTTTGAGCTACAGGGGAGTCTGAGAAGACTTAAATAACAAAAGGCCCTAGTAAGTAACTGCTGCAGAAGAGATCCATATTGACAGAGAAATGCCAACATGGTTTCCTTTGGCAGAGATTTCCCCAACATATGACTGACTGAGAACTATGTACACTATCTTCTCATTTATTTAACTAGGTAATATTTTCCCAATCAATTTATCTCAACGAGTATACCACTTTATTGCTTTATTAAAGAAATACTAAATTCTATATGTGGTTTACTAAAAAAATATATATATATATAGCCAAGATAGATTTTTGATTATTCAGGCTTTAAAAGAAAATCCCAGGCTAAAATTAATAAGGCTATGCTCTTCAATTAGCTTTTAACCTGAATAAGTTCATGAGTGTCTTCCAGAGGCTTCATAAACCATTTGTGTTTTTCTAGGGATGATTCCATAATTTTCATCAAATATGCAAAAGGGTATGTGCCACAAAGTGGTTAAAACCCATTAGCCTATAGTGAATCTTGAGGGCTTTCACACCCATATCTATATGGGAAAATATAGATATAGGGCTTCTTGAGAACTTGCACCTGGCAACAGATGCACCTTCAACCAGCCTCCATGCAGAGACAGAGGACCTTGTCCATCCCGGGCTTATAAACCTTCCTAAAAGACTAGGGAGGACTGAACGAGCTGATGCACGTGGAACACTTAATGCAGAGTCTAGCATACAGTAAGCACTCAGTAAGTGTTCCCTAGTATTAATATTGCTAGCTTGGCAGATTCCTGATGAATATGGTTTTACTTTTTCCACCATGCAAAATGATTGAACTGCAGGTTTAATATCTTATTCAGTTCCATTTTATACTTATCAAAATTTGATAAAGCAAAGATGATTTTTATGGAATATTTACTGAAAAATTTGTTCTTCATCTGGTCCTCTAGACACTCTAAACTCTATCTTTGAGCTAATCTAAGCCATCAGTGAGCAATATATCTAGAAATCAATGTTTTCCAATTCCCATCTCACTCCCTTTTCACTATAAGGAATTGCTTTTAGAGAGTCATGCTTTGGCATCAGTCCATCCACGTCTATTAAAGGATTTTATTTTTTAAGCTCAAGATATTTCATTATTGTATTTATTATAAACATATTTTTGAGGGCATTGTAAACTCTATCATATAAAGCTCTTTTTGTGAGGACCAACAGGAAATACCTCTTTGCTTTAAGCTCCAGGAAAAATTACGTTTCTCCAGGGAAAAATTAAAAAAGCTTATTCCAAATTTTTGGGCATTTAAATAACTTCTCATCTGTTCTTTTCACTGGCTATGCAGAGTCAGGTTTTTATTTACTTTTAACAAATATAGATGATCCCTACGGCATATATGCTACATATAATGCTACTGATGATACCATCTATTTTAAACAATTATTATATTCTTTTTCTGATTATTTTTCTTAATTTTATTTGCATTTTATGTACTGTATTATATCCACATATATAAAACTAGTTAAAATTCTTAAAAGGGAGCATACATACATACATATATATACACACATATATAAATACTTAAACAATACATAAATAAATAATACATGGAACTCATCTACTGTGGTAAAGTAGTTAACCTCTCTACACACTTCACTGTTTTTAGATTTCAAAATGGTAGCTATTTCAGAGAACTGTAATGTATATAGTAACATTTGATTTATTGATACATATTAATTGGGAGTTTGGAGAAGGAAATGGCAACCCACTCCAGTGTTCTTGCCTTGAGAATCCCAGGGATAGGGAAGCCTGGTGGGCTGCTGTCTGTAGGGTCACACAGAGTCGGACACGACTGAAGCAACTTAGCAGCAGCAGCACTTGGTTGGAGAAGGCACCTCACTCCAGTACTCTTGCCTGGAAAATCCCATGGACGGAGGAGCCTGGTAGGCTACAGTCCATGAGGTTGCTAAGAGTCGGACACGACTGAGCAACTTCACTTTCAGTTTTCACTTTCATGCATTGGAGAAGGAAATGGCAACCCACTCCAGTATCCTTGCCTGGAGAATACAAGGGACGGGCGAGCCTGGTGGGCAGCCGTCTATGGGGTCACACAGAGTTGGACACGATTGAAGTGACTTAGCAGCAGCAGTAGCAGCAGCATGGAACAGTGTCCCGTTAATATTTGTTCTTTTACTGTCCTTCTAAAGAACTTGCAATTTTGACAAATTAGTAGTCAGCAGAAATATTAATTTGCCAGTAATCCTAGGGAAGTGGTGATTCTGGTTCTTGGCATGAGGTGAAGACTTAAAAGGACCTTGCCTCAGCAGATTTAGGTTCAAACACTAATTAGAAGAGACTGTAACGATGGGGGAGGAGTAGAATGGATACACTGTGCTTCACATCTAGATTCATATAGTAATTAAAATGCGGTCACAGTTCTCAATAGTGCCAGCTCTTAGGCAAGAAGGCTTTAGGGCTCAAGTAGTAGGATTGTTGAATTCAGATGAAGTTTTATCTGACAAACTGCTTGAGGCATACAGGGCATGTCTTTGTGCTTAAGAGAGGCAAGAGCTTTCTCTGAACTTTACCTTTTCAAAGGTGTATTGACTCATAGAACTTTTTAAACAAATGAGGTCATGCAATTTGGAAAAAAAAAAAAAAAAAAATGGAGGTTAGGATTCCACCAAACCAAAGGAAGACTTTTGTTTGTTTTTTTCCCTACAGTATGAAGTACATGTGTTTTTCTTCCACTAGGTTGAAAAGCAACATACATTTCCAGTTTGAGTGAGCCACATGAGAGATTCTGTGGGAGATTTAGGATAAAGGACAGCAGCAGCCATTAGGTAATACACAAATCTGCTGGCTCACCTCACTGGCACAGGCATTGGCTAAACCAAGACATTAAGACATTGTTGAAGTCTCCAAATAACTTTGTGGTAATAGTATTTCTGATATTCCCTGAAATGCTGGGAAGGGCTAATATTCTACCTGGCTACTGTTCCTTAAAAGAGATTTTATGGAAGTTTATGAAAGAGGAAGCTAAGTTATTTATTAGAATGACTGATAGTAGTAGATTCTCAGAAACATTTTTAAATTCAGAGATGATTGAAGAGAAAACAGTTTCACTCCTTTCTCCTATACCCTGGGGATCCTACCCTCTAACAATATGTATTATTCCTCTTTCTCACTTCAGAACATTCAAGTTCTCCCACTACACCAGGTATTATTCATGGGAATCTAAATGTACTCAAAACCCTCTCCCATCTTTAAAAACATTTCTTTACCAGCTGTCACTGTTTCCCTCCTTCTATTTACAACCAAACTCCCCAAGAACAGTTATCTCTGTCACTTTGTCACTGCCTCGCTTCTCAACTAACTCCAAACTGGTTTCTACTACTTGCCTTAGAGGCTATTGAAGATTTCTACAGTTTACAAATTCAATGTAGAGTTTTAGGATTGATTTAGCAATACAATTGGAGAAGGCAATGGCACCCCACTCCAGTACTTTTGCCTGGAAAATCCCATGGATGGAGAAGCATAGTAGGCTCAGTCCACGGAGTCGCTGAGGGTCAGACACGACTGAGTGACTTCACTTTCACTTTCCACTTTCATGCATTGGAGAAGGAAATGGCAACCCACTCCAGTGTTCTTGCCTGGAGAATCCCAGGGACGGGGGAGCCTGGTGGGCTGCAATCCATGGGGTCACACAGAGTCAGACATGACTGAAGCGACTTAGCAGCAGCAGCAGCAATACAATTTGAAAGCCTCAGCAATATCTCATATCTCAGATATCCCAAACCAAACTCTTATTCTTCTCCCTAAAAATCTGGTCTTCCCCCAGTGTTTCTTCTGTTGGTGAAATAGTATCACGTTCATCCAGCTGCAAAACCCAGAAATCTGAGGGAAGGTGGAAGAAGAAAATTGGTTGCTTTCATTTCTTAACTTCAGCAATGGTTTCTAATAAAAACCAAGAGTCTCTTCTTCGATGGGCCATATTACTTTTGCTCCAGAGCTTGGGACTTACTTTTCCTCAAAACCCATCTCAATTAAGCAGCCATAGTTTCGGGAAACATGATCATTTCAATAACTCTCAAATGGCAATCATTGCTCTTTGAGTAAAACCTAAAGTCTTTAACGTGGACCTCAAGGTACAGACAGTCCGTTTTTGTCTTTGTTTCTCTCCTGTCTGCTTGATTCTCTGGCCTCCTGTCACTCTGGCCTTGCTCTTTCCCACCTCAGAATGCTTGCAAAGGCTGAATCATCTCTTTGTAATAGATTTCTTCTATAATTTTACTGTATTATCCAGTTTACAAACCAACTCCCACTAATTCTCTAGCTCTCGTATTTCTTCCCCAACCTCCCTGTTAGGTCAGACACCCCTGAGAGCAGATCCCCTTACACCCATTGCTCTACTTCTCTGTGACACAGTCACCAATAAATGCTCAAATATAGCTTCTAGGAGGCTGCATACAGCCTACTCCCTACTATATTATTAGCATCTAGCACAATGATGTACGTTCTCAATAAATTTTTGAATTGATGAATTTTCTGATTCAATCATTATTCTAATTCCTCCGTAAAGTATCTAAACATTTTCCTTTTTAAAATCTAAGTAAAATAGCCTATCAACTGAAATTCAATGTACAAAAATGTTTCAAAGTGGAAGATTTTAGCAGCTGAGTCATTGTACTAAAATCAGGTTCCCAATGCATTATAGATATTCAATACATATTTTACTATGTGAATTCTAAAGGTGTATTAGCCTGCTTGCTTATAATCTTTAAGGCAATGAAACCACATTAGTAAATTTAAACTCAAACAAATGATACTTGTTGGCATACCTATCTCCTTCTCTTCTCCTATATTTATCTTTATTTCCATAATTTTGAGAAGAGAATACATTTTTTTTTTCTCAAAAAGTTTTTTTCCTGGCAGAATAACTGTTTTCAGAGATGAGAAAAAAGCCATTTGTTGGAAATATGAAGAAAGATTTCTTATTAAAGTGAATAAACTGTGGAGAACAGTTCTCCTTAGAAGTGTTGTCTTTAGAAGAACAGGAGAGATAATTAAGTTCCAGATCTTAAAACCAACCATCAATCCCCAGATTTATCACACCATGGCTTGTCACCCACCCCTGCAACCCAGAATCAGCCCCAGGAACTAGCAGTGCCTTTCAGCAGTGCAGAAGGTTCTGGGCTCCTGGAAAGTTCTACTCTCACCAATTTCATGGAAGCTGGTGATTATACCATTAGGCTTACTGCACCAGGTTGATTCAGATGGGACTTCACTTCCTCTTCTTTCCTTTAACAAACACTTTTTGGGCATCTATTATATATAACGAGCATGAGTTCTGCCCTGTGCAAGGTCAAGTTTTGTGGCAACTGATAAATACATAGACTCTGTTTGAGTTCATGGGGCTTCCCTGATAGCTGAGATGGTAAAGAACCTGCCTGCAATGCAGGAGACCCAGGTTCGGTCCCTGGGTTGGGAAGATTCCCTTGAGAAAGGAATGGCCACACACTCCAGTATTCTGGCCTGGAGAGTCCCACGGACAGAGCAGCCTGGCAGGCTACAGCTCATGGGGATCGCAGAAAATTGGACACGACTGAGCAACTACCCCTTTGACTTTTAGTTCGTAATCTATAGGGCCTCCCGGCCAAAAGGATATGCTGATACAAGCATGAGCAGGATGTTCTGGCAACAGAGACGCTTGACCTGCAAAGTCCTCTTGCAGGGGATAGTGGTTGAGCTAGGACATGAAGGGCAAGTAAGTGAGCCTCGTGATGCTGCTGCTAAGTTGCTTCAGTCATGTCTGACTCTGTGCAACCCCTTGTGATACAGGAACACAAAACAGAGAGGAGAGGTGCTATGAAGGCACAAGACGCATCCTCTGGCTGGGAGCTCTAGATGCTCAGCTGTGTAACTGCAATACGGGAGGGGTTGGATAAAGAAACACAGAAAGGATCTTTTCCCTGCAGCCACTAAAATTTTGAAGCAAACGTGACACTTTATGAAAATGCTGCTAGAGGATGGATCAGAAGAGTTAGGATATCCTGAAGGGAAGAACATGACTTTTTGCACCTTATTCTCCCAGCAGCTTGCCCAGCCAAACAAGTCTTTACCAACTGAGCTATGAGGGAAGAACTAAACATAAGTCAGTGTTCAATAAATATGTATTGAATATTTTTTCTGAGTAAGATCATTAGGAAGCCTGTTGCAATGAGGTACCAGTAAGTCATCACTCAGCTGTCTATACCTCAAGTAATAGAGTTCAGGTCATTTCTAAACAGAAGGATAACAGGGAAAAAGGGGAGAGGGCACTGGGCACCAAAGACCTGATGTGGAGGCAAAAGTAGAGGTTGAAGGTATAGATATGGGAAGATGAGGGCACCTTGGATAGATGTTTCAGGCCCATTAATTTTTCTAGGAGCAACAACTCCCAACTCGGCCTGTCAATTTCCACAGGAGGAAAATGTTACCACTATTGCTGTCCCATTGCTAAGTCATGTCTGGCTCTCTGCGAGCCCATGGACCTCAGCACGCCAGGCTCCTCTGTCCTCCACTATCTCCCAGAATTTGCTCAAATTCATATCCACTGAGTCACTGATTCTATCTAACCATCTCATCCTTTGCCACCCCCTTCTCCTGTGGCCTTCAATCACCATAAATGCACATAATACAGTTAGCTTTAGGTGGGCTGCAGTCCATGGGGTCGCTAAGAGTCGGACATGACTAAGCTTTCACTTTTCTCTTTCATGCATTGGAGAAGGAAATGGCAACCCACTCCAGTATTCTTGCCTGGAGAATCCCAGGGACGGGGTTGCACAGAGTCGGACACGACTGAAGCGACTTAGCATTAGGCACAGCAAGCTGCAGTCCATGGTGGGGCGCGAAGAGTAGGACATGACTGAGCGATGACTTCCCTTTCACTTTTCACTTTCAGGCATTGGAGAAGGAAATGGCAACCCACTCCAGTGTTCTTGCCTGGAGAGTCCCATGGATGGAGAAGCCTGGTAGGCTGCAGTCTACGGGGTTGCACAGAGTCAGACACGACTGAAGTGACTTCGCAGCAGCAGCAGCAGCAGCAGCCTTCTTCCCTGACCTGTATAATCAGGTCAGTAGTTATTATGTATCTCTTTAGGTTATGCAGAGTATTAAATGAGCAAACAGGTATAAAGATTTTAGAAGAAAGCCTGGCAAATAGTAAATATCATTAGAAAATATTCCTATTAAAGTTTTATTATAACAATTAGCATTATAAGTAAGTGGATTGAAGGAAACTCAAAGCAGAGTAAAGAAAAAGAGACCTGGACAATGCCAGGGTAGGAAATAGGAGTAGGGGGAAATCATTGAAAAGAGAGAGAGATCCAGAAAAGTGATTCAGAGGAGATAACATTTCAGGAAGAGACCTGAAAGAAATGGGGCAGTGAGTCATAAGAGTATTTGGCAGGAGCATTTCAGAGAGACAAGGGCCAACACAGAGTGAGCAAGCGCCACTGGGCAGAAACCAGTTCGGCTTAACGGGATTAAGGAGTAGTAAGAAAGCTGCCAGACTTTCTGACCTAAGCCAGAAAGAAAAACACCAATACAGTATACTAACGCATATATATGGAATTTAGAAAGATGGTAACAATAACCCTGTATACGAGACGGCAAAAGAGACACTGATGTATAGAACAGTCTTTTGGACTCTATGGGAGAGGGAGAGGGTGGGATGATTTGGGAGAATGGCATTGAAACATGTATAATATCATATATGAAACGAGTTGTCAGTCCAGGTTCGATGCACGATACTGGATGCTTGGGGCTGGTGCACTGGGACGACCCAGAGGGATGGTAGGGGGGTTCAGGATGGGGAACACATGTATACCTGTGGTGGATTCATTTTGATGTATGGCAAAACCAATACAATATTGTAAAGTTAAAAAATAAAATAAAAAAAAAAGAAAGAAAGTTGCCGTGACCAGACCTGAGTGAGTGAGGCAGCACACAGAAGCGATGAGGCAGGAGGTGAGGCAGGAGACAGAAGCGATGGAAAAGTCATTTGGGCCGTATGGGTCACTGGAAATAGTTGAGATTTTATCTGAGATTTAAAGCCACTCTACCTTGATCAGAGATACAGCACATCTGGGTATCTTTTTAAAAAATGGTCTCCCTGACAACATACAGAGAATGAGCTGCAGAGCAGGGGGTGTGGTAGCAGGCAATTCTGGCTGGACCTTTAGCTCGCGTATCCAGCATGCAAGATAAACATCAGCAGTCCCATTTTACAGTGCACAGCATGAGGTTCAGAAAGAGTTTATCCAAAGGCACCCAGGAGCAACTCTCACCATCATCCATCTCCCGAATTTTTAACCTTCCTCAACTGAAATGCTGTTTTCATTAAACACTAACTCTCCTTTGCCCTCCCAACTCCCCCAGCAACTAGCAACATACTTTCTAAGTCTATGAATTTGACTATTCTAGATATGCTAAATAAGTGGAATGGAACACTATGTGTCTGCACCAATACTGGAATGCATTTTTAACATTAACTTAGTATATGTTCCACAAACAGACTGTATCATTTCCACACCTCTCCATGCTATGCAGTAGGTGCTCATTCATTATGAGAGCTGCACATCAATGGGAATGGACTTAGTGCCACTGAAATGTACAGTTAAATATACCTAAAATAGTATGTTTTATACTATGTGACTTTTGCCACACACACACACACACAAAAAGCATTAAAGACACACAGGTATTTTGACTCTAAATCTGTATGTTTTTCACTCTGCAGGAAAGTCTTCCTGGGCTTCCCTGACTCGGTCAGATTGTCCAATGCAATTTCTCACTGCAGCAGGTTCCCCGTCTGTCTAGCACCTATCACAAGCTGATTTTACACTAGTTGGGTGATTACTAAACTATGCTTGTTGTGTGACTAAGAACAGTGGCAGTGCTTACCAGTGGGTCCTCAGGGTCTGTCTAGCACTTAGAGCAGGTATTCAAGAATTATTTGTTGAATAAATGAATGAATTGTACTGCTAAAGTAGAGGGAGCAGAATTAAGCACGAGAATAAATACAGTAACAACATGAATAAATGAGAAATTAAATTTAACACAGTAACAAAGACTCACTATATTCGAGTATCTGGGTTTTCTTTGTAAATCTAGGCATTTTTTAAAGATTATTAGTAAAAGCAAAAAGAAAATTATTTTTAATAATCAAGACAATTATAAATTCTGATTGCCTTCTAAGTCTTTTTTTTTTTTAAATCAGGGCATTAAACCAAACACAGCAGACATTTCCCCAAACTTCTTTATGTATAGGAACATTATGTTAATGACTGTCTAAAAGTTGGCCATGCTGAAGAATTAAGCCCATGGTATATATGCAGTCTTGAAAACAGATAAGAAATTTAAAAAAAAGTTCAAAATATTGCTATTAGCAAAGGCAATTGCTTATGTTTGCACAGTGCTTCCCAAACTCTAAAGAACTGTTGCATATATTATCTCACTGCTCATTCAGCAGGTACTCATCATTTCATCCATCTCTCTCTCTCTCTCTCACACACACACACACTTTCTGGATCATTTCTGCAGAGATCTCCTTTACAGTGGCCTTGATAAAAGCTGACTGTGATATTTTATTAAATTCAGCTCCCATTAAGACTTGGCATTGTCTGAAGCACTATCAGATGATGCTGAGCTCAGTAAGGGCACTTGTTCTAAGACCTTCTATCTTCATCAAAGAGCAAGTCCCAATCTTTCTTTTTTAGAGATAGAATTGCAAAGTTGCTTCACTTTTCACTGGTATGTGATACCAAATTCCATGCTTTCATTTTATTTGGGGGAGGCCAGATACTAAGTAGATAAAAATGATTCCCTGTTCTTCAATCTAACACCTCTGAAATTAAGCCCTGGGGAAGCCATTGATAACACTGAAGTTGTAACTTCTCTCTAGGTTATCTGGAAAACTAACTCTATGGACCCTCCAGGAGCAAGACTTGGCCATTATCATATTACAGCACATCAGGGGCTGCCAGGACAAGGTAAAGAGATGCGGCACAGTGTCCACAAATGTGCCATCTCAGCTCTGACAACTACGACATGATTTCACAACTGGATGACTTATGTTTAATACTATATTTTTTTTAAATGTCACTTACTGGGAAAAGCAGCTGGCTTTGCTCTTGCTATGTAGTAACTCATTTAATCCTAAAAACAATCCATACAATGCATATTATTACACCCTAAATCTCCTTTTGATATACATTAAAAGAAAACTGAAGACAAGGCAAATCAGGCAACATATTCAAGTCCACACAGGTGGAAGATAGTAGGGCTGGGATCCAAACCTAGGTTATTTCTCTTACACTGATCTTTCTATTTAGTTTCATGAAAGAGAGAGACAATATAGTGGGTTTGTTGGGAGACATGGGTATCTGAATATACATGATAATAAGTAGAAGAATGAAAATTTAAGTTCAGGTGTATTTTAAATTTTAAGTTCTTTCCACTGGGGGAAAAAAAAAATGAACCCCTTTCCAATTCAGCAACATGTTTCCCTAAAGTGAATATGCCTTTAAAAATACTCGTTTGGAGAATTAAAAATTATTCCCAAGTTGATTTGAAGGGTGTGTGTGTGTATTCTCTCTCTCCATCTCTCTCTATATATATTATATATATAATATATATATAATATATATATATACACACACAGATACATACACATTCTAAAACAGTGGTAAAAATAAATGAATGGTGATGCATTGTTCTCATCTGTTAACCTTGTGCTTAGAAAATCTGTGGTGCAGACTCAAGAACAAGGGCTTGTATACTTATGGTGGATTCACGTGATTTTGCAGCAGAAAACAATAAATCATTGTAAAGCAATTATCCTCCAATTAAAAATAAGTTTAAAAAAAGGAAAAAAAATACAAGGTTTGAATGCCCTATCTGTGCTAGAAGTGTCAACCCTTTTAATCTACCAGTAATTATTGAGGAATTTGTTGACTTAAATTTCATTAAGAATGCCATGGTAACCTGAAAGAGTTAATACATTTCTGGACATACTTATTTCTATTAATAAAGGTTATGCTGCCTGAAAATGATTATCTAAGGCATCTGGAATTTATATTTTAAATTAGAGAAAGTCCAGTGGCTTCTAGAGAGCATACGGCACTAAGGAAAAAGAAATTTCATCTTTTACGAAATCCATAAGGACCCTTGCAAATGACTCTTTTCAAAAAGATGTTAAAAGCGATGCTTATTACACTTTGGCCTCCTGCTCTAATTTCTATAGCCTCCCCTAGGGTTGAATGAGGAATAAAATGGCATCCTTTTTTCTTAGGGCTATTAGAGCTTTTCATGTCTTTCCACACATCAAGATAATAAACCCTATTCTGCTTCTTCTACATTAAATAGTTGATTTTAAACGTATGCATTTTGGTCCATCAAACTTGGTTAATTTATATTTCACCATAAATTTCCCATTATATTTGGTAATTCTTTGAATTACCAATGAGGGGAGAAAATCATGAATTACCAATGAGGGGAGAAAAGAATGAGGGGAGAAAATCAGGATTTCTAAACTCATAGTCAAAGAAAATATAATCAGTAACCTAGAAATATAATCCATTCGTAAATCCTAAAGGTATAATTTTCCCCATCATCCCAAACAATTAATGAGAAGGAATAAACAGTTCTGGTCAATAAATGAGCTTTCAAAAGGAGGAAAGAAGGTAAGTATGCTTGTGAAGGGAGATAAGTTATTAAGGAAAGGTAAGAAAATGAGGCGGGGGGAATGCCTTATAAGACATATTATCTCTGTATTTTAAGGAAGGCCAATTCTTAAGAGTAAGGGGTGACTATTTTGGTAGAAGGCTTGGAAAATAAAGATTAACAGTAAGTAATCAATGAAAGGCAAGGTGAATTAAATTGGCTAAATAAATGGAAAAAAATAGGGTCAAGGATCAAATTCTTGACTATACATTCAGGCTCAAATATCAACTCAAAATGTCATATCTTCCTTATAAATTCTTCCGCAACTTCTCTAGGTAACTAGTAGTTTGTGCCTCTGGTGACTTAAAGAAAATATTATATAATTATCCATTATATCTCACAACTCATTTACAATAATTGTGACTTCCAACTCTACCCATGAAGAATTAACCACTAGGGAAATTACCTCCAACTATAAACAACTAGAAAATCAGACAATTTTATCTGATTTCGAAATCAGACAAATGAAATCAGACAGTTAAAAATAAATGAATAATTTTCAGTCCTTTGGTAATAGTTATCCCTGAAATCTCCAAAAGGAGGGAAATTAATGAGATGAGATCAACTGTTGCCCCAACTTACTGCCTGGAGGCAGTTTTTAAGGAGAGAACAAGAAATATGGAACCAACCAGAGCTCAGTTTCAATATATTGAAAAGAAAGAAACTGGAGTTCAGAGGGACCTAGGCAGGTAGAATTTATAAGCCAAATACCAATGAGAAAGAGAGTGAAAGAACACACCAGAGCTCTGAAAGGCCTCCTCCTTGCTCTGTTCAATCCCCTGGTTGTATTAATATAATAATCTAGGCATGCATAGAGACTCATGAGACCAGAGCAAGAAACACTGGAAAGTTATAGACTGAACAACTCCCAGGGTTCACATAGAGCTGGGAATATTTCACATTTCCACCAGCCAGAGTTGATAGACCTCATATTACTGGGGCATCGGGTAAAGTATAAAGAAGAATATTGCTCTAGTTATAGGATAAATTAACACTAATTAACCCTGAATGCACGCATGCTCAGTCGTGTTCGACTCTTTGTGATCCCCTGGGCTGTATCCCCCAGGCTCCTCTGTCCATGGGATTTCCCTGGCAAGAACACTAGAGTGAGTTGCCATTTCCTTCTCCAAGGGATCTTCCCAACCCAGGAATCGAACTCAAGTCTCCTGCATTGTAGGTGGATTCTTTACCACTGACTCTCCTGGGAAGCCCCACAATTTAGACATTACCACTTTAGGAAAGAGGGAAAAATTGGCGGCTATATAGTTTTATCACTTTTTAAAATCAAGCTGAATGTAAAAACTCAAAGACCTATGATTTTATCCAGTTAAGTTCAACAAAAACATAAAAACGCATCTCTGGATTTTAACTCCAAAGAAACTAGGATGTTAAGAAATTTATCGAAAATACGAAAATACATTTGTGGAAAGCAGACGTCTCCTGTCCGTTACTTCACCAAGTCATGCCTGTATACTAACAAATCAAGGCCTGATACTCTTGCCCAAGTGTGTATTATGCTAGTCCCTTTAAAGCCATGAAGCTCCACCTACCTTAAAGGGAAAGCCTAGGATGTCCAGGTTCACTGACACATTTTCTCAAGTTAAAGACTTCAGGATACAGCAACCAAGGAGGGACTTATGCTGGGGAAAGGGGAGAGAAGAATGGGGGTGGAGCAAGAGAGGCAGGGAAGGGAGGACAGAGCTGCAGCCTGGTTACTTCTCTCCTCCGGCCTGGAAGACCACACATAGAAAACCCCCAGAGCTTCAAACCAGGCGCCGCACACTTAGGAGGAACACCTGTAACAGGTTTCATGCTCCACGTGAAGAACTTGGCTGTAAGGAGGTGCTTTAAATATGCATCAGCTGAAGCATTTCTGCTCCCAAAGCAGATGAGCACCTTTGTGGAGAGAACTTTAAGAAAAAAAAAAAAGCCTGTCATCTACAAAAGGCAATATGTATTTACGTGTATGTGGCTGAACTGGGGGAAGGGCTTGGACCCACTGAAAAGTAAATGGCAATTCCTTGCATTATACGACTGACTTGAACAACTATCTTGTTTTACTGAATACCGTAGCCCTTAAAAGTCATAAATTGTGTTCAACTTGAGTCTTCGACCCCACGCCCACCATCACAGCTTTTATCTTCTATAAAGAGTTTTCTCATCACTTTCCCACTAATCCAAAAAAGCAGAAACTAACATTACTACTCTAAAGATGCATTTTCCTAAGACTTCTGAGATGCTGTAGTTAAAAAAAAAAAAAAAAAAACAAAAAAAAACTGTAGTTAAAACTCCACTACATGCCCACCCCTTCCTTTTCTGCTATCAACACAGTAGCTTTCACAACCCAGCCTGCACAGATGGGAGAAGCTGGGGATTATGTTAAAAAGACAAGACACAATATGTGGGCCCTGCCCTCCACCCGACCCCCCTTACCAATTAAATTTTCCCTACCCCAACCTATCCACCCCTACCCTCACCTTACCAATTAAATTTTCCCACAGGTGCAGCCTTGAAATCACTTTCCACCTTGACATTTGGGTGGAATGAATTCCACTTGTAGCTCCAGGAGAGATTTATGATTAAATTTAAGATATTGTATTCCATCTCCCTGGCAAGAAAGACCTATGAGGACACTGGCTGAGGGGTTCTAGGAAATTGTATTTATTCTTTGGTGAAAACTTCTAAAGACTTCCAGTGAAGACTAGAAGTGCCAAGGGCCATTTTCGCCAACCAAGAGGGGAGTAGCCTAGGGCAAAGTCAGAATTCAGAAGGTATAGGATAAATTAACACTACTTAACCCTAGTGGTAAGGAACCTGCCTGCCAATGCAGGAAACACAAGAGATGTGGTTCATTTCCTGCGTCAGGAAGATCCCTGGGAGTAAGGCATGGCAACCCACTCCAGTACTGTTGCCTGGAGAATCCCATGAACAGAGGAGCCTAACCAGCTACAGTCCATAGGGTCGTGAAGAGTCACACACAACTAAAGCGACTTGGCACACACACTTGCAACCCTAGATTTAGGAAAGCCTTACTTAAAAAAAAAAAAAGAGTAAAATCAAGCCTCAAATGTACTAAACAATGCAACCTAATAGTTGCCAGAAAAAAATCCAGTAGCCTAAAGGAATACAGAAACCCCAGAAAACAATATTAAGTACACAATGGCTGGCATAAAAAAAAAAAAAAAGATTACCAAGCATGAAAGGAAACAGGAAAAGATTAACCATAAGCAGGATAAAAGAATTATTAGATACAAAGTCCAAAATTATAGAGATGATGGAATTAGAAGAATGTTTGAAAAGTTAAAAATATTCTCCATATACTTAATAATAACTGTACAAAAAAGATCTTCACGACCCAGATAATAACGATGGTGTGATCACTGACCTAGAAGCCAGACATCCTGGAATGTGAAGTCAAGTGGGCCTTAGAAAGCATCACTATGAATAAAGCTAGTGGAAGTGATGGAATTCCAGTTGAGCTATTCCAGACCCTGAAAGATGATGCTGTGAAAGTGCTACCCTCAATATGCCAGCAAATTTGGAAAACTCAGCAGTGGCCACAGGACTGGAAAAGGTTAGTTTTCATTCCAATCCCAAAGAAAGGCAATGTCAAAGAATGCTCAAACTACCGCACAATTGCACTCATCTCACACACTAGTAAAGTTATGCTCAAAATTCTCCAAGCCAGGCTTCAGCAATATGTGAACCGCGAACTTCCTGATGTTCAAGCTGGTTTTAGAAAAGGCAGAGGAACCAGAGATCAAATTGCCAACATCCGCTGGATCATGGAAAAAGCAAGAGAGTTCCAGAAAAGCATCTATTTCTGCTTTATTGACTATGCCAAAGCCTTTGACTATGTGGATCACAATCAACTGTGGAAAATTCTGAAAGAGATGGGAATACCAGACCACCTGCTCTGCCTCTTGAGAAATCTGTATGCAGGTCAGGAAGCAACAGTTAGAACTGGACATGGAACAACAGACTGGTTCCATATAGGAAAAGGAATTCATCAAGGCTGTATATTGTCACCCTGCTTATTTAACTTATATGCAGAGTACATCATGAGAAACGCTGGACTGGAAGAAACACAAGTTGGAATCAAGATTGCTGGGAGAAATATCAATATCCTCAGATATGCAGATGACACCACCCTTATGGCAGAAAGTGAAGAGGAACTAAAAAGCCTCTTGATGAAAGTGAAAGTGGAGAGTGAAAAAGTTGGCTTAAAGCTCAACATTCAGAAAACGAAGATCATGGCATCTGGTCCCATCACTTCATGGGAAATAGATGGGGAAACAGTGGAAACAGTGTCAGACTTTATTTTTGGGGGCTCCAAAATCACTGCAGATAGTGACTGCAGCCATGAATTTAAAAGATGCCTACTCCGTGGAAGGAAAGTTATGACCAACCTAGACAGCATATTCAAAAGCAGAGACATGATTTTGCCAACAAAGGTTCGTCTAGTCAAGGCTATGGTTTTTCCTGTGGTCATGTATGGATGTGAGAGCTGGACTGTGAAGAAAGCTGAGCACTGAAGAACTGATGCTTTTGAACTGTGGTGTTGGAGAAGACTCTTGAGAGTCCCTTGGACTGCAAGGAGATCCAACCAGTCCATTCTGAAGGAGATCAGCCCTGGGATTTCTTTGGAAGGAATGATGCTAAAGCTGAAACTCCAGTACTTTGGCCACCTCATGGGAAGAGTTGACTCATTGGAGAAGACTCTAATGCTGGGAGGGACTGGGGGCAAAAGGAGAAGGGGACGACAGAGGATGAGATGGCTGGATGGCATCACTGACTCGATAGACAGGAGTTTGAGTGAACTCTGGGAGTTGGTGATGGACAGGGAGGCCTGGTGTGCTGCGATCCATGGGGTCACAAAGAGTTGGACACGACTGAGCGACTGATCTGATCTGATACTTAATAAATGTAGAGAAAAACATGAACAGGATGAGGAAGGCAACAGAATATATAAAAATTAAAAATTAGATACCTGAATTGAAATGCACTGGATGGGAGTAACCGCAAGATGCTACAGAAGACGACAACCAGTGAATTTAAAGAAACAGTGATAGAAACTTATTTGATGTGAGACACAGAGATTTAAAAGGACTGGGAAAAAAAAAAAGAACAGAGCATCAGTGATGAGTTGAATGATATCGAGTTTATTCTAACATATGTGCAAATGCAGTCTAGAAAGTGGGAGAGGGAAGGAAAATTATTTGAAAAAATATTTGTTTTTCAGTCATTCGGTTGTGTCCGAATCTTTGCAACCCATGGAATGCAGCATCCCAGGCTTCCCTGTCCTTCACTATCTCCCAGAGTTTGCCCAAACTCATGTCCGTTGAGTCAATGATGCCATCCAACCATCCCATCCTCTGTTGCCCCTTTCTCCTCTTATCCTCAATCTTTAAATAGTGACCAATAATTTTAAAAATTCAATAACTATAAATCCTCAAATCTAAGAAGCTCAACAAATCCTAACCAGAATGAACATAAGAAAAAACACCAATTCACCTCATGATCAAAATAAATCCAAAAAAAAAAAGAAAAACAAGAGGAGAAAGGGGGAAAAGGAGCATAGAGTATAAACATAGAAAGCAAAGAACAAAACTGCAGATTGAAGTTCTAGTTTATAGCAATAACTATGCCAAATGTAAATAGTTAAACGATTCAAAGTCAGAGATTAATGCACTGAATAATAAAGCAAGATCCAACTATCAATATGATATCTATAAGAAACAAATTAAATAAGGACACTAACTCCCCATAAATTGTGAACTCTTTAAGGACATGGGTTATATCTAACTCAATTTGTGTTTCTAGTGCCCAGATCAGGTACGAGTACTTAAAATTTACTCAAAAACATTTGTTCAAAGAGTGACTTTATTTAAAACTTATTTCATAAAACATGCAAGGATAATCACAAGTGAAATATTCATCTTTCTCTATGTTAATATCAAAAGTGGTTTTATGACAACTACTTAAAAACAAACTTTTAAGAGGACACTGCATGACTTTTTTTACTTTTTTATGGTTAATTTATCTATTTCATCTGAAAACTCCAGAATTTGCTTAATCTAAGTCAGGTAGTAGCAAAAAAATTTTTTTTCTGTAAAATACCAGATGGTAAATATTTTGAGAACCATATAGGCTCTATAGCAACTACTCAAGTCTGACATTTTAGCGAAAGCAGTTGTAGTCACTACCTAAATGAATGATATGGCCATGTTCCAATTAAACTTCATTTACAAAAACCAGTAGTAGGACAGATTTGGTCTATAAACTATAGTTTTGTAAGTCACTGGGTGATTGCTCAAAATCTCTGTGGTTATGTTATCTATTCCTAGAATCAGGCATTTATCACTATGCTATGCTATGTCAAGTCACTTCTGTCGTGTCCAACTCTGTGTGACCCCATAGATGGCAGCCCACCAGGCTCCACCGTCCCTGCGATTCTCCAGGCAAAAACACTGGAGTGGGTTGCCATTTCCTTCTACAATGCATGAAAGTGAAAAGAGAAAGTGAAGTCGCTCAGTCATGTCTGACTCAGCGACCCCATGGACTGCAGCCTACCAGGCTCCTCCGTCCGTGGGATTTTCCAGGCAAGAGTACTGGAGTGGGGTGCCATTGCCTTCTCCAATTCATCCCTATAGAAAGCTTTGACCACAGTCACTAGCAGATGCACATGTCCACTTTTCTGGGTTAATGCAAATAGAAAAGACAAGATCTCAGACACTGACAGGTAATTTACTTCCTATACCCAAGCTCTTCAAAGCTGTTTAGTGCTTTCATTATATTGGCACAGCCTATACGGCTCGTAACTTTGAAAACAACGCTAAACTGTTAAAAGTGTCCAAAGTCACCACTGTTGATTCTTATTTTCAGTGAGGTTGAAGATGATCAATTGTATTCAGGATATGTAATACATATTGTAATAATCTGTTTGATTTGCTTTTTCAAAACATCTTGCTTTAGCCTTTTGCTCAGCATGGCACACCTTCCTTTCTTACCTTTGACAACTTTTTCTCACCCTCTTACAATCCTAATAATAATGATGCATTTTATGTTTTCCTACTCTTCATGGTGTTTGATGTAACCGTTTTTCCAAAAGAAGGACTTAAGTTTCCATTAATGATCATTTGGTCATTAAAATGAGCATACGGTCAATATTTTCACTATATCAAATAAGTTACATGAATCCAATTTAAGCAGTTTATTAATCCAGGAAAAATGGTACAATTTGTATACGGAAAATTATGCATTTGGTATCAACATGCCTGCCTAAGGTACAGATTAGGAATTCAGGATTTAGATTTCAATTCTGTGGTTTATTAGTTGTTGAATAACACTGGACAAGTTAATTAGCCTCCAAAATTGTGCTTTCTCATCTTCTAATGGTGAAAATAACATATGCTTCATCAGGACTGATATGGGATTTAATAAAGTAATGCAAGAAAAGCTTAGAACAGAGTTTCGCATGGAAGCTTATTAAAGAGTATTCACGTTTAGTATTATTTTTATATTCTGTTTGCTTGAAACAGTATTCAGTAAGTGAGAGAAAAAAATATTTTTATATAACCTAGAACTCACATCATACCAATTTTTTACTGTAACTTCCAGAGTCTAGCATTGTGTCTGATAATGACTAGGTACTCAGATGTTGTTTGCTGAAACTAAAGTGAATGAAGTGTCTACATATGGGACACCTTCTACGCTGGCCTTGCCTTGTTAAATAACTTATCACTGTTATTACCCAATAGGGTTGTTTAAAATCTCCAGTTTGACTCCACTTAAATTTATATCTTTAGAGTGCACTGTTAAACATTTTGTGTACACACACACATATATCAGATAACTTATGTAGCTTAAAGTGTAGATAACTACTCAAACCTGTGAGCTTAGGTACTACGATTCTAATTTAGAAATGAGAAAAAATAAGTTCCAGAGAGGTTACCTTAGGCACCAGGCAGGACAGTTAGGTTGAAAAGGTTTGACATGTTTGGGAACTCATTTTTTAAACCACTGTGTGGTTCTCTTTCCTAAGCAGTACACGTTTCTGCAAACCACCACTGATTTCAACAAGAAGGGGAAGAAAGTATTTCAATTTCTCATGTACCTGAAACATCTCATTTATTTTACTTTTATTTTTCAGATGAGGAAACTGATGCTTAAGTAAGCTAAGTAACTTGCCTAAGGTCATATGTTGCTTTTCTGCAGGGAATAAAAAACAAATAAGAGTAGCTTCATTTATTTTTCTATTGAAAGTGCCCCTTGAAACAAGTGGTCACTCTCTACAATCAGGCATTTAGCCAAGGCAATAAAGGGCTTCATGCTATAGACATGGTTGAAGCATTAGAAACATGCCTTTCCTAAATTTTATAAAGTCACATAAAGAATTCTGGATGAAAGAGCTGTCTACAACCTGTACTGAGACATCACAGGACCAGACAGTCTAGCAGTCTAAAAACTGTAGGAAAGGAAATGGAACATGTATTGTTTAGCACATGCCAGGTATACGCAGGTATATTTGACCATCACAACAGCATGTGAGGCAAACTTTATCCCCTCACATTACTTATAAGGGAACTGAAAATCAGAGAACTTATTTAACTTGGTTTGTGCTTCTCAGCTGGTGAATGATAGGGTCAATTTTTTCATGCTTTTGCTAAAACACTATAATCAAAATGGACAATATAGATAACTGATATGCTGAAGAGAGGATTATGTCTCTTTTTTTCAAGAAATGAAACTAAACTCTTAATGGGTAGAGGAAACTCCTTTTTTCCTAGAGAGCATGCACTTCCTCTTTGGCATGTAGGAATCAGCTTGATATATATAATCTATTTGAAGACTTAAAATTTTCAAACTTTCACACATCAGAGTTGCCTCTTACTTATATAGTGAGAGATATATTTTTTTCGAATTTATTAGGTACTTAGAATCCCAAAGAAAACTTGAACTGTTATTCATTTAAAAGAAGTAAAAAAGCTATGTAATTACATCTTTATAATACACCTTCTCCGAAGAATCTTCCCAGTTTACCCTGAGTAGAAATAAAGAAAGTAGCACGGTCATACTACAGTGTTTTCAGCCCAACAGGCAGACCTAGGTCTAAGTTCTGGCACGTGGTGGCTAAAAATGGGATTCTGAAGTTCCTTATTCACATGAAATTGTTGGGAAAATTGGACGTGATAAAGAAGGTAGAATACGTATCCCATTGTATGCACACAGTGCGGTCTTGTAAAACAACCCCTTCTCCTTGGTACTACTGTGATAACTGACTTGGCAGAGGTTTTTTTTTTTTTTTTTTTGAGTTATTAGCGTTTTACTGAGGGGCACATGGGAAATAGTTGAGACATGTATCTAAATGTGCATGATATTTGAATGAAATTTTAGTAAATCAGTCAACATAGCTTCATTTTACATGTGCATTAAATTAATTTCAAAAATAGTTCATCCATTTCTCTCAACCCCAGCCCCTTGGCCTCTTGCAACCACCAATCTGCTTAAGCTTAGTTTTGATTTTTACCCGTGGTGGATTCATGTTGCTGTACGGCAAAACCAATACAATAATTAGCCTCCAATTAAAATTTTAAAAACAATTGAAAAAATTTTTTCTTTTATTTTTAGATTCCACATAGAGTGATTTTATGGTAATTTTTTTCTGCCTGACTTATTTCACTTAGGATAATGTCCTCCAGGTCCATCCATATGGCCGAAAATGGCAAGATTTTATTCTTTTTTAAGGACTATTATTCTAGAGAGTGTATCACTTCTTTATTGATTGATCTATTGATGGACACTTAGGTTCTTTCCATTATCCTGGTCATTAGAAATAATGCTGCAATGAATGTGAGGGTGCATATATCTTTTTAAATTAGTGTCTATGCGTTCTTTGAATAAGTACCAGAAGCTGAATTTCTAAATTATATGGTAGGTCTATTTTTAATTTTCTGAGAAACTTCCACACTGTTTTCCACAGTGGCAACACCGATTTACAATCCCACCAATGGTGCACAACGGGTCCCTTTTCTCCTCATCAACACTTGTTATTTCTAGTCTTTTTGATCATAGTTATTTTAAGAGGTGTGAGTTGATATCTGATTGTGTTTTTAATTTTTTATTGTAGGATATTTGCTTCAAAATACTGTGCTGGCTTCTGCCATACATCAACACGAACCAGCCACGGAAATACATATGTTCCCTCCCTCTGGAGCCTCCACCCCATCTTCCACCCCTCTAGGCTGTCACAGAGCACTGGGTTGTCCTCCCAATGTCACACAGCAAATTTCCACTGATGTCCATCAATAAATGAATGGATACATAAATTGTGGTACGTATATACAATGAAATGTTATTCAGCTTTAAAAAAGAATGCATTGAGTCAGTCCTAATGAGGCAGATGAACCTAGAGCCTCTTGTATAGAGTGAAGTCAGAAAGAAAAATATTGTATATTAATGCATGGGCAGGGAATCTAGAAAGATGGTACTGATTAACCTATTTGCAGGGCAGCGATGGAGACACAGACAGAGAACAGACTTGTGACACAGTGTGAGAGGGAGAGGATGGGGCAAATTGAGAGGGTGGCATGGAAACATATACATTCAGTTGAGTTCAGTTGAGTCACTCAGTCGTCTGACTCTGCGACCCCATGAATCGCAGCACACCAGGCCTCCCTGTCCATCACCAACTCCCAGAGTTCACTGAGACTCACATCCATTGAGTCAGTGATGCCATCCAGCCATCTGATCCTCTGTTGTCCCCTTCTCCTCCTGCCTCCAGTCCCTTCCAGCATCAGAGTCTTTTCCAATGAGTCAACTCTTCTCATGAGGTGGCCAAAGTACTGGAATTTCGGCTTTAGCATCATTCCTTCCAAAGAAATCCCAGGGCTGATCTCCTTCAGAATGGACTGGTTGGATCTCCTTGCAGTCCAAGGGACTCTCAAGAGTCTTCTCCAACACCACAGTTCAAAAGCATCAATTCTTCGGTGCTCAGCCTTCTTCACAGTCCAACTCTCACATCCATACATGACCACAGCTGACTGTGGTTTTGATTTGCATTTCCCTGATAATTAGGTAGACCATCTTTTCATGTGTCTGCTGGCCACCCATATGCCTTCTTTGGAAAAATGCATACTCAGATAGTCTGCCTGTTTTTTAATTGGATTGTTTCTTTTTTGTTGTTATTTAGTTGTATGAATTATATATATATTATATATATATTATATATAGGATACTAGCTGGAGAAGGCAATGGCAAGCCACTCCAGTACTCTTGCCTAGAAAATCCCATGGATGGAGAAGCCTGGTGGGCTGCAGTCCATGGGGTCGCTACTAGTCAGAAGTGACTGAGCGACTTCGTTTCATTTTTCACTTTCACACAATGGAGAAGGCAATGGCAACCCACTCCAGTGTTCTTGCCTGGAGAATCCCAGGGACGGCAGAGCCTGGTGGGCTGCCGTCTATGGGGTCGCACAGAGTCGGACACGACTGACATAACTTAGCAGCAGCAGGATACTAGCCACTTATAAGATAAATTATTTACAAATATTTTCTTCTATTCAGTAGGTTGTCTTTTCATTCTTTTGAGAGTTTCCTTTGCTGTGTAGATTTTTATTTTGGTGTAGTCTCACTTGTTTATTTCTGGTTTTGCTTTTAGAGTCAGACACCCCCCCAAAAAAAATCATTACAAAGACCTAGTTAAGGAGCTTACTATGTTTTCTTCTAGGAATTTTTTGACCTTAGGTCTTCAGTCAACTGTTTAATTCACGTTAATTTTTGTATACTGGTTTAAGATAGTGGTCCAGTTTCATTCTATTGCATGTGGCTATCCAATTTTACCACATTTATCAAAGAGACTGAGCTTTCCCCATTGAATATTTTTGACTACTCTGTCATAAAGTAATTGACCATGTACGCATGAGTTTGTTTCTGTGCTTTCTATCCTAATCCATTGATCTATGTGTATTGTTTTTATGCCAATACCATAATATTTTAATTACTATAGCTTTGTATCAGACTGGTTCCAAATAGGAAAAGGAGTACGTCAAGGCTGTATATTGTCACCATGTTTATTTAACTTATATGCAGAGTACATCATGAGAAATGCTGGACTGGAAGAAACACAAGTTGGAATCAAGATTGCCGGGAGAAATATCAATAACCTCAGATATGCAGATGACACCACCCTTATGGCAGAAAGTGAAGAGGGGCTAAAAAGCCTCTTGATGAAAGTGAAAGTGGAGAGTGAAAAGGTTGGCTTAAAGCTCAACATTCAGAAAACGAAGATCATGGCATCTGGTCCCATCACTACATGGGAAATAGATGGGGAAACAGTGGAAACAGTGTCAGACTTTGTTTTTCTGGGCTCCAAGATCACTGCAGATGGTGACTGCAGCCATGAAATTAAAAGACGCTTACTCCTTGGAAGGAAAGTTATGACCAACCTAGATAGCATATTCAAAAGCAGAGACATTACTTTACCAACAAAGGTTCGCCTAGTCAAGGCTATGGTCTTTCCTGTGGTCATGTATGGATGTGAGAGCTGGACTGGGAAGAAGGCTGAGCGCCGAAGAATTGATGCTTTTGAACTGTGGTGTTGGAGAAGACTCTTGAGAGTCCCTTGGACTGCAAGAAGATCCAACCAGTCCATTCTGAAGGAGATCAATCCTGGAATTTCTTTAGAAGGAATGATGCTAAAGTTGAAACTCCAGTATTTTGGCCACCTCATGCGAAGAGTTGAGTCATTGGAGAAGACTCTGATGCTGGGAGGGATTGAGGGCAGGAGGAGAAGGGGACGACAGAGGATGAGATGGCTGGATGGCATCACTGACTCGATGGATGCGAGTCTGAGTGACCTCCGGGAGCTGGTGATGGACAGGGAGGCCTGGCGTGCTGCGGTTCATGGGGTCGCAAAGAGTCGGACACGACTGAGCGACTGATCTGATCTGATCTGATAGCTTTGTATAGTTTGAAATCAGGGATCATGATGCCTCCAGCTTTCTTCTTCTTTCTCAAGACTGCTCTGGCAACAAGGTTCTTTTCTATTAGCAGGAAATATATATCTACCCTCCCCTACAAGTGCATCAGTTTCTGGAACACAATGTCTGAATCTTAATCACCTACTGGGTGATTTATCTATATGATAAATCTACCTATATCTATATGATAGATCTATCCATATGATGAAGGTTCAAGAAATTATTAGTTAGAAATAAGTAGCTTCCTGTGTCAGAATAAGGAAACCAAGGCTTAGAAAAAAATGTTGGACTTTAATCTAGTAGAAGGTGCTAATGAAGGCTGCTGTAATCATATGTATAAGCAGATGGTGGGAAAAAGATATCTGGGAGTCTGTTTTATGTAATGCTAAATGATTCATAAATGGGTCCACTGCCTCTTCAGGCAACTTCACATCTTGCATTCTTGCTGTTACACAAATCCATTTGCCCTCTTATGTTCAAAGAACTGAAGTTTATGGGCTTTAGTGCTGAGGAGGTTAATAATCTGGGACTAATTTCTACTTATTTAACTTATATGCAGAGTACATCACGAGAAACGCTGGGCTAGAGGAAGCACAAACTGGAATCAAGATTGCCAAGAGAAATATCAATAACCTCAGATATGCAGATGACACCACCCTTATGGCAGAAAATAAAGAACAAAAGAGCCTATTGATGAAAGTGAAAGAGGAGAGTGGAAAAGTTGGCTTAAAGCTCAACATTCACAAAACGAAGATCATGCCATCCAGTCCCATCACTTCGGCAAATAGATGGGGAAACAGTGGAAACAGTGGCTGACTTTATTTTTGTGGGCTACAAAATCACTGCAGATGGTGATTGCAGCCATAAAATTAAAAGACGCTTACTCCTTTGAAAGGAAAGTTATGACCAACCTAGACAGCATATTAAAAAGCAGAGACATTACTTTGCCAACAGAGGTCTGTCTAGTCAAGGCTATGGTTTTTCCAGTAGTCATGTATGGATGTGACAGTTGGACTATAAAGAAAGCTGAGAACAGAAGAATTGATGTTTTTGAACTGTGGTGTTGGAGAAGGAAGACTTTTTTTTTTTTTTTTTTGTATTTGTATACGTTTTTATTTTTATTTTTTATTTTTTTTTATTTTGCTTAACTTTACAATATTGTATTGCTTTTACAATACATCAAGATGGATCCGCCACCAGTCTGCAAGGAGATATAACCAATCCATCCTAAAGGAAATCAGTCCTGGGTGTTCATTGGAAGGACTGATGTTGTAGCTGAAACTTCAATATTTTGGCCACCTGAGTGAAGAGCTGACTCATTTGAAAAGACCCTGATGTTGGGAAAGATTGAAGGCAGGAGGAGAAGGGGACAACAGAGGATGAGATGGTTAGATGGTATCACCAACTCAATGCACATGAGTTTGGGTAGACTCCAAGAGTTGGTGATGGACAGGGAGGCCTGGTGTGCTGCGGTTCATGGGGTTGCAAAGAGTCGGACACGACTGAGCAACTGAAATGAACTGAACTGAATTTCTACTGATCTCTTTCAGCCCTTGGTTTACATCATTAAAAAGAAAAACATCATATTACATTTATGATATGTCACCACTTTATTATTTGTAGATAAAAATTTCAGAGATGTTTCTACTAGTCTAGAGACTATATCTACACACACATATCTATATTTATACCTATATCTACATATTTGCATGTAGCACAATCTTTTATACTAGCATAGAAACTTTGCCAATTTGTTGGTGAAAACCGATATACTAAGATCAATTAATAAATTTTAATTTATCATTGAGCATGTTTTGCCAGTATCTCTCTTTCAAAAAAAAAAAAAAAAGTAAATAATATTCTTATACTTCTTATAGTCAACTCACCTGGTTATCTAATAGAAAAGTCCTGATAGCCTATATTAAAATTTTGGACTATTACATGGAAAGTTTTTTAAATGCACCATACATTTACATATTAGAAAATAATCTTTCCTGCAGGATATATGGGAAAGATTTACTTCATTTCCTATCAGTTAGGCTCCAATTTTATATTGTTAAAAATAAACCATATTTCATAGGAAAAAGGAAGATCTTTTGAGAAATCATAATGTTCTAAAATCGCTTTATCTTAGGACACTACAGGAAAGTCTGTATTTTCCTCTCTTCTTAGGTGGCAGACCTTTCAGATTTACCTTCAAGAATTTTAAGAGGTAATTTGTGTTAAGTATATTTACATTTAATCTGATAAAATGCAAACGGGACATGGCAAAAAGGAGAAAATTAATGACTTACATTTAGAGTCATACTGTAAAAAGGTACATTGAAGTATTGTTTCATAATAATTAGATTCAATCCAATTAGAATTTTAAAAATTCAGAAAGTATCTGACGTATGTTAGCAAATTCATAGCTTTATAATAATAATTTCAGTGTTGCTTTATATTTCACAAAGTAATTTTGCTGGACTACATACACAGATTTTAATTATACCTAACAAAGAATGGCTTAAATTGGACTTGCTGAAAAGGTCCATTTGCTTATAAAAAGCTGTGATTTTTTTGTATTTAAATAAATGAAATTTGTATTTAATAAAAGCAGAATGTGTAAATTAGCTTTCACTATTTCTGCCTTATAGCAGATTCAAAATTGTAGAAATTTAAAAATTATAACCTTAACTTCCCATGAACTATCCTTGCATTGCTTCAATTTGTGGTTGCTTAGAAACATTATAGGCAAAGGGCCTGATTCTTTCCAGATGCTACCAGTCTAACCACACTTTATGCTTTTGATTTAAGGCTATTCTGTTTAATAGTGTTATAAATACATGTTTCCCTAAAAAGTCACAAACGTACAAATCAAGTTCTGTTAGTGGCCCTTCTTTGGAATCTATCCCTTATTCACATATAAAAAGACTTTTCTGTGATTCGATTCCACTGGTTTTAGCAAAGGCAAAGTTATGCTGAATGATTTGTACTATTACTGTCATTTTCTACAGAATTTATTCCCTTAGTTTGCAGCTACATTTCTGATCATGTACTTTTTGATAGCACTAAGTCATCCACATTCATTTATCAAATGCTTATTGAAGGAGACACTTTGGCCTTTTACAAAATAATCAGTAATCTTACTGAGAACTCAGAAATACAGCAAAAGATGAAACCACAGGGTAGTTGGCATATTTGAACAATGACCTTAGCAAACAACTACAGATTCCACTTTGTGGACACTTTAGAAAAATAGCTGAAGACAGAGAGAGAGAAAGGGAGAGGGAGAGGGAGAGAAAGAGGGGGAGAGAGAAAGATTGAAACAACAGAGGCCTCAAAGTCAACTTTTATCAGTTGTACAGGAGACTCGGGCAAAAATGTTTAAATTCTGGCTCACTGACTGTCAGGAAGCAAATGAAAGTTGAATTGTCATATTGTCACTAAATAAAAATAACAAAAACAAAACTTCTTTGAGAGATTTTTGTTTTCAATGGGCTTTTTTTTTTTTTTAAAGCCTTTACAATTTCCAAATCCCCCAAAGTTCTTACAACTTTCTTCTCTAAAGTTTGAACAGAATATGTGTACCTTCCATTAAATCTCAGTGAATCAAGATCAAAGGCCTAATCTCACAATGTGGATTTAAAATGGAAACCCAAGGATGACCAGTTTCACATATCTACATTGTGAAAATTTACATCAAACGGTCCCTTGAGCTTCTTGGTGCTTTACAAGAACACACTTGCTCCATATTCGTAAGTTTTGCCTACCTTTTTTTTAAAAACAGGGAGAAAAAGTATCCTTTGTTTTAACACAAGTCCACTAAGCTGAATCAAATCCCTGAGAGCTAGATTGATAGCTTCCCTTCTAAAATTATTCATTTAATGAGGACAAGGATATTTCTAGGCCCCCATGCCTTCCTGTCCTGCCTGGGTATTCTTCAGCTCCCTAAACCTCAACATGCCCCAAAACAAACTCAGGTAGCTTTTCCCTAAAGTCTGTTCCTTCAACTATTATTGATTCAATATATTGTAATCTACCCAGTTTAGTTACTTTAGAATAATTCTTCATTATGTAAGCCTTCTTCAGTGATCAATGCAAAGAAATAGAGGAAAACAGAATGGGAAGGACTAGGGATCTCTTCAAGAAAATCAGAGATACCAAAGGCACATTTCATGCAAAGATGGGCTCGATAAAGGACAGAAATGGTATGGACCTAACAGAAGCAGAAGATATTAAGAAGAGGTGGCAAGAATACACAGATCAGATCAGATCAGTTGCTCAGTTGTGTCTGACTCTTTGCGACCCCATGAACTGCAGCACGCCAGGCCTCCCTATCCATCACCAGCTCTCGGAGGTCACTCAGACTCACATTCATCGAGTCAGTGATGCAATCCAGCCATCTCATCCTCTGTCGTCCCCTTCTCATCCTTCCCCCAATCCCTCCCAGCATCAGAGTCTTCTCCAATGAGTCAACTCTTCGCATGAGGTGGCCAAAATACTGGAGTTTATTGCTCTTTACAGCATCGGACTTTGCTTCTATCACCAGACACATCTACAGCTGGGTATTCTTTCTGCTTTGGTTCCATCCCTTCATTCTTTCTGGAGTTATTTCTCCACTGATCTCCAGTAGCATATTGGGCCCCTACTGACCTGGGGAGTTTCTCTTTCAGTACACAGAAGAACTGTACAAAAAAAGAGCTTCACGACCCAGATAATCATGATGATGTGATCACTGACCTAGAGCCAAACATCCTGGAATGTGAAGTCAAGTGGGCCTTAGAAAGCATCACTACGAACAAAGCTAATGGAGGTGATGGAATTCCAGTGGAGCTATTCCAAATCCTGAAAGATGATGCTGTGAAAGTGCTACCCTCAATATGCCAGCAAATCTGGAAAACTCAGCAGTGGCCACAAGATTGGAAAAGGTCAGTTTTCATCCCAATCCCAAAGAAAGGCAATATCAAAGAATGCTCAAACTACCGCACAATTACACTCATCTCACACGCTAGTAAAGTAATGCTCAAAATTCTCCAAGCCAGGCTTCAGCAATATGTGAACCGTGAACTTCCTGATGTTCAAGCTGGTTTTAGAAAAGGCAGAGGAACCAGAGATCAAATTGCCAACATCCGCTGGATCATGGACAAAGGAAGAGAGTTCCAGAAAAGCATCTATTTCTGCTTTATTGACTATGTCAAAGCCTTTGACTGTGTAGATCACAATAAACTTTGGAAAATTCTAAAAGAGATGGGAATACCAGACCACCTGATCTGCCTCTTGAGAAATCTGTATGCAGGTCAGGAAGCAACAGTTAGAACTGGTCATGGAACAACAGACTGGTTCCAAATAGGAAAAGGAATACGTCAATGCTGTATATTGTCACCCTGCTTATTTAACTTATATGCAGAGTACATCATGAGAAATGCTGGACTGGAAGAAACACAAGTTGGAATCAAGATTGCCGGGAGAAATATCAATAACCTCAGATATGCAGATGACACCACCCTTATGGCAGAAAGTGAAGAGGAACTAAAAAGCCTCTTGATGAAAGTGAAAGTGGAGAGTGAAAAGGTTGGCTTAAAGCTCAACATTCAGAAGACGAAGATCATGGCATCTGGTCCCATCACTACATGGGAAATAGATGGGGAAACAGTGGAAACAGTGTCAGACTTTGTTTTTCTGGGCTCCAAAATCACTGCAGATGGTGACTGCAGCCATGAAATTAAAAGACGCTTACTCCTTGGAAGGAAAGTTATGACCAACCTAGATAGCATATTCAAAAGCAGAGACATCACTTTGCCAACAAAGGTTCGCCTAGTCAAGGCTATGGTCTTTTCTGTGGTCATGTATGGATGTGAGAGCTGGACTGTGAAGAAGGCTGAGTGCCAAAGAATTGATGCTTTTGAACTGTGGTGTTGGAGAAGATTCTTGAGAGTCCCTTGGACTGCAAGGAGATCCAACCAGTCCATTCTGAAGGAGATCAGACCTGGGATTTCTTTGGAAGGAATGATGCTAAAGTTGAAACTCCAGTATTTTGGCCACCTCATGCGAAGAGTTGACTCATTGGAGAGGACTCTGATGCTGGGAGGGATTGAGGGCAGGAGGAGAAGGGGACGACAGAGGATGAGATGGCTGGATGGCATCACTGACTCGATGGATATGAGCCTGAGTGACCTCCGGGAGCTGGTGATGGACAGGGAGGCCTGGTGTGCTGCAGTTCATGGGGTCACAAAGAGTTGGACACGACTGAGCGACTGATCTGATCTGATGTCTCTCTATATCGCATGATTCTCAACTGCTCCTCTGATCTAAATGATTCTACACTGTAAAGACCTCCTAAAATTGTCAACTTTTAGGGAACTCTTACTGCTACTACCTGGGTTCACATCTCGTCAACTCTGGCAACACCCTCTAAACTCATTTTTGTGGCTAGAATCTTTCCTCACCTTCATCTTATCCCCCACAAGCCACAGGAGTGGTAACCACATAAAACTGCATCAAAACCTTTGAGGGATGCCTATAAACACTGGACTTGATAAGCCAAAGCTGCTTCTCATAGCAGCCAATCTTCCCCATCATTACCCAATATCTTAGTCTCATCTCGCGTCAGGGTTTCTCAGGTACCCTCTACTCCAATCACATATTCCCTGTAAACCCCACATGCTGTTTTATAATTCCCTATTTCTACAAATGCAATTGATTCCCTCCTTTTAAATTGATATTCCCCATTTCTCCAGTTAGTGGGCTAGGACTCAACCTCTGACACCCAAATTCAAAGTTACCTCCTTGCAAAAGCTCTTCCCAGCTTACCCAGACAGAACAATTCCTATTCTTTTCAAGTCATCCACGTCACATCCTCCATATTACCAGTAGAACACTTATCTTTTTTTTTTTTTTTTTTAGCATTTCATAAAATAAAATATTATTACAGGGTTCATCAGTTTAGAAACTATTTTCTGCCTTTTAGGCTATGTTCCAGATATCAGACAGTGTGATACAACATTCTTGTTACCATAGTATGTGAAAGCTTTCAACTACTACTGTTTCTGTTCATAAGTCTCCAAAGAGACTTGAGCTCATTAAAGAAGGGTCCTTGTCTTATTAATATTCATTTTCTTAGCACTATGAACTATACCTGCCATATGATATTTGACATGTTTGCTGAGTGAATAAGTGAATGACTTAATTATCAGGCTGCTTTTCTTTAACAAGCAGTTCTTTGAAACAATATATAAAACTTACCAAGTGATAATGCTGTTTAGTCTGATGACATGACATGCTGCATTAATCTCACTTTATAATAAACACACTGCATTTTCACATCTTTATTTTATATAGATATATAAGAAGACATCAATAAAGCATTTAAAAGTAGACTTTATGTACATATCTTTCTGTATATCTATTGAATATTACAACTTCGTCACATGGTTTTATCTTGTTTAATATTAAACTATAGGTTACCTCTGGAAGAACTAATGTAATCATTTTTTAAATGATAGACTTGGTTGCCCATATCTTAATACTAATAATTATTGAGCGCCAGATCCTTTCTACCTACAACAACTTCTCTCCCTCTAGTCTGTCATTTATATAATACATTTACGTTTTTATTAGACTACTCATATTCATTATAGATTATCATACATGGTTTGTGACCAGAACGTGTCCTTCTTGGTTGTTAAACATGTTAATGCAGAGCCTTTCTTTGGGTATAACCTAATTAATTAAATCTTGTTCAGTGACTTGTTTGTGATCATTTCCATAATTGCTATTTCATACAAACTTGACCCATTTGCCTTTTAAATAAGCTTTTTGTACTATGTTGATGTCTTCATTTTCTCCATATAATAGGATATTGATAAAATATAAGGTCAGGAAGCGAAATGGCCATGTTAATGAATTTTTTCACAAAGTATTTTTTCTAAGTTTGCTTAAAGTACCACCAATCTTTTCTTTAAAGGCTAAGAAAGTCACTTCTAGAAGCTTTAATTCTCCCTCTCTTTTTAATTCCTATTAGCATGATTTAAAAACAAATCACTATTTGACTGCTTTATTACACAAATTAATCCTTAGCTGAGTAAAGGGAATTAAGAGTAGGTTTGTTATTTATCTCAACCCAAACTCAATGGATGAAGGTGAGGGGAATGAAATATTGGATATAATATTAGGAAAATCATTACTGAAATGTAGGATCACACTGACCTTAAGGGATAAACAGAAAGTTGAAAAACAACAACAACACTAAGGATAAGACTTAAAGGACTGGGAAATTTACTTTTGAATGTTTATCAAATTAACAGCTACTTTTGTGTCAATATGAAGGCATTTGCTTTTATCTCAGAAAACTGCAGGTCCAACAACTTTTCATGAACACAAGAAATATTAACCCAAATTATAGTAATTTAGTAAGTATTCTTGCTTATTTATTTTCTATTTATATCCTCTCTTTTAAAAGCAACTTGAAATCTCATTATAAAAGACATAAACCTCAAGAAAAATTTAAAAAAATCACTGGTCAGCTCTGCAGGCACTAGGGGAGCAACCATTTACTATGATCACTGGTAATTAAAAAGGAAGAATTAAACATTTATCCTCTCTTTTCTGTATAAACTAAAATTTACAGACCACTAGTAACTCTAGCATGTGAAGAAAAATACATTTTTGGAAAATTTCCATCTAATAAAGTAGAGAAAATGACAGAATTAGAAAATCACCAATTGGCAACCTCTTGAAAAAAATTAAGAAGGTAACACTCATCAATAGATGGTAAAAGCATTAGATGAAAGGTTAATGAGAAACTTCACAATGAAAGGTAAGGCTGACTAAAACTGTATTACCAATTAAGTCTCAACATCACAGAAATTATGATTATCAGACACATGACCTTCTGACTTAATGCAACATAAAGTACACAGCACTACCTCATAGTATCCATGCTAAAGAAATTAAATCCAAATATAATCCAGCATTTATATCCATTTTCTAGTTTACAGGAAATATAAATAGAGAAACATCAATAAGAGTCACTTGAATATAGACTAATAATTGGATAATATTATGCTGAAGCTGAAACTCCAATACTTTGGCCATCTAATGCGAAGAACTGACTCATTTGAAAAGACCCTGATGCTGGGAAAGATTGAAGGTGGGAGGAGAAGGGGCCAACAGAGGATGAGATGGTTGGATGGCATCACTGACTCGATGGAAATGAGTTGGAGTAAACTCTGGGAGTTGGTGATGGACAGGGAGCCCTGGCATGCTGCAGTCCATGGGGCTGCACAGAGTCGGACACAACTGAGCGACTGAACTGAATGACTTATTGATAACTTTATAGTTTTTTATTTTTTTTAAAGTCACTCAGTTGTGTCCCATTCTTTGTGACCCCATGGATTCAATAGTCCATTGAATTCTTTAGGACAGAATATTGGAGTGGGTAGCCTTTCCCTTCTACAGGGAATCTTTCCAATCCAGGGAGTGAACCCATAGTCTCCTGCATTGCAGGCAGATTCTTTATCAACTGAGCCACAAGGGAAGCCCACTGATAACTTTATAGTTAATTCTAGTTAATTACGTAGAAATTATCTTTGTCAAGTTACATATATTAGCATGATCGAGTCAAATAGTGTAGCTTTAAGATACTATAGTAAGTTTGACAAAATATTAATGCTTACTGTACCTAGGGGATATGTATATGGGAGCTTGTTAAATCTTCTCTACTATTTTTTGCCTTAGATAAATTTGAAAACTTGTATGATAAGGTTTTAAAATATAGGATAAAACATAAATACATACATGCATACATTGATTACTTAATTGCATAACTAATCTGAACAGAAACCACAGGAAATTCTCAGAAGACACAAATGAATCCAGAGATAGAACCAAGTAGTGAAGCCGTCAGCTTCCCTAGAGACGTGTCATTTCCCAATTGCCTAACAATTACCTCTAATCAACTCAGAGGGCTTACCAGGTGGCTCAGTGGTCATGAATGCCCCTGCCAATGCAGGAAATGTAGGACACAAGTTTGATCTCTAGATCAGGAAGATCCCCTGGAGGAGGGCATGGCAACCCCCTTCAATATTCTTCCCTGGAAAATAGGAGTCTGGCGGGCTACAGTCCATGGAGTTGCAAAGAGTCAGGCATGACTGAGAGATTAAGTGTGTGTATGCGCGCGCGCGCACACACACACACAAATGATCTCTGAACAGAAGACTTACCTTAGGGCACACACAAAGTGAGGGGGTCAAAACAAAAGTCACTGTATAAAACCTGTGAGCCCAAATGTTCATATCCTCAATAAAAGGATCAACTAAGAAA
The DNA here is from genome assembly GCA_935064755.1 of Tragelaphus eurycerus. NCBI lineage: Eukaryota > Metazoa > Chordata > Mammalia > Artiodactyla > Bovidae > Tragelaphus > Tragelaphus eurycerus. The sequence continues at coordinate 16,429,670 of CAKXYN010000043.1, forward strand.
ACATCTATTCAGCTGTTACAGATTGAATGTTTGTGTTCCCTCAAAATGTATGTGTTGAATCTCCCAACCCTTAGTATGGACAGATTTGGAAACAGTCCTTTTAAGAAGGTTCAATTCAGTTCAGTTCAGTCACTCAGTCATGTCCAACTCTTTGCGACCCCATGAATCCCAGCACGCCAGGTTATCACCAACTCCCAGAGTTCACTCAGACTCACGTCCATTGAGTCAGTGATGCCATCCAGCCATCTCACCCTCTGTCGTCCCCTTCTCCTCTTGCCCTCAATCCCTCCCAGCATCAGAGTCTTCTCCAATGAGTCAATTCTTCGCATGAGGTGGCCAAAGTACTGGAGTTTCAGCTTCAGCATCATTCCTTCCAAAGAAATCCCAGGACTGATCTCCTTCAGAATGGACTGGTTGGATCTCCTTGCAGTCCAAAGGACTCTCAAGAGTCTTCTCCAACACCACAGTTCAAAAGCATCAATTCTTCGGCGCTCAGCCTTCTTCACAGTCCAGCTCTCACATCCATACATGACCACAGGTAACTAAGGTCAAATGAGGTTAAAAGGGTGGGGCCTTGATCTGACAAAATTAGTGCCCATAAGAAGAGACACTAGAGGGTTAGCTCTCTCTCCATTTACAGCCCCAAGAAAAGGCCACGAGAGCACAGCAAGAAGGCAGCCATCTTCACAACAACCAGGAAGAACACTTCCACCAGAAACCTAATTTGCTGATACTTGGACTTCTCCCAGCCTTCAGAGTTGTAAGAAAATAAATTTCTATCCTGCGGTATTTTGTTACAGCAACACAAGCAGATCAACACATTCATAAGAAGGTAGTGAGGATGTTCATTAATCTTGGCTTTGACAGTGAATGGAAGGGGAAAAAATCACCCCTAAGTATCTGTAGTCACAACTCTGCCCTTTAGCTTTCAGATTTTTGGCTCAATTTCATACTACCTGTGTATAAAAAAGCACCAACATAAGAGTACAACTTAAAATTGTCCCCCATGTGTCTGGGAAAAAAAATGTGCTTTTTCTTTACAAAAATCATCCTCAACCTAGGTCTCAAAATTAGTAAAGATAAACATCCAGAAAATAGGAACTCAAAATTAATCAATGAAAACAATAATTAAAAACCTTAAGAAAATCATCCTGATTGAGAATCAGCATAAGAAAAAAACAAAGTAAAAGACTCACACTTTAAACCACAAGATAAATAATGTGTTAATATGTTCAACAACATATTAATATGTTCAAATACATAAAAGAGAAAATCAGAGATGAGTCAATCACAAATGACAACAAGCAGATCCAAACAAAGAATCAGAATTTCCAGAATCGAAAAGAATATTTAATGAAAATAAACCTTTAAAGAATAAACAACAGATTAGACTTAACTGGTAGAGAATTAGGAAATAGAAAGATTCGGAAAAGTTTCCTTAGAAAATATAACTAAGGATCAGAAGATGAGAAATGTGATAAAGAAATTAACAAAGTGGAGGGCAGAACAAAATAATCCAGCATATAGTAGCACAGTCAGCTCACAAAAATACCATTGAGAAAACGAGACAAAAGGCAGCACAGCTGGACAAGCACAGATCCTCAGACACACAAACTGGCCAGGAGAGCAAGGACTGACATTCAGGCCTTTTTCCTTCACATCAGCATTTTACATAAAGCAGAACTTGTCTGACCATTCAAAGCATCTTGCCAGTATACTTGCAATGAGAGTTCCAGCATTACTCCAAAAAAGGTTGGCTGTGAATTTTCTGGAATTGAAATATACAAGTCCTTAGGTTTAGGTGGCACAATAAGCCACACCAGTTTTTATTTAGGACAGCAACAATAACAGAAACCTAGACTCACCATAGTAAAGAACACCGAAGATACAGACTAGGAATTAAAATCACTAGAGAGAAAAGGTGGATTACCTACAAAGTAACACAACTTAACAGAGAGTAAAATGGAAGCCATTAGAGAGAAGAATTAGATCTTCAGAGTTCACAGAAAAAAAACTAATTTACATTCTATACCACGTTAATATATGTCAGAGGAATACACATTCTTCAAAACATGAAACATTTTCAAAAAATTAACCCACATTAGGTCAAAGATCAAGTCTCAACAAATGTCCGATGTACCAAAAGACAATGTTGTTGACCATTAAATAACCAGAAATCAAAGATATATAGTTTAAAAGCACACATATTTGGAAAATTTAAAACCTCATTTCTAAATTAACTTAGAAGTTAAAGAGGACAGCTAAACATTAATTAAAATGCTACATATCAAAATGTATAGGATGCTGCTAAAATGATTGAAAGAGAAAAATTGAGAGGCTTGGAGATTCATATATAGTCAATAAAAGCTCTGAAAACCAGGAAACAAAGTGTCCAAATTAAGAAATTTTTTAAAATAATAAATCTAACATATATTTAGGAAGAAGTTCAAAGAAGAGAAAAGATTATTAAAAATAGAAAATAAATACAACAAGGAGAATCAAAGTCAATACAATTGACAACATTTTGGAAATATCTCTCAGAAAAAAAAAGACCAGAACATCTTGCATAAGTCCAGAGGCCACATTTATGTTATAATCTACATAAATGATATATCCCAGAATTATGATGGGGGGCAATCTGATTTAAATAGAGTAATACAATATTAATCATATCCCTTAAAGTTATGCAAAAAGTAAATTATTAGAAAATACACAAATAAACAATGTAGGAATAAAAACAGACATAATCATAGATGCAGCAGAACATTTAAAATGATACTAAGAGAAACTTTTCCCTAATAAATTAAAAAATCTAAAAGAAATGAACAAATTTCTTGAAGATCATTACTTAATGAACTTCACTCAAACAAAAAACAAAAAGCCTGAATAACTTTAAAACTATTAAAGATAGCAAAAAAAATTTAAACTTCTATGAGGAAAACATAAGGCTTAGACAGTTTTGCAGATCAATTCTATTAACCAATCAAGAGGGAGAACATTTCAAACTTACAGGAACTCTTTTACAGAATAAAGAAAAGAGATACAGTCACCAACTCAATATTAAAATTAGGCAATCTCATCATATATATATGAACCCTTACCAAAATCTTGCCATATTGAATCTATATCTATATCTATATATATAATACATATGTATTTTAATATATAAATTCATCATGATAAAACCAAATTTCAAAAATGCAAATTAACTTTATTATGAGAAAACCTACTAATGTGATTCAATCTATTAATATTAAGATAAGCTTATACTTCGTGCCACTTTAGTGATGATAAAGGAAGATATGTAAAATATTCAATGGAGTGTCTGACAGCTCATGAACACTATATTCTCCTCTTCTCTGAAATGCTAATGAGCTGCTGTATCATTTTATACGGCCATAAATAGCTAACTCTGATAAACTTAATCAGAAAGGAAACTGGAAGGATGTGGGAAAGCTCTTAGGATAAAAGAACAAGACATGGAAAAGGCAGCTGCTGGAACGATTCGATTCCAACAGAAGTTTAGACTGCCTGCCTGCCTCCTGAGGGAGGGCACCATCTGGCAGAAGGGGCAGATGATGGCCTCTGGGTAGAGGGTTAGCTTCTGCTGCTGGAGTGTGGAGACATGTACCATGATCTGCAGTCACAACAAAATTCCTCTCAGTGGGAGAGAGGTAATCCCCCAGAAGAAAACGGAGTGCAATTAGAAAGAGGAAAATGAACGCTGGGCAGACAAAAAGACAGAAATTACCCATTCCAACATTCAGCTAGGAGCAGTCCTGATACGGAACAGCACAAACAGGCTTCCACAAACCAGCTTTTCTGAACTAACCCTCTCTAGTGTAGCTCTTTCTCACCATAGAGGTGTTTGTAAGCTTGCCAGATCTCCCTCAAACTGATCCTTTCTCAATGCGTATCAGTTCAGTTCAGTCACTCAGACGTGTCCAACTCTTTGCAACCCCATGAATCGCAGCACGCCAGGCTTCCCTGTCCATCACCAACTCCCGGAGTTCACTCAGACTCATGTTCATCAAGTCGGTGATGCCGTCCAGCGATCTCATCCTCTGTCGTCCCCTTCTCCTCCTGCCCCTAATCCCTCCCAGCATCAGAGTCTTCTCCAATGAGTCAACTCTTCGCATGAGGTGGCCAAAGTACTGGAGTTTCAGCTTCAGCATCATTCCTTCCAAAGAAATCCCAGGGCTGATCTCCTTCAGAATGGACTGATTGGATCTCCTTGCAGCCCAAGGGACTCTCAAGAGTCTTCTCCAACACCACAGTTCAAAAGCATCAATTCTTTGGTGCTCAGCCTTCTTCACAGTCCAACTCTCACATCCATACGTGACCACAGGAAAGACCATAGCCTTGACTAGAGGGACCTTTGTTGGCAAAGTAATGTCTCTGCTTTTCAACATGCTATCTAGGTTGGTCATGACTTTCCTTCCAAGGAGTAAGCGTCTTTTAATTTCATGGCCACAATCACCATCTACAGTGATTTTGGAGCCCCCCAAAATAAAGTCTGACAGTGTTCCTGTATGTTGAGCATTAAGCCAACTTTTTACTCTCCTCTTTCACTTTCATCAAGAGGCTATTTAGTTCCTCTTCACTTTCTGCCATAAGGGTGGTGTCATCTGCATATCTGAGGTTACTGACATTTCTCCCAGCAATCTTGATTCCAGCTGTGTTTCATCCAGCCCAGCATTTCTCATGATTCACATTTCATATAAGTTAAATAAGTAGGGTGACAATATACAGCCCTGATGTACTCCTTTTCCTATTTGGAACCAGTCTGTTGTTCCATGGCCAGTTCTAACGGTTGCTTCCTGACCTGCATATAGGTTTCTCAAGAGGCAGGTCAGGTGGTCTGGTATTCCCATCTCTTTCAGAATTTTCTACAGTTTACTGTGATCTACACAGTCAAAGGCTTTGGCATAGTCAGATACAGGTAAAACCACCAGGCTGCTCTCATCAAACTCCTCTTAGAGATGGTTGCAAAGGTATCAAGCCAATCTCTGCCAATGGAGATACTTTTCTTCTGCTGCCTCCCCAATTCTATGGCAGAATATAATGTTTGCTTATTGCTGATGACAAAATGATCCAGGATTAGACCTTCATTTTCAAATGGGACTCAAAGAAAAGTAGGTGAGCCAGTCCTCTCAAATAGGACATTAAATGATGAAGTACTATGTAGCTTTTGGTCTTCTTTTATTCACTCAAGGTAGGGATTGGTTATATATTGAAGACACTTCACCTTGTTTTAGGGAGAGAATTAACTATAGATTTTGTTTAATCATAGCCATGTGTGTTTAAGGACCAATCTGGTTTTATATAATGGGATTTAGCACATTTACAAAAACAGTGTCCTTCAGTTATAAAACCATTCAACTTTAAGTCACATATGAGCTGAAAGAAGTCTGCTGCTGCTAAGTCACTTCAGTCGTGTCCGATTCTGTGCGACCCCATAGATGGCAGCCCACCAGGCTCCCCTGTCCCTGGGATTCTCCAGGCAAGAACACTGGAGTGGGTTGCCATTTCCTTCTCCAATGCATGAAAGTGAAAAGTGAAAGTGAAGTCGCTCAGTCGTGCCCGACTCTTAGCGATCCCAGGGACTGCAGCCTACCAGGCTCCTCCATCCGTGGGATTTTCCAGGCAAGAGTACTGGAGTGGGGTGCCATTGCCTTCTCCAGAAAGAAGTCTACTGGCTTTAAATATGCACAAAAATACACATAATCTCTCTCTTACCACTAAGTCTATATTACTGATACATACTGTGACTGTATAACCTAAGCATTTTCTGTAGCCAGATGCCACCGTACTGCCTGAGTTGTCGACCATGTGACATTAAGAGTATAGCATCTCCTGCGTTTCCCTGTCTCCTGTGCGCCTCCCACCTGCCCTCTATCTAGCTGCCAGAATGGCATGTATACCATGGATCTCTGACCATAGTACTTCCTGTGTGATACCCATCCTTTCGGTGTACTCCTTAACTCATAAAGTGAGACCCTTTGTGATCTGACCTTGTCCTACCTATCCAATCTTCCTTCACTTTCCCATACACCAGAAAAGCTATTCTCTAAATCTATTTTTCATCTACATGGAAAATATCACACATCTCATCACAATGTCCACTTGTAATGTGAAGTCTTCCCTGACTCTCCAGGTAAATTTTTTTCAGCTCTGACAGACTCACGCTAAGATGGTCCCCAATAATTTTTGTCCATGCCTTTGTATAATACCTTCCTCCCTTCGAGTTGAGGCAGAAGCAGGGTGAGTGGTATCTAACAGATATAAGGTGACAGGATGTCATTCTCTTCATTAGGTTACATTAAATAACAAGGATGGTGTGATATTACCCACAGGAACCTTACGTAATAGAAGACTGTCTTAGAAGCCTGGGTCGAGATTCTCAAGCTGGCCTTGGAGAGGCAAACAGCAATGTTATAAACTGCCTCTGGAGAGAGTTACATGGCAGAGAACTATGGGTGGTCTCTAATATCTGAAGAGGCCGCTGACTAACAGACAATAAAATGTTGGGAGCGTCATTCACACAACAAGGAAACAGATTCTGCCAACAACCTGAGGAATCCTGAAAATGGATATTCCCCCAGTTGAGCTTCTGATGAAGGTGCAGTCCTAAAGGATACCTGGATTGCAGCCAACAAGACGCTGAAGCAGAGATTCCTCCTAAGCTGTGTCTGGACTCTCAACCAATGGAAACTGAGAAGTAATAAAGGTGTATTATTTTAAGTTATTGAGCTTCTAGTCTTTTATCATACAGCATAGAAAGTGGATACATTAGCAACTCCAGATATTTTTCACTGGGGTCCTACTGAACTTTTCACATATCTCCATCAAGCAATTATATTTGTATATTCAGTTTCCCAATAGATAAAAAATTTTAAGTATTTATCACATATTTTTAATTCTGCATCTCCAGCAATCTAACATTAGGATGAACTCCGCGACTCTTTATTTCAACAAATAAAGTAAATAAATAAAAGGACTAAAGTATAAAATTGGGAGAATGTTAAGTGAACTATTGAAAGCAAGGTTCTTGGAATTATAGTTTCCTTACAATTAATAATACTCTGAGCCCGCATCTTAAAAAAAATGAATATGGGAAAACTGAATAAGGCTATTATTTACTGAGTGCCTATTACGTTCTGGGTGCTGACATAACAGATTTGAAAAACGCAGTTGTAAAAAGACCCTTTTAAAAGGTTTTGTGATTTATGTAGGAAAATATGAGCTTTATTCAAGCAGCATTAGTTGGACTTGAAGCTTTTTGGATAAACACTGTCAAAGGTGATTAGATAGTAAACTTCGCAAAATTAAACAAGGTCTTCTAGAGATGGTTAGGCTGAGACAGCAGTCTCTCCTATTAAAATAATCATAAGAGACATTCTAATATAGGATTGGATAAATCTCTGAGGTCTCTTCCACTTCTAAGATCCCGTGACACTTAAAATTGCAATTTGGAAATCAATATTTTGTGGCAGCTTAATAATTACAGCCAATGACATGGTATTTACATTACATAAAATATATATTGGAAAACTAAGTTTTAAATTTATTCTCATGGATCTTGAATTACTGTATCTTTTCAAATAAAGGGTCTGCCCTTAAAACCTAGTACACATAGCCCCAGTGAAAGACCAAGCCTCCGGGTGCTGATTTTGAGTTCCGTGTATGTTGCAGTGACTCCAGCAGCCACACGGTGGCAGAGTGCTGGTGCGCTGTGCCTAATTCACAAGACTGCGGTGCAGGGATTGCTTGTACATTCAAAGGCGGCTTTAATTGAGACTTTGGGTTCTTCCATCTGTTTCCATTGTGCCAGGTGCAACTAGATGGAAGAACTGAGATATATATTTGGAGGCTCTTGAAAAGGGAGACAGCAGGATATAAAATCATGTATATTTAAAGAAAAACTATTCATGGGTACTATACCCAATTTGCATGTGACACCCAAATTACCACTATCCATCCTGATCACTGCCTGCTCCAATTATTCCTGTAACATTCACCCTCCCACACAAACTGGTGCAAATTCACATATATATAATTCTCATTTAGATCCCTAAATCATCATCTGCTGCTGCTGCTAAGTTGCTTCAGTCATGTCCAACTCTGTGCGACCCCATAGACGGCAGCCCACCAGGCTCCCCCGTCCCTGGGATTCTCCAGGCAAGAACACTGGAGTGGATTGCCATTTCCTTCTCCCTAAATCATCTACAGCAACAAAAATTATTTGATCTCGTCCAAAAGCTTTAGAAATCAAGTTTGCATACTCCTATGTCGACATTCTAGGAATTAGCGAACTAAAATGGACTGGAATGGGTGAATTTAACTCGGATGACCATTATATCTACTACTGTGGGCAGGAATCCCTCAGAAGAAATGGAGTGGCCATCATGGTCAACAAAAGAGTCCGAAATGCAGTACTTGGTTGCAATCTCAAAAATGACAGAATGATCTCTGTTCGTTTCCAAGGCAAACCATTCAATGTCACAGTAATCCAAGTCTATGCCCCAACCAGTAATGCCGAAGAAGCTGAAGTTGAAAGGTTCTATGAAGACCTACAAGACCTTTTAGAACTAACACCCAAAAAAGATGTCCTTTTCATTATAGGGGACTGGAATGCAAAAGTAGGAAGTCAAGAAACACCTGGAGTAACAGGCAAATTTGGCCTTGGAATACGGAATGAAGCAGGGCAAAGACTAATAGAGTTTTGCCAAGAAAATGCACTGGTCATAGCAAATACCCTCTTCCAACAACACAAGAGAAGACTCTATACATGGACATCACCAGATGGTCAACACTGAAATCAGATCAATTATATTCTTTGCAGCCAAAGATGGAGAAGCTCTATACAATCAGCAAAAACAAGACCAGGAGCTGACTGTGGCTCGGACCGTGAACTCCTTATTGCCAAATTCAGACTGAAATTGAAGAAAGTAGGGAAAACTACTAGACCATTCAGGTATGACCTAAATCAAATCCCTTATGATTATACAGTGGAAGTGAGAAATAGATTTAAGGGCCTAGATCTGATAGATAGAGTGCCTGATGAACTATGGAATGAGGTTCATGACATTGTACAGGAGACAGGGATCAAGACCATCCCCATGGAAAAGAAATGCAAAATAGCAAAATGCCTGTCTGGGGAGGCCTTACAAATAGCTGTGAAAAGAAGAGAAGCGAAAAGCAAAGGAGAAAAGGAAAGATATAAACATCTAAATGCAGAGTTCCAAAGAATAGCAAGAAGAGATAAGAAAGCCTTCTTCAGTGATCAATGCAAAGAAATAGAGGAAAACAACAGAATGGGAAAGACTAGGGATCTCTTCAAGAAAATCAGAGATACCAAGGGAACATTTCATGCAAAGATGGGCACAATAAAGGACAGAGATGGTGTGGACCTAACAGAAGCAGAAGATATTAAGAAGAGGTGGCAAGAATACACAGAAGAACTGTACAAAAAAGAGCTTCAAGACCTAGACAATCATGATGATGTGATCACTGACCTAGAGCCAGACATCTTGGAATGTGAAGTCAAATGGGCCTTAGAAAGCATCACTACGAACAAAGCTAGTGGAGGTGATGAAATTCCAGTGGAGCTATTCCAAGTCCTGAAAGATGATGCTGTGAAAGTGGTGCACTCAATATGCCAGCAAATTTGGAAAACTCAGCAGTGGCCACAAGATTGGAAAAGGTCAGTTTTCATCCCAATCCCAAAGAAAGGCAATGCCAAGGAGTGCTCAAACTACCGAACAATTGCACTCATCTCACACGCTAGTAAAGTAATGCTCAAAATTCTCCAAGCCAGGCTTCAGCAATATGTGAACTGTGAACTTCCTGATGTTCAAGCTGGTTTTAGAAAAGGCAGAGGAACCAGAGATCAAATTGCCAACATCTGCTGGATCATGGAAAAAGCAAGAGAGTTCCAGAAAAACATCTATTTCTGCTTTATTGACTATGCCAAAGCCTTTGACTGTGTGGATCACAATAAACTATGGAAAATTCTGAAAGAGATGGGAATATCAGACCACCTGATCTGCCTCTTAAGAAATCTGTATGCAGGTCAGGAAGCAACAGTTGGAACTGGTCATGGAACAACAGACTGGTTCCAAATAGGAAAAGGAGTACGTCAAGGCTGCATATTGTCACCATGTTTATTTAACTTATATGCAGAGTACATCATGAGAAATGCTGGACTGGAAGAAACAGAAGTTGGAATCAAGATTGCCGGGAGAAATATCAATAACCTCAGATATGCAGATGACACCACTCTTATGGCAGAAAGTGAAGAGGGGCTAAAAAGCCTCTTGATGAAGGTGAAAGTGGAAAGTGAAAAGGTTGGCTTAAAGCTCAACATTCAGAAAACGAAGATCATGGCATCTGGTCCCATCACTACATGGGAAATAGATGGGGAAACAGTGGAAACAGTGTCAGACTTTGTTTTTCTGGGCTCCAAAATCACTGCAGATGGTGACTGCAGCCATGAAATTAAAAGACGCTTACTCCTTGGAAGGAAAGTTATGACCAACCTAGATAGCATATTCAAAAGCAGAGACATTACTTTGCCAACAAAGGTTCGCCTAGTCAAGGCTATGGTCTTTCCTGTGGTCATGTATGGATGTGAGAGCTGGACTGTGAAGAAGGCTGAGCACCGAAGAATTGATGCTTTTGAACTGTGGTGTTGGAGAAGACTCTTGAGAGTCCCTTGGACTGCAAGAAGATCCAACCGGTCCATTCTGAAGGAGATCAATCCTGGAATTTCTTTAGAAGGAATGATGCTAAGGCTGAAACTCCAGTATTTTGGCCACCTCATGCGAAGAGCTGACTCATTGCAGAAGACTCTGATGCTGGGAGGGACTGAGGGCAGGAGGAGAAGGGGATGACAGAGGATGAGATGGCTGGATGGCATCACTGACTCGATGGACGTGAGTCTGAGTGAACTCCAGGAGTTGGTGATGGACAGGGAGGCCTGGCGTGCTGCAGTTCATGGGGTCGCAAAGAGTCGGACACGACTGAGCGACTGATCTGATCTGATCTGATGTTTATTCCCATATATTTTCACAGGTCATAGTCACAAATGAATATTATTTCAAAACTATGAACAGGGATAGCTAGGGAGCTTTTTCTCATTCTTCAAGGTCAGTCCTTGGAGACCTCTATTATGTGAGATATTTCCATAAAACTCATTTCTTTTCTTCTGAGAGGTGGAAACTTCTCCAGGGTTCATGAACTCTGATAGTATTTGAACTGGAACATTCTACAAGTTCCTTCATTCTATAGATATTTAGAGTACGGCCACATCATAAGTCAACCATATAGGACCCAGAGAGTACACTGGCATCTTTTGGGGGGAACGACTAGACTCTGAGAGAACAAGTTCTCTTTTATAGTGACCATTGTTATCTCTAAGGCCTAAAAGTGCCTGGCATATAATAAACAATACTTACAAAATAAAAAATAAACTTTACATGTATACCTAACACACTAAAATAATTTTGTAACTTGAATCCAGAGCCCTGCAAATGGTAGTTAATAGGTGTTAATTGAATTAATAAGGAACGAATCTGTACACTCCCATAAATTTGTGTTTATCCTTAAAGAAGTTGAAATAAAAGCTCAAGCAATCAAGAAGTATGTACTTTTATTGAGCAATCCTTGTGTTTGACTCTAATGAGTAACTCTTCAACTCAATGACTAACCCCAAGGGTTTAAGTGTGCAAGAAATGAAACATAGGTAATTAAGTGATCAGATCAAAGCAGCATGTGCTTTAACCAATTTAGGTATCATTTTTCATTCATTCTTATTGCTTTGAAAGTAACACATGCAAATACACTTATATTTATTTTTATACAGTCTAGAAAAACTTACAACCTCTCATCCCAACACATTCTTCTTTAACTCCTGACACTCTTCTAGAAATTTAAATTGTTTCCATTTTACATTCTTTCCAAGCTTATCTTTGAACTACTCTAAAATATGGATATACCTCTAATTTTTTATTTTTTGTCAATTTTAATACCTATTGACTTCCTCTTACGAAAGTTGAAGATTTAAGCCCCTTATACTACTCTCCTCCCATTTTCTCTTTAGATGCTTGGTGTTCATATTATTTTAGTCATTTTATCAGTTATCTATGTAACTGTAAATAATTTCTTAAAAATCAATTTCTTAGCCAATCACTTTTCAATAGGCTTTCTCAACCCCATGACTTTTAAAATGTCAAATATATTTCAATGCTATTCTCCCCAATCGTCCCGCCCTCTCCCAGTCCCAGAGTCCAAAAGTCTGTTCTATACATCAGTGTCTCTTTTGCTGTCTCATAAGCAGGGTGATTGTTACCATCTTTCTAAATTCCATATATATGCGTTAGTATACTGTATTTGTGTTTTTCTTTCTGGCTTACTTCACTCTGTATAATAGGCTCCAGTAGCATTGAAATATGTATAATATCATATCTGAAATGAGTCAGTCCAGGTACGATGCCCGATAACAGATGCCTGGGACTGGAGCACTGGGATGACCTGGAGGGATGGTGTGGGAGGAGGGGAGGGAGGAGGGTTCAGGATGGGGAGCACGTGTATTCTGGTGGCGGATCCATTTCGATGTATAGTAAAAGTAATACAATATTGTAAAGTTAAGAAAAATTAAAAAAAAATAAAAAAAAAAAGTCTGGAAAAAAAAAATAAATAAAATGTCAAATATAGCCATTATTCTTCCTTTGACTTTATTACATTATTCTTTCTCTCTTCTGTCAGCTGAACTTTTTACTTCTGTATTTTCAAAATGGTTGGTATTTATATTTTGTCATAACAACCATAACAATGCCTTCTATATTTTGTCACAGGTTATCCCTTGAAGTAGAAAAATCAATAAATGCCTTTTGTATTGCAATTATTCTGTAAGCCACTGTGCAGGGCCAAGCCAGAAAATATACCAGCATTATATATATATTTTTCTCAGCATGTCCAATGTTGTAAGTCTTGGGTCATTCATGGGAGAATGTTCCTCAAATTAAGGTCAAATGGATTATTTTTTTCCCATCACAAATCATGCATTTAAAATGCATTACTTTTTTTCAAGTATTACTCTTGGATAGTTTGCTTCAGTTTTTTTGTAAAATATAGTCCTTCCCTAAGCACTCACCCTACAGTTTCTAACTGCCTTTGTCTTTTTCTTACATTATCATCCTTTTCTTACACACATTGCCTTTTCCATCATACATTCAGTTATTCACGCCTGACTGTATCATTTGTTCTATCAACACGTTGTTTCTCTGAACTTCTTCCAGAAGCTTCTGACTTTGTATTAACCCTGAACTGCTCTCCAGGCCATCTGTACACCCATCATTTTGAGACTTCCCACTGTCTCCTCCTTGCTCTTCTGCATATACGTCACTGTTCCCTGCACCCGCGGCTTCCCCTTCCTGGGCTTAACTCCCTAATTGAGTATAACCTCATGAAACCTCCAACAGAAGAGTGCACTTGACACAAACTTTCCAAGTGTTCACATCGTTGCACACATCTGTAATCTATTATTTTCCTTGACTGGTACTTTGGCTAGTTATGGAAAAGTTTAGGTTCACGAAAGTTTCCCTCAGAATTGTGAAGAACTGTGCATTGCTCTATTATCTTCAACATAACGGAACTCATTATTATGTGAGTTAACAACAACCCAGAGAGTTTCTTTCTCTTTCACATGTTAATTTTTATTTCTGATACTTGATCAACCAACCTATGGTGGTTGTGCATCTCTAAAATCTAGACATTCAACTTGAACACAGCATAATCTATTTGAGTGGCGTGGGCTAGGGGCGATGCCATAACCATAAGTAAGTTCGGTTGACTCTATGCTGCCCGGCAGATTTGTCTGGTTAGCACTTCACATCTGCAATAAGGAGGGCTAGGAAATTATGAGTGGCCTTTTCACAAGTGAATTTAAGATGTTAATAGCAATAACACCAACCACTTTGCCCAAACTGATTAGCTTTTTTAATTAGTAAGTTCCTTAAAACAATTTATTCTCTCTAATGTAAGTACAGACAAAGTCCAGATGGAGCTTTCATTTGAGGGAAGAAAGAAATGACGAGAGGACTAGAAACCTACATGCTTTTTAAACTGCTATAACACTGAAGGAAAATAAACTACACACCCTACAATACACACCCATAGTTTGAGTCTGGAATGCATTCCACTTTTTCAAGAATTCAACCAAGGTTGAAAAAATATATGGGTTGAGTACAAAGCATTTCCTTTCATTTGATTTAGATTTTCATTCATTTAGACTCTTTCATTTTAAATATCATTAGAATTTAGCTTAATTAATTTCTTCAGATAAGCAAAATAAATATGAAAGTCAGTAAGTTATGTTTTTGAGAGTATAGTATTTAACTTTCTCAAGTTCTGACCTTTGCTGAGTTTTTCTTAAAAACAATGTCTTTGTGTTAGTTTAACTTAATGAACATCTTTGCCTACGAACCTCCAATATCTTGCAAAGCACTTAGCATGAGAATAAAATTGGAATGTTTTCCCAAAAAAGCACTGTGTTTTTAATTAAGTATCACCAATATGTGCATCAAAAGGAATTATTAGAACTACAATTAAAATGCCATTAAGAGCATCTTAATCCTGACAGTACTTTAGTGTAACTTTCCTCAGTCCATCAAGAAATGAAGAGGTTCCCATGTGAAAAGATGTTCAACATCGCTCATTATTAGAGAAATGTAAATCAAAACTACAGTGAGACAGCAACTCACACTGGTCAGAATGGCCATCATCAAAAAAATCTACAAACAATAAATGCTGGGGAGGTTGTGGAGAAAAGGGAACCTCCTTTAACTGTTGGTGAGAATGCAAACTGATACAGGCACTAAGACTGTATGGAGATTCCTTAAAATACTAGGAATAAAACCACATGACCCAGTAATCCCACTACTAAGCATACATTCTGAGGAAACCAAAATGGAAAGACACATGTATCCCAATGCTCAGACAGTAAAGAATATACTAACTGCAATGCAGAAGACCTGGGTTTGATCCCTGGGTCAGGAAGATGCCCTGAAGAAGGGAATGGCTACCCATTTCAGTATTCTTTCCTGGAGAATTCCATGGACAGAGGAGCCTGGCAGGCTACAGTCCATGGGGTCACTAAGAGTCAGACAAGAATGAGTGACTAACACACACTTATCTCAATGTTTATTACAGCACTATTTACAATAGCTAGGACATGGAAGCAATATAGATGTCCACAGAAAGATGAATTGATAAAGCAGCTGTGGTACACACGCAGAATGGAATTTTACTCAGCCAAAAAAGGAATGCATTTGAGTCAGTTCTAATGATGTGATGAAGCTAGAGCCTATGTAGAATGAAGTAAGTCAGGAAGAGAAAACCAAATACGGTATACTAAGGCATATATTCGGAGAGGGCCATGGCACCCCACTCCAGTATTCTTGCCTGGAAAATCCCATGGACAGAGGAGCCTGGTAGGCTGCAGTCCATGGTGTCATGAAGAGTCGGACACGACTGAGCGACTTCACTTTCACTTTTCACTTTCGTGCACTGGAGAAGGAAATGGCAACCCACTCCAGTGTTCTTGCCTGGAGAATCCAGGGATGGGGGAGCCTGGTGGGCTGCCATCTATGGGGTCGCACAGAGTCGGACACAACTGAAGTGACTTAGCAGCAGCAGCAAGGCATATATATGGAGTCTAGAAAGATGGTACTGATGAAACTATTAGCAGGGCAGCAATGGATACACAGATACAGAGAACAGATTTATGGACATGGGGGTTGGGGGAAGGAGAGGGTGGGATATATGGAGAGTAACATGGAAACATACATTCAGTTCAGTTCAGTCACTCAGTCATGTCCGACTCTTTGGGACCCCATAAGATGCAGCACGCCAGGCCTCCCTGTCCATCACCAACTCCCGGAGTTTACTCAAACTCATGTCCATTGAGTCGGTGATGCCATCCAACCATCTCCTGTCATCCCCTTTTCCTCCAACCTTCAATCTTTCCCAGCATTAGGGTCTTTTCAAATGAGTCAGTTCTTCACATCAGGTGGCCAAAGTATGGGAGTTTCAACTTCAGTATCAGTCCTTCCAATGAATATTCAGGACTGATTTCTTTTAGAATGGACTTGCTGGATCTCCTTGGAGTCCAAGGGACTCACAAGAGTCTTCTCCAACACCACAGTTCAAAAGCATCAATTCCTCAGTGCTCAGCTTTCTTTTTGGTCCAACTCTCACATCCATACGTGACTACTGGAAAACCATAGCTTTGACTAGACGGACCTTTGTTGGCAAAGTAATGTCTCTGCTTTTTAATATGCTGTCTAGGTTGGTTATAACTTTTCTTTCAAGAAGTAAGAGTCTTTTAATTTCATGGCTGCAGTCACCATCTGCAGTGATTTTGGAGCCCAAGAAAATAGGTCTGCCACTGCTTCCACTGTTAACCCATCTATTTGCCATGAAGTGATGGGACCAGATACCATGATCTTCATTTTCTGAATGTTGAATTTTAAGCCAACTTTATCACTTTCCTCTTTCACTTTCATCAAGAGGCTCTTTAGTTCTTTTTCACTTTCTGCCTTAAGGGTGGTGTCATCTGCATATGAGGTTATTGATATTTCTCCCAGAAATCTTGATTCCAGCTTGTGCTTCATCTAGCCCAGCATTTCTCATGATGTACTCTGCATATAAGTTAAACAAGCAGGGTGACAATATACGGCCTTGATGTACTCCTTTTCCTATTTGGATCCAGTCTGTTGTTCCATGTCCCATTCTAATTGTTGCTTCCTGACCTGCATATAGGTTTCTCAAGAGGCAGGTCAGGTGGTCTGGTATGCCCATCTCTCTCAGGATTTTCCACAGTTTACTCTGATCCACACAAAGGCTTTGGCATAGTCAATTAAGCAGAAGTAGATATTTTTCTGGAACTCTCTTGCTTTTCTGATGATCCAGTAGATGTTGGAAATTTGATCTCTGGTTCCTCTGCCTTTTCTAAAACCAGCTTGAACATCTGGAAGTTCATGGTTCACATATTGTTGAAGCCTGGCTTGGAGAATTTTGAGCATTACATTACTAGCGTGTGAAATGAGTGCAATTGTGCGGTATTTGAGCATTCTTTGGCATTGCCTTTCTTTGAGATTGGAATGAAAACTGACCTTTCCCAGTCCTGTGGCCACTGCTGGATTTTCCAAATTTGCTGGCATATTGAGTGCAACACTTTCATAGCATCATCTTTTAGGATTTGAAATAGCTCAACTGGAATTCCATCACCTCCACTAGCTTTGTTGGTAGGGATGCTTCTTAAGACCCACTTGACTTCACATTCCAGGATGCCTGGCTCTAGGTGAGTGATCACACCATCATGATTATCTGGGTCATGAAGATATTTTTTATACAGTTCTGTGTATTCTTGCCACCTCTTCTTAATATCTTCTGCTTCTGTTAGGTCCATACCATTTCTGTCCTTTATCGAGCCCATCTTTGCATGAAATGTTCCCTTGGTATCTCTAATTTTCTTGAAGAGATCTCTAGTCTTTCCCATTCTATTGTTTTCCTCTATTTCTTTGCACTGATCACTGAGGAAGACTTTCTATTTCTCCTTGCTATTCTTTGGAACTCTGCATTCAAATGGGTATATCTTTCCTTTTCTCCTTTGTTTTTTGCTTCTCTTCTTTCCATAGCTATTTGTGAAGCCTCCTCAGACAGCCATTTTGCTTTTTTGCATTCCTTTTTCTTGGAGCTGGTCTTGACCCCTGTCCCCTATACAATGTCATGAACCTCCATCCATAGTTCATCAGGCACTCTGTCTATCACATCTAGTCTCTTAAATCTATTTCCTACTTCCACTGCGTAATCATAAGGGTCATACGTGAATGGTCTAGCAGTTTTTCCTATTTTCTTTAAGCCTGAATTTGGCAAATAAGGAGTTCATGGTCTGAGCCACAGTCAGCTCCTGGTCTTGTTTTTGCTGACTGTATAGGGATTCTCCATCTTTGGCTGCAAAGAATATAATCAATCTGATTTTGGTGTTGACCATCTGGTGATGTCCATGTGTAGAGTCTTCTCTTGTGTTGTTGGAAGAGGAACATAAAATTAAGTGGTATTCTTAGAAGAATATACTTTCTATATTGATTCAATATAGGAAACAGCTAAATATTGGGAAACACGTGTTATATGGGAAATACAAGCCATTATTTGCAAACTTAAGTGCTAGTTTTGTATCCAAGAGACTCAGAACTGATATGATGCTGTAACTTTTATTTTTAGATTGTATGCGTATTCCGGGTTATGTAACAACTCCCCTTCTGGAGATACTTGTCATTTACACGCAAAAGTACTTTTTTTTTTTTTTAAATTAGTTATTCAGAAAAAGAGAAATACTCCAACTCTCCCATAAGAATATGAATAGCCAGGTAAGGTGATGCTGTGCTCTGCTGACTAGCTCATCAGCATCTTTGACAAAGAACCACAACTAAGACTTGGCAGGTCCGTGGCTAAGACATGGCTAGGTGTGCTAGAACCTGCAAGAGAGAATCCGAAGACTTCGCTTCTTCCCCAAGAAAGTCCACAGATGCCACAAATATCCAATGTCAGAAATAATTTGTATGTAAGATTATGGTTTTAATGTCCAAAATATCCTTTGCCTTGCTTACAATTCAAGTATCTCTCCACTGTTTAATTTTACTCATAAGATCAAAGGACAAATATTACCTAAAACCAACCCAAGCTACAGTTGTGGTTCTTCAGTCTGTTCTTCTATCCTCTGGTGAAGCCTCAACCCAGTCAGGGCTGGCTGACTGGGTGACTGGAGCCTTGCCACTGTTCCCATTTCAAAGTCCATGACATCCTCTCTGAAGCCAATTCCACGGGAATCATCTTTAGTGTTGAAGTATTCTCTTCTTGAAAAAATATCTCCTTTGTTTCATGGAGTCAATGCCATTTCTTCAGCAATGCTGCGGTTAAGTCGCTTCAGCCGTGTCCCACTCTGTGCAACCCAATGGACGGCAGCCCACCACGCTCCCCCAACCCTCGGATTCTCCAGGCAAGAACACTGGAGTGGGTTGCCATTTCCTTCTCCAATGCATGAAAGTGAAAAGTGAAAGTGAAGTCGCTCTGTCGTGTCCAACTCTTCGCGACCCCATGGACTGCAGCCTACCAGGCTCCTCTGTCCATGGGATTTTCCTGGCAAGAGTACTGGAGTGGGGTGCCATTGCCTTCAACAATACCTCACTGCTATTACTATAACCAAGAAAAAAAAAGTTCTTCTAATCTCAATTTTTCAAATTTACCCTGAATACTGTGTACTTTCTATGTAACATGCCTTTATTATTCAACCTCATGTTACAGTTTTCTATCCTGTCATGGCCAAACACTGCATCATAAGTGCAAACATATATTAGGAACCTAAAATTAAGAACAACTTTTCTGAAAAACCTATATTCAATTTATCCTATACAGAATCCCAATAGTATCAGGGCCTGTGAAGGAAATGGTATAAATATAGTTTGTATGGCCATGTCATTAATTACTAGAGGCTATAGATTATATGACATGAACTAAACTAAATCTTTAAAAACCATCAATCCCAAAGCACCCATGCAAACAAGAATGTATCTTTTCAATTTCTAATAATGTTCCAATTGCCTACAGGGGAAAACTTAAAGTCTGGTCTAATCACAGGATACCTCCCACTGTTCTTTGTTTTGCTACTTGTGTGTGCATGCCTGTGTGTGTGTGCGCACAAGTGTCTGTATGTGTTTTGATGAAGTACGAAGGGTGCATGGGAGGGCTGTTTTCAGAAGAGGCAGGTAATGGAAAAGAGGGTACCTTTTTCTTTTTAATTTATAGCTACCTAATTCATTAAAATGAAATTAAAAGATGCTTGCTTCCTGGAAGAGAAGCTATGACAAACCTCAGTTCAGTTCAGTTGCTCAGTCGTGTCTGACTCTTTGTGACGCCATGGACTGCAGCACGCCAGGCCTCCCTGTCCATCACCAAGTCCCAGAGCTTGCTCAAACTCTTGTCCATCGAGTCAGTGATGCCATCCAACCATCTCATCCTCTGTCATCCCCTTCTTCTCCTACCTTCAATCTTTCCCAGCATCGGGGTCTTTTCAAATGAGTCAGTTCTTCACATCAGGTGGCCAAAGTTTCAGCTTCAACATCAGTCCTTCCAGTGAATATTCAGGACTGATTGCCTTTAGGATGGACTGGTTGGATCTCTTTTCAGTCCAAGGGACTCTCAAGAGTCTTCTCCAACACTGCAGTTCAAAAGCATCAATTCTTTGGTGCTCAGCTTTCTTTATAGCCCTACTCTCACATCCATACATGACTACTGGAAAAAGCATAGCTTTGACTACATGGACCTTGTTGGCAAAGTAATGTCCCTGCTTTTTAATATGCTGTCTAGGTTGGTCATAGCTTTTCTTCCAAGGAGCAAGCATTTTTTAATTTCATTGCTGTAGTCACCACCTGCAGTGACAAACCTAAACACCATATTAAAAAGCAGAGACATTACAGACAAAAGTCCGTCTAGTCAAAGCTACAGTTTTTCTAGTAACCATGTATGGATGTGAGAGTTGGACTATAAAGAAGGCTGAGTGCTGAAGAATTGACGCTTTTGAACTATCATGTTGGTGTTGGAGAAGACTGTTGAGAGTCCCTTAGACTGCAAGGAGATCAAACCAGACAATCCTAAAGGAAATCAGTCCTCAGTATTCATTGGAAGGACTGATGCTGAAGCACCAATACTACGACCAGCTGATATGCAAAGAGACGACTCATTGGAAAAGACCCTGATGCGGGGAAAGACTGAGGGCAACGGGAGAAGGGGACGACAGAGGATGAGATTGTTGGATGGTGTCACCAATCCAAAGAACACGAGTTTGAGCAAGCTCCAGGAGAGAATCAAGGACAGGGAAGCCTGGCGTGCTGCAGCCCATGGGATCACAGAGTCAGACGTGCCTGAGCCACTGAACAAAATGAAACTTATATAAAATGTAAAAGCTATACACTGTAGGTTGCAATTATTTCAATAACTTGTGTTTCCAGGAATTTCATGGTTAGAACCCATTCATGGCAACTAGAAAAGGAAGACAAAGGAAAGAAAGCCTCACAATAGAGCCATGTGTATGATACAAGATAACAATGAAAGGAAAGGAGCAAGGAAAGAAAAGTAGATGAAAATGAAGAAGGATGTCAGGAATTGGGAGCAAGAATATTTAGAAGTCATTTGTTATTACAGAAATCATTACTAATAATCATAATAAATAAAGTCAGTCTTGCTTTTATTTAAATGTGTATCCCTCTTTATGCTAATAACATAAAAATTCCTGATGCCATTTTTAGACTCCCAAGGGTTCCGCTGAAATATTTAGAGATAGAGTTTGCATCTATGATATAGGTGCTTCAATTTCCATAGCTTTCACATGGTCTAGGTCACTGTTTCTAAAAAGCCTTTGTGAAAGAACATATGAGTTCCCTACTTGCTGTTTGTTTTTTGCAAAGTACAAGAGAGCACCATGGGCATCTCTACAGCTAATGCTGCCAGAGGAGTAATCTGATATCTGTGCTGTGCTCAGTCGCTCAGCTGTGTCTGACTCTTTGTGACCCCATGGACTGTAGCCCACCAGGCTCCTCTGTCCATGGGGATTCTGCAGGCAAGAATACTGGAGTGGGTTGTCATGCCCTCCTCCAGGGGATCTTTGCAACCCAGGGATCCAATCCAGGTCTCCCTCATTGCAGACGGATTCTTAACCATCTGAGCCACCAGGGAAGCCCGAGTAATTTGATAAGAACCTGCTAATGTTTTTAAATTTCCTCTGCAAAGCCCAACACAAACAGTATTTCACTGTATATTATTTCTTTGTGTCACTTAGTTTGTAGCCTGACTGCTAAAGAAGATTTCAGGATTTGAATACTTTGCACAGTTTGGAAACCAGAGACAAATGTGAAATTACTACCAAATATGCGAGAGAGACTGACTTTTACTTTATTCCTGTTATTAAATTGAACCACCACACACATAAAAATACCCTGTCTCAAATCAATTCAAAAAATGATGAATTCATATTTTTTTACATGTAACATAAATAAAAACATGTTATTTGATATGTATTGTTTTAAATCTGACGTGCCCTAGATGTTGCTTGGTTCTTCAGGATGAGTCTCGTTCATACTGGAACAAAATTTAAAGAAATTTAGAGTTGATTTGTTTTCATAGCCTTTGCAGTTTAACCATGACAAGATCTTATTTCATTTTTTAGCTCGTCACAATTTCCAAGACAACTGGATTTCTCCTCCAGAATAATTTCACACATTTGTTTCACTTAAGTAGATGTGAAAAATAACCAACATTTTTGAATACTTTTTCTGTTTTGAATAAATATCTAGTCTTAATCAACAGAAATAAACTTGTACTTCAAAATTTCTATGTTATACAAATGCAGCTAGCTCTTGAATATCATATTCAACTCATGAACATTCTTAAACACTTAAGATTATATATGGACTCACTTCAAATTCATGAGGTAACAACATGCAAATAACTATATCTTGGATTGTTATGGTAGAAAATGCTGAAGAAAAGCTATTCCAACTTGATTATGAGTTAGCAGCATCATTTAGGTATAGATGCTTGATATGAATATTCAGTGATATATTGTTTTTAATATTGCCTTAAGCGGTACAATCATGTTTGGATGACATATATACTATTGCATAATCCATCTGAGTTACAAAGGAATGCTTCCCTGGATGTTTAACTTAAAATTGTATGAGCTACTTTTCTGTGGTCTTGCCATCCAATTCTCTGATTAAGGAACACCCTCAGAGATGAGTCTTAAAACCAAGCTGTTAGAGAAAAAAAAAAAAATCAAGGAATCCTATGGTGTGTGACTTAAAGGAATTCTCCCTCACCGAGCCCATGAGTCAACAGTTATTTATTGAATGTCAGCTATATCCATGGTATGTTTCACTGTGGGCTTTCCAGGTGGCCCAGTGGTCAAGAATCTGCTTGCCAGTTCCGGAGATGCAAGAGACATAGGTTTGAGCTATGGGTTAGGAAGGTCCCCTGGATGGCAACCCAGTCTGTTAGTCTTGCCTAAAAAATGCCATGGACAGAGGAGTTTGGTGGGCTATAGCCCATGGGATCACAAAGAGTCAGACACAACTAAGCGGCTAAACATACACACGTTTCACTATAGGCTATAAGATATAATAGCTACCAGCATTTACTGAATAACTACTCCAGAGACTGTACTGGTAACCATCTTCTCCATGTTGGTGTGGGCAGGCTTGAATGTCAGGCTAAAAAAATCTAAAACGGATCCTAGAGGCAGCTGGTAACCTATAAAGGGTTTTTTTTTAAGGGTCAGGGAAAAATGCATGAGTTTTGAGAACAGAGGGAAAGGTTAATCTGGCAGTAACGTGAGTTGACAGCTAAAGTTCAGGATTAGCAGGCTGCCAGGTGGTCAACAGGAAGGGCCTAAACGAGAGCAGTGTCAGCGAGAATGTGAAGCCAGGGTTGGAGGTGAGCAGTGGGATGAGTTAGAGGGTCTAATGAAAACCTAGTCTTAGAGATCATGAGAAACTAAAGTTGAAGTTTCACTTTAGGAAATTATTTCAAAACTACATTTGTACACATATGAAGAGAGAGGTTTGTATTTAAAAAAAAAAAAAAAAAAGGCAGTAGGTGATGCTGTAGTGACCACCACCTCTCAGGGGCCCAGCATGGCGATGGTTTGCTTCACAGGCACAGCACAGTCAGATGCCAGTGAGGCAGCCCTCCGTCATCTTACATCTGGAACACATGGTTTCCAAGGGGTCTTTACATGAGAAGAGAGTGTGCGTGCATCTATGCCTGCTCAGTCATGTCTGACTCTGTGACCCCATGCACTGTAGCCCGCCACGATCCTCTGTCCCTGGAATTCTCCAGGTAAGAATACTGGAGCAGGTTGCCATGCTGTCCTCCAGGGGATCTTCCCAACACAGGTATCGAACCCACATTTCCTGCATCTCCTGCACCGCAGGCAGATTGTTTGCCACTTGTATCATATGCAGAATCTTTGTTGCTTGTGCCATACACAGAATAGTTTTAAAGTTCAGGCCTGAAAATGGCTTATATTAACTCCACCCTTATCTCACTGGGTATAACTGGCTTATGTGCTTATAGCACATACTCCTACTAAGTCGCTTCAGTTGTGTCCGACTCTGTGCGACCCCATAGACGGAAGCTCACCAGGCTCCCCTGTCCCTGGGATTCTCCAGGCAAGAACACTGGAGTGGGTTGCCATTTCCTTCTCCAAGATAATAGCACATATCTCCATCCTAATCACACACACAGGGCTAGAAATTTAGAAGCACTCAAAATATTCAGGGAACACTAATGTCACCAAGTTAAGTTGTTAAGAACAAAAGACTAGAATGCCCCAATACTTATCAACTGAGAACTAGTTAATGAGTTAAGTTACTTCCATACATTGGAAAGGCCTCAAAAGAAGTACTAATATGGGAAGATCTTGAAGATACATCTAGTGAAAAAAAATGAAGTGTAGACAGGTATGCATATCATGGTGACACTGAAGTCACTCAGTCGTGCCTGACTCTTTGTGACCCCATGGAGAGTAGCCTGCACCAAGCTCCTCCGTCCATGGGACTTTCAAGGCAAGAGTACTGGAGTCGGTTGCCATTTCTTTCTCCAGGGAATCTTTTCAACCCAGGGATCGAACCCAGGTCTACCCTTCAGAAAAAGGATTAAATCTGAAATACCTGAGTGAATTAAAGAAACGCCAAAAGGATACATAAGGAATGAATGGCAACTGTTACCCACTTAAAGGAGGAGATGAATGGGTAAAACCGCCCTTCAAGATAGCCTAGTTTTATTTTTACACATAACCCAGTTCAAACGATTTGGTATTTTATCTTTTATACAAGCAGTGTTTATTTTAACAAGAAATGTCAATATATTTCTCAGAATGACCTAAAAACAAATGAATTCAGCATAATTACAAGGTAACAAACTCCAAGACAGACCAATGGAGGAATGCCACCAGAGACGTAAATTTATTTGACTACTTCCTGAGCATTTAATAGTGACGCTATAGCGGCTTTGTATTCTGAGACTTCTTAATGGAAGGCAAACAAAACTAGATGTTGATTATTTTTCCTTGAATTGTGCCTTTCTAAAAGCCTAATTTAAATTTAGCTTGGGATTTCCCGTTAACGTTTCAAAAAAACTGAAGCAGCTGTTTGCTGTTTATGGTTTGGTGGGCCAGAATTTGGCTCACCGTGGATTCTAGATTCTGTGAGCTAAGGCAGAACAAAGAGATACGTTAAGTGCCATCTAAGCAGGTTGTACATTGCATGAGAATCCCAGTGCATTTCTGGAAATAACCCCATCTAGCTAGCCATTCCATCTGAATCTCAGATTCCCTATCTCTAAAATAGGGACTGGGTATCTATGTAATAGGGTCTTTGTGAAGAATCAATGATGAAATGGTGTTATCTACAGAGGTTTGTACACTGGTAGGTGCTGGAAAAGGTCAGTTTTCATTCCAATCCCAAAGAAAGGAAATGCCAAAGAGTGCTCAAACTACCGCACAATTGCACTCATCTGACACACTGGTAAAGTAATGCTCAAAATTCTCCATCCCAGGCTTCAGCAATACTTGAACCGTGAACTTCCTGATATTCAAGCTGGTTTTAGAAAAGGCAGAGGAACCAGAGATCAAATTGCCAACATCCGCTGGATCATGGAAAAAGCAAAAGAGTTCCAGAAAAGCATCTATTTCTGCTTTATTGACTATGCCAAAGCCTTTGACTGTGTGGATCACAATAAACTGTGGAAAATTCTGAAAGAGATGGGAATACCAGACCATCTGACCTGCCTCTTGAGAAACCTATATGCAGGTCAGGAAGCAACAGTTAGAACTGGACATGGGACAACAGACTGGTTCCAAATAGGAAAAGGAATTTGTCAAGGCTGTATATTGTCACCATGTTTATTTAACTTATATGCAGAATACATCATGAGAAACACTGGGCTGGAAGAAACACAAGCTGGAATCAAGATTGCCGGGAGAAATATCAATAACCTCAGATAATGCAGATGACACCACCCTTATGGCAGAAAGTGAAGAGGAACTAAAGAGCCTCTTGATGAAAGTGAAAGAGGAGAGTGAAAAAGTTGGCTTAAAGCTCAACATTCAGAAAACTAAGATCATGGCATCCGGTCCCATCACTTCATGGGAAATAGATGGGGAAACAGTGGAAACAGTGTCAGACTTTATTTTGGGGGGCTCCAAAATCACTGCAGATGGTGACTGCAGCCATGAAATTAAAAGACGCTTACTCCTTGGAAGGAAAGTTATGACCAACCTAGATCGCATATTCAAAAGCAGAGACATTACTTTGCCAACAAAGGTTCGTCTAGTCAAGGCTATGGTTTTTCTTGTGGTCATGTATGGATGTGAGAGCTGGACTGTGAAGAAGGCTGAGCGCCGAAGAACTGATGCTTTTGAACTGTGGTGTTGGAGAAGACTCTTGAGAGTCCCTTGGACTGCAAGGAGATCCAACCAGTCCATTCTGAAGGAGATCAGCCCTGGGATTTCTTTGGAAGGAATGATGCTGAAGCTGAAACTCCAGTACTTTGGCCACCTCATGCGAAGAGTTGACTCACTGGAGAAGACTCTGATGCTGGGAGGGATTGGGGGCAAGAGGAGAAGGGGACAACAGAGGATGAGATGGCTGGATGGCATCACTGACTCGATGGACGTGAGTCTGGGTGAACTCCGGGAGTTGGTGATGGACAGTGAGGCCTGGCGTGCTGTGATTCATGGGGTCGCAAAGAGTCGGACACCAATGAGTGACTGATCTGATCTGATCTGAGGTGCTGTTGACCATTTTTTTTTTTTTTTTTGGAAAGCTCTTCTTGATGTCCTAAGACTATGACCTGGGATCAACCTGTACCTTGTGTCTCTTCTTCCAATGACTTGGTGTTTGTTTTCCTCTGTCCTGCTAGCGTACAATGTCTTGCACAATACAGTATTCCAAGTACCTACTGCAGAGCCAGGAATGTAGCCGAGTAATTCATTACTGAATTAAATGAGTTACTACAGTCATTCTGGATCTCTCTCTGATTGATACTCTTTCCCCTTTGTCAGTGTTAAACACTAAAGCTCCTTAGGGCACAAGAATGTCTAGGAGATTAGTCAATATTCCTGAAGGAGCAAGTTGATACTTGTCTTTTAAATTGGCCATATCATATTTTACTAATTATAGATATAATATCACAAGGGATGTGCTTTGTGCTGAGGTCAAATTCATTTTGTTCTACTTTTTATACTGGAGTGGGTTGCCATTTCCTTTGTGCAATCATAAAGTCGTTGCAAACATATATTGATTATCTAGCGGGTGCTAGACATTGTTTGAAAGTTTACCTTTAATCCTCTCACCAATCCCACAGGATAGATTCTGTTGTTGTTCTCATTTCACAGATGAAAAAACAGAGAAACAGGTAAAATACCTTGGCCATGATTCCATAGCTTCTGTTGGAAAACACAGGATACTGATTTGGGCAGTTTGGGGTCGGAGGCTACATTCTTAGCTCCTCTCCCATACTTTCTAAAAATGATAAACTACATTTTTAACACAGCATAAGTACTCTTGGAAATATAGAAAGCAATTGCCTATCAAGTTAACTAGAAGATGGATATTTTAAGTGATAATGTTGGTGCAAAGAGAAAGGCTTTAGTACTCGTACAGATAAAGGAGACATAAAATTTTTGGTAAGTAACAATAAAAGAGGACATAAAATTTGGGGTAAATAACAATATGTGGGAAGTAATGTGTACTCTAAGAAAAGGGCCAAAAAATCAGACAGACTTGGTGTTGAGTCACTGTTAATAATGATGCTAAAAACATTAGTATCTTTGATCCATGGATCTCTATTTTTGGGAGTCTGCTCAAAAGAAATAAAGAAACACAAGGAGATGCTTACATAGTGAAGATGCATACACAATCATTCATGTATTTGTGTACTATCTAGAAACATTCTTATTGAAATAAATACGTATATAAAACATATTTGTAGAAAAGTCTATAACATATATGAACAGTTTAAAGAACAATTAAATAAAGTGCCACTCTCCAAATACTTCCCTTTCTCAATGCTTATAGATAACCACTATTCTGGTTTTTGCAGTATTTCCTTATTCTTTACAGATTTTACCACCCTGAATTATTTGACAGTATAGTATAGTTTTACCTATTTTGAATTGCACAGAAACAGAACCACACAAAATACATTCCTTGGGCAACCTGTCTACTTCTTTTACCATTATGTCGTAACACTCAGTCACCTGGTTCATGTAGCAGTTTTTTCATTAACATTTAATATAATTAGTGACATATCTGGCTTTCTAGTGATATTCTTTTATTTCTGATTTTTCCCACTTGTTTCCTAGTTTAATAATTATTTTTTGCCATTTTAAACATGTGATTTTTTTTCTCTACTTATTTTTATTTTTAGTGGTGATCCTTGAAATAACATGTATACTTACTAAAAAATCTAAACTTATTCCATATCTTTACTACAAATATTTTAATCATACATAATTAATATAATTAATTATCATTAACATATTGTTTTTCTTATATTTTGACCTGGTCCTATTTTTTTTTATTCCACAAAGCATTATTTTTTTTAACAAATGGATGTTCATTTCAATTAACTTACATATATAGTACTTGGTTTACCCCTCTTTTAGCAACTTGGATTTTTAATCTACAATCACTTTCCTTCTTCCTAAGGGCTTTTTTAGGAAACCTTTTAGGAGGGCCTTCTAGTAACAAACTCAGGTTCTGTTTTTCAGAAATGTCTTTATTTACCCTTTATTTTCAGAGAAGGCAATGGCACCCCACTCCAGTGCTCTTGCCTGGAAAATCCCATGGATGGAGGAGCCTGGTAGGCTCCAGTCCATGGGGTCGCTAAGAGTCGGACACGACTGAGCGACTTCACTTTCACTTTTCACTTTCATGCATTGGAGAAGGAAACGGCAACCCACTCCAGTGTTCTTGTCTGGAGAATCCCAGGGACAGGGGAGCCTGGTGGGCTGCCATCTATGGGGTCGGACAGAGTCGGACACGACTGAAGTGACTTAGCAGCAGCAGCAGCAGCAGCCCTTTATTTTTAAAGATAAAATTGTGGAATGAGAGTTATGGTCTCAATACATGCTGGGATATACATTGTCTCTCCTCCTCAGCTAATATTAAGATATCCCTTTATGATCATATATATATATTTAATTATCTTTGATGTTGTGCATTTTCACGCATTTCCTCTGGCACAGACTTTATAAGTTCTTTGATATTCATGAATCACCTTTGAATATGTGTATCAGTGCATTTTATCAATTCCAGAAAATTCTTGGACATTTATCTTTTCAAGTATTAACTCTGACACACTCTATATATCTTCTCTTTCTGCAGCTTCTATTAAATACTGATCAGTCCTTCTCAATTATCTTCAAGGTCTCTTAGCTACTCATATTTCCCAACTCTTTGTCTCTCTGCATTCTGGATAATTTCTTCTAAACTATCTTCTAGTTTACTCATTGTTTCTCCAGCTTTGACTAATCTGCTGTTGCACTTTCTCAACTTTGTCTTTCATTTTGATTTTGCTTCCTTTATTACAGTTCTTTTTTTCATATCTGCTAGGACAGCTTTTTACAGTTTTCTGTACTATTTACTCAAGCTTGTCTCCAATTAATTTAAACAGCGAGGATAAGTATTTTAAAAGTTATACCTTAGAACTTCAATCTGGAGTTTTTGTAGATCAGTCTTAAAGTTCAAGTTCACTTTGTTCAGCAAATGCCTTCAAGGAAGAAGTGGCTTCAATTCAAAACCAACCCTCTAGGCTACTGCCTTTACTTAGGTTTCTGCCTGATAATTCTTCATTATCTTATTGGTTGTCTAGTATTTTTAAAAAGTTTTGTTTGCTTATTTTTTTAATTTAATACATCCAACATTTTTAGTTATGATCTGAGAGTAAAGATGGTCCAAATAACCTAATCCAACATATTACCAGAAACAAAAATCCCTGTTTTGAATTATTTAATCATTCAGTTGCCCAAGGGTATTGAACTAGACTAAATAATCGTTCACATGTTCTCCTATAATGTTTATGGAGTCATTTTGGCATATCAAACAATAAGAGGGCTAATAAAACACAAAATGTTTTAATATGAGCATATGGACCTGGAAATTAAGAGACCTGCGTTTTCTTGGCCACTGACATTCTACCATGTGATGTGAGCAATGTATTCAATTTACTTAATACTTTAATCATCCCACTTGTAAACCAGAATGAAAATATATTTCATTTACAGTTCCATTTTCCCCCCATAAAATTTCTCTCAGCTAAGTGAAGAGTTCCTAGGAAGGACTGAGTAATTCAAAGTACTAAGTTTACAAAAGCTAAATATCCTCATCGCTGCTTTTGTTGCAAAATTTAAAACATTACCGACAAGAGTCTTTCACCATATCTCTTCAGAGAAAGTTCTCATAAAAGATGCTTAGGATAAATAAACATTGGAATTGGACTCTGATTTCATTTTTAACCACAGGAAAGAAACATCCTATGCCCAAGGACACACTTGCTTTCTTGCACAGACTGAGAACTCTCTCACTTAATTGTGATCAATTCACTTGAGCCTTAGACTTAATATTTTACTTGTTTTGCAAATGTCTTTGATTTATGGGCATACATCAAGGAGAAAGTGCACTTCACAGAAATTAGGGAGAGAAAAACCTCAGTCAGCCATTCTGCCGAAGAAGTACAACTGGGACTCCTCCCCAGTACAGATGAGTATGAGAGAGTTGGCGAAAACAAGCTCTCTGGTGAGTCATCCTTAATGCCATTGGGACAACAGTCATCACATTCCCATGGATGGGGCAGCTAGAAACCCCTAACCCCACAGAATGAAAAAGCTGTAAAGTCTGTGAATTAGGAACATCCCTCTCCTCAACCATCACCCTTACTCTCTTACTGCAGAACATCTTTTCTGAGGATAGCTCAAGGCTTTGGGAGCAAAAATGTGGTGTGAATGAAAGAAAATGCCCTAAACATGAAGGACTGAAAGAAGCTTAATTGAAAATGTCTCCAAGCAACTCCTACAGCTCAGTTCCAGAAAAATAAATGACCCAATCAAAAAATGGGCCAAAGAACTAGGTAGACATTTCTCCAAAGAAGACATACAGATGGGTAACAAACATGTGAAAAGATGCTCAACATCACTCATTATCAGAGAAATGCAAATCAAAACCACTATGAGGTACCATTTCAGGCCAGTCAGAATGGCTGCGATCCAAAAGTCCACAAGCAATAAATGCTGGAGAGGGTGTGGAGAAAAGGGAACCCTCTTACACTGTTTGTGGGAATGCAAACTAGTACAGCCACTTTGGAGAACAGTATGGAGAGTCTTCAAAAAACTGGGAATAGAACTGACTTATGATCCAGCAATCCCACTGCTGGGCATACACACTGAGAAAACCAGAATTGAAAGAGACACGTGTACCCCAATGTTCATAGCAGCACTGTTTACAATAGCCAGGATGTGGAAGCAACCTAGATGTCCATCCGCAGATGAATGGATAAGCAAGCTGTGGTACATATACACAATGGAGTATTACTCAGCCATTAAAAAGAATGCATTTGAATCAGTTCTAATCAGGTGGATGGAACTGGAGCCTATTATACAGAGTGAAGTAAGCCAGAAAGAAGAACACAAATACAGTATACTAACGCATATATATGGAATTTAGAAAGATGGTAACAATAACCTTGTTTACGAGACAGCAAAAGAGACACTGATGTATAGAACAGACTTTTGGACTCTGGGAACGGGAGAGGGTGGGATGATTTTGGAGAATAGCATTGAAATATGTATAATATCATATCTGAAACGATATGTTTCGCCAGTCCAGGTACGATGCCTGATAACGGATGCCTGGGACTGGTGCACTGGGATGACCCAGGGGGATGGTATGGGGAGGGAGGAGGGAGGAGGGTTCAGGATGGGGAACACATGTATACTAGTGGCGGATCCATCTTGATGTATGGCAAAAGCAATACAATATTGTAAAGTTAAGCAAAATAAACTTTAATTAAAAAAAAAAAGAAAATGTCTCCTGTATTAATATTTTTCACACTATGTTTTCTACTAACACTACAAATAACTACATTACCATTTATTGACTATTTCCTATTTTCCATACATTATCTCATTTTATCTTCATGGAATCTTCTTGTTAGGTATCTTGGTTCCCAACTATTGAATGAGAAAATTCAAGAATAAGGAAAAAGACCTCAGAGAAGGCAAAAGGTCAACAAAAGTAAAGAAAGCATTGTACTGAAGTTGACATGACTCCAAGGTCTGTGCTTTTAACCATATATATACTGACTCTCTTTATTAGAGCTTCTTGAGGGAGACTTCTTTTTGAAACAGGAAAAAGGGATGGGAATTATTTCAATAAATTATGAAATAATCATTATAAATTATAAATTTTTAATGAGACACTCTTATGTAGTCACCAAATTGCTTTCTTCTTTCCTAGATCAACACGATGATGACCTTTCCCTGCCTTCCTTGTTATTCGATCCGTGCCACTGCCTGTGTTCCGTCCAGGGGAATGTGGGCAGAGGTGACGTGGGCCAGCCTAAGGCCTTGTTATAAAACCTCTTATACAATTCCCCAAGCCGTCTTTTTCTATTACTGAATATTTGACAGTCTTGGAAGTCAAGTGATAAAGGTGGCAGTGACAAAGGTCGAAGGAGCAGGGCTCTGTGGTTCAGAGCTCTGTCACTAACTGTGTGGGACACCGATATGAGAGCTATGGGACTGCGCTGCACTAAGACACCATTGTTAGAGGAGTTCCTAGTGGCTCAGACAGTAAAGCGTCTGCCTGCAATGCGGGCAATCCGGGTTCGATCCCTGGCTCAGGAAGATCCCCTGGAGAAGGAAACGGCAAACCACTCCAGTACTCTGGCCTGGAAAATTCCATGGATAGAGGAGCCTTGTAGGCTACAGGCCTTGGGGTCATAAAGAGTCAGACACTTCATTTCATTTCACTTCCCCTGCCTCATACTACCTTCTAACCATGAGAAAATGCATTCATTAAAGCCACTAATGCATGCCAACATTTTCAACTTCTCGTCTATTTTTAAAGACTCAGGCTTATTACTAGGTTTTTGAAAGTTATAATAACTACTAGTCTAGAGCTGTAGTGTTGGAGAAGACTCTTGAGAGTCCCTTGGACTGCAAGGAGATCCAACCAGTCCATTCTAAAGGAGATCAGCTCTGGGATTTCTTTGGAAGGAATGATGCTAAAGCTGAAACTCCAGTACTTTGGCCACCTCATGCGAAGAGTTGACTCATTGGAAAAGACTCTGATGCTGGGAAGGATTGGGAGCAGGAGGAGAAGGGGACAACAGAGGATGAGATGGCTGGATGGCATCACTGACTTGATGGATGTGAGTCTCAGTGAATTCCAGGAGTTGGTGATAGACAGGGAGGCCTGGCATGCTGCGATTCATGGGGTCTCAAAGAGTCAGACACAACTGAGCAACTGAACTGAGTCTAGAAGAAAACATTTTTGTCAGGACATGAAAATTAACAATGGTTCTGTTTTCACCTGGGACAAATGAACCATAATTTGCTTTGATGCAAAAATCAATTATACATGAATTCTTTCTTCACAATGTTTTATTTTTATAACAATGAATTCTATCAAGAAAAAAATAAGACTATGGGAATCTAAGTGATACTGCTACTTAGGATGGCTCAGACGTGAAAGTTTTCCTTTCTCTCTTCCTATAGCTCTTTTAGCCAGATGATAAAAAGAGCTTTGGTGACATCAGAAATAAAAGGGATCAACTGTGCCAGGGTAATCACAGTGGATTCATCAGATCACCTGCAGAGGGAGTGTCAACCAAGCGGTATGCTTGAAAGCTCTTAAGAAGAAAGCCTGTGAACAGAACCAGAGGCATGGGAGAACAAGGAAAAAAGCAGAGGGCAAAAGTGTCAAAGAACAGGAGAAGGAGAAGACAAATACTAGTGGTACTATTAAAAAAAAAAAAAAGATTATTATTATTGCTCAAGCCAGCAATCTTATGCGTGCAAATCACTTCAGTCATGTCCTGCTCTTTACGACCCTATGAACTGCAGCTTGCCAGGCTCCTCTGTCCATGGGATTCTCCAGGCAAGGATAATGGAGTGGGTGGCCATGCCCTCCCTCCAGGGTGTCTCCCCGACCCAGGGATCTAACCCATGTCTCTTACATCTAACCTGAGCTGGCAGGTGGGTTCTTGACCCCTAGTACTACCTAGGAAGGATTGGAAATAAGCTGTTGGAGGATTAATATGGCCTGCAACCCAGGAAAGACTGCTATTCCCTATCCACTTTCATCCTTCAAACAAGGAACCAACAGGAATGAGAATTTTTAAGATGCTATCTGGTTGCTCAGATAGTAAAGAATCTGCCTTCAATGCAGAAGACCTTGGTTTGATCCCTGGGTCAGGAAGATCCTCTGGAGAATGGAATGGCAACCCACTCCAGTCTTCTTGCCTAGAGAATTCCATTAACAGACCATTAAGGCAAAAAGAATTGGACACGACTGAGTAGCTAACATACACACACAACTTTAATAAAGACCTGCAATACACACATTTGCAATCTGTATTTCCTTGTTGATTAAAATTTTTCATATCTTCATTTTAAGGGTATGTTAAGGAGTCCAGTGTAGCTTATATTCCCAGATGTTTTAGGCTGAAGCAAAGGTAAATCAAAGCAAATAACCCACAAACATTATCCCCATTCCAGTGAGGGACAGAGCTGGCAGTGAGTTCACACAATTCTTATTGTGCAAAATAAGAGTCTGTATGATTTATGTTGTAGCATCAGCTGCAATATTCTGGGTCAGCCCAATTTATGAAGCACAATACGTGTTCTATACCCAGAATTACTGCTGACTCAAAACGCTCAGTAAAGAAGTAGCTTTTAAGAGCTGGTTTTTATTTTGCGTTTAGACTCCTACAGTGAACTCATTTCCAGAACTCTATGACACTTTCTCAGTTACAGCTTCACATTTTCACCTTTTAATATGCATATTATAGATAAAGAATAAATTAGGGCTGGCATGCATAAAGAGGGAGGAACCACGAACAAATTAAGTAATTGGGGTCTCAGTTATGTCTCTCACACAGGATACACATCTCTCGGCTTAAACAAGAACCTGAACCTCCCTTAGGCTGCTCACCACCTGAAAGCAGGGACTGAAAATGCCTGGAAAGCCCTTCTCTCTTTCAGCGCCCTGACTGGTGCCCCTCCTCTTGTACTCAAGCCTCATCCCTCCACAAGAACCCGTCCCTGGTCTGGCAGGGAGCGGGGGTCAGGGGAGGGGGTTCCTTTCTAATCTCCCTCTATTTTAGTTCCTTAGTCACTGAGTCCTGTCTGACTCTTTGTGACCCCATGGACTGTAGCCCACCACACACTCTGTCATGCAATTTTCCTAGCCAGAATGCTGGAGCAGGGTTGCTATCTCATAGATAATCCCGTATTGGAGCTTCTCAAACTGTACTAAATGCATCTTTCTCTCCTCATCTACTGGATGGTAGGCTCTTTGAGGGTAGGAGCCATGATGACATCTTTGTCCTTTCTTGAACTCAATATGGAAGTTCATTCAGTGAATACCAGTAAGTGGAGAATTTTGCAATGCTTTGTTCTGCGATTCTATGAATGTCCAAGGTGCTTGCCTTTGCCTGAAGTTTGGCTTCACTGATAACCTGATGACTTTCTCCACAGGCCTAGCCCACCCACTACACATGGCCGTGTGCTTATCTATGGAAGCTAGCTCGTTTGGTTTGCTACCATGTCACCACTAGAACTACTGTGCTCCTTCTCTCCAAGCAACTTTTCTGATTTCTTCAGATGTGATAGATCCTCTACAGCTCAGTCAATATATGCTTGAAAACTATGCTTTGCTCACCTATTTCGGGTGCTTCTCAGATGGCACCAGTGGTGGCGGGGGAGGTGGGGAAGGACCACTTGCCAGTACAGGAGACCCACAAGACATGGGTTAGATTCCTGGGTCAGGAAGACCCCTTAGAGGAGGGCATGGCAACCCACTGCAGTATTCTTGCCTAGAGAATCCCATGGACAGAGGAGCCTGGTGGGCACAACTGAAGCAACTTAGCATGCAGGCATGAACCTATTTTGGAGGCAGTAAAACAGATATGGCATTCTGCTGACACTCAGTTTTGTGGAAGATAGGAAATTTACATGTAAAAGTATAAAGTCCAAATGAGGGTAACAGTATTGTGAAAAATAATTTTAGGCTTACGTACTACTTTAAAATTTAAAAGAAAGTTCACGTGTATCATCTTGTTCAATACTAACCATCCTTACAAGATACTAGGTCTACCTAAAATAGGTGTACTTCATAAAGTAAACATGAAATTCGCTGACTAAATCTGTCAAGTTTCATTCCTACTTTGCAAAGGAACAAACAGGCTCATGGAAATGATTTCGACCACACAGCTCCCTGGAACCATAGAGACAGGACTGGAAGCAAGGACTGCAGGCTTCAATCTACTTCCCCTTTTACTTTGCCACTGTCCTGAGAATGTGTTAGGCCCACAATGGTAGTGAGTTTATCTGATGTGTCTTCTTATGCTTCTGTGTCCACTCTCACAAGAAAGCCCTCCTCTCCAAATCCTTCATTGATAGTTATCTTAGAAAACTGAGGATAACCACTGCTTTATCACCAAAAGAGCAGATCAGAATTGAAATCATTTCCCTCTTATTCTTTCTTGTTAAAACCCTGGACTCTGTCAGCACACAGTCAAAAAGTAGACTAGGCAGAGGATTTTAGATATTGTGTGTCTGTGTATTTAAAGGATCTTTAAAGATTTTTTATAATATTTTCATTATAGTCTATATGTACACACACACACACATACACATGTGACAGTGAAAATGTTAGTCGCTCAGTCATGTCCAGCTCTTTGCGACCTCATGGACTGTAGCCCACCAGGCTCCTCTGTCCATGGAATTCTCCAGGCCAGAATACTGGAGTGGGTTGCTGTCTCCTTCTGCAGGGAGCTTCCCAACCCAGGGATCCAACTCGGGTCTCCTGCATTGCAGGCAGATTCTTTACCATCTGAGCCACCAGGGGAGCCCTATATATTTTGCTCCCCGTCTAAGAACAAATATTAGCCTGAGTACTAGAGTACAGAATTTTAAGTTACTAACTTTGCCCCATGCCAATGACTACTGCATCATCGCTGCATCACCATCCCATCACCCTCCTCCTCCTCCTGTTTAGCTTACTTAACACTCAGGGAGCTACTTACTATGTGCCAAGCACACACAGTTCTCTTTTTTCCTTTAATTTAATCCTCATAACAACCCTACCAGGTTGGCATTTCTGTTCCATTTTATGGTTGAGAAAACTGAATCCTGATGAGTTTAATTTTCCTAAGGTCAGGCAGCAGGACAGTTATTTAGTAGCTAAAACTCTGGTCAATCTGTCCTACTTCAAGCATAAAAGATGCAAAGCATATTAAAGAAGGTTGTAAGTTCTTCAAGGGCAGAGACTTACGGATCTTCCTACTGCATGCTTTCAAAACGCCCTGTACTTTTTTTTTTTTTTTTGGTAGAACTTATCACAACTTATAATTATATATCTATTTTTGTGATCATTTGTTTAATGTCCTTCTTCCTGCTATGCTGTTCCTTCAATGAGGACAAGAACTGCTTCTGTTTTGCTCACTTTTGTTTGTCCAGCACTTAGAAGAGTGCCTAATACATGGTAGGTACTCTATAAATAGCTGCTGAATAGAACAATCTCCTCAGGCCTCCTTGTCTAAGAGGCTTCATTGAAAATTTCTTTGGGACTCTTAAATAGTTTAGGACTTAATGTAAACATCTACGGAGCTCATTTCTAGCAGAAGAATAAAGTGTACAAGACTCTGACCTGCCCTCCTGTCTTAATCTTATGCTTAGCAGCAGCCATTTTAGGTGGTGCCCTCAAATAACTCCTACCCTTAACTGCTATCGATACACCCTTAAAGAGAACTCACATCATTTTCACAGCAGCTGCCTTTCAACTGCATGTTTGATATGACTGAAGCAGATGAACTTTCATAAGATACAGGCACTAATATGAATTTTGAAAGTGTGAATTACACATATCTACAGAGCAGCCTATATACTTTGAAAATTATGTTTTAAATGCCAAAAAAACAAAAAGCCCTTGTTTTTTCCTAGATCAGTTTTCAGATAAGCCATTTCTCTCTGTGGTCCAACAGCTTAACCAAAAACTCAATTCTTTGAACATTATTTTCATCTAAAGAAATTTTTACCAAAAGAAAAAAAAAAAGGAGGAGGAGGAATAACGAAAGAAAAGTTTTATGTAGGCAAAACAACTAATAAGTATTATGTCAGCCTAGCC
This sequence comes from Tragelaphus eurycerus, assembly GCA_935064755.1. Lineage (NCBI taxonomy): Eukaryota > Metazoa > Chordata > Mammalia > Artiodactyla > Bovidae > Tragelaphus > Tragelaphus eurycerus. Next base: position 16,468,198 of record CAKXYN010000043.1, read on the forward strand.
ACTAGGCCAGTGTTTTAAGAGGGATAAGATGCATCTATATTATTATATCCCTCTGAATCTCCCACCACAGTGAGGAAATTCTGGGGGCAGTTATTGATAAAGAATAAATTCAAGATACTTGCTCCTTGGAAGAAAAGTTATCACCAACCTAGACAGGATATTAAAAAGCAGAGATATTACTTTACCAACAAAGGTCTGTCTAGTAAAAGCTATGGTTTTTCCAGTAGTCATTTATGGATGTGAGAGTTGGACTATAAAGAAAGCTGAGTGCCAAAGAATTCATGTTATTGAACTGTGGTGTTGGAGAAGACTGTTGAGAGTCCCTTGGATAGCAAGGAGATCTAATCAGTCAATCTTAAAGGAAATCAGTCCTGAATATTCATTGGAAGGACTGATGCTGAAGCTGAAACTCCAATACTTTGGCCACCTGATGCGAAGAATTGATTCACTGGAAAAGATCCTGATGCGAGGAAAGATTGAAGGCAGGAGGAGAAGGGGGACGACAGTGGATGAGATGAGATGGGTGGCATCACCAATGTGATGGATATGAGTTTGAGTAGGGTCCAGGAGTTGGTGACGGACAGGACGGCCTGGCATGCTGCAGTCTATGGGTTCTGGAAGAGTCAGAACAACTGTGTGACTGAACTGAAGTTTAAGGTCATTGCATGGTTAAAGGTCAGAGCTTAAATTTGACTCAGCTTGAGTATAGGGTCCAAGTTTTTTCCTCTGAATCAGTGGTTCTCAAATCTTAGTGTTCATAAGAATTCCCCGAAGAGACTTTTAAATTACAAAACTATGAGCACCACCCTCCGAGTTTCTGACACAGTATATGTGGAGGGCGAGTCTGATGATTTGTGTTTTTACAAGTCTGTGGTTTTGCTAGGCTAAGGACCATATTTTAAAAACCATCATTTTCACAACACAGGTGTAGCACACCCTTTTGTGAAGTAACACATAACATGACCAATTATTTTGGGTTTCTAATGAAAAACCCAGTGATCAAGCTTCATTATCTAATATAATACTTTTTCCCTATTGGTCAATGATACATGTTTAGAGGCTCACAGATCAGGTCTGTGACATCTGAATTTTTACAGTGAAGTGTCTTTTGCTAGGTCTGATGTTGTGATTATTATCAATCACATATATCAACTCACTTGATCCTTATAACAAACCTATGACTTAGTCAGGGCCGGTGTTGGTATTTTCATTTTACAGACAGGAAATCTAAGACCCAGAGACCTTAAGTGAAAATATAGCCTATATCTCTAAAAAATAAGAGAGATGAATTTGAAATTCTTGTTCTATTTGAAGTTCAGAGATTTTTTTCACTAGATTTTCCAGAGAAAATCACCTTCTCATCTGAATCATTTCAAGATTAGTCTTTCATTTTTTAAAAAAATGGGCAATGTAAGTCATAGAACTTCTTATATATTTTATGTGTCTTAGTATATCGGAGATGGCAATGGCACCCCACTCCAGTACCCTTGCCTGGAAAATCCCACGGACGGAGGAGCCTGGTAGGCTGCAGTCCATGGGGTCGCTAAGAGTCGGACACGACTGAGCGACTTCACTTTCTCTTTTCACTTTCATGCATTGGAGAAGGAAATGGCAACCCACTCCAGTGTTCTTGCCTGGAGAATCCCAGGAACAGGGAAGCCTGGTGGGCTTCCGTCTATGGGGTCACACAGAGTCGGACACGACTGAAGTGACTGAGCATAGCATAGCATAAGCTTTATATAACAAAAAAGTGGAAATTCTTTCCCACCCTATTTTTTTCCCAGAGTATGCAGTGCTACAAAATAAAGTTCTCAGTCTTTTTTTTTTTTTAACATCTAATATTTCACCATTCTCATTTTTCCAGAAGATATGTTTTATTGGTAGGAACAGATGGTAGAGTTGATTGCTAATAGGGCATGGCGATAATTGTTAGTAGGTTAACATTTAAAACCCAGTTCATTTGGGAGTCATCCAAAAACTGCTACAGAGTGGCACAACTATTCACGGCGTGTGGGCAAGAGATCATGTGGCAATGAGTCTGTATTTCAGGACAACACATGTATTACCTCCCTCAAATTTTGCAGTGAAGATTAAATGAAATGAGGTGTTGACAACACTAAGCAGTTTTTAAACCTCTTCCATGTTCTCTCACAGCCAATCAGTTGTCTATTTCTGTTTGTTTTACCTCCATATTATTTTTTGCATCCTTTCCATTCCCACTATCATCACCCTCAATCAAGCCTTCATTGGATTCAGCCAAGTCTTTTGTGCTAGACTCCCAACTGTTCTTACTCCCTCCAAACTCTATTCTTTCCAATCCCCCTTACACTTTGCTGTGTGATTGCAGCAAATGATCTGAAAACAGATGTGATCGGGCACTGTCAGCTTGTAATCCTTCAGTGTGCGTGCATGCTCAGTCGCTACAGTCATGTCTGACTCTGTGTGACCCCATGGACTGTAGCCCATCAGGCTCCTCTGTCTGCGGGATTCCTCAGGCAGGGATCCAGGAGTGGCTTGCCATGCCCCTCCTCCAGGGGACCTTCGCTACCCAGGGATCAAACCCACATCTCTCGCATTGCAGGCAGATTCTTCACTGCTGAGCCACCAGGGAAGCCAAATCCTTCAATGATTCTCACTTCAGATCAGATCAGATCAGTCGCTCAGTCATGTCCGACTCTTTGCGACCCCATGAACTGCAGCACGCCAGGCCTCCCTATCCATCACCAGTTCCCAGAGGTCACTCAGACTCACATTCATCGAGTCGGTGATGCCATCCAGCCATCTCATCCTCTGTCGTCCCCTTCTCCTCCTGCCCCCAATCCCTCCCAGCATCAGAGTCTTCTCCAATGAGTCAACTCTTCGCATGAGGTGGCCAAAGTACTGGAGTTTCAGCTTTAGCATCATTCCTTCCAAAGAAATCCCAGGATTGATATCCTTCAGAATGGACTGGTTGGATCTCCTTGCAGTCCAAGGGACTCTCAAGAGTCTTCTCCAACACCACAGTTCAAAAGCATCAATTCTTCAGTGCTCAGCCTTCTTCACAGTCCAGCTCTCACATCCATACATGACCACAGGAAAGACCACAGCCTTGACTAGGCGAACCTTTGTTGGCAAAGTGATGTCTCTGCTTTTGAATATGCTATCTAGGTTGGTCATAACTTTCCTTCCAAGGAGTAAGCGTCTTTTAATTTCATGGCTGCAGTCACCATCTGCAGTGATTTTGGAGCCCATAAAAATAAAGTCTGACACTGTTTCCACTGTTTCTCCATCTATTTCCCATGTAGTGATGGGACCAGATGCCATGATCTTCGTTTTCTGAATGTTGAGCACTTAATTACACAATAAAATTTAAATAGTTGGGTGTTTGAACCTTTCCACCCTCCCTTCTACTTTTCAATCTATTCCTCAGTCACATAATTCAGGTGTCTGTCCTATACTCCAGTCAGAACCATTGCCTTGCCATCCCCCATGTGCTTTTGCACCTCCCTGACCTCCCCCAGGCTGGCCTTCTGTTGAAAATGTCCTCGATAATTCATGGTTCCTATTCCAACATGCCTTCATCCTCTTCCTTCTTCAAGGCTCAGGTCCAAAGGCACTTCTTCAGTTAATAACTTCAATGTTCTCAGAGGAAGTGATCTTTTGAATTTTTATTGTATTATGCATGCATCCCTTATTTTTCCCATCCCACTTACTTTTGCCTCAGTCCAGTCCTCCAAATATAAAGTTTTATCATCCTTTCCTGTGTTTATATCCTTTATTGATTTCCCATCACCCTGAGGCAAAAGAGCAAACTCCCTGATGTAGTTTCTAGCGTTCTATGCAATATGGTTTTGCTGCGGGTGTGATAATACATGGTCCTACTTCCCAGTCTAACTTCCCCCTTGCTGCTCTCACCCATCCTGGTCTTCTTTTAATCTTTTCATGAGAAAGGCCTTTCCTGTCTCAGGGCATGCTGTTCCCTCTGCCTTGACTCCCTCTCCCTATTTCCACCCCTCCTTTATCTAGTTCCATTTTTATTCACTCTTTTGAGTTCAACTCAAATACCACCTCTTTGAAGAGGCTTCTCTTATTGCCAAGGTAAAGCAAGTACCCCTCACACAATTTTTCACTGAAGCACACACTTGGTGTTTATCCTCAGCTAGTCTGTAATTTCTATCAGGACAGGCACTTGCATTTGTCTTACTTCCTACTGGATCCACATTTTCTAATACAGTGACTGGATGTGCAGGTATTTACAAGTATTTGTTAAATGACTTTAATATAAATAGGGAGGACACAAATTAGATATGCTGCTGCTGCTGTTAAGTCGCTTCAGTTGTGTCCAACCCTGTGCGACCCCATAGACGGCAGCTCATCAGGCTCCCCTGTCCTTGGGACTCTCCAGGCAAGAACACTGGAGTGGGTTGCCACTTCCTTCTCCAATGTATGAAAGTGAAAAGTGAAAGTGAAGTCACTTAGTCGTGTCCGGCTCTTAGCGGACTGCAGCCTACAAGGCTCCTCCGTCCATGGGATTTTCCAGGCAAGAGTACTGGAGTGGGATGCCATTGCCTTCTCCACAAATTAGATATATATTTATTAAATAATTAAAATTTGTTTTTGCTTGATCTTCTTTTTCAGTTCAGTTGCTCAGTCGCATCCGACTCTTTGAGACCCCATGAATCGCAGCATGCCAGGCCTCCCTGTCCATCACCAACTCCCGGAGTTCACCCAAACTCACGTCCATAGAGCCGGTGATGCCATCCAGCCATCTTATCCTCTGTCGTTCCCTTCTCCTCCTGCCCCCAATCCCTACCAGCATCAGAGTCTTTTCCAAAGAGTCAACTCTTTGCATGAGGTGGCCAAAGTATTCTCTTAACCAGGTTGTAAACTCCTTGATTTAGTTTTGAACTCCCAACAACCCAAATCTTTATAGCTAGGAAATGCAAAGGGAATACATGCTGAACAAAAGAACAAACCAATGAAAGAAACAATAAGCAAATAGACACATCAATGAAAAATTAAGTAGCAATCTAACTTTTCACATACTTTCAAATCCTCACATCTTTTAAAATCTTCTAACATTTCTAGATACAAAAAATAACCAAATGTTGCCATTCACATTTTATAGACCAAATGGTCTGGTGTTTACCCAGTGCTAATCTTTATTGAGAGGAAAAGAAAACAGGAAGGAAACAGAAATACTATTCTAGTGTGGACAAGATGAGGTATTGATATATTATGCCCAAATTCAGAGGCTCCTTTATTCTTGTAACAATGCTTGATGTGTGTGGGGGGTTGTTGGGAGTGGGGTAGAGAACAGAGATTTATAAATGGGGACAACAAAGGACAAAATGGATGAGCAGAGTCCTCGGAAGAAACAATTGTTTCAGTATGTCTCAGTTACAAAAGGAAATCTAACAGTTTCCCTGTTTGATGTTGGCAAGTTCCAGTTTGGTGAGATCAGGAATGACCTGCAGCCCAGTGTCTTCAACAGACAGGCTGTAACACTTTCACCCTTACTTCCTCTCCTGCATGTCAATCAGCCCTGGGAGACCAGGACACACACACTTGCAGACCCTTCACTTCCTATTATCTCTGCTTGACACGCTCTGTGTGCAACCTTGTAAGAATCGCTTCTGCTTTCTGTAAAATCAAGTGTCTAGTCTGGTCTCTAGGGTTCCTCTAATGTCAAATATCCTATGAAGGTATGTCTTTCTGTGTTAGAAGTTTTGGTCCTTGGCTGCTGGGGCCCTGGTTTCATTCACTGTTTACTGTCTACTATATTGTCAACAATGCAGGAGATGTGGGTTCAATTGCTGGTTTGGGAAGATTCCCTGGAGAAGGAAATGGCAACCCACTCCAGTATTCTTACCTGGAGAATCCCATGGACTGAGGAGCCTGGTAGGCTACAGTCCATGCAGTTCAAGAAGAGTCAGACAGGACTTAGCGACTAAGTGCACACACACTTACACATACACACACACACATCAGGGGATGTCCTAAGTGCAAGGGATATAAGGGTAAAATAGTGACCTTAAGTGACAAAAGTTTTGCCCTCAGAGAGCTATCTTCTACTGCAAAGAGAAGACAAGATAAATCAAATATGTGGCATGATAGATACTAGAGAGAACTAGGAGGAAAAAAAAAAAAAAAAAAACAGGAAGGGAGACTGGGAATTTGATGAAGGTGCTATTGAACATCTAGACAGAGAAGGTTTCACTCAGTGACACTGAAACAAAGACTCAATCCTGCTTCCTCATTTTTTGCCCTTGACTCCACGCAACTGCTTATGACTTCCTTTGGCTGCATCTTTGTGGGCCTCTTGCTTCTTTTCCTTAGATTGGATGCTTTTGTTCATCTCCTTTGTTATAGCCTTGGCTCCATCTGTGCTGGCTCTTGCCAGGACCATGAGTAATGGCCTCCTTCTTGGTCTCCCTTGCTACCACCACACTCCATCTTAACCTCTCTTCCGCCAAGAGTGTTATCTTCCTTGTAATCAACTCTAGTACACTTGCTTTTGGAAAATCCCCCATATACTTCCATCATTGATCTCTGAGAACACCCAACCCCAGCCCCATGCAGTCACCACACTTAACCCCTTATATTCCCTGAACGTGTCCATTCCATGTCCACACACAAAGCCAGTTCCCTCCGCCCAGTCTGCCCATCTCCCACCTCTCCTTCAAGGTTCTGTTGAAAGACTGCTTCCTCTGGGACATGGTCCTAACTTTCTCTGGATGGGATCGGCTTCTAACTGCTCAGCACACCCTGTACTTTGCACATACCTGAAAGGTGTGAAAGTGAAGTCGCTCAGTCGTGTCCAACTCTTTTGCCACCCCACGGACTGTAGCCTGCCAGGCTCCTCTGTCCATGGGATTTTCCAGGCAAGAATACTGGAGTGGTTTGCCATTTCCTTCTCCAGGGGATCTTTCTGACCCAGGGATTGAACCCGCATCTCCTGCATTGGCAGGTAGATTCTTTACATCTGAGCCACCAGGGAAGCCCTGCACATACTTATTTGCTGCACTTATCAAAATTGTGATTTTCCATTTTCCTGTTCCTAGAGCTCTTTCCCAAGAGTGTCCCTTACTCTTGCTTACTTTGCATTCAGTACATCTTCAATGAAACTGATGAGGACAGAGAGACAGATGGGCGGGGAGAGGCTGGGGAAGGGAAAGGAGGCTGTTAGTCAATCGTAGAAGATGGGCAGCTAGGAGATAGGAGAAATCACTGCTTCCTGAAAGCTGTGGAATAGAAGAGACCCCATAGTCTCCCAAATTCTAAAACTTGAGGCTTCAGCATTAACCTTCCTTCTCTTATTCTGGCTCCGCTCTTTTGCCCCAGTTCTTATAACTGGCCTTCTGCAACTCAGCTCCCACCTGGTGGCCCAGTTCTGAGAACGCGCCTTCTGTCTTGCTCCTCTCTGCCTGCATCTCCCTTTTGGAGAGCTGCCTAATATGTCAGGCTGGCCAAGCCTGGAACTGGGTCTTGCTCCTGTTTATTCCCTATTCCCCTCCCCTTTCTCCCTTTTTAATCTCTGCCCTGCCCATGAACCCAGGCAGGTGGCCAGGACCCTGCTAATCCCTGACAGACTTCCACGACTCTGACTCCTGAGCGTTACATGTTGCCGGGTCCCCTCCTTGCCTTTTACTGTCTGCCTGCTGGGACCACAGTCCCCCCTACCCCCCTTGCCATCTGACTGTTTAGATGACCACCTGCCCTCTAAGACTACATACCCTTTGGATTCTGTGTCTTGCCTTTTCAACTGGCATGCTTCCCCGGAACCTCTGGACGTAGGTTAGGTTATTTCTCCCTTTATTCCCTTCTGCTTCTAGATCCTGGGGCCAGCCAGGCTTGCCTTGCTTCCTACCCTGCTCTGTAGGGCCAGGCATACCTAAAAGTGTAAGATGCTCCTGGCGCTATCAAGTCTACTTTAAGATACCTAATAGTATTTGAATTCTAGAGAGCTCTATTTAACTCTCGTCTAACACTTTGATTTTATAGATGAGGACACTGAATGAAACCCAAATGGGGAAGTGACTTTCCCAGGGCTGTACAGATAGCCTGTGGCCAAACCACCAAAGTCCAAGTTTCCTGTCTCAGTGTCAAGAAGTTTTCTTTTCATTGCACCTTGGCAGGCTTGCTTTTCACAAATCTGAGTTCTGTAAAGCAAGGTTCACATAAGCACATTCAGGTATCCTGAAGGAGATGCTAGCCTGCATTCAGCGCCTTTAAAGCTAAACAGATGAAACTTGATTAATCTCCTTCAAGGTCACAGAGGGCTTCCCAGGTGGCGCTAGTGGTAAAGAACTCGCCTGCCAATGCAGGAGACTTAAGAGAGACAGGTTCTATTCCTGGGTTGGGAACATCTCCTGGAGGAGGGCATGGCAACCCACTCCAGTATTCATGCCTAGAGAACCCCATGGACAGAGGAGCCTGCTGGGCTATGGTCTACTGGGTTGCAAAGGTTGGGCACCACTGAATAAACTTAGCACACAGCACGCAAGGACACAGAATGTCAATGTGTAAAGAACCTGGAAGTGACAACAGTTTTAATTAATCCCAAATAGAATTTAACATTTCTGCATTTTTCTCCTGGGTGTCAATGAGCTTGGAGAAAACAGTCTAGGGATCAGAACAATGAATCAAATTAAGAAAAGGAAAGAAATCAGGAAATGGAAAATAAAGAATCATCTAGCGGGACATTCTGCAGGAGACATTTGTGAGACCAGTGCCTTTAGAAACAATTTAATCAGTGGCCTAGAAGACGACATGGGGCATATGTCAAATGTACCTGTCTAGTCAAGTGACAAGTGGCACATAATTAAGGCAATTGACCAGCTTTATGGGGGATTCAAGGATGCATTAAACTGGGGCTTCATGGCAAGTTTAAAATCAAGTGGCAGGAGACGCTGGTAGCACAAACAAGAATAATTCAAGGCATGAGGTAAGTGTGGGCTGAAAAAGAATGCAGAAACAATGACTTCTCCCACCAAAGCAGACTCGCAAGAACACTATGGGAGCAAGGGCCTTTGGGATCTCAGCGGGGGCTGACCTAACAGGCCAAACTGGATCCCTGAGAGAAATCTGGATGCCACTTTTGTTTTGCCTCCCACACAGGCAATCATTATTTGTAAATTTCAATGCCTAAACTATCTTTCAGACGCAGCTTTTTCCCTGTGTCAACACCTTAGTTCAGGGTGTTGAACTAATCATTTCATCATTTCTCAGTAGATGTCTGAAGTAAGGCCCTGGCTGATCTTAAGTCTGTAGTCTCACCTTCTTTCAATTCATCCCCCACGCTGCTGACAGAATGATCTCACTGCTAACCTGATCACATCACTCCAGAGTTTTTAAAATCCTCCGATGACTCACCATATGTAAGTTTCTCTGATCCAACCCTTGTTTTCTGCTCAGGTCCTTCTCTTCCTTTCCTTGCACATTATGTCCCAGTAATATTAAATTATCTGCACTTCCTCTAAAAAAAAAAAAAAAAAAAAAAGCCTCTCTCTCTTTATACGTCCATGAGTCTTCCCTGAGTCCTTCTCCAGACTGCATGGTTCACAGAAGAGCCACTCAGAAACCTGGAGGAATCATGTCCCCTGCAGGACCTAGAAGGGCCCTTTATGTCAGGGGTTCTTTCTCCTCCACAGAATTTTCCTGGCAACATCACTCCACCCTAATCATATCAAGCATAGAACCTCAACCGTTTTTTGCCACCCTTTGGTTGAAGCCTTTCCATCAAGTAAGAGTGAAATTGTTTATGGAATTGAGGGCCGGTTAAAGGGAAGTGAGAAAGATGATTTTAAAAAGGAAAGTAACATTCCCTAAGTACATTCGATGTGTTTCATGCATGACACTTTTCTCTTATTTCTCCTGCGTTGGCAGGTGGGTTCTTTGCCACCAGCGCCACCCGGCCAGGCCTCATTTCTATGCGTACTACATTTAATCTTTATAACAAATAGGCAATCTTTGTTTCATTTTAAAGATAAGGAAAATAAGGCTTATACAAACTGATTACTTTTTCAGTATCACTCAGTGAGGATGGAGTAAAGATCCCCAATCCAAATCTCTTCTCTTCCTTCCTCCTTATCAGTGCCAGCATGGCTGCTGCTGCCGCTAAATCACTTCAGTCGTGTCCGACTCTGTGCGACCCCATAGACGGCAGCCCACCAGGCTCCCCGGCCCCTGGGATTCTCCAGGCAAGAACACTGGAGTGGGTTGCCATTTCCTTCTCCAATGCATGAAAGTGAAAAGTGAAAGTGAAGTCGCTCAGTTGTGCCCGACTCTTAGTGACCCCATGGACTGTAGCCCACCAGGCTCCTCATCCACGGGATTTCCCAGGCAAGAGTGCTGGAGTGGGGTGCCATTGCCAGCATAGCAACCATACCCCTAAACTGCTTTCTGAATCATTCCAGGCAAACACGTTGAATTGAGCTGCAGTGCAATCAACTTTGTCCCCTGGTTCTCTGAAAATGTACCTAACGCAGGTGCGTTCCCCCTCCTCCCTCCCCTCACCAGGAAGTCCAGAAGCAGAGACAGAGCACACATCAGATGAGCAGATCCCAGGGTTTCATTTCTGGACAAGAAGGCAAATTATGAACTTTTACAACTTAAAGTAACTTGAGAGGCTATTTAATGTAATGCTATCTTTTTACAGAATAGAAAACTGGGTCCACAAAAATCATGCAGGACATAAGTAGCAGAGAGTGGATTGGAAATTCCCAGGCAAGAGTGGCTCATTTCCCGAGCCCTTATGGCTGAGCATGCTTCCATATAGCTTCTAATAATTCTCTCTCTCTCTCTCTCTCTCTCTCACACACACACACACACACACACACACACACACAGAACCTGTGGAGTTGGGATTGTTATCTCTGTTTCACAGATGGAGACAGGAAGGCTGAGAAAGGTGACTCAAGTCATGCAGCTGGTTATGGGTGGCACATCAGGGATTCCAACCCAGGTCTACACCAGCTGCTGGCTTCAAACCCCACTCATGAACATTGCAAGTTCCATTTTCAAACATGCAGGGACAGAAAGGCGGGGCTTTAGCCAGATGCTACAGTCTTGGGACTGAAAAGTCGTCCAGTCCATTTAGGTGGATCCCTTGGCAGCTCACTCCAAACAAGACAGAAAACACGGAACAATGACTCCACTATATGAAGTCATTTTCTTTAAACACTTAAAACTTTAAGGATTATTTTTTTCAGTTAAGAGCTTATGTACATATATCATAGTAAAGTTCTTAGAATATTGTTGCCTGTTATTTTACTTAGAGAAAACCATTTTTTTGTGTCTTTGTACTTAAAAATAGTGAGTGTGTGCTAAATAACTTCACTCGTGTCCGACTCTTTGAGACCCTATGGACTGGAGCCTGCCAGGTTCCTCTGTCCATGGGGATTCTCCAGGCAAGAATACTGGAATGAGTTGCCATGCCATCCTCCAGGGGATCTTCCCAACCCAGGGATCGAATCCGCGTCTCTAACATCTCCTGCATTGGCAGGCAGGTTCTTAACTATTAAGCACCACCTTGGAAGCCCCTAAATAGTGAGTACTGATTTATAAAAACAAAAAATGAACACATACCCTTGTTCCATATACCTATGAAAACCAGAGGAATGCAATAAAAAGGCAGAAAACAGCTCTTCAATAATCAAGGGTAGAACTGCACCATGTAGAAAAATAAAATATTCTCAGACCTCTAGATGTAGAAATGAGACCCTATTAAAGACTGTTGACTTTTATTTGTATCATTTAGAAAACTCCAAGGGCAAAAACAAAAACCTAAAACGCTGATTCTAAAAATCCTTGACAAAATACCCGTTTAGGAATTAATATTTATCACATTTTCAATGTGCCTGACACAACAGCTCCTTATATGCTGGTGTTTATGAATACAAATTTGCTGGCTCTGTGGACACACACTATCTTTTCAGAAAATAAGAAGGTAGGCAGGTGCCTTCTTACTTGTGATTACTAGAGTTAGAAACTCACTGAGAATGGACAGCAACATTTATGACGAAATTGAAATCAATGGGCCACATAGATCTGAGTCATACACTGATTCACTTAATTATAATGAGAAAATAGACAATTTAGAAAACATCTGTGAAGCGTTTTGTCCTATTCATTCTTAATAAAAGGTGGATGGATGATTGTGGTGGGGTTGATGAGGGGCAGAGAGTGTAAGATCACATCCAATGGCTCTAAACTAAGCGTCCATAGTATCACAAAGCACTTACTATCACATTTCAAGTGTCATTATTATGACACAATTGTTTCTTAATATATCGTTTGCATAAGTTTAAAAGCTCTGGTAAATAACAATGAACAAACTCTAGACTGCCTTTAATTCTTACTACAGTTTTCAGAAGCCTTCCCAGGTGGCGCAGTGGTTTAAAAAAAAAAAAAAAAAAAATCCACCTGCCAATGCAGGAGAAGTAAGAGATGTAGGTTTGATCCCTGGGTTGGGAAGATCCCCTGGAGTAGGAAATGGCAACACATGGACAGAGGACCCTGGTGGGTTACAGTCCACGGGGCCACAGAGTCGAACATGACTGAGTACACACACACACACACACACACTCACTCACTCACTCTCAAAGATTTTAGAGACATTTCTGAAGACATTTTATTCTGGCCAAGTCATTTTTGTACTTTGTGGTCAACATACCCTGAAAATGCCAGATACTATGTACTTGAACTTGTAATCTAATTATTAAGACAAGTAGAATTTCCAGGGCATTGACATAAAGTTTATATGTAAGTGCCAAAATGGAGGAGGGTGTGAATTCCTGCTTCTGCTGTAGTTGGGCTCAGCAAAAATCTGTCCCATGACATGTGATGAAAATATTTATGATTGTAATGGTGATGGTCATAGTTTTGATGATGCTAGTGATGATATCACCATTAATTCAGACTTTACTACACATAAGACATTGCATTGTGAATTAAATGTCCATTGAATTCTTAGAATAACCTAGAGAAATAATTATGATTAATCTTCATTTTAGATGAAGCAATCTAGGCTGCTGAAGTTAAGAGAATATCCCAAGGTAGCACAGACACTAACTGACAAAGTTAGGAAAAAAAAAATAAAAGTGCAGCTCAACAGAAACAAAACAAAGAATGCTTTATACTGTCTTCAGCCCATGTGATGGAGCTAAGCAACAGCCATCCTTCCAAGCTGACTGCTCCGAGTTTGCTCCACTGCCAGCTCAAGTACTGCCCCAGGAAAGACTCCATGGTTTTAAGCTTTAGTTTCCAGCTATTCTCCTATAGCCCGGTTCCCAGGACTTACTCAAGTGTATGTGCTAAGTCGCTTCAGTCGTATCTGACTCTTTATGATCCTGTGGACTACAGCCTGCCAGGCTCCTCTGTCCTTGGGATTTCTCAGGCAAGAATACTGGAGTGGGTTGCCATGCCCCACCTTCAGGGGATCTTCCTGACCCAAGGATCACACCCAAGCCTCCTGCGGTTTCTGCATCAGACTCTTTACTGCTGAGCTACCAGGGAAGACCTTACTCTACTGGCCTCTATTCTAAACACTGACATTCTATGCCAGAAACACAGCCCAGCAGGTGAGGTCTACAGAAGACGCCCAAAATAATAACTTGTGGAACTCACATTCCTCTATGATTCTTCCCAGACTGGGCTGTTTGAAGACTAAAAATAAGTCTTTGAATCTCCACTAACTGACACAGTGGCTGACCCGGAATCATGACGAATGAACGCCCTTATCAGGCCCAGAGGCCGGTGCCTCATTAACTGGATCAACCTCCTGCTGTCAGATGTCTCTGCCCTGGACCCACTCTTCCCTGTAGGGCCCTCAGGCCCGGCTCAGTCCTCTGCCTCTACTCACCCATAATCATCACACCTCCACCTGGGTCTGCAGACATGAAAGGAGGACAGCAGAACATGGAGTAAATGGAATTACTAGGCCCACAGTGATACTTCACTAGTGTCTTAAGGAATAGTAAAGAGCCTTCCAGAAGAAAAAAGAGGCATAAACAAAGACAGAAGAGTTCTAGATATGGTATATTGCGAAGAATGTCGCCAGCCCAGTAAGATTAACCAAAGAGGAAGTGAAGTTTTTTGGTAGCACGTGGATAGACACCACGGAGTTCTGGAAATGCAATGCACCCTCAATATTACACTCACCCCCAAGACACATGAAGCATTCATAAGAATATGTGATAGACACGGTCAAGCGCAATCCACTGTTCTCAGGTTTGTGTTTTGAGAAGCCTCCATACTTGGTAAACTCCCTGCAGGGTTCACTCACAGGTTTTCTGAACACACTCAATCAATACCTGCTGTCATCAGCTCTCAAACGGGGCACTCCTTGAAAATAAGGAAGGAATATGATTATCCCTGATGAGGGCAGCTCAGTGAACCTTCCCTCTGCACTTATTCATCCTTGTCCCTGACAGATATGGTAATGCCGAAGGTTTTTACCCTTCAGTATAATCATCAACTCAGACATTCTGACTCCTCCAGGGGAAAACTAGCCGAGAGCCTGCTGGGAACCTTCAATTTCATTCAATGGTATAAAACATCTATTACGTGTGAGTCCTCTTTATCATGGCATCAACACTATGTTTAAAAGCAAACCCTGGCCAGTTCGAAGAGAACACCTCTCTCTCACACATGCAAACAACATCACATGCAATTCCTATCATATTCTTTAGTTTTCCCACCCTTATTTAAAACTTCTAGAGAGATCATGCTCTGACCTAACTTCCCTGGGCCTCCATTTCCTCATATGTGACACAAAAATACCAACAGTTACCTTCCCAGGTGGTGCTAGTGGTAAAGAACCCACCTGCCAATGCAGGAGACATAAGAGACGTGGGTTACATCTCTGGGTCGAGAAGATTCCCTGGAGGAAGGCATGGTAACCCACTCCAAAGTTCTTGCCTGAAGAATCCCATGGACAGAGGAGCCTGGTAGGCTATGGTCCAGAGGGTCGTAAAGAGTCAGACACAATTGAAGTGACTTAACACGCATGCACCTAGCAAGGGTCCCCGACCTCTGGGATCTATTGCCTGATGATCTGAGGTGGAGCTGATGTAATAATAATACAAATAGAAATAAAGTGCCCAAATAAGCGTAATATGCTTGAATCATCCTGAAACCATCTTCCTGCTGTGCTCCGTGGAAAAATTATCTTCCACAAAAACAGCTCCTGGTGCCAAAAAGGTTAGGAACCACTTACAGGACTCTGGTGAGGATTATACAGGAGGATGGATCCAAAGTGCTTCACATAAGACCTGGGAAACATTTACTCATTATTTTATTGTGATCATCATCATTAATAAAGTACTCAGTGCAGCTTGTTTTACCTATTTGCTCATCTCAACTGACAAAATTCTGTAAGGCAGGGAGGTGAATCTGAAATTTCTATTTTGACCATTGCTGCACAATCACAAAAAGAAATGGCTTATTCCCTATTTTTATCCTCTCTAGGGTTCTGATGAACAAATTGAGGCACAGATTTGGACTAACTGACTGATATGTATGATAAAAGCCATTCTATTTGATTTATTTTGAAATGGATCAGCATTATATATGGACTCAAATTTTGACTCCCAAGATTTAATCTGAAAAGCTTAGGAGAGTCGCCTTGGCTTGCTCCGCTTAAAGGACATTTCCAAATGCAGTATATAATCAAGACTGACCTATTCAATGACACTTGGAGAAAATGAAACAGGAATAAAACTGTCTTAAGACTATGCAACTATTTATAAATAGTCCCCCTGATTCAGGATGCGTCTGCAGAGTAGCTTCTACCATTTCTAGGTTTTAATGCCTTAATTATGGGGTGATGTTTAATTATGTATTTTATTATACATAACAAACATAAATTACCTACCTGATTGTTCATAATTCTCTTAAAAATTTGTATCATTTATCCTTGAAAGTGAAAGGCCTTCTTCAGGATGGATGAAGCTGTTTGGGGAATAGACTATGGGTGAAATTAATGGTCCCTACATTAATCATTTATTTTAGGAAAATATTAAGGTCATCCTCCATTTTAAGATGTTTCTGAATTTCGTTTGCAAGGTCTGATAGCTGAATTTCAATATGCAAAGTGGGAGATTATACACTTTGCACCACTCTCTCCCTAAGGGCATACAGCTTTTATTTAATAAAGATTTTATATGAAGAAGCTTTATTATAGCACTGTTGCATACAAGAACTTGTCTTGGAATGGTATTTAGTAAGGACAGGTGGCTTGTCTCTTTGGGAAGAAGTAGGTATGTTGCTGCAGATGCCTGTGAATTTTTCCAGAGGTCGGAAGCTAAGGATCACAATGTTATATCTATAGATAACCATTCGCTGAACACCTTCTGAGACCCAAATACTGTGTTAAAAACATATTATTCTATTTTATAAACATAAATTAAGTACAAGACACCATGAAGAAGTTCTGCATTCATTTTAGATAATCTTCCTATTATGTTCTCCCATTTGAGAGATGAAGATGAAGCATCTTGCTAAAATTCCACAGCTAGAAATGACTACCAAGCTCAGAGGCCAAGCTCTTTCATTATTGAGTGTGCATTATCCCTCGGGAACATGAGGACCCACGATCTCAAGGTGAGCACTTAGAGCAGGTGCAGGCACAGGGCTGTTCTGAACCTGCAGGTGTGACTCACTGACAGCACAGTGGTGGTCAGTGGGTACAATACTAAGACTGGATAGGAATGGGCTTCATTCTGGCTTCACCAGTCCTGTGACGTTTTTCAGCTCATTTCACCACTCTAAAACTCAGTGTCTCATCTATAAAGCAGTGACCATTTCACACATATGTGGAGAGGATCAAATGAGTTAATAACATGTTGAATGCTTTGTGAAGCATATCATAAACCGCCATCAATAAATGTTCGTTTTTACTGCTGTTTTCCCTTTCTCTAATCATTTTAACTAGCATTCTGAGTTTCAGAAAACCAAATGACCCTCTTCCATTTCTTTCGCTTTTTACATTAAATCTCAAATTTGAAATGTATAAGACCTGAAACACCAAAGGTTCTTACAACAACTTCTTCTCCACTTTATGCCCTAGTCTTGACAGAAATATCCCTTCTTTCTTGATCTCATCTCAGCACTCTTTGTTCTGTTAGTCTCTCCAAGATACAGGTTGGAAATCAACCCCACATCTATTACTACTGGACAGATTAACAAGTGAAAAAGAAAGGCCACCATTAAGCATAAAGAGAAGAGGAACAAAAGAGCCTCCTGATGAAGGTGAAAGAGGAGAGTGAAAAAGCTGGGTTAAAACTCAACATTCAAAAAACTAATCATGGCATCCAGTCCCATCACTTCATGGCAAACAGATGGGGAAAAATGGGACTAGTGACAGACTTTATTTTCTTGGACTCCAAAATCACTCTGGACAGTGACTGCAGCCATGAAATTAAAAGACACTTGCTCCCTGGAAGAAAAGCTGTGACAAACCTAGCTGGCATATTGAAAAGCAGAGATATCACTTTGCCAACAGAGGTCTGCGTACTCGAAGCTATGGTTTTTCCAATAGTCAGGTATGAATGTGAGAGTTGGACCATAAAGAGGACTGAAAGCCAAAACATTGATGCTTTCGAAATATGGTGCTGGAGAAAACTCTTGAGAGTCCCTTGGACTGCAATGAGATCAAAGTAGTCAATCGTAAAGGAAATCAACCTTGAATATTCAAGGAAAGACTAGTGCTAAAAGCAAAGCTCCAATACTTTGGCCACATGATGTGACTAGCTGACTTACTGGAAAAAACCCTGATGCTGGGAAAGATTGAAGGCAGGAGAAGAGGGTCACAGAGGATGAGATGGTTGGATGGCATCATTGACTCAATGGACATGAGTTTGAGCAAACTCCAGGAGATAGTGAAGGACAGAGGAGCCTAGTGTACTGCAGTCCACGGGGTTGCAAAGAGTTAGACACAACTGAGCAACTGAACAACAATAACAACAAGAAAAAAAAAAAACGTTTCCACCAAGAGGAAACTAAAGCTCACATTTTTGGGCTAAGCAAATCAGTATTTCAGTAGATGTTTGCTGTGGGATTTCTAGATATGCAGCAAAACCATTTCTCTTTTCTAATTAAGAAAAATAATGGAACTGTCTCCTTCAAATAAAAGCATTTGGAACACCAGTAACTAGTTGCAAAGAGCATGAGTTAGAATCAAAATCTATAAGTTTGATAACTGGGAGCAAGGATGGTCTGCATTACTGACAACTCTGACTCAAATCACATATCCTGTTCAATAGCATGGCCCTCTCACCTAATTATTAAGGACTGGAAATCCCAGTCTCCCCTTTATTGGCCGTGCCATCTTAGCCAAGTCACTTAACTTTTTGAACTCAGTTTCCGCATATAAAATAGGTATGAGAATAATTCTAACTCATGCACTTCTGCTGAGGATTCAATGAAATAATATAAAGCATCGTTTCACAGTCCCGACACACAGTACACGCTCATTTAAAGGCTGCTGCTACTCTTATTACCATTACAGTTACCATCCGTATCTTCTATCATCATCATAGTACTGCACATAGACAGAAATAACTGGGGAAAAAAAACTCATAAAACTCAAAATATTGATCTCTGTGTGTCCTTGAGGAACAAGAATGGCTTGTTGACATATAAATTTGGATTCAGCTAAAATGATTGAGTGGCCACTGTGTGAAAAAGCCAACATCTTTGCATTAAATTACTGCAGCATTTAATCCTCACACAAGCCTATTTAACAATTTAGGAAATAGGCTCAGAGAAGTGGTTCTTCCAAGATTAGATAGCTAATAGATACAAAGTAAGAAGGTAAACACAGTGACACATTCTGCCCACAGTAAGGTCTGGATAACTAGTTACCAGTGAAAGCATGAATGGTCAGAAGGATATGGGTGTGGCTTAGTCCAAACACTGAATTTAAACTTTCTGACTGTGAATACTCTGGTTGGATTTCTTAATTCTCACTTACCGTGTGATTTTGATAAGAGTTATTTCATCTGAACCATAGTTCTTTTGTCTGTAAAATAGGGATTCAATGTATCTGCCCCACAGAATATGAAAATGAAAAAAGATAAAATATACATAGTATCTAACATTATGCCTGGTTTATAGTAAGTGCTTATTACATGGTGGTGGTCCTGGCTTTTTCACTTGAAGTCTCTCTTCTCTAGACTATCACAGCCTTCTTCTTAGCATAGATGATTCATTATCAGCCTTTCCCTCCCTCCCCTAGGACAATCATTTATTTGCCATCCAAGTCAGTTTGAAATCTAGACTCTGTATTACTTTGCTGCTACCGCTGCTAAGTCGCTTCAGTCATGTCCGACTCTGTGCGACCCCATAGATAGCAGCCCACCAGGCTCCCCTGTCCTTGGGATTCTCCAGGCAAGAATACTGGAGTGGGTTGCCATTTCCTTCTCCAATGCATGAAAGTAAAAAGTGAAAGTGAAGTCACTCAGTCCTGTCCAACTCTGAGCGACCCCATGGACTGTAGTCTACCGGGCTCCTCCATCCATGGGATTTTCCAGGCAAGAGTACTGGAGTGGGGTGTCATCACCTTCTTTGAGTCCAAAACTATTCACTAGGGTGTCATACACACGCCTCAGCCCCAGTCATGCCCATTTTCTCTCCAACTTTGTCTTTTCAAGTCTTCTTTAAGATAGTCTTCCAGATATTCCTTACCTCTTCGCTTCTCAATGGGACCCTCTGCCTTCTTCAAACTGATGCCAGAATTCATAAGGCTATGACACAATCTACTCATCTTATCTGTCAATATATTATTTACTAGGTTTTAAGCAGCATTAGAAACCCACCTTCTCATGGCACCCCACTTCAGTACTCTTGCCTGGAAAATCCCACAGACGAAGGAGCCTGGTGGGCTGCAGTCCATGGGGTTGCTAAGAGTCTGACACGACTGAGCAATTTCACTTTCACTTTTCACTTTCATGAATTGGAGAAGGAAATGGCAATCCACTCCAGCGTTCTTGCCTGGAGAATCCCAGGGACAGGGAAGCCTGGTGAGCTGCCGTCTATGGGGTCGCACAGAGTCGGACACGACTGAAGTGACTTAGCAGCAGCAAGCAGCATTAGAAACTCACCTTCTCTAGGAAGCCTTCCTAGGTAAAACTAATAAAATTGAATTTCTTTTTTCACCCTCTATCATTTGGTAATAGACTTCCTACTTTCCCAGTGCTCATTCCACTTGTACATCTATGGTATCACTCAACCCTGATTTAGACCTTTACACAAAATGTAAATTCCTTGTAGTCTATTAATATATTGGATTATGTCTATGTGTCATAAAATAATGTGAATGTGTTCTTTTGACTGTAAACTCTTAGAACGTATCAACTAGTTCATGCTCCAAACACTTTATAAACAGTTTGCAGTATAGCACTACATCTGATAGTACAATTCCTTATTTACATGTTGGATTCCTACTCAGCTTTGTGTTACCAGTGTTTTCCATAAACTCTAGCAGATTGTTAGGCTCAAAAAGACCCTGAATAAAATGTCTGTTACTTTCTAGTCTACTTCTATGAAGGCTGCTGCTGCTGCTGCTAAATCGCTTCAGTCGTGTCCAATTCTGTGCGACCCCATAGACGCAGCCCACCAGGCTCCCCCGCCCCTGGGATTCTCCAGGCAAGAACACTGGAGTGGGTTGCCATTTCCTTCTCCAATGCATGAAAGTGAAAAGTGAAAGTGAAGTCGCTCAGTCATGTCCAACCCTCAGCGACCCCGTGGACTGCAGCCTACCAGGCTCCTCCATCCATGGGATTTTCCAGGCAAGAGTCCTGGAGTGGGGTGCCATTGGCAGTCGGGCTCAAAGTTCTTTTAGCTTAAGTGACAAAAGAAAGAAGAGAAAAAAATACAGCAATATTGGTTAAGAATTAGATGGATGTTATGGGTGTTATACTAAGGGCTTTATATACATCATTTAACTTAGTCTTTATAACAAGAGCATGAAGGAGGTATTATATTTAGAGATGTGGGAACCAAGGAACAGAGACATTACATAGCTTTCTCAAATGTAAGCAGTAAACAAAAGCCTAAGTTTGAAGCCTTGGTTACAGGCTGTGTTTTAATCATTATTAAATACCAAATTGTCTTGTCCAAGTAATTTCTGAATTCCTTATACCATGTTTTCTTTCTACTCATGGAATTAGATTCTAGCTTACTACATATGCAAGGCTTTCACCAGTCTGGCCCGATCCTTCCTTCCAGATACAGCTCCCAGTAGCCTCTCTGATACTGTCCTCTCCAGCCAGAAAAAATGCCCTCGGCTTCCTTACAATACTTCTGACCCTCTGCTCTCACCCTGGAATGCTGCCCAACTCTGCCTATTAAAACCCCTCTTGTTCATTATGATCGCTTTGTTTTCCATATTCTCCATGAAGTGGAATCTATTCCTGGCTAGAATTCTGTTTCCTGTCTGATGTGTCCAAACTCTTGGTTTTTAACTGGAGGTGCAAAATGCTTTGTGGTTGATTAGTGGCATGCCTGCCTCTGACAGTAAAATGGAAACTCCTTGAAGGCAGAAGTGCTGTGTTATCTGTCTTAGTACAGTCACAGTGCTTTACACATCACCCAGTAAACACATACTAATTCACAAAACCCACAGTTTTGTGAATGCATAATGGATGATAATGTAAAAAAAAAAAAAATGGTGGAGGAGGCAAGTGAGAGAGGGAAAAGGGGCAGAGAGGGAGAAAGAGAGAGAGAGATTTCTTAATCAGAAGCTCACACAAGCTCCCCGGTGCTTAATTAACTCAAACCTGTTCTTACTTTGAAATTAAAATACAGTCAAAGCTCTATATATGCTTCCAAAACACTCATTGCATTTAATATGTGCTCAATATCTATCCCTATACCTGGGAGAGATTTACACTAACAAATGTAATAATATTTTATCTGAGTAAACATTTATGGGCTGCAATATTAGACGGTCACATCAAGGGCTTGCAGAAGTACAGTATGTTGATTCTGGACATTATTTAGAGCATCCCGAATATACTGTCTTATATACAAGACAACACTCAAAAACCTTTTCATTAGAGGCCCAACAATTCGGAGACAAATATGTGTATGCTCTTTGTCTCCACTATGGACACACACATGCACACAGGAGGAGGGAGGAAAAAAATCCTCCAAATTACACGATCAATTTTCTCTTCAAAACATCCCTCTACAACATTCTCTCCTCCATACTCAAGCAGGTTTGTAGAGAAGGCTCTGAGCCCCCAGCTAGTGAGTGTGATGTCTCCAGTGTGAGGTAATCCTATTATACTCATCACAATTACAGACCTGTGTCCTGAGCCTCCTGCTGACAGAAGGCTACCTCATCTCATTTCTAATTAAGAGCACAGAATTCTTCCCAAACCACCTTCATTATTACACACAGCGTGCTGGCCTCTTTCAGGCAATACTCTCACATTCTGGAAGAATCAACTGCCTCTTTGAAATCCAAGGTAACCACCCCAGAGTTAATGATGTGAATTAAAACCTTTTTCCTCCACTCAACAGATGAAGCCCATTTCCCCAGAACAACAATGGGAGTATAAGGAAAAGAAACCGTGGTTACAATAAAAAGATAATTAGAGAGATCATGTTTGGATTAAAAACAAACACATGTGCCAAGTAAACAAAAATCTTATCTGACCAAGAGCCAAGGATCATATTAAACCTTTTTAGCAAAGTATGCTGCTGCTGCTGCTAAGTCGCTTCAGTCGTGTCCGACTCTGTGCGACCCCATAGATGGAAGCTCACCAGGCTCCCCTGTCCCTGGGATTCTCCAGGCAAGAACACTGGAGTGGGTTGCCATTTCCTTCTCCAATGCATGAAACTGAAAAGTCAAAGTGAAGTCGCTCAGTCGTGTCGGACTCTTAGCGACCCCATGGACTGGAGCCTACCAGGCTCCTCCGTCCATGGGATTTTCCAGGCAAAAGTACTGGGGTGGGGTGCCATTGCCTTCTCCGTTAGCAAAGTATATGCTTACTTAAAAAAAATTGAAATAGTGTAATAACTTAACAGCAGCCAGACCTGTTTCCCTTTGACCAGAATACAGCTGGAAGCACAGAATGTGGACATATCAGAAAGCCAGCCTCTTCTGCAGCACCGCCTTCTATCAGAGACCCATCTCCTTAGATAACCTGCCCTGAGACTGGGGAAGTGTCTCTTTCCTCTCTGCAATACGAACTGACCTCTTCGTTTAACAGCAACCCCAAGAAAGGAATTGGAGTTAAGAAATCCCCAAGGTTGGTTTGGTTTCCTGTATTAGCATTCACTGAGGGCCCCAGGTCACTTTGATCCACTCTGACCCTGGTAGACAACAGCTGGTCCACTTTATTCCACCCAATACCCTCCGGCCTGGTGATGCCTCAGGCAGAGCAATACTAGCTGAGCAAAACCTCAGCATGTAAAAACGTATCATAAGGGTGATTCTAATCAACGGGGCCCTGACAATTTCATCCACAACCTGTATTCCACGGCCCCAGTACAGGTACTGGTTAGCAGCTTATCATTTTTACAGACGTGATCCTCACAATAGGGCTCCAGAACCACAGCTTGCGGAAACCTGTTAAGAAGGGGCTGGATGGAGGGGAGGGAGGCAGATGTATAACCATGGCTGATTTGCCTTGCTGTGCAGAAGATTAACACAACATTATAAAGCAATTTTCCTCCAATTAAATAAATAAATAAAAGAATGCAAAGTCCTGTTCCTCATTCCAGACCTACTAAATCCAAAACTCTAGAATAGAGCTCAGTACACTGCGGTTTAACAAGACTTCCAGGTGATTCTGGTGCATGTTGAAGTTTGAAAATACAGCAAAAGTCACTTAAAGTGTTACCTTGCCTCTACTCTTGACCGTCTCTAATATACTCATCATACACCACTAGGACTGTTTTCTTGAAGTGTGAACCTGATTCCCTCACTCTTTCTCTGTCCCTCCTTTCCTTCCCCTTCCCCCTCCCCCATCCTTTCCTAAAACCCTTCAGTGACAGTGACACTGGTGATCCGGCCTGGCCTTCATCTAATACAGTTCAAACTTCCTAGAGACAGCCAGCCAAGCCTTTCACCATCTGGCCCCATCCGACCTTTCCAAAGTCGCTTCTTCCCACACCCCCGTGGGCACTCTGTGCTCAGGCCACGACGCACCTCCTGCTGTCCCATGAAAAGGCCATGCTTCTGGAGGAATCTGTGCTTTGTTCATGCTGTTTTCTCTGCTCAGAATGACCTCCTGCACCCCATCGGCTGGGCAAACTCTCTCTCATCCTGTTAGACTCTTCCTAAGCATCATTCTCCTATCTGAGGCCACTTCATTCATCTCCACTGCTCCCTTCACGCCTCCAAGATGATGTTTCTATTATACAATTCTATTGAAAAATTTGAACTGTTATGCTATATGGTAGTTAGTCCATTTACATAACTCTCTCCCTCACTTTGGCTTCCCTGATGGCTCAGTGGTAAGGAATCTGCCTGCCAATGCAGGAGACGCAGGTTTGATCCCTGGGTTGGGCAGATCCCCTAGAGAAGGAAATGGCAACCCACTCCAGTAATCTTGCCTGGGAAATTCCATGGATGGAGGAGCCTGGGCTACAGTCCATGGGTCACAAAGAGTCAGACATGGCTGAGCGACTAAACATCAGCAGCTCCCTCACTTGCCTGAACTCGTCAGAGGATTTGCGGTGGGGGGCATTGGGGGGAGGGGCGGGGGTATTTGGATAGATTACTTATATTTTTATATCCTTAACTGACTAAATGTTAGACATTAAGAGTTTCAATTACTATTTGAGTGAATAGACTTTTGAACACCTTCTATTTACAACACTGCTATGCTAATGAGTTGCCACTTCCATCCCTATTTTACAGATGGAAGAACTGAGCCTCAGAAATGTTAAATAACTTTGTTAGCTAGTAGTAAAAGGCACAGTTGATTCAAGTGCAGGTCTTTGAGATGCTAAAGATGGTGCTTCCTCAACTAAACCAGTGTTTTCCCAAATAAACTCAAGACAGAGTGATGACATACAGACATGTCTTCCTTGACACGTTTTCACATTGTCCGTACATATAATTCCTGTTATATGAAATAAACACTCGTGGTTGAGATAATGTACGATGCCAAATAATGGATGTACAAAGTCAAATATTTCTGAGCCTCAATTTCTTCATCTGTAAAGAGACTTTGCTATATATTACTGATATTATTAGCCATTACTGGTGGATCAGATGGTAAAGAATCTGCCTTCAGCACGGGAGACATTGGTTAAACCCCTGGGTCTGGAAGATCCCCTAGAGGAGGGCATGGCAACCTACTCCAGTATTCTTCCCTGGAGAATCCCATGGACAGAGGAGCCTGGGGGGCTATGGTCCATGGGGCCTCAAAGAGTCGGACATGAGTGAGCACGTCACAACCTTTACCCATAATAATGTGATTTTGAACTGGGTTCTTCATGTTTGATTATGCTGTTTCAGTAACTTAGCTCAGTTCTGGGCATGTTCCTGATGCTCTTTAAAATTTATTTAATTGACTGTTTGCTATTGCTATTGTGTCAATTCTCATTAAAAATGTTTTGACTGAATAAGGGTATGAAGCTGACAACAAAGTCTCTCTCCTCGATGAATATTTAATTCCAGTTTAGATTTGCCAATCAAAATTCATAAAGACAGTTGGAAACTGACTTTTTATCTTTATAACTAGTCATGTATATTATATTTTCCCAATTTTAACCTTAGTCTGTGCAGCTGAACCATCGTAGCAGTTATTATCACTGTCATAGTTGTTTTACTTCAGACTCTCAAATTAATAAGTGCTAAGGAAAATTTTAATTAGCTGAAACCTAAATTGTCATTATTAATTTACTAGTTACATTACAATACCTTGTAAAACATTTATGCTGCAGTAAATGGAGCGCCTATTTTCCAATGATCACGTGGCATAGCTAATTTACTACACAACTGTAATTACTAATCTTAGTAAAGCTAATTATACTCACCCAAATTACATTACTTACAACAAAATGCTTAAATCATTACTTCAAATGTTATAAAATCTTATCAAAGAAATAACAGAAGTTCAGACATGTTTAAGTACCTCTGAAACATTCTTAGAATAGAATGGTTCTTAACAGGTAAATGGAACTACTGTAAATTAATCAGTAGAGTTTTAGGAAGGTCCAGTGGGGAAAGCCTGAAGGTTAAGACATCTAGACTATCAGATGGGTAGAGAGCTTCTGTTTGGGATGATGAAAAGTTCTGGAAATGGATGTAAACTTAAGTGGTTAAAATAGTAAATTTTACATTATGAATATTTTATCACAATAGACACAGACTATCAAAATTAGACTATATCCAAGCTTGATCGTCTGTATTGTAGTCCTCAACCACTACACAATGTATTCCTTGAACACTGCATAGGCTATGCTCACTGCCACATATCAGCTTCCTGGCATATTATAAGACACATATTTAATGAATAAATTCATGGGTTGTTAATTTTTTTTGCCAAGTACTTGATGTTCAATTTCTTTAAAGTAAAGAAAATAGTTCTACTCCAAAAAGGGATGCTATTGGCTCAGTGAAGAAACTGTATAAATTAGAAATAGGTGGGATATGGAAAAAGAGGGAATACACATTCTAGACCATTAAATGTTAATTAGAAATAAAAGTAAGCTGACTGCAGTATTGGAGTGTTCTCATATCCACTGAACAGGCCCTAAGAGCACAGAAACACATGGAAATATCTATATCACTGAGCAACTAACAGCAATGACGGATATTGAGTCCTTTCCAAAAGCAGAGCTGGTGCTTTGGGAAGACAGAAGTTCATTATACTAATTAGAGGCTTTTGTCCTACCTCCTCAGAGAATGTTCTCTTGGGTAGATATCAAGGCAGACACTCTTGGGTAGATTTTCAAATTAATGACTCAACAACCAAATGGCAGTAATCCTAGCATCTCTGGTGAGATCAACTGCCTATATCACAGCTACAGATAAGAGTCACCTTCCAAAAGCAGGGCTCAAGAAAGCTCAGAGTCGTTGTACTTAGGCAGAGGTTTGCTTGCCCATCCATACGATGTGGAGCACAAGATTTTGAAGCAGTTCAACGTGGCTGTACTCTAAGTCAAAAATCAGAGTCACAACATGGATGGAGGAATTGGCTACTCATTTGTGAGCTTTCACAGAACTGCAGTCACCCCAAAATTTTTTCTAAACAATGATCTCTCTCTTCATATGTATTTAAAATCACCTGTTATGCCTTTATACCACAAATAACTTCCTCACTTGGTCTTCTTAACGACCCTCTGAGAGAGGTCCCATTGTTCTCGCTTTATACGGGAGGAAACCGAAGCACAGGAAGTTTAAATTACTTGCTCAAATTGCCACAACCAGAAGCAAAGCTGGGACTTGAACCCAGGAAGTCTAGTTCCAGAAACTGTGTCTTAAACATGCCACTCTTCTGTCCAATATATTTTAACAGATATATTAAAAATAAGCAGAGTTTCCTTAAGACATTTTTTTTTTTCTTAGAAGGACACTATGCATGTCCACATGTGCTACCGAAGAGCATAATCAGACCAGGTGGGTTTTATTCTAATCCTGGAAAGCAGGGCTCTATGAATAAGATCTATGCCAGGTGGTTTGCAATCAGGCATGATCCTGTCGCTCTAGAAAGCTAAGATTCAGTGAGAAAAAAAAAAGCACAGAGGGTTTGACAAGGCAGAAGAAATAAATGTTATTTATCCTACTAAATCTCACCTGCAAATTTCCTTAATCTTAAATGTTTCATTTTTTCCTAACCTATACCTGAACTTTCTTAGCATACAGACCATGGCTTGATCATTTCTGTATTCTCCATAAATCCTAGCATAGTATTTGGAGAAGGCAATGGCAACCCACTCCAGTACTCTTGCCTGGATAATCCCATGGATGGAGGAGCCTGGTAGGTTCCAGTTCATGGAGTCGCTAAGAGTCGGACACGACTGAGTGACTTCACTTTCACTTCTCACTTTCATGCATTGGAGAAGGAAATGGCAACCCACTCCACTGTTCTTGCCTGGAGAATCCCAGGGACAGCAGGGCCTGATGGGCTGCCGTCTATGGGGGTCACACAGAGTCGGACACGACTGAGGTAACTTAGCAGCAGCAGCACAGTAGTAGTAGTAGTGGTGTGCAAAAAAGTCTTTATTCAATACCAAGGGACAAATAAGCATTGTTGAATTGCTAATTGCCTTAGAAGGCCACAAAATGCGCATCTACTTGGATTTTATTCTACTGGGGCCAGCCTGGGGTCAATCTGGAGACATGAAAAAAAAAAAAAAAAATATGACTTTGAAACTGCTGAGAACAACCAGACAGGTGAATTGTAGGAAACCAGGAGAGAAAAAGCATAAATTAATCTGAAATGTATTTAAATTTGTTTTCTAAAATGCATGGTGCGGTTCATAACTGCCAACAAGCACCATTTCATTATGCTGAACTTCATCCTGCTTTGCTCAAAATACTGGCGAAATGACAGATACTAGAAGAAATTCTTACTTGTGTATCACATAAGCCATTTCCATTGAGCTCTTGCAAATTCTAGAGATATGCTAGGGGAAAAATACAACTTTAATAAAATAATGGATCATATCTGAATTAAACATGATATTCAAAATGTTACACTTGGGGAGTTAACAGAATGTTATATGCTGAGAGAGCAGGAGGAGAAAATGTCCTATAACATCCCATATCCTCCCTAAATTAAATCTGAGAACATTAGAAATGATGATAACAATGTAAAGGATTACTTATGGAATAAAAATGGAAAACAGAAAGAGATTAGTGAAGATATTTTCCTCTAAAAATCTCACAACTGTGCATCTTAGAGCAGAGGTAATAAAGATGGTTATTTCTAAGAAAGAGATCCAAAGTGGCTCCATTCAATTCACAGCAGGAACCTCCAAAGTAGCAATTAATGCAACCACTGGTGTGGAATTGTTTTCCAAAAGCCATCTTGTTGGATGACTTTTTTTTTTTTTTTTTAAATGGAAGCAGGGCTCAGAAGTCAAGATGAATTTGGATCAATTATTTACTGAAAATATCAAAGTGTTATTAATACCACCATCCAATATGAATACAACTGAAAATCCTTTTGGTGAAATGGAAGGAACCTGTCAGCAGCTATTTAACTTAGACTCCCAGGGCAATGCTTGAAACTCCTTGAGATCTGATCCTGGGACGTGAACGTAGGGGCGCTCATCTCAATGGTGTGGAGAGCCACTAGGTGTCCTGTTAGAAGAAGGGAGAGACTGGCAATCAGAAGATCTGGGTTCAAATCTCAAAGCACTGGCTTCCAACAATTAACACTGCGCAGAAACTCTCCCAATTTCACGCTGTATGGAGACTCAGAAACAAGGGAAATATCGTGGCCCCATGCTTAGGCATGCAGGCTCAGACACAGGCTGCTTTGGTTCAAATCCTGGTTCCAGAACTCACTAATTGTGCATCTCTGTGCACCTTAATTGACCTTTCTGTGCTTCGTCTGTGTTTAGCCCATTGGATCATTGGAGGGTTAGCTGAGTTAGAAAATGTATAATCTTAGAATAGTGACCTGCGATTATAATAAGGGCTCAATAAGTGGTCATTAATGTTACTACTATCATTTACAAAAGTAATGTTCTTTCAGGTTATGAAATTCAGTGTAACAGTGCATGGAGCTCTTGCTTTCCTCTTTTTCCTTCCGGACCTAAAATAAAGCTCTAAAGGGGATGTGATACAGTTACCAGCTGGGAGATGAGCTCCTTTACTCATCCCATACAAGTTCTTTCACTTCAGATGAGAAGTAATGTGCCTTAACTGACATTCCCCAAACATAGAAAATCTCTCTCAAAGAATTCAGTGTGTTTTGAGAGAGTGCAGGTGTGGGAAAGAAGGTGGTGGGGTGCTTTTTATAAGGATTACCTAGGATTCACTTATTAAAAAGAAAGAGAAACCAAGAATTCCCTCATAGTCAGCATACTGACAGTTTTCACTTATGATGGTCTCTTCAGCAACTCCTCCTCTGCCCCTGCTGCCTAATCAGTGGCAGAGATATAGTTTCCCTAGTCTATAAAACCAGGATGGGAGGGCAAGTCCATTCTGAAACCCAAGGGGGTAGTAGAGTAAGCTGCTGCTGCTGCTAAGTTGCTTCAGTCGTGTCCGACTCTGTGGGATTCTCTAGGCAAGAGCACTGGAGTGGGTTGCCATTTCTTTCTCCAATGCATGAAGGTGAAAAGTGAAAGTGAAGTCGCTCAGTTGTGTCCGACTCTTAGTGACCCCATGGACTGCAGTCTACCAGGCTCCTCTGTCTATGGGATTTTGCAGGCAAGAGTACTGGAGTGAAAAGGAGTCATTAATGCAAAGGTTATCAAAAGCTGCTTGGCATCCTTTCTATAACAATGCAGAGTATTGAAATGAACAGAAGGAAGAAATGGATGCAGAGGGAAGGAGGGAAGGAAGGAAGGAAAAGGAAGGAAGGAGAGAAGGAAGCAAGGGAGGAAGGGGAGGAAAGACCGGCAGGGAGGAAAGGAAATACCAAGTGTCCCACAGGACTAGACACTTTGCATGCAATTTTTAATTGAATCAGAAAACCATGCAAGGACACTTATCGCTATTTTTAACATGTGAGAACACTCGTAATTAAAAAGATGCATTTATTTGCTTAAGGTCACCCAACCAGTAAGGTGTTGAGTCAAATTCAGACTTGACCCTGTGGTCTTCCACTGCATCCTCCTCTTCTTAGATGTTCCAACAAGAGGATTCACAAAATGTATGAAAGAAAGAGGTCAGTAAAGATGACAAAGACCTTATCCAATGAGCTTTGAAAACAATGAAATTAGTCTTAAGTCAGAATGGTGTTCAGAGAAAACAAAAAAATATTTTTCTTATTCTCTTATGCCCTCCCAAGTATCACCCCCTCCAGTTCTCCCACCTCCGATAGCTTTTCCTCTCCCACAGTGCATCAGCTTCCACCCTTCCCATGCTAGTGAGTCACCAAAACTTTCCACGTGAAACGACAGTTTGATCCACCAGGGCCATGAACACGTGGACACTGACACTGACTTCCTAACTTGGACAGTGCTCATTTCATCATACTTTGCTATAATCTTTGAGGAAAGGTCAGAAGCCCTCCTCAAAGTAGAAACTTTCTCCCATAGAGAACTGTAGAGCTGATGCAAACCTATCCTCTTTATAGAGTAACCTAGAGCAACAAGGAGGTGGTCAAAGGAAGAATAGTATTTGATGAGTTCTATTTTATATTCATATTTTAAATTTGCTGGCTGAATAGTTAGCAAATTTGATAAAATATGTTGCTTTCTTGATTAGACCACAGAACATGAAGACAAGCACAGTGATCCCCTAAAAGCAGTTCATTTCTTCCCTTTGGCTTCTACATCATACCCTTTTCCTTACTATATTTCTAATTTTAATAACCCTTCCTAGCAGATATTGGCACTGCAGAAGCTTTGTATTTATTAGAATTAAATTCTTTGGATTAAACAAAGTACCAAACTGGTAACATATTTCTCCCTTGCAATGACACTTTGGCCCTGGGCACTAAAATGAACATCATCTTGTAAGGCCATCATGACATTATGGTTTATTAGTTTGCTCAGGCTGCCATCACAAAATGCCACAGACTGGGTGGTTGAAACAACAGAACACATTTCCTCACACTTCTGGAGGACGAGAAGTCCAAGATCAAGGTTTTGGCAGGGTTTGATTTCTAATAAGAGAGCTCTTCCTGGACTTGCAGATGGCTCCTTTTTTGTTATATCCTCATATGGTAGAGAGACACACACACAGATCTCTTTCCTCTTGTAAAGCCACTAATCCTATTAGATTAAGACCTCACTATTATAATCTCAATTAACCTTAATTATCTCCTAAAAGCCTTATCTCTATTCTCCTAGATCACACTGAGGGTTAGGGCTTTAAAACAAGGATGAAAGTGAAAGTGAAGTCCCTCAGTCGTGTCTGACTCTTTGCGACCCCATGGACTGTAGCCTACCAGGCTCCTTTGTCCATGGGATTTTCCAGGCAATAGTCCTGGAGTGGATTGCCATTTCCTTCTCCAAAACAAGGATGAGGGAGACACAATTCAGTCCACAACAAACGGGGTAAGGATACTCTACATAATTACAATTTTCAGATTAAGAAAGTACAAGAAATAAACATTCCACGCTCAGACATAAACCTGTAATCTTTCGGCATGTGGGACAAAGCAGCTGGAAAACGTTACAGTTTGACATCTCCTTGTTGGTGGTTAAAGAGACCTCGAATTCTGCTGGCTACTGTTTGTTTCACTTCCATGTTCGTGGCAAGGAGAGAGAAAGCAAGGGGCAGGAGCCTTCAGCCTCAAGGCTGTAAAGTATCTCCTATTCCCTTTTCTTTACAAGGCAGTAAAGAAAGAGAAGTCCCCTCGTATCTATTACTTTGCTTCCACCTTGAAATTTGGTAGATTCTCCATTATACTCTTCTTGCTAATGGTTAAAGACACTGTTGGCCTTTTGTGTACATTGATTTGACATGAATTTTATTAGTTTTTCTTCGTGCTGGTCATTGTGCTAGGTGCTGAGAGTACAAAGACGAACTAGATCAAATCCTTTCCTTTAAATACTCGGCAGACTCTTAGAGCAAATCAGGATTAGAATTCAAAGAACATGAGAATTGGAAGGAATTTGGTTGCAGATGAAGAACTCAGGCCCAGAGAGATAAAGAGACTTTAGCCAAGGTGGCACAGATGGTTGGGACAGGGCCAGTTAACATACAGGCCTACTGACCCCTAACTAGGTCTTGTTCCTGTGCAGCTCAGGAATTCAGCCAGGGTTTATTTAGAGCTTACTATGTCCCAGGTACCCTGGGGGGGGGGGGGGGGCAGAATTTAATGATTTAATTAACAATTTAATAATTTATTTGGGAAAATTTGATTAAAATTAGTTAATACTACAAGGCATGGTTATTCCATTAACCGCACACCACATAAATATAATACACACACAAATAATAAAATGTGTACGTTATCTGATTATTAAATTTATCTCTACAATGATCGTCACTGCTAGATGGGAAAGCTTCCCTTACATATTCATCACCCAGTATTATAAAGACCACTAAATGATACCAGGTAGAGGAAGACCATTCTAAAGGTACATTGAGGGTCAACAACTCAAAGCAAACAAAAACAATCTGCAACTAAAACCATGTAAACTGGACTGAAGGCACTATCTGGATGGCTCCTGGAGAACCCTCGAAAAGAAATCCAGTCTTCTAGCTAGCCACATAGTTACTCAAAAGAGATCAAGCATAGGTTGATGAGAAGATGGCTGTTGTGTTGGTCTAGTCTTTCTCCACGTCACTGTCTCACTCAAGCCAGGGTTAGTTTAAAAAGCACAGAGGCTGAGTGGTTAGGGTGACAGGCTCTGAATTCGGCCAGACCTGGCTGAATTCACTGGTACCACTACTGATGACCTTGGGCAAATTCTGTCACATGCTATACCTGTTTCTTCATCTGTAAAATGGGGGCTAATAACAAGATTATCTTACAAGGTCTTAGGATTAAATGAGATGAGGGCATGTCATAGTGCTTGAGTGAAATGTTCAATAAATAGGCACTGGTAACAACAGTTTTGCAGTGATCTTGTGGCCTGTTTTCTTCCTTTCCAGCCCACTGTCCCTCTTCCATCTTCCCCATTTCTCTGATCCTTTGTCTCCGTCTCCCTCCCTACCCTGCTTGCAGCTGTGCCTTGGACTTTTCCAAGGTGGGCATCCATTCTGGGACCTCGGAACAGGTCCTACTGTCCATTTTGCTGCTTGCTTCCCCTGCCAGGTGACAGGGGAGAACGGCAGGGCTGCATTTAACATGGACAAACACCTGTCCTCTCTGTCACTACAGCCAGACAGACACTGGCGCTGAGTCATGCTGCTGCTCATGACCGATGAGCTCTCAGAAGCTCTGAGAGAGAGACCTGAGAGGACAATCTGTCCATCCCTCTCTCCAGGTCAGGCTACTCTTCAATCTGCCAGGAGGCAAAAATAGACACAGAAAGATTCTATCATTCATGGAGGACTGAAGAATCTTCAACATCAGGACATTTCTTCTTGTGCCTAAGCTCAATTTCAGATTCTGCATTTAAATTCACTTCTTATATTTATCTTTCATAGGTAAAAATAAACTTGATATCTAGGTCACTGCAAATATATACATATATATACACTTATATATGTAGTATAATATATAGCATACAATATGCAGTATTCTGTGTATCCATACAGAGTACTGCTTACTAATTAAGAGACTGAGCTCTATGATTAGCCACCCAGTCTAATCCCAGCCACCTACTGGTGATGTGGTTTTGTTCTAAAAATTAATAAGAGTGATGTTCTCACTAGATCCTTGTATAAGCACAGTTCTCAGTTCACAGAAAGAATTCAACAGATGTTAACTATTGTTGTTGTTTAGACATACAAATACATAGTGAGAAGCCAGGAGGCTTCTTAAAGATTTCTGTTTTGCAACCTAAATGGCTCCAGTTTGATTGTGGCTTTTAATCAGTTTCTTCTATAACCTTATTTTTCATTTTCTATTTATTTACTTTCCTAAATTCAGAACCATCTACATAATGCTGGTTGACTCCAGTCAGCATAGGAAAAAATGTGTATTTTAGAACTCATAGATTTCCCTATGCAAATTATTATTATGATTTGCAAAGAAATAAGGGATTTGATAGCAAGTATAACCTTTAAACATTTTACTTATATTAACTCATTTAATCCTCAAAATAAACCCATTCATTATTCTTTCAGCATTGTCATACTTCATCGACTCTAAAAATAAACTATTTCCCACATTTTAACATCTCTGAAAGCACTGAAATCTTGCAGTTGATATGTTATAGTTGCATTGACAATCTTTTTTTTTTCTTTGTAATAGATGAAAAAAATGATATACCTTGCAAATGAGGACAACCCACAGTCAATGAAATAGGATATGAGATATTCCAGGCATTCTTTTAGGCCCCAGAGATATGGTGCAAAAGACTGCACAGTCCTTCATTTCATAGAATCCACTTTCTAATGACAAAGAAGGACGATAACAACTAATATACAAGCGGCTGTAGGAACCGATGCAAGGTTCATCTTGGGCTTGCAGGGGCCAGGGAAAGTTTCCCACTGATGATGAAGTCATCTAAGTTTAGAGTCAGGAGATGGCTAGTGGGTCACTAGTCAGTCAAAGAGGATAAGCAAAACCTGAGAACTTAGAAAAAGCATGAGACAGTCAGGAATTTGAATATAGTTCAGAATGCTGATTTAGAGCAGGGGAAAAAAGCAGAGGCCGTATCACGATGGGCCAGGTAGACTTGGCAAGCAAATTGGAGGGTATCCTGAGACACTGGGGTTCTGCCAAAGCACAGGTGTTACTTCCATTTCGAAAAGAGCTGGTTTCAGGCTAAACAACAAAGAATGGGACTATAATTCCCTCTAATTCCTCACCTTAAACCCAATGCTCTTTATCCCCACCAGCAACCACCCAGGACAGTAGGCTCTTTTGTTGGCCATATTGACAGCAAATGCATTACATTTCCCCTTATTTTGGTTTCTGTTGAATTGATGTGTTTGGATTAGATGGAGAGGAGGCTAGAACCAGTGAACTGGTTCTTAAAGAATTCTCCAAGGTGAATATTGTCTATGCTATGCTATGCTAAGTCACTTCAGTCGTGTCCGACTCTGTGTGACCCCATAGACGGCAGCCCACCAGGCTCCCCCGTCCCTGGGATTCTCCAGGCAAGAACATGGAGTGGGTTGCCATTTCCTTCTCCAATGCATGAAAGTGAAAAGTGAAAGTGAAGTCGCTCAGTTGTGTCCGACTCTTAGCGACCCCATGGATTGCAGCCTAACAGGCTCCTCTGTCCATGGAATTTTCCAAGCAAGAGTACTGGAGTGGGGTGCCGTTATTGTCTAGTGTCAGAATATTCGTGTTCAGTTACACCACTCACAGGATATATTTCACTGCCAAGCTCATCCACAGTTGTGTCTATTAGATGATGGATATTGATGCCAGTCTTTTCTAAATGCATCATGCATTTACTTTTCATGGCATATGCTTAAAAGTAAAAATATAAAAATTAAAAGCAAAGCTGTGCAGAAGTGAAGGTTCACAACTTCAAGTGTTTTATACTCTTCTATATAATTATGCCACCAGAAATTGCAGTTCAATTTATCTTAAAGCTGCCCTTTTTAAAGTAATACAACTAGAGATTGACTAAATTAAGCAATGTAAGTTGAAATGTGGCAAACAGGCATGCTGCTGCTGCTGCTAAGTCACTTCAGTTGTGTCCGACTCTGTGTGACCCCATAGACGGCAGCCCACCAGGCTCCCCCATCCCTGGGATTCTCCAGGCAAGAACACTGGAGTGGGTTGCCATTTCCTTCTCCAAGTGGCAAACAGGCATACAAGACACTAATTTCTGAATTAATTACATGGGGTCAAAAAAAAAAAAAAGATTTGAAAGTATTCTATTGCAGCCAGACAGTTTTGATTTCATATCACATTAAAAATCATTTCATTCACAGAATTTGTTGGTATGCACATACTGTCTTTTTAAAGAATAGCAAAGAGCCTTTTTTCTTTTTCAAAACAATGACAATATGAATTAGCTAATATCTTTGACTTACTCTAAAAAGAGTGTCTCTACAGTTATGTGAATTAGCTAATATCTTTGACTTACTCTCAAAAGAGAGTCTCTACAGTTGCCTAGCATTTAAGTGTTTTTTTTTTTTTTTTTTTGACAAAAAATATCTTTGGTTTTTACAGGATAAACAATGAATACAAATGCCATTGTTTAGCGTACAATAATATAACAATTACTAGTAGTTAAAAGGAATAATGGGATGATAGCTTGAGACACTTATCTAAAGAGGACAAAGAGTGTAAAGTCTTTAATAACAGGGCAGACAACTGTCTATGGAAGACAGCTTAGGCACAATCTTGTCTGAAATAAGGGGGTTGAGTTACAGGATCAGTAACTTTGATTCTGTAAGCCTCATGACTTACTAAAACAGGTGAATGATAGGTGGATAGAAGAGAGGGCTACGGACTCAAAAAAGTCATTTTTAGAATAGCGAGGATAAACTCAGTTTCAAATCCTAGCACTAATACGTCCCACAAACTCTATGACCTTGGGCAAACTACTCTTCTCTCTAGGACTCAAGAAAAATCATGTCTACCTTATAGAATTAAGTGAAACTCCATGGCCAAAGGCAGCTGCTGTATGATGTGTGTATAAAGAGGGACTCTTGTTAATACTGTTACTGCTGTGATTGCTGTTACCATTATTACTACATTCCATGCTGCTGTTTAATTCTCCTGGCATTAGATGAGGTAAGACGGTAGACCAGGCAACCATGAATAAGGCACATTGCCTGTTTAGGGGATGGCATTTAGGCTTGCACATTCCCAATTAGCTTTTCAATTAACCCCAGCCTTGAGGAATATACTTTCCAACCACACCTGAAAACTAAAGTAGGCCTGATAGGCTATGATGGGTGTAGGTTTTTTTAATTAGAAGAGGAGAAAATAAACTGTGT
Source organism: Tragelaphus eurycerus (assembly GCA_935064755.1). Lineage (NCBI taxonomy): Eukaryota > Metazoa > Chordata > Mammalia > Artiodactyla > Bovidae > Tragelaphus > Tragelaphus eurycerus. The sequence continues at coordinate 16,505,789 of CAKXYN010000043.1, forward strand.
TAGCTATTGCAAAAAGAAGCCCAATTTTATAGAAGGTACTGAAACAAAATCACAGTGGCTGCCTCTGATATAATTTATACCCCCAATGCTAAAACCTGCTCTGAATCTATCAATAGTTCTTTCTCATTTAAGTATACTGGTCATTTTCTAAAGAAAACTCAACGATCATCTTGCTTTATACCTCTTCTTTCTTTTTAAAATAAAGCATGACAACATATAGTCAGCAACATCTTATATTCCCCTTCCTGTTTGCAACTATTTGATCTCTGCTGTTACAGTAATACATTATAGGAATTCATCCAGCTTGCAGTATCATTTGTTGACTGCTTTCTCAGCTGAAGTATATTACTGTAATCAATGGACAAAACCTTAATTCACATAGTTGGTTTTAAATAAGCCACATGATAAAATTAAGTACCCAGAATCAACTATTCCCATTCACTAAGCACCAAGTAAGGGCCTTCTTGTTTATTGTTCAAGGCAGCACACCTTTTAATTTATTCCAGGAACTCTGTGAATATAAATTCCACAGGAAAAAAAAAATTGAGATGCTATTTTTATGTTAGTTATCATCACTTAGTGTTCAGAATTAACTCCTCTAGCTCCCCTGACTAACAGAAGGACATTAGAGTTAATTTTTCCTTTAGTCTTTATCACTCAGGGAGTAAAACTTCAGTTCTCTAATGCTGATTTTCCTACTTTCTGAGTAAGATGAAATATTATTTCTAAGATAAAGTATTAAAACCCCTTAACCCCACACCTGGTTTCTTCTTGCTTGTTCTCAGAAATGGAGATACTGAAGGCCCCTTACTAGCTTCTTCCTACACTCAAGCAGCATAAGCCTGTGTTAGATCCTTGAATTAACATCCTTTAATTTCTGTACCCTGAATTTCATTGAGCTGGCATTCTCCACATTCAGGCCCAAGCCTGAAGTGTCACTGGGAGATTCACCTTCTCTGTGCATACCAATTCGGCATAAGGCATTATCTCCCAGTAGCTTTCAGAGCCATTCGTGGTCTCTGACAGACCCTTCATCCATACAACCTATAATTTTCATAAGAAGGCACTTTTTCAAAGCACTTGCTCCAATAAAAGAGTCACTTTCAAGTCTCTCTCCTTAAAAGAGAAACAAAACAAAGCAAACCCCTCAAAACCCAATATATATGATGCTAGTACATGATAATTAGGCTTGTAATCATTTTAACTGTGATGCACGGGAAAAAAGGAATCAATTCTACTTCACCTTTGTCTCCCCCTACTACACTTCCAGCACAAGTGCTACTTATTAAGTCTGTCAACATTATACGATCCTCAGATCTGGACATTCTGAAAGGCTACAACCCTAAAATCAGAACTGGAAGGATTTTTTTCCCCTCTTCTCACACTACAAACAATCATATCTTGGCTTATCACTGAATTCTTGTTCATATTATCAACATTTCCACTCTGAAAGGAGAGATAGCAAGTTGCAGTGAAGGAATCTTTGCAGCTGAGAGAAAGGACTGTGCCACAGGCCAGAAAAACCACCTCTGGGTCAATCTCAAGAGTAGATCTAAGTTAGAAAGGATGCTGGGCCAAAGATCACAGCCTCAAAGTAATACGGAACAATCTCAGCTCCACAAAATATTGTCTTTGGAAGTTTCCCCATCACCAAATTGGATACTGATTTCTTAAACATTGACCATTTGGCCAGTGCCTCTGAAAGCCTGAGTCAAATTAGAGACGTGAGCTTGTTGTGCGTCTGAGGACTTACAGGCCATGTTAATTTCTTAGAGAAAGATAACTCACGAGATAGATCTACATAGAGGTTCTCTAGAAACAACCAGTCATGCTGAATAAAAGAAATACAAAGCCATTCTCTAAGTGGACAGGACTGTGTGATTATAAATAGAATCCTTGCTCATTGTAAACACTTTTGAAATGATGGCTTTGTTGATTTGAAAAGATAGCAAGCACCCCTGTGGAGTCTGGTCAATGTTAGGCAGAGTCCCAAAAATCTGCTCTGATGACATACACTAGGAGGCAAGAACTGGAGGGAGGCTAAGGGATTTATCATGCCCCTTGCAGAACCAACCATTATAGTCATAAAAATAATCCACTGGTAGCAACAAGTTTACTAGAGAGCTCCCTGAAGAAGCAAAGATTTCAGCTGCTTAATTGCTTTCACCCTGTGCCATTTAAAAGAATACCAAGTCCTGTTGAGATACCATCAATTGATGGTTTCACCAAATATTTTGAATAGCTAATGACTCTGCTTGACCACCATCAACCCCCCACCTCCCCGCCCCCAGGCAGCCAGGCTCCAGGAGTTCCCCGTTTCTGTGAACGGCATGGTCTACATGCCAGAGAGAGGCAGGTTCGGATCCCGAGCGGAAAAAAAAAAAAAAAAAAAAAACAACCAAAAAACTGCGTCTGTACTCAAGACCAGCAGTCCAGAGCAGGCAGTTGGCAAAGCCGAAAAGGTAATCTTCATCCCCAAGCATTCCCTACCTTTTCGGATTTCGCCTTCCTGGCGTTGTGCACGAACCTGCGACCCAGCTTCTTGGCATACCAGATAGAGGCGAACATAGCGCTGCCAACGGAAGGAATTCGCGGTGAAGCGGCTGCACAATCAACTTCCCAGCTCGGCTCGGAGATCTGGAGCGGGGGGAATCGGTCTGGAGCTGTCACTTGCAGGCTGTTGCTTTCTCAGTGCCTCTCATGCTGGCGAGCTGAGGCCGAGGGCGGGAGAAGGGAGGGAGGGGGCCGGGGGCAGGCAGTCCGGGCCGGCCAGTCCGCAGGTACCTTCACATCCCGCCTGCGGGAGGTCCGCGCGAGGGGGGCGGGCGGGCGCTGCCTTCCCCGCCGGCGCACACGCGCATCCAGGCGGCTGAGTATCCGTCTTGCAGTTCTTGGGCTCTTGTTCACCACCAAACTCCACGCGTGGCAGGAGGAAGGGCAGCCGCAGTCCGGTCGCCCTGAGCTCCAGGCAGGGCCCCCTGGCCTGGCTTCCCTCTGCCTCGACAGTGCGTGCTGGCGGCGGTGGCCGCGCAAAGACGCATCCACACCCAGCCCCGCAGGTAAAGCAGCCAATAATTGGAGCTGCCGGGCACGCGGGAGGGGAGAGACCACCACGGACGCGACCCTGCGGGCACAAACAGGTATCCCTCGGGGCCCGGGGCCTGCCCTGAAGCCCCGAAAATAAAGGGCTGTTAGCAGGACTGGAAACAAAGAGATCTTCCTCTGCCCCCCTCCTCAAGTCCACTGGGGCCACGTAAAGTCCTATCCCTGCCTCCCAACCAGTGTTCTCCACAGCTTACAAGAAAACAAAACAAAACATTTTATTTCTTTGGAGGTTGGCCCCGGGACAAACGGCGAAGAGAACAGGATGAGGTGTATTCCCTAAATGCCCAAGTGAAGGTCCTCAGCTTTTAAACTCATTGGTTCCACCGCTGAAACCACCTGGGCTGCTTTTACAAGTCCAGGTTTTCTGCCTGAAGACTGAGTAATGGGGAGGGGCTTAAATCTACCTTTACACTAAAACAGAACAGTTTACTCCTTTTTTTTTTTCTTTTAAAACCCCAGAGTTTTCTTGCAGTGATATCTATTGTTAAATGGGGGATTTAATACCACTTTTGAATAGGAAGATTTATGGCAAGTCTTAAACCAGGCTCTCTGAGGAATTCTCACGTTTAATTCTACCCCCATGTGCTTCCAATTTCAATTATCTTGATTGTTGTTTAGTTGTTTAGTCCTGTCCAACTCTTTTGCAACTTCATGGACTGTAGCCTGCCAGGCTCCACTGTCTGTGGGATATCCCAGGCAGGAATACTGGAGTGGGTTGCGACATCCCTCTCCAGGATATCTTCTCAACCCAGGGATCGAACCTGCGTCTCCTGCATTGGCAGGGGGATCCTTTACCACTGAACCACCAAGGAAGCCTTTTCAATTATCTTACTAGAGTTAAATTATCTTACATAGGGTTTAGACTATTATGAGGCATTTTAAAGGTAAAGTCAATTTTAAGAGACAAGTGTGTCTTCTGATGAGAGAGAATGGCTAAGACTTTGTCCATCCTACTAGAGGACAAAAATAAATAAAAACTGTTCATCTCAGCAAGGAAAACCTTCCTTCCCCTGATATGCAAATGAGACTCAATCCAATAAATGTTTTCCAGCTGATCTAATAGACATGCCCTAGGAGCACCTGTTGAACAAGGACACTGTTGAAACACAAATAAATGGAAAAGAACTCCCTTCTCTCACGATAAGTCACTTGAGATTTACCCCCAGAGGACTGGGTCTCCGTTCAACTGTTTTATAAAGTACACTGAACATCCTTCTAAGCAATTGGAAATAGAACAAGGCAGACAAGGCAGTGTAGGATCAGGACTCACATCCACGTTAACTCACGACAGGAAACCTGGTGCTTAGAAGAGTGTTGAGCACAATACATTCAATGTGTGTTTGTTGAATAAACAAATAATCTAGGTTCTAACCCTGGGTTTTTTTTTCTAAATTGTTCCTTGTTTCTTCTGTGCTTGGATTTGCCTCATCTGTAAAAGAAGAGAATTGGGCAGAACATTTTTCAGGCCCCCTTCTTGTCCTGTGTATCTGTAATTCTGATTAAAAGTCTGGGGGTCTTCACATGAGTATGGGGAACACTGACTGAAACCGCCCACCCGGGCCAGGCACCATAGTGGCCGTTGGCATGAGCGATTTTACAAGAGGTCTTGGTAAGGTACATGGAACTAATAAGCTGCTGCTGCCAAGTCGCTTCAGTCGTGTCCGACTCTGTGCGACCCCATAGACGGCAGCCCACCAGACTTCCCACCCCTGGGATTCTCCAGGCAAGAACACTGGAGTGGGTCGCCATTTCTTTCTCCAATGCATGAAAGTGAAAAGTGAAAGTGAAGTCGCTCAGTCGTGTCCAACTCTTAGCGACCCCATGGACTGCAGCCTACCAGGCACCTCCGTCCATGGGATTTTCTAGGCAAAAGTTCTGGAGTGGGGTGCCATTGCCTTCTCCAAATAAGCTGCTACTAACCCATAAAATTTTGGGAAAGGTCAAAAGGAGACTCCATGAGTCCTCCCACCTCCCAGAATCCTTCTTGCTGGCTACCACCTCCCAGAATCCTTCTTGCTGGCTACCACCTCCCAGAATCCTTCTTGCTGGCATCCATCTTGGTTGAGCAATATGTGCACCATCCAGAAGGACCCTGAGTCAGAATGATTGACCAGAGACAACCTGGAAACTAATCCCATCACCATAAAACCCAAGACTGCGAGCCACATGGCACAGCAGTTCTCCTGGGTTCCCTGACCCCCTCCTCTCCGTGCAGGCACCCCTTCCCAATAAAGTCTCTTGCTTTGTCAGGATGTGTGTCCAAGTGTTAGACAAGAGCCCCTTTGGGGCCCTGGAAGGGGTCCCCCTGCCTGCAACAAAAAAGAAATGTCTCATGCTCACCAGAGACATAGGCTCTGGTAAAATGACTCAGCCTGGATTCTTCCACCTTCTTCACCATGCCTAACCACCACCTGGGGTTTGGTTTTGTCATCAGCTGTTACTTTTCCTCTCTGTTCTTCCTACAAACTCTACTTTCCTTTCATTTCCTTTTGACGCTCTTAGACAACCCCTGTGCAAAATTCACCACATCACACCTTGTACTCTTTGGGGAAAAAAAAGTGCCACAGAAATCCAACAAATAAATAAATGATAACTCCTGCTTAGCTTTCAAAGAGTTACTCAACAGGACCACAATTTACCCCCAATATTGCTGTGATGTTAGAGGTATTCATTATTCCTGCATACAAGTCTGTCTAAGCTGTGTAGTTAAAAGACTATTCAGTTAACAGAATAAAGTCGATAAAAAGAGGAGGGAGGCAATTGTCCCTAAATTAATGAGTAGAAACTTCTGTTTTTAACATTTTAAGATGGAATTTGACAATAAAGAGGTGAGAAAAAAAAATATTGAGCTTTCAAATCACTGATATCATAGGAGAAATCAAAGACTGTTAATTTACTCTGATGGGACTGCCAATCATAAAATAATTTTGTACTTTCTTCATAAGTTAAGATTTTCTAAGTCACTAAAATTGGGTCTTGGAGAGATCTTTAACGCTTAATCATTTTGTTGGTTAGTTTTGCTTTTAAGTTCTTATTTAGTCATTGTGTCCAACACTTTTGTGACCCTGTGCCAGGCTCCTCTGTCCTTGGGATTTCCCAGGCAAGAATACTGGAGTGGGCTGTCATTTCCTTCTCCAGGGGATCTTCCCAACCCAGGGATAAAACCCAGGTCTCCAGCATTGCAGGCAGATTCTTTACCACTGAACCACCAGGGAAGCCCTTTGCTTTTATATTGAACATTTAATGACCTTTTTCACATACCTGACCTAGAAGCTTTATCAACTTTTCTAAGATGGAGCTCTTAAGAAAGTAAATTGGGCCTACCAGCTAAGATTTAACTTTAAAAATAACAATAATAACTATTGTTCCTTAAATAGGCATTCAGAGATAGAAGGCAGTATGAAATAGGTCATTTGTAGTCAGGGGTCACAGTCACGTTAGACAAATGCTTAACAATATAAGTATTCACAATATATTTTTTGAATATGTCTATGGCAAAGTGAGAGAATCCACAAACTTGAAAAGCCTAGAAGAGGTATTAGAAGCATATCTACAATTTTCAGTTGTAAAAGATGGTTTTTTAAAGATGGGTGTCAGGTCTATGGAATGAAGCCATTGCCATAGTTATACAATCATCTTCACTGGGCTCTCACTGAGCAGGTGTGCCTGCTACGAAGGAGGAGGCAGCTGCTTAAATAAATCTTAATCGTTTCTAACCATTGTTCTGCTGATTGAGACAAATAACTTGCAGCTCTTCTGTGTATGGAAAACAAGTTTTTCCGATGCTTTCCATCTGTATATCATCAGACCTTTTCCTTTATAATTTCATTTTTAATACCTCTCATATGACAGAAACCTACCAGTGCAGCTGAGTTTGAGATGCAACATTAATCCTTTTAAGCAGCTTTTGGTTCATGCCTCAACACACACACACTGTGTGAGTCTCCTTTGAATTCTCAAGGTAAATGCAATATTTAAATCAAGCCATTAAGATTATACAACAGCATGTTCTGCCTAGTACACACATAATTTTCTTTTAAAAGTCATCTAAATATATCATAGATAATTATAAAAACAATTAGTATTAAGCCCTAGGAACTAATATCTGGTAGCTTGAAAAGCTATATAGGTTAGGTGTATGGTATATACTAAAGAAAATACATGTTTGAAACATAAAAAATTAATGTACTAAACCAATAAACATTTAAATATTTGATTTGTTTGTATATATGATATACATTCTTGATAGCCCTTAATATCCTTTATTAGTCTATTATAAAACAGAAGGTGTCAAGAACATGTTACATAGAATTTATGACTAAAAGAAGATAAACATAATATTTAACTTTAATTTGCAGGGATGTCAAAATGTTGATGTTAGTTACTTCTATAGATGGTAGTGAATAGGGAGGATTAAAAACAGTTACAGTTTGGTCTGTATAGTTGTGTAACATTTGTATCTTCTACCATGAGAATATATCCATGTTATTACTTATATGATTAAAAAGGTAAGCAATAGTTATTCACAAAAATGGAACTGAATAAGATAAAAGCCCTCCTCTCAAGGAGTCATATAGACTTGGGGACGTAGATGTATAAAACAATAAATTTCAATGCAGAATGGCATAACAACAGATGTGTGAAAAATAATGTGGGAGTTCAGAAAGAAAATTACTGCTTTTTGGTTTCTATATAAGCCCAATAATGAATGTCAGCTAGAAAAGTGCAATAATTAGTGTCAATGTACATAAAAAGCAAAGGAATAGCTCACTCTTTCAGCATGTTTTATCTGTATGGATAGCAGTGAAAATGGTCACTCTAGTTTGTATAAAAACATAACAACCACTGGCCCAGTGGCAATTAGTTGTATTTCTGTCTCAAAGAACCAACCACTCATGGATATGTGTGAAAAGCTGTTTGAGCCACTACAAAGAACAAGCCCGCTAACTCTAATTATAATAGGCTAAGTTTACTTCTTTTCTTCTGTTCGCAAAATCATTGAATATCTCACCTTCCTTTACTTTAAATGTTTAATCATTATATATTTAGGCACCCAGAGACATAAGAAGGTAATTTGACACACATGTACATACCACCCATATTTAATAAATGTTAACATCCTGCCATATTTGATTCATTCATTTTAAATAAGTAAAATCCTCGTAATATAATCAAAATCTCCCACCTCAATCCACTCTACCTCAAATTCATCTCAAAACAATGTTCAAGAAACATTCTTCTACTTTATTTAAACACACGCAATTTTAAAAGAGTAGACACTTCAAAATGTAATTGACAGTAGGAACAGAACTATCATATGACTCAATCATCCCATAACCAGATGCATACCCGGAGAAAACCAAAACTGAAAGAGATGCGTGTTCACCGCAGCGCGATTTACAAGAGCTCGGGGAAAGCAATGGCACCCCACCCAAGTACTTTTGCCTGGAAAATCCCATGGACAGAGGAGCCTGGTGGGATGCAGTCCATGGGGTCGCTAAGAGTCAGACACGACTGAGCGACTTCACTTTCACTTTTCACTTTCATGCACTGGAGAAGGAAATGGCAACCCACTCCAGTGTTCTTGCCTGGAGAATCCCAGGGACAGGGGAGCCTGGTGAGCTTCTGTCTATGGGGTCGCACAGAGTCGGACACGACTGAAGCGACTTAGCAGCAGCAGCAGGATGCGGAAGCAACCTAGATGTCTACTGACGGATGGATGGACAAAGAAGCTGTGGCACATACACACAATGGAATGTTATTCAGCCATGGAAAAGAATGTATTTGAGTCCGTTCTAACGAGGTGGATGAAGCTGGAGTCTGTTTTACAGAGTGAAGTAAGTCAGAAAGAGAAAAACATTTTATATTAACGCACATGTATGGAATCTAGAGGAGAAGGCAATGGCACCCCACTCCAGTACTCTTGCCTGGCAAATCCCATGGACGGAGGAACCTGGTGGGCTGCAGTCCATGGGGTCACTAAGGGTCGGACACGACTGAGCGACTTCCCTTTCACTTTTCACTTTCATGCATTGGAGAAGGAAATGGCAACCCACTCCAGTGTTCTTGCCTGGAGAATCTCAGGGAGGGGGAACCTGGTGGGCTGCTGTCTAATGGGGTCGCACAGAGTCAGACATGACTGAAGTGACTTAGCAGCAGCAGCAGCAGCATGGAATCTAGAAAGATGGAGTTGATGAACCTAGTTGCAGGGCAGCAATGGAGATGCAGACAGAGAACAGACTTGTAGATACAGTGAGGTTAGGAGAGGATGGGCAAATTGAAAGAATGGCATGGTGACATATATTACCATATGTAAAATAGATCAGATCAGATCAGATCAGTCGCTCAGTCGTGTCCGACTCTTTGCGACCCCATGAACCGCAGCACGCCAGGCCTCCCTGTCCATCACCAGCCCCCGGAGGTCACTCAGACTTGCATCCATCGAGTCAGTGATGCCATCCAGCCATCTCATCCTCTGTCGTCCCCTTCTCCTCCTGCCCTCAATCCCTCCCAGCATCAGAGTCTTCTCCAATGAGTCAACTCTTCGCATGAGGTGGCCAAAATACTGGAGTTTCAGCTTTAGCATCATTCCTTCCAAAGAAATTCCAGGATTGATCTCCTTCAGAATGGACTGGTTGGATCTTCTTGCAGTCCAAGGGACTCTCAAGAGTCTTCTCCAACACCACAGTTCAAAAGCATCAATTCTTCGGCGTTCAGCCTTCCTCACAGTCCAGCTCTCACATCCATACATGACCACAGGAAAGACCATAGCCTTGACTAGGCGAACCTTTGTTGGTAAAGTAATGTCTCTGCTTTTGAATATGCTATCTAGGTTGGTCATAACTTTCCTTCCAAGGAGTAAGCGTCTTTTAATTTCATGGCTGCAGTCACCATCTGCAGTGATTTTGGAGCCCAGAAAAACAAAGTCTGACACTGTTTCCACTGTTTCCCCATCTATTTCCCATGCAGTGATGGGACCAGATGCCATGATCTTCGTCTTCTGAATGTTGAGCTTTAAGCCAACCCTTTCACTCTCCACTTAAAATAGATAGCCAGTGGGAATTTGCTTTAGGACACAGGGACCTCCCCCCAGTGCTCTGTGACAGCCTAGAGGGGTGAGATGGAGTAGGACATAGAAGGGAAGATCAAGAGGAAGAGGACAGATGTATACCAAAGGCTGATTCCTGTGGATATATGGCAGAAGCCAACACAATCTTATAAAACAGTTATCCTCCAATTAAAAATAAATTAAAAAATACAACTGATGGAGAATAGAATGTGTACAATTTGAACTTTTATTACAAATTTCTTCCAAATTGACATTATTAGTAGTTTATGAGTTCTATATTCTAGATGACACATTATAATCAGCTTATAATCTTAATTATAAACTTATAATTAGTTTAATTTGTTAAACCATGTACAATGTTGCTCCTTGTAGTTTTTTTTTTTTTAATAATTTTATTTATTTATTTACTTTTAATTGCTGCTGGTGGGGATGGGGGGGGGCGGGGGGTGGTTTCTCCAGCTTCAGCTAGCAAGGGTTACTCTTAGCAGCAGTGCACCAGCTTCTCATTGAACTGGATTCTCTTCTTGTGGAGCACGGGCTCTAGGGTCTACGGGATCAGCAGTTATGTTTCAGGAGTCGTGGTACATGGGCTTAGCTGCTCCGCAGCATGTGGGATCTTCCAGGACCAGTGATTGAACCTGTGTCTGCTGCATTGCCAAGCAGATTCTTAACCACTGAACCACCAGGGAAGCCCTCCCTGTAGTTTTGATGTGCATTTTGTTAATTACTGGTGAGGTCTAGCACTTTTTTCCATATATTTATTGTCTATTTGAACTTCCTTCTATTCATAGTCTTTGCTCATTTTAAAATTAAGTTATACCTTACTGATTTCTAAAAGTATTTTATGTATTCTGGACACTAATTCTTTGTTTGTTACAGGTACTGAAAATATCTGCTCCCAAACTCTGACTTGTCTTTTAATCCCATTTGTTTCATCATGCATATTTTTATGTACTAAAATTTGTCAATGTTTACCTTTATGTGTGTACATTTGGTATCTGAATTTTTTCCCTATACAAGTTTATAAGTTTATCATTTTATATTTTCTTTTAAGTCTTCAACTTTTTGAAGGACATTATGGTGTAAGATGGAAATCTGTCTGTCCTGCCCCCATATGTATGGCCAGTTGTCTAGATGTATGTATGTAGGAATTTATGTATGTACAAGGGCCTACCTTATGGCTCGGTCAGTAAAGAATTCACCTGCAATGCAGGAGAGTGACTGCAATGCTGGAGATCAGGGTTTGACACCTGGGTTGGAAAGATCCCCTGGAGAAGGAAGTGGAAACCCACTCCAGTATTCTTGCCTGGGAAATCCCATGGACAGAGGCACCTGGAGGACCACAGTCCATGGGGTTGCAAGAGTCAGGCGCGACTAAGCAACTAAACCACCATCACGTATGTATATATTTATGCTCGTATATGAAAATGTTATTCCTTTTCCTCACTGACTTGTAAAACTCCTAAGTTATATGTCTAGATCACATGAGTGTGCATTTAATTATTTCTGGGTTCTTTTTTGATCTATTTTAATTTACCCGTACTAATACCACATTATCTTGATTACTGTGCTTTATAATAAATATTGAAAGTGAAAGCGCTAATCATCCTTTTCATTTGATCTAACTTTTCAAATTAATTTTTGTAAAGTTGTACAATTGGTGATTTTAATATTACACCCACTATTCCATGTGATTATTTGATAGTATTTTAATTTCATTTTGTTCCAGTAGTACTACTTCTGACCAAGCATGTCATTATTATCACCAGTATTTATCAGTTTATAATTAATAGTCAAAATAACTCCCACATTCATTAATCTATTTTCTCACCATGATTGTTAGCATCCTAGCTCTCTGAGTTTTCCTTTTTACTGTTGTACATATTTTAACAGCTATTTCTGCAAAAATCTGTGATGGTTAAACATGTTCAATCTTTTCATATTTTTCCTGAACTGTCTACATTCACCTTAGAGTCTGAAGGATAGCATAGGTAAATAAAGATTTCTAGATTGACAATGATTTTCCCTCAGCATTTTGAAGATATTATCACATACCTTCTTCTGGTGTCTATTTTTTATGATAAGATGTCTGCTGTCAATCCAATTGCTCTATTTTAAGAATATATCTCTTTTCTATGATTTGTTTGAAGACTTTTCATCTTTTTGAGCTGTAGCTTCAATACAATATTTTTCTAAAATTCTGCCTGGAATTCATTATGTTTCTTGAATCCAATTAATTATAAGAAAAATCAGTCATTATTTCTTCCAATATGTCTTCCCCTTCATTCTCTCTGTTCTCTCCTCCTAAAATCCTATTATATTTTTCCTGAACCTTTTCATATAATCCGTTCTACTGCTTCATATATTTCCTATTACTCTTCTCCTTCCTTCTTTGTGCCACTTTCAGGGTTATAGTCTCAGATCTCATTATTTTTATCTAAAGTTTGAATCTATTGTTTTACCTATCTACAAAGTGTTTATTTTTAATGAATTATTACACATATATTTACATTTCTAGGCATTCTAAATATTTCTTTTTCAAATCCTCCAAGTCTCTAGTTTCTGCATGTCACTGTACAGTTTTATTCTAAGATCTTCTTTAGCAAGCTTGTACTTCCTGTGGGAGCCCCAGGGCCCTTTGATTGTGTAATTGTTGCTACAGAATAATTTTGCACATTCTTCTGCTAGGTGCCCAGAGATTTCACTAGCTTAGGAGCAGTTTCATGTTTAACATATTTGGCTTAGTGTTTTTCTGTCTACCTAAAAGGGTTAAATTGACAACCACCAGCCACTGCACCCCCCCACCCCCCAAAAAAACACACACACACCTTTTCTATTCATAATAGAAACACTCTTCATTATTGCTTCCCTGGGCTAATGTATGAAGTTTTTAGAAGTCCTCTCATTAAATGAGAACTCTTTTAAGTTTTCAATTTTACATAGGGCTCTCAGTTTCATTTTTCTTCCTTTGATGATCCTAAGGTCATCTCTCTTGCCCTGCATGGGCATCTAATCCCCACACTCTTACCCCAAGAGGACCCACTGAGTTCCATATACCCCTTGGGATATCACAGTCAGCTCAAGAAATTACTGCTCTGGCCATCATTTTATACAGAATCAAGCTGGCTTGGCTCTTACTTAACACTCCCCCACTACCCCCAAATAAAACATGGAGAACTTAACAGGCCTACATATGGGGTTTTAGTGTTTAATAAGCATGTCTGACAGCAGTATGTATAAGATTTATTATAAAATGTTTCATGCAAGAGATTTCCAGGAAGTCACCTAATTAAAAAGCTATTTAAAAGTCATTCTCATATGATAATTAATTAGCTAAAGTCAGTCGTGAGATAGACAGCCACCATCACATTTGTCACCTTGACAAGTAATGTTGATTCTATAAAATTGGGGTAATAATGGAAACCATGCCATTGTGTTGATAAAAAGGCTCAAATGAGATAATACAGGTAAACTAGAGCACTACTTGGCACACAGTATGGGTGCAATAAAAATGTTGTTTTTATTCTTTATTATGAATAAAATGTTGTCTTTATTCCCTCTAATCTTCAGGGAAGCCCCCCCACCTCCAAAAAAAAAAAAAAAAGAAATCATAATAGTCTAGACAGAGAACATGTGCTTAGTATTATGAAGCAGAGAATGTTTTGTCTTTTTTTTTTTTAACTCTTTTTTATGACTGCATTCAACTATCCTCAACGTTAAGAAGTCTACCTTAAGTTCTTTCCTCATTTTTTTATTCCATTAGTGCAGAAAACATGTCAGTTTTCAAACCCTTGTAAAAATCTTTCATAAACTTAAAGACTTTCCATTTCACAAGTGTCTCTTTTCTAAGCCAAATGAATATTTTCTTAAGCTTTCTAAATAGTTTTTTTGAGAGTCTTCTCAGAACTCCCTTTCATTTTACATGTTTTTCATAAAAATAAAAACTCACATAGATCCTGGATTTATATAGTAGTTCTAAATCCACATGTTGTGATTTGCCCACATGCTTACAATTAAATTTTGCTACAACTGGAGATATAGATCAATATGTCAATAACTATAAATGGAATATATAACTGAATGGATATAAGTGAGGAGCAAAGTAAAAGAACATCAAGAAAGCAGCCAAGAAAGAATGGGTACCACATAGAACATTCAAGAATTATGACTTATGAATACAAAAATCAATTAAAAAACAAGACCAAAGACAGCTTTCTTGATAAAGCTACATAACTAAAACATGGGTAGAGTAATGTCATAACGGATAATTCAGTTCAGTTCCTTGAAATGTATATGCCTTGCCAAAGTTTGCCACAGAGACATTTTAAACACCACCCATCTAATCAGAGCACTCTAGGAACTTTCTTATCAACTATGATTCGCTTATATAGTCTAGTATTCTAGCTATCTCAACAGCAGAATTTTTCTCATCTGTGGAAGTAGGGTGCTAACTTGAGAGTCAGTGGTTTTAGTTTTATTTTTATTTTTACTAATTTCTTTTCCCTCTAGATACAGTACTATGTAATTAATTTCCAAAGTCACCTTAAACTCAAATAATCTGTTCAATTCAGTTCAGTCACTCAGTCATGTCAGACTCTTTGCATGAATCGCAGCATGCCAGGCCTCACTGTCCATCACCAGCTCCCAGAGTTTACCCAAACTCATGTCCATCGAGTCGGTGATGTCATTTTAGTCCATGATAATAAAACCAAAAAATTGATTTGTAAGAAAATGGTCTTTTTTTTTTCTTTTAGACATAAAGAAATATCTTTCTTTCTTTTTTATATTATTATTATTTATTGGAGTATAATTGCTTTATAATGCTGTATTAGTTTCTGCCGTACAACAAGTGAATCAGCTATACGTATACATATATCCCCTCCTTTCCGGGGCTCCCTCCCATGCCTGCCCCTCTAGGTCATCACAGAGCACCAAGATGAGAATGCTCTTTTAAGTTCAGTGACTGTTTCTGATGAAGTTATCCTCTTGCCGTATCGTCTTTTGGGTCTTCACCAAAGTATTTTCCGTTTCCCAGACACATTCTGTGTAACTGTATCTTGGTACATGCTGTTTCCTCTGCCTGCAGTCCTAACTCTCCACCTCATTTCCTGCTCATTTTGGTCATTCTATGTATGACAAATCTTTACACATTTTTTGAGCCTTGGCTCAACTATTTTCTGTGAAACTTTTCCTGATCTCTCAAGGCAGAGCCAATTCATACTAATGCACTAAAACTAACATTTCCTGTTGCACTGTACACATCTCAGATTTGGCTTTTAAGACATTCATTTGTGATTACGTTGAACTTAAATATTTCCCCCTAAATGACTGAATAATTCAAGGAAATCCCTTATTTATTTTTTTATCCTCAGAGATCTACATAGCCCTTTGCACATGGCAGGCACTCAATAAACATATTTGAATAATTTAATAGTTACTTGCTGAATGAATGAACAAATGAATGAGCATATCACTTAAATTAAATTGCTTCATACTCCTGGGAGAAGAAAGGAAGGCACTATAGAGACACACATTAAGCATTTATTATTACCTTTTATTTGTATTTTTACCTCACATTCATCTTCATACATTAAGAGATAAATCAAAGTCACCGTTAGAAGGGTTCAAAGAACTTTGAAAAATAACATTTCAAAAGAGAAATCAATGAGACTTGTTGATTTGTGGCCTACCAACTGTCCTTTTCTTCACTTTGTAATTCCACCCCTTCCACAGATAGACACAGGCAATCTTTTACAAAATTCAATATAGAAAATCATATTCATAAACAAATAACTCCTTTCACTTCCTTAAAAAGGAGACCCACGAATGAAAACACACGATCTATTCCTTTTCCATCTTGCCTCCTACGTAAAACAGAAACAGCAGCTGCTGAAATCCTCAGTGCAAATGTCAATTGCAGATAGTGTTACTGAAAATATTCCTGATATTAATTGTAACCTCTCTCCAGCTTAAAGAATATAAAGGAGACCAGCTCGCTAGGTGCCTCCTCTATGTCAGCTGATTTACTTAAGCATCTTTACATGAAATTATAAAATATTTCATCTTAAAGGTATATAAACTATTTTGCCCACAAAAGTACTTCACATGCCTGACCTCAGAGTGTATTTAACCTCTCCATTTTTACATATTCACGTACTACTTCTATTGTTTACTAAAGTTATTTTAAAGTTGTTTGATCATCTTTTATTTAAATAAATTTATTTTAAATAAACATCACCAGAATGAACAAAAGTAAGACTCATTTTCTATAAGTAATCAGTAACATAAATAATACATGATTATTAATAAGATTAAAAAGTAAAATAAAAACCAGAAGTAATTTATAAAGTCTATTTGAAAAGATAATTGATGGTTTATATACTAGATCTAATTTTTCTTGTCTAGTTTAAATTAGAATATTTTAAAAATGTTTGCCATGTGACATCTTAAGTAAACCACACTTGAGAAAATATTCTCACCTCATCTGATCATCATAAAAAATCTCTGAGTCAGATAATATTATCCTCCTTTTATATATTAGAAAATGACATTTTAAAGAAATCAAGTAGCTTAATCATAGTTAGCCCTTCCCTTCCCTTAATTCTTGATTCTCAAAACTTTTCTAGTCATAAGAAAGAGTATAACAGTACAAAAAATATCATGCAGTAGCTTGTGATAAAATAGAAATAAAGAAGAGGGAATTGCTATGAGTTCAGATAACATTTATTAGCCCATGTGCTGGAACGGAGGAGACAGACATTCAATGAAAGAAAAATTTGAGTTGACACTTAGAAAACAGATCAAAACCAAAGTACATTTATTACTTGAAACAGCAGGACTAAAAGTAAAAAGTTTGGAAAACATGAGATGTGTTTGAGGAATAGTGGGGAATGAAGAAGAAAAGGCTGTAGCCATACTGTAATTTCCTTCTCCAGTGCATGAAAGTGAAAAGTGAATGTGAAGTCGCTTAGTCATGTCCGACTCTTAGTGACCCCATGGACTGCAGCCTACCAGGCCCCTCCGTCCATGGGATTTTCCAGGCAAGAGTACTGGAGTGGGGTGCCATTGCCTTCTCTGATACTGTAATTAGACAATGCCAATAAACCCTTAATTGTGATAAACAGGGTCAGAGTTGGAGAGTCAGGAGAAAAACAGAAGCAACAGAGGTAATGACGGTCTTAGGGGGATGATGGTAGGAAATAGGCAAGAAGTGATATAAGAAACAGTCTTATTTAACACCTTAGAAAAGACTTGGACCCTTGATTCACTCCATAACACAATACATGCTATATAGTTGCTCTGCTGCTGCTGCTGCTGCTAAGTCATTTCAGTCATGTCCGACTCTGTGCGACCCCACAGACAGCAGCCCACCAGGCTCCCCCATCCCTGGGATTCTTCAGGCAAGAACACTGGAGTGGGTTGCCATTTCCTTCTCCAATTCGTGAAAGTGAAGTCCCTCAGTCGTGTCTGACTCTTAGCAACCCCATGGACTGTAGCCCACCAGGCTCCTCTGTCCATGGGATTTTCCAGGCAAGAGTACTGGAGTGGGGTGCCATTTCCTTCTCCAAACACAATACATAACTTTTCACTACATTCGTCACATTGATAATGATGTATATGTTCCTTTTCTTTCCTTGTGGAACATTCCTGAAAAAGTAGGGGCCATGCTTGTGTTTCACCATTGTATCCCCATGTCTAACAAACTGTGTCTAAAACAATTTGCTAAAGGCTTGAATGGAAAAGGAATAACTGAGGAGATGGATCTGTAAAAATGTGACAGATGCTTTAAAGGCTGAGAAATTGAAGTCAAAAGTAGTTAAAGATTTGAGCCCAGGAACTCAGAGATAACTTCCTAGACAAAGAAAGCATTTGCTTTAGCTTGACTCCTTCTTCCACTATACTCCCTATTTCTTCCCTTGTCTCATTATATTTTTAAGTATTCTTTATAGTCTCTTATGAAATTTTAACTAAATGATTTCTCAAATATTTAACATGATTTGTTGATTATTCTTCATGGTAAATAGAGTCCATGTGAGGGTTCTAAATTTTTTTTGTAAGCTCCTCTAAAGCAAAGGATTTTTTTTTTAAGGAAGTAATTGTTGATATGTTCTACTTCAGTGTATTCTAGGAAGTTTAACCTCTGCCTTGGGGATTTCTATATCCACATAAAAAGTGCAAGGGGTAACAATGTCTTTAAATTTTTAGATATGTTCAAGTTGTGATGACTCTGGATAAAACAGGTATATGTGTTAAGTAAGCAATGTAGTGAAAAAATAAAAATAAAAACCTTCCTCCATTTATTCATTTATTCAACACTTTTGAGTCTTACTATGCATCCACTGTATTTCTCAGCAACGGGAATATGATAACTAAACAGACAACAAATTCTACCTCATGGAGCTTATATTTCAGTGTGGGGAGGAGATAATAAGAATGATAAATAGCAATATGTACCATCTATTAAATATTGATATGTGCTAAAGAAAAAGTAGAACAGACAAATGGAATAAAAAGTGTTGGAGTGATGAAATTATTTGCTGGACTGGTTGAGGTAAACCTCCTGAAAACAGTCACTCCTGAATAAAGATTTTAAGGAAATGGGAATAAGCCAGCATGAGAAATGAACATTCTATATGAAAGACTATGGCTAGCTTTGATGACAATATGAAGGCCGAGGTAGCTGAAGCAGAGTGAGAAGAAAGATAGTATAAAATAAGATCAGAAAGTTGAGAGGTAAGTGAAGGGAGAGTGGAAAGGAGAATTTGCAAGCCTCATAAGCTATTGAGGGCACGTTGGCTTTTGCTCTGAATGAGGTTGGAAGCAATTTCAGAGTAGTGACATGCTTTGACTAATGTTTTAATAAGATCGTTCTTGCTGCTGTCTTGAAAGTTTTGACTGTAGGGGGTCAAAGCTGGAAGCAGAGATAATAATTACGAAATTATTGCAATTATTAAGTTCAAAGGTAATGGTAACTTAGAAAAAACTAATACACATGGGGAAAAAAATGCAAACAACAGTGGCTGGGTTCTGAATATATTTTTAAGAGAGAAAGAGGGGAGGTGGAATGACTGCAGACCCACTGACATGAGCAGCTAGAAGGCTACATGTACCACTAGCTGAAACAGAGGTTGTAATAGAACAGGCTTCTCGAGAAACATAAGAAGTTTGGTTCTGGACATGTTAATTTTGAAATATCTTTGACATGTGAGTGGAGACATCAAGTGTGCCAGTGGAGATACAAGTCTAGCATTTCAAAGAAGATATTGGCATATAACTGGTATTTAAAGACATGATCACTGGCTGAGTTAGTGTAAAAACTCAAAACCAAGTCCTTGAGCACTTCAACATTTACAGTTATCTATTTAATACATAATTTCTTTACTGAATTGTGAATTCTGTGAAAACAAGGAACAAAGTGAAAGAGGTACAAAAAAGAAAGTTGAACATTTATGCGATACAAGTGATGATAATGAATTTCCACCAGATTTAAACCTGGTAGGAAAGTAAAGCTAAGAGAGGGGTGATAATAGGAAAATAGATAAGATCAATGAATATAAGTAAAGGTATGAGTCAAAGATGGTTAGAGCCAAGGTACATATAGACATCTGAGGCTTGTATTGGATTTCATGTGGTTACGATGCTCATGGGATTTAACATAAAGTATTTAACGTGTCAAATACTTAATTTACTATTTTAATCAATCTTAAAAGAATTCTATGATGTGGCTCCAGTCTGCACATAGGTAGACTCAGAAGATAAGGAACTTGCTGGAGGTCACTCAGCTAGCAGTGGCACTATGTGAATCCAGCCAAGGTCTGCCCCAGAAGCCCTTCTCCTAATCACAGATGGGACAGGGTTCCTGTCTCTTGGTATCAGTCTCCTTTCCTTGGAGCAGGGACTTTAGCTCCTGTGACCCATGTTAGGGATCAGAAAACCCTCTTTGTAATTTTTTAAACTTATTTTTAATTGGAGGATAATTGCTTTACAGTGTCGTGTTGGTTTCTGCCATACAATAATGTGAATCAGCCATAAGTATACATATATCCCCTCTGTCTTGAACCTCCCTCTCAATCCCTCTCCCCATCCCACCTCCCTAGCTTGTCACAAAGCACCGGATTGAGCTCCCTGTGTTACACAGCAGCTTCCCACTGGCTCTCTGTTTCACACATGGGAGTGTATGTACATCAATTCTGCTCTCTCAGTTCATCCCACCCTCTCCTTCCCCCGCTATGCCCACAAGCTTGTTCTCTACGTCTGTGTCTATTCCTGCCTTGCAGAGAGGTTCATTAGTACCCTTTTTCCAGATTCCATATATATGCATTAATATTTGGTATTTGCTTTTATCTCTCTGACTTACTTCACTCTGCATAACAGGCTCTAGGTTCATGCACCTCAGCTCAATGGATTCAAAATTATTTCTTTTTGTGACTGAGTTAATATTCCATTGTATATACATATGACAACTCCTTTATCCGTTCAATTGTTGATAGACATCTAGGTTGCTTCCATATCCTGTCTATTGTAAAAAAAAAAAAATGTGCTGCAGTGAACATTGGGATACGTGTATCTTTTTGAATTATGGTTTTCTCCGGGTATATGCAGTAGTGGGATTGCTGAGTCATATCGTAGTTTTATTCCTAGATTTTTTTTTTTAAGGACTCTCCATACTATTCTCCATCGTGGTTTTATCAATTTATATTCCCAACAACAGTGCAAGAGGGTTCCCTTATCTCCTCATTCTTTCCAGCATTTGTTGGAAAATCCTCTTCTTATTCTCTGTGTTCCTATCCTTCAATGTCTGTGGTGAAGTATTCAGTGAAGTCTTGGTAAAAGTTTCATTCTGCCTCAAAGAATCTGAAGAGAGTTAAAGAAAGGTTTTGTTCATGCTAGGGCAAATCATGTCAGGAAGTAGTTCTATCCTGGGTTCTACAAAAGGAAAGAAAATTCAGGGGGACTGTGCTAGGGCATAGATCCAGTGCCCTATCTTCATAATCTCATAAAAGCACTAGTAAATTAGATGACTAGACAATTAGCAGTTAGAAATGCAGAGCTGAAGATCCAGAGGAAGATGATAGCTAGAGGTACAAACTCGGGGAGCTATCATCATGGTGAGGATGGCTGTCCATCTAGAAGAATCATGTTCTTACTACAAACTGAACTTAGGAAGATGTCCAGCCAGTGAGAGGCAACAAATGTCGAATGGAAGAATCACTTTGGGTATGGAAAATAGTGCCAACCACTTTGGAAAAGTTTGGTAGTTTCATAAAAAGTTCAATGTGTATCTACAACATGACATAGCAATTCCACTTCTAGGCATTTATCCAACGTACATGAAAGCATATGCTGATTTAAAGATAGTATACAAAGTTCATAACAGTTTATTTGTAATAGTCAAAAACTGGGAATAAAACAAATGTCCATCAACAGATGAATAAAGTGTGTTATATTCATATGATGAAATACTACTCAACAATAAAAAGGAATGAACTACTGGTATGAGCAAAAGCATGGGTGAATCTCAGAATAATCAGGCTAAGTGAAATAAGCCAGACAAAAATAGCATGTACCAGATGATTC
This sequence comes from Tragelaphus eurycerus, assembly GCA_935064755.1. Classification (NCBI taxonomy): domain Eukaryota; kingdom Metazoa; phylum Chordata; class Mammalia; order Artiodactyla; family Bovidae; genus Tragelaphus; species Tragelaphus eurycerus. The sequence goes on from CAKXYN010000043.1 coordinate 16,527,540, forward strand.
CATTATGGTTCCATTTATATAAAATGCTAGAAGATGTAAACCATCTATAGTGACAGAAAGCATATCAATTGTTGACTGGTAATGGACTCAGTGAAAGTGGGAAAAGTTGATGAAAGAGCACAAGGAAATTCTAGGGGTTTGAAGACATCTTTACTATCTTGATAAAGTGATAGATCTACAGATGGAGATGTATGTCAAAATCTATCAAATTATACACTTCAAATATGTGCAAATTATCATATGTAATTATACCTCAATAAAGTTGTTAAAACAAGATATAAAAGGATGTTTGTCATCTAAAACGTCAATGTTTTTGGTTTTCTTAAAAATGGGAGGGTTTTCAAACAGACAAAATGACTCATAAAAAAGAAGTATAAAACAATGAAGAAGCAGAAACTAGGACAATTCAGCCAAAACTTTTTTTTTTTCTCTACCTAACTTTTGTTCTTCTCTTCCCTCTCACCTACAGCAGTTTCCCTAATGAAATTTCACATCTGTCCATTTCTGACACCATTTAACATTTTAATAACAGTGAAAATATTTTGGGAATGTGTTTCTGTCTGGCCCAAGTGGATCAATAAAGAATTTAAGAAAACCCAATCAATTCTATTTTCTTTTCCATTTTATTTTGTTAGTTTTGGTATAGAAACAGATTTAACCTGGTACTTAATTTTGATTTCAGAAATTGACTTTTACTCTATGTTTTGCTGTTGCTTAGGAAACAAAGTGTCAAAGTCTATACTCTAAATCATTAATCTCAGCAATCTTTGGCAGACAAACTCTTTCAAGAGATCTTGGGACTACTTTGAGTTCCCTTTCTTTCTCCAAATGGAAGGTAATTAGAGGTGTGTGTTTTCACAATTTGGAAGAAAAAAAAATATCACTAAGGCTCATGCATGCAACAATACATACTAGAACCTCATCACACTTTCCATTGAGCATTTAAAAGGGCATATTCAAAAATATATTCAAGGGCTTAACAGCAAATCTAAATTAAGACTCCATATCCAGGAACATTTGAAAATTTAACTGCATCATGTGGGAAAGTCTTCCTGATGGGGGAGGGCTGCGTCAGATTCAGGTATTTGGGCCAAAATGATCAATTTGTTTCCTTTCGGCACAGCTCAAATTACATTCTTGACTCTGTAACACTGAGCGCTTTCCAGAACATCCATTAAGGGAACTTGGCTCGCGTTGAGGGTATCTGTAAGACCTAGTCTATGAGAGCAACATTAAACCTCGCCAAGGGAATATGGAACACTGGGTTCTGAGCAGCAGGGCCTTCATCTCAGCACTGAATAAGCCTGTTGATCAAACCCACACCAGATATCTCTGGGCATTTGGATAGGCCAGATTCAAACTCCCTCAGCTCATTCACAGAAGCTCCATGGACCACATTTTAAATAATTTTATTTAGAAACATGAATAAATAGTTATCCACCAGAGATAAAGAATAGATGGCAAGCAGTTATGTGAGGAAATAATTATTTAATATTAGAATCAAGCAGGCCTGATCCAGACATGATTTCAACCTAAAAAGACATCAGCATCTGGTATTTTTTTCTCACAATGTTTTACGAATCTAGTTCATGTAATTCACATAATGATAATAAATGATATTTGTCAATTATTTGATACATACAAGACTTTGCCCTAAGTGGTTTACATGCAGTTCATACATCATTACAACTCTGCCAAGTCAGAAACTAACTTCACCGTTTTGATACAGATCTCCTAAAGGGTCCCTGTTTTGTAAATATACCAAGATATATGATATATATAATATATAATTATAAATATATAAATATTTATATAATATATTTAAATATATTATATATTTGTATATATGTATAAAATATATGTAAATATATGTATAAATATGTAAATATACGAAGAGCACACCCTCCTCAGGTCTCATAACTTGCTCTAGCTTCTGCCTGGAATTCTCATCCTGAGATAGCCACAGGATCATTCTTTCATCTCCTTCAAGTCTTCGCTAAAATGACACTTTTACAATGAAATCTTTTGGTTGTTGCTCTCTTTTAATTGTTCAATACTAAATGTATTAGCACCTAAACACAACTCCTTGGAAAAGTCCCTGATGCTGGGAAAGATCAAGGGCATCAGAGGATGAGATGGCTGGATGGCATTACAGATGCGATGAACATGAACCTGGGCAAAGTATGGGAGACGGGCCATTCTTCAGAGTTTATTAGCAGGCATTAGGTGCAAAAATATATATGATAGCTTAGGCTTTGCTTTCCTGAAATTTCCAGTCTCAGGAGAGGAAATATATAATCTAAGACAATTAGAAGACAATATATTAAACAGATACTTCTCATCTATTCTATTCATTCATGTAACAAATGACCACCTTCATGTGCAGGACATTCTGGGTGAGGTCCAGGAAACACAGAAGTAAGTAAGATGTACTTCCCTACTTCAAGGAGTTTACAGTCTGGTATAAGAAGTAGGATTTTCTACAAGATAAAACCTGTTCAATGAATAAAACTTGGTAAATAGAATAAAATGTGCTAAAATTGAATAAAAAGATTAAATGTTTTGAGAGTTCATCAGAGGGAAGATTTTCAAAGGCAGTATGTCATGAAGCACTAAACTGAATATAATCAAATGCCAAACTGTATGGCAGAGACGATAAAATGCTATTGCCTATCATTCCTGCAACTGAAATACACCAGGGATCTTGGTAAGCTTTCATGCAGAAAATAACATATGCCAAGACTCATCTTTCTCTTAGTTCCCTATGAAAGGGCACTAAGCATTAAACAGAATACAGCCCTGAATGGTGTTTCCAGCTGTTCCTGAAAGCAATTTGATAACCTCAGTTTTGTTCTTCACTCCCAGGTTTTACAAGCAAACTAAAAAGAAAGTCTAATATTAGTTGTCCAAAGGTTAAATTTATAATAGAATTCATGCAAAATTGATGAAATACAACAAAATCTCAAGAATGCAAGCTGTCACTTCACATGTGAAGTATTACCTTCTAAAAAACAGAGACAAACAAAATGCAATCTATATTTCCACCATTTGTCTAATTTTTTTCAGATGGAACAAGTGCTGCTAATTATTATAAAAAACCTAAAATTACATTATATAAAACAAAAGTGAAATTTATCTGTAATTCTGATATCCACCTAAAGGCTGGAAAATTGGTGTATGTTCTTCTGTATATAGGTGCAAATATAGATGCAGCAATAAATGTAGCAACTGGTATGATTACAGATTATAATTTGCATAATATGTTAGCCATTATAGCGAGAAATTGGACGGTCATTCTATGTGCTTCAAAGACATGATTTCTTTTGGCTGCATGCTCTTCCCTCTCATGGTTGTGCCCTCTGTTATAAACAATCCCATGATAAAATAGGTAGACAAAAATGTTTATATGCTTTTCTGATTATTTCCCTAGGATGAATTCCTAGAATAAGACTAAAATGGTGACAGCATTTTGAGACTCTATGAAGTGTTGCCAAATTGCCTTCCAAAATGTTACATGATATAAATCCTGTCCAGCAGCATCCTGGAGTGAACATCTTCCCACACTCTTGGCAACTGGATCACTGCCATATTCTTTTTTATATTAAATGCACATTTGTATCTTTTATTTACATTATTTTGAATAACTGATTTAGAATATTAACAAACTTATTTGAATTTATCTTAATATTTAGCTGTGTAGGATCTTGGTGGTGGTTTTTCTATTGATTTGTAAGAGCTTTTATAACTGTTTTATTTGTGGCCTTGCAGTTTTTTATATTTTAAACATATATTTAAAAATTCTTATGCAGACAAATCAATTTTTTTGTGTGTACGCTCTTCTACTGTATTTATGATTAGAAATTCCTCAAAACTGAAATCAGTTAAATAAGAACTGTTCATGGTTTTATTTTTATATTAGTCTATTAATGCATATGAAATCAGCTTGGTGTTTGACTATAGAAATAACTGATCATGTTTGAGTAAAGATTATTTGCCAAACAATATACTAAATTATCTATTTGTGTGTGTTAGTCACTCAGTCGTGTCTGATTCTTTGTGAGCCCATGGACTATAGCCTGCCAGGCTGCTCCTATGTCCATGGAATAAATTGTCTGTTTAATTCCCATAACCATTTTATGACTATTATTAATACATATATTAACAAATATTGGTGAAAACTATTACTGTATCTGTTTTATACATGAAGAAACTAAATTTAGAGAGGTTAATTTATTTATCCCAAGTTATATGACTAGTAAGTGATATAGCTGGTACTTGAACTCTGAAAGCTTCCAGAACCTGTTTTCTTAAGTACTCTTTATACCAGTAGGAATGGCTCCAACTGTATTACCAATTTTCTGAACCCCAAGTCTTAAATAATCTATTTACATTATTTAAATAGATATTACATTATTTACATTATTATTATTATATTATTTACATTTACATTACTCTGATTTACATTATTTCCTTCATCATATATGACATTATTTTCTACACTAACCTCTGTTTCACAGCCATTTTATTGAATCGGTCTGTCAGCCAATTCTTGAGTCAGCACTACACCATTTGTTAATTGTTACAGCTTTGTAATGCTTATTAATGTACATGTGCAGTAGGACAAATAGCCCATTCACCATTCTACAGTTTGACAGCTAACATTACTCTTCAGTTCAGGTCAGTTCAGTCGCTCAGTCGTGTCCGACTCTTTGCGACCCCATGAATCGCAGCATGCCAGACCTCCCTGTCCATCACCAACTCCCGGAGTTCACTCAAACTCATGTCCATCAAGTCGGTGATGCCATCCAGCCATCTCATCCTCTGTCGTCCCTTTCTCCTCCTGCCCGCAATCCCTCCCAGCATCAGGGTCTTTTCCAATGAGTCAACTCTTTGCATGAGGTGGCCAAAGTATTGGAGTTTCGGCTTTAGCATCATTCCTTCCAATGAACACCCAGAACTGATCTCCTTTAGAATGGACTGGTTGGATCTCCTTGCAGTCCAAGGGACTGTCAAGAGTCTTCTCCAACACCACAGTTCAAAAGCATCATTACTCTTACCATCCATTTATTCCTCTAAAAAAACAGAATCTTTCTGTTAGGTTTAAATGCTTTATTAATTGGTCTATGATGAACTGTATTAAATATGAATAGAAATTAAGATTTTTAAATATCACATTTAATCTTCAGGAATATGGGTTAACTTATCATTTATTCAAATACCCTTTGACATCAATCAGTAAAATTTTATAATTTTCTTCATCTACGTCTTGCATAGATGGAAATAGATTTATTGTAGATTCAACCAGTCCATTCTGAAGGAGATCAGCCCTGGGTGTTCTTTGGAAGGAATGATGCTGAAGCTGAAACTCCAGTACTTTGGCCACCTCATGTGAAGAGTTGACTCATTGGAAAAGACTCTGATGCTGGGAGGGATTGAGGGCAGGAGGAGAAGGGGACGACAGAGGATGAGATGGCTGGATGGCATCACTGACTCGATGGACGTGAGTCTCAGTGAACTCCGGGAGTTGGTGATGGACAGGGAGGCCTGGCATGCTGTGATTCATGGGGTTGCAAAGAGTCGTACGCGACTGAGCAACTGATCTGATCTGATGTTGTATTTTTTGCTGCTGTTGTAAATGGAATATTTAAACACATAATTTCTCTTTATTGAGGTAATTAGGGAAGCAACTGATTGTGTACTACTTCTCTTATATCAAGCACATCTCTTGAGTTTTGGGGGAAATACAGAAATTAATCTTCTATCAGATATATCTCATTCTGTTTCATGTCATATTTCAGTGTTCAGAAATTTCAAATAATGTTAAAGCATAACAGTAATAATAATTACTTTCTTTTCCTCTAACTTTAATGGGGATTCTTTTAGTATTTCAACATTAAGTACAGGAAAGATTGTTAATCTGGGATAGTTATTATTTATAGTTTTAAACATATAGATTTTTATTTTTAGTTTTCTAAGAGATTCTATCAGGAATGAGTATTAAATTATATTAAATGCCTTTAACAGGTATTAGAATGATACTTTCAAATTTTATTTTAGATGTTATGATTTATGGTAATAGATTTCTAATTAAATCATCTTTGCCTTCCAGGGATTCATTCCTACTTATTCTTCATAAATGATTCTTCACTGATGTTAAATTTTGTTGGGTCCATTTTATTTAGGATATATTCATTCTTATTAATGAGAATAGGTCATAGTATTATTTTTATGCTTGTTTGTTTCTACATCCAGATAATTTATAATGTGAACAAATAAATTAACAAATGATCAATTATATTGGGTTTGCCTAAAGGTTTGTTCAAGTTTTGCTCTAAGACATTATAGAAAACCCAAACGAACATTTTGGCCAGCCCAGTGCTTGGAGGATTTGCTAGATAAAGCATTCCAAGGTTAAAAACTTAATATTTGTACTATACATAGTATAATATGAATATATAATATTCATATTTATAAAAATATATGATACTTATGTATCATATAGCTCTCAGATTGGCTCACTTGGGGATGCCCTGTACTTTAGTTTTTCTATTAGGGAAAATATAATTACATTCACTTAATGAATATATCCATGAATTATACCACCTTAATGTCATTTATATCAAACATAAATAAGTTTGAGCCAGTTATCAAATATATGAAATTTAACTTTTACAATAGTGCAATTATTTACTCATATATTCAAGAAGTTTTATTGAGTATGTATCATGTGTCAGCTACTTCTCTAATGCTCATGGTACTGTGAGAAATACGACATGTGAGGTTCTTGCCCTTGTAAAGCTATTCTTTGATATACATGAAGAATATAATGCTGATCAAAGAAAGCCATTTGCCCAAATCCACATATGCTATAAATGGAGAAATTATTTTACTGTGCTGCCCTATAAAATTTTCAGTGGATAATTTTTCAGGAAATAGCTTCCATATATGTGTAGTATTTCACAATCAGTTTGATCTAAAGGCAGTGAAGTCGATAGGATATCCCTTGGAAATTTCTTTAATTCTGCAAGGCTGCAAATCCTATCAGTTCACTAGAACTGCATTGTCAGAAATATGAAAAAATAGAAAAATTGTAACAATATTGACTTTTACTCCTCAAAGGCTAGGAGTTATAACTATTTCTCTTCCTGTCCTTATATTTTGGACTATACACACACTCATTTTAGTACCCCCAAAGTATTTCAAGGTAGGAATTATTATTTCCACTTTAGGCTTGATAAGGGAGAAGGCAATGGCACCCCACTCCAGTACTGTTGCCTGGAAAATCCCATGGATGGAGGGGCCTGGTAGGCTGTAGTCCATGGGGTCGCCAAGAGTCAGACAGACTCAGCGACTTCACTTTCACTTTCCACTTTCACGCATTGGAGAAGGAAATGGCAACCCACTCCAGTGTTCTTGCCTGGAGAATCCCATGGATGGAGAAGCCTGGTAGGCTGCAGTCCATGGGGTCGCACAGAGTCGGACACGACTAAAGAGACTTAGCAGCAGCAGCAGGCTTGATAAAATGGAGACTCAGAATTTAAAATAAATTGGCCAATGCCATGTAGCAAGTAAAGGATCTAGATCTCAAATCTAGGACAGTCTCTCTTCTATGCCTTTCCCAATGTATGTTTCATAACTATATTAACTGCAAGAGTATTATGTGAAGACTAAGTGTTTCTAAAATTGTTTAATTTGAGTTATGCTTTTAGATATCTTTTTAAATGACCAGAAATGAGAAAAAAAGTTAATTGGCCTGCCAATCAATCATAAATAGGCAGAAGTCCAGAAATGATGAAGAAACTGATCAAGTGTAATGGGCTCAATACTGTCATGACTTTATAAAAGCCTTGATAAAAGAATAAGCCTTGGAAAAGAATTCAAAAGTAATTTAAGGAGTAAAAAATCTAAGGATTAAAGTTAACTGGCTTTATCACAATTCTATTTAACCAATCCATACTGAAATTTTCTTTTTGGAGTAGAGAAGGGTACCAGTTTATAACTTTTCAAAGGTACAAGCAGGCTTCCCTTTTGGCTTAGCTGGTAAAGAATCTGCCTGTGATGCAGGAGATTTGGGTTCAATTCCTGGGTTGGGAAGATCCCCTGGAGAAGGGAAAGGCTACCCACTCCAGTATTCTGGCCTGGAGAATTCCATGGGGTCACAGAGTCAGCCACGACTAAGCGACTGTCACATCACTTCACTTCACTTCTGATACATGAAACTGAGTTCTGAGAGAGAAACAACCATATTTTACTTATTGTTTGGTTCCTTGTACCTGGCACAGCACAGGCTACATAATAGTCATTCAGTTAATACTTGCATAAATGAATAAATGAGCTCTAGAGGGAAATCAGTGCAAACAACTGAAAGACACCAGAAAGACAGTCAGTAGATTGACTTTTGTTGATCTGATTCTGCTACTAATTGTCATTACTGTTGAAAAGAGTTTTAAGTTTCTTATGCCTCACTTTCTTCATCAGGAAAATAAAGAGGTGGAACTAAATGATCCCACAGGTCTTTATTAACTCTAAAATTCTATGATCTCCAATTAATAATATCAGCATTTTTCTTTTCTTTTCTTTCTTTCTTTTTTTTAAAAACAGATTTCTTACACATCAGAGAGGAGAAGCTCCCACTTATCAAAACTCCCCCCAGGCAGTCAGGGACTCTGACCACAAATTAAACCACTTAGAGCCTTTCTGGAAGCAATCACCACAGATCCTATATCCCCGTTTTCCTTAGATAGTCTTTTTAATCACTACAAAATAATGATTCTAAAAACTTTTTTCCATGATTTATTAGTAGTGCAAATAAACGTATACAAGAGCTGAAATTAACTGACAGAGTGACGACTGTGCTTTTAAATATGCATATAAATCTAATTTTCTAGAAAGAAGAAACATATTACCCAGTATCTCTAATGTTCTACTTGTCCAGAAACTGAGGAATGACCCTGTGTTAACAGGCTAATACAGCCATTCTTCTTGCACAAGGCTATGAAGTCATGAGTAATCACTTTTCCACACTTAGGGCAAAATATTTATTCCATTTACAGGGATGCCAGTTTGGTTCCACAGAAATAAGAAAATAATTATGAACGGCTTAACTGTGTCATACTTTTTTAGTTTTTCTTTTCTTTAACACTAAAGTGGAGAGGACTACATCATCACCCACTAGAGATTAGAAATGCAAAAAGTCAATGACGTTTCTTTGTGTTGACTTTGGCTGAGTAGGACTGTAGTGGCCTGCTTAACAACCAGCCCCGACTTTTGTAAGAACAGTCATAGAATCTACAAAGAGTTCAGCAGGCCCACCCATAAAAATCACACACCTGGTGTTATGGCTACAAAGAAAGGAGAGTGTACCAAATCCTAGAAATATAGGGCTAACTCTGGGAACTGTCAGACACACAAATGGGGGTAGGTACTTGTTATATGTGCATGTGCGCTAAGTTACTTCAGTCATGTCCAGCTCTTTGCAATCACCATGGCAAGCCCACTAGGCTTCTCTGTCCATGGGATTCTCCAGGCAATAATACTGGAGTGCATTGCCATGCTCTCCTCCAGGATATCTTCCCTACCCAGGGATAGAACTTGCGTCTCTTATGTCTCCTGTAATGGCAGGCGGGTTCTTGACCACTAGCGCCATCTGGGAAGCCCAGGTATCTGTTATATAGTTTCCTAATTTACTTTTATTGATTACAAAATAAACTTCAGAAAGAGCAATGGAATGGCAGAAGAAGAAAAGACCAAAGATCTCTGAGCCAGCCCACTTGCCTTAGAGACAAAAACTTAGGTCTCAGAGAGGTTCATATCTTGTCCAAGGTCATACCCAGGAGCAAAGCCAGGTCACAGACTTTGCTCTCTAGTTCCCAGTGCAACATTCCTTTCTCTGTTCCTCGGACAGAGTTGTACTTCTACAATATTCCTCATTGGATGTGTTTTCTGAGAATACAGTTGCTCAGAATAAGGATAGCTCAAGAACAGAACCACATTTTACTTATCGGTGTGTTCCTAGTACCTGACATAACGCATGCTACATATTAGCCATTCAGTTAAGGCTCGGATAAATGCAGGAATGAGCCTCTGTAGCCCTAGAGAAATCAGTGCAGATGACTGAAAGACACTGGAAAGACAATCAGCAGATTAAGATGCTAGGTCTGATTCTGCGACTGTCAAGGGGTCAGGGTACAGTCCATTCTCCTCCGAAATTTCAGAGATGTTTGAAGAGGAGGAGGAAAGATATAAGAGTAAGTGGCGATAACTCAAGAGCTTGAGCTCAATTTATTCTGAATGACATTAAAAATAGATATGGATTATCAGCACTATATCAGAAAATGTCTTCTCCCAAAATAGGTAAATGGATGCATAAGATGTGGTATATAGATATATATTATGTATATGTATATATATACACACACAATGGAATACTCAGCCATTAAAAAATTGAAATTTTGCCATTTGTAGAAGGATGGGAGAAATAGGTGAATGGGATTAAAAGGTACAATTATCCAGTTATAAAATAAATAAGCCATGGGAATGTAATATATACCATAAGCAATATGGTTGATAATATTTTAATAAATTTGTATGAGGACAGATGGTTACTAGAGTTACCACATGATCATTTCATAATGTGTGTAAATGTTAAATCACTAGGAAATATACCTGAAACCAACATAATATTGTACATCAGTAAAAAATTTGGTAAAATTTTTTTGAATATATATTTCAATAAAAACTTCAAGATGATGGTATAGCAAAGGGACTTGATGTCACAAGAAGGACTAAAAATAAACACACCTCATTTATAGAATCTACTGGATTTATGATCACTGCCCAAATTGAGAGAACATTCCAGGTGGAATGTTCTTGGCTGTTGGAATGCCCCTATGTATAGAATATAACAGTGAAGTCAATCCAAATAGGACATCATCACACATCTGATCCATTCTCATTACCATGGACCCACAGCAGGATATGCTGCCTGCTTTGGTAACTCAGAGTTCTTTTGTACAACGAACTGTGATTACTTCATAAAGGTCAATTCTCCCAAATCCCTGGAAACCATGGCACACCAACCCACCAAGATCACAGAAGCAATTACAAGTGTTTAACCGGGAAGGTTGCCAGGACCAGATGGCTTCTGCCAGTGGGTTTTTGTTTTTGTTTTAAACTGCACAACACTAGGGAAACAGCATTTTTTTTTGCCTCATATCTATTTTCTAGTGGTTTTTTCATATTTATAAAGTAATGCACTCATCATAGGCATTCTCATTACATGGACATTAGAATGTGGGTCATAAGAGACAATGATAGATTCTTCCCCCTGCCCCCATCATGTCCATTGTGTTTCAAATCAGCTCAAAGTTTGCCATATACACTCTACTATTATGAATGCATATAAAATCCTACTTCTGTGAAGCAAAGGGTTCTTCAAGAGCTTTATGAATTAGACTATAGGATAATCTATATACTAAGAAAGGGGTCAGACAACCTTTAACAAAACGGTCACTTTGTGCTACAAAAATGCTCTGCACCCCTAATTTTGTAGCTTACAATTGCCAAACACTGCCACTTATTATCTGTAAGATAATTATTAATATATCAGATTTATTTAACTGAGATAAGGATTCAGCTTAGAAGCTTATTTAAATCATACGAACATAGGGTGGCCATGGATCAAATCCTGGATCTGATGTTTCCTATTTTTTTTTTTTTCTTTTTTCAGCAAATTGACCTTGGGAAACCATTATCTCTTCTGACCTTTGGAGATTATCATTATCTATAATTAAAACAATATGATATTTGCACATTTAAAGTACAGAAAAAAAAAAAGGTTGAGAAAAAGACCCCAATACATATATATATATAAATATATATAAATATATATATAAATATATAAATATATACACATATATATAAATATATATATAAATATATATATATAAATTGGTGTGTGATAAAGTGGCATCTCAAATCAGTGAGAAAAAAATAAATTTATAATAAATAATACTGAGACAACTGGGTAGTCACTTGGAAAAAGATAAAATTAGATCAGTACCTCACATCGTACACTAGAATAAACTCCAAATGGATCAGAGAGCTGGATGTAAAAAAGAAAAAAAAAGAAAACATGATTAATTCCTTAAAACATAAGATAGGAGAAAGCTTTTGCAAACACGACTCAAAAATTCACGAGCAATAACATATATATACATATATGTGTACATGCATGCTAGGTCTCTTCAGTCCTGTCAAACTCTTGGCAACTCCAAGACTGCTAGGCTCCTCTGTCCATGGAATTCTCCAGGCAAGAATCCTGGAGAGGGTTGCCATGCCCTTCTCCAGGTGATCTTTCTAACCCAGGGCTCAAACCAGCATCTCTTATGCCCCCTGTATTGACAGGCAGGTTCTTTACCACTAGAGTGACCTGGAAAGCCCACATATATGAGTATATATATGAGCAATAAAACCACATATATGTATATATTTATGTTTTTCAAAATATGAATAACAAACTATAAAAATATACTTGCAACTTAGATAATAGGCACAAAGATATAATACTTTAACACAGAGAAAGCCTCTAGAAATCTGGAAGGAAAATACCAAAGGCCCAAGAGAACAGTGTCTACACCCAAAAAGAAAAATAAATGTTTTCAAACATACAAAAAGATCCATAATATCACTTACAATAGAAGTAAAATTCTACTAAGATACTCTTTCCTACTATTTGATTGACAAAAATGTGAAAGCTTTTTAACAATGTAGTTGACAGGAAGAAACAAGGGTTCTCCTACATTGTTAGTGAGCATGCAAAGCATTACAACTTGTATGATAGTGCATTTGACAATGTCTAACAAAATTACACGTGTGTTTTCCTTCTAATTCAGAAATCTCATTTCTAGAAACCTACTCTATGATCACACCTCTATAAATTCCAAAGAGCATATCTACAAGGCTATTTGTGACCACACTGTCTATAATAGCAAAAGACTAAAGAATTTAAAATAATCAACAGAGAATTTATTGAATAAGCCATGGTCATCTACCCAAAAAGGTGCTATGTGGTTATAAAAAAAAAGATGAAGAAGATCTCTACAGAGAGTTATAGAATGATTTAAATATATTTAATAAGTAAATGGCAACCCACTCCAGTATTCTTGCCTGGAGAATCCCATGAATGGAGGAGCCTGGAGGGCTACAGTCCACAGGGTCACAAAGAGTCAGACACGACTGAGCCACTTCACTCACTCAATAAGTGAAATAGCAAGCAAGATGTTTATCTTTCTCATTAGGAAGGAAGAAGTTAATAAGCACACACATACACATGCATCTTACTACTTTTGTGGTAAGAAATGCCAAATGGTAAGCAAACAATAATAATAATTGGCAACAGTGTAAGCCCACCAGTGAAAATCATTTTGTCTAGGATAGACTATTTTAGTTTTAAACGTACTTTATTATACATATACATATATTGTTTTTAATGTACAAAGATTTAGATATTCTTAAAAGCTTTGAAAGAAGCAATTTAGTGTGTGACTATTTTACTTGTTCTCTGATAAAATAAAATTAACTTTCAATCAATACCTTAGTATTTCAAAAGTTATGAATTGCAGTTATTTTAAGTGATTCATTTCCTTCTCAAAAGTGTCCCGCTTGGACAATGAATTATATATGACTACGCCTACAGGAGACTGGGAGAAATGGATAAAAAAATGAAAGCAATACCTCTCTGCTGTGTCTTTTACCACAGTTATTACTTGTAAATCCTGTGTATATACAAATAAACTTTAAGAGAAACAAGACAATAAATTCTAACAATGCAAACTAGAACAACCTAGTCTATCAGATTACTAATTTAATCTCAAAGGAAAAAATAGTTATCTCAAGTGACTTTTAAATACAGTTCATTGTATTTTGAGTACCTTCTATGGAAAAAGTGAACTGCAAAAAGCTCTGCATTTTATTCAGTAGTTTGTTTACATGTATTGTTAGGGCTGTAATTTTGACGCTGTTTTGGTCTATCAGGGAGAATAAAGCAAACAAACAAAAGTATCATTAAGAAAATGAGCATCTTAGTGTAAGAGAAAGGAATTACAAAGTCAAGGAGTTTTAACAAAATGCTATGTAATGTTAGATTTGAATTGGAAATACTGTTAGCTACTCATGACATTTACATATATATGCTGCTACTGCTAAGTCACTTCAGTTGTGTCCGACTCTGTGCGACTCCATAGAAGGTAGTCCACCAGCCTCCTCTGTCCCTGGGATTTTCCAGGCAAGAATAGGATTCTCCAGGCAAGAATGCTGGAGTGGGTTGCCATTTCCTTGTCTCTTATATATATATATATATATGAAGAAGGCTGAGCGCCGAAGAATTGATGCTTTTGAACTGTGGTGTTGGAGAAGACTCTTGAGAGTCCCTTGGACTGCAAGAAGATCCAACCAGTCCATTCTGAAGGAGATCAATCCTGGAATTTCTTTGGAAGGAATGATGCTAAAGCTGAAACTCCAGTATTTTGGCCACCTCATGCGAAGAGTTGACTCATTGGAGAAGACTCTGATGCTGGGAGGGATTGAGGGCAGGAGGAGAAGGGGACGACAGAGGATGAGATGGCTGGATGGCATCACTGACTCGATGGATGCGAGTCTGAGTGACCTCCGGGAGCTGGTGATGGACAGGGAGGCCTGGCGTGCTGCGGTTCATGGGGTCGCAGAGTCGGACACGACTGAGCGACTGATCTGATCTGATCTGATATATATATGTATTTTTTTTTCACTGTTTACTAAAAGGACCTAAGAAACAGTAACACACTAGTGGTCAGGAGCATAACTAACACCAAGATCTTGGTTTCTAACTATCATTTTCTACTAAATGGAATCAGAATACCTTGGAGACATGACTAATTTTATATTGGGGCGGGAAAAGTTCCAGAACATGAAAGCCATCTTGAAGGGGTCCTTCTTGACCAAATTTGGATATCAAAGCGAATACTGCTAGTTTGTTTTTTTTTTTTTTAATTGAAAGAGAACATTTGCCATCCTTAAAGCTGATTTTTTATATTAACTTCCTATTCTAAGGGAAATGTATTAAGTCATTCTGCATTCACTTAACTAACGTCTTAAGACAATGAAGAGAAATATCTCTTTTTTTTTTTTTTTTTTGGTTTGAAAACCTCCATTTTTTATTTTTATTTTATTTATTTATTTTTTTAAAGAAAAACCTCTTATAGAAAAATGCCCTGTAGAAGAAATAATGGAATTAGAGCAAGAACAGGGACCAAATGTGGCAAAATGCCAACAAATGGTGAACAAGTTGTATGATGGAGTGTTTACTGCTCTTTCAACTTTTCTCTAGGTTTTTAATTATTCAAGATAAAAATGGGGGGAGAGTTCAGTGTTATGGGGAAACTTTGAGAGGTTCAGATTACAACATAGTAAAGATATAAGATTCAAATATAATTCACGAACCATGATTGGATCCTGGTTTGGTAAAAAAACAAAATACTGTAAACAGTTGAGGAGGACAGTTGGGTAACTTGCATATGAACTGGGTATTAATACTGGAAAGTAATCATTAATGGTTTATTGCCTGGGAATGCTGTCATGGTTATGTAGGAGATAAATATTGAAGCCATTCTGTCTGCAAGTTACCTTCAAATGTTTTCTGTGAAAATAATTACAGCTGCTTACATAGATCAGGGAAGATAAATTAATAGATTGATAATTTCATAAATATATAATACACATTTGATATATTGCTAACAATTATTGAATACCAAAACTATCAATGTTCATTATATTATTCTTTCAATATTGTAGCAATTTTAAAAATTTGTCTGATAAAATGCTGAAAAAAATTAAAATCAAAGACAATATTGGGGGCCTTAACAGCATTACATATAAATAAAGTATACAATTTGTATACATGGTTGTGCCATCTTAAGATTCAGTTCAGTCGCTCGATTGTGTCCAACTCTTTGAGACTCCATGGACTACAGCATGCCAGGCCTCTCTGTCCATCATCAACTCCCAGACTTTACTCAAACTCATGTCTATCACGTCAGTGATGCCATCCAACCATCTCATCCTCTGTTGTCCCCTTCTCCTCCCGCCTTCAATCTTTCCCAGAATCAGGGTCTTTTCCAATGAGTCAGTTCTTCGCATCAGGTGGCCAACGTACTGGAGTTTAAGCTTCAGCATCAGTCCTTCCAATGAATATTCAGGACTGATTTCCTTTAGGACTGACAGGTTGGATCTTATTGCAGTCCAAGGGACTCTCAAGAGTCTTCTCCCACACCACAGTTCAAAAGCATCAGTTCTTCAGCACTCAGCTTTCTTTATAGTCCAACTCTTACATCCAGACATGACTACTGGAAAAACCATACCTTTGACTAGATGGACCTTTGTTGGTATTTCCTTTGTTGGTATCTTAATATTCAACTTCTAAATAAATGCTGTTTTACCCTCTTCCTCTACTAGCCTACATTTTATAACACAGAATGTCATTAACATGGGGAAGAAATTGGGGATGCCTTACTGGGTTGAGTGAACAACTTTGGGTTTAGGGAACATGAGATTAAGAAGGCTGAATTACTATAAAATGGTCCCTTGACTTCCCTGTGTTTTAATTGGATCTTGTTGGCTAGTTCCATATTTCCCAAAGGAAGAGAGAAATGTTGATTTTCCCACTCTCTGTTTTAGCCTTTCCATTTAAACTCAGCCAAGTGAAGAATACCAGTAATCCTCCTTGTACACATCCCCTCCACACACCAAACTTCCCATGCACATACCCATGATGCACTAACCTACCACACCGATTAAAGACTCCAATTACCATACTCATAACTCCTACTTCCACTGCATGCAGCCAGAACTGCTGTTAGTATCTAAGATGAATACCTTGTCAACACTCTCAATTTCGCCCCATCACTGAGTCTTTGTCCTAGGATTAGATGAAGACATGTTCCAGCAATTTAGCTCTTTTTTAAAATACTGTGTTTCCCACATTTACTTATGTTAAAAACATTTCTACCAACTAAAATATTTAGAATATAAATGTAACTTAAAGTTTCATATATTCATTCAACTCCTAGATTTTCCTTTGCTACTTTATTTTGCTTTAAAATCTTAATCCTTGCCATTTTCTATTCCAGAACTATTATGCTTTGCTCTAGAGTAAACAGAAAGAGAGAGAGGCTAATTCATAGATTAATTCATAGATATAAAGGTTATTAAGACATTGGAATCAAGTTGTAAATTCCTAGTTCATCTTCAAGTGCCAGCTGGTATGATATTTCCCTTCTAAGTCTTCTCAAACACATAGGCAAATAACAAACCAGACTTCCCTGGTGGCTCAGATGGTAAAGCATTTGTCTACAATGAGGGAGACCCAGGGTCAATCCCTGGGTTGGGAAGATCCCCTGGAGAAGGAAATGGCCATCCACTCCAGGACTATTGCCTGGAAAATCCCATGGACAGAGGAGCCTGGTAGGCTACAGTCCATGGGGTTGCAAAGAGTCGGTCACGACTGAGGGACTTTACTTTACTTTACTTTATACCCCAGTAATTAGCACATCACAAGGACAAGAAAGAAAGCTGAGTGCCAAAGAATTGATACTTTTGAACTGTGGTGTAGGAGATGACTCTTGACAGTCCCTTGGACTGCAAGGAGATCCAACCAGTCCATCCTAAAGAAAATCAGTCCTGAATGTTCATTGGCAGGATTGATGTTGAATTTGAAACTCCAATATTTGGCCACCTGATGCGAAGAGCTGACTCATTGGAAAAGACCCTGATGCTGGGAAAGATTGAAGGCAGGAAGAGTAGGGGACGACAGAGAATGAGATGGTTGGATGGCATCACCAACTCAATGGACATGAGTTTGAGTAAACTCCAGGAGTTGGTGATGGACAGGGAGGCCTGGTGTGCTGCAGTCCATGGGGTTGCAAAGAGTCAGACATGACTGAGTGACTGAACTGAACTGAACTGAGGACAAGGAAGGGCTCATTAAATATTTCTTGAGTGAATAATGTATCCACCCCTATGATATTTACCATTCTATTTACTATGCTATAGCATAACTATTTCTACATACCAGTCTCCCATCAATGGAGCTAACACTGAATATTTTCTTCTGGGTAGAATGAAATGATGAAGAATAGTCTTGGGAAAATAAATCTGGCAAGAGTTTCCAGGTGGAAGGGTAAATCTGAGGAATAACACATTGAAGGAGCAAGGAAGACTAGCTATAAATCATTTGTATATAAAGCCACAGAAGTTCCTTTAGACCAGATGATTGAGCCTAAGATTAGAGACAATCCATTCATATCCTTAAAACCTTGGACTGATGGCACAGCAAAGCCTAGTATCTTAAATGGATAGCTTTGGAATTAAAGTTAAAATTCAGAAACTCATTTAAAGCTTTAAAGCCTAAAAAAAAAAAAAAAAAAAAAAAAAAAAAAAGGAAGATACTGTATGGGAGCTATTTCAGTGGGTGGCAATATATCTCTGTAGTGGAGATTTACACTGCATGATTGTGGCAACTGCTTTATTTTTATTCTGTATACTGTAGTGAATCAACATTGCCATCATTAAATATTTATTCAGCACTTTTGCTAAGTTGCTGCAGCAAACTGATTTTTTAATGTTTCTCCCTATCTAATTATAAACAAAATAGATAATATGAATATAAAAGGGCATGAATACTCAACAAATAATATTTATATTGAAATATGTACAGCTTTATTGAAACAGTCACCAGGGTAGAGCTGCAAGAAAAGATTAAGTATACAGAAAATATGGTTTAATGAAAGTAAATGCAATGAAATATATAAATCAAAATTGATTGCAAATGTGTGTGTGTGTATGTGTGTGTGTGCATGTGTGTGCATGTGTTCAGTCACTTCAGTCATGTCCAAATCTTTGCAACCTCATGGATTATAGCCCACCAGGCTCCTCCGTCCATGGGATTCTCTAGGCAAGATTACTGGAGTACATTTTCATGTCCTCTTCCAGGGGATCTTCCCAACCCAGAGATCAAACCCGTGTCTCCTGCATCTCCTGCATTGCAGCTGGATTCTTTACCCACTGAGCCACCCAGGAAGCCCCTTGGAAAACATAGTTGAGCCCAAATACATAAATCTAAGAGTGAAATGGAAATACTGGAAAGTGAGGTGCCTGGGGATTAGTGGGGGAAAATCAAGGAGGGTTTCAAGGAAGAGGTGAGGGTAAAACAGACATTCATTTAAGGAGAATTCAGTTGCCCTCTTATTCAACAAAATGTTTACAAGACTCTTTTCTGTCAGCCATGTTAGAAGTGCAAAAGACCTAGAAATAAATAAGCCATGGTTCCTATTGTCTAGGAGTTCACAGTCTAATAGAGAAGAAAGACAAAAATAATTGCCATACAATGAAGCAAATGCTTGGGAGGAATATGGAGTTAGGAAAGACTCAAGATATTGAGATTTTCGGCTAAGTAAGAGAAAGTTTGCTGGGTATAGAAAGCAAAGAACAGCATTCTAGCAAAAGAGGCTGTGGTTCAATGCTTACACATTAGGGATTTATTTGTATAAATGGTAGGGACAATGCTCCCTGGCAGAAGCAAATACATGCACAAGTCAATACCTGCAGACAAAGTAGTAAAGAGAGTTCAGGAGAGTTTGAGTGTGTGCAGAGGGATGATGAAAAAGGCATATGAGCAATTTGGCAGAAGGGGACTTTTTGTGGTATACTGATAATTCTGGGGGCTTCCCAGGTGGCACAGTGGTAAAGAATCCACTTGACAATGCAGGAGACATAGAAGACACAAATTTGATCTCTGGGTTGGGAAGATCTACTGGTGTAGGAAATGTCAAACCACTCCAATACTCTTGCCTGGAAAATTCCATGGACAGTGGAGCCTGGTAGTCTACAATCCATGGGGTAGCAAAGAGTCGGATACAACTGAGCATGCAACACAACAATGATGATTCTGGACTTTATTCTGTACGTAATGGTTAAGTGATGATTTTAAGAAGGGACAATCAGATAAACAATTCAGAAGGCATTAATACATGCAGCGTTAGGACAAGGAAGGGACATTCTTAGCACCTTCCATTTTTGTGCTTCTGGGTATGTTTAAGTGCCAGATACTCAGCTCAATAGCACTCAGAAAAATAGGTGTTGACAAGATATTTGGGGGACATTCAATCAAGGTCAGCTTGTTGCAATATGACTGTACCAGCAACTGCAAAAATAAAAATGTATTTTTCTTAATACCTGCTAATTTCAGTATCATATTGGATTATGTATCAAATTAAACTCTTTATCATTAAGGAAATTAAGTCAAGTATCACAAAACCTTATTCCTGCCACTCAAGACTTAACTTTGCGACATGTAAAGTGCCTTGAGCAAGCCAGGGGATGATGTCCCAGACCTAGAGTGACAGTACCACCAAGGCTAGAAGGATCTAAGATTTACTTCACAAATAGGTAGACAGATATGCAGAGCTATCATATGACTATCTGAAGTTCATACAACTAGCATTATAGAATTAGAGCTTTATCTTCTGACTCCCAGCACCAGCCCCCAGCTGTTTCTGCAACACTGGACTGCCTCTCTTTAATGGAAAGGGCCATTCTTTAAGGACATGGCTCTGGTTCATTTCTGTCTATTAGGCTCACTCTTCAGTGCCCTCATTTTGAGGCCACTAAAGCCTGACTCACAAATAGCCTGAGTCCAGCATCTTTCTATATGAAGATATAGAAAGGTAATTCCATGAAATGAACATGAAACTTCCTGAAGGAAAACTTGTCCCTTCTTTTACAAGACATTGCACCTGGGGAACGCAGATCACCCTAAAGGAGACAAAGGATGCTCTGAATAGCCTACCTGTGTCATTCACAGAAATTACACAATAAATAGCCAAGATACAGAGAAGTGACATATTACTCTTATCAGGTAATATCAAATAAGCAGAGAAAAGTAAAGATGAGCTCTGTTGGAAGTAGTCTAAAGCCATTTTCTCCAGGGGTAATTGAAAGAGAGGAAAAAAAAAACTAGCATATCCAGTGAGGCATGCTTTTGAAGATACTTTGCAAAACAAACTCTCTGAAAAGCAAGTTGTTTTCCTGCCTCTTTTTCATTTTGAAGAAATGGTGCTAAACTCCTTAAGACTGGGTAAAAGAAGGAATCTTTTGATAATTGGAAACACAGACTTGCATAGTTTTCCAAGTTGATTGCTTGTCTCACCATTCTCAATATTTATACCCTAAAAGCAATTATTAATATTTTTCCAAAGTTTGCTTAAAATGGTGATCTCCCCAACTGATTCACCATTGGTGAGCTGTAGACTTTCAGATGTACTTTTGAGAGAGCTGGTAGTAGTTCATCCTCATATTTATGACATCCTGTGACAACGGGCAATGGGCTTGTTTCTGTGCAGTTAGTAGCATCCGACTGAGTTAAGACTCAACACCTCTTCCGCTATTCTTCAGTGCTCCTCTCAATACCTTCTTTCTTAAAAACCTATTTCTAATCCTCTACATCAAGTGGGGTCTCTTCTTGCTAACTCCCCATCAACTTTGTCTATAACCCAATTGTCTTATAGCCCTTTCTTTACTTTAGGGAGTGCTTGTGTGGGAGAGCACACAAAGCCTCTTGATGAAAGTGAAAGTGGAGAGTGAAAAAGTTGGCTTGAAGCTCAACATTCAGAAAACGAAGATCATGGCATCTGGTCCCATCACTTCATGGGAAATAGATGGGGAAACAGTGGAAACAATGTCAGACTTTCTTTTTGGGGGCTCCAAAATCACTGCAGATGGTGACTGCAGCCTTGAAATTAAAAGACGCTTACTCCTTGGAAGGAAAGTTATGACCAACCTAGATCGCATATTCAAAAGCAGAGACATTACTTTGCCAACAAAGGTCCATCTAGTCAAGGCTATGGTTTTTCCAGTGGTCATGTATGGATGTGAGAGTTGGGCTGCGAAGAAGGCTGATCGCCGAAGAATTGATGCTTTTGAACTGTGGTGTTGGAGAAGACTCTTGAGAGTCCCTTGGACTGCAAGGAGATCCAACCAGTCCATTCTGAAGGAGATCAGCCCTGGGATTTCTTTGGAAGGAATGATGCTAAAGCTGAAACTCCAGTACTTTGGCCACCTCATGCGAAGAGTTGACTCATTGGAAAAGACTCTGATGCTGGGAGGGATTGGGGGCAGGAGGAGAAGGGGACGACAGAGGATGAGATGGCTGGATGGCATCACTGACTCGATGGATGTGAGTCTGAGTGACCTCCGGGAGTTGGTGATGGACAGGGAGGCCTGGCGTGCTGTGATTCATGGGGTCACAAAGAGTCGGACACGACTGAGCGACTGATCTGATCTGATCTGTGTGGGAGAGCAAGGTATCAACATGTATGTGCTCCTTCAGTACTGCAGTCAATAGGTAGCCCAGGTTACAGATGTACCCAAACACAGCAGGTGTTCATCAGAGGTGATTCTTGCAGCCTTTTAAAGGGATGCTACCTAATTTAATCCTCACAACAACGCTTGGATAATGATACTTTAAACAATTGTAGATACTATTTATTCACACTTGGTATCAAGAGAATTTGACATGAATTTCTTTTATCCTGTGAGGTGGAATTCTCATTCTATAGATGAAGCAACAAGCTCAGAGTAATCAAGTCACTTATTCAAGTTCACCTGTCCAACTGGTAGCAGATTCTAAGTACACACCTTGGCCTTCCACTAGTTGCTGCTGCTACTACTACTATTACTACTATTAGTAGCAGAAGTATTTTTCTTTGTTATGTCAAATTGCCTGAGTTCAATTTCTAAATCACAATCTTTCTGAAGGATAGGACCATGTCTTATTTATATCTGTTGAACTCAAGTGAATATCACTGATTCAAAAGGAGGTTACACCAGCTTTTTCCCTACTGAGTAATGCCTTTTCCCCTAAATCTTTCTCCCTCATTTGTGCTAAGATACAAAACCAAAATAAAGTTAAATTCAATTTAATAGAAGTAAAGTTAAAAACAATCTAACAGCCAAGTCTTTGGTTATGGTTTAACCTTCGTTTCTGATGACAAATGAAAAAATTGACATTTGGTGTAACCATAAGATCTGGTTGATTTGACCAAAAAATAGAAGTATGAGCCGATAGGGCATGATGAGCTATAACAAGATGTAACGAACAGTTT
Source organism: Tragelaphus eurycerus (assembly GCA_935064755.1). Taxonomy (NCBI): domain Eukaryota; kingdom Metazoa; phylum Chordata; class Mammalia; order Artiodactyla; family Bovidae; genus Tragelaphus; species Tragelaphus eurycerus. Next base: position 16,550,732 of record CAKXYN010000043.1, read on the forward strand.
TTTTTTTTTTTTTCTTTCTCTTTCTTGGCTGGCATAGCCTGGCTTCTCTCCAATACAAGACTTGTGACATCATCTCCTGTCTCCTCTCCTCCCAAACCGTCTTGTGGAAGTGTATCTCATAAAAAAAAAATGAATACAGTATTTTTTTTTCTTTTCACATTACACTGAAATGTAATGTTCTAAAATATTTCTACTTATCTTCCGTAAGATTGAAATCAGTGAGAGTTTGTGAAGAAATAATCATTTTTCTCAGTTAAATGGAGATGATCTGGCGGGGGGAGGGAAAAGGCACACCCACTATGAAACTGCTTGTAGCCCTGGAAGCCCTTCTATTTTGCCATGGGAACTGCTCATAGGATGCAGTGAATCTAAGGGAACTTATGAGCTCTTATGGCTGCTTTCTGGTAGTTGCTTGAATTTCACTCTTTGTTAATGAGTGTGCCGAACTGGCTCCTATAGGCAGTAAAAGATAATTGTTTTGTGACCTGGATGTCAAAACATTGGTAGCTTAAAATCAGGCATGGTGGGAGTATTAACACCATGGATATCAGCAAATGCTACAAATCAGAGCCTTTTAAAAAGAACCTGTTTATAGCACATCATTGCATTTAACTCTGGTTATAAGGACCCCTAGGGCTTCTCTCAGAGAAGGCAATGGCACCCTACTCCAGTACTATTGCCTGGAAAATCCCATGGATGGAGGAGCCTGGTAGGCTGCAGTCCATGGGGCTGCACAGAGTCGGACACGACTGAAGCGACTTAGCCGCAGCATAAGGACCCCTAGGGCTTCTCTGGTGGCTTAGATGGTAAGGAATCTGCCTGCAATGCAGGACACCCGGGTTCAGTCCCTGGGTTGGGAAGATTCCCCTGGAGAAGGGAATGGGAACCTGCTCCAGTGTTGTTGCCTGGAGAATTCCTTGGACAGAGGAGCCTGGAGGGGTACAGGCCACGGGGTCTCAAAGAGTCAGACACAACTGAGTGACTAACACACACACAAACATAAGGACTTCTGCCACAAACAACTAGCCTGAAATTATCTTGAAATTGGAAGGGATTGGGCCACTGGACATGACTGTGCAGACACCTCTGCGCCCCAACAAAACTACCTGCACAGGCGCTGAAACTCAGCCCACCCTTGGGTCCCCAAGCTGTGTGCCTTGGCGTGGGGAAGTGATCTCTCCGAGGAGGATGTATTTTTCCATTTTGCACAAAGCTGCCTTATGAGCTAGCACTGTCTCTGTTTAAATCAGATTGCATATGTTCCTACACCGACGCTCCACAAGTCACCTCCAGTGTCACAATTGCAGATTACATCAGTCATGTCATTCTTTGTGTGCCCTTTACTTCAAATTAAAAGGACTACAATTATTGACTGGTTATTGTCACCTCAGCTCTGAGAACAGTCACTTCCTCTTTTTATAGATGGCTATACTGCAGCAGCAGCATACCGTATTCCAGAGAGGTTAAGAAATTTGCCCAAAACTGCATAGCTAATAAAAGCAGTTCAAATCCCCATATAACTGACTCTAAGACCTTCCCAAATGAATAGTGTGCGATCAAAATATAGCACATATGGAAATTATTTCTTTAGAATAAAGTTCTAAGGAACATTTAAAACTTGTAATATAAAATAAAAACACTGCAAATGCAATAAATACATTTCACTTTTTAAAACAAAGTTTTCATAGTTTTTCATCATTTAACGTAACTATATTATCTATGCATAATTCTTATCATCACTCCCATTTTATGGAGTAAAAAACTCTGAAATCAGAGAAGTTAAAGAGTTGAGAATTGTCCATAAACACTGAAAAGTCTTGGCATTCAACCACACTGAACACCAGTAACAAGTAACACGTGTAAAGAGTTTTAGTTTACCGATGTTACCATTTTAAAGAAAAACACCATAAGCGTGTGCGATATGTGATTTCTGCTGCTGTTAAGTCACTTCAGTCGTGTCCGACTCTGTGTGACCCCATAGACGGCAGCCCACCAGGCTCCCCGTCCCTGGGATTCTCCAGGCAAGAACACTGGAGTGGGTTGCCAGTTCCTTCTCCAATGTGATTTCTGAGGCTAGGTCATAAAAGGATACCCCGTCTGCCTGGCGCTCTCCCTTGGGATGCTTGCCTTTGGAATTCATCCTTTATGTTGTGAGTGAGTCCAGGCCTCATGTAGATGTTACAGGTTATATAACCACAATAAAGAAGGTGGCAGATAGCCAGCATTTATCGTGAAATATAAGTGTTGAAACTTTGTATGGTTCCAGTCCCTGTGAGTCTCTCAGTTGAGAATCTAGATATATGGACCAGAGACATATCATCCTTGTTGTGTACTATATGAATTTCTGGTCATAGAACCTATGAGATATTAATAAAAACCAGGAGTGACACTGGTTCAAGTCATTAAGATTTAAGGAAATTTCTCAGGCATAGCAGATAATGAATATAGTCATCATCGGGTAAAGAACAGGAAATACGAGCAGACAGACCCTATAAGCATGCCTGGAACACAGTGGGGCACTCAACAAATGTTTGCTGAATGAAGAAAAGAAGTTCAACATAAAAATAAGGTAGGCTTCTAATTATAGGCTGGGGATGATCATAACTTTTTATGACCAATGTATTTTTTTGGTCCTTTTCTTATAAATGATGACAACTCTCCATGAAACCACTGAAAACAATATTCCTAGGATGAGAAAGCTCTGCAAATAACTCAGAGTAAAGTACTTATAAATTCTCTAGGGATTAGTGTGCAACTACATACGGCAGTTTTGTTTTGTTTGTTTTATTTCACACGAAATCCTATTCAAACAACTTTCTCTAGTCCTTCAGTGGAGGAGAATTTAAAGGTGATTTAAATTACTTGTAATCTTGGGAAAATACGAGTATTGCAGAGCTCAGTCAGGGATACCACCGTAGGTCTAGGAGAATCAATGTATAGATGAGAGAATTTGTATTGGAGCTAAACCAAGTTTCCAATTCAGATTCTATTTTTACCCCATTTTAGCCCTGTGTTAGATTTAGTAGCATTAACGTTTCAAAGAATATGTTTCATGTCCCAGGCACCATTTGAAGTAATATACAAGTATTTACATGGTTAACACACATAGAAACTATCCTTCAGTGTGAATCTTGTTTTAATCCTGAGGACCCTGAGATCTAGAGAAGCTAAGCAACTTCAGTCACACAGTCAGTAAGTGACAGGATCAAGATATAGATACACGCTCTGGAGTAATGTGCCATCTCTAAGTCTTCACATATGGAGTAAAAGTGGTTAATAAATGGCTACTATTAATATTGTATTGCTCATTATTATAGATTTTTAAGGAGGAAGTGGTAGGAATATCACAGCAGTAAAGAATATGGCTTGGGCAAACTCGGCGAGATGGTGAGGGACAGGGAGGCTGGGTGTGCTGCAGCTCACGGGGTCACAAAGAGTCGGACCCAACTTGGTGACTGAATAACATCAACAAAGAATGTGGACTCAGGTTCAAGTACTGGAACCACTGACTCTATCTTTGGGCAAGTTATGTCACCTACTAGTGCTTCAGGGCTAATATAAAAATGATATTAATAAGAAGGCCTGTTAGAGTGGTTTTGTAAATGAAACAATACATGCAAAAGACTGACAATAGTGTTTGGAATGTATCACACCATAAATGATTTTTTTGTCCATATTGCTCAATTATACTTAGTTTTAAAAAATGAAATCATAGTATGCATTTTTCTTTGTCACTTGCTCTTTTCCCATATGATAGCATATCCTAATTAAAGTACGTCTCTCAGCATTTTCATTGGCAGCATATAATTCTCATGTATGACTATACTATAACTCAACTCATTTCCTATTGTTAGACATCCAAGTCTTTTAAATTTTCTTGTCTAGTGTAAACAGCATTGCATACAAACACCCCACATGCATGAATCTCTGCATAGTTTGCCTTAGGACCAATCCTTAAGACTGAAAATTCTATCTCAGATGTAATATAATTTTAATAATAAAGAAGGAAACCATCCAGAGGAATTAAATGACCTATTCAAAAATCTTCCAGAACCAATGTGAGTGACCTAGTTAGAACGAATACCCTCAAAACTACAATTGCATTCTTTTTCTCAATGCAAAGATTAAAAATGGACTAAGCTAGTGAAAGACCAGGCTAAATTTGAACCCAGAAATATTTGACCTCCAAACTTTACTCTTTAGCTTATAAAAGGTGACCTGTGTATGGCATCTGCTTTGCTTAATAACACAATCTGAATAACTGGCTTAGGTGCCTTGGCATATTCAGATGAAGAGTTTCAACAGACAGAGTTGTTGAATTCTTTGCATCCTGGTAAATCACTACTCTTTATTTATTATACTTCTAAGAAATAAAGAAGTCTATGCTACCTAAAAGGACAATCTTGCTGGAAAAGATTGTTTTCTTCTAAGAGGGGAAAAAGTATCTTCTTCAATAATGACTGATATTTCTAAGAACCAAATATCACTCAGTCAAATACCCATAACCACCTTGTGCTCAACAGATACATAATTGTTGTAAGAAAACAACAACATTTTAAGAAAACAACTAAACTTGAGATTGTTCTTGGGAAATAATTATTTCATTTTTGCTGTAAGTTGTTTCACCACTAACTAAACTAGATAAATGTCCTTAATTGGGATAAATTATCAATATTTTTCTCAGGTTTGAGTCAAGAGATGCCACAATGAGTTCTCAGATGGGGGCGTAAGATCTGTTCTAGCTTTCCTAACATAACAATTTTCTTCCCTTTATTCTATACAACTCTTGTTTATCTACAATTTAATTCAATTAAAAAACATATTTCTTTCCAATCAATCAATTCCTTTATTCCTTAAATATATGTTTTGAAGGCCTACTATGTCCTGGAAATAAAATCTGTAGATAATATCGTTTCTTCCTATGAGGAACTCCAAGTCTAACAGATGGATAATTTGTCCTTAAGGTTTTCTGAAATATAATGCCTTACAAATTCAAACTAAGCTTAAATAGGTGCTATATATTATGGTGCAGAAGCGGAACACACACAAAGGAAACACAGAGGGAACATATGCTAACCAAAAAGAGGTGGTAGAAAAATATTTTTAATTGATGCCAGTGGTGAATTTAAACTTTACAAATTACTTTGGAACTTCAATATAATAGAATGGAAGGCACAGTTTAAATGCATTCACATTAGTACAACTCAACACACTAAAAGTATAATCAAATGAAGGTTCTATGCCATAATGGCCATAAAAAGAAACAATTATTTATCTTAAGGGGGAAACTCTATTGGCACTTAAGGGACAAAAATAGCAGTTTGCTATTATAATATGTCCTCCTTATTTCATTTCTCTGTGAGAATCTCAGAACTTCATTTCCCTTGTTTCTTAAATATGTAGATTTCAAAAAGAGCTCAGACTCTTAAGAGATGCTTTGCTTATACTCTTCCCAACTTATATATTATTTCATGGACACAATGCACAGAATGAAAAGGATTTTAAATGAGCCTTCTTACACTCCTTAACAACTTTATATAAATATGGAATCTATGATTATGATTTCTTTTAAAAAATCATGAAAACCCTAAAGTGTTTAAGTTGTTTCCTGTACCCATGACTCTTTAGCTATCCTTATATTGTCTTGTTTTATCCACAAAAGCAAAAGTTAGTGATGTTTGCTCCATGGCTGGTGAAACCTGTCAGTCTGCATGGAACTATAATTAACTCCTATGTTCTGGGCATAAAGCTGTTTATTTCCTGACAGTTACACCACTGAGAAAGTCACTGGATGAGATTAGACATCTTTGCTGGGAGGAAAAAATGCTTTCCAAATCAGATGAGAGGTGCAGGGCCTGACAATAATTCCTTTATAGCAAATAGGGTCTAGTCTCAAGAAGATATGACTAAAATATAATGTTACAAAAGAAAGCTATATACTGTGCCAATCCCATCGCTGGTATCCAACAAGTTCAAAGAAACAGTGATTAAGTGCCTGGGCTCTGGGATCAGCATGTCTGGGTTCAAAACTCAGCTCTGCTTCTTCTTATGTGATGGAAATATTCACCTATCCTTATTGCCTAATCAGGATTCTCATACATAAATAAAGAGAATAAGAACTGCCTCATAGGATTGTTCTCAGGATCAAAAGAAAGAAATTACTTGGAATTGGCTCCCCAGGTGGTGCTAGTGGTAAAGAACCAGTCTGCCAATGCAGGAGATGTAAGAACCTCATGAGTTCGACACCTGGGTCAGGAAGATTCCCTGGAGAAGGGCATGGCAACCCACTCCAGTATTCTTGCCTGGAGAATTCCATGGGCAGAGGAGCCTGGAGGGCTACCGTCCATAGGATCACAAAGAGTAGGACACGACTGAAGCGACTTAGCATGCACATCAAATAAGGACTGGAATATGGTTAACATTCAGTAAGCAGTACTCATTATTAATTTTTGACTGTCATTTATATTTTTACTATATTTGGATTTCTAATTGCCTGTTTCTTTTTCTGTATCTTTTCTTAACTTCATTCATTTTCATACACTGTATCATGTATTTTCTTGTCTTATTCCCGATTATTTTTTAACTCTACATCACTGTATCTGTTCAATCACATTTTCTTTCACCCAGAGACTTCTATTTAGAGTTATCTGGCCATCAGAGGAAAATTTCACACACTTTTCTCCCATCCTGTTTTTGCAAATATTACCCATCTCTCAGAGCAGTTGAGAGAATTTCACAATATAATTTACACTAAACGTCATCATAATGCCATGCACAGAGCACAGAGTTACTCAACTGATGGTGGTAAACATTATTTTAGCCCAGAGTGTTCTTTGTTCTTCTGTGCCCAGTCTCTGGGTATTAGTTCAGAAGCAGCTTCCTGTGAGAGGCCAATCGTTTCTGAAACTACTTTCAGATTTTAGTCCACTCTTCGAATATCCCATCTCTAACTCTGCGCTCTCTATTCACAAAACACCAGGCAATTCAAGCATTTCCTCTCTTTGAAATTCTCTATCTTTCTGCCTCCCTCCTTCTCAATGAAACTTCAAGGTCTTTGAGACTGAGGAGCATGGCTTATTGTAACTTCCTTCTCTAACTCAGTGTGGGGTAACACGAGCACTCAAAACACGTTTATTGAATATTTTCTACGTAACTCAGGATAAGAACTCATCAAGGTTTTGTCCCTGAAGTTTTAAGCAAGTATTTGGCAGTCTTCTCTTATATCTTTATTTCAGTCTTTTTAACTTAAGAAAACTTTTCTATCCCATTAAATATGTCTTCACTTTTATTTACATAAGAAATCCATTTCCAGCATTCTTCCAATTTTTCTCTATGAGGTTAGCAAGGAAATGTGGAAAAATTCATTTATATAGATAATGCAAGCAACCTATTTTTCTGGAAAGAGAATATCAAAACAAAATTCTGTTCTTTAAATGACAAACAGAAGAATAAACACGCATGTAACTCATATGAAAAACAAAATTTAAGTGGTTACTTCCAAACCAGTGTTGGTCCCCAATGCGTATCTTATGCCCTATAACACAGCCTCATGAAAGTTAACTTTCACCAAACCAGGACATCTTGGGTCTTTCCATAATGGACAGTGCCAAATGATACAGGCAACAGGGCTGGTTGGGAATTCAGGGTCAAAAATGCTGTTGGCAAGCAGGATTTAAAATAAGCCTATAGTATATCAGAAAAAGTAGATTATGTCAGTTAATAATAATGAGCTTTGACCAAGTTGCTTAACTTCAGTAAACTTGTATTGACTCATCTGTAAGAGAGGGTAAAGCTACCTTCCACAGAATTGTTGACAGGATTACATGAGATGACTTATTAGAAAGTCCTTTGTAAACTTGGAACAATACATTTAACAGGATGGTTAAAAATTGTGAATCCCTCAAGTTGGCTGGTTCTGAATTTCAGCACAAAGCACTCTTCTTGCTTTTATTCCATACTTCTAATCATTCAGGACTGTCTCTCCCCCAAAATGAAGTCTTTTGAAGGCCATCTTATCTTTTTCCCCATCTTATTTCCCAAAACATATGGCTTTGAACATAGTAGGTGATCTAAAGGCTGATGAATATATGAAAGAATGATAAAGAATGAAATGAATGTCCACTAGGTAATAAAAAGTTAAATAAACAAATTGCTCTTCTGATGAGGAAACTATTGGTTAAAACATTTTCAAAGAAAAGAAAGACGTTGATTGCAGTTGACAAATGTAGAATTATTCAAAATACAGTCATCTCATGTACCCGAAAGTAAGTGGGGAGGTGTTGGATATTAGAAAGCATAATTGGTAGAGGAGGTAGGTACACCAAAGGTGGTTTCATTCTGAATTTTGAATCTTTAATGCCATAATGCTCATAAGTCTGCTGTCCCTCCAGCCACATAAAGGTGTAATTGACAGATGCCTGACACCCTCATAAAGTTCTACTGGCCGAGTATCTTCTCCCAGGAAGAGAACGAGGATGTGAACTGCCAAGCTTTGCCTCAGTGACTCTTTATTTCCACCTCACTGACTGATCAACCTCATTCTTATAATTTTATTTGCATCCAGGCCTGGCGTGCTGCGATTCATGGGTCGCAAAGAGTCGGACATGACCGAGCGACTAAACTGAACTGAATTCACTCATTTGGATGACCTTCATGTTTTGCTGACCTGGGAGACCTCTAGTCTCTCTCAGATAACATACATATCTAGATCTAATGAGGCTTGATTTTATAAGTGAACTCTAAGGTTAATCTTATTTTCTTCATCTCATAGTTCATGGGGACCTAACTGCTCTTTCTTCTCTCCCCCTTCCACAATGTGCTTCTAAAAGATTTTGAATAACTTCTAAAAGATTTTGAATAACTTCAGAATGACACATCTGTTTCAAATTATTGGAAACTATAGTTATGAATATGGGGGTGAGGGCATCAGGGACTCTTCTTACTTAACATGTACTCTTCCACCCTTTTGTGTCAGAATGACTATGCAGAAAGCAATCCCAGCCTCCTTAGCTGTCCAGAGTGAATTAAACTTAACTATTAGCATATTGATTTACTTTGGCCCATGAAATATGCCATTCCACTGTTGAGGTGATGTGTCATTTCTTTCATTTTTAAAACAAGTGCACAATCCTTATCATTCTTTGCCTTTTGCTACAGCAGCTTCATAAAGTGGGGCATCTGTCATCCTGGGTTTCTGGGCAAGGATGTTAAGAGCCAAATATCGCACCATTCACCATCATGAAAAGTGAATTTGGGAGACAAATGAGACACTGAGATTCTGTGGTTATCTCTGTTGTTGTTTAGTCACTAAGTCACGTCTGACTCTTTTGTGACCCCATGGACTGTAGCCTGCCAGGCTTCTCTGTCCATGGGATTTCCCAGGCAAGCATACTGGAGTGAGTTGCCATTTCCTTCTCCAGGGGATCTTTCCAAATCAGGATCAAACTCACATCTCCTGCATTGGCAGCAGATTTTTCACCACTGAGCCACCTGGGAAGCCCCCTCTTTCAGCACAGCCTAGCCTATTTAGACCCAGGTAAGCTTAGGGTTATCATTTGCCCCACACACCCCACCCCCACTTGCAATCTCTGTACCAACAGATAAAGAACTCGTTCAAGTACGTGGTCATTTAGTCAGCTTAGAAACTTTTCATCACTGAAATGAACAAACTCCAATAATGATCTTTTCATCTCCAACAGTCACTTATGAGCTTTCTTAATATGAGGCAGGAATTCTGGGGTTGATTGGCTATAATTCTGCCAAGTTAGAATTCTGGGGCTCGCAAAACAAAACTTGACCCTGGATGAGTTCACCAAGATAACTCTCCCCTTTTGAAGATGTTTTGAAAGAGCCAGGTGGCTCTTTATGTAATACTTAAGCTATGCCCACTCCTGTTTATTAGAGGCATCATCAATAGTCATTGATGTGTTAAACTTGAACATCCTACTAGGGTAATTAATACATTCCATGTATGTAAAGGGCTGAGTCTCTAACACTATTGTGCATCTATAATACACCAGGTCATATGTGCTTTTATATGTTGTTTTTGTTCAGTCACTGTCATGTCTGACCCTTTGTGATCTCATGAACTGGACCATGCTAGGCCTCTCTGTCCTTCACTGTCTCCTGGAGTTTGCTCAAACTCATGTCCATTGAGTTGGTGATGCCATCTAACCTTCTCATCCTCTGTCGCCCACTTCTCATCTGCCTTCAATATTTCCCAGCATCATAGTCTTTTCCAGTGAGTCAGCTCTTCTCATCAGTGGCCAAAATATTGGAGCTTCGGCACCAGTCCTTCCAATGAATATTTCAGGGTTGATTTCCTTTAGGATTGACTGGTTTGATCCCCTTGCTGTCCAAGGGACTCTCAAAAGTCTTCTCTAGCACCTCAATTCGAGAGCATCAAGTTTTTAGCGCTCAGCCTTCTTTATGGTCCAACTCTCACATCTGTACATGACTACTGGAAAAACCATAGCTTTGATTATAAGACCTTTGTCTGTAAAATGATGTCTTTGCTTTTCAATATGCTGTCTAGGTTTGTCATAGCTGTCCTTCCAAGAAGCAAGCATCTTTTATACTTATTGTTCTCTATAATTCTCTTACATGATAATAAGGTATATTGATCTATACTTACTTTCTAGAGGAGTGGCTTACTTAAGTAATGTCATTGTGCAGCTTATATGAAACCAGAATTTTAACCCAGTTATTCTAACTCTAAAGCCAGGAGGCATTATACACAGTAAAGGATTTTATTGGATGCTTATTATTCAGCTAAAAGAGGAGCCTATCTCCTACATGCAGTGATTCGGTAAACATGTCCCTGTTTACCCTCTCTCTGTGGAACTTAATTTGATATACTTTGAGTACATAATACCTCTATTTTTCATTTTATTCATTAGTAAGAATGAACAATACCCCATAATGAGACTAAATAACATAATTCCTATGGAGCCAAGGTGAGTCATATGCAATAACTTGCAAGAAACACCCAAATAACTCTAAAGGATGATAACTGAATACGTGTTGTGACACAAATATGCTTAACTCATTCCAAAATGGCTTATCCTGACTCCGTGACCAATCACCTTATCAATAATGATTTTTCTTAAATAAGTAGGCAATATGTATGGCTATCAGAAGTCAGAGCTGTAATATTTCTGCCTTAAGACAGAAGAGGCAGAGTATAAGCAACTGTGAACACAGCTGTCCATGTTACTTTGCCTCTGTATTTCTCAGTGCCTTATGGTACCCCAACCCTGACTGCTTTGGCTCTGGTCTTAGAGCCTTAGTTCTAACTTTGATTGTTGGGCTAGAGTCTTTGGACAACAATTTCTATACCCAAAGGACTATAGTCTGGATCACAGAATTAGCCCTTGCTCATGCTTGCAGGGCATTTGGATCTCATTTTAGGTGATGCCCTAAATTCATACCACATCCTACTTTCCCGGCTCCCTCCATAGGGATAAAGAGACTTTGAAGACCCTACCTGTGCTTGCTGAAAATGTCTATTCACTTTAAAAGTTAGCAAATACATGCTGATGAAAGTCACCATGGTGTCACTGAAATGGTAGGGTTAAGAGAAACCCCATGGGCTCAGACTCAAACAAATTTGTTGACAGATTGTCTCTGCCTTTTGCTATCCACAAGCTTATCAAATCTTAGAGCCTCAATGAATTCATCCATTAAATGGAGATTGTAATTAACTACGTCACAGAGATTTTGTGGGAAATAAACAACAACAGAAACAACAGATCATATGAAGTTCCTAGCACAGTGTAGACACATAGTGGGTGCTCAGTCAATATTAATTCTTATCCTTTCCCCCTCTGTGTTAGTCAGGATAGGTTAGGTTCATTGTAGGAATACAGTAAATCTCACTAGCTTAATAAAATTACGCTTATTTCTCACTCATACTACATCGTTGCAGGTCAGCAGGGCACTCTGTTCTACATACCCACTCAGGGATCTATTTAGAATGAAAGTGAAGTAAAAGCATTAGTCGCTCAGCTGTATCCAACTCTTTACAATCCCATGGACTGTAGTTTGCCAGGCTCCTCTGTCCACAGGATTTTCCAGGCAAGGATACTGGAACAGGTTGTCATTTCCTTCTCTGGGGATCTTCCCAACCTAGAAATCGAACCCAGGTCTCCTACATTGCAGGCAGACTCTTTATTGTCTGAGCCACCAGGGAAGCCCAGACTCTATATTCTGTTACTACATCATGTCTGTGTCAGGGCAAAAATATACTAGAGGAGAGATGCACTGATATTGCTTAGGGCTGGGCATGACACGTACCACTTTTCCCTCAATCTAGAACTAGCCATGTGACTGATTCTAACTACAAAAGGGTAAATGATATAGAGTGACAAGTCAGGTAACACCACTCTATTTGCCATTTCTTCCCTATTCCTTTACAAGAAGTAGATCTCAATAAGCTATTGACTGACACATGTTACCTGTGAGTAGGCCTTCTAACAGATCTTCCGCAAGGCTGAAACAACTAGGATTTTGAAGACTCTGCTTCATTAGATCACTCACCCCAACTAAGGTTAAACCCCAATTCAGTGAATTCCAGTGAAGATTGGCCAAAATCAATATATGATGTTTCCTTTTTTCTCCTCTGAACAAACTATTCAAAATCAGAGCAGCCTTTTCAAGCTGATTACCAAATAAGCTTTCTGAATCTGCTTTTTGATAGGCCCCTCCTAGGAGTACAGCAAGATTAAGTCCCCAAATTTCAAGGTGGTGTGAATCACTATGTTGATTATTTATATCAATATTAAAAACAAGATGAACTCTATCTATTGACAAACAGGTGTAAAAATCTGCCTGAAATAACAGTTTTCATTCCTAGAGACAGAAGAAAGGTAGAAAGTTCTTTGAGCTAAGGCAGGACAGTATCCTATGAATGTCCTTGGAGTAATGGAGCAACATCCACCACTAAGGAAGCTCATCATCATTGGCTTAAAAAAATCAGAAGGACTTTCCTGGTGGTCCAGTGGTTAAGAATCTGCCTGGCAATGCAGGAGACATGGGTTTGATCCCTGGTCTGGGAAGATTCCACATACCACGGAGCAATGAAGCCTGTGTGCCACAACCACTGAGCCCGGGCTCTGCAGCAAGAGAAGCCACTGTAATGAGAAGCCCATGTTCTGCACCTAGAGAGTAGCCCTCACTCACCACAACTAGAGAAAACCCGCATGCAACAGTGAAGACCCAGCGCGATCAAAATATATATATATATATGTATTTAAATCAGAAGCTTCAAGGAAGAAGATAGAAAGAAGAAGAAGAAGGAAGAAGCTTCAAGATAGAAAGAAACATCTTTCTATCCATTCAATATCTTATTCAGCAGTTATTTGGTATATGCTATGTGGAAGAGTTGACTCATTGGAGAAGACTCTGATGCTGGGAGGGATTGGGGGCAGGAGGAGAAGGGGACGACAGAGGATGAGATGGCTGGATGGCATCACTGACTCGATGGGTATGAGTCTGGGTGACCTCCGGGAGCTGGTGATGGACAGGGAGGCCTGGCGTGCTGCGGTTCATGGGGTCGCAAAGAGTCGGACACGACTGAGCGACTGATCTGATCTGATCTGATCTGATGTGGTGGCCACTAAGTTAAACACTGAACATAAAAAAATAAGCAAAACTGTATTCTCAGTAAGTTCATAGCGATGAAAAACATGCCTCATCCTAAATTGATGACATAGGACAATTAAGACATCCCTCCATAAGCAGAACGTAGATACTTCTCTGTCTGACTTGGAAAAGCCAAGAAAAATCAGTATAAGAAATTGATACAATCAAATTGGGAGTGAGTATAGTAGGGCAAATTATATAGAGTTTTGGTTTCAGAAGAAATATCCAGCTGTCATATCTGACTTCATCTACCGAGTTGCTTAGGCAACCAGAAAATACAAGAAAAACATTGGGAAAATGTACTGAATGGTTAATCGATAGAAATTTAGTATTTCTTTTCAGATTCTGTATTTGTCTGAAAGTTATTATTTTTCTTGATTCTTAAATGTATGGTTTCCAATGGCAATAAAATTCATCTAAGCAACCCAAGATAAACCACAAACTCAGTGCTTGTAAAATTACTGTTTATTTTAAAATACTTAGGATATTGACCAGTATAAGTAAAATACTCAATAAAATTTAATCACTGTGATTATATTTGCAGAATAATTTGCATTATTATCATCACAATCCCACCAATAAAAAAAGGGACAAAGACTGTCTTTGGATACACAGCTGACAATCAGAATAGTTTACATGTATTTTTGTTATCACATTTCTAAAGTAATATAAAGCTTACTCACTTCAGCACAGCCTAATACTTTAGGTATTTTTTGAAAGTTTTTCAATTCAAATTTTCCCAAATAAAAGTATGGTGAAAGATTATAAAATCTACAAGATACTGTGAAATACAGTAAGATTCTGGTGCAGTGCTTAGGGAGTTTACAAACTGGTAAGAATATTAAGAGAACTACAGAGATATGTATAGTGATATATTGTATATTAAGAGAACTACAGAGATATGTATAGGCCACAGGAGAATTGAAGAAAACCATGGAGATTAAATAAAGACATGTCCTGGAAAATGAGAATAGGCTCCATAGAGAAGCTACCATTTAAATGGCATTGAATAATAGGAGGATTTCAACAAGCTGAGATAAAGGAGAGTTAACCAACTATCTGGGAGAAGTGAGAATATATTCCAAATGAACAAGCATGGAGGCAAAAAAAAAAAAAAAAGGCATCATAATATGTTCCAGGAAGATAATCTCATTTCACTGGAGAAAAGGGATTATTGGCAGATGTAGCTGGAGATGCAGAATTAAACCAAATTAGAACTAAGTTTGAATAGCAGAGAAAAAACTAAATAAATCCATAGGTATCAAGAAATGCTATCTTTATATTTGTGGTGTCTTTCCTTCACTTTCATAAAAGGACCATCCAAAGTAATGTTTAAAATTCTCCAAGCCAGGCTTCAGCAGTATGTGAACCGTGAACTTCCTGATGTTCAAGCTGGTTTTAGAAAAGGCAGAAGGACCAGAGATCAAATTGCCAACATCCGCTGGATCATGGAAAAAGCAAGAGAGTTCCAGAAAAACATCTATTTCTGCTTCGTTGACTATGCCAAAGCCTTTGACTGTGTGGATCACAATAAACTGTGGACAATTCTGAAAGAGATGGGAATACCAGACCACCTGATCTGCCTCTTGAGAAATCTGTATGCAGGTCAGGAAGCAACAGTTAGAACTGGTCATGGAACAACAGACTGGTTCCAAATAGGAAAAGGAGTACATCAAGGCTGTATATTGTCACTCTGCTTATTTAACTTATATGCAGAGTACATCATGAGAAATGCTGGGCTGGAAGAAGCACAAGCTGGAATCAAGATTGCTGGGAGAAATATCAATAACCTCAGATATGCAGATGACACCACCCTTATGGCAGAAAGTGAAGAGGAACTAAAAAGCCTCTTGATGAAAGTGAAAGTGGAGAGTGAAAAAGTTGGCTTAAAGCTCAACATTCAGAAAACGAAGATCATGGCATCTGGTCCCATCACTTCATGGGAAATAGATGGGGAAACAGTAGAAACAGTGTCAGACTTTATTTTTCTGGGCTCCAAAATCACTGCAGATGGTGACTGGAGCCATGAAATTAAAAGAGGCTTACTCCTTGGAAGGAAAGTTATGACCAACCTAGATCGCATATTCAAAAGCAGAGACATTACTTTGCCAACAAAGGTTCGTCTAGTCAAGGCTATGGTTTTTCCTGTGGTCATGTATGGATGTGAGAGTTGGACTGTGAAGAAAGCTGAGCGCCGAAGAATTGATTGTTTTGAACTGTGGTGTTGGAGAAGACTCTTGAGAGTCCCTTGGACTGCAATGAGATCCAACCAGGCCATTCTAAAGGAGATCGGTCCTGGGTGTTCTTTGGAAGGACTGATGCTAAAGCTGAAACTCTAGTACTTTGGCCACCTCATGCGAAGAGTTGACTCATTGGAAAAGACCCTGATGCTGGGAGGGATTGGGGGCAGGAGGAGAAAGGGACGACAGAGGATGAGATGGCTGGATGGCATCACTGACTCGATGGATGTGAGTCTGAGTGACCTCCGGGAGTTGGTGATGGACAGGGAGGCCTGGCCTGCTGCGATTCATGGGGTCGCAAAGAGTTGGGACATGACTGAGTGACTGATCTAATCTGATCTGATCTGAAGCTGTCCGCTAAATCCAAGAAACCAAAACAAAAAGACAGATTGACCCAGAGTTCAGTCTTTGGAATTACAAAATAAGCTTTTGAAAGGCAAAACCAGGGAACAAAGAGAACTTCTGCAAAGAGTTACATTGTGGCAATGGAACTGGAAGGAGAATCAGAGACAGAAGGAGGCCTCACTGGTAGCATGCAGGGACTTTACTAGAGGAGAAGCCTGGGATCTGGCAGGGTATTACAAGTAGAGCATCGATGGGAATGACCTCCAGGTCTGGTCAAAGTTGAGGGGAGCCTTGTTGACGGCTGTGGTCAAAGCCAGCATGGGAGCTGCATCAGAGCTGTGCTAATGAAGCCTTAGAGCCTTGTCAGTCTTTAGTCTCTTTACTGTAGGATAGAGGGTTTTTGAACTGTGGTGCAGGAGAAGACTCTTGACAGTCCCTTGGACTGCAAGGAGATCCAACCAGTCCTTCCTAAAGGAAATCAGTCCTGAATATTCATTGGAAGGACTGATGCTGAAGCTCCAGTACTTAGGCCACCTGATGTGAAGAGCTGATTCACTGGAAAAGACCCTGATGCTGGGAAAGATTGAAGGAGGAGTAGGGGACAACAGAGGATGAGATGGTTGGATAGCATCACCGACTCGATGGACTTGAGTCTGAGCAAGGTCTAGGATTTGGTGATGGACAGGGAGGCTGGTGTGCTGCAGTCTATGAGGTCACAAAGAGTCAGACACGGCTAAATGACTGAACTGAACTGGTAGGTTTTCTGGACTGGGACTTGTCTATAGAAGGATGTCATTCCTTGGCCCACAGACATGGATGGATTTCCTTCTTAACTGCTCTTCTGTGTGTGACCAGAATCCCTCTTTCCCCCATGATCAACGACACTTGGAAGACAGCTTTCTCTACTTCCCCATCACTGTCTCACTGCCTCTGAGCCAGAAAGTGAACTGGAATACAATGGAGTGGTGATTACATGAAAGAGGGCCTCACTTCGGATACATTAAAGGGACTGGACACTGATGGGAACCTATTCTGAAGATGAAGAAGAATGAATAATGACAGGATTGGTAGAAGTAACAAGTACTGTAGATTATCTGAGATGCAAATAAACTATAATTTTACACTAAATGTATATTTAATGTTGTTATTTATAGTTGTGACCCAATAAACTAAATTATCATGTACGGAATAAAGATATGCTTCCTATTCTTCAAGAGTACTTGTCTAAGGTATATTAACTGGGATATGCAAAGATGAGACCTGGTCTGTCATAATTGCTCAAATGTCCAGTAATAGTAGGACTTCCCTGGTGGCTCAGACAGTAAAGCGTTTTGCTTACAATGCAGGAGACCTGGGTTCGATCCCTGGGTTAGGAAGATCCTCTGGAGAAGGAAATGGCACCCCACTCTAGTACTCTTGCCTGGAAAATCCCATGGCAGAGGAGCCTGGTGGGCTACAGTCCACTGGGTCACAAAGAGTCGGACACGACTGAGCAACTTCACTTTCACTTTCAGTAATAGTAGCAGTTCAGAATACTCAGAAATATCAGATAACTTTATCCAAATCTATATACCCGATAAGTTGCAGAAAAGGCTTGAATCAATTGCTCTGCCTCTTTCCACAGTACCACAGATCCATCCTCCACTGCTTTGTCTTTGACACATAAAGGATAAAGACAATTTAAAATTTATGATACTATAAAACAGACTGCACAGTAGTATTTTTCTCTTCTTCTGCTGCTATTATCTGTCTTTGGTTTAAACACTCATTATTTATGTATCCAAGAATTATGGTGATTCTTTATTCTACATTTGAGGTATAGGCCCCATTATTTGCACACTCTATTCCCCTTGAGTGTTACCATCTATTTTTTTTCTTGTATGCATGCATGCTAAGTCGCTTCAGTTGTGTCTGACTCTTTTCGACCCTATGGACCATAGCCCAGTAGGCTCCTCTGTCCATGGAGTACTCCAGGCAAGAACACTGGAGTGGGTGGCCATTCCTTCCTCCAGGGGATCTTCCTGATCCAGTGACTGAAGCTGTAGCTCTTGTCTCTTATGTCTCTTGCATTGACAGGCAGATTCTTTACCACGAGAGCCATCTGGGAAGGTGACTTTTTTCTTGACTTATCCACTATCCTTACTTAAAAGTTGCTTCTTAATTATTTTCACTAAACACTTCACTGCTTTCTAGTAAAGGAAGTACAAGATACCTTATGATAAGCAAGTGCAAGCTTGTTTAAATTCTCAGTGTATACTTGCCATACTAATTTTTTAATAAGAATAATATTAGATGGGGCTTGTGTCTGAATCACTTAGCATACCTTGTCAAAATTAGACTCAACAATTTCCTTCCTCAATCTCCACTTTTGTTTTTTCAAACTTCTCATTAGCACCATCTACCCAATTACCTCAGTTTGAATCCCTAAAAGCTTTTTTGAAACCTCTTTTCTTGTCCCAAACATAATAAGCTTTCAGCTGTTTTCAATTATATTTCTATAATTTCTCTTATATCCTCCACCTCTTTTTCTTCCCCGCTACCATGACCCTAATGAACACCAGTCACTTTTAATCATGGTATTTTGACATGAGGCTTTGACATTCTTGGATGAGGAAAAGAGTAATGAGATGGATTTCAAGAAATCAGTTACTATTAAAAAAAAAAAATTGGATATAATTTAAAAAATAAATTAGAAAAAAATTAAGTCCATCCTCATAATAATAGGAGTCTTACTTGCCTACATCCCTCTCTCTACACGTTATTGAGATTAAAGAAAGGAGTAGAATTCCAGCTATTAAGATGCTAAGGTACATTCCTCAGGTTACATTCTTGGTCTTTATGGATATAATGTCATCCTTCAGTTGGGTTTTGACAGAAACCAAGTTTGACAACAATAGCCAAACTATCACTTTGCTTCCAGTTTGCTTTTCCTCTAATTCATCCTATATGCTGCCAGAAGATCACTTTTCTCAAAGAAAGAACAATTCTCTGAAAACATAGTGTTCATGTTTAAAAATATCCTGTGGCTCCCCACAACCCAGGGTAGAGTCCAAATCCCTCATGTTGAAATACTGAGCTCCTTCAACCTAGCCTCACTTTATTATCTTGTTCCTAATAATTTTTCTCAGTCACCCCTCACTTCAACCAAACCAAAATGCTGGCTATACCCCTCCACATTAATGTCAATAGGACACCTCTATTCACACCATTCCTTCTTTCTGCAGTGGTTTGCATGAACTTGTCCATGCATCCAAGTGCAACCAAACCTTTAATCCTCAGCTCAAAACTACGTCTTCCATGAAACCCTTCCTATCATTCATGTTCAAAATGTCTCTTCTTCATAACTCTGAATTCTTTCTATCATGTATGAGCATTATTTTTGTCTGGGGAGGAAGAGAATGATACAGTAGAGAAGAAAAAAAAAAGAGGAAAATGAAGAGGAAGAAGTGGAAGAAAAAGATGGCCAAAACAGTTGGGAAAAGAACAAGAGGAAGAATTAAAGAAAAGATGGAAGACAATGAAGGATGTTTCAGAAGTGTCTGAAGGAACTCTACTAAGAAAGAGTATGAAAAAAGCAACCTTTAGCAAATCTTGGAAATGCAGAATGTTCAGTGGTTAATAAGAACATGAGCTCTTAAGTCAGAAAGAATGGGCGCAAGCCCCAGCTCTCTAACCTGCTAGGCTGGTCATACTGTGTGCTGTGCTCAGTCGCTTCAGTTGTGTCCAACCCTTTGTGATCCAAGACTGTATCCCGCCAGGCTCCTCTGTCCACAGGATTCTCCAGGCCAGAATACTGGAGTGGGCTGCCATTTCCTCCTCCAGGGGCTCTTCCCAATCCAGGGGTTGAACCTGCATCTCTTGGGCCTCCTGCATCGGCAGGTGGGATCCTTACCACTAGCACTACCTGATTTGCTACATCACTCATGTTAGGCAAGCACAGTTTTGTCATCTGTAAAATGGAAATAATAATAGTAGCTATCCCACAAGACTGCTGCGAGGATTAAGCAGCAGTAAGATTATATTAGTGATGTGCTTAATACAGAATCTGGCATATGATTTTGAATTATATAAACTTAAACTGTGATACAGTACAAGAAATGATTTTACAATTTCTCTTAAAACAGGAAGAGGGTAGCTGAAAATCAGGGGAAGAGCTGAAATGCATACATTCCAAATACCAATACTGTAAAGTGAATGAGGGGTGAGCAGCAGTCAGGGCTGAATAATATTATTAAATAGAAAGTATAGAGAACTTTGTCTTAATTCAATCATCTACTGCCATCTGTTTAATCATAGCTCTTGATGACTTTTGCTGCTGCTGCTGTGACACTTCAGTTGTGTCTGACCCTGTGCGACCCCATAGATGGCAGCCCACCAGGCTCCCCCGTCCCTGGGATTCTCCAGGCAATAACACTGGAGTGGGTTGCCATTTCCTTCTCCAATGCGTGAAAGTAAAAAGTGAAAGTGAAGATGCTCAGTCATATTCTACTCTTAGAGACCCCATGGACTGCAGCCTACCAGGCTCCTCCATCCATGGGATTTCCCAGGCAAGACTACTGGAGTGGGGTGCCATTGCCTTCTCCCTTGATGACTTTTAGTGGATTTGGGGGTCCCTAGAAATAAGCTATTGATATCTTCACAGAAAACAAGCAAATTAGCAACTTTCTGTTGGTCAATAGGAATAGGCAAAAAGAGTAGAGGCCTGAGCAGAAGAAGCTCAGATTTAAAGAGCAGATCTAAAATCACCATGTGACCCAGGAATACCACTTCTAGGCACATACCCTGAAGAAACCAAAACTGAAAAAGACACACGTACCCCAGTGTTCACTGCAGCACTATTTACAATAGGCAAAACATGGAGGCAATTTAGATGTCTATTGACAGATGAATGGATAAAGAGCTGTAGTACATATATACAATGGAATATTACTCAGCCATAAAAAAGAACACATTTGAGTCAGTTCTAATGAGGTGGATGAAGCTAGAGCCAATTATACAGAGTAAAGTAAGCCAGGAAGAGAAAAACAAATATAATTTATTAATGCATATATATGGAATCTAGAAAGATGGTACTGACGAATCTGTTCACAGAGCCAGCAATGGTAACACAGACGCAGAGAACAGAGTTATGGATAGGGGTGGGGGAGAAGAGGGAGAGGGTGAGAGGAATGGAGAGAGTAGCATGGAAGCATATACACTAACATATATAAATAGATGGCGAATGGGAATTTGCTGTATGACTCAGGGAACTCAAACGGGGGCTCTGTAGTAACCTAGGGGTTGCGGGGGGGGGGATGGGCAGGAGGTGGGAGGGAGTTTCAAGAGGGAGGGGACATGTGTATACCTACGGTTAATTCATGTTAACGTATGACAGAAATCAAACCAATATTGTAATCATCAATCAATTTAAAATAAATAAATATTTTTTAAAAATAATAAAGACCAGATCTAATGCTTTTGAAAAAGTCTGGGTTTTTCATAACATCTTACTAAAAAAACTTACAAAACAAACTTTTTTGGTCAAGCCAATGCCTACGTGTAGTTCAAAACCCAATATGACCTAGTTCTCTTCCCTTGACATCCTCTATCTTCTAGAGTCTGGAGAGTAGGAGCAATAACAGCTGACACAGCTTGTTTTCCTAGATTTTCTAAACGGTGTATGTGTGACTTCACTTAATTCTTACCAACTCTCTAAGATGGGTTCTGTTACTATCTTTACTTTGCATATTGTGAAACAGGCTCAAAGAGACAAACATTTACTCAAGCGGTCTAAAAGTTAGTGGTAAAACTATGGTGTGAAGCCAACTAGGCATGCCCCAGTCCTGTGCTGTAAACAATTAAGAGGTATCTTCTGCACCCCCGTGTCACCTCAGTGGTAGAGTTCCATAATTTCCTTTCTACTCGTATCTTTTCTGCTTCTCAGTCATGGAAATGCACACATAATAAGTGAGAAGAAGCATTTACTCATGACTTATCCCTGCCATCTCTACGTCAGAAGATCCTGAAGAGGACATCCTCTGAGTCATACCAGCCCATTACTAAAGCTATATCTTGCTTTCCATTCTAGGTTCATTCAGTAAATATTCACCCAGCAATGGTGGGTTTGTGACTCTTGATTTAAAGGTGGAGTTGGCTAATGATAAATCACAACAGGACACGTGATTTAAAACCGTTGAGTCTTCCTTTTCTCATCTGTACACTATGGATACTGATGATGCCTTCCTTGACTCTCTTATTAGATCTAATTTGTGCTTTCTCTTATACTTTGGGGTGCAGACCTTATTTTAAAAGATCTATGTCTTTATCCTTATTACAGTGCCTGGATTTTAATAGATAGAGATGTTTGGGACTAATTAACTGATGAATAAGTGAATAAATAATGATTAAACACTTTGAATGACATACAAAAGCAATTATTTCCCAACTGCCAAAGGAGTGAGAAGAGAGAAATCAGCAAGGCTAAAATGCCAGAGCTACACCTCGATGTAAAAGCAAGAGTGGGAAGAGACAGAATGTCAGGACACATTGCTAGTGTTGGAGGAAATATGACACCAGTGACAGATATTAACAAGATGGAGCCCCAGTCCATCTTGTTAATGGAAGAAGGATAATTGTATGACCACACCTTGCTTATTACAATCCAGTCTTCCTTTTGACTCTAACATAGCTGCCCTAAAGTAGTCATCTTTGAGAAATGTTTTCTGGATCATTTCTGATGGCCAGAGCAACTGGTCGTTTTGCTCATGGCCTGCAAAGCCTACCTCCAAGTTCTAAAAATATTTTCAGCTCCCACTTGCAATGGAATTCCATGGTTCTTAAAAATTACAGAAATGTTTTTCTCTCTATTACCCTCTCTAAAACTTTCACGCTGCCAAGGTCAAACAGGGTTTTCACCTAATGCATTTTCTCTGGTGCTCTGGCCTGATCCTTGACTCAGCATCTTTTCCAAGATCTACCTTCACATTTACATCTTTTGACTTCATATGGTAGGGAAGTTTACTACTCTATCTTTTATCAGACGTTGCTGTTAAAGAAAAGAAGGCTTGCGGTGTTTTAGATGCCTTTCAAAAGGCATTTTAAGTACACATGAGGTAAAAAAATTATGATACCACAGAAGTTATAAAATGAGGTATTGATTTAATTTCACACACTGGAGAGATAAACTTAAGGCTTTTTAGGCTGGAATATATTACATTTCAGAACTGAGGCAACAACTGCTCCAGTATCAATAAAAGGTTTACATTTATTATTTTACCCCCACAGATTCCAAGAGCTGAACAATTTTCCTACCAAGCCAACTGCATATAACACATGATGCTTTGATACATATTAAGAAAAAAAAAAACTATAGTCAATATATCTGGAACCATCATAACAAGCTTCCGATCAGGCTGAACAAACCATTGTTAGCAGAGTGGGTGATATAAATCCTGCCAAAAGCAAAGGAACCAGTTTCTTTTTATAGAACACACAGACTTTTGTACAGCCAATGTTCCACAGGATTAGTCTTTCTGGAATATTGAAAGTAGCCTGGTTAAGAACTCAGTCTTGATACTAGGCAGAGTCGAGTTTGAAGATTGGTTCTATCATTCTATGTCTGTTGGAGGCTGTATGTACAAGATACTGAGTCCCTTTAAAGTCTTAGTTTACTTAGCTATACAATGGCAAAAATAAAAGTACAAAACTCAGGACTTCTCTCATGGTCCAGAGGTTAAGAAGCTGCCTTTCTAATGCAGGGTTTCAATCTCTGGCCAGGGAACTAAGATCCCACATGCCACAGAGCAACTAAGCCCGCTCACCACAACTACTGAGCCCGTGTGTCATAACTAAAGAGAAGCCCACATGCCACACAGAAGGTCACTCATGCCACAATTAAGATCCAGTGCAGCCAAAAATAAAGATATATATATATATATATGTGTGTGTGTGTGTGTGTGTGTGTGTGTGTGTATAGAGAGACAGAGTACATAACCAAACTGTGAGGAGTAAGATAATGAATATAAAATGCGTACTGCAATACCTAGCATATTTAGTAAATGTTTGTTGCTATTTCTATCATTATTGCCAGTCTCATTATTATCATCAGCATTATTATAGCTATCATCATCACACCATCCTTATCTTTACTAGATTTCAGTTGTATAGTGGGCTTGAGAACCTTAGGATCAGAACTACTGGCTTACATAGAATGTCCTGTGATTTCTAAGATGCGACAGATATTTGCAACCAACCTAACGAAGGAACACGCACATGAAGTTCCCTGTGGACACGAACTTCCTAAAAGCATGCTTATAGAATTATGTTGTGATCCTAATGACAATGAAAGTCGCTCAGTCGTGTCTGACTCTTTGCGACCCCATGGACTATATGGTCCCTGGAATTCTCCAGGCCAGAATACCAAAGTGGGTAGCCTTTCCCTTCTCTAGGGGATCTTCCCAACCCAGGGATTGAACCCAGGTCTCCCACATTGCAGGCAGACTCTTTACCAGCTGAGCCACAAGGGAAGCCCCAGAATACTGGAGTGGGTAGCCTGTCCCTTCTCCAGCAGATCTTCCCAACACAGGAGACATACCAGGGTCTCCTGCCCTGCAGGTGGATTCTTTAGCAACTGAGCTATCACAGAAGACCATAGAATTATGTTGTAATCCTAACGACAGGGCCCCTGAGGGGGAACTCTAAAGGGGAATGTTTTCCAAGATATTAAAATGAAAAAGCAGTTGGGTATGGGAAGTAAGACTGTATGGAAATAGTGAATGATAATATGGGATAAAATGGGCTGAGAAGACTTGATTTCTAGACACATTTCCTTTTCTACCTGAAATGTCTGTCAGCTTGGGGACATGATATGATGGTGGATTAATCAGGTCAGACTCAAATATCATTCAGTTGACGAGTATTGGCCTACTGCGAGTGTCTAGCTTAGGCAGAGGTTCAGACTTTTGATGTATTTTACTATCTACATAAAAATAATTTGCTACCACCAAGCAGTGAAATCAGTTTTTCTAAGAAGAACAAAGGTAATTCTCAGTCCTTCTACCTCTCAATATATAAACAGTGGTGGGTTTTGGAACTGGGATGCTTGGGAACTTCCCCCTACTCACTCATCAGCTGCCTCCCTGTCCCCATCCTCTCCAGCTTGCCCCTGCCCAAGTTATAATAACAGCTCCTATTTTTGATGTTTTTTTTTTTTTTTTATATATATTACACACTGATCACATTCTTGTACAGTCTGGTAGGCAGAAATAAAGCTGCTCAAGCTGTTTAACTCTAAAGAGACAGTGAGTGAGTATTAGAATCACTCAAATTGGGTTCAGATCCTGGCTCTAACCACTCACATTGTTCACTTACATCTATACATGCAGGACATGGTGGGGCTTTGCACTTGAAATTGGGGATGATAATCTCTGCTTTGCTAGTCCCTGAAAATGTATATGATAATGTATATACAGTGTTTAGAACAGTGGCTAGCATGTGAGAGGCATTCAAAAACTAGAAGTTTCATAAAAGGGCTAGTAATGTTTAACATCTTCTCATTCACTTTATCAGTAGCATGATGGTTGAAAGAATAATTTTTTGCTGAGATAAGCATCTTGGCCTGGAACGGAATTAACAAGAAGTTTTCAAGAGCCTTGTCACAGTGTAATGAGGTTAGATCCACAAGTGGATTCAGTTGATACAGGAGAGGTGCTTTAAAAGTAAACAGGGTGGGTAGAAGACACTGTTGTGGTGCTGTGTAAAAGGCAGAGACTTCTGTGCTCAAAAAATATCTTCCTTTTAGATGCGAAGTCAAGTGGGCCTTAGGAAGCATCACTACGAACAAAACTAGTGGAGGTGATGGAATTCCAGTTGAGCTATTTCAAATCCTAAAAGATGAAGCTGTGAAAGTGCTGCACTCAATATGCCAACAAATTTGGAAAACTCAGAAGTGGTCACAGGACTGGAAAAGGTCAGTTTTCATTCCAATCCCAAAGAAAGGCAATGCCAAAGAATGCTCAAACTACTGCACAATTGCACTCATTTCACACGCTAGTAAAGCAATGCTCAAAATTCTCCAAGTCAGGCTTTAACAGTAGGTGAACCATGAAATTCCAGACAGATGTTCAAGCTAGATTTAGAAAAGGCAGAGAAACCGGAGATCAAATTGTCAACATCCACTGGATCATCAAAAAAGCAAGAGAATTCCAGAAAAACATCTGCTTTATTGACTATGCCAAAGCCTTTGACAGTGTGGACTACAACAAACTCAGGGAAATTCTTAAAGAGATGGGAATACCAGAGCACCCGACCTGCCTCTTGAGAAATCTGTATGCAGGTCAGGAACCAACAGTTAGAAGGGGACATGGAACAACAGACTGGTTCCAAATAGGGAAAGGAATACATCAAGGCTGTATATTGTCACCTTGATTATTTAACTTATATGCAGAGTACATCATGAGAAATGCTGGGCTGGATGATGAAGCACAAGCTGGGATCAAGATTACCTGGAGAAATATCAATAACCTTAGATATGCAGATGGCACCACCTTTATGGCAGAAAGCAAAGAACTAAAGAGCCTCTTGATCAAAGTGAAAGAGGAGAGTGGAAGAGTTGACTTAAAACTCAGTATTCAGAGAGCTAAGATCATGGCATCTGGTCACATCACTTCATGGCAAATAGATGGGGAAACCATGGAAACAGTGGCTGACTTTTATTTTTTTGTGCTCCAAAATCTCTGCAGATGGTGACTGCAGCCATGAAATTAAAAGACACTTGCTCCTTGGAAGAAATGTTATGACCTACCTACAGCTTATTAAAAAGCAGAGACATTACTTTGGCAACAAAGGTCTGTCTAGTCAAAGCTATGGTTTTCCCAGTAGCCATGTATGGATGTGAGAGTTGGACTATAAAGAAAGCTGAGCACCAAATAATTGATGCTTTTGAACTTCAGTGTTGGAGAAGACTCTTGAGAGTCCCTTGGACTGAAAGGAGATCCAACTAGTCCATCCTAAAGGAAATTAGTCCTGAATATTCATTGGAAGGACTGAGGCTGAAGCTGAAGCTCCAAGACTTTGGCCACCTGATGTGAAGAACTGACTCATTTGAAAAGACCCTGATGCTGGGAAAGATTGAAGGTGGGAGGAAAAGGGGATGACAGAGGATGAGATGTTTGGATGGCATCACGGACTCAAAGGATATGAGTTTGGGTAAACTCCGGGAGTTGGTGATGGACAGGGAGGCCTGGTGTGCTGCAGTCCATGGGGTCACAGAGAGTCAGACATGACTGAGTAACTGAACTGACTGAACGAGATACTTGAACATCCATCTTTGAAGAGTGACACTTTTGCATATACTCTGATCTCAATTTTTTCCTAGATCCCTCTGCAAAATATTTCTTGTGCATAAAAGGATAAAAACAGCAGATAACACATGGTATTCTAAATCTTACCTGGAAACAATGGCAGCCTAGAGCCCTGGTCTGGGACACTTCACTCAGTTACCAGGAGGAAGGAGGAAGAAGGTAAAGAGTGCTCTGAAATGGGCAGTGTCAATAAAGACCGCCTTTGTCTATACAGTAGGTCTCCTACATAAGAACCTTCAAGGTGTGAGCTTTCAAAGATGAGAACGTGTGTTCCATCAGCATCAGATATAAATGAAATTGCAGCTCCCCGCCCCCATCTCTGTTGCTGATGATCCTTCCGCTCTCCCATCTCCCCCTCCTCTCTTTCCTCCAGTCAGTAGCTCTTCTTGCCTGTTCACTTGATGCCAGCCCTGTACACCAGCTGTTATACTATGCTACTGTATTTTTCAAGGTCCTGTGAGATTAAAAATGTTTTATTTTTTGTGTTGATTTTTAATGCATTATTTGTGCAAAAAGTATTATAAACCTATTACAGTACAGTGCTGTACAGCCAATTGTGTTAGTTGGGTGCTGCTGCTGCTGCTGCTGCTAAGTCGCTCCAGTCGTGTCCGACTCTGTGCGACCCCATAGACAGAAGTTCACCAGGCTCCCCTGTCCCTAGGATTCTCCAGGCAAGAACACTGGAGTGGTTAGTTGGGTAGCTAAGCTAAATTTGCTGGACTTATGAACAACCTGGATTTATGAATGTGCTTTTGGAATGGAACTCCATCATATGTAGGGGATTTACTGTAACATACTTTGACTTTAAGTAGAATATAAAAACCTAAGACTTTCTTCTCCAAAATTGGTTGCTCAGAGACTTTCACATTGGGAAGGCCTGGGACCCCAGACATTGGGGCACCCCAAGGAGAATGAGACATGGGCTTAGAAAGTGATTCAGGTAAATGCAGAAGAGTTTAGAGTTGGGACTAGGTGCGGCAGTGAGGTGCAGCCGAGGCACATGCACCACAAGAACAAAGTCCCAGGGGACAGACGAGGTTTCAACAATGAGGGCCAGTGAAGAGCACTGATCCCAACAGAGGACTGGCTGCAGGTACAGGCGGTGGGTAGCAAAACCTCAGCTCTAACAGGAAGCAGCAGGAGCCATGCAGAGTCATGAGATCTGAGTGCAGGCTGGGTTATCCAGGATTATCTAGAATATGCCTAGAGGCCAAGCCTGACTTCCTTCAACAGCTTCCAAAAGTGTCCTGGCCTCCCATTTCCACTCCTTTCTTTCAAAATCGTTGGTTGTCTCTGACCTCATTTCTTACTCTTCTCCGCCTTGGTCATTCTTGTTGCTCCTCTGACAGAGCAATCACAGTCTCAAGGTTCTTATGCTTTCAGATTTCTGTGCCTAGATATCTTGTTGGCTTGCTTTCTCACCTTCAGGCCTCTGCTCAAAATACTACCTCCAAGTTCTAGAAGTCTGAGTTTACCACCGTAATACTAATATGTGCCACTCTATACACCATGCAAGCCTGAACCATCATTCCCTGTCTCTTGCTTTATTTGCCTTCACAGCACTCAACATCACCTTCACATTGACCGTACTTAGCATGTCTCCTTTCCATAAGTCAAGGGACTCAATCTTGTTCATTTTACTGCCATGTCATTAGATTCTTGAATAGTGAGTGCTGGACACTCAATAAAGCTTCGTTGAGTAAGTGGGTTAGCTATCACCTATTTTAAGCAGATGTCCTGACCATCTTCAAACTGGGTAAGTTTCTCTTCTGTGTCTCCACAATATCCTGTGCTTATCTCTGCCTTAGTATCAGCCACACTCACACTAGGTGGAATGACCTCTTTACTTACACGGCCTCCCTACTGCTGTGCAAGCTCTCAGAAGTCATGGATCCAGACTTGCTGCCTCAAGCAGATTCAGTGCCCAGTAGGCACCTATGAATGCTTGAAGAATGAATGAAGGGTAGTAAACTGGCACAAAGTCAAAGAAGCAAGGGTGATCTAACATTGATTCCACTGAGCCTCAGAGTCAGTGCTCCTCATATCCTCCTAGGTCATTGTGGCTTCCAAGCTGCAAAGCTGCACTGAACCTACAGAGAGGACTCGAGTAAGGAATGGGACTAGGGTTCAGAAAGGTCATTGTAGCCTCCGCTTCTCAAGTGCCACCAGGCAGCTATGCTGTGCTAAGCTAAGCTGAGATGAGCAGCTCCGTGTAGGTGGAGAGAATGTTCTGGTTTCTCACCAGAAACGGGTTCACTACAATTTCCTAGCTGACTGCATGAGGCATTGAAGTTCAGAATGTACCAACTCCTGAAGCACAAGGTTCCTTACCTTTTCATCCAGTTTCATGTTTTCTTCATTAACCAAGAAGTTTTGCAAGAGGATCAGAAACTGCTGGTAAACAATGACTGTTGTATTCTTAGATGTGTGTTACCATAGAGTTTGGTGCAAATTCTTTAAGCTTTCAGAGGGTCAGAGCACCTGAGTCAGACAGGGGAGTTCCCCATTACACCTGTTGGTTGTTTCATGTTGGGCCTATTAAATAGACAGACCGCAGATGTGTGGCTTAACTTTGGTAATCAGCTACCATGGTGACCCCCACTTTTATGGCATGAGTGGGTCATGTCACTGAATCCAGATTCTTCATCACCTTGGTAATGAAGGCAAGATTCACTGTTGGACTTACTGCTGCCTTCCCAACATGAAGACTTTAATTCTGACACCCTATTACTATCACATAAAAGGGAAAGTAAGGGGCTTCTAGCCGAAAAACACCCAAAGTCAATCCAGGGGAAAATTCCTTATACATTAAAAACAACCTCTAAAATCTATTTGGTATTTTATTTGTGTTATTTTATTTTGCTCACAGTCCACTGGTGGGGTGGAGGTGGGGGAGAAGTTCAGTGGGAGCTGTGACTTGATGATTTGCCTCACGTTTTATCTTCAGTCTCCACAACAGTACCTGGGCCTAGTTGGTACTGATAATTTTTGAATGAAGGAATGAAGGTCTACTTAGTTACTACGAGGTAGAAGGTGAAATATTCCTGAGTCAAAAAACTACAGTGAAGAGATATATGTTAAGAAATAGTAAGGGATTGAGACTTGAATTTCCTCTTTACTAACTGACCAGGTCTCTGATCTTGGGTAGGTACTTAAACCCTAATTCCCAGTGACCTTGTTTGTTAAATAAACAGATAATGGCATTTATGTGTCAGGTGGATTCAACAAAAGATGTGAAAGTGTTTAGCCCAAGGTTTACAAATGGAAGATATTCAATTAATATTAGAATCTCTTCCTTTTTCTTCTCAAAGAAGAGATACAAACAAATTGCTATGAAATTTCAAAGGAATTAAGATGTTCACTTTTTTAAATGTTTGAAACCTGAGAGTCCTAAGACATTAAATGACTTGCCTGAAGTCACACAGCTGATGAGAGGCAGAGCCGGGACTGGTTCACAGCTCTCCCAAATCCTAGATTACTGCTATTACAACCATACTCCCTGCTCTCTACAGCCTCAGAGCTGGGCCTCTGCCTAAAACACCGTAGATCTGAGAATCTATCCCGCTATCCAATCAGAAAGGCAGTGCTTTTGTAAGGGAGACAGAGGCCAGAAGGTTTCCTTAGATTCCCCTGGGAGGATACTGCCGTCTTCAAGGAGATCTCTGAGGACATCGCTGAAATTTTAATTCAAGCAAAATTATAAGTTTATTCTCCTTCTGCATGGCAAACATAAAACTAATTAGTATTCTCATGACATGAATTGGGGAACCTTGGAATTCATATAAAATGTGTTTATTATTTTGCATAATGAAATGTGTCAACCTCCATGGAAATTAAAGTAACTAATCATCTCTTATCAATGACAGTCAAATGCCGTTACACCTCCACCGAATGTCAGTTCTGTTTAGGTCTGTCATGGATCCACATAACTTTGATCTGACAGCAGGCAGTCACGTAGGTTTCAAGGAAAGAGACAGGAAAAGGTTTCCACTGATTGAGCCATGGCTTATAACCAACTGGCAATCAAAATGCACACTACACCAGATGACACAAACAAGGCTCTCATGGTAAGAAAACAAATGATTACAAACCACACAAGAAAAGACAATCATTCTCTACATGATGGCTCCTCACAGATCGTCACCAAAAGTAGACTTGCTGGATGGTGTAGAAACTGGGCTATTCACTGCCTACCTAACAGCTTAGTGTGTCTTCTGATACCAAAACTGAAAGTGGTAGCTAGCGATGGGCAACGATAAAGTCATAAAATGTCTTGGCAAAATATTCAGCATTTTCCAGGTTTGGCTTAAATTCTCAGAAATGCTTACATTGTGCTTCTGGTTTACTCTGTGATGATTAAGAAACTAAGATCTAAAG
Source organism: Tragelaphus eurycerus (assembly GCA_935064755.1). Taxonomy (NCBI): domain Eukaryota; kingdom Metazoa; phylum Chordata; class Mammalia; order Artiodactyla; family Bovidae; genus Tragelaphus; species Tragelaphus eurycerus. The sequence goes on from CAKXYN010000043.1 coordinate 16,582,674, forward strand.
AAGCTAAGTAATAGGTCTTCATTAATTCAGTCAACCCAGGGATGAGGGGCTGATTGGGTGCCAGGTATTATGTGTGGGTTCAGGGAAAGCAGATGAATAAACCACCATCTCCATCCTAATGAAACCCCACTTCTGAGACATCAACAAACAAAACTACAATTTTCTAAAGCTCTGTTAAGGAGGCCATCACAGTATATCAGTAATAGTAATCGATCACCTAAATCATTTGTTAAAGCTATTGGTCAAACAAATATAGAACAAAACGAAGCAAAAAAAAAAAAAGATGTAAATGGAGATTTTTGCTGAAACACCAAAGCAATACTCTTTTGCACTGAAAGAAAAACCAACTTTAAAAAATATTGTCTATTAAGTACTGAGGCAGGGATTACTCTCAAATTCTAATTCCTGATATCATAGTTTTCTCAACACTTTCCTACCTATTATCTCTCTTAATCCTCATGCGTAGAGTGTTTTTAAAAATTCTATAACCCACTCCAGTATTCTTGCCTGGAAAATCCCATGGATAGAGAAGTCTGGCAGGCTACAGTCAACAAGATTGCAAAGAGTCGGACACAACTGAGAGCACAGCACATAACTCACAGTTACAGAACTGAAGCCGATGGAAATAAAGGGATTGGTACAAGGTGACGGACAAAAGCAATGGGAAAGCTAGAGTTGGATGCAGGTATCTGAGAGGCAGGGTTTTTTCCCAGTACTTCACAGGACGAGCTGTTTCATGTCACGTAGAAATACACAGTAACAAAGCTACTCTCAGAATCGACATTTTTTAAATTGGGGTGTAGTTGCTTTACAATGTTATGTCAGTTTCTGCAGAATGACAAAGTGCATCAGCCAAACACACACACACACACACACACACACCCTCCCTCTTGGAACCCCTGCCCCCCACCTCTCTAGATCACCTCAGAACACCGAGCTCTGCTCCCTGGTCTACACAGCAGGCCCCCACTAGCCGTCTGTTTTACACGTGGTACTGTATATATGTCAATCCCAGTCTCCCAATTCATCCCAACCCCTTTCCCTGACCTTGTGTCTACTTGTTCGTTCTCTATGCCTGCATTTCTATTCCTACTTTGCAAATAGGTTCATTTGTACCATTTTCCTAGATTCCACATATATACATTAATATATGATACTTGTTTTTCTCTTTCTGACTTTCTTCACCCTGCATGACAGATGCTAGGTTCACCCACATCTCTACAAATGACCCAACTTTGCTCCTTTTGCTGGCTGAATAACAAAGAATCTGCCTATAATGCAGGAGACCCTGGAGTTTGATCCCTGGGCTGGTTAGATCCCTTGGAGGAGGAAATGGCAATCCACTCCAGGATTCTTGCTTGAGAAACCCCATGGACAGAGGAGCCTGGTGGGCTATAGTCCACAGGGTCACAGAGAGACATGACTGAGTGACTGAACACACACACACACACACACACACACTATATTCCATTGTATACATGTACCACATCTTCTTTATCTATTCATCTGTTGTTGGACATTTAGTTTGCTTTCACGTAATGCCTATTGTAAATAGTGCTGCAATGAACCTACATTTAGCAATGCCTCATCCTAGGCTGCTTCCACTACAGACTGGTTCTTACTTATGGTTTGAACTTTAGTAACTTGTTTAAATATAAACTGTGCTCTTTTGCAAGGGTTTTAGTATCTTCTTCTAAACACAGTTGAGTGGTTAAGAGTTTGGACCAGGGAACCCCAAACCTGATGCTGAATAGGGTTATTGACATCACCTGGGTAGTTTAAACTGAATTGTTTCCTCATCTGTAAAATGGGATAACGATGCTTGCCTCATAGGCTATTTATGGCACATATTAGGTGAAATAATGCATATTAAGTGCCTGGCATAATCCTTGGTAATAGCAGATTTTAGATTTAGTAGCTATTTATTAAACAATAGGGTCAGTGACAGCTTAGTAGCTCACACTCACCCAGGGACTCAGAAAGGCCATACTTTCATAACCCTATCTCATAACCTTTATTCCAAAGAGATGCTAAAACACAAGCTCTGTGCTATATATTACTAGTGGGAGGCTCTTTGCAATCTACAGACTCATAACAATATTATTACCAAGACTGCTCCATTAACTAAAAGACACTTGCATGTTTATGAATGTCTTAAGTAAAAATGCTTCATTGGCTTAAACAGAAAGAAAAGACTATCAGTTTTACTTTACATGAGAGCTTTGGGTTGGCACTAAATATATACATTTTCCAGGTTAGTAGATCAAAGCAGATATTTCTAATTCCTGCAATATTCTTTCTTCCTCTCTCTTTGTGTCTACTTCTTTCTCTCTCTTTATTATGCACCAGTGTGTCTGCACATACACATTAACTGCTTGCTTTTAAGCTACCTACAAGAACTGAGTGTAGACATCAGATTCAGCTGTTTTTTGTGTGTTTAATCGCTCAGTTGTGTCCAACTCTGTGATCCCATGGACTGTAGCCCACTAGGCCCCTCTGTCCATGTTGCTGCTGCTAAGTCACTTCAGTCATGTCCGATTCTGTGCGACCCCATAGACGGCAGCCCACTAGGCTCCTCTGTCCCTGGGATTCCCCAGGCAAGAACACTGGAGTGGGCCGCCATTGCCTTCTCCAATGCATGAAAGTGAAAAGTGAAAGTGAAGTCACTCAGTCGTGCCCGACTCTTAGCGACCCCATGGACTGTAGCCTACCAGGCTCCTCCGTCCATGGGATTTTCCAGGCAAGAGTACTGGAGTGGGGTGCCATTGCCTTCTCCGTCTATGCTGCTGCTGCTGCTAAGTCACTTCAGTCGTGCCTGACTCTGTGCGACCCCATAGACGAAAGCCCGCCAGGCTCTGCCGTCCCTGGGATTCTCCAGGCAAGAACACTGGAGTGGGTTGCCATTTCCTTCTCCAATGCATGAAAGTGAAAAGTGAAAGGGAAGTTGCTCAGTCGTGTCTGACTCTTAGCAACCCCATGGACTGCAGCCCACCAGGCTCCTCTGTCCATGGGATTTTCCAGGCAAGAGCACTGGGGTGGGGTGCCATTGCCGTCTATGTTACCTCAGTCCAAATTCAATCTCTTCCTCCTGAAACTATGTTATCATGGGCAAAACTATTTGTTTATCCATTAATTCATTTAAAAATAATTAGCTGATGACCTACTATATGCCAAGCCTTGTCACTTTTCCTGGGATACAAAGATGAGTATAATAGACGAGGTCACTGTCCTCAAGGAGATTAAATTTTAGGAGGAAAGACACAATATACAGATAAAAATAAACAATAACATCAAATTGTGATAAAGAACATAAACATGGTTATAAGATAGACTGATTTGGAGAGAGACTATGAGATTGAGTGATTTTAATAAAAGCTCTTTGCAGAGGTGATTTTTTTGAGAGAAAGCTGAAGGATGAGAAGGAGCCAGTCATCAAGTGTACTGGAGGAAGAGCACTCTGCTCCAAGTCTTAGCTCTCCGCTAGTCTGGGCTTGGGAGAGAGAACCGACAGCTTTCCCCCAGCTGTGCAATTAACTCTATTCACACATAGTGAGGTCTTAGCCAGGGTTATTTGGTCACAAAGATAAACAAAAAGCAAACAAATGGATATAGTTAAGTTAATGGGAAAAGGAATTTATTGCTAGAAAATTGGGCAGCTTAAAGAATTGATGCAACATTGGAAAACTAGGTTCAAATGTAGACAAAAAAACAATAAAGCCTCTACCGGTATGAATAAAAGGAACTGCTTAATGTCTCTGTAAGAGTATTTACCATCTTTGCGTTTATTCCAGTCTGGCCAGGAACTGTGATCCAGCTTGGGTCACCTAAGGAGACTGCCCGGGGCAGATTAGGGTGCCTGCATTTGCAGCCCCAGAGCATCAAAGAAGTAGCCTTGTCCATCCGAATTGGGGAGATTAGGCAAAAGCCATATGAAGATCTCAATTCTCACATACTTTAATAAGACTCAAGGTCCAGGGTATATTAGAACTGGAAAATCTATCAGGTTTTCCATAATTAGAAAGCTAACAAACTACATCACTGCTGCTACTGCTGCTGCGTCGCTTCAGTCGTGTCCGACTCTGTACGACCCCATAGACGGCAGCCCACCATGCTCTCCCGTCCCTGGGATTCTCCAGGCAAGAACATTGGAGTGGGTTGCGATTTCCTTCTCCAATGCAGGAAAGTGAAAAGTGAAAGTGAAGTCGCTCAGTCGTGCCCAACTCTTAGCGACCCCATGGACTGCAGCCTACCAGGCTCCTCCATCCATGGGATTTTCTAGGCAAGAGTACTGGAGTGGGGTGCCATTGCCTTCTCCCACACAACCTACTACAAATGTTGAGAACATGTCTCATGCTAACCAACTTTTCCAGGCAGACCTAAGCTTGCCCAAAAGTAGATTAAAGGCTCTTATTCCAGGATTCAGATAATATTACAGACAGCAATTCACAAATACATTCTGAAAGACATATAGTAAATCTCGATTGATTATGATACTGATTATCCATTAAATGCAGCTCATTGACTTCACACAATGGACTTTTTGGTGAGTGCACCTATCTCCCCTCCCCCAACCCAGTTCCCTTCCTCATTGGCTCCAGAGCAGGTTCTTGAGTAGAAGCTACTACTACTGGGATATAGGCATAATGTTGCCAGCTTTCACACTTCTTACCATCTAACTACTCCAATATGGAAATCCCCATTTGTAAAATTTATATTTTAAAGTGTTTAATTAGGAAACATTCAACATATATATATAAAACAATCACTTATTTATTAGATAAATTCAGAAATGTTTATAAGAAATGGTAAGATATATAGGATTGGAGAGCAAGCAGGGGAAGTTAGACACAGCTAGTAATAGTTGAAACTGAGTAATGGAGAAAAAGGAGTTCATTTAGCTCTTTAATCCATTTTGAGTTTATTTTTGTGTATGGTATTAGAAAGTGTTCTAGTTTCATTCTTTTACAAGTGTTTGAGAACTGCCTTATGATCCAGCAATCCCACTGCTGGGCATATACACTGAGAAAACCAGAATTGAAAGAGACACGTGTACCCCAATGTTCATAGCAGCACTGTTTGCAGTAGCCAGAACGTGGAAGCAACCTAGATGTCCATCCACAGATGAATGGATAAGCAAGCTGTGGTACATATACACAATGGAGTATTACTCAGCCATTAAAAAGAATACATTTGAATCAGTTCTAAGGAGGTGGATGGAACTGGAGCCTATTATACAGAGTGAAGTAAGCCAGAAACAAAAACACAAATACAGTATACTAACGCATATATATGGAATTTAGAAAGATGGTAAAAATAACCCTATTTACGAGACAGCAAAAGAGACACTGATGTATAGACCAGACTTTTGGACTCTGGGACCGGGAGAGGATGGGATGATTGGGGAGAATAACATTGAAATATGTATAATATTATATCTGAAATGTATTAATTGTTCAAACTAAACACTGTCATGTTACAATTTGTTCATATTAGATGTTTGTAATGTTTCTGATAATCAATAAAAGAGATTCTTGATTAAAAAAAAAAAGGGAGTTCAATATGCAATTTTTTTTCTCTTTTTTGCATGCACTTTTGATTTTAACTCCTCATCTATGAAATGGGGATAAGAATGTTTTGCTTACATCATAGGCATTTTGTGAGAAACAAGCACATAGAGGTTTTTGTACAGTTTCAGCTCAAAATGTTAGGATTTTATTACCTGTAATGAAAAAAACTAGACGAATACCCTCTAAATTATATTTTAGTTCCAAAATTGTCTTCAATGATATAATTACCTTATCAAGTCACCATAAGAATGATCTGTTAATAAGAAATAAATGAAACAGTGGAAGAACCACTAGAATAAGGGAGGAGGTCTTCTTTTTAAAGTTTAAATATACTGATTCTCAGGAGACCTTATTTCAGATCCTGCTTTTTGCCCCCACCCAAAATTAGGAACCCAGGAAATCTGCCTTGCCTTGAGATTTCCTCATTTGTAAAATGAAGGCACTGAATTACCCCCATTTTAGACTATTTTCTTAAAATTCTCTGAACATTTTCTAGCGTTGTTTCTTTCTTTTCTTTATTATAAAGGTCCGTATGTTATCCACCCTTCTAAAGATCTTCCTTTTAAAAATGGAAAACACAGGTGTGGGTAAACATGTAAAGGGGAGAAAGGGAGAACAAAACCCCTAACTCAAGGGGTTAAACAGAAATGTTAAGACCTCAGGAGGAATCCTCTGTGGGGAAGAAGGTCAGGGACAAGTGCCTAACTGGAATGGTTGGGAAAGAAAAGAGCAGAGAACTGAACTATGCAGAGTAGAACAGAACAGATTCTCCCATAATACACTCTGAAAATCTTCCTGGAAGTGTGGTTCCAATAACGATCTTCCTGGAAGTGTGGTTCCAATAACGACTTGAAGAACAGGAGTGTTAGTGGAATAGGGCAGAGAGATAATTGGTTGGAAAAGGAGGGCCAAGTGGAACATAACTGCCTAGGGAAGAGGCCTTTTGCAGTGGTCACTTTTTGATATAGAGAACTGCTCATAGATAAGCAAACAGCTTCATTCATCTACAAATACCTCATAAAGTTTTACAGGGTTGTCTTAGGATGAAATGGGTTAATATGTTCAAAGGGTCTAACAGTGAGTATGGCACAGTAAACACATAATAAATGTTCCTGAATTTCATTTGGAGAAGACAGGTTAGTGAGTAAAGAGTGGAACAAATGGATGACAATTATCAGCAGCAGGGGAATAGAATGTCACAGCTGACTTTTTGCGAACACATCCTGCTCTCTGGGATGTGTAGGCTCCCCATTGGAAGGGCAATCAGCCTGTGTGCTTCTTGGGACAAAGTGTCTTGGCTTTCCTTAGAGAATGCCACAGATATTTTCATGGGAACAAATGAGTTGAGAGACCTTTGTGGCCAAGTCATCCTCATCTCCAACTAAGCAATTTTTCTTTGCCATGTGTTCTAGATTTAGGGCTAGACTGCCTGATGAGTTAAAGTGACAGATGGGCCTTAAGAAAAGTCTGACTCAGCGGGTTAAACAGTACAGACATTTATCTTAGGACTTTAAAAAAAAAAAAAAAAAAAAAAACCCAGACATACTCCAGAAACAGATCTCGGTGAGGCAACCTGAAATATTACCCCGTAAGCAAAACTGTCATCACAACTTATATTTGTCAGGTATCTTTAAATTCTGAAATTCCTCAATGTTTATTCCTTCTTGACAAATGCTCTGTAAGATCACTGTGTATTTTTTCCCCTCTAATGAATTCTGATGGCACTGAGTGTTTGATTTGAAAAGTTCTTCATCACTGCAATATGGATGTAGATCTTCTCCCAACCTGATTATGAATATTATTGATGAAAATAATAACTAAAACACTCATCAGGAGACACCTCAATTAAATAGAGTTGGGAGACCAGAAGAGGGCGCTTTCACACCTTGTGATGAAGGCAGAGTCCGACAGGAAGCAGAAAGACTCCTTTTCTGTCAAGGAGTCAGCCAATGAAAGCCAAGCACAGTTTATTTACTCTAGGCCTTCCAAGTTCCTTTTCTCCAGTGTAAAAGGCTTCTCTTTCCTTTTTGGTGCGGGGATTAGCATATAGCGCCTCATGGTTGCAGACCCGAAACTGCAATTCTCTGCTGATCCCAAGTAAAATCATCTCTGTTGGGGGAACATCTGACAGTCTATTTGTCTCAGGTTAATAACGAAAGTGAAGAGGGGCTAAAAAGCCTCTTGATGAAAGTGAAAGTGGAGAGTGAAAAGGTTGGCTTAAAGCTCAACATTCAGAAAACGAAGATCATGGCATCTGGTCCCATCACTACATGGGAAATAGATGGGGAAACAGTGGAAACAGTGTCAGACTTTGTTTTTCTGGGCTCCAAAATCACTGCAGATGGTGACTGCAGCCATGAAATTAAAAGACGCTTACTCCTTGGAAGGAAAGTTATGACCAACCTAGATAGCATATTCAAAAGCAGAGACATTACTTTGCCAACAAAGGTTCGTCTAGTCAAGGCTATGGTCTTTCCTGTGGTCATGTATGGATGTGAGAGCTGGACTGTGAGGAAGGCTGAGCACCGAAGAATTGATGCTTTTGAACTGTGGTGTTGGAGAAGACTCTTGAGAGTCCCTTGGACTGCAAGGAGATCCAACCAGTCCATTCTGAAGGAGATCAATCCTGGAATTTCTTTGGAAGGAATGATGCTAAAGCTGAAACTCCAGTATTTTGGCCACCTCATGCGAAGAGTTGACTCATTGGAGAAGACTCTGATGCTGGGAGGGATTGAGGGCAGGAGGAGAAGGGGACGACAGAGGATGAGATGGCTGGATGGCATCACTGACTTGATGGGTGTGAGTCTGGGTGACCTCCGGGAGCTGGTGATGGACAGGGAGGCCTGGCGTGCTGCGGTTCATGGGGTCGCAAAGAGTCGGATACGACTGAGCGACTGATCTGATCTGAATACAGCAAAAACAGGTGCTGCCGTTTGCTGAGCACTCACTATATACCAGGACTATATGGACTTCCCTGGTGGCTCAGACAGTAAAGCGTCTGCCTACAATGCGGGAGACCTGGGTCCGATCCTTGGGTCGGGAAGATCTCCTGGAGAAGGAAATGGCAATCCACTCCAGTACTGTTGCCTGGAAAATCCCTTGGACAGAGGAGCCTGGTAGGCTACAGTCCATGGGGTCGCAAAGAGTCGGACATGACTGAGTGACTTCACTCACTATATACCAGGCCCTATTCTGGGCCTCATTCATATGTCATCTCATTTGGTAATCCTGTGAGGCAGTAGTATTACACCCATGTTGTTGCTGCTGCTGCTGCTAAGTCGCTTCAGTCGTGTCCGACTCTGTGCGACCCCACAGACGGAAGCCCACCAGGCTCCCCCGTCCCTGGGATTCTCCAGGCAAGAATACTGGAGTGGGTTGCCAATGTTAGAGACAAGAAAACTGAAGCTCGGACACGTAAGGTAAAACCCAAGTTCCACACTCCAGTTTGCTTGACACTGAAGGCACTGGTCTTTCCTCTGCAAATGGTTAGGAGGTTTCAACGATTTAGATGTTAACTTACCTCAGGGAAATCACAGACACAATTTGCTTTCACAAGGCCAAATCCTACCTACTAAATGTTTAGTTTCTCAGAAGCCATTCTGAAAATGATTAATGCTCAATTATTAATGCCATCCCTTTTATTATCAAACACTATACATCTAGATATTTTAGTCCAGTATGTAAAGCCTTATTACTTATTTACAAATATACAACTTAAGTCTTATAAAGCATGAGATTGTGCTGACCTGATTGCCAACAATTTTTTTCCATCTTCAGGGTTTTTTTGGGTTTTTTGGTTTTTCTTCTAAAACTCAAACTTGATTAAAATGTAAAATAAAATATTGTGTAATAACTTTTTCTAGGCATTTAAGTCAACCTTTTTAAAAAGGCATTTTTAATACCAAAATCTTCAGAGAGTACTTAATTCTTGTCAGAAATGTAAGTGATGACCCAAAGGATCATATATAGGTAATGGAAGCTGACAGTTTGAGGAGCTTTACCTGAAAAAAAAAAAAAATTCAAGATGCTGAGTCTGTGTTTCAGCAACATCTATGGGTCAATTCTAAAATGTCACTGTTCTTAGACTGGGTGAATTATCCATTTACAGGGGAGTACAAATACAACCCTCTCTTCAAAACACAAACACATAGATACGTATGTAACACAAACCGTTGTTCTCACTGCTCTGCAATATTACTGAGAGTGTGCTTGCCAGTCCGTGTCATATTCCTTTATACCGTATTAGTTGAAATTGCTAGCGGTTTGCAGCACTGTCCTCGGATTCAGGAGAACTGGCTCTGTTTGTGTCTTCCTATAGGACAATCTTTCCGTACCTCAATTTTGACCATGGTGAAATGATTGTATTAAAACATATCTTATTTATTTCACATAACAAGTAACATGGACCAATGGAACAGAGGTAAAGGGTCTGCTGGCTTAGGGGAGCAGTCACGGGGACTCTCCCACTCCTGACAGAGCCTACTGAGACATCTGTATTTAAACAGATGGTTTTAAACAGAACCAGTGTGTAACAATGACAGACAAGGAAGACACAGTCTTCCTTCCTTGAAACCTGGCATTAAATGAAAAAGCAAATTTTGTTTTAAATTGGTATAAGATAGCACAGTGTAGAGAATAATATTTAAGATTTTGTTTTTAAAAAAAAGTAACATTCCACAAGTATATACTGTAAGACAGTCACTGTGTCAAACATTTCCATGCATTCCATGCATAAATGCATATATCCTTTCGGACCATGTTTTTCTCTGGATGTAAGCCCAGGAGTGTGATTGTAGGGTCATAGGGTACCTCTGTTTTCAGTTTCTTAGGGAAACTCTCTATCCTGTTCTCAGAGAAGACATCTGTATGTCTCCTGTGAAGAAATGTTTACTTAGACCTTCTGCCCATTTTTCTGTTGGGTTGTTTTTATATTGAGCTGCTTGTATATTTTGGAGATTAATCCCTTGTCAGTTGCTTCATTTGCAATTTTCTCAATTCTGAGAAAATGACATGTGACATATCATTTGTCCTCATAAAATTCCTTATTAGAGAGATACTATTCCCCTTTGGTAATCAGGCAATCAGAAAGGTTAAGAATTCAAACCTCACAAAAATCCAAGTATGTCTAAGGCTCCAAGCCTATTAAAAAGCATTGCAGCTTTCAAAGAGATATTTAGTTTTTTTATTATTATTATTAACTTTTATTGGAATATCAGATCAGATCAGTCGCTCAGTTGTGTCCGACTCTTTGCGGCCCCATGAACTGCAGCACGCCAGGCCTCCCTGTCCATCACCAGCTCCCGGAGGTCACTCAGACTCGCATCCATCGAGTCAGTGATGCCATCCAGCCATCTCATCCTCTGTCGTCCCCTTCTCCTCCTGCCCTCAATCCCTCCCAGCATCAGAGTCTTCTCCAATGAGTCAGCTCTTCGCATGAGGTGGCCAAAATACTGGAGTTTCAGCTTTAGCATCATTCCTTCCAAAGAAATTCCAGGATTGATCTCCTTCAGAATGGACCGGTTGGATCTTCTTGCAGTCCAAGGGACTCTCAAGAGTCTTCTCCAACACCACAGTTCAAAAGCATCAATTCTTCGGCGCTCAGCCTTCTTCACAGTCCAGCTCTCACATCCAAACATGACCACAGGAAAGACCATAGCCTTGACTAGGCGAACCTTTGTTGGCAAAGTAATGTCTCTGCTTTTGAATATGCTATCTAGGTTGGTCATAACTTTCCTTCCAAGGAGTAAGCGTCTTTTAATTTCATGGCTGCAGTCACCATCTGCAGTGATTTTGGAGCCCAGAAAAACAAAGTCTGACACTGTTTCCACTGTTTCCCCATCTATTTCCCATGCAGTGATGGGACCAGATGCCATGATCTTCGTTTTCTGAATGTTGAGCTTTAAGCCAACCTTTTCACTTTCCACTTTCACCTTCATCAAGAGGCTTTTTAGCCCCTCTTCACTTTCTGCCATAAGAGTGGTGTCATCTGCATATCTGAGGTTATTGATATTTCTCCCGGCAATCTTGATTCCAACTTCTGTTTCTTCCAGTCCAGCATTTCTCATGATGTACTCTGCATATAAGTTAAATAAACATGGTGACAATATGCAGCCTTGACGTACTCCTTTTCCTCGAATATAGAGTTGTCTTATAATATTGTGTTAGTTTCTGCTGTACAGCAAAGTGAATCTGTTATACACACATGTATACCCACTCTTTTCTGGATTCCCTTCCCATTTAGGTCTTTGAGTAGAGTTCCCTGTGCTGTACAGTAAGTTCTCACTATTATTACTATTTTATAGTATTTGATAGGGATTACATTGAAACTTCAGATTCCTTATTTGCAAAATAAGCAAACTAACATCTACCTTGCAGGATTATTGTACGTACTAAATGGGATAAAATATTTCTAGTCTAGTTCCCTATATTTTCTGCAATAAAAACCATAGTTTTTTATTACTATTATCTTATCATTATTTAAAGTAGTAATGGAAAATGTGTGAATTATTTTCAGATACCTTATAAATGTTTGTTGATATTTGGGGAACAAGTGCTAAGGGAATTCAGCACCACCAAACCAGCATTACAACAAATCCTAAAGGGGCTTCTCGAGGTGGAAAAGCCATGAACAGACTCAAGAAAATCACTAATGGAGAAGATCACTGGTAAAGGCAAATATAAAGCAAGGTAGGAAATCACCTATACACACTTATACACAGCTATACACCTATACACACCTATACACACCTATACACACACCTATACACAGCAGCCATGAGAAGAAGAGAGATTTAGGTAGGGAACAGAAAAATGTCTTATAGCTGTGGAATTGAATGTAAATAGAGAATAGAACACTTTATAGTACAACCTGTTATATCTTGGCTTAACTTTCTTAGCAAAGACTGTCAAGGGTTGTGGTAGACAGAATAATGTTCTTGCAAAGACGTTTATCTTCTAATCCCTGGAATTTATGAATATGTTAACTTTCATGGCAAAAGTACCTCCACAGTCATGATTAAATTAAGGACCCTAAAATGGGAAGATTGTTCTGGATTATCTAGGAGCATCCAGTGTAATCTGTGTCTTTATATACAGAAAGGGATATGTTTGGACAGAAACAGAGTCAGAGAGGAATTTAAGGATGCTATGTTTCTGGTTTTAAAGATAGAGTTCAGTTCAGTTCAGTTCAGTCACTCAGTCATGTCTGACTCTCTGTGACCCCATGGACTGTAGCACACCAGGCTTCCCTGTCCATCACCAACTCCTAGAATTTACTCAAACTCATGTCCATTGAGTCAGTGGTGCCATCCAACCATCTCATCCTCTGTCGTCCCCTTGATGGAGAAGAGGTCACAAATCAAGGAATAAGGTATCCTCTAGAAGCTGGAGGGTTTCCCTGGTGGCTCAGACAGTAAAGAGTTTTCCTGCAGTGCAGGAGACATGGATTGAATCCCTGAGTTGGGAAGATCCCCTGGAGAAGGGAACAGATATCCACTCTAGTTCTCTCGCCTGGAGAATTCCATGGACAAGAATGTGGCAAGCCACAGTCCATGGGGTCACAAAGACAAGAAGCTAGAAAATGCAAGGAAACTGACTTCCCCCTAGAGCCTTCAGAAGAACAGAGCTCTGTGGACACTTTAATTTTATTCCAAAAGACCCATTTAGGACTCTTGAAATTTAGAAACATAAAAATATATATATGTATGTTGTTGTAAGCAACAAAGTTTTCGATAACTAGTTACAGCAGTGATGGATAAGTGCACTTAATGATGTTGATCTATCTAAAATCTGAAGGAGAGAAAAATACCGAGAATCCATTGTAATCTCAAAAACTTCCCAGAGGAAATGATACACCAGCAGACTACTGATGATTATTCTCCCTCAGCCAGTCTATCTTTAGCGTAGATGAGGACATAGAGTAACCATGGCTTAAAAGTATCAGTGGAAAAAAAAAAAGTATCAGTGGTATATTCCTTAAAGGGGCAGATGTAGGGCTATATTTTAGCAAGGCTTTTCTGCTTTAAAGCCTGTGTTTCTGTCATTGTCTGAAGCACACAGCCAGGACATGCAGCTCTGCAATGCCATGACTCCCGGTCTCTTCTCTCCCAAAGAAAAGAATGAAAGCTTTTTTGATGTTCTAGAGAAATCTGTGCTTAATATTTAAGAGAGGCAGAAGAGTGTACTGTGGGAGTCTACACAACCATTCAAAATGATGTTCGGAAAGGGTTTTTGTATGGAAAATACTGATTTTATGATGAGAAGGGGGAAATACAATCTGAAAACTATACCCTTGATGACATATCAGAGATAGCAAATGCACTACAGAAAGATTAAATGAAATACACTAATATGTTAACACTAATTGCTTCCGGGTGGTGGGATTGTAGATGACTTCTGTGTGTGTTGTTCCATAACCAGTTCTAACTGTTGCTTCCTGACCTGCATACAGATTTCTTAAGAGGCAGATCAGGTGGTCTGGTATTCCCATCTCTTTCAGAATTTTCCATAGTTTATTGTGATCTACACAGTCAAAGGCTTTGGCATAGTCAATAAAGCAGAAATATATGTTTTTCTGGAACTCTCTTGCTTTTTCCATGATCCAGCGGATGTTGGCAATTTGATCTCTGGTTCCTCTGCCTTTTCTAAAACCAGCTTGAACATCAGGAAGTTCACGGTTCACATATTGCTGAAGCCTGGCTTGGAGAATTTTGAGCATTACTTTACTAGAAATCTGTATGCAGGTCAGGAAGCAACAGTTAGAACTGGTCATGGAACAACAGACTGGTTCCAAATAGGAAAAGGAGTACATCAAGGCTGCATATTGTCACCATGTTTATTTAACTTATATGCAGAGTACATCATGAGAAATGCTGGACTGGAAGAAACACAAGTTGGAATCAAGATTGCTGGGAGAAATATCAATAACCTCAGATATGCAGATGACATGACTCTTACGGCAGAAAGTGAAGAGGGGCTAAAAAGCCTCTTGATGAAAGTAAAAGTGGAGAGTGAAAAGGTTGGCTTAAAGCTCAACATTCAGAAAACGAAGATCATGGCATCTGGTCCCATCACTGCATGGGAAATAGATGGGGAAACAGTGGAAACAGTGTCAGACTTTGTTTTTCTGGGCTCCAAAATCACTGCAGATGGTGACTGCAGTCATGAAATTAAAAGACGCTTACTCCTTGGAAGGAAAGTTATGACCAACGTAGATAGCATATTCAAAAGCAGAGACATTACTTTACCAACAAAGGTTCGCCTAGTCAAGGCTATGGTCTTTCCTGTGGTCATGTATGGATGTGAGAGTTGGACTGTGAAGAAGGCTGAGCGCCGAAGAATTGATGCTTTTGAACTGTGGTGTTGGAGAAGACTCTTGAGAGTCCCTTGGACTGCAAGGAGATCCAACCAGTCCATTCTGAAGGAGATCAGCCCTGGGATTTCTTTGGAGGGAATGATGCTAAAGCTAAAACTCCAGTATTTTGGCCACCTCATGCGAAGAGTTGACTCATTGGAGAAGACTCTGATGCTGGGAGGGACTGAGGGCAGGAGGAGAAGGGGACGACAGAGGATGAGATGGCTGGATGGCATCACTGACTCGATCGGTATGAGTCTGGGTGACCTCCGGGAGTTGGTGATGGACAGGGAGGCCTGGCGTGCTGCGGTTCATGGGGTCGCAAAGAGTCGGACACGACTGAGCGACTGATCTCTCTCTCTCTCTGTGTGTGTGCTCAGTCATGTCCAACTCTTTGTGCCCCACAAGGCTCTTCTGTCCATGGAATTCTCCAGGTAAGAATCCTGGAGTGGGTTGCTACGTCCTCCTCTAGCAGATCTTCCAGACCCAGGGACTGAACCCACGTCTCTTGCATCTTCTGCATTTCAGGCAGATTCTTTACCCAGTGAGCCACCTGGGAAGCCCATTTATCTGTGTGTGCTTCTCTAATTTCCAAATTTTCTATAATATGCATATATTATCTTTACAAAATGAAACTAATATAAACTGTAAGAAAATAAACAAAGTAATAAAATCAGGTAAAAAGAAGGTATCAGTGGTCAAAGTCATTCATTTTTAATTCCCTTGCTCTAATTCTGGGTTCATTCCAGAATCTTATTTATTATAATTTGGCTTCCTAGGTAGACAGTTATACTGTGAAGACTGACTGAATTGCCAACAAAATTTTTTGCTCACTTGGCAGATTTATCCTTCACTTCAGATTGATTAGTTGGCTTCAGATTTCTATTCACTCTTTCACTCATATATTCAACAAATATTCATTGAGCCTCACTAGTTGTCAGGTACAATACTGTTCCAGGTGCAGAAATAAATCAAGTACAGTTCCTCCTGTTACAGCTTTCACAGTCTGATAAGGGAGACAACCTGAAGATGGATAAACTAATCAAGATGGATAAACTAATCAAACTAAACTAATCATTGTAAGTGCTAAGTGAGAGTTGCTCAGTTATGTCCGACTCTTTTCGACCCCATGGACTACACAGTCTATTGAATTCTCCAGGCCAGAATACTGGAGTGTGTAGCCTATCCCTTCTCCAGGGGATCTTTCCAACCCAGGAGCCAAGCCCAAGTCTCCCACATTGCAGGCGGGTTCTTTACCAACTGAGCTATCAGGGAAGCCCTAAAGTGAAAGTATAAGTGCTAAGTATACTTATAAGTATACTTACTAAATACGTTAGTGAAAATATTAAGTGCTGAGGCAGGAGTAAATTCGGGGTATTACTGAAGCACCAAGAGGGTAGCTGATTTAGATTCCTGGAATCTGGCAAGGCTTTGAAGAGAAGCCATGTGTACATTGAGATTAAAAATCGTATTAATTTGGTTGATGTGAATCGGTACTTTGAACCTGATCACTCCTGGATATATTGACAAAACTAAGCTCATGTTTTTACAAAGCTGATGTACTAAATGCTAACAAATAATAAAGTGTGGAATGCTCTGCTGGAACATCCAACCCTTCTGACATTCTGGACATATCATGTATGTGTGATATAGTCTGTTTAAAATATAACATCCCTTTAATGATAATTAGATCTTGCCTTTCCTGTGGTCCTTTCAAGTTCAACTCAAGGCAAAGAGAATTTCACACTATGTATTCTGGTAGTCAGATCATTTTCTAGCCAGGAAAGAAGACTTCAAAAGAAGTCATTCAACCTTAAAATGTATCCTAAGAAATGGGATGAATTAGCATAGAGTAATGGTTACATTACTCTATGGAGAAGGAAATAGCAACCCACTCCAGTACTCTTGCCTGGAAAATCCCATGGACGGAGGAGCCTGGTGGGCTACAGTCCATGGGATCGCAAAGAGTCGGACACGACTGAGCGACTTCCCTTTAATGGTTACATTTGGATTTTGCACTACCCCTATATCTGATTTATCCTTTATTATAAACAACTATATCTCTTCATATTACTGCTTCAAATAAAAATCATAAGATGTGTTGGGGAGAAGGTAAAGGTATTTTAATACTTTGCTAGAAATGTGTTTGGTTTGTAAAAATCATCCTAGAGCTATAAAAGCAAAACTTTATTGGGTAATTCATTTGCTACACTAGTTCATGCTTAGCAAACAAAGAGATAATATTTGATTTTTGTAATATAGACACAGATATTCTATTCTCTATAGAGCAGCCAAAAAGATACAGTCCAAAATATAAATTGTATCATTGTATTCTCCTACTCAAGCTTACCCAATGGCTCAGCAGAGAAAAAAAAATCTACCTGCAATGCAGGAGACACAGGAGAGGCAGCTTCGATCCTTGAGTCAGGACGATCCCCTGGAGGAGGGCACCCCAATACTCTTGATGGGAAAATCCCATGGATAGGGGAGCCTGGCAAGCTACAGTTCATAGATTTGCAAAGAGTCAGACACAAGCGATACAACTGAGCAGCAGCAGCAGCCTTCTCCTGATGCTGCTGCTGCCAAGTCGCTTCAGTCGTGTCCGACTCTGTGCGACCCCATAGACAGCAGCCCACCAGGCTTCCCCGTCCCTGGGATTCTCCACCCAAGAACACTGGAGTGGGTTGCCATGTCCTCCTCCAATGCATGAACGTGAAAAGTCAAAGTGAAGTCGCTCAGTCGTGTCCGACTCCTAGAGACCGCATAGACTGCAGCCTACCAGGCTCCTCCGTCCATGGGATTTTCCAGGCAAGAGTACTGGAGTGGGGTGCCATTAGCCTTCTACTCTTACTTCAAACTTCCCTGGTGGCTCAGACGGTAAAGCATCTGTCTACAATGCGGGAGACCCGGGTTCTATCCCTGGGTCGGGAAGATCCCCTGGAGAAGGAAATGGCAACCCACTCCAGTACTATTGCTTGAAAAATCCCATGGATGGAAGAGCCTGGTAGGCTACAGTCCATGGGGTCGCAAAGAGTCGGACACGACTGAGTGACTTCACTTCACTCTTACTTTATTCTGAATGAAACCATGAGTCCTTCCTTGGGTTTATAAGATACACGGGAGCTGCTGCCTCATTCATTTTAGCTTCCATGATCCCGCTCTGATCTCACTTTCTACCACACTTGTTGTTCAGTGCACCATTCTGGCCATTTTGCTGTTCCTTGAACCCAGGAAATGTGGTCTAGCCTCAGGGCCCTTATGCTAGCTGTTACCTTTCATTTGCTTACTCCATTATATGCACACCTAACTTTATTTTCTTGGGCTTTTGCTTCTTCCCTCATCCTGCTACCTAAAACAGTCTCTCATTGTCATTCTTCCCAGCATCACATCCCCACATCACCATTTTTTATTATGCTTTTTTCCCCTAGCATTTACCACCATCTGGTATTATATTATATGCTTATGTGTTTATTGTTAGTCTATTCCACCATAATTAAGTTTGCGCAGAGAGGAGCTTCTGTTTTATTTACCTTAGTGACTTCGTTGGTGCCAGATACAAAGTAGATACTCAGTAAGCATTTATTGTTGACTTAATGTAGGTATACAGACTATATGGACTCTTTCAGCGCAGCTGATCCTCCTAATACCAATATATAGAAATTCCAGAAAAGTATAAAAACACATATTTTAAACATAGAGCTTAGCTCAAACTCAAGAACAGAAATTGTCTACATACCAAAATGTAGCAGAAACTTGAAGCCAGGACAATCACCTTATAACCAACAGTAACATATATATATATCGACTATATAAACCATAATAGCTTGAAACTGGAGTTTTAATATCCACTTGGGCAAAGAAGATGCGTCATGGATTTAAACTTGTGAGCCTTGCTTCTAGAAGGCCTGAATTCTGGCAAAGCTGCTCCTTAGATAAAGAATATTAAAAATCTCTGACCTTGTCTTAAGGAATCGACAGGAAAGATGGTCTCTACTTTAAAATAAAAAGTTGATTGAAATAATCAAAATCTGCAAGCCAAGTCCTCTTGTGGCGGTTTATGACAAACGTACAGTTTCCATGTCATATGAGACTCTCAAGTCAAGAAATTAGTGCAAGCGTATGTGGTTCTGAACAAGTGAAAAATTTGAAGTGTTCAGCAGAAGTAATCACACAATTTTTCTCTAGTGATGCTTCCCCAGCTCATGGCAAGTGTAAAGACTGTTAAGCTGTTCTACCACAGTTGAACTCACAACAGTAAATGACAAACTACATGCAAAAGTGCTCCACCAGGAGAAAGTGTCAGCACACATTACAAATGGAAGGATTAAAATATGAGGAATTTGGAAAAAAACTGAATAATTTGGGACAAAGTATAAAATTTATGTGTTTAAAAATGAGAAACTAGTGGGTGAATTGAACAGCAGATTTTTCATAGCTGAAAAAAAGGGAAGTGGTGAATTGAAATTATGCAGAATACAAACTATGAAGAAAAGTGATGGAAGATAAGAAAAAGATTTGGATATGAAGGATAGAAAGAGTAACTCAATTTAAACTACTCAGAAGGAGATGACAGAATGAGGAAGTGGCAATATTGGAAGATTCAATGGTTGGAAATTTTTAAAATTAAGGAACGACATGAATCTTCATGTTTAAAGAATCTCGGGCTTCCCAGGTGGCTCAGAGGTAAAGGACCCCCCTGCCAATGCAGGAGACGCAGGGGACGTGGGTTCATCCCTGGATCAGGATGATCCCCTGGAGGTGGAAATGGCAACCCACTCCAATATTCTTGCCTGGAAAATCCCATGGACAGAGGAGCCTGGTGGATTACAGGCTATAGGGTCACACACAGAGTTGAACATGACTGAGAGACTAAGCACACACAATTCCATTCATACCAAATTCTAAGCAACATGAAGAAACATAAATGCAGTTTTAGGCACCTTCTTATTAAACTGCAGACTGCCAAACACAAAAAGAAACCTTTAAAGACAATTGGAACTTTGAAATCAGAGTTCAGTTACTCTTATTGTGCTTGTCATACAATAATTAGAAACATTGAGTTAATTAAGGTGAAGCTGCCATTCTGGAAGTCCAAAGAAGTGTTAGATGTTGATAGTCTGGCAAAACTGGAAAGGGAAAGCTAACTTTGATGAGTAGCTACTCTGTGCCAGATATTAAGTCAAATTTTTTTAAATGTGTATCTAATTTAACACCCAAGAATCCTTAATATCATATTAACTACATTTTATTTAAAAAGTGAAAGTGAGTTCAGATATAGGTATGTTGCTCAATGATACTGATAAATGAAAGAGTCAGAATTCCTGAGGATTGGCCCCAAATTACACTAAACAGATATAAAAACTCAAACCAGAACAGAACAAAACTCCACAGATATACTACTAACCTGGTTGTGTAATTTTAGAGAAGATATGTAGCTTGTTTTCTCAACCATAAAGTGGAAGTAAAAATAGAACTAACCTCATAGGATTGTTGTAAGGGATATTTATCATATGTGAAAAATATTCTATTTGGCACATATTGAATACTTTTTAAATGCTAGCTATTTGTATTAATTCTAGCTAATGAATTCATTATAGCTAACTAATTAATGAAAGTTAACTATGACAGCAACCTCAGATATGCAGATGACACCACGCTTATGGCAGAAAGTGAAGAGGAACTAAAAAGCCTCTTGATGAAAGTGAAAGTGGAGAGTGAAAAAGTTGGCTTAAAGCTCAACATTCAGAAGACGAAGATCATGGCATCTGGTCCCATCACTTCATGGGAAATAGATGGGGAAACAGTGGAAACAGTGTCAGACTTTATTTTTCTGGGCTCCAAAATCACTACAGATGGTGACTGCAGCTATGAAATTAAAAGACGCTTACTCCTTGGAAGGAAAGTTATGACCAACCTAGACAGCATATTCAAAAGCAGAGACATTACTTTGCCAACAAAGGTCCATCTAGTCAAAGCTATGGTTTTTCCAGTAGTAATGTACGGATGTGAGAGTTGGACTGTGAAGAAGGCTGAGCACTGAAGAATTGATGCTTTTGAAATGTGGTGTTGGAGAAGACTCTTGAGAGTTCCTTGGACTGCAAGGAGATCTGGATGTTCACTGGAAGGGCTGATGCTAAAGCTGAAACTCCAGTACTTTGGCCACCTCATGTGAAGAGTTGACTCATTGGGAAAGTCTCTCATGCTGGGAGGGATTGGGGACAGAAGGAGAAGGGGATGACAGAGGACGAGATGGCTGGATGGCATCACCGACTAGATGGACAAGAGTTTGGGTGAACTCCGGGAGTTGGTGATGGACAGGGAGGCCTGGCATGCTGTGATTCATGGAGTTACAAAGAGTCGGACACAACTGAGTGACTGAACTGAACTGAACTATGACAGCAGTCACTCATTCTAGGAAGACAACATGTTTTACTTATTTTTTTATTCTTTGTAACCATACATAACAGGGATTTTATTAACATTGAGTGAATTATTACTAAAGTACAATAATTTATGTTCACAGTATTGACTATAGAAATATAAAAGAAGGTTAGACTTTGTCTGGTATTCTCTAAGACTGAAACAAACAAGAAATCCATTTAGAAATTTCCCATCAAATGTGGTAGTTTGCAAAACTTTGAAGAATAAACTAAAGATCTCAGAAAAACTTTTTACATGGAACAGTATCTTCCCTTGAGTTTAGGATTCAATGCCTAAATACTGTACTCCAGAAGGAGAAAAATATGTCTGTTTCTCAGAAGATGTTCTCTGGATTAAAAAAAAAAAAAAAAAAGATAACAACATCTATCAAATGGGCTTGATGGGTGTGCCGGAAAAGTATAATGCATTAAAAGAGGATTATAACGTCTAGCTTGTAGTTTCCTGATGGACAGTGTGAAAACACTCTTTTCACCTAAGTTTGTCATTAAAACATTTTTTTAAGCTATAATGTCATTCTTTCTTCAACCTAATATAGGAATAATCAAATGAAATGAATAAATGTATGGATAATAAAAATGAACACAATCTTTGGAATGCTTGCCATACTTTTGCTTTGAACTCCAGATTGAAAAAAATTCCTCCTTCGGGAACTATTGAAAATTACTTTAGATCATATCAGAATTTGTATACATTTTGTCTCTCCTGCTGCTGCTGCTGCTGCTAAGTCACTTCAGTCGTGTCGGACTCTGTGCGACCCCATAGACGGCAGTCCACCAGGCTCCCATGTCCCTGGGATTCTCCAGGCAAGAACACTGGAGTGGGTTGCCATTTCCTTCTCCAATGCATGAAAGTGAAAAATGAAAGTGAAGCAGCTCAGTCCTGTCCAACTCTTAGCGACCCCATGGACTGCAGCTTACCAGGCTCCTCCGTCCATGGGATTTTCTAGGCAAGAGTACTGGAGTGGGGTGCCATCGCCTTCTCTGAGTTGTCTCTCCTACAGCATGTGAAATAATGCCAGTATTTAGTAGGTTCCAAAGAAATCTTTATTATGTGTTAATTAGATAACTTAGATTGACAACTACTGAAGTGCCAACTAGTATGCTAATAGCCAAGGATGTCAGGACTTAAATAGCCCAGTGCTTATATGAATGCTTCCATCAACAACAGTCTTCAATCCTAAGTAACCACTGGAGGGTGTGTGTGGTCTCTCCTGATGCCAGTCACCAGTGACTGGCTATTTACATATTCTGATTCCCAAACTTCCCTAATGATAAAAACCATCTGAGATGCATGATAAAAATGCAGTTTGGCCCCTGCCTAGAAATTCTGATACGTGTGTGTGTGTGTGTGTGTGTGTGTGTGTTAGTCACTCAGTCGTGTCCAACTCTTCATGACCCCATGGACTGTAAGCTGCCAGGCTCCTCTGTCCAGGGGATTCTCCAGGCAAGAGGACTGGAGTGGGTTGCCTCTTCCTTCTTCAGGGGATCTTCCTGACCCAGGAATTGAACCCAGGCTCCTTCCCTGCAGGCAGATTTTTTTACCATCTGAGCAACCAGGAAAGCATGTAAATTCTGGTTCTATAAATCTAAATGGACTCAGGTTTGTAGATTTTTTTTTAAAAGAATGGTTTTTATGATTAGATAATAATTGGTTTAAAAAAAAAAAACTAAACTAAAACTATTTCAATCCTGACAGCAACCTTTTGAGGTAAATGAGGTGAATTTGTTGAGACTTAGAACCATTTTGTAACATCTTCAAGGTCACCCATCTAGCAAAGGACAAAACTAGGATTCAAAATTAATGCTGCATTCCCCAAAGCCTGCGAGTCTATGGCTCAGCTTTCTCTGCCAAGGCAGGCAAAAGGCTTTCATATTACTGCTGCTCCTCCAACTTGAAGAAGCCAGGGATGCCCTTGAACTAGGCCCCTGGCTACAGGGAGGTCAATTTCCAACCAACTTAACTGGGACCAGAACACAGACTGTGTACTTGAGCCAGAGCGCAAGTGGATCTGGTTTGGTTTAAACCCTGATCCAGTCTGACAAGAAAAAAAAAAAAGAGTCAGCTGTTTGGGGGTCTCTGCCTTTGCCCCCTTAGCGCACAGGCAAGCTCTGTTTTCAGCCAAGGAAGCCAGAGGGCTCTCAGTCTATTGCTGTTCCTTCTTGCATATGGGCAACAAGCCAGGTAGCATTTCCAAAGGCAATAGGCTTGTCTTAGTGAAGGCACAGAGACAGCGCTGCCTGTGACCTCCCAGTAGGAGCACCATTGCACCTTTTGTGTCATGCAGAGGTGTTTTTCAGCTTTTCTGCCTGAGAACGTCTGTCTGTTCTCAGATTTCTGAGTAAACAATGTCAATATTTACTAAGAACTTCCAGGTGCATGGAGAACTTTGTGAACAAAGCAGATCCAACCATCAGGAGTCTTAAAAACACCAGGTTTGAGAGAATGTGAGAGGGGAACGGACTGCTCTGTCCTGTGAGCTTCCCCTTTATTTATTTATTTATTTATTTATTTACCTTGTCGATGTGTTTTTCTTCTGCACTTGATTTTGCTCTCCTTTAGAACGAGGACTGTTTGTCATTTATCTTCATTCTAGGGTTTGCACAGGGCAGAACATAATGAGTGTACAAGATGTTTTTTTACTGTGAATTGTGAAGGAATTTAACTATGTGATCTTAAGTGAAGAGCTTAATCTCATTTCTGAAAGATGTAAGTAATAATAACTGGCCACCTAGTTCACAAGGTGGTGGTACTAATGAGAGGAGACATATGAGAACACTCTGTAAACCATAAAAATAATCACATATGAAGACAAGGCAGATGGATTATGTCCCGTCACCATCCAACCCAGTGGATGGTATTACCACAGAGTAAGTACTCAATGTCTGACAAGGAACTTGAACCTTAATGTACCATGAGCAGCACGGTGCTCAATTTCACTAAATTCTCACTTCAACCCCATAAAGTAAAGATACTGTGTGTGTGTGTGTGTGCTCAGTTGCTCAGTCATGTCCAACTTTTGGTGACTGCATGGACTGTAGCCCATCGGGCTTCACCGTCTTTGGGATTTTTCCCAACAAGAATACTGGAATGGGTTGCCATTTCCTTCTCCAGGGATCTCCTGATTCAGAGATCAATAAGTCCATGCTCTTCCATAACTTGCTATAGGTGACCGACTTTCCCAAGGTCACCTATAGCAAGCTATGGAAGAGCTTGGACTAACCATGTGGGTATCCTGTCAAAGTTTTGATCCTTAACAATTAATGAGCAAGAATGAATAGGGGGTGGTAAAAGAGAAGAGGGCAGAAGAAAATTTAACACAGAGAATTATAACTAAGGTAACGAATGCTAACACATAGGCAGCATAGAGAACATATCAAACAATATTCCTGGGCATAATATATTTTTAAATCTAAGATATTTTTTAAAAAATAAACATTCATGGCCTCAATACAGTCTCCTTAGGAAAACAACAAGCAAACAAGCTCTGTAATCAGTTCCTTCAACAAATTTTACTACCAAAGCATGATGAGTATGTTGAAAGCTCTTGAAACTGTCAGCATCTGCTTTGCTGGGGCTCATCGCATCTGATCATTTATTTGACAGAGGAACAGCTCCAGCTTCTGCAGTTTTCCTTAAATTGCGGAGATTTTTCCCCCCAATTAAATCACCCAGTGACAGCAGCAATTCTATTAGGCTACTTTCTTAACTCGGTCACAAAACAGAAAGATAACAAGGCAAGGCATGCAACAATATAAACCAAGTTAAGAACCATCACTCAGTGGCTTCAGATCCAAATCAAGGCTATGAAATACAGGATGACATGAGATGTTGAAATGAAAAATAACAACCATGTTTCTCTGAGGCTCAGGCATTATTACACAGCCACATTTTATATAACAGTCAGCTCAGAGGATTAGTAAAACACAGGCTGCAAAACCTGGAAACCCTCCTACCCACATTAAGCTAATTGAGTTGGAGACATGCAATTCATCACATTTGCAGCCTGATTTATAAGCAACTTACCCTGCCCTAGAGCAGAAAGTGAACTGTTATAAGTGAGCTATTCTTAAAATTTCAAGCCCAGCAACTCTGAACCTGTCAATATCTTAAAGGAAGAGAGAAAAGGAAGACTCTAATTCAAGCACACTTCTGTGACCCTGATGAAAAAATAAATATCCAGTGCACATTTTATGACTGACATTTTCATAAAGAGTTGAGCCACGAATAGGAAACTCTCTGTGCCCGAATCCTATAGAAAGTGCATCTTCATTTTAGCAAGTTGATGGGGGTAATTTAAAGTCAGTTCTTTGCTGGGATGCAACTTCCATGCAGCATAAAGAAAATAATCTTATGACAGTTAAAAACCCAAATTCAGAGAGGCAAGATATTATAGCTCTGGTCTTGCAGGGCTGGGAAAAGCTTATGATACTAACTAATGAACACAGAAAACTGCCTCATACGTCAAAAACACTGGGAGGAATGGGAACAGAAGCATAAGTCTGGCATTTCAAGCACTCTCTTGAAGCAAATGGGCTGTCTCAGACCTGCTGGTCCAGGGGAAGCTGTCGATCTCTGTTACTGAGAGCCTTCGTGGAATCAGGGGTGCCTCACTGATCAAAATCGGTTGCCTTCTATATTTCCTGACATGTAAAAAAGATTTCTTCTCTAGGACAAGCATTTCTAAAGGGATGGAAGGGAACTTGAAATTCATTCCAACCAGAAATTCTTAACTTTAAGTCTGTGGTCCTGAGAGAGTCCATAGATGGGCTTTAAGTGATTCACCCTTTAAGTAATCATCCTTGAAATGTTATGCAAAAATTGTGTGGTATATATAAATAGCTGTGAAAGTGAAAGTGCTGCACTCAATATTCGAGCAAATCTGGAAAACTCAGAAGTGGCCACAGGACTGGAAAAGGTCAGTTTTCATTCCAATCCCAGAGAAAGGCAATGCCAAAGAATGTTCAAACTACTGCACAATTGCACTCATCTCACATGCTAGCAAAGTAAGGCTCAAAATTCTCCAAGCCAGGCTTCAATAGTACATGAACCATGAATTTCCAGATGTTCAAGCTAGATTTAGAAAAGGCAGAGGAACCAGAGATCAAACTGCCAACATCTGCTGGATCATCAAAAAAGCAAGAGAGTTCCAGAAAAACATCAATTTCTACTTTATTGACTATACCAAAGCCTTTGACTGTGTGGATCACAACAAACTGGAAAATTCTTAAAGATATGGGAATACCAGACCACCTGACCTGCCTCCTGAGAAATCTTTATGCACGTCAAGAAGCAACAGTTAGAACTAGACATGGAACAACAGACTGGTTCCAATCAGAAAAGGAGTACGTCAAGGCTGTATATTGTCACCCTGCTTATTTAACTTATATGCAGAGTATATCATGTGAAATGCCAGGCTGGATGAAACACAAGCTGGAATCAAGATGGCCAGGAGAAATGTCAATAACCTCAGATACACAGATGACACCACTCTTATGGCAGAAAGCAAAGAAGAACTAAAGAGTCTCTTGATGAAAGTGAAAGAGGAGAGTGAAAAAGTTGGCTTAAAGCTCAACATTCAGAAAACTAAGATCATGGCATCTGGTCCCATCACTTCATGGGAAATAGATGGGGAAACAATGGAAACAGTGAGAGAATTTATTTTGGGGGCTCCAAAATCACTGCAAATGGTGACTGTAGCCATGAAATTAAAAGATGCTTGCTCCTTGGAAGAAAAGCTATGACCAACCTAGACAGCATATTAAAAAGCAGAGACATTACTTTGTCAACAAAGGTCCGTCTAGTCAAAGCTATGGTTTTTTTCCAGTAGTCATGTATGGATGTGAGAGCTGGACTATAAAGAAAGCTGAGCATTGAAGAACTGATGCTTTTAAACTGTGGTGTTGGAGAAGATTCCTGAGGGTTCCTTGGACCGCAAAGAGATCAAACCAGTCCATCCTAAAGGAGATCAATCCTGAATGTTCATTGGAAGGACTGATGCTGAAGCTGAAACTTCAATACTTTGACCACCTGATGTGAAGAACCAACTTACTGGAAAAGATCCTGATGCTGGGAAAGATTGAAGGTGGGAGAAGGGGACGACAGAGGAAGAGATGGTTGGATGGCATCGCTGACGCAATGGACATGAATTTGAGTAGGCTCCAGGAGTGAGTGATGGATGGGGAAGCCTGGCGTGCTGTAGTCCATGGGGTCGCAAAGAGTAGGACACAACTGAGTGACTAAACTGACTGATAAATTGTTGTAGTTGTTGTTGTTTAGTAAGAAAAGGACTCTTTGTTTTGTTTTGCTTTTGTAATTAATTTCTCAAAAAGGCTTATGACTTTGAAATGGTTAAAAACACTGTTGTCCAACATCCTATCTCATATCTAAATCATCTCTACAATATTTCATTGAGGATTTTCTAGCCTCTGTTTGAATACCTTCAGTGACAGGAAGTTCACTATCATACAAGGCAGCCTGTTCTACCTTCAGACTGCTTGATTGAAATAAACAAATAAGTTACATAGACCTTGTCTTATTATTGTTTACTCTAGAGGTCAAAGGGCCTAGAGAAATTATAGAGAATAGTCACTTGTGATAAACAATTCAAAGCCAGAAACAGCCATGTCCTCTAAGCTGAGTCTCTTCTCCAGGGATCACATCACTCATGCTTTTGATGTTTCCATTTGAGATGATTTTAATCCCCTCACCAGACTATTTGCCCCTCTCTGGCAGCACTCCAATTTGCTGCCGTTCTCCCTGAAATATGCTTCTTAGATCCTAATGCCACACTCTGGAACAGTGCAGAATTATCTCTCTTTGTTCTTGATATAACAATTCCATTTCCGTGGCTGAAAACTGCATTGCCTTTTCGAGAGCCCCATATACAGACAACTCTGACCCCCTCAAGCTCCGTTTTCTTTATTGTGTGTTGCTCATTTGTTCCCCACTGATTATTCTTAAAAAAAAAAAAAAAAAGTAGAAAAGAGAAGGGAAAGGAAAAGAGAGACTAAAGAAACAGGAAGGGGAAGTGGAGGTAGACATAGGAACATGGCAGGGAGCTGGAGACAGGGCTTTAAGCACTGGGAGTAAAATTCAAGCCGACCAACAACCATCTTCTCAGTCTTAATAACTACCCTAAATGTGTTTAGCACTATCCTCAGTATACAAATGTGGAAACTAGAATTTACAGTGAAAGTGCAAGTCACTCAGTCATGTCCGACTCTTTGCAACCCCATGGAGTATACAGTCCATGGAGTTCTCCAGGCCAGAACACTGGAGTGGGTGGCCTTTCCCTTCTCCAGGGGATCTGCCCAACCCAGGGGTCGAACCCAGTTCTCCCACATTGCAGGCGGATTCTTTACCAGCTGAGCCACCAGGGAAGCCCAGAGTTCACAGAGGCTCAGTGATTTCTCAAACAGCATCGCCCAGCAGCTCTGGTAAAGTACCTGATAAGATAGCACTGCCACTGCATAGGCTGGACTTTTAGATATGGCTTCTTTAACATTTGTTTTTAAAGAGCTATTCCATCAGCAGTTACACAAATATTCGAAGCCATCTCTGAGGTAACTAATGAAGAGGTAGACGCTATTCTTATTGAATCAAACTAATACAGGTGATTTAACTGGAGAGATTGAAAGTGAGAGAGATTTTTATGCATTTTCAACAACCTCAGCCTGGCCCTTTGCGAAAGCTGAAAATTGGCATCAACAAAGTTAGTGATAACAATTTCTAGCAACATTTCCTGGAAATTGGAATAAGTAAACCTCTGTGATCTGCTGAGCAGAACACACCTGTTTCTTTCCTTTTCTTTAGAAATAAAGGAATAAATTATGGTCTGAGAATCTGGGACCCGAATTCCTGTCTCAGCTTTAGCATTACCTGTGTGTCTGCCCAGGGAAAATCTCACAACCGATCTTACTTGTGGTTTCTTTATATGTAAAATAACAGAGTTAAACTATAGTATTTCACACGTTCCTGCTCAGTTCTAAGCTCTCTAGTTCTGTGGGCTTACTGTTGAATTCAGGTCATCTGGCTCCTTCGAGAACTTATTGCCTGGGTCTCTGCAGTTCATTCTCTAAGTTGTATCAGGGTCTCATGTTGTTTGAGGAGGAGCCTTCTATTCTAACTCATATAAGTATGCTCAATGTCTAGTGGCAGCTCCGTTTTAATTATTCATAATAGATAAATGAAGCCTATTTTAGAAAGTCTATATGCACATTTTATATCACTTGTTTATAATTAAAAGCGGTTATATAAATCGTTCTCTGAGAAAATAAACCACCAGTAAAACAACTTATTCAATTCCTTCCCTCATAATGCTTGTGTGCTCCGTTGATTCAGTCATCTCGCCTGGAAAGTCGCACGAGCGGATGAGCCTGGTAGGCTGCAGTCCATGGGGTCGCGAAGAGTCGGGCACGACTGAGAGACTTCACTTTCACTTTTCACTTTCATGCATTGGAGAAGGAAATGGCAACCCACTCCAGTGTTCTTGCCTGGAGAATCCCAGGGACGGGGGAAGCCTGGTGGGCTGCTGTCTATGGGGTCGCACAGAGTCGGACACAACTGAAGTGACTTAGCAGCAGCATTCTTTGTGACACTGTGAACTGCAACCCATCAGGCCCCTCTATTCAAGGGATTCTCTAGGCAAGGATACTGGAGTGGGTTGCCGTGCCCTCTTCCGGGAGTCTTCCTGACTCAGGGATCGAACCTGCGTCTCTGACGTCCCCTTCATTGGCAGGTGGGTTCTTTACCACTAGCGCCACCTGGAAAGCCCTCCCACATAATATGAGAAGATAAAACTAGAACATTTCTAGAGTAACCGATCTGGAGGTTCAATCACTAGGATTTCAGATCGATTTTTGAAATGACTTCCACATGTGCCCTGTGGCCCATAGGTGGGGCTGGAGGAGACTGTCCTGCACTGGTGCTACAGGCAAAGTGGCTTCAAGAAGCGCCTCTAGAATGCATTTTAAATGCACTTACCTGTGACCCCAAATTGGCCACAAGTTCAAACACACTCCATGTTCTGCCAATAAAGAAGGAACAAATCAACTGCTTTCAGTGGTTTCGGAGTCAGCTGGCCTGGGAGCGCGGCCTTGGGGTTAAACTCTCTCACTTGACTCTGGCAACTCCTCTGAGAGTTGGGGAAAATCAATTCAACTTTCTCTACCATTTTCTCTTAAATAAATATTATGAAGCTTCTTTTGTTTATGTCTATAGAGGAATTTAAAAACTGCCTCCTGGAATGCCATTCATAATTAGTAGGGTTATATAAATCCTCAGCTATATAGTTTCTCTTCACTGCATGATTCATATGCATCTTGGTTTCCTTAATGTATTTAAGTTCTTCATAGAGAAAGGCTCTATTTCTTACTTCCTTTACCATCTCTCATTCTGTTTCGTAAAGTTCTTATAATACACATGGCAATCGTTCAGTAAACACTGTGGCATCATGGAGTTCAAGACTGTAGTTTCCAATGTTAGCGTGTGACAAAGTCACGTGGAAAGGAAATAAAATTCAGAGCCCAGGATTGATGAAGTGCTAAGGAACTGGGCCTCTGTGATTCTGATACACAATCAAGTTTCGCAACTTCCTGTTTAAGTGTCTCAACTGGTAACGGCAGCAACCACAGACACTAGACAGAGAACACAGCAGAGCAATAGTTAATACTGCAAAGTGTTCAAATTTCAGGCCCTGCCACTTCTGACCAATGTGTTTTTAGGAAATGATTGAACTTTTCTGGGCTTAAGGTTTTCTTCCCTACCTACCCACCTTCTGTACTATGGGAAAACTGGACCAGATCAGTGGCTTCCTGGCTTTCTTCTTGACCTTGATTACAATCAGAAATATACATTGTGAGCCAGACCACATCCACATTAAACTGAAGCACAGGTTTCTACTTTTGATGTACTCTCATATTTCCTATTGTTCTTTTATTCTAGTCTAAAATTACAAAATAAATTGATTTCACATTTGATAGTAAGTCAGTTGCAGTTTGAAAATCCTGGACTTGATGATTTCTACTATCCCCTTCAGTTTTACAATTATGTGGTTCTCATTTGCTGGTGAATAATTTAGTACCGTGACCAGACTAGCCGCACTCATACCCCAGATCTAAGAAGAACTAAATGTGTAACCTTAGAAAAGCTTTTCTACCTTCTGAGCACCCACTTTCCTTGTCCATAAAGTGGGAATAATAAGAAAACCTATCTTACAGGGTGGCTTAGTGAAATAACCCAATGCATGAAAAGCATTTAGAACAGTGCCAGCATACATTAGGAATTCAATAAATACTATATATTGTTATTATTTCTCCTAAAACAAACTCTATACAGAAAATTTGGTGAGCAAATATAAAAATTGAGCAAACATAAAAAGAAAAATTCACAAAACTGAATCTTAGACCTTAGCAGCTCCTTCATAGGACGCCCCTTCCACTGCTCTGGCCAAAGTAACATAGAAGTTTTGTTGAACAAATATAAATGGACAAACACAAACTATTGATACAAGCAAAATCTCCTTGTTAAAGAAAACCCCAGGTAACATACACTTGATTTCAACAATAAAATTGTACCATACAAAATCATGCTAGAGTTATCCATTTGAGTTCAAAGAAGTGGGATTTGATCTGTATTTCAGTTCAGTTCAGTTGCTCAGTCGTGTCCAACTCTTTGTGACCCCATGAATTGCAGCACGCCAGGCCTCCCTGTCCATCACCAACTCCCGGAGTTCATTCAAACTCACGTCCATCAAGTTTGTGACGCCAGAATTAGTGAATTCTGATTATAAATACATTGCCAGACATAAAACAAAAACTGTTTCCATTTTCACAGGTTAATAATATTCTCCAAACTTTTAATATAGCTAATGTGTGAATTCAATAAGGGCATTATACATCCCCATTTTATTGCCCAACAGTTGCTAGGTATGCACTTGTTACTATGAAGCAATGCTTTTTAATTTTTAAGCAGTACATCCTTAAGTAATACAAAATTATATACCTAAATCAGGGCTTCCCACCAAGTAGCTACCTTGAAAGATTGATTATAATGTTCTAACATCCTCCAAAGCTAGCCACAAAGCAGAGTATGTTTCTTAATGCTTCAGCAAAGTTTTGTTTGGATCAGTCAAAACCTGGCTGTGTTCCCAACTTATTTGCTATACTTTATTTGAATTAGTCAAAGGGACATTCATTTTCACATGAAAGACAATAATTTTGAATGATACACCTTTGCTTAGCTGAGATGGGGGTATTCTGTACTATAAAACCATTCTCTTAAAGACAGCACATAGGAAAATATAACAAGAGTTCCTCTCTACTGAGAGTTCAAAGAGTTGATTAACCTTAAATTTAGATCTCTTCTTATATACACATACATTTTTTACGAATTATCATTTACTGAACACCTACTAGGTGCCAAGTCCTATTCTAAAGACTTGCTACGTATTATCTTTAGTAAGTCCTACAATAATCCTGTGAGTTCCATGTTATTATTTGCCATAGGAGAGAAGCCAATAGGTTTGCTAAAGGACACAGCTAGAAATAAAGAGAACCAGAATTTGAGCCTAAGGAAGTCTGATTCTAAAGTCCATCTGCTTTCCCCTGTACATTATTGCTTTTCTGGATTAGCTGGGAAAGAGCTTTAAAAAAATCTAAAACTCAGTGGATATCAACACTTATTTATGTATAAATGCATAAGATGTGGAATAATGTATAGACACACATACACATATGGGCTTCCCTGGTGGCACAGATGGTAAAGAATCTGCCTGAAATCCAGGAGACCCAGGTTCAATCCCTGGGTTGGGAAGATCCTTTGGAGAAGAAAATGGTAATCCACTCCCGTATCCTTGCTGGGAAATCCCATGGACAGAAGAGGCTGGTGAGCTATAGACCATGGGGTTGCAAAGACTTGGACATGACTGAGAGACTTTCACTTCACTTCACATATACATACATATATGTATGTGTGTATACTAATAAAAACTATTGAAAACATGCTTACCAAAGGTTACAACTCTGAATGTCTTAAGTGGGGGAGGAATGTAAGAGTTACACATTGTTTTAGAGCAACAATAACCACAACATCATTACCAACAGATATAATAAGCATCATTTACTGGTGGGCAGCCTCTGTGAGCTTTATGTATATTACTTCTAATTCTTATAGAAAGCCTTGGCAGAAGTGAAATCCTAGTCTTAAGAAGCAGTGTGTTGAGTCTTGAGTTAACCCTTTGCTGCTGCTGCTAAGTCACGTCAGTCGTGTCCAACTCTGTGCAACCACATAGACAGCAGCCCACCAGGCTCTCCCGTCCCTGGGGTTCTCCAGGCAAGAACACTGGAGTGGGTTGCCATTTCCTTCTCCAATGCATGAAAGTGAAAAGTAAAAGTGAAGTCGCTCAGTCATGTCCAACTCTTAGTGACCCCATGGACTGCAGCCTACCAGGCTCCTCCGTCCATGGGATTTTACAGGCAAGAGTACTTCAGATCAGATCAGATCAGATCAGTCGCTCAGTCGTGTCCGACTCTTTGCGACCCCATGAACCGCAGCACACCAGGCCTCCCTGTCCATCACCAGCTCCCGGAGGTCACCCAGACTCACACCCATCAAGTCAGTGATGTCATCCAGCCATCTCATCCTCTGTCGTCCCCTTCTCCTCCTGCCCTCAATCCCTCCCAGCATCAGAGTCTTCTCCAATGAGTCAACTCTTCGCATGAGGTGGCCAAAATACTGGAGTTTCAGCTTTAGCATCATTCCCCCCAAAGAAATTCCAGGATTGATCTCCTTCAGAATGGACTGGTTGGAGTACTTAGGAGTAACTAAATCTACAAATAATCACTAGTGACACCTAGTTAGGATTGTTCTAAACATTCCTCATTTGAAGAGAAAAAAACTTACTATGCCTTTAATACACATAACAATCTAGTATTTCTTAGAGAAAAATTCATTATTATTGTTATCATTACACAGCTGGGAAAAATAAGAGATTTGGATGCCATTCTCCTGATTTGTCTTTCCAAAGCCATGGCAGGGGCCCATTAACCCATGGTGGGCTAGTTCCAATGAACATTTATGAATTGCGAGATACTGTGGTAGGTCCTGTGCCCACCCTTTTCTTCTTCACTTTTTCCAGTTTCTGGCTTAAACACCCAGGATTGTTTGAGGCATGCTATTGGTACACTTCCCAACTAATGATAATTGAAGCACGAAATGTTTCATTTGCTTAGAGTTTTGATCAGGAGCGTTTGTGCCTGGATTCAGTATATGTCTGTCAAGGCCATATTTCACTCACATTTCCTCTCGCCAAGGTTCTGGGCCTGGAACAAAATGCATTTTTCACAAATATGTAAATCTCTGCCAAACCATTCTTAGGCTTTTATTAACTAAAAGCTTCTCAATTTAGCCTCACAAAACTGTACTATTTTCCTCAAGACCAGATGCTTTCTGAACCATCAGGTCAGCTGCTTATACCATCTAGTGGAGAGAGACAGAAATGAACAGGTTTACATTTTTGAAAATTTACTAATTTTCTAAAACAGCAAAATCAGCTTAGTTTTCTAACTAGTAATATTAATAAAAGCACTATGGCTAGAAAGGAAAACAAATACACAATTTTCAGCTGATGGTCAGGACTCCATGACTGTTAGAGTCAATATATTTCATAAGCTTCTTTCCTTCCTCCCTCCTTTCCTCCCTTGCCCTTTCTTTCTTTCTGTCTCCCCTTCTCTCTCGTGCTTTCTTACTAAAATCAGAGGCCAATTAAGGTGGTGCTAATGGTAAAGAACACGCCTGCCAATACAGGAGACCATAAGAGATGTAGGTTTGATCCCTGGGTTTGATCCCTGAGTTGGAAAGATGCCCTGGAGGAGGGCAAGACAACCCACTCCAGCATTCTTACCTGGAGAACCCATGAACAGAGGAGCCTGGCTAGCTATGGTCCATAGGGTCACAGAGTCAGACATGACTGAAGCAACTTAGCATTCCTACATGCACAAGTATTAACCAGTCAATCCTAAAGGAAATCAACCCTGAATATTCATTGGAAGGACTGATGCTGAAGCTAAAGCTCCAATACTTTGGTCACCTGATGCGAAAAGCTGACTCACTGGAAAAGATCCTGATACTGGGAAAGATTGAAGGCAGGAGGAGAAGGGGATGACAGAGGATGAGACAGTTGGATGGCATCACAGATTCAATGGACATGAGTTTGAGCAAACTCCAGGAGGTAATGAAGGATAGGGAGGCCTGGCAAGCTGCAGTCCATGGGGTTGCAAACAGTAGGATATGACTTAGCGACTGAAGAACAGTAACAAGTATTACAAAGGCATTTAGTGTTCACACAACTCTTCTCTAGGCACTATAGATGAGCCATATATTTTTCAGTTATAAGATATGATCCTCATCAATGAGAAATGTATAACTCAGTTTAAAACATAGAAACATTAGACAACTAAGCCTTGTCCATGAGATTCTCCAGGAAAGAATACTGGAGTGGGTTGCCATGCCTGCCTCTAGGGGATCTCTGCAACCCAGGGATCAGACCTGCTTCTTTTGTCGCCTGCATCGACAGGAGGATACTTTACCATAGCACCACCTGGGAAGCCCACTAATGCTTAAATATTGTGATAGATTACTCACTGCTTCATGGTCTCCTCAGTGGTCTTCTCTGTCCATAAGACCCCTAACACGGTAGTACTGTTTCCTGTGATTCGGTCCCCAGCATCCTCCTCCCCCTTTGCTAAGCAGTCCCATCCATATCACCTCAACTGTACAGAAAATGCCTAAGTCTTCATTTCTCAATCAGATCTCTCTAAATTCCCAGATCTTTATTTCAAGCTGCCTGTTAAGCCCTTCTACTTGAGTGTAGCATATATAGCTCAAACTCAATTATTCAGATCTAACCTCAGAATCTCTTTACCCCACGCTTAAATCTATCCTTCCTCTGGAGTTCTTGATTACCTGCCATGATACTTCCCCTATACAACTGGTCAAAAAAAAAAAAAAAAAGTGTGAATTTACCTCCATTTCTTTCTCTACTCTATCGTCTATACTCAATGGGTCTCAAGTTCCTGAGGGTATCTTTTCCTCAATAATCTTTCTAGTTCATTCCATCCTCCATCCCCAATGTCTCTGCTGTATCTCAGAGTGTGCCCACCTGCTGCATTTTACCTGATGTCCTTGATTGCAATACACCTTTTTCTTGTTTTTCCTCCACTCTGCTGCATGACATGACTAATGGTCTAATTTGCAACTGTGACTAGGAGTTTCCTCTTTTTAAATTGCATAGTCATTCCTCATTACCTAAAAGGTGAAGTCCAGTCTCCACAGCAGGCCCTTCGTTACCTGTTCCCATCCATCTTCCCTTGTTTGAGGACATGCTTTGGACCCACTTCTGTATACCTTCTTGGTCCTTACATTCCATCTTTCTGCCCAACTTAATTACAAATCAAAAGGCCTGCCATTTCTGGAATTCCTCCATACTGATACGCGAGTGCTAGAATCTAGGACAACCTTGACCAATCTGCTTTATCTCCAACTTCCTTCAAGTCAAAAATAACCTCCCATCTAATGCTTTCTAAGAGAACACCTGTCCCCAGATCTCCAGCTCAGAAAAAAAAAAATTAAAGCATGTCTCTAGGTCTTGGGAGAATTTTTCCCTCCTTTGCTCCTTTCTTCATTGTACACAACATGACAGTTTGTATGCATACATCTCCAAGTTCGTAAGCCTATCTATTGCATGTAAGGAACTCGAAGGCACATTCCTCTTTGTGTCCTCAGGGAATAACAGAGCTCCCACATACAGGAGACGGTCGAAGAGATTTTACTGTACATGTGAATGGATAAATAAATGAATCAATCAATATTCATAAGAGGTTCTGTTCATATTAAACTTAACTGCATTTCAGAAATGCTAGATGATTTTCCTAGGTTACCCTGCCAGAAATTGCAGAGTCAGGATTCAAAAATCTATTTTTTGGCTCCAAAGCCCATGATGTTTTACGATAACCACACTACTTTCTGCCTGGAAGCAATGAAAACCTGGACTGGGATAGTAGATGTGGATAAAAAGAGGAAGGTGAGAACACTCAGACATTTGAAAACCAATAAGAGATTATAATGAAAAAAATTCCATAAGAAACTTCAAAGTTTTTCATTTAGGATATTAGAATAATACTATTACATACTAATATCAAAACATCAATAGTAGTAAGGATAGCTACCATTTTTGCATATTTCTTATGTGTCACACTGAGCTCTTTGTAGAGTTCAAAACTCAAAGAAACATCAATGAATGCCATTATTTTACAAATTAAAGAAACTGAGGCTTAAGGCAGTTAAAAAACTTGAGAGAGCTCACACAGCTAATAATTAGAGGACCAGACATTTGATCTGATTGAGTCTGATTCTAGAGCCAGGGTGAATTTTTATGTTAAACTTTTCTATTGGTTGTACTATCCCTCGTCTATGTATCTATTATGTTAATAGTATTTTCAGAAGTATATATACCCAAACAAAAAATAATTTTATTTGGAAGAAAGGGTCTTATGACCAAACATATTTGGAAAATAGTGTATTAACCATGTCCCCATCTTAGAAGTTTATATTGCATAATATCTTACTAACGACTGAGAAATTCTTCAATAAAGTTAATGCATCTAACCTCTCAAGTATTTTCAGCATTCATTCCTTTATTTTCCTTATAATGCTGACAAAATCCCACTGGAAATACTTTGGGAAATGCTGGCTTAGTTTCACTGTAGATGTCAATGAGGGAGAAAGAGGAAAAATAAAAACAAAAATAAGATGTGGTCCAGTTCACAGGAGCTTATACATTTATTAGGAGCAAGATAAATGGAATAGCTAAAGGAAAAGACAATACCTGATCCCACAAAAATTATTTAGATTAATAGAATAAGGCATACATAAAAAAGCTAATTATGCAAACTCCTTGTGTTACAGGATGTTATAACCAAGTGGAGTCAGGCGAGAGTTAATAGGAAAGACTTCATGGAGAAAGAGAATTTATTACTGTGGCTAAAACATACTTTCCTGTAAGTAGGCTCTGGCAACTCTAGTAAGAAAATAGTTTGTGGAACAAAGTACACTTAATCTTTTCTGCCTGCATTTCTGTATATTGGCTTCTTCATTCATGAGCAATCACTCCCTATAATTTCCCCAAATTTACCCTTCCCCCGGGGAAGGCGATGGCACCCCACCCCAGTACTTTTGCCTGGAAAATCCCATGGATGGAGGATCCTGGTAGGCTCCAGTCCATGGGGTCGCTAAGAGTCGGACACGACTGAGCGACTTCACTTTCATTTTTCACTTTCATGCATTGGGGAAGGAAATGGCAACCCACTCCAGTGTCCTTGCCTGGAGAATCCCAGGGACGGGGGAGCCTGGTGGGCTTCCTTCTATGGGGTCACACAGAGTCGGACACGACTGAAGCGACTTAGCAGCAGCAGCAGCACCCTTCCCCAAGATTCCCCATTGTTTTCCCATATACATTTAACAAATGCCCATTTGTAAGAGTCTATCCTAACTTCTCATATTCTCACTTTCCAGTCAATCTTCCGAG
Source organism: Tragelaphus eurycerus (assembly GCA_935064755.1). NCBI lineage: Eukaryota > Metazoa > Chordata > Mammalia > Artiodactyla > Bovidae > Tragelaphus > Tragelaphus eurycerus. The sequence goes on from CAKXYN010000043.1 coordinate 16,621,615, forward strand.
AATCTTTTACCTGGTCTTAGAATCAGAAGACAGAAAATCATGTTTATCTAATTAAAGCAATCTATACCAATCTATAAAAAAAAAAAAAAAAGCTTTAATCTTCCGTGTAAATAATCACTGATGGCTTTGACTATAAGACGTACCAACTTTTTGAGTACCTTAGGAGATGCTGCCAATTTTAATTGCAAGATGTCATTGATTTTAGGACACACTCAGATTTCAGATATGTAACACATGAGAAAATAGGTTTAAAATTGATGAAATGCTGTATCCATGATGATTAGGTAAGGGGACAACAGATGGAGAAAAATAAGAAGTCTGTGCCTTCATTTCTTGTTTATTTAAATATCCATGTCACCAATCCCCCAGAATTCAACTGTTCATACTGCCAATGACAAATAATTAATTTAACAAGTATTTGTTGAAGGTCTGAGAATATAATAATGAATAAAATCAACACAGATTGACCTTGAAGGCATCCATATAATGATGATAATATTGACAGTAAATTTATTAAAACAAAACTAATAGTTATAAATAACAATAGAATTAAAATAATTGGGTGAATTTCTGATCAAACAAATATGGTAATGTGAAACAGCATAGAGTAGCTTTATTCATTTATTGATCAATATTTGAATCTGTAACTTGTACAATGCTCATTTCTGAAAATTGTAAGATAGTTTATGAAATCCAACATATATAGAATGAACATTTTAAAAGATGAATAACCAAATAAAAAGGACAGAAACAGATCTTGCCAGGTCCTAGAAGGATAAAGCATGAGGGTTGTGGTGTGGATGGATGTACTTGGGTTTTTTGATGACACACACACCTATCATGAGGACTGTTTCTCAATGCAGAAAACTCTCCAGTTGCTCAAAATGCCATGTGTCTCTCTTGCTGAGAAATACATTTTTACAATCTCAAGACATTCTTCAAAAGGGAACTAGCCCCAAATAACGAGCTCGTCTTGGGAGAGGAACAGAGTCCCTTGGGAGTTTACTACTGGGTAGATGGAAATATTTTAAAGATAGAACCTAATTCCCTTCTCTTTTCTCATCATGTTCCCATCTATCAAAACTCTTCCCTGTTCTCATGTTGGAAAGTAAGTTTCTTACAAATTCACTTATATTTTGTACCTGCTTAACTTTTAAGAATAAAGCTATATGGGGGGGGGAGACCTTCAAATTTTACACACCTAGAGCCAATGAAAGACAATTTGACCCTAAGATCTCTTTAAAAATAGCAGAACAGTTTAGGGGAAGGTAATATAGCACAGGAGTGATACAGAATACAGATTTTGGAACCAGAAAGATCTGAGACACCAATGAGGACATTCCTATTCACTAGTTCTATGATTGAAAGAGAACTTTGAAATTTTAAAATCAGGTACACTGCCTCACTGAGGTCAAATGAGACAAATAAAATAAATGATTATAAGATATTTGCCATGGTAGCAAATTGATGATAACAAAGTCAAAAGCAACGTTTTGTTGTGTTTACTATGTGCCAGCCACTTATTAAGCAATTTACATGTGTCATTTTATTTAATTAGTATAAATTTCCTATGAGATAAATATTATTATTACCTTCATTTTACAGAGGAAGAACCTGAGGTAGAAAGCTAACAGATACTCTGTAAAGAGTACTCTGATAGACGCCTGGGGTCTCACAGTACCTAAGATTCAGGAATTTGAATTCCTATTGCAGAGTAAGGATGAGCAATACATAATTAGAACTCAGATTCCCTCAGAGAGCAATAGGCATATTTAAAATCACAATTTACTGTCTTTTGTGTCCCCATCACCTATTATGATACTCATAGTAGACACTCAATTACTAGTTAATGAACTTATGTAAACTGAAAAGAAAGCGCTCATGCTTTATTATAGGCCAGTTTCTTTCCTGGAGGATTCTAAGGTAGCATCTGAAGAGAACACATCCCCATCTGGAAGCCAAGAAAACAAATTCCATCCAATTCACTGCTAAATTGCGTTTCTCCTTCCAACCCCATACTTCACACTGGCTGAGGTGCTCTAATGAAAACAGGCTAAGCAATCCATCTATCCGCCAAGCAGCAGGGGTGCTCCAAAGGCAGATGAATCTTAGAACCGAGGTTTCAGGCACTACGTGGCAATGGGAGAAAAGACTGTCAAAGCTGCAACAGGCAGATTACTCAGCTAACCGTAGGGAGCCCACTAAATACGACATTTAAACTGTTCTCCAGCAATCTCACACTCTGTTCAGGCATGCCATATGTAAATTCCTAATTAATACTAGAGAACCACATTGCTGTCTATTTCTTTAAGGACTCATTTGGATTATAATATTTTGATACTATTTTTATTGAAAAATAAATCTTTTTTAGGATTTATTTAAGTTTTATTTTGACCATTTTTAAACTCTTTACTGAAATCATCAGAACACTGTTTCCGTTTTCTGGTCACGAGGCACGTGGGATCTTAGTTCCCCAACCAGGGACCGAAACTGCAACCCCTGCATTGGAAGGTGGAGTCTTAACCACTGGACCGCCAGGCACATCCCCACACTGTCTTCTAAGTAGGATTCAGGGGGAGGTATCTCATTGTGTGTTTTGTCTCCTCACTTTTCCCCCTTTTAGTGCTTGACCCAAGAGCACCAGATGGATCAAAGAAGCACCAAGGGTGAAACCGTGCCAGGTCTAATGGAGAATCTGTACCCTCTGAGCACATCTCTGGCTCTAATAGGCTTCCTTTATGAGAAAATAACACATTAGATTTTAATCAGGGCAGGTTTTCCAAACACTTGAACTGTGATAATATAATAACCTCTTAACAACTTGATTAGGAACTGTGTTTTTTGTACTATGAAAGTACATGTGCTCGAGTCTGATCATGCAGGGCTATGCTGGGGCCAGCTCGTCCTGTCTCACGAGAACCTCACGCACCCATCTTTGTAAGAGCATTCAGCAGCTTCAGGTTGGTGACCTGAAATCAGCCACGGTGGCAGTGTATACACCGTGACATTGGCGAACCCAACGCCGTGGGCTGTTTTCTTTTCTGGAAAAATTGTGCACATTTATTTCTATCACTGTTGCCGATAGAAGGAAGGTACACGGACTCTTCATTAAGACAATCTAATAGTATATCTTGTTCAGCACAAACAACACTCTAGAGGGTCATGACGGAAACCTCCTGGCCCCAAAATAGCTCACTGGCAGGCTGGGTGCAGAAGCCTTGGATGAAGTCACCTTTCCATTCTCTTTACAATACACTGGGGGGCCACACTGCTGAGCTGGTCATTCCAAAAGGAAAAAAAAAAGCCTATTCTAACCTTGATGTTTCATATCAGAGGTTTATTACTCACAGGTGGCTACTTTTAAAACTGATGTGAGAAATCCTCAGCAAAACACATCACTACAGTAAAACCCTGAACACAAGAAAAATAAATAAATAAAGAACATAGTAAGAAAAAAGATAGAAGGGAGTAACCGATACAAAATAAAACTGAAGAAAACAACCAAAGTGGAAGACATTGAACTCTGAGATTCCTGGAGTCAAGAGATAAAGGGGAGAGAGGAAAGATTTCTTTATATCTGAGAGATGATCTTCAGCGAAAAACAAAGTTGCCTTCAACTTGAATAGACATTTTCCAAATGAGGCATGAAGCCCCATAGCACGTGGTATAATCCCCCAAACTGCAGATGTTCAGTAATTAGATTATCAAGTATATGCTGAATATGTAACATACAAAATGAAGATCTGATAGACCTTTAATTATTTTGTTCATATTTTTTACTGTTGCCAGATTAGCTTTAGACTAGCCTCCATCATCCTTCTCATCTTAAAGCCAGTGGGGACTCTGCTTTAGAGCTGATTAGAAAAGGACGTGGTAGGAAGAAGGAAAAGGCAAGCTGGGAGGACTAACAGGAGGGAAGGCTTCATAGGGGTTCTTACAGGGATTCTTTCATCCAGTTAGTGCAACTCCTCTCTGCGCAGTCCAGTCTCCCAGCTTTGCCCTTTCTCAGTTTATACTGTCAGTACTGATTCAGGATGAGCATTTTTTTTTTTTTTTTTTTGGCAAAGATGAAAGATGCTTAAAGCAGGAAGGGATTCATCTGACCCTGGAGTGAAATCACTGATTTCTACAGTTAGACCAAACTCTTAGAGACAACTTTGTGTGGGCTCCTGCTGAAGGAGTCCTTTCCTCTGTATCACCTCTAGGTCATCAGACAAGCCTGGAAAGTTTCTGCTGCTGCTAAGTCGCTTCAGTCGTGTCCGACTCTGTGCGACTCCAAAGACGGCAGCCCACCAGGCTCCACCGTCCCTGGGATTCTCCAGGCAAGAACACTGGAGTGGTAGGGACAGGCAACTCCTAATTTACAAAACAGTATTTTTGGAGGTAGCACTAATTGACATAAGTTGTGGTCTTATAATGATCCCAAATATACATTCCTATTATACATAGTGGTTGTGCTTATGCCCACCAATATCATGATTCCTACATGACAACCCTAAGTATGAGAAGGTAAATCTCTGTTCTCTATGCTTTTATCTCCTCTTCTCCTGGCTGACCATACCTATTCTCATCCATCAGTGATTTCCAAAGAAAATTCTTTGGAAAAGAGTTCTTTTCTTTCTGGGAAGAGATGAACAATGAGTTTCAACAGCAAAATATTAAATATTGACTGGAATTTGATAATTAGCTTAATATTCTAATGTGTGGTAATCAGAACTAGTTCATTTCATAATGAAGGTTTAGGCTGCCAAGGTACTTAAAATGTACCAAATTTTGGAACTATATTAAACATAATATAGCCTTTCTCTGATGTTTTGGAAGGTATAATAAGATCCCAGAAGGCATCAGGGCAACCTAAATGGCTACATTTTTTTACTGCAAAACAGCTGTATGAAAGTGGCAGTGAAGTGAATGTTCTAGCTACAAAATAAAGAGTTTTTAGCAATATCAAGGGGCTATTTGGTAGTTTTGTTTTGTTTTGTTTTACATTTAAGTTTGCTCCTATTACATCATTGACTCTAATTCTGTTTTCCCTTTAATTGCCTTTAATCAACATTTATAAGCTTTAACCCAAGAAATAAAATCCCATAGCATCAGCAAAGCAAATAACACAGTAAACTGCAACCAAGGAACACAGAAATTTCTTAACTGTCATTTCATTGTCCCTTCTTGTAAAAATAGCACTTACCCCAAAATTGTTTTAAATCTAAGGAAAAAAAAATGCAGAAAGCATTGGAAAAGTATGACACCAAATAGGAAGAATTACAAAATAGAGCTGTTGATGAACCAACTCACAGTTTCTTTTTTAGTCTGTAAGGTAAGGCAATTACCCTAGGTGTCATCATGTTATAGTTATCTGGAGCCAAGCAAATAGAGGGAGGAATACAATTTGAATGAAATCTTGGTGTCCTTGAGGGCTCTGTAAATACACGGATCAGTGTATTTTCCCATTCAGTTTGTCAGTGTTTGGTCTCTCCTTAGCCCATTTGCAGAAACTAAAAGGATTTTCCAGACACTTAAATAACAGTAAGAGTAACTGTCCTATGTCAGGAATTCCAGGTAAACCTCCAAACCACAAAAAGACCCTTTGGCAACCATGTCCCACCGTAGTGTTTTAAAAGAGCCCCACTTAAGCCAGCAGACACCTCCCTTAGCAACGCACACCATCCCCTGCCACCAGCTCTAAGAGCAACAGAACTGACCTTCAGAGGAGAGATGTGAGACTGCAGGACGTAGCCATGGACATTTTCTATCTGAGACAGGTTCTTTTCTGACACGTGCACCAGTTCAGGGCCTCTCACTTCGTGCGTCAGTCGAGGTAAGGAATGATCGTGCGGAGCGTCCTCATCTTGATAGCGATACTTCTAGGAGAAAAGACCAAGAAAGAAAAAAAGCATGAGTGTTTGCAAAAGGTACCATTCTGAACTTCACGTTCTCCCTTCCTTTACAGGGCACAGTGCTCACTATTGCTGACATCACCCAGCAGACCTTGCTGCAGTCCCTTTGGGTGGTCACTACAGATTAGGTCAATGGCAAGCCACACTGAGCCAACCGTCAATGCCAAGCAATGCTGATGATGGTCTTTGCCTTTAATGTACTATCTCTGTTTATAAAACATAGAAGCGTGATAACAAATGACACTGAGACAATTTACCTAAGTATGTGAGGAAGTATCCCTCCAAAGGATCAGAACAGCTAAATATGTGCTAAAAATTTTAGGCCATGGATGGAAAATTAAAAAAAAAAAAAAGAAGAAGAAGTGCAGAGCAAGAAGACAGAATTCTGATGCAACCAGTTGGGGAATCTAATTTTGATTCAGAAAGCATGAAAGTTGTAAGTTTTCTAGGAAATAAGGGAAAATTTCTGCCACCTGCATTGTTCGTATTGGCCTCCAAAGAAAGAATATTTTCTTCCTTTTATATCCAAGGAGGAGGAGTGTTGATTTGGGTTAGTTAGACTCTAGGACAAAGGTTCACAATTTCCAAAGATGGAGCTTCATTTAAAGAACTTAAAAATTCAGGCAAAAAAAAAAAAAAAAATATCTGCCTGTACTATATTGAGAGGATCCCCTGAGGGAACACAGATAATAGTTCCTTCTCTCTTGGTCCCTTTTGCTCTTTGTCATCTTTCTTCCACACGCCTATAATAGTAAGAGCATCCTCTGTCAACAATAAGGCCCCCCTCTGGGTCGTCCAGGCACACCAAAGGAAGCTGGCAGACAGAGAAAAGGGCCAGGACAAGGCATGCTCTGTGGAGGGTAGACACGGCCATGGGCCAATCTCCATCCCCAGCCTTGGCCTGGGTGTCCCCTTCTTCTGTCTCTCTTCGCTTCTCACCCCATTTCCTTCAGACCTACCCCACTGTTAGAGTCTCACTGTTTCATGGCTATTAGTCTACTTGGGAGAGAAAAAAAGGGAACACTCTATATCCCACATGCAACCCAGCTAATGTTAGTTTGCCTTGTTTTTCCTTTGTTCCCTGTGAATGGCAAAGGAGTAATCGGGAGCAGAGGTCCAAACGTTGACATAACACAGCAGGTTTACCTGTAATGCCTACCACTTCCCAGTACCCCTTCATTATCATCACCAACAGGTACTATTATCATATCAGGTTACAAACAACACATTTTCTTACAAAATCATGCTTATGTTTCTCTCATTTTTAGGTGAAAAATATGATTTCTTAAACATCAGCTCTCCAGCTGACTCATAAACTGACAGTAACAAGAGGAATCACTCAGGGTTGGCAATTCAATCTGGAGTCCATTCTTACTCAGAAGTTGATCATCGTCACTTTTCTTTCTCTTACTCAGAAGTTGATCATCGTCACTTTTCTTTCCCAGGGAGGCCTTCCACAATGTTCCCAGCTTAATATCAGTTTCAAAACAAAAATTACAGCTGACCATATCATGAAGCAGTTTGCAGAGGATTCTCATTTATTTCTTTCCCTGCAATTCTTCTTGTGTATGATGCTCCATTTTACTTATGAGAGAACTGGCATTTAGAGAGGTTAAGAGACTTGTCCAGGACCCCCTACATACTGGTCATGAGAGCCGGGACCCTGTCCAGATAATTGGAATCTGAATCCTCTTTCTACTCTCATAAAGCTCCACCCACCCGCATTCCCAAAAGGAGATGAAATCCAAGCCTACAGCAGCTTGGTTTAAAAAAATTAAAAAAAGCACTTCATGGAGGATAGACAACAAAATGAGGCTAGAACATTCCTGTGCATTACAAAATACCATACTTTTATTTTCCTAACTCTATGAATAATTTGGGAAGGTCATCTGACTTAGAAACATGAATCAAGCTTAATATTCATTCTGGATCAGTTAGGTGGTGTTTGCTGGAAGTGGAATAATGTCACACACATGCCTAGTTTCGGGTCTCTGGCTTTCAGCCTACAGCCCCTCCACGACTCCTCCCCCTCTTCAGTTCTCTCCCTGGGAGGCACTGCCATCTCTGCGATCCCCCGAGCCAGAAAAGTAGGAGTCAGTGAGTCTCCACCCTCTCTTTCACCCCCTGCCATCTGCCAGTTCAATAAATCACTGAGTCTGCCTCATTACTGTCTCAGATAGCTCTTGAGCCCACTCGGTCCTCATCTCCCACCACCTCCGTTAACCACTGCCCACGTTCGGGTTTGCAGCTCTCAGCTGGACCACAGCAACAGCCTCTGGACTGGACAGACTGCTGCTGAGCTTGCCCCTTTCCCATACATCCTGGCCAACAGGGGTCCCCAACCCTCGGGCCACAAACAAACAGCAGTCTAATGGACTGTTGGAAACTGGGTCACACAACAGAAGTGAGCGGCCAGCGAGCACGTGAAGCTTCATCTGTGTTTGCAGCTGCCCTCATCGCTTGTATTACTGCCTGAGCGCCACCTCCTGCCAGATCAGCGGCAGGATAATCAGGTCATGTGCTTGAATCATCCTGAAACTATCCCCGCCTCATCCCAGCCCAGGGAAAAAATGTCTTCTACAAAACTGGTCCCTGTGCCAAAACGGTTAAGGACGGCCGCTGTACATATGCCAAGGGTCTGGCTTTCTGAATCTTACAGCGACAGAGTCCCTTTCTTTAAAACACCTCAGTGGCTCCCACTGACACGTGACAGAGCTCAAGCTTCCTTTCCTTGTGATAAGTGACCCGCAACGCCACTACATAAGCTCAGTCCCCCCTGGTGCTGAACTCTCGTATCTCACTGCTCTTACCGCAAGACTATGGAGTAAATATAAACATGCAAAGAGTTGACTCATTGGAAAAGACTCTGATGCTGGGAGGGATTGGGGGCAGGAGGAGAAGGGGACGACAGAGGATGAGATGGCTGGATGGCATCACTGACTTGATGGACGTGAGTCTCAGTGAACTCCGGGAGTTGGTGATGGACAGGGAGGCCTGGCGTGCTGTGATTCATGGGGTCACAAAGAATCGGACACGACTGAGCGACTGATTTGATCATTACCTCCAATTTTAAAGGATTTTTTAAAAATTGTTAAATACACATAAAATTTACCATCTGAACTGTTTTAAGCATATGAAAGTGTGTTAGTCGCTCAGTTGTGTCTGACTCTGGGATCACACGGACTGTAGCCACCCAGGCTCCTCTGTCGATGGAATTTTCCAGGCAAGAATCCTGCAGTGGGTTGCCACTCCCTTCTCCAGGGGATCTTTTCAACTCAGGAATCCAACCCGGGTCTCCTGCATTGCAGGCAGATTCTCTATCATCTGAGCCACTAGGGAACCCCCTTTTATGTGAATAGTTCAGTAATATTAAGTTTATTCACACTGACGTGCAACCGATCTTCAGATTTCATCTTGCAAAATAGAAAACTCTTTACTCATTAAACAACTCAGTATTTTCTCATCTACAGCCACTGCCAACCCCCATTCTACTTTCTGTTTATATAAATTTGACTACTCTATGAATTTGACAATTCCACCTTGTATGAGTGGAATCACATGGTGTTTGTTTCTCATGACGGGCTTACTTCTTAAGGCCTTCAAGTGTCCTCCATATTTGTAGCATGTTACAGGACTGCCTTCTTTTTAAGGCTTAATAATATCCCATTGTATGTATACACCACATTTTGTTTCTTCATCCATCTGTAGATGAGCTGCTGGTTGCTTCGACCTCTTGGCTATTGTGGGTAAAGCTGTTATGAACATGCATTTACAAAAACATGTTTGGAACTATGCTTTCAATTATTTTGGAGAGATACCCAGAAGTGGAATTGCTAGATCATATGGCAATTCCATTTTTAGTTTTTTGAGGAATTTTTTAAGCTTTAAAAATTTTAACATATGTAAAGCCATATTCATGTCACTCATCACAGCCAGGAAGTGCTTGTGTTCTACAACCTAAATATCCAAGAACACCAGAAGTAAAATTTTGCAAAGTTAAACTGATTATAGAAGCTCCTCAAAGATTCTTGCAGTAAGATTCAGCTGGTATAGAGAAAGATTTCATTCATAAAAATATACATCTCACTGAATTGTTTGGCAGAATAAATCAGGACACAGAGAGATAATAAACTTGGTTAAACTTACACGGTACTGTCAAGAACTTATTTAATTATTTTCATAAAATTAAGACCCAATTTGAAGAGTGAACAGGCTTAAATTAGACTGTAAACTCAATCTTGATGCTCATTTAATGCTTTATTAGTAAAAATTGTTCATCTTAACATTCATCAATCCTCTGGACTCAATCTTGACATTACCTTTTCTCAGAAGCTTTCATGAAACACAAATCTGAGGTTTTGTGGGTGTTCCCATAGCTGCCTATACTCCCCAAATCACAACTTTTATCATACAATATGATTGTGTATGTTTGGAGTTTTTACATTGCACTATAAGGTTCTATGAGAACAGGGGCCATTTGGGTGCAGTTTATCCCCATATCTGCAGTCCTTTAACTAAATGCCTGGCACATATGCTCAATAACTATTTATTGAATAAGGTTATGACTGACAATTAAACAAATTGATGAATTGGGTATAACCTTCTCAAGCTACCAAATAATTCTGGCTCCTGAACACAGCCTCTTTCATTGTGAAACATTGTCACTCAGGCTTAAGCAAAAACAGACCACATCATTGGACTGACACAATATTAAAGGATATCAGATTCTTAAGCATTATATATCTCTCACCACATCTTTCCTTTCAGTTATATATGCTAAGAACCCAAACTGAATGTGAACCAGTTCTTGACATTGAGAAGGCCACAAATTACTGAGTAAATAATACATATGTGCAGCTAAGTCACATGCACAGTGATAACAACTGTATTACTGAATGTAACTGAGTTTTGTGTAAACAACTGTATTACTGAGTAAAAACTGAGTTTTAATGAGTATAAACAGAGAAATAGGTAATCAACAGCTCTGAAGCATTCCAGATTGAAAGAGGATCTAGAATGATAATAGAAAGAAACTGCTGCTTTATTGACTATGCCAAAGCCTTTGACTGTGTGGATCATAACAAACTGGAAAATTCTTAAAGGGATGGGAATACCAGTCCACCTTACCTGCCACCTGAAAAACCTGTAAGCAGGTCAAGAAGCAACATTTAGAACTGGACATGGGAAAATAGACTGGTCTACATCAGGAAAGGAATACATCAAGACTGTATATTGTCACCCTGTTTATTTAACTTATATGCAGAGTACATCATGAGAAATGTGGGGCTGGATAAAGCACAAGCTGGAATCAAGATTGCTGGGAGAAATATCAATAACCTCAGATATGCAGATGACACCACCCTTATGGTAGAAAGTAAAGAGGAACTAAAGATCCTCTTGATGAAAGTGAAAGAGGACAGTGAAAAAGTTGGCTTGAGGCTCAACATTCAGAAAACGAAGATCATGGGATCTGATCTCATCACTTCATGGCAATAGATATGGAAACAAGGGAAACAGTGAAAGACTTTATTTTCTTGGGCTCCAAAATCACTGCAAATGGTGACTGTAGCCATGAAATTAAAAGCGACTTGCTCCTTGGAAGAAAAGCTTTGACTAACCTAGAGAGCATATTAAAAAGCAGAAACACTACTTTGCCGACAAAGGTCCATCTAGTCAAAGCTATGGTTTTTCCAGCAGTCATGTATGGATGTGACAATTGGACTATAAAGAAAGCTGAGAATTGAAGAACTGATTCTTTTCAATTATGGTGTTACAGAAGACTCTTGAGAGTTCCTTGGATTGCAAGGAGATCCAACCAGTCAATCCTAAAGGAATCAACCCTGAATATTCATTGGAAGCACTGATGCTAAAGCAGAAATTCCAATACTTTGGCCTCCTGATGCAAAAAGTTGACTCACTGGAATAGACCCTGATGCTGAGAAAGACTGAGGACAGGAGGATAAGGGAGCATCAGAGGATGAGATGCTTGGGTGGCATCACCAACTCAGTGGACATGAATTTGAGAAAACTCCGGGAGATAGTGCAGGACAGGGAAGCCTGGCGTGCTACAGTCCACGGGGTCGCAGAGTCAGACACGATTCAGTGACTGAACGACAAGAGACCTAAACAATCCTCCTCCTGGTACCAGACAAGTGGTCCTCCTCCTTTACTTTTCCAGTTTTCTCCAAGAGATGACGAAGCAAAAGATGACAAGAGCCAGTGAGAGGTGCCATGTTTAACTCAGACACTGGCCTCCAGAGGAATCCTTCTGATATGATTTGGAAGAATCCCTTCAGCTATACCAAAAATTGGAAATGGCAACCCACTCCAGTGTTCGTGCCTGGAGATTCCCAGGGACAGGGGAGCCTGGTGGGCTGCTGTCTATGGGGTCGCACAGAATCGGACATGACTGAAGCGACTTGGCACCACAGCAGCATACCAAAAAAAAGTTTTTCTGTACTCCTAAGACTACTATTAATATTAACATTATTAACAAAAATACTAATTCTAACATGAATGGTAATATTAAAACCATTAATAATAATTCACCTACAATGCAGGAGACCTGGGTTCGATCCATGGGTTGGGAAGATACCCTGGAGAAGGGAAAGGCTACCCACTCCAGTATTCTGGCCTGGAGAATTCCATGGACTACACAGTCCATGGTGTCAAAAAGAATCAGACACGACTGAGCAACTTTCATTTTCATGTTTCAGGAACTAAGCTAAATGCTTTACACACATCATTACATCTGGGAGACTGGTGTTACAATTTCCATCACCTCAGGCTTGGTCAGATGGGCATTTTTTTCCAAGCTTGCATACCAAGCAAATCAGGATTCAAACACAAGTCTGACTCTGGAGCTAGAGCACTTCACTTAAATATTCTTCTAAACTAATTAGGATGCAAAGATCTTAAGAGACTAATTATATCTCCAGGAAATACAACTATCAGGAAATCATCAAGAGTCATCTGACAAGGAAGATTAAACCATTCTGCAAGAGGTCAAATCCTGATTTCAGAACCGGCTCTATACAGATGAACTTATCAATATTTGCAAAGCAGAAATACAGACACAGACATAGGGAACACACAAGGGCACCACAGGGGGAAAGGGGTTGGGATGAGTTGGGAGATTGGGGTTGACACATATACACTCTGTGTATAAAATAGATAACGAATGAGAACCTCCTGTGCAGCACAGTGGTGATGCTGCTCAGTGCTCTGTCGTGCCCTAAATGGGAAGGCAATCCGAAAAAGAGGAGATACCTGTATGCACATAGCTGATTCACTTTGCTGTACAGCAGAAATTAACATAGCACTATAAAGCAGCCACATTCCAACAACAACAACAACAAAAAAAGAATCAGCGCTAATGTTCTGGGCAACTCTGAGTCCTTTCTCATTCCAGGGCTTGTCTCTTAGTCACTGATGCCAGACTGGGCAACTTTGAGGGTTTCTGCATTTCCTTTAAAAGGAGGGTCACTGAGGAAAGCCTCTGCTTTGATGTTCATGCCTTCTTCTTTCCTTCCCCTCAGCTCGGTTCACTGGAGGGGTTTACAGAACTTTTGTAAACCAATTCTATGTTCTCTCCTAGCTCCAACAGGAACCAGGCAGAAGTGCTCAGGCCGGAGAAGTATTTATGTTCTTCCCTAATAATAATTTATGTTCCCTGTTGTAGCTCATTTTGTCCCTCATCTCTGAAATCCCATACCCTTCCCCATTCTGAAATTTAACTTCCACCCCCTGGTTTCCTTCATCAGGCAAATTTTTTCAGGTCCTAGATAATCAGACTGAATGTCATTCTCTCTTAGACACATTCTCTGACTGACTGTTAAGGTTGAAAGGATGTCCTTTAGGCTCCCAGTCTCTTGATGAAAGTGAAAGAGGAGAGTGAATAAGTTGGCTTGAGGCTCAAGATTCAGAAAACTAAGATCATGGCATCTGGTCCCATCACAGTGGAAACAGTGACAGACTTCATTTTTGGGGCTCCAAAATCAATGCAGATGATGATTGCAGCCATGAAATTAAAAGACGCTTACTCCTTGGAAGAAAAGTTATAACCAACTAACCTAGACACCATATTAAAAAGCACAGACATTACTTTCAACAAAGGTCCATCTGGTCAAAGCTATGGTTTTCCCAGTGGTCATGTATGGATGTGAGAGTTGGACTATAAAGAAAGCTGAGTGCCGAAGAATTGATGCTTTTAAACTGTGGTGTTGGAGAAGACTCTTGAGGGTTCCTTGGACTACAAGGTGATCCAACCAGTCCATCCTAAAGGAATCAGTCCTGAATATTCATAGGAAGGATTGATGCTGAAGCTCCAATACTTTGGCCACCTGATGCAAAGAACTTACTCCTTGGAAAAGACCCTGATGCTGGGAAAGATTTAAGGCAGGAGGAGAAGGGGACAACAGAGGATGAGATGGCTGGATGGCATCACTGAATCAATGGACATAAGTTTGAGTAAACTCTGGGAGTTCGTAATGGACAGAGAGGACAGGCGTGCTGCAGTTCATGGGGTAGCAAAGAGTCAGACATGACTGAGCAACTAAACCAAACTGAACTGAGGGTTCTTCACAGTTTCCTGCTATTAAATAACAGCTCTATACCACAATAACCTGTCTGTGTGTCTGTCTCTCCTACTAGCCCATGAGCACTTCTGAGCAGAGATGGAGTTGAGACAGGCTTGGGACCTGGGACCCTCTGCTGCAGTTTTGCAAAGCTTGCACTTGGACACACCTCTCCTTGAGCTACAACATACAAAGACTATATGGGACTAAAAACAACTGTGTGTGTGGGACAAAAGATACAAAGACCAAAAAAATAAATAAATAAATTGCCATTTCTGAAGAGCTAGGAGTCAAAAAAACTGGGTGTCTGGAAAAAAAGCAGGGTATTGCGTGTGCCCCTCTGCACTCAACACCACAAAGGGGTGGGCCAACCATCTCAGCCACCACCTCAGCTCAACCCCTGGACACATCCCTACCCTCATCGCATGTAAGAAAGTAGCCTACCCCTATCAAGGGAGCAAACAACCAAACCTGTTACTTGATTTTGCTCCTGTGCTTAGTCACTTAGTCACGTCTGACTCTGACCCCATGGTCTGTAGCCCGCCAGGCTCCTCTGTCCATGGAATTTTCTGGAGTAGGTTGCCATTTCCTACTCCAGGGAATCTTCCCAACCCAGTGAATGAACTTTGTCTCCTGCTTGGAGGGGGTGGTTTTTACCACTGTGCCACCTCAGAAGCCGGCACAAGAGCCCTGATAAAGCCTTGGCTGAACTACTGGTCTGGCCTCTTGTCAATTTCTGTTGATTAGCGAAGGCCAAGAACCCTGTTCAGTATCAGAGTGACAGTCATCTCAATATCCAGTGGATCATAGGGTAAGACATGTAGAAACCAATGGATGTGACGTTAACTGAAGTAGACTTAAGTTATCTGAGCAATAATATGATCAACCTGATGAAACAGCCCTCCCAGCTGAATCATCATGCAATTATACTGGCACTCTTATTCTGCCACCGGGCCCTCCCACGTGGATGGCCACGACTGGATCAAATTCTGCTCACTGCATTCTGTTGAGGCCTGTGTGAGTCAGAACCATCCTGAGTTTCCCAGGATTCCAATGCAGGTTCCTGCAAACATCTGGTCCATCCCTGGGAGGTTCTGCAAGGTTTGGAAGATGACGCTGCATGGGCAAGGTGTATAATAGCTGAGGGAGAAGTCACAAATTTTTCAAGGCCTCATAAATAAAATCCTGAGTCTAGTGCTGTTTCTGCAATAAAAAGTGCTCTGCTTCCCCCTGGCGGCAGGAGCTGGCACTGTTCTGATGAGAGAGAAACAAGTCAAATGCTGGGAGAACCAGAATATGTTTGTGTGCTCTTGAAAGGGAAGTGTGTGACAGCGCCTTTGTTGTTTGGTCACTCAAACATGCCCAACTCTTTGTGACCCCATGAACTGAAGCACACCAAGCTTCCCTATCCTTTACTATTTCCCAGAGCTTGCTCAAACTCATGTCCATTGAGCTGGTGATGCCATCTGACCGTCTCATCCTGTCATCTCTTTCTCCTCCTGCCCTCAGTCTTTCCCAGCATCAAGGTCTTTTCCAGTGAGTTAGCTCTTCGCATCAGGGGCCAAAGTCCTGAAGCTTCAGTTTTAGCATCAGTCCTTCCAGTGAATATTCAGGGCTGACTCCTTTAGGAAGGGCTAGTTAGATCTCCCTGTTGTCCAAGGGACTATGGAGAATCTTCTCCAACAGCACAATTCCAAGGCATCCGTTCTTCAGCACTCAGTCTTCTTTATGGTCCAACTCTATGTTGTGCACTTTTCAAAGAGTGTTATACAAAGTATCCCATTTAAGACTGACAGCAACACTGTGAAGCACGTACAAACTTAAGGCAAGATTACAGCTTTGTACACAAAGCCTGACATTTAGTAAATGCTCAAAACCTCTTGGCTTCTTGCCTTCTGTTAATATAGCAACAGATAGCGTCCTTTGTGTCAAGTCTTAACTCTCCCTGTGTAATCTACGGTTCTTTGAGTCCAGGAACCTCTGCCATCTGTCTTTGTCTCCTGCGGAGCCTCAGGCCAGAACAAGGGCCACATAGTGTGTGCTCAATAGACCTGGCTGACTGCATACTGCCACTGGAAGAAGTCTCTCAGCTTTAAAATGTGTAGAAGAGAAGCACTGATTTTCAGAAAAGCACAAAGTCACTTAGAAAGTTAAACATAAATAACAGTCTTGCAAAGAGTGATGAATCTCTAAGAAGTGAGTGAAGCTCAGAAAACAAACAAACAAAAAAAGAGTGAGAAAAGTAGTCTCAAAAAGTGAATTATATAAAAACAAAGGGTTTTCCTTTCTTGTCAAGACTGTATAAGTTTATATTTCAAAATAGGATATTCTTAACCAGGCCTTGCCTCCACCATCTTATTTTGAGGACAATATTTTGCTTAATAAATGGCTGTTTCTTAATAGGGACTGTATTCACCAGAGACTTGGGCGGCATGTAGCTAGCTAGCCCTCTTTTCCAGTTCCATCCTTTTCCATGCTGTCCTAGCCAATCTGTGACCCGAGACTCATCCCCATTACCACACCTTTGGCATCCTCTCTCTCACTCACTGCCTCCCTTCTGGAAGGAAAACATGGACAGAAGAAAGAGAAAAAAAGAGAGAGAGAGAGAGAGAAGATAAAAGAATGTTTAATGCATTGAGCAGGTTAGTATGTATGTTCGCGTCTTTATTTTGAAATACAGTCTCTAGCATTTGGACTGCAGCAGGGTTCTCGTTCCCTTTCATCATTTCTGTCCACTATCCCAACCTATTCTTCCAGAACAGTTGCATGGACACTGCAAATCTGGAGGAGGGGGATTTAGAGAGGAGCAAAATGGGAGGAGCTGACTCATCTGAAAAGACCCTGATGCTGGGAAAGATTGAGGGCAGGAGGAGAAGGGGACGACAGAGGATGAGATGGCTGGATGGCATCACTGACTCAATGGACATGGGTTTGGGTAGACTCCGGGAGTTGGTGATGGACAGGGAGGCCTGGCGTGATGCAGTTCATGGGGTCGCAAAGAGTTGGACATAACTGAGCGACTGAACTGAACTGAAAATGGGAGGAGGAAGGGCAAGACAGAAATACCTAATTTCCCCCTTTACTTCCTCAAGGAGGCCTCCTGACGTCTCAGATTAGGGCAGTGCTCAGTCACTTGGTCATGTCCAGCTCTTTGCGGTCCCGTGGTCTCCCATGCGGAGCCGGCCAGGCTCCTCCGTCCATGGAATTTCCCAGACAAGAACACTGGAGCCGATTGCCATTTCCTACTCTAAGCAGATTGGGGAAGGGGTCCCCAGCCTCTGGGATCTAATGCCCAGTGAGCTGAGGTGGAGCTGATGTAATAATAATAGAAATAAAGTGTACAATAAATGTAATGCACTTGAATCATCCTGAAACCACACCTTCTCCACCCGTCCATGGAAAAATTATCTTGCATAAACCCAGTCTCTGGTGCCTAAAAGGTTGGAGGCCGCTAGATTATGGAATTCCCCTCTGTGTATCTCACTGCTCCCTGCTTACCAGGATTTCAGGGTATCTGTATTCAACTTTTCATAAATCTCATCATATTTTAAATTTACATTTCTTTCTGTGATCATTTACTTACTGTCTTCTTCCTCCTTTAAATCAAAACCTCCATGGGGGCTGGCACCCTGCCTGCTTGCTTCACTACTCACCCCTGGAATCTGCTACGTGGCAGGTTCTCAACCAACACTCACTGAATAAATAGTAGTCTGCGGCCAAAGCTCTCTGCAAAATCCATCACTCAAAGAGCTAATAAAAGTGGGTCAGAGAAAGTAGCATAAACGTATATATATTACCATTAAAATAAGATAGCTGCTATATAACACAGCGAGCCCAGCCCGGTGCTCTGGGTTGGTGGGAGGAGGGAAGGGAAGGAGTTGATATATGTATAATTATGGTTTGCACTGCTGTAGTGTAGAAGCCGATACCACATTGTAATCTTCCTCCAATTAAAAAATAAATAAATAAAATAAAAGATAAAAAAGTGGGTGGAAGCTCAATGATGACCGAGTCCATGCAGATCTTCCCCAAGTGAAGTTATCCTTCAAAAAAAAAAAACAAAATGAAGTGACCCACGATTGGCAATACTGCTAACCCAGAGGACATTTGAAAGAGGAATTTTTCGAAGACGGGAGCAGGATGTAAGAGAAGGGACTGAGGAAAAGCTCTCCCAGGTGCTCTATTTGAATTTTTTCAAACAAACTCACTAATGAAAGGAAATACATTCCTACTTTTTGCCACAAAGAACAGGACAAGCCAGGATGTTAATTAAATTACAAATCAGCTGTCAGCTTGCAGCTGACTGAGCTTTGTGTGCTTCCAAGCAACATCAGATATTTTAAACCCTCTGTAATTACCTACAATGAAGGAGCTGCCAGAAAGAATGCTTTCATGAATATTTAACCGATCTTAAGATCCTTTTTAAAGAACTGATGATTTAAATAATCATGAGAGGACTTGCTCCAGCTCAGTGCTGCCCTCCAGCTGTTAACTGAAGTTGCAAGAAATGGAGCTTGGCAAGCTTCATTTCCTAAAACTCAGAGCCACCCAGGGGAGGACAGGCTCTCCCAGCATAGGTCACTATAGGACTAGACAGCTTAAGCTCTCTGGAAAAGTTGGAATGGGACCACACACCTATGATTTTGGAAAATGATGGGTGTGGAACTGTAAAGTGAATTTGTACCCGATGTCACATATGCAGGTTTCTATTTATATTTTGGGCTTCCCTGGTGGCTCAAGGATAAAGAATCGATCTGCCAATGCAGGAGACGCTAGTTCCATCCCTGAGTAAGGAAGATCCCCTGGAGAAGAAAACGGCAACCCCTTCAGTGTTCTTGCCTGGGGAATCCCACGGACAGAGAAACCTGGTGGGCTGCAGTCCATGGGGTCACAAAGAGTTGGACTTAGCAACTAAACAACAACAATATTTATGATTTACAAAGCACTCTCAGAAGCATTGGCCCAAGTAACTCGCTCAATAATTGAGAAAAAGAAAGTACTATCACTCTTTCCGAATGCGAAAACAGGATCAGAGAGTCTCCAAACTGTTAAACAAATGGCAAAGCTGGGTTTCAAACCGACATAGCTGAGTCCAAGAGGCAGCCCAGTTCAGTGGAATGTGCATAAATTCTGGCATTAGAAACACGGCTTCAAATCTTGCAACATTTGTCAAGTTGCTGGTATCTCTTCAATTGACTGAAGCTATAAACTGGGAATGACAGGATCAATCTGGTAGAAATATGAGCATGGGATGAGACCCGGCACTGCTGGTACGTAGTAGCTACTTGATGAAACTGAATGTTCTCCTTTCTGGAGCTGTCATGCTCTGTATTTTGCAGGTCTGGCATCGTGAAACCTGAGAATGCCGACAAGTGAACTCTTCAGACTGTTAATACTGTCAGCAGAATGCAAACCAGTGTGAACGGTCATTTGTAGCTTCTAAATATGACTCTCAACTTCCTCTTCCTTAGTCCCTCATTCTAGAATAACTTTCTAAAACCTCAGTTATAGAGTAGTGGCTAAGGGTACAGTTTTTAAAGAGACTGTCTGGATCAATTTCCCATTCTACCATGTACTACATGACCTTGGGCAACTTATCAACTTCTGTGAGACTTGATAATCTAATCTGTAAAATGGAACTAGGCCTTAACAGAGTTTCTGAGAAACCCGAGTGAGATAATACATGGAAGCCACTTAGAACAGTGTCTGTGACCTAGTAAGTGGCCCCTTAGTGTTAGCTATGATTATTCTATTATAACATTAGATTTTTGATTACAAAAAGTTTGGAAATATAAAACATAGTTAACTGAAGGGGAAAAAAATGTAGCCTTTTTTTTTTTATTCTCAAGTTTTTCCTAAGCCTGCAATTACAACTTTTCCCACGACTCTACCACATGTAGATTCTGTGCTCTACTCTCACAGCTCTCCTGACCCCACAAAGCACTTTGCAACCTTCCTTTATGTCATCTTCAAGCCTGAAAATCTTCTGGCCTTTCCCAAACCATCTCCACTCAACTCAGCCTGCCTTGACCATTCCAGCTCCTACTACTGTACTCTCTGCTCAATTTTTTCATCTAACAAGAATTTGCTTCTAGTTAAAAAACAAATAAGCCATGGAGATGCAATATGCAGCATGGTGAGTATAGTTTAAAATAATGTTTATTAAAAAAAACCAACAAAGACAAGAATTTCTTGAGCACCTACTATGCACCAGTCATTTTAAGTACTAATGATACAACAGTAAAGAGGAAAGACACATCCCCTCCCTAGCGTTTGTTCTTTTTTTTTTTTTTAATATTTATTTATTTGGCTGCATTGGGTTTGTCTGTTGGCAGCACGCGGGATCTTTGATAGAGGTGTCATGTGAGATCCTTCATTGTGGCGCATGAAACTTCTAGGTGTGGTGCAGAGGCTCTGGAGCTGTGGCTCACTGCCTCCGCTGCCTCCACTCCTCCTGGCTCACTCACTGCTTGCTCCCCAGCATTTGGGATCTTCCTGGACCAGGGATCGAACCTGTGCCCCCTGCATGGCAAGGTGCATTCTTAACCACTGGACCACCACAGAAGTCTCCCTATGCTTTGTTCTTTTCCTCTAATAACCTGCCCAATTATCTCTCACCTGAAAACTGAACTCACATATGACATCTTCATGGATGCTTTCACTGGACACACACGTATGGCTGTTTCCTTTCCCTGTGCTCACATAACTGAAACCTGGAGAATTCTTTTTTTTTTTTTTTTTTAAAGCATATATGTATCTGATTTTCTCATGAGAACATAAACACTTCTTCATTATTGTAACACCAGCAGCAAATATTCTGCCTGGGACTCTGAAGGTGCTTAAGAAATGTTTCTGAACTAAACTACACCCCGTGGAGATATAAATTCCTAGGACTCTTGTGTATTCCACCACACCTAGCACATTCTAAAAATAAAATGTACGCAAGAAACCTGTCTGGAGGGTAGAGAAGATCTGATTATGGAACAGCACCCTGTCAGATTCTGAGTCATAAAATGAGAAACAGGCTCAGGGGGCAGCACAGGTAATGGAGTGGGGCAGGTTCACAGACACTGACCTGTTCGAGGCTGAGGAGTAAGACACCTGGAAGGAATCGCGTATGGTGACTTTCTGGACCAATGAGTTGAAAACAGGAAAACGTATAACATGCAAGACAGTAACCAAGGGCCCTTCCTCCTTCCCCTACTCTGCCAGCCCTGAATTAGAGCAACTAAGGAAGCACAACCAAACCCAGACCAGCAGCTGGGCACACAGACCAGTGTATCAGCCCTGATAGGCACAATAAAATATACTAAAGTGTGCTCACTCATCTAGAGCCAGACATCCTGGAATGTGAAGTCAAGTGGGCCTTAGAAAGCATCACTATGAACAAAGCTAGTGGAGGTGATGGAATTCCAGTGGAGCTATTTCAAATCCTGAAAGATGATGCTGTGAAACTGCTGCACTCAATATGCCAGCAAATTTGGAAAACTCAGCAATGGTCACAGGACTGGAAAAGCTCAGTTTTCATTCCAATCCCAAAGAAAGGCAATGCCAAAGAGTGCTCAAACTACTGCACAATTGAACTCATCTCACACGCTAGTAAAGTAATACTCAAAATTCTCCAAGCCAGGCTTCAGCAATACATGAACCGTGAATTTCCAGATGTTCAAGCTGGTTTTAGAAAAGGCAGAGGAACCAGAGATCAAATTGCTAACATCCACTGGATCATGGAAAAAGCAAGAGAGTTCCAGGAAAACATCTATTTCTGCTTTATTGACTATGCCAAAGCCTTTGACTGTGTGGATCACAATAAACTGTGGACAATTCTGAAAGAGAATACCGGACCACCTGACCTGCCTCTTAAGAAACCTATATGCAGGTCAGGAAGCAACAGTTAGAAATGGACATGGAACAACAGACTGGTTCCAAATAGGAAAAGGAGTACGTCAAGGCTGTATATTGTCACCCTGTTTATTTAACTTATATGCAGAGTACATCATGAGAAATGCTGGGCTGGAAGAAGCACAAGCTGGAATCAAGATTGCTGGGAAAAACATCAATAACCTCAGATATGCAGATGACACCACCCTTATGGCAGAAAGTGAAGAGGAACTAAAAAGCCTCTTGATGAAAGTGAGAGAAGAGAGTGAAAAAGTTGGCTTAAAGCTCAACATTCAGAAAAAGAAGATCATGGCATCTGGTCCCATCACTTCATGGGAAATAGATGGGGAAACAGTGGAAACAGTGTCAGACTTTCTTTTTCTGGGCTCCAAAATCACTGCAGATGGTGACTGCAGCCATGAAATTAAAAGACGCTTACTCCTTGGAAGGAAAGTTTTGACCAACCTAGATAGCATATTAAAAAGCAGAGATATTACTTTGCCAACCAAGGTCCATCTAGTCAAGGCTTTGGTTTTTCCAGTGGTCATGTATGGATGTGAGAGTTGGACTGTGAAGAAAGCTGAGAGCCAAAGAATTGATGCTTTTGAACTGTGGTGTTGGAGAAGACTCTTGAGAGTCTCTTGGACTGCAAGGAGATCCAACCAGACCATCCTAAAAGAGACCAGTCCTGGGTATTCATTGGAAGGACTGATGCTGAAGCTGAAACTCCAGTACTTTGGCGACCTCATGTGAAGAGCTGACTCATTGGAAAAGACCCTGATGCTGGGAGGGATTGGGGGCAGGAGGAGAAGGGGACGACAGAGGATGAGGTGGCTGGATGGCATCACCGACTCGATGGACATGAGTTTGGGTAAACTCCAGGAGTTGGTGATGGACAGGGAGGCCTGGCGTGCTGCCAGGGGGTCACAAAGAGTCGGACACGACTGAGCGACTGAACGGAAGTGAACTGAATGTGTATGCAGAACAGGGAAGAACTCTGGAAGCTTGCACACTGTATTGACAGTGACCATCTCTGCGTGATCATTCATTTCATTTTTTTGCACTATAAATATTACCTGCTGCTGCTGCTGCTAAGTTGCTTCAGTCATGTCCGACTCTGTGCGATCCCATAGACGGAAGCCCACCAGGCTCCCCCGTCCCTGGGATTCTCCAGGTAAGAACACTGGAGTGGGTTGCCATTTCCTTCTCCAATGCATGAAAGTGAAAAGTGAAAGTGAAGTCACTCAGTCGTGCCTGACTCTTAGTGACCCCATGGACTGTAGCCTACCAGGCTCCTCCATCCATGGGATTTTCCAGGCAAAAGTACTGGGGTGGGGTGCCAGTGAACACGGATAGAGTGTGTAAGATACGATCAAGCATTTAATTTGTTGTAATGGAGAAGGTCCAGTGAACTGCAAGCTTTACAGTGAGGGAAAATTCTCACTGGAAAAGGTTTATTATACGAATTTGGTTGAGCTAACTTTTGCTGAAGGATACAAGGATGATTGGCAGCTCACAGATGAAGGAGAGGGAGCTGGGAAGAAACAGGGCTTGAAGTCAAATTGCTTTGTTACCAAGAAATCAAAGCAATGATTTGGGAACAAACTCCACAATTAGTTTGTCCATTTGAAGCACAACTTCAAACACTGTGAGTAATCCTCCAGGGATAATTGCCGCTGGATTGGAGCCATGGCAGTAAGATCTTGTGGGCAGTCGCTGTCTGACTCAGTCCGCCAGCTGTGCTATAGCTGCAGCGTCTGCAAGTGAGAGTCAGTCGTTCACTGCTGAAAGACAGAAGCATGTTCTGCTCAGGACGCCTGGTGCCCAGAAAAGACGACACGTTTATCTCAGCACAACGCTAAGTGACACAAACTCCCCACACCTCTGTTTCTTGCGTTTAAATTCCGTTCTTGTCACTAATCAGCAATGCAACTTTGAGCAAGTGTGGAAGTTCTCTGAAACTCAGATTCCTCATTTGTAAAATGGAGCTAATAAGACTTCCAACAATGTTGCTATGGGCAATTGATGAGAGGATGTGTCTACATGTCTTGACTCCTGATTGACAATTAGGAAAGCTAAGCCTCTTCCTATTTCTATATCAGTATCACACACCCATCGTTGCAAGTCAGCAAGAAGGGTCACAACACACACACACACACACACACACACACACACACACACACACATTCAATTAAGCCTAATCACTTTATGGGAGCTGGTTTTCTCCCTGCTTTCACAAGCATCTTGGCAGCATTATCAGATCAGATCAGATCAGATCAGATCAGTCGCTCAGTCGTGTCCGACTCTTTGCGACCCCATGAACCGCAGCATGCCAGGCCTCCCTGTCCATCACCAGCTCCCGGAGGTCACTCAGACTCACACCCATCAAGTCAGTGATGCCATCCAGCCATCTCATCCTCTGTCGTCCCCTTCTCCTCCTGCCCCCAATCCCTCCCAGCATCAGAGTCTTCTCCAATGAGTCAACTCTTCGCATGAGGTGGCCAAAATACTGGAGTTTCAGCTTTAGCATCATTCCTTCCAAAGAAATTCCAGGATTGATCTCCTTCAGAATGGACTGGTTGGATCTTCTTGCAGTCCAAGGGACTCTCAAGAGTCTTCTCCAACACCACAGTTCAAAAGCATCAATTCTTCGGCACTCAGCCTTCTTCACAGTCCAGCTCTCACATCCATACATGACCACAGGAAAGACCATAGCCTTGACTAGGCGAACCTTTGTTGGCAAAGTGATGTCTCTGCTTTTGAATATGCTATCTAGGTTGGTCATAACTTTCCTTCCAAGGAGTAAGCGTCTTTTAATTTCATGGCTGCAGTCACCATCTGCAGTGATTTTGGAGCCCAGAAAAATAAAGTCTGACACTGTTTCCACTGTTTCTCCATCTATTTCCCATGTAGTGATGGGACCAGATGCCATGATCTTCGTTTTCTGAATGTTGAGCTTTAAGCCAACCTTTTCACTCTCCACTTTCACTTTCATCAAGAGGCTTTTTAGCCCCTCTTCACTTTCTGCCATAAGAGTGGTGTCATCTGCATATGTGAGGTTATTGATATTTCTCCTAGCAATCTTGATTCCAACTTGTGTTTCTTCCAGTCCAGCATTTCTGATGATGTACTCTGCATATAAGTTAAATAAACATGGTGACAATATGCAGCCTTGACGTACTCCTTTTCCTATTTGGAACCAGTCTGTTGTTCCATGACCAGTTCTAACTATAGATCAGTACAAATCCTCTGAAGGAGGCAGACTGAGTTGAGAAGGCTTTGCCTCCACTGCACTAAAATGAGCAAGTGCTTGCTCAGTCATGTCTGACTCTTTGTGACCCCCATGGACCAGGCCCACCAGGCTCCTCTGTCCGTGGAGTTTCCCAGGCAAGAATACTGGAGTGGGTTGCTACTTCCTTCTCCAGGGGATCTTCCTGACCCAGGGATTGAACCCATGTCTCTTGAGTCTCCTGCGCTGGCAGATTCTTTAGTACTTGTGTCACCTTGGAAGCACTAAGATTAGATTTTTGGGGTTTTTTTTCCTCTGTATGTGAGGACACCTTACCCTTTGAACCACTGTTTCCATCTGGGCCAAGGCTTCTGGCCTCTTCTGCCGTGATCATCACTTTCACCCAGAGGGCAGAGAGAAAATAGTCTCAGACACAGTGGTGAATGTACCACCACTGCCCGCTCATGCCCCTCTTATGACTCACTGAGCTTCTGGACCTCAGAACCTGCTGTGGAGTCGGCACTCCCCCTGCCCCAGCCCTTCCATCCATATCTGACTCCCCAAGACTAAGCTACTTGCCCACCAGAGATGAGAACCTCTCCTGGATTCTTTCTGACCTGCTGTGCGCCTATTCCTGGGTTTTCCTGGACAGCCTGTTGACGCAAGCTTCCTCTTGGATGCTAGAGAGAGTAAAATCCCTTCCTAATAAGAAACATCATCATCCATTCATTCAACAAAGTGGTCATCAAGCATATTATATATGAATCACATTTCAAGTGCTAGGGATACAGTAGTAAAAAATACATGAGGTCTCAGAGTCGGACGTTAGTTATATTAGATAATACAGATCTTTGCTTGAATTCTCTTTTTCTTCCCCCTCAACATGCTTCCATTACCCTGCAGCAAGCATGAATGCTATGCTCTCCATGGGGAGATGCCCAAGACTAAGTGGACTGCTGCCCAAACTGTCTCTGCTGGTGGCCCAAGTGGGCTTGACCCATCCAGTTGTTCTCAACCACCTGCCTTTGTCCCCAAGCCCCTCATGACAACCTGCCCTTATTGACTTTGGAACATGAAACAGGTGTAAGATCAAAGACAGAAGGTATGGCCTTGACCCTTGCCTCATTGGCAGTACGTTCTAAACAAAGAGGATTATTTGGCCATCAAATACTGTTGTAAAAATACTAACATTTCCTCAAAGTTGCTTCATAGTTTGTGCATGCTTATGGTGGTTCAATCTCCAAATAAGATATACTTCTCTTGGGAAGTCATTTCTGTAGGTTATTTCATCTAGGTTATTTGACTATGCAATTGAAAGCACAATTTCAGGATGTATTTTGTGTCTAAGATGTAAGCTCCACATTTAAAAAATCTAGAATGTTTTCTCATTTTCTGTTCTTCTGCCCTACTGAAAACTGGAAGCATCACCTTTCAGATGGATGCCTACAATGTGGCATGTGTATATACTGGTGCTTTGTAAGTATTTTATTTGTCTAATTTTTACATCAAGCTTATAGTAGTTATTATTGATTTCCCTCATTTTCCAGATAAGAAATGAGAGGCAGAAGTTAAGAAGTTAGTTCACATAGATGGCATAGGAGCTAAGATTCATAGCTCACTGTTTTCACCACCCATGCCTTTAATACTGCCCTGTACGCTCTCTCTCAGGTATTGTGCGTTGCGTATTCTCTGACTCAACCATTTCTTCTGTGTATGGTAGATACTTCGGTCCTTTGGTTTAAATGTAAAGGTCTGCAAGCTCCCCTCTATCCTGGTGGAGCTACGGAATCCGATTGGGAGAAAATAGAGATAATCTAGCGGGTGATACTGCCATTTCCCTAGTCACCCAAATGCAAAGCTACACAGAGAAGATGATCCTTCAGCTTCCTTCCCTTCTCATGACTTCTGGAGTAAGATCAACATGACTCAGCAGGACATGATGCTTAATGTCATATCCAAGGCCAAGGTGACTTCGATAAGATTGTGATGCTGTAGCTGTTGTCATCTCAGAAGCCCTCTGGCACCCAGGAGGGATTTAATATGGAGTGGCCAAAAGACTGAAGGCGGGAAGAGAAGGGGATGACAGAGGATGAGGTGGTTGGATGGTACCACCGACTCAATGGACATGAGTTTGAGTACACTCTGGGAGTTGGTGATGGACAGGGAGGCCTGGCGTGCTGCAGCCCATGGGGTCACAAAGAGTCAGACACGACTGAGCGACTGAACTGAATTGGCCAAAAATGTTGTTTGAGATTTTCCATAACATCTTATGGAAAAACTCAAAGGAACGTTTTGGCCAACCTAACACATTTCGCCAAGTGCATGAGTCTATTATAAGTTAAATATATTCTACTTCAGAAGAGACTCTTGTTTGTTTGTTTTTTTTCCCATCTCCATTGCCCTTTGCCCCGTCGGGCCCTTGGTTCTTCCCTCCAGAATACCACACTTGCCTCCTCCTTCCCTCTCCAGGCACATTTGGCCTCTCTCCCTGCCCTGACACACCAACCTGCCTTCCTCCACCTCTCCATCTTTTCCCACCTCATCCCCACAACCTATCATTCCACCATTCTGAATTATCTGTGACAGGAAGTAAGAGAGATACATCACCCTCGGGACTTGCACTTACCGCCTCTCAGATGCCTTCTGTCATCTTTCACGTTCAGGGCTCAGCTAAGAAGATACCTCCTTCCCAGGGGCTTCCTTCACCGATCGACCCACTTCTCCTGTCTGCGCCCAGTCCTAGACGGGGGTCAGGACTCATGGAGCATGTGCACACACAGGACATGCTTTACTGTATATTTTTTCTCGTTGATTTGACTGTTTGCCTTTATAAATGATAAAATCTTTGAAGATAACAACTTTCTTATTTATTGCTATGGCACCTGTGTCCGGTACTCAATAAGTGCTGAACAAATGTTTGCTGTATGAGTGAAAGCCACTTAGTAACTAGTTTTATTATCTATATTATCTCCACCAATCAAGTCACTTAACAAATCACTCCTAGATACATCTTGAAGCACGACTTTGGCCATTCAACCCTTGAAAGCCCTTGAGTCGTTCACTACTATTCCAGAATAGAACACGGATGGTTGGCCATAACACTCATGACGCACTCAAACTCCCTCTAAAATCCTGTGTCTATCTATGCCCTTTTACCCACTTGCATTTCCTTGAAAGTAGCCAAGCAACATTTTTCTGAAGTTTCACTCATCTTTCTGTCTCATGCTCTTTCTTCAGTGAAAAATGCTCCTTATGTCACAGGTGGGAAACGCCTTGCTCTTTTCTTTAGTTCTGTTCAAATGTATCTTTTTCTTCAGTCTCCCCCATCTTTCTCAAACAGATGTGATTTTTCTTTATCTCTACTTTGTACTGCTCTTACAATGAAACTTCCTATCATTGAATTTCTAGTTTTCCCACCTGTCCACCCTTTCATTAAGCACTTTGCAGTGAGTTGCTGAGGCACCATGATAGACACGGCTAATCTTTGCAGAGGTAAAACACAGTCCTGCTCCTCACCGAGCTCCCTTTTCAGTAGCTAAGACTAACAATTATAATCAATCTAAGATATCACTGGCAAGAAATCTTTATTTCAGAAAAGCTAAATACTTCAAAGTACCTCTTAGAGCTGATGAAATGCAACACTAAGGTGTGTATTCACAGGTTCCTCTAGAAGTGCACTTAATCTAGGTTTGGGACTAGAGAGGGGCAGTTTCCTGGAGAATAAGATGCCTGTGATTTCTCTTATAGACTGAAAAGACATTAGGCAAGAGGCACCCAGGATACTGGCCCCAAAAATAAAACCAGTAGGTTCAAAGTCAGGGAGGAGTGATGGCAGAGCGTAACTTCTTAAGATGTTAAAATGCGTGAAGTCAAGTTCTTACATGTGCTTTCTCCAGAGGGTTTAGTTTAGAGCCTCAAATGGGTATGTTAGATTAAAATTAAATATATTCTGGAACACAGAAATATCAGTCAAAGGATATCACCATTTACATTATCAGTGACGTATGCTCAGTCATGTCCGACTCTGTGACGCCATGGACTGTGTAGCCCGTCAGGCTCCTCTGTCCATGGAATTTTCCAGGCAAGAATACTGGAGTGGGTTGCCATTTCCTACTTTGCAACCCAGGGATCGAACTTACATCTTTCAAGTCTCCTGCATGGGCGGGCGGACTCTACCAGGGCACCACCTGGGGATCCGCACCACGCATATGCTACAATGTAAATAAGCGTGTCACCCACTCCTTAAACTCTGAGATATGAAACTCACAGCTGAGGAAAGTTTGAAGAATGAACTGCTTGGGGTAAATAGCCAGTTCAAAATCTGAAATATAACTAATGAGTTTATCATCCACAAGAATGGAGCCTGAACGATTACACTGTCACACAGTTCGGACTTTCATAAACTAGACTTGGCAGGGCTGATAGAGGTCATCCAGTGCACGTTCCCTATTCATCATCAATAAAAAGAAAAGACAAGAAAAGCCAACCAGAAAAACTAAAACAAAACAAAAAACCCAGCTGTGCTCTAAAAGCCACAGGCAATCTCCAGCCTCTATTTAGACCCATGTTGGTCCACTCAGTTCTTGGCTACATTTCCAGTTTTTGTGTGTGTTTTATTTTCTTCTGTTTAAAGATTCCACCTAGATATGAAAAATTAATAATTATAGGGAAATTTTCCAAACATGACACTCCGGTCTAAAAATATTCCCCCACCTTAATTTGGACGTGACTTCTTCAACCTTGAGTGTAGGATAATCCATAAGTTTATTAGGTGCTGGAATCCAATAATGAACAGGACAGACAATATTTGTTCTCCATGAAGCTTTGCTTCTACAACACGTGAAAGACAAAACAGAATTGAAAAATAACTAAAATAACCCCAGGTTGCCCAGGCAAAGTGAAGGTGCTCCAAGAGATCACGAAGGAAAAAAACTTATTCAATAGAGGAGGTCGAGGGACATTTTTCTATAACGATGTTATAAAAGCTGAATCCTGAAGAATAGGAGAATTTCTATATAAGGAGTTGGGCAGACAGTATTCCAAATAAAGGCAAGAATAACCATAAACAGCTCTGAACAACAACAACAAAAAAGCGGGCTGGGTTTAACATCTGACAGAGTTTTCTGGATAAGGGTGATATGCAATATAAGCAGGAAAGGTAACCTGGGGTCAGACCACACAGGACCCTGGAGGTCTTAGGAAGGACTGAGGTCCTGAGAAAAATGGGAATCCAACAAAAGATGTCAACAGGAAAGTTATGGATCTGATTTACAGTTTTAAAAGCTCACTCTTGTGCTACAGGTGATCTTGTAAAATGTTGCAACCACTATGGAAAACACTAGAGAGGCTCATCAAAAGAATAAAAACAGAACTTCCATAGATGCAGCTGTCTCTTCTGGGTATATATCTGAAAGAAGTGAAAGCAAGATCTCAGAGCGATATCCCCACCCATGTTTATAGCTGCATTATGCACAATAGCAGAAAGGAGGCTGGAACCCAGAGTCCATCGACAGATGACTGGATATACACAATGCCGTACATACGTACAGCGGAATACCATTTAGCCTTAAAAAGAGAAATTTCTGTCAAATGATTCAAACCTTGAGGACATTAAAATAAAAAAGCCAGTCATAAAAAGACAGACACTGTATGATCCCACATATATGAGGTATTTAGTGTAGTCAAATTCACAGATGGAGAATGGAGGCCCGGTGAGTGCCAAGGGCAAGGAGAAGGGGACGAGGAGAGCTTTTATCTAATACATATTGCTTCAGTTTTTCAAGATGAAAACGTCTGGAGATCTGTTATACAATAATGTAAATATTCTGAACACTACTGAACTGTACATTTAAAAATAGTTAAGATGGTAAAGTGTATATTGCGTGTTTTTTACTATAGCCCTCCGGCAGCTGGTGGAGAATGGTCTAGAACGGGCAGCGGGGAGCCGTGGGGATGGGGCACCAGCGCTCAGCACCCAGGCTGGCACCTGGGATAGGCATGCAGCGGAGTCTGCAGGTCAGCGAGCTCAGCGAGCTCCTTCTATATCCGAGGCCCACAGTTCCAAGTTTTTACCCACAAAACCATTCCAAATGTCCATGTATTTCATTCCTGCAACATTATAACATCTTGTGTCTGAAGAGATCAGATGTAAGAAAATATAAGAAACTCTCCAACAGCTGGTGATGGAATTGGCTCTCACTAGGGCCCATCTTTGCCTTGGAGGAAAGAGGAAGTCAGGTAACAGGTGGGCTCTAAGTAACTGGACGTAATCTGCCTGAAATATTAGATGCTCTGTGTCTGTCTCTCACCAAAGATGGACTGTTCATTGTTTCTAATAAACCTGAGCGTTGGCCTACCAGCGAGTTAGACATTCTTCCTGACTCATCTTTATGATCTGGATCACAGCAGCAATCCTAAATGGCTAAAGCACACAAGGGCAGAGAGGAGAGCCCAACTCCTCAGCTTATACATTGTTCAGTTCAGTTCAGTTCAGTCACTCAGTCGTGCCCAACTCTTTGTGACCCCATGGACTGCAGCACTCCAGGCTTCCCTCTCCATCACCAACTCCCAGAGCTTACTCAAACTCGTGT
Organism: Tragelaphus eurycerus; assembly: GCA_935064755.1. Lineage (NCBI taxonomy): Eukaryota > Metazoa > Chordata > Mammalia > Artiodactyla > Bovidae > Tragelaphus > Tragelaphus eurycerus. The sequence continues at coordinate 16,653,788 of CAKXYN010000043.1, forward strand.
CCATTGAGTCGGTGATGCCACCCAACCATCTTATCCTCTGTTTTCCCTTTCTCCTCCCGCCTTCAATCTTTCCCAGCATCAGGGTCTTTTCCAACATTCCAACATTATACATTCTTAGAAAATAATTATTTTGTATTTTGATTAAAAGGGCTTCCCTGGTGGCTCAGACAGTAAAGAATCTGCCAGCAATGCAGGAGACGTAGGTTCACCCCCTGAGCTGGGAAGATCCCCTGGAGAAGGGAATGGCAAACCACTCCAATAAAATTACATTTAAAATTCATTAGGAAGTCTTTCATGCAGACACAATAATTTTTTATCAGCCATACAAGCTATAAGGAATATAACAAGATCTGTCACTCAGCTTTAAGAAGTGGAATATTTTCAACAGAGGGAAAGCTGTTGGGTACTTATCTTCAGTCATACCTATCTCCCCATCCCCAAAAGTCACTGCTACATTTTGTGTTCACAATTCCTTGTTTTTCTCAATGATTTCACTACATTGAGATATGCATTTCTGATGGTCAATTTTATGTGTCAACTTGGCTAACTTAGAGTATGCCATTATTTAATCTAGGTTTTGCTGTGAAGGAATTTTGTGATTGTGGTTTATAGATACAATAAGTTGATTTTAAGTAAAGGAGATTAACCTCAACCTAACTTGGCCTCTCCTAATCAGCTGAAAAGATGTAAGAGCAAAATTAAGATTTCTGAGAAGAATAAATCTCATCAGGGTACTGTTAAAGAGTCTCCAACCTGTTGGGCTCCCCTATGGATTTTAGACTTGTCAGCCCCCACAATCACATAAGCTGCTGCTGCTGCTAAGTCGCTTCAGTTATGTCCGACTCTGTGCGACCCCATAGATGGCAGCCCATCAGGCTCCCCCGTCCATGGGATTTTCCAGGCAAGACCACTGGAGTGGGGTGCCATTTCCTTCTCCAATGCATGAAGGTGAAAAGAGAAAGTGAAGCCCCTTAAAAAATTCCTTTAATACACACACACACACACACACACACACACACATACAACACACAGAGACTGGTTTCGTTTCTGTGGTAGGACCTTGACTGATATGGAAGCCCTAAAAAATGTGTTGCTTTGTCTTTTTTGAAACTTTAAATAAGCAGTTGCACGCTGTAGCTCTTTCTCTGCAGTACTGTGGAATCCATTCGTGTTGCTGTGTACAGGTCTAGTTCATTTCTTTTAAATTTTGTACGGTATGACATTGTATGATATAACACATACCATTTTCTTGCTACAGGGCATTCACACTACTTTAACATTTTCCTTTCTGGAATAATAACACTATTATGACAATGTGGCTATAATAGTCTTGTATATGTTTCTTGGTGCACATATGTAAGAACATCACTGCTGCTGCTAAGTCGCTTCAGTCGTGTCCAACTCTGTGCGACCCCATAGACGGCAGCCCACCAGGCGCCACCGTCCCTGGGATTCTCCAGGCAAGAACACTGGAATGGGTTGCCATTTCCTCCTCCAATGCATGAAATTGAAAAGTGAAAGTGAAGTCGCTCAGTTGTGTCCAACTCTTAGCGACCCCATGGACTGCAGCCTACAAGGCTCCTCCATCCATGGGATTTTCCAGGCAAGAGTACTGGAGTGGGGTGCCATTGCCTTCTCCAAGAACATCACTAGAGCATACAAATAAGAGTAAAACTTTTGGATCACAGAGTATCTGAATCTTCAACTTTCCTAAGTAACCAAATTGCACCAAAATGGTTGCATCTCTCATCAGAAAAAACAAAACAAAACAACTTGCACCCTGCCAGCAATATGCTGCAGCTTTAATTACTCGCTGTTCTCAATAAAACCTGAAATTATCAATAAAAGCACTTCTAACAAAGACAGATATCAGATCTATTTGGAAAATGAATCAGTAGAGCTTAAGGAGGCCTTATATGTGAAAGGTGAAAGAGAGAAAGGAGTCAAGAATCATCCTCAGATTTTTGACTTTCGTAACAATTAATATTTGCCCCAGGCGCCTTTTCTGGTTTTGTTTTTATCTCAAATACTTGTGATAAACTTGAACATGTTTAAAAAATTAATTTAACAGGTATTAAAAAATAGTTGATTTACTATGTTGCATGTAAGGCAACAGCAAACTGATTCAGTCATACATATGTAAATGTATGTACATATATACATATGTATATGTATGTATCGGGGAAGGCAATGGCACCCCACCCCAGTACTTTTGCCTGGAAAATCCCATGGACGGAGGATGTAGGCTCCAGTCCATGGGGTCGCTAAGAGTCGGACACGACTGAGCGACTTCACTTTCACTTTTCACTTTCATGCATTGGGGAAGGAAATGGCAACCCACTCCAGTATTCTTGCCTGGAAAATCCCAGGGACAAGGGAGCCTGGTGGGCTTCCGTCTATAGGGTCGCACAGAGTCGGACACGACTGAAGCGACTTAGCAGCAGCATGTATGTACATTTTGTTTATAGTTCCTTAACTGGTTTGGGGATTGTCTGTATTTCTCAGATCAATGTGCAGGAGCTTCATTCGGCCACAAGGTGGCAAGCTAAGCATCTTCAAATTTAAAGCATAAAGCTGAGATCTAAATGAACTTGACTCAGAAAGTTTATAAAGCAAGAATTCTTTCCTCGGTAGATTCTTTATGGATGTAATAATACACATGATTCTTACACACTATAATATCTTCGTATTTACCACTTTCTTCTATAGAGTGCTCAGAAGCCTTGCTATTTCTCCCTCTCTGCACATTCCAGCCTCAGGACATGATCCAGCTACACTAAATTCCTCCAAGATGTGTACACCACTCTATTTCTGCTTCCATGGCATGGGGGGCTGTTGAGTGAATACTCTGCTATTTCTAGTCCATCTACTCAACAGAAAAATCAAACACAAGTCTCAGAGGCAACTCTAGAGCGGTCTGGGTCTCTTCCAGCAGTGATTCACCACTCCTCCAAATGCCCTAAAATATTTTTCTATATATGACTATTAGAGCTAGCATGTTTTCTTATGATATTTTTGTCTCCCCCTCCCCAAATATTTCCTAGTTACCAATAGGAAGACACGATAGGTGTGTTTCTTTTCTCTGTTTTAGGGCCTTGCACTGTGGCTGCCGAGCTGATGGATCTCAATGAATGTTGACTAGCTTGCTGAATGAATGAAGAAAGGAAGAAAAGAATATTGAATGAAGGTGGATATTGTAATTTTGAGTAATTTATACTTTCCATCAATATGTATAGTACTTAACACAGTGCTTATACTTTTAGAACTTCTATTATTTAATTTATTAAACTGATTTAAAAGTAAACACACATTGAGTGGTTTGTGAACAAGAAGCTGCTTCTGCCCACGAGGATCTAAGCCAAGAGGACCTGGGGAGATGGTATAGCTCAGGAAACAGAGAGCCAGGCAATGAGTGCACATGTAAATCAGTATTAAATACCGATTTAGTAAACTGCTTCACTTAGTAAATGTGGTTAAATTACTGAGTTTAGCCATTGACAGGGGAAGTTTCCATAAATCAGTTGACACGTCAAATGTTTTTCTCAGCAAACAATATTACTGATTTTTCACAAAGGTTACAATTTAACAAACACATGATACTGATTTTTTTTTAAAGGTTCTCGGTCTGGAGTTACAGGGATCTCAGTGGAATTGTAATTCCTTCTAATTAAAAGCCTCAACATGCACACATGTGCCATAAGGCACTAGCCACCATATGCTGTACTGGAATTCAAACCTGACTCCATCTCTTTCATCCTGTGAATATAAACTCCTTCCTCATCAGTAATTTTTTTGCCTTTGATCTTTTTGGGTTTAAACCTAGCAGGTTTCCTCTCTGTATTAACTTATTCTAGAATTTTTATTCAATTTTAATTTAAAATTAATTATATTAATAGTTATGGAACCCATACTGAGTACAAGGAAATGGGCTGTGCTCAAACATTGTGACACACTCCTATTTATTTTTAGCTACTATTTTGATAAAGGCCTATTCTGTGACAGGTAGTCTTCTAGGAGGAAGAATCTAAGTAGCAAAGATTTCTATCATATGAGGATCTTATTTACTTGTTGGGAATACATAGAAAGAACTTCATCCCAAAAGTTTTTGCATATATTTTTTAGATTCTTTAAAGAAGACAGCTGCTAAATATTGTATATAGCCTGGGCCACACATTTGAAAACTTGATCTTTTTCCTTAAGTCAAATCTAGTAGGGGAGCCACAGTATATTGATTTTAGCCAGCATTCTCAAATGGAGCAAGTCAGCATATAAATTGCTGTTGACTATTATTGAATACCCACAATGTGCCAGGCACTATTAATTCAGCTGAAACTCATTAATTCAAGTGAATAACTAGGTCCCCATTAAGAGGGCTCACATTTTACAAATGACCAAGCAAGAGAAAAACACCCAGCTGAAAGGCAACAGAACTGGCAGGCACTTCCATCATCTGCTGTTAATTGGAAGAAGTAGAACTTAATTTTATTCAGAATAATGCTCCATTATGGCTTTGGAAAGTAATGAAACCTCAGAGGATCTGAACGGACTCCTCTAGAAAACTTTCCATGAGACAAGGCAGATGGGTTGAAGGAGGAGAGGGGTCTTCTTTAGAAATTGTAAGGACTTAAAATGAATAACATCTACAGTTCTGTGGCCAAAGAACCAGAGAAATCACATTATTTTCCCTGGCCATCCAAGGACTTCTCCCTTTGAGACCAATTTAAGGATGAGAGTAATGAAGGGTTGAGAGAAGAAAATGAAGCCCACGCTGAACTTGAGAACCTGCTCCTCTAAGAGTTCTGGGTGCCCTCCCTTGCTGTGAAGTAATTAGAAGTTGATATTCTGGAGTCAGAGTACTCACATTTTTATATGACTTGATGTTACATCTTCCTAACAATTTCTTACTAGTGTCTTTCGATCATCACATCTTATTTTAACAAATCTTTATTAGGCGTTTCTATTGAGCTAAGCAACATTCAGAAAACGAAGATCATGGCATCTGGCCCCATCACTACATGGGAAATAGATGGGGAAACAGTGGAAACAGTGTCAGACTTTCTTTTTCTGGGCTCCAAAATCACTGCAGATGGTGACTGCAGCCATGAAATTAAAAGATGCTTACTCCTTGGAAGGAAAGTTATGACCAACCTAGATAGCATATTCAAAAGCAGAGACATTACTTTGCCAACAAAGGTTCGCCTAGTCAAGGCTATGGTCTTTCCTGTGGTCATGTATGGATGTGAGAGTTGGACTGTGAAGAAGACTGAGCGCCAAAGAATTGATGCTTTTGAACTGTGGTGTTGGAGAAGACTCTTGAGAGTCCCTTGGACTGCAAGCAGATGCAACCAGTCCATTCTGAAGAAGATCAGCCCTGGGATTTCTTTGGAAGGAATGATCCTAAAGCTGAAACTCCAATACTTTGGCCACCTCATGCAAAGAGTTGACTCATTGGAGAAGACTCTGATGCTGGGAGGGATTGGGGGCAGGAGGAGAAGGGGACGACAGAGGATGAGATGGCTGGATGGCATCACTGACTCGATGGATGTGAGTCTGAGTGACCTGCGGGAGTTGGTGATGGACAGGGAGGCCTGGTGTGCTGCGATTCATGGGGTCGCGAAGAGTTGGACATGACTGAGCGACTGATCTGATCTGATCTGATCTGATTGAGTTAAGCAGTCTGTTATCTATTCCCAGATATGCGGGATATAATAATTAACCAAACAGTTTTATCCCCTGCCCTCATGGAGATTACATGGAGTAGGGAAGACAGAAACTTAATGCATTGATGGCCACTTAAATATAGCCATAATAAAGTATACTGGACATTTGGAGTGTGTACCCGTAACTAGTAATGCATATGGTCCAACAGGTCTGGATGATAGTACATATGATAGGCACGATTTACTGATCACCTATGCTGTTCTTGGCACTATCCTAAGTGCTTTGCATTATTTTTTATTTCACAACTACTGTGTAAGAACCATATAAACTCCTGTCACTGATGAGACTCTTGCCCTGTCGACTTCACGTCACCAGATACTATACAACGTATCTCAGCAACAAGCTGGTTATAGTCTGAGGGCTGCTATTTTGCCAATTCGTTTTTAAAACTCAGTTTACTTATATATTTGAAATTTGTATTGGTGTATAGTTAATTTACAATGTTGTAAATAAGTACAGTTTCATAAGTACAGCAAAGTGACATATATATATATATATATGCATATCCATTCTTTTTAAGATTTTTTTCTCATACAGGTTATCACAGAATATTGAGTAGAGTTTTTAAATATTTAGTGTTTAAATGTTAAATGTTCCGTGTTCAAATATTTCATTGTCTGTGAAGCTTTCTATCCAGAAAACCAGTGTTTTCTCTTCTGCGGTTTCCAATACTCATGGCTTAAACTCTAATATATTGAGATGCAATTGGTCTATTTATATGTCTGACTCCCCTACTGGGCTATAATCTTGATGAATGAGACCAAGGTTTAACTGAATTAATTATTTTTATATCTCTTGCATCTTATAAGCTCAATAATTGATATTTATAGGTACTCAATAAATATTTATTGAATCTTTGTCAACTGAAATTAAAAAATGTGCTCTTATACTCTACAACAAGCCTGCCACACATACTGGAAACTACAGAGAGCATTTCATTTGAATTACAAAGAAAATATTTGAAAGGCAAAGTGTTCATTGATAAGTATCTAGAATGGATACTTGCACCTGGTACACAACAGATATCCATTTGAGGATTTAAGATGGATAATTTCTTTATTTCCTGTGTTGATGAACACTAAGTGTCAGAGAAAGTAGCAAGTAGGTTTCAACCAAAGAGAATACACTTAGATAATTTAGCCTTGGGCTTGTTTTGCAATCTTGACTTATGCTAAGTGTAATGGGGAAAAATGTGCTTTGAAAAAGTACACTTTACAAGATCAAGCAAAGTCTAATAGCATCGTGACCCTGAGGCTGGAAGGGGCGCTGACACGTCCTTTGGTTCGGTCTCCTGCCTCCGTGACCTGCTCAGGCCTGAAGACGTTCACAGACTGAACAACAATTGCCACGCCCAGGTCACCCATCTCCTCTCAACAGGAGCTATTCTCACGACTGTCTATACTCTGCTGAACATAAGCTCTAAAGCAGCATCAAATGCAAAATTAAAAAAAAAAAGAAAGAAAAGAAACATTGCTCCCTACTTCCTTCTCTGCATCCAGAGAACTCACTTGTTTCTGAGGGACAGTCCAGCTATATTCAGATTCCCACTGTCTATTGTGAAGCCTTCTGTGTTTGCGTCCTCTGAAAGCATTTTATCACTCAATGCTTATCATAGCCAGCTTGAGATCAAAGTAGAGTATTTTGGAATTGCCTGCATCATTTATTCAAGTAAGAATCTCAGAGATGTATGCATCCCGCCTTACAACTAAATCAGTTCTAACAGTGATCTTGTCTTACGTTTCTTGATATTCCTCCAAGCAACTAGCAAAGTCTCTGCACCTTGTACATAATATAATAAGGATGTAAAAATATTTAAACTTCATTTCTTAGAAGAAGCAAATCCAACTTTTTTTAAAGCACAATTCAATTCCATATAAATAGGTTTACCTTGGGTAACATTTCTAGAAAAAAATCCATTCCCTATCAGGCCACATTCCTTGTGCCTTGCATAGTGACTGATCTACAATGACCTCTGAATAAAAACACGTTCAGTGAATGAAGGAAGACCCTACTGACAGCTGTGGACTTCCCAGCCTCATCTAACAGTGGGCTGTCTTTAAACATGATGGTGAGTAAATGAGTGAGAGAGTTCACATCTACATGTCCATATATGCAAGGAACACCATGCATAAAGCTATTGTGATTTTCTTTATATTTAATATCAATGCTGATACATTTTTAAAAAGCCTGACATTTTTTGAGGCCTTTTTCTAATATAATTAGTGAGGAGAAAAGACTGGATGACCTTTTAACAGCAATCCCTAGAGCTGAAAGAAATCATGCTTTTCTCCAGAACCTGGAATTTCTGCTGTGAGCAGCAACACCAAGAGCTCCCTGGAAGGGTCAAAATGTGTCCCAGCACAGGACACGGGGGCAAAGCTGACAGATGGGGTTTGGATGCCGCCCCTGTAAAAGCAGTTAAAAAGCAGACCCTAAAATCAGCTTTGTTCTTGCAACTTCTCTGCAGCTCTGGAGCTCTTAGCCCCAGAAAGTTTCTGTAAAGCAGCTAAATGAGCACAGCATGACTACCATGATTCTTAGGCCTTGGTGTCCCGTCTCTGCCCCTGAGTAGACACCGTCTTTAGCAAAGGTACTTTTCTTTGTCTGGCAGACAGATCCCTCATCCAAAGTTTATTAGACAACGAAGCTAGAACAGTGGTTCTCTGCTGTGCTGGGGAGGTTCTGATCTGTCATCATCACGTGTGAGAAACACTGAAGGTATTCTGATTGCAAATCATGTACTTGAGAAAAGGGAGAGCAGATTTCAGAGGCTATAACATCAAATCTCACTCCCTTGCTTTCTGTTGTGTTGGCTTTAAAGGAAGAGAAGGGAGTCAGATTACAGTAAATTCAACCACAAAAAAGCATAGCTATTTTATCTCAGTTAGAACTACTGTTGTTCAGTAGCTAGGTCACATCTGACTCTTTATAACCCTGTGGACTGCAGCACACCAGGCTTCCCTGTCTGTCACCATCTCCTGGAGTTTGCTCAGGCTCACTTCCATTGAGTCGGGGATGCCGGCCTAACCATCTTGTCCTCTGTCGCCCCCGTCTCCTCCTGCTCTCAACCTTTCCCAGCATCAGGGTGTTTTCCAGAAAGAACTATTGTAAGGGACCTTAACTGATGTGATAATAAGAGCTAGCTGCAAAGTTCTCTTTCCCTGTAATATTTTGAGGGATTTAATCAACACTTGGGTATGTTGATAGGAATAAGTTGCCTGTCATAGAAGAAAAACTGCTGAAAACAGTGGGCAAGAGGCTGGCTAAATCCTTGCTAGCACAGAGCTGTAGCAATTTGGATCAGAGTAGACCCCAGGGTACTGGCTGTGCAGAGTCACTGGGCACACAGCAAATGTCCCTAAAGGAAGACTTCTATCTCCTGAAAGAACCTTACCCAAGAGGGTGGTACTTTATCCTTCCTTAATTTAGTGAGACTGAAAAAGGGCTGGTTGGAAAAAGAGTAACACATCTCAAAAAGCTTGAAATGCCTCTAACTTCAAATAAATAGCACCTCCATTTCTTTGCTATTCTACATATAACATGTTTAATTAATATTTATATAGATTTTTATTTAATAAAAAGTACTTCTCACAGAACTATGTTTAATCATAGTTATAGGTCTCAAATCTTCATAATTGTCAAATGGTTTGGACTAAAGAGTATCTAAGGTCCCTCTTCCCCGTTTCAATGATTTTTTAAATAGCAGATGTGAGTGTATGACTACTGCCACCTGGTGGCTGCTACCTGAACTGTACTTATTAAACTTGCAAATCACTCCTGTTCTCCAACTATGTTTGCAGTTTCAGTCCTGTTTAGTGACCGGATCCCAGCGCAACCTGCTGTGATGAATCTATAACTTGAAGTGGCCTCGCAAGCTATTCCACATGATTTTGTGAGACATTAAAAAAGACATACAAATTGTATTCTAATTTTAAAGACCTCTAGAGACAGATTCTCCAACTTCTCTTACTTCACCATTTCTGTGTTTAACCACATTTGAAGTTCTTCCTGGTATTAATCCTTCCTGTTGCATTATTGATGTACGTTTAAAGCACTTTCTTCTAAACTCCAAAGCAAAGCTAAAATGTTTTCATCTTTGTTGGAGGAAATTAAAAGGACATACACACAGGTGTTAACACTGTTTCCAAAAGAAGTCTCTGACATATAAAACTTAGGCCTCTCTCAGTCACCACCATACACGTAAAAATATCCATACAATGTCTCCATTAGCTGAAGCATGGGCTGTCAAAAAAAAGTAGCAGAAGAGGGAATCAGCGTGGCTGTGGGAATCTGGTGTAAATCGTCTACTGGCTACTTGCCCTACAACACGAGGGAGATTAATTTCATGATCAGTTCCATTTGTACATGGGGATAAAAATTCCCACTTTATAGCTTTTATTGGATAAATAAAGTGACTAGACTACAGCAGTGTCTAATAAATGTTAGCTCTCTGCGGCACACAAAGCATTATGAATGCTACTGAAGAAAGATTTCCAGCCCTGAAAAATTCAGCACAATGCCTGGAGCACACCGTGTGCTCAACACGTATCTGTTGAATGAATGAATGAATGGGTGTTCAGTTCAGTTCAGTTTAGTCACTCAGTCATGTCTGATTCTTTGCGACCCCATGAATCGCAGCACACCAGGCCTCCCTGTCCATCACCAACTCCCAGAGTTCACCCAAACTCATGTCCATTGAGTCGGTGATGCCATCCAGCCATCTCATGCTCTGTCGTCTCCTTCTCCTCCTGCCCCCAATCCCTCCCAGCATCAGGGTCTTTTCAGTGAGTCAACTCTTCTCATGAGGTGGCCAAAGTATTGGAGTTTCAGCTTCAGCATCAGTCTGTCCAATGAACACCCAGAACTGATCTCCTTTAGGATGGACTGGTTGGATATCCTTGCAATCCAAGGGGCTCTCAAGAGTCTTCTCCAGCACCACAGTTCAAAAGCATCAATTCTTCGGCGCTCAGCTTTCTTCACAGTCCAACTCTCACATCCATACATGACCACTGGAAAAACCATAGCCTTGACTAGATGGACCTTTATTGGCAAAGTAATATCTCTGCTTTTCAATATGCTATCTAGGTTGGTCATAACTTTCCTTCCAAGGAGTAAGCGTCTTTTAATTTCATGGCTGCAGTCACCATCTGCAGTGATTTTGGAGCCCCCCCAAATAAAGTATTACTCACATTCAAATGTCAGTTGAGAAGGATCACTTGGTAGGCACTGATGCTCTAGTTCAAATTTATGTGGGTAGGAGGTGAGCCTGATCACAAAACAGGTGCTATGAGAATAAGACACAGATCATGTAACATATTGCTACAAATTGTATTTAGTTGTACTGATATCAGCTTCCCCTAGGAAGCCTATGAACTCCTTCAAGGCAGGGGCTACATTTTAAGTATATTTCCATCCTCTATACTAATCACTAATAGTGATTGCTCTTCACTATCTATTACAATGATTACTAATCACTAATAGTTGATCACTAATCAAAGTGAAAGTGTTAGTCACTCAGTCATATCTGACTCTTTGTGACCCCATGGACTATATAGTACACCAGGCTCCTCTGTCCATGGAATTCTTTAGGCAAGCATACTGGAGTGGGTTGCCATTCCCTTCTCCAGGGCATTGTCCCAACCTAGGGATGGACTAATATGGCCTTCTCATTAATATTTAATCTAATTGAGTACTGCTGACCAACCTAGACAGCATATTAAAAAGCAAAGACATTACTTTGCCAACAAAGGTCCGTCTAGTCAAAGCTATAGTTTTTCCAGTAGTCATGTATGGATGTGACAGTTGGACTGTGAAGAAAGCTGAGTGCTGAAGAATTGATGCTTTTGAACTGTGGTGTTGGAGAAGACTCTTGAGAGTTCCTGGACCGCAAGGACATCCAACCTGTCCTTCCTAAAGGAGATCAGTCCTGAATATTCATTGGAAGGACTGATGCTGAAACTGAAACTCCAATACTTTGGCCACCTGATGCAAAGAACTGACTCATTTGAAAAGATCCTGATGCTGGGAAAGATTGAAGGTGGGAGGAGAAGGGGATGGCAGAGGATGAGATAGTTGGATGTCATCACCGACTCAATGGTCATAAGTTTGAGTAAACTCTGGGAGTTGGTGATGGACAGGGAGGCCTGGGGTGCTGTGGTCCATGGGGTTGCAAAGAGTCCGACACGACTGAGCGACTGAACTGAACTGGACTGACCCCTAACATAACCACTATTTCTAGGTGCAATTTCACTTGATGAAGTAATGATATTTCTCTTTTATATAAGAAAATGAAACTCTAAGCAAATAGAATCAGAAACTCTTTCTCAGATACACATTATTGGTTTTAATCTTTAATAGCCCAGGGTTTCCTTAGGAACTCACTTCCAACTATCTATAGACATCAAGGCAAAAAATGGTTAAATGTTGGACACACAGAGAATTTAAGGGCTAAGGGCAAAGACCCTCTGACTCCCAAGATTTCAGCTCGTGCAAAAAATGTCAGGGGAAACCCTCTGTCACAGTGTGACAGACCGAGTGTCTGTATGAGTGTAACACTCATCAACTGTATGAGTGTTAACTGGGAGCCTGTGGTTTTAGAGAAGCACAGCTGTTTGTCATCAAGAGCAAGGCCACCACGCTGCCATGGTTCCTCGCTCCACTTTCAAGCGGATTTTAGGATAAATTTTGTGAAAACTGTGCTATAAAAAGCCCTGATGCCGTCCTTTCTCGGGTCTGCAGCATGAAGAGGGTCAGCTTTACTTAAGTGATTGGCTTCCTGTTTTTCTTAATTATACAAAATGGGGACAATGTAAAACACAGCTGGTGGAAACTCAGATGTTGCTCAAAGCCTGAAACACGTAACAACTTGGTGATGAAAAACAGAAAATTCTTGCTGGTGAGGAGACAGGAGCAGTGACACGCTTCCAGGGGCATGCTTACTATAGCTGAGAAGCTGATTTCACCTCAGAAAATAAGACAAGGAGAATGTCTTGCCACGGGGTGTAAATGGTAGCATTTAACTTAGACACATGCATGCCATTGAATAGAACAGAAAAGAAGAAGAAAGGGGTGAGGGAGAGTAATAAACAACTGGTTTATGGGTGATTATGATTTGGATACCTAGAGGGCAATGAGGAATTTCTTTGTAATCTGCAACGTGCACCTGTGTACACAGTTGCTTAGTCATGTCCAACTCTTTGTGACCCTATGGACTGTAGCCCACCAGGCTCTTCTGTCCATGGAATTTATCAGGCAAGAATACTGGAGTGGGTTGCCATTTCCTCCTCCAGGGGACCTTCCGGACCCAGGGATCGAACCCACATCTCCTGCAGATCCTGCATTGGCAAGCAGATTCTTTACCACTGAGCCCCCTGGGAGTCACAGAGATGTCTCTGGTATATATGAAGAATCAAACTACCCTAGGCAGTGAGAAAAGAAGCAGCAAAGTATACTATAAGTAGACAGTTATCGAACACGGCATGGGGAATGTGACCTCCTGGGGAAGAGAGGTTGTATTACTTTAACCAGGATTTGGAACAGGTATTTGGTACAATGTGACATTAAAGGAACTCTTCATACATTTGCTGGCTCCTTGGTGGATCACTACTCATCTTTCAAGGCTGAGTTCAAGTACTGTCTCCTCTGTAATGCCTTTCTCCAACAACCAGGCTGAAGTAATGCATCTTCTTTGCATCTCCTCTGGTGCTGTGTAGCACTCACCCAACTATCACAGTTGGTGGTGTATGCATCTGCCTTCCTGCTATCCTGTGTCTTAAGTCGCTTCAGTTGTGTCCGACTCTTTTGGCCCTATAGCCCACCAGGCTCCTCTGTTCATGGGACTCTCCAGGTAAGAATACTGGAGTGGTTGCCATTTCCTCCTCCAGGGGAACTTCCTAACCCAGGGACCAAACCCACATCTCATGTTTCCTGCATTGGCAGGCAGGTTCTTCACCACTAGCGCCACCTGGGAAGCCCTCCTGCTATATTGTGAGCTCCTTAAAAGCAGAGATTATAACTTAATCATTTTTCTAACTCCCCCAGCAATTAGCATCAGGCAAGACCTTAAGAGTTCAATAAATGTTAATTGAATGAGTCAATCAATCAATCTGAGTAAACATATGGTTGGTAAAATATAGATGTCTTTATGTGTTCAACCTCATTGCTAGAGTATGTAAATAAATTCAATTCAATACACCTCTAATTTATCATGCACTTACTGTGTGTCAGATGCTGTGCTTGATACTGTTAAAAGAGAGAGTGTCTCCTAAATGCAAAACCTGTTGCTGAACTGTTGTAGGTTTGAAGCCCTGATTTCCAGGATTCCATAGTCGCCAGTGGCTAACCAATTGCTCTATTGTATCAAATAGATTAAATGACCTGAGCATGACCATAGTTCTCTCACAGTATCTGTTTCTTCTTCCACTATATTAGCAAAGCCTCAACATTTTAGCTGAATATAGAGAGGTAAGAAGAAGTTTCTTCTATGAGAGCTCAGACAATCCTAGAAAGTAAGAAAATTATGCTTCCCAGGCTTGCTAACACTGTTGAGCATTCCAGTACGTTATAAAAGGAGGTTTCTTGAGAAAAGAGGCCATATTGCTGAGTTAGGATTTAAAATAAGTCTTAGTGTTGAGCAACGTTTTTTTTTTTTAATACTGCTTATATGTAAAAGTGATTCCTCTTTCATGAATTCCTACCTATTTTTCATAGCTGCTACAGAATAATACTCGTTACTCATTACTTTTACAAAATATTCCACAAACTTCCCTGTATCTACATGTAGCCATGTGATAAACTTGGACCAATGGAATGCAGGCAGAAGTATTTTGTGGCAGTTTCTGGAAATATTCCTCAAGACGGGGCATTTATGCTCCCTTTCCCCTCGCGTCTTTGTCTTGCCGTTTTGACCTAAGATGGAGGCCTCTTGAGGATCAACAAGAGCGACTTACCCTGCACTGAACACCTGGGCCGTACAAGCAGAGGGAAACAAGCCTCCACTCTAACTAAGCTCCTGCTCCTTTGGTGTCCTGCCAACCAGAAGCGGCGCCCAGTCCCAGCTAAACATCACTGTTGACACTGTTGACGTCACTGTTGACATGTGGTTTCAATTCAGCTGTGGATGAAGTGGGAGCGGTGGTTGGATGGGGAGGTGGATGTCTGTATGTAAGGATGACCTTCGAATGAGTAACAACTGAACAATGAATGAAGGACTTTTAATCTATATGACTTTCTGACAATCACCCACATCAGTCCCCTTGCAGATTCATGTCCTCTTGTCTCTGGTTATGTAGCCCTCTGCTCACTTCTTCACTTCATATGACACACTAAGGTGTTGGTCTCCAAAAAGAATGTTCCCCTGACTCCCTTTCTGGAGCTGGGTACCTCATCTGTAGTCACTTGTAGTCCCAAGTGTATATTGTTGACTTAGATCTGATCTCTCATAATTGTAATCATTTGCTCTTTTCTTCAGAGAAGGCGATGGCACCCCACTCCAGTACTCTTGACTGGAAAATCCTATGGACGGGGGAGCCTGGTAGGCTGCAGTCCATGGGGTCGCAAAGAGCCGGACACGACTGAGCGACTTTCCTTTCACTTTTCACTTTCATGCATTGAAGAAGGAAATGGCAACCCAGTCCAGTGTTCTTGCCTGGAGAATCCCAGGGACAGGGGAGGCTGGTGGGCTGCCATCTATGGGGTCGCACAGAGTCGGACACGACTGAAGTGACTTAGCAGCAGCTCTTTTCTTTCTCTCTCCTCTATAAATTGTAAGTTCTTGAAAGAGAGGATAACACTGGATCTCTTAAAGTTCAATGTCTATCACACAGTAGCTGTCACATAATAGCACATAGCAGTATTACACAGCTACCCCATCCCATTATCAGCTCTCCTTTCAATAATATGAAAGACCTAAAACCTACTGCTGGTCAGTTCGTAGAGTCTGGGTCATCCTGAATCCTGCAGCAGATAGTTCCTTGAATTTCATGACCCTTGTCTCTGAGGACATCTTTCCTTCTCCCTTCCCCTCCTCTGTATCAACTTAGTTCCGAAAATGTATTTTAGGTGCCTACTTGGCCAGATACTGGACTGGAAATAATGTTTTAAAATCAGTTTGTCAAATTTTTTTCCTCTACATCTTATTCTTTTCTGCCAGTTTCCTCATAGAGTGAAGTTATCCTCGTGACTCAAAGCTTGAGGACTAGGAAAGTGGGGGGTTGGAGGAAAATCTGTCTTTTGACATTTAAGAGATATGTGCTAAAATTAGGGAACAGCTAGCACTTTTATTTAATAGTCAGATGAGGCCACACACATTTATGAACAGTCGAAATAGTCCAGCTTTGTGTTTCTCCAGGCCACAGAGCCCGACGCTATGAGGGAGAGTGCGTGGACACGAAGGAGAAATCCTGCTTTGTCATGGATGCAAGGGTCCCGCTGCTAGGCTGGCTGTTTCTTACTTTGGATGCTCTACTCCCCCTCCCCCCTCCCCCTCCCCCTCCCCCTCACCCCTCTCCTTCTCCTCTTACTCCTTTACTCTTCTTTCCTTTCTCCTTCTTCTCTTTCTGCTTCATCATCTCTGTCTCTGTCTAGTCCTTCTCCTCCTCCTTTTCCTTTTTCTCTCCCCCCACCCCTCCCCTTGCAATCAGAAGAAACCAAAGATTATTTCATACCCACTTCAGAGGGGCACACACCAACAGAACTTTGGCAATGGATTGCTCACGAGGAGGCCAGTCTTGGTCTCTCTAGTGTCTTCCTCTTGGTGGCTCAGCCTGGCGCTTTCCCCTCCTCCTGCTCACCAATGCCAAGTGCTCACAAGTATGCTGCTGCTAAGTCGTTTCAGTCGTGTCCAACTCTGTGCAACCCCATAGATGGCAGCCCACTAGGCTCCCCGTCCCTGGGATTCTCCACGCAAGAACACTGGACTGGGTTGCCATTTCCTTCTCCAATGCATGAAAATGAAAAGTCAAAGTGAAGTCACTCAGTCGTGTCTGACTCTTAACTCACAAGTATATCCTTCATTTGTACACGCTCAATGCCTTTTCCCTACTCGCCAATCAGCAGCATATTTTTCTCCCACAGAGCTTCAGGAGAGGTGACATATAGATGCACAAAGCCTCAGAATTCCAGCTACAGTTAACTGTAGAGACTCACAGAATGAATGGAGGAGTAATGGCTATGTGGGATGGGGAGGGAAGGCCCAGGCTTCCAAACATGTGTAAAGCAGATGCTTTACCGTCTGCCTGCAATGCAGGAGACCCAGGTTCGATCCCTGGGTCAGGAAGATTCCCTGGAGAAGGAAATGGCAGCCCACCTCAGTACACTTGCCTGGAAAATCCCATGGACGGAGGACCCTAGTGGGCTACAGTCCATGGGGTCAAAAAGAGTCGGACACGACTGAGCGACTTCACTTTCACTGTCTTTCATCATTTCAGGGAACAGAAAACAAGCATGGAAGACACATTAAATCTCAGGTGACTAAATGGACACGTGGGCATTAGAGGTCTAAGAACAACTACTTTTACTTACTGCCTACTTCCTGTGTATGTGTGCGTCCTCCCTTTCTTCTCAGTTTGTATTTACATCACTATGAGGTAAACGTATTCTATCCTCATTTCACATGAGGAAACTGAGATGCCAAGAGATCTGAGACTCTGAGATTCAAAAAGGAGCAAATTTAAATCTAGATTCATTTAGGGTCTAGGCTTAAATGAATTCCTCATGAAGAGATCAGTCTTGGTCTCTACAGTGTCCTCCTCTTGGTGGCTCAGCTCGGCACTGTCCCCTCCTTCTGTTCACCAATGTCGAGTGCTCACACACACAAGCTTCTTTCTGTACATCCTCAATGCCTTTTCCCACTCATGAACCAGGCTTCAGGAGAGGTGATATGTGGCTGCCAAACTAGTCACGTGTCTTTCTAGTACCTTCTATTAAGAGGTGGAGTCTATTTCTACCCCTTGAAAAATGAGCTGGCTCATGACTTGCTTTGGCCAGTGGAATACAACAAAAGTGATGGTGTGGCAGTTTGTGTCCAGATCTCAAGAGGTCTCACGTTCCTCCTTCTTGCGACACCTGCCACCAGAGCCCCATGAACAAGCCTCCGCTAGCCTCCCTGAGGAGAAGAGGCTACACGGAATGAAGATGATCCATTGCAGCTGAAACCCTTCAGCCTCATCTGTACCCAAGTGAGATTAGCCAAGCCTGGCTGAGATCAGCAGAACCTACCCAGCTGAGCACAGTCCAGACTGCTGGTCTTCAGAATATCACAAGCAGCAACTCACTATAAGCCTCAAAAGCTCCTGCATATTCTTGCTGGTGTGCAAGAAAGAAACACGCTGACCACCTTCCATGTGAGACATTTCTCACGGCTGTATTTGCAGTGAGCAGACTTGCAGGATGAAATAATATTTCCCTCTGGGACAAAAAGCCAGTGTCGCCTGATATGTGGTAAATGATCCACAAACGGACTGAGATCATCTTAGGAGTGATTTCTTTTTTTTTCCTTTTAGTTATTTTTTAAGATGTAAACTCTATTTATAGTTAGCTACTGATCAGCAGGCTTTGCCAGTTTTCATTGATAGTACCTATACACAATCAAAAAGTGAATTGATCTAAAGAAAATTATTAACAACAAATAAAACTGGCTCTTGAATATATTAAAAAAAAACAACTATTATGACAGAACCTAAGTGACTTATTTTTAGGAATCACCACAAAAATCAATATTGTTGTTTATTGAAACAAACGAAATCCCAGATAAGCATGCACCAGTAACATTAAGGTAGGCTGGTAAATTTGAATGGGATCACGCTTCAAATACTCGTGAGAAGAAAAGTTATTTAATCTTGAACCATATATACTGAAGACAGCCTTTCCCTCAAATAAAGCCATCCCGGCAAAGAACCAAATGCCACACACAGGCCCCTAGACTGGAACTGCAAACGTTCTGTTGGAACAGGAGAAGGAACTTTAACATAAACGCAAATACTAAGTTTCTACCACATCCAAGAAAGTCAGAGACTGCAGGGAGGAAAAGCAGCCCAGGAACCTGGATATTCTAATAACACTGTCCCTTTCTCCAGGCGTTTCCTCAGAGTGAAGCTGTTCCTTTGCTCCGGGCTGGAAGCTCTGAGTCACTCTCAAAGCTTCTTATGAACAACTGAAAAGGACTCTGAAGATTTCTGAAGGGGACCTGTGCTGGGAGAATCACAGAATATGCTGGGAAGGGGCTTCATGACTATTCAACCTAGTCCTCTGTTTCACAGAAAAGGAAGTGAGGACTAGGGAGGGATGGGACTGGTCCAGTCACACAGCACGTCGGTTTTCTCCAGACTGAGAGTGCAGAGGCTCCGAGTCTCCCATGCTTCAGCTCAGCTTTCTCCAGGGATGCGGTGCTCCCACTGCCTCTGGGCAGTTTATGGAATGAAGGAGCCTGAGCGTCACTGAAGGTCACATGAAGGTCACTCAGTCGCGTCCAAGTCTTTGCAACCCCATGACTATACAGTCCATGGAATTCTCCAGGCCAGAACACTGGAGTGGGTGAAGTGAAGTCACTCAGTCGTGTCCAACTCTTTGCGACTCCATGGACTGAAGTCTGCCAGGCTCCTCTGTCCATGGGATTTTCCAGGCAATAGTACTGGAGTGGATTGCCATTTCCTTCTCCAGGGGATCTTCCCAACCCAGGGATCAAACCCAGGTCTCCCACTTTGCAGGCAGATTCTTTACCATCTGAGCCACCAGGGAAGCTCCATTGTGATACAGAGTCTGAGATTTAGGAAAAGACAGGTATCATTCCAAAACTGAACTTCCTCACCAGAAGGAAAGAAAGGTAACTTCATGCTTACTGCTGCAGAGTTTATATCTTGGAAATAACGTTACAGGACACATATTACTCCACTAAGCTAATGTTTCCCTTTAGTAAATAAATAAATAAAACACCAAACATCAGTACATTAAATGTCTTAAATAGAAATGTCCAATGTATATATTGTTGTTAGTGTGTGCCTGCTTCATCTCTTTCTTTTTGGACCATGGGTTTGGGTGGACTCTGGGAGTTGGTGATGGACAGGGAGGCCTGGCGTGCTGTGGTTCATGGGATTGTGAAGAATCGGACACGACTGAGCAACTGAACTGAACGTATCTATATATGTTACAAATTTTACTACCTTGGAGTCTGATGACAATTAGACTTTTATATATATATATATATAGGAACCAAGCTATGGCTCCTTCTTATTTAACTTATATGCAAAGTGTATCCTGCAAAATGCTGGGCTGTTTGAAGCACAAGCTGGAATCAAGATTGCCAGGAGAAATATCATCAAACACAGATATGCAGATGATACCACCCTAATGGCAGAAAATGAAGAGGAACTAAAGAGTCTTTTGATGAAGGTGAAAGAGGAGAGTGAAAAAGGTGGCTTAAAACTCAACATTCAAAAAATATAAATTCGTGGCATCCAGTCCCATCAAATCCCATCACTTCATGGTAAATAGATGGGGAGAAACTGGGAACAGTGGCAGACTTTATTTTCTTGGGCTTCAAAATCACTGTGGACAGTGACTGCAGTCATGAGAGTTAAAGACACATGCTCTTTGGAAGAAAAGTTAAGACAAACCTAAACAGCATATTAAAAAGCAGAGACATCACTTTGCCAACAAAGGTCTGTATATTCAAAGCTATGGTATTTCCAGTAGTCATGTACGGATATGAGAGCTGGACCATAAAAAAGGCTGAGCACCGAAGAATTGTTGCTTTTGAATTGTGGTGCTGAAGAAGTCTCTTGAGAGTCCCTTGAATAACAAGGAGATCAAACCAGTTAATTTTAAAGGAAATCAACCCTGAATATTCACTGGAAGGACGGATGCTGAAGCTGAAGCTCCAATACTTTGGCCACCTGATGTAAACAGTGAATCACGGGAAAAGTCTCTGATGCTGGGAAAGAGTGAGGGCAGGAGAAGGGGGCAACAGAGGATGAGATGGTTGGATGGCATCACCAAGTCAATGGACATGAGTTTAAGCAAACTCTGGGAGATGGTGAAGGACAGGGAAGCCTGGCGTGCTGCAGCCATGGGATTGCAAAGACAGGACTTAGTGAGTGAACAACAGCAGCTCCTTGAAATCTTTTCTTGAGCTCTGAACATTGTCTACAATGATCTTCAGAACATGTTAATACTTGTGTGTCCATCTAGAAGACAATTAAATGAGCACAGGCTTGCCTATGTCTGGAACCACAGTGAAAGATGTGGAATCTCAGGACACTCTACATCCTCAGCCAGCTGGTCATCACATCATGCCCACTGTTCTTGGTACCTCAACTGTGGCATGTTTCTGCCAGGAAGCCCCTTCCTTCCCTGAAAGGTACTCTTGCTCCTGGGTTCCCCATCCTGGTGGCTGGCATCACCATCTCCAAACTTGCCCAAAGCACAACCTTGGGCATTGTCTCACCCTTCCCCTTGCTGCTTTTCCACCCTCAACCAGCCACCTGATCATAAATCTGGCCATGTTAATATGCCTCTGAAATCTCCACCAGCTCCACAGAACTTCCCTCCATCAGGACCACCATCAGCTTTCTCTTGGATACATGCTTTGATTTGCTGCCCTATCCTAAGGTGGGTCCTTTCCAAAATATTTTCCTATCATTGGCACTGAAGCAATTTGCCATTTGAGCTAACCAAATTCTGTCACTGGCTTCTTGTATGCCATTAATGTTCCCTTGCCCTCAGTATAAAATCAGAGTTCTACACCAGCTTCTCTGTGATCTCAGCTCTCTCCACCTTTCTAGCTTCATCTCCTGTAAATCTCCATTTTGTAAGTGTTGAATCACTTAGAGTTAGCTCCTTCTGGCACACAGAATTCATACGCTCCACAAGGAGCAGTCGCACACTCCACTTTCACCGCAACCATTCTTTCCTTAGTTACCTCCCATACATCAAGACTTAGTCAGACAGCCTCTTCCAGGAAGCTCTGTGCTAACCTCCAACCCCCAGGCTGGATAAAGAGAAGTACATCCTTCTGTAAAACCCTGTACACAAGTCCCTTAGAGTACTTTTCACACTGAAGTATCAAGTATAGATGTCCGTGTGTCTATCCCCTATGACCTACAGGCTTTTTGAGACCTGAGCTGATTTATGTTATCATACATCCTGCATAGTGGTTTTCATCTTTGGCTAAATAGTAGGATCACTTGGGAAAACTTGAAAAAAAATGGCCAGGTCCCACTCCAGACTGATTAGAATCTCAGGGGGTAAACAAGACACACTCCTCACCTCTCGACCTTTGCACTGACTGTTGCCTCTGCCTGGAAAGCTGTTCTCGCAGGCTCACTCCCTCTCCTTCGCCAGTCTTCCTCAGATGTCACTTTATCAATGGGGCCTCTTCTGATCTATTTAAACTTGGTAGAACATTTACCCCACATTTCCTGGGATTAATAGCACATATCAGTCTCTCATGTTATACACTGATGTTATACACATATGTTATACACATACTGATGTTATACACATATCAGTCTCTCATGTTATACACTGCACTTTTTAACTATTGTTATCGTTTACAGCAAAATGGCTGTCTGGGGAGGCCTTGCAAATAGCTGCAAAAAGAAGAGAAGCGAAAAGCAAAGGAGAAAAGGAAAGATATAAACATCTGAATGCAGAGTTCCAAAGAATAGCAAGAAGAGATAAGAAAGCCTTCTTCAGCGATCAATGCAAAGAAATAGAGGAAAACAACAGAATGGGAAAGACTAAGGATCTATTCAAGAAAATCAGAGATACCAAAGGAACATTTCATGCAAAGATGGGCTCGATAAAGGACAGAAATGGTGTGGACCTAACGGAAGCAGAAGATATTAAGAAGAGGTGGCAAGAATACACAGAAGAACTGTACAAAAAAGAGCTTCATGACCCAGATAATCATGATGGTGTGATCACTGACCTAGAGCCAGACATCCTGGAATGTGAAGTCAACTGGGCCTTAGAAAGCATCACTAGGAACAAAGCTAGTGGAGGTGATGGAATTCCAGTGGAGCTATTCCAAATCCTGAAAGATGATGCTGTGAAAGTGCTGCACTCAATATGCCAGCAAATTTGGAAAACTCAGCAGTGGCCACAAGATTGGAAAAGGTCAGTTTTCATCCCAATCCCAAAGAAAGGCAATGCCAAAGAGTGCTCAAACTACCGCACAATTGCACTCATCTCACACGCTAGTAAAGTAATGCTCAAAATTCTCCAAGCCAGGCTTCAGCAATATGTGAACCGTGAACTTCCTGATGTTCAAGCTGGATTTAGAAAAGGCAGAGGAACCAGAGATCAAATTGCCAACATCCACTGGATTATCGAAAAAGCAAGAGAGTTCCAGAAAAACATCTATTTCTGCTTTATTGACTATGCCAAAGCCTTTGACTGTGTAGATCACAATAAACTCTGGAAAATTCTGAGAGAGATGGGAATACCAGACCACCTGATCTGCCTCTTGAGAAATCTGTATGCAGGTCAGGAAGCAACAGTTAGAACTGGTCATGGAACAACAGACTGGTTCCAAATAGGAAAAGGAGTACGTCAAGGCTGTATATTGTCACCATGTTTACTTAACTTATATGCAGAGTACATCATGAGAAATGCTGGACTGGAGGAAACACAAGCTGGAATCAAGATTGCCGGGAGAAATATCAATAACCTCAGATATGCAGATGATACCACCCTTATGGCAGAAAGTGAAGAGGAACTCAAAAGCCTCTTGATGAAAGTGAAAGTGGAGAGTGAAAAGGTTGGCTTAAAGCTCAACATTCAGAAAACGATGATCATGGCATCTGGTCCCATCACTACATGGGAAATAGATGGAGAAACAATGGAAACAGTGTCAGACTTTATTTTTCTGGGCTCCAAAATCACTGCAGATGGTGACTGCAGCCATGAAATTAAAAGACGCTTACTCCTTGGAAGGAAGGTTATGACCAACCTAGATAGCATATTCAAAAGCAGAGACATCACTTTGCCAACAAAGGTTCGCCTAGTCAAGGCTATGGTCTTTCCTGTGGTCATGTATGGATGTGAGAGCTGGACTGTGAAGAAGGCTGAGCGCCGAAGAATAGATGCTTTTGAACTGTGGTGTTGGAGAAGACTCTTGAGAGTCCCTTGGACTGCAAGGAGATCCAACTGGTCCATTCTGAAGGAGATCAGCCCTGGGATTTCTTTGGAGGGAATGATGCTCAAGCTGAAACTCCAGTATTTTGGCCACCTCATGCGAAGAGTTGACTCATTGGAGAAGACTCTGATGCTGGGAGGGATTGAGGGCAGGAGGAGAAGGGGACGACAGAGGATGAGATGGCTGGATGGCATCACTGACTTGATGAATGTGAGTCTGAGTGACCTCCGAGAGCTGGTGATGGATAGGGAGGCCTGGCGTGCTGCGGTTCATGGGGTCGCAAAGAGTCGGACACGACTGAGTGACTGATCTGATCTGATCGTTTACTGTCTGCCTCCCCAGGTGCAAGAATCTGTTATTTGGTTCACTGATGGACAGGGAGGCCTGCTGCTGCTGCTGCTAAGTCGCTTCAGTCGTGTCCGACTCTGTGCGACCCCATAGACGGCAGCCTACCAGGCTCCCCCGTCCCTGGGATTCTCCAGGCAAGAACACTGGAGTGGGTTGCCATTTCCTTCTCCAACGCATGAAAGTGAAAAGTGAAAGTGAAGTGCTCAATTGTGTCTGACTCTTAGTGACCCCATGGACAGGGAGGCCTGGCATGCTGCAATTCATGGGGTCGCAAAGAGTCGGACACGACTGAGCGACTGAAGTGAACTGAACGTAGCATCAGTGGCTGACACATAGTAGATGCTTATTATCTAATAACATCTTATCAGATATCTATATTATTATATAATCATATAGAAAACAATTAACATTATCTAATTATGTTTAAATAGATAAATGAGTGGATTCTACTTGTCATCTCTGGTTTAGTGGAAAGAGATGTTTGTATGTCTGCAAAGTTATGAAAGCCTATAGAAGTGTTACTGATTAATTTTGTCTCCTAGGAATCAAGAAGTGCTTCAAGAAGGAGGAGATAATTAAGCTGAACCTTGAAGGACTTTCTAAGCAGAGAAAGAGGATAAGTTATTAAAATACACAGTGCCTTGGTAACTACCAAGCTCACAGTCTAGTCCAATCAGTTCATGACCAACATGGTGAATCTGACTTTCAAGATGATAACCAACTTCTCCAAGATCACACCCTTAAATCTGTGCTGTTCTATCTGGTCAACATTAGCCCTACATTGATATTGGAAACTTGAAATGTGACTAGAGAAACAAAAAAATGAGTGGTCATTCTATAAGGTTTTACTAACACCAACAGAAAATTCAGAGGGAATGGCGCAAGCACTAAGAAGAGAAAGGCCATGGATCGTGTTCAATGGGTGGAGTGGGCAAGTCATAAGTGAAAAGCTCAAACTGATGAATTTTGACTAAATTAAAGAATTTTCTTATTATTAGATAATTAACTAATTTCAGAGAATCAACATGTATTTTTAGTATCTCATTCTTATATATACGCATGCTTATGAGTTACTATCTATACTTGTTGCTCATATTGTTCTTGTTAGTTTTCACATATGCCTTCCATTATTATTCAACTTTGTGTGTGTCTGTGTGTATCTTCTACCCACCGACACGGAATTTCCAGTAACACAAATAAGGGCCTCGTGGTCCTTCTTTTGCACTCCCTGCAGCAGCACACCCTAACAGTGTGCAGGGCAGATGTATGCTACGAGTACGCGCTAGCAGTATGCTCACAGTATTGTCCATAAAGACTATTAACAAATAATAGCTCTCCTGGAAATGCATTCCTGTTTTTATTCATTTAGACAAAATGCTTATTCTATACTTCAATACATACTACATGTCAGACATCATATTAAGGACTAGAGACACAGGCACAGAATTTAACCTCTGCTATGAAATCTCAGTGGGGGATAGAAAGAAACAATCCCAGCTCATGGAGTAAGTGCTATACTGTGGGTGACCCTGGAGTACTTTATAAACACAATGGGTGCAGCTAATCTAACATAATGAAGACAAGGGCCAGGGGACACTTCCTGACAATGTTATTCTTGGCATCTTTTGTTCTGAAAATGATGCACATGTCAGATATTTTATGAAGATTTAAATTTTATTTTCAGAGATATATTCTCATAGAGATAATTATGATACCATTAAAAAGACACTGCTACTACTGCTGCTGCTGCTGCCAAGTTGCTTCAGTCGTGTCCGACTCTGTGTGACCCCATAGATGGCAACCCATCAGGCTCCCCCGTCCCTGGGATTCTCCAGGCAAGAACACTGGAGTGGGTTGCCATTTCCTTCTCCAATGCATGAAAGTGAAAAGTGAAAGTGAAGTCGCTCAGTCATATCTGACTCTTAGCGACCCCATGGACTGCAGTCTACCAGGCTCATCTGTCCATGGGATTTTCCAGGTAAGAGTGCTGGAGTGGGGTGCCATCGCCTTCTCTTGCGTAAATCGCATATTAAAGGAGAAATAAAGTTTTCTGATAATACCTGAATCCATTTCTCTTTCATTCAAAAATCACTACTAATAATTAATAATATATCATAATTTGGTGTTTGCTATGAGAAAGGACAGAAAAAAGTACTAGGATTTTGTTAAAGGGCAAGAAAATTCTCAGAAGTTCCATGATTCAACTGTAATCAAAGGTGAGTAGTACTTAACCATGTGGAGAAAAGAAGGGAGGAAGGACATTCTAAGAATGGGATGAATATACACGCAAAGGCCCAGAGGCATACGAAGAATGGCTCGTGTGGAGGTATTAAGAATATGTTGCTATAATATTATAGGAATATGGGGGAGTTGGCAAAGAGAATCTGTGGGATATGGACACAGTGTGAAAAACACAGGAACAGGCCAAAGTCTTAAAGGACTGGATACACTGAGGAATGAGATAATGGCAGCCATAAGCTAGGGATGGAGTGGGTGAGCAGGCAGGGAGGCAGACAGACCAGTTAAGTGATCCCTGTAAGAGCAATTCAGGGCAGGCAGGAGAAAGGGCTACGTTAAAGCAACGTCAGTCCAGAGAGAGAACCGCAGATGGAGGCGTACTTGACAGGACTCGGTGGCTGATGGGATGTGGGGGCTGATGGAGAATGAGACGTCTGGGATGACTCCCAAGTTTCTGGCGTGAGCATCGGAGTGCCTGGAAGGTGCCACTCACCACGAGAATGAGGGCAAGAGGGAGGCACAATGCCGAGCAAGTTTGACGCATGTGAAGTCCACGATGCTGAGTAGTGAGGTGGGTGTGCCTTACTGGTGGAGAATTCACAGGGAGGAAGATGCGCATAGAGGTACCATGGGCACCTGAGAGCCTCCGTAACCCACTCATTGTTTACACCCTTCTTCAGCTTACTCAGGGTCTACAGTAACATGCCAGGGGCTTCACAAAACCACGGAGATAAGGAAAAGGCATATTAAACCAAATGTGACTATGTTCAGGTCTGGAGTGTGAAATCTGAATGGATTTTTAGGACAAAACCAGAGTCTCCAAACGAATCGCTGGCTCTATGACTGGCACTTACACCCGCAGCCTCATACTATATCCACAGACACCTAAGCTGTGTATTCACCCTGCTGTCTCTGGTCCTTTGGAGGAAACACATACACGAGACTGCACTAAAGCAGTTCATGCGCCCCGTGTGATTTGGGTCCCTGTGAGCAGCCCATTCAAGAGGTCAGCCTATAAGAATTTGACACCCATTCTGGCTGTGCCTTTAAGGCAGCCAGCAATCGCTGTGTTCTTACTTAACTCTGTCTCCTAGTATTTTGAAAAGACTAAAAGGATCCCTGTTGAAACACTGAAACATGGAAAGAAACAGCAAGCTATTCAGACATTTCAGTCGCTCTGGAGTGAACACAGTAGCTTGGAGTGAATATCATATTGGGCCTGCAATTTTATTCTTACGCTATAAGAGACAACTCATTCATAGATCTTGAATTCATTTTACTCACTTTAGAAGCTACCTGCTAAGAGGTCAGATGCTTCTTTCATATTTAGCTGTTACCTGCTGCCTTCAAAATACATAATATAAAGTGTAAAAAAAAGATCCTTTCACTACCAATGTAGCTTCAAAGTAAAGAATATTCAGCATTTACTAATCCCAAAGGATGGCAACCCACTCCATCATTCTTGCCCTGAAAATCCCATGGACAGAGGAGACTGGCTGGCTATGGTCCATGGGGTCGCAAAAGAGTTGGACACAACTTAGTGACTGAACAACAAAGGAACAAACAGAGATATATATATATATATATATTTGTAAATGCTGAGACCGATTTCTAAAGCTCTCAGCTTTTAAAGAAGCACAGGAAGGTCACCCTCTTCTTTACACACAATGACTCCAGTGTATGTGGTTAAACAGCTGCTTCCTTCCTTCCTGATGGTAGAACTTATCATTTTTTAAAAATAAATGTTTAATGAACAGAGGAGCATTGCAGTAAACACAATGATGAGAAATCTGGGGTCTTTTTTGCAGTCAGAAAATCCTTCACGTCTTAGGCTCTTGATGTAAGCCGTGACATGAATGCAAAGGACATCCCATCTTTGGAGGTCTGATAGAGCTGGGTTTTCTCCCTCGCATCCTCCTTCATCCAGCCAGACCTTTCTTAGTAAAGGAAAAATCTCATCACCATGGACTATATTTATCTTCTCTATGAGTCATTCTTATCACGATCATTTCTCCAGCATTAAGTCAATTTTTTTTTTCCCCCGAAGCAAGGAAGAGAGAATTTTTTTTTTTTTTAAGTTTACTGAGCACCTACTCTGAGACAAGTCTGCTAAGCTACTGTTGAAGTCTAATTTAATCCTTATGATATGATAGGCACTAATACAGTACTCTTGCCTGGAAAATCCCATGGACAGAGGGGCCTGGTGGGCTACAGTCCATGGGGTTGCAAAAAGTCAGATATGACTGAGGGACTTCACTTTCATGCATAGAGAAAGAAATGGCAACCCACTCCAGTGATCTTGCCTGGAGAATCCCAGGGACGGGGGAACCTGGTGGGCTGCCGTCTATGGGGTCGCACAGAGTCGGACACGACTGATTCTACTTAGCAGCAGCAGCAGCAGCAGCAGCCAACACTACTGCTCCAATTTTATAATGTACCTTGTACCAAATCTATAATGATTATAAGACAATGTATTAATTACTTTTTAAAAAGTAATTTATCCATCTTTTCAAGTGGAGACAGTTTTTTTTTTTTAATCAACATTTATTTATTGCTCATGTTCACAAATAACCTGGAGTTCTGAGTTGAAATAACTAGTACCATTTAGAAAGTGGTAAAAGATAGAAAGATAAAAGCTGGCAAGATAAAGTTAGTGAGATGACCCACAGCTTTAAATTCTAGTCTGAGAAACTGAATTTGGTTGGACAAACATTTGGAAATCAATGCGGTTCCAGTAAGCAAAAAGGCAATGTAATGAAAATTACATTTTAGGAAGACTCAATTCAGGGACTTGGATTGCAGGGATAAAAAAATAGACTAAATTTCTCTGGAAGTCCAGTGGTTAAGACTCTGAGCTGCCAACGCAGGAGGCATGGGTTCGATCCTTGGTTTGGGAAGACCCCATATGCCACCTGGTGTGGTCAAAGACTAAAATAAATGAAGAAATAAATAAAATGAATATGAGGAGGAAAGCTTAAAAACTATAAAAATATGTATACTAAGTTTGGAGGGGGCAAAGATAAGACATAGAAAAAAAAGTTGGAGGAGTCAGTATTATCCAAAATACTAATAAATGGAATTGGGAATTATATAACGATGATAATGAATGATGGACTAAGTTGACCACGTCTGAATTGTATAGATTTGTATTTAGATCTAGATCTAGATCTGTATTGTAAAAAGTGGAAAAGTGATTTTATAACCTTCCAACTTTAGTGAAAGAATGTTTATTGTTCTGAAACTAGCTGTTCTTCGTAAGGTCAAGATGAAAGCAGAGTCCTGAACGGCAAAAAGAGGGATTTAGACTGGACACAAGGCTTATAGGAAAGAGGAATGACTTTGATGTGGAATGATGACAGTGATGGTATCTCTTTCTAGAAATCACTATAGGGTAGGATATATGCATGTACATTTGCTACAAGCAGCTCAGCTAAGGACTAGGTATCTTCCTGATTTCATTTCTGAAAGAGCTGCCTAGCATCAGTGGTTGTCAAGAATAAAGAAAGCTAACTTCATGGTTTTGCTTATATTTGATCCAGTGGGGGAGAAAAAGAGATAGGAACACCAAGATTTCTTGAAAGGTCTATGCTAGCTAGCCTGACAATTTTGTGTTTTTATGCTTCATCATTGAAAAACTCAGAAAACAGCCAACTCCTATCAGTGACGATTCAACAGTGCCAGATATTTCAATTCCAGCTAAGATTAGATTGTTCTTAAGCATATCTGATAGAAGCATGGCCGATCTGCTTCGCATGGCAGCATATGAATAAGCATTTGCTTCTAATTCCACCCACCACTGCTCCCTCTTTCTGTTGCTTTTAAAAGCATCTGCTATCACAGATGTAGAAGATATATCACTATGAACAACTGCTTTGTTTGGAAAAGCTGAACTTCATATCTATTATCTTTTCAAAGTAAAATTAAGTCCTTTTTCAGACAGCATCAGTGGAATGAACATAGAAGTCCTTACAGGTCCATCTTTATTTCAAGGGTTGAGTCTAAAAGGAAAAAAAAATTCCATCTTAATGTACCCTAAGGGTATATAAAATATTTTTGACTATATTGTGCTTTTATATGCAAAAGAAGATATGTAAGTGAAAATTACATATTTACATATAATTACATACATAATTTTCACTTACATATGAAGTGAAAAATGTAAGAAAAATGTAAAAAGTGAAAATATATGTAAGTGAAAATTCTGAAGTGTAGTAATAAAATAAAGAATAACTTTAAAACTAGAAAAAGATAGAGGTTTGTACTCTACTCTCCACTATGAATCCTGTCTTTCTGTATATCTTTTGCTCTAACAACTGTCCTAAATTTTTTAATGTTTCTTTTATGATTTTATATGAATCCACTCAAAAGATATTGTTCAGATTTGCTTGTTTTCTAGCTTCATGTAAATGTTACTATATCAGTTTTCTTTGACTTAGTTTTCCCTATCAATATTGTTTCATCCACACTCACTCATTTGTATTGCTTTATATTATTCCAGTGTGTGAATATACTATAAAATAATTATACTTGAATCCCTTTGTTGATATATTTTTGTGCTTTTCCAAGTTTTATATATATATATATATTTTTTGGGGGGGGGAACAAAGTTGCTGTGGTCAATGAATATTTAAAAGAGTTTATCATATATAAACAGGAATGAAGAGCCAAGTCATAATGTTCAGTTTTATAAAACAATATCAATTTGTCTTACAAAATTGTCCAGTAGTGTATAAAAAAAATCACAATAGCATTTGGTGTGTTAGGCTTCCTAAGATTATGCTCATATAAATGGGTATAATATCAGTTCAGTTGAGTTCAGTTGCTCAGTTGTGTCCAACACTTTGTGACCCCAAGGACTGCAGCACGCCAGGCTTCCCTGTCCATTACCAACTCAATTAACAGTATGAAAAGGGTATAATATGAATTGGGCTTAATTTGATTTACTACTTGGGCAATTTAGTATCTTGTTACATGTTTGGATCAACAGACTGGTTCCAAATAGGAAAAGGAGTACGTCAAGGCTGTATATTGTCACCCTGTTTATTAACTTATATGCAGAGTACATCATGAGAAATGCTGGACTGGAAGAAACACAAGTTGGAATCAAGATTGCTGGGAGAAATATCAATAACCTCAGATATGCGGATGACACCACCCTTATGGCAGAAAGTGAAGAGGAACTAAAAAGCCTCTTGATGAAAGTGAAACTGGAGAGTGAAAAGGTTGGCTTAAAGCTCAACATTCAGAAAACAAAGATCATGGCATCTGGTCCCATCACTTCATGGGAAATAGACGGAGAAACAGTGGAAACAGTGTCAGACTTTATTTTTTGGGGCTCCAAAATCACTGCAGATGGTGAGTGCAGCCATGAAATTAAAAGATGCTTACTCCTTGGAAGGAAAGTTATGACCAACCTAGATAGCATATTCAAAAGCAGAGACATTACTTTGCCAACAAAGGTTCGCCTAGTCAAGGCTATGGTCTTTCCTGTGGTCATGTATGGATGTGAGAGCTGGACTGTGAAGAAGGCTGAGCACTGAAGAATTGATGCTTTTGAACTGTGGTGTTGGAGAAGACTCCTGAGAGTCCCTTGGACTGCAAGGAGATGCAACCAGTCCATTCTGAAGGAGATCAGCCCTGGGATTTCTTTGGAAGGAATGATGCTAAAGCTGAAACTCCAGTATTTTGGCCACCTCATGCGAAGAGTTGACTCATTGGAGAAGACTCTGATGCTGGGAAGGATTGGGGGCAGGAGGGGAAGGGGACGACAGAGGATGAGATGGCTGGATGGCATCACTGACTCGATGGATGTGAGTCTGAGTGACCTCCGGGAGATGGTGATAGACAGGGAGGCCTGGCGTGCTGCGATTCATGGGCTTGCAAAGAGTCGGACACGACTGAGCGACTCATCTGATCTGATCTGATCTACATGTTTATTACAACAATGTTATGCTTACTTTCCTCTTTGAAATGTTTAAGGATGTCTCTTGACCATTTTTTCTACATATTGCTTATTTCATTTTTATTGGCCTGTAAGGATCTTTATGGGCTTCCTAGTGGCTCAGGGCAGATTGGCCGGCAGATTTAAGAATGCCTGGCAACACAGCAGACGCAGGTTTGATCCTTGGGTCAGAAAGATTCCCTGGAGGAGGGCAGGCAACCCACGCCAGTATTCTTAGCTGGAGAATCCCATGGACAGAGGATCCTGACAGGCTATAGTCCATGGGGTCGCAAGAGTCAGACAGGACTTAGCAACTGAACAATGACAAAGTGATCTTTATACGTTTTTGATAAAATTCCTTGTTGGCTCTTTCTGTTACAAATCCCATTTTGGGATTTGGATTTCCCTTTGCCTTGTGGTATCTTTGATAAACAGAATTACTTTAATGTAAATGATTTCAACATTCTTCACTTATGGGATTGTGTTTTAAGAAGTACTTCTTAAGACAAGATCATAGTGATATTCACTCATATTTCTTCTAAAATGCTGCCAACCTTGTTTTTCTCACTTATGTATTTAGCCAGCCTTTCATTTTTCACTGTTTATTAATTGGTCATCACTTCTTAAATGTTCTGCAGTGCGGTATAGGTGACAAATACTTATACCAAGCGCCAGGTATAAGCGTCTTAACTCAAAGAGAAACTTTGTTTTACATCATTTTCCCTGAAGCTAGGAAAGACTGAGGTCATGAGGATAAGGGGATGACAGAGGGTCAGATAATTACATAGCATCATCAACCCAATGGACACGGGTTTGAGCAAACTCTGGGAGATAGTGAAGGACAGGGAAGCCTGGAGTGTTGCAGCCCATGAGGTTGCAAAGACAAGACTGAGTGAACAACAAAACTTCACGTGTTCAGTTAACTCATTAAATCTCCATGATAACCTTTTTAGGTAGGTACTATTTTCTTTCCTTTTTTAATAAGAAGAAAACAGAGGCACGGATGAGTTAGTAACTTGGGTCAAGAACTGGTACCCTTAACTTCTTGTTTCAAGGTCCTCCATTTGGTTAGTTACTCTGCTTATCCAGTTCTAACAATCCACTGTCTTCATTGGAATTGGTTTGGTATATAGTATTTGTTTTCTGGTTGGCCCAGTACCCCACCTAGCTCATCTTTTCAGGAATGTTTTAGCTATTTCTTATCCTTTACTCTTCTCATTTATATCTTAAATTAGGTTGTCAAGCTTGTCAAAAAATCCTGTTGGGATTTTTATTGAAATTCTATTGACTCTCTGCAGGTCAATTTGGAAGAAATGGTATCTTTATTGAATTTTTAGATTCATGGCATGGCATGCACTGGGTTTAAATCTTATTTAATATATCTCAATAAAGGCTAACACACTTTTTTTCTGTAAAGATTTTGTATAGATGTTGCTTGATTAATTCTTAAGCACCTAATTTTTTTCAATGGCTTTATTTGTATTTTAGGTGGAGGTAGTCTACCATACTACTAGAAATAGAAATAGACATTTTTAACCTCTTGATTAATAATTCAGCAGTATCTTATAATCTCTTATTATGATGGTGATTTATTAATTTACCTCTATGCCTTGTTTTGCTTCCCATGAAAAGTGAAAGTGTTAGCTTCTCAGTTACGTCCAACTCTTTAGTAGCTCACTAGGCTCCTCTGTCCATAGGATTCTCCAGGCAAAAATACTGGAGTAGGTAGCCATTTCCTTCTCCAAGTGATCTTCCCAACCCAGGGATTGAGCCTGGGTCTCCTGCATTGCAGGTGGATTCTTTACTGTCTGAGCCACCAGGAAAGCCCATATCTTAAGAATATTTTTATTAAGTGTACAAAAATTTTAGAATATTTTTTCATGAATTAAGCATTCTATTATTATATAATGATCTTCTTTAATAGTCCATTTTATTTCAAAGACAACTTCCTATATTTACAAACTATAAACTAGCTTTCTTTTTTTAGCATCTACATAGTACATACTTTTTGTCATTTATTTACTTTCAAACTTTTGGTGTCCTTATATTTTAGGAGCGTCTCTTATCACATGGCATATTAGGTGGGTTTTTTAATTATTTAAATGCCAATTTTCCTCTTCTAGTTGGCAGATTTAATCTATTTACCTTTATGTAATTATTGTTATATTGAAACTGTTTCCTATATTATATTGTGTTTCTCTTATTTTTTTATTTGTTTTTCTGCTTTATTGACTTTTTGATTAAGATTTATTTTTCTAATTACATTCTATCTCTCTAGTAGCTTGACATTCAAATGCTATTAACAATCTTTTAGTAGTTACTTATCAAGCCATCCATAACTTAAAATGTAAAGTTTACTGGCTTCTGAACCAACAACCCTGCACCCCCCACATGCACACTCACCCACTCACACACACAATACAAAGACTTAAAGTCCAATTATTCTCAGGTTTATAGAGAAACTGCGTATTTGGCTTTACACCTTGGGTCTCCAAGGCTTATCAGTAAAATCAGAAAAATAAAACTGCAAAGAAATCTTTCTGTAAAGAAATCTGAGTCATTTTCCTCAGGGTAACTCTGACCTCCCAGTATCTTATGGATACTGGTTCACCACTCCCTCTTCCAGCTCAGGTCACTGTTATTTTGCTGGAAGCACAAACCCAGGTGACAGTTTTTTGTCTGTTTAGTTTGAAAGGAAAAACACTTTTGTCTATTTCGATGAGAATGTAGAAAATGGGAGTAGAGTAGCAGGGTAAGAAAATCGTGGGTTTATTTGCTGTGGCTTATGTGTTACGGCTTTAACTAGGCTGAGTCTTTCTGTCACTGATTGTATTAATATCTCCACCTTGCAGGTAATTTATGGGGGAACCTCTGATGAAAAGAAGGCTCCCAATTTTCCTCCCTTTCCATCATTACCCCTGATGCCCCTGTATCACATCATCATACCCCCTCCCTGAGCCAAAGTTCATATGAGCACATCCTGTAGAAGTCACTTCACGTACATTTAACAACACGTAAATCATGTAGTCTGAAAAATGACAAATAAATCATGAAGTCTGAAAAATGACAAAAGGGGGTACATTTTACTACATTTACTATGATTTAATTTTCTATTAAAACAGTAAATTAAGCCTCATGACATGCATAGCCTAATACATAGATGCTTTTCTCTCATGACTTCCATTCTCTTTCATGCAGTTTCATTTCAGAGACAAAATAATATATTTATTCTCGATAGCAGTTTTAGTAGTTTTTTTTTTTTTCTTGGTCTTTAAAAATGCAGTTCTGGCATTTGAATAACCCTAGCACATTTGATGGCTGACCTACTCTAAGCTCCAAACTTCACTGAGTGGGCAGGTTCATTCCTGGGTCAGATTCACTCCTGCAGGGTTTGGCAAAATACTCTTAGGATTTGGCTCTCATTCTTATGGATCTAAGGAATTCCATGAAAATTGGGTTCATTATGTTACCCAGTCTTTGCTCTTTAGCTCTCTTCTAACTGGTGGAAAATCAATGACCTTGCCATAAGGAAATTAGGGTTGTTTTCCTCTGGAGTCCCAGCAATTCATACCTTCCTCACAGCTCATCAGAACCATTTCATATCATAACTGAACTTGACTTTCAGTTACTCCCTTTGCCAGTGTACTTTCCATTCTGATAATATCCCTCCTCTGTTTAGCAAGCCAATGTGTCCCCCCACTGCCTATGGAATAAAGTCCAAATACTTGAGGATGACCCACATAGCTATGCTGATTATGGAAACCTCTAATCCCAGCTTCATTTCCTCATTCCTCCCACACAGGCTCCACATCAAACCTACTGCCATTTCTTAAACATGTCTTCCAATTCCAGTTGTATGCAGGTCAGGAAGCAACAGTTAGAACTGGACATGGAACAACAGACGGGTTCCAAATAGGAAAAGGAGGTACGTCAAGGCTGTATATTGTCACCCTGTTTATTTAACTTATATGCAGAGTACATCATGAGAAATGCTGGACTGGAAGAAACACAAGCTGGAATCAAGATTGCCATGAGAAATATCAATAACCTCAGATATGCAGATGACACCACCCTTATGGCAGAAAGTGAAGAGGAACTAAAAAGCCTCTTCATGAAAGTGAAAGTAGAGAGTGAAAAAGTTGGCTTAAAGTTCAACATTCAGAAAATGAAGATCATGGCATCTGGTCCCATCACTTCATGGGAAATAGATGGAGAAACAATGGGAACAGTGTCAGACTTTATTTTTTGGGGCTCCAAAATCACTGCAGATGGTGACTGCAACCATGAAATTAAAAGATGCTTACTCCTTGGAAGGAAAGTTATGATAAACCTAGATAGCATATTCAAAAGCAGAGACATTACTTTGCCAACAAAGGTTCGCCTAGTCAAGGCTATGGTTTTTCCTGTGGTCATGTATGGATGTGAGAGCTGGACTGTGAAGAAGGCTGAGCGCCAAAGAATTGATGCTTTTGAACTGTGGTGTTGGAGAAGACTCTTGAGAGTCCCTTGGACAGCAAGGAGATCCAACCAGTCCATTCTGAAGGAGATCAGCCCTGGGCTTTCTTTGGAAGGAATGATGCTAAAGCTGAAACTCCAGTACTTTGGCCACTTCATGCAAAGAGTTGACTCATTGGAAAAGACTCTGATGCTGAGAGGGACTGGGGGCAGGAGGAGAAGGGGACGACAGAGGATGAGATGACTGGATGGCATCACTGACTCGATGGACGTGAGTCTGAGTGAACTCCGGGAGTTGGTAATGGACAGGGAAGCCTGGCGTGCTGTGATTCATGGGGTCGCAGAGTTGGACAGGACTGAGCGACTGAACTGACTGACTGACTGTGAACCAAACACTGGAGATACAGATAATATGAAAGTATAATTCCATCCCCAATACATGTTGCTTCCTCTGCCTACAATAACCCTCTAGCAACAGGGAGTAATCCTCCAAAACCCACTCAAACATTCTTTTTTGTAGCTCTCTAACCACTTATTTTCAGAATGAATCACTCATTCTGTGGTGGTGGTGGTTTAATCGTTAAGTTGTGTCTGACTCTTTTGCAACCTCATGGACTGTAGTCCACCAGGCTCCTCTGTCCATGGGATTTTCCAGGCAAGATTACTGGAGTGGGGTGCCATTTCCTTCTCCAGGGATCTCCCCAACCCAGGGACTGAACCCAGATCTCCTACATTGTAGGCAGATTCTTTACCAACTGAGCCATCAGGGAAGCCCCAGTATTTCTTTGATGGGGGCAAGATACTCAGAATATTAAGTTGGAAAGAAAGAAAGAAAGGAAGTGAAGTTGCTCAGTCGTGTCCAACTCTTTGAGACCCTGTGGACTGTAGCCTACCAGGTTCCTCTATCCATGGGATTTTCCAGAGTACTGGAGTGTGTTGTCATTTCCTTCAGGAGATCTTCCTGACTTAAGATCAAACCCAGGTCTCCCATATATTAAGTTGGAATTACTACTTTTTCCTTCTCCATAATTCTTAAAAGATCACCATGTTTTATTCTTTGCCTCTGGATTCTAACAAGGGAGGCAGCAGAGTCACCCTGAAGTTACAGACTCTGATGCCCCTTGAAAGAGCAATTCTAGGTTGACTTTGGAGAAGGAATGGAGAGATTATGAATTATGGGTAGAGGGTAAAGAAGAAAGGGAGTGTCTCTGAGATTCTGGGAAGTGAGCAGGGGAGACTACAGGAGTTTGAGAAGGAAATAGAAGTCTGTGGGTCTAGTTTGTGAGGTCTGTGGAAACAGATTTGTGGGGTATGTTCAGAAAAGGTAAGTCTTAGAGAGTGAGATGCCCATCTTCACCAATGCTTCCTGTGCCCTATGTGTGCCAGGGAAATAGGAAAGCCTGAGACCCAGAGAGACCATGGAGGTTCAAGCAATGTATTCATATCTTCATGAAACCAATGCTCATTATTTACCAATCATCCCAGAGACTCCAGCTTGTGAAAAGTCAGTCTTGCAAAGGTCCTCAAAATGTCTGGTTAATACTGATGGTGGGAGGAGAAATGCAATTCTCCTAGATGGGCTAGGAGTCTAGAATTCTCCTAAACAATATCGAAGGCTAAGAGTCAGAAATGAAAACAAAGAAATGTGATATTTAATGCACATCAGATTTTGTGTGTGACATTCTTCTTACCCGTCTCACATCTTTCTATTGTTAAACATGTTGATTTCTTCTGTAGTTATCCACTTAGCTCCCCCTTCTATTTAGCTCCCCTGGTAGCTCAGACAGTAGAGAAATCGCCCAAAATGCAGGAGACCTGGGTTTGATCTCTGGGTCAGAAAGATCCCCTGGAGAAAGGAATGGATACCCACTTCAGGCATCACCGACTCAATGGACCTGTGTTTGAGTAGGCTCCGGGAGCTGGTGATGGACAGGGAGGCCTGGAGTGCTGCAGTCCATGGGGCGCAAAGAGTTGGACACGACTGTGTGACTGAACTGAACTGACTGACCCACTTCAGTATTCTTGCCTGGTGAATTCCATGGACAGAACAGCCTGGTACAGTCCATGGGGTTGCAAAGAGCTGGACATGACTGAGCGACTAACTCTGAACACTTTGAGAACAGAGATCATATCTTAATTATCTATGTCACCTCAGGTTATGGAACAGAATTTTGCTAACCATAAAAGCTCAATAATCTTTATCAAACAACTCTCAAAATGACCAAATGTACATGGAAATAAACTACAGAAATGGAACTTATTTTAAAATCTCATGTCTTATAATACATTTCAACTGAGGTCTTTCCCCATACCTCCATATACAGATAAGACAAATATCACAGTGTTTTCTCACTGAAGCACATTATTTTCCACCATCTGAAATACGTATACAGAGTTAAATGTCTTCTAAGCATGGACATGAACTTTATAAATATTTTCCTCTAAGTATTATCTAAGAAAATGGAAAATAACTTGATATGGACACTTGTATAACCAGTCCTTGTCTCCCTTTCGGAAGGGCAGTGGTAAGCATCTAGGTTTGCATTTATACTTGCTGTCACACATAACAATCACTGCAGGGCAAATAGTAATTAGTGTGTAATGAACAGTGTCCAATTGGGATCAGCTTCTGAATTACCGTCTAAATGTGGTCATGGCAGAAAATTTGCCATGATTATTGCTGCCCAGCAAGTCCCAAGAGAGCCTACTCTTCTCCAAAATCTTAAGATATTTAGCACAATTCTTTCTCTGTTTTCTTAAACTATCATTTATGCCCATATCTCTTGTCTCTCAATTTGACAAGCTCTGAGGTTAGGAGACATATTCTGAATTCTTACAGATCCCCAACAGCACGGGCCTTCATGCCTTGGAATAGAATAGGTAGGCACTCAGTAAACACAGACTGATGAATCTGACAGCATCTAGAAAAACCAAATTTAAAACAATCTTGTAAAAATATTTGCTTTCCATTTTCTGGAAAGGAGGTGATGGTATGGAGGGGGGAAAAAAAAACACAGAAAATAAAAATCTAATTATAAATTCTGTGATTTAAGCTGCTGGCAAAGTTTTGCACTTTGGAAGATGAAGGTTTTCATTACCTTTATGCTGCTGATGCCTTCACTCAATAGATGCTGCATCTCTACTCGGCATCTACTGTACAGCCCCGAATAATGTCAGAGTCCTCTCATAGAATACACAACCAATCTTTTTTTGGGGAAGATATACATCGATCCACCAAATAAACACAGAGATTTAAAGCTTGTGATGGGTGATGCAGACAGAATGATAATTAAGACATGGGCCTCCTCCTGAGGAGTACAAACTAGGAGGAAATTGACATGACAAATCAAATGCAAACTGGATCACGCCACTATCTGATTCAAACATGGAAACCCCTCTCATTTCTCTCACAATAAAATTCACCATTTACTAGTGTCATACCAACTCTACAGGTGGGGGGCCCAATGTACATCTCTACCATTATCTTTCAGCCCCCTCCCTCTTATCAGCAGCTCTGATGTATTGCTGCAATTACCCCAAAGACCATACTGTCATACTCCATGGTTCTGTCATGTTGACACCCTCCCAGCTTAAAAGGACCCTCCCCAAATAGCACTCCAGCCTTCCTGACAAATCCCCACCTCGAAAGGCATTTCTCCACAAACTCTTTCTGATCCATCCCACTTCCCCAGCCAGAACTGATTGCAATTTCATTTGTGTTCCTCTTATCCTCAAAGATTTTTAATGTAACTATTGAAAAGCAGAGACATTACTTTGCCAGCAAAGGTCCATCTAGTCAAGGCTATGGTTTTTCCAGTGGTCATGTATGGATGTGAGAGTTGGACTGTGAAGAAGGCTGAGCGCCGAAGAATTGATGCTTTTGAACTGTGGTGTTGGAGAAGACTCTTGAGAGTCCCTTGGACTGCAAGGAGATCCAACCAGTCCATCCTAAAGGAGATCAGTCCTGGGTGTTCATTGGAGGGACTGATGCTGAAGCTGAAACTCCAGTAGTTTGACCACCTCATGCGAAGAGTTGACTCATTGGAAAAGACCCTGATGCTGGGAGGGATTGGGGGCAGGAGGAGAAGGGGACGACAGAGGATAAGATGGCTGGATGGCATCATGGACTCAATGGACATGAGTTTGGGTAAACTCCGGGAGTTGGTGATGGACAGGGAAGCCTGGCATGCTGAGCTTCATGGGGTCGCAAAGAGTCGGACACAACTGAGTGACTGAACTGAACTGATGGTACACTTTGTATCTACATCACATGTATATTGGTCTTTTTTCTAGTATGACTCAAGATTCATCAGGGAGAAGACCATGTCTTTTTTCTTTTTTTTTTTTTTTAGAAGAGGAAACATATTTCTTTTATTGTGGTAGAAGATATATATAGGGAGGACTTCCCTATAGCTCAGATGGTAAAGAATCTGCCTGCAATGCAGCAGACCCAGGTTCAGTGCCTGGGTCAGGAAGATCCTCTGGAGAAGGAAATGGTAACCCATTCTAGTATTCTTGCCTGGAGAATTCCATGGATGGAGGAGCCCAGCAGACTACAGTCCATGGGGTTGTAAAGAGCTGGACACGACTAAGTGACTAACACAGAACAGATTTTATATATATATATATATATATATATATATATATATATATATATATGTATATATAGCTCACATAAAAGTTATCATTTTAAACAGTTTTAAGTGTATAGTTCAGTAAAATTAAGTCCATCCACATTGTGGTGTAACCATCACTACCCCCCATATCAGAACTTGCTTCATCATGGTGCTAAGTGAAATAACCCAGACACAAAAAACCATAAATTTGCATGATTCCACTTGTATATAGTACCTACAGTGGTCAAATTCTTAGACATAAAGTAAAATGTGATTTCCAAGGTCTGGGGTTGGAAGGACATGGGAAATTGCTGTTTGATGGGTACAGAGCTTTAGGAAAATGAAACAAATTCATTTTTATTTTTGCATCTGCATCACTTAGTTATTAGGATGAATGAAAGAATGAACTTACACCTTGAGACAATGGGCAGTGGTTCTCAACCCTGGCTGCACTTAGAACCAGTGGGGGTTTATGCATTCCCAAACTCAAGCTGTACCTATATCAGTTAAATCGGACTCTCTTAGAGGTGGGACCCAGGCAGCCATACTTTTAAAGGTCCTCAGAAAATGGCAAAGTGGACTCAGAAGTGAAACCCACTGACTTACAGGTTCAGTGAGTTACAGTAACTTCTCTGAATACGGTTTAATGTATGTGATACCTAGAGAGTTCACTGAGTTTTAGTATGAGCAGTGAGAAAGTGCAAGGAAGCAGTGCAGACCAGTAGAAGGCTAGTCTGTTGAGAGCTCCCTATAGTCAATTAAGTCAGGAAACACACCCCTTTGGTGGCATTAGCACATTGAAGACTGAGCAATCATTCAACAAAGAACCCTGTTTACTGTTGTTTAATTCACTATTTTACAAATTTACATGACTTCAAAACTCTATATTTTCCTGTCTAACACCTATTAATTTTTCAGAGAAATGACGATAGAGA
The DNA here is from genome assembly GCA_935064755.1 of Tragelaphus eurycerus. NCBI lineage: Eukaryota > Metazoa > Chordata > Mammalia > Artiodactyla > Bovidae > Tragelaphus > Tragelaphus eurycerus. The sequence goes on from CAKXYN010000043.1 coordinate 16,696,175, forward strand.
CTTTTTTTTCTTTTAGGAAATTAGGTGATAATGGGAATGAAAGTAATGATACAGCTTTAGAGGAGGAAAGGGAGAAGCTGAGAGAAGATTTTACATCTTTGAAAAAGGGAAGATTCAGTCATATTTGCCAAATGAAAGGAGGGGACACTGAGGAAAGTGAAATTGAAAATGCCCTAACATTTATATAGCATCTTCCCTGTGCCTGGTCTCAGTAACTCTGGGGACATAGAAGAGAGGGGGCTGGCAAAGACCTTGACCAAGACGTGACATCTGAGTTGTTTTTTCAAAGGCTTCCCTGGTGGCTCAGCTGGTAAAGAATCTGCCTTCAATGCGGAAGATCTGGGTTTGATCCCTGGGTTGGGAAGACCCCCTGGAAAAGGGAAAGGCTACCCACTCCAGGATTCTGGCCTGGAGAATTCTGTGGACTCTATAATACATGGGGTTGCATAGGGTTGGACACGACTGAGCGCCTTTCACTTTCACTTTTCAAAGGCTGGCAGAAAAATTACCAGGAAGAAAAAAAGAGAAGATGACAGATATAAGAAAGCATGAGAAAAGAGCATGAGAGAGCAAGGTAGGAGTGTAAAGGAAACTGTGGCTAGAGTATGGGGTGGGGTGGACTGTCAGGGCACAGGGCTAGGCCATTCGGAGGGCTTTAAAGACAAGTCTGGCATACACGAGACATAAAATAGGGACTATTGTGCTACATTTGTCTTTTGGAAGAATCACTTTGACAGTGGCATGAGTTATAAACTGGAGGTGGAGAGGCCTGCAACAAAACAAACAGCTCTGATCCTACTGCAATTATAGGACCATTGCAGATTTCCAGGGATACAAGGAAGCACAGAGACGTAGTAACAGAGCATGGAACATCATATGATCCTTATTAGTTTAAAGCAAACCTCTTACCTCAGGACTCTTGGGCATGTTTCCAAAATATAAACTCAGCATTTAAGTTAACTGCTGCCATGAAAGTTCTTTGGAATCATACGGATGACCCTTCATGTAAAAAGTAGATCACAGAATGTAGGTCATTCAAAAAAATAAAAAATTCACAACAGTGCTTTGCAAAATGGAGATTTAAAATGATACCTGTTCTAGGTTTATTCCTTGGGTCTCGTACTTTTCTTGAATGTATAGCTATGATAGACAAATTTTTTATTTTGGGGTTTTATTTTGAGACACCACCAATTGTATCTTATTGAAAGGCTTGGCAATTTGTGCTACTTCATGTAGAGGCAAAGTTCCTTTGCATAAAGGGGGCATGTGCTCTGCTAATTTGCATGGAACCAATATGCAGCCAGCTGACCCTTATCATGCCCAGTCCCTTGGGAGAGCGAGACAGGCTCAAGGACTGTCCCAGATCTGCACTGACCAGTTCTACAAAGAGGAAACCCTGTTTGGCTCTCAACTCAAGGTAGTAATGACTTCATTGGTTATTCCTGTTTTAATTTTCCCTGAAGTGATTTCAAGCTTTATTCAGCTAGCTGATGAAAACTTAATATGTTTTTTTAATCATAAACAAAAGAACAAAAGAAGAAATGGCACAGTATTATGTAAATATTCCTGATGCTTTCTTATTTTTTAAGTAACATATGAAAGGCTGATTTTGAATCAGGGAGGTATAATAACCAGGCACTGAAATATAGAGAAAAAAAAACACCAAATATACATCATAAAGGTAAGAATTAAAGAAATGTTAACATAGAAAAAAAGCCAATGTTGAGGAATTTAAAATAGATATTATAGGAATAAAGACTTAAAAAAATTTTCTACATGAACACCTATATTTGGCCAATTTTAGGTGAAGATATTTATTAAACAAACTATAAATGTCTCTTATCAACTCGTAAAATCATCAGACTTACTCTGTTGAAATTCCTAAAGAAAGGATGAAAATTGGGTGGTAAATATCAAATCAAACTGGCATGTCTAACAATTTTGCTAAATGAACTGTGCAGCGATTGAGAGGGAGTTGGGTCCTTCTTTGCTGGAACTCCAGTGTGTTGTCTCAGAAAGCATCATGTATGATCCAGGTGACTACCTGGTTCCTTTTAGATTTCGAGATGACATGTTGTCAAAGGGAATCAACTGAGGACTGAGCTCTTACTTGTATTGCAAGAAATCCGTCACTGTAATCTTAATCATTAACTCAAAATGCTTTTTTCTGGAGGGGTGGAGGAGGCGCCACCAAGTTGGTAAAGGTAACAAACTGAAGAGCTTGTGCTTATGGAGCTCAGAGTCCAACCGGGAAGACGGACACATGGTGATTTAGTCGCTCAGTTGTGTCTGATTCTTGCGACTCCATGGACCGTAGCCCCCAGGCTCCCCTAAGGGATTCTCTAGGCAAGAATACTGGAATGGGTTGCCATTTCCTTCTCCAGGGGATCTTCCTGACCCAGGAATCAAACCCAGGTCTCCTGCATTGCAGGCAGATTCTTTACCGATTGAACTACCAGGGAAACCCTGACATGTACATTAATTATATACATATTAATTATAAGTAAGGATGATAACACAGGTATGTGTGTGTGCATGCATGCTCAGTCATATCTGACTCTTTGCCACCCTATGGACTGTAGCACCCAGGTTCATCTGTCTGTGGAATTTCTGAATACTGGAGCGGGTTGCCATGCCCTCCCCCAGGGAATCTTCTTAATCCAAGATTGGACCTGTGTCTCCTGCATGGCAGGCGGGTTCTTTACCAGGTAAGCCACTAAGGAAGCCCTAGGACAGAGGAAGCATGTGTATTTCTCCTCCTTATAATCATTATTATTATTTTTACACCACACCTTTTTTTCCTGAAAGATTGCTATTGTTTCCGAAGTACTCCATTTTTTTTTTTTTCCAACTGGGCTTTACAAATACTATAGTCCCCAAATCATAACACAGTATTGTGTTAATCAGAAAAATGAGGTCAGTGATGATGGAGAATATAGTGAATAAAAGGTGAGGAATGATTTACACATTCTTGTATAAAGCTTAAACACTCTACTTTTAGTATTAACACACTTGAAAAGTGCTGATGCTTTTTAAAAGGAAGGTTAGATGATACAGCAATTGTATCCATGAACCACCAGAGCAGCAGTCAGTTACTACAGTTTAAATGAAAAAGTCTATCTCTAAAACCTTGAATTTTATGTATTATAATGGATGGATTAGGCTGACACTATCTGAACCCATTTATCAATAATGGCATCAGTAAAACTGGAACAAAGCATCTTGTGACTCCTGACATGAAGCAATACAAAGTGGCCAGTACTGCCCAGAAAGTCTTCCTGCCCTCTGAACACAGAAAACCAAACAAAAACAGAAAAATCTTCAATGTAATCGGGTCTCTACCCTAATTAGCAAATTACAGGAAAGGGGTTGGAGAGAAGGAAGAAATTAAAAGATAGAACACGAAGAATGCCAGACAACTCCAGAGTCTGGTAAATTATCCAGGAGGGTATTCTAACTTCTTCAGCATGCATGGGAGGAATAGAGAGGGGGGGAAATTGATAGATTAAGAGACATTTAATCAAGAGATATTTAATCACAGACAATTTGCAGATCTTGACTGAATCCTGATTAGAATAAACTGACTGTTAAAAAGACAGCATGGACTTCCCTGGTGGTCCAAAAGCAAAGAGAATGCCTGCCAAGGCAGAAGACACAGGTTCCATCCTTGCCCTGGGAAGACTCCATATGTCTCCACCCAACTAAGCCCACGAGCCACAGCTACTGAAGCCCACTCACCCTAAGCCCCTGCTCCACAGTGAGAACCACTGCAATGGGAGGTCCATGCACCACGAAGAAACGAAGCCCCATGCCGCCAAAATGAAAATTTAGAAATACATTTGAAAAAATTAAAACACAGCTTTTTTGTGGTATTCATTCTGTAACACATATGTGTATCAAATCATTGCATTGTACACCTGAAAATTATATGTTAATAATATACATCAAGTATATCTCAATCAAGCTGGAAAAAAAAAGGCAGTTTTAAGACATTTGGGAAATACTGAACTTGGACTAAATATTAGACATCATTCATGAATCATTGTTAATTGTGCTTAGTTTGATAATTATAGTTTGGTTACATTAAAATAATACTTATCTTTTAGAAAAACCTGCTGGGCTGTTTATGGGTAAAATTATATGACTTAAATTATTCTATCAAACATATTCAAATAAGTGGCAAGGAGCAGACAGATGAAACAAGAATATGAAAATGGGGGTTGATTACTGTATTCTCTTACTTTGGGGTAGTTTTACATTTTCCATAATGAAAGCTTTTGAAGAACACTTTCCCTTGGTGATAGGGAGATACATCTGATTCTCATACTCAAAGACCAGAGGGAATCCTTAGCTGTAAATATGAAGGTTCTTCATCATTTCCAAAAGCTGAGAGATTCAAAAACAAGTTCGTACACAGATCACAACATCAGTTTCAGTAAATGATGGGAAATTAAAACCAGAAGCAATGTGAGGTTTTAGAGACTTGCTTGTAATGGGGTTTTGGTAAAGGGGTGTAGAGGCACCTTCTGAGAGGTGAAAATAACAGTGATATGGAATACCTGACGTCTGTGTCAAATAATTCAAAAGACTCTGACTACAAGACTTGTTTTATACTTTGATGCATTTTAAGTTGATTTTAAAAATTATTTCAGGCACTGTTGTCATTGCTCAGTCACTCACTAAGTTGTGTATGACTTTTTGTGATCCCATGAACTGCAGTTTGCCAGGCTTCCCTATCCTTCACTGTCTCCTAGAGTTTGCTCAGACTCATCGATTGAGTTGGCGATGCTATCTAACCATCTCATCCTCTGGCACCCCCTTCTCCTCCTGCCCTCAATCTTTCCCAGCATCATAGTCTTTTCCAATGAGTTGGGTCTTTGTATCTGGTGGTCAAAGTATTGGAGTGTCAGCTTCAGCTCAGTCCTTTCAATGAATATTCAGAGTTGATTTTCTTCAGGATTGACTAGTCTGATCTCCCTGCAATCCAAGGGACTCTCAAGAGTCTTCTCCAGCACCACAGTTCAAAAGCATAAATTCTTCGGTGCTCAGCCTTCCTTATGGTCCAACTTTCCCATCTGTACATGACTACTGGAAAAACCACAGCTTTGGCTATATGGACCCTTGTCATGGCCAACGTGATTACACATAAGAAAATAAAAGTTTTGAGAAGGGAAAAAGAGCTGGTACCCCAAGGACAAGTGAACAGAATCAAGAGGAGAGGAGATGAATTTCTTGCAATGTGATAGAAGGAAAGAAAAGAGCAGACAAAGAAGCAAAAACATTGGTGAGATTGGTAGAAGAAGATGAGGAAGTTCAAAAGAGATGTCTTTCTTTCTTAAGGAAGTGGTGGCAGGGATGGGCGGGGTAAGCATTTGAGAGTAAAAGAAGTGATTATAGTGATGAATGATGGCACTTTGTGGGACAAGAAAAATGAGTTTAAAAGTGAACAGATTGGTACTTAGAAAGTGATAGGATTCAATGGATTGGAAGTCTATATGCAATCAATGAACTGTGGCAATTGAGGTACTCAAGTAAATAGGCTTATAGATAAACCTCTAAATAATTGGGTCTTAATGTAATATGTAATTTTGCTCCAAATGAGTTAAAGAAAGTAGACATTTCAGGAAATCTTGTAGGGAAATTATTTTGAAGGCAAAATGATTCTATAATACAAGGAATTGGTACCAAATTTATCAGTTACATAAATTTTATTCTTGTTTAGGTATTGTTTTAACATCTCCTAAATCAGTGTTACTTAATCTTATCTTCACATTAGAATCACCTCAGTTCAGTTCAGTCACTCAGTCATGTCCAACTCTTTGAGACCCCGTGGACTGCAGCACACCCAGCTTCCCTGTCCATCACCAACTCCCGGAGCTTACCCAAACTCCTGTCCATCTAGTCGGCAATGCCATCCAACCATCTCATCCTCTGTCGTCCCCTTCTCCTCCTGCCTTCAATCTTTCCCAGCATCAGGATCTTTTCCAGTGAGTCAGTTATTTGAATCAGGTGGCCAAAGTACTGGAGTTTCAGCTTCAGCATGTCCTTCCAGTGAATATTCAGGACTAATTCCTTTTAGGATGGACTGGTTGGATCTCCTTGCAGTCCAGGGGACCCCCAAGAGTCTTCTCCAACACCACAGTTCAAAAGCATCAATTCTTTGGTGCTCAGCTTTCTTTATAGTCCAACTCTCACATTCATACATGACTACTGGGAAAAAACCATAGCTTTGATTAGACGGACCTTTGTTGTCAAAGTAATGTCTCTGCTTTTTAACAGGCTGTCTAGGTTGGTCATAGCTTTTCTTCTAAGGAGCAAGTGTCTTCTAATTTCATGGCTGCAGCCACCACCTACATTGATTTTGGAGCCTGAGAAAATAAAGTCTCATTGTTTCCCCATCTATTTGCCATGAAGTGATGGGACCAGATGCCATGACCTTAGTTTTCTGAATGTTGAACTTTAAGTCAACTTTTTCACCCTCCTCTTTTACTTTCATCAAGAGGCTTTTTAGTTCTTCTTCACTTTCTGCCATAAGGGTTGTGTCACCAGCATATCTGAGGTTATTGACATTTCTCCTGGTTCTCTTGATTTCAGCTTGTGCTTCTTCCAGCCCAGCGTTTCTCATGATGTACTCTGCATAGAAGTTAAATAAGCAGGGTGAAAGTAAACAGCCTTGACATACTCTTTTCCCTATTTGGAACCTGTACGTTGTTCCATGTCCAGTTCTAACTGTTGCTTCTTGACCTGCATACAGATTTCTCAGGAATCAGGTAAGGTAGTCTGGTAGTCCCAACTCTTTAAGAATTTTCCAAAGTTTGTTGTGATCCACACAGTCAAAGGCTTTGGCATAGTCAATAATGCAGAAGTATTTTTTTCTGGAACTCTCTTGCTTTTTTGATGATCCAACAGATGTTGACAATTTGATCTCTGGTTCCTCTGCCTTTTCTAAGTGCAGCTTGAACATCTGGAAGTTCACAGTTAATATACTGTTGAAGCCTGGCTTGGAGAATTTTCAGTATTACTTTGCTAGTGTGGAATCACCTGGGGAGCTTGAAAAAGAATCCTGGTGTTCAGACTGCATTACAGATCAATTCAATTAGACTCCTTGGGAATGGGGAGCAGAAACCAATATTTTCTAAGGCTCCCAAGCTGGTTCCATATCACAGCCTAGGATGAGCCACTGGTGTTATGATAGTTCTTTACTAATCCCATTCAACTTTTTTCCATTTTACCTTATCTCATTCATCATCAACTTCTGGGAGCCTTTCCCAGTTACAGGGTTTATTTCCTGGGGCTAATCCCTCGTAGCTCGGATGGTAAAGGATCTGCCTGTAATGCAGGTGACCCAGGTTCAATCCCTGTGTTGAGAATATCCCCTGGAGAAGGGAATGGCTACCCACTCCACTATTCTTGCCTGGAGAATTCCACGGACCAGGAAGCCTGGCAGCCTGCAGTCCATACGGTCACAAGAGTCGAATACGAATGAGCAACTAACACTTCCCAGTTACAGGGCCTGATCAAAGCATGAATGTACAGAAGGGATTTTCTATCTGTTCTACCCATAATTCCATTACCTTAACTTTATTTATTTTGAATAATCTGATAGGCAGGCCTGAGGACATGCGTTAAGCCATGTTGGGCTTATGTCCGGTCTAGGAATAGTACCTAGAAGTTTCGCTGCCTCCTCCATCTCCACGCTGTGGGTTCACCTCAGTGGAGCCCATCTTCCAGGCCTCCTGGGCCTCTCCCCTTTTCTTGCTCTTGTGCCTTCTGCCTGTGCAGAACTGAGCAGTGGTCCTGTGAGCCATCTAGGTCTCTCCCTCTCTGTTTTGGATACTCTGACCTGAATTTGAGCGACACATTCAAACATTTCAGTTTCATAAAGGAAAGAACAGGATACTTACATTATAGCTTCAGATTTAAGCCAAAATTCTTTTTTTTTCTTTTTACATTTTACCAGACCTGTGCACCTCCTTCAGGAGATCTTCACGACACAGGGATCGGACAAGTGTCTCTTGCGCCTCCTGGAATGGCTGCTGCTGCTGCTAAGTCACTTCAGTCGTGTCTGACTCTGTGCGACCCCATAGACGGCCTCCTACCAGGCTCCTCTGTCTCTGGGATTCTCCAGGCAAGAACGCTGGAGTGGGTTGCCATTTCCTTCTCCAATGCATGAAAGTGAAAAGTGAAAGTGAAGTCGCTCAGTCGTGTCTGACTCTCAGCAACCTCATGGACTGCAGCCTACCAGGCTCCTTGGTCCATGGGGTTTTCCAGGCAAGAGTGCTGCTAAGTCACTTCAGTCGTGTCTGACTCTGTGAGACCCCATAGACGGCCTCCTACCAGGCTCCTCTGTCTCTGGGATTCTCCAGGCAAGAACGCTGGAGTGGGTTGCCACTTCCTTCTCCAATGCATGAAAGTGAAAAGTGAAAGTGAAGTCGCTCAGTCGTGTTTGACTCTCAGCAACCTCATGGACTGCAGCCTACCAGGCTCCTTGGTCCATGGGATTTTCCAGGCAAGAGTACTGGAGTGGGGTGCCATTGCCTTCTCCGCCTGGAATGGCAGGCAGATTCTTTACCACTGTGCTACCTGGGAAACCCATGTCTTCTGTATAGATTCCTTAATCAGAAATCTCATGAAAAGCTGGGTGAGGTGCCAGTCAGACGGAGGGAATTTCCTGGTCCCTGGCCATCATACCATCATTAGGAAAAAAAAATTCAAACTAAACCCTAAGTATTTGTTATTATTTTGTACATTCATAATTTCTTTTTTTTTTTCTACTTTTTTTTTTTAATCATTTACTTGCTAGACGCCCCTTCCACCGCAAACTCTCAATAACTCTGTGGGGTCAGCATAATTGTTATTTTCTACAAAATTTTCAGGATTATTGAGGCTACGAAACCTGTTCTATAGTACAAATTGGTGATGAGGCCATAACTATACCAAACACCTCATCATTTTGTGAAACCCATTCTTCAAGAAGGTAAAAAGGGCATTTATCATGTATAAATATAATAGCAAGTGTTCAGTATCAGGACTTCACAGTTGATAAAGTAAATCAGAACTTCTGAGTATCTTTATTCCTAGCCTAGTCTAGGACTCTTGGGTGTTTCTCAAAATATAACAGGCAAATCTTCATATATGACAGAAATCTGTAAAATAAAACCAGGGCTTATCATCATTCATTAAAGAATGAGAGAAAAAAGATGGGAAAGCATGGCCTTTAATCACTTATCTCCCTAATCTGGTATTTGACAGGTGTTGAAGAAACATTTAAATGATTGCTGTAAATGCCCAAAGCTCAAATGTCCAAATAATAATTGGCTTAACAGAAGATAAAAATTCTTATCATAAAGAATTTCTATATTTGACTATTTAAAATATGACCTTTGTTCACTTCATTATGCTGAATTGTGTACACAAAGGTAGTGACTCAGCTATGCTGAAGCTGTCTGCTCTGTTATTTTTATGGAGATTGTACACATGCAATCAGCATGTATTATCAAGAAAAGATAATGAGGAATGATGGTTTATTTGACATGTTATCCTAGAAGCTACAGTGATGCATATACCTCTGAAACAATTACTTTGGAAAAAAGATAAAAGGAAGAAGTTATCCTTCAATATTAAAACATTTTTCTGATAATATTGGCATAAAAATACACACAGATATTGCTTTTTAGAAAGAAACTGGTTAAGTATTCTAGAAAGAAATAGAGTACTACTGTTAATATTTATCATTGGGGGGTGGAGCTAAGATGGCGGACGAGTAGGATGGGGAGAATACTTTCTCCTCCACAAATTCATTAGAAGAACATTTGAACACTGAGTAAATTCTACAAAACAACTTTTGAATGCCAGCAGAGGACATCAGGCACTTAGAAAGACAATTCATTGTCTTTGAAAGTAGATTACGAGCCCTGCGGTAACTCCTTTTGTGGAGAAGTGGCGTGGACACCAGCATTTGCTATTAGGAAGCGGGGGCTGGGCTAGGAGGAGCGGTGTGGCCTGCCTCTCTTTGAGTAAGGATTTGGCCTGGCTATCCCTAGCGCTACCTGAGTGAAATAACCAGACTGTCGGATATCTACTATGTCAAAAGCCAACCCTATCTTAAGACACCACCAGGACTACCTACAGAACAAAGGACTGCGCAGACATGGCCGGCTGCAGACCGTCCCACTCTGGTGACAGGCACCCAGAGCCGAAGCGGGCAATCCCTTCCTCGAATCACAGCCCTAGAGAGACATTATCTCCAAAACTGTAAGCAGGTTTCTGTGTTAACTAACGCTTCTTGAGGCTGTGGACGGTCAACATCCACCTGAGAAGGTGCGCCAGTTGTATACCCAGAAAACTGAGCAGCAGGGAGGCGATAAGTTGCAGCAGCTGCGCTTGCTGAACACTTCATCACCTGCACTACTTGGACCTGGGAAGGGCACAAAACGCAGACTCAACCGAGTCTGTACTTCTGAGGACTATCCGAGTGCCTGAACCTGGCCAGCTTAGATTTGGGTGTTCATCTCCTCCCGCTCTGTAACAGGGCAGAGATCAGATATTGAAAAGACCAGTAAACTGCCTCAATAAAAAGAATTCAACAAACTACCAGAATACAGTAAGGACACTCTAAACTTGGCAATTTTAACAAGATGAGGAGACAGAGGAATACCCAGCAGCTAAAGGAACAGGATAAATGCCCACCAAACCAAACCAAAGAGGAAGAAATAGTGAATCTATCTGATAAAGAATTCCGAATAATGATAGTGAAATTAATCCAAAATCTTGAAATCAAAATGGAATCACAGTTAAATAGTCTGGAGACAAGGATTGAGAAGATGCAAGAAAGGTTTAACAAGGACCTAGAAGAAATAAACAAGAGTCAACACATAATGAATAATGCAATAAATGAGATCCAAAACACTCTGGAGGCAACAAATAGTAGAATAACAGAGGCAGAAGATAGGATTAATGAATTGGAAGATAGAATCCTAGGAATAAATGAATCAGAGGAGAAAAAAGAAAAACGAATCAAAAGAAATGAGGACAATCTCAGAGACCTCCAGGATAACATTAAGCACTACAACATGTGAATCATAGGAGTCCCAGAAGAAGATAAAAAGAAAGTCCATGAGAAAATACTTGAGGAGATAATAATTGAAAACTTCCCTAAAATGGAGAAGGAAATAACCACTCAAGTTCAAGAAATCCAGAGAGTCCCTAATAGGATAAATCCAAGGAGAAACACCCCAAGACACATATTAATCAAATTAACAAAGATTAAATATAAAGAACAAATATTAAAAGCAGCAAGGGAAAAACATCAAATAACTCACAATGGAATTCCCATAAGGATAACAGCTGATCTTTCAACAGAAACTCTCCAAGCCAGGAGGGAATGGCAAGATATAATTAAAGTGATGAAAGAAAATAACTTACAGCCCAGATTATTGTATCCAGCAAGGATCTCATTCAAATATGAAGGAGAAATCAAAAGCTTCACAGATAAGCTAAAGTTGAGAGAATTTTGCACCACTAAACCATTTCTCCAACAAAAATTAAAGGACATTCTCTAGATAGGAATCACTAAAAGGGTGTATAAATTCGAACTCAAAACAATAAAGTAAATCTTACTTATCAATAATTACTTTAAACGTTAATGGGCTGAATGCCCTAATCAACAGACAAAGACTGGCCGAATCGATACAAAAACAAGACCCCCACATACCTTGTCTACAAGAGATAACCAAAAGATTAAAATGGGTCGAATGGATACAAAAACTAGACCCCTATATATGTTGTCTACAATAGAACCACCTTAAAATAGGGGATATATATTGACTGTAAATGAAGGGCTGGAAAAAGATTTTCTGTGCAAATATGGACCAAAAGAAAACAGGAGTAGCAATACTCATGTCAGATAAAATTGACTTTAAAATAAAGGTCCTGAAAAGGAGACAATGAAGGTTACACATAACGACTTAAAGGAATAATTCAAAAAGAAGTTACAACAATTATAAATATATATGCATCCAACATCGGAGCATTGATATATCTAAGACAAACACTAATTAGTATGATAGAAGAAATATACAACAACACAATAATAGTGGGAGACTTTAATACCCCACTCATACTTATACAATCTGGCTGTAATAGACAAAGTAAAGAGGAAAACATATTCACTTATGAGCCTCAAAAAATTCAATTCACTCAGGAGAGTTTAAAATAAATTTAAAAAAAATAGACTTATTTGTTCATTCTGTAATGTTTATTGACTATTTTATGGGTCTGGTACCACTTTGGGTATTAGGGAGGGAGAAGTGACAAATGTGATCTTGTCCTAAATAATATATTGTTGTAAAGATAGACCTACCAATACAAAATACCAAGATGTGCCTAAGAGGAGAACACTCAAACTGGACTTTTAGTTTCCTGAACTTTTCATTTCCAGATCAAACCTCCTAATATAAGATGAATTTAATATGATTTTTTAAAATGTTCCTTGTGATTAAAAACAGAAAGTCATTAGTTAAGAAATTACATATACTCCTCCCCACCATCACTCCCCTTTTTCCTTTCCATTCCCCTCCCACCCTCATTGATCCTCTCCTTTGTCCATTTTCCCCTGCCAAAAAAAATAAATAAATAGCTAACAGTTATCTATATTAAACATCATCATTTGAGGAATATGCTGGCTCACTAATTAATTTTAAGTATTAAATTTCGTTGCAATTAATTAGCATATATTCATTTAAAAACTGTATTATAATAATTTATCAAATTGAAATGAACAAATGAATGCCAAGCTGAAAAAAAAATTATTATTTAAGTGCTTTAAAAATGGACCTAACCTTTGATCCAGCTATTATTTCATATCCAATAATTTATTCGGAGTAAATAATCAGAAGACAAGACAGATAATTTTGCAAAAATAAAAAATGTCTGGGAGCATTATTTATGAGAGTGAAAAACTGGAAGTTAAATATCCAGCAATAAGAAATGATAAAACTTGGTATCTCTGTCAAATTGAATCCTAACCGGCCATTAAAATGTTTTTAAATAATATTTAGTCACAAGATAATTATTTTTGGTAATGTAAAATGCAAGAGCCAAAGAAGTATGCCTAAATTTTGACACTTTATGTAAACAAATCATAAATCTATATTTTATTCTTAATGCAGGAGACACAGGAGACTCAAGTTTGATCCCTGGGTCAAGAAGATCCCCTGGAGAAGGGAATGGCAACCCACTTCAGTATTCTTGTCTGGAGAACCCTATGGACAGAGGAGCCTGGCTGGCTACAGTCCATACGGTTGCAAAGAGCCAGACACAACTGAAGCGACTTATCACACACATGCACACACACATACACACACACACACACACACAACTGTATTCTCCAAATTCTCTTGAATGGGTACATTTAACTACAGTTAAAATATTGGGAAAACACAGTACTTATTAACATGTGTAAAGTCTGTGGTAGAATACACGAGGCTGGAGGTTAGAAGGCCTGGGTCCCAGGTGGATCTGCCACCGGTTTTTCATCTTTGTCACTGGAGGCCAGTTCTGTAACACTTAGGGTCTCAATTCACCCTTTTGTTTAAAAAGTGGTGTAGACTGAAGAGGTCTAGAAGTTAACATTTTCAGGGGTCCATCAGTTAATATAAAGACATAAGGAAGGTCAAGTTCATACATTCATTCAAGAAAAAAATTGAGTGCCTCTGACATGTCAGGCATAGTACAGGGCACTGGAATTACAGTGGTGGGGGAAACACATGTGGCCAGCTGCTCATACTGCAACCAATCCAGTCTTAATAGCTGTCTAGAGGTGGGCGAGTAGGGGGAGTAACATTAAAATGGTCAGATCTTTATTTAAACACATTCTCTCAGTTCATTCTCTCAATATCTCTGTGACATACCAATTATTTTCTCCATTTCCTCATTTTATTGGTTAAAAAAAATTAAACAGTGATCTTAAATGACTTGCCCAATTTCATAAAGATATCAAGTAATAGAAACTTTTGAAGTATTGAATTGTAATACTAAGCAGTATTACAACTGAATTGCAATACTAAGCAATTCAGTAACCTAGTAATACTAAGCAACTGCTTCAGTGAATTGAACTGAAATGAATTCAATCTTTCTATTTAACATGTTTTTAAATAAGAAAGAGACAAATAAAAGATTTTACTAGATTACCATTAAATTTCTTTTTCAGTGCATAAACCTTATGATTCTATTCTCAGTGTAAATTTAGTTCCTTAGATCATACACTGGTGACATCTTCTTCACATATTAGAAGTCTATTGTCCTGTTATCACCAAAAGTCAAGTGTAATTTGATTTTGTTTTCATGTAACTTTGAGGATGCAATGGGGAAATAGAGCAATCAACCTGGGGCTCTGTGATATTCTCATTTGGAGTCTACGTTAATTTGCTTTAAAAAGTCGCTTCTTCAACATGTTATCAGCTCTGCAGAAGATATTAAAAGTATGCTGAAAACTGTCACCTCAAACACTAATTCATTCAGTGTTTCTTCACCACAGAGGGCTACTGTTGCTGAGTTAAATTAAAAGAAGAAAGAAAAAGTGAAAAATAATTTACAAAACTAAAAACCCAAAGCTAAATGATAGACATGCATTAGATAATGTCCTTTTATGAACCCATTGAGAAAATTAGAAAATTCTAATTTAGAAAGTATAGCTTATCTTTGAAAGAAATATATTGAAGAAAATTATGAAAAATGAACAGCATAAAAACCTAGGTCAAATGTAACATCGTCCAAAACTCTTTAAGTCTTCTGCAAAAATTGATTACTCTGTTCATGGTCTTCCCAAAGGATATTATCTGAATCCTTAAGAAGTCTGTCGTACTTGTTTAACTGACTTTATCAATAAATACTGAGCTGTTAATGGCCGTGGTCAGGTCGTTCGCAGCTCTATACCCAGATCATGATGTTCTGTACATTGTAGACATTCTGTCAGAGATCAGATCAGATGCTCAGTCGTGTCTGACTCTTTGCGACCCCATGAACCGCAGCACGCCAGGCCTCCCTGTCCATCACCAGCTCCCGGAGGTCACTCAGACTCACACCCATCAAGTCAGTGATGCCATCCAGCCATCTCATCCTCTGGCGTCCCCTTCTCCTCCTGCCCTCAATCCCTCCCAGCATCAGAGTCTTCCAATGAGTCAACTCTTCGCATGAGGTGGCCAAAATACTGGAGTTTCAGCTTTAGCATCATTCCTTCCAAAGAAATTCCAGGATTGATCTGGTTCAGAATGGACTGGTTGGATCTTCTTGCAGTCCAAGGGACTCTCAAGAGTCTTCTCCAACACCACAGTTCAAAAGCATCAATTCTTCGGTGCTCAGCCTTCTTCACAGTCCAGCTCTCACATCCACACATGACCACAGGAAAGACCATAGCCTTGACTAGGCCAACCTTTGTTGGCAAAGTGATGTCTCTGCTTTTGAATATGCTATCTAGGTTGGTCATAACTTTCCTTCCAAGGAGTAAGCGTCTTTTAATTTCATGGCTGCAGTCACCATCTGCAGTGATTTTGGAGCCCAGAAAAATAAAGTCAGACACTGTTTCCACTGTTTCTCCATCTATTTCCCATGTAGTGATGGGACCAGATGCCATGATCTTCGTTTTCTGAATGTTGAGCTTTAAGCCAACCTTTTCACTCTCCACTTTCACTTTCATCAAGAGGCTTTTTAGCCCCTCTTCACTTTCTGCCATAAGAGTCGTGTCATCTGCATATCTGAGGTTATTGATATTTCTCCCAGCAATCTTGATTCCAACTTGTGTTTCTTCCAGTCCAGCATTTCTCATGATGCACTCTGCATATAAGTTAAATAAACATGGTGACAATATGCAGCCTTGACGTACTCCTTTTTCTATTTGGAACCAGTCTGTTGTTCCAGGACCAGTTCTAACTGTTGCTTCCTGACCTGCATACAGATTTCTCAAGAGGCAGATCAGGTGGTCTGGTATTCCCATCTCTTTCAGAATTTTCCATAGTTTATTGTGATCCACACAGTCAAAGGCTTTGGCATAGTCAATAAAGCAGAAATAGATGTTTTTTTGGAACTCTCTTGCTTTTTCCATGATCCAGCGGATGTTGGCAATTTGATCTCTGGTTCCTCTGCCTTTTCTAAAACCAGCTTGAACATCAGGAGGTTCACGGTTCACATATTGCTGAAGCCTGGCTTGGAGAATTTTGAGCATTACTTTACTAGCGTGTGAGATGAGTGCAATTGTTTGGTAGTTTGAGCATTCTTTGGCATTGCCTTTCTTTGGGATTGGGATGAAAACTGATTCTGTATATATTTCTAAATAAGCAAGTTGCTAATTTAAATAAATTTTTTTTCCCACGGGGATTAGGACTTTCTATTCAAATACAAGTTAAAACAAGCCATTTACCTCTGTACTTCAATTTGCTTTTTGGTAAATTTGCACTGTTACAACATAGAGTTTTGGATGTCAAATAGTACAATATATCTAAGAGCCTTTCAGGATAGATATGAAAGCGCAAAAGACAATAGGTAATTCTTGGTTGGCAACAGGAAGGGCCAACACCGATCATCCATTTTATTCCTCTCTCTTAATGGTTTCATCATTTTTCTATTCCTGAAAATAGTACCTGAAACTGAGTCATCCTTAACTCACTCTTTCTCACTCTACTCCGTTGCCAAAATCTGTCTTCTACAAGTTCCTACAATATATTTTAACTCAACTTTATCACTTTGTGCCAAGATTATTCAATTCTTCCATTTTACAAACATTTTCGACACTACCTACTGTGGGTGTTGAGGCTTCTTTTTTTAACTCGATGGTCTCAGCCTCTGATCCCATGGAGCTTGTACTCTAGTAAGACTCAAGCATATGGGGAACAATACACAATAATTAGTTTGTCAGTAAAGAACAATGACACCTAACTCATCCTGGGGTAGGGAAGTTTTCCCCAAAAGGTGGTGTCGGTATTAATACAACTACAACACCACAAGCCACTGTAATAATCACCGTCACCCTCATCATTCTAACACGTAATAAACTGCTACTTTGCATTGGGAACTGTCCTTAGTGCTTTTTATGTGTTAAGTCATTTGTTCTCACAACAACCTTAGAAGAGAGGTACTATTAATTTGCTTTCTGACGGCTCAGCTGGTAAAGAATCCGCCTGCAATGCGGGAGACCTGGGTTCAATCTCTGGGTTGGGAAGATCCCCTGGAGAAGGGCATGGCAACCCACTCCAGTATTCTTGCCTGGAGAATCCTATGGGCAGAGGAGCCTGGAGGGCTACAGTCCATGTGGTCACAAAGAGACGGACACGACTAAGCACAGCAACACAGCACTAGTATTTTTACTTTACACACAAGGATATTTAAAAACAACAACAACAAAACTTGACTAAGTTACATAAGTAATCTGATGTTTACATCCACAGTCTCTGACCTTAGGCCATAATACTGCTTAAAGATACTAGACGGCTGAACAGGATAAGGAAGAGAAGGTCTGGAGATGAAAGAGAAGAGTATATTAAGATAAATGAAAAAAGTTCAATGTGCACAGATCCTAGAAGGCATGGAGGTAGGGATGGTAAGATAACAAAGCTAGAGAGGCTGGAAGGAACAAAACTAAATAGGGATTTATAAGTCAAATTAAGGTGTTCAAACTTTAAAAGCCAACCATTGCAGTAGCTGTCCAACAGGCATTGACTTCATTCCACTGATTTATGTGAGGTTACTGCCATTCAACAATGTTCTAAGTGCCAGAGATAAAGTAAGGAACAAGATAAGTAAGGTCCTTATTCTCAGGAAAGTAGTTTAAAAATAAACCAGAAAGTAAGATATATTTCTAAATATTATAATGGACTGAAAATAGAATCATGTGACAGGAAAATACAAGGTCAACATTGGATGAGATGGAAAGGTGTCTCAGAGGACACCGACTTTTATCTTTGCCCTTACAGTCATTCTGGTTTATATTCAAACTTGTAGCTAAAAAATGCTTTTAATCATTTCTTCTTAATAATTTATCAAAGTACTTTAATTTTTTATTTATAATTTTCACACTCATTTAAGAAATGTAGATAGATTGAAAGTGAAAGTGAAATTATTTTTTATTTCTACTCTGAAGTGATAATTATATTTAGCTATTTGGTATACACTCTTCTTGATAAGTTTTTCCATATGAAGTTTTTGCTTTCACATAAATGAGGTCAGTTACTATCTGTTTGGTTTGTTTTTTAACATATGATAAACATCATTCCAGGTTAATACAAAACAAACTTATCCTTTTGGAAAACCAGTTACAAGCATTTTGCTCAAAGTTAATGCCATAATTTACTTATTGTGTGTGTGTGTGTGTGTGTGTGCACGCTCTTAGTCATGTCTGACTCTTTGTGACCCCATGGACTATAGCCCTTGAGGCTCCTCAGTCTATGGAATTTTCCAGCAAGAATACTGTAGAGGGCTGCCATTTCCTTCCGCAAGGGATCTAACTGACCCAGGGATCAAACCCGCATCTCCTACGTCCCCTGCATTGTCAGGCAGATTCTTAACCACTGTGCCACCTGGAGAGCCAAATTTATTTATTGGGTTATCTTATAACCCAATTAATGGACGTTTCAGTTGCTAAAAATTTTGTAGTGTTAGTTAATATACTATATATATATATAATGTGCAATCACTTTTGAGTGTCACTCAACTGTGACCTTAGGATATATCTGTATGAATAGAAATGCCAAAAATAAACGTACCCATGTATTAAATACTAGTGCATTCCACTATGTTGTTTTCTAGACACTTTATGTCAATTTCCAGTTTCATAATTATGCAATTTATATCAGTGATGATATCTATTTTTCACTTGTCAGTGCTAACCATTTTAAAATCTTTGTTAATCTGATAAATGAAAATGATCTTGCTTTGCTTTCATCTGCATTCCTTTGTTATTAATGATATTGAGCATCTTTGAATATAAGCACCTCTTTATGAAGATCTGTAAAATACTACATAAGCATCCATCCATGAAAAAATCCCACAGTTCTTCCCTATCTATTTAAAAATATTTGCAATGTTTGTTTGTTCCACAAAATGCTTGATTAGGTTTTGCATTCATTATGGAGTTGACATTTTTTCCAATTTTACTCATAATATAATTGTCATATAACACTGTATTAGTTTAGGTTATACAATGTAATGATTTGGCATGTATATTATGAAATGATTCCCACAGTAAGCTTAGTTAATATCCACTGCCTCACATACTTAATGTGACATTTATGGTCCTTCGTCTACAACTTATCTTTCTAGGCTTCTGGTCTACAATTTCCTTGCATGGCTTCTGAAAATAGGACTGCTCAGTAATCTTTGATTATATATTTTGCTTCACATTTCTGCACTTCTATTTACATTTTAGAATTATTAATCTCATCTTTCAAGCCCTAGTTCAAGTTAGGCCTCTCTTCATGAGAACTTTCTCATCCCTCCAAGCATAGATTCTCTGAAATTCTTCAGTGCTTTTCCTGCTCTCTCCTTAAAGCACTGATTATTTTCCATTTGTCTTAATTTCCCTACTAGACCATTGTCTATCCCAAGTCACCTTTCATAAAGTACCCGGAAGAGAGCAGCTGCTCAAAAACCTCTAAAAGAAATAATCCCACCAAAAATTAGTTCTATTTACTCCACATACATTTTAACGAAATAACAAAACCTATCATGTTTCTATAATCAAGAAAAACAGGTGCACAGGTACAAGGGAAGGGAAACGGAAAGGAACAGGAAAATGAACTCTATGTTCTTGCCATAGAAATGAGGAAATACGAAGGGAAGGGGAAAGTCATAGGAGCAAGTGATGGCTTAAGTTCTCCCTTTTGCCTGTGCAGCTTCTATCTCCGACCCCCACTTTCTACCCCAGATCTATTCAAACCCCCTCCCCAAAAGGCCTTCCTTATAGCCTCACTGTATCCATCTCTACTTTCTCTGGATTCTATTTACTGCAAACGTCATATTTTAAAGCATTTAATTTGTCTGTAGATCATTTCTACTTTTCTTTATCCTTTCTTTAAATCCAGGACCAAGGGCATCAAGGGTAGGACTTTCAGACTTGCAGTGATCTTCAATCATCTAAAACAGCAAGACAGTGTGGGTACTTAGCAAGTATCTTCAAAAGAGCTTCTTTCACCCAAACAGTGAGTCATCAAAATATCTCACTAGGAATGGAGAAGGACTAGAATTTATTCAGCTGTAACTATAATCCAGCTAATTAACAATAACAATTGTTTATGTCATGCTAACCTCACAAGCAAGGTATCATATTCTCCATCTGAGAGTCACCAAGCATGTATACAGACAGAACTCAGCTCAACAAGTCTCCAAAGCTCCTCTTCTTTCTTCCACAATGTACAGCTGAGAGAGGCAAATAATCTCTCAAATTGTGGATGCATAACTGATGTAAACCGAGCTAAATCTGCTATGGTGACTCACTCAAAAGAAAAGGTGTGAGTAACCATTGGCTCATAAAAGAAGAGAGGTCATTTCTTCAGGAAGGTGATGCCAATGAACTAAGAAACCCTTCATGCTGGCAGTGCCTCTATTAAAGAAGACTCTGGGTTTAGGATTTCTAAGATATTAAATTCATTTTTTTTTCTTTGAAATGATCCTTCTGAGGACATAATTCCTACAGTGGGAAATACACGGTCTTTAGAACCAGAGAGACTTAAGTTGTAATTCTGGGTTCTATCCCTTCCTAGCTCTGGACCTAATCAGGTTATTCTCACCTCAGAGTATTAATAAGCAGCAGTTCCCAACCATCTGAAAGATATAATCACCCCAGGGCTGACTCAGGCTTGGAGTAAGATGACCGTATGACTAACACGGGTCCTGGCCTCTGGTCAGCCACCTCAAAGGGTTAGCAGCCTTCTTCTTGCACATCCTTTGTCCATTGGAAAGAGAATGGTTCTTCACTGCACATTTTCCATTTGACTCAAAGTGTTAGGCTCCCTAAATATCTAAACATGTTTTTTTTTTTTTTTTCCAGTTGGAATGTATAAGGAGGGGCTCCTCAGTCAGATAATGATTCATGCAATTGTGTCAAGTTAGACTTGGGAAATCAACCTCTGACCTCAAGCTGAAGAGGGCTCCTCAGAAGCGTTTCTCCAGAGACTGATCATCACGAGACTGTCCTGCCTTTCGAGGCAGAACCAGGGTCAAATTCTTGTTTGTACTCAGAGTATCTAGCACAGAGCCCAGTACCAGCTAGTGAGCAACATTAGGGATTCGGTTCAACTCTTTCAAAGCTAAATTCCTGCTTGAAGATTTTACAGTATGAAAGACCAAAATAAAATAACCATACCTGATCCTGTCTGTCTGTCTGTCTGTTTTTCCTTTCAGTATCAGTCCCTAGAGAAACAGACTTGACCAAGGGCAGAAGTGAGCTGTACCACGTCTGCTAACAGTCCTGAAAAGGCACTCTTCACACACTGCCGAAGCAGTGACTCATGAAATTCAGAACGTGCTAAGATTTGGTGAGGAGCACTTCATATAAAATTAACGCAAGCGAAAGGTTACTTCAGGGAACAGTGTACTACTTTTTTAGGTGACCCAGTTATGGCTAAATTTGGAAAGTTGGCAAGGCTGCCTATTCCCTTTAAAGCAGATCTCACAGAAACACAAGATACTACGCAGCCTCAGGGCCCACATCTTCTCTGGGCCATCAATAGTGGGAAAGGCCTTTGAAAAAGCCAGACATCGTGGCTCTGTCTGGTCACCTCGGCTTGCCATTGAGAACACTGCTTCCGAGAGGGTGGTTTGTGAGAGAGGAATCAGAAGAGAACTCAACAACTACAACCTATTTAATAAAACTCCAACAGCAGTTAAGCATATGCCAAGCACTATTTAAAGTACTGTACAAATGCTTATTCCTATAACAACCTTACAAGGTGCGGCTATTATCTCCATGTGATGGATGAAGAGTTCAGAAATAGGGAGATTAAGTATCCTGCCATAAGGCAATGCAGCTACTAAGTGGCAGATCCTGGATGCAAGCAGACATAGTTTGGTTCCAAAATCTGTGTTCTTGATTCTTGCACTGCTTTTAATGTTATGCAATGTTACTACATACAGCAAGGCAACATCTACTGTTTGCTTTCTGGCACAAGCTACAATTGTGCTCTGAGAGACAACGCTGTGGAAGTTCAGAATGCTGACTGCAAAGCAGATGGCTAGGCTTGCGGCCTGCATTCTCTGCCCATATATCGAGAGTTCTGTGTAACATAGCTAAATCTCTCTGTGCCTCAGTTTCCTCATCTGTGTATTGGGTACAATAATAGACCTTATACCATCAGATTCGGAGGATTAGACAAGTTAATACCTATAAAGTACTTAGAACAGTACCTAACACACAGTAATGGTCAATGATTGTTAACTATGATCATTAGTTAAAAAAGAGACACTAGTTTGCTTCTGGGTTACAAAGAAACACCATCATTGATTTTTGTGAGAGGACATGTATAGATGGAAAAATATTACCTTTGATATGTGATAGACTCTGGTTATTTTAATTCAGCCTATAAATTTGGGATGTCACTTAATCACTCTGAGCCTTAGTTTCTTCATCTGTATGATGGGCTAGCATACCCTTGACACAGTTGAGCTGTAAATTAAGTGAGATAATGTGTATAAAAATATGGAAGCTGAAACCTGGTCAATATTCAAATGAGATGACCAGATTCCCTGCTTTCCTTTAATATAACCGGCTGTAGTGTTGGAGGATGCTTATTGATTTTACCAGATTCTAACATTTTTTACCAAGCTGAAATATGTCATGACTGGAAGCATGTAATTGATAGGCCCAAAGACACTGAAGGAGTTAAGGATAGTTTTAGGTTATTTATGAGACTAAAATTTAGGGACTAAATGTCCAGGGATAGGAGCCAGGGTGGTTAAATGTGTCAACTATATGTTATTTTATGCATGCCTTTAAAATTATGACATTTGTCTTATCCAAATAATTATGACTTTATAAATTTGCTTTATGTCAAACTAAATCTTTTATGCTAATATATATATATGACTTACCATGTAGTAATTGTAAAAGGAAACAGCTGGAAATGACATTATCTATAAGTAGGGCATTGATTAAATATATAAGGTATAAGATACAATGAGATGTGCCGAGAGACAACACTAAAGGAAAAATAAAAAAGAACTATGCCACCTCTTCAGTAATGTTTGTTTTCTTCTTTAGGCTTTCATGATTTTCAACTTTTCTATAATACACTATTAAAACTCATAAATGATGATACTACTTATTCTATAATTAGCATCCATTACTTTCATTATCAGAAAACAAATACTTTACAGAATATTTTTAATATTAATATTTTTAATATTTTCTTACCCTGATACATCTTATAAGTCCTACATATGAAACACACATTAAAAAGAAATCATTTATCAATATGGTCATCATCATTAGTTCATGAAAGGTCTCAGAGTGTCTCTCTATCCTGGTGGAAAGCTCAGGTGGCTTGTTAGGGTCTGAACCGAAAGACATGAAGTCCACTCCATTACTGACGAAGAAGGGGAGCAAGGGATCAGCCAACTGTGGGCAGCCTGAGCCACAAGATCAGTGTCCAACCCTCCTCTGGCCTGGCCCCAGGCCTGCTGACGGTACCCGTCATCCTTACTCTTACCTCCCTAATCTTGCCAATCGTACCTGGACAGTGTCAACCTGCCCATCTCTTCTGAACAGAGCAGCCTTGGCCAAGGGCACCAGCTTGCGTATGTAGGCCTGGCCATTCACTCCCACACATCACAGTCACAGACATACCCACAGAGTTTTGAAAGCCCTCCATTCCTTCAAGTGTCTTCTACATGCTGTTTACATTTCCTGAAACATCCTCTTCCCCCTCTCTCTAAGTTTCATCACCCAACTCTTCCTTTTACAGTTACCAGCAAAGGTGCACTTTTTCTAGAAAGCCTATCTTAAAAGATTGAGGCTGGAATCCATGTGTCTGCTATAGGTTTGCCAATTGCTTATTCCTCTGGTTGGGCCAATCATCCCCTATTCTAATTTATTGTTTACCTACTGATTTCTCAAAAATTACTGTAAGCTTTTGAAGCCAGGAATTATGCATTATTCAGAGCTCTGTGCCCA
Organism: Tragelaphus eurycerus; assembly: GCA_935064755.1. Taxonomy (NCBI): domain Eukaryota; kingdom Metazoa; phylum Chordata; class Mammalia; order Artiodactyla; family Bovidae; genus Tragelaphus; species Tragelaphus eurycerus. The sequence goes on from CAKXYN010000043.1 coordinate 16,720,329, forward strand.
GTATGAATCCAATGTTTGCTATTCAATCCAAGCTTCGCATTTTTTTTTTTTTAATGAACAAATGAATGGGAACTTTGAGGTAAAAAAATCCATGCAACACCTTTTATACATTCTTTATAGAGTAAACATCACTGACTAAGAAGGAAAGTAAGCACCTAGACGAGACTGGATGAGCCGGGTAATTGACTACTGCAGAGATGGTTCATAACAAGCTGCAGAATCCTTCAAACTTCAACAGGATGAAACTGAGAACTTCCAGATGTACAAGCTGGATTTAGAAAAGGCAGAGGAATCAGAGATCAAATTGCCAACGTCCACTAAATCATAGAAAAAGCAAGAAAATCCCAGAAAAAAACATCTACTTCTGCTTCATTGACTATACTAAAGCCTTTCACTGTGTGGATCACAACAAACTGTGGAAAATTCTGAAGGATATGGGAATACCAGACCACCTCACCTGCCTCTTGAGAAACCTGTATGCGGGTCAAGAAGCAACATTTAGAAACTGGACGTGGAACAATGAGCTGGGAATACATTAAGGCTGTAAATTGTCACCTTGCTTATTTAACTTCTGTGACGATTACATCATGCAAAATGCCAGGCTGGAGGAAGCACAAGCTGGAATCAAAACTGCTGGGAGAAATATTAACAACCTCAGATATGCAGATGACACCATCTTAATGGCAGAAAGTGAAAAGAAACTAAAGAGCCTCTTGATAAAGATCAAAGAGGAGAGTGAAAAAGCTGGCTTAAAACTCAACATTCAAAACATGAAGATCATGGCATCCAGTTCCATCACTTCATGTCAAATAGACGGGGAAACAATGGAAACAGCGGCAAATTTTATATTCTTGGGCTCCAAAATCACTATGGATGGTGACTGCAAACGGGAAAGTAAAAGACAATTTCTTCTTGGAAGAAAAGTTATGACAAATCTAGACAGCATATTAAAAAGCAGAGACATTACTTTCCAACAAAGGTCCATATGGTCAAAGCTATGGTTTTTCCAGTAGTCATGTATAAAAGTGAGAACTAAATCATAAAGAAGGCTGAGCAGCAAAGAACTGATGCTTTTGAATTAAGGTGCTGGAGAAGACTCTTGAGAGTCCCTTGGACAAAGAGATCAAACCAGTCAATCCTAAAAGAAATCAACCCCGAATATTCATTGGAAGGACTGATACTGAAGGGGAAACTCCAATTCTTTGGCCACCTGATGCAATGTGCTGACTCATTGGAAAAAAACCCTGATGCTGGGTAAGATTGAAGGCGGTAGGAGAAGGGGATGACAGAGGATGAGATGGTTGGATGGCATCATCAATGTAATGGACATGAGTTTGAGTAAACTCTGGGAGTTGGTGATGGACAGGCAGGCCTGGCATACTGCAGAACATGGGGTCACAAGGAGTCGAACACAACTGAGTGACTGAACTGAGCTGAACTGAACTGGGTAAGACTGAGGGCAGGAAGACAAGCGGGTGGCAGAGGATGAGATGGTTGGATGGCATCGCTGACTCAATGGACATTAATTTGAGTGAACTCAGGGAGACGGTGAAGGGCAGGGAAGCCTGGAGTGCTGCAATCTATGGGGTCACAAAAAAACCAGATATTGAACAACAACTTAGCGACTAAACAACAACATCAGGTCTCAAAGACTCAGACATGACAAGCAACTTCGCACATATGCACACACAGATCAACAGGGCTAGTTCATGAGGCTCCTGAAACCCTGAGAGGGTTAAAATTCACTGCCTGGAGATGTAAAATTCCATCTTTATTGGTCTCCTGCTTGAGACTCTTGGTTTAATAATTGTAACCCACTATCCTCTATGCTACTATTCTTATCCGTTACCCAAATGGTGGTACCTGAAACCAGTAATTACAATCATTTTTAAATGTAGCTACTGAATCTACTATATACACAGTTCCCTTATAAGAACACTTAAACAATAAGGAGGGAACTATAAAGATTTTTATGTGCCATTCCTGCCCAAAGAAAGATGATTTCATCATTAGTAGATTTTAACATAAAGCAAATAATATATGATATCATTTTGTTGAAGATGTCCATTGCAATGTTGTTTATAATAGCAAAATTCTGAAAGCAATCTATATATAAATGAGTGGGGATAGTCTCACTCTTCAGTGAAATTTTTTACCAAGATACATAATTTTTATTTTTACAATTTTTAAAGTATAAATGATGCCACCAGCGAAGCTCTATAAAACTACACATATTTAAAGCATACAATTTGATGAGTTTTGAGCTATATAAATTTCTGTGAAGCCATCAGCTCAGTAAAGATATTGAACATATTGAACATTTGTAATCTTTCCTTTCCACCTCTTCTCATCCCTAAGCAACCACTTTTCTGTTTTTTTTGTTGTTGTTACAGATTGATTTGAGTTTTCTAGAATCTCGCATAAATGAGATTATATAGTAAGCACCCCTTTTTGTCTGACTTCCTTCATTTGGCATACTTATTTTGAGATTTGTTGTTATATGTTGTTGTATGTATCAATAGTTTATTCCTTCAAGTGGGAGGGGACATGGGTAAACTTATGGCTAATTCATGTTGATGTTTGGTAGAAACACAATACTGTAAAGCAAGTATCCTTCAATTAAAAATAAATAACTTAAAAAAATAGCTTATTTCTTTCTGTAGCTCAGTAGTATTCCACTGTATGGATATGTCACAATGTCTTTATCCATACCCCCTGCTGATGGCTATCTGGATATTGTCACAATTTTGCTATTATAAATAAAACCTCTCTAAACATTTGAGTGCAAGTCTTTGTGGACTTACGTAGACATATGGCTTCACTTCTCTTCAGTAAATATGTAGAAGTGGAATGACTGAATTGCTGTATAGAAAATGTCTATAAAATTTCATACTTATAATGCAATACGAAGTGAAAGGCAGATTTTAAACATAGCCACATGAAAAATGACAAGAAGAAAATACACTAAAATTTAGAGCAGTTGTTTAATTTGTGTGGTGGGAGTATAGGCAACATATTTTCTTTTCTCATTTATAAATGTTTTAAAATATTGTCACTATTTTAAATATTTTTAAATACAGAGGAATGATAGTATTTGTTAAACGTCCACTACATGTGGGCATATATATAGTGAGATGGATCTCTAGCTATATCTATACTACTTTTTCTTTACAATGACTTCATGAGCTAATTACGTTGCTCAATTTCACAGATGAATCAACTGAGGCTTAGAAAGATTTAAGTCATCTGCCCAATACCCCATAGCTGTTAAGTGGCATGGCTATGATTTGAGCCCAGGACCATGCTGCTCCAAAAGTCTTGTCCTTTCAAGTCCTTAAGCATGTATACCAGATCATATACCTTTATGAAACGGAGAGCATGGATGGAAAATTATGCATTTCTGAATGCAAGTACAAGGAGATCAAGATTCTGTTGAACAAGCTCACAGTGCGGTATTCTGTGAGGCAGCCAGGCTGAACGGGAACACGGCAACACGCTGGGAACTGACTTGATCTAATTTGAATTCCTCCAAGCAGTACTGTCAGGACAGCTGATCTCTCCTGAGGCACTAAGACTTCACACAATGTTCAGGATAACCAAATCAGGAAGGAGATATTGGTATTTTATATCTAATCTATACTATTAGGCAGTTTACAAATACCAGATAGCAATTCATCAAAGTCATGCCAGGAAAAGGTTCTCTGTGATCTAAGTCATCCAGGAGAAACTCAGTTCCTGGCACGTAACCTCTAAAATTTCAGACGAAGCCAACGTGTTAACCAGCTCCCTTCAGAGGGGTGACGTTCTGGCTCAGCCATTCATGAGTTATTTGGGTTGTGCAAGGTATTATATTACCTCTGAAATTCAACTTCAACTATCAAGTGAGGAAAAGAGTGCCTAGGAGAAAAATTGGTTTGGGGAGTTTAGAAAACACGTATACCAGTCAACATGATGCTCTGCATAAAGTGAGTGAATAATAAACTCATTATAATTTCCATAATTGCTTTTGATGCTTTTAATAAGTACAACAGACTCAATGTCTCAATGCCAAGATAAAATGATGAGCTGAGAAGAGTACAGAATAAAAGTTTTTAATACTGTTTTGGAATTCTTCGAACTTTTTTAGAACCTGCTATTCTAAGCTTTCTAATCTCAAGTCATTTCGCTCACTGGGGGAAATCCATTGCCCAAGAAGAGCTAAAATATTAGGTCAGATTTAGAGCACTCACAGCAAGAACATACATATCCTCAGGTTCAAGTGGCATCATATGGTCACCAAGCTGGAGGCAGACATTTCTCTTTCCTGAGCCTCCCTATTCAGCGTTGTAAACGAGGGCCTGGCCTGCCTTTGCACCTCGTGTTATTTCTGCGCTCAGATGGAGTAAGAGGCACAAACACATCTGATCAATTGTGAAGAACTATGAATATGTAACAGCAATTTCAGTTACAGTGAGGTAGCATAAAGAGCATTATATATTATTCATTCATGCATTAATGTTTTCAATCAATATGTTAAGTGCCTGCTATCTGCCTGAAACTATACCAGATGCAGGCAAAACAGAAACAAATGGGCACTGAGTCCAGTAAGGAGAAGGAGATTTACTAAAAAAAAAAAAAAAAAGTGCTCTCTTTTGATAGAGAACTATAGAGACTGGGGAGACCATGGAAAAAGTTTTTTGGGGAAGAGCAAGAAGTGTTAGCAAATGCTTTACAAAGCAAGTAATGTTAGCTCAGCAGTAAAGAATCCACCTACCAATGCAGGAGATGTGGGTTCGATCCCTGGGTCAGGAGGATCCTCTGGAAAAGGACATGGCAACCCACTTCAATATTCTTGCCTGGGAAATCCCACTGACTGAGAAGCCTGGCAGGCTATGTCCATGGGGTCACCATAGAGTCGGACACAACTTAGTGACTAAACAAAAAATTTTTGAGCTGACACTGAACACAAGCAAGCAAAAGAAACAGTGTGAGTAAAGAATGATGTGGAAGCCTGACAGGAACACATGCCAGGGTGAAAGGAAAATGGTTAAAATTAAGGTTGGAGAAGCAAGGTGCTAAACCATGAGATGCCTGTAGGAAAATGTTATAGTATTCGAATTTTAAGTCATTTCAATGAAGGGAAGTAGGTTTTACATAATAGAGAAGGCAAGTTAAATTTGCAATTAGAATAATCTCATGTGAGCAAGGTCAACCGCAGTCAGGGAGACCATTTACTGTGGAGCCAGACAAGAGCTAATTAATAATTTTTTTTTCTAACTAATTTGTTTCCTTATCTCTGAAATACCTTTCTGTCTATTTTACAAGTTTAGTCATCTTGATATTATGTGAGTGGCAGTTTTACAAGATGAAAAACACCACATAATGCGAGATGTATAATGATCATTGTTATTCTATCTTGCCATTTTCACCATCTGGACAATCAATTCAACTACAGGGGTTAAATCAATTGTGCTATAATCTACATCTGCTGTTTTACAAGACTTTCAATGTGGCCATATGAGCCCTGCCATGATTCTTCATTTTTAATGAGTTAATCCAATAAGAAGGAAATAAACATAACTGATTGAACTCTTAAGTGAAAGCCACACTTAATTACTCAGCCGAACTTTCAAGCAAGAGCTCAATTCATAAAGATGATACAGTTGAATGGATTATTTCCCCATTGATTTGTTCTGTCACTTCTAATTGCTGTGGGTGAGAGTTACGTAGCATGGAAGGTATTAGGCATCATGATTGTAATTCTAGGGTGAAAGACCAATGAAAAATAAGTGTAGTTTAGTTTCACTGGGTGTGTTCAGTAGCTCTGTACCTACACAGGCAGCTTACACATAGTGGACCCTCAATAAATGCAGACTGAAAGCACTTGGAGTCACAGGACCACTGAACGCCCACTCACTAACTACTGCTCTTGGTCACCCTGAGCATTAGCTCAAAAAAGTATGGAGTTGTTCACTACCTGGCACTATCAGTAGATGATAAATGAAATTGTATTTGTGAAGGTGCTTAGTCAATCTTAAATAATTACATAAGTTTAAGCCTTTCAAGTGTTTATTACTGCTAGCCTCACTTTGAAGTTGATGGACTATTTTCCCTTTCTTGCAGAAGAGTAAATATAAGTGTAAAGATGTGAAATAAATTTTACAAAGAACTATTACAAAGCTAGTGGAGGTGATGGAATTCCAGTTGAGCTATTCAAAATCCTGAAAGATGATGCTGTGAAAGTGCTACACTCAATATGCCAGCAAATTTGGAAACTCAGCAGTGGCCACAGGACTGGAAAAGGTCAGTTTTCATTACAATCCCAAAGAAAGGCAATGCCAAAGAATGCTCAAACTACCGAACAATTGCACTCATCTCACACGCTAGTAAAGTAATGCTCAAAATTCTCCAAGCCAGGCTTCAGCAATATGTGAACCGTGAACTTCCTGATGTTCAAGCTGGTTTTAGAAAAGGCAGAGGAACCAGAGATCACATTGCCAACATCCACTGGAACATGGAAAAAGCAAGAGAGTTCCAGAAAAGCATCTATTTCTGCTTCATTGACTATGCCAAAGCCTTTGACTGTGTGGATCACAATAAACTGTGGAAAATTCTGAAAGAGATGGGAATACCAGACCACCTGACCTACCTCTTAAGAAACCTATATGCAGGTCAGGAAGCAACAGTTAGAACTGGACATGGAACAACAGACTGGTTCCAAATAGGAAAAGGATTACATCAAGGCTGTACATTGTCACCCTACTTATTTAACTTATATGCAGAGTACATCATGAGAAACGCTGGACTGGAAGAAACACAAGTTGGAATCAAGATTGCTGGGAGAAATATCAATAACCTCAGATATGCAGATGACACCACCCTTATGGCAGAAAGTGAAGAGGAACTCAAAAGTCTCTTGATGAAAGTGAAAGTGGACAGTGAAAAAGTTGGCTTAAAGCTTAACATTCAGAAAAAAAGATCATGGCATCTGGTCCCATCACTTCTTGGGAAATAGATGGGGAAACAATGTCAGACTTTATTTTTGGGGGCTCCAAAATCACTGCAAATGGTGACTGCAGCCATGAAATTAAAAGATGCTTACTCCTTGGAAGGAAAGTTATGACCAACCTAGATAGCATATTCAAAAGCAGAGACATTACTTTGCCAACAAAGGTTCGTCTAGTCAAGGCTATGGTTTTTCCTGTGGTCATGCTTGGATGTGAGAGTTGGACTGTGAAGAATGCTGAGCGCCGAAGAATTGATGCTTTTGAACTGTGGTGTTGGAGAAGACTCTTGAGAGTCCCTTGGACTGCAAGGAGATCCAACCAGTCCATTCTGAAGGAGATCAGCCCTGGGATTTCTTTGGAAGGAACGATGCTAAAGCTGAAACTCTAGTACTTTGGCCACCTCATGCGAAGAGTTGACTCATTGGAGAAGACTCTGATGCTGGGAGGGATTGGGGGCAGGAGGAGAAGGCGACGACAGAGGATGAGATGGCTGGATGGCATCACTGACTCGATGGACGTGAGTCTGAGTGAACTCCGGGAGTTGGTGATGGACAGGGAGGCCTGGCGTGCTGCGATTCATGGGATCGAAATGGGTTGGACACGACTGAGCGACTGATCTGATCGCTAGAAAGGTGAGTCTGATCTCATCATTCAGCTCCAAGAATTCCTTCTTCCTTCCTTTTCTTTTACATTTGCCTCTATTCAACAACGACCTTTAGTGCCTTTATAACAGAGCCCCCAAAGAGCTCCCTTGTCTCTTCTGTCACCTGAGGACACAATAACAAGATTTCTCCCTACAAAAAATGAAGTAGGCTCTCACCAGACAGTGAATCTGTTGGTGCCTTGATGTTGGACTTTCCAGAAACCAGTACTGTGAGAAATAAATCTCTTTTGCTTATAAGCCACCCAGTCTAAAGTATTCTGTAATGCCCTTCAAAACTAAGAGATTTGCATATTTGATCATGCAAAATACTATGCATTGGAAATAGAAGAATTAGCGATAGAAGAATAAATAAATAAGCAAGCAATAAAGCCTTTTCTTTCAGAGACTAGTGGGAAATAAAATGGAAAAAAAAAAAAAAAAAAAAACACACACACAGACTCACAAAACCAAGCAATGAAAGTAATGCCGTGCTGTAAAAGCTAAAATAAAGGTTATGGGAATTTGGAAGAGGGCACCTATGCTAGTCTTTGGGTTTAGAAAACACTTTAAAAAGGATATACTGTGGTCTGAAACTCAAAAGCTGAAGTATCCTGATAGATAAATAGTAAAAAGCCTCTGAAGCAGCAGAGTCTTTAAAAAGTGTCATATTCAGGAAACTGTAAACATTTTGGTAAAGAAGAGTAGCGGGTTATATGGATAAGTAGCGGGAAAGAAGTAAGAGAGGTGGGAAGAGATACGACTGTTGGGCCTTAATGCTTTTGCTAAAGAAATTGCTGTTAAATCTGAAGGATATTGGAGGATTTAAAGCAGGAAATCAATGCAATCAAAATCTGCATTAAAATGTTCGCACTTCCACCAGTATTGCACACAGAGCACTCACTCTAGTGGGCCCTCCTGTTGCAATATATTTGTGTCTGATAAATTCTAACAATCACATTTTAAATGAATCACAGACATACAAGAACGTGAGAAAAATCAGCAAGAGCAAAACAAACCACAAACCATCAAGCAAAATTCTGTCAACCAACACAAGAAAGTGGATTGTAGGAAAATGAAATCCAGGGACACCTGAGGAAAAAGAACGTTTTCAGGCCTGAGATCACAGAATACGAAAATCTGGAATTAAAAGGACCCTAGGAAGGAACCAAAGTAGTCCCAAGTCCAAAGAACTCTTTGGCTCTACTCAAAAGCAAAGTCTAATCCTTTCTGAAAAAAAATACCCCCTGGTTTTGACTGTCAGAATTCCCATTATTTAAGTTCAGCAAAAATATAAGGTCATCATTAAGGAGACTTAATGAAACAGGCCACCATGAGAAAGAACAGCTTTAGACTTACAAAGACTTGAGATAATAAGATTATCAGATAGGTAACTTAAAGAGACCATGTGGAGAGTTTAAAGAAACTCAAGTAGATATTTTAAAATAATAACAAATCCACTATTCAAGAGGGAGGTTATAAGCTGATCACATTGACTTATTGATAGGGTAAATTTGCACAAATTTAGCAAAGGTATAAAATATTTGAAAAACATAACTAGCAAACTTTATCTACTGAATACAGCTAGAAACATATCCAACAATTAGAAAATATATGTTTCCAGGCAAACAGAGAAGATTTGCAAAATACTGACCACATTTTAGGCTACAATAAATTTAAAAGAATATTTATTATACAACTTTTCCTAGGCATTATTTTATCAAACTAGAAATCAGTAATAGAAATGGTAAAAATCCCCACAGTTGGGAAAAAATTTTTTGAAAATCTCTAAATAACTCTTGGCTCAAATAAATCACAAAATAAATTTTTGTAAAAAGTTTTATTTAAATGTTAATAAAAATACTGCATATCAAACGCTATAGGATGCCAATGTACTAAAACATCTTGTGGAAAATGTAGTGAATTTAAGGGTAATATAAAAGAAAAGGACTGATTTAATGAGCTAGTCATCCACCTTAGGCACTCCCCAAAATAAAAACTAAATCTAAACAAAGGTAGAAGAAAATTGATAATAATAACAGCAGAATTATGAAGTTAAAACAGAAACAGAGAAAGAAAAAGAAAGGAAGAAGAGAAGGAAGCAAGGAAGAAAAATTGACTTATATCAGGGATACAAAGTTGTTTTAACTTCTATGACTCAATCAGTATAATTAGTCACCTAAACAGGGTAAGGGGAAAAAATTATACGATCCTTTCAACAGATAAGGGATGAGGTAGAGATTCTGTTTTTAATATATAACCATAAATGAACATGATGAAAAATCCTACAACAATTTTTTCAGAACTAATGATTTTTAAAATGTTATTTATGGAAAAATTATAAAACATTATTGAAAGACACAAAAGATCCAAATAATTTAAAAAATGGTTCAGATTTATAGAAGGAAGACTTTTCAGACAAAGGTCATTTTTCTTAAATTAACTTATAGGTTCAGGCAATTTCAACGGTAAATTCAAAGAAGATTTCTGCAGAACTTTTCAAGTTCATTCTATATGGCACATGAAAGGGTAAAAGCCAAACAAAGTCAAGATACTCTTGAAGCAAAATAATGTAGGAAAACTTGATCTATTAGACATCATGATTCATTATAAAGAAATCTTAATTAAGATAGTGTGGATTTAGCACAGGGGTACACAAACTGACCAGTGAAACAGAGCAGAGAACACAGAAACAGGCCCACAAAGTACAGAAATATAATACAGGCCCGAGTGATGGTGAAGAGAACTAAGGGAGGAGAAAAGCCATTTAATACATAGTGCTATGACAATTAATCATCTGTTAAAAAAAAAGAATATAAAAAGTCAAAACCAGGTTGACTAAATACTTAAGTATGTAAAACAACAAAAGTTACAGCTTGATATTTCCATGATCTTGGGATAGGAAGACAGAAAGTGCCAACTGTAAAAAAAAAAAAAACAGAATTGATACATTTGACCACATTAAAACCAAGGGCTTAATCTACAAAGTAGGAGAAGCTATCTACAACATATGTCAATAGTGAATCCATATCAAGAAGATATCAAATACTCCTCTAAATCAATAAGAAAAAAAGGCAATGTAATAAAATATAGACAAAGAGCATTGAACTGGCATTTCACAGAAATAGAAACATGAATGTTAAATAAACAGTAAAAGATCCTCAGTACTACTCTTTATCCAGAAAATGCCAAGTAAGTAAAGCAAAATGCTCAATGACATTTTGCACCTGCTAAATGGGAAATAAGCACACAAGCAATTTGGAAAAGCACTGAAAGCAAGAGCTTCTGGCTGATTCACTGCCCAGTTGGTCAATTCCTACTAACAAGCATTTGCAATTAGCTGGACAAAAGTGAAGGTCAGTCCAAGTGGGCAGCTGCAAATCTTACACTCACCAATGTGGGTAGTAACTCTGTCCTACAGGAGTAGTGTGGGAGTGACAGGGTGTGCCTGGGGATAATTGAGGGGTGGGGGGTGTTTGCTTAGAACACTCCCAAGCTGAAACCTATCAACATATAGTACTAGAAAGCAATCTTATTTACCCACCAGGAAGTATGAGGACCTGGTGGGCTGCCGTCTATGGGGTCACACAGAGTCAGACACAACTGAAGTGACTTAGCATAGCTTTAGCATAAGCATGAGGAATCTATAACATAGGAAGCTGCTTGTTGAAATCGTGCATTAATACAACAATTTTTTGAAGCTGTTATTAGACTCTTAAAAGGCCAACAGTAAGTGAAAAGGTAAGGACCCCTCTCTCCCTGATTATACAGCAAAGGGCATTGTTCAATATAATTTACCACTTACTGGTTTATCTTCAAGGAAAGGGCTGCTTTAGGGATTTGGCTACAAAAGCAACCCATGGAAAAGCCATTATGATTGAAAGCAGAGAAGTGTCTTCCTTTGAAAAAGGAAGAAGTGTCTTCCTTTGTTTTCAGAGAAAAACATTGATATTGTGGAGGTACTTTTATCCTGAATTCTTTTTTGTCTAACAACTTCGATAGATTAATTGGTATAATTTTCAGTTTGTCACCAGAAATTGTCTTTCTTGACAGGACTGTGTGACAGTGCAGAACAGTCTGACAACAGCACCAGCTCATCAACATTAGGTATCATAAGAGGGATGAGTCTGATCGTAAGGGTTCTCGAATAGAGTCCAAAAGCCATCAGGTTCCTTCATAAGAATCTGATACCTCAGTGGACTGAAAAGTCTCAGTGTTAGTACTGATTACTGAGTAAAGCCTAATTTTTGCATATATTGATTTTGGCAAACATGTTAGCTGCTTCAGGGAAGGAGATAGAAATTTTAACGCTGGAGGTGGAGGTGGGGAGCATATAGTCAGGAAAAGGGAAAGTGAAAGTCACTCGGTTGTGTCCAACTCTTTGAGATGCCATGGACTGTACAGTCATGGAATTCTCCAGGCCAGAATAGTTCAGTGGGTAGTCTATCCTTTTCCAGGAGATCTTCCCAACCCAGGGATCAAACCCAGGTCTCCTGCATGGCAGACAGATTCTTTACCAGCTGAGCCACCAGGGAAGCCCAAGAATACTGAAGTGGGTAGCCTATCCTTCTCCAGGGGATCTTCCTGACCCAGGAATTGGACCAAGGTCTCCTGCATTGCAGGCAGATTCTTTACAAGCTGAGCTACCAGAGAAGCCCAATAATAGGGGAGATGACTATTTATCTAGCAGCTGAAGGATAAGAACATTCCACATGTGTTGGAATTTGTGTTTCAGGTAGAAGAAATAGCATAAGGAAAATGTTAGACATGGTCACGAAATGAGGAATGATTTAGTTGGCAGTAGCAAAGAATGAATTAAAAGGTGAACATGGAACCTCAAGGCCTATACTTGGAAAGATCTGAATGTCATGTTCTAGCTCTATTTTGCAGTAAGTGGAGGATTTCAGCTACTATGACACTTCCTCAAAGTTCTTTTGAATCAGTGTTGGCCATGCTGGTGTCAGAAGAACTTGAGAGATGAAACACTCTCTGGAGAGTCAATCATTGTATTACACCCACTTCCTCCTTTCTACTCCTACAGCCTCTAGCCAAGTTCAGGATCTTTTAACTGTAGCCTCCTAACTCACTCTGCTTCTCTGATTTCCAGGGCATCCTATCAACTACAGGCAGAACAGTCTCCACGAGAGAGCTCTCTGGTCATGCTGCTCTTCTGCCTACTGTTGAACGGCTTCCTACTAATGACTAGATATACCCCAAGGAACTCAGTTCTAAGCTTTCCTATTTACATGAATTTACTTACAACATACTCCCCACCATGTGGAGAAGCCTCACTGTGATGACCCTACCCCATTTGCAAGAGAAGAAATTGGAAAGGTTTCTGACCTCCTCCGTATAGATTCTTCTTCTCCATACTCAAATTCTATCATTAAAGCTCAATATACGTTAAAAAAAAAAAATCTTTCCACGAAATCTTCCCTGATCTTTCCAGATACGTGTAATAAAAACAAGTGTTTAGATAGCACTTTCAAGTTTATACAGCATTTTATAAATCATATAGCACTTAAATCTGTGGAAGCATGTCAAAGGTAGAGCAGGGAGACTATTACATTTCAACAGATGCTGCTGTTGTTTGGCCGCTAAGTTGTGTGCAACTCTCTGCGACCCCGTGGACTGCAGCGTGCAAGCCTTTCCTGTCTTTTACTGTCTCCCAGACTTTACTCAAACTCATGTTCACTGAGTTGGTGATTCAACAAATCAGAGTTTTAGTGACTTAGTGTTAATCATGGAACTTCTGACTCAAAATATCACATTCTAAACCATATAATTCTAAATCATATATATGTATCATTCCCATCCAGAAAATCCTTAGGAATTTTCCCTGCCACCCATTGTTCTGATGAGTATTATCTTGATTAACTGTTTTTAATGCATTGCATACAAGTAGTATTTAATAAAGTCCTAATATACCTATTTCACATGATTAGATCAGCCTGAAATAAATCCTGTTTTTTTTTCCCCAACCACGGCAGTATGTTTATGGCCTTCCCATCACAATAAGAACATTTTGCTTTCCACGTATTGCAAAATTACCTGCATATTGCAGTGCATGCCGCACTGTACTGTAATTCACTTAGCCTCCCATCATTCTATGCCAGTAGCTCTCAAACAAGTTCAGGGCCTGCAATACACTCATCTTTAGATCCTCAGTGTCTAGTTGAGTGCTTGTGCACAGTAGGTACTGAAGACACATTAGTTGAGATGCTTACAAGAATGATGAACTCTGATAGATAATCTTTGAAGAATGTGGCTATGGTCAGACACCCATGGTTCTTCTACTTGAGTCAAAGATCTGGGAAAGAGATTAGGAGACAACATCGAGGTTCTAAGGACTGCAGTGCTTTCTCAAAGAGCTTGGGAAACTTTGGTGTGTATATAATCCTGCTACTCATACTATGCCTGTGTCGATATCACTGAGTGATAAAAACACTGTTACAACATTCTTATTTTTAATGACCACCACCATCACTACCACCACTACACATCAGATCATATCAGTCACTCAGTTGTGTCCGACTCTTTGTGACCCCATGAATCACAGCACGCCAGGCCTCCCTGTCCATCATCAACTCCCGGAGTTCACTCAGACTCACGTCCATCGAGTCAGTGATGCCATCCAGCCATCTCATCCTCTGTCGTCCCCTTCTCCTTCTGCCCCCAATCCCTCCCAGTATCAGAGTCTTCTCCAATGAGTCAACTCTTCGCATGAGGTGGCCAAAGTACTGGAGTTTCAGCTTTAGCATCAGTCCTTCCAAAGAAATCCCAGGGCTGATGTCCTTCAGAATGGACTGGTTGGATCTCCTTGCAGTCCAAGGGACTCTTAAGAGCCTTCTCCAACACCACAGTTCAAAAGCATCAATTCTTTGGTGCTCAGCGTTCTTCACAGTCCAACTCTCACATCCATACATGACCACAGGAAAAACCATAGCCTTGACTAAACATACCTTTATTGGCAAAGTAATGTCTCTGCTTTTGAATATGCTATCTAGGTTGGTCATAACTTTCCTTCCAAGGAGTAAGCGTCTTTTAATTTCATGGCTGCAGACACCACCACTACATCTACAAGTAAATCTAAAATGGGATGATCACAGCATCTTACTTCAAAGGGCTATTTCCACTATTAAAATGATGGATATAAAGCTTTAACAAGCCCAGTAATGTTACTACGGCTTTAACATGCCTCCAACTTAGTGAACATAGAATGAGTGGTTGTTACTATTTTATTTCTGTTATTTTTATTATTGTCACTATAGAAAACTAACAAAGTGATCACTGTGGCTATAACTCCTCTGATGAGTCGCCATGTATTGAGCAAATTTTATTCAGATGTTGTATGAGATCTGTCACGTACATTATTGTTATTCCTCACAACAACCCCATAAGGTCTGCACTGTCCTTCCCATTTAACAGGGACAGAAACTAAAGACTAAACGTTTGCTCATCAATATCCTTCCTGTGGCATCCTGCATCTTATTCATCATTAGCATTTCCAGTGACCAGCATAATTCAAATATGTGTACTCTTCTCTGACCCACACCCCAATTGTATCTTAAGAATGAGGTGTGTGTGCATGCTCAGTCAGGTCTGAGTCTTTGCAACATTATGGGCAGTAGGCCACCAGACTCCTCTGTCCATGGGATTCTCCAGGCAAGAATACTGGATGGCAAGAATACTGGATTGCCATTTCCTCCTCCAGAGGATCTTCCTGACTCAGGGATCAGACTGGCATCTCCTGCAACTCCTGCATTGGCAAGCGAATTCTTTTACCACTGAAATACCAATATCATCATAAAATTCTCAAGTGACACAACTGCCCCCCAGAAGGGATCCATTTCCCCTCCAAGTCAAAAGCCCTTAACAATTTGGAAAACTACAAATTTAAATATCATTCCCCCACCTGAAACGACTACATATCCCCAAGACACCATTCCACACAAATCCCTCTTTACCAGAGTCTACTTATTCATTCCTGGCAACTGCGCTAGAAACAGGAAGCTGCAACTGGGCTGAATCACAAAGCTGTCTGCTCCAATTTTTCTGTACAAGCTGCTTCAGTATTACTTATGACGAGTTCCCATCAAGAGTGGGCTAATTATGTAGTTTCCCTACTCAAGGTTACTCTATGCGTGTCACCTAGAAACCAAATCACAGCTGGGGTTTCTTCTCAGTGCCTCTGTTCCCAACTTCCAGGTACTCTGAGAATACAGTTATGCTATCCACAAAGTAGGTCTTCTAACTAAAAGCCAGACCCCGTTACTTTTGGAGGGAAATTATAAAAGCGCTAAGACTTCACACAGAAACACATTTAGCCTAGAGTAGCTTCACTGAAGACTCAAATGGCAGACAATTTTATAAAAACATCAGCACATAGACAATTTGAAGTGCGAGGTTATCTAAAGTTTTGATTATTTTTCTTAACCTATTAAACCTTGTACCTTTCCCATCAAGAGCTACACCATAGCCTAACATGTGAAAAAAAAAAAAAATCATCTAGGAAAGGCTAGATACTGATTTAGATGATAAGAGAATGAGAATAATTGCAGCTGCACTATCATATAATCTACTAATGATTTCACTATAGTCTCTTTTCCCTTACATTTTAAATGTGAAATTTAGTAAAAGCTTTAGGGCAGGGATAATGAATGAGATGTCAAACATAGAACACACAGACTCTTCTTTGTCTTCATTACCATCATCTGTTTTATAATAATTACACTGGTAAGTGCCATTACTTACTGAGGACCGATTACCTGGGGACTAGTCTGGGTGATTTAGATGCATTATCCTCTGAATACATAAAGCAGGTGCTTCGCCTCCATATTAAATTATGCGTCCCTCTTGCAACTATACTAGGAGATCTAAAAAGAACCCATGCATAACTCATCCCTGGTTTCTAAATTTATATTGTGGGGAGTAGGAGGCAGACTATCTTCTGTGGGGAGCCCTTAATCTCTGGCACCATTGGCAACAAAGTCCTGGGCAGGATTTCTCATCCCTTTGAAACACCACGCTGTGGCCCTTGAAGGCCAGGGTGGGAGGGGAGCCACGGGCAGCCCTCACAGCAGTGGGAAGGTCCCCTCTATCTGGCATCCTCCTCCACGCCATCGATTCATCCAGCAAATGTGTGCAGTTTTGGAAGCATGTGGGACCTAGGGCGGAAAGCTGGTGGAGTCACTCACTGCCCGTGACTCAGAGGTCTGAAGGCAGCGAAGCTTTTTGACTGAAGGCTGAAAAAAATCATTCAGCCTGAAACATAGAGAAAAAGGAAAGCAAAAAGATCACATCCTTATAAAGCCTAAAAGATGAAAAAGATGCTGCTTAGAAATCAGCAACAAGCTTCAGGCTGTGAAAACAGAAGGCCAGCACTACACTGGCGGGAAGGAGCCGTGGGGGAGGCAGGTACCAGGGCAGCGCGCCCACCTAGTACTACCCGAGGTTTTCTAAGCAGTGCTCTAGAAGCACTCTCTTCTCCCCGTTTGTTATATTTATACTCTCACTCCCTTTGGAGGCCAGATGAGTCATCAGTTACACATTTAAAATATCCAGAGCACAGTATATCAAGCTATCTAACACTGGCATCTTCAGAAACATTTTCTTTAAAGACTAGGCTATGCACAATCATTTATTCAAACAATCATTCATTCAATGGTCTCATTTGTTATCCATTTATTTTGTTTCATGTACCATTTACCAGTAGCAAGTTAAATATAAAGCTTCCCCAACCTATAAAATACAGGGGAAAAAAAGCTAATTTTCAACTCCTTTTCTGTGAACTTTGACAGAATTTACAATATTTACTAGATAAATTAGCAACTGCTTGTGCAATTCCACATTATTCTATTATTATAAATGAATGTGCAGCACTCTCCGCAAAGCAGGGCAGCAAAAATTTCAGTAAAGGTTTTCACCAAAGACTAGAAATGTAGGCTGTAGAGAAAGACAGATCTAAGTTTGAATCCAGCTTCTGACCATATATTAGCTAAGTCATCAGGGTAAATTACCTGACTTCTCAAAGCCTCAAATGCCTATTCTGAAAAACAAATATATATATATATATATACATACTCACACACATATATATACACACTTATAGATAGACAGATATGTGCTTCTCCAGTAGCTCAGTAGTGAAGAATATGCCTGCAGTGCAGGAGACCCAGGTTCAATCCCTATGTGGGGAAGACCCCCTGGAGAAGGGGATGGCAAGTCACTCCAGTATTCTTGCCTGGAGAATCCCATGGACAGAGGAACCTGGTGGGCTACAGTGCATGGGGTCACAAAGAGTCAAACACGACTGAAGTGACAGCACACGTGCCCAGTCATGTCTGACTCTTTGCAAACCATGGAC
This sequence comes from Tragelaphus eurycerus, assembly GCA_935064755.1. Taxonomy (NCBI): domain Eukaryota; kingdom Metazoa; phylum Chordata; class Mammalia; order Artiodactyla; family Bovidae; genus Tragelaphus; species Tragelaphus eurycerus. The sequence continues at coordinate 16,738,321 of CAKXYN010000043.1, forward strand.
CATAGCTCACCAGACTCCTCTGTCCATGGAATTCCCCAGGCAAGAAGAATGGAATGGGTTGCCATTTCCTTTTCCAGGGGATCTTTCCCACCCAGGGCTTGAACCTGGGTCTCCTGCATTGCAGGCCGATTCTTTACCAACTGAGCCACCAGGGAAGCCTATTATATTTATATATTGATTTTATATTCTGAAATATATATACGTATACATACACACACACACACACACACACACACACACACACACACATATATACACACTTTGGCCACTAATGTTCACAGTTGACTCACTGGAAAAAAACACCCTGAAGCTGGGAAAGACTGAAGGCAGAAGGAGAAGAGGGCAACAGGATGAGATGGTTGGATGACATCTCTGACTCAATGGACATGAACTTGGGCAAACTTCAGGACACAGTGAAGGCCACGAAGGCCTGGTGTACTGCAGTCCATGGGGTTGCAAAGAGTCAGACACAACTTAGCAACTGAACCACAACAACAATTATGTACATATATATATGTATATACACACCCTCATGAGGCTATTGTGAATATTAATTAGCATAATATATGCAAATCTCCTAATACAGGGCCTGGCCTACAATTAAAAAAAAAAACTCAATAGTTCTCTCTCTCTTAAGAATTAATAATTCAACATTGCCAAGGATTATTATCTGATTATTCCAAGGTCTTCATTTACAGAGTGCCTATATGTCAAGCACTGTATTACCTGCTAGCTATGCAAAGAAAATATTTTATAATATCAGCCCTTGAGGAATTTCAACTATACCTTTCTTAACAAAACTGACCTTTCAACAAATGGTTGATTTAAAAGTCTTTCAATACAGAAGTTAATTAACTTGGCTGTATTCCAGTTTGTGCTAAAATTATCTCCTGTTTCCATCTTCTACCAACCGTGGCTCTATCATACATTCTTACTGTGTGCACTATGACAACTTCCTAGAATTTTATGAGTCCTTGATCATCTTCCCTGGTGGCTCAGAGAGTAAAAAATCTGCCCGCAATGTGGGAGACCTGGGTTCGATCACTGGGTCAGGAAGATCCCCTGGGGAAGGGCATGGCAACCCACTCCAGTATTCTTGCCCGGAGAATCCCCATGGACAGAGGAACCTGGTGGGCTGTGGTCCATGGGGTTGCAAAGGATCAGACACGACTGAGCAACTAAGCTCAGCTCATCTTCCTGCCTTCATACAGGCTACATCTTTTGCTTAGAATATTCCCCCCCATTCCAAGTTCACTGGGGAAAATCTTCCTGGATATACTTCAAGTCTTTCTCTGGAACTTTCTCCAAACTCTTGGGCAATGAAGAGCTCCACTTCCTTGCATTTGTGATTTCCCATATCAGCTTCTGTCTCAGAAGCCATTTGATTGGGGGGTCAGGAGGAAGAGGGGTGTCAGCTTGCCTATCTGTCTCCTCTATAAAATAAGGAGGTACTTGAGGGCAAGAGTTTTTTTATTATTATTTATCTTTGTGTTGCTATACTCAGCAACGTGCCTGGTGAATAGATAGTGATCAATAATTATTAGATTTAGAACTGAATGAAATAATGAATGGCCTGGCTGTGGCCCAACAGAAAGAGAGCAGGTGACTGGCCCAGTACACAAAGCATTTGTCTGTAACAGCCCTTGTAGCTTTCTGCACGAGGCCAGATTTCTCTGACAAGAACATTTGGTTTCCAAATTACATGCTGCACAGATGCCTCCTTCCTTCCCTAAACTGCCTGTTAATTATAGTGTCACCTTTTTTCTGTCTCTTCTTGAATCTCCCAATTCCTGAGACAAGGTAGCCAGTTTACTTAGGATATTCTGACCTCTATACGCAAGTCCCTCTGCCCCAACCCCTTTTGTGAAAACTATTTTTAAAACCAGAAGAGTCTGATTAGAGTTCAAAGGCACTGACACATTATTAAAAAGTTATTTCAGGGTGAAAAAATACTCCTTTTGCTCCTTATTCAGGCTTCCCTGATAGCTCAGTTGATAAAGAATCTGCCTTTATGCAGGAGACTGGTTCAATTCCTAGGTTGGGAAGATCCGCTGGAGAAGGGATAGGCTACCCACTCAGTATTCTTCAGTTTAGTTCAGTCGCTCAGTCATGTCCAACTCTTTGCAACCCCATGGACTGCAGCATGCCAGGCTTCCCTGTCCTTCACCAACTCCTGGAGCTTGCTCAAACTCATGTCTATCGAGTAGGTGATGCCATCCAACCATCTCATCCTCTGTTGCCCCCTTCTCTTTACGCCTTCAATCTTTCCTAGCATCTGGGTCTTTTCCAATGAGTCGGCTCTTTGCATTAGGTAGCCAAAGTATTGGAGCTTCAGCTTCAGCATCAGTCCTTCCAATGACTATTCAAGGTTGATTTCCTTTAGGATGGGCTGGTTTGATCTCTTTGCAGTCCAAGGGACTCTCAAGAGCTTTCTCCAACACCAGAGTTCAAAAGCATCAATTCTTCACACTGGATAGTAAAAACTGCCCTGCTTTGGGGAGCAGCTGTGGAAATACAGGGAGCTGTCACTGGGGAGGAGATGCATCTTCAAGTCCTTGAAGCTGACAGCTCTGAGCAGCCAACTGAGAGACTCAACCGCTGACTTCATTTGATCACACTGGCAGAAGTACCTGGGAAAAGTTTCTGTTCTTTGTGCAAAAAAAATTTCAAAGCTATCAAATTCTTTCTCAGGTTCTAAAACTTTGCAAGTATTCTGACAACCCTTTTGTCACTCTCTCTCTCTCTACTTTTTTTTTTTTTTTAATGGAGAAATACTGAGCCCATCTTATTATTGGTGTCTGTGGTACCTAACAGAACTTGACAAAGTAGGTGTTCCCAAAAAAGGCATGTGAAAAGAAAGAGGGAAGGCTGTCACTGAGAGAAAAAGGAAAAGGAGGGAAAACAGAGAGGGAGAGAAAGCTAGAGAGAGCTGCTAACAGGGAGGCAGGGAGAGGTGGAAGAAAAAAGACAGGGAGATGAAAGGGAAGAGGAAACAGAGGTCAAGTCCCTCCTACCTTTTCCTCATAAACCTGCAAGACAATGAGCCTTAAAATAGAAACAAAACAACTCCAAACCACTTACAGTTCCTGTGAGAACAAAGCATCCTCTCAGATGTTTACTGTCTCCTGGGGGCAAGTGGGTAAAGAAGAGAGAGACACATTCAAGGGATCTTGTCCTACTTGAGAAGGAATGAACAATAGGCCTCAAACCTTTCCCTCACTGACCCATCAAGAGAGCCCTAGCTCCATCCCAGGGCCATCCTGGACTATCCTAATAGTCCACAGAGTAGGGGATAGAACTGTAACAACCAGGGCTGCGCTAAGTCGCTTCAGTCATGTCTGGCTCTTGGTGACCCCATGGACTGGAGCCTGCCAGGCTCCGCTGTCCATGGGATTCTCCAGGCAAGGATACTAGAGTGGGTGGCCATGCCCTCCTGCAGGGGATCTTCCTGGTCCCGGGTCTCTTAGTCTCCTGCATTGGCAGGTGGGTTCTTTACCACTAGTGCCACCTGGTCTGAGTTAATCATTCAGAACTGGCAGTAGGCTCTTTTCAAGTGTTTGGAGGAGTTTCTCCATATTTCTCTGGGCCTTTCGGAGCCCAGAGGTTAGGTTTTGGATAGTTCTTGCTGTTACTGTGATTTTAAGTCTAGTTTTCAACCCAGGTACATTTTGCTTTGGGATTTGCAGCACACAGCCTCTTTTTAATAACAATTTTTAACTATAATAAAGTTCAGTTTTATATGACAAAACAATGAATGACTCCATTATAGAAATTTCACAACAAAGAACATTTTAAAAAACAATGCATAATCTTATCTTTCAAAGGTGCTGCTGCTGCTGCTGCTGCTAAGTCGCTTCAGTCGTGTCCGACTCTGTGCGACTCCATAGACGGCAGCCCGCCAGGCTTCCCTGTCCCTGGGATTCTCCAGGCAAGAACACTGGAGTGGGTTATCTTTCAAAGGTAGTCACTGATAATATATTAGTTCTTTTTTATATACATTGAGACATATGTTGATTGTCTTAAGAATAAATTGATATTATACAGAGGTTCTAACCTATTTTAAGTGAAAAATGCATTATGAAAACTTTCTTTCATTAAAAGTCCACCTTTCTATAACTAACTCTGATGGCTTAATTCTTCATTTCTACCAATTACCAGTCAGGAAAGGGGAGTGAAGAAGCTTCCAGGTTTCAGCAGTTGGCTTCACTGTCTGTTCGACACCTGTATCCACTGTTTCCTCTTTTCCTGAAACGCGGTGACAGTCAGTCTCAAGTGCTACCTTATCATTTGTTTGATTGGTCTGTTAGTTTCTCCAAGGTGATGCCAATCCTGTGAACTCAGTCTGGGCATTTCTCAAATGCCTTCATCACACAAAAACATGCTTGGCCCCTCCTATGAGATACCCTCATGGAGTATCAAGGCTATCATAAGAAATGGCAGGTTGCACACTGCAAATAATTCACTAAGTTGTGTGTGCTCCTTGCAGAGTAGGAACTCGTCTTCTTTTATTCTTATTCCTCTCAGGGCCTAAACTAATGATTGGCCCATAAAAGACATTCAGTTTGTCAATAAATGTCTGTTGAATGAATGAAAACTAAGTGAATGAGCATAAAGAGGCAGTGAAGGAGACTGGACATAAAATAATAAAATTTTCTGACTTTGCTACATGACTTTCTGGAAGAATGAAGTATACTACACAGAGAACAGTGTAGGATTTAGTCAGAAATCCACTTGAATATGTACAACATCAATGCAGCTTTACTGATCCTCCTTTCTTGTGTATCAAAGAGTCACAATAACTAAGTGTCCTCATAGGCCTGTTACAGTGATCAAATGAAGGGATAGCTTCTTATTCAGAGGAACCTAGAACTTCAGGTTGTCCTAGGGCCTCAGGAAACCATAACCAGTTGCAGGTTCAAAGTTTATGTTACAATAGGCCTGGTTCCACTCCAGTATTCTTGTTTGGGAAATCCCATGGACAGACGAGCCTGGCAAGCTATGGTCCATGGGGTCTCAGAGAGTTAGGCACTACTCAGAGTCTAAACAGCAACAGCATTAACAACTACCCTAATTCCCAGTCCCAATGCATATGTGTAAGAGGCAGCGATTACAATAAAAAAATAACTTCACTTACAATAAAGTTTTTAAATGGGTACCAAATGAGCATCAGCTGGGACTACTTCAGATAGCATGAAATAATAAAAAGAAGACGGATTGAGAGATTGACCTGGGCACAAATTTTGGTACTGCCACTTCTTCATTATATAATTTTAGACTAGTTGCTTTTCTGAGATATTACTTTTCTCTTTGATAAAATTCTTTTTAACAACTTATATTCTTTAGGATTGTTATGCAAATTAAAGAAGGGGGTAACTGTCCTAGCATACTTGTTGTTGTTTAGTCATTAAATCACATCGGACTCTTTTCCGACCCTGTGGACTATAGCCCAACAGGCTCCTCTGTCTAGGAGATTTCCCAATAGAATTTGTTGCCATATCATCCTCCAGGAGATCTTCCCAACCCAGAGATCAAACCTGAATCTCCTTCAACAGGAGGCTGATTCTTTACTACTCAGCCACCAGGGAAGCCCCCTAGCATACTGTGCAGTTCTGTTCAATTGCTCAGTTGTGTCAGATTCTTTGCAATCCCATGGACTGCAGTATGCCAGGCTTCCCTGTCCAACACCAATTCCTGGAGGCTACTCAAACTCATGTCCATCAACTCAGTGATGCCACCCAACCATCTCATCCTCTGTTGTCCCCTTTTCCTTTAGGCTCTTTTCCAGTGAGCCAGTTCTTCTCATCAAGTGGTCAAAGTATTGGAGTTTCAGCTTCAGCATCAGTCCTTCCAAAGAATATTCAGGACTGATCTCCTTTAGGATGGACTGGTTGGATCTCCTTGCAGTCCAAGGGACTCTCAAGAATCTTCTCCAACACCACAGTTCAAAAGCATCAATTCTTTGGTGCTCAGCTTTCTTTATAATCCAACTCTCACATCCATACATGACAACTGGAAAAATCACAGGTTTGACTAGATGGACCTTTGTTGGCAAAATAATGTCTCTGCTTTTTAAGATGCTGTCTTAAGGCTGGTCATAACTTTTCTTCCAAGGAGCAAGTGTCTTTTAATTTCATGGCTGCAGTCACCATCTGCAGCGATTTTGGAGCCCCGCCCAAAAAATAAACATACTAGGTATTCAATAAATATTATTTCCCTTACGTTTCCTTGTTGCCATACCCCAGTTCCAGCCAGAACCAATGACAGGAATATATTTTTCATACTTAACACTTTTGCCTAAAGGCTTGCCCACTATCAGACTTGAATGCCAAATTGCCAAACAGAAGTTTTTTGTGTTGAAATATTTATATCAGACTTCAAATCTAGGAACTCAGAGTTCAAAAGCTTAACACTTGTCATCAAGAACAGCAGAGACTCAGGAAATCCTGTCAACGTTGCTTCTTTTCCAAGAATCAGACAAATCCTCAGTGACCATTCCACAGAGGTAGCTCTAACTCTCCAAAATAATATATTTAAAATTACAAGTTATTTTATCATGTTTGAAGGGAAAAATATATTGGAAACAAGAACCTCAATTGAATCTTCTCATGTTGAGGTCAACTGACCTAGGGAAAAAAGAGTGCTCCCTTTCAGTCTAAAGCTTCACTTTTCTGAAAAGTAAGAGATAACCTGGATATGGTTTGCAAATTCTTCTAAGAGCAACATTTACAATAATAAGGCCTGAAATCAGATTTAAGTCTGAAGTGCTCCAACTTCCGGTGGGAAAGTAAACTGGTGCAGTCACTATGGAAAACAGTATGGATGTTCCTCAATAATTGAGAATTGCCATATGATCCAGGAATTTCACTCCTGGGCATATATTCCCACAAAACTATAATTCAGAAAGATACACCCACCTCTAAGTTACTAGCAGCACTATTCACAACAGCCAAGACATGGAAATAACCTAAAGGTCCATCAACACTCGACCCAGTAAAGAAGATGCAGTACATACATACAAGGGATACTACTCCACCACATAAAGAAGGAAATAACATGGATGCACTTACGGTGCATGTTGCAACAACACGGATGGACCTATAGATTATCATACATAGGGAAGTCAGCTAAAAAGAGAAAGATAAATACCGTACTATCACATACTGGAATCTAAAATATGACACATGATTTTATCCATGAAACAGGCTCACAGACACAGAGAGGGAGATTCCTGCTTGCCAAGGAGGAGGGCCTGGGGGCGGGGAGCACGGATTACATATTTGGGACCAGCAGATAGATGCAAACTATTATAGAAACGATGGGTACATAAAGTTCTATCCTATAGCACAGGGAACTATATTCACCATCCCATGACAGTAAGAGTGTTGGCGCTCAGTTGCATCTGACTCTTTGTGATTCCAAGGACTGTAGCCCACCAGGCTCCTCTGTCCATGGAATTCTCTAGGCAAGAATACTGGAAAGGGCTGCCATGCCCTTCTCCAGGGGATCTTCCTGACCCAGGGATCGAACCTGGATCTCCCATATTGCAGGCAGACTCGTTACTATCTGAGCCGCCAGGGAAGCAAACTATTATCTACAGGATGTATAAGCAACAAGGTCCTATTCTATAGCACAGGGAACCATACTCAACAACTTACGATAAACCATAATGGGAAAGAATATGAAAAAGAAGGTATATATGTGTATACATACATATATATATATATATATATATGTATATATATATATACATATATCAGCAGAAATTAACACAACATTGCAAAGCAACTCTACTTGAATAAAATACATTTTAAAAATGTTAATGAAGCGCTTCAACCTCTGCTAAGTGAGTTATGTGAGAGCAGATCATCCAGGCACATTTTCAGATCATTATTCTAACCCAGTTAAGCTATTCTTGAAGGTAAATGTTGAAATTATTTAATAACTCAAGCTTTAGACTTTGGGGCTTGGGCTTTTCCTTTAACTTTTTTTTTTTCTTGGATGTTTCTACAAATCTGGTCATATTTTAAAGTTCCTTCTAGTTCAGAAAAAGCAGCACTCCCAAATTTTTACCTCTTTCCATTTTACTGCAGGTGATTCCTGTCTGGATAATAAAATCTATCCTGATTCACAAAATGAAACAACAGAATAAATATATACTTTCTTCAAAAAACAGTAATTATGGAACACTTTTTAAGCAATTCCACAGCTTTTCACCCTGGAGCAAGCTCTGGAGCCTTAAATAGGACTCTGTTCTTGAGGTCGAAAGAAGGACTGGCTACACAGAACTCAAATAATGTTTATGATCCATGTACATTAACAGTGTATCCATTTAGAGGAAGTCTGGGACTATTTAACAATAATCATTCTGGACTCTGTCCAATCAGTTCTCCATACTGCAGCCTGAATAATTTCTTCTAAAATGTATAATTGACTGAATTACTCCCCTCTTTAAAATTCTTCAGCAGCTCATCTTTGTGTTTAGAATAAAATTCAGAGTTCTCAGCATATTACACAAAGCTTCTCTTGATCTGGCCCCAGCCTACCTTTCTCAACAGTATCTGCAACTCTTCCGCTTTTCCTGGATCGCTTATTTTAACCACAGTAACTACTGGCCATCACTGTCACTCTCTTGGGCCTTTTTCCATCTTGTTCCCTCTATCTGGGATATTCTTCCTTTTCTGAACCCACCCCTACTCACTGCTACACACTTTTAAAAACGTAAGGATCTCCTACTCATCGATGAAGATACAACTCATTCATTACTGCAGAAAACACTCCTTGTCCCACCTTTTCTTCTTCTGTCTCCAGACACCAATAGGGAGCCTGTCCTCTGCTCTCCCACGACACTGTATAAAAGTTATTATAGCATTTTTTTCACCTTGCATTGTAATTATCTACTAAGAAACAAGTTCCTTAATGGTAGGTTCTGTACCTCACCCCCTATTATATGTCTGTGCTGTACTAAGTCACTCGGGGCACTCTTCATCCCCCTCTGATGTCTATGTCAGAAGCTTTCTCTGTCTCTTGTCATACTTTTCAAGCGAACATTTCATGCAAAGATGGGCTCAATAAAGGACAGAAATGGTAGGGACCTAACAGCAGAAGATATTAAGAAAAGGTGGCAAGGACACATAACTGAACTGTACAAAAAAAGATCTTCATGACCCAGATAAACATGATGGTGTGATCACTCACCTAGAGCCAGACATCCTGGAATGTGAAGTCAGTGGGCCTTAGGAACCATCACCATGAACGAAGCTAGTGGAGGTGATAGAATTCCAGTTGAGCTATTTCAAATCCTAAAAGATGTTGTTGTGAAAGTGCTGCACTCAATATGCCAGCAAATTTGGAAAACTCAGCAGTGGCCACAGGACTGGAAGAGGTCAGTTTGCATTCCAATCTCAAAGAAAGGCAATGCCAAAGAATGCTCAAACTACCAGACAATTCTACTCATCTCACACGCTAGCACAGAGAAGGCAATGGCAACCCACTCCAGTCCTCTTGCCTGGAAAATCCCATGGGCGGAGGAGCCTGGTAGGCTTTAGTCCATGGGGTCGCGAAGAGTCACACACAACTGAGCGACTTCCCTTTCACTTTTCACTTTCCTGCATTGGAGAAGGAAATGGCAACCCACTCCAGTGTTCTTGCCTGAAGAATCCGAGGGACGGGGAACCTGGTGGGCTACCATCTATGGGGTTGCACAGAGCTGGACATAACTGAAACGACTTAGCAGCAGCAGCAGCAGCAGCACACGCTAGCAAAGTAATGCACAGAATTCTCCAAGCCAGGCTTCAACAGTGTGTGAACCGTGAACTTCCAGATGTTCATGCTGGATTTAGAAAAGGCAGAGGAACCAGAGATCAAATTGCCAACATCTGTTGGATCATTGAGAAAGCATGAGAATTCCAGAAAAACATCTACTTCTGCTTTATTAACTATGCCAAAGCCTTTGTGTAGATCACAAGAAAATGTGGAAATTCTTCAAGAAATGGGACCACCTGACCTGCCTCCTGAGAAATCTGTATGTAGGTCAAGAAACAGTTAGAACTGGACATGGAACAACAGACTGGTTCCAAATTGAGAAACGAGTATGTTAAGGCTGTATATTGTCAACCTGAATACATCATGTGAAATGCTGGGCTGGATTAAGCATAAGCTGGAATCAAGATTGCCAGGAGAAATATCAATAATCTCAGGTATGCAGATGACACCACCCTTATGGCAGAAAGTGAAAAAGAACTAAAGAGCCACTTGATAAAAGTGAAAGAGGAGAGTAAAAATGTTGAATTAAAACTTAATATTCAGAAAACTAAGATCACAGCATCCAGATCCATCACTTCATGCAAATAGACGAGGAAACAATGGAAACAGTGACAAACTTTATTTTGTGGGGCTCCAAAATCACCACAGATGGTGATTGCAGCTATGAAATTAAAAGACACTTGCTCCTTGGAAGAAAAGTTGACCAACCTAGACAGCTTATTAAAAAGCAGAGACATTACTTTACCAACAAAGGTCCGTCTAGTCAAAGCTATGGTTTTTCCAGTGGTCATGTATAGATGTGAGAGTGGGACTATAAAGAAAGCTGAGTGCTGAAAAATTGATGCTTTTGAACTGTGGTGTTGGAGAAGACTCTTGAGAGTCCCTTGGACTGCAAGGCAATCCTACCAGTCAATCCTAAAGGAAATCAGTCCTGAATATTCATTGGAAGGACTGAAGCTGAAGCCGAAACTCCAATACTTTGGCACCTGATGCAAAGAAGTGACTCACTGGAAAAGACCCTGATGCTGGGAAAGATTAAAGGCAGGAGAAGGGAATGACAGAGGATGAGACGTTTGGATGGCATCACCGGATGGCATCACCAACTTGATGGACATGAATTTGAGTAAGCTCCAGGAGTTGGTGATGGACAGGGAGGCCTGGTGTTCTGTAGTCCATGGGGTCACAAAGAGTCGGACATGACTGAGTGACTGAACTGAACTGATGTCACTCAGTCATTCCTGACTCTTTGTGAACCTATTAACTGTAACCCACCAAGCTCCTCTGTCCATGGGATTCTCCAGGCAAGAATACTGCAGTAAATTGCCATGCCCTCCTCTAAGGGATCTTCCCGACCCAGGGATCGAACTCCAGTCTCTTATGTCTCCTGCACTGGAAGGCAGGTCTTTATCACTAACGCCAGCTGGGACTGTTACCTAATAGATCCATGTTCATTGCATTTTCGTTGTTGCTGTTGAATGCTGGATGGATGGGTGGGTGGATGCATGCATGGGTGAGGATGTTTGGTTATAGACCAGGTTTATTTACTAGAAACAGACATCTTTAGTGCCACCTTTAGGATGTAGGGGCTGAGTAAATCAAACACACTGGCCTCTTCTCAAGTGTTGTGGTCCTAGTGAATTTGAATTAAGTGGGAGACAAATGCAACTCTAAACATGAAAAATTAAATAATAATAAAAAGCAAGTCTCACAGGGCAGTGTGCTGCCTCACCTCAGAAAATGAAATAGTATAGTGGGTAAGCCTATGTCACTGACACGTTTACCCTTATTCTCTTAAAGAAACACGGATAGGTAGACAGGTGATAAAACAATGTTCCACACAGCTACCCTATTGGTATTTAAGGCATCTGAAGCTTATGCATTCAAATGCCTGTGAAGAGTGTGTCAGACAATCTGAATATGGAAACCTGGGTTTGCTTTGCTTTTAGTCAGCTCTGTGGCCCTCCGTCCATCATTCTCTCTTCCTCTCAGATGACCTCTGAGGTCATTTTAGATTAAACAAGTATCTTCTCTTTTGACACTGTTTCCCGGGAGAGCACTTGACACACAGGAAGTATTAAAACTATGCGTCAATGAATGAATGAGTCTCCTTCTCTGAGCTTTCTGGGTTTCACAGTGTGAGCTATAAACCAAGGCTGTGTCCTTCCAGCATTAAGTCTTAGCAGCACCTCTTCTTTCCTTAATCTGTTTTACTGTTGTTCAGTCGCTAAGTCATGGCTGACTCTTTGCAACCCCGTGAACTGCAGCGTGCCAGGCTTCCCTGTCCTTCACTATTTGTTTGCTCAAACTCACATCCATTGAGCCAGCAACACCATCCAACCGTCTCATCCTCTGAATCAGGGTCTTTTCAAATGAGTCAGTGCCGGGAACCACCATGGGAGATCTCACCCATGACAAAGGTCATGCAGAAAGAACCTGACAGGCAAAGATGGATCAAGCCTCGAGGGATTCCCTGGATTTGCTCGAGCATCTACCCCCAAACCAGAATCTGTCTGTCTTACTATTTTGTGCCTTTCACCAACTCTTCTGACATTAACAGGGGGCTATCCCCGACCACCTTTCTCTGGAAAAAGTCAACTTAGGGCTTTAGTTAATACGTCTCCTGGGCATGAGAGGAGTGTTTCAATTCAAACCCCTCTGATGGCTTTTAGCTTGGCTGACAGGTTTTTCACAGCCTCTCAACCATGAGAGACACGGGAAGCCTAAAACATTCTAAAAATATAGAGCCTTTCGAAGAGTTAAAAACTATTAGAGTAGTGCTGGTATAGGATTTCATTGTTGAGCCAATGCTTGCTGCCAAGTTCCCACATCCCTTATCCATTGTGCACCTGAGACTGCATTGGTTAACATAGTTGGAATGTAAGAAAAACAAGTAGCAGCCTTGGAATTAACCACATCAGACCTTTGAGCTAATTGGTTCTTTCTTTGTTGTAACTCACTGCACCTTTGCTCCCTGAGAATGTAACTCTGGTTAGCACTTTCTGAGGCTTATAGAAATATAAAGAAAAAACACTTCAAGGGAAAACAAGTTTTCTGGCTGATCAACCTGTATCAAAAAAGGGTCATAAAATGTCCACAGGCCTCCAAGGCCAGAAGATAATGTACACAACATTGTTTATGGGAAAGGTATGCAGAAAAAATCCTGGTTTTGATAAAGACAAAACAGATGTAATGTTTGGGCTGACTCTGCATGACTTTGCATCTTTCATTTCCCTCTATGTATAAGTCAAGGTATAAAAGTTCCTTTTGAAAATAAAGTTATGGGCCTCGCTCACCGAAGCTTGGTCTCCCCGTGTCATTCTTTTTTTCCTTTTCTCTCCTTTTCTCTCTCTGTTCTTCTTTCAGGATGACTCCTTGGGGCACAGGGGCTCTCTGAATTCACTTTTTTGCCTGGGCTTCTAAGACCCGATCAGGAAGGTGCCCTGCGTCTTCACCAGGGAGGGGGTGTCCTACATGCTCACCCCACCGAGAGGGTGCCTGTGGCCTCCATGAACAGAGCAAGTTCTGTGCCAGGAGCTTTATTGGCTTTCTGTATTAATCAAGGAATATCAAGCCTCTGTTCTCTCCCCTTAGCTATCCTTTCACCTATGCCGTCATCCTGAGGGTACCCCTGGATCCTGCTGGGACTGGACCCCAGCAAGTCAGCTTTTTGCAATAGGCTGTAGGATAATTATTTCCTATGAACCTAGATGTGGTTCGTAGCTCTATCATAACATCTTCATTCAGTCATATTGAACTGAATGACTGTTTAATTACATGGCTCTGATGCTAGACAGTGAGGAATTTAACAGCAGTGACTATGACATTGATTAAGATGAATTTCCTGTGTTACGGTCCAACACAGAGAAGAGGCTCGCTTGACAAACAGCCACAAGGAACTGAGCTGAATTCACATGGAGCACTGAAAGGGTAGGTGATTAAAGAGCATCACAAAGTAAACCCCAGCACTGCAGGGCAGAGGCAAGGCCAGCCGCCTGCGATCTAAGGGAGACAATGGGCAGAGAAAGATGATTTCATCTGTTCTGATTGAAGGAAATCTGGATTCAGAGCAGAGAAATGCCGAAGGCAAAAGCGCCACACAGTACTCTCCAGACACCTCACCTCTCTCTGTGGCCTGAGATGCTACTCTGGTTTAGATCTGGGGTCCATGGACCAAGACGACTTTAGTGTAAACCTTCCGGTTTACAACGCAGGCTCTTCAAAACATAGCCCAAGGAAGAGGTACGGTTTTCATTCTTATCAGACTTCTTAGAAAAACTCCATGTTTTTGTGAGGTGTAGAAAACATTAAAAATTTAAGACATGCCAACATGAAGTCCCTTCAGCCCCTTTAGCACTAACAACATCAGTGCCTTTCTTAACAATGCTGTTTGCCTTAAAGTTTCTCAATCTTACGTTTGCCTTAGAGAACTAGAATGGAAAGCTCTTTGCCTGGTTGGCTGATTTCATCTTGAACAGCTTTAACCTCCACTTTCATTTTGATTCAATATTAGATGTGCTTTTTCAATCCATTGTCTTGAAATCTTGCCAGATTACAAATAAGCAATTTCAACAAGAGTAATAAAAATGAACAGGACATCATGAAGAACTTTAGTTGTGACCTTTATTCAACCTCCTACATGGCCCAAGTGTGTCCTTGGCCCCAACTGAAAAGTGAAAAGGAAATATACACAGATAATTTTACTTCCACTAAAATTCAGTGGTTAATAGCACCACTGAAAGGATGGGAAGAAGAAATGAAATCAGTATTTCAAGTGTATGTGCCAGGCACTATCCCTGGGCAACGACAAAATAAGCATCACTCTCATTTTTGCCAAAGAAGAAGTTCAGACGTGAAGAAGTTAAGATGAGCCATCAACTAAGGTCAAAAGCAACAAGATAATGGCACATAAACCCCTCCAACTGGCTCTGAAGTCCATACTTCATCCTTTATAAAACTGAGCTTAAATTAAATCACAGAACTACCGTATGAACTAGTGGGAAACAAAGGAAATGAAAATTTTTAGAGACTTCATAATTTATCAACACAGATCTTGAGAAATGATTTGTTTTCATATTTTGCTTTTATACGTTTGTGTGTGTGTGTGTAGCAACTAAGTTTTGGATTAGTAGAATTCCATTCTACTAATGGAATTTTGAGATAAAATATGATGCCTTTATTAGCTTGGTTGGATGTTATCACCAGAATATTTCTATTGAAATAGTAAAGATAACTCAAGGACTTCCGTTGCCACTCAAGGATATCCAACCTCAGGACAACTGATAAAATCTGAAACCACCCAGTGTGATTGCACATCCCATCCGCATGAATACAGTCAGTTTCGGCCTTACCCTTCTTTGAGTTTTTAATTTAGTTATTCTATCAAAAATGTTATGAGCTCTTCTTTCTTTGAGTTTCCTCCTTTAATAAGCCAAATTTTGTAATGACTGCATCCCAGACCCCAGTATTTGGAAAAACTTGTTCACTTTGACACTTTATTCTGATACTAGAATAAATCAAAGAAATAATATCATTCTTTTGTAAATTGTTCAACTAGCCATAATTTTTTGCTTCACTGATATTTTTTGGACTGAACATATTCTTTTCACATTTTGAAAGTGACAATATGATTGTGGCATATTTCAGATATCTGTTTTTGGCTAAAAAGTAACTTTTTGATTATCTTTATTTTGTAAAAC
Source organism: Tragelaphus eurycerus (assembly GCA_935064755.1). Taxonomy (NCBI): domain Eukaryota; kingdom Metazoa; phylum Chordata; class Mammalia; order Artiodactyla; family Bovidae; genus Tragelaphus; species Tragelaphus eurycerus. Next base: position 16,753,779 of record CAKXYN010000043.1, read on the forward strand.
CAAGGAATTATTAGAAATCATGAAGCCTTCTTTAAATAAACTATAAATGAATAACAGGTGTTATTAACTTACAACACTGACATTTTTAATGTTTACTATAAAGGTTTGCTTGGCCCCAAGGTTTTAAGGTATAAGTGGAAGCATTTGGCCAATTATTTCCAGGGTACCAATGAAGTCACTGGGCTCACTCGTGACACTCAAACCCAGTGTTCTTGGACTTGTAGGATAATGTATGTCAGCTACTCGGGGCTAAAAGGAGGCCTTTGGTTGCTCAATGCCAGTGTCCTTCCCCAGAACCAGAGCTTTCCGACCTCTGTCACCTGGATACATTTACCACTTCCTGGAATAAGTTAAGTCTCTGTCCCAGGGAGCTCACTACACCTCCTCCCTGCGTTTCCCACTCCTCTCTCCCAAAGTCTGACATCCCTCAACACTTCTATCACTTTCCTGAAGATGAGCCCATGAGCTCTTTAATTTTATGAGCTTCACTGTATAGCACATGGAACTATACTCAATATCTTGAAACAATCTATAAGGGAAAAAAATCTGAAAAAGAAAGTTCGTATGTACGTGGATGAGTATGTATGTGTGTGTGTATATGTGTCTGTATATTTATTTATGGGCTTCTCTAGTGGCTCAGACAGTAAAGAATCTGCCTGCAACGTGAAAGTCCTAGGTTCAATTCTTGGGCCAGGAAGATCCCCTGGAAAAGAGCAAGGCAACCCATTCCAGTATTCTTGCCTGGAGAATTCCATGGACAGAAGAGCCTGGTGAGTTACAGTCCATACGGTCGCAAGGCAGTCAGACATGATTTAGTGACTAAACAACAACAACACACACACACACACACACACACACAAACAGATAAATATGTGTGTGAGTGGTGCACTGGTAAAGAATCTGCCTTCCAATGCAGGAGACACACAAGACATGGGTTTAATTCCTGGGTTGGGAAGATCCCCTGGAGAAGGATCTGGCAACCCACTCCAGTATTCTTGCGAGGAGAATTTCACAGACAGAGGAGCCTGGTGGGTTACGTCCATGGGATTGCAAAGAGTCATACATGACTGTATGACCGAGCATGCACACACACACACACACAGACACACACACACACAGACACACACACATATACACATGTATATGAAGCACTTTGCTGTAAACCTGAAACTAACACAACATTGTTAATCAGTTATACTTCAATAAAATTTTTGAAAAAGTTTATAATTTTCAAAAAAAAAATCCAAAGAGTTTTACTCGTGATGACTCTTCTCTCTGGGTAAACAGGGCAACCGAGATAACAAACAGGCTGAACTGGCAGAGCTGCATGCAGGCTTAAGAGACACAGTCCGTGGTCTCTTTCCTTAGAGATTATAACAGGGTAATGGTTAAGAGCACAGACCTTGACGCCAGGCTCCCTGAATTTGAACACCAGAGTCTGCCCCTCAGCTGCCCATTCTTCAGCAAATTATTCAACTTCTGTGCACCTTGGCTTATCATATGTAAAATAAAGATATGATGATACATTTTTAAAGGGCTATACTGAAGATGCATGCATGAGTGCTAAGTCGCTTCAGTTGTGTCCAATTCTTTGCAACCCTGTGGACTGTAGCCCACCAGTGTCCTCTATCTGTGAAATTCTCCTGGCAAGAAAATGGGGTTCTCTAGGCAAGAATACTGAAGTGGGTTGCCACACCCTCCTCCAGGGGATCTTTCGGACCTAGGTATCTAACTCCAGTCTCTTATGTCTCCTGCATTGGCAGGCAGGTTTTTTACCCACTAGCGCCACTTAGAACACCCATACTGATGCAGTAAGTTAATTCACACAAAGTATTTAGAATAGTGCCTAACCCATAGTGAACACTCAATAACTGTTAGCTTTTATTAGCTACTATCGATTCCTTTCTGAGATGCTTTTATCAGCTGCTCTTCACTTTGATTTTCTGAATCCATTCTTATTCTTGCTCTAAGCCTAATGATGAAGCAAGATGCACACTGCCAGCAGGGAGTCAGCAGTCTCGAGTACTCTGCACACCAGCCTGGCCTTGACTTATCCCTCCTGGGTGCTTTTTCAGTGAGGCAGCATATTTTAAAAGGTTCAAGAGTCAGACTGCCTGGTTGGAAACTCTGGCTCCATTCTACTTTTTTCTACGTGGATGACCTTGGGCAACGGTTTGATCTTGCTCTGCATAATGACAGCATCAAACTTAAAGGGCTATCACGAGGATTAAAGTACTTCAACATTCATAAAATTCTTAAAACTTTACTGGCAAAGACCAAATTCTATATAAGTTGGTTAAATAAATACCAATTCTGATTAGGAGAAACAGAAATTTCATTTCTTACCAAAGAATGAAAATGTCAGGAAGGGGTGTTAAGAAGGATTGATTTCTTTTGGGGTTGCTATAAGAATCTGCCTGTCATTGCAGAAGACGTAAGAGACGAAGGTTTGATCCCTGAGTTGAGAAGATCTCCTGGAGGAGGGCATGGCAACCCACTCCAGTATCCTTGCCTGGAGAATCCCATGGACAGAGGAAACTGGAGGGCTACAGTCCACAGGGCTGCCCCAAAACAGACACAACTGAACCGACTTAGCACAGTACGAACTTAAGACCTTGAACTATAAAAATTCACTCCTAAAATACTACCAAACTTTCTTCAGTGAATTTCAGATTGCTGGTGCTGTTTAGTCTCTAAGCTGGGTCCAGCTCTTTGCGACTTCATGGACTGTAGCCCACTAGGCTATTCGGTCCATGGAATTTCCCAGGCAAGAGTACTGGAGTGGATTGCTATTTCCTTCTCTAGAATTTCAAATTAACAGTAGTTATATTCAATAAATAATGTGACAGTCTTGAAAAACAATTCTTATAGTAAATTAAATGCAACTCCTGTAACTCGGTATATATAAATCTTTTTCTTACCTAAATTGCATAGGAATAAATTTATATGGCGTATAAATCAAGTCAAGATAAATGTTTTACTATAATGAGATCTTTCATAAGGTTATGAAAGTTATGCACTTTAAGTGAACTTCTGCAATCATTTGAAGATTTAAAAATTTTATAAAGACTACCTACTATGTACCACTGTGTTAAGTGATGGGGGAACAATGGAGGACGACTGCCTTTCGATGACTTGCCATTAATAGTGTAGGAATAGGACATGGGAATAAACAGTAACAAGGTTCCCCAACAATGAAGCAGGGGACAGGCCACACCTATGCCTGCTGTGCCACCTGAAAGCCATGCACAGCCCTCACTCACCCCCACACCCCCAATCTAATCCCCACTTTACAGGAAGTCTTAGTTCCCTGGATGGAATGAGGGAGAGGGACAGACTTGGTACTTTTCCTTTGTAAACGCAATGCACATTGAACTACTGGCAAAGTGTGCGACTTTATAACAGCCTTGAGAAATGATACAAGGAAAAGTAAAGACAAGGTGTTTTCATTGTCTATAAAAAACCAGAGAGGACTTGTAGGTTGATTTAGCTATTTTAAATAGAATACAAAGAAATGACTCTCATGAAGAAGAAGGTTTAAAATATGTTTTAGTTATTTTTTTTCTCTCCAAGAAGACTGTCTAAGCCAGCAGTTAAGAGAGTAAAATATCATGCTTTCTAAACTTAATTCCACTCTATCCAAGTTCTGGCTACAGTAAAATTGACCCCTTTTCCATCACCACATAAACATCTGTTAAACACATTTGAAGGTAGATTCTCTGGACATCTCTGGGTATACAGTTGGCACGTCTGAAGTTTTGCTTGTTACTTGAGGTTCAGGAACTATCGCACAATTGCACTCATCTCACATGCTAGCAAAATATTTCTCAAAATTCTCCAAGTCAGGCTTCAATAGTATGTGAACCGTGAACTTCCAGATGTTCAAGCTGGATTTAGAAAAGGCAGAGGAAACAGAGATCAAATTGCCAACATCCGTTGGATCATCAAAAAAGCAAGAGAGTTTCAGAAAAAACATCTATTTCTGCTTTACTATGCCAAAGCCTTTGACAGTGTGGATCATGACAAACTGAAAATTCTTCAAGAGATGGGAATGTCAGATCACTTGATCTGACTCCTGAGAAATCTGCATTCCGGTCAAGAAGCAACAGTTAGAACTGAACATGGAACAACAGATTGTTTCCAAATTGGGAAAGGAGTATGACAAGGCTGTATAGTGTCACCCTGCTTATTTAACTTATATGAAGAATACATCATGAGAAATGTTGGGCTGGATGAAGCACAAGCTGGAATCAAGATTGCTGGGAGAAATATCAATAATCTCAGATACGCAGATGACACCACCCTTATGGCAGAAAGTGAAGAAGAATTAAAGAGCCTCTTGATGAAAGTGAAAGAGGAGAGTGAAAAAGTTGGCTTAAAGCTCAACATTCAGAAAATGAAGATCATGGCATCTGGTCCCATCACTTCCTTGCAAATAGATGGGGAAACAATGGAAACAGTAAGAGACTTTATTTTGGGGGCTCCAAAATCACTGCAGATGGTGACTGCAGCCATGAAATTAAAAAATGCTTGCTCCTTGAAAGAAACAACTAGACAGCATATTAAAAAGCAGAGACATTATTTTGCCAACAAAAGTCCATCTAGTCAAGGCTATGGTTTTTCCAGTGGTCATGTATGGATGTGAGAATTGTACTATAAAGAAAGTTAAGTGCTGAAGAATTGATTCTTTTGAACTGTGATGTTGGAGAAGACTCTTGAGATTCCCAAGGAGATCCAACCAGTCAATCTTAAAGGAAATCAGTCCTGGATATTCATTGAAAGGACTGATGCTGAAGCTGAAACTCCAATACTTTGGCCACCTGATGCAAAGAACTGACTCATTGGGAAAGATCCTGATGCTGAAAAAGATTGAAGGAAGGAGAAAGGGACGACAGAGAATGAGATGGTTGGATGGCATCACTGACTCGATGGACATGAGTTTGAGCAAGCTCCAGGAGTTGGTTATGGACAGGGAAGCCTGGCGTGCTGCAGTTCATGGGGTCGCCAAGAGTTGGACACATCTGAGCGAGTGAACTGAACTTGGGTCAGGAAGGGGGTCGTTGGATTGTACAAGCAGTCTTTCTGGCCAGGCCTGCTCAGGATTTGGGCTCTTTTAGTAAAGTCACTGAAGCTTTAACTTTCTAAAGGAAACCTCTGCAGTCTAAAAAAAATAATAATACAGCTTCTGTAACGTCTTCCCTCAGAAACATGCAGAGTAGTTTTAATCATTATATAGGTAGCTGAATCCTAGGCTGTAGAGTCTGATCATCTGGCTCTATACTGCCCAGGTAAGTTACCTTGATTTGATCACTTGCATTACTAAGGGACCAAATAGATTTTTCTAACAGAAAAAATACCATATTGCAGATTAGTAAAATCACACTGTACGCTGTAAAATGTTTTCTTTAGTTGTTATTCCTTCAAATCTGAAAGAATGTTTTTCTGAATCTGGAAGAATTTTAGCTCTTGTAAAGCAGCAGTCTCACAGATACCTTGAGCATCAATTTAAAGCACTGCTGAGCTTTTTTGTGGTTTTTTGTTTGTTTGTTTTTAGGATACAAATTCGCAGTGGATAAACACACGGACAGGTTCTCAACTTGTCTTTCCCTGCTTGGTACAATAGCAAAATGTCTTAAAGCAATAATGTCTTGAAAGCCAATGGGCGTAGAAGGCAGTTTCTTTTCTTTTTTTTTTTTTTTAATGTTTTATTTTGTACTGGAGTATAGTGAAGGGATCCAGCCATACATATACATGAATCCATGCTTCCCCAAACTCTCCTCCTATCCAGGCTGCCACATAATATTGAGAAGAGTTCCTTATGCTATACAGAAAGTCTTCGCTGGTTATCCATTCAAAATATAGCAGTGGGTGTGCGTCCATCCCAAACTCCCTAACTATCCCTGACCTCCACGCTTATACCCTGATAAGTCATAAGTTCATGCTCTAAGTCTAGGAGTCTGTTTCTGTTTTATAAATAAGTTTATTTGTATCATTTCTTTTTAGATTCTGCATAATAGAGTTTGCCATACTGAGTGAAGTAAGAAAGCTGCTTCTTATAAGGCAAAGGCAGCTATTCCTTAAATATGTCAAGAAAAATAACCATTAGAGTGACCAGGTATTAAAGCCCTACTAAGCATCCAGACATTGTGCCAGGGAGTTTTTATATGTCACTTTTAATTCTTATAAACACTCACACAATCATTACTAATCATTCTCATTTTATAAATAAGCAAATAAGCTCAAAGTGTCAGTTTCTTGACCAGGGATACCCAGCTGGTCAACAATGCTGCTGCTAAGTCACTTCAGTCGTGTCCAACTCTGTGCTACCCCATAGATGGCAGCCCACCAGGCTCCCCTGTCCCTGGGATTCTCCAGGCAAGAACACTGGAGTGGGTTGCCATGGCCTTCTCCATAGTCAACAATAGATTGGGAATTTTAACCTTATCTGCCTGTTTCTAAAGATGGAGTCCTTGCTTCCTCAGCAACTGGCCTGCTACAAGTACAGACGCAGTTATGTTAAATCTCAAAAGACAATTCCTGAATTTATCTGGGAGCCAAAGGGTTTTAGGCAAAAGGCCTATTTGCATGCTCTAGGCCTGTCTCACTGCTTTACCTCAAATGACAACTCAACCTGATTCAGAAGAAACAGAATTATATCCATGTGAGCACTTCCCTGGGTGAAAGAGGTTCCTTTAGTCCTCCAAAAGTAAGACATTACCTTTACCTTCCTGTCTAACGATGTTTTCTTTCAGAAGAATGCCTTCAAAGGGTAGGGTTAAAAAGCACTAAAAGTATATAGAAGATGTCTGACTGGAGTGAAGTAATTTTTTAAAGTAGACCAAGAAAAGGAAATGGAGAATGTAGAAAAAGAATCATTATGCTAGACGCTGAACAGTGAGATTAATGTGGGTACCTGAGAAAGGCGTATATAGAGCAGGAGATTTGAGTAACTAAGTCAAAGGCTTCCCCCTGCTTTTTGCCACTGATACAAGATGTCCAACTTCTCTAGAATGTGGAACCTGCAGTGCTAAGGAAACACACAGTTCTCATCTATAGGAAAACCATATCGCAGCCAATCCTTGATTATCTGCATCCCTAGAGAGCTGCAGCAAGAGAGTTAACATCCTAACATGGAAAATTTACCCACCAGCTTCTAAACCATGAGCTTTCCCTTCTTACTGCTACCTCTAAAACTGGATAAAGAGGAAGCAGTCAGGAAGAAGAAAGAGGGAACTGGTTTTGCAGGCAGACACAGTTCATATTTTGGCTTCTCCAGCACCGGTTAGGTGTTCATGGAAAACTTTTTGAACTTCACTGAAACTCAAAATACTAGCAAAAAAATGGAGCTTATAAGGCCTACCTCTTAACCATTTTTCTAAGGGTAAATAAAATGATACACACAAAATAACTAGCAAAACATCTTGTATATAATAGTCTACATGAAGACTAGTCATGTTCACCCAGAGGCTCCGTAACAGACTATACCTCCCTTCATCTAAAAGTTTGAGAAACTGTCCCATCTTACATAAGCATAAATCAGAGAGTGAATATCCACAGTTATATTCAGTAACATCTTTGCATGAGTTTGTGATGTCACAGGTGAGTGTTTCCTGTGCTTTATGTATTAATTGCCTGTTCCTCAGTGGAGTGTGTCTTCACGTGGCTCAGGCATCTCTACCGCTCCGACTGGCATGGGAAACACCCGGCATTCACACCAACTCACTGAAAAATGCACAAGAGGACAATCTGCCTTGTTTCTTCACAAAGATAATGGTGCGAGACATCTTCCAAAAAGTTTTCAAGAAAACTGTCAGCTTTGAAATCTTTACAGCTTTTCTCTTTTGATTTTTGTTTCTAGTTTTCCTTGGAAAACAAAAGCTGAGGGCCTTAAAAATTCCCAGGATGGGGAAGTGGATACTATTCTTCAAACATCACAGGCTTCTAGTAGTTGGCAAGAACTTATGTGCACGTGGTATTTGGGAAAAAAAAATAATCCCTTTCTCCTAAAACACAGGTTCTCTAAATGCAAATAACTCAGTATAGATCACTTGATGCTACAGAGTTTGACCTGTGGCTATAAATATAAAGGATCTTGTCATAAGCATTTGAACCAGGTACCAAATAAAGTGTGCCAGCTGTTTACAGAAACTGGTGTCTGTGGGTAAGAAAAGAAAGCAGCTTCTTGACAACTTCTTTGCGCCTTAATTCTTTGAAGTTTATCTGATAGCTCTGTCAGGACCAGGCAGGCCTCCAGAATAACTTCTGAGACTTCTCATCACACAAGACACAGGCACAGCAGGAACCACCTGGATGCTTTAGTCTGACAGAAACAACCAGAATCCAGTGCTTTAAGTCACTATTCTGAAAACTAAGGGCCTGGAAGGTCAATTTTGGTTTAAAAACAACAGCCATGAACCTCAAGGCATATGATGTCACATTCATAAAAAAGGGAAATAAACAAAAGTAAAAAGTATCAGTCCCTTCTTAATGCTATGTGCTGAGAGCTTGGTTTAATTAAAAGCATCAAACCTTCACTGCCCTGCTTGTATATGTGATATGCACTATGATGGGCCCTGAGACACAGAACATTATCTGGCTGAAGTCTAATGAGAAAACCCATTCCTCGCACATCAGCAGAGCGAGGTAAAACTCAGGCTCAGTCCCTGTCATTCAAAGGCTCACAATGCATGTCTTTGAGTGTGACCTGCATGCACAGGTATTGAGACAGAAAGTGAGACAATATTAAACCGCTATAATGCAAATTTATAAATTCTCGAGACATTTACAACATATCTAATATATTCTTTTTTTCTGTAATGTTTTCTTTTATTTTTTATACAATTTTTATCAATAGACTCGATATATACTATATATAATAAATGTGATATGTATTAATGGTATATGAAGAGCTTTAAAAGTCCAAGGAAATAAACAATGAATTCTGCCTGAGTGAACTGAAGAAGGCTTCTCATAGGAGGGACAATTCAACTGTACTTAGAATGGTAAGAACATTTTTTCCAGCTGAAGAAATAACAGAAGAGAATGTTTTGATCATAACAATTCTTACATCCATGACCAAATACTGGGTTGGTGAGAAAGTTTGTTTGGGTTTTTCTGTAACATGAAAGAACCCCAAAGGAACTTTCTGGCCAAACCAGTAAATGGCAACAATGATGCTCCCTGTAGATCTACAGCTACAATCATCACTAAATTAATATCTGTCAATGAAATAGGTAATAATACATATTTGGTTATAACTTAATCAAGAAAATATACAGTGAGATGTGTGTGTGTGCAAAGTTGCTTCAATTGTGTAAGATTCTTCGTGACCCTATGGATGGCAGCCTGCCAGACTTTTTTGTCAATGAGATTCTCCAGCCAAGAATACTGGAGTGGGTTGCCATGCTCTCCTCCAAGGGATCTTCCTGACCCAGAGTGTGAACATGCATTTCTTACACTCCTGCATTGGCAAGTGGGTTTTTTTTTTTACCACTAGTGCCACCTAGGAAGTCCACGTAGTAAGATAGACAAGCATTAATCAGATCCTGGGTATGTCAGACCACAGTTATTCCTAACCAGGTATCTGTGATAGATCAGGGGTAGAAATGTTTTGAAAACTAAATATGATAGACATAATTCTGTCCTGTGTAAAGAGAACATTTCTAAGAATAATTCCATTTATCTGTTCATCTACTGCTATATTCTTTCATTTTAAAAAGTCTTTATTAAACGCCTACAGGGTGTCAAGCAGTCATTAGATAATACTGTCCTTGATCACACATTATGTTCTCATCAAACTGTCCGAGTTGACTTGCAGGGAAGAACTCACACGTAGTTTGTCACACAGACAGATGAATAACATCAGGTCAGTATGATAAGCTCTCTTGCAGAGGTGCGAACAGTATCTGGGGGACAAAAATAACCAACCGCTAGATCTGCTAGCATTTTATTACCCCAAATCCACTGTGCATATACAGGGAAGTGATCTCCATGTCCCTTATTGGGCAGAGCTTTGTGATAATGACAATGCTCATACATCACTTCATTTCATCCTCACAACAATCCTATGAAGTAGGAGTTATCAGCTTCTTTTATAGATGCAGGAAAATGAGCCCCAGAAAGTTTAGATCATGTACCCAAGGTAACGTGGCGAAAAAAGTATGAGCTAGGTTGTGAATAAGACCTTACTGTTGCTAAAATCTGTGCTTTTCTACCTTATCATAGTTGGCTCTTTTGATTATAATTACTGTGACAATAGAGGCCACAGAAAATGACAAGCAAATAAGAACTCAAAGGGACCTTAGAGATGGATTATTCACTCTCTTTACTTCACAGAGGAAGGGACAGGCTGGTTCTGTTATTCAGGTAACCAGGGACCTATTTTGTTATTAGTGCAAAAGGTACGCGTACTGTGAAGAAGGCTGAGCGCCGAAGAATTGATGCTTTTGAACTGTGGTGTTGGAGAAGACTCTTGAGAGTCCCTTGGACTGCAAGGAGATCCAACCAGTCCATTCTGAAGGAGATCAGCCCTGGGATTTCTTTGGAAGGAATGATGCTAAAGCTGAAACTCCAGGATTTTGGCCACCTCATGGGAAGAGTTGACTCATTGGAGAAGACTCTGATGCTGGGAGGGATTGAGGGCAGGAGGAGAAGGGGACGACAGAGGATGAGATGGCTGGATGGCATCACTGACTCGATGAATGTGAGTCTGAGTGAACTCTGAGAGCTGGTGATGGACAGGGAGGCCTGGCGTGCTGCGGTTCATGGGGTCGCAAAGAGTTGGACACGACTGAGCGACTGATCTGATCTGATGGGTGAATAGATTTCATGTAAATATCAGTTCTTTCCTGTTAAAAGCAGAGACCCAAGAAGACGAAGTACATGTGAGGAACTGAAGTCCAAGGGCCAGACTCCAGCTACTTGACTACCATGTTCTTCTGTTTCATTTCTCTGTTATACCATACTGCCTCACTTTTGGGTAATCACAATTTCCTATGAATAAATTATTATATTTTCTAAAGCAGTCAAAGTTAATCAAATGTAAATTTTTAACCAAAGACACTTATGGTTTTCTCTGATTTCTAGCCCAATGATTCAGTCTCAGAGTCCTGAAAATACTCAATTAATACAAGCCTTTGCCTTAAGGACTTTTGCAAGGGGTAGGGGGTTGGGAAGCAAGTTTGCTGTTTGTTTTCTTCCCTGGATCTTGAGTACTGCCATGTGTTCCAAAGTTCCATAAACCTCTCAACCCTTGAATATGACTTCTAAGAATTCTCTGATGAAAGAAACATTCGCTTGGTTCCCTAGTAACGTTTCTTTGTAGTGTCACAATGTACAAATATCCCACTTTCAAAAAAGGTTATAATAAAGGATCAAAATGAATTGTGATACTCAACAGAAAATATTCATTATTGATAACGAGGCCAGCTCAACACCCCATAGAATAAAGCCCTAAGAGGTAGATATTAGGAGAGGTACAGAAAGGCAGTGTAATGAGTATGGTGGTGAAAACTTCATTGGTTAAATAAAGCCACCCAAGTGTTTGAATGTGTTGTGCTGATGAATTAGGTGTTAATACATAAAGCCACTCACAGTGGCTGTGATTTGCTGAGCTAGTCAATGTTTTGTATTATGCTTTTAAACAAGGAAATCAAGGTCTTGTTTTTATAAGAGGGAAGCTATACAAAATATCCTCCTCTCTGTCTGATAGGTCAAGCTTCCTATTGGAGCTAGTCCGAAGCAGAAACAGTGAGGAAGGGCTGTTTCTGGCCCTTTTGGTGTTGAGTTTTCTCTGAGACAGCCTGTGGCCTGGGTCCAAAGACATGCTCTATACCTAAAATCCTGATTCTGGGGCTTCCAGGGAAAATTGCAGAGCTGTTCTGATCCCATAAACCTACAATTTTCATAATCAGACCTGCTTTTAGCACTGCTCAGAAATCCTAGGCAATGACTCTAGGAAGCCCTCCTTTCTTAAGTTTCTTCAGAGACCATCCCAACCAGCATCACACTCTCTGAGTCCCTAACATCAACTCCTTTCTCCTGGGGAGAGCAGATAGGAGGTATTAAGCAGGAACCCTCTTGGCTTTCAGGTATTTTTTCCCTATATGGAGGCTCTAGGCTTGTGTAGTAGCTTCTGTTCCAAAACTAATGCACCCCCTGAGCTGAGAACCCCATCCATCCTTTCCCACCTCCTTAGCAACCTCAGGTCATTAAATACACCTCTTTCCTCTATTTTAACTTTTCCTTCTACAGCTGCTCCAGAAGTCTTGTCAATGCCTGCTCCATCTCTTCCACACCTCTGACTCCTTGCTTCTCCCCATACACTTGGGTTCTGCTTTCTCCCCCACTGAAGCCAGCTGGTGGAGGTTGCCAATAACTTCCTAGTTACCAAATGCAAAAGAGCCTGCTCTCTCCCTTTTGTTGTAGGTATCAGTGATGTGGGAGTCCTGGCATGAGACTGAAGGTTTTAATTAACGAATCTGGAAAAAAATTCAGACAAACAAGGGCCAACTAGAGAGTTTATCTAAAGCAAAGGAGAGTAGGAGAAGAACAGAGAAATGAAGACACTTTCCCAGGATTCTCTAACTGGTAGGTAGCAGTTCTAGACTTTAAAGTCAAGAAGCTAGGGCTTCTGCTTGTTTAACCTTTCACTGAACTGCTATTTGTAGTCTCCTGTATTTTTTTTTTCTAACAGTGTACTGATATCACACTTTCACCATAAGTACATATTGATTTCAGTGTTCAACACCCACATTCTATTCTATTGTGCTCAGTTCAGTTCAGTTTAGTTCAGTCACTCAGTCGTGTCCGACTCTTTGCAACCCCATGAATTGCAGCACGCCAGGCCTCCCTGTCCATCACCAACTCTCGGAGTTCACTCAAACTCATGGCCATCGAATTGGTGATGCCATCCAGCCATCTCATCCTCTGTTGTCCCCTTCTCCTCCTACCCCCAATCCCTCCCAGCATCAGGGTCTTTTCCAATGAGTCAACTCTTCGCATGAGGTGGCCAAAGTACTGGAGTTTCAGCTTCAGCATCAGTCGTTCCAATGAAAACCCAGGACTGGTCTCCTTTAGGGTGGACTGGTTGGATCTCCTTGCAGTCCAAGGGACTCTCAAGAGTCTTCTCCAACACCACAGTTCAAAAGCATCAATTCTTTGGCACTCAGCTTTCTTTATAGTCCAACTCTCACATCCATACATGACCACTGGGAAAACCATAGCCTTGACTAGATGGACCTTTGTTGGCAAAGTAATGCCTCCGCTTTTTAATATGCTGTCTAGGTTGGTCATAACTACATACATACATACATACATACGCTTACATAAGAGTAAGCGTCTTTTAATTTCATGGCTGCAGTCACCATCTGCAGTGCTTTTGGAGCCCAGAAAAATAAAGTCTGACACTGTTTCCACTGTTTCCCCATCTATTTCCCGTGAAGTGATGGGACCAGATGCCATGATCTTTGTTTTCTTAATGTTGAGCTTTAAGCCAACTTTTTCACTCTCCTCTTTCACTTTCATCAAGAGGCTCTTTAGTTTCTCTTCACTTTCTGCCATAAGGGTGGTGTGCAGATGTGCATACCTGAGGTTATTGATATTTCTCCCAGCAATCTTGATTCCAGCTTGTGCTTCTTCCAGCCCCGCGTTTCTCATGATGTACTCTGCATATATATACACTATATTTACTCAGTCATCTATTGATGGGTATTTAGGTCATTTTCAACTTCTCCTATAACAACCACCCAACAACAACAAAAAGGTGTAGTAAACTTTCTTGTAGATACGTTTTGTGCTCTTGTAGAAGTCTATTTGCATGATAAATTCCTAGAAATGAAATTACTGAGTCAAGGTGTCTCTGCTTTACAAAAAGCGACAGATACTATCAATTTAAAGATTGTACCAATGTGCATGAAAGTATGATGTTACTCAATATTTCTCAACTACTTCACTTGATTGACTTTCTTCTCTTTCTCAATGCCATCATTTCCATGGCACCATTTTCTTTCAGTTGACTCTACTTCTCTGGCTATGGTTTCTCCATGTTTTTAAGGCATCCTCTTCCTCCGTGTTCTCCTCCAGTGCTGGGCGTTCCCAAGGGTTCCGTCTGTTTCTCTTGGTCTATAGCTTTTCCGCAAGTAATTACATTCACGTCAATTGTTTCAGCTATGACCTTCATGTGCTGATGCTGTTTGAAAAATCTAGTCCAGATCTATCTTCTTGGCTCTGGATTTTTGTATCCTATAGCTTTCCAAAATATCTTTCCTTAGACATTTCACAGACATTTTGATTTCAAATGTCAGAAGCTGATTTCATCACCTTCCTCCTCAAACCTGTTCTCTCCTCTATTTTGCCTGTGACAGTGAAAGCCACAATGATCCAGATAATCTCTGAGGCAGAAGCCTGTGAATTATTCTAGATTTCCTCCCTCAGCCCACACAGCCGATCCATAACCAATCCTTGTTTAATCTATTTCTTCATTAACTCTCAGTTATCTCCCATTCCTATGTCATCTCTTATTGAACTATTATAAAAATCAAGAACCTAAACAACAAAAATACACAAACACACAGATGTCTTATTTGAAAATGAAAGTGAAAGTCACTCAGTCGTGTTCGACTCCATGGAATTCTCCAGGCCAGAATGTTGGAGTGGGTAGCCATTTCCTTCTCCAGGGGATCTTCTCAACCCAGGGATCAAACCCAGTTCTCCCACATTGCAGGCGGATTCTTTACCAACTGAGCCCTGAGGGAAGCCCAAGAATATTGAAGTGGGTAGCTTATCCCTTCTCCAGGGCATCTTCCTGACCAGGAATCAAACCAAGGTCTCCTGCATTGCAGGTGGACTGTTTACTAACTGAGCTACCAGGGAAGCCCGTATGTTTTATTTGGGTTTGCATTAAACCTATGACTCAGTTTGGAAAGAAGTGACATGTTTACAACATTTACTCTTCCAAGAACATGAGGCATTTCCTCATTTATTCAAATATTTTATGCTTGTTACTAAAATTTTATCACTTTTTTTCTAGCCATCATTCTTCTAGGCTAATGCATTTTTTTTTTTTTTTTGCTTTCCCTCTAAAATTCTTATGCCATATATTAATCCAGTCTTTGCTCATACATTCACTTGGATATTGTTGATCTCCCAATGAATTTTTTCACCTTCTCACAATTATGGCCACTACACTGTCGCTGGCATTAAAACTTATATATTCTTATACCTGACTCTCTGGACTCTTAAAACCTATGAAAAACTTCCGAGGCTGGGCTGACTTACAACATTTTTAGCTTCCATGGTTCTTTTTAGGATCATGGTGGCAAGGTTATTGATGTCTCCTATCAAGCTGACACGATTACATTTTCCCATAGCTTATGTAAAGTAAAAAATAAACCTTTCCGCACTAAAAAATTCCCAAAGTCTATCAGTTAGTTTTCATCATACCAATACAAGAACCTACATACCATATTCTGTTATCAAACACCAATAGCTCCATATTATTCTAGACTCCAACCACCTGTGACCACTTCAGGTAGTGCCAGCTTTAACGAAACAGATGAGAATTGACCTTTGCCCTCAGCACGTCTTTGGAAGTTTCCGTTTTGTCTGATGACACACAACATCTTCCTAGGAACACTGAAAGGTTTTCTGGGTCTGGGTTTTACTGAATTAACTTCTCATCAAGAAGGTCACTTCAGTCCTTTCTTAATACATTCAAAATTACACAAATCTTAATAAAAGGAAAAATGAAAGTTTTCTAGGACAAAATGAAGTACAGTTTAACTGCTGCAGCTTTTTTTTTTTTTTTAACAAATATCTTAATAAAAAGTAACAATAATTTTGTGACCCAGGTCCATTTCACAGAAAGGAGCAGGCTCAATTCTTATAGGCATCTTTTATGTAAACCTTTAGCCCCATTTCATAGATGAGAAAAGTTTCATCTTATAGTGAGTTGAAATGAGCTTTATGGTAACCTTTATTCACAACCTCTGAAATCAACAGAACAAGGACCACAGTCTCATGAGGGTCAGTTATTTAAAGCCAGAGATCAGTCTCCTCATACTCACCACCAATGATTTCCCTATCACCTCACCATCTTCTCTTGTTTATGCTTACTTCCTTAGACCGTCTCTTACAGGAACAACTGGACTGTCCCCTCTGGGCCAGCTCCCATTGGTGGGTTCTCCTCTTATACTACGGTGCTAGAAGCAAACTCATTTTGCATTCAAGATAGACTGTCTTTCCCCTTAGTTATAAGTCCTCCTAACTCACAGGACATAATAGCGTATGTTTCTACTTAGGTCTCAAGAAATTGTCTTCTCCTGCTCTATGTGTCAGGTCAACTCTTGGCTCCTGGATGCCAATGAACTGGGTCAGAACTGATGGAAAAGATGGAGCAATTAGTAGCTTCCTGCCTCTCTAAAGCATTTTTAGGGGAGAAAGCATTTTTGCACCTGGATCATTGCAGGATTCTGAGACAGCCCTATAGACGGATCTCTAGTTTTAGCTTCCTTATGCACATCTAGCATTAACTATAACTCATCTGTTCTGTTTGCAGACGGCTGTGTGCATAAACATAAATGCTTTCTTTGTAGAATACGAAGTGGTACCTTGTAGCTCTAGCAAGTATAGTACATTACGTCTAAAGCTGTAACATGAGCCTGGGGACCCTACCTTGCAAAGATCTGAATGCTTTCTACTCTACTGTTGCCAGCACCAGCTCTCCCATGGAACCTCTTTTTAATCCCCGTAATCCTCTAAATTTTCTGTGACCCTCACTTTATCTCACCTCACAGTAAATCTTGGGGACTATAATATCTGTCTAATTCCTCCTCATTTACTATGAACTCTTCAAGGCCAGGGACTACGGGTCACTAATCTTTACATTCCCCAGAGTATCTAAAAGGATATCTGCATAGGCATCCATACTTGTTTGCTTAAAGAACTGAGGTCACTTTTCTGCGGGGAGGGGGCTGCATGTCACTTGCCAGCTGTGCAGTCTTTTCCAAGTCACTTAACCTCTCTGACTCTGAGTTCTGCACCTATAATTGGTAATGGATCCAGTCAAATAATAAATGTACGGAATAAATCTGGACCATTTTCACCACTTAATAGATCCTGTTACTCTTACTTCTATAGGAAGACTTGCTGTTTTCTGTGATATCTGTTTAGTTGCTTTCCTTTCCTGCTGGCTGGGGAATCCAAGGTCAGAGTCTGAGTCTTACTAATTTTTGTACTTGGCACAAAAGAAAAGTTTTGTTGGGTCAGAAGCTACCTGGCATCAAACTTTGGCTTCATCACGTTTGTCCCCTTACTATTGAAAGTCTCCTGGCATGGGACTCAGAAGGAGAAGTTTGCTGCCCCTCTCCTGCGGGGGCTCTCAGGCAGCTAGAGCTCCAGCAGGCTCTCCAGCACTCTCTTCCTCCCATTTCCTGTCCTCCACACATCATTCATCTCCTCACCAGATGGAGCTTCGAAAAAGCTCTATCTTCTCCTTACCCCGATTTCTTTAAAATGCACCTTAAAAAAAAAAAAAAAAAAACCCTTCTTGAAGCAGAAATATATCTAAAGCTTCAGAGACTTTCTCAACTTCTCTTCCTTTCCACTGAAGTTCTGTTTGAAACAGAGAGACACATAAAGAATGCAACCAAATAGCCCTTGGCAGACAAATGGATAAAGAAGATGTGGTATATCTACACAAGGGGATGTTGCTGCTGCTGCTGCTAAGTCACTTCAGTCGTGTCCAACTCTGTGTGACTTCATATACTGCAGCCCACCAGGCTCCCCTGTCTCTGGGATTCTCCAGGCAAGAACACTGGAGTGGGTTGCCATTTCCTTCTCCAATGCATGAAAGTGAAAAGTGAAAGTGAAGTCGCTCAGTTGTATCCGACTCTTAGCGACCCCATGGACTGCAGCCCACCAGGCTCCTCCGTCCTTGGGATTTTCCAGGCAAGAGTACTGGAGTGGGGTGCCATTGCCTTCTCCGAAGGGAATGTTACTCAGCCATATAAAAAAGAATGTGATAACGCCATTTTCAGCAACATGGATGGACCTAGAGAGTCTCTTATTTAATGAAGTAAGTCAGACCGAGAAAGACAAACATCATATGATATCACTAATCTAATTAAAAAAAAATGATACAACATAAACTTATTTACAAAACAGAAATGGACTTATAGATGCTGAAAACAAATTTATAGTTACCAAAGGAAAATGTGTGTGTGTGTGTGGCGGGGGCGTGGCATAAATCAAGAGCTTGGGATGAACAAAAACACTACTATATATAAGATAGATAACCAACAGGAAACTACTGTATAGCACAGGGAACTCTACTGAATATTCTGTGATAACCTGTATGAGAAAAGAATCTGAAAAAGAATGAATATACACGTATTTATAACTGAATCGCTTTGCTGTATACCTGAAACTAACATAAAATTGTAAATCACAAATACTCTAATAAAGTTAAAAATAAGAAGGAAAATAAAAAGACTTGCCCTCCTGAAAAACGTGAAATGCTAGCCAGCTATCTCTGATACAAGAATGGTTCTGATCTGCCCCATGCATTGCGTCCATTACTAAGAGATCTGCAAGGTGACTAGATCCGTCTTATCACCTCCTACTCCATTGCCTCTCATCTCATATCTTACCAAAAAATAGAAATAGAAGCAGAACATTGGTTTATGACCTGGAGTTAGTCAGTTTTTACAAAAAGCGGCAAAAGTCTCAGGACAAGGTGAACATATTTGATTCTATGCATTGTAATGTTGAGTAGGGCTTCCCAGGTGGCTCAGTGGTAAAGTGCAATGCACGAGACACAGGACATGTGGGCTCAAATCCCTGGGTCTGGAAGAGCCCCTGGAGAAGGAAATGGCACTCCAGTGTTCTTGCCTGGGAAATCCCATGGACAGAGGAGCCTGATGGGCCATAGTCCATAGGGTCACAAAAGTCAGACAATACTGAGCATGCCCAAGACTCTAGCCTCTAGAGCCTCCTTGGAGATTCTGAGGAAAAGTTTACTAATTCAATTATGCAAATAATCCTCAACCTCCTTTGAGCCAAGAGCTGAAATGTTCTGTTATCTTGAATGCTTTACTAGGAGTCAGAGAAGTAAACAAAGTTCATGAGTCACTGAATGCTATTTATTAAACAACAAATACTGAGCGACTTTCACTTTCACCAAGTCACAGAGAAAAGTGGAGTATTCAGAGGCAAAGGCCCAGGTCTGGAGAGAACAAGATGCCCAGAAGACAAAGCAGCAGTGTTTAGAGGCGGGAGATCTGGGTGTGACTTGTGGTTCTCTCACTTCATTTTGTGACCTTGGGCAAACCACAATTTCTCTGTCCTCTTCTTCCTCCATCTGTAAAATGACAACCAAAATCTACACTGTTTCTTTCACGGGGTAGTCGGAAGAATTAGGGGTATATGCAAATGCTTATAAATGGCAATAAACTATGCAAATGCTGTTTCTCTCAGGGTGCCTGTTCATTCACCCATGCACACAATTCGTTTGCCAGGGCTCAAATCTTCTGGATGGCATTTTGCCAGTTCATTTCCATTCACTAAAACAATCAACATTCAAAAATCAACAGCAGAATATGGATCTGGGCCTCAGAGGAGAAAGCAAGACTAATTTATTCATGACTCGATAACAGATAGAGAAAAAACTTATTACCGCAGGTCAGTTTTCACCATGCACAAGAAAGGCGAGGAGACACATTAACAATAAATCTCACTCTGGCATATAACCTCTGTGTGCAGAGAAACACCACACAAAGAGACGATTGCTGTTCCATATGGCACGCATAGACAGCTCAGAATCATGATACATTCGGTTCCAATTCATCTGTCAGTAGCAAGAAAACTCTTCCATGTGTATAACCAGTCCGGTCTTCCTAAAGTATTTGGAAATAGATCCAGCATCTGTTCACTTCTCTGCAAAGGCATCGAGTAGACGCACTCAAACTAAGGAGGAAAATAAAAATTACCCCAAAACTGTATGTCTGCTTTCTAAAAAGGTCAATCAATACATAAAAAATGTGAATCAATAAAAACAATATAAAACACTGAAAGTTAACAAAAATAGAAAAAAAAACACTTTGTCTTATGAAGAATATTGCTGAAGGCTGTGAAAAGGAAGTGTAAGTTAAATATAGCATAGTCGGGAGGAATGAGAAAGTCTTTGGGCTAGCTATGAGAGATCTAACAACATACCACAAAATGTATTTGGGATCATGGAAAAGTCTCTAGGCTTTACTGTGTACCACTTCCTTAATTGAAAATAGGACAGTTGAATTTAGACAATCTAAAGCATAATGGAACAAGACAGACTGGGATTTAAATCTCAGCTCTAACACTAATGAAGTAACCATGGAGAATCACAAAATTCTTAGACCTCTAGTATAATCATTTGTCAAGTGGAAATAAGATTAACTCCTTCAAAAGATTGTTACAGATATTAGACAACATGCATTTACAATACCTGGAGCATAATACACAGTTGAAACTTTTTAATTATCCCCTTCAAGAGTCTATGTTGGAGATGTATACAGACATATGTATCTGTGGTGATCTCTTCCCTCGTAGCGTGCAATGCAGGAGACCTAGGTTCGATCCCTGAATCTGAAAGATCCCCTGGAGAAGGAATGGCAACCCACGCCAGTATTCAGGCCTGGAGAAACCCATGGACAGAGGAGCCTGGTGGGCTACAGTCAATGGGGTGGCAAGAGTCGGACAGGACTTAGCAACTAAACCACCACCATTTATGGTGATCATGTCAAGATAAATAAAGCTAACAGTTTTGTTTAAAATAATTGCTATGTATTGAGTACCAACACTGGGTCTGGTATTATCTCTATCTTTAATCTTAACAACTATTCTGAAAGGAGGTATTATTGTCCTCATTTCACATATGATAAAATTGCGATCCAGAGAGATTAAGACTCTTACTCAGGGTCATGTGACTCAGTAAGGGCTAAAGTAGATATTCAAAACCCAGGCCTGACTGACTCAGGTAAGTGTACTAGCCCCTTTCTAAGTAGGACTTCAATTAAAAAAAAGAGAGAGAGAGAGAGAAACATATATACTAACTTAATGTCAAGAAAGTAAACCCTTGGAATGTTTCAGAGCACTGTAGCTTGTGGAGAACCACATAACAACACGTGGGCAAAACCCAGCAATGACAAACAGTTATCTGGGGCATGATGACTGTAGGCAGAAATGCTGTAAGGAACCGCAGCGGGAGCCAGGAGCCACAGCCACGGTGGTGACCAGCCTGGCTCCCTGCCCCTGCAGCAGTCTTCCTACAGAAACAGCCACCTGGTCTCTACATCAGGCTAAGCTCACCTGGAGGCTCCGGCTTCAACACAATTCCCTGTCAGGACTTAAGGTTGCTGTTCATTGACCCAGCATTGTAGCAGAGGCTGCTAATTATCTTCCCAGAGTAATTTATTCCTTCTTCTTTAGAATATTGCCACAGTTTTTAACCAGGTAAAGGGCTCGTGTGTGTGTGTGTGTTAGTAATTCAGTCATGTCCAGCTCTTTGTGATCCCATGGACTGTGGCCTGCCAGGCTCATCTGGCATGGAATTCTCCAGGCAAGAATACTAGAGTGGGTTACCATTCCCTTCTCCAGGAGGTCAAACCCTGGATCAATCCCTTCTCCAGGGATCAAACCCGGTTCACCTGCATGGCAAGCAGAATCTTTACTGTCTGAGCCACCAGGGAAATTACAGGGCTCATAACCATCTAAAATAAAGATGGCATTTCCCAGCCTTTTTGGCATCTAGGTATGGATATTTCACTTAGTGATGGACAATGAAATTTAAGTATACTTGTTCTGTAGGGGAACTATTTCTAAATGGAGAGTGAATATAGCTTCTTCACCCCCTTATCCCTCCTGCAGGAAGGAAAGTAGACATGATGGCTGAATCTTGAACTGACGTCTAGAGTAGAAGATGGATTTCTTATGCTGAAGCTGGCTGAACAACAACATAGAAAGATCACAGGTCCCTGATAACCATGTTATTGGCGTCCTTGATTGAACTGCTTATTTCTAGGTTTCATTAACATGAGAGATAAAGGGACTTTTAACTTTTATTTCAAGTTTTCAGTCACTCACAAGCAAAGTGAATTCTAACTGACACAAGTACCAAGTCACGTTGTGGTGACTTTAATCTCATTTCGTATTTTCAGGGTGTAGCTTTGTCTTGATTTTGCCAGCTGTCTTTTGTTTGAAATCCTGTCTGTTTCTGGATCCTGGATCTGGAATGGGCTCTGTAATCTGCTCCCCACCCACCATTGGAACTCCTATAATACTTTCCCAAGACTCCGCTTTAGTTTTCTTCAGGTCTAGACTGGAATGACATCTTTTTTAATGTACCTCCTGGCTACCAATGAACTTCTAGATGCAAAATTTCGTGCTAGTTTCTGGGTATCCAGGTATGCCCATGGCGAGGGCTTCCCAGGTGGCACTAGTGGTAAAGAACCTGCCTGCCAATGCAGGAGATGTGGGCTCAGTCCCTGGGTTGGGAAGATACCTGTGAGGAGGGCATGGCAACCCACTCTAGTATTCTTGCCTAGAGAATCTTTCCAGTTTCTGGTCCTTGGAATTCTCTGGATATTCTTCAGCTGCACATCTATGAGGCATTTAGGCCAACTATTAAGTTTTAGAGGGCACATGAAGCACAGACGCCCATCCTCCCTTTCAACATCAATTGTAAGCTGGGAGGTTCCCCCAAACCACCCTCAGTTTAGATAATTCATTAGACAGATGCACAGAACTCACTGGAAGCTGCTATGGTAACAATTTTGGTGCATTACAAGGAGTAGATGAAGATCAAAATCAACTAACGAAAGAAGTCCAGTCCATCAAGCAGAGTCCAAGTAAAGTATCCAAAGTGGCGCTTTTGCTGTCTTCTCCTTATGGGGTCGTGGGTGCATTGCTCTCCTGGCACTGAGCTATGATCACACACACAGAGTTTTACCAACCAGAAAGTTCATCTGACTTTCAGGGCTCAGAGTTTTGCTGGAACCATACACTGCCCATATAGTTGACCTCTATTCTCCAGCCCTTCCAGAGGTTAAACTAATACTATAGGGCCCCAAACCCTCATTATCAATCACATTGTTAAGACTTTCTAGTGACCAAAACCCCCAAGCAAAGACATTCTTGTCAGGTATAATATTTGAAGAAGGAAACTCACTCCAGTATTCTTGTCTGGAAAATCCCATGGACAGAGGAGGCTGTTGGGCTATATTCCGTGGGGTCACAAAGAGTCAGTCATGACTGAGCAACTGAGCACACACAATATTGCAAGTTCAAGAAGGCAAAGCTGATTCTCTCCTTGGAAGAGGTTAAATCCTTTACCACACAACACCCCCTCTCAGCTCCCAGGGTCCTGGACTTGATATTGGCAACTTCAACATTTCACTAGACACCCTGACAATCCATTTGGGTTATCTTCAGATGACCCCCTGATGCATAGTATGATAGCTCTCTCTTAAGTACTAAGGAAGAAATCTGATGGACAAACCAACCTGACCCAGAGTAGAAATACTATGATCTGAGGCAGCAAAAGAGAAGGATCCTTCTGTTGAGTCCTAGAGAAAATATTCTTAGCTTTGAATTAGACTATGAAGGAACATGCTGTAAGAGAGAGAAAATGTCCATCTCACACCAACCTTTTGATCTACGCTTTTTTACATGAAAGCCATTTTCATCAGCACTATTGAATATGAAGAGATATATAAATACACACATTGACCCAGGCAATGGGAAATATACCACAGATATAGATCTAACTCCTTCTGACAAGGGCAAGGTGACTGAGTAGGCCAGTTTCTTTTTCTTACTTCCTGAATTTATGCTTTAATTGAAATTGGGGCCATAAAATGTTTCACCGCACGTCATAAATAAACTCTTTGGCCTGAAGGAATCAAATTAACTTCAAGTTGTACATTTCTATAAAGAATACATTACAGTTTAATGTGGGAGTGGGAGGATCTAAATCAATGCAAGCAGTGATGATTAATTAAAGTTAGTCTGCAACATTTCCCAGGGTCTGCAGATGGATCAAAAAATTAAGTTTTATGACTCTGTTACCATATATACTTCCACTCAACTCACTATAGGTAAAGATACTTCAATGTTCTGCATATAGAAAACAATACCAGAATACAATGCTTTTTTGTAATTATGTTCTTTGGAGGTAGTATCTCCTTCTTCATGTTCTAGGGATGTTATGAGATGGTTTCCTGGTTTGAGGGCCCTTGAGTAACAATGAATGGTTTTATTTTTTTCTTCTGAGAGCATCAGAAGCATTTACCTTTTAGAATTAAGGAGAATAAGTTACATTCACAAATGTAACATCATAATTTAGAGAGAGGACCAGATTCAAAGTGGGGAATCTTGAGTTCTACCTTTGAATTAAACGACATATGAACTACCCACTCCAGTATTCTTGGGCTTCCCTGGTGGCTTAGCTGGTAAAGAATCTGCCTGCAATGTGGGAGAGCTGGGTTTGATCCCTGGGTTGGGAAGATTTCTTGGAGAAGGGAACGGCTACCCACTCCAGTGTTCTGGCCTGGAGAACTCTGTGGACTGTATACCCATCGGGCCGCAGTGAGTCAGACATGCCTGAGCGACGTTCGCTTTAACATATGAACATGGGGGTTTGCTTCAACTCCTGAGGCTTGGTTTCTTCTCACGTAAAACTGAAACGCAACCAGTGCCTTCCTCACACAGGATTATAATAAACATGACATACTTGCAAAGTGAGCCTTAAAACTAGAGTGCCATAAAAGCATTACTGTCTATTATGTCCATTTTTCAGTAGAACTGTATCACCACTTAATAATGTAGTATTTACTGTGGGTCAAGACCTGAGGTAAAAACTCAGGATACAAATGTGAATAAGGCATGCTCCCCCCTGCAAACTGTTCATAATTTAGTATATTTCTGTGTGTGTGTTGGGGGGGGGTGGGGCTCTATCTAAGATTCTAGAATCTAGAAAAACGACCTGGTAGCGTAGTCCTCGATCATTAAAAGTGTTTGATATAAGTGATTATATATTGATCATTTAATGTAAATCTGGTAGTTTCTCAACTTTGCTTAAAGATGAAAAGTATAAAGACGAAAAGTATCAAGGTTAAAGAGAAATGGAATATAATCGTATCTAATTCATCTTCATTTTTATTTGATGCATACAAGGCTTTAAATTTTTTTCCTCTGAAATTTCTCTAACTAGGAAACCACAGATGGAAACATATAATGTAAGACAGCAGGGACTCAGGACCACATCTCCTCAAACTATCTCCCTGCCTCTATGGCCATTCATTCAGATGTCAGTATCAGGCGGTCAGTCCGTAGATTTAATTCTTCTATAAACCTCTTTTTAAAATCTGTCATTTCTGAGAAGGCATGATTTTACCTAATGGCGGTCCTGGTGAGATCCCTTTAGTCAGATATAAAACCTGAGAAGCCATGAGTTTTACTCTTAACAAATTGGTACCTTTCCTAAGCCAGTCAGTGAAAGTTAAGTCTCGAGAGGAAACAAGGTATCAGGTCCCAAGACACCAGCACCTTCTTCCAGTTTCCAAGCCAACAAGAACCCCTGCAGAAGCTGTATTATTCCCCCTGTTTATTACTGTAAGGTACCTTTTCCTCGGTAGGGCTTCCTCTTGCACTTCACCACCACCTCCTCTTTCTCTCACTCTCCCCTGATGCCAGGCTAGACCAGAGGCTGATGCTCTGGGCTTGAGCATAAACAAATCAGAACCTGTTCCAGCCATCTAATAACATGATAACTTGGAAGGCAGGTACCACATCTTATGCATCTGTGCTTCCACAAAGTAGACACAGAAGTACAGCAAATATTTGCTGAATAAATACATGAATGAGTGGGATAAGATTACAGGATGGAACTTATGTGTGCTCTCTTTTTCTCCAGATCCTTTTACATCCTGTTTGTCGAGACTGTCTTGATATATCTTTCACTCCCCCAAAATGAACAGGTTTGAATGATAAATTTATTTGGATGACAAATTTATTCCTTTTTTTAAGCCACAATCTTTTAAAACACAAAAAGATGTTACAAAGCCTTTTCCATCCTATTTGGAAGACCAAGTTTTGCTAAATGTATGATATCAAAGATGTAACTGTTCAAATCAAATACTAGAAAATGGAAAATAACACAAAATGCCCACTTTTAGTTAGGGTGAATTTATTTAATCTCAAAGTCAGAATTTGTTTAATATCAGCAAATTTTAATTTAGGAGGAAAGCTCAATACCAACTTTCTTTCCTTTTTTAGGTTAAAAATTTTTAAATTAAGCTATAATTCATATACCATAAAATTCATCTTTTTATAATTCAATATATATAATTCATAGTTTTCAGCATCTTCACAACACCCTATTTATTCCTGAACCTTACTGTGGATCTTGAACCTTATATGGATCTTGAGTTTCTCCCATCCTTGGACCCAAGTTCCCATGTCTAGTTATTGAACACATGCTTACCTGGGGAAAATGTCCTTTATTTCAGCAGGTCCCACCTATCTTATTCTTCCTCCCTGTCTCAGCTCAGTTCAGTTCAGTTCAGTTGCTCAGTCATGTCTGACTCTTTGTGCACCATGGACTGCAGCACGCCAGGTCTCCCTGTCCATCACCAACTCCCGGAGCTTGCTCAAACTCATGTCCATAGAATTGGTGATGCCATCCAACCATCTCACCCTTTGTTGTCTCCTTCTCTTCCTGCCTTCAATCTTTCCCCGGCATCAGGGTCTTTTCCAATGAGTCAGTTCTTTCCATCAGGTAGCCAAAGTACTGGAATTTCAGCATCAGCATCAGTCCTTCCAATGAATATTCAGGACTGGTTTCCTTTAGGGTTGATTGGTTGGATCTCCTTGCAGTCCAAGGGACTCTTAAGAGTCTTCTCCAACACCACAGTTCAAAAGCATCAATTCTTCAGTGCTCAGCTTTCTTTATAGTCCAACTCTCACAGCCATACATGACTATTGGGAAAACCATAGCTTTGACTAGACGGACTTTGTTGGCAAACTAATGTCTCTTTTTTTAATATGCTGTCTAGGTTGGTCATAGCTTTTCTTCCAAGGAGCAAGTGTCTTTTAATTTCATGGCCGCAGTCACCATCTGTAGTTATTTTAGAGCCCCCAAAATAAAGTCTCTCACTGTTTCCATTGTTTTCCCATCTATTTGCCATGAAATGATGGGACTGGATGCCATGATCTTAGTTTTTTGAATGTTGAGTTCTAAGCCAGCTTTTTCACTCTCCTCTTTCACTTTCATCAAGAGGCTCTTCAGTTCCTCTTTGCTTTCTGTCATAAGGGTGGTGTCATCTGCATATCTGAGGTTACTGATATTTCTTCCCCCAACTCGATTCAAAGGGACTTGCAGATATCCAGACTTGTATCCATGGCCAAGCCATGACTATAGGACTCCTATTTTAAAGTTCCAAGTTTCCTTTATTGACAACCAGAATTTAGCTTTTTAATCTCAAAGTAAAGTTATAGGCAGAGTAGCAAAGGCTCTTTCATTCTTTAAGAGCTTTCCTTCTGAGTGAAGAGAAGTGGCAGCCACATTTCTAAGAAATATTTTAACATTTTTCAGTGACCCTTTTTATTCCATGCATAACCAACTTTCATAATCATAATTTAGTGCCAAGAATCAGCTGTCAATGACATCTGTGTACATATAGTCCCCTTTAAAAAGAGTTTCAATCAAGGCTTCCTCCTGAAATCTCTCAAACACAGGAAACCAAGCCTGAAATTATTTACTCACTTCAACTGCAAATTTCATCTTTTTCAAATGGCTTAATTATAAAGTCATGGAATATAATGAGACTGACTAACTCTGAGTTAGCAAGTACAATTATAATTAATAGGAGACTTTGACAAATGTTTATAGAGCTTTGAAAACAGGAGGTCAAGACATCAATTACAGAGGTAACAGAAACTTTTTTGTTTTCCATTTAAGTGACCACATATGGTAACATGTGGCAAAGGTCCCAGCTTTTCAAACTTTAGCTTATAGTACTGGTGACTGACTCATAGAACAAAACAGAACACCATACCAGACAGATTTTTGTCAATCTAACAGCTATTTATCCACCAGCCTCCACCCTCACCCCAGCCTTTCATGGACATAGTTGATTCTTTCCTTATGATGACATCACATTTCATAAGTACTTTTGTTAGTACACTGTTACTGCTTTTTAAATCCTATCTTCCTCTGGAGATGTTCAACTTTTCAAGGGTGGGAGAAATATTTCATTTATCTTTAAGTCCCGAGGGCCAAACAGTGTGCCTGTAACTGTGTAACTGTGACACAGTCAATGACCAGAAACAGTTTGATGAACAAATATAAGAATTTCAGTGGCCAATTTAATTTCTTTTTAAAGCCAACCAGAGAGAAATCTTGGAATAGATGAACACTCTATTAGTCTATAGTTCTATTTTTGTGACTGAGTCCACATTCTAAATCTAAAATAGTTACAGTGTTCAGCGCATTAAATCCCCTCCATCTGTTGTATGATTTCCTTAGCATGGTGGAAGCTGTTCCCCTCAGCTCCCACCTTCTAAGGATTCCTACAGGCATAACCAGGAATTAGACTAAAGCACCACTATCTAAACCCCTTTCCTCCCACTGGCATTTCTTTGCCTCTCAGCCAGAAAAAAAAAAAAAAGTGGAAGCAGAGGACAGTATGTACTTTTTCAGGAAAGAGAGGTTTCATCACAGACCAATAGAGATTACAGTGGTTAATTTTATGTGTTAGTTGGACTAAGTCACAGGAAATCAGATGCTTAGTCAAACATTATTCTGGGTGTTTTTGTGAGGATGTTGTTGAATGAGATTTAAATCTGTAGACTGAGTAAAACAAATTACTTTTCATTATGTATGTAAACCTCATCCAATTAGATAAAGGTCTGAATAGAACAAAAAGCTGAACCTCCTTCCTCCAAAGAAGTGAATTTGATGAAGTGTCTGATGACCTCTGAAACAGCACTTGAGCTCTCTTTGGTTCTGTAGCAGCTTCTGGCCTTTGGACTCAAATAGGGACATTGGCTCTGTAGATTTTAGACTTGCAAGTTTTCATAAACATGTGAGCCAATTCTTTAAGATAAATCTCTCTAGATGGATAAATAAATAGACATAAATATAATAGATAATGTAGACATGAACAGACATCTCCTATGAGTTCTATTTCTCTGGAAAATTCTAATGAGTACAGAGATCAAATATCTAGAGACCTTCCCATTACCAGTGAACTAATTTGGTGCCAAATGAATATAATTTCCAAAGAGCCACCTCCATTTGCCATTATATGTGTGTTTATACATATATATTGGACCCATTGGAAAAGATTCTGATGCTGGGAGGAATTGGGGGCAGGAGGAAAAGGGGACGACAGAGGATGAGATGGCTGGATGGCATCACCGATTCAATGGATGTGAGTTTGAATGAACTCCAGGAGTTGGTGATGGACAGGGAGGCCTGGAGTGTTGAGATTCATGGGGTCGCAAAGAGTCAGACACGACTGAGCGACTGAACTGAACTGATGCATGTACATGGTGTGTGCATATACATGATATACAAACATATATAATATATATTTATATTTAAATAATTTAATATATCTCAGACTGGCTTTCAGGGGTAATTATAGTTATCCCCACTTAATAGATGAAAAAACAAGGTTTAGGAAGGTTTACTTAAGCCAAGATAGCCAAGAAGTATGGAACTGAGATCAAAGTAGGATCAATATCCAACTTCCATGTGACTCCAAAGGTCTAAGTTATTAATCACTACACCACACTTATTTAAATTACATGCAGAGTACATCATGTGAAATGCCAGGCTGGATAAAGCACAAGCTGGAATCAAGATTGCTGGGAGAAATATCAATAACCTCATATAGGCAGATGATACCAATCAAATGGCAGAAAGCAAAGAGGAACTAAAGAGCCTCTGGATGAAGGTGAAAGAGGAGATTGAAAAAGCTGGCTTAAAACTCAACATTCAAAAAACTAAGATCATGCATCTAGTCCCATTATTTCAAAGCAAATAGACAGGAAGAAAGTGGAAACACTGGCAGATTTAATTTTCGTGGGCTCCAAAATGACTGCAGATGTTGACTGCAGCCATGAAATTAAAAGATGCTTCCACCTTGGAAGAAAAGCTATGAAAAACCTAGACAGCATATTAAAAATCAGAGACATCACTTTGTAGACAGAGGTCTAATCAAAGCTACAATTTTTCCAGCAGTCATATACGGATGTGGACCATAAGAAAAAGGCTGAGTGCTAAAGAACTGATGCTTTCAAATTGAGGTGCTGGAGAAGACTCTTGATAGTCTCTTGGACAGCAAGGTGATCAAACCAGTCCATTCTAAAGGAAATCAACCCTGAATATTCACTGGAAGGACTGATGCTGTATCTGAAGCTCAAATCCTTAGGCCACCTAATGCAAAGAACTGACTCACTGGAAAAAAACCCTGATGCTGGGAAAGATTGAATGCAGGAGGAGAAGGGGAGGACAGAGAATGACATGGTTGGATGGACATGAATTTGAGCAAACTCCAGGAGATAGTGAAGGACAGGAAAGCCTGGTGTGCTGAAGTCCATGGGGCTGCAAAGAGTTGGACATGACTGAGAGACTGAATAGCAAGACACTAATGAAAAGGCTGTGTATTGTCCCCCTGCTTATTTAACTCATATGCAGAGGACATCATGAGAAACACTGAGCTGGAAGAAGCACAAGCTGGAATCAAGATTGCCGGGAGAAATATCAATAACCTCAAACATGCAGATGACACCACGTTTATGGCAGAAAGTGAAGAGGAACTAAAAAGCCTCTTGATGAAAGTGAAAGAGGAGAGTGTAAAGTTGGTTTACAGCTCAATATTCAGAAAACTAAGATCATGGCATCCAGTCCCATCACTTCATGGGAAATAGATGGGGAAACAGTGGCTGACTTTATTTTTTTGGGCTCCAAAATCACTGCAGATGGTGATTGCAGCCATGAAATTAAAAGACACTTACTCCTTGGAAGGAAAGTTATGGCCAATCTAGACAGCATATTAAAAAGCAGAGACATTACTTTGCCAACAAAGGTCTGTCTAGTCAAGGCTATGGTTTTTCCAGTGGTCATGTATGGATGTAAGAGTTGGACTGTGAAGATAGCTGATCACCGAAGAATGGATGCTTTTGAACTGTGGTGTTGGAGAAGACTCTTGAGAGTCCCTTGGACTGCAAGGAGATCCAACCAGTTCATCCTAAAGGAGATCAGTCCTAGGTGTTCATTGGAAGGACTGATGTTGACGCTGAAACTCCAATACTTTGGCCACCTGATGTGAAGAGCTGACTCATTGGAAAAGACCCTGATGCAGGGAAAGATTGAGGGCAGGAGGAGAAGGGGACAACAGAGGATGAGATGGTTGGATGGCATCACCAACTCAATGGACATGGGTTTGGGTAGACTCTGGCAGTTGGTGATGGACAGGGAGGCCTGGTGTGCTGGGGTTCATGGGGTCACAGAGAGTCAGGCACAACTAAGTAACTGAACTGAACTGAATGAAAATAAGCTTTATTTCATGCAGGTGAAAACGTATGCATTTCTGTATCTTCTTTAACTCAGTTTTGCCTGAATTACCTATGTCTATATTAGCCCATCTTATTTCACTTAATATTGCTGAGAATGACACCTGTATGAGCATCCATTACATAATCATTATCATGGAGGTATTTGGGATATACTGCCTTTAAAGAGAGGTCTTTCTGAATACACAGAATTGGGCATTTTCTATCCAACTTTACACATGTGGGCACTGAGGCTCAGTTTAGTAGCATGTCCAAGTTCAAGCAGCTAGAAAGTGAATGAGTATTGAGGGCAAGGGGGCAAAACTAAGTCTGGCTTTATTCTTCTCCTTAGACTGTTTCCCAGAATTAAATCCTGTAACACTCAATGTCCTCAAATGCTCTTTCACCCAACTACAGAGTTCAGTTCTGCTAAGTTTCTGGATTCAGAGAAAAAACATGGTGGGCTCGTATGGCATAGGACTATAGCTTGTAGAGTTAGACTTCTATAGGGAAAAAGAGGGCATGATACAGGCTCCTCCAGAATTATATACACAGTTCTGATATGCACCCTGACAGGCAGCACAGGAAGCAGTTAGGAGCATTGACTCTGGAGGAAGGTCACCTCAGTTGGAGTCCAGTCCTGTAACTTACCAATTGTGTGACCTCGAGCAATCCGCTTAACCTGTGCCTCAATTTCTTTAATTGTAAAATAGAGCAATAATGTTGATCCAACAGGATTGTGAAAGCATAAAATGAGTTAATATACATTTTAAAAAGGGAACTTGCAATTCGCACCTATCAGGCTCTCTGGAAGTGTTAGCTATTGTTGTTAATACTGAATACTTCATTCCTCATTTGCAATTTATGAGACTACTTAGAGAGAAAATACAAATGTGTTTCTAAATTCTGACACCATTCTCACTTGACAGGTAAGTAATCAACATTATAAAGTAGAAACATTAGGCTATCAAGGTATTTCCACACAGTGATGGAAACTAATGTATTTTGTAAAGGAGAAAGTACCATTATTATGAAGCTAAAAACATGGGTAATATGAAAATATGAAAAATATAAGCATACATATTAAAATACAGTAATGCCATTTTCCCAAATCATCCCACCCTCTCCCTCTACCACAGAGATATGTATAATATCATATGTGAAACGAATCGCTGGTCCAGGTTCGATGCATGATACTGGATGCTTGGGGCTGGTGCACTGAGATGACCCAGAGGGATGGTACAGGTAGGAAGGTGGGAGGAGGGTTCAGGATGGGGAACATGTGTATACCCATGGCGGATTCATGTTGATGTATGGCAAAACCAATACAATATTGTAAAGTAGTTAGCCTCTAATTAAAATAAATAAATTTATATTAAAAAAACCACAGTAGTGACAAAATAAAAATTCATGTCCTATTCTTAGACAAATACAGTGTTTAAAGTAAAAATCAAAAGACGTATGAGGGGATAAAACACAGATTGATGCCAATAAGTAGATTCTATTGCACAAAATTTACCTTTGTCCCTACCAAAAAATTTTATTTTACTGGAAAGAGCACTGAATTAAGAGTCAAACAACTTGAGTTGTTCTGAATATATTATTTGTGAAGGGTTAATGTTCTCTACCCTTGAGAAAACAAATTGAAATTACATGGACTCTGAGTCTGAGAGTTCGCTGCCACATACCTGCTGCATGATAGCTGCCAGTTAAGCAATCATTGAATATGAGTGCCAGATGAAGACAACAATGCTTATTCTGTATGCAGAATTTTGCACAGAGTCCAATAGACAGTACTCTCAATAAACATTTGTACTCTTATTTCCAGTCCTTATTTTCCTCACCTGTAAGTCCTTTCCATTATATTTCCATAATACCATCATCCCGAGTCCTACATTCTAGGCTGATTTTATTAAAGAAGTTGCTACCTATATTCTTCTGGCATTTTCTATTCCACAGTGCATTTGTTCCTTCTTTAAACAGCTGAGTTTTAAAGACAGGTTTTAGCAAGTGTTCTCAGCATCCCAAATGTATTCTTGAATAATCAAATAGAAAGAGAACAGCTTCCCAGACACCATTTCTGTGAAGAGAATTGCTCTGATCAAAATGCCTCCTTCACTGAATGACCTTTCTGATAAGACTAAATTGAAATGGCTTAAGTACTCATTATAGCTTTACTTAACTTTGTAGTTGATTCCTGCAAGCTGAATCCATTGGATGTTTGAATGGCATCAAAATCAGCATTCTGGGAAGAAACACTGAAGCTTTCAAAATAGTCCCTGGTGGTTTCAGGTGTGTTCTTTCCAAGCAATAGATTTTTAGCTCTGAGGCTGCCAGTCAAGCCACACCACTACTTACCAGTAATTGTTATCTGCCTCTTCTTTCTTCCATTTCTACACCTAACTGTCAAACATTCTGTGGCAATATCTTTACATCCAGTTGTTAAAGTAATATCTTTCACTTTCATGCAACAAGACACATGCAAAGCACTGGACACAAATGATGGTCATCCATTCAAAAAAACAGTTGAATATCTACAGTGTGCCAGGCACTGTTCTAGATGTGGCTGGTAGAAAAAAAAGAAACAAAATAGACAAAATTCCTGACCTCATAAGTATATTTTCAAGTAGGGGAGAACAAGTGAATAAACTCATCATGTAGCATATTTCATCTTGACAAATGCGATGGAGAAAAATTACACAGGGCTGGGAAGAGGAAGTCTGGGGGCCAGGGACACACTCATAGAGATGATGATATTTGAGGCAAGATCTAAACGAGGTGAGGGACAAACATGCCGCTGCTGTTTTTCTCTTTCAAATCAGAGAAACAACAAGTGCCTGAGGCGAATCACATTTGGCACATTTGGGAAACAGCAAGGAAGCTGAAACAAGGTGGGAAAGTGGCTGGGCATGAAAACAGAAGGTTCTCTGGTGCCCAGATCATAACAAAAACATTCAACAGTCCTGGGGACTCTGTGTGCCAAGACAGGAGAATGGCAAGCATTGGCTTTTCTCTCTAAATACCAGGCTGCCCATATTTTGTTAGCAATAATTGAGTCTCAAGAGTTAATGCACTACCATCTATTTTGATATTGTACTCATCAAATCTACTTATTTACTACTTCGTTCTCAGAATTTTTCATTTATTCTGACAGATTATTATTATAGTTAGCATCTATGGTACAACGTGCTACAGATTTAGAGATGAACAATATGCCCTCAAATATTATGGCAAAGACTCAGGAGACCCCGGTTCAATCCCTGGGTCAGGAAGATCCCCTGGAGAAGGGCATGGCAACCCACTCCAGTATTCTTGCCTGGGAAATTACACGGACAGAGGAGCCTGGTGGGCTTATAATTCACGTGGTCGTAAAGAGTCAGACACGACTGAGTGACTAACACATTAAACCATGTTTTTTCCCCACCCCCTACCTCCACCACTGCCAAACATAAATAAAGCTTGACTACATTTCCCAGTCTTCTCTGAAGTCAGTAAGGGCCCCCTGCCAAAGTTTTGATCAAATTGAATGTCAGAAGAAGTGATGCATTCTCTTTGCAGGCTTAGCCCCCTAAATAACTCCATGGAGCTCCTCCATGGTCTCTCTCTTCCCTCATCTGCTGGAAAGATACAGAGAATCAGAGGGTGACTCTGAGACCCTGGGATGGCTGGAGTCATTGAAAGATCCAGATCTGGGGAAGAATATCTGTATGGAGCAGACTCTAATTTCTCTGCCACTCTCCACCCACCACACAGATCTGGGCTATGAAAAGAGAGAAACAAACTTTATTGTATTAAGCCACTTGATGTAGTGTGCTAAGTCGCTTCAGTTGTGTCCAACTCTGTGCGACCCCATAGATGGCAGCCCACCAGGCTCCCCCGTCCCTGGGATTCTCCAGGCAAGAACACTGGAGTGGGTTGCCATTTCCTTCTCCAATGCATGAAAGTGAAAAGTGAAAGGGAAGTCGCTCAGTCGTGTCCGACCCTCAGCAACCCCATGGACTGCAGCCTTCCAGGCTCCTCCGTCCATTGGATTTTCCAGGCAAGAGTACTGGAGTGGGGTGTCATTGCCTTCTCCATGATGTAGTGTATTAAGTCACTATTTGTTCAATAGTCTGCCTGCGTTGATGATTACAAAGAACTTAACTTTTAGTGGAAAAAAAACCCACTTACAACGTTGGTAATAACAGCTACAGTAAGTGAAGTAGACATTTCTCTAGGATACAGTCAATGTATTGAAAGGATTGGGGAAAGTCTAAAAAGAGTTGAAACTTGTGTCATGATTAAAAGAAAGGGTAGCACTGACCTGAGATAGAAAGGTGAAACAAGGACATCCCAGGCAGAGACCAGCACACGCAAAGGCACTGAGGCACAACAAGATAGGGCCCATACTGTTCCCATCTCCCATTGCGGTGGGGACTATAAAGCTAACGCCTTCTGGACTGGAGATTAGGATGTGTTAGGGTGTATGGGGATGGTGGCAGGATAGATTGGTAAGGAACAGATCTTAAAGACCCTACACACCATCCAAAGGAGTTAAGACTTCATCTTGAATGAGATGGAAAGAGAAATAATACAGGCAAACTCAAATTCAACCTTCCTCTTGATTCCATTTGCACTGTCTCAGCTTCCCTGGTTTTCTCCAAGATTCAGTATATCTATCATTAACAATATGTCCATATTCTCAAAAAAGTAAGTTTTCAGAGGGCAGACTCTGTCTCTTCTTCTAATTTGGTTTTAAAGTTAAGAAGTAGGCATTCAAAGTATTTATTGTATTTAAGTTGAGAAAGCATTTTCATTTTCCTTATATTTAGTTTTGATTCATAAGTAAACCATCAGGAAAAAAAAAAAATGAGTTCAGTTGTATACTCTATGCTGACTCTGCTCCGGGCTGGAGGAAATCAAAGAGTAGGGTGCTTATGATGGGATGTCAGCGTGTCTACCAGAAGCTCCAAAACCTCAAGTCATGGATATTGCACAACAGGCTCACTCACAATTTCCAGTTCTGCTTCTATTGAGTCTGGTAGCATAATAACTCAAACATCAAATCAAACCATTTCTGATTAAACATATGCTGGGCATTTTCCATACAGTGTCATTAATCGCAATACCAGCTATTACTATCTTCATTTTATAGATGAGAAAACAGTTTCCAAGGGTTTCAAAGTCATACACATACACACACACACACACACACACACACACACACACACACACACATACATACTAGTAGAGCCAGAATTTGAACCCAAGTCTGCCTGACTTAAAAGCCCTGGTTCTATCACATCCCCTGCAGTCTAACATTACAGGAGCAGGATCTCTGTGCTTCAGAAAAGTCTGGGGGTTCCGAGTCCAAAGCACCATTTATTTTGAGACTTGTATTTTATCTTAAAATTTCTATGAACTCAGTATACTTCTTAATGACAAAGCTGACTTTTAAAAAAAATTACTACTTTCCTGGGTTGAATTAATTACCATAAGAAAAGGATTACACATGTGTAACCTCGTCTCAGCAAGTCTTTAACAACAGTGACTTGCCGTGATTACCTTGGTTTTCATGCTCCTGACACGAGGCCACACACCCCTAGAGGGTATGCTCCGGAGGTTAAGAAGCCAAACGCTTCATCAGGCAGCCCCATCACCTTCTTTCCACATTTCAGGAATGTACTGGACAATACCGTGCTTGACCCTGGAGCAGCAGGGCCTCTGAAGACTTGGAACTCTACAAATGCCCTATAGTTAGAGGAACAAGATGACAGGTCTGGCGGGGGATGAGCTGTACAGTCTTCTATTTGGGGGATGGCTTGTCAAATAAACACTGCTGAAAATTCCTATCTTTCTCAGTGTTCTATCTGCTCACCTCTGCCAAATAGAATGACTTTTGTCTTGGCTATTGTCCATGTACATCAGTCCTTAGCAGAGAGGAAAATAAGATGAAGTAAAAGATGGCTTGTCTAGAAAATTCTGGAATAATTACTAATTTGTGGGCATAGAGCAGCAGATTTGACTGTTTTTTTTCAGTGACTAGTGTGGGCTTCTCCCCTTGGTTTGATCGTGACTTCTAAAAGTTTACCTGAGTCAATCACTAATCTGAGAAAAGACTTAAAAGTGACTACAGCAACTTAGTGAGGAAAAAGCAGTTGGCTCCAAGCAGATTTATGAAGTTAGATGCTTTGTTTTGGTTCAGTTTTGTCCTCCTGTATTTGTATCTTTGTTATTTCCTAGTGGAATATGGACTTCAGAGGCAGAGGCTTAGGTTTCGTATCAAATTCTGTGATTATGGAAATGTCTGTTAATCACCCATAACATAATGATTACAATTTTTTACATACTCCATTTAAAGTTATTGTAACATATTGGCTATAAATCCTGTGCTGTATAACACATTCTTGTGGCTTCTTGATATCCATGCAGGAGACATGGGTTCAATCCCTGGGTTAGGAAGATCCTCTGGAGGAGGAAACGGCAACCCACTCCAGTGTTCTTGCCTGAACAATCTCACGGACAGAGGAGTCTGGGAGGCGGGGAGGGGCTGTAGTTCATAGGGTCGCAAAGAGCTGGACGTGAGTGACTGAGTGCACCCCTCTTAATCCCCTAGCCCTTTCTTGCTATTCCCCCCTTCTTTTTCCGCACTGATAGTCACTAGCTTGTTTTCTGCGTCTGTGAGTCCCCTTCTGTTATGTTTGTTTTACTTTTTAGATTCCACGTACAAGTGTGATGATGTACAGTATTGGTCTTTCTATGATTGTTTTACTAAGCATAGTACTTCTCAGGTCCATTCATATTATTACAAATGAAAAATTTCATTATTTTTCATGAATGAGTAGTGTTCTGTATTATACATACACACAACATCTTTTTTATGTATTTGTCTATTGATTGATACTTAGGCTACATCTTAGCTATTATAGTGAAAGAGGAGAGTGAAAAAGTTGGCTTAAAGCTCAACATGCAGAAAACTTAAGATCATGGCATCTGGTCCCATCACTTCATGGGAAATAGATGGGGAAACAGTGGAAACAGTGTCAGACTTTATTTTTCTGGGCTCCAAAATCACTGCAGATGGTGACTGCAGCCATGAAATTAAAATACCTTACTCCTTGGAAGGAAAGTTATGACCAACCTAGATAGCATATTCAAAAGCAGAGACATTACTTTGCCAACAAAGGTCTATCTAGTCAAGGCTATGGTTTTTCCAGTGGTCATGTATGGATGTGAGAGTTGGACTGTGAAGAAAGCTGAGAGCCAAAGAATTGATGCTTTTGAACTGTGGTGTTGGAGAAGACTCTTGAGAGTCCCTTGGACTGCAAGGAGATCCAACCAGTCTACCCTAAAGGAGACCACTCCTAGGTGTTCTTTGGAAGGACTGATGCTAAAGCTGAAACTCCAGTACTTTGGCCACCTCATGCGAAGAGTTGACTCATTGGAAAAGACTCTGATGCTGGGAGGGATTGGGGGCAGGAGGAGAAGGGGATGACAGAGGATGAGATGGCTGGATGGCATCACCAACTCGACAGACATGAGTTTGGGTGAAATCTGGGAGTTGGTGATGGACAGGGAGGCCTGGCGTGCTGCGATTCATAGCGTCGCCAAGAGTTGGACACGACTGAGTGACTGAACTGAACTAGCTATTATAGTATAAATAATGCTGCTATGAAAACTGAGGTATATGTATCTTAATATTTCTGTTTTCTTCAAATATGTATCTAGTAGTAAGATGGTGAATTAGATGGCAGTTCTATATTTAGGTTTTAAGAAGCCTTCATACTCTTTTCCATGGTGGCTGCATCAATTTACATTCTGACCAACACTGTGCAAGGGTTTCCTTTTGGCCACGTTCTCTCCCACGTTTGTTATTTTTGCTTTTTTTGATAATAACATCCAGAACCTCATTTGAATATTCCCCATATTTTCAGTAAATACTAACTGCATACCAGTTTTATTTTGGACTTGATTTTAAGTGCTAGTAATATAATGATGGACAAACTAAGCTCCTTATCTCAGGCAGCTCATTGCAATAATAAAGTGTGGAAACTACTTTGATAAAAGGCTAAATGAAAGACAGTATGTTAATGCAAATGGGGTGCTTAGTCAAATTATATCTTTCAAAGGACAGAGAAATCTCCAAGAGAGTTCTGAGTCCACCATAACCTAAACCATGAGTTGGAAAGAGCCAGATGATATATGTATGTGTTGAGAAGAGAGGGTAGATAGGAGACAGAGAAGGAGACAGAGACAGAGAATCACATCTGGCAGGTTAGAAGGAAAGATAAACGAAAAGTCAACCAATCTGAGCTTGCCTTAACTCTGTCTCAGGCTCAATGTAAGTTTAAGCCTCAAATCCTCTCATTTCCACCCATCTGTTCATTCACTGTGCCAGGAACTATTCTAGGTGCTGGAGTCACAAACACGAATAAGTCATAAGTAAGTGAAAATTGACGGACAGGACTTTCAGAAAAGTTCCTTAAAAAGGCACCTGAGACCTCACTTTTGCCATCCCTTCTAATTCTTCCTGGCCAACTGGAATGCAGATCTGAAGTCTCGGTGGCCATCCTGTGCCATGACATGATTTTGGAGAAGAAAAGGACCGGCTAGGAAAGGAGAGCAGGGGGAGCGTTGGAGTTACCTTCCTCTGAATTTCTTCTACATGACAGAGAACATAAATTGTTTAGTTAGTATTATTTGGGGGAACTTTCCTGGAGGTCCAGTCGTTAAGACTTTACCTTCCAATGTAAGGGGTATGGGTTTGAACCCCTGGTTGGAGAGCTAAGATCCCACATGCCTTGTGGCCAAAAAACCAAAACACAAAACATAAGTAATATGACAGATTCAATAAATGCTTTATATTTTTATATTATATTATATACATTTTATATTATATTTTATTTATATTTTAAATTGGACTATAACTGATTAACAATACTGTGATAGTTTCAGGTGGATAGCAAAGAGATTCAGGCATACTGGTCCACATTGAAACAAACTCAAAAAAAAATTATTTGGAGGTTAAACTATATTCAGATGACACTAATTCATACTAATTTAGAGAATTTGGAGAGAAAGTAGTCAGACCTGTATTTGAATCCTGAGTCAGCCAAATATAACGTGTTTCCTCCAATCAAAATAGAACCTACATGACAGGGTAGATCAAGGGACTATATATATTATAAATAAGGCCCTAATATATTGTAAGTATCCAATAAATTGTGGCATTACTAATCAGATTAGGTGGAAATAAATAAATAAATGGATAACTTCCAAGCAAAAATATACTGCAAATCTCTCAGGAGCCACCAAAATCCCTAGATTCATTCCATTAAAGCAGGGAGGGCTGTGACAGGAATAGGAAATCTTCTGGGGAAGAACTGGAAGAAAATATGAACTGAGATTAGAAAAATTACTGAATTAAGTATATTTCTAAGTAAGTGTATCTCCTTAACCAGTATAGGAGTCTGTAAGATATTAAAAGAGATAACTTATGGATTCCTCTTCATTCATTACTATTAATTTATGTTGAAAGTCACACTACCCGCAATGTATTCACCACAACCAAAGCACCATCAGCCTGGGAAAGCAGCAAAAAAATGCAAATATTGGTTTGCTCTGTTCTGAGGAACACGAGTAGCAGCTTTCATTTACTTTCAGAGTTAATTAGTGTTGGCCTTAGGCCCAGACCCTGAATCATCAGTTCTTTGCCTCAGTTGCTTGCCAATGAGCAGCAGAGTCCACAAGAGGCAGAGGATGATGGCTACACGATACACATGCTCCAGGGTTAACCCCTGAGCAAATTTTTTGAGAACTGAAAGTTAAAAACAGAGCGGTGCATTACAGTGACAGTGATGAATGCCCCTCTAAATTTTTCCATCTTTCTGAATTCTTTTTAATAAAGACCTGATTATTTGTTCATGACAGAATCGTATTCAACAGCAAACTATCAGAGAAATACATGTGGCCCCGGGTCACTCTCTGATTGGTTAACAGGTCCTCACACAGTCCACTTGATTAAAAAGCTTAAATTACATAAGCCTTCAGGACAAGACATTTTCCCTCTAGGAAAACTTACCATGATTGTAATACCACACGGATGGACACAACGGGCTTCACTCAATAAATATTTATTGACTCTTACTTAGTAACAGGCACTGTGGCAGTTTATCTGCTCTTCTAAATTGGTGCTCCTCTCTCCTGCTAACTGCAGACTCACACATTTCTTAAACCTGCTGGGGAAACTGTCTTTTCTTATTCTACTATAGGTCCAGATATCCCTGGACAATATAAGTCCTAAGTGACCATAGTGCCATAGTGATATGCTCTATCCCACTGGAGGGGATAGGAAAGACCTTTCAGCAACATTAAAGATTCTTTTGCAACTTCTCATTGACCTCCTTTCAGCCTTTGACTATAAGGACAGAAGCCAGCTCTGAGTTAATCTACACAACAGTAACACAAGATTCTGTGTTCATATATATGTGTATATTGTGATGTGAGAGTTGGACTGTGAAGAAGGCTAAGTGCTGAAGAACTGATGCTTTTGAACTGTGGTGTTGGAGAAGACTCTTGAGAGTCCCTTGGACTGCAAGGAGATCCAACCAGTTCATTCTGAAGGAGATCAGCTCTGGGATTTCTTTGGAAGGAATGATGCTAAAGCTGAAACTCCAGTACTTTGGCCACCTCATGCGAAGAGTTGACTCATTGGAAAAGACTCTGATGCTGGAGGGATTGGGGGCAAGAGGAGAAGGGGATGACAGAGGATGAGATGGCAGGATGGCATCACTGACTCTATGGACATGAGTCTGAGTGAACTCGAGAATTGGTGATGGACAGGGAGGCCTGGCGTGCTGCGATTCATGGGGTCGCGAAGAGTCGGACACGACTGAGCGACTGATCTGATCTGACTGTGTGTGTGTGTGTACATGCATTTTCCATCCAAGGACTCACCTCTAATCTCTAATGTCCTGACTTTGTACTCTATTTGACTCAGCATCTGAGCCAAGCTTGAATGAGACTGTCCATATAATGAGGCTTTTCCCAACAGGTAATCAATTAAGTTGTACTGTTGATAACTTTGTATTCTGGAACAACCCTGGATTTATGGAGACGCCCCACAGGAGAACCTTCTTCGACCTCTACAGCATAAGCCTTCCACCTCTGCTTCCTCCTTTGCACAAAGCTACACCTGGAGGTTAGAAATAAAC
The DNA here is from genome assembly GCA_935064755.1 of Tragelaphus eurycerus. NCBI lineage: Eukaryota > Metazoa > Chordata > Mammalia > Artiodactyla > Bovidae > Tragelaphus > Tragelaphus eurycerus. The sequence goes on from CAKXYN010000043.1 coordinate 16,796,564, forward strand.
CTGACCTGCTCGGCAGAAGCTCTGTGATCCAGTCCAGTGCTTCAGCACTCTGCCCAGGGTCTGGATTTTGTTGCCAAGATTTCCAAAACTGCCCCAGTTCCTGATGAGTGAATTTACTGAATACTTGAATGTCAGTATAAGAGGTGCTAAGAACCCTCGGCCAACCACCACCTTCTAAATTATACCCCCTTAGATAACAATGTCAAATCCATTACATCCCTTTGGACACTGCCAGTCTGGCCTTTCTCCTTGGAAACTAGCCATACAGCTGGCTTAGTCCCTGCCACCCTTGTCTCTCTCGTCTCTTTGCTAGTCATGAGGGGAAAGCTGCATTACGCCTGTTGGCTCCCTGAGTTATGACAAACACACATATGTGGCACTCTATTTATGTTTGCACACATGAAGAGCTGTAAATATGAGTGTATGTATATGCAAATACACTGACACACCAATACATATATACACACTCTCAAAAGACTCACAGTATTATGGCAATTGCTTTAGAAAACACCACCTGCATCCCATTGCCTTACTGAAACTAGTCATAAAAATAAGCCTCTTGGGGTAAAAACCTAAAAGAAATTAGGAGAGAGGAGATAAAAATATTACAATGACTCTACAGAGCAGGTTTTGTCTCCTAGGGAGGCAACATTACATTTAGGAAATAATGTCAGAAACTCCAGGGAGGCTCCCCAAGCCAACGATCTTTCCCAGGGGCTCTCATGTGCCTTTGAATAAGTTAAGTGCTGTCCTGTGCTTACTCGGTCATGCCTGACTCTTTGTGACTCCATGGACTGCAGCATGCCATGCTCCTCTGTCGATGGGGATTCTCCAGGGAAGAATACTGGAGTGGGTGGCCATGCCCTCCAGGGAATCTTCTCAACCCAGGGATCAAACCCAGGTCTCCCTCATTGCAGGCAGATTCTTTACCAGTGACTGAACCACCAGGGAAGCCCCCAAATACTGGGGTGGGTAGCCTACCCCTTCTCCAGGGGACGACATTCCACAGGTAGAATTTAGGCTCACAGCCCAAATGCTCCATGGAAACCTAGAGCCTATAAATCCTGGTGACTCCTAGGTTATGTTTTTCTTTTTTTTTTCCCCCCTCCCGTTTACAAATCAAGCCAAAACAACACAACAAAAATTTCATCAAATGCATTTTCTGGTTCCCATGGTACCAGCTGCCTGACACAGGTTCACTTCGCTTATTTCCAGAAACTGCCTAATCCCTAACTGAAATTTACTGAGTAACTGACATTTAAAGCAAAAATATTTTGTCCCTTCTTCCACACTCAAACAGTCCTAGCTCACTGACCTTCTATTCCTTTTCACATAGGAAGACTGAGTTCCTGGATGATGGCGATCAGGATAAATAAATAACAGGTCTTGTGCACAAGGAATTTGGCCTCTTTCTCTTCCCTACTCCACCCTAATCAGTGAGAGGTATGCTCCTGGGTATGTGTATCTCCTCTGAAGACTCTATGTACCTTGAGTGGATTGTTCGACTACCCACTTACAGTGGTAGACAGACAGCAGCCCCGTTTGAATCTCATGTAAGAGCTGCCTCCTCCAATTTGCTACTCCTCCATCAGTAGCAAAAATGCTATGATATCTCTCCTCCTGCTGATTTGTTTCTCAGTTGACACTGAAACCAGAGAGGGAAGGTGAGAGCTATTTATTGAACCCAATAAAGGATATAAGAGCTTTTCCAATGAGAAAAATTTGATGATGGGTTGGCTCTCTGTACCTAAGAGATGAAAAGCCACTGCAGAGGTGAACACTTCAGACAGAAAGGCTGAAAACCTGAAAAAATTAACTTTGTAATTAGCCAGCTCCTTCTCTTTCCCCTTTACTTTGGTTTTAAGGGAATCTGTGTTTCCAGCAATTTTTTAAAATGAAAATTCTTATGAAATGCCTGTAAAGGTAAGAAAACTGAAGCCCAGAAAGATGAGATAACTTTCCAAAGATCACAGAGCAGAGCTACAGGTGGGATCCACGCTCTTCTATCAGTATCTGAGGCCCTGTTTTATCAACATCTACTACAGTGAAGGTAACCATCACAAAACATAAAGGCAACATACTGAATGGGGGAAGACATTTGCAAATGATACGTCCAAGAAGGGGTTAATAGCCCAAATATATAAAGACCTCATGAAATTCAACAGCAAAAATATGAGTTTGATTTAGAAATGAGCAGAGAAACTAAACTGCCATTTTTCCAAATAAGATATACAGTTGGCCAATAGGCACAAGAAAAGATGCTCAACATTACTAATCATCACAGAAATACAAATCAAAACTGCAATGAGATATCACCTCACACCTGTCAGAATGGCTATCATCAAAATGACAGGGAAATAATAAATGTTGGTGAAGATGTGAAGAAAAGGGAACCCTGGTGCACTTCTGGTGGGAATGTAAATTGGTGCAGCCACTGTGAAAAACAGTATGCAGCTTCCTCAAAAAATTATAAAATAGAACTACCACACAATCCAGCAATTCCACTCCTGGGTATTTATCTGACAAAACTCAAAAACACGAACTCAAAAAATACATGCACCCCAATGTTCATTGTAGCATTACTCACAACAATCAAGATATGGAAGCAATCTAAGCGTCCATTGACAGATGACTAGATGAAGAAGCTGTGGTGTATATGCAATGATTATTGTCCTGTGCTTAGTCGCTCAGTCATGTCTCACTCTTTGTAACTCCATGGACTGTAGCCCACCAGGCACCTCTGTCCTTGGGGATTCCCCAGGCAATAATACTGGAGTGGGTTGCCATTTCCTTCTCCAGGGGATCTTCCAACCCAGGGATCCAACCTGGGTCTTCCACATTGCAAACAGATTCTTTACCAACTGAGCCATGAGGGAAGACCAGGGGGAGGAGGATGGCAAAAAAAAGTAAAAAAGATGAAGGCAACTGAAAGGTGCAAAGTGCCATTTATAAAATAAGTCATAAGGATGCAATGTACAGCACAGGGAATAGAGTTAATAACTCTGGAATAAGTTTTTGTGTTACATATAATCCACAAAAATATTAAATCACTAGATTGTATACATGAAACAAATATAATATTGTAAGTCAGACATAATTCAAAAAATTAAAACAAACAATCTATCAATAAAGGGAAAGTAAGAACAATACCAATGACAACAGATATTTAAGTTGAAGCACTCACTTTATGCCAGATCATCTTCTAAGTGCTTGATACATCAACTTATTCATAAAACATTTTGTGTGACAATGATAGACCTGTTTCTGTACTACATGCTGCAAAGACAGGCATGGATAACGGAAGTGGTCCTTGTCCTTAGTCTAGGAGGAGTGACCAACATAAACACAGTGCACTTATTAACATTTTCTTGGGCTCCAGAGTCACCACAGATGGTGACTGCAGATACAGAATTAAAAGACACTTGCTCCTTGGAAGAAAAGTTATGTCAAACCTAGACAGCATATTAAAAAGCAGAAACATCACTTATGCTGACAAAGGTCCATACAGCCAACACTATGGTTTATCTAACAGTCACATACAGACATGAGAGTTGGACCATAAAGAAGGCTGGCACCAAAGAATCAATGCTTTCAAACTGTGGTGCTGGAGAAGACTCTTGAGAGTCCCCTGGACAGCAAGAAGATGAAACCAGTCAATTTTAAAGGAAATCAACCCTGAATATTCATTGGAAGGACTGATGCTGAAGCTGAAGTTCCAATACTTTGGCCACCTGATTCAAAGAACTGACTCATTGGAAAAGGTCCCGATGCTGGAAAAGATTGATGGCAAAAGAGAAGGGGGTGGCAGAGGATGAGATAGTTAGATAGCATCACTGACTCAATGGACATGAATTTGAGCAAACTCTGGGAGATAGTAAGGATATGGATAGAACAGGGATTTGTAATAATCAGAAGAAAAATTTAGGTGCATGGTTAACAAGGGGGTGGAATCAATGATTTTGATTACAGTTTTCACTGAAGCAGGTCATGTAAATGTGGGAAAAGGAGTCTGCTGTAATCTCTTTTTTGAGTATATTAAGTTAGTGCATCCCCCAAGTGGGTGTATTCCAGGGCATTCTCATAGTTTCACTTATACTAGACAGGCATTAAATAAATAGGTGGACTCCTCTAAATCCAGTGAAGGCATTATTATCAGGGAAAAGAAAACAATAAAAGAAAGTAATATTTTTCTAGTGACCACACTGCAGAAAAAAAGCCTCTTATAACCTAGAAGCTATAATTACTTACAAATCATTCTTTATGATACCATTCTTGCATAGAATCATTATAACCTGACAGATCTTTCAAATTTTGACCAAACATCATTTCTGACCATTAAAAATTCTGCTAACTCAGAGCACATATACAAATTGCATATCGAAAAATATTGATCTAATATTCATACAAAGTAAAACTCCACAGACTGAAGAAGAAATTCCAAACCTGTTGAATGCCATTAAGTTTCAAGGCAACAAATGAGTTGCAAAAACTCACTTGTAACAAATTATCTCCTGGAGGATTCCTTAAAAGACTCCCTAGAAAAGCAGGCTCTCTCTCCCAACCACGTTTTCCTCCATCCAAATCCAGATGGTGAGAGCCACCCCAGGACTCCATCACTGCTTCTGTGTTCCCTTCTCTCAGGCTCTGGACAATGCCATCTGCTCCCAGGGGCTTGTGAATCAGATGTGAACTCATGAAACATGCATCTTTCCATTTAGCTCTGATTTTTCACCTTGAGTGTTGTTTTGTTCATGAACAAGAGCAACAGCAGCCCCCACCTGTTTTAAGTCTATGGTACCCATGACTTCACATGGCATGCCAGGGAGAGAAGGCATGCATCTTATCCAGCCATTAAAGGAGCGGAATGTGGAGATGATAAAACTGTGGTGTTTAGAGTCCAACAGACCTAAATTTGAATCACTCACTGATGGTGTGAACTTTGACACACTCATCACTTTTAGGAGTGCCATTTTCTCCATGTATACATGGTGATAAACCCAATCTCTCATGAGGCTTAACTGAGATCATACATTTAAGATGATGGCTGGCACAGACTAGTACCTGAAAAAATTTAACTTCTCTTATTCTTATTATTGGGGGAAGGCAATGGCACCCCACCCCAGTACTCTTGCCTGGAAAATCCCATGGACGGAGGAGCCTGGTAGGCTCCAATCCATGGGTCGCTGGGAGTCGGACACGACTGAGCGACTCACTTTCACTTTTCACTTTCATGCATTGGAGAAGGAAATGGCAACCCACTCCAGTGTTCTTGCCTGGAGAATCCCAGGGACGGAGCCTAGTGGGCTGCCGTTGATGGGATCGCACAGAGTCGGACACGACTGAAGCGACTTAGCAGCAGCAGCAGCATTCTTATTATTACTCAATAACTAGCATGCTTCTGATTTGTAAATATATATTTATACCCTGATCCAATACGTGTGCACGGCAGGAGAGGTTGATGTAATAGACTAGAACTGAACAGAAACAAGTTCTAGTTCCTTGCCTTGTATGGATTGCTACGTGACTTAGGTGAGTTATTTAAATTTCAGGATCTCATATTTTTTTATTTGTAATATCGAAATAATAATACCTATTGTATAAGCAAGTATTTATAATTCAACAAAATACATGACTATGTAAACTATGTATCTACATATTAAAAAATAGTTTCTATTTCAGTCAGCTGTTCAGGATAAAGCATACACATTTTCACAGAATGATGGTTACATAAAGCCCTTAAAGTTTACAAGCTAGCCCACAACAATATATTCACCTCAAGTATAGCTTAAATACCATTCTTTTGTGATGGAAAAAAATATTCCAAAGCAACAACAATGACTCCAATAAAAGAAGTGAAGCAAAATAGAATAAAAAGGACAATATAATTGAACAAGAATGATGTTTTCAATCAAGTGCTGAGGAACAAAAATGTAAAGAAAGGTGTCTGCAGAGGTTGATGGAGATGTGGAACTTCTGGCATCAGTATGGAGATTCTCATGGACTGTGGAGACTGATTTCAGCTGGTTGTTTCCAAGGACATTTGGGTCATTTTTATTTCTCTTTCTTAATGTTTTAGGGTCCAAAATGAACCAGAGAGACAAACCATCAAACAGTTTTTTGTAAGCTAATAGGCAAGAATGAAAGAAATCAGTAAAGAAACAGTCAGAAAAGAAAGAATACGAATATTTATGTGAAGGTGAATTACCTCAGAAATAATCGCCAGAACTGTGATAAATAATAGACAAACAATTGAAGAATAAAGGAAAAATAAAAAAAGTTACTTATTATAGTTAACATTTATTGAAAGTTTCCTTTATGCTAGGATCCATTCTAAATATTTCATGTCTATTAAAGTTATTTAATCTTCACTCCTAGACAAAAATGTGATTATAATCCTTATTTTATAGATGAGGTAACTGAGACCCAGTTATAAATACAGTAAATTGTAAAACCAGAATCTAAACCTAGACAATCTGGATCCAGAGCCCACACTTTCATGATAAGGCATATATATCAGGTTTGGGGTTACTAATCCATGTAAAGTATTTGATATCAGACAGCAAATACAGGGAAATATTCCAGCAGTAGTCTGTGCCTTCATGAAGCTTATAATTGAGCTAAAGGAAATCAACCCTGAATTTTCATTGGAAGGACTGATGCTGACATTGAAGCTCCAATACTCTGGCCACCCAATTCGAAGAGCCAATTCATTGGAAAAGACCTTGATGTTGGAAAGATTGAGGGCAGGAGGAGAAGGGGATGAAAGAGGATGAGATGATAGCATGGCACCATGGACTCAATGGACATGAGTCTGAGCAAACTCTGGGAGATGGTGAAGGACGGGAAAGCCCTGACATGCTGCAGTCCATGGGGTCGCAGAGCCGGGCATGACCCACTGACAATCATAACAAACTAAGTCAACAGGTGGTCCTGTAAATGGATATAACTTGGTTGCCCAGCAACACCAAGTGAAGGGGTATCATCAGCTTTCCAAAGAAGTAATCTGAGAGCCATTTCTAACTCTGCACTTATTTTCTCTTCATGTTATTAGCATTTTTATCACTCTTTCCCTTGATCTGTTACAGCATAATGGTCACTGCCTCTGTTTAAGTCTGGGCAGCTCCCTTTCTCCTCCTCTTCACTAGTCTTCCTCCAGGCAAGACACCTTGATCCTTGTCAAGCTGTTTCCCTTGGTCCCATCTGTCTCTTTGACCCTGTAACAATTCTACTTTGTGTTGAGAAACTCTAAACCACTAAGGGACTACGGCAATATGCCTAAGGCACTATAACTGTTAGTTCGAAGACAATGATAATCTTTTTAAAGACCAACCATTGTCCTCTAGACTAACCAACACCCAGCCTCTTCTCCTCCTCATAACTGCAAGGTAAATCTACCCATTCCTATAGTGTGGGTCCTCTCAAAAGGGACACTCTTTTATTATTCAGACTGATCTTAGAATTGAGGAAATTATTTCACTTGAGGGGTTAAGGAGATTGGCATTTCTTCAGTTAAAAATTTTCTTAATTATTTATGTAACTTGATGTGGTGAAGTAGACAATAGCTTTGGATCCAGATACACATAGATTCAAATTTCTGTTCTTCTGCTTTTTTTTTTTTTTCTTTTTTGGTGTTTTTGTTTGCTTGCTTGCTTGCTTTTTAATTTTCATGCTGCTGCTGCGAAGTCGCTTCAGTCGTGTCCGAATTTTCATGGGAGTAGATCAAATTGCCAATATCTGCTGGATCATCAAAAAAGCAAGAGAGTTCCAGAAAAACATCTATTTCTGCTTTATTGACTATGCCAAAGCCTTTGACTGTGTGGATCACAATAAACTGTGGAAAATTCTGAAAGAGATGGGAATACCAGACCACCTGACCTGCCTCTTGAGAAACCTATATGCAGGTCAGGAAGCAACAGTTAGAACTGGTCATGGAACAACAGACTGGTTCCAAATAGGAAAAGGAGTATGTCAAGGCTGTATATTGTCACCCTGCTTATTTAATTTATATGCAGAGTACATCATGAGAAATGCTGGACTGGAAGAAGCACAAGCTGGAATCAAGATTGCTGGGAGAAACATCAATAACCTCAGAAATGCAGATGACGCCACCCTTATGGCAGAAAGTGAAGAGGAACTGAAAAGCCTCTTGATGAAAGTAAAAGAGGAGAGTGAAAAAGTTGGCTTAAAGCTCAACATTCAGAAAACTAAGATCATGGCATCTCGTCCCATCACTTCATGGGAAATAGATGGGGAAACAGTGGAAACAATGTCAGACTTTATTTTTTTGGGCTCCGAAATCACTGCAGATGGTGACTGCAGCCATGAAATTAAAAGATGCTTACTCCTTGGAAGGAAAGTTATGACCAACCTAGATAGCTTATTGAAAAGCAGGGACATTACTTTGCCAACAAAGGTCTGTCTAGTCAAGGCTATGGTGTTTCCTGTGGTCATGTATGGATGCGAGAGCTGGACTGTGAAGAAGGCTGAGCGCCGAAGAATTGATGCTTTTGAACTGTGGTGTTGGAGAAGACTCTTGAGAGTCCCTTGGACTGCAAGGAGATCCAACCGGTCCATTCTGAAGGAGATCAGCCCTGGGATTTCTTTGGAAGGAATGATGCTAAAGCTGAAACTCCAGTATTTTGGCCACCTCATGTGAAGAGTTGACTCATTGGAAAAGACTCTGATGCTGGGGGGGACTGGGGGCAGGAGGAGAAGGGGACGACAGAGGATGAGATGGCTGGATGGCATCACTGACTCGATGGATGTGAGTCTCAGTGACCTCGGAAGTTGGTAATGGACAGGGAGGCCTGGCGTGCTGCAGTTCATGGGGTCGCAAAGAGTCGGACACGACTGAGCGACTGAACTGAACTGATAGTATGGCTGAATATACACACATGCACACACAGTTGATTGACAAAGTTGTGAAGGTATACATTAAAGTGAATCAGTGATATATCTATACACATTCACTGTTTTTTAGATTCTTTTCCCATGTAGGCCATTACAGAATACTGAGTAGAGTTCCCTGTGCTAGACAGTAGGTTCTTATTAGTGATCTATTTTAAATTTAGCAGTGTGAAGGAAATGGCAACCCACTCCAGTACTCTTGCCTGGAAAATTCCATGGACTGAGGAGCCTGGTGGGCTACAGTCCAGGGGGCAGCAAAGAGTCGGACATGACTGAGAGACTTCACTATACTATTATATGTCAGTTGGGCTCCCCTGTTGACTCAGTGGTAAAGAATCCACCTGCTAATGCAGGAGACACAAGTTCAATCCCTGGTCCAGGAAGATACCCTGGAGGAGGAAATGGCAACCCACTCCAGTTTCTTGCCTGGAAATCCCCAGGGACAGGGGAGCCTGGCATGCCACAGTTTGTGGGGTTGCAAGGAGTCACACACAAGTTAGCAACTGAACAACAGCAACGATATGCCAGTCCCAATCTTCCAATTTATCCTCCCCCACCCTTAAGCCCTCGTGACAGAAGCTTATTTTCTACATCTCTCTCACCTGTGTGACTTTGGACACAGTTAACCTCTCCATAAAGGAGGAGCTAACACCACAGCTTGTACTGGGTGTGAGAATTAAAGGAAACGAGCACTAACACCATGCTTGCATGTAATGCTCTCTGTTTAGGTCAATTATCTTTTAATGGCTGTAAACATGATCCTCAGTTTATGAATTTTTAAATGACAGAACTCAAATTGAGCATGCAGAGAAAAAGAGGTACTGGTCACTCTGTCTTATTTAAATGCTCCCAATCAATGCTTTGAATCATGGTAAGTATGTATCATTTGTTAATTTATTCAACAAACATTTATCAAATATCTATTATGTGCCAGCCTCTAGTCAGGATGCTAGGATGCAGTAGCCATCAAGATCCACAAATATCTATTAGAACCACACTACATGTCAGGTTATATAACTACACTGGAATACGTTTTTTCTATTTAATTTACTTTACATTATTGCCTGAACATTGAATGCCTTTCAATATAAAGGCCAATTTGGGAAATGTACCCAATAATCATATTGAAAATCAGCAGTCATGAGGATCATTTCAAACTGTTCACTCCCCTACAAGTCTTTCTTCCCCTGATAGGAAGAAATAGGGGATAGCAGTGAACATCTGCCTGTCTCTATATGCTAGGTGATTTATCCCATTTCCTTTTTATTCATTAGTAACTCCATGAAGTCGAAAATTCGCAGATGGACAACCTGAAGTTCAAAATAGTCAGGTAACTTGAAGGAGGTCACAAAGCTACTAAAAGCCGCATCTCCCTAGCTGCTTGCACACTCCTGGTTTGTGAGTTCAAAATGTAGGTACACAATGGTACACTTCAGGGAGTTGAAAGTATTGGTTTAAGCATGTAAGCATACAATTTTATGCTCACAATGAGTAGTTCCAGGGTCTCCTAATGGCAGAATAAAACTTTAGAACACAGAAAGAGGATATCCTGGCTTTTCTAACCATTACCTTTAAATGCTTTCAATTAATTCCTTAGATCTCTGCGGGTGGAAATTGTTGATGAGATGCTCCATCTGCAGTCAGTAGTCACTTCACTTTACCATCCTGGGCCCCTGGCTAGTTGGAGCAATCAGTCCCTGCTGGGCTGCACACTCAGTGACTCTCTCTGCTCACTTACTGGGAAGAGGAGAGACCAGGATGAAAAAAACAGTACATGACGGAAAGCTCTCCCCTTTCCCTTGCTGACTTTTAGGCTTATCATTTTTGCTAAGAATTTATGGAATACTGCTATTATAAAAGGCTTCCCTGGTGGCTTCAAGGGTAAAGAATCTGTCTGCAATGCGGGAAATGTGGGTTCAATCCCTGGATCAGGAAGATCCCCTGGAGGAGGACATAGCAACTCACTCCAGTATTCTTGCCTGGAGAATCTCATGGACAGAGGAGCTGGGCAGGTCATGGTCCACAGCATCACAAACATGACCCATGTGACTTAGCATGTATGCATACTACTATAAAATGAATCTACTAAGAGATAATTTCTATGATAGATGAATCATAGGGGAACGAATAGATGATAACCAGAGAGAAGCTGGGCTGATAATTCATTAGATTGTGTCATATTGATGATGTCTGCTCTGCAAATGAGTGCAAATAAACTAGGAGGAGACCCAAACAAGAAAGATTGTGTAGCCTCTATACCACTCTTTTACAGAATAGACAGAACAACAGAAAGAAGATGCCAGAAATCCTGTAAATGTCATGATGGACACAGACCATGCTTTCTCTGGACCATCATAAAATCCGCAGTCCAGAGAAAGCATAATTTATGATGAAGACTCTCTATGTAGGGTAAGCTCAGTACCTGAGTTTTGTTTAAAATGGGATAATGCACAAAATGAGGGAAAGGATAAAACTGCTTAACCCCTACAAACTAATATTTACAGACTGCTTCTTATATGTCAGGCACTATTCCAAGTAGGCCTGAAATAACTCATTTAATGTTCATGCATTGTCCTAGGTGATCGATATTACCACTCTCCCCCTTATATTACTGATCTAAAACTGAGACATGCAGAGGTTGAGGAACATATCCCTAATCACACAGATAGTGAGCAGAGAAGCTGAGATTTGAAGTTAGACAGTCTGACTCTAGAGTTGGGTCAGAGCAGAACTAGACCAAGGTTCTGTCCTGTGATCTCTAATGCTAACTGTGCACTGAAGGATGGTCCATCCATGCTGCTAAGATACGATCCTCCCCCTGTGAGACAGACAGATGGAGGAAGGTCATCGCCAGGATGATTGGGAAATAGTCTGATGAAGTGAAGAACGCACTGAAGCATAAATCGGAAGACTGTCATTCTGGTCCCAGTTGCAGTCACTTGCTGGCTATGTGACACCCTGGTAAATCACTTAACCTCTAGGTGGCTCAACTTGACAGCTGGAAGGACAAGGAGGATGAGAGTGCCTGGTCTGCAGACTTGAGGGAGCTTTTGTGAGGGTCATATGAAGATCTTCTGGTAAAAGTCTTGGAACACTGTCACACAATATGCAAATGGAAGGAAGGTTCTATTTCTCTCCCACAGGGGCTGGGTGAGGGAACTGCCAAGGGAAAGGGCCTAGAAAGGGCCTGGGGAGGGGAGAGCTCAGATGTGCTCCTCGGCTTGCCTCCTGGACTCTGGATGAGCCTTCATTTGGATTCGCGTGCTGACTAGCATGGGGGCCTACAGCTCTGGGACAAGGTCTCTGAAAGTTCTGCTGTAGGACCACGATGCCAAGCCTCCCTTCCTGACAAACCCCGTGATCTCAGTGAATGAGGTCTCAGACCAGCCTTGCAGCCTCAGCTCCAGCTCGGTACCGACCTAATGTTCATCAGAGGACTCTAGGGAGCCCTAACTCTGGAGCTCAGTGACGCAGCAATCAGAGCGCCAGCGGCTCTATTGCTCTGATCCCAGCCCCCGCTTCTCGTAGGTCAGAGTTATAAAGAGTAGGAAGTCTGGGCTGTCAAATTCTATGAATGTGGATTCCAGTATCAGATCTGCCATTGGGTCCATTTTAAATAAGCAGCATCAGCTTTCCAAACCTGAGTCTTCTCTTTATCATGATGCAGAGATACATAGCTGCTGCAGAGCAAATGAGCTTGGGGGATTCCCGACGGGGTCTCTGAAAATACATGTTAAGTAACATTTAAGCAGGGATCTGAAGGAAGAGTGAAAACTATCAAACAGGGAGGAAAGGAAAAGTATTTGTGGCAGAAGGAAGCACTCTGGGAGCACCAGAGATGAGCCCATGTGGTGGCTGAGCAGGAAGACGTGCAGAAAGAAGGAAATGGTCAGGAATCAAGTCTGAAAGGTGCTTCGGTGCGATATCAATGAGGAGAACTCAAGTGAATTTGAGGTTTGCCCTCATTGAGACTATCCACATTCTCCCAGGCTTACTCTCCTATGTCTGTGAGGTGGTGATACTGACAGAGATTCAGGAACCCCTGCTACATTAAGCTAAATTTTGCCTCTGTGTCCTTTTGAGTTCTTCACTGCTTTTCAGACAAGCACTCATAGTCAAGTTTAAGAATCATGGGCTACTATGATCTACTTCTGAGTATACATCCAGAGAAAACAATAATTCTAAAAAGATACATGTTCTCCTATGACCATAGCAGCTCTATTCACAATAGCCAAGACATGGAAACAACCTAAATGGCCATCGACGGATGAATGAATAAAGAAGATGCAGTACATATAGACAATGAAATATTACTCAGCCACAAAAACATGAAACAATGCCATTTGCAGCAACACGGATGAACCTGGAGATCATCATCCTAAGTGAAGTAAGCCAGAAAGAGAAAGACAAACACGATATGATATAACTCATATGTGGAATCTAAAACACAACACAAAGGGACTTATTTATAAAACAGACACAGGCTTGCAGATATTGAGAACAGATTTGTGGTTTGCAAAGGAGAGGCGGGTCAGGGAGGGATAAATGGGGAGTCTGGGATTAGCAGATGCAAACTAGTATATATAGAATGAATAAACAAACAACAAGGCCCTACTGTAAATACAGCACAGGGAACTCATTCAATATCCTGTAATAAACCATAATAAAATTATATATATATATATATTTGAATCACTTTGCTGTATAGCAAAATGTTACAGAAATTAACACAACATTGTAAACCAACTACACTTCAATTGTATACATTTTTTTTTACAAAAGGAATCATGGGCTAAAAGTTTGATTTCAACCCAAGAATTAAAACCCCAAGTACTGTTAAGTTTTTAGAAGAAAAACTGCCTTTGTATCAGGTGCTGAAAAGACAAGCAGCCAAGGAACAGGGATGAAATGAGTTTTCTACTTTAGTTTATCAGCCTCCAAGCAACCCAAGAACTGGTGGGTTTGAGGACGCTCAGCTGAGCACGTGCAGCTGGCAGGAAATGAACTGAAGGCCAGCAGCAGCCCGGGTGCGCAGGCGCACTGAGAGCACCAGCGAAGCCAGTGAGATGGGGTACTGAGGCAAGAGGAGGGGTTCTGGGAAACAATTTCATGGTGAAAACAAGCTATGCAATGTCCTATTGCTGAGCCCAGAAGAAAAGGAGACGGTCCCTGATATGAATAAGTAATCTCTTAACACTGTTTTCCATATGGTAAAGTATCCCAGCTACACATGTTGACTTGTTTTTAGAGGCAGGTTTCAGAAAACATCTATACCAATCAAACCAGGAACAAAGCATTTTGAATTTACACATTTCAAGTAGAAAGCATGTGATTTCGCTTGGATGAATACAGCTTTTCTGTCCCCAAGCAATTTGTTTCACACTGAGATTCCCTTATGAATAAAATATATTCTGGAAACTACATATATATATATATATATATATATATATATATATATATATATATATATATATAGTATCACAGATATTTAATCAGACATCAGGCATAGAATAGGGGCAACGTATAATTATTTTCTACTTTTGCTACAATATCAAGGACTCAGAAAGTACTGGCAGATATCAAATGAAAAACTGAAAAGTAGGAGATAATGCCCTGTAACATTTAGCATTTATATTCGTTTTGGCCTTTCCTTGAGTGTTAATTTTATTCTTCATCTCAGCCTGAGTGTTCATCCGCTTTAGGTTTTCTCCCCTCACACCATAGTCTCTGTTGTCAGTGTCTCGGCTTCCTTTACACCACTTCTCTTGTTCTCTGTCCAGAAATCTGTTTTTAAGCTTCTTTACCCCACTCACCAATACACAGCGTGTCTAGCGCTTCACACAACATATCTCAGAGCATGTTTATTGACAGATTGCCAATAAACAGGTAAATTGACAATTGACAGGTAAAAATGAATACAGAACAGGCTTTGCACAGATACTTCTCTGGGGCTTGGTTTCCATGAAGTGTAGGGAAGGTTACCTGAACAGGTAAGTCAGTTCAGTTCAGTTCAGTCACTCAGTCATGTCCGACTCTTTGTGAACCCATGGACTGCAGCACACCAGGCTTCCCTTCCATCACCAACTCCCCTGGAGCCTTCTCCAACTCATGTCCATTGAGTCAGTGATGCCATCCAACCATCTCACCCTCTGTCGTCCCCTTTTCCTCCCGCCTTCAATCTTTCCCAGCATCAGGGTCTTTTCTAATGAGTCAGTTCTTGGCATCAGGTGGCCTAAGCATTGGAGCTTCAGATTCAGCATCAGTCCTTCCAGTAAATATTCAAGGGTGATTTCCTTTAGCATGGAATGGTTGGATCTCCTTGTAGTCCAAGGGACTCTCAAGAGTCTTCTCCAACACCACAGTTCAAAAGCATAATTCTTTGGTGCTCAGCTTTCTTTACAGTTCAGCTCTCACATCCACATATGACTACAGGAAAAACCATAGCCTTGACTAGATGGACCTTTGTTGTCAAAGTAATGTCTTTGCTTTTAAATATGCTGCCTAGGTATGTCATAGCTTTTCTTCCAAAGAGCAAGTGTCTTTTAATATCATGACTGCAGTCACCATCTCTGGTGATTTAGGACCCCCCCAAAATAAAGTCTCTCCCTGTTTCCATTGTTTTCCCGTCTTTGCCAGGAAGTGATGGGACCAGTTGCCATGATCTTAGTTTTCTGAATGTTGAGTTTTAAGCCAACTTTTTCACTCTCCTCTTTTCACCTTCACCAAGAGGCTTTTAGTTCTTCTTTGCTTTCTGCCATAAGGATGGTGTCATCTGAATATCTGAGATTATTGATATTTCTCCCGGAAATCTTGATTCCAACTTGTGCTTCATCCAGCCCAGCATTTCACGTGATGTGATCTGAATATAAGTTAAATAAGCAGGGTGATGATATACAGCCTTGACCTACTCCTTTCCCAATTTGGAACCAGTCTGTTGTTCCATGTTCAGTTCTGACTGTTGCCTCCTGACCTGCATACAGATTTCTCAGGAGGCAGGTCAGGTGGTCTAATATTTCCATCTCTTGAAAAATTTTTCAGTTTGTTGTGATCCACACAGTCAAAGGGTTAGGTGTAGTCAATAAAGCAAAAGTAGAATTTTTTTGGAACTCTCTTTTTTGATGATCCAGCAGATGTTGGCAATTTGATCTCTGGCTCCTCTGCCTTTTCTAAATCTAGCTTGAACATCTGGAAGTTCATAGTTCATGTACTGTTGAAGCCTGGCTTGCAGAATTTTGAGGATTACTTTGCTAGCGTGTGAGATGAGTGCAATTGTGTGGTTGTTTGAACATTCTTTGGTATTACCTTTCTTTGGGATTAGAATGAAAACTGACCTTTTCCAGTCCTGTGGAGACTGTGGAGTTTTCCAGATTTGCTGGCATATAGAGTACAGCACTGGAGAAGGCAATGGCACCCCACTCCAGTACTCTTGCCTGGAGAATCCCATGGATGGAGGAGCCTGGTAGGCTGCAGACCATGGGGTCGCTAAGGAGCGGACACGACTGAGCGACTTCACTTTCACCTTTCACTTTTATGCATTGGAGAAGGAAATGGCAACCCACTCCAGTGTTCTTGACTGGAGAATCCCAGGGACGGGGGAGCCTGGTGGGCTGCCGTCTATGGGGTCGCACAGGGTTGGACACGACTGAAGCAACTTACAGCAGCAACAGAGTACAGCACTTTCACAGCATTATCTTTTAGGATTTGAAATAGTTTAACTGGAATTCCATCACTAGCTTTGTTCATAGTGATGCTTCCTACGGCCCAACTGACTTCACATTCCAGAATGTCTGGCTTTAGGTGAGTGATCACACCACTGTAGTTATCTACACATGGACATCACCAGATGGTCAATACTGAAATCAGATTGATTATATTCTTTGCACCAAATATGGAGAAGCTTTATACAATCAGCAAAAACAAGACCAGGAGCTGACTATGGCTCAGATCATGAACTCCTTATTGCCAAATTCAGGCTTAAATTGAAGAAAGTAGGGAAAACCACTAGACCATTCAGGTATGACCTAAATCAAATCCCTTACGAATATACGGTGGAAGTGAGAAATAGATTTAAAGGACTAGATCTGATAGAGAGAGAGCCTGAAGAACAATGGACAGAGGTTCATGTCCTGGTACAGAAGGCAGTGATCAAGACCATCCCCAAGAAAAAGAAATGCAAAAGGCAAAATGGCTGTCTGAGGAGGCCTTACAAATAGCTGAGAAAAGAAGAGAAGCTAAAGGCAAAGGAGAAAAGGAAAGATACACCCATTTGAATGAAGAGATCCAAAGAATAGCAAGGAGAGATAAGAAAGCCTTCCTCAGGGATCAATACAAAAAAATAGAGGGAAAAAAATAGAATGGGAAAGACTAGAGATCTCTTCAAGAAAATTAAGAGATACCAAGGGAACCTCTGTTCCTCCCATACATATATCACCCTTTTTTACCTGAAGCTCACTCCTTCTATGGTGGGCTGCATTTTGTCTTTCAGAGGAATTAAAAGTTTCCAAATAAACTAAAGGCACATTGAGAGAACATCAGAAACATGGCAGGATTTCTGAAAATGAAAACACATTTCAAAGTCATCTTTCATTCTGTATTTTCTGTATCCTTTGGGCCAGCCGCAATTCCCACGCCCCGGGGAGCCTCTTCATTCACTTATAAGATCTGAAGCACTGAAAAGAGACCTTCCTTCAAGAGCAGTGCCTAGTGCGTCTGTCAGTCATGTTCATGAACAGGAAATCTGGCCCAAGTCAGAAGCAAATGGGCAGCTACTCGGTCAGCCTCCAACTCCAGCCCTTCCTGCTTGTCTAAGATCAGACAGGGGGCACTGCCTGCGAGCACAGTTCTCCAGGAGAAAATGTCAAATCCGTGTCTCTTGAGGTAATTGCCTTCATCCAAAAATACAGCATGTTTTTTTTGGGGGGGTGGGGGAGAGGGGATGGGGGATCATTTTTGAATACCCAGCTTCTTGCTAACAATTTTGTCATGTACTAGGCAACTTTTCCCCCACGTTCTGTACCTGCAGATCTCAAATAACAAATTACCTGGAACCTAAAGCACCTAGAGCTATTTCTGTTTAACAAATTCTAGAACTTTCTAAAGTAGTCTATCCTTACATAAAATAACCCTTCTATTTAATGGCATTTCATTGCCCTTTCCAACCCTTAACCAACCCTTAAGTTTCCCATAGTATTAAAAGTCTGAAGAATTAAGTTATCATGAAATTGAGCTGTGTTTTACCTCACTTCATAACCGAACTCTTCTCTGTGGATCTAATAAACAACTCACCCTGAGGTTCTTTTTTTTTTCTTCCCCTCTGCTACACCATCTGAAATAGGAGAGCCAGAAAAACATCCACAAGAATACCAGGACTTGTGAGGGCATCTCTACCACACCTCCCTTACTTTTTTGTATCCTGTGTGCATCTTAAGTCACTTCAGTTGTCTCTGACTCTTTGTGACCCTGTGGACTGTAGCCCCCAGGCTCCTCTGTCCTTGGGATTCTTCAGGCAAGAATACTGGAGTGGGTTGCCATGTCTTCCTCCAGGGGATCTTCCTGACCCAAAGATCGACCCTGCATCTCTTATGGCTCCTGCATTGGCAGGCAGGATCTTTAACACTAGCACGACCTGGGAAGTCCTAGAAAGCACCAGTAGGGCATGAAGAAGAGGGAAGTCAAAGCTTTTGTCCCAATGTCCTTTTTTGTGGGAAAAAAACAAATCTCCAGCAGCAGCACCACCTCTTTGTTGGCTACAGGTCTGCTGAACAAGCCTACAGTGGTTCCAGATTCTTGTGGTCAATCCCTGCCCCACCCAACCCACCTCAGATCCTCAGCTCAGGAGGCAGTCTTTTTCTGCTGTGGTTAATCTCTAGGCTGCCCTGTCATTGCCTGCTTTTTTTCTTCTTGGCTTTGCCATGGATGGTGTAATTTATTCACTTTATTAGATTCCTGCTATTTCAAATACTTAAAATTGTTTCTGTTTTCCTCATTGAACCCTGATACACATTTTATATCATTTGTCCTTGTCTTCTACAGAACACTGTGTATGCCTCATCCAAATTCTAACTAGAGCTTCTAACTTATTCTGCTGGAATAAGTACCAGGCCTGAGTCTTCAGTTTTCTCACTGGTAAACTCTAACACTAACATTTTATAGGATTGTCCTGGTGACGGAATGAGAATATGAGTGAGTATAAAACTCTAGTGCAGTTTCCAATCAGCACTAGTTGCTACTCATCTAAACTCAGTTTAATTTTTTTTAATTAAATTTTATTTTGCTTAACTTTACAATATTGTATTGCTTTTGCCATACATCAAGATGGATCCACCACAAGTATACATGTGTTCCCCATCCTGAACCCTCCTCCCTCCTCCCTCCCCATATCATTCCCCTGGGTCGTCCCAGTGCACCAGTCCCAGGCATCCGTCATCAGGCATCGTACCTGGGCTGGGGACTCGTTTCAGATAAGATATTATACATATTTCAGTGCTATTCTCCCAAATCATCCCACCCTCTCCCATTCCCAGAGTCCAAAAGTCTGTTCTATACATCAGTGTCTCTTTTGCTGTCTCATAAACAAGGTTATTGTCACCATCTTTCTAAATTCCATACATATGCGTTAGTATACTGTATTTGTGTTCTTCTTTCTGGCTTACTTCACTCTGTATAATAGGCTCCAGTTCCATCCACCTGATTAGAACTGATTCAAATGCATTCTTTTTAATGGCTGAGTAGTACTCCATTGTGTATATGTACCACAGCTTGCTTATCCATTCATCTGTGGATGGACATCTAGGTTGCTTCCAAGTCCTGGCTATTGTAAACAGTGCTGCTATGAACATTGGGGTACACATGTCTCTTTGAATTCTGGTTTTCTCAGTGTGTATGCCCAGCAGTGGGATTGCTGGATCATAAGGCAGTTCTATTCCCAGTTTTTTGAGGACTCTCCATACTGTTCTCCAAAGTGGCTGTATTAGTTTGCATTCCCACCAACAGTGTAAGAGGGTTCCCTTTTCTCCACACCCTCTCCAGCATTTATTGCTTGTGGACTTTTGGATCGCAGCCATTCTGACTGGCCTGAAATGGTACCTCATAGTGGTTTTGATTTGCATTTCTCTGATAATGAGTGATGTTGAGCATCTTTTCATGTGTTTGTTAGCCATCTGTATGTCTTCTTTGGAGAAATGTCTACCTAGTTCTTTGGCCCATTTTTTGATTGGGTCATTTATTTTTCTGGAACTGAGCTGTAGGAGTTGCTTGTATATTTTTGAGATTAGTTGTTTGTCTGTTGCTTCATTTGTTATTATTTTCTCCCATTCTGAAGGCTGTCTTTTCACCTTGCTTATAGTTTCCTTTGTTGTGCATAAACTCAGTTTTTAAACACATGCTGCTGCTGCTGCTGCTAAGTTGCTTCAGTCGTGTCCGACTGTGTGACCCCATAGACGGCAGCCCACCAGGCCTCCCTGTCCCTGGGATTCTCCAGGCAAGAACTCTGGAGTGGGTTGCCATTTCCTTCTCCAACGCATGAAAGTGAAAAGTGAAAGTGAAGTTGCTCAGTCATGTCCGACTCCAGCAACCCCATGGACTGCAGCCTAACAGGCTTCTCCGTCCATGGGATTTTCCAGGCAAGAGTACTGGAGTGGGGTGCCATTGCCTTCTCCAAAACACATGATAGGATACCTAAATTTCATCATTCAATTTTCAATATATTTTCCTAAAAAATATTTCTAATTCCTACATGTGCACCTCCATTAGTATCCTTTAGTGTTCTAAAAATCCCTACCTGCTTTTCTTCAATCTGTGCTAGGAACTTTTTTTCAAATTTCCTTGCCTTCTTAAATGAACTCGATTTCACTCTCATGATTCATTCATGCTATAGCCTCCAGGTATTCAAAATGTACCAGGTCATTTTGCACTTCTGAAACATTTTTAATGACTGATATCACCCTGTCTTTTACATCAGTTTTCACTCTGAGTAAGGTCACAATTAATTTTCCTTCATACACATACACATTAGATGTCAAACAACAAGGGATATTCAGTGAGAAGAAAAGGAGAAATAAATGATGCTAGTTACTGAGATAAATATATAATCAGGGAAACAGTGTTTGCTACAGTTTTGCCCCATGAAGTGACACCTGAGGATGGAAGCATTTCAGATGCAAATGAGCACCACAGCGGGTGGTATAATACAGCAGTCCTGCACCTCACAGAGGGGGCATTTGTCTGCCGGCAAGCACAGCTGACTGCCACACTCAGGGATGCATCGGAAGTATGCGACCCCAGAGGGAGAGTGGAAAACACCAACACGTGGTCCCCAGTTCTCAGGTGACTTTGCTAAATGAGACATCACTGAGCAATAGGAAAGAACCTGAAAACAAGAAATATTATAAAATATACAGATACTTTTTGTTGGAAAAACTGCTAACTACCCTAACCATGAGAAGAACCTGATACAAAGGCCTCTTTCGGCTTCCCTGAAGGCTCAGTGGTAAAGAATCTGCCTGCCAATACAGGAGACGTGAGTTTGATCCCTGACCTGGGAAGATCTCACATGCTGCGGAACAGCTCGGCCCGTGCGCTACAACCACTGAGTCTGTGCTCTAGAGTCCCGGAGCCACGGCTGCTGAAGGCCGTGCATTCTGGGGCCTGTGCTCCTCAACGGGAGAAGCCACTGCAGTGAGAAGCCCGCCACCACCAGAGAGGAGCCCCCATTCTCTGCAACGAGAAAAGCCCCCACAGCACTGAAGACCCCGCACAGCCAAACATAAATGATTCTTTTGTTAAAGCCTCTTGACACAGGGCACAGCACAACACAGTAGGCAGTAGCTGTCAGTGGCTCCTTCAACTTTCCCATGTGAGAGTGTTCCGTCTTACGACGGCTCACAGTTGTTATAGCCAAATGTATATAAAAGAAATCACTATGTCAAAGTTAAGAAAAAAGAGAATATATATCTCAAGAAAGCCTTCTGTTTTTCTGGTAAAAAGTTAACTTTTAAAGTGCTTGATGTCAAAGGTATGCGATTCAGTTATAAGAAAGATATATTCACGTGGAATAATCTCATTTCCTTCATTTCTTTCTTCACATAGGTACTAAGCCCTTGTTCCAGTAGAGATGTATGCAAGCACAGTTTGGGGCCACTAAGGGAAGAAACATTTAATATATACCTAAAATTTATCATGTAATCAAGAAACAAGGTGGGCGTGATTTTTTTTCCATTAATTTGAAAGTTTATCAGTTGCCTTGGTTTTCTACGGCTGCCATAACAAAAATACCACCAACTAGGACGCCTAGACGGTATGAAGTTTATTTTTTCAGTTCTGGAGACTTGAAATCTAAGATCAAGGTACCAGCAGGGTTTATTTTCCCCAGGCCATTCTCCTGGGCTTCCAGATGGCCAGCCTTTTGCTGTTTCTTCACATGGTCAACCCTCTGCACAAGAACACCCTTGGTATCACTTCTTCTTACAAATATATCATCTTTATGGCCTCATTTAAAGATTTTTTCTTTTACATGTGGAAAGTCTTTATTGAATTTGTTCAATACGGCTTCTACTTTGTATGTCTTATTTTTTAGCCACGAGGCATATGGGATCTTAGCTCTGCCAAAGCCTCACACTGCACACCTTGCATTGGAAAGCAAAGATTCAACCCCGGGACCACCAGGATAGTCCCTATGACCTCACTTAACCTTAATTATCTCTAAAAGGCCCAATCTCCAATATAGCCACATTTTCTAAGGTATTGGAGGATAGGGCTTCTAAGTTTGGGGGGAAGGGGACACAATTTCATCCACGACACAAGATAAAATAATTCTACGCTACATCTTTATTTTAATTCATTTATATAATGCTACAAAGGAAAAGGCACTGGGAGCTCAACCACTGGGCTCTAGAACCTGCCTTTCTTCAGCGTCTGGACATTCAGCCTCTGCCCACTCTGAATGAATATCTCTGCCTGAGTATCTCTCATCAGTATGAGGCTACATGAATATTTCTAAAGTTATCTCTCTAATAGGCTGGGTTTTTAAACAAATCAATTTCAACCAACACATAGGCCATGTAGAAGCCCAACTCTCCATTTATTTTATTCACTATATTGTTTCCAAGTCTACAACTGATCTTTAAAAATACCTCATCTAAAGAGTCATAAATAAAATTCTCCTCTTTACACAATGTGTCAATTCAATGGGCACAAGTCTCTAAGACTGCTCACTGAAGTACCCAGTTACATGGGGCAGTCCCTGCCCGAAAATTCATACTCCAAAAGATTTAGCAGAAACCCTTCTTTTAATTGTTTTATAACTAAAACAATTATCCAGGATAATCAATATTAATAGCATTATGTCATTCTTTAGCACTATGGCATTCCTCTATACACCCAGGCTCTTGGTGCAGCAATAATTCAGTGAACAAAAATAATGCAAATATGAATTCTTATTTGTGGTAGCCATCTCTTAATAAACTCCATTCCCTCTGTCAAAATGTTCATCCTAGGCATTTCTTTCTCCACAGGGAAAAAACCCTTCAGGCAAGATGAGCTTAGATGTGACCCTTCCCACCTTCCTTGTCTATATATTATAAGGAGTTTCTCTCACCCACCTCCTCTCCCTGATGGATTATGAGATACTCAAAAGCAAAAGGGACAGCATATTATCTGACAACAGTTTCTCCTTACATTAGCTGCTAAGTCACTTCAGTCGTGTCCGACTCTGTGCGATCCCATAGACGGCTGTCCCTGGGATTCTCCAAGCAAGAATACTGGAGTGGGTTGCCATTTCCTTCTCCAATGCATGAAAGTGAAAAGTGAAAGTGAAGTCGCTCAGTCGTGTCCGACCCTCAGCGACCCCATGGTCTGGAGCTTACCACGCTCCTCCATCCATGGGATTTTCCAGGCAAGAGTACTGGGGTGGGGTTAGCTAGCTACACAGAAATCAAATGACCCTGGATTTGAATTTCCTAATCTGTAGGATGTAAAATAAAACCTTCTTCATTATGATGCCAAACAGATGAGAGATTATGTATATAAAATCCTAGTGCAGTGGCTGCAGTTCTTCTCAAAGCAGAACCAAGATCCAAAATAAAATGTAATAAGAAAAGAAAGATTCTACTTTGGCTCCTTTGCATTTTTGTAATGAATGTGTCCATTGAGAAACAAAGTTTAAAAAAAAATAGCATGTTAGATACACTGTAGAATTATCCCTCCTCCTCAATAGAATAGTTAACTTTAGCAACTATTGAGTCAAAGATAATGAGGACATGACTCACTTCCACTGGTGTTAAATATAAGGGACCAAATGAGCAGGTTCGTAGGTAATTGTTACTCATTTAAATAGTTAACTACTTTGAGATGAGTACCATGACATTACCTTTCTTGTAATTAATTCTATTTCCCCCCCTTGCATACTTATACTATAGAAGTTTAATCAAGTTTCTCATCATTATAATCATAAGATCATAAAAAATCATACGAAATTTTGTTCTACCCTAATTATATCTAGTCTAATAGGAAGCAGCAGAAATGAATAGCTAATCAGGCACACACACATGCATACACTTGGACTCACACACATGCACACACCACATATAATTAATCTAAAAAGGGTCAATAAAGACAATTCTAAACTTTGAACAGAGTCTTGTAAGTAACATTCAAAAAATGCACTGGATGGCTTAGGTATGTTAAAATGCAAGTATATTAGAAGGAGAAAAAAACAAAGGAAAAGGAGTTCAGAGTTTTGCATTCCTTCTTCCACTCTCCCTTATTTTGTCAAGAAAACTCACGATGATTATCTTCCCATCCCTTCTCTCACTGAGAACAATGCAGAGCATGGGAAAGAAATTAAAAGGTAATTTCTTTCTCAAGACCTATATACCATTTAATGACAGCTGTTTCTTGAATGATTATTTTGTGTCAGCCACAGTGGTAACAGGTGCTTTATATTTATTATCTCATTTAATTATTATATCAGCTCTATGAGTAGGACATTATCATTCTTACCACTTTCATTTAAGGAAACCTGTTTTAGAGAGGTTACATGATTTATCACAAATCACACACCTTCTAAGAGGCAGAGCTGGTAATTTGAAGCCAGACTTGTCTGGTTCCAAGGCCACACATTTAAGCACCACACTCATTGACAATGAGAGTGTGAAGTGGACAGAGGGCACTGTGACTGTGGTTTATATGACACTTTCCCTTCATATGAAAAGTCACATAATTTTCATGAAATAAATAAATGGCTCTTAGCCACAAAATAAAATGTTATTCATGTTCCACAGGACAGTTGCCCATATCTTTGCTTCTTCTTTATAGTTTTCTGCTCTTTTACCTTTAACTTATTTCCAAATATATAAATCCTATTCATTCCACTGAGACCCAGCTCAAATGCCACTTTTTCTTTTAAGCCCTCCATGATATTCTCCAGTTGGAAGTAATTCCTCCCAATTTCAAACTCTCATACTTTTCTCTCATGATAACAATTATTGCTCTTAATTACTTTTAGTACTATTATATTTTCACCTCTACTATGCTACAAGCTTCCTGAGGTAATGATCTAAGCCCAAATCTTATCTTTGTCTTATTGTGAACTACCTATGAAAATATGAATATGTTAAAGAATAAGATGAAAGACAGGAGAAAATTATTTAATAACTAGAAAACAAACTGTGCTAAAGCACTTTACATATACTTATTCATGTCAGTCAATAGTTACAAGTCATTGTTAAATATTTACTGAAGTAGATCTTTGGTAACACTCTTTGTCAAAAGTATATTTAGTATTACTTCTTACAGAAAATCATTTGGCAATAGAATAATAGCCTATTCTATATTTTCATTCATTCAATTTAGATTTTTCTAGTTTAAATAGATGTGATGAACACAACCAATAAAATTAGAATTATATGTATATATGTTACTTTTACATACAAGGCTTCTATAATTATAGATTCCCAACATGCATACGCATACACAAAACACATGTATTTTCTACAAAAATAAATATAAAATGTTTTGTATGTGTGTATTTTCCTAGCACACATGTACGTCCATCACGTAGGGGATTTTGAAAGTTTAATTTGGGTAGTTATTATAAATGTTACCACTAATTGAAGTAGGTATTGTATTTTAAGTCCAACCGACATAGTATAGCACAAATATCAGCCAATATTTCAGTCTTGCCTCCCTTTTACACTCATTTTCCGTAACCTCCTCCTTCCCCAGCATTCCATGATATTAGCAGAGCAAACTGATTATAGTTCCAAAAGGTGCCATTCTCTGCACACCTCTGCCTTCTCCCTGCTCTTTGCTGGCTTCCTCTCTCCACAAGCAGGACCTTTCATAGCTCTCTACGGGCACTTATCGCGTGTTCATCTTCACCACCAGACCACACACCCATCCTCCAGCCTCACGGATCAGCAGCACTTTCAGTCTGCAGCAGTCTGTGTGGGTGCTCACAGATGAATTCATGAATGTGAGCCCACTTAAAATTCTCAAGGCTCAGGAATCACGTGGCTGTTGAAAAAGAACACACTTCCCATTCCTACATCCTGTTGTCTTAAAGGAGCTGTAACTGTCATGTGTTATGCTATAGAGACTACCCTTACAAACTAAAATTACAGCTATTTCCATAGTTATAACTGGTCACTACACAACTTAGAAGACTCTGACAATATGTATCAGTTCGTTGTGGCCCTCCAGGAGGTAGAAATGCAGAAAGACTCACTTTGTTGTTGTAATCGTACATCCTCAGTTAAAAAACAAAGTCTCTGTTCTTATTTTCTCCCAGTTTATACCAGGTGTGTGTGTGTGTGTGTGTGTGTGTATTTCTTTACATTTCATTTAGAATGAAAAAGATCTAGTGGTAAATATGTTATCTGAAGCCAGTTTGCATTCAGGCTTAAGATCAACTGCATGGTTAAATAAAGAAAACAATTAATATATAAATGAAGGATTTATTAAAGGTAATTTAAACTCAAATTAAATATTCATTAAGAACCATTAAAATATAAAACCCTGTGCAAGGAGCTTTCACATTCATTTGAATTCTCATCCATGCTTCCCTGGTCCCTACATTGGATGTAGTGTCTGAAATCACCTGAAATGCTATGCAAATCTTTGTGATACAGTAAATGTTAATGATACATTTACCACTTAATTAATAGTTAACATTTACAAAGGACTTACTGTTTGCTAGGTACTAAGCCAAGCAGTTTATATTCATTATCTTATTTAATTTTCATTGCAACTCAATGAGGAGATTGAAACTTAAAGAAGTTACATAATTTACCACATACTGATACAAGTTTCAAGTGGAAAATTAACCCAGATCTGTTTGCCCCAAACCTTATGCTCCTAACCACTATGTCAATTGCTTTTAATTTCTGTGGAAATGGCCATAACTGTCATTAATTTTTCAAATCGTCTGTGAGTTAAAACTGTAAGACTGTCTTAGAAGCATTCATCAGTCAATCTTCAAAACATACCCTTGCTCGGTGGTGTCTCTCTATTAACTGATGTGGAAAGTTAGACAAACTTAAAACTTGCGTGGATATAGACTTATTTAAATACAATGCCCCTCTTTAGTGTAAAGAAAGGACTGCTTTTCTTGGTTGTTTCTGCGGTTAGAATTTAGAGAGAGCCTTGCTAGCTGCTGTTTTTTTTTTTTTTTTTTTAAAAAAATCTCTTTTATTAATTATCAGAAACATTACAAACATCTAGTATGAACAAATTGTAACATGATAGTGTTTAGTTTGAACAATTAATACATTTCAGATATAATATTATACATATTTCAATGCTATTCTCCCCAATCATCTCACCCTCTCCTGGTCCCAGAGTCCAAAAGTCTGGTCTATACATCAGTGTCTCTTTTGTTGTCTCGTAAATAGGGTTATTTTTTACCATCTTTCTAAATTCCATATATATGCGTTAGTATACTGTATTTGTGTTTTTGTTTCTGGCTTACTTCACTCTGTATAATAGGCTCCAGTTCCATCCACCTCCTTAGAACTGATTCAAATGTAATCTTTTTAATGGCTGAGTAATATTCCATTGTGTATATGTACCACAGCTTGCTTATCCATTCATCTGTGGATGGACATCTAGGTTGCTTCCACGTTCTGGCTATTGCAAACAGTGCTGCTATGAACATTGGGGTACAGGTGACTCTTTCAATTCTGGTTTTCTCAGTGTATATGCCCAACAGTGGGATTGCTGGATCATAAGGCAGTTCAATTTGCAGTTTTTTGAGGAATCTCCATACTGTTCTCCAAAGTGGCTGTACTAGTTTGCATTCCCACCAACAGTGCAAGAGGGTTCCCTTCTCTCCGCACCCTCTCCAGCATTTATTGCTTGTGGACTTTTGGATAGCAGCCATTCTGATTGGCGTGAAATGGTATCTCATAGTGGTTTTGATTTGCATTTCTCTGATAATGAGTGATGTTGAGCATCTTTTCATGTGTTTGTTAGCCATCTGTATGTCTTCTTTGGAGAAATGTCTATTGAGTTCTTTGGCCCATTTTTTGATTGGGTCATTTATTTTTCTGGAATTGAGCTGTAGAAGTTGCTTGTATATTTTTGAGATTAGTTGTTTGTCAGTTGCTTCATTTGCTATTATTTTCTCCCATTCTGAAGGCTGTCTTTTCACCTTGCTTATAGTTTCCTTTGTTGTGCAGAAGCTTTTTAAGTTTGATTAGGTCCCATTTGTTCATTTTTGATTTTATTTCCAATATTCTGGGAGGTGGGTCACAGAGGATCCTGCTGTGATGTAAGTCAGAGAGTGTTTTGCCTATGTTTTCCTCTAGGAGTTTTATGGTTTCTGGTCTTACATTTAGCTCTTTAATCCATTTTGAGTTTATTTTTGTGTATGGTGTTAGAAAGTGTTCTAGTTTCATTCATATGGAGGGGTCTTGTTTTTGTATCCATTCAGCCAGTCTCTGTCTTTTGGTTGGGGCATTCAACCCATTTACATTTAAGGTAATTAATGATAAATATGATCCCATTGCCATTTACTTTGTTGTTTTGGGTTTGAATTTATATATCCTTTTTGTGTTTCCTGTCTAGAGAATGTCCTTTAGTATTTGTTGGAGAGCTGGTTTGGTGGTGCTGAATTCTCTCAGCTTTTGCTTGTCTGTAAAGGTTTTGATTTCTCCTTCATATTTGAATGAGATCCTTGCTGGGTACAATAATCTGGGCTGTAGGTTCTTTTCTTTCATCACTTTAAGTATGTCTTGCCATTCCCTCCTGGCTTGGAGAGTTTCTATTGAAAGATCAGCTGTTATCCTTATGGGAATTCCCTTGTGTGTTATTTGTTGTTTTTCCCTTGCTGCTTTTAATATTTGTTCTTTGTGTTTGATCTTTGTTAATTTGATTAATATGTGTCTTGGGGTGTTTCGTCTTGGGTTTATCCTATTTGGGACTCTCTGGGTTTCTTGGACTTGAGTGATTATTTCCTTCCCCATTTTAGGGAAGTTCTCAACTATTATCTCCTCTAGTATCTTCTCATGGTCTTTCTTTTTGTCTTCTTCTTCTGGGACTCCTATGATTCGAATATTGTAACGTTTAATATTGTCCTGGAGGTCTCTGAGATTGTCCTCATTTCTTTTAATTCGTTTTTCTTTTTTCTCCTCTGATTCCTTTAATTCTGCCATTCTATCTTCTAATTCGCTAATTCTATCTTCTGCCTCTGTTATTCTACTATTTGTTGCCTCCAGAGTGTTTTGGATCTCATTTATTGCATTATTCATTATATGTTGATTCTTTTTTATTTCTTCTAGGTCCTTGTTAAATCTTTCTTGCATCTTCTCAATGCTTTTCTCCAGACTATTTATCCATGATTCCATTTTGCTTTCCAGATTTTGGATTAATTTAACTATCATTATTCGGAATTCTTTATCAGGTAGGTTCGCTATTTCTTCCTCTTTTGTTTGGTTTGGTGGGCTTTTATCCTGTTCCTTTACCTGCTGGGAATTCTTCTGTCTTTTCATCTTGTTTAAATTGCTAAGTTTGGGGTGTCTTTACTGTATTCTGGTAGTCTGTGGAGTTCTCTTTATTGTGGCGTTTCTGCACTATATGTGGGTTTGTACCGGTGGCTTGTCGAGGTTTCTTGTTTATGGAAGCTTGTATCGGTGTTCTGGTGGGTGGAGCTGGATTTCTTTTCTCTGGGGTGCAGTGGAGTGTCTAGTAGTGAGTTATGAGATGTCTATGCTTTTGGGGTCGCTTTGTGTAGCCTGTGTATTGGAGCTCAGGCTGTGTTCTTGTTTTTCTGGAGAATTTGCTTGGTATGTCTTGTTGTGGAACTTGCTGGTCTTTGTGTGATGCTTGGTTTCAGAGTAGGTATGGAGGCTTTTAATGAGCTCCTGTCAATTAGTGTTTCGTGGGATCAGGGTATGGACTTAAGCCTCCTGGTTCCAGTTATTGGTCTTATTTTTACAGTAGTCTCAAAAACTTCTTCTTCTATAATGCATTCCACAACTGGACTGCTCAGAGATGTTCACGGAATTATACATAGAAGGAAAAAGGGAGGAAGGAGACAGAGGTGGTCAGGAGGATAAAAGGAGGGAGTGTGAAGGAGAGAGACAGATCTAGTCAGTAATCAGTAAAGAAAAGAAAAAAGGAAAGGAAAAAAGCAAAGGACAAAAAGGAAAAAAAAAAAAAAAAACAAAACAGGGTCGCAAAAGTTATATCTAAACGTGGAGATTAAAGAAGTACTAGAGGATAAAAATAATAATAATAATAAAAAAATAAAAGAAACAAAACAAACAACAACAACAAAAAAATTAAAAGGGAAAAAAAAAATTTTTGTTTTCCTTTTTCCAATTAAAAAATAATAAAAATTTAAAAAATATATATATATTAAAAAAAGAAAAGAAAAAAAAAAGGAAATAATGATGGTAAAAATAGTAACAATATATATAAGAGTTTCTCTATTATTGTTGTGGGTTCAGTTCATTTTCAGCTAGTTCCTTGTTCCGGCTTAAATTTCTCAAGATCTATAGGCCCCTTTCTCTGTGGTTGGTCTGTATAGTTCTTTGTTCTGTGCACGGTTCGGCGGTGTTCTGGGCCAAGGCCCGCCACTCGTGTGGTCGGCGCTGCACAATCTGGATTGCCGGCCCAAACTACTCCAGTTAGGCAGCACTCCAGACAATCAGGCGAACGAAGTTTGCGCTGAGGCCCGCAGAGGGGGAGGGGTCGGCGACGGGAATGGCGGGCGGGCGGGTGGGGGAGGGGATGGGGTGGCCCTCGTGGGAGCCGCCGGCACAGCGGGCGGGGGCACGCCTGCGCGGGAGTGGCCGGCGGGGGAGCGTCCAGTGGGGGAGAGTCCCACGGGGGAGCGTCCCTCTGGGGAGCGCCGGCAGCGGAGCGTCCCGCGTGGGAACGGCCAAGGCGTCTCCCTGCCCAGCCCCGGCTCCCCAATGGCAGATGCGGGCGTTTGCAGCGGTGCTTTTCCGCTGCGGAAGTTACCGCAGGGCCCGCAGTCTGTGGGTTCTAATTGCTCAACTGTTCTCCTCCCTGTTATGATAGTCTCCGTGTTTCCCAGGTTCGGCGCAGATTCCGCAGGGAGAGTGTTTCCTGGTGTTTGGAAACTTCTCTTTTTAAGACTCCCTTCCCCGGACAGAGGTCCGCCCCTCCCTCTTTGTCTCTCTCTGGCTTCTATATTCTTTCCTACCTCCTTTAGAAGGCAGTGAGTTGCTTTTCTGGGTGTCCGACGTCCTCCGCCAGCACTCCGAAGCTGTTTGTGGTATTTACTCGGCGCCCAGATGTCCCATTGATGAATTTGTGGAGGAGAAAGCGTATTCCCCGTCCTAATCCTTCGCCATCTTAAGGTGTTTGGTTTTTTTTTTTTTGTCCCCCCCCTTTTGGTTTTTGGGGGGGGTCCCCCCTCCGTCCGTGGCGTAAAGACTTTTTTCCCCCTGTCCCCCTATAATATTTTTTTTTTTTTTTTTTTTTTTTTTTTTCCCTTTTTCTTTATTTTTCTTCTCTCTCCCCCCCCACCTTTTCTAACAACACCTCCCCTCTCTCCCCCTTTCTCTCTCTTCTTTCTTTTTTCCCTCTCCCCCACCCCCCCCCCCCCCCCCCCCCCTGGGATTCTCCAGGCAAGAATACTGGAGTGGGTTGCCATTTCCTTCTCCAATGCATTAAAGTGAAAAGTGAAAGTGAAGTTGCTCAGTTATGCCCAACTCTTAGCGACCCCATGGACTGCAGCCTACCAGGCTCCTCCATCCATGGGATTTTCCAGGCAAGAGTACTGGAGTGGGGTGCCATTGCCTTCTCCAAACACTATCAGATGACAAATATTAAAACATTCTAAAAGCAAGTTAAGGCATCCTCCTCACTCCAGTGTTCTTGCCTGGAGAATCCCAAGGACAGAGGAGCCTAGTGGGCTGCCATCTATGGGGTCGCACAGAGTTGGACACGACTGAAGCGACTTAGCAGAAGCAGCAGCAGCATGGTAGAAGAACTTTACTGGCGTATACTCCCTACAGGATAAAACACACAATCCCCTCACATCCTTACATCATCTTACATTCACCACCGCTCTGTGCTCCTCCGCCTTTATGATGGCTACAGTTCCATCATAGGGATCTTTGTTTTAATCCCCAGTGATTCTACAGAACTTTAAAACTTCTCATAGGCTACTCCTTCCACCTGAACCGTTCTTCATGACTACTCATCTGGAAAACTGATTCATTCTCCATGATTATATTCAGGTCTTTTCCTCCACAGCTTCTCGAAACTAGACATTCAAGTTAATTCTTGTCTATCCTCACAGAGTCCTGTGATGGATACACCTGCCATACCATATGCAATTACCTGAAGTTTATAGCTTCAAATAGGTCACAGGCCAACTAAGACTAAGACCGTTCCTTATTCATGTCTGTATTGTATCACTTGCAGGTATCACAGGGCTTATCACAAAGTGGGAGCCAAATAAATACTGGAGAAAGGAAGGAAGGGGAAACAGAAAGGAGGAAAGAAGGGAAGGAAACCTCATCTGGTTCTCAAGACAGATCACCTTAGCAACTGTGGTTTTGTGATGTAAAGACACAATACTTCGTGTGGTTAGTAGAGCATCTCACACCCAACAGAAAGTGTTCACGTGAGTACTTGAATGAAAATTTAACAATCTCAGAAATTTGAGATGTGAGTTTTCCAGTTGTATCTTATAAGAAAACTGCACTGTAGACACAATTCACCTATTTTCTAAGCATTTCAAAATACCAGTCTCATTGAATTTATGTGATCCCTCCTAGTTCCAAAGTGGGTTATGTTTTATCTTTCTGTGATTGA
Source organism: Tragelaphus eurycerus (assembly GCA_935064755.1). Lineage (NCBI taxonomy): Eukaryota > Metazoa > Chordata > Mammalia > Artiodactyla > Bovidae > Tragelaphus > Tragelaphus eurycerus. Next base: position 16,829,759 of record CAKXYN010000043.1, read on the forward strand.
GAAACTAAGGCAAACAGATAGACTGACAACACTAGCCTCATTCTTTCCCTCAAGTAGGTCTGTGACATGAATTCAATAAACTTTTTACTGACCCACTTTATTAGAGAATAAGCATAATTTTAAAAACCCTTCTTTCGAAACCCTTAGATAAAAGGAAAAAAGAAAGAGTGAATACCGTGGGCCTATCGCCTGATTTTTCTCTCTCTACTGGATCCTCTTTTTATTTCTATTTTATACAATAAATCAGATATTAATTCAGAATCAATTAAGTCCAAATATGGGTTTGTAATACAGAGTGGGGGTAATATAAATGAAACTCCAGAAGAACAGATGGATTTAGCTATTGTTAAGTTAGCAGTGGTTTCCAAGAACATTTTGTATGTTCCAAACTATCTTTTGCATACAATTTTTCAACAGTTAACACTCAGAAAATGGTTAAATTATTCACTCCATTGCTTCTGGGCTTTAGGATACCTTCTAGTATATTGATACCCATGAGTGAATTATTATAATAGCTTTGTCAAAATTTATAATAGCTTTGTCATAGAGCATGAGGTGAGATTTCAACAATTTGCATGAAATTTTAGCTCAGTTGGTAAACAATGTGTCTGCAATGCAGCAGACCCTGGTTTGATTCCTGGGTCAGGAAGATTCCCTGGAGAAGGGATAAGCTACCCACTCTAGTATTCTTGAGTGTCCCTGGTGGCTCAGATGGTAAAGAATCCACCTGCAATGTAGGAGAACTGGGTTTGACCCCTGGGTTGGGACGATCCCCTGGAGAAAAGCATGGCAACCCACTCCGATATTCTTGCCTGGAGAATCCCATGGACAGAGGAGCCCAGCAGGCTGAATGCAGTCCATGGGGTTGCAAACAGTCAGACACAACTGAGCAACTAAGCACATAATCCATTTTTAACAGCACAGTCTATAATTTGGGCCACAATTACAACAAAGTATTTTAAATTTATTGCACATTTACTATATGAATGATACTGCTGGACAGTATATCTCTGTTTATAATTTAGTCACAGTTTAATAGGGAGATCAACACATAAATTATTTATTCGTTAATTAACATAACATTGAATAATGATGGTGGTTTAGTTGCTAAGTCATGTCTGACTCTTGCAATTACGTGGACTGTAGCCCGCCAGGCTCCTCTGTCCATGGGATTTCCCAGGCAAGAATACTGGAGTGGGTTGCCATTTCCTTCTCCAGGGATGTTCCTGACCCAGAAATTGAATGCTGGTCTCCTGCATTGCAGTGGACTCCTGCTTTGCATGTGGATTCTTTATCAACTGAGCTGCGAGGGAAGCATGTATGTGTTTTGTAGATAAAGAAACTAATAAAATATTGATCTCATCCTCACTATACAACCCTTTAATCCCAGTATGGGCATATATCTCAAGAAAAACAGAATTGAAAAAGACACATGTACCCCAATATTCATTACAGCACTGTTTACAATAGCTAGGACATTGAAGCAATCTAGATGTCTCCAGGCAGATGAATGGATAAGGAGGTTGTATATACACAATGTAATATTACTCAGCTATAAAAAGGAATGCATTTGTGTCAGTTCTAATGAAGTAGATGAACCTAGAGCCTATTATACAGAGTGAAGCCAGAAAGAGAAAGACAAATACTATATATCAACGCATATATATGCTCCTACATGCAGGGCAGCAAAGGAGACACAAAGAACAGATTTCTGGACTCAGTGAGAGAAGGAGAGGGGAAGATGATTAGGGAGAATAGCATTGAAATGTGTACATTACCATATGTAAAATGGTGGCCATTGGGAGTTTGACATATGACACAAGGCACCTAAAATCAGTGTTCTGCACCAAACTGGGGGGAGGGGTGGGGAGGGAGATGGGAGGTAGGTTCAGGATGGAAGGAACACATGTATACCTATGGCCAATTCATGCTGATGTATGGCAGAGGCCATCACAATACTGTGAAGTAATTATCCTCCAAATGAAACATTTTAAAAAAATGAAAAAAGAGAATGTACTTTAGTATTTATTGTTTATTAAAATGAAATGTTTTTCTGTATCCCAGGCTGCCTGCTCCATAAATACTGCTTAAAAAAAAAATTCCTAGTAGTTTTCAAGGGCGATCAGCACTGATGTGAATATTCACTCATTTTTACCTTCAACAAACATGTATCAATGATCTATCAAGAGCTGTCTTCAAACCATGTGCAAGGAATACAAAAATGGAAGGTCTAGGAAGAATTTTACCTTTTGTATATGTAAAGTCGATCACAATAAACTATGGAAAATTCTTAAAGACATGGGAATACCAGACCATGTGACCTGTCTTCTGAGAAACCTGTATGCAGGTCTAGAAGCAACAGTGGGAACTGGACACGGAACAACAGACTGGTTCCAAATTGGGAAAGGAGTGCGTCAAGGCTGTATATTGTCACCCTGCTTATTTAACTTATATGCAGAGTACATCATGTGAAATGCCAGGCTGGATGAAGCACAAGCTGGAATTAAGACTGCCAGGAGAAATATCAATAACCTCAGATATGCAGATGAAACCACCCTTATGGCAGAAAGTGACAAAAAACTAAAGAGCCTCTTGATGAAAGTGAAAGAGGAGAGTGAAAATTTGGCTTAAAACTCAACATTCAGGAAACTAAGATCATGGCATCCTGTCCCATCACTTCATGGCAAATAGATGGAGAAACAATGGAAATAGTGACAGACTTTATTTCCTTGGGCTCCAGAATCACTGCAGATGGTGACTGCAGCCATGAAATTAAAAGACACTTGCTCCTTGAAAGAAAAGTTATGACCAACCTAGATGACATATTAAAAAGCAGAGACATTACCTTGACAACAAAGGTCTATATAGTCAAAGCTATGGTTTTTCCAGTAGTCATGTACGGATGTGAGAGTTGGACTATAAAGAAAGCTAAGCGTCAAAGAATTGAAGATTTTGAACTGTGATGTTGGAGCAGACTCTTGAGAGTCCCTTGGACTGCAAGGAGATCAAACCAGTCAGTCCTAAAGGAAATCAACCTTGAATATTCTGATGTTGAAGCTGAAGCTCCAATACTTTGGCCACCTGATGCAAAGAGCTGACTCATTTGAAAAGACCCTGATGCTGGGAAAGGTTGAAGGCAAGGAGGAAAAGGGGATGACAGAGGATGAGATGGTTGGATGGCATCACTGACTCGATGGACATGACTGTGAGAAAACTCTGGGAGTTGGTGATGGACAGGGAAGACTGGCATGCTGCAGTCCATGGGTTGCAAACAGTCGGACACCAACTGAGCGACTAAACTGATACGAAAAGTGATGGACATAAGCAAGAATGTGATAACATGAGACAGTGTGTGCTATGTCAGAACAACGAACTCAAGTCTACTTGTTCTTATTGTTATTTTTGAGCCTTTACTATGAGTCATGCACCATGCTATGCATTTATTTATATTGTGGCATTTAATCTTCACATAATCCCATTAGATATGTCCTATTACTTACACAAATTTATAGATATAATTGAACCTTAGAGAAGTTGAGTATTTGCCCAAGTTCATTATGTTAAATTTAGTCATTGGGATTCCCACTTGCACCCTCTTGACTTTAATCTACTAATAGGGTAATGAGAAGGGAGTTTCTAGCTCTGTGAGTGGGGAGCTCAGAAGGTTTTCCAATAAGAAATGTCCTTGAGCTAAGTATGAAAGGTGAACAGAATATGCAAGACAGACAAGAAGCTGAGAAAGACGGGGTAGTGGTGACAAAGCAGGCAGAAGAAACAATAAACACAGGTATAAAAACAAAAACAAGATGAAATGTCACTAGTTGGGTGAAAAGAAGTTACTTTTTTATGTCTAGTGTGTAGGATATACACAGAAGAATAACTGAGAAATTTTATTAAGAGATCTTAAATTTGAGACATCCTACAAGGTGTCACACAGGTAAGTAAATATTATCTCACTGAGTTTAAAAAAAAAACAATTGAAATAGGTACTATTATTAATTTTACATGTAAGAAAACCAAGGCTAAAGACATTAACTCGCATGAATAAATAAGAGAGCTAGGGTTGATGACCAGGTCTGTTGATGCCAGAGCCCGAGATCTTCACTTCTAAACTGGAAAGGCGGGAGCATGGCCGTGAAGACCTGGAGCTTCATTATCAGGGGCTTCAGATTTATTTTTTCTACAGGCCATGAGAAGGCTGTTAATCAGCAAAGGATTATTATCAGATTTCTATTTTAGCAAATCCCCTTGTTACAACGTGGAGGAGAGAGATGAGATTTGAGGCAGATGAGTTAGTCAAAAAGGTAAATTCATTTCAGATAAGAGGAAGTAAGTATATAAACTGGGTCAGTGTCTATGTAGGTAAATGGGGAGGAAATAAATTCAAAATATTAAGGAGATCCACTCAGCAAAGCTAGGTACCTGAACAGACTTTAGGGGTAAGGCAAATAGAATACTTGAGAATAATTTCCAAATTTTAGCTTGGGCCACAAGAGAAATGAAAACACTTTTTTTTTTTTTTTACTTGTGTTTATATGGCAAACAAAAGCATCATATAAACAGCAAGAAAGATACAGAGAACATAATTAGTTACTGGGCTTCCCAGGTGGCTCGGTGGTAAAGAATCCACCTGCCAGTGCAAGAGATGCAGGAAGCTCAGTTTGATCCTGGGTCGGGAAGATCCCCGGGGGGAGGAAATGGCAACGTGCTCCAGTATTCCTGCCTGGAAAATCCCATGGACAAAGGAGCCTGGTGGGCCACAGCTCATGGGGTTGCAAAGAGTCGGACACGACTTAGTGACTCAGCATGAGCACACACACATAATCAGTTATCAGGTTTTTGTTTCCAAAACCTTAAGGGGCAATTACTGGAATGGAACACGGCAATGTTTTCTGTGATTGTGTGACTATAGCTAGATTCCCGGAGGCAGCGTAATCACAAAGAATCTAACATGACAAGGCAACATCTCATGGAATAAACCTCTTCATTCCTAACCTAATTGGTATCCCTATCTCTTCCTAAATATAGGCACATTTTGAATACAAAACAATTTAATGCTGGTGAACTTGATTTTAATCACATTCAGCTATAATTATTCAGATTTATAAAACACAATCAGGCAATGATTATTTACTTATTTAAAAACAAATTTTGCTGGAAAACACAGTAAAACTGCTTTTGTACAGGCCTTGCAGGATAATTATATGGATTTGAAAAACAATATACCTCTAATGCTTACACACTGACACATGCAATGTGCCTGATGATTTTCACATATTATTTCAGTTATCACAACAATTCCATGAGTTGTACTATTATTATCTCTGTTATTTTAATGATAAAGAAACCAAGGCTTAGAAAACTTATTTATCCAAAATAATTTCTGTAGAAGAATGAACACTCAAATCCCTCTGCTCAAAAATGTATGTTGCCATCACATATTTTTCACAGTTTTTCTTTTCAAGGAATTTTTATGATAAGGTGGTGCACTAATAAAGAATCCACCTGCCAATGCAGGAGACACAGGCTGGGTTGAGAAGACGCTCTGGAATAGGAAACAGCAACACACTCCAGTATTCCTGCCTGGAAAATTTCAGGGGCAGAGGAGCCTGGTGGGCTACAGTCCATGCAGTCACAAAGAGTCAGACAGGACTAAGCACTCCACTCCACTCCACGGTAATTTAAAGTGTGAATCAATCCAGTACACAGCAATGATGTTACAACTAGTTGGTTCAGAAATGTGAGATATACTTGTTTTCCATTATAAAAAGCAATATGTTTAGTCATGTTGTTTGACAGAAACATAATTACTCTTATACCAGTAATTTCTACAATGAATGACATTGAAAATTCAATTACTCACTTCAATTAGTTATCTTACTTAATGTCTATCATCAAAGAAACAGTATATGTCAGTATAACATTAAACATATTTCACTTGAAATTCTTAATTACTCTAAATATGTCAGGGGATTCAATTTGCTTTATGAAAAATACACAACACTGCTTAAATGGGGCTTCTTCATGTAACTTACTAAAGAGATGACCTAAAAATATTATGAGGGCAGAGATTCAAATAGTGAGATATAGATACTACTTCAAAGTTTTAAATTTATAATATTTTTTCACATGAAAAATTGATTCACTTACTGTTTCTTTTGTCAAATTACATGTTATGATTATACTAAATACTTTACAAGTATGATCTCATTTACTCATCACAGCAAAACAATACAGTAGATTTTAAATTGAGCCCACAAATGAGGAAACTCAGGCTCAAAGAGATTAAGCTGCTCTTTAGGTTACGTAGCTATATGCAGCAAACACTGCAACCTGGTCATTTAGATGAAAAATAGATATATATATATATATTTTAATTTTTAAGTAATTATCAATGATAGTCTACGTAATGTACTTTTAATTTAGAATCTATTTTCTGATATGTCATAGGTGTTTTAGACTTTGCTCTAAATTCAATTGTTCTATAAGCATATACATCAAGATGCACATCTGAAAAAAATTAAATGTCCTTTTAAAGTAATCCCTAAGATATCTGGAATGAATGACATAAACAAGAATACCTTTTAAACGCCCACTGCTTTAAAAATGAGGACACAGTTAATTTCTCCAAGTCAACCAAAAATACTTTGTAGTTTTTGTTTTGCCATAATTGATCACTTTTGAATTCCTTTAGGGCATTTGTCAGATCAGATCAGTCGCTCAGTCATGTCCGACTCTTTGCGACCCCATGAACCGCAGCACGCCAGGCCTCCCTGTCCATCACCAGCTCCCGGAGGTCACTCAGACTCGCATCCATCGAGTCAGTGATGCCATCCAGCCATCTCATCCTCTGTCGTCCCCTTCTCCTCCTGCCCTCAATCCCTCCCAGCATCAGAGTCTTCTCCAATGAGTCAACTCTTCACATGAGGTGGCCAAAATACTGGAGTTTCAGCTTTAGCATCATTCCTTCCAAAGAAATTCCAGGATTGATCTCCTTCAGAATGGACTGGTTGGATCTTCTTGCAGTCCAAGGGACTCTCAAGAGTCTTCTCCAACACCACAGTTCAAAAGCATCAATTCTTCGGCGCTCAGCCTTCTTCACAGTCCAGCTCTCACATCCATACATGACCACAGGAAACACCATAGCCTTGACTAGGCGAACCTTTGTTGGTAAAGTAATGTCTCTGCTTTTGAATATGCTATCTAGGTTGGTCATAACTTTCCTTCCAAGGAGTAAGCGTCTTTTAATTTCATGGCTGCAGTCACCATCTGCAGTGATCTTGGAGCCCAGAAAAATAAAGTCTGACACTGTTTCCACTGTTTCCCCATCTATTTCCCATGCAGTGATGGGACCAGATGCCATGATCTTCGTTTTCTGAATGTTGAGTTTTAAGCCACTCTCCACTTTCACTTTCATCAAGAGGCTTTTTAGCCCCTCTTCACTTTCTGCCATAAGAGTCGTGTCATCTGCATATCTGAGGTTATTGATATTTCTCCCGGCAATCTTGATTCCAACTTCTGTTTCTTCCAGTCCAGCATTTCTCATGATGTACTCTGCATATAAGTTAAATAAACATGGTGACAATATGCAGCCTTGACGTACTCCTTTTCCTATTTGGAACCAGTCTGTTGTTCCATGACCAGTTCTAACTGTTGCTTCCTGACCTGCATACAGATTTCTTAAGAGGCAGATCAGGTGGTCTGGTATTCCCATCTCTTTCAGAATTTTCCATAGTTTATTGTGATCTACACAGTCAAAGGCTTTGGCATAGTCAATAAAGCAGAAATAGATGTTTTTCTGGAACTCTCTTGCTTTTTCCATGATCCAGCGGATGTTGGCAATTTGATCTCTGGTTCCTCTGCCTTTTCTAAAACCAGCTTGAACATCAGGAAGTTCACGGTTCACATATTGCTGAAGCCTGGCTTGGAGAATTTTGAGCATTACTTTACTAGCGTGTGAGATGAGTGCAATTGTTCGGTAGTTTGAGCACTCCTTGGCATTGCCTTTCTTTGGGATTGGGATGAAAACTGACCTTTTCCAGTCCTGTGGCCACTGCTGAGTTTTCCAAATTTGCTGGCATATTGAGTGCAGCACTTTCACAGCATCATCTTTCAGGACTTGGAATAGTTCCACTGGAATTCCATCACCTCCACTAGCTTTGTTCGTAGTGATGCTTTCTAAGGCCCATTTGACTTCACATTCCAAGATGTCTGGCTCTAGGTCAGTGATCACATCATCATGATTGTCTAGGTCTTGAAGCTCTTTTTTGTACAGTTCTTCTGTGTATTCTTGCCACCTCTTCTTAATATCTTCTGCTTCTGTTAGGTCCACACCATCTCTGTCCTTTATCGTGCCCATCTTTGCATGAAATGTTCCTTTGGTATCTCTGATTTTCTTGAAGTGATCCCTAGTCTTTCCCATTCTGTTGTTTTCCTCTATTTCTTTGCATTTGTAGGTAGTCCTAAAAATACTCTGTTATTCAAACATTAAAAATAAAATTTCATCTCCCCATATGCATACTATAGTATAGCCATCAATCTTTGCAGCATTCCTCTTTTTATAACTCAGGATTTATAGACATCTTATGGATAAAATTCAATAGTCAGGAGGCCACTACAAACTTTATTTTCTTGCCACCAACCTTTGTGTTCTGCTCCCTTCCTCCATTTCTCTCCCATCTCACTGCTAACCATTCAGAATTCTCAAGCCCCTGCAAGACTCAGGTGTATAATCTGGATTTCTTCTTGGAAAAGTGCCAATGGATAGAAGTTTGAGCAGGCAGCTTGATGTAATGAAGAGTCAGAGATCTGGGCTTTGTTCTCATCAACTGTCAGGGCTTGGACACGTCCTAAATCTCTCCAAACGTTTGTGGCTAGGGACATGCTTCATTTGAAGAGACAGGGTAAGGCTTTCCAATAATGTTAATAAAATATCAGATGCATGGGGGGATTTAATAACTGGTGGCTTTAATTTAATTGCTAATAATATAAAGAAACCCCTTCCAATAATCAGACTTGGGCAACAACATGATGAACTAACAGGTAAGGAGAGATGAACTTGCTGTCACCAAAAGGTCCTTAGAAGAGTTTAGACAATGATCAATCCTAGACTCAAGTAAAATAGTCAGTTTAGTCGCTCAGTTGTGTCCAACTCTGCAACCCCATGGACTGCAGCACATCAGGCTTCCCGGAGCCTGCTCAAACTCATGTCCATCGAATCAGTGATGCCATCCAACCATCTCATCCTCTGTCATCCCCTTCTCCTCCCGCCTTCAATCTTTCTCAGCATCAGGGTCTTTTCTAATGAGTCAGTTCTTCACATTAGGTGGCCAAAGTATTAAAATTTGAGCTTCAGCATCAGTCCTTCCAATGAATATTCAGGACCGATTTCCTTTAGGATGGACTGGTTGGATCTCCTTGCAGTCCAAGGGACTCTCAAGAGTCTTCTCCAACACCACAGTTCAAAAGCATCAATTCTTCTGCACTCAGCTTTCTTTATAGTCCAACTCTTACATCTATACATGACTACTGGAAAAACCATAGCCTTGACTAAACGGACCTTTGTTGGCAAAGTAATGTCTCTGCTTTTTAATATGCTTTTTTTCCAAGAAGCAAGTGGCTTTTAATTTCATGGCTGCAGTCACCATCTGCAGTGATTCTGGAGCCCAAGAAAATAGTCTGTCACTGTTTCCATTGTTTCCCCATCTATTTGCCATGAAGTGATGGGACTGGATGCCATGACTGTAGTTTTCTAAATGTTGAGTTTTAAGCCAACTTTTTCACTCTCCTCTTTCACTTTCATCAAGAGGCTCTTTAGTTCTTTGTCACTTTCTGCCATAAGGGTGGTATCATCTGCATATCAGAAGTTATTGATATTTCTCCTGGAATTCTTGATTCCAGCTTGTGCTTCATCCAGCCCAGCATTTCACATGATGTACTCTGCATACAAATTAAATAAGCAGGGTGACAATATATAGCCTTGACATACTCCTTTCCCAATTTGGAACCAGTCTGTTGATCCATGTCCAGTTCTAACTGGACAAGCAAAATATGGGATGATTATTGGGATTCTTCTAATTCAAACACTTTTTAAGTACTCTCACCTGATCTGGTCCCAACCTACAGCTCTGGTGTTTAGCTTAGAGTGAGTTTATTGAAAAGGGGCTTTCATACAGAATGGCTTCCAGAGTTCAGTAGAGCAAGTTTTACACATTCATGACAGTGGTTAATGGGCTACATTAGAGAAGGTGCATGAATTTGAATCTAAGCATATGTGGGTCATACGTGGGCTGTACTATACTATTAGTATGACAGGAAGAAATTTACTTAACTCATCTGAACTTATTTCCTCATCTTTAAAATGGGCTAATACCTATATATTCATCTAGAATATCAAAAATTAAGGTATATAAAACACTTGGGATGGTTTTTACATATAATAGATACATAATAAACATTACTTTTTTTCATTTACTTTCTTTGCTATTAGTTAAAAGTGTCTCTTAAACCATCAAGAGGAAACTGAAGTTGGTAAAACCTCATAATATTTATTGAAAACATTACTTTGTAACCAATTGAATCATTTTAACATGACACTGTATAATGTAAAGTAATGATATTTATCTTATTCATTACAGCTTCCAGAGAAAATAATTACTTAAGATAATTTGGTATACAATGAAATACTAGGAGTATCCAGTGGAACCATTCTCAGAATACATAAAATTCTAACTACAACCAGCAAAAAAGGAAACAACAAAAAAATCTGCCTTCATTATGATGAGCACTATATAAAAATGAATTGCTATTGAGACATTTTGAGAATTCTTTTTATACGATCAGGTTTTTGAAATGAGAGAATACAATTAGTCTGTGAGAAAAGCTGACCAAATAGGGCTAACTGAAATAAGAGAATGCAAATTTCCACAGAATCAGATTTCACTCGAATTTCAGATCAGTAACAATACGGCACAGTAACATTATTTATAAGCGCAGATCATTTTCTTTACCTAAAATAACATTTGCAGTAACCTGCAAGATTGGAATTAGTAGCCCACTCGGCAACAGAGAAATCAGACACTGATTGGTTTGAGGGCTTGTTCCAGATCATGCAGTGAGTAGAAATGGTACTTGAGTTGGAATCTTGGTCTGCTTTATTCCAGGGCCTCCTCTGTATTTGCATTGTGAATGACTACAGAAGACACACTGGATAACGTGAGCAAGGACAGGCAGAGGCACCCACGCTAGCAGCCGGCGCCCGCTCCCTGACTCCTGGCCCAGCCCTGCGCCTGCAGGCAGCCCCGGCAGCACAGCGTGCCATCCGCCCCGGGCTCCCACTTAGACTTCCGCCAAGACATGTGTGTCAGCCCTGGATCCTGGACAGGCTCCAGTTCCTGCTTCCCCATTTTGGCTCTCAAGCTGCAGAACAAAATGCCATATGTGAGACCAGTCACTGGGCTGGAGGCACACCACACACCTGGGTACTGCCACCCGGGTGGGGCTGTCTTGCCTTTCTCCTGGACCCACTGCTGATCACGGTGGGTCTAGACCTTTATCTCACTCTTTGCGGGCCCTTGTTCCCAAACCCCTTTTCTTACTCCCAACATATCGTTTTCTATTTTCTTAAAGAGGGAAAATTTCAGGAGGAGAGAAAACGCTATCTTGTCTTATTTTCATGTCTGCCTGATTTGAATCTCAGCTTTCCCCCTTATTTGCTGGTAATGTTGGTCAAATCACTTAATCTCTATGTACTCAGGCTTCTATTTTTTAACATGAGAATCATGACATTTGCTTCCAAGAGTTAACGTGAAGAACAATGTGTTTAGCATAGTATCTTGCTCAAAAGAGTTCTTGCTGCTGCTAAGTCACATCAGTCGTGTCCGACTCTATGTGACCCCATAGACGGCACCCCACCAGGCTCCCCCATCCCTGGGATTCTCCAGGCAAGAACACTGGAGTGGCTTGCCATTTCCTTCTCCAAAAGAGTTCTTAGGCCTATAATTATTATTATTGTTATAATATGTATGTTAGGTCCTATGCCCTCTTTCCTACCCTGCTCATATCCTCTGGAACTTGTCTCCTTAAGTCAATACTCTACTCTCTAGGACAGTTAGAACTGGGAGGGAGTTTAGAGGTGTTTGAACCATCTCCATCTCTTTTTTTACTTTTTACTGATAAGCAACACGATGAAGCCCAGAAAATAGAAGGGATGTATTCATAGCAAAGCTGGTTTGGGAATTTAAGGCTTGTGATTCCTAACACTGGGTGGTCTCCTTTACCCCCAGCTCCTAGTGGCTCCTTTGTCGTCTCTTTCTGCAGCACTGCCTTGGAGTTTCAGCAGAGCTTTCACTAGGCCTTCCAGACCCCTCCAGATCACATCCTCTGGTCTCCCTGCTTTTCCTTAAGATTTCCTCAAATAATACACAGCTGTGCTCCTCCTTCCCCTATTCTCTCTCCCCCAAAGCACCCACAATTGAGCTTTCAACCTGCTATCTCAACTGAAATGACCAAATCCCAGTTTTTCTCAATAAGTTTTTTCCTCTTCCAGGCCATACGTTTGTTTTGTTCATCGTGATGATACACATGCCCAACACAACATCATATAAGGAATAAAGTGTTCAATACATGTGATATCCATAACACTGGCTCCCCTATTCTCCACATCCTCTCCTTAACATGCTGCCATGGTACAAAATCTCTTAGTCTTCTTTACTCAGCTTCTTTCACTCACCACCTCTCACTGCAGGGATTTTAAAGCTTCGATCGGGTAGGCCCCATACCCGAACAACGTTTTGGGTCAGCCCAATATTTCTCTCTGTACATTCCCCATTCTTATGGCATGAACAGTTTCTGACTCTCACATCTGTGTGAACACTCACTTGCTCCAACGGCACTGCAACTGGCTGGCCCTCATCAACCTGGATGGCTCAGTACCACCTCCAACCTAATGTGTATGTGCAAATAAATTCAAATTCCCGCTCACTCCTAATTTCACTAGATCTGTTGACATTAACCCCATTCCCCCAGAATTCCAGGCTTAAAACGTGGAAATGTCCTTTGACTCTCTCCTTGTCTTCACTTTCCTTTTCTGTTTACCTGTCTCTAAGCTTGATGTACTTTGGCTACCTCATGTGAAGAGTTGACTCATTGGAAAAGACTCTGATGCTGGGAGGGATTGGGGGCAGGAGAAGGGGACGCCAGAGGATGAGATGGCTGGATGGCATCACCGACTCAATAGATGTGAGTCTGAGTGAACTCCGGGCATTGGTGATGGACATGGAGGCCTATGTGCTGCAATTCATGTGGTCGCAAAGGGTCAGACATGACTGAGTGACTGAACTGAACTGAAGGTTGATGATCCCCTCAAACATTTTCTTTGCCTCAGTTTCCACCCACAGCCATTCTCCTTGACCTTCCTAATTCTAATTCATCCTTCCCAAATATTACTTCTTCAGTGAAACCTCCCATGAACTCAGTTTAAACCAGGCTTTGTATAATTTCCTCTTATGTCTTTTCCTTCTTTTTCACTATTATTTTATACATATTTATTTAGTCATCTGATTAAAAATCCAAAGAAGGAGACATCATCTCTCTTTTGTATCTCTCTTTTCTTCATCATTGCCTTCTCAAAGCCTCACAAATTGTCTGTCACGTGCAAAGATCTCTACATGCTCGTTAAATAGGAAATTAATAATTATTTCTTAAGAATTTTGCCCAAAGAACTTTCGCACCTGTTTTCATTTGGTCCTTATAGTATCACTGAAGCAGGGATGTTTTACATTAGATTTCTAAAGAACTTCACCAAAAAAAAATGCTTTAAAAAATGTTTTACACACATAAAGGGGGGCAAAAAAAAACTTTGAGGGGAAAAAAATAAGTGCCTAAGCAGAACTTACAATTTACATATTACACCAGATGAATGAGGTGTTTCTATGCTTAGATTAATTGAGTCATCCTTCTTTTAAAAATGAATGTGCCATCATTACAAGAAAGACTCTAAGGAGCCACAGCTCATGAATCATGGTTTCAACTGTGTTCTTGTTGTAGGCTGACTCAGTTTCTCCAAAGAAAATCCTCTGATGCTGACTTGCTCTAAATCACTGACTTTTCTTTCTTCAAATTAGATTTAAACAAAACTGTAAGAAACTGAAGAATATGGTTTCTACCCAGATAGATGGGGTGCTGAAGCAAGTGGTTCATCTCATGGAAAAAGTAGGTATTTACCATTCGCATTTGCAAGGGTCAAGAAACTGCCACAATCCCTTCTCTAAGAAAAACAAAGCTCAATCCTATAAAATCTCTCACCCTAAATTACACTTTTGTCAAAACATTAACATACAATGGGATACTCAAGAGCCAGGGTTAGAGAAAAAGTGGTTTGGGCATACAGATGATGATAACATAAGCAAATTAGTCAAGTCTTCAACTTGGAGACTGTTCTCAGTTACAATGTTGAAAAAGAGAACGAAAATAGCTTTGGGGCTAGGAAGGGCCACAACAGCCATATTTGTTGGTCTCATAAACTTAAAAGTACATTAAAAAATAATGCCACTTGTATTCAGTTGTGCAGTGTTACTTATTTATTTATTTTGGTGTAATCTATTCCCTTGAACAACACTTCTCACATTGGTGTCTCCTCTGCATTATGTAACAGTTACACTGTTAGTCAACATTTCTTAGCATATACCATACTAACTACTTATATATTTAATTTATAATCTCATTTAATTCTTATAATATGTGTTTAAATGAGTCACTAGTATCTCCATTTGTCACCTGCAAACTAGCCTTCAGAAATATTAAACATCTTGCCCATTTTCCTAATATCAATAAATGATGGAAGCTGAGTTTTCAATCCAGATCTTTTGAATTTGCAAATTCACCTCTTCACTGCTATGATACAGTATCTTTGCAAGTGCCATTTCTTAAGGCATAAAGTGTCTAGACTTGTGTCCTGCAAAGTATATTTAAGAAGAGAAGCAATGCTTCAGAGTACAGTTTTCAGAGTTAGACCGACCTGGGTATGAAGCCTAGCTTAGCCTATTTCTCTCCTTAAATCTGTGGAAAGTTAGTTATTTGTATCCAATTATTTACTGATAAAGTAGGACTATCTCGACAGTCATTCCTTCATTTATACAGAAAATATTAATAAACCTCTCCTATGTGCCAGGTATCATGCTGGATGGTAGGAATAGAGTGATACATGAGTAGAAGAGGCCCATGGCCCTCACAGAGTGTGCAAGCTAGAGTCTCAGAATTCACACCACTATAATGACTTAAAAACATGGAGTATTTTAATATTCAAATGATTTAACCACTACTGAGCAAAGCCCTTTTATAAACTATGGAAAATTCTGAAAGAGATGGGAATACCAGACCACCTGATCTGCCTCTTAAGAAATCTGTATGCAGGTCAGGAAGCAACAGTTAGAACTGGTCATGGAACAACAGACTGGTTCCAAATAGGAAAAGGAGTACGTCAAGGCTGTATATTGTCACCATGTTTATTTAACTTATATGCAGAGTACATCATGAGAAATGCTGGACTGGAAGAAACACAAGTTGGAATCAAGATTGCCGGGAGAAATATCAATAACCTCAGATATGCAGATGACACCACCCTTATGGCAGAAAGTGAAGAGGGGCTAAAAAGCCTCTTGATGAAAGTGAAAGTGGAGAGTGAAAAGGTTGGCTTAAAGCTCAACATTCAGAAAACGAAGATCATGGCATCTGGTCCCATCACTGCATGGGAAATAGATGGGGAAACAGTGGAAACAGTGTCAGACTTTATTTTTCTGGGCTCCAAGATCACTGCAGATGGTGACTGCAGCCATGAAATTAAAAGACGCTTACTCCTTGGAAGGAAAGTTACGACCAACCTAGATAGCATATTCAAAAGCAGAGACATTACTTTACCAACAAAGGTTCGCCTAGTCAAGGCTATGGTGTTTCCTGTGGTCATGTATGGATGTGAGAGCTGGACTGTGAAGAAGGCTGAGCGCCGAAGAATTGATGCTTTTGAACTGTGGTGTTGGAGAAGACTCTTGAGAGTCCCTTGGACTGCAAGAAGATCCAACCAGTCCATTCTGAAGGAGATCAATCCTGGAATTTCTTTAGAAGGAATGATGCTAAAGCTGAAACTCCAGTATTTTGGCCACCTCATGCGAAGAGTTGACTCATTGGAGAAGACTCTGATGCTGGGAGGGATTGAGGGCAGGAGGAGAAGGGGACGACAGAGGATGAGATGGCTGGATGGCATCACTGACTCGATGGATGCGAGTCTGAATGACCTCCGGAAGCTGGTGATGGACAGGGAGGCCTGGCGTGCTGTGATTCATGGGGTCGCAAAGAGTCGGACACGACTGAGCGACTGATCTGATCTGATCTGATCTGAGCAAAGCCCTTCCTAATTAATTAGTTAATTTTCCTTTTCTTGAATGGCTTTTCTATGCAGAAGCTCTGCTTAACATAAATCTATAGGTAATGATTCATTTACATATGCATCTATTTAAGTAGGCACGTGAGCATGCACACATGTGCACAGACTTACATCTAGAAAATATCCGAGGTGGCCTGCAAGTTAAATTAAGAACTTCTTAGCTGGTTGCCCTTAGCAACAGTCTTCAGCAGCTCTGCCTAGTTGGCCAGAACAATTCCTTAAAGGGAATGAAGCATTCAGTGATTCAGCTAATAAATGGAAGATAAACTACCTTTAACTGGACTTCATTCAGAAGGATGGACACAGGGGTTGATAATTCTACTTTAGCTGGGATGGAGAAAACACTGGTGCTGAGAAGCTGGCCACAGAGAGGGAACATTTCCAATGATCTCCTTTCCCAGAGCACCAAGACTGCAGATCCCGTGGCAGCACTGAAGCCAGGCCTCATGTCCTAAAAGGACATGACCAGGTCACCTCAAAGGCCCTCCGGCCAATCATTCAATCCTAGTAAAGACAACAGACAGACTCTGGATTCTGAGGCTGTCAGAGAGATGAAAGTCGGTGTCAGTTTATAAGCAATAAAAGCAAAAACAAATCCCTTCCAGCTGTTAGGAAATGGTAAATTGTTATAAGATGGATTCCAACTAACTCACAGAATAACTTGACCATGGGATGCTATGTTTACAGTCATTCATTTATCCATTCATTTCCTTACCAAGTACTTATCAACTAACTTCTCGCTGTCAGTGTTAGAAGATGAGGGATTGATTTATTTGTTCATTCAACCTATATTTGTTGAGTACCTCATTTTCCCCTTTGCTTTCATGAAATGGATAAGTTCAGTAGAAATTATATGCAGCTAAAAATACCCTAAAAATAAAATATGATGGATGTCATTTTGAGAGAAGTGAGAAAAGCTTTAACAAAACTAGGACACATCCTTCCTCTTTGAAATTAATAGTAGCTCTCTTTACTAAAAAATTCAACATAAAGATCACATAAACCATTTATTCCATAAACATATATTGAGCATTTAGTATGCTGCAAGCACCATACTACTACCTAAGTGTTTAAAATGTTAAGCCCCAGTCTCTGACACCTTGTGGTATTTACAGCCTTATGACAATTCAGCTCAATATGGTAGAAAGAAATTCACAACTCCATGGGAGCAGACAGATGATGTGCTGGCCAGGAATATTTTCCATGAGAGATGACACAAGAGTCCTGAGGATAAGGAGGGATTAGCCATGCTATTAAAATTTATTTGATCTTCTCCCCACTTAGAACCCATACTATTGTAAAGCACTGGGTAAGCATAGAAGATGATAAATATTTAATTTACTTACAAAATAAACTAACAATGTTCTTCCTGGGCAGGGAAGTAGAATGTTTATATGCAATCATTAAATAGCAGTACAAGATGCCAGATGATTCATAGTCAACAGCAGGTATAAAGTGACTTGAGAGCTATGAATTGCCAGCCTGCATGCAAGGCACACATTTCAAACTGTTCAAAACTTTGGGATTATTCACTTGAAGGTGAGCAACTGCAGACACGGGCTTCCCAGGTTGCTCAGAGGTAAATAATCTGCCTGCCAATGCAGGAGACACAGGTTTGATGCCTGGGTCAGGAAGATCTCCTGGAGAAAGAAATGGCAACCCACTCTAGTATTCTTGACTGGGAAATCCCATGAACATAACAGCCTGGCAGGCTATAACCCATGGGATCACAAAAGAGTCAGACCTGACTTAGCAATTAAACAACAATACACCTGTAGACATACCATGTGAATCATTTCACTAATATCTTCTGAATTGGAACACCTTAATAAGTTCACTACCACTTAACAGGAATTAGATTAAAGGAGTGGAACTGAATCTGTGACTGCTAATAAATGATCTTCAGAACCATCATCTATGAGGCACAACCTCAAATTCTTAACATTAATACTCTGAGACTGACAACTAATTTTGGCAAATCTTCTTTCCCAGACAGGAAGTGATCTTGATATGTACCTAGTTAAAAAAAAAAAAAGCCGAACCTCTGTAAATCTATTTCAATCCATTCATTATGTCTTCATTTGCTCAAATTTGGTTGCATTGAAACTGAAGTTGCTGCACAGTTCTCCTAAACTGTTCCAGAGAGAAATGACGTGAAATAAAATGTCAGCAATTAAATGCAAAGAGGACACATTATCCAACAACTGCAAAAGAAACATTAAGGTTCGCCAGATAGATCTCCTCTCTGCTGCTGCAAAGATGTATATAAAAAAGACTTCCATACCGATGCCAATTGCTCATTCAAAATTCAGAACACCTAGCTGTGCTAGAGTAAAATAAAACAGCTAAGGTTGCCCTTTTGGGTCATAAAATTTAAGAATTATCTTCCATATGAGTGGAATGAAAAATATGCACCTGGGTCTGGCAACATCTAAAAATCAGCTAAGCCTACAAACATGGTCACGCAAGCAAACGTTTAGACTTTGGTTTTGTTCATAGAAAGTTGGTTTATCTGAAATCAACTTTTTAAGCCATTTTTCTCTGCTTCCTTAGAACTCAAAAAGCCTACCACCTAGACCATCTTTACACAGAGGTGAAGCTTTTCATCTGTCAAGGATATTACTGCATCCAGAAATTCCTGTAACAGAAGTAGCAGAGCTTTGACACATGCAAATTTTTGTTGAGTTTCTTCACTTAACATTAAAAGTATAAATATCTGATAATGGAACTATACATCAAACTGATTTAACTGGAAGTAGGAAGGTATGATGGGCTTCCTTTATAGGTCAGCTGGTAAAGAATCCACCTGCAATGCAGGAGACCTGGGTTCAATCCCTGGGTTGGGAAGATCCTAGAGAAAGGAAAGGCTACCCACTTTAGTATTCTGGCCTGGAGAATTCCACGGACTCTATTGTCCATGGGGTCACAAAGAGTCAGACACGACTGAGTGACTTCAAAAAAGAAAAAAAATGAAGGTATGATCTTTCCTGTGGTCATGTATGGATGTGAGAGTTGGACTGTGAAGAAGGCTGAGCACTGAAGAATTGATGCTTTTGAACTGTGGTGTTGGAGAAGACTCTTGAGAGTCCCTTGGACTGCAAGGAGATCCAACCAGTCCATTCTAAAGGAGATCAGCCCTGGGATTTCTTTGGAAGGAATGATGCTAAAGCTGAAACTTCAGTATTTTGGCCACCTCATGTGAAGAGTTGACTCATTGGAGAAGACTCTGATGCTGGGAAGGATTGGGGGCAGGAGGAGAAGGGGACGACAGAGGATGAGATGGCTGGATGGCATCACTGACTCGATGGATGTGAGTCTGAGTGACCTCCAGGAGTTGGTGATGGACAGGGAGGCCTGGCGTGCTGTGATTCATGGGGTCGCAAAGAATTGGACACGACTGAGCGACTGATCTGATCTGATCTGATGATAACACAGCCTTGGAATTCTTAATGGGAAATTTTAAAAAATTAAAGAATAACCAGCAATGTCTTCATTTAGCTTAACTGTATACCCTCACTTCCACCTATTCCAGGAGTATAAAACACATTGCATTTCTAGGCTAGGGGCTACCTACAAGAGGTTAGAAATCACAGGAGGTAAGGGACAATTATCTGAAAGTCAGTTAACTCTACTTCTGTCCTTACTGTCTGAAATCCTCCCCTGTCTTCAGGGTACAGAGACAATTTTCTTTACTTGATACATTATTTGCTGAATTCATGTACCATACATCTCAGCCCTTCAAGATTCAATGTAGGTGACACATACTCATTTTGATCATATAAATGACTTTGAGGGACAAGTATCAGTTCTGCCCTCTGCTCTTGGCAGGGTCCCAGACATATCTTGGTCGAATCCTTTGGAAGCATGGTCAGTCCCTAGGAAATGCTTAGGGAGAGACAAACAAAGAAAAGAGAGTCTTTGCCTGGGCTTGCGATCAGAAACCTGGGCTTAAATCCCAGGGCCACCCTTAAATCCCACTACATACTTCGTGACTCTGGGCAAGGCACAGTGTCATTTAGGAAGTATAAATATGAAAGAGACTAAAAGAATCCCCAGTCCATTTCCAACAAGTTATTTGATCACCTGAATAATATCTTGGAAAAAATCTCCAGCCAGATACTTGAACATCTGTAGTGAAAAAAAATTTTAACTCAATATGCTTCAGTTTCTTCCTCTATAAATTATCAACTTCATACAGCTGCTATATTGAGAAATAAAAGATAACTCATTTCAGAATTCTGTCTACATGATGATGACTATTATTTTGAAATATGAGTAAGATCAAGGTTAAAGTTTCTTTCTAAATAGTCAGATAAAACCATTGCAAAGAGTAAGTCCTGCACAGAGCAAGCAAATACACAGTAACCATTTCCAGCCTCTTAAACCCTCTGACCATCTTCATCTGAGTACTCTATTGGAATTCAACTTAGTACTTTAACGGAAGAACAAGGTACAGTTTGCATAGCCCTGGTTTCCTATTTCTCTACAGTTTTCTTTTTTTTCATTGCAAACTTTTCAAGATAAAGACTCAAAACCCCAGAGCTCTGGAGAATGCCTGATCTCCCTTCAGCCAAAACAGGCATCTGGTTACTACAATAAATGAGATCATAGCTTCCCTACTCACACTGCTGTAGATAACCTGTCAGCATTTTCATTATAAAACCTTTTTCTTCCCTCTGGCTTGAGAGACCAACCATAGCAATTTGCTGAGGAAATAGCTCTAGCAAAGGGCAGTGCACAAGGCTCAAGCACAGAGAGAAAATGTTTTCATTTTACAGAACTCAAGGAAGGTTTATTTGGGAATTAGGCAGGCTGCAGAATTCCAAGGAGCATTTCCTCCTGATGGTCATTTGGTCTTTTAAAGAAAGAAAATAAGGTTTACTGGTACGTAAAGCAAAACTTTCTTAGACAATAAATGTTAGGAACAGGGTTATCTACTTAATACCTTCAAGCACCAATATGTCAGGGAGCAACAGCTATGATAACACGCACACATTATCCAATCTGCGCCCACATGGAAAGGACTTTGGGATTGGGAACAGTCTCTCACAGACTCTCTGGGGTAAAAACATGGAAGGAAGGTTATGCGAGAACTACTTTTCACAGGAGAAAATGGATTATGCGTGTTATAATACACTAGAGATGATAAATAAAATCTTCCTAGAAAAAAATGACAGCACAGTAGACACTCAGTGAGGGTGGGTTAATTATAGCTCATGTCTCTTCTGGTTACACAGTAAGTATTTCTTTCCTTTTCTTGAATCCTAGTTGTAAAAGTGAAAAAGCCCCTTTCTAGGCTCTTTTACACTATGCTCATATGAACAAAAGTGAGATGGGAAGGAATGGCATCTTCCCAGGGAAAGGAACCAAACTAACATCTGAAACTGAAATATGTTGTTGTTCAGCTGTTAAGTCATGTTCAACTCTTTGCTCCTCTGTCCTCCACTATCTCCCGGAGTTTGCGCAAACTCATGTCCACTGAGTCAGTCAGTGATGCTATCTAACCATCTCATCCTCTGCTGCCCGCTTCTCCTTTGGTCTTCAGTTTTTCCCAGCAACACGGTCTTTTCCAATGAGCCAGATCTTCACAATAGGTGGTCAAAGTATTGGAGTTTCAGCTTCAGCATCAGCCCTTTCCATTAATATTCAGAGTTATTTCCTTTAGGATTGATGGGTTGATCTCCTTGCTGTTCAAAGGGACTCTCAAGAGTCTTCTCCAGCACCACAATTTAGAGCATCAATTCTTTGCAGCTCAGCCTTCTTTATGGCCCGATTCTCACAGCTGTACATGACTACCAGAAAAACCATAGTTTTGACTAAATAGACCTTTGTCGGCAAAGCACACATCTAGTCAACGGCTACAATGTGCCAGGCATATTAACTGCTTTCTCATTTGACTGGTATAATGAACCCATTAAATAGATCATCTCCATTGCATAGATGAGGAAATGAAAGCTCAGAGAACTGAGTTTCCCCAGTATCACAAAGCTAATGGTCCAATCACAGGACACCTTCAAATATGAATCTCTACACTCAGGATGTGCTTCGTACTTTGTTTGCCTCCCCAAGGGCACACTCAGGTTTAACTCACCCAGATTTAGCTTATCTCTCTGCTTTACCCAGATGACAGGATAGGCATTACTTTGTCCACACAGGTCTGTCTAGACAAAGCTACGGTTTTCATGTATAGATGAAATCATGTATGGTAATCATGTATAGATGTGAGAGTTGGACCATAAAGAAAGCTGAGTGCAGAAGAGTTGATACTTTTGAACTGTGGTGTTTGAGAAGACTCTTGAGAGTCCCTTTGTCTGCAAGGAGATCCAACCAGTCCATCCTAAAGAAAATCAGTCCTGAATATTCATTGGAAGGACTGATGTTAACGCTGAAACTGCAATACTTTGGCCACCTGATTTGAAGAAATGACTCATTGGAAAAGGCCCTGATGCTGGGAAAGACTGAAGGTGGGAGGGGAAGGGGACGACAGAGGATGAGATGGTTGGATGGCATCACGGACATGAGTTGGTGATGGACAGGGAAGCCTGGCGTGCTGTAGTCCGTGGGGTTGCAAATAGCTGAACTGAGAATAGGACCTAGTCTAATGCTCTTCCCCTATTCCTCTTCCTTTCTCCCTTCTTCCACCCAGGGAGAAGGTACACCTTCAATGTCACATCATTATCTTCTGCTGTTATTTTCTTTCAACACTCCCAAAGAAGTGCTAGATTACAGATATCAGTAGTAGACTTGAGTTCAAAGTCAAACTCTTTTCTTTCTGACCTAGTTCAAGTTCTTGAAAAGACCAGATTAATTTATTATCTCCAAAAAAGTCTTTTCTAATATCCTAAAGGCAATCATTGATTCCTTGGTCCTGTCAGACAACCTCATTGTCTGTAGTAGGGTTTCCTATTGAGGTATAAAACTACTTTTAAAATATAAATGATTTTGGGGATCCTCACTTGATATTAGCTGTACATATGAAGAGATGATATCACACAGGGATTAATGGTTTTCTTCATAGAGCTATTTTGAGTAGCATGTGAGTTTATTTATGTGACGTCCTTAGAACAGAACCTTGTGCATGAACATACAATAGGATTTAACCCAACCTTCTGTGCTTATTGGGCTTCCCGGTGGCTTTTTCTGTGGCTTTCCCTTATTTTTTCTATGTATGTTTCTTAGTGCTGGTTCAGTAGTCAAACCAAAAGCATCTCAAGGCAGCAACTATATCTTACTGTGTTTGAGTAACCATGAGGTGCCCACTACAATGCTAAATATAATAGGGAGGAGAGAAGTAGTTACTGACTCTGGACAAATGTACCTACCTCTCCTCAAAAATGGAGATTTTTGCAAAACATAAAGAGAATAGTTGGAGACACAATTCCAAGGGGAAAATCAAAGTCTTCTGATCTTAGACAGTAAACCAATATACATACTAGTAGCTACCAACCATATTATATGAAAGCTTATGGAAGTGATATCATAAATCACCATTTAATGCTATCATTATTTGAGATATGATGCAGTGATGTTAACTCCTGGTTGGTTTAGTCTATATTGTGGATATTTAGGCATTCAAAGTACATCAGACAGCATGTTAAAGATTATGAATATTCTCAGCGTGCTCACTCATCAGATAAAATGCTTTAAATCACCTCAGAAACTTGGATAAAATTTTAATAAAGATAAGAACATCATAAAAAATAACATATTTTATGTTAGGAGCTACACACACATACACAAAAATGATGCTTAAAAATATTATGCTACTTATGAGGTTTCTAGAAGCTATAATTTAGGGCAATGTTCTTATTCCATTTGACCCACTCATTGAAATTTTCATAGGAAAAATTATTACTGAGTATTTAATCATCACTGCAATGTACAATGTGTCCATAAGGCTAAAAAGAACATTCATATAAGTAAATAAAGATAGAAAAATTATAAAAGGAACATTGAATGATTTCTACTATACTACATCTAGAGTTAAAATCTGTGATTTATAATGAAATAAATCCATGATCTTCTGAGAAAAAAGGCTTAAATGCAACAACATCCTCTTAGCATATTATATTTATAATCTATTAGTTCCTCCATAACTTACTAAACAAGAATGGCTTACTAGTGATGACATATCTAGGCATCTCACCCTAGAGAGCAGGCATATCAGTCAGAGTTCTCAGAGAGAGAGAAAGAGGTTGACTATAGAGAATCAGCTAATTTGATTATGGAGACAGAGAAGTCCCGAGATGTGCAGTCGGTGAGCTGGAGACCAAGGAGAGCCGACGTGTAGTGCTGGTCCAAGTTTGAAGCCCTGAGAACCAATGGTGAGGAGAGTCAGTGGTGCAAGTTCTAACCTAAAAGCCAGCAGACCTGAGACTCAAGAACTGAAATTTCACTTTGAGACCCAAGGTCAGGACAGACTGATATCCCAGGTCAAAGCAGTCAAGCAAAACAAGTTTCTTCTTGCTCAGCCCTTTTGTTCTATTCAGATGTTCAAATGACTGGAGGAGACCCACTCACCCACTTTAAGAAGCCCAATCTGCTTCATTCAGTCTAAAGATTCAAATGTTAATCTCATCCAGAAACACCCTCACAGAAACACCCAGAATAACAACTGGCCAAATGCCTGGGCAGTTCATACTGGCCCACTCAAGTTCATACATAAAATTAACTATCATACCAGGGTAACACATTGAGTAATGCCTAGTCTATGCTTCAGGGAACAAAAGTTCTAGGAAGTCTGAAAGCACAACAGGTTCTCAGAGGCAAACTGCTAAAGAAAAATGAGAAATGAAATAACAAAAAACACACCACTTATTTTTCAATAAACTCATTCAGCAAATCTTTACAAGGACCCACATAATTCTTCCAATCATTCAACAAATATATATTGGCTGCCTTGTATGGAATAGGCACAGGTCTATTTACTGGATCTTTTAGGTAGTATATTAAATAAATAGGATATGGCCCCTTCCCCCAAGGAGCTCATGGTTCAAATAGACAAATAGGATAGGTAAACTGAATCTGCAACTGAACGTTAAAGTTAAGATTCAAGTATTAAGTACTGGAGGCTGAAGGAATCCAATGGTAATTTAATCCAGAAGAGACTGGAGATGGGTTTACCGTATGGACTTTGGAACTTTACTTGAATATCCCTAAGTGAGTAAAAGGTAAAAGGCTTCATAACAAACATAAAGAATAAGTCTGAGATTTTGCAAGATCTTCTAAATTCTAAGATTCAACATTCCTTTTTGTGAACATATTTTAGTGACTGCATAACTTTAATCCTCTTTGTCTTTTGTTATTTAGAGTTTCTTTCCCCAAATGACTACTAAAAAATAAAATTTGAAAAGGACCTTGAACTGGCAAGTATACTTTGTCAAATAGGACACAAGGCCTATGCAACCTGCTTCTTTGGGACATGCAGGACCTCTTTCATTCATCAGCTCATTTTTCATTTTCTCTTTCTGGGTCAGATTTAATCTAGGTTTTTGTGGGGGTTTTTTCTTGGTGTGAATTACATAAACTTCTTGATTCTGCCTTTTGTGGCACTAAAACACTTTAACAATGTGTTTGGTAGTTTTAAAGTACTCCTCATGTGCTCTTGAGTGAATTTCAAAGTGCGTGATTGAAGAACACTGTTCAGTTGACTATTAATAGTCTCCAAATTTTTCACCAGTCTGCAAAGTAGCCTTAATGAAACAGGAGACAAAAATATGTACTGAATATTTACCACATTTGAGGCATTGCGCTAAATGTTTTCATATGTGATATATCACTTAAACCTTAAGGCAGTCTTGTAAACAAGGTGTTATTTTTTTCCTGCTTTTAACAGATAAAACTTGTCAATTTCTCTTCTCTCACCTTCATTCTCAGAACTTCTAGTTTGTAGTTGGAGGTCATGGCATATAAACATAACAATGAGTTAGAAATTAGGAGACCCGGTTTCTAGCTGTGGGTCTGCGACACAGTGTGTGATCTTCATAAAGTAACCTCCTGAATGCGTCAGTAACCTTATGTGGGAAATGAGAACATGAAAACTAAGGGATATGGTATATTAGATCAAATTCCTCTCAAAACAAAAAAGCATTTATTATAAGGCTGAATCTTCTTACATATGTGCTTTGCATTCAAACTCAGAGTTATGCCCAAGAGAGAATGTATAAATTAAAACTTTTGCAAATTGACTCCTAACACTTAGGTCCTAAGAGGAAGTTGCCATTTGAAAGAACCCCATAGTTAATTCTGGAAATGAGTGTATGCTCTAGACATGAACTATTTGGGCTCAGATTTTGGATCTGTTATTTGCAAGCCATGTGACTTCAGGCAAGTTACTTAAACTCTATATGCCTCAGTTTCCCCATGTCTAAAATGGAGACAACTCTTATAACCCATTTCTGAAGATTATAATTTGAGAATTAAATGAGTTGACCTTTGCAAAGCAGACATAACAGGATCTGAAACATCTCCTGAGACAGGGATGAATGCCTTAACTGTGCAAATAGCTGTTAACTTGATGTACCCATTTTGACCACTTGGATTTTTGGCATTTCAGATATTTTTTAACTGGAATACACCAATATAGTCTTGGGAACTCACACCCCATTAACTCAAAGTCTGGTAGAGTTTCAACTTTATTCAGAGGGAAACAAATTGATTACCTCTTACTTATAAACCCACAAGGTAGAGCTATGTAAAGCTGGGGAATGTTATAACATATAATGTAACTTGCCATCACTAAAATGAATGTAGCAATATCAGTCACCAAGAGTCATAAAAGATTTAAAATATATCTCAGTAATTCTACTTATTCTAGACTATTCAAAGGAAATAATTTCAGATAAGAAAAAGATTTATTCCTCAAGATATGCTTTTGTTTTGATAGTAGAAAATTGGCGGGGAGGGGGGGCAATTTTATCTTTTGGGCTTCCCAGGCAGCATAGTGGTTAAAGAATCTACCTGCCCATGCAGGAGATGCAAAAGACCCAGGTTCGATCCCTGGGTCAAGAAGATCCCCTGGAGTAGGAAATGGCAAACCACTCCAGTATTCATACCTAGAAAATTCCACGGACAGAGGAGCCTGATGGGCTATAGTTAATGGGTTGCAGTGAGTCAGACACACCTGAGTGACTGAGCTTACAGCACAATGTTATCTTTGGGCTGAATATTCAAAAATAAGAATGTTAACCTGTCATATACCTATTAAAATATATAAAATCCCTCAGTTGTATCCAACTCTTTGTGACCCCATGGCCTATAGAGTCCATGGACTTCTCCAGGCCAGAATACTGGAGTGGGTCGCCTTTCCCTTCTCCAGGGGATGTTCACAACCCAGGAAGAGAACGCAGGTCTCCCGCATTGCAGGCGGATTCTTTACCAGCTGAGCCACAAGGGAGGCCCATTAAAATATATACACAAATTCTAATATTCACTTAAAACATTCAGGAGTAAACATTATGATTACAACTACATTTTTTAAATGAAGATATATGTGGACCACCACCAACAAAATAGTACCAGGAAACTAGAAAAATATACATTAAAATATTAGTTGGTTTTATCTCCAGTTGTCTGAGACAATAGTACTTTCTAAAATTTGTTTTCCTTCTGATTTTATGTTTTTTAAATTGATTTTAATGAACACAAATTATAAAATAAAAAAGAATATACCAACATAGACACTGGCCATATTCATACAAAGAAAAACTGTTCTACAAATGACCAATATCCATAGTGATATAGTGATTAATGCATCCTCTGGTACCACCACTCTTTGTAACAAAATTTGCTGTTTAAATAAACAAATGAGCAAACAAAACCACTTTACCACCACAGAGACTTGAAACTGAGGTCTGGGAGAGGCTTGGGAACGCCTACAGGCTGGTGGGAACTGTCCACTAGAGAGGTGCTGACAGACTGCAACCTTGAGAGCTTGTAAAATCACCCTCTGGACGTCGAGAGGCCACAGACCAGTTCCCTTTCCTCTTTCTCCTCTTTCCAATGTCTTTCTCCCTTTTCATCATCTTGTACTTTTCTTCCTTCCTCTCTGTCTCCTACTTTCTGTGTCCAGTAACTATGGAGACTGGGGGGGGGGGGGGCAAAAAATGACCCTTAGAAAGAACAGTATCCTACTATGTAGGAGAATATCTAACCTTTGTAGATGTTTAAAGATTGCTGGGAGAAATATCAATAACCTCAGATATGCAGATGACACCACCCTTATGGCAGAAAGTGAAGAGGAACTCAAAAGCCTCTTGATGAAAGTGAAAGTGGAGAGTGAAAAAGTTGGCTTAAAGCTCAACATTCAGAAAACGAAGATCATGGCATCTGGTCCCATCACTACATGGGAAATAGATGGAGCAACAGTGGAAACAGTGTCAGACTTTATTTTTCTGGGCTCCAAAATCACTGCAGATGGTGACTGCAGCCATGAAATTCAAAGACGCTTACTCCTTGGAAGGAAAGTTATGACCAACCTAGATAGCATATTCAAAAGCAGAGATGTTACTTTGCCAACAAACGTTCACCTAGTCAAGGCTATGGTCTTTCCTGTGGTCATGTATGGATGTGAGAGCTGGACTGTGAAGAAGGCTGAGCGCCGAAGAATTGATGCTTTTGAACTGTGGTGCTGGAGAAGACTCTTGAGAGTCCCTTGGACTGCAAGGAGATCCAACCAGTCCATTCTGAAGGAGATCAGCCCTGGGATTTCTTTGGAAGGAATGATGCTAAAGCTGAAACTCCAGTATTTTGGCCACCTCATGCGAAGAGTTGACTCATTGGAGAAGACTCTGATGCTGGGAGGGATTGGGGGCAGGAGGGGAAGGGGACGACAGAGGATGAGATGGCTGGATGGCATCACTGACTCGATGGATGTGAGTCTGAGTGACCTCCAGGAGTTGGTGATGGACAGGGAGGCCTGGCGTGCTGTGATTCATGGGGTCGCAAAGAGTCGGACACGACTGAGTGACTGATCTGATCTGATCTGAATCATGCTGGATTACATTTTTTCCTTTCCTTTTACTTCTCTATAAAAATGTCTTCCTTCTTTTGATTTGCTTCTCTTTTTCTCTATATTCTTTCATTTAAATCCCTCTTTCTTAGTCTCATTGTTCTTTCTTTGGGGAGAGTCACCATTTGGACAAGAAAGAGGTTGATTTCTACCAGATGATTCCTTTCCTTTGAGAGGTCAAGCATTTTTTGTAATGTCTACACATTCACTAGAAAAAAAAAGCAGGTTGCAGGATTCTATAACTTTTCCAAAAACTTCTCTCTATCATAATCTATCAAACAGGAAATTAAAGGCACTGAATGTGCCTTGAGGTCTTAATGGTTTGATTCCATTGAGTTGTTATATTAACAAATGACTATTTGTGGGAAAGAGAGAGGTTCCCTAAGGTATGAGGCATATATCAATAAAATCTTACTTGAGTCTAAAAGAAAGCAAGGAACAATTGCAGACAACATAAGACTTTACAAAGCACTTTTATTAAGAAATAATAAATACTAGGGAAATATTAGGGAGTATCAGGATATTAGGAAATATCAGCAAAACTGACATCTCATCTTTTTATGTCTTCTTGCCTGGGAAATGGCAAGAAAAAGGAAAAGAAGGAAAAAGGGCACACAGGGCTACAGATCCTTGCAATGTAATCAAGGAAAGAGAGGAAAACTATAGTCCGCTGTGAAATGACATTCAGAACTTTGATCTTTGCAGGTGGAGAAAAAACAGAGTTACACAAAGACAAAGCTAATGCTCATTTTCAGATAATGACACAGAAACTATTATGAGCAGAAAAAGCCTTTCAGAAGCCCTCTTTTTCCATGCAAAGTCCATTCTCATAAGCAGCATTATATGGTTATACTATATGGACTGAGGCAAAAAAAGAACTGATGCAATATGAAAACTTTTTTGAACAACTGTGTTTATTTTGTTGTTGTTTTTCAGTCACTCAGTTGTGTCAGACTCTTTGTGATCCCATGGACCGCAACACACCAGGCTTCTACGACCTTCACCATCTGGAGTTTGCTCAACCTCATGTCCATTAATTTATCTTATGAGACCTTAAGGTCAAGTGGGACTGTGGTTTCTGTATTTTAGGGAAGGAAGTAGAATCCCTTCTCTCAATAGATGTGTAATTCCTGGAGAAAAGGAATGGCATCGTACTTATACTTGTATCTCCAATGTCTATCACAGAGACTGGGATAGAGCCTAGCCCAGAAAGAGATACTTCACATTTATGTTCATAAGTAATACAGTCAGTTAACTAAACTGAATGGTGAGCAGGATGCAGCAAGGGTAGGGCTCTGGAGATTGCTAAGTGACAAAATAATATTATTTGAGGTTTCTGCCTTGAAAGCTCAAATAACTCAGCACCCTTCAAGCCATTACTCCATTTAGGATAATAAGAATAGTTTAAGTATTTTTGAAACAGTCTGGCTTACACACAAACAAGGTTTTAGACTTTGTCATACTAACTGTTTTCCAGGAAACAAAATACATATCCATCCTAATAAACTTATTTTCAAACTTCCTAGACAATATTGGAATGAATGCACTTTCGGAGCCTCCATACTAACATACCTCCATGAGTTTTTAATTTTTTTCAACAGCCATTTAAATCCCACTTTCATTGATAGAGATTCAACTAAAATCCTCATTTTATTTGTTTCCTTAAATAATGAATGTAGTTAGTGGAGTTTGATTTTGAGATCATGGGGACAAAGCTGTTTATTGTCACATCTCCAGTGTCTAGCATCTTATTGGTTGCTCCATAAGTATTTGTTGGTTGAATGGAACAATGGTATCAGCTTTTCATTCATTTTTATAAATGCTTTTTATTTTATGCATGCCTTACCAATATTTAAACTGCTCCTACATTTTATATAAACACTTAGCAAAGAGGAAATAACTTCAGAGAAGTAATAATCGAGCTCATAGCAAAATTAACAATTTATCGAAAGAAATGCCCTAAGAGTAAAAGAGGTAAAGATCTTCTTATAATTGATGAACCCACTCCCCACAGTGAAGTTATGAAAATAACCAAGGCCATATAAAAGTATCAATCATTTGATGAATGTATTTGATGAAAGTAAACATTGCATGTATCTCATTTAAATTGCATTCTCTCAGTGAGATAGAAATATGCAATGTGGTAGTTATTATCATGGCCATTTTATCTGTGTAAAAAACTAAGATTTAGAAAAATCATGTGTTTAGTAAATGATACATCTAGTTTTGAAATCCAGCCTATAGGATATGCCATTTCCCCACATTGTGTTCTGTTGTTATGTGTCAAATAATGTTGAAGAACTTCACTGGAGAAAGGCTAGAATAGAAAGCTCCATTATTTCCATATCTAAGATTCCAAGGTGGGAACCTTATATCAGCCAGTAAATAATTAACCAACTGTTAAATAAGGTTATAATATAATCATCAATCCCATTATACAAGGCTTTTAAGAATTATCTTATTCAAACATACTCAGCAAAATAAAATGGAATAGACCCTCTAAAAGTATTAATTTATTTTCAGAGAGGTTTGATTTCTTTTCCATAGAACATTATCTGCCAACCCACGTGATTTAGGTATTTCACTCTATTGAAATGGTTTTCTCAGAAATTTGACTTTGTTAAACTGAAACACCAAATGGAATAGAACTTAAAGGAAGTTAAACTAATGTAATTCCCCAGCATTAAAGAAAAAGTGTTTGTAATTATACCAGCTCCCTGCAATAGGATCTGAAAATCAGGGAAAACTTAACAACATAAAAGAGACTTCTTTTGAATGTCCTGGGTTCATTGCATATTCAACAACATTCTGCACACCAATAGCTAATCTTATTTGATTATTAGCTTGTATTTAACTTCCCCTGGCAAATAATTCACCTTTGTAAATAATCATTTTGCACTGCAAAGCAATTCTCATATATTTATTGGAATGGATTTTAAACAGTAGCAATCACTAAGAGGCTACTGAAAATATGATTAAAAGAGTGAGTAGCTAGATGCATGGGGGAAGGGTAGCAAGTTGTGTGAGGAAAGGAGCTAAAAAGTTAGTTACTGGTGCTGTTCAATTACATACATCCTCCGGACAACGATGAATATGCAAACCTTCAACAACTCTCAGACCTATTCAGGGATTTTAAAAGGAGCGTGAGGCTACTGTTTAGTATGATCAATATTTCTGGAACTAACTCTATGGTATAGCCTATCAGATTAAGTTAAAAAAATAAAAATAAAACATATATCTCTGACAGTAACTTTACCATTAAATGATTAAATGAAAAACATCATAGGAGAATGTTAGGGCTGTAGAGGATTATCTCATCCATATCTTTCATGTTATAGAAGAAAACCTAGGGTCAGAGAACGGAGATTCTCTAGGCACAGCCAGTATAAGACTTATGATTTTGACTCCCAATTTTTCCATTAAACCTACGCCTCCTCTGAGCATCATCCATGAAGTTGACTGTGTATGTTTCAGTAACCCTACTGCCTAAGGTGCTTGTCAGCATCCAGTGCGGTCAGTCATGTTATCCTTCAGAACAGAAGAGATCGTGTGACTTTTAATCATTTACAAAAGTGAATTTTCAGCTATTTTATGTGATGTTCTTTCTCCCTCTCTTCCCCTCTCTCCTTAGAGAATCACCATAGTAGCCACAAAAGTGTTTTTACACAAACAGGCAAGACACCCCCACCCATCACCACCACCGTTTTTCACAATGAGATAAAAGTGAAGGCATGTTCCTAAGAGTAAGGAGTCATGAACTCGGACCATTAGGAGGCTGAGACTGCTCAAATTCCTGGCTCTGTAAGTCCTTCTCAGGGAGCGCCGTCTCCCAGGGTCCACAAAAAAAGTTTCGGACACTGAGCAACGAATGGTAACCTGCTTCGAAAACCTTCAAACCTCATTTCCTTGGGAACACCAATCACCTTTACAAAAAATCTGGGGTGGGACAATTATTCATGAGAAACTCACTGAATAATCACGCCACCTCTGGATAACATTTCTGAGTGTTGATTTCGAGTGGATTGTATAAGCTCAGAGAAAAATACACAATTGGGGGCAACAGGAGCCTGGCTCCAGATTTTTATGTCTACAATAAAAATAGGCTCCTCAGTTTGCAAAGTGCCAGATTGCAAACTGATACGTTTCGTGTCATCTCAAGTCCATCCACCACTCCAGCAAACCCTGACAGCGGGTCCTGCGGGGTCCGGGTGAGTTCAGGAGGAGTGACAAGTTCAGGAGCTGGCAGCTCAGCTGTCACAAGCCCAGTCGCCAGCTAAGTATAGAAAGAGATTCCAAGCCGAGAGCCACCTAATGCGTCCCTTTCCGAGGATTTATCTGCTCTTGGAGCCTCTGTGCTTTAGCGATCAGGGTCCCGTCATGAGTCACGACCGAGTTATCAAACCCAGCCACAGACGCCGGGACATCACTGAGGTCCCCGGGCCCCCAAACCCAGCCGACTCCCAGAGACAGCCGAGCAAGTCTGAGCTCTGTCACTCTCCCAACAGGCAGACACATAAACAAATAATAAAAGGAATTGTTTGTTCCCCTCCAGGGAGGCAGCATGCATTAAAAAAGACATGAACCTCATCCTACCTTGCATCCAAACATCAACGACAAAGTGTTGTTGGTGCAAGCAACTTTGCAGTGGCAAATCATTGGTGTCAAACAGTCAGGGTCCTTAACAACAGGGGACATTCCTTTCGAGCTGCGGCAGTGGCAGCTCGCTGGGGGACCCGACCACGGTGCTCACCCGGCACATGGAGCGACAGCCTAGAGGCGGCGGCCACTTGGATCGCTGGCCCCTGCGCCCCGCGCGGCCATCCCAGCGCCGGGGTAGAAGCCACGCCGCGGGCAAGTACCAAGCGTCTCGGGGTCTCCCTTCCCTGGGGAACGAGGCGTGGGGGGAGGGACAGAACCAAGAAGGGCTTTCAACCCCCCTCCTTTTGGTGAATTTGGGGGAGGGAGGTAAATTAAAAAAAAAAAAAAAAATTCAAAAAAAAAAATAAATAAAAAGGAAGCCGGGCGCTTAAAGGAGGGTTCAAAGGAGGTGGGGCAGTATTACCATGTAAAAGAATGTACCCGCCTACTCGCCCCAGTCACACAAGATTGTCATGCGAGCTGAAGGGGGCTGAAATTATTCTCCCTGAAGGGGAAAAAAAAAATACTGCAGCTCCCGGTTTGGTAAAAAGCCAATGGCTTGCTGCAATCCAGAGTCACCGTGGGGAGCGCTGGCCGGACGAGTGGGGTGGGAGGGGGTGCGCGCGCGGCTCGCCAGCCTCGCCCAGCCAGCCCGCGCACCCCGGGCCCCCGCCGAGGAGTCCCGGGGTCCCAGTGGGGGTGCTCCGGGCGCGGCTAGATCTCCAGTGATCCCGGAGATCTCACTGGGCTCTCTTTGCCTCTGTTGCCCTCGGAGAGGCTGACCTCCGAGGCTGAGCTGCCCAGGTGAGGGGAGAGGCCCGCGCGGAGCCCTACAGAGAGCATCCTCCCCGCCCTCTGACTTCAGCTTGCCTGAGTTGAGGCCGGTAAAGGCACCTGGGCCAGAAGTGGGCTGAAAACGGCTTCCCAAGGGCCCTACACCTCCTTGACTTCTTTGTCAGAGAGCCTACTCACGCCCTGGGTGGTAGATTTGGCCTCAGCCAGGGCTTTATCTGATACAACATTTTTCTAAAAAGCAAAACGGAAGAGTCCGCCCCCTCCCTACCTTGACGTCTTAGGGGCTCTAGGAAGCTCCAGAAGTATTACTGTTGTTCCGGAAGTATGAATGACAAGATTGGTGGATGCTGTATTGATTTTTTCTTTTTCTTTTTTAAGTGAGGCTGTCAAAATTGCAAAAGATAAAAAAAAAAAAAAAAAAAAAAATCAGCATGTGGCTGGCCCAGCTGCAAAATTGCTTGTCAGAGACAAAAAAAGAAAGAAAGAAAGGAAAGAAAATGTGATAGTAGGTTGCAGAATAGGAAATGGGTAGAACTAGCCCTCTCTGGGTGCCACCTGAGTGCTTGGCACTATGCCTCACAGATGGCTGGCGGAAAGAGAGCAAGTCATCAGGATGTGGAATCAAACTCTGGCTCTGATGCTGAGGATGGCTTTGTGTAAGTTACAGTGCTTGTGCTCTCATTAACCCCTACCTTGCAGAGTTGTCATGAAGACTAGAGATGGTAAACACCACCTTCCTGTGGTCAGCCTTGGTAGTCCATGGTAGGTGCTCTGTACTTAAATAGCTTGTTGTCATTCAGTTGCTCAGTCATGTCTGACTCTTTGCAACTCCATGGACTACAGCACACTAGGCTTCCCTGTCCTTCACTATCTCCCAGAGTTTGCTCAAAATCATGTCCATTGAGTCAGTGATGCCATCCAACCATCTCATCCTCTGTTGCCTCCTTCTCCTCTTGCCCTCAATCTTTCCCAGCATCAGGGTCTTTTCTAGTGAGTCAGCTCTTCTCATCAGGTGACCAAAGTACTGGACCTTCAGCTTCAGCATCTGTCCTTCCAATGAATATTCAACTTACATAGCTTAGCTCTTGTCTTAGCCCGAGAGGTAGACATTACTGGACACATGTTTTGTAGAGAGAAAAAATAACTGATGATCTAAGGGCTATATCACTTCCCCAAGTCACACAATCAATAAGCCATGAAGGTGAGATTCAGAGAAAATTGATGGAATATAAAAAAGCATTATCATAGGGTACATCACACATCTCTCCAGAAGCATGTTCTAAATTTTCCGGATTTACTGGAGAATAGTCAGGCTTGTCCCATTCACAAAAATGTAGTCATTTCAAAAGTCTCTAAGTGCTCCATGAACTCAGATCTCACTTGAAACAGAGCAACTTAGTCCTCAATATCTATAGCAAGCTCTGCTGGAACCATGCTGTCCTGATGTAGTTTTCCCAAAACACCAGGCCACTTGTCCTCTAAATTAATAGACGTCCAAATACCACTACGGGCTTCAACTTACAAAGTTCCAGGAAGAATAAAAGAACAAAATAACTTGCAAGCTGTCAAGTCAAATGCAGTATCCTATAAAATTTCCCTCACTTGCCCACATCCAAAATAGCCCAGCCTCCCTCCTGTCCCAAGTTAATGGAAACCAAACCAGATCGCATCCAAATTCTGTGGAGTGCTTTTAAAAAAAGAAAGAAAGAAAACAGAAAAGAATGATAAAAAAAAAAAAAAAATGCATTCTCAGGCTCACCCCTACATTCTCATTCCATAAGCCAGGAGGATATCAAGAAATCTACATTTTTAATCAGCACCCTGATGAGAGGAATATGTGTCCTGCCTCCAAAATGAAGACCTCTTGAAAGGAAATCAATATGGAGCAAAGCATGAGCAAAGATCAGCAGGAAAAGACAGTCGAAGTTGAGGCAAGTCTGGTTCTAACTGAAGAGGGCAGCTGTTTCTAAAGTTTTGTGGTTATGACACTAAATGTAGGCATCCTTACCTAGTTGATTTCTCTAGTAGGAATTGGGGTTAATTCAATCCAGTGCATATCTAGGGGCTGCCAGGACTCAGGAGGTAACACATATATGTGCTCAAACATACCAGGTCACATGGTAGGGGCAGAACTCTGGTCTGGTGCCCGCTGTGTAATCTTAAAGTCACATTCACAGACTAAGTGTATCCCTTAGCATTTTTTCCCTGTTAGCAATAAAATGTGTGATTGTGTGAGCACTTCCACCTACAGAGCGTCTATAATTATGGCTGTTTTTCCAAAGGAGAATGGATTCTAAAAAAGTTGTACAATATTTCCCTTATTCATTAGCCTATAATTTAGATTTCAAACACCCCAAAAGTATTGTATGCTCTATATTGTGATGTTCCAATAATAACTAACACAGTCTTTCCCTAATGAATTACCCAGGCTAAGGCTGACCTCCTATTCTAGGGCAGCATTACAGGCTGCTTAGGCTCAAGTCATTTCCCATTTTCCAGCTTGTGCTGGTTTAGGTTAACAAAGACAAATGACAAAATATAAAGGAGAGTGTGTATTTCATTCCTCGATCTTCTGTTGTTTAATCAATGGAACTTCATTGATTATACCTCTCTCTCCACACACATACACATGTGTGTGTCTATGTATATCTGTTATCTGTTCACATACATCTGACAAAATGCTTTTCCTTAATTCTTCTCTCTTGATAATAGCTCTGGAGTGAAGTGAAAGTGGGGGAGGAGAGAAAATGTTGTTTCCATGACAATGCATTCCTTAGTTACAGGCAGTAACCACTATGGTTAACAAAATGAATCACTGTTACCTTAAGATATGAACACACTGCATTATTGGTCTGAAAAGCTAATTTGGGAGTATACTGCATGGGGGTGTACTGCAGTAATTTTAGGAGAAGATATTACTAAGGAATGCCAGGAGATGATGCACTGATTTTAATAGTCAAAATAACCACCCTTAATTACCTCAGTGATTGGTAACACTTACAGTTCTTCCTAATAATCATCACCTTTGCAAAATAATACGTGACAACTACACACTCTTAAACATTTTTCCTTCTTACAACTTTTCTCAAAATAGACTCACAATCATAAATGATCATAATGATAATCAGGATTATTAAAAAAATATGATCAGGATTTGATTTTATTCTTTTATTTACTGTTATCATTATTATTCCCAATCCCAAATCAGGACAAGGCAAGAGGTATTAGCTATTGACCTAGCTTTTTTTTTCTTCCTTTATTGATCCCTTCCACAGTTTTTTTAAGAAGAGGTGGTTCATGGTGGAAGCGAAAAGAGTGTAATGGACACCAGGATCCATGGTGTTTCTTCCTATTGACTGTGTGACTTCGAGCAAGTTACTTCCTCTCTGACCCACAATTCCCTTGTCCATTGAGATGAAATGGGTATGCTAGAGTATCTCTAAGTTTACTTTCAGTGCTGAAGTTCTCCGAGTGGTTCTTACAAATAAAGGATCTGAGATGTAAAGGAAATTTGAGAAGCCATTTCATTCAGTCACCTGTCTCAGAAAATAAACTTTTCTATAGTGCTTACTATTTGATATGTTCTACTACAGTGTTTGCTATATGTAATGTTATCAGTTCAGCAGCAGGCTGAACCCAGATTCTACCTTTGAGAGCCAACTGTACCTAATTCCAACCTTTCATGATATCATGCTAGTAGTTTGAAATCAGCCATGGAAGAAGTATTTCCACATAAATTGGAAAACACTATATACCAAGACTTTTTTTTTTCTTCAGAGAAGCATCTATCAGCACAGCACTGGTTTAAGTACTTTATCTACATTAACTTATTTAATCCTCACAACCTCTCAAACTTATACACACACAAAAACAGGAAACTGAATCACAGAGAAATGAAATAATTTTCTCAAGCTAACAAAATTGATAGACAAGTCAACTAAATGAATCAACTAACAAAAAAGCCGTGATGGCTTTCAGTAACAAATGTTTATTTCTTCCTTATGTGAGACATCCTTCATAGTGTGACCCTGGCTCTAGCCCATGTTATTGCATGAACAGAAGAGCAGCCTCTATCAGGGGCATGATGTTTTCATGGCAGAAGTAAAAAAATGACCATGACTCAGTATGCAGTGGCCCTTAACATTTCTATTCAGATGGGAAAACATATTCCTTTCTGCATTTTATTAGCCAAGGCATGTCATGTGACCAAACCCAAGGCCAGTCAGGTGGGGAAGGATAATCCTTTCTCAGTGAGGAAGGAGAACATTTGGGAACAATAATTTACTAAATAACAGCTTAGCTGGGTGATAGAATGGGGATTTGAACCCAAGAAATCTGATGTGATGAGCCAAGTTTTTAATAAGTAGGCCATTCTGCCTGTGACAGCCAACACATCTTTATTTTTCACCTGTTTTTCGTATTAGGGTTTGTTATTTAATAACTCTTTAAGGGACTGACTTCTATAAAAAAATCATGGTAGATACAGAAAACATATAAGAACTTTGGAGCAAATCAGATATGCTTGGTTTGGCACTATTCACAGTGCAATTTCAACCTTTAATTCTTTTCCCTATACTCCCCATCCCTACAAATGACTGTCCACTTATTTTCTCTTAATCTTTAGTACACATGTCTTCAGGTAATTAATTTATCAATAACTTCATAACACAAACTACATTTTTTATTATTGAGCTTCTTGAAATTAAGGTGAAGAGGCATATGAACATGTCTTTCTGCCATCAATGAGTTTGTAAACTAATTGAAGATACTGTCATAAAATAAAAACAGTATCTCTGACAGTAAGAAAATATACATACAATTAAGTACTAAAATGTACTTGAAGTCCCTAAGATTATTTGACCCATCTAGTTAACTTCTCTGAACTATCATTTCTTATTCTTTAAATGGTATTGCTATAAGGCTTAAATGAGATAATGTGTTTCAAAATGTCCACTCCTCTTATCTGGTTTGTGAGAAATGCTCAGTAAACTGGAGACACTTTATGTTGATTTCCTAACTTTTTTTTTTTTCCCCCAATAAAAGTTAACTGGAAAGAATAAACCCATTCAGTTCAGTTCAGTTCAGTCGCTCAGTCGTGTCCGACTCTTTGCAAGCCCATGAATCGCAGCACGCCAGGCCTCCCTGTCCATCACCAACTCCTGGAGTTCACTCAGATTCACATTCATCGAGTCGGTGATGCCATCCAGCCATCTCATCCTCTGTCGTCCCCTTCTCCTCCTGTCCCCAATCCCTCCCAGCATCAGAGTCTTCTCCAATGAGTCAACTCTTTGCATGAGGTGGCCAAAGTACTGGAGTTTCAGCTTTAGCATCATTCCTTCCAAAGACATCCCAGGGCTGATCTTCAGAATGGACTGGTTGGATCTCCTTGCAGTCCAAGGGACTCTCAAGAGTCTTCTCCAACACCACAGTTCAAAAGCATCAATTCTTTGGCGCTCAGCTTTCTTCACAGTCCAACTCTCACATCTAATAAACCCATTAGATGTACCCAATACGTATAATCCTTATACAGAAATCTTTAACTTTTCTTCACAATGTTATTCTCCTAAAGACTCTCAGGCCCTTTCTCAGGTTTTCCACATTCCTCTTACTGAGGAACACACAACTGCAGTGAGGGTTTGTGTTAGAGTCAGGACCCATAAAACCTGACTCTGAAATCCATCATGTCTTCCCCATGATCGCTGCTCCTTGGCCTTCTCTGTAATTTCTGAGTCTTCTCCTTCTATTCACTTGCCACCAAGTACAGACTCCTTTGGGCCAGTCATGCTTACTGACTAGTTGGCCATTATCTGAGGCATACATGCCATGTTTGGTTGACCTTTACTTGGAATAATTTTCTTATTTACAGTTTGGAATGATTGAGTCAATAAATGAATTGATAAAGAACAATTAAATATATGGGTTAAGCCAGCCTTTCCACAGCTACCATGTAGGCTCTTGGTGAACTAATCTAGATCATTGTTTTAATTCAGTCCTTGGCCCCCAACTTATTCAATGAAAGGAATACAACCCTTATTGAGAAAATGTCATCCCAATAATTCAGAATCAATTTTACCATTTTGTTTTAGCAGCATGAATTTTGAAATAATAGCTGTCCTTAGCTTCAATAAGATAAGGCACAATTTTGGCTCTAAGATGTCTCATGATATTCCACTTTCACTCACAGTGCCATTTTGAGAAAAGCAACTCCAAAATATCACCCTCTGCACCACCTGTGAAAGTATCCTAAATAGGAAAAGTCAAATGAAAAAGAATTCTGCCTAGGTCTTTTTGTTTACCAAATTTGGTTTCAGTGTTGAAAGAATAAGGTTTGGGTCTTGGGTTCCAATCTTAGCTTTGATACTTA
This sequence comes from Tragelaphus eurycerus, assembly GCA_935064755.1. NCBI lineage: Eukaryota > Metazoa > Chordata > Mammalia > Artiodactyla > Bovidae > Tragelaphus > Tragelaphus eurycerus. Next base: position 16,871,003 of record CAKXYN010000043.1, read on the forward strand.
CTAGGTCATTCTGAGTTAACCACTTAGTCTCTTTGACAGTTAATTTTCTCATCCATTAAAAAAGGAGAGGGGTGTTAAATAATAACACCTATACTACAGGGTTCATCTGAGAATTAATTAAAATATCATGTATGAATGAGGAAACAGTGGAAACAGTGTCAGACTTTATTTTGGGGGGCTACAAAGTCACTGCAGATGGTGACTGCAGCCATGAAATTAAAAGACGCTTACTCCTCGGAAGAAAAGTTATGACCAACCTAGATAGCATATTGAACAGCAGAGACATTATTTTGCCAAAAAAGGTCCATCTAGTCAAGGCTATAGTTTTTCCTGTGGTCATGTATGGATTTGAGAGTAGGACTGTGAAGAAAGCTGAGTACCGAAGAATTGATGCTTTTGAACTGTGGTGTTGGAGAAGACTCCTGAGAGTCCCTTGGACTGCAAGGAGATCAACCAGTCCATTCTGAAGGAGATCAGCCCTGGGTGTTCTTTGGAAGGAACATGCTAAAGTACTGGAATGATGCTCCAGTACTTTGGCCACCTCATGCGAGGAGTTGACTCACTGGAAAATACTCTGATGCTGGGAGGGATTGGGAGCAGGAGGAAAAGGGGACGACAGAGGATGAGATGGCTGGATGGCATCACTGACTCGATGGACTTGAGTTTGAGTGAACTCCGGGAGTTGGTGATGGACAGGGAGGATGGACAGGGGTGATGGACAGGGATGGAATTGCGTGCTGCAATTCATGGGGTCGCAAAGAGTCGGATACAACTGAACGACTGAACTGAACTGAAGTGCCTGACGTGCATTTTTTTTTTTTTTTTTTTCATTTTCAAGTGAAGTGAAGTTGCTCAGTCATTTCCAACTTTGCGACCTGGTGGACTGTAGCCTACCAGGCTCCTCCATCCATGGGATTCTCCAGGTAAGAATACTGGAGTGGGTTGCCATTTCCTTCTCCAGGGGATCTTCCTTCTCCAGGGATCGAACCCAGGTCTCCTGCATTGCAGGCAGATGCTTTACTCTCTGAGCTACCAGGGAAATTCATTTTCAAAGACAGAATTTATTTTAACAGTATTTTTTTCTAAATACAAAACTAAAAGTTTAGTATAGAAATAATTTTGAATAGAAATTATTTTCAATAGAAAATATTGTCAGGTACAACAAAAGCAATTTGAAAGTACTCACAATTCCATTGCTAGAGGTTACTAATCTTAATACTTTGGAGGATGTGGTATGCTATGCTAAGTCACTTCAGTTGTAGCCTACTCTTTACAATGCTATGGAATATAGCCCACCAGTCTCCTCTGTCCATGCTGCTGCTGCTACTGCTAAGTCGCTTCAGTCATGTCCGACTCTGTGCGACCCCATAGACAGCAGCCCACCAGGCTCCCCCGTCCCTGGGATTCTCCAGGCAAGAACACTGGAGTGGGTTGCCATTTCCTTCTCCAATGCATAAAAGTGAAAGTGAAGTCGCTCAGTTGTGTCTGACTCTTAGTGACCCCATGGACTGCGGCCCACCAGGGTCCTCCGTCCACAGAATTTTCCAGGCAAGAGTACTGGGGTGGGGTGCCATTGCCTTCCCTGCCTCTGTCCATAGGATTTGCCAAACAAGAATACTGGAGTGGGTTGAATGCCTTCCTCCAGGGGATCTTCCTGATTCAGGGGTCGAACCCCTTTCTCTGGTGTCTCCTGCATCGGCAGGTGGTTTCTCTACCATTAGTGCCACCTGGGAAGCCCAAAAGAGAGTCACAAGTGTGTGTGTGTTAGTTGCTCAGTCATGTGCCACTCTTTTCAATCCCATGACCTATAGCCCAGCAGGCTTCTCTGTCCATGGAATTTTTCAGGCAATAATACTGGAGTGGGTAGCCATTCCCTCCTCCAAGGGATCTTTCCAACCCAGGAATCGCACCCATGTCTCCTGCATCTCCTGCATTGCAGGCAAATTCTTTTACTGTTTGAATCACTAGAGAAGCCCACTTTGGAGGTTCAGTTCAGTTCAGTTCAGTCACTTGGTCATGTCCGACTCTTTGTGACTCCATGGACTGCAGTACACCAGGCCTCCCTGTCCATCACCAACTCCCAGAGCCCACTCAAACTCATGTCCATCACATCAGTAATGGCATCCAACCATCTCATCCTTGTCCCCTTCTCCTCCAGCCTTCAATCTTTCCCAGCATCAGGGTCTTTTCCAAAGATTTAGTTCTTCGCATCAGGTGGCCAAAGTATTGGAGTTTCCGCATCAGCATCAGTTCTTCCAATGAATATTCAGGACTGATTTTCTTTAGGATTGACTGGTTGGATCTCCTTGCAGTCCAAGGGACTCTCAAGAGTCTTCTCCAACACCACAGTTCAAAAGCATCAATTCTTCGGTACTCAGCTAACTTTGGAGGTTACACTTCCAGTAATGCTTCAGCAAAATTGTGTTTAAACTGTGTATAATGGTGCAGGCTAATTTAGAAAATAATAAACCTTTGACACCTGCCCATGCTTTTTGGAAGAAGTCTTGCTATAAAAATACTATCAATAATGGCACAGTATATTAATATTGCATGGCATATTTCACAAGCCGTTTTTTGACAGGGGTCAAAAATATTCTGAAATCAATATCGTGAGAAAAATGGAAGTGTTCTTATGAACAAATATTTGCACATATCCATAACAAAATTATTAGGCTAAATCTTATAGATAAGAAATTCTTGGTGTAAAGAGCATGAACATTTAGGCAATTTTAATGTATAATAGCCAATTTATGTTTGTATTAATTTCTATTTCCATTAAAATTTTATAGGACTTATTGTTATTCTCCATTAATAACACACTATAGGAGTTATTTCGGCCAAACTCTGGTGGTAAGATTTTTATTTGTCTGAAGATGCTATTTTTATTAGGTTATTTTATTGGTTTTTACATGATAGTTTGTTGTTGTTGTTAACTGCTGAGTTGTATCCCACTCTTTCGCGACCCCATGCACTATAGCCTACTAGTCTCCTCTGTCCATGGGATTTCTCAGGCAAGAATACTCGAGTGGGGCGCCACGTTCCTTCTCCAGGGGACCTTCCCCCCAGGAACCGATGGCAGCCTAGCTCAGTATAAATTATAGGCCGCCAGTTATTTTCTCCCAGTATTCTGTAGAGTCAATTCAGTTGTCTTTTCTCTGGAAGTGCTCAATTGCTTCCTACTGATCAAGGTTTTTGGTTGTTTTGGCATTCTGGAGATTTCCCTCAATGTAATTAGATATTGAGTTCACCTTCTTTATCCTCTTTAGGTCTTCTTTTGATCGTTGCATCCCGGGATTCACGTCTTTAATCAATTCCTTAAAAAATGTGAAGGCATACCGCTTTGCATTTTTCTCTCCCTCATGCTATTCTTTCCCCACCTCCACCTTAAACTGCAATCACATATGTATTTGCCATTGTTGGTGTGTAGTTGCTAAGTCATATCTGACTCTCTGCAACCCTGGGGGCTGTAGCCCGCCAGGCTCCTCTGTCCATGGGATTTCCCAGACGAGAATACTGGAGTAGGTTGCCATTTCCTTCTCCAGAGGATCTTCCAACCCAGGTACTGAACTGGCAACTCCTTCATTAGCAGACAGATTCTTTACCACTGACCCACCAGGGAAGCCCCACATATATATTTATTTTCCCTTTTTTCTTATACTTTTTATCTCTTTAGCTGCCTGTGCTGCACTGGGGGTAATTTCTTCACATATCTTTCCATTTCTTAATTTTGTCTTCAGTTCTTTAAAAAACATTTGTATTGTTTTAAATTTTAGTTGCTATACTTTGAGTTCTGAAAGTTCTATTGTATTTTTGAGATATCATTGAGAGATTATATTGTGAATGTTTAAGGTACACAAGGGTCTTCCATAGTGCCTCAGACAGTAAAGAATCTGCCTGCAATGCAGGAGACCCAAGTTTGATTTCTGGGTTAGGAAGATCCCCTGCAGAAAGGAATGGAAACCCACTCCAGCATTCTTGCCTGGAGAATCCCATGGACAAAGGAGCTTGGTGGGCTACAGTCCATGGGATCACAAAGAGTCAAACACAACTGAGTGACTAAACGTGCAGACACAAGGTACACAGTGTATTTGTACACATCTATTTATACACATATACACAAATACACAAGGTATTTGTACATATATATTTATACATATTGACCTCTGTAGTGTTAAGGAACACCTCTGTTACCTCACATAATCACCAGTTATTTTTTGTGGTGAGAACATTTAAGATCTACTCTTTTAATAACTCTCAAGTATCTAGTACAGTATTATAAACTATAATCACCATACTATACATTAGATCCCCCAAACATATTTATCTTACAATGGAAATTATATACCCTTTGACCAACATCTCCCCAATTCCCCTACTCTCCAGGCTCTGATAACTACTATTCTACTTCTGGCTTTTATGAATTTGGCTTTTTTGGATTACGTATGTAAGTAATACCATACAGTATTTATCTGTCATTGACATAGTTCATTTAGTATAACACCAGGGTCATTCATATTCTTGCAAATGGCAGGATTTCCTTCTCTTCTATGGCTGAATAATATTCTATTACATATATATTCCATTATATATATTATATAGAGAGATGTATGACACAGCTTCTTTGCACTATTCATCTGTTGATGGACACAGGTTGCTTCCATATGTTGGCTATTGTGAATAATGCTGCCATGAACATGGGACTGCAGATATATCTTCAACATCACTTTTCCTTTCCTTTGGATGTATACCCAGAAGTAGGATTGCTAGTAATTCACTTCTTAATTTTTTGTGGAAACTTCATACTGTTTTCATAGTACCTATGCTACACCAACTTACATTTTCGTCAACAGTACACAGGGATTCCCTTTTCTCCACATTTTCACTAAGACTTGATATGTCTTGTCTTTTTGATGATAGTGATTCCAACAGGTATGAGGTGATATTGTGGTTTTGATTTGCATTCCCCTAATGATTAGTGATCTTTTAAAATTTTATTTAATTGGAGGCTACTTACAATATTGTAGTGATTTTTACCATACATTGACATGAATCAGCCATGGGTGTACACGTGTTCTCCATCCTGAACCCCCCACCCACCTCCTTCCCTATCCCATACCTCTGGGTCATCCCAGTGCACCAGCCCCGAGCACCCTGTCTCATGTATCGAACCTGGACAGGCGATCTGTTTCACATATGATAATATACATGTTTCAATGCTATTCTCTCAGATCATTCCACCCTTGCCTTCTGCCACAGAGTCCAAAAGACTGCTCTATACATCTTTGTCTCTTTTGCTGTCTCGCATATAGGGTCATCATTACCATCTTTCTAATTCCATATATATGTGTTAGGAAGGAAAGTTATGACCAACCTAGATAGCATATTAAAAAGCAGAGACATTACTTTGCCAACAAAGGTCCATCTAGTCAAGGCTATAGTTTTTCCAGTGGTCATGTATGGATGTGAGAGTTGGACTGTGAAGAAAGCTGAGCACAGAAGAATTGATGCTTTTGAACTGTGGTGTTGGAGAAGACTCTTGAGAGTCCCTTGGACTGCAAGGAGATCCAACCAGTCCATTCTGAAGGACATCAGCCCTGGGATTTCTTTGGAAGGAATGATGCTAAAGCTGAAACTCCAATGCTTTGGCCACGTCATGCGAAGAGTTGACTCACTGGAAAAGACCGTGATGCTGGGAGGGATTGGGGGCAGGAGGAGAAGGGGACAACAGAGGATGAGATGGCTGGATGGCATCACCGACTCAATGAACATGAGTTTGAGTGAACTCCGGGAGTTGGTGATGGACAGGGAGGCCTGGCGTGCTGCGATTCATGGGATCTCAAAGAGTTGGACACAACTGAGCTACTGAACTGATTCTGTATTGGTGTTTTTATATCTTAATGTACCTGTTGGTCATCTGTATGTCTTCTTTAGATCTATTCAGTTTCTCTATCCATTTTTAATTGGATTGTTTACTTGTTTTTGTTACTGAATTGTATGAGTTCTTTATATATTTTGAATATTAACCACTTACTCGATATATGATTTGCAAACATTCCTTCAATTCTGTAGACTGGCTTTTTGTTTTGTTGTTTGTTTCTATTGCCGACCTGGCACCTACTAATGAATGTTTAACAATATTCATTTGTTCACTTACTCATTCCTTTATTTATTTGTTCACCATATACCAAAACTAGCTAAGAAACTTATCTCATATACATGGCAACCAAACAGAGCAAAATTCCTGTGAAATCACTAATTCTATTTTTATACTATTTGCCCATCTGTGAAACAAAGGCCAATTGTTCATTGTCAAAAAAATGCTAAAAAGAGCTCAACTTTGAGAGCAGCAATTCAAGGGAAGAGTGTGTCAAAAACATGGCTCATTTTAAATAGTTTTATACTGCCACTGTGCTTCTTTACTAGAAATAGATTTTCCTTATGAGCTTCCTTTTCTAAAGAATAGATGGCTCTTCTAACTGCAAGAGCTATATGAGGCGACTTACCCTGAAGAACACCACTCTACTGTGTTGCAAGCAGGGACCCTGAGCTAAACATATACAAACTAAATGAAATGATTATACAATGAAACAATTGCTCTCTAGAAACTATGAGGACATTAGATCTCTCTTACAATCTCCAGCTATAAACCAAAGAATTAAGATTATGACACAATTATCTCTTTCTGTCTTAATAAGTTGCAAGCATGCTAAAGTCCTTGATGGCACTGAATTATAAATATTAACTTAATTAGATTTCCATTTCCTGTTTGCTTAAAATAAGAACATTATAGGAAAAGGATCTTGTGGTACAGTGTGTGAATTATTCCTATTATAAAAATGCTAGTGTTCTCTTCCTACATTACAAGCACAATCAGTCTCAATATAATGTGTTGGAAAATCTGAATTATGTTTGCTAAAGTTGACAGCATATGACTATAGAAAAGACTTACTAGGTACATGATGTTAAGCGCATTCACCCATTTCCTCTTTTTGGTTCCCAATTACTATTTGATTATTCATGAATTCATTCAACAAATACTTTCATGTATCTTTTATATATTAGGCAGTATGCTAACTTTGGAATACAAGTGCAGATCAATCCAGTCTTGGCCTCATGGAGATTACAGACCAGTGAGGAAGGCAGATTGGGATAAGTGCCTTGAGTATATCTACATGACTCTGTGAGAGCATACAGGGGAATCTCATCTAATAAAAGAGGTAAAAGAAGGCACAATTGGGAAAGTGATAACTGAGCTGACATCAGGAGGATGACTGGGAATTTACTATACAAATGGAGGAGGGAGAAAGAATCTAAGATAGGAGAAACAGAACGCACAACACTTGGTGCCAGAAACAAAGAGTGCAGGAGCGAACAGAGATAATCTCAGTGTACCTGGAACACAGAAAACAAGGGGCAACATCAAGTAAGAAGAGGCTGAAAAGGGCAGAGGTCAGGTTAGGAAGGCTACATTTAAGATTTATGTTATACTCTAAAAGTTTTAGGAAACTACATGAGAGATATTTTAAAGCAGCTTTGCTCAAGTATAACTACCAATATTCAAAGTGTACAATTTAATAGGATTCAATATACGTATACATCCATGCAGCCATCAGCACAATCCAGATAGTAAACAAATCTGTGACCCTCTAAAGCTCCCTCATGTGCCTTCATAGACCCTGCCCCTAAACCTCTTTCCTACTTCCCCATCTCAAAGCAAACACAGATCTGCTTTCTGTCATTATAGATTAGTTCACACTCCCTAGAAATCTATATAAACGATACTATGCAGTATATGCTTTTTTGTCTGATTATTTTTTCATTCAGTGTATCTATTCTGAGAATCATCTAAGCTGTTGCATCTGTCAACAATTCATTTTTATTTTATTTCTGAATAATATTCCATTGTAAAGATACACTCTAATTTATTTATCCATTTACCTGTTAATGGATATTTGGGTTGTTTCCAGTTTTTGGCTTTATAACTGCTACGAATATTTGTCTATGTCTTTGAACAGATATATATTTATTTTGCTATTGAATTGGCATAAGGTGATGACGTGGCAGATGTATGTTCACATTTTTAAAAAATTGTCAAACTAGTTTCCAAAGTGGTTGTACCATTTCACATTTCCAGCAGTAGTGTATGAGAATTCCAGTCCATTCAGATCTAAGTCAACATTTGCTATGGTCAGTCAATTTAATTTTAGCCATTCTCATAGATGTATACTAGTATCTTGCTGTAATTTTAATTTGCATTTCCATAATGACTAACGGATTTGAACATCTTTTCTGCAATTGCTGCTTGTATGTCTGTTTTGGTAGTTTCTATTCAAATCTTTGGTCATTTTTGAAAGTGAACTGTTTCTTATTTTTGATTTTTAAGAGTTCTTTATTTTATATATTCTGGATTTAAGCTCTTGATTAGATATTATGATTGCACATAGTTTTTGCACTCTATAATTTTTTAATTCTGTTAAAATTTTTAATTCTTTGTCAAATTTATTATTCTTTTCTATTTTATTGTTTATATTTTTGGTGTCCTAAGAAATCTGTGCCTAACTGGAAGGTACAAATTTTCTACAAAAATTTGTAGAATTTTTTAAGAATTTTAAGTTTACATTTTACATTTAGGTCTATGATAAATCTGGGGTTAATTTTTATATACAGCATGAGGTTTGAATCCAAGTTTATATTTTTACATATGAATGTCCAATTGTTCCAGCACCATTTGCTGAAATGACTATCCATTTTTTCTCAACTGAATTGTGTGCCTTTGTTAAAAAATCAGTTGTCCTTATACATGTTTTATTTCTGGACAATCAGTTCTTTTCTATTGATCTAAATGTCCACCTTTACACAAACATTATCTTTACAACAGCTTTCTTTCAGGGATCTTTTGAATCTCCTGCTGCTGCTGCTGCTAAGTCACTTCAGTCGTGTCCGACTCTGTGCAACCCCATAGACGGCAGCCCACCAGGCTCCACCATCCCTGGGATTCTCCAGGCAAGAACACTGGAGCGGGTTGCCATTTCCTTCTCCAATGCATGAAAGTAAAAAGTGAAAGTGAAGTCGCTCAGTCGTGTCTGACTCTTCGTGACCCCATGGACTGCAGCCTACCAGGCTCCTCTGTCCATGGGATTTTCCAGGCAAGAGTACTGGAGTGGGGTGCCACTGCCTTCTCCTTTGAATCTCCTAGATGCTTTCAATATTCCATATGAATTTCAGAATTAGCTTGTTGATATCCACAAGCTCTTCTATTTAAATTCTGATATGATTTTGTTGGACCTCTAGATAAAGTTTGGAGACAATGAGCAACTTAACAGTATTTTGTCTTCCAACTCAGGAGAAAGGTATCTACTCATTTATTTAGATCATCTGTAATTTTGCTCAGCAATATTCTGTAAATTTTGTATGTATAGTTCTTTTACATATTTCATCAAATTTAATTCTATTTCATATCATATTTTATCATAAATGGAACTGCTTTAATGATTTCAATTTCTGACTGTTCACTACTAGTATTTTGCATGTTGTATATTGACTTTTATGCTGCAAATTTGCTAAATTCACCAATTTATCTGGTAGCTTTTTTTTTTAATTCCATGAGAACATATCATATCATCTGCAAATAAAAAGTCATACTTCTTCTTTTGTTACTTTTTCTTACTGAAGATGCTAGTAGAACATCAGATACTAGTGCATGGAAGTAGTAAGGGTGGATATTTCTCCTGTCTTGTACTGGATCTTAGGGGAGATTATTCAGTCTTTCATTGTTAAGTATGTTATTGGCTATACGTTTTTCACAGATCTTTTTTTTTTTTATTCAGTTAAGGAAAGGCTCCTTTATTTTGTTGAGAGTATTTTTAAACCAGAAATTGATTCTAGATTTTCTCAGATTTTTTTCTACATCTATGGAGGGGATAATTTTTCTTAGTTTATTAAAAGAAGGTTTTTGAATATTAAACAATCTTTATTCTTGGGATAAACTTCAGTTGGTCATGACGTATTTTAATTCTAATATAGTACTGGATGCTATCTGATAAGGTTTTGTTTAGAATTTATGTTTTTGAGGGATATTAGTCTATAGTATTTTTTTCTTATATTTGTATATGATATCAAGGTAATATTGGCTGGGAAGGTACTGGAACGAATTGGAAGGTATTGTCCCCTCCCATATTTAAACAGTTTGTATTGAACTGGTATTATTTCTTCACTAAATATTTGGTAGAATTAATCAGAATGAAGCCATCTGGACCAGAAGTTTATCGGTTAAGTTCTGTTCAGTCACTCAGTCGTGTTTGACTCTTTGCAACCCACTGCAGCACGCCAGGCTTTCCTGTCAATCATCAACACCTGGAGCAAATTCTTGTCCATCAAGTTGGTGATGTCATCTAATCATCTTATTCTCTGCCATCCCCTTATCCTCCTGCCTTCAATCTTTCCCAGCAACAGGGTCTTTTCCAATGAGTCAGTTCTTCACATCAGGTGGCCCAGGTATTGGAGCTTCAGTTCAGCATCAGTCCTTCCAATGAATATTCAGAGGTGATTTCCCTGGATTTCCTTGGAGTCCAAGGGACTGTCAAGAGTCTTCTCCAACACCAAAATTAAAAAGCATCAATTCTCCAGTGCTGAGCTTTCTTTATGGTCCAATTCTCACATCCATACATGACTACTGGAAAAACCATAGCTTTTGACTAGAAGAAACCTTGTCGGTAAAGTACTGTCTTTGCTTTTAAATATGCTAGGTTGGTCATAGCTATTCTTCTAAAGAGCAAGCATCTTTTAATTCAATGGCTGCTGTTGCCATCTGCAGTGATTGTGGAGCCGCCCCCAAATAAACTCTGTTACCGTTTCCACTGTTTCCTCATCTATTTGCCATGAAGTGATGGGACTGGATGCCATGATCTTCACTTTTTGAATGCTGCATTTTAAGCCAGTTTTTTTCACTCTCCTCTTTTACTTTCATCATACGGCTCTTTAGTTCCTCTTCACTTTCTTCCATAAGGGCGGTGTCATTTGTGTATTTGAGGCTGTTGATATTTCTCCAGGCAGTCTTACTTCCAGCTTGTGCTTCATCCAGCCCAGCATCTCACATGATGTACTTTACATGTAAGTTAAATAAACAGGGTGACAATATATAGCTTTGATGTACTCCTTTCCCAATTTGGAACCAGCCCATTGTTCCACATGTGGTTCTAAATGTTGCTTCTTGACCTGGATACAGATTTCTCAGGAGGCAGATAAGGTGGTCTGGTATTCCCATCTCTTGAAAAAAATTTCCACAGTTTGTTGTGATCCACACATTCAAAGGTTTTGGCGTAGTCAATAAAGCAAAAGTAGATGTTTTTCTGGAACTCTCTTGCTTTTTTGATGATCCAATGGATGTTAGCAATTTTATCTCTGGTTCCTCTGCCTCTTCTAAATCCAATTTGAACATCTGGAAGTTCTCAGTTCACATACTGTTGAAGCCTGGCTTGGAGAATTTTGAACATTACTTTGCTAGCATGTGAGATGAGTGCAACTGTGTGATGAATGCAATTGAACATTCTTTGGTATTGCCTTTCTTTGGGATTGGAATGAAAACTGACCTTTTCCAGTCCTGTGGCCACTGCTGATTTTTCCAAATTTTCTGGCATTTTGAGTAGAGTACTTTCACAGCATCATCTTTCAGGATTTGAAATAGCTCAACTGGAAATCTGTCACCTCCACTAGCTTTGTCCATGGAGATGCTTCCTCAGGCCCACCTGACTTTGCACTCCAGGATGTCCAGCTCTAGGTGAGTGATCACATCATGGTGGTTATATGGGTCATTAAGATCTTTTTTTATATATAGTTCTTTCATGTATTCTTGCCACTTCTTCTTAACATCTGCTTCTGTTAGGGCTGTACCATTTCTGTCCTTTATTGTGCCCATCTCTGCATGAAATGTTCCCTTGATATCTCTAATTTTCTTGAAGAGATCTCTAATCTTTCCCATTCTATTGTTTTCCTCTATTTCTTTACACTGATCACTGAAGAAGGCTTTCTTATCTCTCCTTGCTATTCTTTGGAACTCTGCATTCAGATGGGTATATCTTTCCTTTTCTTCTTTGCCTTTTTGCTTATCTTCTTTTCTCAGCTATTTATAAGGCCTCCTCAGACAACCATTTTGCCTTTTTGCAGTTCTTTTACTTGTGGATGGTCTTGATCACTGCCTCCTGTACAATGTCATGAATCTCCATCCATAATTCTTCTGGCATTGTGCTATCAGATTTAATCCCTTGAGTCTATTTGTCACTTCCACTTTATAATCATGAGTTTTGATTTAGATCATACTTGAATGGTGTAGTGGGTTTCCCTACTTTCTTCAATTTAAGTCATGTTCTGAGCCACAGTCAACTCCTGGTCTTGTTTTTGCTGACTGTATAGAGCTTCTCCATCTGAATATAAACAATCTGATTTCAATATTGACCATCTGGTGATGTCCATGTGTAGAGTCGTCTCTTGTGAAGTTTATGTATGTGTGTATATCTTTATATATACCTTCATAAGTATGTAAGGGCTTTCCAGGTGGTGCAGCGGTAAAGAATCCATCTGCTAAAGCAGGGAACACAAGAGGGGTGGGTTCAATCCCTGGGTCAGGAAAACCCCCTGGAGTAGGAAATGGCAACATGCTCCAGTATTCTCACCTTGAAAATTCCATGGACAGAGGAGCTTGGCAGGCTATAGTCCATGGGTTCATCAAGAGTTGGGCATTTTGAGTAACTGAGCATGCACATACACACACAGATTTCAGACAGAATAGGGATATGATATTGTATTTGTATTTCAAGAAAGTCATTCTGGCTGCAATGTGGAGGATAGGAAAGGGGCAATAATGTCAGTGGGTCAACCATTTAGGACACACTTCCAGGAGTGCAAACAATATATAGTGAAGATTTATACTAGAGTAACAACAAAACAGCAACCCACTCCAGTATTCTTGCCTGGAGAATCCCAGGGACAGAGGAGCCTAGTGGGCTGCCATCTATGGGGTCGCACAGAGTCAGACATGACTAAAGTGACTTAGTAGGAGCAACAACAACAGATGCAAGGGTAAGTGGTTTCTAGTGATTAAAGCCTAACATTTTATAGTTTAAAATGGAAAAATAGTGATGAAGTAACAAGTATGTGATTGAAGAATAAGAATTCCCTGGCTAAGGATTCTGGGACTTCTGTTTGAATGTTGGTAACAGTCTCCATTTCTGACATGTAAGTAGATTAGTAGAAGAAGCTAGGTATAAGATGTACTCATTTCTCATAAAACAGTGCGAAACCCAAATAATAATACACAAAACTACCTCATTTGTGTGGGCACTACTAATAATATTTTATTTGTTCCCCATATAACCCTGTCGTTCTGAAATCTCATTTCAGGAGAGATCAAGATGGCAGAGTAGAGGGATATGGAGCTCACTCCTCCCACAAATATATCACAAATACATTTACATGTGAAACAATTCTCACAGATGACCTATTGAAAGCTTGCAGAAGATCACATACAAACAAAGCTACAAGAAAGATCACCACATAACCAGTTCACCCTGTGAACCTCCTACACCAGCTGGGAGGTCTACCTGGATACACATGGGGTTCAGAGGCTGGAGAGGAGAGTGTCAGAGCTGGCCTGTGTTTCCACAGGGTAGAGAAGAGCAGCACAGAAAGTCCTGGCCATGTACTTACACATCCCAGTCTGAGACATTCACCTACTTGTGTGAACAGAACTGGGTGCTAAAACTCGGGCTTAAGGGGACAGACTCCGGGAAAGGACTTGGTTTGGCTATGAAGAGACAGCCCAAAGGACCTCAAATGTGGCTTGGGACAAAACTAGGGGCACATACAGGATGGAGTGGGGTTCACTATAAGAGCCCTATTGTCAGCACATGAAAGGAGGGGCTCGGATCTACCATAGAAGCTTCCTTGTCAGCATGCTCACAGCAGGGTATGGCTCTGGGTTCCACTGGGTCTGTGAACTTTGTGGGCAGGCACACATGGCGGCATCTAAGCTGATGACCAGTAATCCCACTGTCGACACAAGGAAGCATCTCAGACAGGCTCTCAGTCTTGTGAATTTCTGGACCAGGCCTGCACACGTGTGCATGAGGGCTGGCAGAGCCAATTATCTGCAGGCTCAGGGGTGGCAGCTCGACTGGGTTTACGTGTTAGTGGCTTTGTGAGCTTGTCTGAATGACTAAGGGACCTCTAAGCCAATTAATGGAGCTCTAAAGCAGAGGCAGCCACTGAAGGCAGTCAGCAATGGTGATCTTTGTGGGTGCACACAGCAGGTGACAGGCAGCATCACAGAATGGCACGTTCAGCTGGACAGTCCTGAGGAATGACATGCAGAAACTCTTTTCCCAGTGGGAGTGCTCTGGTCCCACTGACCTCACTTTACTGGGTAGATTTGGATCTAGGAGTTTCTATTTCAACTATTGGAGGGTAGAATCTGTCCCTAATGGGTCTGTGACAACCACAGAGCAAAGACAAGGCCCTGCCCAACATCCAACACAAGCTCTGGTCACCACCACACCAAATACACACCCTATCAAGGGGGCAAGACCCAGCACACTGTAAGGAAAGGTGAAAAACATCCACACCAAAAACAGCCCTCGTGCCAAAAATATTGGACTCATGCAGGCTACACACCTTGTGTGTGCTCCTATATAAAAATGGCTCTTCAAGGTCACAGTATATTACTGTTTCTCCTTAACTCAGAGAGTCCAAGAGATATAAGAAAAATGAAAAAAAAAAAGAGGATTACTTATTAAAATAACAAGAGAAATCCCCTGAAAGCATAATGAAACATACTTCTCCAGTCTACCAGATTCTGAGTTCAAAAAAAAAAAAGAGGCAATAAAAATACTGAAGGAATTAAGAAAGGCTGTTGAAAGAAATGCAGATCACTGTGACAATGAATTAGAGTTACTGAGACAAAAACTGTGCTAAAGGCAATAAGCAGCAAACAAATAATGCAAAAGAATAACAACTGATCTGGAAAATAAAATAATGGAAATCATCCAACCAGTAAAGCAGACAGAAAGACAAATGCTTTTTTTTTAATTGAAGCAACACACTATATCTATAGGATAATATAAAGTGTGCAAATCTACACATAATAAGATTCTCAGGAGAAGAAAGAGAAAATGGGATTGAAAATGTATCTGAAGAAGTCATGGCTGTAAACTCCCCAAACTTAAGGAAATAGATATCTAGCTAATGGAAGTACAGAGGATCACAAACAAGATGAACCCAAACACACCTACACCAAGACATATCATAATTAAAATGACAAAGTTAAAGAGAGGATTCTAAGGGCAGCAAGATAAAAATAGTCAATTACAAGGGAACCTCTTATAAGGCTACCAGCTAACTTCTCTACAAAAACTTTATAGGCTAGAAGGAAGTAGCAAGATATATTCAAAGATCTGAAAAGGAAAAACACGCAACCTAGGATATTTTACCCAGTAATATTATCATTGAGAATAGAAGGCAAGAGAAAGAATTTCTCAGATGAACAAAAACAAAGCAAAGCAAAACAGCAATACTTAACCTATCCCCGAAGAAATATTGCAAGTTCTTCTCTAAATATAAGAGAAGCAAGAATCTATAGGAAAGGGGAAATCACAATAGCAAAGTTAAAAATATGAAAGGATTGATGATCACAGAAATTAATCATTTCAAAAGAAAAACAATAAAAACTTCTGTAAAAGTGACTATAACTAAAATGAAAAGCAAAAGGCTAAACATGAAGATATAAATAAGACATCAAAAAATCACAAAATGTTGTGGGAGGGAGTAAGAAAGTGCAGATCTTATAGAATATATTTGAGTAAATATGATTACTAGTTTAAAGAGGGTAGATATAGTTACAGGTTAACATGTTTGAAAACGAGGGTAACCACAAATCAAAAACATAAAACAGATTGACAAAACCCAAAAGAACCCAAGCATAATACAAAAGAAAATCATCAAACCACAAAAGGAAAACAAAAATAAGAAGGAAAAAAGAACAAACACAAAATCAATGGGAAAAAAGGTTTAAAGTGGCAATGATACATGTTTATCAATAATCGCTTTAAATGTCAATGGACTAAATGCTCTGATCAAAAGAGACAAAGTGGCAGGCTAGAAAATAAAATAAGAACCTACACGTGTTGCCTATAAACGACTGACGTTATGGTAAAATCACATATAGATAGAAAGTGAATGTATGGGAAAATCTGTTTTATGCAAATAGAAATGCCAAGAATGCTGGAGTAGCAAAAGTCATATCAGAGAAAATAGACTTTAGAACAAAGGCTATAAGGACAGAGGAGGATGCTTTTATTTCACATAATGAAAACAGGATCAATAAAAGAAAAGGATATTATACTTGTTAACATATATGCATCCAATACAGGAACACCTAAATACATAAAACAAATACTAATAAACATAAAGAGAGAAAGTGATAGGCATATAATAACATTAGGAGACTTTACTCACTAAATTAATAGACAGATGTTCCAGACAGGAAATCAATAAGGCAAGAGAATGACATAATGGAACAGTTAAACTGAATTGACATTTACAGGATACTACATGCAAAACAACTCTTGAGAGTCCCTTGGACTGTAAGAGGACCCAAGCAGTCCATCCTAAAGGAGATCAGTCCTGGGTATTCATTGGAAGGACTGATGTTGAAGCTGAAACTCCAATGCTTTGGCCACCTTATGCCAAGAGCTGACTCATTTGAAAAGACCCTGATGCTGGGAAAGATTTGAGGGCAGGAAGAGAATGGGACGACAGAGGATGAGATGGTTGGATGGCATCACCAACTCAATGGACATGAGTTTGGGTGAACTCCGGGAGCTGGTGATGGACAGGGAGGCCTGGCACACTGTGGTTCATGGGGTCGCCAAGAGTCAGACACAACTGAGTGACTGAACTGAACATGCAAAACAACCCAACAGCAAGCCCGTAATACACATTTAGGACAGACCACACACTAGTACACAAGGTGAGCGCCAACAAACTTAAGAGGATATAAATTATTTCAAGCATCTTTTCTGACCACGATGGCATGAAACTAGAAATCAACCACAGAAAGAGACATGAGAAGGGAGAGATTACATGGAGACTAAACAACCTGTTACTAAAAAGGCAATGGGTCACCAATAAAATCAAAGAAGAGATTTAAACATTTCTTGAGACAAACAACAACTCTATAACCAGTAGAAATGTACCTTACTCTCATAAAGCCATTTTTCCAATGTGGAAACAGACCATTAGAGAGATTCAAGACACAATGGTGTCTCCCAGTTTATTATATTGATATTTATTTACACTTCTTGTTTACACAAGTCTCTTTCCCATTGATATGTGCTTACAGTAGTGCTAGGCAGAAAGTTAATGCTGAAGAATTATCAGTTTGAACAATCATTTAAATAATTGAATGGGTTAATAAATATAGCACAAATAACTTTTCAATAAAATTGTTCTCAATGGAAGATTTTGTTCTTATTGATAAGATATATGTAAAATCTTAAATATCACGAAGTCCTATCCTGATTGATAGCTCTGATGAATCTTTAAGAGGTCATTTTGTCTGACTACCATCTTTAGTTAGAACAGTCTGAAAAAATTTACAAATTGTTTCTGTCTACTTATATTCTTATTCAGCTATCAATCCATTCATTTATTCAATATTCATTAAGTCCTATGAATGTTATATTTCAGATATTGGGCTAGAAACTAAAGACACAAAGATGAATAAAACACATTCTCCCTATAAAAACTCACACACTAGAAAAGACAAATAGTCACATAAATAAGCAACTTATATGACAAAGTAAGAAGAGGGTTGACAGTGACTGTCCACACGCTATGGGAAAGCAAGGGAGTGGCAACAAACATGCCCTGGAGAAGACAGAGTGGACTCTGAGTAGGCTCTATTCAATCGCGTTCTTGTGAAGAAGGGATTTGCCATGCACCCACACTGTGATGGGCTTCATGTAGAGAGAATAGCAATGTCATAACAGGTGAGTATCCACAAGGAATAGGGGGAAGCGTCACATGGTTGGATCCCAAGGTGCTTAGTAAAGGAACATAGGTTGATTGGGTAGATTTTAACCAGAGCAAGCAGATTTGATATCATCTCTTTGTCAATTTATATAATGAAGAACTGTCAACAACAACAGCAACAAAGATATAGGCCAGGAATCCTCAACGAACTACTAAATATATTGAATTGAGAAAAAATGAATTATATCACACTCTCTGTACATCAGACAATATATCATTTCTACACATAGAAATAGCTCAGATTAGGCCCGCCTTTTAACTCTTGCACAATGCATTTGAGGTGCAGCTGGGGCTGGTAAGTATAGGCCTTGTGACACCTTCTTGAATGTTCTTTCTTATGTACCCTGCTGTGGCAAATTTCAAATAAAACAGATTCTGAAAATTTAACTGTAAAGTGCTTTATGCAGACTCCTCCTGTATGAATACAGCTCTTCAGGAAGAACTCTTCCGTTCTGACTGTACTAATTACAGAATTTATAGTTCTGTGTCCTCAAAAGAAGTAGGTAGCACTTTTCTTTTAAAATGCTAAACATATTTAAATCTATTTTAAAGTTGAAATACTAAGCTAAAATGAAGGAGGCAGGAGCAAAGTCAACTTTCCACCTGAGCTAATGTTTGCACATTCTTTTCAATTAAAAAAAAAAAGTACATGGAGTTTCTTAAAAAGCTTCCTCTCACAGTCAGATACAAATGGAAAAAAAAATGAGGAGAAAGATGAATCAATAAGTCTGAGAGGAGAAAAATGGAAAGCCCACCTGCATTTTCAGGAAAGAGAGCTATTAAACATGACATTTCTTTAAACCACAAAAGTTTCTACTTTCCAGGTCCTAAAGTTAAAAGAAAAATAAATTCTCAAATCAGACAAATGACCTCTACAAAATACCATCCTCATCTTTTGAGAAATCACCTCCGGGAAGAATACTTAGTTCAAATCCTGAACACTAGGAATAAAGAAAACAACTCTGAAGATTCAAACTGAAATAATTCAAGGTTTACAAACTGGAGTTCACTATTCTAGAATCTATGAAAATGAGACACTCTTAGCCCCTTACTCAAAAACAGTATATTCTTACTTAATGTACAGTTCCAAATGTAAGGTCCATATTAGAATTTAAAGTTTTATTAGATTAAAAAATTAAAACAGATGGATCTTGTTTAAGCAATTATAAAAGAAAACATGAGAAGGTGA
The DNA here is from genome assembly GCA_935064755.1 of Tragelaphus eurycerus. Taxonomy (NCBI): domain Eukaryota; kingdom Metazoa; phylum Chordata; class Mammalia; order Artiodactyla; family Bovidae; genus Tragelaphus; species Tragelaphus eurycerus. Next base: position 16,890,273 of record CAKXYN010000043.1, read on the forward strand.
ATAAATGAGTGAAAAGCAGCTTTATGAATTAAAGAATAACAGTAACTATGGATTAGCCATCATTGTTAAATGTTTGTCAACATGAATAATTTCTGAGTACATTATTATAATAAAATGGTTAAACTATATCCTTTATGATTTAAGAAAATAGAAAACAATGCAGTGAATTTACTAAAGATTCTTGTTCAGAAATAAACTGTAAAAGTCTGTGTATTTCAAATATTTAACCTTTACATATCTACACAACTTAGCTATCCAGAATGACTTCTCAAAAATTCCAGGTGGACTGTGGAGGTCTATGAATATGAACAGACTGAATATTGTGTGCCAGAAATGGGATCAGATCAGATCAGTCACTCAGTCGTGTCCGACTCTTTGCGATCCCATGAACTGCAGCACGCCAGGCCTCCCTGTCCATCACCAACTCCCGGAGGTCACTCAGACTCACATCCATCGAGTCAGTGATGCCATCCAGCCATCTCATCCTCTGTCGTTCCCTTCTCCTCCTGCCCCCAATCCCTCCCAGCATCAGAATCTTCTCCAATGAGTCAACTCTTCGCATGGGGTGGCCAAAGTACTGGAGTTTCAGCTTTAGCATCATTCCTTCCAAAGAAATCCCAGGGCTGATCTCCTTCAGAATGGACTGGTTGGATCTCCTTGCAGTCCAAGGGACTCTCAAGAGTCTTCTCCAACACCACAGTTCAAAAGCATCAATTCTTCAGCGCTCAGCCTTCTTCACAGTCCAGCTCTCACATCCATACATGACCACAGGAAAGACCATAGCTTTGACTAGGCGAACCTTTGTTGGCAAAGTAATGTCTCTGCTTTTGAATATGCTACCTAAGTTGGTCATAACTTTCCTTCCAAGGAGTAAGCATCTTTTAATTTCATGGCTGCAGTCACCATCTGCATGAGAATAAATGAGATACTGTTCCTGCTTTGAGAGAGCTTAGACTGTAGGTAAAGTAGACAGGGGAAGAGATCATTATTTGTTTGGTGGGCTAATTTTTGGGAGAAGAGTCACTGGGAACTCAGAAGAGGACTGCTCAGTTAACCCCAAGTCTGAAGGTGACTCTCTGAGGAAAGAAAAAAAGAAAAGGGAAAAAGGAACATGCCCAGCTGCTCTTTTCTTTTATTGGATTCTAGAAACTGATGCTCTGAAATAATTCTTTACTATTGAATAATGGTAACAATTAAGATATTTTATTGTTTACATTAAAAATACTTAACTCTACGCTTGCTCTTTGTTTGAGCTTGGTTTAGACTGGATAAAGGGGCTTCCCAGGTGGCTCAGTGGTAAAGAATTGCCTGTCAATGCAGGAGACGCAAAAGACACAGGTTCGATGCCTGGGTCAGGAAGATCCCCTGGAGAAGGAGATGTCAACCCATTCCAGTATTCTTGCCTGAAAAATTCCATGGATGGAGGAGCTACAGTCCGCGGGTTTGCAAGGAGCCAAGCAGGACTGAGTGACTGAAAAACAACAACATCAGATGAGATAAAAAGCATCAGATTTTAAACAGGGAGTTAGAAACCCAAACTTCAAGTTATTTAGTAGGATTTGGCTTTGGGCAAGTCACTTAACTCTGAGACTCATTGTCTATGTGTATAAAATGAGGCTAATAAAAAGAATCTGATGGGTGGTGTAGCATAGTTTTAGTCGCTCGGCTGCATCTGACTCTTTGTGACCCCATGGACAGCAGCCATCCAGGCTCCTCTGTCCATGGAATTCTCCAGGCAAGAATATTGGAGTGGACTGCCATTCCCTTCTCCAGGGAATTTTCACGACCCAGGAATCAAACTCACGTCTCTAGCACTGAAGGAAGATTCTTTACCATATGAGCTACAGGGAAGTCCCAGATCTGATGGGACATAGATTTCAATGTGTTGTTAATCATAAAATAACATATAAAAAGATGATGATCTGATCTAAGAAAAGGAACCAAGCTTAGTACATATTGTGTTGTCTGAGGATGTAAGGTAGTTTTATCCAACTCAAATCTGCTTATACACTAAGAATATTTGTTTGCACAGCATTATGATCAATTTAATCCAAAGGGTTCAGGACCATTTCCTTGCCAAACTCTTGGCCTGACCTTCTTCTGTACGGAGATGTGGTGGCCTCAGGCAGCAGCAAGATGGCTATAGCAGCTCAGGACTTCATGTCTGTGGACCACAATGTGAAGAAGAAAGGACATTGGGATCTGGAAGATATCTCCAAAAATGAAGAATAACCTTTTCCAGAAATCTCATGAAAATCTCTTCTCACATTTTATTAGACTTTAAGTGGATTACACGACCAATCCAGGACCGAACACTGGCAAGGGGTTAAATTTAGACAAGTTCCACTGGGATGGGAGCAGCCTTGGACAAGTCATGTTGGAGTAGATCATGCCTTCCCTGAGGCACATGGGTTTTGTGGTGCAGAAATAAATGCTCGAACAGCAGATTCTATGAGGAAGAAGGCAGGGGGGCCAGTGGATTCTAGGCAGGTAACCAAAAGTGTTTCTGAAAGCTATAATGGAAAATATAATTTTATTTCTTGTTAGAAAAAAACATTCTAATGACCAAAATTATTGGCATAATCTTAAAATTATATAATAATTCATCATATTAATACAACCTATGCATATAATTGGTCTGTACTTACAATAAAAATGCATTTACCATGACAGAATTAAATTTCAACTTTTATACCAAAGGAAACAATCTAGTTAGCTTTGAGGCAGGAGAAAGTACATAGACTGTTGTCAGACAAACATGGATTTGAATTCTTCTGTAATACACTAGCTACATGGCCTTGGGAAATTCATGGAGACATTTCAACCCACTTCACAACAAAGTGGGAATAATATTAGCTGCCAAACAGAATTGCTGTAAAAATGAAATGATGAACTAAAAAAACACTCTTCCTTGTCCTAAGGTATTTAATAAGTATTACTCCCACTGGCTGCCTTTCTCCTCCACCCCTACTGTCCGTAGATATCAGATCAGATCAGTCGCTCAGTCGTGTCCGACTCTTTGCGACCCCATGAACTGCAGCACGCCAGGCCTCCCTATCCATCACCAGCTCTCGGAGGTCACTCAGACTCACGTTCATCGAGTCAGTGATGCCATCCAGCCATCTCATCCTCTGTCGTCCCCTTTTCCTCTTGCCCCCAATCCCTCCCAGCATCAGAGTCTTCTCCAATGAGTCAACTCTTCGCATGAGGTGGCCAAAATACTGGAGTTTCAGCTTTAGCATCATTCCTTCCAAAGAAATCCCAGGGCTGATCTGAAATCTAAATATATCTTATGGCACATGGTATTAGTTATAGTATATGCACTAATTCAGTTACTGGGTATCCTAAATGGTTAAAATGCAGTTCTTGTCATCAAAAGGTTATATAAAAAGAGGACACAAATGTCTCAATAATTGTTTCTCCTATTAAAGCAGAGAGGAAGGAGTTCTATAACAAAGTAGAAATAGACAACAGCCAGGCCCCATCATTTGTGCTTCTAGACCAGCCCAAGTTATTTTTGTCTCTGTGTGGCCAAGTGCCATGTCTCCGCTGTGAGCACACAACGTAGGCTGTCATTCCCCTGTCCCTACGGTGCTGATGACTTGTCTGCAACCAGCTTCCTGGGGTTTCTCAAGTAGAATCAGAGATAGCTGACAGGGCAACATCTGTTCTCGGGCTGTGCAGCTGCAGGACACTCCCTTTTGGATTCTGGGACAAGATATCACGTATGAGAAAACCTGCTCTCTTATTTAGACACTAAGTACCTGTTGAGAGGTGTCAATTAGATTACCCGCCAACTTTGGCTGTGGCCCCCACCAAGCCAACTGGCATTCACTGAGACCTTCTGAAGGACAGGCATCATCAAACCTGAGATAAGGAAGATTTGGCTTCTATTCTTGGGTAGTTCGTGGTCACATGTTCAAAAAAGCATGGAGTTAGAATATAAATTAAGGACAGTGAAGTGGTATTTAATATTTTCATTTGCATAGCACTATAATATTTTGTATACTCCATCTCCTCTCTCCTGAGAGATAGGCATGCATTTATGGATTTGTTTACTGAATAAACTTTTATTGAGCCCCTATCATATCTTATTAAGGTGTATAAAAATGAATATGCCATATATTCATTTGTTTACTTTATTTGTGTATACCCTTCCTAAAGTGATCCAAAGAATAAATGAATATTAGTCCCATGTTACTGAGCAATGAAGTCAATATCATTCTTGGGTTTAAGTTAAGAAGCAAACACATATGAAAACTGTGTCTTTCATTAACAAATGTTCTCTTCCCTTAATATTTGGCCTCTAAGAAGGCTACTGCTAGCAAAGGTCCGAATAATCAAAGGTATGGTTTTTCTAGTAGTCATGTATGAATGTGAGAGTTGGACCATAAAGGGTTCTGACTGCTGAAGAATTGATGCTTTCAAACCGTGGTGCTGGAGAAGACTCTTGAGAGTCCCTTGCAGTGCAAGGAGATCAAACCAGTCAATCCTAAAGGAAATCAACCCTGAATATTCATTGAAAGGACTGATGTTGAAGCTGAAGCTCCAATACTATGGCCACTTGATGCAAAGAAACAACTCATTGGAAAATATCCTGATGCTGGGGAAAATTCAGGGCAGGAGAAGAGAGTGACAGAGGATGAGATGTTTGGATGGCATTACTCACTCAACGGATATGAGTTTGAGCAAACTCCTGGCGATAGTGAAGAACAGGGAAGCCTGGCAAGCGACAGTTCATGGAGTTGCAGAGTTGGATATGACTTAGTAACTCAACATCAGCACAAGGCTGCCGAGGCTTCCCTGGTGGCTCAGTGGTAAAGAATCTGCCTCACAGCGCAGGAAATGTGGGTTTGATCCCTGGGTCAGGAAGATCTCCTGGAGAAGGAAATGGCAACCCACTGCAGTGTTCTTGCCTGGGAAATCCCACGGACAGAGGAGTCTAACAGGCTACAGTCCATGGGGTCGCAAAAGAGTCAGACACAGCATAGAGACTAAACAACAGCAAAGAAGGCTATAGAGTTCAAAGATCTTATTCTTTCAATAAATCTAGGAAGAATTTATAGTAGAATTTCCAATAGTTTGAAAAATAGATGGTAGAGGAGTATATGAAATGACCCTTCAAGCTTTATAAGCCAACTCTCCCTTACCTGCACACTGCTCCCCACTAACTAGAAATGTTATTGTTCTTTGAGCAAACCCTGCTCTTCCCTGATCCCAGGCTTTTGCATACACATGTTACTCCATCCATCTAAAAAGTCTTCTTCATCTCAAAAACAAACACAAAAACAAAAAAATATTTTCTACACTGTTACAGTGAAAATACAAGTATACGGTCTTCTTTGCCAGGCCTGATTATAATTGACATTCAGAAAACTCAAAGCTGGAATATACATATTTATATAATTCTTATTAAAAAAAATAAATCAAGGATGAGCTCCTACCAAGTAGGATGTTATTTTCAGTCTCACCAAGTAGGATGTTATTTTCAGTCTCTTTGCATTCTCTTTGCCCTTTACTAGAACTCCTGCCGTCTATGGGGTCGCACAGAGTTGGACACGACTGAAGCGACTTAGCAGCAGCAGCAGAACTCCATCAGGCATGTCCCAACTTCCAATCAACATAAGCTAGAAGCTTTAAAAAGGCAAGAATTGCTGCATGCTCTGCTCATTGCTGTATCTAAAATATTGACAAGAGCGTCTAACAAATAACAATGGCTCATAAAATATCTGTTGTTTATATTATAACTGAAGATTAATTAAGCTGATTTCTCTAAGAACATACAGCCAGGAAGAAGCTGAGATTTGAAGTCAGGACTTCTCACTTTAGATTCCACTACACCTTGTTATAAGGTTTGGTATCAGGTCAGGCATAAGTAAGAACACAAATGTTCCTGTTGCTGACTTTAGAGAGAAAAGTCTTTGTTCAAAACTTTACTCAAATCTTTACTAAATATCATATATAAATTATACCTCAATAAAAATTGTTTTTAAGTTATACAAAAACAACTGTATACCAAACAATAATCATAGAATTAACTCTTTTCCCAGAAACTTCAGATCTCTGAAGCTAGCTATCATAATCATCACTGTTTACCAGTGCTATTTCACCAACCAGGGTGCTTTTCAAGAACATAGAGTCTTTTTTAATAATTTTATAAAGACGCAAAGTTGCATGGCAAATCAGAGAAAGTCAAATATTTCAAAACACACTTGGAGGGGCTCCTAGGATAATATGTGTAATTTGTGGCTTTATCACCTGATCGAGTGTAAAATTGTTAAAAAGATCCCTAAGGTGATCCAATTTGCTTTTAGTACCTAATTAACACCTCCCAGTGGCTTCTGAGTTGGATAATTGAGAAATACAACACTTATAAAATTTAAACCAGGCATTGTAGTATCCAATTAAGCCAAGAATTTCCCTGTTATTGGCAATGTATTTAACTGACAGCAGAGATAGTACCAAAAAAAAGAATGGAATAGATAATTTAAAAAGATAAGAGAATTAGGTAGCTGAATTATCTGCACTTTTAGAGGAACTGACAGCAAATCCATGTTCAGCTCTTATATCAGAACCACATTCTGGACAGAAAGTTGTAAGTCAGAAAAGGTCAATCAAAGACACTAGAGAGAGGAGGGGCTTCCCTAGTAGCTTAGATGGTAAAGCATCTGCCTGAAATGAGGGAGACCTGGGTTTGATCCCTGGGTTGGGAAGGTCCCCTGGAGAAGGAAATGGCAATCCACTCCGCTATTCTTGACTAGAGAATTCCATGGACAGAGGAACCTGGTGGCTACATACAGTTCATGGGGTCATAAAGAGTCAGACACGACTGAGCGACTCACACACAGAGGAAGAGATGGACATTAGTTAATTACCTGGTTCAGGCACTGCTGCAGTGTTACGTACTGCATCTCACAATCTCTGAAAGAAGAACTGAGGTATAGTAGTATTATCTCCATTTGTTTATTAGAAGAAACTGAGGTTCATGAAACTTTTATAACTTGTCTACGATTTCAGCCAGCTAAAAGGTGACAGTGCTTGTTACTATCACAAAAATAATAGGCATTATTTATGAGAATTTATGGAGTACAAGGGCCAGGTTTGGAACAGTTACTCCACTTTTAAAAGAAGCAAAAACCCTGCCCAAGCAGTCATATCCTGGAGAAACTCTCATCAACAGCAAAAGTAACTTAGAACAGTGGTTCTCACACTTCTTTCTCTGTGCTACAACCTACATGGGGAAACGTACAGCAGTCACAAGGGGGCACAATTTCACGGGCACCCCTAGAGTACTTGGTCCAAACCCGCTGTGGTTACATGCGATTCTCAGAACCAGAGCTTAAGGCAACAATTTCACAGGCAACCCTAGAGTACTTGGTCCAAACCCGCTGTGGTTACATGCGATTCTCTGAGAACCAGAGCTTAAGGCAACAATTTCATGGGCACCCCTAGAGTACTTGGTCCAAACCCGCTGTGGTTACATGCGATTCTCTGAGAACCAGAGCTTAAGGCGACAATTTCACGGGCACCCCCAGATTACTTGGTCCAAACCCGCTGTGGTTACATGCAATTCTCTGAGAACCAGAGCTTAAGGCGGCACACAGAAAGGTAAAAGGACTTATTGATTTTGATATTCTTGAATAAAATCATTTGTTTTTTAAGGAAATAAATACTTCGACATTAGTAACAAATTATAATTGATCACAATGCAGAAATGTGTAGCAACACTGTTCAGAACCCACTTACTTAGAAGAGGTTAGGATGCCAGGAAGGCGGAAAACATGTGGTTTTGGAAAGAACAAAATTAATCAACTGATTTGGTATTTTATTCTGTGATGGGAAGCTACTGAAGCTCATTTTCTTTTTTATACAGATCATCCTGATTATTAGGGGGAGATCCAATAGGACAAGGGAAGGAACAGAAGCAGGGAGACCAGATAGGAAACAATGCCCATAGTTTAGATAGTCTGGATTATCTGGCATTCTTTAAATCTAATGCCTAAAGAATTTGCCAGTAGGAAGGATGTACGTTGTGAGCGAAAGAAAAGTGTTAGTTGCTCAGACAAGCCCGATTCTTTGCAACTTCATGGACTGTAGTATGCCAGGCACTTCTATGCATGGAATTTGCCAGGCCAGAATACTGGAGTGGGTTACCATTTCCTTCTCCAGGGGATCTTCCCAACCCAGGAGTCAAACTCAGGTCTCTTGCATTGCAGGCAGATTCTTTATCGTCTGAGTCACTAGGGATAAGAATCAGAGATCAATTTTTTGTTTTTGGTCTAGGAAGATACTGAGAGTGGGAAGAAAGCAGAGATTTGTTTTCATGTAAGTTTGAAATCACTGTTAGGCATCCAAGCAGAGATCTTGAATAGGCACTGCAGTATATACATACAGAGGTCAGGGGAGAGGTAGAATCGGATATAGGATTTTTAGAATCAAAACCACATGTGTTAGTAACTTAGTCACAAACTTGACTTGCTGGCCTAAGTGAGGATCACTGGAGAACAGGAGAGTTTCCAACGTGTCTTTCAGGATCATACTCAAGGCCATACAGGGAGCTGTATTTAAACTAACATAAGTTCAAAAAAAATATAGATCTTAAAAGAATGGAGGAGCTCTAGATGTCAAAGAGAATATCCTATAAGACACAGTAGAGTCAGAAAAAATTTTGATCTAAATAAATTGTGCATAGCACCTGGATCAAAGAGAGTACTCAATAAATGTCAGATGAAGAATAATGGACTGAATGAATGGGTGAATTTTTGCTTGCTTGTTGATTGTTAGAAAAAATAAATTTTCTTATCTTCATAATCTTTATAACATGTCTGCCATCTTTCCTTTTCTTTCCATGTTGACAGGCTAATATTTACTGACCACTCATGCCAATTGCGGAGAAGGTAATGGCACCCCACTCCAGTACTCTTGCCTGGAAAATCCTATGGACAGAGGAGCCTGGTAGGCTGCAGTCCATGGGGTCGCTGAGGGTCGAACATGACTGAGCGACTTCATTTTCACTTTTCACTTTCATGCATTGGAGAAGGAAATGGCAACCCACTCCAGTGTTCTTGCCTAGAGAATCCCAGGGACGGGGAAGCCTGGTGGGTTGCCGGCTATGGGGTCGCACAGAGTTGGACACAACTGACGTGACTTAGTAGCAGCACCCAATATATCACAGTATAAGCTTATTGTTCCCTTCATAACTATAATTTTGGATGAAATGTTAATACTAATTTTTCATTAGAAATGTGAACATTATTTTTAATAGAATTACTGGTAGACTCTATGGGTATATGGTTACCAAAAAGATTATTAAAATAATCAGGAAACATATATGTTAGTTAGGGTATATTAATAAAAGACTAAGATGGACTACTGAATAAAGGTGGAGATATGGAGGACTCTGCCAAAAATTATTTTTAAAATCTTAACTGTATGTAGGTCAGGAAGCAACAGTTAGAACTGGACATGGAACAACAGACTGGTTACAAATAGGAAAAGGAGTACATCAAGGCTGTATATTATCACGCTGCTTATTTAACTTCTATGCAGAGTACATCATGAGAAATGCTGGGCTGGAAGAAGCACAAGCTGGAATCAAGATTGCTGGGAGAAATATCAATAATCTCAGATATGCAGATGACACCACCCTTATGATAGAAAATGAACAAGAACTAAAGGGCCTCTTGATGAAAGTGAAAGAGGAGAGTGAAAAAGTTGGCTTAAAGCTCAACATTCAGAAAACGAAGATCATGGCATCTGGTCCCATCACTACATGGGAAATAGATGGGGAAACAGTGGAAACAGTGTCAGACTTTATTTTTCTGGGCTCCAAAATCACTGCAGATGGTGACTGAGGCCATGAAATTAAAAGATGCTTGCTCCTTGGAAGGAAAGTTATGACCAACCTAGATAGCATATTAAAAAGCAGAGACATTACTTTGCCAACAAAGGTCTGTCTAGTCAAGGCTATGGTTTTTCCTGTGGTCATGTATAGATGTGAGAGTTGGAGTGTGAAGAACACTGAGCACCAAAGAATTGATGCTTTTGAGCTGTGGTGTTAGAGAAGACTCTTGAGAGTCCCTTGGACTGCAAGGAGATCCAACCAGTCCATTCTAAAGGAGATCAGTCCTGGGTGTTCATTGGAGGGAGTGATGTTGAGGCTGAAACTCCAATACTTTGGCCACCTGCTGAGAAGAGCTGAGTCATTTGAAAAGACCCTGATGCTGGGAAAGATTGAGGGCAGGAGGAGAAGGGGACGACAGAGGATGAGATGGTTGGATGGCATCACCGACTCAATGCACATGGGTCAGGGTGGACTCCAGGAGTTGGTGATGGACAAGGAGGCCTATGTGCTGCAGTTCATGGGGTTGCAAAGAGTCAGACACAACTGAGTGACTGAACTGAACTGAACTATGATGAGTTTTAAAAGTGGAATATGTATTTGTAACCAAATTGTAATAATTATAATTAAAACATGTCATCCTATGCCTTTCTCCTAGTCTCTATGGAAAGCTTTGTCATAACAACATACCAGAACAAAGTAATAATAAATGATTATAAAGTCTCTTGCAACTGCAAAATGTTATGCAAATAGTAACAACTATTAAAGGAAAGCATTTTCCTTCAAGAGTATGATACACCCAAGCTGCTGACTATATTTATACAACGATGTGGTGAAAAGAGAAAGACTCTGTAGTTAAACAGACCTGGGCTTAAATCTGTTTAACGACTTTCTAGTTGTGTTCCTTCAGGTAAGTTTCTTTTTCTGGGCTTTCAAAAAATATAGATAGCTCCACCCTCATATGAGAATTATTGTGAGAATTTAATGGAATATTGTGTGTAGAGCCTCGCATTTATCAACCAAGCACCTAACAGTCATTAGTTTTCTTTCCTCATCTCAGACAAAACATTAACTTCCAGTCAAAAGACTTAAAACCTCATGAGAGGCCACTGTTATGTCCTAACTGGATGGTAGAGGAATTAACCTACAGTGCCTAGAAGAACTATAATTCCTGGTATGTGTGGCTAGTTGTTTTTTTATTTTTTAACACAAATCTCTACTTTTAGGTGTCTTCAATGATAATAAATAAATAGGCAGGAATAATGACATTTGTTTATGTAACAGTGGACAAGTCCTTGGTCTGCTCCAGGCTTCCTCTCCTGTACACAGGAGGAATGAGATGGATTATTGCTACTCTAAGTGTGATCTGTAGACCACACTAGTCTGCCAGCTATTTATTCCCCATCTACTATAAAGTCAGTATTAAAAAAGAGAGTAAGCACTTAGCACCTCTCACAACAGTCTGACAGACTCTTAGTCTTTATGTTTTTGGAAAAAGAAAACTGTATGGGATTGTACTTTGCACTTCTTTCATTTTCTTTCTCTGGAAATTCATTTTCATTACATTTTAGAAGTGTATTGGTTTGCAATAGATTGTAAATTTACACACACACACACATGCACTCACAGATACATCTTTTACCACAGGAAATTTGAGGAATACACAACTAGATAATCTATAAAATCCCTTCAGCTTTAATATCTTACAAGACTCCATTGTCTGTCCATGTTGCCTGAGGCTGACCCATTAAAGGGCAACGTTTATCATGTGGGCTTCCTCGGTGGCCCTACTGGTAAAGAATCTGCCAGCCAATGCAGGACAGCTGAGAGGTTTGATCCCTGGGTCAAGAAGATCCCCTGGAGGAGGAAATGGCAACTAACTCCAATATGCATGCCTGGGAGGCTGACCAATGATAGAAAAAAAGAGGTGGTTATTGCCAGATGCTCTCCAAAGAGGTGCCTTCCTTCCAGCAAAGAGATGATAATGAGAATGATGATGAGAATTTTAATGACTAAATTCTTGTTTACCACGTGTGGCTCTCTTTACTAGCAGTACATGTTAGTAAACGTTTAATGTTACTATTTTGTTGAATGAGGAAACTAAAACTCTAGAGACTGAGAGAGTAGCTTCAAACCCAGGTCTATTTCAGTCCACATCCACATATTTTCAACTGTACCATGTTGCTACAAAGCTATAGCTTTGGCCCAGATGAAGCTGTCTTCCCTTAGCCAGCTCACTCCCTGCTGCCTTAGAACCAACCGGTGATATCAGTGGCCCACAATGTCTCATTCCAAAAGGCCTGACTTTTGTTCTAAGATCACAGGAGTTTCTCTTTAGCCTGACAAGCAGAGGTCCACAAAAATGATACCTCAGGATTTAAAAGTACCTTATGAATTTGGTGGCTCAGATAGTAAAAGAATTTGCCTGAAATGCAGGAGACTTGGGTTTGATCCTTGGGTCAGGAAGATCTCCTGGAGAAGGGAAATGGCAACCCACTCTAGTATTCTTGCCAGAAAAATCCCATGGACAAAGGAATCTAGAAGGCTATACTCGATGGGGTCACAAAGAGTTGGACACAACTGAGTGATGAAGAGTTTCACTTTCACTTCACTGTGAATAATCTATCATCTCTAATCCAATGCTTGGGACATTGCCACAACATTCTTGACAATAAATCTCTGACTATAAACGTGGATATATCAAGTGAGAGGAATTCATCACACCCCGAGGTAGCTCATTCCCTCTCAGGATACTCTTAGAGTCCAACAGGGATTCTTCAATTAGATTAACCTGAAACCTCTAACTTTCCTTCTTTGGGCCTGATTTTACCTTATAGAGCCATAGAAAACAACCATACCAGAATTGTTCTACACTGTAGCAACAAACTATATATCCAGATATATACAGGAAGCTACTGAGTTGTTTGTTAGACAGGCATTGGGTTGATTCCTGGTTCTAAGGAGCAGATGAGATTTGAAGTAAGCTGCTTACCCTCACTTATGTTGCCTCTATGTGCACACTGCTATATTTAAATAGCTAACAACAAAGACCTATTGTATAACCCATGGAACTCCATTCAATGTTATATGCCAGCCTGGATGGTAGGGATGTTTGGGGGAGAATGGATACATGTATATGTATGGCTGAGTCCCTTTGCTGTTAACCTGAAAATACCACAAAGGTTGTTAATTACCCATATATCCCAATATAAAATGTTTCTGGTATTAAAAATAAAAATTAATTTTTTTAGATGAGGAATAATTCCTACATTACAGAATTGTCATAAGAATTAAATGAGATTACAAATGAAAACCCATGGTAAGTACTCAAAAAAGTTAGTTGAACTGATTACTTTTATAATGTATTTTTCTGATTATTTTACTCTTTTGGACAGTGTATTCTGATCAATTCTGCCTGCTCCTATAGGTTTCTCTCCCCTAGGCCCATTCAGGAATTAAAAATGGTATCATCTAAAATAATTCAACTAATGACAATCATGTGATGCTGCTCAGTTTACAAAATGTTTTCATGTTTTGATGTGAATTAATATTTACATACATTCTGTGAATCTGGAAGAACACAGTCGCATTTAGTAGGTGTAGAGTTGAGATCTTTGTGTACAAAGTCAAGTTGACTTATTAGGTGGCAAAGTTCCTAAAGGCTGTTTTCCCTAGGAAATGTAAAAATCAATTAATTTATTTATTTTTTAATTATACAATTAAGCAACCACTGGTGCCAGATGCCAGACTAGCACCCAAACATATAGACATGAGTAAAGCTGACATTCTGCCAGTCTTTTTTACACCTAAAAAAGAAAGGTACTGAATAAGTGTAATGATTATGAAGCTATGTAGGATATTAAGCCAAAATAAAACAGGTCAGCCTGGTCCGATTTGGATTTGGTAACTGTTGGCTTATGGTGAGTTATCAATCAGAATCACTGGTGGCTTAAATAACACCATAACTATCATCATAATACCACAGAATCATCTCTCTATCCAGCCATACTAAATTGCAAGACTTGAACTTTGCAATAATCCATGTCCTTTCATAATAAATTTTAAAAATGCTAGAACTTCAGTTAACTGATTCTGAAAACAGATTAGGGAAGGCAGTTATTGAAAATCATGGACTCTTTGCTTTTCTACAATGAAACCATTTGTTCACACAATAGCAAAAGTACCCTTAGTGAAAACACCATCCTTTTTTCCAAGAGAAGCAGGCATGATGACAGATTATATTTTCCCTGTTGCAACATAAACAATTCTCCAATATGCTACTGGGGGCTCTACAAAGAAGTTCAGTTCAGTGGCTCAATCATGTCTGACACTTTGTGACCCCATGGACTGCAGCACGCCAGGTTTCCCTGTCCATCACCAACTCCCAGAGCCTACTCAAACTCATGTCCATCGCATTGGTGATGCCATCCAGCCATCTCATTCTCTGTCATCCCCTTCTCCTTCTGTCTTCAAACCTTCCCAGCATCGGGGTCTTTTCCAATGAGTTGGTTCTTTGCATTAGGTGGCCAAAGTATTGGAATTTCAGCTTCAGCATCAGTCCTTCCTTTAGGATTGACTGGTTGGATCTCCTTGCAGTCCAAGGGACCCTCAAGAGTCTTCTCCAAAACCACAGTTCAAAAGCATCAATTCTTTGGCACTCAACTTTCTTTATAGTCCAACTCTCACATCCATACATAACTACTGGAAAAACCATAGCTTTAACTAGACTGACCTTTGTTGGTAGAGTAATGTATCTTCTTTTTAATATGCTATCTAGGTTGGTCATAGCTTTTCTTCCAAGGAGCAAGTGTCTTTTAATTTCATAGCTTCAGTCACCATCTGCAGTGATTCTGGAGCCCCCGCAAAATAAAGTCTCTCACCATTTCCATTGTTTCCCCATCTATTTCCCATGAAGTGATGGGACCGGATGCCAAGATCTTAGTTTTCTGAATGTTGAGTTTTAAGACAATTTTTCCACTCTCCTCTCTCACTTTCATCAAGAAGCTCTTTAGTTCTTCTTTGTTTTCTGTCATAAGGGTGGTGTCATCTGTGTATTTGAGGTTATTGACATTTCTCCTGGCAATGTTGATTCTAGCTTGTGCTTTATTCAGCCTGGCATTTTGCATGATGTACTCTGCATAGAAGTTAAATAAGCAGGGTGACAATATACAGCCTTGATGTACTCCTTTCCCAATTTGGAACCAGTTTGCTGTTCCATGTCCAGTTCTAACTGTTGCTTCTTGACCTGTATACAGATTTCTAGGGAGGCAGGTCAGGTGGTCTGGTATTCCCATCTCTTTCAGAATTTTCCACAGTTTGTTGTGATGCACACAGTCAAAGGCATTGATGGTCAATAAAGCAGAAATAGATGTTTTTCTGGAACTCTCTTGCTTTTTCGATGATCCAGCAGATGTTGGCAATTTGATCCCTGGCTCTCTGCCTTTTCTAAATCCCGCTTGAACACCTGGAAGTTCATGGTTCATGTACTGTTGAAGTCTGGTTTAGAGAATTTTGAGCATTACTTGCTAGTGTGTGAGATGAGTGCAATTGTGGGTAGTTTGAACATTCTTTGGCATTGCCTTTCTTTGGGATTGGAATGAAAACTGACCTTTTCCAGTCCTGTGGCCACTGCTGGGTTTTCCAAATTTGCTGGAATATTGAGTACAGCACTTCCACAGCATCATCTTTTAGGATTTGAAATAGCTCCACTGGAATTCCATCACCTCCACTAACTTTGTTTGTAGTGATGCTTCCTAAGGCCCACCGGACTTCAGACTCCAGGATGTCTGGCTCTAGGTGAGTGATCCCACCATCCTGGTTATCTGCATCATGAAGATCTTTTTTTTTTTTTTTGTACACTTCTTCTGTGTATTCTTGCCACCTCTTCTTAATGTCTTCTGCTTCTGTTAGGTTCATACCATTTCTGTCCTTTATTGTGCTTATCTTTGCGTAAACAAAGAAGTAATCATTTTTAATTCTGGAAAATTCATTCAGGACAATGGTGATCTTTGAAAAGTATGTACATAGGGATCCAGGTATCTTTTCTGAACACTTTTCAAGCTCACCTTGCAATAACTATAGTTGCAGTGGAATTACAGTGGATATATATATATATATATAATTTTTTTTTCTTTTCTAGGAACCCCTACAAGTATAGTACATTCACAATGTAATGGATTATTCACATGAAAGAATAATCATTAGTTTTGTTTCTTCTATGTAACATGTTATTAAGTATATCTCAATATAGAATCCTGGGCATCTCATCAATTACTTTTCCTTCCAGAAGTTTTAGATCAAGAGTGGCCAAAATAGTCCATGTATGTATACAGTAAGTTTCACTTTTTTTATTGCTGTGAATTCATTCTCTAGGTAATCAGCCTCTGAATAAATGGTTGTCTCACCATCTCTACCCTGGGTTGACAAGCAAACAAACTGTCCTTTTAATAAAGGTTCACCTTCAGCCTCCTGATTCTTCTAATGGGCCTTCCAGACTGCCTGCCCTTTCAGAGATTCATCCAAAGAAAAGGGCAAACTCAGAAAAGAACAAAAAAAGAGGTCACCATAAACTATTTAGTAAATTGGCTCCATTACCAAATGCTACATGTTTACCAATAGTCTGGGGTTTGCCTCTCCTTAGGGGAGAGAAAACATCCTGGCGAACGGTGTTTCAAATGCCACCGACTCTTCAGTCTCTGCCTCTAATTGGACTGCGGTGCTCTGCACTTCCTTTAATGCATTCTGCTCACTGAGTCAGCAGCATCTCACAGCACTTTGTATGGACCTCTATTACTGTGCTTTTTACCTTATATTTACATTATTTTTTATCTGCTTTTTATTATATTTACATTATTTTTTTATCTGCCTCTTTTGTGAGGTGATGAATGTCTAGATTGCAAGGATAGTACTGTTTTTCTGTGCAGTTCTGCACCTACAGTTAAGGGCATGGCCCTCGCTAACGGTTGCTGCTGCTGCTAAGTCACTTCAGTCGTGTCCGACTCTGCGTGACCCCATAGACATCAGCCCACCAGGCTCTCCTGATCCTGAGATTCTCCAGGCAAGAAAAATGGAGTGGGTTGCCATTTCCTTCTCCAATGCATGAAAGTGAAAAGTGAAAGTGAAGTCGCTCAGTCGTGTCCGACTCTTAGCGACCCCATGGACTGCAGCCATGGCTCCTCCATCCATGGGATTTTCCAGGCAAGAGTACTGGAGTGGGGTACCATTGCCTTCTCCAGTTGAGTATTTGTTAAATAAATAAGAATTGTGTGTTTAGTACCAGAGGCTACAATTCTGCCTCAGCACTTTTTAATAACTGACCACTGAGAAGGACTAACTGGGAAGTTTCTATACAGAAGTACAAATTGCAAAGTAGTTAAATATAGTCTGATCCTTTAATAACATTGTATCTACCACTTCTCTAATAAAGAAAAGTCATTTGCCTTACATATTACCAACTACAAGGAAAGTTAATAAAAGTCTTTATATTAACTTATGAATGTGAATTATAGCATACAATCGTCTCCTTTAGAAAAAAGACTATTAAAAGATTGGGATTAAAATAATTGCAATATATAGTAGATGTGTAACCTTGTTCTATATTTTCCAAGTCTCTTGCAACAATGTTATCATACTTTCATAAGTAAAAAAAATACAAATGAAAAGTTTGGGGATTAAAAATGTAACTTAATATTGGCATTCAGACAATATAGTTTATGACCTACTCCATCAAGTACAAACACCTCAGCCTGCCTCTCAAAGCCTCGTTATCTGGTTTTGGAGGACTTCTTAAAACTGATACCCTACTCACAACTTCAGCATCCTATCAATGTGCCAGAGTTATTCCTACATTCTATCTTTACCCATTCTCTAACTTTAGGCTTACATCACATAACAAATTTCACTCATCCTTCGAGTCACACATGTCAGTATGACCATACTCTTCTTTGAGGTCCTATAGCATTTATATCTGGTAGGCTCCAGTCCGTGGGGTCGCTAAGAGTCAGACACGACTGAGCGACTTCACTTTGACTTTTCACTTTCATGCATTGGAGAAGGAAATGGCAACCCACTCCAGTGTTCTTGCCTGGAGAATCCCAGGGACAGGGGGAGCCTGGTGAGCTGCCGTCTATGGGGTCGCACAGAGTTGGACACGACTGAAGCGACTTCGCAGCAGCAGCGGCAGCATTTATATAGTACGTATGCTTTGGGGTAGGCAGGTCACACTGACCCCTGCAACTGACTAAGGACCTCATCTTCAGACAGGAATCACTACGTGATCCCGTCATTCAAGCTACACCTGATGAAATTAGACGTAGAAGTCAGGAACAGAAGCTGCTCAGCCCTACCCATCTTGCTTGCCTTTACCACTTCAGTGTGTCCACCAACCTCTACGTGCCAGTCTCAGCATATTTTTGCCTGAAGTCTTTGTCTAAAGCTGAAGACCACCACTCTAATTGCGAGCCACAAGTACTGGGGGTTTATCACCCCTTGGTAACCACCCTCAACCCCTGATGGATGGGAGCTGATGGTCCTTTGCCGGTTAAAATGGCTAACTCTGAGTGTATGTTCTATGGGGAATTTTTCAGTTTCCACAGTGGATTATTCTCCAGGTTCCCTCAGCCAGAGTTGACTTAGTAACATCATGTTATTGGATGTCTCGTTTTCCCTGTTACACTTGCCCTTGTCCCTACTAGTGTTTCTTGCACCTCCCCCAAATAATACATTTGCACTGAAACTCTCAAGGTCTGCTTCTATGAGAATCCAAACTAAGTCCACACCTACACCAAACTGGCCAATAAGATTCTCTTTCTTGGAATTTTATAACTGAAGCAATGAAATTTTACCTGAGATAGGCTTTTAAATGAGGTTAAGAAAATGTTTTATTTTTTTCTATTTTAGTCCATTTCAAAGGGTCAATTCTGCCCTTAAGTTCTATTATTCATTTACTAATTTATATAACGCATTCTTTCAGTTTTAGGTAATCAAAAAGTTGTATCCTGCTACTTTTAACCAAACTGTATTTTTTATCATTCAATTTTATTTACAGAAACATCATATTTGGAAATAAAATAGGATTTCCATTATGTCCAACCTTCATAGTTCAGGTAAAAATTCAAATTGAAATTAATTAACAAAAAAGTCTAATTTAAACATTATTAGTATACTTTTCAAGTGTTCAAATAATGTCTAAAAAAATTAAGAGTGGGTTTTTTGATGTCTTAAACATTCTTATATTTCATTTTACCTTCATGGTACCTAACTCAGTAGGTATTCAATAAATATTTATTGAATAAATTAAATAAATAAATTAATTAAATAAAAATAAATGAGGTGGAAGAAACTGGGGCTCTTATTTATTACTGGGGCTCTTATTACTTCACTTATTATACAGAGTGAAGTAAGCCAGAAAGAAAAACACCAATACAGTATAGTAATGCATATATATGGAATTTAGAAAGATGGTAACAACAACCCTGTATGAGAGACAGCAAAAGAGACACAGATGTATAGAACAGTCTTTTGTACTCTGTGGGAGAGTGGGGAGGGGATGATTTGGGAGAATTAAAATAGTGTGTATTATATGTATTATAATGTATATTATACATATGATACATAATATCATATAAGAAACGAATCGCCAGTCCAGGTTTGATGCAGGATACAGGAGGCTTGGGGCTGGTGCACCAGGATGACCCAGAGGGATGGTATGGGGAGGGAGGTGGGAGGGGGTTCAGGATGGGGAACACATGTACACCTATGGCAGATGCATGTTGAGGTATGGCAAAACCAATACAATATTGCAAAGTAAAAAAAAATAATAATAATAAATAAATATAAATTAAAAAAGAATAAATTAATTGTTTGGAATCAGGGTAATTGTTGACAAATGAATTTATTATGATCCCATTCTTATATAGTCTTTCCCAAGAGATTTTAAAGTAGCTTCTAAAGATAATATAGGTAAGGCAGTTAATATAATTTCTCACTTTAAAAAATTGTAAACAAGCATAGCAATGCAAGGACTTCCCTTTTTCTCCCTCTGTCTCCTTCCTCCCATCCTGGTACTAAGTGCTAAATGAAACTTCATATTTGAGACCCTGCATCCTTTCATAGCATCACTCATCTATTCATCCAACAAAATTCACTGAACATCTTCGAGACAATCAGTGAGCTAGGCCCGTGAAGCATAGCGCAAAGACTGAAATTCAACAGAGACTAAGACTGCTCTTTCCAATAGAGAGCTCACAGTGGGTGCTGTGACAGGAAGTGAGGAAGTGCAATATGAGAAGTACAGCATCCTATGAGAGTGAGTAGGAAGAAATCTAACCGAGACCCAGGATACATGGAATATTTTTTAGAGAAAATGTTGAACTTAATGGCCCATATATGAAGAAAACATTTTACAACAAATTCTGTCCTCCCTGACTATTGAAATAAGTCCATTTGACTATATCAAGTATCATCTTTTCTTGATGACGTTTTCCTGAGCTTTTGACCCAGATGATAGCATTCATTCACAAAGCAATCTGAACATCTTTAAAAGAACATTAACAAGTATTCCCACAACACCTTCAGCTCACTTCAACAGACATCTAATGAGCTGAAATAGTCTTCCGTAGAGGCCTTGAGCATCACTCAAGTCACTATTATTGACACATCCATCCTAGGGTGCAAGAACATTTTTGAGATGAATAATTGAATGGTACTATTTATAGAAGACCACTGATCCCTTAAAATGGTAGTAATATTAGCCTTGATGAGTGAAAAGCAAATTTCTATCGTGGAGAAACTTATTGGATATTTTTCTTCCTGGTTTTCATTAGAAGTGCTGTTCAATCCAGATTAGAACAGGTGACCCTGCTATCCACTGTCACAGCACCTTGTACATTTCTTCCTTCCATAGTAGTAATTTTACATCTCTCTAAAATTTTCATGAGTACAATGGTCACGTCTTATTGTTACTATTATCATTTTATTTGTTTCTTTAGCTTATCATCATATGCCAAGAGCTCAGCCAGGAGTCATAGTCAAAAGAGATAGCAACAGATCTGGTTCAGACCTTAATCTATAGAATGGATGTGTCCTCAGCCAACACTTTGTTGTGTAGGAGTTGAAAAGTAGCTTGGTGCCTGGCATAGCAAGTCATCAATAAGCAATCATTAATTAATAGATAGATGGATGAATTAACTAATGTACTGGATCAGAACTAACTGCCATCCAGCTTTGAATCGCTGAATATTGCAATGAAGAAAGATAGCGCTAAGTCGTGTCCCAACTCTTGAGACCCCATGGACTGTAGCCTGTCAGGCTCCTCTGTCCATGGGATTCTCCAGGGAAGAACACTGGAGTGGGTTGCCATTTCCTTCTCCAGGGGATCTTCCTGACCCAGGAATCAAACCCAGGTCTCCTGCATTGCAGGCAGATTCTTTACTGACTGAGCTACATGGGAAGCCCCAAATATTACAATACTTTCATTCAATTCAATCAATCACTTTCTTAAATCTCTTCAAAAAAGATACTCTGTTAATTGTTTAGGATAATTAGTGGAGAGGGGAAAGAGGAAGAATAGAAAATCAAATAAATAATTCATGCCCTCAAGATGCTTATAATTTAGCATGGGAGATAAGATACTTTCATAAATACTGATGGAACAAAGGTGAACAAAAGGTAACGGTGGCTGGCACTGGGGGACAACTGTGATTTGAAACTACATCTGGTGAATACTAAAGGCTGTGTGTTTAAAGTAAAACATGGGATGTAGAATCCAATAGACCTGGGTTTTAATCTTAGCTCCACCATTTTCTGGTTGGACAGGTAATCTTGAGAACATCAGTAAATAATTTTCAGTTTCATGATCTTTAAAATGGAGGTGATAATACCTACCACTCAGAGCACTGGTAGTTTTAAATACGCTAATATTATATTACACACAATGTCTGTTCTGTAACAGATGTTAATTAGAGAGTAATGCCTTTGCATATGCAAATTCAACATATTTATGTTGGAATACAGGAATTGTGATAATCAAGGAAGCACATTCTTTAACAGAAAGGGAAATTATTAGCTTTTAACAATTCATACTAGGTAGGGCAAAGGCTTAGGAGTCAGAAAGATTGAAAGACAGTTATTCTATGACTTACTATGGCTTGGAATATATTACCTAACATATCTAAATCTCTAATTTCCTCATCTGTACACTGGAGTTACACAGTTATCAACACATCAATCAATCAATAGAATTGCTACATGAATTTAAATGGAAGAAGATGCTTGTCACACAGTAAACGCTCAAAATATGATTTCAAAAATGAGGATTCATAAAGAGTCCTGGGTAAAGGTGATAAAGTCTTCACTTTTCATCCTAAAACTGAAATCCAGATTCCTGAGATTCTTGCCTAGCCCAAAACATGCTTTCTTGCCCACTTTTTTTTTTTTTATATTAAGCTATATGATAGAATGATTGATCTTACTGGAAAACCTGAGATAAAGAAAATGCTCACTGGAGGCTGTTTATGCATTAATGGTCGATCTGAAAAGAAATGTTTGGAGAAGCTAGGAGTACTCTTGGCACAATAGTTGTATCCTGGTCCCCAGAGTAGGCAGTTCATATTTCTACATGCTGGGACTCAAGGACCTGAAGACAGGCTTTACCCAATTGATTTATGGCAGATAGTTATGGGTGTGAGTTTGTCTCCATTTGGCCTTCTCCTAAAATCCTGGTTCTTATATGACAATCTCCTATATGTAATGTCAGAAGCATCCCAGTTCAGGGCAGACCTATACCAACATCAGGAAGAGGGAGCTAGAGTGACGGAACAAGCACAGTGAGAAGCAGGACGTATTTTGAAGATCAAGTCCTGCCACTTCTCAGCAATATGATTGTAGGCAAATTAGTCCATCTTTTAAATCTCTCTGTATTCCACTGGTGAAATGACAATGTAGATGCTTATGAACCCATCAACTTTCAATGTTGATATATTTACAAGTATGAGTAAAGTTAAGCACAAAGGAAAAGCACACACACAGCCCGTTCCCCGCCCCACCAGAAGATGTCAAATTTGTGGCAATTTTAGTCTGAGCCATCACATTATTCCATACCTTATATTTATTTGCTGTGTTTTTTGCTTATTTTGAGGTATTTTAAAAGCATCACTAACCCTACCATGAAATGATTTAACTTTACATTGCTCACTAAATGTAAAAGAAGAGTAAAGTTTATTTTTTTTATAAATATGTAAGTTTGGTTACTTGTATAATGTCATTTCAGAATTAAAATAATGGGATTTTGAAGTAGACGAACTTGTTTGATAGTAGAGGAACTTTGAAATAGTGATTGCTGCCAGACATGCCTAACAGGGCTGTGCAGTAAATAAGAGCAGAAATGTCTGGCAAATTAAAAAATATAATCAGAATACATCCACTGGTGTATGTCTACCACACAAAACAGAGCTAGACAAATTCATTGTTACAAAGCAACCTAGAGACAAAAATTAGACACATCTGTAAACCCTAGGACAGACTGTAAATAAATAGAACTTTGGAGGGAAAACACTTCTCATTTCATAAGGGATGAGTCAGTTGAAAATTTCTGCAAGGTGAAGAGTTCTTTCTCATCTGTTTGACTGAATTTCTCACTGCTGGCTCATGTCACTATAGCATCTGATAACTGTCAGTCCTTCTCATTGTCTCAGTGATTGATGACCGAATCGGCCTGGTTATTCAATCTGATGTATTAAAGTGTTTGATCTCTCTTTTCATTGAGGTACACCTTTGTAAGTGTACAATTCTATGGTTTTCAATAAACTTTTTTAAAAGTTAATTTACTTTTAATTGGAGGATAACTGCTTTACAATATTGTGTTGGTTTCTGCCGTACGTCAGCATGAATCAGTCACAGGCATACTTATGTCCCCTCACTCCCAAATCTCCATCCCACCTCCGACCACATCACATCCCTGTCGGTTGTCACAGAGCACCAGGTTAGAGCTCCCGGTGTCACACAGCAAATTCCCACGGGCCACCTGCTTTACATATGGTAATGATATGCTTCAATGTGACTCTCAATCCTTCCCACCCTCTCCTTCCCTACTTGTGTTCACAAGTCTGCTCTTAAAGTCACGTCAAAGTGAAGTTGCTCAGTCGTGTCCGACTCTTTGCAACCCCATGGACTGTAGCCTACAAGGCTCCTCAGTCCATGGGATTTTCCAAGGAAGAGTATTGGAGTGGGTTGCCATTTCCTCCTCCAGGGGATCTTCCCAACTGAGCGATTGAACCCAGGTCTCTCACATTGCAGGCAGGTGCTTTATCGTCTGAACTATGAAGAAAGTCCTAAAGTCACATAACCCCTGCTATAATCAATTGAGATAGAAAACATTTTCCCCATTCTAATAGTTTTCTAATATCTTTTAATAATTCACCCCCCTCCTAACCTCCAGCCCTCAGCAACCACTGATAAGATTTCTGTCCCTAAAGTTTTCCATTTTCCACAATGTCCTAGTAATGGAATCATATAATATATATGATTTTGCATCAAGTCAGGCTTCTTTCAAACAGCAAAATGCTTTTGTGATTCATCCATGTTGTCATGTGTATCAATAGTTTACTCATTTACATATTGCAGAGAAGTATTCCATTATGTGGATGTAATACAGTTTGTTTATCCATTATTTAGCTGATGGATATTTGGGCTGTTTCTAGTTTTTTATAATTACAAGTAAAGTTACCATAAGCACTGGTGTACATATGTTTGTGTGAAGATATATCTTTCACTTCTTTTGGATAAATGTCTATGAATGGAATCGCTGGGTTATACGGTAAGCTTATGTTTAACATTATAAGAAACTGCCAAATTGTTTTCCAGAGTGGCTATACTATTTTTGCATTCCCACAAGCAGTGCATATGCATTCTGATGACTTCATCTCCTCGTCAATATTCTATAGTGTCGCTTTTAATTGTTGTTTTGTTGTTGTTTGTCTGTTTGTTTGTTGTTTTGAGTTGTTCTAATAGGTATGTTCAGTTCAGTCGCTCAGTTGTGTCCGATTCTTTGCGACCCCATGAATGTAGTTTGGTTTAATTGGCTTGGTTTAATTTTCTTTTTCATTTTACCTGAAAATGTTTTAAAATTTTAGATATCCCCCTGCAGCTCTAGTATCTAAATTTAGTGTCAAATGATATAATTATTGTAAAAACTGTGAATGGATTTAGTAAATAAGTTCCCTCTTCCTATATGGAATGTAGCGCTCCTTTTCAAAGATCGTGTTCCGCTTCCTTTATGCCATTACAGCTTTTGCCCACTAGATGGCACCTTCTCAAATGTTTGGAACAGGCATGCAGCTGAAGAGAAGGAAACTGTAGTATAATAAAAGAATAAAGTCAGGCTATAAATTGTGAACTGCTTTACTCCATGATGGTAAAAGGAAAAAAAAAAGACAACACTTCATTGTCTGCCAAGTTAGAGCTCATCATAACCTAATGTGTGTGCTTTCTAAATCATTTCAACTAAGTTTGGAACTACCAAATGTGGATGGAACACAGCATATGAAAAAATACAAAACAAGGTGTCTTTTGAACATAAATCAATGGAATGTGGCAAGCAAATACCTTGTGGCAAACATCGTTCAGAAACTTCAACTAGTTTCTCTAGATACTATGTAATTTTCAAGATTATCCTTTAAAATATAGATATTCGTAAGTTTTAAGATATTATGTGCTGTGCTGTGCTTTGTTGCTCAGTCCTGTCTGACTTTTTGCGACCCCATAGACTATAGCCCCTCGGGCTCCTCTGTCCACGGGGGGTTCTCCAGGCAAGAATACTGGAGTGGGTTGCCATGCCCTCCTCCAGGGGATCTTCTCAACCCAGGGATCGAACCCAGGTCTCCTGCACTGCAGGCGGATTCTATACAGTCTGAGCCACCAGGGAAGCCCGAAGACAGCATACTGATACATTTTCTAAAATAGCTATAGACAAACTGAGAAGTTAAGTACAATTATTTTTATCTTTTTGTTGCTCTTATTTTGGTATCATAGAGGACCCTTCTCTGAATTCACTTCATTCATTAATCAGATATTTACTAAGTTCCTCTTATGACACCAGCTTTGTGCTAGACATTAGGAATATTAACAGGAAAACGATCTAATCTGTGGTGATGATGACGATGACAAGGCAGCAGCAGAGGAGGAGGAAAACAGTAAAAGCAACAGTCCTTTAAATACCAAGACTTATTCTAAGATGCTTATAGACATTATCTTACTTAACCTTTACTACCACAGGCTTACGAGATACTGTCCCTATATAACAGAGGTGGAGACCGAGGCTCTGTGACAACGGGAGTAAGTATAGTTGAAACGACAATGATTTCAAGTCGGATTTAAGTGAAGAATGGGCTGGTGACATCATTGGAGAGTTTTGCAGCTGTGTCACATGGAAACAAACCAGGTATTGCTACCCCTTAGTGCTGGGCAGCATTTCATAGCTGACTGCCTTCAAGCCTACCCTGACAGCTTCAGTGATGCTCACAAAGCAGTGGCGGCAGAGGGGGTCTGAGCTACAGGCTTAATGCAAGAGAGACCTGCGATGCAAGAGACAGACCTGAAGCGCCAGCAGGAGTCAGCGTGGAGCCAACTCATGAAGCCCCACTCGTGCCAAAAGAAGGTCCTGGGAAGGTCACCAGCCACAATCCATGTCTGGGATATCAGCACAGTTGTTAGAAAGCAGGAATACTTCTACAGATACCAGCAAGGTACCAGAGATCAAGACACTCACATGAGGTCCTGTTGCTTACTGCCGTTACCGCGAGCACATGTCACCTTCCCCCAACTCTCAGATACCAAATTCAGAAGGGTCAGGAGGGAAAGCGGAAAAGGTCTGAGTGGAAGGAAATATAATTGGCTTAATATTTATCCCCAAAGATACTGCTTTAAATACATAACCATACACAATTAGGGCTTCCCAGGTGGCACAGTGGTAAAAACACCACCTGCCAATGCAGGAGACGCAGGTTCAACTCCAGAGTCAGGAAGATCCCCTGGAGAAGAAAACAGCAACCCAGTCCAGTATTCTAGTCTGGAAACTCCATGGACAGAGGAACCTGGCAGGCTATGGTCCATGGGGTCTCAAAGAGTTGAGAAATGACTGAGTGACTTAGAGCGTGGGTGCATGCACACACAGTAAAGTTCTTAACCTTTTAGTTAAGATGACTTTGAGGATCTGCTAAAAGTGATGACACTGATTTCTACTAGCCCACCACCCACCCACCAAAACACACACACACACACACAACAAATTTAAAGTATTCATATATCTTTATAGCATACATAGAATGGCTGAGGCTCAGTCATTAACTCTCTGAAGATCCACAGACCCAGGTTAAGAGATTCTAGTGGTGGAAATGGCACCAGACTTGACTTTTGACCCAGTTGTTTATTATCCATGTGACCCTGAATAAATCAACTCTTCTTTCTGAAGAGGGATGGAATAGAAATGTTTACATAAATTTTTAACTGCCTCTCTGTACCAAGTCCTATACTATTTTTATTGACTTATGTCCTATGTGGTCCTATAAAGTTACTTCTGATCTGTCACAGTAGCTCCTAATTGTCCCCTCTGTCTCCACCCCAGAGCATCAGTGTACTGCTGGGGCAGTCCCTGTGCTCACACACAAGGAGCTGCGGAAACATTTCATGCTATCTTGTTGTTTCAATCTTTACTCTTATACATGAATATACTATTCTGAATGCACTGCTTCTTGTGATAATTCTCCTGCTTAAAACTATACTAAATCTACTCTCATATGGGATCACATGTAAAATCAAATGGCCTAAGCCTTTCTGTTTTAAATCAACCTGTCATACCTTGCTTACTCAGTCTTACCTGCTCAGTACTAATCAGCTAAATCTTACCACTAAGCAAAAGCTTTCAGAGGAGGAAAGAGAGTGAGGATTAGTCCTTGGTTCAGCCATTTACTAGCTGCTTTCCTCTTAAGCAAAGCACTTATTCTAGCAGGGCCTTGGCTTTCTCAAATCTTTCCTTTTTCTTTTTTTAA
This sequence comes from Tragelaphus eurycerus, assembly GCA_935064755.1. Taxonomy (NCBI): domain Eukaryota; kingdom Metazoa; phylum Chordata; class Mammalia; order Artiodactyla; family Bovidae; genus Tragelaphus; species Tragelaphus eurycerus. The sequence continues at coordinate 16,918,155 of CAKXYN010000043.1, forward strand.
ATTTAATTTAATTATTTAAATGAAACAAAGATGAATATTTTTAATGATAAAAGATACAATTCACAAAGAAGACAGACATCATAAACCATTAGACACCTTAACAACAAAGAAACAAAGATACATACAGCAAAAATCAAAAGACATAAGGGAAAAGAAAAAATATGTAATCATAATGAGACATTTCTCTAAGAATATTTTATCAAGTGCAGAAAAACTAAGATTAGGTACATCTTGAACAATGCCATTAATAATTTAAATACAATAGATTCATATTTAATTAACTTATATTAATCATATCCACACAAATACATTTAAAATTGTGTATCTCATATGTTGTTATTAGATGTCCATAGGCCATTTAGAAAAACTGGCAAAAAGGTAAATATAACTAAATTTCAAAAAATAGAATTCCTTTTTGTGTGTAATTCAGTTATACATATACATATATATTACTTTTGAAATTATTTTCCATTATAGGTTATTACAAGATATTGACTATAGTTTCCTGTGCTATACAGTAAACCTTTGTTGCTTATCAATTTTTTCAATTAGAAATCAAGCATTCTATTCATACTAAGTCAAACAAGTGGAATAAAAATGTTATAAATCTTTTAGTTAGGCAAAAATTTATAAGTTTACTAAAATATATGAAAAGTAGTCAAAGTGTTAGTTGCTCAGTCATATTTGACACTTTATGAACCCCATGGCCTCCAGGCTCCTCTGTTCGGAATTCTCCAGGCCAGAATACTGGAGTGGGTAGCCATTCCCTTATCCAGGGGATCTTTCCCACCCAGGGATCAAACCCAGGTCTCCTGCATTGCAGGCAGATTCTAAATGAAATAGTTGAGCTAGACAATTTCCCAGATCCCTCCCAGCTCTGATGTTCTCTGTCTCCATGACCCTGTGGCCTGTGAACATTTCTTCATTTCACCCTGAATCCGTGCTCCCACTCTGCTTTCTTCCTGAAGTATTCCTTCTGTCAGAGTAAACATTCTCTGCTCTCCAAGGTTCAACTTAACATACTTCTTCATTCATGAAATCTCCCTATTCCTGAATCTATGAGAAGGATTCTCTTCTTTGAGTTCTCATGGCATCCAAATTCTGTTACTAATCAATAAGAGTGTCTTATGGGGATCTAACACTATAGTTTAACTGGCTTTTACATATATTATTTCACTAGAGTCTCTCAAACACCAACTAAAAGTACCTATTCTGCATACTTAAAAGTGAGACAAAGTGACCAGTTTGAAACTCCTCAGCTCTAAGGCAACTGACCTAGGGCCAGAATTGAAACCTGATTTCTACTTCAAAGTTACATATTTAACATTTCAAATGAGTAGTTGTATCTATAAGTTTTGCATACACAGACATGATTTAATTCAATAAACATGTATTAAACCCCTACTTTGTATAATCTATTTAAACACAAGCTGTAAGATACTCAGGAGGAGGAAATGGCAATGCATTCCAGTATTGTTGCCTGAAAAATACCACACCTGAAAAATACCAGAGCCTGGTGGTCTACAGTCCATGGAGTTGCAAAGATTTGGCCATGACTGAGTGATCAAGCATGAGCACACACACACACAACTAAGAGGGGTGGGGATCAAGTGGAGTTTTCTACCATACTCTTTTTTTTAATTATTTTATAATCTAATACCACTTAATAAATTACATCATCAATATTATGGAGTGTAGAAAATAAGAACAGTGATTATGGAGTGAGAAATACCTACGTTCTCTTCCCTTCTCTCTTCCTTTCGTTTGCCCTCTCTTCCTTCTTTTCTTCTTTCCTTCCTTCCTCTATCTCTCTTTCACTTTTCATTAAGGACAAATTTAAATACATTAAAAGAAGAGTGTGTAGTACTGCCCAGCTCCATAGATACTCTCATCCAGCTTCAATAATGATTAACCTATAATCAAAGTTGTTTAATTTTCTTAACAACTCCCTTATATTATTCTGAAGCAAAATCAGGCATCAGCTTTTCTTATTTATTTATTTTTGGCCATACCAGTCAGGGGATCTTCGTTCCCCGCGTGTGCTAAGTAGCTTCAGTTGTGTCCGACTCTTTGCGACCCTATGGACCATAGCCTGCCAGGCTCCTCTGTCCATGGGATTCTCCAGGCAGGAATGGGTTGCTGTGCCCTCCTCTAGGGGGATCTTCATACTCAGGGATTGAACCCACGTCTCTTAGGTCTCCTGCACTGACAAGTGGGTTCTTTATCACTAGCTCCACCCTTAGTGCCCCACCCAGGGATCAAACCTTTGCCCCCTCTGCTGGAAGCCTAGAGTCTTAACCACTGGACCACCAGGGAAGTTCCAGTAACTCTTTCTTTTTAACATAACTTCAGTACCAACAAAATTTCTTTCATTTATCATCAAACAACTAATAAGGATTTAAATTTTCCTAATTGCCTAATTTCTTGTAAAAGTTTGTTCAAATCAGGATTTGAAATAAATCCATGCACGCCCTACATGTCTCAAGTGTCTTTTAACTTATAGGATTCTACCGCCACCCCTGGAACACACACACACACATACACACACACTGAAACTTATTTGGTAAAGAATAAAGCAAAACCATGTTGTTTGCCCTGTAAAGCTGTCTATAGTCTGGATTTTCTTGATTGTACTGTCTCATGGTATTGTTCCTTGTAACTCCTATGAGTTGAATTCTCCTATGAGAATTCAACCTAGAGACTTGGTCATACTCAAGCTTTATATTTAGGGCAAGACCGCTTCATAAACAGTGAGATATACTACCATCAGAAGTCCCACAACATCTGTTTCTCTTTTTATGATGTTGCAGCCACAACAAATATTTTCTAGATCTATTTATTTAAAATGGTGACATTCTGTCACTCCTTCCTAATTTACTAAGCAGAAACTGCTATAAAGACACATTTCCATTCAAACATTTGCCTACCTTAAATTTCAGTTTGTATAGAACCAATAGTGATTCTTTCCCTTTGTTTAACCAGTTTTCAAAATAATGAATAGATTTTCTAACACTCTGCACAACTGGCAATGAGGTGATTTTTAAATAATACCATTCTGAAATCATGGATTTAAACATATTTGGTGTGTTTTAATTCATTGTAATTGTTATCCTTGTCAGTGCTCAGTTTGCCTCATTTGGGCCCATGGAAGCCTCTTCACATGGCCGTCTGATTCCTTTTAACATGCGTCTGATTCCTTTTAACATGGTGCTATCTTTCTTGATTTCCTACCTCAGACCAAGAAACTAGCTTTATTCTGGAAAAGTCATATTTTTTTTCAGTCGTGTCCGACTCTTTGAGACCCCATGCACTGTATCAGGCACCTATCAGGCTTCTCCATCCATGGGATTTTCCAGGCAAGGGTACTGGAGTGGGTTGCCATTTCCTTCTCATCTATCTTGATGGGCTTCCCTGTTAGCTTAGCAGTAGCAGTAAAGAATCCACCTGCCAATGCAAGAGACACAGGTTTGATCTCTGCGTTGGAAAAATCCCATGGAGAAGGAAACAGCAACCCATTTCTGTATTCTTACCTGGGAAATCCCACGGGCAGACAGCCTGGCAGCCTTCGGTCCACGGGGTCACAAAGAGTCAGACACGACTTAGCGACTCAGCAACAACAACCTATCTTGATAGATACTTTATTTGCTTTCAACATAAAATATTCCAGGTTTATGTTGTATTTTTCCTACCTCAGACCGAGAAACTAGTTTTATTCTTGAAAAGTCATATTTTTTTTTTTTAAGAAGCTCCGGCCTCTTTATTGTGAAATGTTATTTAGAAGCCACACTCAAGCCACCAGCAGCGTCCACAGCTACTCAGCTGTTACTGTCTCTAGTTTTGGAGTGAACAGGAAATACTCCTTTTTGAAATGCAGCATGGCATCTTCTGAATTTACAATTCAAATTTTACTTAACCTTATCAGTCTTAAGATCCAACCAGTCCATTCTGAAGGAGATCAATCCTGGAACTTCTTTAGAAGGAATGATGCTAAAGCTGAAATTCCAGTATTTTGGCCACCTCATGCGAAGAGTTGACTCATTGGAGAAGACTCTGATGCTGGGAGGGATTGAAGGCAGGAGGAGAAGGGGACGACAGAGGATGAGATGGCTGGATGGCATCACTGACTTGATGGGTGTGAGTCTGGGTGACCTCCGGGAGCTAGTGATGGACAGGGAGGCCTGGCGTGCTGCGGTTCATGGGGTCGTGAAGAGTCGGACACGACTGAGCGACTGATCTGATCTGATCTGATCAGTCTTACAAAAACCTAGGTCCTTATTCCAACTCTTCCCATTACCTGAAGAACAAGTAATGGAATATGTGATGACTCTAAATCCTCCATCCAATTAGTACAACCAACCTCACTGAGAATTCAAACAAACAAGCAAAAAAAATGGAGATGGTACTTATTTATCCCCACCACGTAGTAAATATAAATACTAAAATACCATGTACCACTGGCTTATATAAAGCTCCCCATTTGGATTTATTGTATGTAAAGATAGAAAATCAAAGCCACAAAATTCCTAATTCCAAACCAGGGACATTTCATAAAGCTACTCATTAAATACAGCTAGGAAGTTCCACTAGAAATTACAGGGTGCTGGGTGGTTTTATGACAACCTTGTGTGGTAGAGCACTGACCTCCCTTATGTCTGTTCTGATATCCTTCCAGTCGCATAAACAGTGTCTTCCCAAAGAAAACATCAGCTCGATTGTCTCTCTCTTCATGTGGGTTCTGAATGAAGCCCCACGGGGCTGAAGAGAATCTTCCCTGAAGCGTTTTCCCTCTTCTCAGCAGGGTTGTCTCAACCAAAGTGTTCCACTGCTGCAGCAGTACAGTAGAGCTGCGGAAAGCCCTTCAGAAACCACCACAGCCAGAGCTCACCAGCATTATGAATATCTGGGACATTAGCTCCCTACGTTCAGAACGACAGGCAAAGCTCTCCTCTTTGTTCAGACTGTCCCTTAATTAGGGATCAGGGGGTCAGGAAAATTCTCTGAAGTAAGTCTTGGCACTGCTCTGGCTTTTGAAGAGTAATGGTTTTGGTGGGGAAGACATGTTTTGAAAAACTCTAGATCTCTTAACCATGAACCCAAACCAATCTAATTAGAGCTGAGCACAGAGCTGTTCACTAATGAGACTCACGGAACCAACACGGGAGAAACTAATTTCTTTTTTTTTTGCTCTGGGTGCCCTCAGACTGTTATAGATGTATAAATATGTCCATACTCACTCATGCCCAGAACCCCAGGAACACACTCATGCCCCCTTCATAAACGGACTCTCTGTAAAGAGCGCTGGTGAGTCTTCTTTGGGAGGGATGGGGGCCCTCCTACTTCCCGGCGCTTCTGCATTTGCCCACTCTATTCTTTTCCCCTTTACTCCCTCTTTCACCTGGAATGTTACAGATTCCCATGGTTTGACTTTTTTAACGTACATCCTTGCTGTTGTTGAGTTGCTAACTCATGTGCATTTGTGTCCCCAGGACTGTAGCCTGCCAGCCTCCCTGGTCCATGGGATTTCCCAGGCACTAGAGTCAGTGGCCATTCCCTTCTCCAGAGGATCTTCCCAACCCAGAGCTAGATCCATGTCTCCTGCATTAGCAGGTGGATTCTTTGTCTCTGAGTCACCAGGGAAGCCCAACTTACAACCTGCCCTTGTTGGTGGTGTTGTTTAGTTGCTCAGTCATGTCCAGCTCTTTGTGACCCCATGGACTGAAGCACCCAGGCTTCACTGCCCTTCACCATCTCCTGGAGTTTGCTCAGACTCAAGTCCATTGAATCCGTGATGCCATCCAACCATCACATCCTCTGTCATCCCCTTCTCCTCCTTCCTTCAGTCCTTCCCTGCATCAGGGTCTTTACCAATGAGTTGGCTCTCTGCACCAGGTGGCCAAGGTACTGGAGCTTCAGCATCAGTCCTTCCAAGGATGTGGCCAAATCCAATTACTTATTCTTACTTCTGTGCCTTTGTTGATGCCGTTCCTTCTGCACTGAAGTCCTTTTTTCTCTAACTATTTTGTCTAAGCCTTCATAGCTCCTCTACAAAGTTTCTCTATTCTTTTCTCTTTACTCCATCTCTACCATGAGGAAGAAATGCTCATTTTCTCTGTTCTACCCCTTGACCCAATATATACCGCTATCATCCCACTTGCTATGCAATGAAGCACAGAATGTATGGATGTCTCCTCCATAGTATTCTGAGCCTCATGAGTAAAGAGAATGTGCTAACTTGTTTTTCTGTCTATGCTTGCTCTCTCAGTTTCTAGTACATCATAGGACATTCCCAAATATTTGAGAATTTCTCATTAGTGAAAGATCTATTACACAACACCCAGGAAACGATTAGAGCTATGTTCATAGTTTTGTGGGAATATAAAAAAGACAGAAAATACATTCAAAACACAAGACACAACTAATTAACTTCCAGACCTCAGGACACTCAGGGTAGGAGGCCACAAAGAAGCGGGGTCTCTCTCAACCACACGTGATATTTTCTCTGCTATGAGAGATTCAAAGAGCAAATCACATTCCATCTAAACTACGATCATTGCCAGCATCCAGCATGTTACTTGGAATATAATAAGTGGTCAAAAGCTATTAACCAGTAAATCCATGCAAGAAGCAAGTGTATTTCAGAAATGTTATTGTGGCCTAATAATCCCATCCAGGGTCATATCATACACTCATGTGATGTGGGTTATTCTTCACTCTCACTTTCTTTCGTTTATTTATGTTACTTCTATTAATATGCTGTTATATAGTCAGTATACTATCTTTTATCACATATATAAAATGTTTCCCTCCACTGTATATCCACTGAAAACAGAGATTTATAAGTCTGTTCTATATTAAACAATAGTTATATGATTACTTGGCTGCCAATCTCACCTACTACTGTGAAAGTTTCATGAGAGGGAGAAAATTGTCATTGCACTGGTACAAAAATTGCTGTTCCCTAATAACCCAGCAAAGTTCCAGAGGCAAGGTCATCCCCCAATAAAAGACGTTGGATCAATAAATAAACTTATCAAAATTCTTAGATATGAGCTGTCTGGGTTTCCTCGTATTGTGATCACTCGCCAACCTGGTTTCTGACAGACCTCATGGTTACCCAGGGCAGCTCCATTTTGCTCACCGAAGACGGCACCATCAAATGGAGTTTCCTAAATCCAAAATGAACTGGGCCCTATGACTTCTCTAAAGAATCCATCAAAAGATGAAACAGGAGATTGAAACAAAGAGAGACACAATAAAAGAAATAATCTTGGCACAATTCCTTGCAAATCAGCCTTCTATGCCCTTATTTAGAAGCTGTCCTTAAGGTGGCCTAAAATTCACAGCCCCTTTATGGTGACTGTCAGACAGGCTTTTACTGGTATTCACTTGGCTTTCTTGCAGTTTATGGCAAAACCAGTAATAAATAGCTACATTCAGGCTTTACCCAGTCCCCAGGCTTTCTTATAATGGCTGCAGTGATCTTTCTACATTCAAAGTTATACAAAACACTCAAAACTGTCCCCTCAGTCTCAACTACTATTCGTAAAGCCCATTGAGTATGACGACCATGGTTGCTTAAGTATTTTAAATAAGGCTTTATTTCCAGTCTCCTTTCAATATCTCAGATCCAGAGGAAATATTTTTTCAGACTCTTTCTTTTCATTTGTTTTTTCTCCCCTTCTTATTTTCACCTGGCAGACTGTACCACAAAATGTTAAATCCAAAGATTGTTCATGAAACACTCAAGTGATAGTCTTTTTCTTTTTTTCCTGCCCAGGCTTCTCTGTCTTGGTCCTCTTCACTTGTTTTCTACCTTTGGCTCTATTTTCATTTTTCTTTCTATTTTAAATAAGTAACAGTAATAAACGGGTTTCCCTGGTGGCTCAGATGGTAAAGAATCCGCCTGCAATGAGGGAGACCTGGGTTTGATCCCTGGGTTGGGAAGATCCCCTGGAGGAGGGCATGGCAACCCACTCTGTATTCTTGCCTGGAGAATCCCCATGGACAGAGGAGCCTGGAGGGCTACAGTCCATGGGGTCACAAAGAGTTGGACATGACTTAAGCGACTAAGCACAGCACACAGCACAACAGTAGTAAATAATATCCCAGAACCAGTGTACAGCTCAACATTGGATAATAATTATACTTTCCATTTATATAGTGCTTTTAGAAAGCTCTTTCACACACCTTGTCTGAATCTCGAAGTACCTTCCTAGGATAACTCAGATATAAAATAGAATGTCGGTCAATAACATATCATCTAGTCTGATGAAATGAATGTATTACTTTTGACAGAAAAACTGGTTATACCCTATATTAAGGGGGACTGTGAAATTTTACAAAGTTGCAAAAGTTGAAAAAGAGACTAAGAACCAATATTTAGCAACATAAAAGACAGCTGTAGTCATTTCTGGATGAGAAGCATAGCTGGTTCAACAATCACTCTTCCTCGCTTCATGGTTTACATATATTCACTATAAATACAGATTCATAGGTGTATGTATTCATTTGAGTTTTAAGATTCTCAATATTCAAAGAAAATAACTTTAAAGACAGTTTCAAAATACAGTGTTCAGAGCCTCTGAAATACTCAATTAGCTAGTTTTACAATTTAAAAAAATTTAGCTAGAAATTACTTATTATAATTTAGAGGATTTAAAGTATAGTTTAATAAAGCATAACTCTACAAACATTTTACAATTACAAATGAGGAAGGAATCACACAGATAGGACTTGTGCATAAAGATACAGAGGATAAGAATGATGCCCAAGGCCACAGAGCTGGCAAGTGCAAGGCTCAGACCTAAAAACCATCAATTCTGATCATAGCGCAACATTTATTTCCACTACCTCCAAGAAGGTATAGTACAATATTATAAGAGGTGCTCGATAACATTTTTGACACTAATTTATGGGTTCAGTCTCTTTTCTCTAGTTGTTATGATGGTACTGAACTGAGGAAGAAAGTTACACTTCACAGATAGATTCTAACAATTTTATACACAGAATATTTTAAATGTTAGTTTCACTAATTTACAAAAATGTTCTAACCTGAAGAGGTCTAAAAATGCCATTTTGAAGGAGTGTATAAAACTTACAAATAATGAGAAAGTCCCTACATGATTTCCCAGGAATATTGTTGCCACCACATGGGGGTGTAGTGTTCTTAAAATACACTTTGCAGGAATTCCGAGCAGTTCAGATGAGCAAGCCTGGGAAGTAGCGGGGAGAGATGAACGTTATTGGCAAAGACAAAGCAGTCTGTCTTATCTGCACTGAACATGAGGCTGGAGGAGGTGGGTAGGAGTGAAGTTCCAATTCATACTGAAAGTGTCTCCAATATGAAATTACCTTCATACTATTAATATGCCTAAATTGTCCAATCTCAAAAAATATTTCACACTCTGTGTGAGTTACCCCTGGTAGGGCAGCAATTCCACTGAAAGCAGCCATATTAGTCTGGGCCATGCTCTATCATTCTGTCCAAAAGGTGATTAGAAAACTGCTTAATTAAGCAATAGTTGCTTTTATTGTTGGAATTATTATGAGATAATTGACAGTGCTAGAAGCTGCGTCCCCAAGCTGAAAGCAAATCATGGGAGCCGAGGTCAATTATCTTATATTAATGCCCACAAAGAAAGGAGTTATTGTGATCATCATAAAACATAACTATACAATACTTGAAGTTTTCAATGGACAAACCTTTTAAACTACATTACAGTGATCACCTGATGCGGACAGCTGACTCATTGGAAAAGACCCTGGTGCTGGGAAAGATTGAGGGCAGGAGGAGAAGGAGATGACAGAGGATGAGATGGTTGGATGGGATCACCGACTCAATGGACATGAGTTTGAGTAAACTTCCGGAGTTGGTGATGGACAGGGAGGCCTGGCATGCTGCAGTCCATGGGGTTTCAGAGTCGGACATGACTGAGCAACTGAACTGAACAGTGATCATATAGAACATAGTTCAGTTAAAGACCACCACATTGAACACCCATAAGGATCAGAAAAGTTTCTAACTGTAGACAAATTTGACCCTAAGAAGACACCAAAATAATTTCCCATATAGATCATTACATCGGTATATGCAGGTTTTTGGCTTCTGCATCTGTAGAAGGCACATCTATAAATGACTGATCGATGTGAACAGTTACTTCTTAAATTTATGTTGGTCATTTTCAGTGAGTCATTGACTCTTTCCATAACTTACATATAATCTGATGTTTTGAGATGGAGGGGCATAGTTTAGTTTTAGTAGAAAAAGCTGAGTTTTGTAATTAAGCAGACTGAAGTCTAAGTTCTAGAAATTTCACGTTTACAACACACTAATTGTATAACTTTTCTACATAACAGTCTATGGGCTTCACAAAGGCAATAAAAAGCAATTCATATGGGATTCTGAAGGTAATTTAATGAAGGGAGGTATGGGCAGGATTAAGGGAAGCTACGGGATTTTCCCTGTGGCTCAGTGGTAAAGAATCTGCCTGCAATGCTGATGAGCATCTGATTTCCGAGTCAGGAAGATCCCCTGGGGAAGGAAATGGCAGCCCACTCCAGTATTCTGGCCTAGAAAATCTCGTGGACAGAGAAGTCTGGCGGGCTACAGTCCATGGGGTCAAAAAAGAATCAGACAAGACTTAGGGACTATAGCAAAAGCAAGGGGCAGCACAGGGAATGATGAGGCGCTCAGGACTCCAGATAGGGAGCAAGAAGGCTTAACTTCTCCCCCAGGGCTTTGGGCAAGGTGGAAAATGGAGAGTCTAAGTCTGATGAGAGCTGGGACCATCACAGAAGTCTTTGTTCCCCTGAAGAAACTACAGTCATGTAGTCAGGTAGACTGACCGACCACAATAGTCCTAAAGCAGGAAATAGACTGCCTAGTCCTTTTCCTTTTCTGACTTTCTTATCTCTTGCAGAGGCCACCCTTTGTCTAAATTCAACCAGAAACTAGCCAGCAAGGAAGCCCTAAGTGGATCAGACAATAGTGGTCAGCCCCTGGGGCACTGAAAAGAGCAGAGAACAGATCATTGTTCATTGTTTGGGGTTGGAAGGATGCAAACAGAGGAAAGCAGCTTCCTCTCTGAGTCTTTTACCCTCCTTTATAAATGAATGGAACAAACCCTTGCCCAGAAAAACTGCAAAGATTATGTGAAGAATATATAAGGTATATAACACAATGCACATCACATAGCAGATGATCAGTGAATACAAGCAAGGTCTTATTTTCAACAGTAACTAATCACTGTGAAGGGAAGTGTTTTCCCTTTTAACTTTTTACTTTATATTGGAGTATGGCCAATCACTTCATGGGAAATAGATGGGGAAACAGTGGCAGACTTTATTTTGGGGCTCCAAAATCACTGCCGATGGTGACTGCAGCCATGAAATTAAAAGACGTTTACTCCTTGGAAGAAAAGTTATGACCAACCTAGATAGCATATTCAAAAGCAGAGACATTACTTTACCAACAAAGGTCCGTCTAGTCAAGGCTATAGTTTTTCCTGTGGTCATATATGGATGTGAGAGTTGGACTGTGAAGAAGGCTGAGTGCTGAAGAATTGATGCTTTTGAACTGTGGTGTTGGAGAAGACTCTTTGAGAGTCCCTTGGACTGCAAGGAGATCCAACCAGTCCATTCTAAAGGAGATCAGCCCTGGGATTTCTTTGGAAGGAATGATGCTAAGGCTGAAACTCCAGTATTTTGGCCACTTCATGCAAAGAGTTGACTCATTGAAGAAGACTCTGATGCTGGGAGGGATTGGGGGCAGGAGGAGAAGGGAACGACAGAGGATGAGATGGCTGGATGGCATCACCAACTCGATGGACGTGAGTCTGAGTGAACTCTGGGAGTTGGTGATGGACAGGGAGGCCTGGTGTGCTGTGATTCATGGGGTCGCAAAGAGTCGGATACGACTGAGCGACTGAACTGAACTGACTGATAGCCAATTAACAATGTAGTGATGATTTCAGGTGAACAGCAAAGGGACTCAGCCATACATATACATGTATCCATTCTCCCCCAAACTCCCCTCCCATCCAGGCTAGGCACATCCAATTTTGTTTTATTTTTTAATTTATTTTTAATTGGAGGATAATTGCTTTACAACGTTGTGTTGGATTCTGCCATACAACATCATAAATCAGCCATAAGCATATATATGTCCCCTTTCTAGAAACTCCATCTCACCCACACCCTATCACCCACATCTAGGTTGTCACAGAGCACTGGGTTGAACTCCCTAGAGTCTTTATTAAGATCCAAGAACCACCTAACAAGGTTATCCCTCAAGAAGCTATTTTCTTTCTTTTTCACAGAAAGCTGTCTATTTTCATCTTTGCAAAATAGAGAGACCATAAATAAAGAGATGAAAGCTTGGAAAAATTAATTACCTGGCCGAGCTATTTCAAGTCCTCAGAGATGATGCTGTGGATGTGCTGCACTCAATATGCCAGCAAACCTGGAAAACTCAGCAGTGGCCACAAGACTGGAAAAGGTCAGTTTTCATCCCAGTCCCAAAGAAAGGCAATGCCAAAGAATGCTCAAACTACTGCAGAACTGCACTCATCTCACATGCTAGCAAAGGAATACTCAAAATTCTCCAAGCCAGGCTTCAGAAAGCTGAAAACTTTCAGATGTTTTGAAAGTGAACTGAAAACTTCCAGATGCTCAAGCAGGATTTAGAAAAGGCAGAAGAACCAGAGATCAAATTACCAGCATCCCCTGGATCATAGAAAAAGCAAGAGAATTCCAGAAAAAAAAACATCTATTTCTGCTTTGACTATGCCAAAGCTGTTGACTGCATGTATCACAACAAACTGTGGAAAATTCTTCAAGAGATGGGAATAACAGACCACGTAACTTGCCTCCTGATAAATTTGTATGTAGGTCAAGAAGCAACAGTTAGAACCAGATATGGAACAACAGACTTGTTCCAAATTGGGAAATGAGTACATCAAAGCTGTATATTGTCACCCTGCTTGCTTAACTGATATGCAGAGTACATCATGAAAAATGCTGGACTGGATGAAGCGCAAGCTTGAATCAAGATTGCTGGGAGAAATATCAATAACCTCAGATATGCAGATGACACCACCCTTATGGCAGAAAGTGAAGAGGAACTAAAGATCTTCTTGATGAAAGAAGAGAGTGAAAAAGCTGGCTTAAAACTCAACATTCAAAAAAGTAAAATCATGGCATCCAGTCCTATCACTTCATGGCAAATAGATGGGGAAACAGTGACAGATCTTATTTTCTTAGGCTCCAAAATCATTGCAGATGGTGACTGTAGCCATGAAATTAAAAGTTGCTTGCTCCTTGGAAGAAAAGCTATGACCAACCTAGAAAACATATTAAAAAGCAGAGACATTTCTTTGCCAACAAAAGTCCATCTAGTCAAAGTTATGGTTTTTCCAGTGGTCATGTATGGATGAGAGAGTTGAAGCACTGAAGAACTGATGCTTTTGAACTGTGGAGTTGGAGAAGACTCTTGAGAGTCCCTTGGACTGCAAAGAGATCCAATCAGTCCATCCTAAAGGAAATCAGTCCTGAATATTCATTGGAAGGACTGATGCTGAAGTTGAAACTCCAATACTTTGACTTCCTGCTTAGAAGAACTGACTCACGGGAAAAGACTCTGATGCTGGCAAAGATTGAAGGTGGGAGGAGAAGGGGACGGCAGAGGCTGAGATGGTTGGACGTCATCACAGACTCAATGGACATGAGTTTGAGCAAGCTCCGGGAATTGGTGATGGACGGGGAGGCCTGGTGTGCTGCAGACATGACTGAACTGACCTGAATCCTGTCAATCATATGCTTACTTCAGCTTTGATATGAGAATCCTGCAAAAACTGTTAGTTATATATTTCTGGGGCTTCCCAGGTGGAGCTAGTGATATAAAGAACACACTTGCCAGTGCAGGAGAGGTGAGAGTTAGATCTCAGGTCCGGGAAGACCCCCTGGAGGAGGACATGGTAACACTCCAGTATTCTTGCAGGGAGAATCCCGTGGACAGAGGACCCTGGCGGGCTATGGTCTATACGGTCACAATGGCTCCAAAAGAAAGCAAAAGCTTGCCTTTTTGATGATATGTATATACCTTTAGCCTTTGCATCCATAATTATTAATACACATCAAAGGCACTGAGGTTAGGTAGATGCATTTGCTCTTGTGGAAATGCATAGGTCCCCCTCAATCATCCCCCGCTCTCCAGGTATTCTCCATCACACCTCCAGGTTTTATTGTCTCTAAGGCATATGGCTATCTGAAGCCTCGTTTGTTGAGTTATTTTTTTATATATTGCTATCTCGTCTAGGTGAGAGGGAACCTAGACCATCTTCTTCTTTATGTCTTTTTGTTTAGTCTCTAAGTTGTATCCAACTCTTTTGTGACCCCTGGGAGTATAGCCCACCAGGCTCCCAGCGAGAATATTGGAGTGGGTTGCCATTTCCTTCTCCAAGAGATCTTCCTGACCCAGAGATCATACCAAATATCTCACACTGGAAGGCAGAATCTTTATCATTAGCGCCACCTATCCAGTAATACCAAGAACAGAGCCTGACAATGGTTCATACATATACAGCAAAGCTGGCACGTAAACATGACTAAGGAAATCAGATTATGTGATGTACTCAAATCACTTTGAAACAAGCACACAGTTTTCATAGCAATTATGATTGCTGTTTTCATTGTTATTGCTACTATTAAGAATAATGACCAAATGGTACACCCATAGTAAATATGATGATGATAGATATTATTTTCCAGTTACTGGGTCTTTTTCATACATGCCTGTACTTAGGGCAAGACTGCCAGTCTTTGTATTCAGCCTGTGACTACTGCCAACTTTATGTTTACAGTGACATTGCCAGCCAGATTTTGTAGTTTGGAATGGTATCTCTCAAATTGTAGTGGCAGTAATGGCTAGACTCCAGGAAAAGTGTCACATGCTGAATTTGTAGTGCTAAACAAATAATAAAAGGGAAGTGTACATACTTCTATGTCCAGGAAGCTAAAGTAGAGATGATTTTCCCAATCCTTCTACTAGATACAACTAGAAACCCTGGGCTTTATACATAGAACAATAGAACATACATAAGACTAAAAGGTTAAAAAAAGAAAAAGTAGGGGGAAATAAAAAGACCAGTCAGAGACCTAGGACTCAAGGAACACCATGGTAGCAAGTTCTGTGGGTTTTCACTTTGTTTCATATATTTCAGAGCTGGGCTTTCTCCGTGGCTCAGAGGGTAAAGTGCTAATGCAGGAGACCTGGGTTTGATCCCTGTGTCAGGAAGAACCCCTGGAGAAGGGAACGGCTTCCCACTCCAGTAATCTTGCCTGGATAATTTCATGGACGTCCATGGGGTCACAGAGAGTCAGACACAACGGAGCAACTAATACACAGACATATTCCAGAGTTACAGATGAAGAAGCTGGAAACCCAAAAGGCTCTAAGAAAATCCTGTCCTCTCCAGCCAAAGAGCCAGGAAAGGGGCAGCCTAGAAAGACAGAAATACTTAGATTATAATTCCTCTCCTCCTGCCAACCAGCACACACACAAACTACAGTCCTAACCCCCTGCACATCAGCAAGGCCAAGCTGGGAATCTAGACTTTCCTTATCAGTCTAAAAGGTGGTCAATATTGTGGCCACCTGATGTGAAGAACGGACCCATTGGAAAAGATGCTGTGCTGGGAAAGATTGAAGACAGGAGGAGAAGGGGATGACAGAGGAAGAGATGGTTGGATGGCATCACTGACTCAATGGACATGAGTTTGAGCAAGCTCCAGGAGATGGTGATGGACAGGGAGGCCTGGTGTGCTGCAGTCCATGGGGTCGCAAAGAGTCGAACACAACTGAGCAACTGAACTGAACTGAACCATCAGCCTATAATGCGGTTTCTCAATACCTCAGCTGGGGTGAGGTCCAAAGGTGCCTAGGAGGGACAGGGCACATTCATGGACACTGGCAGTACTAAAGCCATCCCCATCAACAACAGTGTCGTAGTGACTCCTTGGGAAGTGTGACTCCTGTTCTCACCTGACGGTAACAAGGCATCCTCCCCTGTCAGTACGGTGGCAATTAGAGGATGCCTGTTGGAGAGTCAGACTTTCATCACTGACCAAAGTTAATAAGATCACATCCTTCCACCTCCATCCACTTTGATGTCAGTAGGGCTATGAGGTGAGCAGTACCAGATGGGGTTCTCATTTCATTCAGTCAGGGAAGTATCAGTGGAAGCCTCACAGGGCACTGGAACTCCCAATTCTATTCAGTAATTATGGAGCACAGCCTCTTTGGTGTCAATAGAAGCTGAGTGGGGAAACCTGTATTTCCGTCCCTACTGGACAGTAGTGAGGGGTGTGTGTGTGCTCACTGGCTCAGTCCTGTCAGATTCTTTGCGACCACATGGATTATAACCCACCAGGCTCCTCTGTCCATGGGATTTTTTAGGCAAGAATACTGGAGTGGGTTGCCATTTCCTCCTCCAAGGGATCTTTCTATCCTAGGGATCAAACCGACTTCTCCTGTGTCTCCTGCATTAGCAGACTGATTCTTCAACACTGAGCCACCTGGGAAGCCCAGTAATGGGGCAGCCCCTCCCTTTCTCCTGCCTCAATTTTACAGGATTCAATAGAAAATATGCATCATACCAAGAACCAGGAAAATCTAAAGCTGAAAGAAAAAAAAAATCAACCGATACAACAGCAGGATGACAAGAGATGTTAAAAGAATCCTACAAAAATTTTAAAGTAGTCAACATAAAAATGCCTCTGTGAGCAATTATAAACATATCTGAAATAGGAAAATAGGAAGTCTCACTAAAAAAACAGAAAGTCTCAACAACAAAAAATATGCAAGATACAAAGAAGCTTCAAACCAAAATTTTAGAAATGAAAAAACTAAAAAAAATAAATGTTTCAAATTGAAAAATACAATAATTGACATCAAACTTTAAGTGAGTAGGTTTAATAAGGGATTTCAGCTGGCAGAAGAAAGGATCAGTGATCTGGAGATGAAACAATGTAAATTACAACAGAGAATAAATTACCTCAAAATATGGAAAAGCGCTTAAGAGATCTACAGGACTGCTGGTGCTGCTGCTACTGCTAAGTTGCTTCAGTCGTGTCCAACTCTGTGCGACCCCATAGACAGTAGCCCACCAGGCTCCCCCATCCCTGGGATTCTCCAGGCAAGAACACTGCAGTGGGTTGCAATTTCCTTCTCCAACACATGAAAGTGAAAAGTGAAAGTGAAGTCGCTCAATCGTGTCTGACTCTTCGTGACCCCATGAACTGCAACCTACCAGGCTCCTTCGTCCATGGGGTTTTCCAGGCAAGAGTACTGGAGTGGGATGCCACTGCCTTCTCCGTCTATGGGACTATAACAAAAACAAATCTAACATTTGTGTCATCAGAGTTCCAGAACAGAAGAGAAAGAGGGTAGACTTTAAAAACCACTCAAAGGAACAGTGGTTGAAAACTTCTTAAATGTGGCAAGAACACACACACACACCCCCCTATAGAATCCAGATACCGAGCAAACCCAAACTGAAAGAAGACTATACCAACACCCGTCACAGTCAAGCTTAAAACCAAAGACAAAGAAAAAAGTTCTGAAAGCAGCAAGAAAGAAATGGCATTTCACCTACAGAGGAAAATCTATTTGAGTGACAGTGGATTTCTCATCAGAAATCCCTCCAGAGGCCATAGGGGAGCCACAGAACATTCTTCGAGTGTTGAAAATAAAAAGAACTATCAATCCAGAATAATATATTCAGAGAAAATTCTTCAGGAACTAAGAGAAAATCAAGACATTTTCAGATAAAGGAAAACTAAAAGAATGTGTCTCTAACAGATTTACCGCCATCTCAAGAAAAAAAAAAAAGAACAAAAGAAAGTTCTTTAACAGAAAGGCAATAATAAAAGAATAAACTTTGAATATCAAGAAAGAAAAAAACTAATATGATAAGGAAAAATATGGGTAAATACAGTAGACTTTCCTTCCTCTTTTAGGTTTTCTAAATTAAGTTTGATAATAGAAACAAAAATTATAATGCTTTAAATATGGTTCTACATGAATGTAAAAGAAATCTTTAATGAAGCTACACTATCAGCAAGGAAGAGTAAGGCATATAAATGGAGGTAAGGCTTTTTATACTTAATTTTAACTGGTAAGAGGATGGTATCAAAGCAAACAGAAAAAAGGAATTTTTTTTTTTTTTTAGAAAAAAGGTAAGAGTAGAAATCAATGGAATTCAAAACTGAAAATCAACAGATGAAACCAATGAAACAAAGGTCTGATTGTTTCAAAAGATCAATAAAATTGACAAAGTTTAAAAAACAAAAAAAGAGGCTTAAGGCTCCAGATAAATAAAATGCAACTATAAAATAATGATACTGAATCAACTAACAAAGAAAAGACTGACAAAGAAAAAAAGAGAGAGGGTATAAATTACTAATATCAGACCTCAAAAAGATAGTAAGCAGTTCTACTTGCACAAATTTGACACCTTAGAAAAAAATAGACCAATTTCTTAAAAAACACAATCCACCACAACCAATCCAATATTAAATAGATAATTTTAATAGATCTATAGCAGTCAAGGGAATGACATTTATAAATTTAAACACTCCCACCTTTTCTCCCAATAAAGAAATTTTCATATCCAAAACTAAAAATGCAATAATACCATTTACAATTGCCAAGAAAAGGTATATTTAACTATAAATCTAATAAAACAGGCATAGCACTTAGGTGCCAAACATTTCAGAACTTCAGAATGAGACCATCTTTAGAAATACAGTCTAAAATAGATGAATCATGTTAGGACAAGGTTATACCGGATCCCACGCTCCTGCTCTGTCGCTCAGTCGTGTCTGACACTTTGTGACTCCATGGACTATAGCCCGCCAGGTTCCTTTCTCCATGGGATTTCCCAGCAAGAATACTAGAGTGGATTGCCATTTCCTTCTCCAGGGAATTTTCCTGACCCAGGGATTGAACCCTCATCTCCTGCATTGGCAGGTGGATTCTTTACCGCTGAGCCATGTGGGAAGCCCCAATACTGGATCAGGGTAAGACATAATACGATGACTAAGATCTTTATAAGAAGAGAGAAATTCAAATATGAATTCTGAGAGGTCACTAATCAAACCAGGAGGTACAACATGCATCTGTTCAGGCCTATTTCTTATGAAACAACACTCTGCATGTATTATTACAAAATGAAATCATGTTTGCACATACTGTTTTGCAATTTATTGTTTTGCCTCTTGTTATTGACATTAGCCCAATGGCACTATATATAAATGTATTCCATTAAAAAAAGCTGTTTCATAGTATGCTTTATACTGTAAATCATGACACCAGAACTGAGGCTGTTTATATTCCCAATTATTTCCTATCTACCACTCATCACTCACCATTCCAGGTTAAGATAAGACAAAAGCACTGCAGGCATTGAATAGAGAAACAACTTGATCCAGGCAATAGCAGCACCTCAAATAAAAATACCTAAAATAACTAGCACAAAACTACTTCAAATAAATATTGAGTGAATGAAACAGTGACAAACTCATAGAAGCTTCTCTGGTGGCTCAGATGGTAAAGAATCTGCCTGCAATGTGGGAGACCTTTGTTCGATCCCTGGGTTGGGAAGATCCCCTGCAGGAGGGCATGGCAACCAAGTCCACTATTCTTGCCTGGAGAATCCCATGGACAGAGGAGCCTGGTTCATGGGGTTGCAAAGAGTCAGACACAACTGAGCGACTACGCACACAACAGAAGTTTAATTAAATCCTCCTCATGCTGTGAGAGAGACTTAAGACTTAGGACTCCAGATAAATGAAATGCAACTATGAAATGATAAGACTGAATCAACTTCAGAAGCTCACAAACATACTCACACATAACATCACACCTTTATATAGTTATATACCGGGCAAACTGATGCCTCAAATTAGAGAGACATCAACACTGACAATACAAAAGTAGACCCTAGTACTTAATATTTTGGTGTGCACAATAAATTTTTTAAATCCCTCAGATTACTTAGTCTCCTATGCACAGATTGCACTTTCACTAACACACTCAAATTAGGTATGCAAATCCTGTGCCATGCTATGCCTCTCCACCATATGTGACTAGTTACCATAGCAGTCAGCTTACGTGCATACTTCCCATAGCAACCTGGGAATCTTTACTGTACAGAGACCAAAGCAAGACAGAATTGAAAGCAATTTCACAAGCAACATGAAATATAAATGTTGGCAATATCCCCTGAATCTTTTTTTAAAACTACATCACTTAGTATTGACTTTTAAATACCACAGCCTCTGGACGGTTCTCTTTTAGACTCTATCAGCAACTCTTTCCTATTGGAAAGGTAACACTCTTTGAGAACATATATTATTTGGAGGCACAAAGGGGGCGTTTTCTCCTGGTTCATTCTAGGGAGTGGGTGAGTTGGCCTCCATCTACAGTGTAGGAGAATTATAACAAGGGATTAAGGAGTCTAAAAGGTGCTCTCTGAATGCAACCTGCAAACTGAAGTTCCATATGGTGGTGCAATGCACTTGGCTTTTTCACTGGTTCACTGTGTTGTTGCAGCTTCCTGCCTCAGACTACAATGCTTGTACCAAACTGAGCTGGAATTTTCCCATGTCATGTTGGTCTTTTGAGAGCAGTTATTCAGCCAGTTATATTAATCTCATCTTTGATCTTTAATAGGAAGACTGCTTGTCCTTAAAAGGCCTCCAGATCCACTAGCATAAATATATACAGAGGAAGTATATTCATGAGAAACAGGATCCCAATGCTTCATTCATTTATTTCAGGCTTAATGCATGTACAGAATCAACCATACCCACATACAAATTAAGCCTGAACAGTGGACCTGGTATTGGCTTAAATTTACTTGCGAATACCATGACCAAGGGGCTTCCCTGGTGGCTCAGCTGGTGAAGAATCTACCTGCAATGTGAGAGACCTGGGTTTGACCCCTGGGTTGGGAAGATCCCCTGGAGAAGGGAAAGGCTACCCAGTCCAGTATTCTGGCCTGGAGAATTCCATGGACTGTACAGTCCATGAGGTTTCAAAGAGGTGGACACAACTGAGTGACTTTCACTTCACTTCATTTCACTGTGACCAAAGGCTGTTGTTATTAGAGTACTTATGTGTCAGGCACTGTGTTTGCTCGTTAGATCCATTATAATAGATCTTCACAACAGCCCTGTGAGGAATTGCAGACTACCTGCATTTCCTGGATGAGAGAACCCAGGTACAAAGCAGGTACTTATCCCTTCCCCAAAGGTTCCCAGGTGGCGCTAGTGGCCTGCCTGCCAACACAGGAGACACGAGATGCAGGTTCGTTCCCTGGGTCTGGACAATCCCCTGGAGGAGGGCATGGCAACCCACTCCAGTATTCTTACCTGGAGAATCCCATGGACAGAGGAGCCTGGTGGGCTACAGTCTATAGAGTTGCAAGGAGTTGAACATGACTGAAAAGATTTGGTGCGCGCGTGCACACACACACACACACACACACACACACACACACACACACACACAAAGCTACCTGACTAGAAAATACAGGAGTAGGATCAAAAGCCATACTTGTCAACTCTGAAAACCATATCATTCCTTTATCCCCTGGAATATAGGGAAAAGAGAAAGAGTTGAGGCTCAGAAGAAAGAGCCCAGGATGGGACCCAAAGCCATGCCCCAGGTTGATTGATGCTGGACAAGAATGTCAGGTAGAGTAAGACTCTGTGATGATCCTGGGTTGACATCCCAGGATCCTCAGAATCTGATGATGATCCTCAGAATGACATCAGGTCTTTGGGAGATATTGTCCTCCATTAAGCAATGGCTCCAACCATGGTTCTCCTGGATGCTTTACACATCATATATTGGGTCAGTCAAAAAGTTCATTCTGGTTTTCCCATAATATCTCACAGAAAAATCCAAGCAAACTTTTTGGCCATCCCAATAATTAAACTTTTGTGACAAAATACAATTTCTCTAATGCTGATCACAAACATTACAGAGAACTTTAGCTCTTACTTAGGTTTTCAGTATGTCAGTGTTACATCGCCTCATCTCTCCACCCCTGCCACCACCAGCAGCACTTTTTTTGTTCTTCTAGCATTTGGAAATGTAGGTTGCTGTCTGTTTCAGAGCCAGAAGCTATAGCAGACAGGAGAAGAAGGCACAGCTTACTTATCCGTGCATTCTTTGCCTGCAGAGAGATCCCCTTAGGGGAGGAAAGAGTCTACACGATCCCTAAAACAGTACTGTGAAAAACAGCCCCTTAAAAATTCAGTTTTGTCTTTAGCAAAATAAGCTTATAGAATTTTACACTTGTTTCTCATAGTCCAAGACTCTCCTCAAAGAAAGTTTGTCATGGGCTGCTGAGCTGGGTGGAAGGCGAGGGCTCCCACATGCCATGGCATCTGTGTGGATCAGATAAGGAGTGTGCCAAGAGTCTCTGGGCCTGACCTCAGTGTGCTGGGCACAGGATGGGCAGACCAGTGTAGTTGATGGGCCATAGAAGAATTCATTAGTGGGATCTCAAACTCTTCCTTTGAAATGTGAAGTGGTTATGGATGAGATAGCAATCTAAGGATTTCCTGTTCTGCATCCCTGGATTACAGATACATATAGCCACTACCAATTCTTAAAGATATGGGCATACCAGACCACTTTACCTGCCTCCTGAGAAATCTGTATGCAGGTCAAGGAGCAACAGTTAGAACCGGACATGGAAAAATGGTCTGGTTGCAAATTGGGAAAGGAGTATGTTAAGGCTGTATATTGTCACCCTGCTTATTTAACTTACAGGCAGAGTACATCACGAGAAATGCTTGGCTGGATGCACAAGCTGGAATCAAGACTGCCAGGAGAAATATCAATAACCTCAGATATGCAGATGACATCACCCTTATGGCAGAAAGTGAAGAGGAACTGAAGAGCCTCTTGACAAAAGTGAAAGAGAAGAGTGAAAAAGCTGGCTTAAAACTCAACATTCAGAAAACTAAGATCATGGCATCTGGTCCCATCACTTTATGGAAAATAGATGGGGAAACAATGGAAACAGTGACAGACTTAATTTTCTTGGGCTCCAAAATGACTGCAGATGGTGACTGCAGCCAGGAAATTAAAATATACTTGCTCCTTGGAAGAAAAGTTATGACCAACGTAGACAGCATATTAAAAAGCAGAGACATTACTTTGCCAACAAAGGTCCATCTAGTCAAAGCTGTGGTTGACTGAGCAACTGATCTGATCTGATGGTTTTTCCAGTGGTCATGTATGGATATGTTGGACTATAAAGAAAGCTGAGCACCAAAGAATTGATGCTTTTGAACTGTAGTGTTGGAGAAGAGTCTTGAGAGTCCCTTGGACTGCAAGGAGATCCAACCAGTTCATTCTAAAGGAAATCAGTCCTGAATGTTCATTGGAAGGACTGATGCTGAAGCTGAAACTCCAATATTTTGGCTACCCGACACGAAGAATCGACTCATTGGAAAAGACCCTGATGCTGGGAAAGATTGAAGGCAGGAGGAAAACTGATGACAGAAGATGAAATGGTTGGATGGAATCACTGACTTGATGAATATAAGTTTGAGCGAGCTCTGGGAGTTGGTGATGGACAGGGAAGCCTGGTGTGCTGCGATTCATGGGGTCGCAAAGAGTTGGACACGACTGAGTGACTGAACTGAACTGAAGAGCCACTACCACGATCAAGCCAAAACAAAAGCCCATGTCTCTTCGATGCTTTGGCCTGTCAGTGGCTCCCCAAAATCTGTGTCAGATCTAAGCTCCGTAACATGATGCTTCAGAACCTCCCTGACTCAGCCCTTGTAGCCTCTCCAGTCTCAGTTGCTACCACTGTTTCCACTGCCTTCTTTTTCTGAAACACTGAGTTCCTTGCAGATCTCAGTTCCTTCCAGTTCTCTCCACAGTGTAAGTATGACAAACAGCAGTGTAAGCATGGAGAAGAGGTGACAACTTGGAGTGAGTGGTAATGCTGAGCAGTGAGTGAGGCTGGCCAGACAGATGTGGCAGGTGAGGGGAGTATAGCTTCTCCTTTGCCCTTGGACGTGGGATATCTTTTTTTGGTGGGATCAACATTCTCCTGTCAATAGCTGTTCAGCCACGAGTTGTAATTTTGGAGTTCGTGCAGAAGATGAGTGCATGTCCTTCTACTCCGCCATCTTGGTGACAATTTCTCTGCACATATTACACTGCTTCTCATCTCTGAACATTGGCTCATGTTTGCCCCTCTGCTTAGGCAGACCTACCCCACCCTCACCTGCCACATATGTCTGGCCAGCCTCACTCACTGGTTAGGACCACCACTCCCTCCAGGCTAAGTCACCTCTTCTCTGTGCTTGTAATACTCTTACACTGCTCTTCAGCATACTTACACTGTTGTATTATAACAGTATGTGCTCAGTCGCTCAATTGTGTTTGACTCTTTGTGAACTTTTGGGCTATAGCCTGCCAGGCTCCTCTGTCTGTGGGATTCTCCAGGCAAGAATACTGGAGTGAATTGCCATTTCTTACTCCAGGGGCTCTTCCCAAACCAAGGATCAAACACATGTCTCCTGCACAGCAGGTGAATTCTTCACCACTGACTCACTGGGGAATATAGCAGTATGGAAAGATGCTATTTCCTTGGAAAGTCTCTTCCAGGAAAAGATCTGTGTGGGTTTTTTTTGGTGGCGGGGGGGGGGGGGGGAGGTGGGGTTGGAGGTTGGTTGTTCGTTTTAAAAAGGCATGCTTTGATAATCCCACTTCCTATGTACATGGCCGGATGGGGCTGCTTCCTGGGATTCCAGTGGGGGGGTGGTGGGGGTGGGGAGAGGGTAGTGTGCATGCAGAAGGAGAAAGAAGAAAAAGCTTTAAAAGAGGGAAATGAGTATGAGGAAAACAGCATCAGAGGCAGAGGCGGAGAGGAAGTCACCAAGATAGTAGGAAAATCCACGATCTGAAATGTGTGACCCACTCAACGTGACTAGGCAGTTGCTGATGCTGCTACTGCTAAGTCGCTTCAGTCGTGTCAGACTCTGCGACCCATAGACGGCAGCCCAACAGGCTCCTCTGTCCCTGGGATTCTCAAGGCAAGAACACTGGAGTGGGTTGCCATTTCCTTCTCCAACGCATGAAAGTGGAAAGTGAAAGGGAAGTTGCTCAGTTGTGTCCGACTCTTAGTGACCCCATGGACTGCAGCCTACCAGGCTCCTCCATCCATGGGAGTTTCCAGGCAAGAGTACTGGAGTGGGGTGCCAGTGCCTTCTCCAGACTAGGCAGTTACTATCCAGCAAAATTACTCAACTCTCAATTTGTTGATTGCAAATAAAATTTGGAGGGGGGCAAACTGAAAAAGAGGTTCTGCTTTATATTTGCACTAATTTGGAGGGTAAAGAACAGTATCTGTTGATACAGAAACAGTGGCACTCTGGAGACTGGAAGAAGTGAAAAGCAAATCACAGGAACTTGCAGAAAGTTTGAGCAGAGGTTTTGACTGTCTCGGGGTGTAGAACTGTGGTTCAAAGTTTGACAGTATCTCCAGATGGAAAAAGATTTCCGCAATAGTTGCCTTATAAAAATATATGAATTTTTCTGCTTCCCTGACCAGCCTGGGAAATTCCCTCCCTGCTATATTCCCAAGGCAATAGCTCGTGGCACACTGCAGCAGTAACTAAATCAATATTATTAATATTTGATATAAATTAGTGATTTAAAGTAAATGAACAAGAAATGCATCTTGAGAAATTTTCCTGGACCCTAGAGATAGTCAGAGATAGTCTGTTCATTTAGAAGAATGTGAGTTGTAAATTAAGAGCCTAAGCAAAACTAAATTAAGAAGGTCAATTTGCTGAAAAATTCATTTAAGGATTTTCAAAGCCATATATACATGAGTCTTGGATTATCTGCCCCAGTGCTCACATCTATTAGTTGGGAGAAATGTAGAGAAAGAATTATGATGGCATGTCTCCCACATGTGAGGAGATGAGATGCTGCTAAACAGCACACCATCCCATATGGGGGACACAAGCCAGTTCCCTCTCTCACCTGGAGTTGAAAGTTCATTTGTGGCATTTTTTTTTTAATGCATCAAACCCCAGTGTAGCAACTGTCCCGGTGGGGATGACACTGGTATTGTTTGTTACTCTTTTATTTTGCCGCAAGCAGCTTTCAATTTGTCCTGCCAGGCTGCACCTGTCTGGGGTAAACATAAGCTCTGCATGGTCAAGAGTGACACCGTGGGGCTCACCAGCACACTTTGGAGAACTGATATAACACCTTTGTGAACTGATTTGCACGTGTTCTGGCACCTGGAGTAGAGGGA
Source organism: Tragelaphus eurycerus (assembly GCA_935064755.1). Taxonomy (NCBI): domain Eukaryota; kingdom Metazoa; phylum Chordata; class Mammalia; order Artiodactyla; family Bovidae; genus Tragelaphus; species Tragelaphus eurycerus. Next base: position 16,944,514 of record CAKXYN010000043.1, read on the forward strand.
ACCTGATTTGATAGTAGGCTGACTTCAATTTATTAAAGGTGTGAACAGAGGTCTGTCTTGTCTGTCCCCTGAGGAGAAGCAAACCTGGTACCGTTTTATTGTTCCCAGCACCGTTCATCTGAAGGCCTAAACTGGCCACTGAAAAAGCTTAGAGTACAAATTGTTAACAATCTTTATCTGAAAACAAACTGGACCAAGAATCTTGGTGATGGTGGCCATGGCCACCTGTACCTCCCACATCCCACTGACATTTATATATACATATATATATATATTTTTTTTTTTTTTCTCTTAAGGAACATAGAAATATAATAACTTTTCTTCTGCCTTTCCCTATGGTCTCAGTTTTCTCATTTGCAAAACAGTTAAGGTTTTTTGTTTTTTTTTTTTTTTTGATTCACAGAACAGTTAATAATAATAGCCATAGCTGCCATCTTTGGGGCATTCAATGGGTCTCAGAGGCTGACTAGGTGGCTTCTACATAGGAGCTCTAATTCACACAACAGCCTTGCAAGAAAGCTACTCTTAGACTCATAGACATAGAAAACAAACTTAGAGTTACCAAAGGGAAGAAGCTGCTACTACTGCTAAGTCACCTCAGTCGTATCTGACTCTGTTTGACCCCATAGACTGAAGCCCACCAGGCTCTCCCATCCCTGGGATTCTCCAGGCAAGAACACTGGAGTGGGTTGCCATTTCCTTCTCCAATGCATGACAGTGAAAAGTGAAAGTGAAGTCGCTCAGTTGTGTCCGACTCTTAGGGACCCCATGGTCTGCAGTCTATCAGGCTCCTCTGTCCATGGGATTTTCCAGGCAAGAGTACTGGAGTGGGGTGCCATCGCCTTTTCCGAGGGGAAGAAGGGGAAAGGGATAAATTAGGAATTTGGGATTAACAATATAAACTATATAAAAAAGACAATACGGACCTATTCCATAATACAGATAACAGTATTCAATATCTTGTAATAGCCCATTATGGAAAAGAATCTGAAAAAGTTTATATATATATATATATATATATGCACGCACACACACAATATAAAACTGAATCACTTTGCTTTACACCACAAACACTGTAAAACAACTATAATCCAATTTAAAATTTTTCCTTAAATAAAAAGGAGAAAGCTATTCTTATTCTCACTTTACCAAGAAGGAAACTGAGGTCAATGAAATGAGGTGTCTTTAAGATCCAATACTTTGGCCACCTGATGCAAAGAGCTAACTCTCTGGAAAAAGACCTTGATGCTGGGAAAGACTGAGGGCAGGAGGAGAAGTGGGTGACAGAGGATGAGATGGCTGGATGACATCACTGACTCAACGGACAAGAGTTTGAGCAAACTCTGAGAGATAGTGAAGGACAGGGAAGCCACGAGGTCGTAGAGTTGTACATAATTTAGCGACTGAACAACAATAGCAAGCAGCGATGCTGGAACTGGAATATACAGTAAACATATTCTCAACCACTATGGCCAATTGCCTCAGAAGTAAGTGTTACAATACACATAAAAGCTTTTTGCAAACTGTAAATCAAAACCAAAGATACCATGGACAGAGAGTTATTTATGACTTCAATGGCTTATGTTCAAGCATCAGGACCATTCTGTCATTATATGGCCTTCCAGAGCTTCCAAACCTTCCAGAGCTTCAGTTTCTGATTTGTAAAATAGGGGTGTTGTTACCTATTAAATTATCTCTTATGTTCTTCTAGTCACGTTCTACTCTCTTGCAGAACTGGTGCTAAGAGCACAAAAGATAATGAATGTGAAAGTGATTTGTAAACTGTAAAGTGCAAGCATGAGGTGCTGTTATTGAAGGAAAAAGTCATAAATTAGGGCACTCAGGTCAACGAAGGCATTGAAAGTGGACAAAGACTCCCTCAGACTGGTGTTTAATCCACTGCCTACTTTGTGGAGGAAAACTACTTCACTTGAACAATTTCAGTATCCCAAAGCAAAGTGCCTTTTCCCACAGAGCTGCCCTTTTCCCACAGTGCTGGGGACTGATCTAGCAAAGCAAAAGGGCTCTCCTGAGAAGGATGGAGAGCCAAGCTGTCTACCCCTCAAAGACGTGAGTCCTGTGAGAAGCAGCACCACTAGGCTTGGGTAGAAAATCACATTTCATTTGTTCATCCAAGAAGAGGTCTAGATATGCCCAGCATGAAAGCTAACCAATAATACACATTCATAAGCTTGCATCTCAGATTTGTGGGACTGCTTTAGTGGGCAGATCCACAAAAATTCCCTGGATAACTACTAGCCAGTAAATTCTGATCCTCAGGTTGACCAAGATAACACCTACAACAAACCAGTCTGCACCTCTGACCCAGCCACTTCTGGCAATCGGTGGTGTACATGTGTAGGAGAGAATGATCATCCTGTCGTATTCTTAGATTAATGACCATTACGCATTTTCTATGATGATTTGCTAGTGTAAGTGTAGCAACACTTTTCTCAATGGGTTATGATCATTACTCTGGCAAAAAAGCATCTTCACCTTGAAATTTCACAGAAAAATCAGCTACTACTCAGATGACAGGGATTTACCTTGAACAAGACATTTCTGAAACTAGATTGAAAGAAGAAGGGGTGAGTGCTATTGCAGATAAATCTGTGGGCAAATAATTAACTGGGCGATGGGACAGGTCAACTGCTAAGAACATTTTTTCTCCTCCTTTAAGACAATCATAACCATAAAAGTGGACTTCCCTGGTAGTTTAGTGATAAAGAATTTGCTTGCCAATGCAGGTTTGATCCTTGGGTTGGGAAGATTCCCTGGAGAAGGGAATGGCAACCCATTCCAGTATTCTTACCTGGAAAATCCCATGGATGAGGAACCTGGTGGGCTACTGTCCGTGGGGTTGCAAAAGAGTTGGACATAACTTAGAGACTAAACAACAACAATAACCATAAAAGTCTGTACTAATACTAATATTACCACTAACAAATTCAGAGTGTCTCTGTCAATCCTGAGCACTAGTACATACCAAGTAAATGCTTTATACATGAGTTAATTTTTCTGATAATCCAAACTGAGCCCTCATGACAACCAAGCTCAGAAATATTTCTGTGTGATTTCATGATACTTCTCTATTAGTCAAAAGAATGTCCTCAAGACACATTTCAGAATTCAGAGCTTCTACATGGAAGACAGTGATTGAGGGGCATTCTGCCATCCAGAAATTCTGTCTCTATTTATTATTCATGTAAGTATTGAATAATACTCTGTTTCACCTACACCAGGTACAGTGTCTGGCACCTACATCCTCACTGAGGATTTAATTGTTTTGAAATTGATGTGTCCTGTATAAAGTTAGGGGAAATTTTTTAGTCTTTTTTTTTTTTTAAATAAAAACCTTCAGTGAGTTATATCCCTTTCTTTTCCATCACTTTTCCATTTATCTCCATTCTAACTCAGATTTAACTGATGTTAACAAATTCATATTGATTTTTTCACCAATATATCCAATAAACATTTATTATACCAGTTGTATTACATAAATATACTCATGTTCAAGAATCTCAGGCAAATTCACCAAAAAGCTAATAAAGATCGCTCACTTGCAGTGAGACCCTTCTCAAGCCCTATATCTAATTTTGTTATTATGATTTGTGTTCATTTTCTTAAGGTTCTCCTTGGTAAATTATAGAGTTTGAACCCATAAAAATTGAACCCTTACCTATAAAAACTTTATGTTTTAATAGTGTAAGGTACATGTACAGACAGAGGAGCTGAGAATTATAGAAGTACATGACTTGCCCAAGTTCTCATCTTGAGTGACAAAGTCGTGAAGCAAGTTGAGATCCTCTGCCTCTAAATCCAGGACTTTTTGAAAGCCGTGATGCTCCCTTCTCTGATATGAAGAATGCTGTCAAACTGTATTCTCCAGAGCATTCATTCTCAGCATCACTGTGATCAACCTATTTCTCTCAAAAGTGGCCGGAAACTGACATATTTGTTGAAAGTCCATTACTCACCAGGCATTCTACGAGATGCTTTGCATGTGTGCGCGCATATACACACACACACACATTTGTACACACACATATCATTTCTTTGGATTTGCAAAACAACCTAGTTTTAAAGGCATACAAAAGAGCAAAACATGGTTTCAAAAGGATTGATATGTGTACTGCTGCTGCTGCTGCTAAGTCGCTTCAGTTGTGTCCAACTCTTTCCGACCTCATAGACGGCAGCCCACAAGGCTCCCCTGTCCTTGGGATTCTCCATGCAAGGCCACTGGAGTGGGTTGCCATTTCCTTCTCCAATGCATGAAAGTGAGAAGGGAAAGTGAAGTCACTCAGTCGTGTCTGAATCTTAGTGACCCCATAGACTGCAGCCCACCAGGCTCCCCTGTCCATGGGATTCTCCAGGCAAGAGTACTGGAGAGGGGTGCCATACTATATAAAACAGATAACTAATGAACCTGTACAACACAGGGAACTCTATTCAGTGTTCTGTGGTGATCTAAATGGAAAGGAAATTAAAAAAAGGGGGGGGGGCTATATGTATAGCTGATTCACTTTGCTGCACAGCAGAAGCTAACACAACATTGTAAAGCATCTATACTCCAATACCAGTTTCAAAAAATGGGGTGATTTGCTGAAAGCCTCATAATAGTAAGACCCTGAAGACTATGATTCTTCTACGAAATGAGGCTGCTTCTCCTTTTTGTTCCAAATCTAGACTAAGTAGTCACTTCACAGAAGAAATCATCTCTTGGGTTTCCAGTGCTTGTCAATAATGTTTTTTCTTTAGGGACACCAGGAAGCAAAAAGCCATCACCCAGTCCTCTTCAGATTCAAATGTCACAGGGGAGTAATTGAGATATATAACATCACTCAAACCTAATCCATCAACTGAAAAAGTGATCTCTTCATGCCTGTATCTCTAGCAATGTTCTGTCTCTTGGACAGGGGAGATAATCCTATAAAAACCTCCCCTTGCAAGCCAAACCTGCTGTCATCCCCAGATCCACTTCTCACATCCCACATAAGACAAGCCATCTAAATTACTAATTGGGCTTCCAGGGTGGCGCTAGTGGTAAAGAATTTGCCTGCCAATGCAGGCGATATGAGATGCGTGTTCTTTCTGTGGGTTAGGGGGATGCCCTGGAGGAGGAAACAGCAACTCATTCCAGTATTCTTGCCTGGAGAATCCCCATGGACAGAGAGTCCTGGCAGGCTACAGTCCTTAGGTCCCAAAGAGTCAGAGACAACTGAAGCAACTTAGCTCGCACTGCCAAGGAACAGACTTCAATTTAATAGGAAACCTTGGATAATCAAGTTACGGTCTCACTGGAGACATTAGAAATGGTGATAGCACATGCCTAGACTGGCCAAATGTCTTTGTAGCCCAGGAACTGAAAGCAGCAGCTGGTGAATTCCATACCTCAAGATTAATCACACTGGGTGTGCCCCATAGCCAAGGGAGGGTTCCGGAGAATAGCTGTAGGACCACTGCTGTGTGGCATGTAGCCCCCCTTACCTCTAGAGCCCAGCACTTCTAGGGAACCCCATCCCAGATCAGACCTGCACAGTCTTTCTTGGAGCTTTATAAATCTGCTACAAGGATGGGCTCTCAGTCCTCTCCCAAGAGGAATCATTCTCAGGAAAGCTGGAACCAGAGTTGCCAAAACAAAAATCCTTCTAACTGGGTATAGGACCACCACGCATCGTGGAATTAAAAGCACAAGGGCCCACAGGAAGTTACATATGTGGTTCAGAACAAAAACTAAATACAACAGCAATGAAAACAATTCTACTGAGCACTGAAAATACCAGCAAGCCTCCCTTCCAGCCCCCTTCCTCCAAGATTAAAATCTGAGATATTCAGAACCATTAGTAGGACTCAAGCTGATTCTAATATAAAACAAGAAGCAAGGCAATCTGTACATTTCCAGTAGTCTCTCTGTAACAGCCTTGGTTCACAATGACCCTGGCCTTTCAAGGAAAATATAGTTACAGCCTCATGACTGGTCTCTCTTTCCAGTTTCCTTTTCCTCCAGTCCACCTTCTACATTGCTGCTGGAATATTTTTCTAAAGTGCACAGATAACCATGCCTTGCCCCTCTCAGAATCTGTGGGCTTTTTATTGCCTGGTGCATACAGTACAGAAATCCTGGTCTCATGGACAATGCTCTTCACCATCTTCTCTAAACTCACTTTCTCACCCTGATGTACTTTATAGTCCAGTCTCATATTACACCTAATATCGCCAAGACACACCATACTTGATTATATCTCTGTCCAGTGGACCTTGACTTCTGTTCCTAAAGAGGCCTATTCAACTTTCAAGCATGGAGAATTGTGATTCATCCATCAGTGTGTGTGTATATACGTGTGTGTTAGTCACCCAGTCGTGTCTGACTCTTTGCAACCTTATGGACTGTAGACTACAGGCTCCTCTGTCCATGGAATTCTCCAAGCAAAAATACTGGAGTGGGGTAGTCATTCCCTTCTCCAGGGAATCTTCCTGACTCAGGGATTGAACCCAGGTCTCCTGCATTGCAGGCATATTTTTTACCATCTGAACCACCAGGAGCCCTCATCTATCAGACCCAACTCAAATACCTTTTTTATTTGAGGAACTGAACCCCACCTCATTACCCCATGATGAATTATTCTTGCCTTTCCACTGGGACTCCATAGATTGGCACACAAAACTATGGAGATACATAAGGATGTATTTGTAAGCACCATTCATATGAATATTTTCTCCAACACACTATGAACTTAGCAAGAGCTGAATTCTTTTTTTATTCTACTTTATATTACTCCGGGTACTTGGCATGGAGTGTGTGTGCGTGTGCTCAGCCGTGTCCAACTCTATGCAACCCCATGCAGACCATCTGGCTCCTCTGTCCATGGAATTTTCTAGATGAAAATACTGGAGTGGATTGCTATTTTCCCCTCCAGGGGATCTTCCCAACCGAGGGATTGAACCCATGTCTCCTGTGTCTTCTACGCTGGCAGGCCAATTCTTTACCACTACAGCACCTGGGAAGCCCACACTTATCATGGAGTAGACAGACTACAAATCTAGGTAGATTATAAAAGAATGAATGAATAAGCAATGAACAGACAGAATAGAAAAACTGAATATAAACAAAAGCAGAAAAAAAGCATCAAATATGACACAAGGGGATATAGTATAAATTAGTGCCTTTAAATCTTTTTATATAACCATAATCATTTTTCCAAAGTAATTCATTTGAGTGCTATATCATAATTCTATTTCACAGTAGAAAGAATGATGAGCAACTATTTTTTTTTTCTCCAGAGACAAGTAATTTTGCTTACTACACACTCATGATCCATTAATATATAGAACTCTATGCTATGCTATGCTAAGTCACTTCAGTCGTGTCCGACTCTGTGTGACCCCATAGACGGCAGCCCACCAAGCTTCCCTGTCCCTGGGATTCTCCAAGCAAGAACACTGGAGTGGGTTGCCATTTCCTTCTCCAATGCATGAAAGTGAAAAGATAAAGTGAAGTCACTCAGTCGTGTCCGACTCTTAGCGACCCCATGGACTGTAGCCTACCAGGTTCCTCCGTCCGTGGGATTTTCCAGGCAAGAGTACTGGACTGGGGTGCCATTGCCTTCTCCGTATAGAACTCTAACAATAGCCTATATCAGGGCTCAGATAAAGCAGAGACAGAAAATGTTTTAGATAAAGTATAGACAGTAAATATTTTAGGCTTTACAGGTTCCATGGTCCCTGTCATTTATCCTTATAGTGTGGAAGAACAAATAGATAATATGTAATTAAATGGACATAGAATGTTCTAATAAAAATTTATGGGCACTGCCATTTGAATGTTTTATCATTTTGGGAATTCACAATATATTTTTTTACTGTTTTCCAGCTTATTTAAAAATATTAAAAATATAACATATGAAATGAATTGCACAAAAACAGGCAAAATTTGGCCCATGGGATATATGCCAAACTACCATTTGTTTAAAAAAAAAAAATTTTTTTTTAAATTTGGTTCAAATGTTAGTCGTCGTTTTGTGGCACTCTTTCCCAATATAAAGGATTCTTTATCACTCAAAATAATAAACCCTTAGGCATTGCAAAGAGTCCGAAACATGAAATAAAAAGCAAGATGAATGATTTGTCACATTCACCATAAAATCTTAATCAGTTTATCAGTGTATGCACACTCCAGGATGGAAAAGGCTCGTAATTTTTTTTTTTTCTTCTCAAATTAAAAGAGGCCAAAAGCAGCCTATGGATAGACTGTTTCACCAGCAGATTGGCCGATCAACCTATGTTGATTGTATGACTCTTTGATGAAAAATTCACAGTGTCCTATAAAACATATTCATTGCCAAACATAACTGGGTGTTCTTGCTGAGAGGCGCCATATAACGGTATCACAATCAATATTTTATCAAACAAAATTCTGAGAAAACCCAAATCATTTTGGAGGATAATTTCCATTGCCTTCTGGAAGATGTGGCCCATGGGCAGCAACTGCGTCGCTGCAGTTCAACCCTGTGCAGCAGTCAGATCAAGTCTCCTCTTAGAAGATCCAAGACACTCTACATGGCAAAGTGCTTTGTAATTATTTCTTAGTTAATTAGACTTTCTAGCCCCTCCTCCCACTCCCAGTGGTATTGAGATGGCATTTTATAAATGGTGAAATTGAGACATTTATTATCTACAGAAAGTGATTGATAAGATTAGTAAATGATAATGGGAAGGAGGGGCAAGCTTCTTTTGTAAAGCAGACTAATGGGCAAGGAGCATAAATAATTAATTAGATAGGGATTGTGAAAGTATTTTAAATGCAAGAAAGCACCAGCTCAATTATTAAGTCCATTTAGTTATTTTCCCCAAATTTCTACTCCCCCCAAAAGTGTCTAATGAAACATCAGGGACCATTTTTATCTTCATTTCATATTAGAAAATGAACGCTGTGGAGTTTTAAGAAACTGTCAGGCTAAAATGGTAGTGTCAGGCTGGCTTTCCAGGAATTCAGGGTGGCTAAGACATGACGATGGCAGTGCTTCTAAACTGCATGACATTTTCTTCCAGAAAGAGAAGGACTGGCACTCAGAAACCTTGAATATGTCTGGACTTTTCAGAAACACAAAGAACATGGGACAAATACTGTCACCACAATTATATTTTCAAGGGGAAAAAAAAAATGGGTAAAAAAACCCTGGCATTTGCTTTTTTGTCAAAATTCCTCCACCTTGGTTGAGCCATACTACTTATGAACAGACACACTAAGTGTGTAGTTATCTCAACTCCCTTGTGAGACGCCAAAACTTCTGAAGATAGACACCACAGTTTACAAATGCTTCTGATGCATCAGTTTCTTCCTCTGAAAATGGCAGTATAAATGTAGCTACTTTACAAGTCGTGTGAAGGTTATCTAAGAATGCACATGAAACATGTCCTAGTATACAGCAAGAGTTCCACACACGGAAGCTCTAGTTAAAAGGGCTCCGTAAATATTTGTTGAATAAAGAACTGATGAAAGAAGGAGTAAATGAATTCATAAATGAAGAGCATTGTAGCATCTGATTACTGTAGAGAGTGTGCGCATTTTCACTGACTCCTAGGAATCTGCTGAGGAAAGCCATAAAGTCTTGAAGATAAGTACTAGATATTACAGGAAGTTCATTTCCTATTACATTCATATTTCTCCACTCTAGACACCCCAGTTTGGCCTATCTGCTTCTTGAAAATGCCAGACACTTTACTGCAGCCATGAAATTAAAAGATGCTTGCTCCTTGGAAGAAAAGCTATGATAAATCTACACAGCATATTAAAAAGCAGAGACATTACTTTGCTGACAAAGGTCCATCTAGTCAAAGCTATGATTTTTCCAGTAGTCATGTATGGATGTGAAAGTTGGACTCTAAAGAAAGCTGAGTATCAAAAAATTGATGCTTTTGAACTGTGGTGTTGGAGAACACTCTTGAGAGTCCCTTGAACAACAAGGAGATCAAACCAGTCAATCCTAAAGGAAATCAGTCCTGAATATTCATTGGAAGGACTGATGCTGAAGCTGAAGCTCCAAGACTTTGGCCACTTGATGTGAAGAACTGACTCACTGGACAAGACCCTGATGCTGGGAAAGACTGAAGACAAGAGGAGAAGGGGACGACAGAGGATGAGATGGTTGGATGACATCACTGACTCAATGGACATGAGTCTGAGCAAGCTCCGAGAGTTAATGATAGACAGGGAAGCTGGTGTGCTGCAGTCCATGGAGCGGTAAAGGGTTAGACACGACTAAGTTACTGAACTGAACTTACTTACCTAAGCCTTTTCACTTGCTATTCTCTCTGCGTTTCTCTGGGTATTACATGTTTGTTCTCTCACCTGCTGAAGTTACTTACTTTCTCACAGAGACCTTCCTGACCATCCTATTTAAAATCATACCCTCTCTGCCACCCATACATACACTTCCTATTCCCCTACTCAGCTCTGTTTTCTCTGTAGTATATATCATCATGTGATAACAAAATAGATTCCTGATTTATTTCATTTGGAATGCAAGCTCCATTATGTTTGGGATTCTGGACTGTTTTGTTCACAACTTTAGAAGAAAAACTTTTAGAACAATGCCTGGTACACAGTAGGTGCTCAATGATGAAGAAAATGAATGAACCGCCTATATGCATGCTAAGTCGCTTCTGTCCTGTCCGACTCTTTGCGACCCCTTGGACTGTAGCCCCCCAGGCTCCTCTGGCCATGGGATTCTCCAGGCAAGAATACTGGAGTGGGTTGCCATGCCCTCCTCCACGGGATCTTCCTGACCCAGGGATCAACCTCACATTTCTTATGTCCCCTGCACTGGCAGGTGGGTTGTTTTTTTTTTTTTTTTTTTTTTTTTTACCACTAGCACCATCTGGGAAGCCCAAATGACCCATATAAACTTACAATTACACCACAAGGAACAAAGGTAGCCTGGCTCTGCTCATTCATTACAAACATACTGATTGGCAGGAATTGTGAAAAGCACCGGAGTGAGTTATGAAGATGAGTAAGACAGTCTCTGTATGGGGGATAGAATTAACAAGCTGGCATCATGGGTTTCAACAGCACTACTTCCTTCTTGCCCAAAACTCAGCTCCTGCTCCCTGCCCCTCTCACCCCTAGCAAATCTAAAAGCCTAGCAATCCTAACAGCCAAACACCCTGCAGGCAGAACTGCATCCTAGCAAGAGCAACACTGACTTCAAGCTGTGCTCTTTTCTGCTCACATCTTCACCAGTTCGGGCAGCTGGTAAACATTTAATGAGGTCCCACAAGGTCCTTACTCTTTGCTAGGTACAGCGGGCACACTGAACATTTGAGGAATAGTTGCTGACTTTCACAGGAGAGGGAACAATATTATGAACAGGTGACTAATAAAAAAAATTTCCAATAACTACAAAATGTTTGATTCCAGGTACGATCAGATTTGCAAGGAAGGGAAGAGAAATCTCCTGTTGTGAGATGATTCATGGGTATAACTTACTGACACTGGAGGTATAGGCTTCATTCTTGAAGAGCCTGTTTCTATGAAATTAGAAGAAAGAAAATGCCCCAATCCTTATGTCACATTACTAAGCAATATGGCATCCTGTCTAAGTCTTCATATAATCCTCATGACAACTCAGCAAACTTGGCCATATCATTCTCATTTCTTATAGAAAAATTGAGGCTCAGAGAGATTATGTTACTTGCCAAAGGCACTGCAGCATGCCCGGATGTCAATGGCCATGTTCTGAGAACCACAGAGGACTGAGTGTGGCCGTGGGCCAAACAGTGTGGCTGAGACTTAAGCATTGCAACATTCAAAGCTGACCATTAGTGCATGTAGCAGCTCTGGAGGGCTCTGGGGGCAGCAGGGGGCTCCCCCCTCAACCACACCTCCTGTATTATAAGGACTCAGGTTCTCCTTCAAACACCTTGTTTCTATCGAAACTGACCTTGACTATGGGCTCTTGACATTTGGAATCTTTTAAACCATGATGAAAAACCAACGTGGGTGTGAGAAATACCCTTTAAAACCCATAAATTAACCTACTTCATCATTTATTCATTTTGATTTAATCTGCTGAGACTGAGAGGCAGTCTCCAATAAGAAACAATCTTCAGTGGAGAGGAACGAGCTCCAGCTCTGGGTACAGAGTTCTGCGGCCTTTGAACATCCATAAAGAGACAGGGTGACGCAGCACCCAGTTCACTCAACCTCAGGTCCAGGCAGAAGTCCCAAGACGGAATCCCAGCTTGATATTCACACACTGAGAGCCCTGGGGCAAAACCCACCTACTGCATTCACGCTTGTCCAGTGAAGAGGCGAAGGGAGACAGTGAAGGTACAGTTCCTTTAATTCTCACGGCCTGAGCTAGACACACGCAGAGGAGGCTTCTATAAACTGTAAGGACCTTGCAACTTTTCCATCAGGCTCTTGACCTGATCAGACCCTTTGCAACTCAACTCTTTCTTCTGAAAGAGTCATCATCTTTGAGAAATGTGCTATTTAAAAAGCCACTACAAAAAAACAAAAGCAATTAAATCCAGAAATGCAATAAACTGTGATAAAGGTGTGTTCATTGACTCCTGCTGATGTTTATATTGCGATTTCTCTTCTGCCTGTCAGACTCATTTCAGACTCCTATAATTACTGAGGGCAACCATCTCATCCAAAGACATCCTTCCAGTTTAGTCTGTTTGAATTAGCAGGTGATTTCAGCAACTTCTGTTCAGCATCCTTATTATTTCAAATCACATTATAAACCAGCAGGATGCAAAATTATACTGACTCATATAGTGTTTCAATTACTGTCTTTTCCATAGACATGCAGACAGCCTCACTCGTTCACCTTCTTCATCAGTTACAGGGTGTTTTCTTTCCTTTCTTTCACTTCCTCTGAACGATGCTTTGTTACCCTACCTTGCCTGAGATCTTCTCCAGCCTTTTGCTCATCTCTTAGCTTCTTCTCCCTCCAACCAGGAAAAGATATGATTTGATTTATAGCATGCATCCTCAGTGTTCAGCTTTTTGTGTTTTGACTTTTTTTTTTTTGAGGTTTTGATTTTGGTTTTTGATCCTTGGCACACATCTTAGTTTAACTTCTACTAACATCTTCTAGTATTTGACTTCTGGAATTCATTCTGCATGGAGAGCCTGGCTAAAGTGTAAGAGATGGAGTAGGGAGACTCTTGGAGTCAAGATATACAACTCATCCCCATCTCACGGCTTGCAGGCCTCTGCAAACAAATAACTGCAACTTCCTTTTAAAATTGTTCTCTGACTCTTCAGTTTGGGGAACACTATTTTTTTTTCTCCTAAGCTGTAGCATCTTTACCTTTATGAACTTTCATATTTATGCTTTAGTTAGTGAGCCCAGTCCGATTGGGGGCCTCAGTGAGGGGCTCAGAAATTGTGCTTTATTCAGTTGCACGTGACATGGTCAAGAAACAGATTATAGAAACACACGGCTACTGTCCCTGCCGTGTCCCAAGTTGTCAAGTCCTCTCCTCAGGACCCCTTCCGCAGCTACCTCCAGCCTCATCTTCCACTGGATCTTCTTCTACACAGCAGTCAGAGTGATCTTTCCAAGAGAAAGGTTTATATTTCCTGTTTTCTATTCAAAACCATTCAATATTTTCCCTTTTTATATGATACAGTCCAAGCCTGAATACTCAGTGGAGAATGGAAATAGAAACTCTTTCTAAAAATACTTTTCTGTAGGACATGGGGAGACTGGATGGAAAAGTATTAATAAAACTCAATTTGTTGACTAATATAGTCCACATCCTTTATAGAAAACCATCTACTTAATCTTTTAATAATTTCACAGGGTATTAATAACTCCACTGACAGATAAGGAAAATGGGGGTGATCATACAAATGATATATAAGTTGATCAAAATTACATAGTGAGTAATGCAGTCAAGATTCAAGCCAAATTTTCCTTATGTTAAAGGTTCAGCTCCTCCCACCACACTGTGTTAGAGGGGGCATGACAGAGTGAGTAGAAAAAAGGATGAACTAGATAGGAAAGTGTTTAAAATCATAAAGAAAAACAAATGGGAATTGACCTCAACCGAAAGCCAGCTAAGAAACAAGCTAAGAAAAACTAAGAATTTTTATGCATGTCAGATGTATTTTAAATATGATTTCACAGAGGGATTTAAAACTCTGAGAAATGTTCAGACTTGACTCAACAGGAAATAGAGAAACATGGATAGATTGTAAGTTTAGAAAGGTGGCATTGACTGATCAAAGCACAATTTTGGGGAGAGAAATTTGGATGTAGTAGATGTCATTTCTATCTTCAGATCAGATCAGATCAGTCACTCAGTCATGTCCAACTCTTTGCGACCCCATGAATCGCAGCACGCCAGGCCTCCCTATCCATCACCAGCTCTCAGAGGTCACTCAGACTCACGTCCATCAAGTCAGTGATGCTATCCAGCCATCTCATCCTCTGTCGTCCCTTCTCCTCTTGCCCCCAATCCCTCCCAGCATCAGAGTCTTTTCCAATGAGTCAACTCTTCGCATGAGGTGGCCAAAGTACTGGAGTTTCAGCTTTACCATCATTCCTTTCAAAGAAATCCACTCTATCTTAGGTGTTAGGAAAAGGAGCGTGCCAGGACAAGCGTGTGCCTGCACGCTGGCACTCTGCAATCCGTGGACTGTAGCCCGCCAGGCTCCTTTGTCTATGAGATTCTCCAGGCAAGAGTACCAGAGTGGGTTGCCATTTCCTCTTCCATGGGATCTTCCTGACCCAGGGGTCAAACCCATGTCTTCTGCACCCCTGCATTGGCAGGCAGATTCTTTATAACTGTGCTACCTGGGAAGCACCAGGACAAGAGCCTAAAACAAAATTGTGGGACTAGGAGACATTGACAGGAGTGCCGGGGAGACGACAATCCAGGCTGATGAGAAGTACGGATGAGAGCGAAGGCTCAAACAGAGCCAGGCCAGAAGAACAAACCAAGAGACTTCGGCAAAGACTTAAAAGCAAAGACAGGGCCAATTTCTTCTTTTGGTTGGTGGGTTCATAGGATTTTATTTTACTGTTATTTTTCAGAATCCAGAAAAAAATGCCACGTGTAGTTCCCGTATGCCTTAAGTACTTCAAACTTTAAAACTGGGATAAAAAAATGTTGATAGATAAGGAGGTGGGGACATGAGAGGTGTTTTGTCATGGAAAGAGAGGGTGTTTGCAAAATTAAACATCTAGTTGCCATGCCAAGATGGAAAGATGAAGAAAAGCATGGGTCTAAGAGGACCAGACAGTCAGGGGCAGGAGAGATGGAGCTCAGAGAGGTGTCACCAAGTTAAAGCTCCGGGTGTGGGGCTCTCCTTGGAGTTGCCAAGATTTCTATGTATGTGCTCTGTGTGGTGCTCAGTACCCTGGGTTCTTAAAACTATCCTGTCGTTTACTTATATCATTCATGACAAATGATGCTACTGAATACAGGGAGATAAGTTAGGGTGCTTTTATAAAGTTTGATGTGTTGAGGCCAGGCCTGGAATAGTTAATGAGACACTGGAAACAAGAAATAAACTGAAGGTTCTATTGTAAAGGGAGAAATAGCAATCAATCAGTAATGATGGAAGCAAAGAGAACTTGTAGAAAAATCACATCAAAGGTTTTTCTTTGATTTTACTCTTCAGTAAAATCTTCCTGTTATTGATCTTTTCACATTCAATCTGCCAATGAAGCCATAGGAGTTCTCCTATAATGGAAGCAGTGAGGAGCAATGAAGATGTGCAGGTGACAGAGCTAAGATGCAGTAAGAACACCTCCATTGCACCAGCATGGTGGGGAGTGGAAATGCAGTTCTAGCTCAGTACATTATCTCAGCAACACAATTTCAGCTCCACTGGCTCCTGTAAAAATGTAAACTAATCATTCATCAAATTGCTATGTATGAGTGGGCTTCCCTGCTAACTCAGCTCGTAAAGAACCTGCCTGCAAGGCAGGAGACCCTGGTTCGATTCCTGGACTGGGAAGATGTCCTGGAGAAGGGATATACCACTGATTCCAGTATTCTTGGGCTTCCCTGCTGGCTCAGATAGTAAAGAATTTGCCTGTTGGGAAGATCCCCTGGAGGAGGGCATGGCAGGACCCTCCAGTAATTCTTGCTTTAAGAAAACCTATGGACAGAGGAACCTGGAGGGCTACAGTCCATGGAGTCACAAAGAGCCGGACACAACTGAGCGACTAAGCGCAGCACAGCACAGATTGGTGAAAGATGATTTAGAGCAGGAAAAGAAGTGAACTCAGCAAATGGTGAAACAGTCCCCACATACAAACGCTGTCAACAGAAAGGCCATAGTCTCTATATTGGTAACACCACAAGGCGGCCAATATGCCAAATCAATGGTGGGTCTGGCTGAATTTCTCTTCCACTGAGCTCCTTTTGAACCATCTCCTGCCACCATCAGTGGTGTGTGCTTCAGGGAATACAAATGCATTTTCATATAAGTCTGAGTAAAATAAAATTAGACAAGGAAAATAAATAAATTGCATATCATATCACACACACACACACACACATATATATATATATATATATATATATATATATATATATCACTATTCTCAAATCATCACTGTCCTATGTGAGGAGTGTACCTCCTGCCCTGTTCACACTGGGCTTGGCCATGTGATTGGTTTTGACCAACAGAATGTGAGTAGCAGTGACATAGAGACTTTCAGATTCAAAGCTTCAAGACTCGTCAGGTAGTTCTCATTTTTGTTATTTTTCCCCTCTGCCTTAAGACGTTCTCATCAGAACAAAGGGGGCTGTTCTTTTAGACTGGGTCGCAGAATAATGACCCATGATAGATACACAAGGCAAATGAGAAATACACTTTGCTGTTATAAACCTTTACAGTTTGGGATAACTCTGTCTGTACTGACAGAAACAATCATGAATTGTAAAGCAACTTCTACTTTATTCCTAGACATGGAGAGTCAGTTTGGTGTGATGGAAAGACCATGAGTGGGGCAGCTAAGCAGCCTGGGTTTCAATTCTATTTTAGCGACTTAACTATAGTTTCCCCTGGTCATTATTTAACCTCCCTGAGCCCTAGTTTCTTCTCCAGCCCCAAAGTAAATAATGATCTTTCTTTTTGGAAGGGCTGTGAAGGATAAAGTGCTACATGTAACACAGTACACACAGGTCCTCAATAATCCCAGTTAACTCAAAAGATGTATAAGATGTCATATACCTTTACTACTTACAGAAAAAGTGATCACATTTTCCTAATTAAAATTTGAGACAAATAGGTATAATATTGTGACTCAGGGCTATATTAAGAATCAGAATTCATGTTCTCTAATTTATATGTCCAAAGAAAGGATCTGGATGCTAAGTCATCAACACTGCACTAAGGAAGCTTGCAATGAAGTTGGGTAACTGCTAATCATACAGGAACTATACAACACTATATATAATGTACAAATATCAAACATCAATTGCACTAATAACATTAAGTACTTTTTATGTCAGGTATTATACTCAGTGATGTGTGTACATATTCCTAAGTGTCTTCTACCATGTGCATATTACAGATGAGGTCATTGTAGCTGAGAAAGGAAAAGCCCAAGGTCACAGGCTAGGAAGCTACCGAGGCCGCACACAAACCCAGATCCAGCATTCTGCAAAGCTCTTAACCACTGCTCCCCTTCATTAACAGCACCCTTGGCTGCCCTAGTATGAGGCCGCAAGCGGCAGTGAAACTTAACTACCCGGTGAGCTAGAGCAAGTCTCCGTCATGGAGGGAAAGTGCAGGAGCTCTCTACAATTTCAATACTGTAGCATTCCCACCCCGGCTAACTGAAATTTTAACAACAGCTCTCAGCAACTTTTTGCTTGGCAGGTGGAGGAATGCAAAGGAACAAGCAGAAACCAATCTAAAAGGGAAAAAAAAAGGTCTGGAGGTGAGGTGGGAAAGTGAAGAACAGCATTCAGTTAATTTATCGAAGTTTACCTTCCAGCTGAGAAGTGAACTCTTGTCACCTTGTGAAATCAGGCAAAACAAAAACCTTCCCACACAAGTCCCAGGCGACTGCAATATGCAGAGAACTCTCGCCCTTCATTACCTGTGGCATTAAGCTCAGTTAGGAGAAGAAGCTGGCATGACTCAAACGCCGGGGTGCTCTGCCCACAGACTGTAAAACTATAAAAATGAGGGGAATTTGGTAATAAGTAAATATATTAATTCCCACTCCAGTACTCTTGCCTGGAAAATCCCATGGATGGAGGAGCCTGGTGGGCTGCAGTCCATAGGGTCGCGAAGAGTCAGATATGACTGAGCAACTTCACTTTCACTTTTCACTTTCATGCATTGGAGAAGGAAATGGCAACCCACTCCAGTGTTCTTGCCTGGAGAATCCCAGGGACGGGGGAGCCTGGTGGGCTGTCGTCTATGGGGTTGCACAGAGTCAGACACGACTAAAGCGACTTAGCAGCAGCAGCAAACATATTAATTAGCTTGTTTCTAGATTCCTGGAGAAAACCAATCAAACTTTCCCTTAGAACACATCTGCTTGTCAATTTATAAGATAATATTTAGCCTGGCTTCACTTCAAAAATTACCTGTTAATGAAATGTAACAACATTTGCAATAAATAGCAATACAATCAGAAATAAAACTTTCAGTATTTCCCAATCTCAAAAAATGAAAATTTTCAGAGTCCTTGAGCAGTTGAAATTCACACCATTAATCACAGGAAGCAGTTTCTCTCCCTCTCTCTCTCTCTCCTCCCTTTCTGATTCCCTCCCTCTCTCAATCCACTACCCTAATGACCCACCTCCTCTCCCAATTATTAAAAAAAGGAAGTACTTCACAGCATATTTTGAAGAACTGCAAAGGGGCCATGGTGCAAAGGGTCTCCTAAGAAAACTGTTTTTCCTTGAGAATGCATTTCTAGAAGCTGCACAGATGCAGAATTCTGATACTTCTGAATACCAAAGCAACACAGATGTACATATTCGCTTTCAACTCTTTAGAGACTAACAGAACAAGGAGACATAAAGGCAATTTAAACCATTCAGAAAGGGCAAGCCAGAGATGAGACAAGTTTGGGGCTAAGGTGTATTTCTATTTTGCTATTTCTATGCTATCTATTTCGAATAGCTCCTGCTCCAAGGGCCTCTGGCTTCCTTGATTAGCTCAGTTGGTAAAGAATCTGCCTGCAATGCAGGAGACCCTGGTTCGATTCCTGAGTTGGGAAGATCCCCTGGAAAAGGGATAGGCTACCCACTTCAGTATTCTTTGGCTTCCCTTGTAGCTCAGCTGGTAAAGAATCTGCCTGCAATGTGGGAGACATGGGTACGATCCCTGGGTTGGGAAGATCCCCTGGAGAAGAAAAGGCTACCCACTCCAGTATTCTGGCCTGGAGAATTCCTTGGACTGTATAGTCCATGGGTCTCAAAGAGTTGGATATGACTGAGCGAATTTTACTTTCCAAGGTCTTCACTAAACGGTGGCCCTCCTTCAAGGTCTTCGCTGAATAGTAAGAAACAGACAGGAAAGTATCACCTACGTTACATCATCTGATTCATCTCAAAAATAAACTGAGATACTTATCATTTCTACTTTGTATTTTTTGCAAACTGGATAAGGGGGTATATTACCATTTGAAATCTCATCCAAGATCACACAGCAAGTAAGTGAAAAATGTCATGAATTTAAACTAACACCAAAGCCTGTGTTCTTTTTGCTTTACAGTGAAGAATTAAAAAATAAAAAATAACCTGTTCCTTGTCCCTGCATTGGGTCATTGACAATTTACTGTTTTATGAACTCAACACTGCCAAATGAAAGTCTATACTCTGCATGTCTAGGTGTCCTTACTACCTTGTTTAATAATCGATCCTCCTCCCTTATCTAAATGGAAGACAAATATCCGTATGCAATTAAGTTTGCTCTAAGTGAAAAAAACAATTTGTTTTAAAATGCAGTTTCACTGGGTGCCCTGCAACTAATGAGGCGGACGCAGTGACTGCTTGCTCTCAGAGAGCTTGCAATTAAGTTTGGGAAACAGAGCATACGCTCACTCAACATTTAAGGACTTTTTATGAGCCAGACACTGTTCAAAACTTCCAAGAACTGCTGAGAAGGTGTTTTGCTTAAACAATACGTGCCATAGACACAGGAGAAGCAGAAGATAATATGTGTCATATATTTGACATTGTCATCCAATCCTATGTATAAGGAGGAATTCTGGATTTCTCTTTGCCCCTTCCTTCCTTTCTTCCTTCCTTCCCTCCTCTCTCTCTTTTTCTCTCTTTTTAAATCTGTTTTAAACTCACACAAACTTACTCAAAACAAAAACTCCAGAGACAACTCAGAGAGAGAATTTAATTAAATGGGTTTGTTTGTATGAGAAACTTAAACCTCTGGTTAGCACCAGCCTAATACCAAATGCTGCATTAATTGAGACACATCTTCTGTAAGGCTGATTTAGATTCTGAAATAGCACATCTTTTTGGTCTTCTGGGTAGAAGTTCATTTTACAGGTAATAAAAAGAAATGCTTCTGTAGTAGGACAAACAAAAGCCTGGTTTTTCTAGAAATCTAGGAATGGCCTTCCTGTTCTTCCAAACGGTTATGAACTTTACAACAATATGAAACAAGGAAAACCTCAGGGACAGAGCAAGGCAGGGTACAGTGAATGGTAACCAATGATTCTCCCACAATAAAGTGGAGCAACAAATACAATTCAGTTCAGTTCAGTTAATTTCAGTCACTCATTTGTGTCTGACTCTTTGCGACCCCGTGAACCACAGCACGCCAGGCCTCTCTGTCCATCACCAACTCCCAGAATCTATCCAAACCCATGTCCATCAAGTCGGTGATGCCATCCAGCCATCTCATCCTCTGTCGTCCCTTTCTCCTCCTGCCCCCAATCTCTCCCATCATCAGGGTCTTTTCCAATGAGTCAACTCTTCGCATGAGGTGGCCAAACCATTGGAGTTTCAGCCTCAGCATCAGTCCTTCCTTCCAGTGAACACCTAGGACTGATCTCCTTTAGGATGGACTGGTTGAATCTTCTTGCAGTCCAAGGGACTCTCAAGAGTCTTCTCCAACACCACAGTTCAAAAGCATCAATTCTTCTGTACTCAGCTTTCTTTACAGTCCAACTCTCACATCCATACATGACCACTGGAAAAACTATAGCATTGAGTAGACAGACCTTTGTTGGCAAGGTAATGTCTCTGCTTTTGAATATGCTATCTAGGTTGGTCATAACTTTCCTTCCAAGGAGTAAGTGTCTTTTAATTTCATGGCTGCAATCACCATCTGCAGTGATTTTGGAGCCCAAAAAAATAGTCTGACACTGTTTCCACTGTTTCCCCATCTATTTCCCATGAACTGATGGGACCAGATACAGTGAAGCTACATAATTTTTTATTCAGCAGATGGATAATGCAACAATTCTTAGGCCCAAAATGCAACATCAATAAGTAATCATGCACTGTGGAATCAGGGATCTACACTGTCTGATTCTCATTATGAACCACTGACTGCATTATTTATTTATGTTTTTTACTGACTTATGATTGAGACCCAAATAGTCTGCAGAGAGCGAATTTCTTAAGCTTACAAAACTGCTAAAGTCCAACACTACAGATAGTAATTTCCCCTCCTTTGGATTATATCCATGGCATTTAACACAAGTGATTAAACTGCTAATAGCAGTTTTGCTCAGCAACATCCACCAGCTTTTACTGTCTGTATCCCAAAGCGTCATTAGTGCCATTAGTGCCATCAAAAGATGAAGTGCAAGAACAGTATGGTGAATGTAAGGCATATATTGTGCCTAAGTGGAAGGCTGAACTGTGCTTTTTAACGAGCAAAAGTCATACTTTCTGAAATGAACTACAGTAGGATTTTATCAATTTGTTCTCATTGAACCCATTTTCCCAGGGAAGATGACTGAAAGCCTTCTCTACTTAGATCCACTCCAATGAAAAAGAGAGAGTGTGATTGATTTTCCACTATGTCACTGAGTGCCCACGCCCCCACCTCCTCTTTCTCAGCAAGTTGAAGCTACTGAACTTACAGAGCTAATGAATTCATGTCAGCGGGCAGAGGCAGCTGAAACTCAACGCCTGTTCAACATCTAAGCTTCACTACAGCAGAATCTCTATTTACTGTTTATAGGATAATAAATGTGAATAAAACGGAGTGACAACCAGCATTCATCTCATCTTTACTGCATGCCAGGCACTGCTCTAAATCTTTTACACACATGTTACAGGGGAGGGACTTAGACCACACGAGGTTTGCACATGGACACTATCAACTCTCAGTATATTGGTTTGCTTCTCTGAGGCCCACTTTTCTCATCTGCAAAAGGAGACTGGTTATACTTACCTTAGTGGGTTGTTACAAAATCAAACTAAGATAATGGAGGGTTGATTCGGGTCCAGAAGCAGCAAATGCTTGTGATCTCCTGAGTTAAAGCCCATCTAAGAGGCAATAAAAATAACTTTTGTGTTTCACGCAGAACAAACTTCAGGTTCTTCCAGAAGTCAGGGGGCTTCTCTGGACTCACAAACGGCTATGGTCTTCTCAGAAACAACTTGCACAAAGCCACATACTTATTCGTCAAGTAGGGTGTAAAAGGAAAGGGCTGACTTCTGCTTTCAGCCCTTATCAAGTGCTAATTTCACATTTTACTTTGCTTATAAAATAGTATATGTACAGATTGAAGGCAACATCTTTTGGCAGAAAATAATAAATACACCTCTCTGAAAAGAAATGGTATTAGATATTCCTAAAATATCTAACTTTAGGGATGTCTTTATAGAGGTCCGTGGAAACATTTTAATGTCTGTGTTTCATTTTTAAGTTTCAATTCAATTTTGTTACAGTATTCTTTCCTCTATATGTTTTGGTTTTGTTGGCCAAGAGGCCTGTGGGATCTCAGATCCCAGACCTGGGATCGAACTCATATCCCCCTGCACCAAAAGGTGAAATTTCAACCACTGGACTGCCGAGGAAGTCCCAACACTTCCAGTAAAATTAAACAACTGTTTTAAATAGCAGTTTTTGCTTCAAATATAATTGTCCAACAGATAATATTTGCTCATATGTGATAAGGAAAACAAATCATTACCTTTAGTAGTTTCAAACTAAAAGTCTGAACTCCAAATCTATTCTGAGAACTTCATAAAGCTAAACAAAGACAAAGGTTAACTGCCTACTGCAGCCCGCTCACGAGCCCCACCCACTGAGGCAGATCTTTTCCCATCTGGGTAAACTTTTGCCTTTTTTTTTTTTTTTCTATTTGTTCACAGACAACCTTTAATGTAAACAGCTCTTCTCTCTGCTATTTTTTTATTACCAATGCTATAAATTCCTCAAATTTTCTTTGCCAGTTGGACAACCTTTGGAAACCTCCCCAGTGACTTTTTCAGCTCCTACCACACAGCTGGATGTGGAATGAGCACACTGGAGGAAAAAGGGATGGTGACATAAGGAGAGAGCTAAGCTTTCCAGAAAAATAGCTTTGGAGGGAAGAGAGGCCAAATGTAAGGAACGCACATGAAGCCCTGTCAGTCATGAGCTGGGTGACAAACATTTTTTTGGAGGGATAAATAGAAACTGTAAACTCACAGGTGAGCTGTTCTAATATACACTGCATGAGTCTGGAGTGCAGGAAAACATGACCACCGAGGATTAAAGCTCCCCTTTTATTTTCAGAAGAAAACAAAAGGATTATATATTAAAGATTTTTTTTAGCCCAGCATTTCTTAAATTATATTCATGGAACACTGGTGCCCTGATGGGGAAATTTAGGGGGAAAATGTCTGCTTTCAAATAATTTTAGAAAATGTTAATATTTTACACAGCAGACCTTTGCATTGACTTCAATATACTAATATGTAATGTGCATCTCTAAGATGGGGATACAGCATGGAGAGTTCCCAAACTTATTAAGAAGTTAGGACTGCTTTTCCATTTAAAAGTGAAACCTGAAGACATCCTTGCTTGTTCCATGGAACATTATTTGGAAAACATTGTCTCATATTCACTCTGGGCTATTTATTACATATATTCTATTTATTCTATATGTAGAGTCTGATTTCCCAGAGGGCAGAGATCTTTTTTTTTTTGTTAGTAATCCCTCTGTCCTCAGGCCTAACATAAAGAAGGCACTCAATAAGTATGCACAGAGTTAGTGTTTACAGCTCCACATCTGGAGGTAGGTGGCCACATTCTGATTTTTCTGAGTTAGCTATCTGACAAGTGTGAATTTACCTAATTTATTTAAATTTTGAAGGCTCTAGCTTCTCATGGATAAAATGGGGACAAAAATAGCATTTTCTTCAGAGATAAGCATTTAATTGGAAGCAATTTATGTAATGCATATAAAGAGCTTATAGCACAATAACCCACAGCTGGAAATTCTACAATAAATGCTATCTTTATTGTAGTTGTTATTATGAATACATAATGATTTGTTTTAGTACATACAGTTTTCAGCACCAAAACCTCTCTGGGAAACAGTCATCTGTTTCAAAGGCTATTACGTTGAATGCATGTTTAACGTTATCTAATCAGTGGC
Organism: Tragelaphus eurycerus; assembly: GCA_935064755.1. Taxonomy (NCBI): domain Eukaryota; kingdom Metazoa; phylum Chordata; class Mammalia; order Artiodactyla; family Bovidae; genus Tragelaphus; species Tragelaphus eurycerus. Next base: position 16,969,077 of record CAKXYN010000043.1, read on the forward strand.
TGAAAATACAATAATAAGGTGGTTACAGAAGTCACAGTAAAGAATGGTTTTGCTGATGTCTGGTTACCTCTTCTTCCATTTACATTGGAAAAATATAAAACTGAGTAACAAAAACTCAAACAACTTTTTATTTCTCTAGGCCCCCAAAACATCTCTGCTGCTAACATAGAATCAAGAATTACAGTTTGGTTGCACCGACTGAGAATAAAGAAAACAGAGGAGCAGGAGCTCTGAACTCAGAAATCCAGCTCTTAGTTGTTCCTTCACTGACTTACCCTGAGGCAATCACACAGTATCTTTAAGCACATTTTTCTCATTATCTCTATAAAATATGGATGGTTTTTACAGGATTTCTATAAGGAAATTGCTAATTAATAATTATAGTAGGAAGCTGGAAAATACAGTTTATATTAGTCATAGATTTTAATTCTGCGCGGGTTTTGTTGTTGTTTTTAGGAAACTGCTGGAGCTGGAGTGGGGGGAATCAATATTAACTGAGTCTGATGTGCCGGTCACTGGTTTTCATTCAAATCCCACCACAAAGATCTCAGACAAGGAACAGGATTCAGTCTTTGTTTAATAAACTAGAAAACTAGCTTTCAGAAAAATTAAGAAAGTAGTTCAAGAACACGCAGACAGTAAAATCAGAATTTAAAATATCTGATGGACTTTAAACCCCTGTCTTTTCATTATACTCTAACATTTCTTATCATTACTCTCTTCATTCATTTCTCTAACACTTACTCTACACCAGGGATTACCTTAATCTGGGTTATTCAAAAATAAGTTAAGACACAAAGAAAATTAAAACCACAATGAGGTACCACCTCACACATTTTAGAACGGTTGTCACCTAAAGGACAAGAGACGAGAACTGTAGGTGTGGGCGTGGAGAGAAGAGAATGCGCACGGTGCAGCTACTATGGAAATAGTACGGAGGGTCCTAAAAAAATTCCTAAACAACAAAACTACCGTGTGATTTAGCAGTCCCACTTTCGGGTACAAATCCAAAGAAAATGAAATCACTATATTGAGGGGATGTGCAATAACCCCCCATGTTTATTGCAGCATTATGTACAATAGCCAAAAAATGGAGACAAGCTAAGTGTCTACAGATGGATGAATGTACACACACATGCACGGGTGCACGCATGCATGCATACACACACACACACACACAGACACACACAGAGTAGAACACTATTCAGTCTTGAAAAAGAAGGAAGTCCGGTCAGTTGCAATAACGTGGATGGACCTTGAAGGCATTAAATGAAATAAGTCAGAAAGAGAAAAACAAATACTTGGCCACTTGGGTTATTCATTGCAGAACTGTTTACAGTAGCTAAGATATGGAAACAGTCCAAGTATTCATTGACAAGCAGAATATTATTTTTCCATAAAAAAGAATGAAATCCTGCCATGTGTGACACCATGGATAGACCTTGAGGGCATTGTGCTAAGTGAAATAAGTCAGACAGAGAAAGACAAATGCTGTATGATCTCACTTATATGTGGAATCAAGAAAACAAACAAACTCACAGAATCAGTAAACAGACACTGGTAGTTGCCAGAGGCAGGGTGTCAGGGTGGGGAAATGAATGAAGGTGAGACTACAAACCTCTGGTTATAAGATGAATCCTTTCTGGGGATTTAGTATACAGCATGGTGACTATAGTTAATGATACTGTATTGTAAACTTGAGAGTTGTTAACAAAGTAGATCTTAAAAGTTCTCATCACAAGGAAAAAAATTATAACCCTATAAGGAGATGGATGTTAATTACTTTTCATGGTGATCATTTTCCAATACATACATATATCAAATCACCTTAAACCAATGCCATGTTGTTGTTTCTTCATCGCTACCCTTTGGACTGTAGCCCGCCAGGATCCTCTCTCCACGCGATTCTCCAGTATTCTCCAAGAATACTGGAGTGGTACTGGAGTGGGTTGCCATTTCTTCCTCCAGGGGATCTCCCCGACTCAGGGATCGCACCCACGTCCCCTGCATTGGCAGGCAGATTCCTTACCACTGCAGTGTTACATGTCATATATGTCAACTATATCTCAATAAAACCACAGAAAGTAAGATCCCTCAAGGCTCTTACTCTACCTCATCTTTGTGCAGTGCTTTTTGCAATGTTAGAAGCCCTTTTATTATATCTTCTATTTAGAATAACATCTAATATTATGAGATAATACTGATTTTACTTGTCATTAAAAATCTGTAATACTTTACTTGAAATCTGCCCTATACAAAGGTCCCAAATTAATAACTTATACTTAGTGTCCATAAAAATACTTCTTAGGAATTATATATTTATGACTATATTTCCATATACATGAATCTATATTTCAATGTTATTTTATTAACACAAATTTAAATACAAATCACAGAAAGAATTGGTCTAAAATTTGCACCTACTCAAGTGGCTGGATCCCCAGAATTCCACCTTGTTTCCTTTTTGCATGGTTATACAGAATAATCTCAGTCAAAGGTTCAAACAAAAAGAAATGACCATCTGACTTTGAGGATGTTGATGAGAAGGTAAGGTGGTGGAAAAGGGAGCGAGTCAGATGACCCTAAATTACACTAAAGTGAAACTGAAGTCCCTCAGTCGTGTCTGACTCTTTGCGACCCCATGGACTGTAGCCTACCAGGCTCCTCTGTCCATGGGATTTTCCAAGCAATAGTACTGGAGTGGGTTGCCATTTTCTTCTCCAGGGGATCTTCCAGGGACTGAACCCAGGTCTCCCGCATTGTAGACAGACGCTTTACCATCTGAGCCACTAGGGAAGTCCTAAATTATACTAAGAACACTCTGCAACCCCTGCCCGTACCCCTAGATGGCTCCCAGTGCCAAGCAGCTCCTTACCAGCAAAAGCTGCCCTAAATCTCTTGCTTATTTTAGCTCATTTGGAAACAGTCAGACAGACAGAAAGAAGCAAGAAAGTTCAGTCCTTTTGTGATTTAATAAATCATCAGACAAATGTGCTGAGTGAAGAAGGAAGGTAGAACATGCTCCAACTGGTAAAGGATGTGTCACCTAAATACAGCACAGGAGCCTTCAGTTAAGGCAGCTTACGGCTGTGTCCGAGTCTCCGTGACCTATAGGCTGTAATCTGCCAGGATCCTCTGACCACGGGATTCTCCAGGCAAGAACACTGGAGTGGGCTGCCATGCCCTTCTCCAGGGGACCTTCCTGACCCCGGAACCGAACCTGGGTCTCTTAACGTCTCCTGCACTGACAGGCAGGTTCTTTACCACTAGAGCCACCTGGGAAGCCCAGGAGCCCTCAGGGTAGCCCCAGTATGAAATAAAGAGGAAAATCAGCAAGGTAATCAGTTGAATGATCAGTGTAACCCTGACCACATCCTTCCTCCAACCCCCAAACAGCAATGACATAACAGTCTTGCTGATACATAGGGAACAGTGGTTCACGAAGTGTTTCTCAGACCAGCACGAAGGGCAACATCATTACAAGAAATGCAGGTCCTTAGGCCCCACACCAGATCTACTACACCAGAAGCTGATTCAGCTCCCAGTGCCTTAACAAACCAAACAGGTGATCCTGATGCACACCAAGGTGAGACACCACCCACATAAGAACGATTCTCCACATATAAGAACGATTCTCCAGACCGGAATACTGGAGTGGGTTGCCGTGTCCTCCTCCAGGGGATCTTCCCAACACAGGGACAGAACCCTTGTCTCCCACATTGTAGGCAGACTTTTTTACAATCTGAGGCAGTAGGGAAGCCCAGGAACATTTACACACAGGAGCAAAGAGAAAGTTATCTAGTGTATTACCCTGAGTACTTTTTTAATTGGGAAAGAAGAGGAAAGGACACTCACGAAGTTCCTAATGTGAAACAGACAGCTGCCATTCCATTCAATACGCAAAGCCCCATGAGGTGCATTAGGACACGCAACCTCAATGTGAGGAGGTGATCCTCCACTGAAATTACTGTCAATAGTAAGCCTCCTTCAAAGTGCCCTCCATGGTTTATTTCTAGTTCCTAAGATGAGACCTCTGGCTGGCTAGGAAAATGGTCCTTCACCAATTACTTACACTGGACTTGAGCGCAGACCATGTCTTTATTTTTTTCCAAGTCAAGACAGAGTAAATAATTAAAAGAAAAAAAAAAAAAAAAGGATGCCATGTATCAAGCAGGTAAAAATGATTTAAATACTGGTGAGAAGGCCATGCAACAGGCACAACTGTTGGAAGTGCCACCTATTACAAGCATTTGGGAAGACACCTGGATGGTATGCGTTCAAGTTGAAGATGCACATGTCCACCATTCAGGGATTTCACTTTCATGCATAAACCCTAGAAACTCTGGCATAGTTGCACAAGGACCTGTGCACGACATTGTTCACTGCAGAGTTGTGGGTGATAGCAAAAATCGGAAACAATCAGTAGGAGGAAGAATAAACTGTTTAGTCATTCATTGCAGTATGTGTAACAGTAAAGAGGAGTGAAATAAAATAATCACATAAGGCTCAGCACTACACGATACCATATGCAAAGTTTTAAGACCAACAAAATAATATACGGTTCCTGGTTTTCTACATATATATGTGTAGAAAAAATGAAGACATATATAGGTATGATACATAACTACATTATGAGTGCTTTTGGGCAGGAAAGAAGGTAAAAGAGATGAAGGCCTAGCTATTACTAAGCCAATTTCTGTTTTTGTTTTTTTAGAAATGGAGCTGGGAAGTGAATCAGAACTGTTAATATCTGTTAGCTATGCATCCTACGTACATGGACAGGTACTGTGTTGTTTTCCATGTTTCTCTGAATGTTTTCAATATTGGATAATATAGAAATTTTAATTGAAAATTCAATTAATTTGGACATTATGTTACTTTGAAAAGTTTACAAAGTACTCTGAAAACACAAGGTATAAGTATTAATTTTTTTTGCCTCTTTTGTTCACTGATGTATTAATTATTTCTAGACTAGTATCTAGTAAATGACGGGCACTCCATAAACATTTATTCATGAATAAATGGATTTTATTTTAAAACAAATTGAAAAAAAATTTAAACATTTTTTTTTAAATCTTATCACATCACAAAACTCTTTTTTTCTGCATTCCTTTTTAGGCTTATTCATTATGTGTATTATTTTACAGTATAACCAAAATGCATGTATCATTTTTGTTTTTCACTTACTATTAATTAACAAATGTAATTTCCTGTTCTAATCTTTGTTCTTCCTAAAAAAACTCATTTGATGCATTATAATTTAATTAATCACTCCTCTTGTTATTGTGTAGTCACAAGTTGTATCTGACTTTCTTGCTACCACATGGACTATAGCCCACCAGGCTCTTCAGTCCATGGGATCCTTCACGCAAAAATATTGGAGTAGGTTGCCATTTCCTTCTCCAGGAGATCTTCTTGATCCAGGGATCGAATCCTGCATTGCAGGTGGATTCTTTACCCCTGGAGCCACCAGAGGAGCCTTAACCACTCCTCCCTAAAGTAGAAGTTTCTCCTTTTTTTTTTTTACTATTATAGATAATGTTCTAATATTGTTATATGAATAGTTTTGTTATTATAGCTTTCTTCTTATCTTAAAGATAAATTTTATCTTAAAGATAAATTTACTTTCTAAAGACAAATTTCCAGAAATTGTATTCCTGCATCAATGAGGCTTGGACATTTTTGTGACTATTTTCATTTACTATATTCTGAAGTGGTTATACAAATTTATATGGTAAGAATGTACATACTTCTATATCTTATAGCCCTGCTATTTATATATCTTGGCCAGTTTTTGCTCATATGTGTACACTGAATTACAGAGTGAATTTGATGGTAGAATACATAGCAAGATTGGTGGTCTACATATATACACATACACACAAACACACTAAAGTAACTATACAGCTATTTATCATATCCTTTCCCTTCCTGACTCCAAAGCTTTAAGGATACTCAATATTGCTGTTCTATTCTAAATCTCAGGGTCCATTTATTTAGATCTTTTCCTACTGCTCACAATCTTTCTGTAAGAATGGCACTTCAGCTGGTGGATAGGTAGAGCTGCAGAAAACTTCTCTCGTCTTTTTTTCTAACTTTTGTTTATACTGGACTATACCAGCTCAATGGACATGAGTCTGAACAAACTCCAGAAGACAGTGAAGGACAAGGAAACCTGGTGTGCTGCTGTCTGTGGGGCCACAGAGTCAGACACCATCTAGTAAGTGAACACCAACAGTTGATTAACAATACTGTGATAATTCCAAGTGTATGGCAAAGGGATTCAGGCTTCCCTGGTAGCTCAGTTGGTAAAGAATCCACCTGCAATGCTGGAGAACCTGGTTTGATTCCTGAATCGGGAAGATCCCCTGGAGAACGGATAGTCTACCCACTCCAGTATTCTTAGCCTTCCCTGGTAGCTCAGATGGTAAAGAATCTGCCTGCAATGTGGGAGACCTGGGTTCAACCCTTGGGTTTGGAAGATCCCCTGGAGGAGGGCGTGGCAACCCACTCCAGTATTCTTGCTGGGAGAATCCCCACAGACAGAGGAGCCTGGCAAGCTACAGCCCATGGAGTTGCAAAGAGTCAGACACATCTGAGCAACTAAGCACCCACAGCAAAGAGATTCAGTTATACATAAACATGTATCTAGTCTTCAAATTCTTTTCCCATTTAGGTTATTACAGAATATTAAGCAGAGCTCCCCATGCTATACAATAGCTCCTTGTTGGTTATCCACTTTAAATACAGTAGTGTGTACATGTCAATCCCCAATTCCCTAATTACCCTTTCCTCCCTCCCACCCTTCTACCCTGGTAACCGTAAATTTATTCTCTATGAGTCTGTTTTGTAAATAAGTTCATTTGTATCATTTCTTTTCAGACTATGAATATAAGCGATATCATATATTTCTCTTTCTCTGTCTGATTTACTTTACTGAGCATGACAATCTCTAGGTCCAGCCATGTTACTGCAAATTACATTATTTAATTCTCTTTGAGTACTACTCCATTGTATCTATGTACCAAGCCTCTGGTCAGGGGCATTTTTTTATGGCCATGTGAAATAAAATAGGTTTAAGAGAGAAGGATGAGCTGTTCATTTCCTTCTGTGGCAGTTAGGAACATATAGAACTTACCTCTTTGAAGCCACCCTGACCCAATAGTCATAGTATGGGTTCTGCCTTCATGGTTAAAATTTATTGCATTTCACACCTATTATGTGTGACTTGATGGTAAGAATTTGGAATTAGATTGATCTTAAGATTCCCAGGCCACTACTCATTCACTGTATGATCTCAGTTAAGGTTATGTGACTCCATTTTTTTTTTTCCCCCACTGATATATCTAATAGTATCAACATCGTTGGATTGATAGCCATTACCATAGTTCCAACACATAGTCCCTGGTAGCTCAGCTGGTAAAGAATCTGCCTACAATATAGGAGAGACTCCGGTGTGATTCCTGGGGTGGGAAGTTCTCCAGGAGAAGTGATAGACTACCCAATCCAGTATTTTTAGGCTTCCCTGGTGGCTCAGATGGTAAAGAATCTGCCTGCAATGCAGGAGACCTGGGTTGGGAAGATCCCCTGGAGAAGGGCATGGCGACCCTCTCCAGTATTCTTGCTTGGAGAATCGTCATGGACAGAAGAGCCTGGCAGGCTACAGTCCATGGGGTCACACAGAGTTGGACATGACTAAGCACAGCACAGCACTAAATTTACAAGCACTGAATTGCTAAACATGCTCTAAATTAAATACATTTTAGCCATCACCATCATTATCATCATCATTATTCATCTGTTTAATGGAGATATAATATATATATATGTGTATACACACACATACACACCACTTGTATAAATAATTTTGCAGGTTCTTGAGTGAGGAGACAGGATACATAAACAATATACATAAAGTAGTCGGCACAGTGCCCAGCAGAGCATAAAGCCTATACACATGTATGGATCCATCTGGGTTGACACTGGTGGTCTCAGGCACACGAGAAGGAAGAGGCCTTCCCCACATTCTGGGATGTCTTTTCATCGTTCCAAGGATGGCAGCTCCTCAAATGCTTCAGTGTCTTCAGAAGCTGTCTGCTTTGTCCTCATGTCCCTTCAATGTCCCCCGTTTTCTCCTCACCCTCCTTTGTTCCTTCTTCCTTTCTCTTCCCTCATTTTTCTCTTTTTCTGTCAGTTAACTCCTTCCTTTAATGGCTATCCTGTTTCTAGGTCATTATACAGAATAAACTAACTAGAAATTGAAGAGAGCTAAGTAAATAGATTATGTATGTATGGTCTTTTTAAGTAAAGTATCTTGCATGTTATGTGTATGTTCATTTAAAAAATACATATAAAAAGATACATAAGTAGATTGAATTATCTGTTGTTTTGCAGTTCATATCTTTCAAAGACTGTTTTGGTTATATCATTTAATGTATCCCTTGTGTGAGCAACTTCCCTGTTACCTGATGTGTAAAATGAATTGATCAACATGTAAGTTATATGCAAATTTTAGATATGCATATTAATGTTGTTTTGTAGAAGAGCTGTATTTACGATAGAAAGAACTTCCACAGAAGCAAATACTGATTTTATCATTCCAATCACAGACTGAATCAAAAAGCAATTACTCTCATGATGCCTTTTAAAAATATACCTAATAGTTAATCACAAAAAAATTCCCAGTTAACCTACGATGACATGACAGAACATTTCTAGTAGATGGTAAGTAGTTTAGTGAGAATAACAGAGACTTCAGATTCAGATATCTAGATAAGAAACATGGCTATCAAATTGAGTCTCTGACATTTCTGATCTTTAGTTTCCTTTTCTGTAAAGCGAAAATAATTATATTAACTTCCTAGGATTGTTGAGTGATTAAATGAATGAAAGGCATGTATTATGTGCCAAGCAAAACTTTAGGGGCTCTGGTACAACAATAAACAACACAGAAAAATGTCCCTGCCTATTCTCCTGTAGCTCACATTCTAATGGTAAAGAAATATGCAATGAATGCATAAAAATAATACATATCAATGAACAACTTATTAGGATGAAATGAGGTAGTCACTAAAGACACCAAATGGGCATCTCCCTGTCTTTATTTCACAGACTTATCAAGAGAGTTTAAACCAGGCAACCCATCCCAACGAATGAAAAAGCTTCCTCTCTGGCTTCGGTGAGTCCCACTCTTTTGATTATCATCATACTTCATTCGAAGCTTCTTCTCCATCTTTTTTCCTGACTCCTCTTCTCCCTCCTGACCTTTAAACACTGGAGTTCCTAGGCTATATTCTGGGCTCTCTTTCCTTCTTCACTTATATTTCTTTGTGATTTCATCTAGAATCATGGTTTTAAGTATTATCTGTAGCTGGTAATTATGAAATATTTATTATGGTGATAATGAAATATGTATTTCTAGCCCTGGCCTTCTTCTCTTCACCTACCTCTTTATTTGAAATCCTTACTTATATTAATGTGTCTCACTTAACATGTCATATATCTCTCAAACTTAAAAAACCAAAATCAGATAAGGTGTCAATGCCTCAAATCTCTTTCTACCCCAGTCTAACCCATCTCAGTAAATGACACCCAATTTTCATTCTGTTGCAAATTCCTAAGAAGAAATTCTACTCTGATTTCTTCCTATTATTCATCCTTCACAACCAATATATCAAGACCTTTCAAATTTATTTCCAAATATACCAAGAAAATTACTTTTCTCCATATCTCCATTACCTCCTCTATAAGAAGCCATAGTTATATCTCATTTATACTACTTAAGGGTGCCCCTCAAATTCATTCTCTCCATAACAATCAGAGTAAAGTTTTGGAGACTTAAATCACATCATGTGTGGTAGCTGGGCTCTAAAGATTCCCCCCAATAAACTCTGTTTCTTGATACTCAGCCCCTTTGTAGTCACTTCCACACTTGAACCTGGACTGTCTATGGCTGGCTTCAACTAACGAAATATGACAGAAATTACCTTATGCCAGCCAGTCCAGTCTGGACCGAAGCCTTAAGAAAACTTGGCAGCTTCTCCATTGGGGAGCTAAGAGTCTCTAGGTAAGAATCCTGGCTCAGTCATCCCAATATCCCAGTCAAATTGCCAGATGAGTTGAGTCCCAGATACCATCTGAAAACAACTCCTTAAGAAACCCCAAGCAAGATCACAGAAGAATTTCTCAGCTGAGCCTAACTAACTCACAAAAAAATGAGAGATAATAATATTGTTGCTTTAAGCCAATAAGTTTTTGGATGTTTTGTTACATGGCAATAAAAAGCCAAAATAGGAATTGATATCTGGAAATGGACCCTGCCTTTACAGAAACCTAATATATAGCACTGGTTTTGGAAGTGGTGGCAAACAGAAACTAGAAGGGCCTATGCGTGTGTGCCAAGCAATTTCAGTTGTGGCCAACTCTTTGCGACCTATGGACTGTAGCCCACCAGGTTCCTCTGTCCTTGGAATTCTCCAGGCAAGAATACTGGAGTGAGTTGCCATGCCCTCCTCCAGGGCATCTTGCCAATCCAAGGACCAAATCCTGGTCTCCTGCACTGGCAGGCAGGTTCTTTACCACTAGTGCAACTTGGGAAGCCCAGCAGGACCTACAGGAGATTACTAATGAGGTCTGGAAGGAAAAGGCAGTTTGTATTATATTAAAGTGGAAATTCTAACATCATCTCCTATATTAACATGAAAACAGAAAACATAAATAATTAACTTATCTATTTGGCTAAAGAGATTTCCAGGAAGAATACTGAAAGTGTCAACTATTTTTTCTTGTTGTTTTTTTACCTTTATATTAATAAGTACTAATAACAATCAATCAAAGAAGGAAATGTTCAGTTTTCAAGCAAATATACAAGAGATATCACCAATCCAGAGTCTTTTAGCTTGGGAAAGAAAAGTGTTCTTCAAGCCTACTTCACCACCCAGCAAGGCTCTAAAGTAAAGAATGATTTTAGATTAAAAAAAAAAAAAAAAAATCCAGGGCACTGCCAATGAAACATGGCCTTAGGAAAGAGATTAGATCAAAGTTATTAAACCTTAGAAAAATTTGAGGCCATTCCTGGTAGACTCTCTTAGCTAGAAAAGACAGCTTCTACTGCTCTTAAGGATGTTATCCCATAGCAACTCTGAGCCCAGAGTTGAAAAGAGCCTGTTTCTGAGATTTATGGTTCTGTCTCATAAAGTACATTTATAATCTGATACACAGGAAGACAACAAAGTTTTCAAAAGAATTATATGAGCTTAGACTGAAAGGGACAGAGACTTCTTGCAGGAAAAAAGAGGGTAAGAAAAATCCTGAGCTGTAAACATAGGCCATTATTTAGGAAGAAAGATAACCCCAAAGACAGATCCAGGAGTCCAGCTAACAGGGATAAGAACTGAAGAGAACGACTCCCAAGGAGTACCACCCACGTCTAATCAACGTACGTTTTCTGTCCTCAGAAAAATGAATGGGTGACATCCCTAGCTTGACTCTAGAATTTCTATAAGTCAGTAAATGCTAGGTGACTTCCCAACACCAGCTTTTTTCATGGGAGTGTCTATGATGGTACTCCTATCTCTGCCTCTCCTGATTTCACGGAGGGGAAGTACAATTTGTGTTCTTGGTTCAGGGTCTTCAGACTTTCTGGTGTCTTACTTGTACCTACACCTGACTTATTGGATGACAGATCCTGGACTTTAAGTCTGAGCCTGATGCTTTAAAGGGAACAGAATTGAGGCTTTGGGGTTAGAAGAAAGGGCATTTTGCAGATGGGATAGACATGGATCATTAGGGGCTAGAGAGAAGATTAGAGTAACCAGTCTCCTCAATAAATAGTACTGAAAAAAAAAAAAAAAAAAAAACTAGATATTCACATATAATAAGAATTAAAATTGACCCCTATTTTACACCACCACTAAAATTTAACTTGAAATGGGTTAAAAATTTACCCTTGAGACCTGAAATCATGAAAGTCCTAGAAGAAAACATAGGAAAATAGCTCCCTGACATGGGTCTCAGCAGTGATTTTTTGAAAATCACACCTAAAGCATAAGCAATAAAATAAAAATAAACAAGATGGGACTGTGTCAAACTAAAACCTTTTTGGACAGCAAAAGGAACCACCAACAAAGTGAAAACACAGCCTACAGAATAAGGAAAAAAAAAATTTGTAAGCCACGTATCTGATAAGGGGTTAATATCCAAAATTTAAAAGAACACATACAACTCAACAGCAAAAAAAGACAATTGAAAAATGAGCAAAAGCCTTGAAGAGCAATTTTGCCAAAGAAGACAAATGAAAGGCAAACAAGTACATGAAAAAAAAAAACGCTCACAACACTAGTCAATAGGAAAATGCAAATAAAACCTCAAGGAGTTATCACCTCATGCCGGTTAGAATGGCCATCTTCTATTAAGACAAGTGACAACAAACGCTGGTGGGCATGTGGAGAAAAGGAATTGTTGTACACTGTTGGTGGGACTGTAGATTGATACAACCACTTTGCAAAACAGTATGGAAGATCCTCAAAACATTAAAAATAGAAATACCATATGATTCAGTAATTCTACTTCTGGGAATATATATAAAGGAAATGAAAACATCAACTCAAAAAGATACCTGCACCTTCATATTCACGGCAGCATTATTTACAATAGTCAAGAGATGGAAAACACCTGAAGTATCCTTCAGTGAGGGAATGGATAAAGAAGCTGTGGTTTATATACTACGGTCAGTGAGATGTGATTATTCACCTATAAAAGTGGGGGAAATCCTACCATTTGCAACAACATGGATGGACTTTGAAGGGATTATGCTAAATGAAATAACTCAGAGACAGACACATGCTGTATGATCTCATTTGTATGTGGAATCCAATAATAATTTAACCCCCGCCCCCTACCAAACCATTGGAAATAAAGATCAGATTTGTGGTTGCTAGAGTTAGGCAGTGGGGAGCAGGGGACTAGAGGAAGGTGATCAAAAGGTACAAACTTTCAGTTAAAAGATGCTTTTGAACTGTGGTGTTGGAGAAGACTCTTGAAAGTCCCTTGGACTGCAAGGAGATCCAGCCAGTCCATTCTGAAGGAGATCAGCCCTGGGATTTCTTTGGAAGGAATGATGCTAAAGCTGAAACTCCAGTACTGTGGCCACCTCATGCAAAGAGTTGACTCATTGGAAAAGACTCTGGTGCTGGGAGGGATTGGGGGCAAGAGGAGAAGGGGACAACAGAGGATGAGATGGCTGGATGGCATCACTGACGCGATGGATGTGAGTCTGGGTGAACTCTGGGAGTTGGTGATGGACAGGGAGGCCTGGCGTGCTGCAATTGATGGGGTCGAAAAGAGTCAGACATGACTGAGCAACTGATCTGATCTGATCTGATCTGATGTATGTTTGAGAACTCCATTCATATTGTTGGGTATATTTATAGATAGTTAATTTTCAAACTGTATAGTACTCCATAATATGACTATGTGTGTGTGTGTGTGTGTGTGTGTGTGTGTGTGTGTGTGTGTGTGATATGTAATATCATGGTCTTGGTTCTGGTTCCTTGCCACATGCGGTTTTCTCAGTTCCTATTAACTCCATGGAATCATATTCCTGCCCAATGTGGAACCCAGGAGGTTATGGCTTCAGCCTCCACTCATAGCTGCATGTTTCTGTTCCATTTTTGGAACATCTCATGGATGTTTATCAGTCTTTGAGCAAGTCAATGTCTATTTTATTTATTTATATATACACATTTGGTGGAGAAAGAAATGGCAATCCACTTCAGTATTCCTACCTGGAAAATCCCATGAACAAAGGAGCTACAGTCCAAGGGGTCACATACAACTACAGTCCATGGGGCTGTATCCATAAGAGCTGGATATGACTTAGCGACTAAACAACAGCAACATCCATGTATGTACTTATGCATATACACAGAAACAGATAGAGTCTACATATTATAGCCAGAGGCTCAGAGCATAAGATGCAAACTCACAGAACCAACTTTCTATTCTCTAATCCATTTTAATTTTGTAGGTGAGCATAACTTTCCAGATTTTATCATGAAGGAAGGTTCGTTTTGTACTTGTAAGTCATATATATATATATGTGAGTGTGGGTGTCCGTGTGTGTGTGTGTATACACACACATATTTGAACTTGAGCTTGAGCTATGTCACTTCCATTGTGTCTAACTCTTTGTGACTCTATGGACCATATCCTGCCAGGCTCCTCTATCCATGGAATGCTCCAGGCAAGCATACTGATACTGGAGTAGGTTGGCAAGTCCTTCTCCAGGATATCTTCCTGACCCAGGAATCAAACCCTTGTCTCTTAGTTCTCTTGCATTGGCAGGCAGGTTCTTTACTACTAGTGCCACCTGGGAAGGCCCTCCCCCCAACATCAGATCAGATCAGATCAGTCGCTCAGTCGTGTCCGACTCTTTGTGACCCCATGAATCGCAGCACGCCAGGCCTCCCTGTCCATCACCAACTCCTGGAGTTCACTCAGACTGACGTCCATCAAGTCAGTAATGCCATCCAGCCATCCCATCCTCTGCCGTTCCCTTCTCTTCCTGCCCTCAATCCCTCCCAGCACCAGAGTCTTCTCCCATGAGTCAACCCTTCACATGAGGTGGCCAAAGTACTGGAGTTTCAGCTTTAGCATTATTCCTTCCAAAGAAATCCCAGGGCTGATCTTCAGAATAGACTGGTTGGATCTCCTTGCAGTCCAAGAGTCTTCTCCAACACCACAGTTCAAAAGCATCAATTCTTCGGCGCTCAGCCTTCTTCACAGTCCAACTCTCACATCCATACATGACCACAGGAAAAACCATAGCCCTGACTAGACGAACCTTTGTTGGCAAAGTAATGTCTCTGCTTTTGAATATGCTATCTAGGTTGGTCATAACTTTCCTTCCAAGGAGTAAGTGTCTTTTAATTTCATGGCTGCAGTCACCATCTGTAGTGATTTTGGAGCCCAGAAAAATAAAATCTGATACTGTTTGCACTGTTTCCCCATCTATTTCCTATGAAGTGATCGGACTGAATGCCATGATCTTCGTTTTCTGAATGTTGAGCTTTAAGCCAACCTTTTCACTCTCCACTTTCACTTTCATCAAGAGGCTTTTTAGTTCCTCTTCACTTTCTGCCATAAGGGTGGTGTCATCTGCATATCTGAGGTTATTGATATTTCTCCCGGCAATCTTGATCCCAACTTGTGTTTCTTCCAGTCTAGCGTTTCTTAAAATAAGCAGGGTGACAATATACAGCCTTGACAAACTCCTTTTCCTATTTGTATATGTGCTGTGCTAAGTTGCTAAGTCATGTTCAATTCTGTGACCCCAAGGACTGTAGCTCGCTAGGCTCCTCTGTCCATGGGATTCTCCAGGCAAGAATACTGGATTGAGTTGCATGCCCTCCTCCTATATATATATATATATATACACACACACACACACACACATTATATATATACCTTCAATCTTAATAACTAAGAAGATATATATGTATATTCTTCAATCTTAATAACTAAGAAGCTGGTTAGCTGGTTCTATCTTTGTAAAAAAAATTACATAATTCTGAAAAGGAAAAAGAGAATTGCCTTCTTGGAGAAAAACTTTGTCTTCCAGACTTTGGGAGAAGTGCTGATCTCTCAAATATTACAGCCTTTTGGTTCTAACCAATAAAAAAAGCATACATAGGTATTTTATTCTAAAGAGAGATTAGCTCCTTTGAGTTATTAACAGACAAGGCTTCTAGCTAGAATTTAATGTTATCCTGTAATTTTGAAGTGTTTATATTTACAGTTATAGTCTATGATGTTCAGTGATGCACATGTTTATCATAAAAAAGAAAAACTGTGTTTAAATAAACTTTAAATAAAATTGAAGCACAGCAAATAAAACAGTAATTAAATAATAGTTCAAATGGTAAATGAATAATCAAAAATCATGAAGGTGATGAGTAAATTAAGTTTGGGAACAATTTAATTAACAGATTTGACAGCTGAACTTTAATTTCTTCATTTAAAATACAAACACTATATTCAGCTTCTGGCTCAAAGGCAAGCCCACCTACAACAAACCTACAGCTTTAGCTGCTTCCTCTTATACATCATTCCTTGTCCCAATCCTCCTTTTAATCAGGTTTGGTAAACAGTACTTAATCTCATAGGGTCATTATGTTGAAATTTCTATTGGGTAAAAACAGTTTCAAAGACATCCTTGGAAGGAATGCATTGTTAATCCAAGGAAGCTATAAATTATATAATTTCAGGCAGGATATCAAACAACCTTGATCAGCATCTGAACCCCACTCATGATTAAGTCCATGAAAGGCAAACGGATATTAACTTACATGTCAGCAGCAACTTAAGGACAGCTGCTTTCTGCACTGCTGTGTTCAGAAGGCTTCAGAGGGGAAGACAGGACTATTAGGAATGAGTGCTATAAGCACAGATGGGCAAAGTATCAGAATTTGTGCTATGCATTTGCCATTCTTGACTAAAATAGCAATAAATAATCCTCATCTTCTATGATCTCCAATGACTAAAAAGGAGTCCTTAGAATGTATCCATAGGAATTAGTATATTTAAGAAAATCATTTTAAAAATAAATGGAATAAAGCATGATTTATGGCATTCCAGTTATGTTTATTGGAAAAAGCAACTCTTATCTAACAGCAAAATTAAATGAAAATACTTGAAGAAAACTGATTGAGAGGGAAGGAGTACAAAGAAGTGTGTGGCAGGTATCTGGTAGCTTTTTAATAGAGCAGTTTCATTTTTAAAATTACCATTCTTAGAGAAAATGCCTTTCCAGAAAAAAAAAAAAAGTAAGTTGTCATAGTAACTCAGCGTTAGAACCTCCACACAGACCAAATTTAGCAGAGCTATACTTACTGCTTAATTGTACAAACTATTCATTTGACAAAAGGAAAAAAAGACGGGAAATGAGATTTATCTTGTACCTACTACGTGTGAGGTGCTCCACAAAATTCCCTCATTAATCATCATAAGAATCCAGAGAAGGGGGTATTATTACCTTCAGTTTTACAGATGAGGAATTTGAGGTCCAGCTTGGCCACTTACTTGCCTTACAGTTAGGAGGAGGGCTCTAACATAGGTCTCCCAGAAGCCTATGATTTTAAAGGAATTTGAATGGCCTCATTCCCTTCCTCACTGAGCCATGCTGTCTTTCTGGAGGCTACACGTAAATGCCACTTTTTTTTTTTTAAGAAATTCTATTTTTTAAAAAGGTGTATATTTATGTATTAATTAATTATTATTATTATTATTTTAATTCTTGGTTGCTCTGTGTCTTCATTGTGGGCTCTCTAGCTGTGGCACATGGTCTTCACTGCCCCACAGCACGTGGAATCTTTAAGTTCCCTGCTGCTGCTAAGTCACTCCAGTCGTGTCCGACTCTGTGCGACCCCATAGATGGCAGCCCACCAGGCTCCCCTGTCCCTGGGATTCTCCAGGCAAGAATACTCGAGTGGGTTGCCATTTCCTTCTCCAGCGCATGAAAGTGAAAAGTAAGTTCCCTGACCAAAGATCAAATCCATGTCCCCTGCCTTGGAAGGCAGATTTTTCATCACTGAACCACCAGGAAACTCCCTGCCACTGATATTTTGAAAGGTCTTTACAAAAAAGTGATAATACAAAGTGTTATTTTGCATTTTCTTTGTCAACAGAATTACTTATTGGAGAATTCATGGACCGCTCCTATTCTTCTTGGGTGACAGTAAGATTCATAAGGGAAGCAGCTGGATAATTTTTTATTTGTCTTGTTTAAACTTGTTCCAATATCTACAAAAATTCTCTTAAATCAGATATTTTAAAATTGGGCACAAAGCATTAATTCCCATTTATATGTCCTCTCATTTACTGATATTTATTTAGTGTCACCGTGCATCAAGGACAGTGCTAGGTCTTCAAGGCTCTAGAAAACCTAGATCAGACATTAGTAACAATTGTCAAGCTTACCAAAGGCAAACAGTCCAATTAAAACCCCTAGCCTCCCTTCACACATCAAACCACTCACCAATTAAGCTAAATCTTTGCTCAAAAATTAAATCATTTGTACTCAGGAGACATTCCAACGTGAGCCATCTTGAAATTTGGTCACCTGTGGATGTTTAGCAGACAGGGAAGCAAAGCAAGCTGGCGGAATACTAACAGAGAATTTGGTCTGAGTGGAAGTTGGATTATCTCTCTCATTTGAGATGCCTTAAAGAATCAACAAAAAGAGTGACTGAAAGACCTAGTGTGCCAGTTCTGGAGGCCTATGATTGGCCCTAACAGCCGCAGGGGATGGGGAAATCCCAATGACCTAGTTTGCTACAGACTCATAGCACTAGGGATTAGCCCAGCCATTGCTTACGTGTTGATAGGATGAGGTGAATTGGGTTCCAGCCTAGTTCCCACACAGCATTAAAGACAGAAATGTCTTCGACAACCACCCACAGACTATGGAATAAACCCAAGCTTCCTAATCAAAATTTGGCACCAAATCATTGCCTCTCTTCCAATCTCCTGTTATTCCTCAATATAAACCCTGTGTTATAAGTAGGTGCTTTCCAGCTCTGTGACTATAGATGAGTTCCTTTTCTTTTCCTTCATTTTTTCTCCTTTCCTACTTCTCTGAGTTTCAGTTTCTCCATCTGGAAGATTAGAATGATACTGGTACTTACTTCTCAACTTCTTGGATGATTAAATAAGTTAACACAAGTAAAGCCCGATGAAGTTGCAGCTAATACTACCATCACCACCAATCATTCTATTCTTGGCAACAGCTAGACTTACAGTTCAGTAGTATGTTTACCAAAGGCAAACATTTCCACTAAAAACTCCAGTCTTTTTTTTTTTTCACATATAAACCATTTTCCAATAAGCCTAAATCTTTGTCCAGAAATTGAATTATTTGTACTCAAGGGAAATTCTAATGTTAGCCATCCTGAAATTTGATCATGTGGATCTTCAGTATTATTTAAGCATCCCTGCCTCCCTGTCTGATTCCTGTCTAAAAATGCTTTCCCATTCATTGTTGACACTAGTCCAAATCACATGCTGAAAGCCTAGTATAAATCCTACCCACTCATGAATCCTGAACTGCTCTCCGCACTTTATAGTAATCCTTTTATTGTAAAATATCATTTACCTTGACACTTACCATGTATTTCTATTATATTTTCATACAAAATATGTCTCTCATTGAGAAGATTCAACCCTGTGAGGGCAACAGATAAACTGCCTATTTCATTTTTAAATCTCTCCAAGCATCTACCTAAAACAATTCCTTGAGATTCCATGATTGTGTTCAGTTGATGAATTCAAAGGGCTTGCTAAGCCTTTAAAACAGTCAAAGAAGCTTATTCATGAGGTTTGAGCTTCAAACAGCCAATCATGTTCCTGTCCCATGTTAACTGCTACTGATGTAAACAAAGAAGTCAGTCATGGAATTTGAGTCTCATGAACACTACTTGTATTTTCTATCATGGACAATATTTAGGTGTTTATTCTGTTTGTTTCTTTCTATGCTTGCTTCCCTGGGCTTAGGCGGCACAGGATCCGCCTGCAGTGCAGGAGACCTGGGTTTGATCCCTGGATCAGGAAGATCCCCAGGAGAAGGGAATGGCTACTCAATGCAATATTCTTGCCTGGAGAATTCCATGGACAGAGAAGCCTGTTAATGGGGTCACAAAGAGTCAGACACAACTAAGGCACTTTCACTTTCTACGCTTACTTGACATTTGACAACATCCCAGCCCTCCTCTGCCAGCCGTCTCCCTTCCACAAGTACATGTTGAGTGCCTCCCACGTGACTGACACTGTCGGACGTATAAGATACAATGATGAACTTGACAACCACCAGTCCTGCTTTTATAAACTTGCAGTGCGTCTGGGACTAAAAATTAGTAGCAACCCTGACACTCTGAACAATCTCAGAGAGTGACTAAGAATACAGTTGTCTTCAGAGAAACACACCTTCGGCCTTATTTTTAGCATACAAAGTTGGAAACAGCAATGCACTCTCACCTTTGAAACTAACCACTTTTCAGAGATCATGGAAATTTGCTTAGGCTGCTTCATGAAAAGAACCAGCATGATAACTGTGGAGACTGAATGCAGCTCCATATTATCTTTATTGACAGAGGTGTCATTTCAATGTGAGTAATGGTAATACAATCAATAGTTAAGAAATGAAGTGCCTTTTCTTAGACACATAGCAGACAGCCTTGAGACAATATAGCTAGATAGTTAGCACAACGTTTGAGGTAGGGGGATATCATTTTCCCCCATCTCCCAGTGCATCTAGGTTTTCAAAACTCATCTGTATTTTCAGAAGCAAAAAATTCCCTTGTCTGGATCATCGGAACAAGAAACACCTTCTCACATAATTAAAACATGCAGCTCTTCCAAGGCGGCCACCCCATGCTAGCTAAGAAAGGCACAATACGTACTGGAGAAGAATTATGCATGAGCTAGGGCTAAGAGTTACACTTGGGTAAAATCCTCAATTACTGTAGCTTCATTAATGCATTCTTGGTGTCTCACTGCTGAGTGACTGTTCTGAGTAAATTGTGCTCTCATGCATGCACTCAAAGAAATGAAAAAATTCTGAATGAATAAGCAGTCAGCACGCAGGAGAGATTCTTCAGGCTACAGTTACAGCTACAGTTATTCAGAACTTCCTGTATTTGTCACAATGGGAAGAAGAAGAACACGGAAATTTCATAGAACCACAGACTCTTAGGATTACGACAGACCCTAATGATCATTTGGTCATCCTTTCCCAGGCCCTCCCTCATTCAATGGATAAATCCTCTCCATGGATAAATAATCCCTGTGAAATGGTCACAGAGGATTGCACCAACAATTCTTATCACAAGAACCTTGTTACCATTTCTTGACACATTCCTTTTCATTAATCATTACAAAATTTTTTATTTATACTTAGCTACAATCTATCTTCCCCAAAGGTCCTCGTTCTCCTCTCTAGGGCCACAGAAAGTCATTCTAATCCTTCTTCCAAATAATAGTCCTTCTCAATATTTTAAGGGCTGTCACATATTTCATCCTGTGAAATATGGATAACAGTGTCCAGGATAGGGCTGCGAAAAGGTCATGGCACTTCTACATCAGGAAAACTATTACAAAACCATGACAGTTGGGCTCCATTCGGGTGAAAGATGCAGCGATATGAGGCGATCAAATGAGGTACCCTTTAATCACCAGCTTCACTAACTTCCTTCCTACTGCTGTATCCCAAACTTCCTCCTTCTTCAAGAAATAGCCCTGCCATCTAGCAAGTTGCTCAAACTATAACCTTCCTCTCTCTCACTTTTCACATACAATCCATCAGCTATGTTCTAAATATACCTTAAATATATTTACTTATTTTTTTTAATTTTTACTGCTACTATTCTAGTCCAAGTTATTATATTTTAAGCTTGTGATTTCTCATGACTATTTACCCCCACTTCCACGCTCACCTGTCTCTACTCTAACAGGAAATCAGACCACACTACACCCACTGGTCCAAACACTTCACAGGTTTCCTGCTTCTCCCAGGACGGAGATCAGTGTTCCTAACACAGCCACTAAGGCTGTGTCCTCTTGCAACCACTGTGTCCTTGCTGCTTCCTTCTGTTCCGTCTCCACCCTGGCCTTCCTGCTGTCTCTCTCTGATGAGGAAGAGGCAGACAAAACTAATTTGAGAAGGAGACTGAAGAGGGAAAGTCACAGGTGAAATAGAAACAGACAAGCAGCATGTGTTGTCACAAGTCAAGAAAAGAGAGACCTTCTCTAGGGGAGCACGGTCAAGAAACCCAACAGCTACAAGGTAAGATGAGATTGGGCATCCACGAAGCCATGGATAACTTTTAATAAAAACAAGCTTCTAGGCAAAACTGTCAGTGGCAGAGAGCGCTGAAGGGTGAGGCAAAAACTGAAGGTGAGCGAAGGGAGCAAGGAAGGGAGAAAGAGGCTGGAAGGAGAAATCTGAAGAGGAAAAGTGTGTTTCTAATGTGTGTTTGTGTGAGATGAGTGCAATTGTGCAGTAGTTTGAGCATTCTTTGGCATTGCCTTTCTTTGGGATTGGAATGAAAACTGACCTTTTCTAGTCCATGTGAAACGCTGGGGTGGAGGAAGCACAAGCTGGAATCAAGATTGCCGGGAGAAATATCAATAACCTCAGATATGCAGATGACACCACCCTTATGGCAGAAAGTGAAGAGGAACTAAAAAGCCTCTTGATGAAAGTGAAAGTGGAGAGTGAAAAAGTTGGCTAAAAGCTCAACATTCAGAAAATGAAGATCATGGCATCTCATCCCATCACTTCATGGCAAATAGATGGGGAAACAGTGTCAGACTTTATTTTTGGGGGCTCCAAAATCACTGCAGATGGTGACTGCAGCCATGAAATTAAAAGATGCTTACTCACTGGAACAAAAGTTATGACCAACCTAGATAGCATATTCAAAAGCAGACATTACTTTGCCAACAAAGGTCCGTCTAGTCAAGGCTATGGTTTTTTCAGTGGTCATATATGGATCTGAGAGTTGGACTGTGAAGAAAGCTGAGCGCTGAAGAATGGATGCTTGTGAACTGTGGTGTTGGAGAAGACTCTTGAGAGTCCCTTGGACTGCAAGGAGATACAACCAGTCCATCCTAAAGGAGATCAGTCCTGGGTGTTCACTGGAAGGACTGATGCTGAAGCTGAAACTCCAATACTTTGGCCAGCTCATGTGAAGAGTTGACTCATTGGAAAAGACTCTGATGCTGGGAGGGATTGAGGGCAGGAGGAGAAGGGGATGACAGAGGATGAGATGGCTGGATAGCATCACTGACTCAATGGACATGAGTTCGGGTAAACTCCAGGAGTTGGTGATGGACAGGGAGGCCTGGCATGCTGCAATTCATGGGGTCGCAAAGAGTTGGACACGACTAAGCGACTGAACTGAACTGAATGTGTGTTAGTTGCTCAGTCGTGTCTGACTCTTTGCAACCCCATGGACTGTAGCCCACCAGGCTCCTCTGTCCATGGGATTCTCAAGCAAGAACACTGGAGTGGGTTGCCATTCCCTTCTCCAGGGGTTCTTCCCTATCCAGGGATTGAACCCCATCTCCTGCATCGCAAGCAAGCAGATCCTTTACCATCTGAGTCACCAGGGAAGACCTGTTTTTCTACAGGAAGGTCCTATTAGAAAAGGGAAAGGTTTAAGGCAAAAGGAGAAGGGAGTGGCAGAGGATGAGATGGTTAGATAGCATCACTGACTCAGTGGACATGAATTTGGGCAAACTCCAGGAGATAGTGGAGAATGGAGGAATCTGGCCTGCTACAGTCCATGGGGTTCCAAAGACTTGGACACAGATTAGCGACTGAACAACAACAACTAATTAGAAAGGGCAAAGTTAAGGAAACATTAAAGAAGTTGACTGATTAAACAAGGTTACTGAAGGGGTAAGAAGTGAGATCAAGGTAATACAAACTTATGCAAAATAGCTGGCACCGTGTTTGGTATATAGTGAGTGAATCTGCAAGGAGCAATTTTGATATAAGAATAATTGGTATTGACATTCTTCTTATGAGAAGGAAAACTAGTAAATTCTGAAGATAGAGAACAATCCTATAGAGAAGGGAAGGCATTCTTACTGCATGTTTACATAGAAACAGACTATGGATTTAAGGAAGTTACCTGTGAAATGTAAACAAAAGTTTAGAACCTTTAAACAAGTGTACTTTTCACACTAAATCAGTAAGCATTTTCTTTAGTCTTTAGACGTCACCCAGATTCCCTTATAAAACCACTCCTGCTTTTCTATGCCTTCCCATTTACCAAGAAAGATACTTCTTAGCATCTCAACATGAATTAATCCCACACTAAACTGGGGACTCATCTTTCACATTTCATTCTGCCTTAAAGGAGGAACTGAGACTTTGACCCACTGTATGAAACTATAGCTCATTTATGTCTTATTTAAAGATTTAAATTTGGTGTATTCATGTCAAAAGTGTATACCAGTAAATACCATGTTGCTATTTATCCAGTATCTGAAGCCACTAACTTAAAGAAAAATTTTAAAGTATGCATATCCTTAAGGGCCAAGTTAGAAATACTACTGAGCTTATTTTACAGTTGCCCAGAAGTTATTACTACTATTTGCAAATAGAAATGTACAAGTCAGCTTCTGATAGGAGGGCCTCTGGGCCTGAAAGAGATAGGGGTCTAGAAGGTGATTAATTGTAACTTTATTGAAAACAGCTGCTCTGAAATTTGTCAAAGATTTGTTTAAAATAAGACATTGCATACCGTATTAGGAGAGTTGGACTGTCAAGAAAGCTGAGCGCTGAAGAATGGATGCTTTTGAACTATGGTGTTGGAGAAGACTCTTGAGAGTCCCTTGGACTACAAGGAGATCCAACCAGTCCATCCTAAAGGAGATCAGTTCTGGGTGTTCCTTGGAAGGACTGATGCTGAAGCTGAAACTCCAATACTTTGGCCACCTCATGCAGAGTTGACTCATTGGAAAAGACCCTGATGCTGGGAGGGATTGGGGGCAGGAGGAGAAGGGGACAACAGAGGATGAGATGGCTGGATGGCATCACCGACTCGATGGACATGAGTTTGAGTGAACTCCAGGAGTTGGTGATGAGGGAGTTGGTGATGAGCACGCCAGGGAGGCCTGGCGTGCTGCGATTCATGGGGTCGCAAGGAGTCGGACATGACTGAGCAACTGAACTGAACTGAATACCTTATTAGAACTCTTTTTACTAAAATAGGTAAATTACGAATGTTCCCAGTTGTCTCAAGATACCTGATTTCTACTAAATGGTAATTTCCATGAAAACAATTAATGTCCTTTATTAAAAATTCAAAACTTCTGGCATATGGCAGGGTATTTTACAAATTAATTAATGAAGAAGACAAATGTCTTAAATAAAGAGAACTTGTCAGGCCAATGCCATTATAATAATACATTCTATATATTTTAAAACACTGTGTAAAATAGTAGAAAGAGGAGTGGAAGCAAATAGCTGCAGGTCTGAGTCAAACCTTGTACTATTTAGTTATGACTTTGGGCCTGACACTTGGTCTTTTTGTACCTTAGTTTACCCATCTGTGCAATGCGTTAGCACAGTTTATTTCATCGAATTACTGAAGGGATTAAATGAAGTACCACATATAAGTACCTAGCACAGCTCTTGTAATATAACGAGCATAAAATAAATATTTGTTACTTTCTACTTCTTCCCCTGAAAAAGTAAAAAAGGCAATTCTTGCTCTTAAAAATCCCACATCCAATAGGATATAAATATATAAAAATATAAAAGTACATATGATATTGAATAAAATAAAAATCAATTATAAAAATACAGTGAAATACAGGTAATGTTAGAGGAATGAAGAATGCTAGATTGTAAATAATTTGCGGAAGTAACAAAAAGCACACACAGTAAAATATGAAGAAATATTAAGTAAACATTTCCCTTCTTTTTCTTCTCTCTTTTCATTCTAAAAGATTCTTCAATAAAATATGGTATCTCTAGCAAAATACCTCTGCTCTCCTCATTCTCCCCTGTGCGTGTGCTTAGGCACTCAGTCATGTCTGACTCTTTGCGACCCCATGGACTCTAGCCCACCAGGCTCCTCTGTCCATGGGATTCTCCAGGCAGGAATACTGGAGTGGGTTGCCATTTCCTCCTCCATGGGATCTTCCCGACCCAGGGACTGAACCAGTGTCTCCTGCAGCTCCTCTCTGGTAGGCAGATCCTTCACCTGCTAAGCCACCAGAGAGAAGCCTCACCCTCCTCAGCACTATATAATTTTAACACCCACTGCTAAGGATAACAGTCATGAACCAGCAGAGTCAATGAGGAGCACATACAAACTTAAAAAGGAAAAAAATAAAATAAATCAAGTAGCTTACTTTCTTCTTGAGAAAAGTGCAAATGAGTCTTCATGATTTAAGACCTGGTCAACTCATTTCCTCTCGCAGCCTCCCAGCTTCTCAGAGCCGCCGAGTGCTTCTCTGGCCTCCCTGTCCCGCACATCACTGCCACAGGCCATGATGTCACCTGAGCATACTGGCTACGCATCAGAATACGCAGCAGAAACTTGTATTAATCTCGGCACCCATCATCTGCTGCTCCCGTGCCCCCACCCAGGGCGGAATATAATGTTTTGCACAGAATCAGAAATCAATAAACATTTGTTCGGTGAAAAAACAAATGAATTTCAACTTCCTTTAAATCCTTTTATTTCACTGTCTTGACTCAAGAGTTTGCATTAAAAAAGCATACCTTCTTGTTATCTTAGTTGCTTCACCTGTATTAACAGCATCTTTACAATAATATTCGGGTATGGTCCTCAATCTATGTTTCCTTGTTTCTGTCACCACTCAACTCTACCCTCAGAGTATTCAGCACAACAGCAGAGAAAGTTCATTAAGTACTTGCTGGTTTACTTACTCCTAACAGCAAAGAATCTGCCTGCAGTGCAGGAGACCACAGTTCGATTCCTGGGTTGGGAAGATCAGCTGGAGAAGGGAAAGGCTACTCACTCCAGTATTATGGCCTCGAGAATTCCATGGACAGTCCATGGAGTCACAAAGAGTCAGACATGAATGAGTGATTTTCAACAACAACAACAGCATATTAAAAAAAAAAGCAGACACATCACTTTGCCAACAAAGGTCGCTATACTCAAAGCCATAGTTTTTCCAGTAGTCATGTACCAATGTGAAAGTTGGACCATGAAGAAGGCTGAGTGCGAAAGAATTGAGGTTTTTGAACTATGGTGCTGGAGAAGATTCTTGAGAGTCCCTTGGACTGCAAGGAGATCAAACCAGTTAATCTTAAAGGAAATTAACCCTAAATATTCATTGGAAGGATTGATGCTGAAGCTTCAGTACTTTGGCCACCTGATGCAAAGAGCTGAGTCACTGGAAAAGACCCTGATGCTAGGAAAGATTGAAGGCAGGAGGAGAAGAGGGTGACAGAGGATGAGATGGTTGAATGGCATCACTGACTCAATGGACATGAGTTTGCGCAAGCTCCAGGAGATAGTGAAGGACAGGGAAGTCTGGCCTGCTGCAGTCTACAGGGCTGCAAAGAGTTGGACACGACTTAATGACTGAACAACAATAACAGGAAAGTAATTTTCTAACAATTGAAGTGAGAGCTTCATTTGTAGGTAGAGTTTATCTTATGTGTATAGCCTAGGATTTTCTATTGTTTTAAAAACAGAAAGCTATCTTAATGGTGCTTCTTTCACACCATTAATCATATTCCCCTTCACTTCCTATCAAAAAGCCATCTCATGTGTACACTGCACTTCCAAGTCTGACTGGTAAAGAAATTCATCTGATGAATCATCTAATGGTGTCTGCAAAAGAATCATAAAGGACACCCGTGTGAGCAATAACAGCAGATCACATTCTGCCTTCTTCTCATTTGCCAGTCTACTGGCAGCTTGGCACAGTAGCTACTATCCTAGAATATTGTGTTTTAACATCTAATCCAAAACACTTCACATGAGATACAAAAGTCAAATAAGAAAAATGAAAACATTTAAGAGAAGAGAATTCCCTCTGAAGCCAAATGGGAATTGGTTTAGCCAAGAAGAGACGAGCTAAGGGAGATATAAATAATAAGAGTAGAAAAGGCACATGCTTTGAGTCAGAAAGCACATTCAATTATTTACCCATCCAGTACATATTTACTGCACACTTACTATGTGCCATGCACTGTGAGATGTGCGAGGGGCAAAAACCTAAAATAGATGCGTCCATGCCTTGAAGGAACTCACAGTTAATAAGGAGACAAAAAAAAGAAAACAAATAACCAAAACTCAGTATGAGAAATACCACTAAGTGGCAGATGGTAGCAGCCGTGGCTGTTACAGAAAGAGAAATTGGGTGCCCTTCTCATTTGGAGGGTCAGAAAACTATTTCCAGGGGTGGTAACCTAAGTCGAGAGCCAAAACATAAATAAAATGGCTTGGTACAAAAGGTCGGGTGAGAAAGGAGAAAGGAGATCAGCATGTGTAGAAGAATCCCAGAAATAAGAAAGACTGTGAGATGTATATTCATGAGTCTGAGAAAAGTTCAGCATG
The DNA here is from genome assembly GCA_935064755.1 of Tragelaphus eurycerus. NCBI lineage: Eukaryota > Metazoa > Chordata > Mammalia > Artiodactyla > Bovidae > Tragelaphus > Tragelaphus eurycerus. The sequence continues at coordinate 16,997,186 of CAKXYN010000043.1, forward strand.
GCTGGATTGCCTTCCCAGCTCTGCAAACAGCTGTGTCACTTCTGATATCACGAAATCCTTCTGAGTCTGTTTCCTATCATTTCAACACTTCAGTCATACTACTGACAGAGATACTGGTACCTAGAGGGGGTTTAAGGAATATAAGTTCCTTTCTGTCCCCTTCCTTTTGTGAGCCAAGAGAGGATCCCATTCCAAACCCCAAATTCTTTCCTTCCTGAGGAGCTCATTAGCCAATTCACATTGGCTCAAGATTCACCTGACCATTTAAATAATTGTGCCTTTTTCATGCAGAACCTTTTTTTTTTTTTTTAATCAGTTTAGAGCTGATCTTTAGTTTTTCAGGCTTGGCTGTTTATGTGGATACAAAAGTTCACAATTCCATTTTTAAAAGTCTTTAGTCTAATGGAGTATCCAATTACATTCTTCTAATGCTTCTGATCCAGGGCCAAGTCTTGACATTCAGACCTTTCCTAAGGCTGCCTTCTCCCTCTGAAATTCTCTTTTTGAGAAAGTCTGACAATTTTCCTCAATACAGCTCACTATCTTTTTCTCTTCTGCCTTTATTACGTGTCCTCGGCTAAATGAGTATCTCAGATGGACTTTCCTTTACCCTTTAACATACATTAATTTGCCCTAGAAAATGGAAACCATCCAAAATGACATCATTATGTGCTTATTACTTTTACTATTTCTCTCTTTCTTTAGTCCCTACATCTCCTATTCCCTCATTATTTACTCATTAAACTAATATGCATACTGTACACCTACAAAGAATAAGACCCTGTGCTTGTCCCACGTGGTCTTCCTTAAAGGAAACAGACAGTTAAGAACTTCAGGGAGCTTAGAGTCTAATGAGGGAAATATAACAGGAACATGTAAAGTTAAGAAAATGAAGTAAATAAAGAATGGGGTAAAATAAGTAACAATGAGGTATATAAGCTCAGACAAAACAGACAGGACTTTGCATGAGGATCTAGGTGTAAAGGCTAGCTGTGCTGTTTTGGAGACATACATGATGTGTGTTCAATCCCTGGGCCAGGAAGATCCCCTGGAGGAGGAAAGGGCAACCCACTGCAGTTTTCTTGCCTAGAGAGGCCCACAGACAGAGAAGGCTGGCAGATTAGAGTCCATGGGGTTCCAAAAGAGTTGGACACAACTTAGCGAGTGAGCACGCACAGACGTCCTATTTTCTGCAGCCTTGAACCACTGGCTTAACCTGTCTGAGTTACTCTATCCAAAGAGGGAGACAGTTCTATGTCTTTTTTTTTTTTTTTAATCTCTTTTGGTAAAATGTATTTCATTGAAATAAAGCATATGAAATTTCTTTATAAACTGTAACATTCCAGATGATTTTAATGGACCTAACTACTAACTGAGAAGGGACACCCCAATAATGGAGCCCGACATATTGCACTCATCAGTCACTTACACACAGTCCTCATGAAGACCAACTGTCACAGGCAGGAGAGTTCCAAAGGTGATGAGCGTGTGCTCAGTTCTCCTGGTGCAATGTCTGCCTTGATGCACCCAGCATTTTAAAAAGAGAATTTGAAAGCCTTCAGAAGGGATATGTACTTTCCAGCTTATCTGATCCACCACCTAATTCTCTGAGCAGGTAAGAATTTACTATGGCTGTCAGATATCTGCAACAAAGCCTCAAGTCTCCTGAATCTGCCCACCTAGGGCAGGTCAACTCTGTCTTATCACTCTGGGGGTAGGCAGATTTTTTACATACACTTACATGTATTAGCCTAGATGTGTGTCCCTGTCCTGCCTATTAGGGTTCTCCCTTGATCACACCTAGTTTTACTGTTTTCTCTGCTGACTCTGCATTAATTATTTCTCTGTCTTTTCTTTACTCTCTCCTTCCCTCTATTTTCTCAGTCACCACTGTCATATTTGCACCCATTGTATTATCTCCAAAAATACTTCAGACACTCAACAGCTCTAAGTAAGGAACTATGGACTTTTCTGAACAATGCCTGTCCACTTCAAGCCTACCAACATCTGTCTAATATTCTGGGCTAGACTCTGGCATGTGAACAGGCAATTACAGGCTAATGTGGCAGGTGCGGTGACAGAGATTCAGAGAATTGCTTGGGAGAGAAAGAAACCTGACTTGTCCAGTCTGCCTGAGAAGGTCACAGAATGCTTTACAAAGAGGAGACAGTATTTGGGGTAGCGCATGAGCAGTGAGAAGAATTTTCCCCAGTGAAGAAAGGACAGTGTTTAAGCAAAGGCACAGGGATTAGAAAATTCAATATATTGGGAAGTGAATTATTTATACACAGAAATAATCTTCTGGAGCAGGTTAATAAACCATGTTTGGACTACTCTAAAGAAAAAACTGCCTAAAGGTTCTTTTAAAAGGTTTGACAGAGCCTAGAGGTAACCTGCTTAAGGCTCTCCCCATAAAAAATATTTAATAGACTCTCTCTTCCCTATTACTCCTGTGAAGCAACTGCATTAATATAAAACTTTACAGCCCAACAGAGAGGACGGCCAGGGTGTGAGCACCCCTGACTCTTGCTGCCTCCGTGGCACACAATGCCCATCAATCAAGACATTCATCACTATGAAGTCTGGATACAGCCTCAGAATTTGTCCCAACAGAGACTCCTATGAGGCCCATTATTAACCTGTCAGAGTTGGTACCTGAAATGAAATCTAGTTTGATTTCAGTTCTTGGGCTTCCTGGGCAGCTCAAATGGTAGAGAATCTGCCTACAGTGCAGGGGACTCGGGTTCAATCCCTGGGTCAGGAAGATCCCCTGAAGAAGGGAATGGCTACCCACTCCAGTATTCTTGTCTGGAAAATTCCATGGACAGAGGAGGCTGGTGGGCTACAGTCCATGGGGTTGCAAAGAGGTGGACACGACTGAGTGACTTCCACTCAGTCTCACTCTAGGGTATATATTGAGAGGGAGGGGTGACTCTAAAAGATATATCACAACCCAGAAGGAAACCTTTCACTGTATCCCATATCTGGACATGCAGAGCCCACGAACATTTCTGCCCTACCCATCCTGGACTGTATGAGGCAGTGACAGGAGTGGCCCTCTTTATAGTCTGGACACTAAATATACCCAAGAGAATCATAGATTTCAGTCATCTACAGTTCCAAATTCCACAAAAGTGACTGTAGCATTTGGAAAGTGATAGGCGTTATCGATTTTAAATAGATAAGAAAATGTTAGCCTATATTATTTCACGAAAGCATCCTAGCAACACCATTAGTATGGACAGGCTGCACGGAACCAAGCCCCAAAATCAATTCACAAAGCTCCTATAGCATATATATGTAAATTAGCTACCAAAGCCAAAAGTGCTTAGAAAAACATCCACTTTCACATACTGACTGATTAAATGATTTCCTTCATAAGCATAAACAGTTTAGAGAAGAAAAGCCCAGGACTGATTGCTCAGACTCTCCAGGGTGAAAGAAACAAACACATTTTTTAAAAATCCTCAGCTTCACAAGGTATCCTTTGCCAACCCCCCAAGGAGCAACCTTAGAATCTGCTACAGGCTGCAGCAGCCACCTGCCCACTTTCTCAGCAGTCAGAATATGTTAAGCAGTGATTATCAACAGGGAAGAGGATCAAAAGGTTGAGGCAATGATTAAGCAAGATACCATCCTTTCTAACAGTTTTCTGTAGAGATTGTGAACGATGGAAGTTTGAGTAATTTCAAATTTCAATCAATTCCATGTGAGATTAGTCTATTCTGTGCTCCCCTTTGTGGGAGCTCCTGTGGCTCTAGTTTTCTGGGCACATTGAAAACAGGAGTTATCATCAAAGTCAAGTTGATCTGCTACCAGAATCTGAACCTGACCAAGTAAAATCTGTCCATTTGAAACCATTTAAAAAAAAAAGCCTACAAACCCATGGAAGGAGACCAAGACGAGACCAAAAAGACTCTCATATTGTTATGCAAAAACAGGTTTGGAGTAAGTCTTCATTTGGAAGGTATGACCAAGATTACTCTGAAGGAGACTGACTGATTTTCATCATGGAATCAGACTGTTGGGAGGTGTGAGATGGGGACTGGAAATCGCTATGATTTTATAAATGCCAGTTGGATCTTGTCTTGCTATTTATTGGCTGTATGAGCCTGGATCACTCAACTTCACTGAACCACACTCCTCTCTGGGTAAGTGAAATCTGTTTCTTGCTCTGTTTATTTACAGGGTAGAGATGAAGGAATAGGAGAGAGGACAGATTATGACAATTACAGGTAAAGTGTATCTTATATGGTCTCCTTTAATCTTCACTGCAATCCTACAAAGCAGTAATTACATCACTTTTTTAAGTGAATAAACTGGGACCTAGAGAGATTGAATGATAAACCAACATGACCCAGCTAACAAGTGGCAGAAACAGAGTTCAAGTCCTAACTCAAAAGTTAACATTCTTTTCACTGCACTATATCTGCCACTTTAGATTATAAAATTTTTAAAAGCAGCAGCTATATCTGAGCTCTCCTTGTATCCCTAAGTCCCTAACACATTTATTACAAACAACCTAGATAGCATGTTGAAAAGCAGAGACATTACTTTGCCAACAAAGGTCCATCTAGTCAAGGCTATGGTTTTTCCAGTGGTCATGTATGGATGTGAGAGTTGGACTGTGAAGAAGGCTGAGCACTGAAGAATTGATGCATTTGAACTGTGGTGTTGGAGAAGACTCTTGAGAGTCCCTTGGACTGCAAGGAGATCCAACCAGTTCATTCTAAAGGAGATCAGCCCTGAGTGTTCTTTGGAAGGACTGATGCTAAAGCTGAAACTCCAGTACTCTGGCCACTTCATGCAAAGAGTTGACTCATTGGAAAAGACTCTGATGCTGGGAGGGATTGGGGGCAGGAGGAGAAGGGGACAACAGAGGATGAGATGGCTGGATGGCATCACCAACTCGATGGACGTGAGTCGGAGTGAACTCCGAGAGTTGGTGATGGACAGGGAGGCCTGGCGTGCTGCAATTCATGGGGTCACAAAGAGTCAGACACAACTGAGCGACTGATCTGATCTGCCTCACTAAAGATTTGATGAATAAATGAAGAATATTTTTAACTATACATACTGATTGAGCCCAATCTAGCTAAACAAAGGTTGACTGAGTACAACCCTATAGTCAGATGTCCTGTTTCTACTTAGGAGGTAGAGTTTCAAAGATAAACAGTATTCACTCCCTGCCCTGAAGGGAACCAAAGAAACAAAATCCACCTTCTATCATTTCTCTGCTAATCTTTGAGGCTTAACCAGAAGTTGGAATAGGGGTTCCTAGGTTCGTGACATTGTACAGGAGACAGGGATCAAGACCATCCCCATGGAAAAGAAATGCAAAAAAGCAAAATGGCTATCTGGGGAGGCCTTGCAAATAGCTGCGAAAAGAAGAGAAGCGAAAAGCAAAGGAGAAAAGGAAAGATATAAACATCTGAATGCAGAGTTCCAAAGAATAGCAAGAAGAGATAAAGCCTTCTTCAGCGATCAATGCAAAGAAATAGAGGAAAACAATAGAATGGGAAAGACTAAGGATCTATTCAAGAAAATCAGAGATACCAAAGGAACATTTCATGCAAAAATGGGCTCGATAAAGGACAGAAATGGTATGGACCTAACAGAAGCAGAAGATATTAAGAAGAGGTGGCAAGAATACACAGAAGAACTGTACAAAAAAGAGCTTCACAACCCAGATAATCATGATGGTGTGATCATGGACCTAGAGCCAGACATCCTAGAATGTGAAGTCAAGTGGGCCTTAGAAAGCATCACTAGGAACAAAGCTAGTGGAGGTGATGGAATTCCAGTGGAGCTATTCCAAATCCTGAAAGATGATGCTGTGAAAGTGCTGCACTCAATATGCCAGCAAATTTGGAAAACTCAGCAGTGGCTACAAGATTGGAAAAGGTCAGTTTTCATCCCAATCCCAAAGAAAGGCAATGTCAAAGAGTGCTCAAACTACCGCACAATTGCACTCATCTCACACGCTAGTAAAGTAATGCTCAAAATTCTCCAAGCCAGGCTTCAGCAATATGTGAACTGTTAACTTCCTGATGTTCAAGCTGGATTTAGAAAAGGCAGAGGAACCAGAGATCAAATTGCCAACATCCGCTGGATCATGGAAAAAGCAAGAGAGTTTCAGAAAAACATCTATTTCTGCTTTATTGACTATGCCAAAGCCTTTGACTGTATAGATCACAATAAACTGTGGAAAATTCTGAGAGAGATGGGAATACCAAACCACCTGATCTGCCTCTTGAGAAATCTGTATGCAGGTCAGGAAGCAACAGTTAAAACTGGTCATGGAACAACAGACTAGTTCCAAATAGGAAAAGGAGTACGTCAAGGCTGTATATTGTCACCATGTTTATTTAACTTATATGCAGAGTACATCATGAGAAATGCTGGACTGGAGGAAACACAAGCTGGAATCAAGATTGCTGGGAGAAATATCAATAACCTCAGATATGCAGATGATACCACCCTTATGGCAGAAAGTGAAGAAGAACTAAAAAGCCTCTTGATGAAAGTAAAAGTGGAGAGTGAAAAGGTTGGCTTAAAGCTCAACATTCAGAAAACGAAGATCATGGCATCTGGTCCCATCACTACATGGGAAATAGATGGAGAAACAGTGGAAACAGTGTCAGACTTTATTTTTCTTGGCTCCAAAATCACTGCAGATGGTGACTGCAGCCATGAAATTAAAAGACGCTTACTCCTTGGAAGGAAAGTTATGACCAACCTAGATAGCATATTCAAAAGCAGAGACATCACTTTGCCAACAAAGGTTTGCCTAGTCAAGGCTATGGTCTTTCCTGTGGTCATGTATGGATGTGAGAGCTGGACTGTGAAGAAGGCTGAGCGCTGAAGAATTGATGCTTCTGAACTGTGGTGTTGGAGAAGACTCTTGAGAGTCCCTCAGACTGCAAGGCGATCCAACCGGTCCATTCTGAAGGAGATCAGCCCTGGGATTTCTTTGGAGGGAATGATGCTAAAGCTGAAACTCCAGTATTTTGGCCACCTCATGCGAAGAGTTGACTCATTGGAGAAGACTCTGATGCTGGGAGGGATTGAGGGCAGGAGGAGAAGGGGACGACAGAGGATGAGATGGCTAGATGGCATCACTGACTCGATGAACGTGAGTCTGAGTGACCTCCGAGAGCTGGTGATGGATAGGGAGGCCTGGCGTGCTGCAGTTCATGGGGTCGCAAAGAGTCGGACACGACTGAGCGACTGATCTGATCTGATCTGATCTTAGCTCACAGCAGAATGAGGAGCTGGGTGAGAGCTGTTTTCATTTACACTTTAGGAATGTTAGGTAAATTATGTTTAGTCCCTAAGATTCAAGTTTTGGAAGGCATGTGGAACCAAATATTCACTACGCTTTTTATAAGCCAGTTTTGCCTTGGGTATCTTGGGTTAAACAACCCTGATATTATGAAAACAAGGAAGATGCTTGAACAAAATCAGCACTTAAAGAGGACTCAAAATGCAGGGAATTAGAGAAACACGATAAACACAAAGTAGTAATGTTATTACCAATTAAAAGGACTAGAGATAGGTGTCCTTGGACTAACATGGGCCGCAAGAAGTCTCTGGCACTGAAAAATCTTTAGGATGTAAAAGATGCACCCTAAAGCAAGGGAGTAAGTTGCAGAAAAAGTTGCCAGACTCTGGTCCAATAATGATCATGGAAGAGGGGCAATGACTACCATGGTACTGAAGACTTGCTAGGCTAGAACAAAACAGGGAGGTTTATTAGGTCTGTTCCTGGTCTAGATAGAATATCCAAAAAAGCTATCAAATGTCCTCTTGTTCAAATTCTAGGCTCACCATGTAACTTGCAAGAGTAGAAGGATATTTTTAAAAAATAAACAACCTTTTAGAACATATGTATTTTCTAATATCTCTTGGCCTTTGTTCCATTCCTTCAGCAGGTCACTCTGTATTCACTGCCTCAAAGTAAAGGACCAAAACAAAACAAACAAACAAACACGGTCAAGTTTTGACCTTTATGTTTTAAAAGTCTCTTAGCTCTTGTGTTTTAAAAGTCTCTCTCTCTTAGCTGGAGTAACAGAAAGAACTCCTGTGCATTTGGAAGAACACAGGGTAAATAATGCCAAAGCTTCCTACCTCCATGACTAAATCTCCCCTAGGCGAGGAGGAGGAAGGCTTTGGAGGAGAGTCAAGGAGTGTGGCAAAGTTACAAACATTTTGAAAAGGAGGGCTGTATCACGCTCAGCATAGCGATGGGTCAAGGGGACAAAGACCTCCCACATAGTCTTGTATGGTTCCTTCACAGAGAGGATCTCAGAAAGGAACTCAGAGAGGTGGCCAATATAGCAGAAGAAATTCACTTGAAATTTACAAAGGTCTCTTAGTAGCAAAATGTCTGGCATATAGTGGGAGCAAATAATTATTGAGTATGAATAGAGTCACATCTGGCAATACTATGCTCTTTCAGATACTATATCTGGGGACGAGCCCCTGATAACAGTGACTGAATTAAGATACCAAGTCAGCACGATGGGGTGTGGAAAACTCTGTATCTGTGAGAAAAGCTATCAAATAAGCAGGGAAAAGCAGAACTATATTATATTTAGGTCTCCACTTTGCTATTTGTTATAGCTGCTGTGAGATCATGATTTCTTTGCACCTAGCTTCACTCTGATCTGTCCGCAGTTCATGCTGTACAGAACTGGACTTACATGTCACGGACACCATTCTTGTTTCTCTCCGAGGCTTCACTGGGTGGAAATAGCCATTAGGCGATGACTAGGGAGTAACCTGTGGGGCCCGCCAGTGCTGCCTCCTGCTCAGTAAGAGGCTTGCCCTAATTTTAGGATTTTAGATGCAGTGAGCAGCACCTAACAGACGGCTGGGTGTGATGGCTGGGCCTGTCAGTGACCTCCTGTGTCACAGGCAAGTTGATAAGGTTAAGATAGTTCTGTTTAATGCCATTTTTGAAATCAGTGTGGCTCTGGCAAACTCTGAAAGCTTGAATCTTACGTAATCAAAATGGGGAACAAAGCTCCTTCCTCGATTTGGAATAGTGCTTCTATGGAATCTTTAAGTGTGACATACTTTAAAAATCTGACATACAACCAAAAGCATGCAGAAAAGATGTTATGTAAATCAAAACATACATAAAAAGCTCCTGATAAAACTGCTGCTAAGGGAAACCCTGTAATAAATCACTTTGTATACAAAATTTCTCCCTTTCCTTCTTCTAGAAGATAATGTCCAAGGGGATAAACTGTGTATTCCCAATTTTTGAACTCCAGTGTCCAGCGTCAATGTTTGTTATAATAGGTGCCTGGTAGGTACTGAATCAGTGTTTAGTAACAAACCTAAATAACCAGCCATTAATGTATCTATTTTTCAAATTTTTGATATTTCAAGGTTTTCCTTAAACAGAGTACTCAGAATATTTTGGAATATTTCCTTCAGCTTGGGAGAAAATATTATTTTTAGAAAAATGATGGTGGAGGTACATATTTCCTGATCAGGACAGTAAAGAAGAGAGAATCATATACCTAACCAGAAAACCAAGACCTGATTACATAGACCACTTCTGCTATACCCAAGTGGTCTATCACTTTTGGAAGAAAAAAGGGTGGTGTAAGTTTCAGCACAAAGACGGAACTACTCATTTCTGCTGGTGGACAAGTCTGACGAAAGGCTCCTTGGGAAGGTGGGTGTGAAGTGTTTCTGGAAGATAAGAAAGTGCCCCTCAGGGGATCAGGAAGAGGGCAGGGTGGGCACACACAGACTAAGAGAGCAGGGTGAGGCCAAAGGTGTGGGAATATGAACCAGCCCCAGATGTTTGAGGGTGTGCAGAGCTCAGGATACCTACAGTTTGAGGATCAGTGAATACTGAGGAAAGATATAAATCTGGAGGGGTATAAAGAAAGAACCCAAAACTTACAGGGTTTTATAAGTCAAATTATGGATAGACTTTATGGAATGAACACTGGAGGTACTTAGTTTTTGAGTCTCCAGTAGAATCTCATGGTTAGATTTATGCTTCAGGAAGATCACTTTCAGCAACAGAGAAGACAGACTGTAAACCAGAAGGCAGGAAGAATCTTAAAAGATACAATTATGGTATTCCCATAGGAGGTGCTATGAGTGTAAACCAAGGTGTTCAATAGCAGAAGATGAGCAGGAGAGAAGGGAACAGCTAGGTTCAACTTCCTTAATTAAGCACGTAGAATAAATGGGACTTGGGTTTGAAAGATAGGGAGCAGGAGGAGGGTAGGAAGGTTTCCTAGTTTATCGCTTGAGTAATTGAAGACATCAAAGTATAATGCACAGAGCTGGGGAATATAGAAAATGGAGCAGGTGTTGATGGAAGTATATTAAGGACAATTTTATACATGGGGTACATATATGCTATTAAGGTTGACATTAAGATTTGTGAGGGGACGACAGAGAATGAGATGGCTGGATGACACCGTGGACTCAGTGGACATGAGTCTGGGTGAACTCCGGGAGTTGGTGATGGACAGGGAGGCCTGGCATGCTGCGATTCATGGAGTCGCAAAGAGTCGGACACGACTGAGTGACTAAACTGAACTGAACATTATTTCACGCATAATATGAATAGCTTATATCACCCAAAGAAAATGGATGGAGTTTATCAAGACCTCAGAATAGCAGTATTTTAGGGGTAGATGGAAAATGAGGTGCCTCTGAAGCAGGATAAGAACAGTCAGAGAAGTGAGCAAGAAAAATGGAAAAATATCTTTTCATTTTCTTCTCAAGAAAGATTTTAAAAAGTGACCTAGAGAAAGAAAGCTTAAGAAATCCCAACTAACTTTATAAGTAGGCTTGTTAACAGTTCCTTTTCCTTTAGACTAGCAGGTTATGAGAGAATGACATAAGAATGCTTTTTTTTTTCCTTAAGAGAGAAATGTCTATTTAACAATCATTCCCATTGATGATTTCTGAATCGCTCCCCAAGAAATTCACAATGGTTGTTGACAATAATGAAGTGAAATGCCATATAGATAGATGGATATGAGTATCTCTATTTGCATATAGTCATCACCATGTGCTTATAATATACACATTATATATTAATATATATCAGATCAGATCAGTCGCTCAGTCGTGTCCGACTCTTTGCGACCCCATGAACCGCAGCACGCCAGGCCTCCCTGTCCATCACCAGCTCCCGGAGGTCACTCAGACTCGCATCCATCGAGTCAGTGATGCCATCCAGCCATCTCATCCTCTGTCGTCCCCTTCTCCTCCTGCCCTCAATCCCTCCCAGCATCAGAGTCTTCTCCAATGAGTCAACTCTTCGCATGAGGTGGCCAAAATACTGGAGTTTCAGCTTTAGCATCATTCCTTCTAAAGAAATTCCAGGATTGATCTCCTTCAGAATGGACTGGTTGGATCTTCTCGCAGTCCAAGGGACTCTCAAGAGTCTTCTCCAACACCACAGTTCAAAAGCATCAATTCTTCGGCGCTCAGCCTTCTTCACAGTCCAGCTCTCACATCCATACATGACCACAGGAAAGACCATAGCCTTGACTAGGCGAACCTTTGTTGGCAAAGTGATGTCTCTGCTTTTGAATATGCTATCTAGGTTGGTCATAAATTTCCTTCCAAGGAGCAAGCGTCTTTTAATTTCATGGCTGCAATCACCATCTGCAGTGATTTTGGAGCCCAGAAAAACAAAGTCTGACACTGTTTCCACTGTTTCCCCATCTATTTCCCATGCAGTGATGGGACCAGATGCCATGATCTTCGTTTTCTGAATGTTGAGCTTTAAGCCAACCTTTTCACTCTCCACTTTCACTTTCATCAAGAGGCTTTTTAGCCCCTCTTCACTTTCTGCCATAAGAGTCGTGTCATCTGCATATCTGAGGTTATTGATATTTCTCCCGGCAATCTTGATTCCAACTTGTGTTTCTTCCAGTCCAGCATTTCTCATGATGTACTCTGCATATAAGTTAAATAAACATGGTGACAATATGCAGCCTTGACGTACTCCTTTTCCTATTTGGAACCAGTCTGTTGTTCCATGACCAGTTCTAACTGTTGCTTCCTGACCTGCATACAGATTTCTTAAGAGGCAGATCAGGTGGTCTGGTATTCCCATCTCTTTCAGAATTTTCCATAGTTTATTGTGATCCACACAGTCAAAGGCTTTGGCATAGTCAATAAAGCAGAAATAGATGTTTTTCTGGAATTCTCTTGCTTTTTCCATGATCCAGCGGATGTTGGCAATTTGATCTCTGGTTCCTCTGCCTTTTCTAAAACCAGCTTGAACATCAGGAAGTTCACGGTTCACATATTGCTGAAGCCTGGCTTGGAGAATTTTGAGCATTACTTTACTAGCGTGTGAGATGAGTGCAATTGTTCGGTAGTTTGAGCACTCCTTGGCATTGCCTTTCTTTGGGATTGGGATGAAAACTGACCTTTTCCAATCTTGTGGCCACTGCTGAGTTTTCCAAATTTGCTGGCATATTGAGTGTAGTACTTTCACAGCATCATCATTCAGGACTTGGAATAGCTCCACTGGAATTCCATCACCTCCACTAGCTTTGTTCGTAGTGATGCTTTCTACGGCCCATTTGACTTCACATTCCAAGATGTCTGGCTCTAGGTCAGTGATCACATCATCATGATTATCTGGGTCTTGAAGCTCTTTTTTGTACAGTTCTTCTGTGTATTCTTGCCACCTCTTCTTAATATCTTCTGCTTCTGTTAGGTCCACACCATCTCTGTCCTTTATCGTGCCCATCTTTGCATGAAATGTTCCTTTGGTATCTCTGATTTTCTTGAAGAGATCCCTAGTCTTTCCCATTCTGTTGTTTTCTCTATTTCTTTGCATTGATCACTGAAGGCTTTCTTATCTCTTCTTGCTACTCTTTGGAACTCTGCATTCAGATGTTTATATCTTTCCTTTTCTCCTTTGCTTTTCGCTTCTCTTCTTTTCACAGCTATTTGTAAGGCCTCCCCAGACAGCCATTTTGCTTTTTTGCATTTCTTTTCCATGGGGATGGTCTTGATCCCTGTCTCCTGTACAATGTCACGAACCTCATTCCATAGTTCATCAGGCACTCTATCTATCAGATCTAGGCCCTTAAATCTATTTCTCACCTCCACTGTATAATCATAAGGGATTTGATTTAGGTCGTACCTGAATGGTCTAGTAGTTTTCCCTACTTTCTTCAATTTCAGTCTGAATTTGGCAATAAGGAGTTCATGGTCCGAGCCACAGTCAGCTCCTGGTCTTGTTTTTGCTGATTGTATAGAGCTTCTCCATCTTTGGCTGCAAAGAATATAATCGATCTGATTTCGGTGTTGACCATCTGGTGATGTCCATGTATAGAGTCTTCTCTTGTGTTGTTGGAAGAGGGTATTTGCTATGACCAGTGCATTTTCTTGGCAAAACTCTATTAGTCTTTGCCCTGCTTCATTCCGTATTCCAAGGCCAAATTTATACATACATGAAATATATACACACACACACACACACACACACACACACACACACACATCCCCACCTCATAATATTGGGTTGGCCAAAAAGTTAGTTTGGGTTTGTCCATTAGATGGTGCAGGAAAATCCAAGCGAACGTTTTTGGCCAATCCAATAGTAACTGTTTTGACCCTTCCTAATCATAGTGTGACAAAACGTACTAAGCTCAGATTGTTAATAACCTCCTCTTACTTCAGGGTTAAACATGCCCTTGACAAAAGAGCCTATTACACCTTCCAGACATTAAGTGACAAAGAAAAAAATATCAAACATAAAAAGGAAAGTAAACTAATATTTATTCTGAATCTATTATGAGGAAAAACTCTTCTAGGTTCATTAGATCCAGTATGCCTTTAATTATCTTGCAAACTGCACTGGCACTGGAGTTTCCACGGATTCCATGGATAATCACAGGTGACAACTGTGTGGGTAACACAGTTTTGTGAGGATGATAGGGTGCCCTCGGCTTCAGACCTGCCTCATCGCACTGTTCTCTCCTCTCAATTTCAGAACAACCACTCCATGCTTAAACTTAGCCCTGTTTCCACCACTGGCTATATAATCAGAACTTCCTAAAGGATTTGTGAAAACTAATCAGACCTGTCTCCAGACTTCTCATGTAAGGATTTCAGATGGGTTGCTAGATTCTTGTTTTAATAAAGCACCACAAGTAATTCTGATGTTGAATGAGTACTGGAAATCACTGACTGCTGACACTCTCAGGACTTCCAGAAAGTATCTGCTGGTGCAGTCTAGAGAGCCATTGAAAACAGAGTGCTAAAAGACCTTCATATTCTGTTACCCAGATTCTGGAAGCTTAGGAATCACTACCAGTAACAAACTTAAAAGTCTTTTTTTGTGTGTTTAAATCTCTAGGAAGATTGTAAAGCTTAACAAAATTATAAGATGGTTGCTAAATAACCAAAGCAGTGAAGGCAGATATTCAAAAGAAATCGGGATCTGGAAGATGTAACTGCACGCTCATGTTCATTTCATCCTTACCATTTCACAACAGCCAAAACAGGTAAACAACACAATGTCCATCCACAAATGAATAGGTAAAGAAAGTGTGGTATATACATATAATAAAAAAGCCTTAAAAAAGAAGGAAATTCTGTCATATGTCACAACATAGATGAACATAGAAGACATTCTGCTAAATGAAATAATGTGGTCTCACAAGGACAAATACTGCATGATTTCACTTGTATTAGGCATTGTAACCTGCCAAACTCATAGAAGTAGACAATGGAATGGTGCTTACCAGGGAGTTGAGAAGTGGGAAAGGGAGTTATTGCTGGATGGGTGCTAGTTTCATTTGAATAAATAGATGAATAAATTCTAGAGTACAACAACATGGTATTGCATACTTTAAAATATATTAAAAGGATAGATTTCATGTTGTGTCCTTACCACAAAACACATACACAAAAGAACAATTTTGGAGATTATGGATATGTTTAGTATTGACCTTGACTGTGGTGACATTATATGCATATGTCCAAATTCATCAAAATACATACATTAAATAGGTGTAATTTATGTATATCAATTATACCTCGATAAAGTTTTAAAATTTTAATATTATTTTGATTTGCATAAAAGCAAACTGAAAAGGAGTTATGATTGATTTTAAGTATTCCTGGTCAGATAATGTATTAGGTTCACACATCCTAAGCTGAGCTACAGAACTTCATCCTTACAATTGTTTGTTTAGATCTAATTTCTACTCAGTTAATACAGGATTTTAAATTTTAACTACATGCTTATATCCTATCTTACTCCTTGAAGGCATACTTACTTGCCTGTATACTCTTGAATCTGTGTTCTCTGCCTAATTATGGTTTGGAATATGCTTTGTGCAGAGAAATAATGCCAGTGACCCATCACCAGGAGCGGCGTGTACTCAGATTTGCTTTCTCAAGGACTGAAGTAGATTTCTATTGATTCACCTCTTTGAACCAGGTTCATCATCGTGTGTTCCTCAGTCAATGATGCAAGATAGCTAGCAAAGAGATGTAAAACAAACCTTCAAAGGAACACATTGCTCAAAAAGCATCAGTAAAACACCAGCTATGTGTCAGACACCATTCTAGGTGGCATTAGTACGAAGAAACACAGAACAGAGTACTTGCCCTTGAAGCTCTTACAGGTGGTCTGGGAGACAGTCATGATAAACAGATCAAGCATGAATGTGGTAAATGCATTAACAGAATGATGAACATGATGCTATCATAGCAGAGAGGAAGTGGAAGCAGTGCCTAGTTCTATCTAGGGAGGTCAGCAAAGATTTCATAAAATAGATAACTCTTAGGTTGTATCTTGAAGGTTGAGTTGGACTATATTTAGATCCTGCTAATATGTATTGCTTTTTTGTCAGCTGTAATAAACCAGAATTTCATTCGTTACGTATGAAATGCATAGTCTCACATTTTTAAAGAACCTTACTCTCTTTATAGTGTCACAAGGTAATTTCCATTAGATCAGAGATCTAACTTACGCTAACAAATGATTACCCTTCATATTTGAGTAAAGATAGGAGCTTAATTAAGGAGACTGATAATAAGCAGCTGCAATATATGGATGGCATTTTATGTAGGAAAATCAAGACCTTAAGTAAGGCACCAAGAGGATAAAGACATGCTATAACTTTTGTTTCTAGACTTAAATCTTGTCTGATTGGCATTTTCAAAAGTATGCATTTAGGTTTATTTCACTGTGGTAAATAGATTAATACCACCCCTTCTTCACCTGAAAAGATATCCATGTACTAATCTCCAGACCTTTAAATATATTATTTTACATGGCAAAAGGGACTTTGCAGACATGATTAAGTTAAGAAGCTTGAGATGGAAAATTTGTCATTATCCTGGATTAGATATCTAGGTGAGTCCAATGTAATCATAAAAGGATTTATAAGAGGGAGACAGGAGGGTCTTAATCAGTAAAGGGGGTGGGATGATGGAAACAGAAATTGGCATAGTGCATTTTGATTGTGGAGGAAGGAACCACAAACCAAAGAATGCAAGTGCCCTCTAGAAGCTGAACAGAGTTACTCCTGAAGTCTCCCGAAGAAATATAGCTTGGCCACCACTGATACCAGTTCAGTTCAGTTCAGTCACTCAGTCGTGTCTGACTCTTTGCAACCCCATGGACTGCAGGCCTCCCTGTCCATCACCAACTCCCAGAGTTTACTCAAACTCATGTCCATCAAGTAGGTGATGCCATCCAACCATCTCATCCTCTGTCGTCCCCTTCTCCTTCTGCCTTCAATCTTTCAGATATCACTGATATCTATCCCTGTAAGTCTTGTTTCTGACTTCTGTTTTCAGGAATTTTAAGCTAACAAGTTTGTGTTGTTTTAAAGCACTAAAGTGAAAGTGAAAGTGAAGTTGCTCAGTTGTGTCCGACTCTTTGCAACCCCATGGATGGCTACTTCGTCCATGGGATTCTCCAGGCAATAATACTGGAGTGGGTTGCCATTTCCTTCTTCAGGGAATCTTCCCTACCCAGGGATTGAACCCAGGTCTCTCGCATTGTAGGCAGACACTTTACCATCTGAGCCAACTAAGTTTGTGGTAATTCATTATGGCAGCATAAGAAAACTAATACATTTGCCGAAAACATGGAAGGACAATCAAATTAGAACTGTTAGCCTGGAAAGCCATATAATCCTCATCCCTTATATAATTTCTACATGAAACTTCAAAGATTTCCTGAAGAGACTAGGAGAAGGCTGCTCAGTCCTGGTTGTAACTCATCCTCAGTAAAGCTATAGCATCCCTGCTCTTTTCCCGAGAATTTTCAAGAAGTATTCTGATGTTAATTATATATTATCCACCTTTGGGCTCCTTACCCACTTTTCCTGTAAAGAATGACTGGGCTTGCCAGGTGACTCAGTGGTAAAGAATCCGCCTGTCATTGCAGGAGATGCCAGAGGCACAGGTTTGATCCCTGGGTCAGGAAGACCACCTGGAGGAGGAAATGGCAAGCCACTCCAAATATTCTCGCCTGGAGAATCCCATGGACAGAGGAGCCTACGGTGGGTTACAGTCCATGGGGTGGTGAAGATTTGGACGTGACTGAACAACTGAGTACACACACATGCAATGTGATGGATAAACCAACTGCTCCTCATCTGAATAAGGTGATCAGATTATCTGACAACTTTATGGGACAACCAATGGTATAATGACAGTCCATGAGACATTGGACTGACTAGTATAATCATGAGAATTATACCTCAAAGGCATTACCCTAATGGCCTTATCTATAAGTTTGAAGAAATTGTCAAAGCACAAGTGAAAATGTGAAAATTCTAAACTAGCAAAAACTAAACCCGGGCTTCTGCCATTCTTCCTAGGGCAAGAGCCTTGATGAAAATTCTTGGTTTCAACAACCCAACCACCACTGCCAAGTTTCTTAGTCTGTTTACTAAAAATATTCCTGTGGTATCAGGTAAATAAGGCTATTAATGAAATTAAAAGATTCTAGGAGGGGATACCTTTTTGTGATGAGGTTTTATAATACAGAGTGAAGTAAGTCAGAAAGAGAAAACCAAATATCATATATTAATGCATATATGCGGAATCTAAACAAAGGGTACAGATGAACCTCTTTTCCGGGCAGGAATAAAGATGCAGAGAACGAACACGTAGATGTAGGGGTGGGGAAAGGGAGTGGGATGAATTGGGAAATTAGGATTGATGAATATACACTACCATGTGTAAAATAAATAGCTAGTGGTATATAGTGCAGGGAGCTCAGCTCGGGGCTGCGATGACCTGGAGGGCGGAACTGAGAGAGGAGTGGGAGAAAGGCCCAAAAGGCAGGAGATCGATGTATACATAGAGCTGATGAAATTCACTGCATAGAAGAAATGAACACAGTATTGTAAAGTAATTATACTCCAATAAAAAAAAGGACATGGATCAGAACAGGATATTATATTTGTTTGTATGGACGGCTAGAAAGGACAGTAACTGTATACTTTGCACAAATATCATTATATGTTAATATGTATGTAGTTATCTATTTGCCAAATAATGTGCTAGCAACTGGAGCTGGAGCAGTGTTTCAGAGAACTTGTCCCTGGCCTCACCAACGTAAAGTCTAATGGGGAAGACAAAAGAGAACAGACTCTGAAAGGATTAGGAACAAAGGGACTTCGCAAAGTAGAAGGGAAGTCATAATTCCCTCCCCTTTCATTTGCAATCCATCCTTTCTTACTCCTCAATATCTTCCAGAACTTCATACTTCGGACAGAGTCCCTGAAAATGAGAGAGTTTAAGCCACTTTCCCAAGAATACAGAGCTATTATAATAAGTAGCTCCTTTTAACAAAGCAAGCTATCACCTCATTATGTTGTCTAATAAGAAATAAATTGTATTTAGTCATCAAGGAAATGAAAAAGTCTTTTCAAAGGGAAAATACAACAAATCAGCTATAAGTCACCATTTTCTATAAAGAACTGGAAGAAGAGAGTGATGATTTTCTTTTTGCCACTGGCTTCCTACTCATTCAGAGAAGAGTCCACCAGGCTAAAGCCTGTTATTTATCCCTTAGTAACACAGCAAAGACCAGAATTCCAGTTTTTCCAGAGACAGAAGGAAAAATCAATGTGTAGTTTTAATGCTGGATCACATTTGTAAACTATGAATTGCCAGTTTTTCACTGTTCATCAGCATGAATATGGAGCTTCCTATAAAGCAGTAAGAATGAGCCTCCACAAAACTGCAGTTGTGAAATGTCTTGTGCTCCCTCGGTCTTGGCTGTGAGTCTGGTTTTTCTAGGTTCTCAGCCCCAGAGTGAGACAGCCCAGAGTCCCTCTGGGTCTCTGTCAGTCACCACAATGGCCATAAGTCAACAAACAAAGAAGCTGTTTCCTTAATGACTCCATAAAACACCATCTCCCTCACAAACAGGATGAAATATCTGGTTCAATTGGAGGCTTAAAAAGCACCAGATATTTACTAAGTGCCCAAATCTCTTGAAATATTTTACTACTTAAACTATTAAGAAAAATAAGATAACCCTTGGCTTCTAGAAATTCATAACTAATTGATAGCTCCAGACAGTATTATATCACAGGGAAATAGGATAGAAGGACAATTAAGCTCATGCATTTAAGACAGAGTGGTGAGTGAAGTCTCTTGGGAACAAAGCTGGTCTTGTACGTAGTGTGTATATACATGTGTATGTTCTAATGCTAAGGATGTCAAGAGGCAGGATGAGGGCCAAGGTACATTTCCAATCTAATTAGGAAAGGACAACATGGTTTGAGGATTATGGAAAGCAGGAAGCAAGCCTGCTGTTTGTGTGAAGCAAAACTATTGAGTTAGAGCTGAGAGTTTCAATGGTTGATAGCATTATTTATCAGTGATCCCTATGATACCATGACCATGCTTCAGACTATTTTATATGCTGTCTACCAAAATTGTGGGGCCACCATTACCCATTTATTATGAAGTATTTAATCTATTTCAAAATATGTTTGGGTTTAAGATGCAAAATAGGCAAAAAAAAAAAAATACATTTTAATTCAAGTATATAATATTGAGGGCTTCCCAGGTAGTTCAGCAGTAAAGAATCCACCTTCAATGCAGGAGATGTAGGAAATACAGGTTCTATCCCTGAGTTGGGAACATCCCCTGGAGGAGGGCATGGAAACCCTCTCTAGCATTCTTGCCAGGAAAATCCCATGGACAGAGGAGCCTGGCAGGCTACAGTCCATAGGATGGCAAAGAGTTTGACACAACTAAAGTAACTGAGCATGCATATGATATCAAGCTCCTTCTAATCCAGCTTCTTTCTGTGGCAGTGAATTCTGGTATTCAAATGGACAAAAACCCAATCCAGGATAATTTAGACTGACAGATGTTTCTAGAAAAATTCCAAATCAGTGACATCCTATAAAATAGCCAAATTCAAAGGCTTTTAACAAGTGAGCTGAAAATAAGAGAAGTTTTGTGAAGTGATCTTTTTTTTTTTTTTGAAGAACAAGAACCACACTATGAATCACTTGGGACAAATACAACGTAATAGTCATAGTAGATGAGAATGAGTGGAGAGGAAGCAGGTCACGGGAGAGGGCAAATGCTTAGCAGCAGAAAGAAATCACTATGAGGCTGCACAAGGAGAAGCCCACGCATGACTAAGGAAAATAACAGGTAAAAGTCAGTGGAAGGCAGAATTGGTTTGCCCCTGCCTGTAAGACAGAGGCAACCTTCAATGGAATTGAGAGCTCACTCAAAGCATCAATTACTGCCAACTGGAAATCCATACTGAAACTTTCAGACGTTAAAGTGACCAGCCCTCTTAGTGACTTTTTTCAGAATCTCTCTGTCAGTCAGCAATCTCCTCAGCAAATTAAATGGTGAATGAGTTGAGTGTTGAAATAGCCTGTTGCATGACAGCTTTGTCTTGGATTTTTGGGAAGGTATATTTCTATCTTTCCAGTTTGCATAAATATAAAACATTTTAAAACATAAGGGTATTGCCTTGCAGATGTTTATCATTTAGATGATGATTTATGGAACAAATGTTTGTTATTGTATAAACCTTATTTCCATGTAATAAGTGCTTTATCATATTTCTTTATTCCAAAGAGGAACATCTAAGAAACTAAAGTCATGGGTCCAGCTAAAATTTTAAATTTTAACCTTTTTTCCCCCCCATAATATTTAAGAGTATTCAGAATGCTTGATGCAATAGCACCAATTGACTCTGAGGAGAGTCCACATAAAAATTCAATATTGCCCAAATAGAATATTTTAGTATCTCTAGACTTATCTTGTAAAATAATTGAAGAAAATAATCATTAATTTATTCATTTACTAGGTAATATGTATTAAGCACCCACTACTTAGGCAAGGCAGATTTCTAGATACTAGAGTTACAGAGATTAAAAAAAAAAATTAATGGGGTTTACATTTGGAGGGCCTGATGTAACTGTAAATAACAGTATGAAGAATGTGAGAACACATCAAAAATAAAACTGCAGCATATTGCAACTAAATGAAATATATAATTTGTCCTCATATCTTCAAACTATCCTGGAAATGTTAGGGCACAACTAAGTTAGGGACAAGAAAAAATAGAAAATGCCTACAGATCAGGCCTGGAGACAAAGCTGCAAGGTAAGACCTCTGCCTTAACATTTGCAATGCCTCCTATTATCTCCTCCTGACAAAAGGAGGAATGATCTCTGTTTGTTTCCAAGGCAAACCATTCAATATCACAGTAATCCAAGTCTATGCCCTGACCAGTAATGCTGAAGAAGATGAACAGTTCTATGAAGACCTACAAGACCTTCTAGAACTAACACCCAAAAAAGATGCCCTCTTCATTATAAGGGACAGAAATGCAAAAGTAGGAAGACAAGAGCTACCTGGAGTAACAGGCAAATTTGGCCTTGGAGTACAAAATGAAGCAGGGCAAAGGCTAACAAGTTTTGCCAAGAGAACGCACTGGTCAGAGCAAACACCCTCTTCCAACAGCACAAGAGATGACTCTACACATGGACATCATCAGATGGTCAATACTGAAATCAGATTGATTATATTCTTTGCAGCCAAAGATGGAGAAGCTCTATACAATCAGCAAAAACAAGACTGGGAGCTGATTGTGTCTCAGATCATGAACTCCTTATTGCCAAATTCAGGCTTAAATTGAAGAAAGTAGGGAAAACCAATAGACTATTCAGGTATGACCTAAATCAAATCCCTTACGATTATACAGTGGAAGTGACAAATACATTCAAGGGATTAGATCTGATAGACAGAGTGCCTGAAAAACTACGGATGGAGGTTTGTGTCACCGTCCAGGAGGCAGTTAATAAGACCACCCCCAAGAAAAAGAAATGCAAAAAGGCAAATGGTTGTCTGACAAGGCCTAACAAATAGCTGAGAAAAGAAGAGATGCTAAAGGCAAAGGAGAAAAGGAAAGATATACCCATTTGAATACAGAGATCCAAAGAATAGCAATGGGAGATAAGAAAGCCTTCCTCAGCAATGAGTGCAAAGAAATAGAGGAAAATAACAGAATGGGAAAGACTAGAGATCTCTTCAAGAAAATTAGTGATACCAAGGGAACATTTCATGCAAAGATGGGCACAATAAAGGACAGAAATGGTATGGACCTAAGAGAAGAAGAAGATATTAAGAAGAGGTGGCAAGAATACACAGAAGAACTATACAAAGAAGATTTTCATGATCCCAGTAACCATCTGGTGTGATCACTCACCTAGTACCAGACATCTTGAAATGCGAAGCCAAGTGGGCCTTAGGAAGCATCATTATGAACAAAGCTAGTGGAGGTGATGGAATTCCAGCTGAGCTATTTCAAATCCTAAAAGATGATGCTGTGAAAGGGCTGCACTCAATATGCCAGCAAATTTGGAAAACTCAGCAGTGGCCACAGGACTGGAAAAGGTCAGTTTTCATTCCAATCCCAAAGAAAGGCAATATCAAAGAATGTCAAATTATTGCACAACTCACTCATCTCACACACTAACAAAGTAATGCTCAAAATTCTCCAAGCCATGCTTCAACAATACATGAACAGTGAACTTCCAGATGTTCAAGCTGGATTTAGAAAAGGCAGAAGAACCAGGTATCAAATTGCTAAAATCCGTGGATCATCAAAAAAGCAAGATTTTCAGAAAAACATCTACTTCTGCTTTTTTGACTATGCCAAAGCCTTTGACTGTGTGGATCACAACAGATGTGGAAATTCTTAAAGAGATGGGAATACCAGACCACCTGAACTGCCTCCTGAGAAATCTGTATGCAGGTCAAGAAGCAACAGTTAGAACTGGACATGGAACAACAGACTGGTTCCAAATTAGGAAAGGAGTATTTCAAGGCTATAGATTGTCACCCTGCTTATTTAACTTATATTCAGAGTACATCATAAGAGACGCTGGGGTGGATGAAGCACAAGCTGGAATCAAAATTGCTGGGAGAATTATCAGTTACCTCATATACGCAGATGACACCATCCTTATGGCAGAAAGTGAAGAAGAACTAAAGAGCCTCTTGATGAAAGTAAAAGAGGAGAGTGAAAAATCTGCCTTAAAACTCAACATTCAGAAAACTAAGATCATGGCATCTGGTCCCATCACTTTATGGCAAATAGATGGGGAAACAACGGAAACAATGAGAGAGTTTATTTTCTTGGGCTCCAAAATCACTGCAGATGATGACTGTAGCCATGAAATTAAAAGATGCTTGCTCCTTGGAAGAAAAGCTATGACCAACCTAGACAGCATATTAAAAAGCAGAGACATTACTTTACCAACAAAGGTTCATCTGGTCAAAGCTATGGTTTTTCCAGTAGTCATATATGGATGTGAGAGTTGGACTATAAAGAAACCTGAGCACCGAAGAATAGTTGCTTTTGAACTGTGGTGTTGGAGAAGACTCTTGAGAGTCCCTTGGACTGCAAGGAGATCCAACCAGTCAGTCCATCCTAAAGGAAATCTGTCCTGAATATTCACTGGAAGGACTGATGTTGAAGCTGAAGCTCCAATACTTTGGCCACTTGATGTGAAGAACCATCTCATTGGAAAAGACCCTGATGCTGGAAAAGATTGAAGGTGGGAGGAGAAGGGGACAAAAGAGGATGAGATGGTTGGATGGCATCACCAACATGATGGACATGAGCTTGAATAGGTTCCAGGAGTTCGTGATGGACAGGGAAGCTTGGTGTGCTGCAGTCTATGGAGTTGCAAAGAGTTGGACACGACTAAGCGACTGAACTGAATTGACAATAGGTGACCATGCTTGGTCTTGAAAACATTCTAAGACGCAACTTTAAAAACTAAAAGTAACTGTTATTCATTTCCAAGAGTTTCAGCACTTTATTTTTTAAAAATTAAGTTGAGGTTTAAGGGAAATAGTTCCATTTTCTTTTCCTGCACTTTGCTATATCAAATTGTTTCTGGAGGTAATTATAGACATGATTATAGATATTTGGCAGGCCTTCATTCTGCAGGTTCTTGTTTATAGACATCGTTTTAGCAAAAATCTAGAAAATAGTGTATGGTGATGGGTTTGTAACAGTTTTACATCAGATTTGCTTACATCAATACCATTTAATGAATTTTTAAAAATATTGATCTGGGAGACTTTGCAAACAGATTTAAACCAAATCAAAAACAATATTTTTATGGGTGAATTAAAATTGAATATGCTTTTTTCTCTCTTTCTTCTTTGATCTAACATAAGATGAAAGATAACCAGAGTTTCCCAAAGTAGATGACGATATGACGACAGGCTTCAAATCCGTAATTAACTGACAGCTGTACAATTTGGTCACTGCTTCTATCAATTTCTCGCTCCTTTCTTCTCTACCTCTTCTATCCCCATGGCTTTGGATTGTACTCTTCTAGCTTCTTTCCTGCTATGCCTTGAACCATAACTCAGACACTCTGTTGCTAAGCCTACTTGCCTCCTACAAGTAACTTAATCCTTTATGAAGAAATTAAATAGCCGTCTCACACATCAGTCAGAAATATTTTCTTTATACCTTTCTTTATATAAACACTGCATTTGAAGCATCTTAGCCAACAGTTACCCCCACAACACTGGCCAGCAGTGATGCTTTGTGGCTTCCCTTCTGTTGGGCTTCCCTGGTGACTCAGTGGTTAAGAACCCTCGTGTAATGCGGGAAACCTGGGTTTGACCCCTAGGTTGGGAAGATCCCCTGGAGAAGGGAAAGGATACCCACTCCTGTATTCTGGCCTGAAGAATTCCATGGCCTGTACAGTCCATGTGGTTACAAAGAGTTGGACATGATTGAGCGACATTCACTTCACTTCACTTCTGTTAGGAGACAGTGTAACTAACAGCAATAAAAAAGAAATGATATTGACATTCATTTTCCTCACCTACTGTGTGAATTTTCACTTTTGTAGTGGGAGGCATCTCAGCAAACAGGTATATATAAATCTGCCTAAAGCTGAGTTCTTAGCAGAAGGGAATGGGATACATCAGGATAAGAACATTTCCTGAATTTCTCTTTGTCAAATATCCCTCCCCTCTAAGGCTGAAGCCAAATGAGGAAGGTGACAGCCCAATCATTGACATGGGCCTAAAGCACACTGTAAGAATCCAGAACAAATAACATGTTCTAAAGGCAGGAGCCAGCTTAATCAATCCAAAACTGGAGTGCCCACTTGAGAGGTCCAGTGTTTCTTCATGAGATGCTGCTGACATTGTGGGCAGATAATTGTGCATGTCATCTCATACTTGGCTGGATACTTAGCATCTCTGGCCTCTTCCCATTAAATGTCAATAGCTTTCTCCCAGGCACTGCAACAAACAAAAACATGATCAAATCCTTTTAAACGCCAGTCAGTGGGAGACACGAACCCCAGGTGTGAGCCCCTGTGCAAGACAGACTGTCAAACAGTGATGATGACGCTTGATGGAGAAATCAGGAAGGTGAATGGTAAGAAGAAATAAAGGAAGCAGCTGGACATGGCACAAAGACCGAAGGTCTACAGCTCTGATGGCGTTTAATGCTATCTCAGACAGGGATAGTCCAAAATGCCATCTTCTGGGATCACTTAAAGTTTCCAAAATGTGACACACGCTCTATTTTCTATTCATTTTAAATGCCATTTTCAAAATACATATTTAAAATTTCTGCTATTTTGACTGTGGCCATTGTTTTCACAGTAGAGTTGTCCTTATAGAATGCTGGTTCCTTTACAGACTTTCTCATTGACTTTTTTTTTTTTAATTATTTTTTAACTTTACAATATTGTATTGGTTTTGCCATATATCAACATGAATCCACCACAGGTATACACGTGTTCCCCATCCTTAACCCTCCTCCCACCTCCCTCCCTGTACCATCCCTCTGGGTCGTCCCAGGGCACCAGCCCCAAGCATCCAGAAGAGTGTATCAAACCTGGACTGGTGACTCATTTCATATATGATATTATACATGTTTCAATGCCATTCTCCTAAATCATCCCACCCTCTCCCTCTCCCACCGCAGAGGGGCTGCATCTTATTGACTTTTAAAGAATGATTGCAACCCTTGAAATTAAATGAAACTGTTACTACTCCCATCTTGACATTCTCAAACAAGATACTGAACTGTCCTTAAGGTGAAAAGTCACCGAGGAAACAAAGAATAAGGCTGTGCCCAGATTTGTCCTTTCTGGGCACCAGAATCTTGACTGTAATCCTCAACTGAGTCAACTCAGTTGAGGTATAATAAACCTTGAATAGAAGTTACACAGGTTCTTTAACTGGAATCTTTCTCAGGATGACAAAAGGTTTTGTTGAGGACGACTAAATCCACACTCCTAAAGGAGAATCATACACAGCACTTTTAAAGGTCTGTATATAAAGAAAGTATTCAAAATTCCTTATAAAGAGTATTTACTATTCATTTAGCAATCTCCACACCGCTGTTTCTCTTCTCACTCATTATCAATGATATCCCTTAACCTGTTGTGGCTGGAGGGAAAATTCTGGTGGTTCAAATCCTTGACCTAAATCATCAGTGCTAAAATGTTCACTTCTTACTTCAAAGAACTTATTTAAATCATAGTCTTATTCAAAATGCCATTCATTTAAATGACTTAGTTCTCATCAGTATGTTTCTTCTGAGGCTTTGTTTCTCTCATTCTCTCATCACTCTCAGCAGAATGTAAGCATCAACTGCGTGATGCTAAATGCTCTGTGTCACGAACCTGAATGCTCTGTGTCGGGATCTTGCACTGACTCTGTAGAACCTGTGTTCTGTGGCATTTTAATTCCTTTTGGCAGGAAATTATAAATTGTGAAGAAACATGGGTACCATGAGATTTCTTATGGCAAAACATTATATATTAGCTTGGCACCTCTAAGCCCAAAGAGGATTATTTAACTACATATGTCCTCTGAATCATGGCATATAGAGGAGTCTATGCTATTTACCAACCCACTCCAGTGTTCTTGCCTGGAGAATCCCAGGGACGGGGGAGCCTGGTGGGCTTCCGTCTATGGGGTCGCACAGAGTCGGACACGACTGAAGCGACTTGACATATGCTATTTACACATATGATATATATATTTTTAGACTGTGTGCTATTTTTTCCCCCTAAATCAAAACATGAGCCAGGATAAATACTTGCTTTTCTACTTATCAAAGAAACAATTCCATTGCTGCAGACAATTCTTGGAGGAAAAAAAAAGGAAACAATTTTAATTTCAAGTAACATCATAGTCTGGTGTTACAGTGTTCTCAGCTAAGTGTTTTCTGGTTAAGATTGAACCATGTTATCTTCAGGCTATTAGGTCTTAGAGTGATGGGCTTGTCTGAAGTGAAAAAAAGAAAGTAACTAAAGTTTGAAAGTGTTAGTTAGTCATGTTTGACTCTGTATGATCCTGTGGACTGTAGCTCACCAGGTTCCTTTGTCCATGGACTTCTCCAAGTAAGAATACTGGAATGGGTTGCCATTCCCTTCTCCAGGGGATCTTCCCATTGAACCCAGGTCCCCTCATTGTAGGCAGATTCTTTGCCATCTGAGCCACCAGGGAAGGTCTCTAAGCAGGCATTAAATTCTAATTTATAAACAGAAGATAAAAAATGAAAGGGTGATATAATTCTTGAATTAAATAAAAAGGAAATAAAAGAGAAATTATACAATAATAAGTATCTTTAGAGCTATTTATCAATTTACCTTTGAAGTCCTAAGAAAATTCAAAAGTGATGTCAGGAAAAGATAGTCATTCAATGTAACCTAGATCAACAAACTTTGAACTAACTAGTAACTAACTTCAGATTAATTATCAGTAATAGTTTTTAAATTACTAGATACAAGGTTGAAGATGATGCAAAGGCTGCCTTAAGAAGGTTTTGTTCTGATCCTAACTACCAGTATGTGTAATAGTCAATTTCAGGTCAAGATGGTAAAATGGAACGCATACTCATCAACCTCCCAGACATCAGCACTTTGGCAAAAGGCGTTTGCATATTACAAGGAAAAGATTTCATTAGAAATGGCTTCAAAAGCTTCATAAGTATTCTTATGACAGAATACTTAATGAACCAGATTTTCATAAGCACCTAATGATTTCTTGGCATGTATAAAGGAAGGTACAGTGTGAGCACACTTGCACCGTGGTGCTCAACGCCGTGGAAATGAGAGTCAGACAGAATTGCCTTTAACTTTTGGCTCTGCATATTGCTGGCTCTGTGAGGTTAGGCAAATTCCTTAGTTCCTTAAAGCCTCATTTTCCCTATCTGTAAATGGAGGTAAAAACTACCCATCATTGAATGTGTAGTACAATGCCTGATACATAGTAGGTACTGCTATTAGCAATGAAACCCATCACCACCATAACATCAACCCTATTAGTTGGAGAAGACTCTTGAGAGTCCCTTGGACTGCAAGGAGATCCAACCAATCCATTCTGAAGGAGATCAGCCCTGGGATTTCTTTGGAAGGAATGATGCTAAAGCTGAAACTCCAGTACTTTGGCCACCTCATGCGAAGAGTTGACTCATTGGAGAAGACTCTGATGCTGAGAGGGATTGGGGGCAAGAGGAGAAGGGGACGACAGAAGATGAGATGGCTGGATGGCATCACTGACTCGATGAATGTGAATCTGAGTGAACTCCAGGAGTTGGTGATAGACAGGGAGGCCTGGTGTGCTGCAATTCATGGGGTCGCAAGGAGTCGGACATGACTGAGCAACTGATCTGATCTGATCTGATCTGATTAGGACACAATGCCATGCACAGAACGATTTGATGTTCCACTGGCTAGAAAAGCTAAACAGGTTTTCAAGTCATTATCAGGGGAAAACTTAAGCACAGGCCGCCAGTCCAGGTTCAATGCACGATACTACATGCTTGGGGCTGGTGCACTGGGACGACCCAGAGGGATGGTATGGGGAGGGAGGAGGGAGGAGGGTTCAGGATGGGGAACACATGTATACCTATGGCAGATTCATTTTGATATATGGCAAAACCAATACAATATTGTAAAGTTAAATAAAATTAAATTTAAAAAAATGACTCAATGATATTCAACAAATACAAGGAAAGACACTCCACTTGGAAATTTGATTAAATCAACTTCACCAATGTGCATAGAGTGCCTGCTATTCACTACGTACTGTGTTGGGTCCAGGAAATTCAAAGATTTGTAAAGTAGGGGTCTTATTCCCAGGGGTTTACAATCTGGGCAGAGAGAATGACAAACATAGTTTCAAACGGAAGGAGGCATCAGCTGAAACTGGGAAAGTCAAGAAAGGTTTAGCCGAGTGGGTGACACTGAACTCCAACCTGGAGTTAGTTGCTGGTGTGCAAAATACTTTTGTCATCAATCTCTTTCAACAGCATCTTCTGCTGTTCCATACTCAAGATATTTCCAAGGACTATTTTAAAATTTCCCAGATGTTCCAAGGGCTTACAATTTTATAATGCAGGAAAAAATATCTACCTGTTGAGTATCAAAATTAAAGGAAAAACAAAAACATTTTTTTTTTCTGTAGTGTACTCTTTTTATGCTTCCCAGGTGGTGCAGTGCTAAAGAATCTGCATGCCAATGTGGAGACATGCCAGTGAGCAAGAGATGCGTTTTTGATCCCTGGATCAAGAAGATCCCTTGAAGGAAGAAATGGCAACCTACTCCAGTATTCTTGCCCAGAGAACTGCATGGACGGAGGAGCTACAGGTGGTGCACAGTCCGTGTGGTCACAAAGAGCCAGAGATGACTGAGTGACTGAATGCAAGCGTACACACACACACACTATTTTTTTTTTAACACCAATCTCTTATGGCTAGAAAACCTGAAATAAAAAGAAGGAAGATGGTTAGAAGTTATTTTTATTACATGGAGATTCCAGATCCTGTATCTGCCTTAGAAAACACAGAGGACAGTGCCTACGATTAATCTCAAACATCTGTTGGTACCATCGTCATAAAAGATTTGGATAGACCACAGCCACAACTCACAAAATTACTTGTGTGTGTGTTCTGTATAACATTGGAAAGTCTCAAACAGTGTAACCTGGAAGATGCCAAGTCACTTCACTTGCCAAGTACTTGCACCACCTTAATTAAGCTGTTCACTTGGTTGGGAACTGATAATTTATAGACACAGAAAATGCATAGTTCAAGTGAGGATAATAAAGAATGTTTAATAGAATACATTTATGTCCATTAGTCTTTATATGCAATCTTGTAAAGCATGGTCAATCATCACTGTACAATATTGATCATGTTGAAGCATCATTTTGGCATATTTATTAAAGACAGGTTATATGAAATTAAAATTTAAAAATAAATCTATTCATCTTTAGGGGATCTCAAGCTTCTAAGAGGTAGATAAGCTCAGATTCTCACTCACGTTTCACTGTCAAACAATCACAAGAATGTTACTGAGATTAAGAGACTAAATCTTCATGAAGGAAGAATTGATATAGACTCTAAATTATACAAGTCACTTTTCCTTTTCCATATATTTTCAGTTATACAATGTCCAATTCATATTTTAGGTTCTGCTGCGCAAGAGATATGGAGAACCTTTTAAAAGACATTGAAAAGCACCATCTGTTCATGTTGAAGCAAAGAATTTAACTTGTTAATCATAAAAACTGCTCTACAAGGAAGTAGACTGGAAACATCCGGATGTAGGGTTATAATTTAAAATAAAAGCAAAACAGCCTCCCTTAAAAGAAGTAGAACTCTTAATTCAAACTTACTGGATAGCTGATAATGCAAATGAAAATGCTGGCATCCATAGATATTGGAAAGTGTTGGGATTTGAATTTTATCATTGACCATCTGGCTATATTCATATTTACAGAATAAATTTTAAATAGCAAGGAATTTATTAAAAATCTAAAAGGAATTCTTACAACTGGGATGCCTTGATTAATTCTGCATCGTCTTCTGATATTGATTATGTGTTTTCAGTGACGACATAATGATAATGCACGTTTGGGGACACACGTCCACTTAACCCAGTCCAGTTCAGCTTAATTAGGATCAACAGAATAGGCATTCAATATGTATTTTTCTATTAAGACAGGGCAGTAGGTAATAATTTACCAAGTACCTCCCTTTGATCCTTACATGTGAAAGAACTGAACTTCAAATAGTTAAATCACTTGCCCATGGCCACATTTCTAGAGACCAGTAGAGCAGGAATTCAAATGTAGGTTTATCTGCCTCCACACACTATGTTTTTTTCAGTACAGCAGACTGTCTCCTGGGCTACATATGGGATTTATTTGCTCCTCTCAGCTTCTTCAGCATGACTACTACATCTGCTGTAACTAGTAGTCACGGATTAGCCAGTTACATTTAACCAATTCAGAGTTCCCCTTAGCAACCCATTCCCTCAAAAACTGTTTCTGAGAGTTAAGAAAGTTTCTCAGGAATAATGTGATGAGTAACAACAACAGCAACAACAATAATACTTTGGCTTTCTTTCATATTTTTCTCTTCTCTTCTTTCTCTCCCCATCTACCCTCAGAGAGCTCACTTCAGGTTGATCATCAAACTTGTTCATTTATTTTGCTAATTTTTACTTATCTTGCTATATGGTACATACACCCTCCATCTCTGTATCTCCTACAGAAAAATCTGTAGGAATGTCCCACTTCTTCACTCTTTCCAGGAACCACCACTCATCTTGGTCAACTTTGGCTTCATCTAAATCCTTCTGCCCTTACTGTGTTCAAGTAAGAGAAGGCAGAAGTCACAAGTATGTATTGTATAAGTATTATCTGGTGATTTGGTTTTGAGCCACTGTCTAAGCTTGCCTTGATCATAGCTGAAAAGCTTCTGAGATGCATCTGTGTTTATTGTGAGAGGCCAAAACACCTGAATTTTACAGTCCTCCACAAACGAGCAAAGAAGGGTATTATATTTTTTATATTTTTTATCCATGTCTTGAGTCTTCAAAAGTCCCAATTCAAATTTTAAAGTTTTAAGAGAAAACCACCAGATATATTAGAAGTTAAATATTCAACTCTTAAATATTTATTTACAGGCCTTTTCATGGGGTCTAACTATCATGACTTATTACTGATAAAGGTACAAAGAAGTATAAAGACTGGCTCTTAATCCCCACAGCTATTTAAAAGGGCAAGGCAAATACGATAATGTTATGGCAAGCAGTAGCAAAGAGAACAGAAGCTCTTGGAATGCATTCGATGGTAATGTGACTGAAGGCCTTAGAAATCTGTGAAGGCTTCCTGGTGAGCATGAGACTGAAACTGGGCCTTAAATTACTTGCAGGACTTCAGTAAGCAAAAAATTCAGCAATGGGTATTCCAGGATAAAGCGGGCAGCTTTAGCAGAGTGAGTATTATTTTGGGAAGATTAGTTGGTCTGTATTATAATCAACAACCATTACTGGAACAGACATAACTATAAAGAAGGAAAGGAACTTGAGGAAATAAACATTAGATTTGGGTGAGAATCACGTATCATAGGCACAGCTGGAGCATAGCAAGGCAAATAGAGAATGATAGGATAATATAATTTCTCATATTGATTAGTGCTGACCATATGATAAGTGCTGGGCTACCTAATTTAATTTGTACAATTCCATAATTTAAGAACCACTATCTCTTTTTAGAGGTAAAGAAAGTAAAACTTCAAAAAGTTAAATAACTGCCAAGGACATGCAGCAGGTGAATTCTGAAGGCAAGATTGGAAAACTATGAACAGTAGAGGTTTTCTAAACTCTAAAGGAAATCCCTTGCTATCATCCAGCATGCTGAGAGTAACTGAGATGCTTCAAGGACAGCATGAACAATGCATTTGTCTCCTTTGTTTGGCTGCCTCCATCTCCGATTTGAGGATAGATCTAAATACCTACAAGGGCTTTCTTGGTGACTCGGTGGTAAAGAATCTGCCTGCCAATGCAGGAGATGTGAGTTCGATCCTTGTGTGGGGAAGATCCCCTGGAGAAGGAGATGGCAACCCACTCCAGTATTCTTGCCTGGAAAATCCCATGGACAGAGGGACCTGGTGGGCTACAGTCCATGGGGTCACAAAAAGAGTCAGACACAGCTGAGTGACTAAACAACAATAACTAGCTACCTACACAAGACTACAGCTTGCTGAGGCATAAGGCAGAGGAGGCGGCAGACCTTTGTGGTTCCCCCAGGCATCAGACTCTAATCTGGCCCTGCATCTACAATTGGTACCTTGGGATATCTCATAACCTCGAGTTTTCTCATAGGTACCACAAGGACAGTGAGAATTAAAAGAAAGCCTGGTGCAACCTGAATTTAATTTTTGGATCTACCACTTACTATGTAATGCTAGGGGAGTCATTTAATGTTTCTGAACTTATAAAGTGGAAACAATGACTTCTCTATGGAATTGCTATGCAGATTAAAGACAGAAAAAAAAAAGTCAGTTGCCCAATACAGTATCTAGAACATAGCATAAGCCCATAATCCCCCATCTGCAATTCTTATAGGCAAATATATTTTGGAACACAGATCTTATATGGATTTTAGAAAAGTCAAAGATGCATATACCATATACGACCTAACACCCCAATAGAGTCTAAGATGGCACCTCAGATGAAATAATTAATAGTTCTGCAATGACATATATGGATATTTTCACAACAGTAGGGTGAATAAAGACTACATATATAGCTACCTGTTATTTCAGATCAAGTTTTATTGCCAATCTAGTTTGCTGAAAACTTATGAGACCCTTTTTACTTTTCTAGGTAAATATGGCAAAATTCAAACAATTAATGGATCTAACCAGAGGCTCTAGAGGATTGATTGAATTTTCTTGCATTTTTCCTCTAAGCTTGTGTTTTTCTTTTTGAAAAGAAGAAGAAAGAAAACTTTACATTTTTGTATATTGGACTTGTGGTTAAATGATTACAGATACATAAGAGTTCAATAACTGGTAATTTCTTTCTCTTGTGCTTCAGAAAAAGTACAAAATGTACAAGGTACCTCTCAGATGTCAGGCAAATGATTAATTGTATGGTGGAGTGGTCAGGTCCTCCAGAACACTGCATTTTAGGGAAACCTATTAGTCATATTCATATAAGAAGAGATTGCCATTTTTAACAGTTTCAGTAAGAAAGTCACACTGCCAATTCTATAGCAGTCTGATAAGTGTTTTCTCCTCAGAGGAGATGGAATAGACTGTGCTCACCTGTCCTCCCTCTCACCCCAACATTTCTCCTATATTCCTGAATATGAGTTAAAAGTCCCAGAGTTACAGCTTTTCCTCTTTTGAGCCCAGATGCCTCGCACCCCAGTGCACTGAAGCCATTGATAGGAAAAACCATTGACAGCCAGGTCTTGAGAGATCACGCTCAGCACAGTTTCGCTGTGAGCCCCAGGGGCTCCCCTGAAGGCCTGTCCCAGAGCTGTTGCCTTTTCCATCCATGCTACAGCCCGAGCTAAGGCGAGGGGCATGTGCTGTGGGCAGCACACAGGCCAGACTTCGAGGCCAGTGTGCACGGGGAGCCTGGCCATCCTCACAAAATAAACACTCAGCACATGTCACACCTGGGGCAGCACAGCAGGGGAGCTGTCTGGAGGTCTCCTCCTGAAATACTGGTTGCCTAGCAACAGGATCCTGCTTCTCTCCTAACTCCAATACTTGGGGTTGGGGCTCAGTTCAGTCACTTGTGATTCCCAGACTTTTTTTCACCATTCCTCACTCAGGTTTCCAGAAAATACAGGTGCTTCAAAGCCCGCTACAATGTGTGTTGTCAGAAAACATCTTAGGTTTTCTTTTGGTATCCTACCTGTGTTTTTAACATACCAGCACATCCCTGGCAGTTTTAAATATACTATATCAAATATATATATAAGATCAGATAGGATTACTTGCTCAGACGTGTCCGACTCTCTGCGACCCCATGAATCGCAGCACGCCAGCCCTCCCTGTCCATCACCAACTCCCGGAGGTCACTCAGACTCGCATCCTTCGAGTCAGTGATGCCATCCAGCCATCTCATCCTCTGTCGTCCCCTTCTCCTCCTGCCCTCAATCCCTCCCAGCATCAGAGTCTTCTCCAATGAGTCAACTCTTCGCATGAGGTGTCCAAACTACTGGAGTCTTAGCTTTAGCATCATTCCTTCCAAAGAACACCCAGGGCTGATCTCCTTCAGAATGGACTGGTTGGATCTCCTTGCAGTCCAAGGGACTCTCAAGAGTCTTCTCCAACACCACAGTTCAAAAGTATCAATTCTTTGGCACTCAGCCTTCTTCACAGTCCAGCTCTCACATCCATACATGACCACAGGAAAGACCATAGCCTTGACTAGGCGAACCTTTCTTGGCAAAGTAATGTCTCTGCTTTTGACTATGCTATCTAGGTTGGTCATAACTTTCCTTCCAAGGAGTAAGCGTCTTTTAATTTCATGGCTGCAGTCACCATCTGCAGTGATTTTGGAGCCCAGAAAAACAAAGTCTGACACTGTTTCCACTGTTTCCCCATATATTTCCCATGAAGTGATGGGACCAGATGCCATGATCTTTTTCTTCTGAATGTTGAGCTTTAAGCTAACTTTTTCACTCTCCTCTTTCACTTTCATTAAGAGGCTTTTGAGTTCCTCTTCACTTTCTGCCATAAGGGTGGTGTCATCTGCATATCTGAGGTTTTTGATATTTCTCCTGGCAATCTTGATTCCAGCTTGTGTTTCTTCCAGTCCAGCGTTTCTCATGAGGTACTCTGCATAAAAGTTAAACAGGGTGACAATATACAGCCTTGACGTACTCCTTTTCCTATTTGGAACCAGTCTGTGGTTCCATGTCCAGTTCTAACTGTTGCTTCCTGACCTGCATACAAATTTCTCAAGAGGCAGATCAGGTGGTCTGGTATTTCCATCTCTTTCAGAATTGTCCAGTTTATTGTGATCCACACAGTCAAAGGCTTTGGCATAGTCAATAAAGCAGAAATAGATGTTTTTCTGGAACTCTCTTGCTTTTTCCATGATACAGCGGATGTTGGCAATTTGATCTCTGGTTCCTCTGCCTTTTCTAAAACCAGCTTGAACATCAGGAAGTTCACAGTTCACATATTGCTGAAGCCTGGCTTGGAGAATTTTGAGCATTACTTTACTAGTGGGTGAGATGAGTGCAATTGTGCGGTAGTTTGCATTCTTTGGCATTGCCTTTCTTTGGGATTGGAATGAAAACGGACCTTTTCCAGTCCTGTGGCCACTGCTGAGTTTTCCAAATTTGTTGGCATATTGAGTGCAGCACTTTCACAGCATCATCTTTCAGGATTTGGAATAGCTCAACTGGAATTCCATCACCTCCACTAGCTTTGTTTGTAGTGATGCTTTCTAAGGCCCACTTGACTTCACATTCCAGGATGTCTGGTTCTAGGTCAGTGATCACACCATCGTGATTATTTGAGTCGTGAAGATCTTTTTTGTACAGTTCTTCTGTGTATTCTTGCCACCTCTTCTTAATATCTTCTGCTTCTGTTAGGTCCATACCATTTCTGTCCTTTATCGAGACCATCTTTGCATGAAATGTTCCTTTGGTATCTCTGATTTTCTTGAAGATATCTCTAGTCTTTCTCATTCTGTTGTTTTCCTCTATTTCTTTGCATTGATTGCTGAGGAAGGCTTTCTTATCTCTTCTTGCTATTCTTTGGTACTCTGCATTCAGATGCTTATATCTTTCCTTTTCTCCTTTGTTTTTTGCTTCTCTTCACAGCTACTTGCAAGGCCTCCCCAGACAGCCATTTTGCTTTTTTGCATTTCTCTTCCATGGGGATGGTCCTGATCCCTGTCTCCTGTACAATGTCACGAACCTCATTCCATAGTTCATCAGGCACTCTATCTATCAGATCTAGGCCCTTAAATCTATTTCTCACTTCCACTGTATAATCATAAGGGATTTGATTTAGGTCATACCTGAATGGTCTAGTGGTTTTCCCTACTTTCTTCAATTTAAGTCTGAATTTGGCAATAAGGAGTTCATGGTCTGAGCCACAGTCAGCTCCTGGTCTTGTTTTTGCTGACTGTATGGAGCTTCTCCATCTTTGGCTGCAAAGAATATAATCAATCTGATTTTGGTGTTGATCCTCTGGTGATGTCCATGTATATATATATAAAACATTGGTTTTCATTTTTGGAAAAAAAGAAAAAACAACACACCCAGTACATATATCTATTTATACATCCATATATTAGGTTGGTACAAAAGTAACTGCAGTTTTGGACTGTGAATTTCAAATCATTATAACTAGGCTCAAACACATCTTTATTAATCAAAATAGGAATCATTACAGTCAACACAATTTTGCCAATGAGAAATAAGTTTGTTTATTCCTGTAGTGTAAATATCCATGCTTCGGCATTTTACAGACTCTTGGAAAGCATTTTCTCCCTCCTGCTGGTGTGGAAGTGTTTTCCCTGGACAAATATTTCTTGTCGAGATGCTTGAAGAAGTGATAGTCAGTTGGCGAGAGAGCAAGTGAACATGGCAAATGACGTAAAACATTGCAGCCCAATTCGTTCAACTTCTGAAGCACTGGTTGTGCAACATGCAGCCGGGCATTGTCATGGAGAAGAGAAGAGTTGGGCCAATTCTGTTGACCAATGCCGGCTGCAGAAATTGCAGTTTTCAGTGACTCTCATCAATTTGCTGAGCATAGTTTTCAGATGTAACGGCTTCACTGAGATTCACAAAGCTCTAGTGGGTCAATAGGCAGCAGACCCCTAAACAGTGACCATGACCTTTTTTGGGTGGAAGTTTGGCTTTGGGTAGTGCTTTGGAGCATCTTCTTGGTCCCATCACTGAGCTGGTCATCGCCAGTTGTCACATAAAATCCACTTTTCACTGCACATCACAATCCAATCAAGAAATGGTCCGTTGTTTTGTAGAATAAGAGAAGACGACACTGCAAAACGACTAGTTTTTGATCTGTGGTCAGCTCATGAGGCACCCACTTATCGAGCTTTGGTCACCCTTCTTACTTGCTTCAGATACCAAATGACTGTACAGTGGCTGACTTGAGTTCTTCGGTAACTTCTTGTGTAGTTGCAAGATCAGCTTCAATGACTGCACGCAATCGGCCGTTCTCAACTCCTGATGGCCAGTTACTGTGCCCTTCATCCTCAAGGTAGCCCTCTCTTTTGCAAGACTTCTTGAACCACCAGTGCATTGTATGTTTGTTAGCGGTTCCTGGGCCAAATGCAAGTTGTCGCTGCTGCTTTACGACCCATTTTGAACTCAAATAAGAAAATCGCTCGAATTTGCTTTTTTGTCTAACATCATTTCTATAGTCTAAAATAAATATAAAATAAACCGCAAGTATAAGTCATTATCAAAAAAACATATCAAGAAATGAACATTGAAATGATGTGTAACATAACCACATTTATTTAAGAATGTACTCCAATATCAAATAGCAAAGTTCAACAATGCAAAACCACAATTACTTTTGTACCAATCTTATATATATATAAGATTGGTATGCTCAAGCTGAAACTCCAGTATTTTGGCCACCTCATGCGAAGAGTTGACTCATTGGAGAAGACTCTGATGCTGGGAGGGATTGAGGGCAGGAGGAGAAGGGGACGACAGAGGATGAGATGGCTGGATGGCATCACTGACTCGATGGATGCGAGTCTGAGTGACCTCCGAGAGCTGGTGATGGATAGGGAGGCCTGGCGTGCTGCAGTTCATGGGGTCGCAAAGAGTCGGACACGACTGAGCGACTGATCTGATCTGATTTGATGTGTATATATGTGTGTGTGTGTATATATATATATATATATATATATATATACATACTATATACATATAGTGTATTGGAGAAGGCAATGGCACCCCATTCCAGTACTCTTGCCTGGAAAATCCCATGGATGGAGGAGCCTGGTAGGCTGCAGTCCAGGGGGTTGCTAAGAGTCAGACATGACTGATCGACTTCACTTTCACTTTTCACTTTCATGCATTGGAGAAGGAAATGGCAACCCACTCCAGTGTTCTTGCCTGGAGAATCCCAGGGACGGGGGAGCCTGGTAGGCTACCGTCTATGGGGTCGCACAGAGTCAGACATGACTGAACTGACTTAGCATAGCATATATAGTGTATGTGTTAGAAAAAGCCCAAAAGGGTACACCAGAAAAGGAAATAACAATAGCTTGTTTTTCATGGTAGCAATATAAGTGCTAGTTTACTATTTTATCTATCTGTGTTTTTAAACTATCTATAATGAATGTGACTTATTTTTTAAATAATGATAAATATTAATACATTTGGTTTGTATAGTATTAATCAGAAAACTATGGAAAATTCTTAAAGAGATGGGAATATCAGACCATCTTACCTGCCTCCTGAGAAACCTATATGCAGGTCAAGAAGGAACAGTTAGAACCAGATATGGAACAATAACAATTGGTTACAAATTGGGAAAGGAGTATGTCAGGGCTCTATATTGTCACCCTGCTTGTTTAACTTATATTCAGAGTACATCATGGGAAATTCCAGACTGGATGAAGCACCAGCTGGAATCAAGACTGTGGTGAGAAATATCAATAGCCTCAGAAATGCAGATAATACCACCCTAATGGCAGAAAGTGAAGAGGAACTAAGGAGCGTCTTGATGAAGATGAAGGAGGAAAGTAAAAAAGCTGGTTTTAAACTCAGCATTCAAAAACTAACACCATGACATCTAGTTCCATCACTTACTGGAAAATAGATAGGGAAAAGTGGAAACACTGACAGACGTTATTTTCTTCAGCTCTAAAATCACTGCAGATGGTAACTGCAGTCATGAAATTAAAAGATGCTTGCTCCTTGGAAGAAAAGCTATGACCAACATAGACAGCATATTAAAAAGCAGAGACATTAATTTGACAACAAAGGTCCCTATAGTCAAAGCTATGGTTTTAACGGTAGTCATATATGGATGTGAGAGTTGGACCATAAGGAAGGCTGATCACTGAAGAATTGATGCTTTCAAACTGTGGTGTTGGAGAAGACTCTTGAGCATCCCTTGAACTGCAAGGAGATCAAACCAGTCAATCCTAAAAGATATCAACCATGATTATTCATTGGAAGGACTGGTGTTTAAGCTGAAGCTCTAATACATTGGCCACATGATGCAAAAAGCTGACTCACTGGAAAGACTCTAATGCTGGGAAAGACTGAGGGCAGGAGGGGAAGGGTGAAACAGAGGATGAGATGGTTGGATGGCATCATTGACTCAATGGACATGAGTTTGAGCAAGCTCTGGGAGATGGTGAAGGACAAGGAATCCTGGTATGCAGTCCATGGGGTTGCAAAAAGTCAGACATGACTGGGCCACTGAATAACAATAAAATGTACTTTAGAGTTTATCCAGCCTTTCCTCTGTTCATCCACTCAAAACTCATGTCTCTTTATCTATTTTTGCTATTATTCATACAA
This sequence comes from Tragelaphus eurycerus, assembly GCA_935064755.1. NCBI lineage: Eukaryota > Metazoa > Chordata > Mammalia > Artiodactyla > Bovidae > Tragelaphus > Tragelaphus eurycerus. Next base: position 17,038,064 of record CAKXYN010000043.1, read on the forward strand.
GGTATTGTGGATACAGACTTAGAGTAGTAATTCCCTGTCCTCGATAGGTGTGGTTTAGTCACTAAGTTACGTCTGACTCCTGCAGCCCCATGGACTGTAGCCTGCCAGATTCCTCTGTCCATGGGATTCTCCAGACAAGAATACTGGAGTGGGTTGCCATTTCCTTCTCCAGGGGATCTTCCAGACCTAGGACTCAAACCCGGGTCTCCTGTACTGCAGGCAGATTCTTTACTGACTGAGCTATGAGGGGAGCCCTCAGAGCTTCCTTATAGTCCTCAATATGCTAGTCTACTAAAAGTCAGAGAAAAAGGAAATAGAAAGAATCATTTATTACAACATTTTCAAACCAAGTTTTTCAATGTTTTTCCATGGATCTTAGAATTCCTTACAATATATTTCTTAATTTTTCATTTTTATAAATATGATAATATATTAAATACAAGTTTTTCAGCATCATCTTGACACCTTTAACTAAAATATGACTTAAGGTTCTATATTTATGCTTGCGATTATAATTGTACCAAGTATTATTTAATTGTTATGGCTAATAAGAAATGAATTTAAATATAAATGCTGTTTAAGCCTCGTGGAAACCAACTGGTATTATGAGATATTTAGCAGTAATATGAATAATGACTAATGGTCAAATAATTGAGTCATCTTAGGATGTATGTTATGGAATAGTTATGCCAAACTCAAAAGCTGTCAAAACTGTATTCATGCTGTGAATAGAAATTTAGTTTAGCCAAATGTCATTCTTTCATATTAAGTAAATGTTGTTATTACTAATTTCATCAAACTAGCACACAACATTATGGGAGAAGGAGCTCTATCTGTCTTATTTGCTGCTGTATTCCAATGTCTGGTTTTCTAATAAATGCATACTAAACGAACTCCGGGAGTTGGTGATGGACAGGGAGGCCTGGCGTGCTGCAGCTCATGGGGTCGCAAAGAGTCGGACACAACTGAGCGACTGAACTGAACTGAAACATTAACTGAATGGATGAATAATGGAATGAACAAAGGGAGGTTTTTTTAGCTTAGATTTGTTTTCTAAATTTTTGTGTGTTTTATAGATGAATAAAAGTCATACCTGGTTTTATACTGATGTGTGCTTAAATAATATTCTATTTAAAAAAATAACACAAGTGACTAGTGAGAATTTTTCTCCTTTAAAAGAAATCTAAATGTTTAAAGGGTGTTGTCAGTTCTTTAAAGTTATAGGGTTAACCCTAAACTCTCCTCTCTGTAATGTTCCTTTCTTGACTCTTTCCCTTCTACTTTTAGCTTCCATAACTTCAAGTTCAAAAATCCCACATGCCCGTTCCTGCTCTCACTCCTTCCTTGCCTGTACCTGGCAACTGTTGCTCCTTCCTCACCCTACTCTCATCACCTAAGAGGAGGAATTAGAGAGAGAATAAGAAACTGGAGAATAAAGTCAGTTTTCCAGTGACTAAACAACACTCGAATGAAGAAAAGGGACTCAGGAGTCACACAGACCAGGATCCAAATCCGAATTCCACCACTGATGTAGGACCTGTTGGAACAGGACTAGGCCAGTAAAACAATTTTGATATCTAGCCTTCTGATCAATACAATATTCTGGCAGTGTGCTTAAGGAGGCCTCACTCTGACCCTTCTTTGGCAGAAACCCTTCTCCATGAGGAATTTTGGGATTAAGGGGAATGTGCCTATCTGGATCCCAAGCATCCCCCTGCCAAGAACTGAGCCCCGAATCCCTGCCCAAAATTCCCTGCCTCTACACGCTAGCTAAGTCCCTACTAATTCTTCTGATGATACGCTAGCCCACTGATGTGCATACCCTTAAGTGTGTGGCAGGAATCTCAGATGCGGTGGCTATAAGAATGCAGCAGAGTACCTATAATCCTAAATGTGAGTCCTGAGCCAGTGTTGGATAAAGTCTAGGGGAAGAGGGAAGAAAATAAAAAGGGTCTTGGCCCAGGAGCTTGAGAGTATTGTTCTTGTATTAGCTCCTATGGCTAGGAACTCTGAAGGGTCTGAGAATTCATTCGTTGTCTCACTTTGAGCCTGGCCGTACATGCTCATTGTGAAAGAATATCTATTGAATTAAGATGACTAACTGTATTGCGCAACGCTTCACTATCCTGATTTAGAACTTCTAAATATTTAGCACTTGGCCTCTCTATGTACTTTTGCGTCAAGAGCTACAAATGTTATAGGTGGATCTGCCTGGGATACAGTAACTGTGCGCAACAAGATGCTATTCCTATTTCACAGAGTGCTGGTATGGCCGATTATTAAGCATTTATTGGAAACTATTAGCTTAGAGCGCTGTCCTAGACACTTTTAGGCAATAGACAACAAACGGAAGCGGCAGCCTAGGCTTCTGGGTGCTTATGACTTGATCGGATGTTATAAATCATAAATATAGAAACTTTAGAATAATCTCAGAAGTGTCTAGAATTTTATGAAACCAATTTTCTGTGAGGCTTATAGAACACTGTCTCAATTGAATTATAGTCACTAGGGTTCTATAAATCCATGTAAGCAATACTGTCCTTTCTTTGCCTGATTAAATTTTCCCATCTTTCAAAGGATCTCGAGCCTGGCCTCCTGGGTAAAGTCTTCTTGGCTGTTCCTGTCTGACCTCCGTTGCTCTTCTCTGAACTCCTGGAACAGTCAAGGTCATCAGCAAAACTTTGGTTCCTAATTATTCGTTAAGCGTTTCATACTAATTGGTCTGTGTTCCTATGGAGACAGTTTTACAAAGCCAGAAAGCTTGTCTTGCATTTCACTTTACATACTTTTCTCCAAATTGCGCCTTCTCTCCATTTCCCCACCCCTTCTCCTCTCCACCTGTCTTCACCACACACTCACATTGTGTGAATTGATCAGTCCCTCTGCTATTCCTCTACAATGACGTGTTCAGCCCCAAATTACAGTACGTAATTTAGTGAATGCACACACATACATCACATGTGGACACACACATTAATACACAACAACTTCCAGGTGTCCCAGACTTTCTAATAAATAGCACACAATGAAAAGAACTCTACAATCTTGTTCCAACTAAGAGACCAATCAGGTCTGAACAAATATCAGACTATGAAGTGGGGAAGGTTTTGAAGACGAAAGTAGCCCTACTATAGGAAGGAATGGGAGGAAGTCATAGCTGGAAGTTAGGCCCCTTCATTCTCTGCTTCACGTGAGTCAGGCAAGAAATACTATAACATGCGCCTCTTGGAAGCCTCACGGCTTCAGGTATATGCTCAGGATGTTGAGCCAATCGCCAGCCTCTGACTCAGAGTAAGCGGTATCCACAGCATATGCTGAGGTCTTCTGCACAGCAAAGCTGCTAAGGTCACGTCCATGTCTTTCTTAGCTGTGTCAGCTTAGTTCTGTCACTGTCCTCACAAGGCAGAGGGCTCCGGAGGGCAGGGCCTGTCTCAATCATTCCTGAATGCCTGCTATACAGAGCTGCTGCTGCTGCTGCTGTTTCTTTAGTCGTGTCCGACTGTGTGATCCTATAGAGGGCAGCCCACCAGGCTCCCTTGTCCCTGGGATTCTCCAGGCAAGAACACTAGAGTGGGTTGCCATTTCCTTCTCCAATGCATGCAAGTGAAAAGGGAAAGTGAAGTCGCTCAGTCGTGTCTGACTCTAGCGACCCCATGGACTGCAGCCTACCAGGCTCCTCCGTCCATGGGATTTTCCAGGCAAGAGTGCTGCATCTGGTAAATAATGAGCACTCAATGAGAAGCAACACAGTATGCAGAAAGTACACAGGCTTTGAGGCTAGAAAGATCAGACTGGATTTGAATATTGGTTCCATCCATTATAAATTGCACAGCTTTGAACAAGTTATTAAAACCGTCTCACCTAAAACAAAATGTATCATATTGTGGAATTATTATAAAGTTACAGTTACTCAACTTATTTACAGGATTTTCCTTATTCTAGAGATAATTTGATGGGTGTGAGTCTGAGTGACCTCCGGGAGCTGGTGATGGACAGGGAGGCCTGGCGTGCTGCGGTTCATGGGGTTGCAAAGAGTCAGACACGACTGAGCGACTGATCTGATCTGATAAGTTTTCCAAATTTACAACTAGGTGGTTAGCTACTGCATGTACACTAGAGGGACATGAACATGATTCAAAGCACCTTAATACTTCATGACCATAAAGGGGGACTTTCCTGCTGGCCCCTCAGCTAAGACTCCATGCTCTCAACGCAGGAGACCCCAAGTGCCACTCCTGGTCACAGAACTAGATCCTACATGCTGCAACTCAGCCACAACTCAGAGTCTGCATGCCGCAACTAAAAAGACTATGTGCTGCAACTAAGATCTAGCAGAGCTAAATTAACAACATTTAAAATAGTAATTTATGATCACAGAAAGGCACAATCAGTGACCTTATTAATAAAAAGACAGGCAAAAAAGACCAAGAAGATCAAGGCAAACTAGTCAGGACTCAAATGTGGTCATGTGAGTGTTTCTCCCATGGATTCTCATGAAGATAAATATGGTGACAGCCCATTCAGGAGACAAAGCAATGGCTTCATAGCTTTCCTTCTTTCATCATATATACTTATGAAATCATTACAAACTGTGGTTTAATAAAGTAATTCAGCGGGCAGTGGGAAGCACCAGTGCTGAATTGAGAAGGAGATAGAGTTTAGGCATCCTAGGAGTTCTGTGGAGTTTCAACACAGTCTTCCAAAATTACCATTTCTCTCAGCCATGCTTTAAATAGTTATTAAGCATTTATTAAGCTAAGATTATAGTTTAATATGAATTTTCAGAGTTTACGTGCCAGGTTGGAACAGAGATACTCACTTTAATAGGCAATGGAGAATGAGGAATAACTGACATCTTATGAGACCTGAGAAGTCAGAGAGCATAAAAAGAAGCTGGTATTACAGGTAAGCACTTAGCAGACCACTTGTCACTTATTAAACTTTCCATAAGTAACTACTATCATTCATATTTTGAATATATGAACAGATACACTGTGGATATCTAACATATACTTATCTAATGTTAACTTGTTAATTGATCAATGAGGAGTAAGCATAGAAAACAATGAATTTCAGAGCGGACTTGAGTTAATTTTATGGTGAAGAGAAAACATAGAAATACTGACATAAGAAATTGTTTAATCATTTAGCTTTAAATACATTTTATAGACTTCTTTTTTTAATTCATAAGGAGTATATGATTTGTAACACTTTTTGCAAATAACAAATTACTATCTGAATTTGCATTCAAATTCTGCAAGTGTAGGTTCTATCAAAACTGTACGAAACATGGAGATGAAGAATTTAGCCAATTATTCTGATTTTCTAAATAGTTAGATACCCATTAAAGACCTAGGTGCTTAAATGCTACACATTTTCCTCCAAAGATTCCCTGCTGTGGTGCCATGTCTTAGTCATAGTAAGAAATCTGAGAAACATCTAACAAACCTCTTATAGAAGAAGTGAAATACTCATTTAACAAGTATTTATTCAGTAACAATAATGATAGTAATCAGAGTAATAATACTAAATCATTTATTGAGTTCTTATGTCAATGATGCAATGTTTATCACAAAATATATGGATATATAAAAAGTATAAAACATATACATTCTTTTTTTCAAAACTGTAAAATGGATTTCCATGTACCTGCCAACCAGCTTAAGAAATGTGTCATGACCAGTGTCTCTGAAGCATCAGGTGTACGTACCCATATTCAAACAAATCACACACACTCCAGAATATTTTGTGTTAATCATTCTTTTGCTTTTCTTTGTACTTATTACATACATGTATATCCCTAAATGAGATGGTTGGATGGCATCACTGACTCAATGGGCATGAGTTTGAGCAAGCTCCGGAAGATTGTGAAGGACAGTCAAGCCTGGCATGCTGCAGTCCATGGGGTCCCAAAGAGTCGGACATAACTGAGTGACTGAACAACAACAAAAATATCCCTAAACAATAGTGCTTAATTTTGCCTGTTTCTGAATTGTACTTAAATATTGAGTTGACCAAAAAGTTCATTCTAGTTTCTCCATAACATCTTAAGGAAAAGCTTGAATGAACATTTTGGCCAACCCAATAGAATCATAATATATATTTTCTTCCCTTTTAAAACTCAATATTACTATTAACATTTACCCGTGTTACAGTCTATATGGGGAGTTCATTAATTTTCATTACTGCATAGTGTTCTGTTGTATAAAGTGCAATGTATAGATATTTAGGCTACTTCTATATTGCTAAATGCAATATGGTTAAACATACTTGTTGAAACAGTAATTGTTAAACGACTTTATAGTCTTCAGGAGTTATTCAGTGATGCTACAGATATGACATCTTCTTTCTTCTCCCCTACTCTCCAATGGAAATTTCTTAGGATTAAAATAATCTTTATATTCTTCCCTTTAATTATGTGCATATCCTGGTTTTGGAGAAACCTAATCACTTTTTATGGAGAAGAACCTGAACAAGGCCCTTTTGGATCCGGACGCCCCAGGTTTAGGTGGCCTGATGTTCAACCTGGTTTTAGAAAAGGCAGAGGAACTAGAGATCAAATTGCCAACATCCGCTGGATCATGGAAAAAGCAAGAGAGTTCCAGAAAAACATCTATTTCTGCTTTATTGACTATGCCAAAGCCTTTGACTGTGTGGATCACAATAAACTGTGGAAAATTCTGAAAGAGATGGGAATACCAGACCACCTGATCTGCCTCTTGAGAAATTTGTATGCAGGTCAGGAAGCAACAGTTAGAACTGGACATGGAACCACAGACTGGTTCCAAATAGGAAAAGGAGTACATCAAGGCTGTATATTGTCACCCTGTTTATTTAACTTATATCCAGAGTACATCATGAGAAACGCTGGACTGGAAGAAACACAAGTTGGAATCAAGATTGCTGGGAGAAATATCAATAACCTCAGATATGCAGATGACACCACCCTTATGGCAGAAAGTGAAGAGGAACTCAAAAGCCTCTTGATGAAAGTGAAAGTGGAGAGTGAAAAGGTTGGCTTAAAGCTCAACATTCAGAAAACGAAGATCATGGCATCCAGTCCCACCACTTCATGGGAAATAGATGGGGAAAACAGTGGAAACGGTGTCAGACTTTATTTTTCTGGGCTCCAAAATGACTACAGATGGTGACTGCAGCCATGAAATTAAAAGACACTTACTCCTTGGAAGGAAAGTTATGACCAACCTAGATAGCATATTCAAAAGCAGAGACATTACTTTGCCAACAAAGGTTCATCTAGTCAAGGCTATGGTTTTTCCTGTGGTCATGTATGGATGTGAGAGCTGGACTGTGAAGGAGGCTGAGCACCCAAGAATTGATGCTTTTGAACTGTGGTGTTGGAGAAGACTCTTGAGAGTCCCTTGGACTGTAAGGAGATCCAACCAGTCCATTCTGAAGGAGATCAGCCCTGGGATTTCTTTGGAAGGAATGATGCTAAAGCTGAAACTCCAGTACTTTGGCCAGCTCATGCTAAGAGTTGACTCATTGGAGAAGACTCTGATGCTGGGAGGGATTGGGGGTAAGAGGAGAAGGGGGCGAGAGAGGATGAGATGGCTGGATGGCACACTGACTCGATGGATGTGAGTCTGAGTGACCTCCGGGAGTTGGTGAAGGACAGGGAGGCCTGGTGTGCTGCGATTCATGGGGTCGCAGAGAGCTGGACATGACTGAGCGACTGAGCTGAGCTGATTGAATCACTTTTTCCTAAGATTTTTAAATCATATATTCGCTAAAGTGAATAACCTTCTATTGAAAATGCTCATCATTATCTCTTTTTGGAACTTCCAGAACAGTAAAAGAGATTAGATTCTGCTGTGATCTCCCTTAAAAAAAAATGCTAAATAAGAATTAGATGCTAACTTTTAAGGAAAAGAGTTTACATCTCAATCACAGAGCCTTCTACAATATTGCAACTTTGGGAAACAGGAGTCTCAGGTTTCAAAATATCATAAAAGTAAAACATTTAAGGTAATGTACACAGACTATGTATCTGGCTGTGTGGAAAACGTTGGGTAGAACGGTCCAGAGATAATGCAGAACTCATACCTACTTTCTGCTCACGTGAAGTGTTATTGTTGGGAAAACACATGAGCAAATGCGAAAAAGACTGCAGGCTATTTCCAAATTAACCCTGCTTATTTATCCTCAAGACAACAAACTTCAAGGTAGGTAAGTTTGAAGGTGGAGCTTTATAATTGTTCACTAACTTAAATCTTTGTGCGAAAAATAATTTTAAATTGGAAATACAGGTTTTTAGGTTGCCAAGGTAAAACAATACAAATGGACACTACACATAATTGGAACATACTTTTTATACGTTTTTTTTCCTATCCAATTTGTACATGACTAATTCTGTTAAATAAGCCAAGCACAGAGCTGAGAGGGGAAGGATAGAAAAATGTCTACAACTAGAATATTCCACTAAGCTATAGTCAGCTTTTCAAAAAATTGTGTATCTTCATATCTTTGCTTTGCTGATTTTTTCTCTTGGCCTCAAATATTAACTTTATTTAATCTCTAAAACCATGCCCCCTCTGCCAGCTACCAGCCTATCAATCTCTTTCCCTGTAAACCTCCTAGCAAAAGCATTCAGTACCTTCTGAATCAACTTCATCATACAATTCAACTTCTTACTTTACAAAAAACCATTCCCTCTTCCTGTCCTTCTACTAAAAACGCTCTTCAACATTAGAAAATTCCTAAATGGCAAATTCAGAATCATGTCTTCATTGTTATTCCACTTGACGTTTCTGGAGAATTTGACACTGCTGATCATTCTGTCCTGGAAACTTAATTTCCACAACTTACACTCCCAGGTGTAACAAGTCCTCTTTCTCTTCTGTTCAACTCTATTCACATAACACTCCATCCCAGAAGTTTTCTCACTCCATCCTGTCTTTTCTTCTAAGAATATTTCTACCTGTTTTCCATGGTCCAACTAGAATGTTACCTCTTCCATATGTTTTTCCATCAAGGTTTGCACTGAATATAGTTATTTGCCCTTCCATGTTTACCTCTATTATAGTTATCATTACACTGTATATTAAATATTAATTCATATACTTGCTTTCCTCTACTAAATTGTAAAATTCCTTGAGAGTTGCAATTAAATTTTATTCATTTTTTATATTTAGCATTATTTCAATGGTGGAAACTCATAAAGTGTTTTGTGAATGAATGAGTGAATAAAGAAGTACTGAAATGAGACATGAAAAACGGGCTTAAACTCTGACCAATAAGATGGACTGCTAGGTCATCTGATATTTGAAGAGAGAATTAAATGAACAAAATGAGCTACAGTGAACAGAGAAAACATTTAAAACCTGCTGCTGCTAAGCTGCTAAGTCGCTTCAGTCGTGTCCGACTCTGTGCGACCCTATAGACGGCAGCCTACCAGGCTCCCCCGTCCCTGGGATTCTCCAGGCAAGAACACTGGAGTGGGTTGCCATTTAAAACCTATGAAAATGTAAAAATGAAAGTGAGATCACTCTTTAAGCATGACATCCCTTCTAGTATCATGTTTCACTACTCTTTGATGAACTTACAATAGATCTGAAGAAGATTTACTGAAAGTAAATTTTTATCTGCTCCGGTTGACCTAAAGGAAATCTAATTCTGTAGCAAATGTTAAATCTGAGTCACCACCACAATTATTTCAACAATGTTGCCTCCAAGCTAGCCCACATGACTGAATTAAAAGATAGGAGACTAAAAATGCTGCTACTCTCACTTGTATCTAGCAATTACTGGAGCCCAAGGGATGTAACAGTGGAACAAATATTGGTAACATTCAAAGGCATGTGATTTTCTCCCCCTAACTCCCCTTCTTCCTGCCACCTCCAGCATCCCCTTCTGTCTTAAGAGAATTTCCAAAGTACCGGTATTACTGAATCATATAAGCTATAAGTTACAGGTGTGTGTGTTTTTTTTTTTTTTAATAAAGCTATACCATAATCTATTTCAATTCCCTTAGACATGGTGGTGAGCAAAAGAGCAGTGAGGGGCATCTTCATGTTCAGAAGTACATTTACCCAAAGAACCAACTGTGTGTGACACAAGGTAAAGCAATGCACTGTTTCCTTTAAGCGTCATCCTGGGGAAATATACACAAGACCAGATTTCTTCAACATCTAAACTGCTCTCTGGAAAGACTCAGGCCCTTCTGGAAGCTTCAATAATGGAGTGAGATCACTGGGGTACCATTTGATAAACTGAAGCTTCAGTGCACTCAATAGGACCCTAGTGGTTTGAAAGAGTTAATGTAGCATCTGGAGGCAGATGAACTAATGCCTTGAGAATTAATTCTAGGGTTAAAGAATCTTCCTTAGATCATTAAGAACATTTCCTCTGACCTTTGACCAGAAATAAAATGCCTGGAAATAAAAACGTTCTTGACTTTTTATAGAACTAATAGACTAACGATTTGTACATTTTATTAGAAGTGATATTGAGTATATTACTGAAACATTCTTTTCTAAAGAGTAACATACTTCAAAATTCTCTTTCTCAAATCATTTTAGTTATTAAGAACTTTAATATAAAAACCTAACTCAAACATCAAAATCACTCTTACTCTTAGCAATTAAACTCAAAAATATTCTATACTTAATTATATGCTAAATTCTGTGACAGGCACTGGGAATACAATGGTAATAAAAGAGTCCCTGTCTTCAAGATACTTTCACTCTAGTAGAAGAATAGACAGTTAACTGGAAAATTGCATTTGTCTATAAAAGAAATACATTCTTCTGTATACTTTAACAATTTGAAAATCTTTATTAGTTAACTATGTTATTGATATCATTAGGTTCAATGGTTAAATTTTAAAGAAATCAATTATAGATATAACACTGTACATATTTACTGTATTAAATTTGATGGTTGTTTTTATAATAAGAAACAACATTATGATCATGCATAATTGGATCATAGAAGATAAAACCAAATGAATTTAGCTCTTGAATTCACTTTTCTCACATTTAAAAATAATCTAGTGCAACAGAAATAAAAATCTATTTCTTGGGAATTTGCTCCCCTTTCTTATTTGTTCAACTTCATATCCAAGAGGTTATTAAGGATGTCACATGTTATTTTATTTTAAACCCTCAAAATCAAATCATCAACCTCATGATTACTCTGTAGTGTGGGCTTCCTGGTGCAACAGTGGTAAAGAATCTGCCTGCCAAGGTAGGAGACGTGGATTTGATCCCTGGGCCAGCAAGATTCCCTGAAGAAGGAAATGGCAACCACTCCAGTATTCTTGCTTGGGAAATTCCATGGACAGAAGAGTATGGTGGGCTATAGTCCATGGGGTGGCAAAGAGTCAGACACAACTTGGTGTCTAAACAACAACAAATACAAAATTCAAGGCCGTCAAGGTTCATTACAAAATTTATTCTGATTTCCTAGGTCATGGTTTCCTTCTGACCTTTCTTTCAATCCCTATAATTCTACTTAGATATTCCATAAGCCCCTATGTGAAAGAGATAATTAAAATATTGGCTACAATGTGTAGTATAAATAGAAAAATTAATTAGTTAACATTGAAACAAAGAATTAACATGAAGAAATCCACCCTGCTACTATGATTTCAGCTTAATAGAAAAGAGATGACCTCACCAATAACCACAGCATGTAATTTTATTTAATAAATGCTATGGAAAATAACAGCAACTTTCAATGGATATGACCAGAGTAGAAGTGATTGAATGTCTTCTTCTAGTAAGCCCAAGGAGTCATGAGGACGCAGACTGAGAAGGATGGGAAGAGGAGAACAAAAAGACTGACAGCTAGTCTCTGCAGTTCACCCTGACAATCAGTACAGTGAGTTATGTTACAATACAAGGCATCCACGCTTTCTACTAAAGTGATGATGTTGGCTTTGGACGTTGACACCACAGTCAATATCTAATCATGGGTTTTTCACTTTTTAATAGTACCCTCTTTTGAGACTTATCAAAATAAATGTCTTTCAAGATTCAGTATTTAGTAAAAGCTAACTTTATCTTAAATTCTACTAGTCCATTAATCATAAATAAAATTTAAAATAAGCCCTTTCTTTCAGAGTCATGACAGAGTTAAATATTATAATTTTATATTTAGATAGTTCTTTAGATTAATAAAGTGTTTTATATCTTAAAATGGTCATGTTGTTATAGGGTATTTTAATTTTATACAGTAGACTTATAAGTTAGCTGTTACTACTCCTATTTTATAGATGAAGTTAACTGAAGATCATGAAAACAAAGTTCCATATCAACAAATATCAAAGGTGGACTATAAATTCCTCATGTACACTAATTGAAATTTTGTAGTTGTTTCTAATGTCTGGTACCATTTGCTAAACAAATATTTCCTTAGCTTCAAATTAAGATAAAAAGGAAGACTGAACTTGCAATACAAAAAACATGAGTTTTAAAAATATTTGGAGGGAATTCCCTGGCAATCCAGTGGTTAGGACTCTGCATATCCACTGCAGGGGGATAGAGTTTGATCCCTGGTTGGGGAACTAAGATCCTGTATGCTTCACAGAGTAGATAAAACAAACAAAAATATTTTTGGAGATGAACATATAGGCAATAATAACAAATAATTTGATTTTTTTCTGAAACATTAATAAAAATATCTCCCAAACTGCTAATCAACCAAAAATACATCCCAATTTTAAACCAATATGGTTTATGAAAATTTCTTGGGCTTTCTTAGAAGGCAGTTTTGTAAAATTCTTGAATGAAAATCTGGACCCAGGCCTTGTTTCTCCAGCACTCCATGGGAGATGATGACTCAGTAGTAACATACTTGCTTACAGTTACTACAAAGTCCCAGATGGCAGATCCATGGCTACAGTTGGAACAAGCAAAACTAAGAACTCTAGTTCCTATTTAGTCTTGACAAAGACTTCTTTTACCTTAGCATTTGAAACATTATATATATAATATATATATATGTACACGCTTGTAGATTTTCATAGTGCCTCTGAGGTTAAAAAGGCAACCTCTCTGTTTCAATACATCATATGGTAGTACTTATCTCCATCCTCTTACAGAAGCTGAAATTCTTAATAATTATAATAGGAATAATGATAAGCCCTTATATCTGAAAAGTCCTTTCACATCAGGATCTGATTTCATCTTCACAGAGTCTCTCCCCACAATGCTGGTATCCCCCAGGGTTCTGTCTACAGTTTTCTCTCTTTCACTCTTCACAGCCTCCCTAGGAAAACTTATCCACACCTGTGGTTTCAACCACCACCTATGTGGTAATGATGCACAGATTTCTATTTTCAGCTTAGTGCTCACAATGGAGGTGCAGATGGACACGTGTACTAAACAAACCCCAGGGGCTATCTTCAGTAACTGGTACTCAACATATGTAAACTGATGTTCTTTTCCAAGGCTCTTCTCTGTTCAAATTCTCTAGAACAACTAAAAATACCATAATCTATCACTTATCCAAGCTGCAAATGCAAGTCTCAGCCTCTACCTTTTTTTCACACCTACATAGTAACTAAGTCTTGATGTCTCTTCAGTAGGATTTCCTCTTTCTCATAACAAGATATTTTCACAGCATATGCCCTTACCTTTCTCTTTACTGGACAACTAAAAAAATTCCCTACATCTTTCCCCAATTCATGACTGACTTCATGTCCAGACCACCTTCTAATTCTCCTGCCAGAATAATCCTCCTAATACAAATCCGGTCAGGACATTCCCTTGCTTTAAATCTTAAGAAAAAAATTAAACATGCAATGGTAAAGCATGGCAACAAGATAAAGTTAAAACTTCCTGATGGAGACTACAGGACCTTAACAATATCACCCCAAATCATATTTTGCTAATCTCACTTTCTCCATACTCTTTACACAGAGATACATTTGTAAGTGCCCAAACAAAATCACTGAGTTTCACTACTTTCATGACATATTCCAGTTAACAGAAACTCCCTACCTTCAACTCATCCCTACTTCAAGAGTGTCCCAGAGACTATTTTCCCTAGAAATAGTCACCCAAGGCCCTCTAGTCCCAGAGTTCCCTTATCTCATGCCAGTGGTATATGTGCATATGCACCAGTGAGCCCCACTACAATCTGGGCTCCTCAGGGTAAGGGCCTCTCTCACTCATCTTCACATCTCTAGTAGGTGGTAGGGCACATGAACTTGGTTAAATTAAGTAATGGATATGTCTGTATAAGAGGGTTTCCCTGGTGTCTCAGATGGTAAAGAATCCTCCTACAGTGCGAGAGACCTGGGTTCAATCGGTGGGTTGGGAAGATCCCCTGGAGGAGGGCACAGCAACCCACCCCAGTATTCTTGCCTGGAGAATCCCATGGACAGAGGATCCTGGTGGGTTACGGTCTATGGAGTCAAAAAGAGTTGGACATGACTGAGTAACTGAGCACATGTCTGTAAGATATATAGCAATATCTCCACTTTACAGAGGTTTGGGAAAGCCATATAATTACAATAAATCCAACTGGTTTGATTATTGAATTTAATCTCCTGCAGATAATTCTAGTGCTAATTAGATGTGGAGGGTGTTAAGAGTAAAATGGGTACTAATACATTTTCTATGTAAATGTACATAAAAATATATAGTCAGTAACGATTAAAGATGTTCAGTGGCTAAGTCATGCACAACTCTTTGCAGTCCCATGGACTGCAGCACGTCAGGCTTCCCTGTCCTTCACTATCTCCCGGAGTTTGCTCAAATTCCTGTCCACTGAGCCAGTGATGCTACCTAACCATCTCATCCTCTGCCGCCCTCTTCTCCTTTTACATCTCCACAAAAAACTTTCAAAATGTTAAAAAAAATAGGTTACACACTCCCTCAAACAAAATATTTGCAACAAGCAATAGAAAAAAAATCATTAATATCCTTAGTATGTGAAAAGGTTTTACAGATAAATTAAGTTCCTGCTTTTTTCAATGACATGAAAGGCAATCACAAATGAGAAACATAAATGACTATAAGTCTATATAATGTTCATTACCGTTGGTAAACATAAGCAATGAACCAACAATGGAATAAAAATTTTAACCAAATTAACAAATATTAAAATGTTACATCACTTCATCTTACACATAATGGTGCAAAAAATATCCATACTGTGTAAAGAAGTACTTCTTTGTCTTTAAGTTCACCTTTTGCTGAGCTTCTTTACTTATAATTATACGCCTCTGTTTATCTAATTATGTTGTCAGGTGTACCATGAACAAAACAACATTCCAAAAAAGGTATGTATGCGTGGCTGCTGCTCGGTCACTTCAGTTGTGTCTGACTCTGCAACCCTATAGACTGCAGCCCGCCAAGCTCCTTTGTCCATGGGATTTTCCAGGCAGAATACTAGAGTGGATTGCCATGTTTTCTTCCAGGGGATCTTCCCGACCCTGCAATCGAACCCACATCTCCTGCCCTATAGGTGTATTCTTTACCACTGAGCCACCTGGAAAGCTCTGTATGCACGGGCCCACTTCTTACTCCAGGTGGCCTCCATGGCTACCTATATGACTGCTGATCGATGTTCCAACAGCAGCCAAGACGGCTGACTACAATTCAGGTTTTGCTTATATTACATTGATATTGGAAGTTTTCTAGGCAAATAGGTAGTCCTTTAAAAAATAAATAAATAAACTAAGAGTTTGAATTTTCGCACAGATAACATGTTATTTTTCTACTCAAAAACCTTCAATAACTTTCCTTACTCTACAAGGTTAAGTGACAACTTCTCACCTGGATATTCATAACATGGCTCCAATGTATTTTTTATTATCTCATTCTCTACCAAGATCAGACAATATATGCACGTGTGCTAAGTCACTTCAATCATGTCCGACTCTGCAGCCCTGTGGGCTGAAGCCCGCCAGGGTCCTCTGTTTATAGGATTCTCCAGGCTAGAATACTGGACTAGGTTGCCATGCCCTCCTCCAGGGGATCTTCCCTACCCAGGGATCGAACTTGAGTCTCTTACGTCTCCTGCATTGGCAGACTACATATGCTGTTTACCAAATGCTCCTTAAGCTTTCTTGCTGTCACACATTGCTACACACTATTTCTTTTGCTGGGAATGTCTTTTTTGCTGTTCATAAATGAGAAAGTTCAAGTCCTATTTATGCTTTAAATCCAACTACCAAAACTATCTCTTTCACTTAGTTTTCCCACATTTATAAGATAAGCATAATAAACCAAACTCTAGAAAAAGAGATCAGATTTGTGGTAACCAGAGTTGGGGGTAGGAAAAGGGGAGAGGGGATAAAGTGGTCAAAATATACAAATTTGCAGCTAGAAGACGAGTACTCGGGATGTATGTGTATGCGTGTTTAGTCATGTCTGACTCTTTACAACCCCATGGACTGTAGCCCATCAGACTCCTCTGTCCATGGGATTCCCCAGGCAAGAAAAGTAGAGTGGGTTGCCATGCCCTTCTCCAGAGGATCTGACCAATCCAAGGGTCAAGCCCACATCTCCTGTGTCAGCAGGTGAATTCTTTACCACTGAGCCACCTGGGAAGCCCACAGGGATGTAATGTACAACATGATTAATATAACTAACACTTAGTATATGTTATATATGAAAGTTGTTAAGAGAGTAAATCCTAAGATTTCTCATCACTAGAGACTGTTTCCTATTTCCTTAATTCTGTATGCATATGAGATTACAGATGATCACCAAAATTACTGTATTTATCATTCATGATATATGTACATCCAATCACTTTGCTATATACCTTAAATTTCTACCACATTGTATGTCAATTATACCTCAATAAAACTTGAAAGAAGAAAGAAAACAGGATAGGAGAGGAGAGGAGAAGGGACAGGAAGGGAAAGAAAGGGAAGGGAAGGGAGGAGGAAGAAAGGGAAAAGAGAATAAAAAGAAAAAATGTGTAACTTTTCCTAACAGCTTCATGTATTTGTGTACAGGATCTTCTTTTCTACTACTGCTGTCTCTCCTTCAGTGGTAAACATCTGCTCTAAAGTGAAAGAATTTTGCAAAATGTAATTGTCCACAGGGTCACAGAGTCAAACATGACTGAGCAACTAACACACGCACACACACAAACACACACACTGTCCAAATCAAGCATTCAGTGCTTTCTCTCTGTGACACTGAAAGGCACTAGCAGAAGCTATCTCCTAACACAATATCCTCTGTGATCTTTTCATTTGAAATACAAACATATTGGTAATAAAATTGATTTTTTTTCCCTGTGTTTTAAAGCATTTGTTTATTGTAAAATAAAGCAGAGATCCAGAAAACCACAGAAAATGTAGAATGTGATAAATTATAGAAGGCAAAACCCCTGTAACCTCCTCTCAGGTCAAGAAATAGAACTTTGGCAGTCACCACAGAAGTCTCCAGATGCTAAGACTTGCTGGACCTCAGGTCAGTTAAAATCCCCCTTTCCCTTGAATGTAATCATATCCTGACTCTTTTAAGTCCTTTCTTTTATTTCTTCATATTCTATCCAAGTATGCACTCCTTGACATATAGCTCAGTTTTGTGTCTCACGCCAAATAAGTTTCTTAGACCTGTAAGTTTCCCACAGTGTGGACTCTACCCACAGTGAAGTCTTAAATGTCCCTAGAGTTGATTTTGAATACAATTTCACAAACCAATGATTCTCTGAATTATAAGTAAATTACACCAAATGATGAAAAAAAAAAACTAACTAACCCTGGCCTAGTCCAGGGTAAGACCCCTAATTTTACAAATTTAGCACTAATAATTGGGCTAATGGAGTCAGACAGGATATCCAAATATTTCACTAGTCAAATATCATTTAAAATAATAGCCTCAGGGATATATTTTGTGAGCTTTATTTTCTTTAATAATAGAGTCATTTTCCACATTTATGGAGAATTAACACTAAAATATATTTTTTGCATCCCTAAAAAATTAACATCTACCAAAATAAGGGCTTCCCAGGTGGCTCAAGTGGTAAAGAATCCACCTGCCAGTGCAGGAGACTTGTGTTCAATCCTTGGGTCAGGAAAATCCCCTGGTGAAGGAAAGGGCAATATACTCCAGTATTCTAGACTGCAAGATCCCATGGATAGAGGAGCCTGGGGGGCTACAGCTCATGTGGCCATCAAGAATCTGATGTGACTGAGCACAACTCAGCTGGAGGTGGGGGAGCATGCTTGTGACAGGATAGAACACCTGGTGATCTGACGTATCTTTTGCCCCTTGTGCACAACAAGGGTAACACACGCAGAGAGCCGAGGGGTAGCAATTATTAGCGTGCTCCAGGTCAGAGAAGGGCAGATGATGGATATATTATCAAACAAAAATATATTATCTGGGACAGGAGACATGATAATTTAAAGAAAATAAGCTGACAGCTTGTAAAAAATGTTTGCCTCCTTCTGCCATTTATCATGCCCATAACTCCTTACAACTGAGACATGAAACATTAAACAGAGAATATTGATGTTAGGCTTTATGTACTCTTCATATCAAATTATCACATGCAGTTCTTAAAATATCTCTATGATACCAAATAAACTATCACTGTCTCCATTTTACAGAGTAGAAAATAAAGGATTGAGAAGTTAAGTAGCTTGACTAA
This sequence comes from Tragelaphus eurycerus, assembly GCA_935064755.1. Taxonomy (NCBI): domain Eukaryota; kingdom Metazoa; phylum Chordata; class Mammalia; order Artiodactyla; family Bovidae; genus Tragelaphus; species Tragelaphus eurycerus. Next base: position 17,056,652 of record CAKXYN010000043.1, read on the forward strand.
GAAATTCTTGGAGGTATAGAGAACTACAGTATTGATGCAGAGTACAGCAAGGGCTTTTCAGCTGGCGTTAGTAGTAAAGAACCCGACTGTCAATGCAGGAGACTTAAGAGATGTGGGTTTGATCTCTGGGGTTGGGAAGATCCCCTGGAGGGGGCATGGCAACCTACTGTAGTATCCTTGCCTGGAGAATCCCATGGACAGAAGAACCTTGTGGGCTATGGTTCACAGGGTCACAAAAAGTCAAACACTACTGAAGCAACTTAGCATTCCATGCTGTGGAATGGTCCACAGACCAGAAACAGCACTGGCACCTTGCCGGTCACTCCCCAAACCTAGAGAATCATAATCTATGGAAGTGGAACTCAGGAATCTGTACTGCAACAAGCTATCCAGATGATTCTTAATCACAGTAAAGTTTGAGGCACACTGATGTAAAGGGAAGATCAAGAGTTTTAAAGCCAACAAAACTGAGCTTAAATTAGAACTTTTAGAATTATGAAGATGAAGAAATCATCATGTAAGTAAAGCATTTAAGATAGCATTCGGCAGAAAACAGTCATACAATAATCATCCCTTTGAACCATCAGTGGATCTACTTACAGGAAGACATCTGGACTCCTGGGAGAAACAATCAGGTTCCTTCCCTGCTCACCAGAACTGAGACCCATAAAGAGTGGAATGAGAGTTCTTTTCCAGACTTAAGGTCAATCCTGTAAGAACATGTTATCAGTGTACTTTATCCACTTTAGGGACGTGCAGAAGTCATTTAATCATTCACTTTTATAATATATACTTCTATAGGGCTGTATTTTGTGTGCCGTGTTTAATGCTTATGCTATAATATAGACACAACTGGTTGGAAGGCCAGGTAGGAAATAGATGGTCATCAAATAATCCAAGATATACATAGACTTTGGCAAAGTATGGTAAGTACTCTAAAGGATGGGTCCAGATTAATGAGAATTTATAGATGGGGCCAGATCTAGAACTGATGCTTTTGAATTGTGGTGCTGGAGAAGACTCTTGAGAGTCCCTTGAACAGCAAGATCAAACCAGTTAATCCTAAAGGAAATCAACCCCGAATATTCATTGGAAGGACTGATGCTGAAGCTGAAACTCCAATACTCTGGCTACCTGATGCAAGGAGCTGACTCATTGGAAAAGACTGATGCTGGGAAAGATGGAAGGCTAAAGGAGAAGAGGGAAGCAAAGGATGAGATGGTTGGATGTCATCACTGACTCAATGGACATGAGTCTGAACAAATTCGAGGAGATAGTGAAGGGCAAGGAAGACTGGTACACTGCAGTCCATGGGGTCACAAAGATTCAGACACGACTGGGTGACTCAACAACAATGAGATCTACAATATGGGGGTAAGGATGACCTTTAGGAAGGATGAAGATTTGAGATGAGACCTGAAGGATGAGTAAGACTTAACCAGATGAAGGCTTGGTAGAGAAAAGACTATCTTGAAAATAAATCGGATGTTTCGAGGCCATGAGGAGGGTGTAGCTCATATAGGGAAGATTCAGAGGGCACAGCGGACAGTGATGCTAGAAGGGCAGGCTGCAGTCAGATTACACACGAGCAGGATAAACATACTTGGAGCAGAGGGGATTGTTTTAAGCATTTAAGCAGATATATGACATTATTGCCAGCTTCCCTGGTGGCTCAGGGGTAAAGAATCCCCCTGTCAGTGGAGGAGATTGGGTCAATCCCTGGGTCAGAAAGATGCCCTGGAGAAGGAAATCAAAACCCACGCCAGTATTTCTGCCAGGGAAATACCATGGACAGAGAAACCTGGCAGGCTACAGTCCATGGGGTAGAAAAAGAGTTGGACACAATTTAGCAACTAAACAACAGCAGCAGCATGACATCAAAATGGCATTTGAAAAATCTATCTCTGGTAGCATTATAGGAAATAGGAGTAGGTCAAGAATCGATAGAGGAAGCCCCCTTTCGGAGTATATTACAGTAGGCCCAGCAAGAAAGAAAAGGCATCTTGTGTTAGAGTAGAAATAGAAGAGGTCGAAGAAAAATCAAGATTTGCAAAAGGGTTACAGACTGCAGGTTATAGTGCCAAACAATGTCACAGAAGAGTAAGACTCGTTTTGGAACCTCCAAAATTATACACATGGACAGATCAAGCCACTGAAGCTAGGCTTTCCACCTAGACCTATAGAGTTATGAACCTTGATAAAAAAGAGAGAGAGAAATGGCACTTTTCAGCTGAGGATGAAATAGAGGTTTGTGCAGATGACAGATAGATACCAGAGAAGCCTTATCTGGCAAGAGTGCATAACAGTGCGAGTTAGTGGGGTCAAAATTTCAGTTCATCACTACGTACAGTAAGAGCCACACGTCATTTTTCATGCACCTCTTATCCACTGAGGCTCCAACTACAACATTAACAAGAGAAACCAACATTAATAGTGTCTATTTGGGAACAGACAGCTACTTAGGGTGGTTGGGGAGAAATTCCAGGGGGTAAAAAGGCATAATAAAAAGAAGTTGGATTTAGGCAAACTTCTGCTTTAATATCTGTTCTAGCACTTACCAACTATAATACCTTGGAAAAGTACCTGTACATTTGAAATTTTCAGTTTTCTCATGTGTTAAAAAGGGTACTTCCAGCTCCCTCTGATTTCTTGTAAAAAGCAGAATTAACATAATTAAAATACCTAGTATTCTAGGTATTTAGCTAACACACGGTGCTAAAAATTATTAGTAATTATTATAAGGATGTATAGATGATAATATCAAATATTTACTGGGATCTTACTAAATACCATGTTGTCTGCTAAAACCATAACACAGATTAATTTATATCATCTTTAATATAATCCCATAAAGTGAGTACCATAATTACAGATAAGGAAGGTAGAAGCTCAGTAATAGTAAGTAACATGCTCAGTATCAGAAAACTATTAAGTTGTAGAATCTAGATTCAAGTCAAGGTAGTTTGATTCCAGATTCCTCCCATTTTTAACCACTGTGAGCCATTGTCTCTTTTATACTCTAGAGAAGTAAGGTGTTACAGAAAGAAGTTTTTTGTTTTTTTTTTAAAGGGGGAAAAAAAACAAACATGAAAAAGACCAGTGCGAAGTGCTTGATGCACTATCTACCAGCAATGACTCTGGAGAGAGGTAACTTAGTTCCTTGTACTTTTAGTTATCTCGGCTCTGAAACAGGGATTTAAACAAACATTGTATCTGTAGTTGCCCACCTCTGTGGCTAAAACATACTTGATGTCTAATAAATAAAAGTTAAAAGTGTATGAATGAGTCTCCATGATATGACTTAAAAATCTTCTCTTATTGGTGTGTGTCAATCTGATGGACTAGATGGAGTACAGGTTTCTGCAGCCTGGAAAGTAAGTGTCAGCAGTGAGAACATCGAAGAGTCGGGGCAAGGGCTCCAGTCTGACTTCTGTGTGTTTGGATGGTCTCCTATCAGGACATACCTGCACAGGGAGAGAGCAAGGAACTGAACCTGAGATACAGCAAGCTAAAAACCTCATTCCCTTTTTCTTTGAACTAGTATAGAGTTTTAATGCTAAAATGAAGGTATCGATAGACAAGATTTATGGAAAATTATAATCAATTTTCTAAGGAAATGGAGTCATTTCCAAATCTTACCACAAGAAAGCCAAAAGACCAAAAGAGGTGTATCACTAGTAGGGCTACCCATTTGCAGTTCAAGCACAAGCTTCAATATGCATTTTTTAAACCCAAAGGGAATGCAAAGCTCAGATTTGTTTTCACAGGAGGCTAACTGCTGACTGAAGATGTGGCATTTAAAGCATACACCATGGAAATGAGATCGTCTGAATCATAGCTTCTTCAGGCCTACTCAATCCACCCTGATTGACAGGTCCAACTTCATTTATACAGAGAAGATTCCTTTCATGAGAAAATTCAACATATGACTAACTGGGAGATGGAGATAAGTGTTAAGGAATGACATTTCCAACACATGATAGCATTTGGAAAGTACAGATGATTAAAAAAACACACACACACACACACACACACACACATACAGAGTTGGTTGTAGGTTTTTTCCCCCAGTTTCCATAGACTGGTCTACAGAATAACACAAGTAAGAATGTAAAGGAGAATCTGTGCCGATGTTCAAAAAACAGTTCAACTCAATATATATTTACTGCAGGCTTACCATGCACCAAACACTGGTCTCACAAAACAAGCACTTTGCCTTAAGGGGTTTACATGCGAGTACATCAATATCACAGAGTAGGTTTGGAGCTAAAATTGAGCAGTGTAGACAAGAAAGAGTGGAAGGTGACTAATTTTGCCTGGGGAAAAGAAGAATCCACTCAGGAACTTAAACTAGTATATGATTTTGAAGGTCAAATAAGAATTCTCAACAGGGACCACATTGGAATAGAGCAGAAAAGAAGGCTTTCCATTCCAGTGAGACAGGCCTGCAACCACATGGCAAGTGTGTATTCTGTCAAGATGGTATAAATATTTAGGTTCAATGGGGAAAGAGGTCACCATTTGAGAGGCAGTGAACTTCAATGCAGAGATTAGTAGACAGTAGTAGTGTGTGTGTGTGTGCAAGTCACTTAACCGCCCTGGACCTCAGCTGAGAGTTGAAACTTGGAATCTCTAAGTTCCTTTTTAAGTCTAACGTTCAATGATCGTTTTAAGATCCTAGAAATATAGGGCTAGACAGCGCCCTATCTATTCATCTCAAAGCCTAGACAGGGAGAGAGACTGCTAACCACCCTGGTTGTAAAAACCCCACAGTATACCTTGATCAATGATCTAATTAACCCTGGGAAGAAAGGATTACACCCTAGCCTCTAGGTCAGCACTACCCAAGAGAAATACAATGAGGCCCAACATGTGAGCCACATATGTAGTTTTAAAATTCCTAGTAATCTGAGCAGAGAAAAAAATAAATAAATAATTTTAATACTATATTATATTTAAACCTATGTATTCAAAATATTATAATTTTAAAATACAATCAAGAAAAAGTTTGAAATAGTTTACTTTTTTTCTTGACACTTATTAATAATGCATCTCAATTCAAACTAGTCACACTCCAAGGGCTCAGCAGCCAATGTGACTGACTGGTGGGCACTTTTCTGGATAGCACAGCTGTAGGGTGTATCTTCAGAAACCGCTAGACAGCTCTAGGGACATCCACATTCCTCTACCACATGAAATTAGGTTTGAAATTAATTGTGATTGTTGAATTTTATGTCAGCTCTCAGGGCTTTGTTTCCTAAGGAGTGTCCCCTGAGAGTAGTAGCATTTTCCTCTACTTCAGTTCAGTTCAGTCGCTCAGTCATGTCAGACTCTTGGCGACCCCATGAATCGCAGCACGCCAGGCCTCCCTGCCCATCACCAACTCCCAGAGTTCACTCAGACTCACGTCCATTGAGTTAGTAATGCCATCCAGCCATCTCATCCTCTGTCGTCCCCTTCTCCTCCTGCCCCCAATCCCTCCCAGCATCAGGGTCTTTTCCAATGAGTCAACCCCCTCACATGAGGTGGCCAAAGTATTGGAGATTTATCTTTAGCATCAATCCTTCCAATATATCTCGGCAAAAGGAAGACTGGAAATTTGCTTTCACACTGACATTGGGGGTTGGGGGTGGACATTACTGGAGAAGGAAGGAATTTACCACTGCCTCAATTTCCCTTACGTATAAGACACTTTGAAAGGCTTGTAACTATTAACATACGTTAAGTTGTACAATGGAATCTACGTCTACAGGATAGACATTAGCATCTCATTTCACAGATGAGAAAACTAAGGCTTAGGCCAAGACTAAACAACTAGCTCAGACTCACACAGAAAGAGGTGGAGAAGGAATTCAGAATAAGGGTTACGATACTTAAAAGACTCACAGATTCACAAAGCTGGAAAGAGGTGGAGAAGGAATTCAACCAAGGGCTATGATATTTAAGAGACAGGGTTACTAAGAGCTAACTCTGCTTGGTCACACAAAATTTCAGAGCATTATAGTCTGACTAGTCCAGCATCCTGAAATTCCTCTTCTGACCACGAAAGCCCTGCATCTAGGCACCTCTTCACAAGCCTGGGCTAATTCTTTCCTAAACAGTACTTGATGTTTATGTCTCTCAGTTGCTCTACTTCTAGAAAAGCTAGATGACAAAACCCTCTCTCTCCTTTCTTCCTGCTGCTGCTGCTGCTAAGTCGCTTCAGTCATGTCCGACTCTGTGCGACCCCAGAGATGGCAGCCAACCAGGCTCCACCATCCCTGGGATTCTCCAGGCAAGAACACTGGAGTGGGTTGCCATTTCCTTCTCCAATGCAGGAAAGTGAAAAGCGAAAGGGAAGTCGCTCAGTCGTGTCCGACTTTTCGTGACCCCATGGACTGCAGCCTACCAGGCTCCTCCGTCCATGGGATTTTCCAGGCAAGAGTGCTGGGGTGGGGTGCCACTTTCTTCCTAAGACTACTAAATCAAAACCAGTCCCAACACTTTTGCCCATAAACCAAGCAGCCACATTTTCACTCTTGCTGATTATCGAAGCTTTTGTATGAACACTCAAGAAGAAAAGTCTGGGGCTCCACAAAGCGGTACGGATGGGAAACCTGGCTCTGTCAACTTCTCGTGTGTAAACTGGACACACTAACGTGCCTCTCTCAGTCTCAGTTTTACAGTCTGCTAAATGAGGGCAGCCACAATACCTGACAGGGCTGTTATAAGGCTTAAAATAAAAGACAATGACGTTCCTAGCACACAGGAAGCACTCCTTGAGCCAAGGCCTTCTTTTCTTCCGCAACACACTGACCATCAATGACCCTGTTATGTTTTGCTGCTCTTTCAACTCACTCCCAATAGTTGGCCTCTTCCCCAGGAGTATTATCTGTCTATGTGCATAGGCTCAATAAGAAATTCACACGAAATAGGACCTCAGGCCCTCCCCCACACCCCAGCCTGCTCAGCGGAACTGAGGCAAAGAGGATAGACATTTATGTGTGTTCTTTTTCTCTGGGGGATATATTATCCCCTACTTAAAATTGTGTCAAAAATACTCTGGCCAGAATGTTCCTGAGGGATTTTACGGCACTGACCATCCCGCTCGCCCAGCCACAGCTTTACATCCTGCCTCTAGCCATTTTTGTCTTACAGGCTCTGCAGACTGTGGTGCACACCAGGGAACGTGGCTTTGTTTAGCCCTGAAGGAGGGGATAATGAGAGAAGAGGTGAGAATCACCCAGTGCTGCAAAAATTGACGTTATTGACTGCTGGACTCAAGGAAAGAGAAAACAGCCTTGCTGAGGCTGGTGGACTGGAAGGAGGAAAGGAACCGGAAGTGGCAGCAGAGTCTACATAATGGGAATGGGCAGACAGCACTGACTGAGTGAGTCTCATTACTGAGCAAGTTTGGTTTCAGCAATCTCCACCCACCCCCAGTCTGCTTCAGCCATTTGGTAAAACTTTCTTCTAACCTATTTACCTGCACTATAAAACAATATCTTAGATCTGATGGAAAATGTGAGTGGATTTCATGGTACTGGTGAAGTTTCCATTTTTATTTATTTAGTTTTTTTTTTCTTATGTGCTATTTGCAATAACTGAATTTTTAGAACTAATCAAATGCTACTCTAAAAGCTTTATTAGAGAATCGTCTTCAGACAGAATGATTTTATGTCAAATCAAATTAAATTCAATAATCCATTACCTAAAACACACAGACATAGATACCATTTCTTAATAATGCCTCTGTTCCTTGTATAGAATACAGTGTTTAGCACAAAAGGGAGACTCAATTAATATTTGCTTTAAAAATGAGCTGAAGAAGATATGAAATTCACATTCTAGTAAAAACAAACAAGAATAAACACCTCCAATAGAAGGGATACACATCACACTATTAATACAAGGTGCTAATTAGTTATACAAAGTATAGCAAGTGTTTCACTAATAGTAGAAAGTAATATAAAATAATTTTCAGCAAGAGAGTTCCAGAAAAACATCTATTTCTGCTTTATTGACTATGCCAAAGCCTTTGACTGTGTGGATCACAATAAACTATGGAAAATTCTGAAAGAGATGGGAATACCAGACCACCTGATCTGCCTCTTGAGAAATCTGTATGCAGGTCAGGAAGCAACAGTTAGAACTGGTCATGGAACAACAGACTGGTTCCATATAGGAAAAGGAGTACGTCAAGGCTGTATATTGTCACCATGTTTAAAGATTGCTGGGAGAAATATCAATAACCTCAGATATGCAGATGACACAACTCTTATGGCAGAAAGTGAAGAGGGGCTAAAAAGCCTCTTGATGAAAGTGAAAGTGGAGAGTGAAAAGGTTGGCTTAAAGCTCAACATTCAGAAAACGAAGATCATGGCATCTGGTCCCATCACTTCATGGGAAATAGATGGAGAAACAGTGGAAACAGTGTCAGACTTTCTTTTCCTGGGCTCCAAAATCACTGCAGATGGTGACTGCAGCCATGAAATGAAAAGACGCTTACTCCTTGGAAGGAAAGTTATGACCAACCTAGATAGCATATTCAAAAGCAGAGACATTACTTTGCCAACAAAGGCTCGCCTAGTCAAGGCTATGGTCTTTCCTGTGGTCATGTATGGATGTGAGAGCTGGACTGTGAAGAAGGCTGAGCGCCGAAGAATTGATGCTTTTTAACTGTGGTGTTGGAGAAGACTCTTGAGAGTCCCTTGGAGTGCAAGGAGATCCAACCAGTCCATTCTGAAGGAGATCAGCCGTGGGATTTCTTCGGAAGGAATGATGCTAAAGCTGAAACTCCAATATTTTGGCCACCTCATGTGAAGAGTTGACTCATTGGAGAAGACTCTGATGCTGGGAGGGATTGGGGGCAGGAGGAGAAGGGGACGACAGAGGATGAGATGGCTGGATGGCATTACTGACTCGATGGATGTGAGTCTGAGTGACCTCCGGGAGTTGGTGATGGACAGGGAGGCCTGGCGTGCTGCAGTTCATGGGGTCGCAAAGAGTTGGACATGACTGAGCGACTGATCTGAATATAAAATAATAAACAAAAAAAAAAGGCAACAGAGAAGTTTCACGTGGGAGAAGATAAGAACTGGCAGGGTCCAGAGGTAGGGAGAGAAATGGTACATGTAGGGAGAGAAAAGGTAAATGCCTTTCTAAATAATTAGAAGGGAAAAACAATGACAAGTATTTTATAGTGTTCTAGAATTTACAAAGTGTTTTTACATTCTTTTCGGGCTTCCCTGGTAGCTCAGTTGGTAAAGAATTTCCGTGCAATACAGCAGACCCCAGTTCGATTTCTGGGTCAGGAAGATCCGCTGGAGAAAAGATAAGCTACCCACTCCAGTATTCTTGGGCTTCCCTTGGGGCTCAGCTGGTAAAGAATCCCCCAGCAATGTGGGAGACCAGGGTTTGATCCCTAGGTTGGGAAGATCCCCTGGAGAAGGGAAAGGTTGCCCACTTCTGTATTCTGGCCTGCAGAATTCCATGGACTGTATGCTTTGTAAGAATCATACAAGGCACAATGGGCGTGGTTCAGTGATGTTTAAAGGCACCTTCTGTGTAGAGAAAAGATTATTTGGAGCTCTCTTGGTTTACAAAATTAATGTTTATTTTTTCAAGTTATAAACTCAAAAGCCAACTGCTACTTAACTTTTTAAGTTCAGTTTATAATTGTGCTGTTCTATTTATAAATCAAGCGAGATTTTTACAATCACCATTTTAAAAGCTTTAAGGACTTCATTAAATTCCCCTTGAACAATTTAACCTGCATTTATAAATTTAATATATTAAATTTACTTTAAAGTACTTTGTCTGAAAAACAAACTTTCCCAAGTATTTAAATAATTCCTTTATATCTAGCAAATGCAACATAAAATATGGGAAGTTTTAAGCTTTATATGTTTCAATGCAAATAAGAAATGGTAAGAGACTCTATATCTTTCATCTTACAGTCTCAAGTCAAAATCAGTTCATTGACATTCTAAAAGTGATGTGTTAAATACTCCAATCTAGCAAATTCTCTTTAAAAAGACAAGTACATACACTACTAAATATATGTAATTATTATATAGCAAAATATTCATCAGATCAGATCAGATCAGTCGCTCAGTCGTGTCCGACTCTTTGCGACCCCATGAACTGCAGCACGCCAGGCTTCCCTGTCCATCACCAACTCCCGGAGGTCACTCAGACTCACATCCATCGAGTCAGTGATGCCATCCAGCCATCTCATCCTCTGTCGTCCCCTTCTCCTCCTGCCCCCAATCCTTCCCAGCATCAGAGTCTTCTCCAATGAGTCAACTCTTCGCATGAGGTGGCCAAAATACTGGAGTTTCAGCTTTAGCATCATTCCTTCCAAAGAAATCCCAGGGCTGATCTCCTTCAGAATGGACTAGTTGGATCTCCTTGCAGTCCAGGGGACTCTCAAGAGTCTTCTCCAACACCACAGTTCAAAAGCATCAAGGTTTAATTTCCTTCATTATTCTATGGAAGTCCCTCAGTTGTGTCCAATTCTTTGCAACTCCATGGACTGCAGCCCACCATACTTGTCTGCCCATGGGGATTCCCCAGGCAAGAACACTGGAGTGGTTTGCCTTTTCCTTCTCCAGGGGATCTTCCTGACCCAGGGATCCAACCCAGGTCTCTTGCATTGCAGGTAGATTCTTTACTGTCTGAATCACCTGGGTGAGCTCATTAATCTATAATTAATCAAAATAGTTTTCCAGATTAAAGACCACTGCCCACTAAGGAAGCAATTATGCAAATTCTCTGGTTGATTTCCCAAGAAATTTTAAGTTTCATATTTCGTTGACTGAGGTTGTAAATATGTAGAGATCTTGGCTAGGCAATGTGTAATTACTGTTATTGAGGATGACTTTTCTCATCTCCTCAATGATAAGACTAACTATTGTTTTCTAATCACTATCTTATGAACTCCAAAATTTTAGAAAGGAATTTGGTCCCACCTTTTGTCCCCTGGATTCAAAATATATCATAAAGGAATCATCAGCTACACAAATTCACAACTACCAAGTTTAAAGCAAACTCTCATCACTGCTTCAGCTGGAGTTTCATTGACTTTCTTAAAATATTTCAATATCTTTTGAATAGATCCAGAGTATCTCTGAGGCTTTGTCTGTTTAAATTCTCGTTCATGATATTAGATGGATGTTATGATTATCATACCAACTAAGACATTAGAAACTAAACATCAGAAAAACTGATCATTCACCTAGAAGTATAGCAGACTATTTTTCTAAGTGGACATGGATTTCAAACCTAGGTTTTCCACCAAACATCCAGTTTCTACTTCTCTATGTCATGAGGAATGAAGAGGTAAAAGGATATAAGAAGTGGAAGAAATCATTCAAAGGTAGACTCTTTAGGATTTGTGAGCTGATTAAATATCCACCAGGGCTGGAGAGTTAAAAATAATTTCAGTGCTTCTATTCTAAATGCCTAGGAGATCTGGTTGACTTCTTTCTAAAATAGTCACACACACACACACACGCACACACGCACACACACACATGCACGCACACACACACCCCCAACAGCTCAAAGCACATTATTTGGTGGTGTAGGTGTAAGGACAGTGTTAGGGGACTAGCTAGAGAAACATATTTGCATTTACTATACATATTTTCCCTGTTTGAAGTTCAATTCAATGATCCTTTTGAAACTCAGACTCACCGTATATTTTTTCCAAACTGTATCTCATTTCAAAGCTATTCCAAGGTTGCACTTGAAAGCTTTCTATCCTCTGCTGAATAGTAATGGTCTGAGAAAAACAATGCTTTCGGTCCCTACCTACCTTTATCTATTTACTTAAAAAAAATGTTTCCCACTTATGCAGCCATTTTAAAAGATGTTTATAGAGAATTATTAATGACATGACAATGTCTTTATGATACTGGTATTGAGTGAAAACATAGGATACAAATAATATACCTTAATCCTAGATATGTTCCACACATAAGACATCATATTCATAAACATACACTTATACACGCACATGAAGAAAAAGTGAAAAGAATATAGAACTTTTATAGATGAGCTCTATGGTTATGAGCAAGTATACATTTTTGTCCTTCTTGGTATTTACATAATTTCTATAATGAACATATCTTACTTTTATAATCTTAAAAACAGTTGAGGACTTCCCTGGTGGTCCAGTGGTTAAGAATCTACCTGCTAATTCAGGGGACAAGGGTTTGATCCCCAGTCCAGGAAGATTCCACATGCCTCAGGGAAGCTAAGCTGGTATGCCACAACTACTGAAGCCCGTGAGCCCTAGAGCTGGTGCTCCTCAACAAGAGAAGCCACTGCAGTAAGAAACCCACACACACAACTACAGAACCCATATTCACCACAACTAAAGAAAGTCCATGTGCAGCAAGGAAGATCCAGTTGCAACTGTAAAGAAATAAACATTTATTTTTGTTAAGTTCAGATACAATGCATACTAATTATAACTGATTCCTAAGTTTACTTTTCCTAAAAAGTCTGAACGACTGCAGATTATAAATCAATTGACTAAACATGCAACCCACATGCACAGGGCTCTAGAAAGATTCAAGAATCTATGTCAGGAATCCACCTCATTCCCCTCCTTCCAGGCTCACAGCATACTACTTGACTTCACTTTCCTCTTTGAATCCAGGTACAACCCTAAGAAAATAAACACATCCAGGTAGATCTAAATGAACAAATAAGTTCATGTATACTTTTAAAAAGAATATGCAAGTCTAAGTACACCCATTAGAAATTAAATAGTAAATAAGACTCAATATTTGTCTCCTGCTATTCACCTCACTTTCATTTTTAAAAGCGTATTTCCTCAGTGTCTTCCAATTAAATTCTGCCTATTTAGAAAGTCCCAAAGCCTTTTGTGAGTTTAAAAAAAGATCTAGTTTACCTCTGAGAAATATTCAGGGCCTGACATTCTCAGGGTCAAATGTCTCCTTGTTTTATTGCTCATCTTTCCCTTTTCAATTCTTGAAAGCTAGGTTCTCCAATTTATCAACAACACCAATTTATCCTGGGGAGTTTTATTATCTTATTTACTGAACTAATAACAGGTGCAGAGTTAAGCAAACAGGCCTCTTTCAAAGGGCACCTATACTTCTGTTTGTTATTAATGTCTCTTCAGTACGAACACCCCTAAATTCATGGGAGAGTACAAGTTACCAGGCCCATGAGAATTCTTCTGGCTAATGGAAAAAAACTATGATACATCCAAACCAGCGGACAATGGGCTCTGTATCAGATGCTAAATCTAACAAGCCAGAGGACAGCTCAACAGAACTACTGAAAATAAGGGGATGCAAGAGGGAATCAAAAGCCAGAGTACCAAGTATCAGAGCCAGGGTCAAGAGTAAGACAGGTGTCCTTCCAGGTACTGCCTGTCCCGAGCACTGGGTCCCGTGTCTGGCATTTATTCTGGTGCTATAAGTTCCTGCCTGTGTGGCCCTGGATAACTATACCTCTGGGACTGGGTCCCTTTACCTGTAAAATGGGTTTAATAACCAAACTTCTTTTAGGGTCACAGGGAAGACTAGATGATTTGAAGTACTTTGAACAGTGCCTGACCCGTCATAAGCACTCTGTGAATACTAGCTACTGCTAGGAGGCATGCGAAGCTATGCAGATGGATAGGCAAAATCTCAACGGTGAAGTCGCTCAGTCGTGTACGACTCTTGGCGACCCCATGGACTATAGCCTACCGAGTGTAGGCTCCTCTGTCCATGGGATTTTCCAGGCAATAGTACTGGAGTGGATTGCCATTTCCTTCTCCAGCGGATCTTCCCAACCCAGAGAGTGAACCCGGGTCTCCCGCATTTGTAGACAGATGCTTTACCATCTGAGCCACTAGGGAGGGAAATAAGTGCTGAACCATGAATTCTCAAATGAAGATACTAATTGGTAAATGAACCAAGTTATAGGGGCAGTTTCCCTGTGTTTAGTGCGGGACTTCCACACATTTTCTGCTTACGGTTGACTGGCTATTGTAATCCGTCACCTTTCACTTGAATATTCCTAATTGAGGCTCTGTGTTCCTCAAAGAGGGGAACACATTATAGTGTTTTTCAAATTGTTACTTATGACCTACTCTGTACTCTTTCATGTTCAATAATAAAGGTAAATGAAGAAAACAGTTTTAAAGTAGTCAGCATAAATTATATTTCAACTATTTTTATCATTATAATATATTTAGTAAAAAAGTTGATCAAAATTCTGGGAAAGAAACAAATCTTTAAAATGTAAAAATAGAATAGAATATACCAAAATGCATATCTTTTGATAAAGTTAAGTAGTGCTTTGTGAACCTTGTATAGAGTTGCAATCTTGTAACTGAGTTATTTTACTTTTAAATTTATTTTTCATTGATGGAAAATTGCTTTGCAATTTTATGTTGGTTTCTGCCATACAACAGGAATCAGGAGTCAGTCATAATTTCATATATATATATGTATATACATACACACACACATACACACACACATACCTTCTCTCCTGATCCTCCATCCCACCGCTATACAGAGATGAAATTTTTGATTTATATTCTTTGTGGACTGCAGTCCAGAAAGTTTTAAATATTTACTACTTTGGTTATATATGTTACTTCAGCAAATATTAATATATAACAGTTGCTCAACGAACTTGCTGACTCACTGCTTTAATTCCAAAGGTAAGCTATAAGACAGTGCTTCCCAAATTTGTCTTATGATAAGAATCACCTAGAGTCATTTCCAGATTCTCAGAGATTCTGAGTTTCGAGAAACACTATTATTTACTCTCATTAGTTCCGTCCCTCAGTCACATCCGGCTCTTTGCAACCCCATGGACGACAGCACACCAGGCTTCCCTATAAGAAAAGGCAATAACCTGCTATTAGAAAATAAATTTGTTGAAAGCAAAATTTGTTCTCCTCGTTGTATGTCTGTTTTTATTTACTGGCATTATACCTAATCCAAAGAGGTACTCTGTAAAATACAACCAGTTGTTTGAACAGTGAACATTCATTTATTCAGCAAGTATTTATTGATCATTTGCAACAAAATCATGTAAGACATGATCCCTGCCCTCTAGTAGCTCAGTGTAGATTTATTTTAGAACTATGATAGGGTCCCCTGAAGATCAGATGATCTTAAACCAAAAATAAAAGGAGACTTGAATGCACATATATGACACAAGTCTTGGGTAATCTACCCTTAAAAATGTTCACAGGATTAAAAAGCACTAAAACTGCAATGCATAGAGGAGCCTGGCAGTTGATAGAGGAGTTGATGGGGTTGCAAAGAGTTGGACATAACTGAGCACATGAGTACGGTGAAACTGCAATGGCAACCACATGCCGAAGCCCTGTTCTCTAGGTAATACTACTCAAATACAGAGGAGCTGAGAACCAGCCCCACACAGCTGAGAAGAACTTGGTATCAGGGCAGGACAGGAGAAAGAAGAAGATAAATCCAAAAGGAAAATTCTCCACAGAACTGGACAGCCTGTCCCCAGTCTTACTGGCACTAACTTGATCCAAACTATTAACTTCTTTCATCTGAATCATCACAAAAAGTTCTAACTGGTCTTCCTCTGCCAACCCTTGTCCCCTTAAAGTCTCTTTTAAACACAGTAGCCTGAGCAACCTTATGACTCCTCCACTTAAAACCCTGCAAGCTTCCCATTTCAGTGAAAGAAGCTGAACCTACAAAGCTTGACATGATCTGCTCACTCTGACATTCTCTTGAACTTTCTCTTGCTAGCCACACTGGCTTCTTAGACATTCCTTAAAATGTCATCTCAAGGCTTCTGCACTTTCTGCTACCTTTTCCTACATGGTTAGTCCCTTCACACCCTTTACGTCTTTCATCAAAAGTCCCCTTCCTAGTGAGACAGACCCTCACTAACCACTTCAGCGAAAATTAACTTCAGCCCCTTTCCACAGTCACACTTTTGATTGATGGCCCTTCCATGTTTAGCTTTTCTTTTTAGCATTTATCAGTGGTAGCATGTATTTTACTATGTAAATGTCATAAGGATACGGATTACTGTCTATTTCATTTCACCCTCTATATCTCTGTGTCTAGGTACTAACCTGACACATAACAAATGCTCATTAAATATCTGGTGAATGAATGAATGCAGAATACTGAGAAAAGCCTCATGCTCTAACTCTAGCCACCATTTACAAGAAAGAACAGAAGAAACAGTAAAATCAGACTAAGTAAAACATATGCAATTTTATTATTTACTTAATTCCTTACTTTACTAAAGAAAAGATTTAGGGTATGGATGACACATAAATTAGTTTCACACATCTCTATTATCTATTTAGGAAGGTTTTTCAAAAGTTTAGAGTGGAATAGACCTAGTTTAAATGTAGGCTTTATAAGCATCTAATATTTGTTTAACATTAGATTAGTTATTTTTGTTCCCTAAACTTTAGTTGGGGCTTCCCTTGTAGCTCTTAAAGAGTCTGCCTACAGTGCAGGAGGCCTGGGTTCAGTCCCTGGGTCAGGAAGATCCCCTGGAGAAGGAAATAGCAACCCACTCCAGTATTCTTGCCTGGAGAATCCCATGGACAGAGGAGCCTGGCGGGCTGCAATCCATCAGGTCACAAGAGTAGGACACAACTTAGCAACTAAACCACAACCACCACCACCACCAAACTAGTTTTACTTATCTACAAAATAATGATGATAATACTTCTCTCACAGGTCACTGGAAAGAATTTTGAGAGAACAGGTGCAAAGTTATTGGTGTAGTCCTGGCTCACGCCAAGAGCTTAAAAACGATAGCTATTATTGCCATTGTTCATTTTGCTGTTTTACTCTATTAATTTCTTTATAAATTTTGTTTTGAATTAAAGACCCTCATTAAAAATTATAACTCCACTATTTTGAGTAGATTTAGGCATTATAAACTTAATAACCAAGTACGTGCAGAACCATTTGGAGGCCATAATACAGGGGCCCAGTGAGAGACTAATAAATAATTGACCTCCTAAAGGAGATGCATATTCAATGGGAACCCTGATAAGAGACCACCCCTGATTTGGAGAGCTATTCTGTAAATTGTCTACACACTCTGATTCATGATTCTAAGCCTTGTCTATAACACATAATGTTTATTAAAAGCATCAATATGTGGGGCTATCATAGAATCTAGCAAAGAGTAGGTGTCATCTGCATATAAGCAGACGTAGTTTCTACAAGTTAAACTTTTAATCGTTCCATCAGTTATTTCTCGAATTCCTAAAATACAAACTAAGAATAATGAAGAAAATATTATTAATATATAGTCCCTGTCCTCAAAATGCTTAAAATCTGCTCGGGGTGAGACAATATCCAAACAAACAAAAAAGTAGCTAGCAATGGATAATAATGCAAGTGACAGGATAAGGCAATATAGATTCATTGCCATGAATGATGGAGAAACTGCACTTACAAAATAAAAAGAGGAATAAAGTAAAGGAATTTGTGTGGCTGGCATCAACTTCTTGGAAGACAGATACCCTGTACTATTTTTTAAAGGGGGGATAGAATTTATTTAAGCATGACCATGCGGAGAAGGGATTCCCATTGCAAGAAACAATTCTAGCAAATGCTCAGAGGCAGAAACCATGGGGTGCTTGGAACAAAGCAACTTCACTAAGTAAATCTGGTAGAAATGAGCATGATGAATGTCTAAATTCTAGGGTGCTTAGGCATCCAACAAATTGTTTTAATTTGAATTATTGATTACTTCCAATCTAACTTTACAACCTGGCTGTACAGATGCAAAGGACATGAGTGAAAATAAGTGGCTTGTGATCCCCAAATTCAGCACTCAAACCAAAACCTATATGACTTTAAAATCTGTAGTTTCCTTTTTCTCAAAAGAATTTAACACGCATTAAGGTAATTAAATCTGGGAAGAAGCTGATTAAGTAATTAAGAAAAATCTGGGACTTAGTACAATCATTTAACAAGTATTTACTGAGCACTTACTATGCCTTTGTCATTTTTCCTGATGTTGATGACATAGATAGGAACAAAGCAAACTGAACTCTCAGTTCCCAGTTCCATAGTTTATACATTAGCATACGTGATGGTGGGTTTCACGGATAGCTCAGCAGTAAGGAATCCGCCTACCAATGCAGGAGTCAGGGGTTCAATCCCTGGGTCAGGAAGATTCCCCTGGAGAAGGAAATGGCTACCCATTCCAGTATTCTTGCCTGGGAAATCCCAAGGCTACAGTCCTTGGGGTCGCAAAGAGTTTGTGATGGTGATGGTAATGGTGGGAGAAGGAATATTATATGTAAATAGGTTTCTCTTCCACTATAGATATCTTTTCATTGGGTTCAGTTCCTCAAATTTCTTAACATGATTGCTATTAAAGGCAATTCTGAAGTCTTGCTCCTATTTGGTGGTCTCAATTTTATCAATCATGAATTAAATTAATTGAGCACTTAATACATTCTAAGAACATTTTTACAGTGTTTACATGTCTTATTTCACTTAATTCTTATAATCCCTAAGAACTCTCATTATCCTTATTTTACAGATAAAAAATAACTGAACTTCAGGTAGGTTAAGATAATTTCTTATATACAAAATTTCTGGAAATAAATGGGGAAGATAGAACTAAACAGTTCTCTTGGAATCCCCAAAACCCACACTTTAAGATCATTCTGCTATGCTCTTTTCCCAAAGAGCTCTTATATTTACCCTCAAGGAATTTCAAAATGAAAAGAGCAGAATTCTTGAGTCCTGGCAGCAGGATTTACTAGAATAAACAGTAAATGAAGGGTCAGGAGGCCTAAGCCATATATTAGGTCTACTGCTGCCACATGTGGAACATAGAAACTGGTCATTTCCTTTCTCTACCTTAGTTTTCTCATCTGTGAAATGGGTCTAATACCCACCATTCATATTTCAGATATCATAGATCCACAAGTGTATATGAGTATGTTCATAGCAGAAAAATGAAAGGAGGGAAATAATGAGATGATGAACATAAAATTATTTAGCAAATGAAAAGGTATCATGCAGATATAAGTCATTATCATCAGTATCATTACTTTATAAAACTAGATCCCTTTCAATAGATAAGAAGGACATCTGGTGCAACAAACTTCCTATGTTTACTTATCAAAGAGGTAGCTTTTGTACAACATAAGCAATTTGACATGGAAGAAAAATTATTTAATGATCATATTATTCTTTTTGTGTGAGTAGACAGATTAAACTGCTCTAATCATATTCTTCTTTAAAAAAGTTAAAAGATAAACCTAAGCCAAAATGATATGAATGCTTATCAAACTCAACATCTCTACACTAACAAGAAAACTCAGAATATAAATAATGCTCTCTGTCTAGAAGTTTTCATTTCCTTTCATCCTGTAGAAAGTTCTCCTTCTAGAAATAGGTGGCAAATTAACACAATTTCTAAGGAGTTAGATTGAGGTGATTGTTCCGCCAATTCTCACAACACTGGCTTTGGCTCCTAGTTATGAGTTTTACCCTGGCAGTTTGTGCTCAGCCTTGTAAGACCTCACACTCCATCCATTCCAACCATTCGCAGCTCTCCAAAGGGGTCCATGCCTTTGTCATTCTCTCCACCAGGCACGCCTTCTTCACTGCGGGCTCATTAGCAAACTCCTTAGCGATCAAGATTCAACTCTCAGGTGACTTCAATCACAGTGAAAACTTTCTTGACAACTCCAGGCAAAACTGGCCAGCGTTCTGTTTTGTTTTGTCACTACAGTGCCCTGCATAGATGTCCATTTCTGGTCCTGTAATATTTCAAACCACTTATTTGCTTCCACGCTTGTGTCCTTTCCAAGACAGGAAACTTCTTAAGAGCAAAGACTGTTTTCATTGATCTTAGTTTCCCAGACTAAGATCACAGTCTGGGAAATCATAATGCACAAATCATAACTGTTCTTCAAAATTTTTGGCAGATAAATGAATAAACGGTGAAACAGGAGTCACATTCTGATATCTCTATGTATGTATATTAATCCTTGATTTTAACGCCTTGATTGTTACATTAAAAACATACTGTCTCAAAAAATTGTGTTTATTGTACTATGTCATAAATGTCCAAATAATGAAACTATCATTCTAGAATAAAAGACTGTGACTTCAGGGGCTTTTTCTGTGCAGAAAAGCATAAGCAAGAGCTTTTGCTACCCTTTGAATTTTAACCACCTGAAAGTTTTAGGTCACTGTAACACCAATCATGTCAAATCATGGCAACATGAGCAGTGACACACTATAAAAGAAACTTTATCATAGCCAAGAAAATAACTTATCTGGGTGCAATGGAAATAGAAGCAAATACTTTTAAAATGTAATATAAAAGAAAAATTAAAAATAGCTTGGAAGACTTTACTGCACCAACTTGGTAAAATACAGAACCCAAGTGAATTACAAACTCTTCTGCAAAACTTGCTATCTCAGAAGGAAAAGATAACTCTAATATAAAATTATAAAGTACATAAGAAAGTACAATATCTAATTATTGACAGGCATAAGTATATTTAAAGTTGAAGATAAACTACTAAAGCACGGTTAAATATGTTGTATGTGGCAACATATGTCATCCGGGTTTCCATTGAAGATGTAATATCGGAGTACAGATTTGCAAAACTACTAAGAATTTATCATCCAAAAGTTATCTGAATTAAGGTATTTTTGGTAAAACTCTTTTCATTCTTTTGCTTATGAACTTAAATGAGAAGAGATTAAAACTAAGCCCACAAAGAACACTGACAGTAGTTAATAGCAAAAAAAAAAAAAAGATTTCCCAAAATTCATATTAAAGGAACTTTGGACTCAGGTTTTCTTGCACTTCTGAAATACAACATCAAATTTCAAAACAATCATCTCTTAATCTAACTTTTTTATGGAGATATATCTAAGAACATGTTTCTTCTTCAAAAAAGTTGAGGAGGGAAAACATTTACAATTCACTGAGTTGAGGAAACAATGCATGCCATACCAATAATTTTGAATAGGAGGTGGTGAAGGAGAAATCCAAGTTGATATTTGGGCACACTCTCTAGCTTTTTAAACATTTCTTTTCATACTTTCACCATATCCATCATAGGCATGGAGAAAACTGACTGTTGAAGTTAATCTTAAAAGTAGTAGAAAGTAAATTCTATAGAACTCTGCAAAACGGTCCACAGAATGTTTTCATGTTGTAGTTGTAAAAGAATTGGTCATCAAAACACAAATACTACCTGTTTGAAATTCAAATAGAAAATAAAGAGGCTTACAAAAGAGTGAGCAGCAGGGAGTTCTTTAATAAAACTTGTAAACGCAGAAAATGAAACTTTAGTACCCAGACACATTCAAATATTCCTGCAGTAAAATAAAAGGGCAAATATTTTACATTGACTCTTTTTTTTTTTAGATTTCTATTTTAGGTATTAAGTCTTCATTGCATATATATATATATATATATATATTTTTTTTTTTTTTTCCTGAAAGGCAATCACATTCCTTTTGGCCTTTCTTCAATAAGACATACAAGTTCAAAATGCTAACAGAGGATATAATTCACTTAAATTATGCAACTGGAATTCCACAGCTGGCCTGTCTGGCTGGCTCAGTGCTCAGTGAACACAGCGTCAGAAACCCTCTCCAGTAATAACAAAGTCCTTCCAGACAAGGGGTAAATCTCCCAAACTTAAGCTTAACTTTGGCTGCTCATTAGCTTCAGCAAGTGAATGTCAACAGGGTGACAACGTCAGGGCAGCGGTGTGCCCACACAGCCTAAGCCAGCAGCCCACTCAGCGCTGAGATTTTGTAGGATCAATATCAGCAACTTCCAGTGATAATAATTTGTTTATATGAAGGGAATGGTCAGGTATCCCACAGATCACATCCTAATGTCCTTACAGCCACTGAATTTAATCCCCGGCTCTTAAACAATTAAGCTGCACGAAACCAGGCGGCTCACAGCACTTTTTAAAAGAAAGACTTTAAATCCTAATCTAAAAGCATGCTCTAGGGCTTTTTACCTTCTGATTTCTTGGTTCTGGCCTACTTCAATAATATTCATCTTTTCCTCCCCCCACTGCACCCCCCCCCAAGTGTGAGCGTGAACCTGAATTGCAAACAGTTAAACCTGAAGGTCACTTCCCAGCAGCATTCCAACATGCTCCCCCGGCGAGGCTGCACGGCCACAATAAAACAAAGCCCTTGCAACCACCTGTAATAATCTGCCTGTTCAGCCAGCAATCCGAAAAGTCCTGAAGCTACACAAGGTAGACATTTTCTGCAGCTGATTTCACATTTATATTGTGCCCAGTTGCCGGCTCGGCGCCTCTTACCTTCACGTTAGTCCGGAGTGCACAGTAGCATGCAAAGAACATTGCAGTAAATAAGGAGCATATGGACCGGTGTTCAGCTTCTCAGCACAGCGCAAGCCCCACACACACGATCCTGGGCATGTGCTACTAAGGAGCATCCGTTCCCTCTGTCAGTTTGAAAATGCATTGATCTCTGTTTTCTCTGACTACAGAACGACATGTCTTGAAGGCACCGAGTGAGGGCTCGAAATCTCTTCATTGGCTATATATAGCATTGTGCCCAGTAATTTCAATTAGCTGAGAATTCAGCATCTGAAAGTTAAGACTTCAGTTGCTTTTTCTTCTAGCATTTTAAATCACTGGGTTTTAAAAAAAAAAAAAAACGGGAGGGGGGAATGAGCTCAGCCAGGAAGGAGGAGGGGGGAAAGGTGAAGAATTGAAATTTAACCAATGAGTTACTTATGTTTCTGGAGAGCCCTGGTGCTCTCCTATTAGATACTTTACAAGGGGATTGCATCAAGCAGACTGTGAACGAAGAGGAAACCCTTTTCCCTTTGGAGGTTTAATATGAGCTCTGCACTATATTCTAGACTCTTCTGATGCAGCGCCCTGTTTGGCAAATACTACCAATCACTGCAAACGTATCTCATCCTGCTTTCCTGTGTGGAATAGGACTGAGACCAAAGGATCCCTGTCTTCTAAAGTCCCCTAAAATGTAAGCTGGGTCCCCTTGGGGTGATCTGCAGTTCCACGGCTGAAAAGTACCACCTTTTCTCACTTCGCTGTCCTGTAATATCTGTTACATCTTCCAGGGATATCTAAAGTTGAGAAGCTCACTAATAAAATGATACATCCAATTTTCCCAAACTAACCTTTATTGATAGATGACAATCGATAATAGAAGATGAGATTGGAATGAAGAGAGAAGATTCCAGGGGAAAACATAACCACAGACTCAGTAGCTACTGCTGCTGAATATAATATGTTCAGCTGGTTCTGGAAGGGAGAGAGCGAGAGAGAAAAATAAAAGCTTCTGCCCCCATGAATCCATAAGGGGGTAAAAAAAAAAAAAAAAAAACCTTAATTCAAAAGCATCGTCAGATTCTCCTGTCTGTTGTCATTCCTCTCAGACACCGGATGCTGCAAATTAACTCAATTTTTACTGAGTCAAAAGGGCAAAGTACAATTTAAGGTTCTAAACTCTTATTTCCAGCCTTCGGAAGCCTTAATGCTCAGCTAAAATTCTAAAGCTATCTGGCTAAATGCAAGCAGAAATGAACAGTTCTCACTGCAGCAAAAATAGTAGGAGGAAAAAGAGTGGTTTGTCTTTGCCACAACGTTTTCCATCAGCTTACAGCAAAAGGGAAGATCAGCATAACTCACTGGGAAAAGCTGCAGTGACTTTTAGGGTTTTTCTTTAATGTGTTTTGCATAAGCCACCTCCCCTCTGGAGCCTGCAGCAGTGCTGAGGCAGTCAGAGCACTGGGCACTGCTTCTGAGCAGCTTCAGAAGGGAGCAAGGTATTTAAGGCAGAGAAATTAAAAGAAAAAGAAAAGCAGGGTTTTCTATTTCTCTCTTAATGACAAGCATTCAGAAAAGTGTCGTCAGTTCTGACTAAACAGCTATTTTGGGCTGTCATTGTTTGTGCCTTTTTTTAGGAAGGAAAAAGGCAATCTTGTCTTAAGTTAGAGATTATTTAGCATCATAAGAGAAGGCATCCACTTAATTTGATTTCCAGTTCCGTCTGTCATATGAGTCTAGGTAATTACAAATTTTAAGCACTTGCAACACAGCCAGTGATTTCCAGGACACTAAAAAACCAACAAGGATGCCCAACTCTCATCATTTCACAACTTGTATTAATGGCTTTAAATACAGAACCAAGCATTTGAGTTGAATAACACTTTCCTCTCCTGAGGTCATAGCAGGTCACATTTCCTGCAGCTATTCCCAATAAATGAATCCAAACATAGAAACTCAAGGCCATGGAAAACATAGGAGAATTTTAAAATGACTTACTCCTTTGGGGGTTCAGAGGATTTTTAAAAACCAAATTTTCAGTCTGTGAATAAGTTCATTTTTTTTCATTAGGAATAGTGGGGAAAAGCAACTGTATGTCTTTTTTTATTATTATCTTAATACATTCTAAGGTATTCAGATGGCCTAGGAGAGACAGAGCAAAAAAGCTGAAAATGTTCTAAATCTCAAGACAGTTCACAAGGCAAGGGTTAAATAAAAATGAAGTTACAAGTGAAAAAGCACATGTAGGTTTCCTTGACAAGTTAATCAGTGAGGACTTCAGATCTGACTCGAGATACAGTGGTAATAGTTACATATTTCAAAGAAAGGCTCTTACACTTAGAGACCTGCTTAAAACTTCCACAAATACTTATCCATCCCAAAGCATCCCCAAATAGAAATGTGCTCCACCTGGAGATTTATTGCCTTATTTTCTTAAATGTACTAGGATAGCTGACTTATTATTGCCAGTTCAGACACGCAGGAAATGAGGCATTAACTACAATGACAATGTTCCACCTAAAAGTATTCCCTATTTGTAGTCAGAGCCTTCAACAGGAGTAATATTTGCTGTAGTAAAAGGAAAATTATAACTGGTTACATATTTTTAGAAATGATATAGTAAATCTAGGCTATAGTACTCACAAGCAAATAGTTGTAAAATATTACTTCCATGTCAGATTCTTTCTTTTACCATTTGTGAAATGAAGATTTCTAAAATAGGAATAATATTTAATTCATAGTGTCATGAAGAAGATAAAAGATAAATCCTATCATCAAAATAATCTAGATGGATCGAGGACTTAAGTATAAAAATTAAAACCATAAACATATCAGAAGAAAACATAGATTTGGTTTGGGTTTAGATTTTGTATCATATTGACTAGAGAATCCTGAAGCCATATAAGAAAAGATAAACAAATGTTGAGTATATAAATATATAAAACTTCTGTTTGGCTAAATTATATGTAATGATAAATGACAAACTGGGAAAATATTTGTAACACATTCAATGGAAATTATTTTTAAGTAAAAAGAATTTTTATAAATCACTAAGAAAAAATATAAAACTGAATAAAAAAAAAACAGGTAAAGAACATAAAGTGGCAATTTACAAAAACACCACAAGACACATTAAAAATCTTCCACTTCATTCATATTTAGGGAAAAGCATGAAAATTAGGAAAGGTTTTTAAATTTAACATATTGAGTACTAATGAGAATGCATTAATTTGAGGAAACTTTTTGGAGGGAAATATATCAAATATTTTTAAAAGCACATTACTATCACACCAGATAGAATGGCCATAACCAAAAAAATCCACAAATGACAAGTGCTGGAGAGGGTGTGGAGAAAATGGAAGCCTCCTACGCTGCTGGTGCAAAGGTAAACTGATATAGCTACTATGGAAGATAGTATGGAGAGTCCCTTAAAAACTAGGAATAAAGTCACTGTATAACCCAGCAATGCCACTTCTAGGTATATACCCTGAGGAAACCAAAACCAAAAAGACACATGTACCCCAAAGTTCATTGCAGCGTGATTTACAACAGCCAAGACATGGAAGCAACCTGGATGTCCATTGACAGATGGAAGGATATAGAAGCTGTGGTATGTACATACAATAAAATACTACTCAGCCATAAAAAGGAATGCATTTGAGCCAGTTCCAAAGAGGTGGATGAACCTAGAGCCTATTATACAGAATGAAGTAAGTCAGAAAGAGAAACACAAATATTGTATGCTGCTAGGTTGCTTAAGTCGTGTCCGACTCTGTGCGACCCCATAGACAGCAGCCCACCAGGCTTCCCGTCCCTGGGATTCTCCAGGGAAGAACACTGCCATTTCCTTCTCCAATGCATGAAAGTGAAAAGTGAAAGTGAAGTCGCTCAGTTGTGTCTGACGCTAGCGACCCCATGGACTGCAGCCTACAAGGCTCCTCCATCCATGGGATTTTCTAGGCAAGAGTACTGGAGTAGGGTGCCATTGTATATTAAAACACAAATACGAAATCTAGAGGGATGGTACTGATGAACCTATTCACAGAGCAGCAGAGGAGATGTAGACATAGAGAACAGGCTTATGGACAAGGGTCGGGGGAGAAGAGGGAGAGGGTGAGATGAATGGAGAGAGTAGCAAGGAAGTATGTACACTAACATATGGAAATAGATGGCCAACATATGTATACACACACACACATATAAACATTCATTCGTGCAAGACTTAGTTGTAAGGTTTATCTTTATCACAGAATACTATGCAATTATTAGAAAATATAAGGAACATGTACATATATTTATACTGGAAGATGTCTAAGTTATAATGTTAAATGTACAAATAAGGTTGCCAAAGAGAATATGTGCTATGAGACTATATCTGTGTGTATATTCATATACAGTTGTGGCAGGTGTGTAGGGGTGTGTGTGTTTGTGTGTGTGTGTGTGTAAAATTTTGATAATGATCATCAGAGACTGAGACTTGGCTTACGTGAGCAGTATGATGTTACCATTCATTTTTCAATTTATATCCCTCCGTATTCTACAGCAGAGAAGGCAATGTCACCCTGGTAGGCTGCAGTCCATGGGGTCGCTGAGGGTCGGACAGGACTGAGCGACTTCACTTTCACTTTTCACTTTCATGCATTGAAGAAGGAAATGGCAACCCACTCCAGTGTTCTTGCCTGGAGAATCCCAGGGACGGGGGAGCCTGGTGGGCTGCTGTCTATGGGGGTGCACAGAGTCGGACGTGACTGAAGCAACTTAGCAGTAGTATACTACAGACATCTCATCCACAATGAGGTGAATATTCTCTCCCAGTAAATGAGGGAAATAAAGACAAAAACAGGAAACATTAGGACATGTAAGGGGATTTGCCTGTTACTGTATTCATTAAGCAGAGGTCACGGGACAATCATGATGTGAGAGATGTGAATCTACCAATTTCTGAGTTGATCTGAGTTCCCGAATGCCACGTGTGGTGCAGACATCTCCCTGGAATGCATGTATTTCTAGTGCATGTAATATATTTGCTTTGAAGCATGGCCAACTACTTTAGTTGGTTCTTCAAATGACTATCAATAACCTCAGATATGCAGATGACACCACCCTTATGGCAGAAAGTGAAGAGGAACTAAAAGGCCTCTTGATGAAAGTGAAAGAGGAGAGTGAAAAATTTGGCTTAAAGCTCAACATTCAAAAAACGAAGATCATGGCATCTGGTCCCATCACTGCATGGGAAATAGATGGGGAAACAGTGGAAACAGTGTCAGACTTTCTTTTTCTGGGCTCCAAAATCACTGCAGATGGTGACTGCAGCCATGAAATTAAAAGACGCTTACTCCTTGGAAGGAAAGTTATGACCAACCTAGATAGCATATTCAAAAGCAGAGACATTACTTTGCCAACAAAGGTCCGTCTAGTCAAGGCTATGGTTTTCCTGTGGTCATGTATGGATGTGAGAGCTGGACTGTGAAGAAGGCTGAGCGCCGAAGAATTGATGCTTTTGAACTGTGGTATTGGAGAAGACTCTTGAGAGTCCCTTGGACTGCAAGGAGATCCAACCAGTCCATTCTGAAGGAGATCAGCCCTGGGTGTTCTTTGGAGGGAATGATGCTAAAGCTGAAACTCCAATACTTTGGCCACTTCATGAGAAGAGCTGACTCATTGGAAAAGACTCTGATGCTGGGAGGGACTGGGGGCAAGAGGAAAAGGGGACGACAGAGGATGAGATGGCTGGATGGCATCACTGAATCGATGGACGTGAGTCTGAGTGACCTCCGAGAGCTGGTGATGGATAGGGAGGCCTGGTGTGCTGTGATTCATGGGGTTGCAAAGAGTCAGACACGACTGAGTGACTGAACTGAACTGAAAATGACTATCAAGTAAATTTGACATGAGGCAAATTTTACTTTATGCAGGCAAATTTTACTTTATATACTGAGTTCAGAAACTACCCTCTTCATATATTTAGTTTGTATCTCTCTCTCTCTCTCTTTTTTTTTTTTTGGTTTGCAATGAACATTGCTATAGACCAAATGTTTGTATTCTTACAAAATCCGTATGTTAAAACCTAAACCCCAATATAGTGATATTTGGAGGTGAGATCTCCAAGAGTTGATTAGGTTTTCATGAATGGGATTAGTATCTTTACAAAAGCAATCCCATAAAACATCACTGTCCCTTCCACTACAGGATACAGAGTCTATCTGTGAGAATACAGGGAAAAGGCCATCTATGAGCCAGGAAGCTAACACTCACCAGACACCAAACTGGACTTAGAGACTCTAGAACTGTAAGAAAGACATTTTTTGTGTTCATAAGCCACCTAGTCGACAGCATTCTGCTGCTGCAGGCCAAATGGACTAAGACAAGCATGTAATACTTTTTAGAATATAACCTAGTTGTATAATTTTTTAAAAAACTATTAAAGAAATATACAAGTATAATTTATTAACATAATAACAGCAACAATGTCTATGGATATATTAAAACATCATATCTCTGAACATTTTCCTTATATACAAAATAAGATTCGGCTATCTAGTCCTTTCAGACAGAGTAAAATTGGTACTTTTGCTTGCTTTTTGTTTTGTTTTGTTTTATTTAGCCAAGATAGATATGCATGTTTAAATGTTAAGAATCCACTAGGTTGTACTCCAAACCAATTAAATCAGAATCTCTGGGGGTGGAACTAAGGCATCAATATTTTATAAAGCTCCTCAGGTGATTCCAGTGTGCAGCTAAGCCTGAAAATACTGATTCTGTAAAGGGACAGAGAGTAAATATTTTAGGCTTGTGAGCCATATGAGCATGGTCACAACTGCTCAACTTTGACACTGTAGTGGGAAAACAGTGATAGATCTTACATAGATCAATAAAACTTTATTAACCTTAATGCTTAAATTCCATATGGGCTTCCCTCATAGCTCAGTTGGTAAAAGAATCTGCCTGTGATGCAGGAGACTGCAGTTCAATCCCTGGATTGGGAAGATCCCCTGGAGATGGGAAAGGCTACCCACTCCAGTATTCTGGCCTGGAGAATTCCATGGGCTAAGTCCATGGGGTTGCAGAGTCAGACACAACTGAGCAACTTTCACTTCACTTAAATTTCATATAATATTCTCATGTCACAGAATATTATTCTTCTTTTGATTATTTTCAATCATTTAAAAAGGTAAAAACATTTCTTAGCTTGTGGTTTGCCGATCTCTATTCTAGAGTTTTGGGCATGCATGTTCAGTTGCTCAGTCGTGTTCAACCCTTTGCAACCCTATGGACTGTAGCCCAACAGGCTCCATTGTCCATGGCATTTTTCAGGTGAGAATACTGGAATGGGTTTCCATTTTCTCCTCCAGGGGACTCTTCCTGACTCAGGGGTAGAACCCACATCTCTTGCATTTTCCTGCATTGGCAGGAGAATTCTTTACCACTGAGCTACCTGGGAAGCCCTGTAGAGTATTGGGCAGTGGTTCTTAAAGTGTGGTTTTGGGGATAGCATCAGTCTAAGCTGGAAATTTGTTAGCACTTAAAATTCTCACATCATACATCAGATCTATCAAATCAGAAACGAGGAATATGGCTCAGGAATCTGTGTCAACAAGCATTCCAGGTGATTTTCATATAAGCTCAGATTTGAGAGCCATTATTCTGGAAAGAGGAAGAGAGGAAAATGGATACCTAAGGCTCACAGAAAAATAGGAAGGGGTAGATTCCAGTGTATAGGTAGAGGAACCAGCCTTAGAGGGGAGAGACTATAGATAATAAAGAGAAAATGACTATAGGTGCAAGTGAGATAATTCTAGAGTGGAGGCTTAAGACTCTAAGATGAATGCCAGTTGAGTAAGAAGTCCCTACAACATCTCAGAACTTAGAATTCTATCCCCTTTAGAAACTAACAGCTCTAAGGCCTTGGAGTAAAAACAAACAACCCTCACCATTAAGTTCCTTTCTGCCACTTACTAGCTGCGTGACCTTGGGCTAGTTACATAACCTCTCTGTGCCACAGTATTCCTCTGGAAAGTAAAGATAACAAGCCTACTTTACAGGGATGCTAGAAGGACTAAAATAAATAAGGTATCCAAACTGCTTAGTCTAGTACCTGGTATATAATAATTTATCAGTGGTAGATTTTAGTGTAAAGAAGACAAATGATAGAGGTAAGGAGCAAAAAAAAAAAAAAAAAAAAAGATGTTACTATTTTTTAAACTAATCTCTACCTAGAAAATTTACTTCAGGGGTTTGTAAACCTTCTAGGATTTTCCTGGGACTTCCAATTGGCCCAAAAGGGGATTCTCAGGAAGTTTGCTTATCTAATTACAACTTTGAATTGATTTTGTATCATTGGAATTTCTTGCAGCTTTCTTGGAGTTTTTCTGAGACAACAATAATCGATTTACAAATTACAAAACACTTTAAACTTCTTAGGATTTTCCACACAAATGTCCATAAAGGTAGAGGAGACTTCATTTATTATCCTTGGAGGTATATGAACAAAACAGAATGTCTCTAGTATCTCAGTTATCTTAAAAATCTATATAGATGTTAAACTCAACAGTATCTTTGTATTTATTATAAAGTAATGTTTTGTATTAGTTATTGACCAGTAGATTTAATAAGCCACGAAGGCTGTGCAATGTTTGTCCCATGACTATGACAACACGCTACTCTATATGCTTAGGGGTATTCTTTTGCTTCACTTCAGAAAGTAGAAATAAATTCCATTTGATTCTTGATTCTGACTTAAGCCCTGAAGATACTGGCATTACTTCTTGCATCCAGTGAGAAAAAATAGCAGTGATTAAATGAATTGTTTAGATTTAAACAGAAGCTAGAGGTAGAACTCCAATACTAGGTCCTCCAATTCCAAAGGCCAGAGCAAATTTCTCAAGATCACAGTGCCTGCACAGTGAGTCTTAATCATTTCAGAAATAACACTCCATTTATATACAAACAGCTTAATGTCTCAATTACTATCTTGATAGAAAATAAGCAATATAACCTATATTTATAGAGATTTTAAATATTCAACATAATGCAATATAAAGAAGAAATAAGTAAAAGAGTGGAAATGTTTAAACAGTATATTTCAATGGAAATGCTCAGGGAAAACTCCATCAATAGTATAGTCAAATGGTCATGTACTCATAGCCACACATTTAGACAAACATGGATATACTGAATTGGTTTCTCAAACATCCTCAAACACTGCTATTAGTGACATAATATTCTGGACTGTTGAAAACTCTTGGTAAACTTCTTAGCAAAACAATGTCAATGATAGTTGATCGGTTGCTTCTGTATCATGGCTATTGTGAATAATGCTGCAATAGACATGGGACCACAGACATCTATTCAAAATATTGATTTCATTTCTTTTGAATATTACACCCAGAAGTGAAGTTGCTGGATCACACAACAGACGCATTTTTAATCTTTTAAGGAACCTCCATACTGTTTTCCACAATACTACTACTACTACTACTAAGTCACTTCAGTCATGTCCGACTCTGTGTGACCCCATAGACGTCAGCCCACCAGGCTCCCTCGCCCCTGGGACTCTCCAGGCAAGAACACTGGAGTAGGTTGCCATTTCCTTCACAATGGCTGCACCAATTCACAATCTCATCAACAGTGTATAAGGCTTTGCTTTTCTCCACATTCTCACCAAAAAGGTTATCTTTTGACTTTTTGATAATAACTGCCGTAACAGATATGAGGTAGTTATTTCAATGTGGTTTTGATTTGCATTTCCCTAATGATCAGTGTTCTTGCCTGGAGAATCCCAGGGACAGAGGGGCCCAGTAGGAGACCGTCTATGGGGTTGCACAGAGTCAGACACGACTGAAGCGACTTAGCAGCAGCAGCAGCAATGATCAGTGAGTTGACTCGTTGGAAAAGACCCTGATGCTGGGAGGGATTGAGGACAGGAGGAGAAGGGGACGACAGAGGATGAGATGGCTGGATGGCATCACTGACTCGATGGACGTGAGTCTCAGTGAACTCCGGGAGTTGGTGATGGACAGGGAGGCCTGGCGTGCTGCAATTCATGGGGTCGCAAAGAGTCAGACACGACTGAGCAACTGAACTGAACTGAATGATCAGTGAAGTAGGACATTTGCTTCATATACCTGTTGGCCATTTGTAAGTCTTTTTGGAAAAAAAATCTATTTTAGTCCCCTTGCTCATTTTAATTGGATTATTTATCTTTTTTATTGAGTAATGTGAGTTTTTTCATGTATTTTGGATACTAGCCTCTTATCAGATGTAGTTTGCAAATATTTTCTCTGCTTTCAAGGGTTGCCTTTTGTTTTGTTTTGTTTTTTCCTTTGTTGTGCAAAAGCTCTTCAGCTTGATGCAGTACCGTTTGTTTATTTTTGCTTTTGTTGCATGTGCTTTTAGTGCCATATCTAAAATATCATCGCCGAGATCAAATCGAGGACTTTTTCCATGATATTTTCCCCTAGGAGTTTTATAATATCAGGGCTTATATTCAAATAGTTAATCTTTGACTTGACTTTTATATGTGGTGTAATATAAAGGTTTATCTTATTCTTTTGCATGTGGATATATAGTTTTCCAACATCATTTATTGAATAGACTCCACTGTGTTTTTAGTATCTTCTTAACAATTAGTTGGGCATATATGTGAGGGATTTATTTCTGGTCTTTCTATCATGTTCCATTGGTCTCTTTGTCTGTTTCTAGGTTTCTGCAGCATTTGAACTGAGAACACCCAGATGTACAAGATGGGTTGCGAAGAGGCAGACAAATCAGAAATAAAATTGCCTACATTCGTTGGATCATGGATAAAGCAAGAGAGTTTCAGAAAAACATCTACTTCTGCTTCCTTGACTATGCTAAAGCCTTTAACTGTGTGAATTACAACAAACTGGAAAATTTTTAAGGCGATGGGAGTACCTGGCCACCTTACTTGTCTTCTGAGAAACCTATATGCTGATGAGGAAGCAAAGTTAGAACTGGACATGGAACAATGGACTGATTCAAAACTGGAAAAACAGCATGACAAGGCTGTCTACTGTCACCCTGCCTATTTAATTTATATGCAGAATACATCATGTGAAATGCTGGGCTAGATGAATCACAAGCTGGAATCAAGACTGCCAGGAGAAATATCAACAACCTCTTTGCAACCCTATGGTCTGTAGCCTGCCAAACTGCTCTCTCCGTAGAATTCTCCAGGCAAAAATACTGGAGTAGGTTGCCATTTCCTTCTCCAGGGGATTTTTCCAACTCAAGGATCAAACTCAGGTCTCATGAATTCCAGGCATATCTTTGCATTTATTTCTGCCTTATTCTATTTCTTTCATCTAAGTTTTATAGTTTTCAGTGTAGAGATCAGTTACTCCTTGATTAAATTTATCCCTGAGCATTTTATTGTGTTTGATGCTATTGTAAATAGGATTGATTTTGAAATTTTTTCAGGTATTTTTTTATTAGTGTAGAAAAATGCTACTGATTTCTCTATGTTGATTTTGTATCCTGCAACTTTACTGAATTCATTAATTAGACCTAACGGTTTTTGATGTGGTCTTTAAGTTTTTCTATATAGATCATTTTATCTGCAAAGAGAGGAAATTTTACCACTTCCTTTCTGATTTGAATATCTTTTCTTTTTCTTACCCAATTGCTTGGGCTAAGACTTCCAGCACTATGTTGATTAGAAGTAGCAAGAGTAGGGAACCTTGTCTTGTACCTAATTTTAGAGGAGATGCTTTTCAGCTTTCCACCATTGAGTATGTTACTTGTAGGCTTGTCCTATATGGCTTTTTTTTTTTTTTTTTAATGTTGAGTCACATTCCCTCTATTTCTAATTAGTTGAGAGTTTTTGTCATGACAAGATATTGAATTTTGTCAATTTCTTTTTACGTACACATTAACATGGGAGAAGGCAACAGCACCCCACTCCAGTACTTTTGCCTGGAAAATCCCATGGACGGAGGATCCTGGTAGGCTGCAGTCCATGGGTCGCTAAGAGTTGGACACGACTGAGCGACTTACCTTTCACATTTCCCTTTCATGCATTGGAGAAGGAAATGGCAACCCACTCCAGTGTTCTTGCCTGGAGAATCCCAGGGACAGGGGAGCTTGGTGGGCTGCCGTCTCTGGGGTCGCACAGAGTCGGACACGACTGAAGCAACTTAGCAGCAGCAGCAACAGCATACATTAACATGATCGTAAGGTTTTCTTTTCATTCTATTAGTGTGATGAATCACATTTATTGATTTGTGTATGCTGAGACATCCTTCTGCCCTGAGGATAAGTCCAATTTGATCATGGTATATAACATTTCAATGTGCTATATTTTGTGAGGATTCTTGCATCTATATTCATTAAGGATTGGCCTATAATTTTTTTTTCTTATAGTGTTCTTGTCTGGCTTTGATGTCAGGGTAATACTGGCCTTGTAAAATCAGTTTGGAGTCTTCTTCAATTTTTGGAAGAGTTGAGATGAATTGCTATTAATTCTTCTTTAAACATTTAATATTATTCACCAGTCATACTGTTACTACTGAACTTTATCTGTTGGGAGATTTCTAATTACTGTTTCAATTTCCTCGACTCATTATTAGTTTGTTCAGATTTTCTATTTCTTTATGATTCAGTCATATCTATTTCTTTCAATCTATCTATATTTGTTGCCTGAATATTTGATTGACTTGGAAACCACAAGTGATAAGTTATAGGACCTTGGTAGGGCATATAATTTCTTTGCGCCTAAATGTCTTCATGTATCAAATGAGAAAAATAAACCCACTTCATAGGATTCCCTTAAGTGTTCAAAGGGAGATAAGTTAGAATGACTCATAAGATATAAAATAATACAGTAATCTACAAGTGATGCAAATTTAATAAATAATTATTAAAAACACAAAATTACATTAGAAGTGATCTTAGACAATTTTGATAAAGTGTCTTTAAAACTCTTCAAAGATATGAAAATAAGTAAGCAATTCAATATGAGACTGGATATACAATCAGACAATGGCCAGGCCAAATATGGCAGCAGATCTTTCACACACAACCTCTGCATCAACTGGCCCAAAATAGCCAGGACTTTGTTAATGACCAAAAGTTTCCCTGAATTTTGCCCCTGCTTCCAACTTGGACCAGTAAAAGCCTAAGATTCACTGTAATCACATAGAATAGCCTGAATCTCTAGCTTCCCCATGCCAACAATCTACAATTGGAGCAGATTTGAACTCATACTTTTTCCTAATATTAAAAAATCCTTTGGAGTTTCTGCTAAATAAACCCAAATGATAGTGACTGGCTCTTTTACTATACAGCAAGCTCTGAATAAATAGCCTCTGCTTATTCTCGTTTGGCCAGCCTTGTTTATGGCCATACCATTCTAAACGCACCAGTCTCATCTGGGCCACCTTTATTTTCACAAACATTTACAGAAAGTGGGGATTAGTCTTATGTAATATGACCACTTATTCCAATTTACCAGGGTTAGCATGGTTTTGTCCTCCTTGCCCCAGTGTAATGAAGAGCACTTCTTTTCATCCTAGGGGCTTTCCAGGTGGCACAGTGTAAAGAATTTGCCTCCAAGCAGGAGACACAAGAGATGTGGGTTAGATCCCTGGGTAAGGAAGATCCCCTGGAGTAGGAAACAGCAACCCATTCCAGTATTCTTGCCTGGAAAATTCCATGGACAGAGGAGCCTGGTGGGCTACAGTCCAGGGGGTCGCAAAAGTCGGACATGACTGAGCATGCATGCACAATTTTTATTCTCAAAAAAATCCTGATTTGAATAAATTATCTGGGTACCTTGGATCTAAGCAAACTGTTCACTAGACAAAGGTGTTAACAAGCAAACGGTGTTAGGTAACCTGACCTAGAACAATGGCAGGTGATGATGAAAAAGCAGAGAGGCCATTAGAAAATTTAGCCTGTTCTAAAATCAACTATCAAGTTCAAGGGAAAGGAGTTTCCTCTCTACTGCATCCAGTTTTCTTTGATGAGATTTCCAGCTTTAGTAAAGGGAGACAGGATTTTAAGAGGTGTCCTCTTTTCCCCTCGAGGCATTCCTGCCACCATGCAGGATGATGCAAGTGTTGCCATGGCAAATACTTCTCCCACGCTGCTGGAAGACCTTCCCATTGCAGACTAACTTCTGTTCTGTTCTGTTTACATTCCCCCCCATCCACCCCACCCCCCTCTGCTGCATAGTAAGTCACTTTGAGTTGAGATTTCAGAATATAACTTTCTCTCCAGTGTCTTTTCTTTGAAAGCAATTTGCTACCTGTCTGCTTTTCTGTAACCTAAAGCATTATGTCCAGAGATGAACCCTGATGCAGAAAAAATGTGGCAGACAGGAGACAAGACCAAAGAAAGCAAGGGCTGGAGTCAGTCAATTGAAACTGAGATTTTTTTCAATTTGTTGGTCTCAAATGTTCTGTTTCCAATGAAAAGAGAAAGTTTTGTAATCTACCTGCCTAGCTTATATAAGGGCCTGCCAGGTGGCGCTAGTGGTAAAGAATCTCCCTGCCAAGGCAGGAGATGTGGGTTCAATCTCTGGGTTGGGGAGATCCTCTGGAGAAGGGCATGGCAACCCACTCCAGTATTCTTGCCTAGAGAATCCCATGGACAGGGGAGCCTGGTGGGCTACAGTCCATAGGGTCACAAAGAGTAAGACAAGACTGAAGCAACTTAGCACGCACACCTAGCTTATTTAAATACATGGCTTTCCCCTAAAAGTAGCATTTTTGTGGTAGAATAATATAAACTTAGGGTTTTTTAAGTCAGAAATACCTCAGCTTAAATATGCAAGATCCAAGATGGTGAATATCATTTCTCTTTTGCCCACTACTATAAACTAAGCCTGGAACTTGGCAGGTGCAGAATATCTATATCTCTATATCTATCTATATTTATATCTATTTCTTTCAATCTATCTATATTTGTTGCCTGAATATTTGATTGACTTGGAAACCACCAGTGATAAGTTATAGGACCTTGGTAGGGCATATAATTTCTTTGCGCCTAAATGTCTTCATGTATCAAATGAGAAAAATAAACCCACTTCATAGGATTGCTCTACAATTTAAATGCAAT
Organism: Tragelaphus eurycerus; assembly: GCA_935064755.1. Lineage (NCBI taxonomy): Eukaryota > Metazoa > Chordata > Mammalia > Artiodactyla > Bovidae > Tragelaphus > Tragelaphus eurycerus. The sequence continues at coordinate 17,094,042 of CAKXYN010000043.1, forward strand.
AAAGTATGAAAAATACATAGCAGATGCACCTGATATTGAGTATATGTATTTGATAAATTGTCACTGCAATTGTTTTTTTTTCTGCTGCTGCTACTCAAGGGGTCACGTTTAGAAGGGTCATACTGAATAGACCTTTTAGTAAATGTTTCCAACAATTATTCTGATTATTTATACCTGGATGACTCTCAAACAGACTACAACATGCTTAACTGTCACTCATATTTATGCATTTTTAAAGTTCAGAGCCTCTGCACTGTGCTAAGAATATTCTTCATCTTTGCTAGATTTCATACTGCTTTTTCAGTGTTCTAAGAACTCCTAATTATGAGAGAATTAATAAAAAAAAAAATCTTTTGGCTGTCTGTGGGTGTTGCCTGATTTGAAACCCTAGTTAGAGCAATATGGCTATTTCAGTCTCCTTACGAGAAAAGTAAAACAAGGATCTTTTGAAAATAGATAAAACACAGATCTCCTGTTCTTCCTAACTTATACAGTGACAAAAACCATGAATGACAAATAGACCTACTGAAAGAGGGAGGCTAATTTACTAGATTCAGGCACACAGGTGGATATAAACCTGTAGGCATCATGAACGAGGATTTACTGAGCAGCCACTCAGTGCCCTTTGTGCCAGACACCACAGTAAGTGTTGGGTACACAGAGGGAACCAAATGGACGTCTTCTTTCCTTTGTGGAGTCAGTCCGTTTCTTTGTTCTTGCTCCCCTACCTGTACCCATTAACACACACACACACACACACACTTCTAGTGAGTCCATATGCCTCTGTGTGTGTGTGTCTACTTTTACATATGCGCCCAAAGCCAGGTCTATAAAACATGAATTCTCAGTAAAGCTTGTGGGTAGGAGACAAAGTGTATATTATTGAAAACAAAGGTTGGGTTCAGTAACATTGGGGGTATTCCCTCATGATGTGTTTAATTTCTTACTTTAGATCTATTTATTTTCCAGTTTTATTTTACTTTAGAATATTGTATTGCTTTTGCCATTCATTGACATGAATTCACCACAGGTGTACACGTGTTCCCCATCCTGAACGTCCCTCCCACCTCCCTCCCCATCCCATCCCTCTGGGTCAACCCAGTGCACCAGCCCCGAGCACCCTGACTCATGCATCGAACCTGGACTGGTGATTCGTTTCACATGTGATAATTTACATGTGTCAATGCCATTCTTACATATCATCCCGCCCTTGCCCTCTCCCACAGAGTCCAAAAGCCTGTTCTATACATCTGTGTCTCTTTTTCTGTCTTGCATACAGGGTTATCATTGCCATCTTTCTAAATTCCATATATATGTGTTAGTATACCATATTGGTATTTTTCTTTCTGGTTTATTTCACTTTGTATAATAGGCTCCAGTTTCATCCACCTCATTAGAACTGATTCAAGTGTATTCTTTTTTAATGGCTGAATAATACTCCATTGTGTATATGTACCACAGCTTTCTTATCCATTCATCTGCAGATGGACATCTAGGTTGCTTCCTGGCTATTAGACACAGTGCTGCGATGAACACTGGGGTACACATGTCTCTTTCAATTCTGGTTTCCTCGGTTTGTATGCCCAGCAGTGGATTGCTGGGTCATATGGCAGTTCTATTTCCAGATTTTTAAGGAATCTCCCTACTGTTCTCCATAGTGGCTGCACTAGTTTGCATTCCCACCAACAATGTAAGAGGGTTCCCTCTTCTCCACACCCTCTCCAGCATTTATTGCTTGTAGACTTTTGGATAGCAGCCATTTTGATTGGTGTGAAATGATACCTCATTGTGGTTTTGATTTGCATTTCTCTGATAATGAATGATGTTGAGCATCTTTTCATATGTTTGTTAGCATCTGTATGTCTTCTTGGAGAAATGTCTATTTAGTTCTTTGGCCCACTTTTTGATTGGGTGGTTTATTTTTCTGGAATTGAGCTTTAGGAATTGCTTGTATATTTTTGAGATTAATTCTTTGTCAGTTGCTTTATTTGCTATTATCTTCTCCCATTCTGAAGGCTGACTTTTCACCTTGCTTGTAGTTTCCTTTGTTGTGCAGAAGCTTTTTAACTTTAATTAGGTCCCATTTGTTTATTTTTGCTTTTATTTCCAATATTCTGGGAGGTGGGTCAGAGAGGATCCTGCTGTGGTTTATGTCGGAGAGTGTTTTGCCTATGTGCTCCTCTAGGAGTTTTATAGTTTCTGGTCTTACATTTAGATCTTTAAACCATTTTGAGTTTATTTTTGTGTATGGTGTTAGAGAGTGTTCTAGCTTCTTTTTTTTTTACAAGTGGTTGACCAGTTTTCCCAGCACCACTTATTGAAGAGATTTTCTTCTCTATTGTATATTTTTGCCACCTTTGTCAAAGACAAGGTGTCCATAAGGTGTGTGGATTTATCTCTGGGCTTTCTATTTTGTTCCATTGATCTATAATTTCTGTCTTTGTGTTAGTACCATACTGTTTTGATGACTGTGGCTTTGTAGTAGAGACCGAAGTTAGGCAGGTTGATTCCTCCAGTTCCATTCTTCTTCCTCAAGATTGCTTTGGCTATTCGAGGTTTTTTTGTATTTCCATACAAATTGTGAAATTATTTGATCTAGTTCTGTGAAAATACCATTGGTAGCTTGATAGGGATTGCACTGAATCTATAGATTGCTTTGGGTAGTATACTCATTTTCACTATATTGACTCTTCTGATCCATGAACATGGTATATTTCCCCATCTATTAGTGTCCTCTTTGATTTCTTTCACCAGTGTTGTATAGTTTTCTGTATATAGGTCTTTAGTTTCTTTAGGTAGATACATTCCTAAGTATTTTATTCTTTTCATTGCAATGGTGAATGGAATTGTTTCCTTAATTTCTCTTTCTGTTTTCTCATTGTTAGCGTATAGGAATGCAAGGTATTTCTGTGTGTTGATTTTATATCCTGCAACTTTACTATATTCATTGATTACCTCTAGTAATTTTCTGGTGGAGACTTTAGGGTTTTCTATGTAGAGGATCATGTCATCTGCAAACAGTAAGAGTTTTACTTCTTTTCCAATCTGGATGCCTTTTATTTCTTTTTCTGCTCTGATTGCTGTGGCCAAAACTTCCAAAACTATGTTGAATAGTAGTGGTGAGAGTGGGCACCCTTGTCTTGTTCCTGACTTTAGGGGAAATGCTTTCAATTTTTCACCACTGAGGATAATGTTTGCTGTGGGTTTGTCATATATAGCTTGTATTATGTTGAGGTATGTTCCTTCTATTCCTGCTTTCTGGTTTGTTTTTTTTTTTTAATCATAAATGGATGTTGAATTTGTCAAAGGCTTTCTCTGCATCTATTGAGATAATCATATGGCTTTTATTTTTCAATTTGTTAATGTGGTGTATTACATTGACTAATTTGCAGATATTGAAGAATTCTTGATCCCTGAGATAAAGCCCACTTGGTCATGATGTATGATCTTTTTAATATGTTGTTGGATTCTGTTTGCTAGAATTTTGTTAAGGATTTTTGCATCTATGTTCATCAGTGATATTGGCCTGTAGTTTTCTTTTTTTGTGGCATCTTTGTCAGGCTTTGGTACTAGGGTGATGGTGGCCTCATAGAATGAGTTTGGAAGTTTACCTTCCTCTGCAATTTTCTGGAAGAGTTTGAGTAGGATAGGTGTTGCTGCTACTGCTGCTAAGTCGCTTCAGTCGTGTCCGACTCTATGCAATCCCATAGATGGCAGCCCACCAGGCTCCCCCGTCCCTGGGATTCTCCAGGCAAGAACACTGGAGTGGGTTGCCATTTCCTTCTCCAATGCATGAAAGTGAAAAGTGAAAGTGAAGTCGCTCATTCGTGTTCAACTCCTAGTGACCCCATGGACTGCAGCCCACCAGGATCCTCCATCCATGGGATTTTTCAGGCAAGAGTACTGGAGAGGGGTGCCATTGCATTCTCTGAGGATAGGTGTTAGCTCTTCTCTAAATTTTTGGTAGAATTCAGCTGTGAAGCCGTCTGGTCCTGGGCTTTTGTTTGCTGGAAGATTTCTCATTACAGTTTCAATTTCTGTGCTTGTGATGGGTCTGTTAAGATTTTCTATTTCTTCCTGGTACAGTTTTGGAAAGTTGTACTTTTCTAAGAATTTGTCCATTTCTTCCACGTTGTCCATTTTATTTGCATATAGTTGCTGATAGTAGTCTCTTATGATCCTTTGTATTTCTGTGTTGTCTGTTGTGATCTCTCCATTTTCATTTCTAATTTTGTTGATTTGACTTTTCTCCCTTTGTTTCTTGATGAATCTGGCTAATGGTTTGTCAATTTTGTTTATCTTCTCAAAGAACCAGCTTTTGGCTTTGTTGATTTGCTATGGTCTCTTTTGGTTTTTTTGCATTTATTTCTGCCCTAATTTTTAAGATTTCTTTCTTTCTACTAACTCTGGGATCCTTCATTTCTTCCTTTTCTCGTTGCTTTAGGTGTAGAGTTAGGTTATTTATTTGACTTTTTTCTCGTTTCTTGAGGTATGCCTGTATTGCTATGAACCTTCCCCTTAGCACTGCTTTTACAGTGTCCCATAGGTTTTGGGTTGTTGTGTTTTCATTTTCATTAGTTTCTATTCATATTTTACTTTTTTTAAAAAATTTCTTCTGTGATTTGTTGGTTATTCAGCAGCGTGTCGTTCAGCCTCCATATGTTGGAATTTTTAATAGTTTTTCTCCTATAATTGAGATCTAATTTTACTGCATTGTAGTCAGAAAAGATGCTTGGAATGATTTTGATTTTTTATAGCCCAGGATGTGATCTATCCTGGAGAAGGTTTCGTGTGTGCTTGAGAAAAAAGGTGAAATTCATTGTTTTGGGGTGAAATGTCCTATAGATATCAATTAGGTCTAACTGGTCTATTGTATCATTTAAAGTTTGTGTTTCCTTGTTAATTTTCTGTTTAGTTGATCTATCCATAGGTGTGAGTGGGGTAGTAAAGTCTCCCACTGTTGTTGTGTTATTGTTAATTTCCTCTTTCATACTTGTTAGCATTTGTCTTACATATTGTGGTGCTCCTATGTTGGGTGCATATATATTTATAATTGTTATATCTTCTTCTTGGATTGATCCTTTGATCATTATGTAGTGTCCATCTTTGTCTCTTTTCACAGCCTTTGTTTTAAAGTCTATTTTATCTGATATGAGTAGTGCTACTCCTGCTTTCCTTTGGTCTCTATTTGCATGGAATATCTTTTTCCAGCCCTTCACTTTCAGTCTGTATGTGTCCCTTGTTTTGAGGTGGATCTCTTGTAGACAACGTATATAGGGGTCTTGTTTTTTTATCCATTCAGCCAGTCTTTGGCTTTTGACTGGGACATTCAACCTATTTACATTTAAGGTAATTATTGAAAAATATGATCCTGTTGCCATTTACTTTATTGTTTTGGGTTCAAGTTTATACACCCAAGGGCCGAGAGGAGCTACTCCATGTTCAAGGTTAGGAGGGGCAACCTCATCCAAAGTAAGGAGAAACAGCTGTGCTTTGCTGGAGCAGCTGTGAAGAGATACCCTACGTCCAAGGCAAGAGAAACCCAAGTGAAATGGTAGGTGTTGTGAGAGGGCATTAGAGGGCAGACACACTTGAACCATAATCATAGAAAACTAGCCAATCTGATCACATGGACCACAGCCTTGTCTAACTCAATGAAACTAAGCCATGCCGTGGGGGGCCACCCAAGATGGACAGGTCATGGTGGAGAGGTCTAACAGAATGTGATTCACTGGAGAAGGGAATGGCAAACCACTTCAGTGTTCTTGCCTTGAGAACACCATGAACAGTATGAAAAGGCAAAATGATAGGATACTGAAAGAGGAACTCCCCAGGTCGGTAGGTTCCCAATATGCTATAGGAGATCAGTGGAGAAATAACTCCAGAAAGAATGAAGAGATGGAGCCAAAGCAAAAACAATGCCCAGTTGTGGATGTGACTGGTGATAGAAGCAAGGTTCAATGCTGTAAAGAGCAATATTGCATAGGAACCTGGAATGTTAGGCAAAGGCAAATTGGAAGTGGTCAAACAGGAGATGGGAAGAGTGAACGTTGACATTCTAGGAATCAGCAAACTAAAATAGACTGAAATGGGTGAATTTAACTCAGATGACCATTATATCTACTACTGTGGGCAGGAATCCCTTAGAAGAAATGGAGTAGCCATCATGGTCAACAAAATTCCAAAATGCAGTACTTGGATGCAATCTCAAAAAGGACAGAATGATCTCTGTTGGTTTCCAAGGCAAACCATTCAATATCACAGTGATCCAAGCCTATGCCCCAACCAGTAATACTGAAGAAGCTGAATGGTTCTATGAAGACCTACAAGAACTTTTAGAACTAACACCCTCAAAAGATATCCTTTTCATTATAGGGGACTGGAATGCAAAAGTAGGAAGTCAAAAAACACCTGGAGTAACAGGGAAATTTGGCCTTGGAGTACGGAATGAAGCAGGGAAAGGCTAATAGCGTTTTGCCAAGAGAACGCACTGCTCATAGCAAACACCCTCTTCCAACAACACAAGAAAAGACTCTATACATGGACATCACCAGATGGTCAACACCGAAACCAGATTGATTATATTCTTTGTAGCCAAAGATGGAGAAACTCTATACAGTCAGCAAAAACAAGACCGGGAGCTGACTGTGGCTCAGATCATGAACTCCTTATTGCCAAATTCAGATTTAATTGAAGAAAGTTGGGAAAACCACTAGAGCATTTAGGTATGACCTAAATCAAATCCCTTATGATTATACAGTGGAAGTGAGAAATAGATTTAAGGGAATAGATCTGATAGATAGAGTGCCTGAAAAACTACAGACAGAGGTTTGTGACACTGTACAGGAGACAGGGATCAAGACCATCCCCATGGAAAAGAAATGCAAAAAGCAAAATGGCTGTCTGGGGAGGCCTTACAAATAGCTGTGAAAAGAAGAGAAGCGAAAAGCAAAGGAGAAAAGGAAAGATATTCTCATTTGAACGCAGAGTTCCAAAGAATAGCAAGGAGAGATAAGAAAGCCTTCCTCAGTGATCAATGCAAAGAAATAGAGGAAAACAACAGAATGGGAAAGACTAGAGATCATTTCAAGAATATTAGAGACACTAAGGAAACATTTCATACAAAGATGGGTTCGATAAAGGACAGAAATGGTATGGACCTAACAGGAGCAGAAGATATTAAGAAGAGGTGGCAAGAATACACAGAAGAATTGTACAAAAAAGATCTTCACAACTCAGATAATCACAATGGTGTAATCACTCACCTAGAGCCAGACATCCTGGACTGTGAAGTCAAGTGAGCCTCAAGAAGCATCACTATGAACAAAGCTAGTGGAGGTGATGGAATTCCAGTGGAGCTATTTCAAATCCTGGAAGATGATGCTGTGAAAGTGCTGTACTCGATATGCCAGCAAATTTGGAAACTCAGCAGTGGCCATAGGACTGGAAAAAGTCAGTTTTCATTCCAATCCCAAAGAAAGGCAATGCCAAAGAATGCTCAAACTACCGCACACTTGCACTCATTTCACACGCTAGTAAAGTAATGCTCAAAATTCTCCAAGCCAGGATTCAGCAATACGTGAACCGTGAACTCTCTGATGTTCAAGCTGGTTTTAGAAAAGGCAGAAGAACCAGAGATCACATTGCCAACATCCATCCGGTGAATCATCAAAAAAGCAAGAGAGTTACAGAAAAACATCTGCTTTATTGACTATGCCAAAGCCTTTGACTGTGTAGATCACAATACACTATGGAAAATTCTGAAAGAGATGGGAATACCAGACCACCTGACCTGCCTCTTGAGAAACCTATATGCAGGTCAGGAAGCAACAGTTAGAACTGGACATGGAACAACAGACTGGTTCCAAATAGGAAAAGGAGTATGTCAAGGCTGTATACTGTCACCCTGCTTATTTAACTTATATGCAGAGTACATCATGAGAAACGCTGGACTGGAAGAAGCACAAGCTGGAATTAGATTGCTGGGAGAAATATCAATAACCTCAGATATGCAGATGACACCACCCTTATGGCAGAAAGTGAAGAGGAACTAAAAAGCCTCTTGAAAGTGAAAGAGGAGAGTGAAAAAGTTGGCTTAAAGCTCAACATTCAGAAAACGAAGATCATGGCATCTGGTCCCATCACTACATGGGAAAAAGATGGGGAAACAGTGGAAACACTGTCAGATTTTATTTTTGGGGGCTCCAAAATCACTTCAGATGGTGACTGCAGCCATGAAATTAAAAGATGCTTACTCCTTGGAAGGAAAGTTATGACCAACCTAGAAGCATATTCAAAAGCAGAGACATCACTTTGCCAACAAACATCCGTCTAGTCAAGGCTATGGTCTTTCCTGTGGTCATGTATGGATGTGAGAGTTGGACTGTGAAGAAAGCTGAGCTCCGAAGAATTGATGCTTTTGAACTGTGGTGTTGGAGAAGACTCTTGGGAGTCCCTTGGACTGCAAGGAGATCCAACCAGTCCATTCTAAAGGAGATCAGCCCTGGGATTTCATTGGAAGGACTGATGCTGAGGCTGAAAATCCAATACTTTAGCCACCTCATGCCAACAGTTGACTCATTGGATAAGATCCTGATGCTGGGAGGGATTGGAGGCAGGAGCAGAAGTGGATGACAGAGGATGAGATGGCTGGATGGCATCACCGACTCGATGGACTTGAGTCTGAGTGAACTCCGGGAGTTGGTAATCGACAGGGAGGCCTGGTGTGCTGTGATCTTTGGGTCACATGGGGTCAGACATGACTGAATGACTGAACTAAACTCAACTCTGTGTTTCCTGTCTAGAGAAGATCCTTTAGCATTTGTTGGAGAGCTCTTTTGGTGGTACTGAATTCTCTCAGCTTTTGCTTGTCAATAAAGCTTTTGATTTCTCCTTCATATTTGAATGAGATCCTTGCTGGGTACAGTAATCTGGGCTGTAGGTTATTTTCTTTCATCACTTTAAGTAACTCCTGCCATTTTCGTCTGGCCTGAAGAGTGTCTACTGAAAGTTCAGCTGTTATCTTTATGGGAATCCCCTTGTGTGTTATTTGTTGTTTTTCCCTTGTTGCTTTTAATATTTGTTCTTTGTGTTTGACCGTTTTAATTTGATTAATATGTGTCTTGGGGTTTTTCACCTTGGGTTTATCCTGTTTGGGACTCTCTGGGTTTGTTGGACTTGGGTGATTATTTCCTTTCCCATTTTAGGGAAGTTTTCAACTATTATCTCCTCAAGTATTTTCTCATGGTCTTTCTTTTTGTTGTCTTCTTCTGGGACTCCTATGATTCAAATGTTGGGGCATTTAACATTGTCCCAGAGGTCTCTGAGGTTGTCCTCATTTCTTTTATTTTTTTGTTTTTTCCCTCTCTGTTTCATTTATTTCTACCATTCTATCTTCTACCTCACTTATCCTATCTTCTGTCTCTGTTATTCTACTGTTGGTTCCCTCCACAGTGTTTATTTTGCCTTGTTCCAAATAGTTTAAGGTCCTCTCTACCAGATGACCATGATTACTACATTTCTGTCTCAGTGGAGAGGGCGGGATGGGTATGAAGGACAGCCTGGTCATGAACACGGCTTACTGGTCAGTTTGTCTTTGCCTGAAGTCCATTTTTATTACAGCTTACAAACACAATCAGGAATAATTGAGACTTTACAAACTATGCTTCTATTCACACTGTAAGTCTCCATTACCACTTACAAGGTCTTACTATAAGCCAGGAACCATAAAACATTATCTCTAATCCTTACAACAGCCTTGCTAACTGCTAAGTCGCCTCAGTCGTGTCCGACTCTGTGCAACCCCATAGATGGCAGCCCACCAGGCTCCACCATCCTTGGCATTCTAATCCAGGCAAGAACTCTGGGGTGGGTTGCCATTTCCTTCTCCAACAACCTCATGTGGTAAGAATTATCTCCACTTTACATATAAGAAATGAAGTTTGTATGATCTCAAACTCATGATACATAGCATTAAAAGTCTGAACTTCACCAATTCAGATCACATGTTTACTCTCAAGCTCATAGTGCTTTTGTGAGGAGTAAATGTAATACTAAACAGTTAGTGCAAGTTTGTAAGCAAGGAAATTTCTAATTATTAAGACTGGAGCATAAACAGAAATAAAATGTTTGACTTGCTTGTTATTCTTTCTTGTTATAAATGCTGATCAGTATTCAACATTTAGCTATGCATAGGTCCTCATGTATTAAAGTATGTATTTAAAAGGTTTATTTACTCTATATTTATAATTGTGTGTAATTCTTTTCATTTTAAGCTTATCAAAGACTTAATAAAGGACACACAAAAATATATGTGACTAATTTTTTAAAATGCATAATTATAGGTAGGTCATTCTGAAATATACATGGGTACTGCATTAATATATAAAGAAAACCACTTTCATTCTTCCTGCTCTTACACTTGATGAGTCAAACACTACTACTCTGTCTCTTGAAAATGCCTGACTTGAGCTTTACTTATTGGGAAGCCAATCACTAAAGATAAGAATTTAGGAAACTGAATAAGTATAAATTTTCTCTCAAGTATTCCTCACCCATAGGTGGTAACCTTAAAAAGCTTCTAATGTGTCTTTTTGGAATAAACAACTTAACAATTAAATGCTTTTACTCTTCTCTCAGGGTGGCAGTCCAATTATGTTTACTTCTTCCCCAATGTACTTTTTATCAGCCATTAAGTATCTAGAAGAATCTAAGAATCTAAAGTGCATCACCATCTCTAAAGGGTTTACTTGCATGACCTTTTTCATGGTTCTTAAGAATAAATCCAGAACATTATTCAATTCCAAATTTCACCAAGAGTTAAGTGAAATATAACTGCCGTGTAGTATAAAAAGTACTGTTCACAAAGTCAGGGATTTGTGGCTAGGCCTCTATCTTCCATTTGCTTCGAAATAAATTAAATAATGGATTGGAGAATGGAAATGAAAAATAGATAAGCTAATTTTTAATGTCCTTATCACAGTATTATGTTTATGCATTAACAGTCCCAGAGTCACATGGCTTAAAGGGCACAATGAGAGTTATAGAGTCTCTCCCTACAATGTGAAACCAACTCAGACCAAAAGGCAATTTTCCCACTTGCCTTTATACTTATTCTAAATTTTAAAGTCAATCGTCTCCAACAGCTTCCAGGAGCTGAGCCTTCTCATCCTCTCAGACTGTATTTCTTTTCAGTGTCCCAAAGTGCTTTCAGTCCTAGAGGGTTCATCTCCTCACTGTATTCATTCCACCTTGTCAACTGGATTTCATGAAATCCCACCTCCTCTTGACTTCTCCAGCTACCAGCTTAACTTAGATCATCATAACTCTTTCCTGAACCATTGTAATATCCTACTGATCTTCCTAATGGTAGCCTTATACCATTCCCTATATTTTTACATTTACCCAACAATCATCTCTTTAAAGGAACAAATCTACTCATGTCATTGTTTAAGGTGGGATTTGAGGAAATTCCATAGTTCATCTGTTTTGCACCATCCAAATATTTTCTAGGTCTTTGATAGTCTAAGTTTGTAGAATATTAGACCTAGAATATTTAGACCTAGAATATATTTCTAGGTCTTTAATATCACTATTATTTTTCTAGCTATATCCTCTGCTAAGTACCTAATATCACAGTCATGCTCTCGTTTTTCCATATATAGCTTTCTAGGATGCACTTCCCTTTTTTATCTAGCCAACTAATGTGTCTTTTTGGATAAACAATTTAACAGTTAAATGCTTTTACTCTTCTCTCAGGGTAGCAGTCCAATTATGTTTACTTCTTCCCCTTCTCAATCTTCCTTTACTACACTGTATTGGGGAAGATATTGAGGATTAGCCAGAGTGTAGGCTATTCATCTCAGCTCACCCACATTTTAGCTTTCACTTAATCTCTCTGAATCTTATCTCCCCTCATTAATAAAATAGAAATAATGACCCCTAATTTGCAGGGCAGGTGTGAATATTAAATGGAATAATAAAAATTTAGCACCTGGCATGAAGTAGTCATTTTCCCTTTAATCATGCTCCATTCTAATTTACTTTCCACATTGCAGGCAATCTGCACTAATCAGACTGCATGGTAGGTGGATTCTTTAACAGCTGAAACCACAAGGGAAGCCCAAGAATACTGGGGTGGGTAGCCTATCCCTTCTCCAGGGGATCTTCCCAACCCAGGAATTGAACCAGGGTCTCCTGCGTTGCAAGTGGATTGTTTACCAACTGAGCTATGAGGGAAGCCTACACTAATTATACCACTCCTTTCGTAAAGACCTTCAATAGTTTCCTATTTCCATAGCTTACTTGTTAGCAAGCTCCCTTGTTTTCTAATACAACCTTATTTCTCACTACTGCCCTCCTTCAATGCTCTGCTCCAGCCATCTGAAGTGGTTCAGATTTGTCAACTCTCCCAAATTCTCTTACCTCTAGGCCTCAGAATATGCAGTTTCCTCTTCTACAAACACACTCTTCCAATCTGTCTTACTTCATGTGTATCCTGCACAAACTATTATCACATATTCCTTTCTGCTTGATTTTATTGCTCTTTTCCTTGCCATGTGGGTGATAATCTATGTTAGTCTTAATCCCTCTCCAGAGTCCCACAAAGTTCTTATCTGCAATCCTCTACTTACTCTAACTAATCCTACCCTTCCAATAAGAACAACCTCAAGCCTCACCTAGGACCTCTACATGGGCCCCTACTTTTTCCAGTAGATGCTTTTCACCAAGACACAAAACAGGGTCTCCCATGAGAAAATAGTGACGTGAGTTCTAAGAATGCAGAGATCAAGAAAGAATAATCAGGGGAGGTATCTTAGAAGAGGAAAAAACTCAGACCTGAGCACTGAAGAATGAGTGGAATCAAGGAAAGGAGAGACGATTATCCAGCCAGAGTAAACACGAAAAAGAACAATGGATCTTTTATTCATTCCATAAATCTTTATTAAGCACTTATTCTGTGCAAGGTCCTATGCTAGCAACATGCTGTACACTAGGTTTGGTGAAGGGATGGGCTTACTTGAGCAGAGGTTTGGGGCAGGAATTAAGGTAGAATGGCTATGAGTGGGGCCTGATCACAGGGGGCCACAAACCCACCAGATACGGTGATATTACAGCTGCACTAGGGGTCCCTCTTCACCTTTGTGATGCTTTACTTATTTCTCTCGTCATTTTATTGTCTGTTTTTCCCCCTAGGCTCCTAATTCCATGTGGATTGAAATTTTGTTGGCCTGTTTTATTTACCATCTATCTCTAGCTCCTGGAACATTACCAAGCACAGGACAGGCAATTGATAAATGCATGCTATGTACTCTGATAAACTATCTGCCCCACTACGTAAGCCTTTATTAGTTGATATGTTTGTGCTCTCCACTATGCAAAGATTAGAAACTTTTTTCCATATAGGGCCAGTTAGTAATATTTTTGGTTTTGCAGGCCACATGATCTCTATTGCACCTATTCAATTCTGCTATTGAATTAGATAAAAGTCATAGATAATCTGTAAATGAATGAACATGGCTGTATTAACAGGTTGAATTTGGTTTATGGACCACAGTTTGCTGACCCTTGTACTAGGCTATATGCTTCTAGAAAAAGAAATTTACTCATTTTCTATTGCAGTATTTGCTTAATGCCTGTCACATAACAGGTGCTCAAGAGTAACATTTCTGATTATTTACTGTTCCAATCACTGTTCTAAATACTTCACATGTATGGACAGAGTCCCTTGGACTGCAAGGAGATACAATGAGTTCATCCTAAAGGAAATCAGTCCTGAATATTCATTGGAAGGACTGATGCTGAAGCTGAAACTTCAATATTTTGGCCACCTGATGTAAAGAACTAACTCATTTGAAAAGACCCTCATGCTGGGAAAGATTGAAGGCAGGAGAAGGGGATGACAGAGGATGAGATGGTTGGATGGCATCACCAACTCAATGGACATGAGTTTGAGTAAATTCCAGGAGTTGATGATGACAGGGAGGCCTGGCATGCCGCAGTCCATGGGGTCGCAAAGAGTCGGACATGACTAAGTGACTGAACTGAACTGACCTGAACTCTTGATCTTACTATCCTTATTTCACAGATGAGAAAACACTGGCCCAGGGAGGATAAGTAACTGGCCCAGTATTACATGGCTGGTATGTGGCAAGACTGGAATTTTAACAATTGGGACCCAAATCTGTGTGTGTGTGTGTGTGTGTGTGTGTGTGTGTGTGTGTGTGTGTGTGTTAGACGCTGAGTCATGGCCGACTCTTTGCAAACGCATGGACTGTGGCCCGCCAGGGTCCTCTGTCCATGGAATTCTCCAGGAAAGAATACTGGAGTGGGTTGCTATTTGCTTCTTCAGGGGATCTTCCCTGACTCAGGGATCAAACCCGGGTCTCCTGCATTGCAGGCAGATTACTTACCATCTGAGCTACAAGGGAACCAAGTCTGTATTCCTAGTCATAAAACTATACAGCCTCTCAATAAATGGGAATAAGCAAAGGATTTTAAACTTCATGCAAAAGGGCAGCTCTCTGAGTTTTTTTTTTTTTAAGGAAATAGAGCACTCAGAAGAACTAAAAAGATTATAGATTTAATTTTATAAACTGAATTCAAAAAAATTATCCTCAGAAAACAAGGCTATGATGTATCTGGACAAAAAGTTGCCGATGCAAATACCTCTTGCTTGCCCTACAAATGAAGCTGCTAATCTGAGCTTGGTTGTTTCCAGAGCTTGGGAGTATTTACTACTTCTATATTTCTTTGGACATCTGCCAGGACTCTACTAGCTCACAGAGGCACCAAGTGCCAAAGATTTAAGAAATATTGATAGGAGAATAACTTAAATGGGCACATTACATCCATTTGTTTACCTGTGGCTTGCCAGTTGGTTAAAGACACTATTTGACCTTGGTGGAAATAAACACTGGTAACAGCTGAAATTTAATTCTGAGGTTCTGAAAGAATAGAGCAGGAGAATGCTTACCAGTGAATGGGGGGCAGTCCATGTTTCTAGTAGAGGAGCCTCTGAGGAAGACTCTGAAAACAATCAACCAGACATCAGGCTGTTCACTGAGCATCCTAAGTAACTCTTAATACCAACTGTCACCATTAATCTAC
This sequence comes from Tragelaphus eurycerus, assembly GCA_935064755.1. Lineage (NCBI taxonomy): Eukaryota > Metazoa > Chordata > Mammalia > Artiodactyla > Bovidae > Tragelaphus > Tragelaphus eurycerus. Next base: position 17,109,150 of record CAKXYN010000043.1, read on the forward strand.
ATGGTTCTCCCTACTAAGCCTGAGAAATGACTTTACCAGCCCAAACACTTTACTTGAAGTGTCTCTGACTCTGGTAATAATCTCAAGCAGAGCAAAAAGTGGAACACTGTTCCTGAAAATCAACATAGGTGGATGTTTGTATAGAAAGCTCAAATAGCAAACTTTTCATGAGGGAGGCAATACCAACTGGAAAAAATAACAAAGAAGCTCATATTTAGGGAGGATGTATCCTGAAAATTACATTGGTATTGTTAGCTTTGTTTTTATAGAAAAGGAGACTGAAGCTCATTAAGTACGTATAAATTATTCACAGTTCTGCCAGTAGGAGACAGAACAGCTTAGACATGAACCCAGGTCAAATGTAAACACGAGTGGATTAGGAGCCAATGTCCACTGCTTTTTTCTTCTACCAGAATGAGTTTTGACCAATGTCACAAGCTAAGGCTATAATCAAAAGTCATAATCTTGCCTCTGTGTGTAACTTTCTAAGACATAATTAGCCTTTCTATGTTTCTAGTTTTTTCTTTCTAAAATAGGAATAGTAACATTGGTCCTTTGCTACTTGCATGTACTAAAGGAGGAAGCATAACTCAGAGAATCAGTTATAATTCAGGCTAAACGGGACTTTACAATACAGTCTGTCCAACCAACAGATAAGGAAGATGAGGTCTACACAGTTCACCTAACATGACAGAAAACAGTGTATTATACGGAGTATATGATTCAAAAATAGTAAAATTTCAAGAGTTGTTTTTCCCTCAAAATGTAAAAGATAATAGTCTTCAGAAAGGCAAAGTCTAAAATCAGTTGCAATTCAAACCAATGGCTCAAGAAAATAAGGGATCTTTTCATGTATCTTTATACTAAAATCCAGACACTAATTTTCCTCTTTTAAATATAATAACATCTGTTAACATCCACCTTAAAACTAAATATTAAAAAAAAAAAAACAACTTGGATCATGGCATCTGGTCCCATTACTTCATGGCAAATAGAAGGGGACAGAGTGGAAGCAGTGAGAGTTCCTCTTCTTTGAGCTGGAAAATCACCACGGATGGTGACTGTAGCCATGAAATCAGAAGATGATTGCTTCCGCTTCCAGGCAGGAAAGTTATGACAAACCTAGTCAGTGTGTTGTAAAGCAGACACATTACTCTGCTGACAAAGGTCCGTATAATCAAGGCTATGGTCTTCCCAGTGGTCCATGCGGTTGTGAGAGCTGGACCATAAAGAAGACAGAATACTAAAGAATTAATGCCTTCGAACTGTGATGCTGGAAAAGACTCTTCAAAGTCCCCTGGACAGCAAGGAGATCAAACTAGTCAATCTTAAGGGAGATCAACCCTGAATACTCATTGGAAGGACTGGTGCTCCAGTATTTTGGTCACCTGATGCCAACAGCTGACTCATTGGAAAAGTCCCTGATGCTGGGAAAGATTGAAGGCAGAAGGAGAAAAGGGCATCAGAGGATGAGATGGCTGGATGTCATCACCGATGCAATGGATGTGAACTTGGGAAAAATTGAGGATATGGTGAAAGATGGGGAAGCATGGCATGCTGCAGTTCATAAGGTCACAAAGAGTCGGGCACAACTGAACAACATCTGTTGAATATGTGACAACTACTATCCTGAGCTCTTTATATGAATTAACCAGTTTTATCCTCACAACTCTAAGGGAGAGATGAAATTAGAATTTCTATTTTATAGATGAAGAACATGAAGACAGAAAGATTAAGTACTTCTCAGGCTCAGACAGGAAATGATTCAAGTCCAGGCTTCCTAGCTCCAAAATCTGTGCTCTTAACCACTGTACTATATTATCTCAAAACTATGCCTCAGATGGTAAAGAATCCACTTGCAAGTTTGATCACTGGGTTGGGAAGACCCCTGGAGGAGGGCATGGCAACCACTCCTGTATTCTTGCCTGGAGAATCCCCATGGACAGAGGAGGCTGGCGGGCTACAGTCCATGGGGTCACAAACAGTCGGACACAACTGAGCAACTAAACAGCAACAACAACAAACATGATACGGCCTCAGTATATTCTGCTGTATCACTACATGCTTATTAATTATAACTGCCTGGCTGTAAATTACATTCATTCTCTTATCTCGTTTAGTTTATTAGCATTTCTATAAAATTTACTCTACCTTATGGTGGTGGTTTAGTCGCTAAGTTGTGTTCGACTCTTGTGATCCCATGGGCTGTAGCCTGCCAGGCTCCTCTGTCCATGGGATTCTCCAGGCAAGAATACTGGAGTGGTTTGCCATTTGATATTTAAAAATAAAGCAGTGCTTTATAAAAAAGAATATCATTTCTATGATCCGCCTTTCAGTAATTTGCATAGGTCCATCTCAAGTACTTTTATTCTGAGCCAATTTCTTCAGTCATAGAAGGCAGAGGTCAACTCTTCTGTAGTCTGACTCAAATATCCCCTCTTCTTTGAGGTTTTCCTCACCCTCTCAGGCAAAATGGGTCACTCCCTCCTCTGTACTCCCAGGGAGTTGTATTCTTTCATTATATTGAGTTGTTTATGTATCTCTCTGCTCACATGATGAAAGGGTCTTAGCACCTTGCATGGAGCAACAGGACTGGCAGAAATTTGGTGTTCTGAATATATACATTTTAAGTATAAAATATGTGTAAAGATTAGCAATTAAGATCTCTGTGTCATGATACCATGGTGGTGTACATTTCTGAAAAGTCACAAATCAGCAAGAGAAACCATACTTCCTAGACTTTGGTGCTCAGTTTCCTAAGTGGACTCATGAATGCCAGATACCATGTGCTTGTGTATAGGGAGGTAGTACAGTTTAGGCTTTAAAATGAGATGAATTTGTGCTTGAGTCCCGGTAGCTCCCTGGTAAATGGAATATATTGGAATGCTAGAAGTACCTTTATTACTAGGGTGTTTAGGAAAGTGAATTTTTAAATGTATTATTTAATATTGAGTTTGAAGCATCAACTCTACTCAACGTACATTCAGTTCAGTCACTCAGTCATGTCTGACTCTTTGCGACCCCATGAATCTCAGCACGCCAGGCCACCCTGTCCATCACCAACTCCCAGAGTTCACTCAAACTAAGCCCATCAAGTCGGTGATGCCATCCAGACATCTCATCCTCTGTCGTCCCCTTTTCCTCCTGCCTCCAATCCCTCCCAGCATCAGAGTCTTTTCCAATGAGTCAGCTCTTTGCATGAGGTGGCCAAAGTACTGGAGTTTCAGCTTTAGCATCATTCCTTCCAAAGAACACTGAGGGCTGATCTCCTTTAGAATGGACTGGTACATACATTAGCAGTTATTAATATTAGGACTGCTGTTTGGAAAAATTATGATTTGGACCCTTGAATATCTCTTTCAATGGCCTTTTATTCACCCATTCTGCCTCATCCTACAGAGAAGGAAATGGCAACCCACTCCAGTGTTCTTGCCTGGAGAATCCCAGAGATGAAGGAGCCTGGTGGGCTGCAGTCTATGGGGTTGCACAGAGTTGGACACAACTGAAGGGACTTGACAGCAACAGCCTCATCCAAATGAGTTTCAATTCTCCATTACCAATCCCAAGTCTGGGCTTCTCCTGTGGCTTCTTTACCACTGTGCCACTTCAGACACAGTTCAATCCCTGGGCTGGGAGGATCCCCTGGAGGAGGAAATAGCAACCCACTCCAGTATTCTAACCTGGAAAATCCCATGGACAGAGGAGCCTGGAAGGCTATAGTCCATAGGGTCACAAAGGGTTGGACATGACTGAGCAACTGAGCACATACAAGCTCAAGTTCATTAATCAATCAGAACCCATAGGAACAAATTATGGAGAGAAATAGTAGTGGGAGAGTCCTATAGGAAGATACTTATATTACTGACATGGAAGACCAGCACTGTGATCATGTAACACTTGCTAATTGTAGAATCCCATAAGAACCTACAGCATTTATTAGCTCCATTGGTAGAAAACTCTTTCTTGGAACTTAGGGCTTCCAAATTTGCCTCTGGGTTGTTTGTGCTTGGCTCGAGCAAAAGGCTAAGCAAACATTAAGATAATAAGCTGTGATCTTTCAATCACCATTATCTCCAGTCCCCAAAGTTAGCTCAGTATGCAGCCAAAAAAGACACAGATGTGTCTTAGAGGAAGTAGGAATTCCGTGTCAACAAAACACTGGGGTGATGTAACATGGAGTGCACTCTATTGTAAGCTCTGGCTGGCTATTTGAATTAAGTGTCTTTAAAGGACCTTGTCTTGACTGCAAAATTCCAGGGTTTCTAGGTCCACTATTTTTAGCTACAGAATTTGTATACTGCTTGTCCACTTCAGACCTTGCCAATTCCCCCAAAACAGGCATGGTCCTTCGTAACTGACCACATACCCAAGCTCCAAGCACTGGTCTCCCAGATAGATTTGCTTGACAATGAACCTACAGTGGATTTCAGTTTAAACATAACAGCTTCCCCTAGGCCTGCTTTTGATATTTGACTTTTAGCTAGTACTACAGGTAAAAGGCATCTACTCATCACACTGGCTCCTGCTTGTGGGGGCCTGGCTTATCAGACCGCCTCTCCACCGAAGACAAGACAAGATTATATTTAGCCTGACTTTGCTTAAATGATTAGAGACTTTCACTTAACAAATGCAAAGGATAGATTCTAAATGAATCAAGGGTCTGTTTCTATTCTTAGGGTTCCATGAAATTTAGGCTTTGCAAAGAAACATGCTGGTGATTGGTTTTGGGTAATATTCCCTCTCAGGCATATAAAAAGGCTATATAATATTAAAACTCTGTAAAGAAGAATTCAAAGCAATGAATGTATAATAATTGCTTAATATCCAGCTAGATGTCCTCAGTAAGGAAGTTTACAGAGGAGTAATGTGAAAGGGGACCCTATTTTATAAGAGCACTTAATTTGTTTGGATGAAAGGACATGCATCAGTAGTACATTGCAAATGCCGCCAAGAGCACTCATACTAAGTTATAATTATTTATCTTTGATCAGTTTCCCCAAGAAGACTATGAATTACAGCCTGGGTCTTCTTTACCTGCAGATTCCTAGAACTTAGCACAATACCTGGTACCATGTTTGTTAAATAAGGAAATAAATGATTTTAAACTCTGTAATAATATAGTATAAATTAGAGGCAAAAATAAACATCTATGGATGCTCAGAGCAGGGAGATGATGATATTACTCAGTGATCCAAAACAGAATTATAGAAAAAGGAGAACTTGATCAACATGTGGAAGAAACGCTTGATTGCACAAAGTTACAGGGTGTATATTCTCTTGAGTATGGGCAAAACAGAGGGAAAAAGAAGAAATGCGGATAACTGCAGCATCATTTGCAACAACTGTGACATGGAAGCAATCTAAATGTCCCCAGTGAATGAACGGATAAAGAAAGGATGGTAAAATATACATACATACATACATAATACATATCAGATCAGATCAGTCGCTCAGTCATGTCCAACTCTTTGAGACCCCATGAATCACAGCACACCAGGCCTCCCTGTCCATCACCAACTCCCAGAGGTCACTGAGACTCACATCCATCGAGTCCGTGATGCCATCCAACCATCTCATCCTCTGCCATCCCCTTCTCCTCTTGCCCTCAATCCCTCCCAGCATCAGAGTCTTCTCCAATGAGTCAACCCTTCGCATGAGGTGGCCAAAATACTGGAGTTTCAGCTTTAGCATCATTCCTTCCAAAGAAATCCCAGGGCTGATCTCCTTCAGAACGGACTGGCTGGATCTCCTTGCAGTCCAAGGGACTCTCAAGAGTCTTCTCCAGCACCACAGTTCAAAAGCATCAATTCTTTGGCGCTCAGCCTTCTTCACGGTCCAGCTCTCACATCCATACATGACCACAGGAAAAATCATAGCCTTGACTAGACAGACCTTTGTTGCCAAAGTAATGTCTCTGCTTTTGAATATGCTATCTAGGTTGGTCATAACTTTCCTTCCAAGGAGTAGGCATAATATATATATATATATATATATATATATATATATATATAGGCTTCCCTTGTGGCTCAGCTGGTAAAGTATCCTCCTGCAATGCAGGAGACCTGGGTTTAATCCTTGGGTTGGGAAGATCCCCTGGAGAAGGCAATGGCTACCCACTCCATTGATTCTGGCCTGGAGAATTCCATGGACTGTATAGTCCATGGGGTCGCAAAGAGTAGGACATGACTGAGTGACTTCCAGAAATGGCAAGATTTTCTTTTTTTTATGGCTCAATATTTATTCTGTTTATTTGAGCCATAAAAAAATCTTGCCATTTCTGACAACATGGATTGACCTTAAGAGCATTAGACTACTTGAAATAAGCCATACAGAGAAAGACAAATACCAATAAAATCTCACTTAAATGTGGAATCTCAAAGACCCACAAACAACCACAACCAAAAAAAACCAAAACACAAAACCCCAAACTTACGGATACAGAGAACAGCTTGTCAGTTGCCAGATATAGGTGGCGAGAGGTGGGCAAAATGGATAGAGGTGGTCAACAAACTTCCAGTTACAGAATGAATTAGTCAACGGAGATATAATGTACAGCATGGTGACTACAGTTAATAATGCTGTGTTTTATATTTGAAAGTTGCTGAGAGTAGGTCTTAAAAGTTCTCCTCACAAGGAAAAAAAAAAACATAACTACATGTGGTGATACATGTTAAGTATACTCATTGTGGTAATATTTCACAATATGTACAAACATCAAATCATTATGTTGTACACTTGACATATAATGGTATATGTCAATTATATCACAGTAAAGAAAGAAAACAAGTATAATAAGGTTAACCAAAATTTTAAAAAGTAAGGAACTTGAAAATGTATAAACAATGAGAAACAAGAACTGGCTAAGAAAATACTTATAAGTTTGTGAGTTTAAGGATGGGCCCTGAAATATTTTCAACGGGAAAGAATAAGCATTTAATGAGTTTCTACTACATGTCAGATCTTTACAAGGCATTTCACATATATCATCCCATTTTTTTAGGGAAGGTTTTATTGTCCACACTTTGCAATGAAGATGCTAATCTTAGAGAAGGCAAATAGCTTATCTAAGGACATGGGGAGCAAGCGTCACAGTGAAGAGCTGAACCCAATTCTATTAGATTCCATGCTCTTTTTATTTCCCAACAATATCTCTGCAGTATTCCCTCATAAACCTGACAGATCTTCCCTTCAGGTCTTACACTATCATAAATCACTTCTGATATGCTCTGAATTCCACATTCTCCCCAAAAGAAATCAAGGCATTTCAATGTTTATTCTTTCCACCTACACAGAGATAAACTGAATATTCTCTGAATTTCATCCTCCTTACATTCTTTCAATTTATTTCTCTGGGCTTCTCTGTTGGCTCAGAAGTAAAGAATCTCAATGCAGGAGCCACAGGTTTAATCCTTAGGTTAGGAAGATTCTCTGGAGAAGCAAATAGCAACCCACTCCAGTATTCTTGTCTGGGAAATCCCATGCATAGAGAAGCCTGGTGGGCTACAGTCCATGGGGTCTCAAGAGTCAGAAAGGACTTAGTGACTAAACAACAACTTATTTCTCTAACCACATGACAATACTTTTAACATTTCTTCCAAGGATATAACCCTCAATTGTGCGTCCATCATCTCTTCTTTTCCCTCTAAGAAAAGAAGAACTACATTGAATTTTGATGACAACGAAGATGATAACCAGCACAATGACATTTTCAAGTTTCTTATTGTTCACAAATTTGCAGAGTTCTAGATATACAATACTCTAGAGCTAAGGGCTGATAAACACAGTCTTCTAACAAGTTGAGGTTTCTCTCAGGTCAGACATAACTAGCACTGTTCAATATTTATGAAGCAGTATTCCCCTTGTGGAGAATTCACTCTGTTCCTTTGGTGAAAGATATAGGATTGAAATGGGACTTTGGGCAGCATGAGGAGAGCAGGCTCAGGCTCTATGCCTCCTTAATTGGCTGGAGATGAGCTGAGTCTTTACATAAGGCTTTTGTGGTGTTCTGCTTGGTAGGTGCCTGTCACACACTCTGCACAAGCTTAGATGAAAAGGATTTTCAGCATCTGAATAGAATGCATAATTGCTAGCATGGGGGGACAAAAATTCCACTAGCTAGGGTCTCACACCAGTGCAGCTCATGCCTGTACTACCCACCTCCCTAGACTTTTTATTGTGAAAGAAATTTGTAGGAAAAATGCATTGTGTAAACGCAAGACAGAGTGATCAGCCTAGCCCAATGTTTAAGGCTTAGCATCCAGCCAGAATTTCATAGTTCCAACCCTTCTCCTGCATCCAACTCACTCTTAGTTCTGGCTGTTGCTTAGTTACTTTCTCTACACCTAATTCTAACCTACGTGTGTGTGTGTGTGTGTGTGTGTGTGTGTGTGTTGTGTGTATGTGTGCATACATACATGCATATGTGCTAAGTCACTTCAGTTGTCTCCAACTCTGTGTAGCCCTATGGACTGCAGCCTGCCAGGCTCCTCTGTCCATGGAAATCTCCAGACAAGAATACTGGAGTGGGTAGCCATGCTTTCCTAAAGGGGATTTTCCCAACCCAGGGATCGAAACCATGTCTCTTACGTCTAACCTGCATTGGCGGGCAGGTTTTTTACCACTAGCACCACCTGGGAAGCCATATATATACATATATGTATGTATGTATGTACATGTGTATATATGTGTGTGTTTATGTATGTGTATATGTGTATGTATATAAATAAATAAATATACATATGTGTGTGTGTGTGTGTGTGTGTGTGTGTGCATGTGCATGAATGCTAAGTCAGTTCTATCATGTCCTACTCTGTGAACCCATGAATTATAGCCTGCCAAGCTCCTCTGTCCCTGGGATTCTCCAGGCAAGAATACTGGAGTGGGTTGCCAAACCCTCCTCCATGAGATCTCAATCCAGGGATCGAACCCAAGTTTCTTATATTTCTTGCATTGGCAAGCAGATTCTTTACTGATAGTGCATTGGGGAAGCTGATATATCTATGCATTTATACATATATATATAAATGGCAGCCCACTCCAGTACTCTTGCCTGGAAAATTCCATGGATGGAGAAGCCTGGTAGGCTATAGTCCATGGGGTCGCAAAGAGTCGGACACGACTAAGCGACTCCACTTCACTTCATTTCACTTCATAAATATATAAGACTCTTTGAACATATTTTATTTATTGATTAGTTAATTTTCATTTATCAGCATTTATCGAATCCCTATCAAGTACCCAAAATAATGTCAAATGATTAAATGATGATTCAAATAATAACTGCAAATAAAAGAATTTGAAAATCTCTAAATATATCCCCTCAGCAACTTCCATTAAAGGCAGTGTTTTTCAAACACTTCAAACAGAAGCATGTAGGCAGTCAGTTCTGATGACACACAAGTTGAAGGACTAAACTCGACATGAAAGAAAGGCTCCAGAGCCCTGCTCATCCCAACCCACCTCATATCAGATCTTCCAAGTGCATGTTGTCCAATCAATCCCTCTCCAACCACGCCCCAGCCCCATGCTCACTGCATCACTATTCCAATAGCCCCTGCCACTGACAAACAGTGCTATAGTCTTCAGACTGAGGAAACAAATGAACAAATTGAGAACCACAAAAGGTTCCAATATTTCCCACCAAGATTATTAATGCCTACAACAGCACCAGCTACTACCTAGGACGTACAATGCGCCAATTAAGCACAGTTCAGTTGAGTCTTTCAGTCGTGTCTGACTCTTTGTGACACCATGAACCACAGCACACCAGGCCTCCCTGTCCATCACCAACTCCTGGAGTCCACCCAAAGCCATGTCCATTGAGTCAGTGATGCCATCCAACCATCTTCTCCTCTGCCGTTCTCTTCTCCTCCTGCCCTCAATCTTTCCCAGCATCAGGGTCTTTTCAAATGAGTCAGCTCTTCACAGGTGGTAGGCAAAGTATTGGGGTTTCAGCTTCAACATTAGTCCTTCCAGTGAATACCCAGGACTGATCTCTTTTAAGATGGACTGGTTGGATCTCCTTGCAGTCCAAGGGACTCTGAAGAGTCTTATCCAACACCAAAGTTCAAAAAGAGCTTCCTAATCATCATCTCACACAATCTTTAACTGCCCTTTGGGGTCAGCATACTATTGTGCTGACCATATAGGCAAGAACATTGAGGTCCCACAAGGCAGAATAACTTGCTCCAGGTCACACAAAGGTTGTAGAGACGCAGCCAGGACTTGAATCCAAGATAGTGGACTCTATCTTTCTATTGCCATGGATGTAACTGAGGTGAAATGAATTGCATGATGTAGTCAAAAATTGTGAGTACAATTTCTGCTTCACTTCTTACTGAATAGGTAACCTCGGGGAAATTATTTTGCTCTTTTGATCCTCAGTCTCATAATGTTAAAAAAGAAGATACTAAAATAACAAACTTACATGTTCACACTGAAGAGAAACTGAGGCTTACTGACTGCAGAGGCCTTGTTTTTTTCATCCTTGTGTTTCTTGCATGCATAGAATAATGCCAGGCAAGCATTTCAATAAATATTTGACAAGAAACACCACACGGCTTAGCACAGAGCAAGGCACACACACATGTATGTACACATGAGCTATTTAGTCTCTCCTCTCATTCACAGAATTTTCTTTACAAAAATATATTTTAAATCATCTGTTTCAATTCCTCACTTCAATTCACTCAAAAGAGATAACAGTGGCAGTGATAAGCTGAAAGAACATCGGAAAGATGGCCAAGGATTCTTCTATTTTTTTTTTTCTTTAATGCTGATTTTTCCCAAACAAAATAATCAACATTTGATAATATATTTCAATTATTAAAAATGAAGTAGATCATTTTTACTCCCTGAATGCAAGGGGGTAAAAATGATCTATTTCAACTAAAATTGTCAAGTTCTCATCTTTAATAAACCCAAAAGACTATCTCAGAGTAGTTAGACAGAGTCATTAGTTTTCATCACTTACTTTCTAAATAGTCTCTATAGGAAACTGCAATAACTCCCATAATAATGTGCCACAAGACTCTGAAAGATCATCTCAGGACCGCTTCACAGCTGAAAGTCAAATCTCTAAGTATCTTTCACAACTAAATAATTTCAAGATCTCATAAACACAACTTTTTTGAATGCTTTTAAGTACTGCTGTGTAATAATGCACCACTGACATATTTAAAGGACGTGTCTATGGTAACATATGTCTATTATTGGAAACTTCTAACACCCACGATAATTCTTAAACATTCAGTCACAGGATCAAATCGGAGGGAAACATATCTGCACTATCATGTGATTTCAGAACAAAGACAAACAGATCGGCCCTCTCATATGAAGCATTTTGCCCAAGGTCACATCAGAGTCAGAGCCGCCAGGGAGTAAAAGCCCTGGGAATAAGCCATTTATCTACTCTACAGCTTGCTTCAGTAAGGCATCTGCAGAGGAACTATGATACCATTATTCATGAACACTTCCAGAGACAACCTAAATTATTATGATAATCCTCTTTGCATTTAGATTAAAAACACATTCCTAGTAAAAGTAGAAAATGTGAATTTTTAGGAAGACAGAATAACTATATTTAACAGCTTAATTTCAGGATCACCTCGGAGATACGTATATTCAGATGATTCAGGCAAAGGCACACTGTACACAGGTCTACACTTTCATAGCACACAGCAAATGCTCAATCAAAGGGACCATCATCATCTTCGCCATAAGCCCCACAACTAAGCTGCTGATTCAGCAGGTAAGTTAGCATCAGAGAGAATCTAAACCGGAAGGAACCTTGAAGTTTACTTGGTCTACACCCTAACTTTTCAGAGGAGAATCAGGTAATACCTTGGTGATGGTCGATCAGTAAATTAATGAAACTTTAGGAACCAAAACCTCAATACATTTTAATTAAGCTGTGTTAATTAAAATACATTGATTTTGCAAAAATATATATACTTCCACTCAATCACTCTGTGTTGCTGATCAAAATTTTCTGGAATCATTCTTAAAATGAAACATGGTTATGAAAATGAGAACATACTAAGAAAGCCTAAATTCATTTATTAATTTGTAGTTGAAATAAAAAATCAGGTTTCTAATGTATTTGTTCATCCTCCCCCCATCCTGTGGCACATATCAGAAAAAACAGAAGAGTATATAATTGGAAATCATCTTTGAGACCTCTTTGGCTTGCCTATTAAAATAAAAGCCATCTACAGCATTCAGGAGAATTTCTAAATAATATCTGAACTTTGAATATTTACTGAATTTCTTCTTCAAATGAGTCATAGTACTTAAATAATGTTTGAACTTTGATTCTACTTCTATTCTTAAGCAATATTTATTGCCATCACAAAATTTTAATCAGAAAATGTATTAACAATGATGAAGACCCATTCCACCTGTTTTCTATTGACTCAAAAATACTCATTTCTAACTGCTAAATTAAATCAAGAGTCAAGAATGTCCCTTGTTTTACTATATGTGCAAGTAAAGGACATTTTCTATGCCACAGGGTGCTCGACTTGCTAGTATTTTTTTCATTCAATAGTTATTGACTATGAAATGTTCAGGCACCAGTCTAAGCATCTGCATGCATTTTATTTCACTTAGTCTTTGCATATTTCATATAAGGTAAGATTATGTCTATTTTGCAGATGTAAAACTTGGAGGCCCAGGTTAACAGTTGACTGATATAGAAGTCTACTCCAGTTCTTTCAGATTTTAAATCTAATCTAGAGATAGGCATTCAAATCAAAAATAAAATAAATATAAGTCACATATCCCAATTGTCATAAATAGATATATGAACAAAATACTATGAGAATACACACACACACACACACACACACACACACACACACACACACACACACACACACACACAAGGTGTAGCTAACTTACCAAAGGATGGTTAGAAAATTATTTTTATATACATGTTCTCAGTTGGCCCAAATAATTTATAAGCATTCTTGGAAGGAAACTTTGATGTGTATATTTTGGTACTAATTTATACAGTAAAAATTGAGCAGTCTGTACATTATGTAAATACATCATAGGATGCCTAAATCTTTTATAAGATTGCAATAATGTACCTACTACTGTTGGGCAAACTCTGCAAGTTTTCGCTGTATACCCCACATCACAGCTTCTTGGGGAAAATGTTAAGACCAGCTGTATATAACACAGCAGTAAGTGAGTTCAGGGGAGGCCCAGGGTTAGTTTTTTGCATCTCCCAAATAACTGGGTGTTTCCAGCACACATATTTAAACTCTAGGAAAAACTTTGTGATGTTGTTCAATTACTTACTCTGCCCACCATCACATGACTATGATAAGACTGTACAATACACAAACATGATCATATCACCATTTTCCCTCTGTCTCTGCTATCTGTAAGATTCCATCTTTTTAACTCCCCACCTCAAATTCTAGGCCTTAGCAACACTGAATGAGTCAAGGTCTCCAAATATTCCATGCCATTTCAGACTTCTTTGTTTGCATGTGTCTAGATTGCCATCAAACTTTTGTCTTTCCTCACCTGTCTTCTAGGACTCAGTTGCTACCGCAAGTATCTTCATCCTTCAAAATTCAAGTGCTGATCCCTTCGATGCAACCTTTCCTTCTTCCTTTGAAAGATTTAAATTCATATCTTTCAATGTTCACAAAGGAAACTGTCCTTTTAGTAATTATATTATACCTTGCATTATTTGTTCCCTTCAGTCAAATGTGGACTCATTGGGGTCAGGGCCTATGTACTTTTAAGTTCGTGGTGAATTTGTTTTCTTGAGGGAATTTAAAAAAAAAACACGAACTACCTATGCTATACAAAAGGGGCATCAAATGTTCTGCCATGATTGTACTTTCAACTTGGTAAGAGGTCTCATCACAGGGAAAGGAATACAGCATCTTTACCAAAGTAAAGGAAAAAGAGAGCCTTGGTGAACACTGATTATAGTATCTGGAGGCAGATGTCTGTGCTGGGCTTAAATGACCCAGTTCAGAAGCATTCAACTGTTACAGACAAAGGGTTTTCAAGAGTGAAGGAATCCTGCCCTTTGGAACTTCTCTATTTTGTTCACCTTCTGTTTCTCCACCATGATCATCAACAAAACCTTAAAGGGGAAAGAATTAAAGGAAAGTAAGAAGTCAGAAAACTGAGTTCCATTCCACAAGACAGGCGTCTGAGGGGAGATACTTCAAATACTAAGGTAGTTTCTCCAGGTACTAAAGGTGAAGAAACATACCAATAATCTTGGATCTAAGGAAGAAGAAGATAGGAGAGCATGAGTAAGTTGATGTCTAGAAATCTGAAAGAAACATAAAGGGATTTTCCATCCTCTCTTCTGTCCCAGTCTAACCCATCTCAAGGAAGACATGAATATTGTGGATAAGGCAGATCTCATTTCAAATTCACTTAATTTTCTTAAATCAGCTCCCTTACTTGTAAAATGGGATAATACATCTTCTTTGCAGGAGGGGAGAAAGTAATAATATTAGTTTATTCACTCAGTGAATATTTAATGAACTAGACTCTGATATTTATTGATGAATCACATAATAGGTATATGCTGTATGCTACTCAGTAGCAATAGTAACATTTACTCTTGTTTTATAATTAATTAATATAAGCTTAAAACTGGAAAAGGTAAGATATGTGTGTGTGTGTGTATATATATAGGTATAAAACTGGAAAAGTAAAGATATATATATATATAGCTATGTATATATATATATATAGGTCTATACAAAAGAGATTTAGTTAGCTAGTTAGCTATCTCATAGTATGTGCATTAGCAACAAGCCTCACACATAAATTCAACTTTTAAAAAATGAGACTATTCTGATTACAGCGGGCTTCCCAACATGGCACTAGTGGTAAAGCACCCACCTGCAATGCAAAAGACCTGGGTTCAATCCTTGGGTCACAAAGATCCCCTGGAGGAGGGCATGGCAACCCACTCCAGTATTCTTGCCTGGAAAATTTAATAGAGGAACCTGGTGAGCTATGGTCCACAGGGTCACAAAGAGTCAGACACAACTGAAGCGCCTTAGCACACATGCATTCTGATGATTACCGCAGCAGCTCAGCCAGACCCCAGGAGCATTCCTTTCTCCTCACTCTCTCTCTCTCACATCATGTGCTTCCTGAAGAAGCAGAAGCAGGGCACTGGGACTCATGAGATCATGGCTTAAAGCCTTCATACAAAGCAATCAACAGTTATTATTTCTGAGGCAGGAAAAAAGGGACTTAGTGGTCCTTCCAAATAACTAGCTGGAAAACGTTATGCATTTATTGGTGGCAAAGAGACCGTATAGAAGGTTATGGCTTACTCTTGGCCTGTGAAGAGAAGGGATAATGCTGGGAATTGAAATTGGAAATTATTTTTGGAGAGACAGGTTTGGTGACAGACACTCTTGTAGAATTAGTTACAATTTTATTTTGGACCAAAAAGTGGGTTCATACATGGTCTTTCTAAAGATTTCTGTGCCACATGTAAATGAAGGACATGAATTGGAAATGATGTCACATTTCTGAGACTTACCACAATACAGAGAAAAACAAGACAGGATTTTACACATTCTGAAAATCTGGGGCAGAGAAACATCAAAGATATAGAGGATAAAAGAGAGGCTAAAGTTGTTGACCTAGAAGACTGGACACTCAACTGGACACTCAACTGGAAGAAACAGAGAGGAGAAGGTAACGGAGAGCCCTCAATTGGTCATGGACATACAAATTGGAGGTATGGCAGGACCTATTGAGCAAAAAATCCAGAGGCAGCTATAATGACAATAGATAAGTGAAAGAGGAGAGTGAAAAAGCTGCCTTAAAACTCAACATTCAGAAAGCTAAGATCATGGCATCCGGTCCCATCACTTCATGGCAAATAGATGGGGAAACAATGGAAACAGTGACAGACTTTATTTTGGGGGGCTCCCAAATCACTGCAGATGGTGACTGCGGCCATGAAATTAAAAGACGCTTACTCCTTGGAAGGAAAGTTATGACCAACCTAGATAGCATATTCAAAAGCAGACATTACTTTGCCAGCAAAGGTCCGTCTAGTCAACGCTATGGTTTTTCCAGTAGTCATGTATGGATGTGAGAGTTGGACTGTAAAGAAAGCTGAGCACCAAAGAATTGATGCTTTTGAACTGTGGTGTTGGAGAAGACTCTTGAGAGTCCCTTGGATAACAAGGAGATCCAACTAGTCCATTCTAAAAGAAATTAGTCCTGAATATTTATTGGAAGGACTGATGCTGAAGCTGAAACTCCAATGCTTTGGCCACCTGATGCAAAGAATCAACTCATTAGAAAAGACCCTGATGCTGGGAAAGATTGAAGGTGGGAGGAGAAGGGGATGACAGAGGATGAAATGGTTGGATGGCATCACCGACTCAATGGACATGAGTTTGAGTAAGCTCTGAGCGTTGGTGATGGACAGGGAAGCCTGGCCTGCTGCAGTCCATGGGGTCACAAAGAATCGGACACGACTGAGCAACTGAACTGACTGAACTGAGTAAAACAGAACAAAGACATCTTTTCATATAACTTCCAAAGGAGTCAACAGATTATAAACAATTTAGCAATTCCAGCTCAATGTTTTTAAGAAAGCAAGAAATCATTTTTTTTTTTTTACTATAGCATGGAAATTGCAAAATCTTGGGCTGTACCTCGCCTTTTAAAGAATAAGGCAACAACAGAGAACACATCATTAAAAACAAGAATTGGAAAGGTCACCTCATAAATGAAATAAATGGTTTGCCAGTGAAAAATTAGCTTCTAAGGAATGGACCATCCACCTGTCCTAAAAAGGTCAAAAATACTGCCAAGATAGCCCTGGTAGGAGAGACTAAAAAATAAACACAAAATGAAACGGAAGATGCTCTCAGGGCAAGTGCTGACAAACATATTCAAGTAGGAAACTCATCAAAGGAAATGTTTCCTTATAGCAAGTGAATGCGGTCAATAGAATATGGCTTAATTCAATCTCATTTCAAAAAAGAGACAGCCAAAAATATTACCTTTAAGATTTCTCTTCTGATTCTTGATGTGACAAAATGATGCTTTTAATAAACGTTCCTTGAAGAAAGTCTATACCTGCACGTAGTTTAGACCTAAACCTGAGGAGTCAGATCACTTTGGCTTCCTTCCACTGTTAGATTTTCATGATTGGAAAATTCTCAAGGTAATTCCCACAGATTGAAAACTGCGTAACTTGGGAAATTCACACAATGTGTTCATTTTTGCAATCATCAAACTCACCGTTTCAGTAGAAAACATATAAATCGAACAGTCATATATTGGAAAGATATTTTTTGAGAAAACAAGGTTTTAAAAAGGTGTTGCACTTCAGAATAAGCAATGTACATTCCAGTGGAATAGTCTAGAAAAGCCAATACATGAGAATCATAATTATATTAAATGGTCAAAGAAGTAGTCTTCAGGCAATCATGCTAAAGAGTTAAGAAAAGACATACACAAGTATTTAGTTGAATAGAAACCTATGAAGCTTCACTTATAATTGCAAAGCATCCTGCTATGTGTGCTCAGTTGTGTCTGCCTCTTTGCAGCCGCATGGACTGTAGCCCTCAAGGCTCCGCTGTGCATGGAAATCTTCAGGCAAGAACACTGGAGTGGGTTGCCATTTCATCCTCCAAGGGAATCTTCCCAACTCAGGGATCAAACCCACACCTCCTGTGTCTCCTGCATTGTTAGGCAGATTCTTTACCACTGCGCCAACTGGATAGCCTAAATATCCAAAATAAGAAAACAAATGAAAATAGCCTAGGATATCTATTGTAGCTGAATAGAGTGCAGCCATTAAAAGCCGCTCTTTAAAATAAAATGATATAGGGCAATATTCATAGTACCTAAATATATATAATAACTCTATTTGGCATAATAGATATTTTATAATAAATATCTGTGTACATGTTTGTATGTGTGTGTAAGTGTGTGCATTGAAGAGGATGGAGGAGCATAAACGAAAATAGTAATAGAGGTTGGTTCTATGTAGTGAAGTTCTCAACTTTAGGGGGTCAGATTCCCCATTGAGAGTATGAGGAAAGCTTTGAATTCTTGCAAAACTGATCCAGCATGGGCCTTTGGGAAGTGACAGTATTATTAAGATTTTATTTTAGTTTCTGTACTTCTACAATTAAATACAGTCTTTCTGAAATGTCAGTTATTTTGTTAACTAGAAATAGACCAAAAATAATTTTTGAAGGCTAGAATAGCATTTAATAAATGTTAAAATATGTGAAAGTAATTTTCCTAGCTATTTCTGAGCACAAGCTAGCAAGTTATTGTATCTTCTATTTTATATATGGGGAAATTAAGGCAAGGACAAATTTTCTGATTTATTCAAGGATACCCGCTGTGTTAGTGGCAGAATTGGGAGAACAAAACAGGGTTTCCTAGGTTCTGATTACCCTACAAAGTTGTAATAACTACAAAGTGTTACAATTTTAAAGGTAATTTCAGCATTTCCAAAACCATTTTTTTTTTACTTTCAATCTTTAGTTCTTCAGGAAAAAACCTTTTCTGCTGGAGCAAGGCTTTGTTATATGTGTAGAGCAATATGTACACAGTAATTGCTTCAGTTGAAAGCCTCTCGATTTGAAGCCTTGATATCAAAAACTCAAAGAAAACTTTATTCTTCACTTGCAACAAACAAACAAAAAAACTGTAGAATGGTCTTCCTCATTTTTAATTCTAATGTAGAACAAATCAGATTACCCATAATACCTTGACAGAAAATTGGTTCAGGAATTACAATGATACAAGATTGCTTAGGCAGCCCCATCAAAAAATAATTGGGATTCAGTCACCTTTGCTGCCTCATCTTCTGCCTGAGTATCTACAGTAAACACAGCAGCACTGCCTCCAGCCAGGGGTCAAAGGGCTCAAGCTGCCCCATCTGAGACCGCTGCTTATCTCCTCTCCAAAAGCTGACATCCTCTCCTTTTTCTCTTCCAGTACTTTATATAAGAATTATATTATGTAGAAATCCAGAGAATAAGCTTGTTTTGAAAATCTCCAACAATTACAAAAGCTTCCAGAATTTGAGACTCCACTGGGAAAGTTTCACTTTATTCCTCTTTGATCTCCAAGGAACACAGACGAAACCATCATCTCAGAAAATATCTTTTATTTTTCCTTCCTTTATTCTAGAAAAATTAGCTGCCTATATAAGAATACACTCCATGTCATGGTGAAAAATTAGATTTAATCAGATTCAGATATACCAATAAGAAATATGTCTTCTCTCCTATCCCCTCTAGCAAACACAAGGCATAACTGTAAAGTAATTGGAAACAAATCACACTACTTCCTCTTTCAGAGTTTTGTCATCCCATCTGAACATTACCTTCACTCCTTTCATTCTTTTCCCTACCCTATCCTCTGTCCATGGGATTCTCCAGGCAAGAATACTGGAGTGGGTAGCCATTTCCTTCTCCAGGGGATATTGCCAACACAGGGATTGAACCCAGGTCCCCTGCACCAAAGGCAAATTCTTTAATGTCTGAGCCACCAGTGAAGCCTCATTGCCATTTTTTATATTCAGTAAAGTGTGTAGTTGAAAACCTGTCCTTCACTGACTTTAAAAGGACAAACATAATCAACAAAAGCACAGATACAGGAAAGTTTGAGGTATGCTTAGTACACAGTAAGCAATCTCGTTAGACATGTAATATTTCTCATGAAGGAGATTTGCGGGGAGAATGGATACATACATATGGATGGCTGAGTCCCTTTGCTGTCCACCTGAAACTATCACAACGTTGTTAACTGCCTGTACTCCAATATAAAATAACAAGTGTAAAAAAGAAAAATAGAGATAAAGATGGAAAAGTAGGATGATGCATAAAAATCTGCTTTAAAATTTACATAGCATTCATGAATCCATTGTGAGTTATGATAAAAGTTGAGATTAGATTTTGTTGTTAAAATAGAAAGTATTCTGGAGAAATGAGAATCCCAGAACTAGAAACTTAAAGAAGACAGGACAAACCAGGCCCTTTTCCCTTCAATTTCAATCTCATTGCAGATCAGATTTAAGATTTTCAAATGTCAAAAATATATTTATTTTTGGGGAGACAGAGAAACAAGAATTAGAATAATTTCTGAATAACTTTTTTCAGTGTGTTAAATAATTTGAAGGATTAGTTTTTTCATGGTGTTAAAGCCCCTTCAGTCATGTTAAGTGACCTCGAGAACAACTTCAGAATTAGCTCAAGACTACATGTCATAATTTTTAAAATTAAAAAAAAAATTGTTGTACTGAATAAATTAAGGAAGTTGAAAAGCTTTTGACTTTATGAGAAAATGTAGGCAAGACACTAAAGGAGTTGAAAAGCTTTTGACTTTATGAGAAAATGTAGGCAAGACACTAAAGGAATATGTAGGAAGAAATATCTACTAAGGAGAAAAAATAAAGTCCCCGTAAAGCCAAGGAAGAGTATATGTTTCTAAGACACTCAACTTCATGGTTATGTAGTACTTCAGACAAACAATAAGAAGTATTTCTGTTTGTTTTTAATTGCAGTATAGCTGATTTACAATGCTGTGTCAATTTCTGCTGTACAATGAAGGGAATCAGTTATACATACATACATCCCCTGGCTCTTGGACCTCCCTCACAACCCCTCCAGGTCATCACAGAGCATCAAGCTGAGTGTCCTGCGCTGTACAGCAGGTTCCCACTACTTTATACACGGAAGTGTATTTATGTCAAACCTAATCTCCCAGTTCATCCCACCCTCCACTTATCCCGCTGTGTCCACATATCCATTCTCTATGTTTGCATCTCTATTCCTGCCCTGAAACCAGGTTCATCCTGCTATGTGGCACTAATGAGTACAAGATGAGTTCTTTTTCCATAGAATCAGAGTAGGGAAAAGAGAGTTCAAGGCATCCCCTAATTAATTATTTCATAAAAGGTCTCTTTACCTGTGCTTCTTACAAAATAAGCAAGTACAATTTACAATGAATGAACTAGATTTTCATTGATGATTGCAACATTTCTGATGCCTCATATTCACTTGGGCTGTATTTACCCCACGCTGAGAAGGAACCATTTTAGTTTTTTATAGAACCATGGGGTCGCTAAGAGTCAGACACGACTGAGCAACTTTGCTTTCACTTTTCACTTTCATGCATTGGAGAAGGAAATGGCAACCCACTCCAGTGTTCTTGCCTGGAGAATCCTGGGGACGGAGGAGCCTAGTGGGCTGCCGTCTATGGGGTCGCACAGAGTCGGACACGACTGAGCGACTTAGCAACAGCAGCAGCAGTCTTTCCTATGGAAAACTGAGTCTTTTGATCAATTTTTCCACATTTTCCCATAAAGACAGAGGTCAAGCAATTGTGACAAAACAATACATTTTAAAGTCAGTTTTGTAGCGAGCTGTTTTATTACAAGTTGTTTCAAAGTTTCTTTTCCTTGAAGAATCCTTTACTTTGTGGTGATTTACATTAATTTGTTAAACAGCTAGAAAAATTTTATCAGTGTTTCAAAAGAGAAATTCTTAAAGTTAATGGTCTAACTTCTCAACCCCAAATAGATATGTTTGATACCTATTCTTGACTTGAACATCTACATTAATAGAAGGTGCTACCTGCCTCAGATTTTATTTTCTTGGACTCCAAAATCACTGGGGGTGGTGACTGCAGTCATGAAACTAAAAGATGCTTGCTCCTTGGAAGAAAAGCTATGATAAACCTAGATTGAGTATTAAAAAGCAGAGACATTATTTGGCCAACAAAGGTCCATATAGGCAAAGCTGTGGTTTTTCCAATAGTTGTATATGGATGTGAGTTTTGGACCATAAAGAAGGTTGAGTGCCCCAAAATTGATGCCTTCAAACTGTGACGCTGGAGAAGACTCTCGAGAGTTCCTTGGACAGCAAGGCTATCCAACCAGTCAATCCTAAAGGAAATCAATTCTGAATACTCATTGGAAGGACTGAAGCTGAAGCTCCAATACTCTGGCCACCTGATGTGAAGAGGTGACTTATTGGAAAAACTCCAATGATGGAGAAGATTGAGGGTAGGAGGAGAAGAGGTCAACAGAGGATTAAATGGTTGGATGGCATCATCAACACGATGGGTTTGAGCAAACTTCAGGAGACAGTGAAGGACAGGGAAGCATGGTGTGCTGCAGTCCATGGAGTCACAGAGGGTTGAACACAACTGAGTGACTAACAACACCCTGCCTTAGAAAATAACCTATTACTTTCAATGGGCAGGTCTTTCAAATATTCTTCCTTATATTAAATTAAAAGCTGCCTTCATAAAATTTCCATCCTTCAAATTTGTTCAAAATATGTCCACTCAGGACCCATGCAGTTCAAACTCACATTGTTCAAGGGTCAACTTATATGACACTCTGAAGAAGGCAAACCTAGGTGACAGCAAAAAGATCAGTGGTTTCCAGATGATTAAGGGAATGAACAACGAATAGGTGGAGCACAGGGGAGTTTTAGGGCAGTGAATCTGCTCTGTCCAGTGCTATAATGGTGGACCCATAGAATGTACAACACCAAGAGTGAACCCTCATGTAAACTCTGGACTTAATCATATTGTATCAACACTGGCTTATCAACTGTAACAAACGTTCCACCCAAATGCAATATGTTTAAAAACAGAGGAGTTAGAGTGTGATGGGATGTATTATAACTCTCTGTATTTTCCACTCAATTTTTCTGTAAATGTAACTTTGCTCAAAAAGTCTTTTAGACAACGTAACAGATGGAGAAATAGCCTATGTTCCTGGGCAGGAAGAATCAATGTTGTACAAATGACTATACTACCAAACGCAATCGACAGATTCAATGCAACCCCTATCAAATTACCAATGGCATTTTTCACAGAACTAGAACAAAAAATTCACAGTTCATATGGAAACACAAAAGACTCCGAATAGCCAAAGCATCTTGAGAAAGAAAAATGGAGCTGGAGGAATCAACCTTCCTGACTTCAGATTATACTACAAAGCAACAGTCATCAAGACAGTCTGGCACTGGCACATAAACAGAAATATAGACCAATGGGACAAGATGGAAAGCCCAGAAATAAACCCATGCACCTATGGGTACCTTATTTTTGACAAAGGAGGCAAGAATATACAATGGGCAAAGACAGGCTCTTCAATAAATGGTTCTGAGAAAACTGGACAGCTATACATAAAAGAAATAAATTAGAACACTTCCTAACACCATACACAAAGATAAACTCAAAATGGATTAAAGACCTAAATGTAAAACCAAAAACTATAAGACTTTTAGAGGAAAACATAAGCAGAACACTCAATGACTTAAATCAAAGCAAGATCCTCTATGACCCACCTCTTAGAGTAATGGAAATAAAAACATAAGTAAACAAGTGGGACCTGATTAAACTTAAAAGCTTTACACAGCAAAGGAAACCATAAGCAAGGTGAAAAGCAACCCTCAGAATGGGAGAAAACAATAGCAAATGAAACAAGTGACAAAGGATTAATTTCCAAAATATATAAGCAGCTCATACAACTCAATGCCAGAAACACAAACAACCCAATCAAAAAGTGGGAAAAAGACCTAAACAGACATTCTCCAAAGAAGACATACAGATGGCTAAAAAACACATGAAAAGATGCTCAACATTACTCAGATCAGAGATCAGTCGCTCAGTCGTGTCCGACTCTTTGCGACCCCATGAACCGCAGCACGCCAGACAAATGTAAATCAAAACTACAATGAGATATCACCTCACACCAGTCAGAATGGCCCTCATCAAAAAGTCGATAAATAATAAATGCTGGAGAGGATATGGAGAAAGAGGAACGCTCTTGCACTGTTGGTGAGAATGTAAATTGATACAGCCACTATGGAAGACAGTATGGAGATTCCTTAAAAAACTAGGAATAAAACCACCATAGGACCCAGAAATCCCACTCCTAGGAATATACCCTGAGGAAACCAAAATTGAAAAAGACACATTCATCCCATTGTTCACTGCAGCACTATTTACAATAGCTAGGACATGGTAACAACCTAGATATCCATCGACAGATGAATGGATAAAGAACCGTGGTACAAATACACAATGGAATATTATTCAGCCACAAAAAAGAATGCATTTGAGTCAGTTCTAATAAGGTGGATAAACTTAGAACCTATTATACAGAGTGAAGTGAATCAGAAAGAGAAAGATAAATATTGTATTCTAATGCATATAAATGGAATCTAGAAAAATGGTACTGAAGAATTTATTTACAGGGCAACAGTGGAGAAACAGACATAGAGAACAGACTTATGGACATGGGGAGAGGGGAGGAGAGGGTGAGATGTATGGAAACAGTAACATGGAAACTTACATTTTGTTTTTACATATGTAAAATAGACAGCCAACAGGAATTTGCTGCATGGCTCAGGAAACTAAAACCGGCCCTGTATCAACCTAGAGGGGTAGGATGCAGAGGAAGATGGGAGGGAAGTTCAAAAGGGAGGGGATATATGTCTGCTGCTGCTTGCTGCCAAGTCGCTTCAGTTGTGTCTGACTCTGTGTGACCCCATAGATGGCAGCCCACCAGGCTCCGCCATCCCTGGGATTCTCCAGGCAAGAACACTGGAGTGGGTTGCCATTTCCTTCTTCAATACATGAAAGTGAAAAGTGAAAGTGAAGTCACTCAGTCTTGTTCGACTCTTCACGACCCCATGGACTGCAGCCTACCAGGCTTCTCCGTCCATGGGATTTTCCAGGCAAGAATATTGGAGTGGGTTGCCATTGCCTTCTCCGGGATATATGTAGATCTATGGCTGATTCAAGATTGCCGGGAGAAATATCAATAACCTCAGATATGCAGATGATACCACCCTTATGGCAGAAAGTGAAGAGGAACTAAAAAACCTCTTGATGAAAGTGAAAGTGGAAAGTGAAAAGGTTGGCTTAAAGCTCAACATTCAGAAAACAAAGATCATGGCATCTGGTCCCATCACTACATAGGAAATAGATGGAGAAACAGTGGAAACAGTGTCAGACTTGATTTTGGGGGGCTCCAAAATCACTGCAGATGGTGACTGCAGCCATGAAATTAAAAGACGCTTACTCCTTGGAAGGAAAGTTATGACCAACCTAGATAGCATATTCAAAAGCAGAGACATCACTTTGCCAACAAAGGTTCGCCTAGTCAAGGCTATGGTCTTTCCTGTGGTCATGTATGGATGTGAGAGCTGGACTGTGAAGAAGGCTGAGCACCGAAGAATTGATGCTTTTGAACTGTGGTGTTGGAGAAGACTCTTGAGAGTCTCTTGGACTGCAAGGAGATCCAACCAGTCCATTCTGAAGGAGATCAGCCCTGGGATTTCTTTGGAAGGAATGATGCTAAAGCTGAAACTCCAGTATTTTGGCCACCTCATGCGAAGAGTTGACTCATTGAAGACTCTGATGCTGGGAGGGATTGGGGGCAGGAGGAAAAGGGGACGACAGAGGATGAGATGGCTGGATGGCATCACTGACTCGATGAATGTGAGTCTGAGTGAACTCTGAGAGCTGGTGATGGATAGGGAGGCCTGGCGTGCTGCAGTTCATGGGGTCGCAAAGAGTCGGACACGACTGAGCGACTGATCTGATCTGATCTGATGGCTGATTCATGTTGCAGTTTGACAGAAAACAATAAAATTCTATAAAGCAATTATTCATCAATAAAAAATAAATAAATTTTAAAAAAATCAGTGCACATACAGAATTTTGCATATGAAAGACATGCTATCCAACATCAGTAATAAACAATTTAAATACCTAAAAAAAGATAATAATCTTTTTTTAATGGGAAAGGAGGACCACAGCCTCTACTATTATGGAGACCTGTAGACAGACAGAAAACAAGGAAAGAAAGACATAAGAGGAACTAGTGCTCTGTGCAACGATGGAAACAAACCAGGCAGATGGCGGGCCTGCACTGACGGGTAGTCAGGGAAGGACCCCCTTGAAGAGGTGACATCAAACAGAGACCTGAAAATACCATCACACTAAAGGCCGGAAGAGTGTTACACAGGGAGGGAAGAACATGCACAAAGACCCTGCGAAGGAAGGGAAATTTAGAGACAAAAAGAGCTAATACAGCTAACAAATCATGGACTAAGGATTCAATTCTACTTCTGTTTCCAGTGCCTTACTCCCGCATCTTGTTTAATCAGCCATTGTCTTGAATATTGAGCCTCATTTATTTTCCAGTTCTCACTGTCTTCCTTTCCCTGTGGTGTGGTGGATAGTGTAAACATTGCTTATAAATTCGTCTATAGCTGATGGCAAAAAAACAAATGATCACTCACTTTTCCTCATGATGTACTCTCAAACATTTAAAAATAGCTCTCATGAACCTTGTTAAGTTGTTCCTTCTCCCAGCTGGTTAATAATGCAGACACTGCAGGCAGATAGCCTGGGTCCAACTTTTCATCTCATGGTAGTCCAGCTGTAACCTAGAGCAAGTCTAAAGCTCAGTTTTCTAATTTCCAACATGGTGATGTGAGAATATCTGTTTCCTAATGTTGATGTGAGAATAAAATCAGCTAATTCTGGAAGTGCCTGGACCGTAACAAGCATGCAATCAATGGCTTCATATGTTCTTTGTACTGAATAGCATGCAGTGTTCCAAAATCTCTGGTCAGTGTTTTCCTTGTCTGATAACTCGTATCAATCTCTCTCTTAATACATGGGGTCAAGAAATGGATAAAGAAAGACTTAACACAAGGTAAGCAAAGTTAAAAACATTTACATTAACTTCCATTATTAATTTCAAAACTTGATGAAGATCCCTGCTGACATAGAAGACTTGAATTTGTTAAGGACAATGCCTTATACTCCTTTGTATTCCTAGCACAGTGTATGAGAAACACAGCTATTAATAAGTGGGGCTGGCAAACCTCTCTGTAAAGGGTTGGAAAGCAAATATTTTAGGCTTTGTGGGCCAGATAGTCTCCACTGCAAATACTCAACTCTTCTGGTGCGGTGGCAAGTGGCCATAGACAAGATGTAAATGAATGAGTATGGCTGTGTTCCAACAAAACTTAATTTATGGATTCTGAAATTTGAATTTTATGTAATTTTCATGTGTCAGGAAATATTATCCTTTTTAGCTTTTCTTTCTCAATGATTTCAAAATGCAAAAGCCATTCTTAGCTTGTGACTACATGAAATGCAGTAAGTTGTATTTGGCCCGCTGGTTGTTATTTGGCTACCTCTAATTTAACCTGAAGGGAGAAAAACCCCATATTCATCTACATGAAGAAGGAAAAAGATGATACTATTCTCTCTCTCTCTCATGTGTGTATGTGTGTGTGCGCGCATGCCTGTGTGCATGCATGCTAAGTCACTTCAATCATGTTTGACTCTTTGCGACACTGTGGATGGTAGCCCACCAGACTTCTTTGTCTATGGGATTCTCCAGCCAAGTATACTAGCATGGGTTGCCATGCCTTCCTCCAGTGGATGTTCAAGACCAGGAATCAAACCCGTGTCTCTTACATCTCCTGCACTGACAGGTGGGTTCTCGACCGCTAGCACCACCTGGGAAGCCCCATTACAGATCAGGAAAAGGAAGTGCAAGAGCCAAAGCCGAGGGTGCAGGATGGCCCAGGGCAAAGCACAGAACCAGCCAATTAGAAAAGAAAAATCTCTTTGAAAGGAAGAAGAAAATGTGGTTTATGCAAGAGGCTATCCTTGTCATAAGTGCTTTAAAAAAATCATTGGTCTTTCCCAGATGTAACATTACTGCTTCACCATTCAACTTCCTGGCATGGATTGGTATAATTTTGTAGTTGAGAACCTGGAAACTGGAATCTACAGCCTTTTCAATTTCAGTTCAGCCAGTTATTACTAATGTGAAACAAAGCAATTTAGTTAACTTTCTAAATATTCTCATTTGTAATATAGCCATAATAATAGAACCTACCAGTAAGATTGCAATATGATTAAATAAGATATGGCATTTAGAGTAGTTAGCACACTGCATTCCTATAGTAAGGCCTTTACAAATGTTGACTTTGTGGAACGAATAAATAAAGAGAAAACATTATCAACAAGGCATATGCTGTATGTCATAAAATGCCCAGGATTATTTCTTCAAAGAGGACCATCACATCTCCATCCTCCTTTGCCTAGTTCTTCAAGTGTGATTACTTGTCAGCATAAACAGCATTGTCTGGGGAATTATAAGAACTACAAATTCTCAACTCCCATCCAAGAGCTAGTGAATCAGAAACTCTGGGGTTAGAACCCAGGAATCTGTATTTTTATAAGCCCCCTAGGTAAGTATGAGGCTAGGGTTTGAACATCAATAATCTAGGTGAAATTTGGTTCAAATAAACAAGGGCATCCTTGTAGTCACACACAGTATAGACTTCTTGATAAAAATGATTTAATGGAATTATCACACACACAAAAAAAAACTAATGTAAGGAGTTTGTCAGATATTATTACTCCCAAATTTTATATAAGGACAATGTAAGTCAGTGAGGGTCAGGGAAAATATCCAAGTTCTATATTCTAGTTTTGGGCACTTTCCACTTGACTTGATACCAAGGGTGGCAATGGGTAAGTAGGAAGGAGGGGGTGGGCTTTTCCACTCTAGATAGATGAATTGGCCACACACAACACAGAACCTTAGGTGGCTGTGATAAAAAAACCATATCCCTAGGGTAGCTTCATCTACTGCCTTTTATCTGTGCATTTAAGTAGGTAAATGATGCAAAGAATAGATTTCATATCATTTTTAAAAGACTTTTTATACTCCTCTTTATCAAGTGCCAGAGTAAGTTACTGGCTTTCTTCCAGCCAAAGTCAAAGGGTTTCTGGTCTTCTATTTATTATCACACAATTGCTTTATGTATGCTTTTTTCTATGATAAAAATTCAGTCAAGGAAAGATTCTGGTATGTTGCCAGCTGACAAATTTATTGAGCTACCCTTAACCTTTTAAGTCATAATTTTACTTACTTTTGAAAAGGCACCCAAGGGACTTAAGACACAAATGTATTATTCATGTTTACAACTAATAGCAATATTCTTACATTTTCTAATTTTAATCAATATTACAGGCTATGTCTATATATAGTCTAAGATGCTCTGTATTAATTATCTGTGCAGGAAGAAATAAAATTTAGGGAGCACAACTGAAAAAAATCTTATAAAAGAACAAACACACATCCTCAAGAGGTTGAGAACTGTGAGGAATATCAGGCCACCCAGCCAAACCCAAACAAGACAAGGGCCTGGGTAAGCAGCACTGAGCAACCCTGAGCAGAGCTGGCTCTGTGTCTGGATACAGATGACAGCTGTCGCATTTAGACAGCTTAGAAGAGCCCCTTCTCCTCTTTTGAGCTCTGACTGTAATTCTATAGATCTCTATGTCCCAAGTTCTGTGGGATGATTAATATTTTATGTTTTGCCTGTAAAATAATGTATGGCATTTTTAAAAGTCCTATAGTCCTTCCATAAATGAAAAGTTCTACAGAAGCCCAATAAAGCAACATTTAAACATACATATTCCTTTTCCACTTAAAAAGAAAAAAATGTTCCCTTGACTCCTACATCCTCACCCAGTTACTGCTCTGCCTCTCTCCTCCCCTTCAAAGCCAAAACTCTGAAATGGTTTTCAGCAGTCACTGTTTCTGCTTCCTCACCTCCCACTCATCTTTCACTCCATTCAGGCTTCCGCCCCCTCACTCCACCCAAAGAATGCTCATTAAATTCACTAGTGGCCTCCCTGTCACCAACTCCAATGGATGGTTTAGTCCTCATCTTACCTCTCCTTAAGCACTATTTTATAATGTTCAAAATTCTTTTTCTTTTTGTTAATACTTTTCACATTGCTACCCTCACTTTCCATAATGCACACTGTCCTAACTTTACTCCTTTACTGTCCTTTCTCTGGACGCTGATTTTCCTGTCTACTTTGCAGGCTCTTCCACCCCCAATCACCCATTCATTGTTGGCCCCAATTTATTCTCACTCTATAATTTCTCCCCAGGGATTTAACCAATCTACACAACTTTACTGACTGCCTCAAATGACTCTGAACATAGGCCTCTGCTCTGAGCTCCCAACTGCACATGTGCCATCTCTCCTTAGATATCTTAGAGGCAAGCTCCCGGGCACCGGGTTAGAGTCTTCTTGTTAGGTATTTGGGCAGAGGTGGAAAGGGTAGAGATGCAGTGTTATCTGTGGATCAGGAACTCTTCCAAGGCCTATTTCCCCCTTACTCAGCTTCTTAGGTAGCTTCTCCCCCATTATAGGGGAGATTCCGCTCCAAAGAGTCCTCCAAAATATCTTCAGTTGTTGCCTGCATCTCTGGCTCTGCTGTGATCTAAATGAAGGAGGGATCAGTTTCTGACACCCATGCTCTGACTCAGGCATTATGTCCAAGGACATTCTTAGATATCTCCTCGGAGAAGGCGATGGCACCCCACTCCAGTACTCTTGTCAGGAAAATCCCGTGGATGAAGGAGCATGGTAGGCTGTAGTCCATGGGGTCGCTAAGAGTCGGACACAACTGAGCGACTTCCCTTTCACTTTTTACTTTCATGCATTGGAGAAGGAAATGGCAACCCACTCCAGTGTTCTTGCCTGGAGAATCCCAGGGATGGGGGAGCCTGGTGGGCTTCCATCTATGGGGTCGCACAGAGTCGGACACGACTGAAGCGACTTAGCACAGCAGCAGCAGCAGCAGATATCTCCTTAGGTATCTTAAAGGTACATTGTGTCATATGTGTCATATTCTCGGCATCAGCAACACTTGGGCCCTTTTGAATCAGCGTGTGTGCGTGCTCAGTCACTTCACTCGTGTCTGACTCTTTGTGACCCTGTGGACCATAGCCCGCCAGGCTCGTCTGTCCATGGGATTCTCCAGGCAAGAATACTGGAGTGGGTTGCCGTTGCCATTCCCTTCTCCAGGGGATTGTCCTGATCCAGGGATGGAACCCACATGTCTCATGTCCTCCGCATCTGCAGGCAGGTTCTTTACCACTAGCACCACCTACATCATGTCCAGTACTGAGGTCATGACCCATTCTATCTGCTGCTGCTGTTGCTGCTGCTAAGGTGCTTCAGTCATGTCCGACTCTGTGCGACCCCGTATACAGCAGCCCACCCAGCTCCTCTGTCCACAGGATTTTCCAGGCAAGAGTACTGGAGTGGGTTGCCATTGCCTCCTCCGATTCTATCTGCTAGAAACTGATATTTCTCTAATATCACAGGGAATGATAGCTTCAGCCATTCAGTACACAAATTAAAACCTAGGAGTCATCTCTGATGTGTTCTTCTCCCTCAACCCCTACATTCAATCTGTTAACAGGTCTTGCATATTCTCTTATAATATCTCTCAAGTCAATCTGATTTTCTTAACCTCCTTGTTGCATGTCCCAACTTTAGTGCAAGCTGCTATTAATATCATATCTCATGTGAACTACCCCAGTAGTCTCCTACCTGGATTCTACATTCAACCTGGAACTCACAAAGAAAAGTCTTTGCACAATGTTAATCAGGATAGCTGCGAAAATCCTTAGTTAAACATTTGCAAATATAATTAAGCAATATATTGAAAAAGAACTGTACAACATAACTAGATAAAGCTTAGTCCATAAATTCAAAGTTGATTCAATATTCCAAAAATCTGTCAATGTAATCCACTGCATAGTAGGCTAAAGAAAAACACATATTGATTGATGCCGAAAGGCATTTGACAAAATTCAATATTAGTTCATGGTAAAAAACAAACAAACAAACAAAAAACCAACTCTTGAATAGAGGAGAACTTCTTCAACTAGATAAAGAACATCATGTCTGATTCTTTGTGACCCCATGGACTGTAGCCCACAAGGCTCCTTGTCCATGGGGATTCTCCAGGCAAGAATATTAATATGGGTTTCCATGACCTCCTCTAGGGGATCTTCCCAACCCAGGGATCAAACCCAGGTCTCCCTCATTGCAGGTGGTGTCTTTACTGTCTGAGCCACCAGGGAAGCCCATAGAAAATCTACAGATAATATTATATTTAGTGGTAAAAGACTGAATGCTTTCCCATAAGGTTGAGCATAAACAAGGATGCCCACTAGCATCACTCTTATTCATAATGTGAAAAGTTCTAGCCTGTGACATAAAGCAAGAAAAGGAAGTTTAAAAATATAGATCAGATAGGAAGAAATAAAACTGTCTCTATTTGTATATGACATGACTATCTATATAGACAATTCAGAGGAATACATACATATTCAGCAAGGATGTAGGCTATAATATAAACATATATAATCAATTGGACCTATATATACTGGCATTGAATATGTAGACACTGAAATTTAAAAATACAGTTTCTGGGAAAAAAAAATATTTAGGCACAAGTCTAAAAAACGTGTACAGGATTCATATGCTGAAAACTACACAGTGCTTATGAAAAGAAATCTAAGAATTTCTAAATAAATGGAGATATATGCCTTCCTCTAGACTGGAAGACTCAATGTAGTACATCTCCCAAAATTAATGTATAGATTTAATGCAAATGCTATTAAAATCTCATTATTTTTGGTTTTGTATATATAAGCAGTATTATATTAAAAATTATATGAAAATGCAAAAGAACTAGAATAGCAAAAGCAAAATGGATAAAGAAGAATAAAATAAGAGGAATTAGTCTACCTAATTTCAAGATTTACTGTATACCTAGAGTGATCAATGCAAAGAAATAGAGTAAAACAATAGAATGGGAAAGACCAGAGATCTCTTGAAAAAAATTAGAGATACCAAGGGAACATTTCATACAAAGATGGGCATAATAAAAGACAGAAATGGTATGGACCTAACAGAAGCAGAAGATATTAAGAAGAGGTGGCAAGAATACACAGAAGAACTATTCAAAAAAGATCTTCATGACCCAGATAATCATGATAGTGTGATCATTTACCTAGAGCCAGACATCCTGGAATGCGAAGTCAAGTGGGCTTCAAGAAGCATCACTGCAAACAAAGCTAGTGGAGGTGATGGAATTCCAGTTGAGCTATTTCAAATCCTTAAAGATGATGCTGTTAAAGTGCTGCACTCAATATGTCAGCAACTTTGGAAAACTCAGCAGTGGCCACAGGACGGGAAAAGGTCAGTTTTCATTCCAATCCCAAAGAAAGGCAATACCAAAGAATGTTCAAACTACCCCACAATTGCACTCATCTCACACGCTAGTAAAGTAATACTCAAAATTTTCCAAGCCAGGCTTCAACAGTATGTGAACTGTGAAATTCCAGATGTTCAAGCTGGATTTAGAAAAGGCAGATAAACCAGAGATCAAATTGCCAACATCCTCTGGATCATCAGAAAAGCAAAAGAGTTCCAGAAAAACATCTACTTCTATTTTATTGACTATGCCAGAACCTTTGACTGTGTAGATCACAACAAACTGCAGAAAATTCTTAAAGAAATTGGTGTACCAAATCATCTGACCTGCCTCCTGAGAAATCTGAATACAGGTCAAGAAGCAACAGTTAGAATTGGACATAGAACAACATACTGGTTCCAAAACAGGAAAGAAGTATGTCAAGGCTGTATTGTCACCCTGCTTATTTAACTTATATGCAGAGTACCTCACAATAACCTCAGATATGCAGATGACACCACACTTCTGGCAGAAAGCAAGGAGGAACTAAAGAGCCTCTTGATGAAAGTGAACAAGGAGAGTGAAAAAGTTCCCTTAAAATTCAACACTCAGAAAACTAAGATCATGGCATCTGGTCCCATCACTTCATGGCAAGTAGATGGGGAAACAGTGGAAACAGAGATAGACTTTATTTTGGGGGACTCCAAAATCACTGCAGATGGTGACTGCAGCCATGAAATTAAAAGACACTTGCTCCTTGCAAGAAAAGTTATGATCAACCTAGACAGCATATTAAAAAGCAGAGACATTACTTTGCCATCAAAGGTCCACCTAGTCAAAGCTATGGTTTCTCCAAGTCATGTATGGATGTGAGAGTTGGACTATAAAGAAAACTGAGTGCCGAAGAATTGATGCTTTTGAACTATTGTGTTGAAGTCTCTTGAGAGTCCCGTGGACAGCAAGGAGATCCAACCAGTCCATCCTAAAGGAAATCAGTCCTGAATGTTCATTGGAAGGACTGATGCTGAAACTCCAATACTTTGGCCACCTGATGCAAATTGACTCATTTGAAAAGACCCTGATGCTGGGAAAGATTGAAGGTGGGAAGAGAGGGGAATGACAGAGGATGAGATAGTTGGATAGCATCACTGACTCAATGGACATGAGTTTGAGTAAACTTCAGGAGTTGGTGATAGACAGAGAGGCCTGGCCTGCTGCAGTCCATGGGGTCACAAAGAGTCAGACATGACTGAACGATTGAACTGAACTGAACTTAGAGTAAGCAAGACTGGTATTAGTGAAGGGACAAATACATAGATCAACAGAACAGGACAGAAAACCCAGAAATATACCCATACAAATATGTCTCATTGATTTTAGGGAAAGGTACAAAGCAATCCAATGAATGTAGCATTTGAAAGGGAAAAGGCAAAGTTTTCAACTAATGGTGCTAGGGTAACTGGATGCTCACAGGCAAAAAGATAAACCTCAACCTGTTTGACACTCTATTCCGAAATGGACTCAAAATAGATCAAAAACTTAAATATACAAACTATAATTAAAAACCTTTTTAGAAAAAAATATAAGATCTTCAGAATCTAAATATAGTCAAATAATCTTTAGACTTGATGCCATAATCATAATCCATAAAAGAGAAAATTTATAAATTAAACTTCAAAAGTTAAAAGCTTTTGCTCTGTA
The DNA here is from genome assembly GCA_935064755.1 of Tragelaphus eurycerus. NCBI lineage: Eukaryota > Metazoa > Chordata > Mammalia > Artiodactyla > Bovidae > Tragelaphus > Tragelaphus eurycerus. The sequence continues at coordinate 17,143,971 of CAKXYN010000043.1, forward strand.
AAAGAACATTTTTAGAGGATGATAGGAAAAGATAGATAATTAGATAAAATATTTGCAAATCACATATCCAACAAATGATGTATATCTAAAATATATTAAAAGATCCCCCAATCTCAACAACAAGAAAACAAACAACCCAACTTAAAACTGAGTAAATTTCCTGACCAGATACTTCACCCACAGAAAATATAAGGATGAAAAACAAGCACATAAAAGATACCCAGTGCCACTGACCATTAAGAAAAAGCAAATTACAATCATGATGAGATACCGCTACATACCTATTAAGATCAATACAATAATAAGCTCTGACAGTCCTAAATGCTGGCAAAAAAAATACAGAAAAAGTAGATCACTCCACAATACTGAGGAGAAACTAAAATGAAAACTAGAAAGTTTCATAAAAAATTAGACTGTTAGTTTTTAGGCAGTTTATTGGAAAATTCAACATGTAACTATTACACAACCCAAACAATTGCCATTTCTGAGCATTTATTTCAGAAAATATTAAAACATATTCACAGAGAAACATTTACATGAATACATTTAGCAGCTTCTTCATAATACTTAGAAGTGGAAACAACCCAGATGTTCCTCAGTGGGTGAATGGTTAAACAGACTGCATACAATGAATCACTACTCCACAATGATACAACAACAAAAATAAAAACTATTGATATAAGCAACAACTTGAATGACTCCTTAGACAATTCCAAACAGTGAAAAAAACCCAATCCCCAAATGTCACATGTATGATTCCATTTATAAAACATTCTTGAAATGACAAAATTATAGAAATCGAACCGGATTAAGCACATGCTGAGAAAAAGACGGAAGTGAGTGTGACTATAAAAATCAACGTGAGCGATCCTTTTCGGTGGCTGAGTGCTTTATTCTGACTGTACTAATCTCAGTATACTGGTGGTAACACTATACTTCATTGTAATGATAATAATATAGTACATTGGAGGAATGAATGAAGGTTATATGTGATCTTGCTATTTCTTACAAATGCATGTGAATCTAGAATTATCTCAAAATAATGTTAAATCTAAAATATCAATCTAATAGTATCTTTCCTATTTTCAAAATATTTCAATAGCTATAATATTTAGAATAAATGCAAAATTAACTAACTTGGTATGGGCTTCCCTGATAGCTCTGTACTTTGGCCACCTCATGCCAAGAGGTTGACTCATTGGAAAAGACCCTCATGCTGGGAGGGATTGGGGGCAGGAGGAGAAGGGGACAACAGAGGATGAGATGGCTGGATGGCATCATTGACTCGATGGACGCGAGTTTGGGCAAACTCCGGGAGTTGGTGATGGACAGGGAGGCATGGCATGCTGCAATTCATGGGGTCGCAAAACTTGGACACAACTGAGTGACTGAACTGAACTGATTATGATGGATGTGAAGCAACAGGTCATTGTTGTTTGGACTTGCATTTTTTTAATAATTAGTGAGGTTGAACATCTTTTCATATGCCTGTTAGCCATCTGTACACAACCTGGCGAGCTACAGTCCACAGAGCCACAAAGAGTCAGATAGGAATGCAGCGACTTAGCATGCACACAATTTCTCCTTCTATTATCCATGTCTCTTAACTTCTCCCTTACATTTTCTATTAACCTCTTTCATTATATTCTGAGTGATTCACACCTCTCTTTCAATTTACTAATTTTTAAGACCTATCTATCATTTAACTAACCTATAGAGGATGTGTTTGTTTTCAGTCACTGGATTTCCTTATTCCTAGCCCAGGTAGATCTACTCTTCTTTTCATAATTTCCTACAGAGATGACAAATATCAGTATTATATTCAATTTTACAAAATTATTATACCTAGTCTGGGGTAGATATATTTATTGCTGGTAGCACACATTAAGAGGCATTGATTATACAATAAAAATAAGGCAATTAACATAAAATCACACCTCTACCTTTGCTACAGTGACACAGACTTGGTTGGGCCTTTCAGGCTATGCACATTTTCAAAATTTACATAACCCATAAAATATGATTAGAAGGAAGATTCTGAAGTGATAATCCATCAGAGTGCCTTGAAGTTGGTAAATGATAGGCAAGACATGTTATTTATAAAGTAGTTAGAGCCTAATTCACAAAAGTTACTCGCAATTTATCTTTCTTAAAAGGAGCAAAAATTAAGAAAGTTCTTTAATTGATACCTGGTCACGTGGCTGTGCTAGGAAGAAATGTTAGAGTGGTAATATAGGGACCCTGATGGGCAGATGGATTGCTTATAGAAGCACAGCAATCATGGTTTTCTTCTAAACAGAGTAGCAAGACAACCTCTAATTTGTAATCTTAAATACATTATAGATAAATGAAAAAGGCCAGTAATCATATACTAAGAGTAATAAACAACACATCAAAAATTAGCTACATAAGAACTCATTCAAAGTGAAATATCACAAAACAAGGCATGCAGCCTTTTTCTTTTCATAACCTGCTTGCAAACCACCTGTGATGATTTCAGAAAATACTCTCTATTTTGGGTTTTACCAAAAATTCCAGTTACCCACAGTGCACATCTGGTTTGCCACATCTCTAGACACAGGTTCAATGTCTCTCACCTTGTCTTGGCTAGTTCCAGCATAATATAATCCTCCTTCAGAAGATGACTTTTGTGTCCAGTCAGAATGATGTCTGTACAGAAATGCTTGTTCTCCAAGTCATTTTATCTTGGAGGTTTTATAGCCTACCATGGTTACTAATGAAGAAACACATCAATATAATATCAGTGTCTGGGTGGGAAAAGGACCTCAGCTGATCCTGACCTTCCTGCCCAGTTGTATCCCCATAAAGCTAACCCCACTAGCTTTTCATTCACTTCAATGTCAGCCATGTGGTTCTCTGGGTTCTTGTCCCTGACAAGACTATGAGTCAGCCAGTTTTGCCTCAGGCTCCATCACAATGACCTCCAGCATCTTTCAGATGGCATTCATTGATCAGAGAGTGATGTGAGATGGGGACTGTGTGGCACTTAGGTTCTATAAAGTGTATTAAGTTTGTTAGACAACAGGTAACTTGGTAGCACCTCTCGAGCCCAACAGATATGCTTCTGTTGATGATGAAATTAAGGGCATCAGTGGGTTGGTAGATAGACAGCACAAGCTAGCTTTTAATTGAAAGACGTTTATTTAAAAACTGGCCTTCCCCTACAGCTCAGCAGGTCAAGAAACCACATGCAATGCATGAGACACAGGATACGCAGGTTTGACCCCTGGGTTGGGAAAATCCCCTGAAGTAGGCAATGACAACCCACTCCAGTATTTCTTGCCTGAGAAATCCCATGGACAGAGGAACCTGGCAGGCTACAGTCCAATGTGTCACAAAGAGTTGGACAAAACTGAGCAACTAAGCAGCAGGATTTAAAAATTGCTTTCAAATCATTTTATTTCTATTTTCTCTTATATTTGCTGCTTATTCTGATTACCTCCTATCATACTAAACTCATATATTATAATTTTTGTCTCTGAATTTAGTTTTAGAAATATGTCCTATTCCTAATGATAGTATTGTATTTGTTGTGGGTCCAAAACAATGGTACCAAAAGAATCAGAGAAGGCACATCAGATGTTGCTATTATACCTTCCCAAACTGGACGGACTTTTCTATTTCATGTAAAGAGTCCAATTCCAGCTGCCCATGATGTATGGGCTTTGGCCTAGAGTATGATCTCTCTCAGATGTTAAGCCCCATTTCTTGAGGTATGTATCAGATATTATCCCAATTTCACTTTCTACTCAGAGTTGGGTTCTCTCTGTTTTTGCTCTTTGAAGATTTTGCTTTTATTTCTTTTTAAAATTATATTTATTAGTTTATTTGTTGTGCCAGGTCTTAGTTGCAGCATGTGGAATCTAGTTCCCTGACGAGGGATTGAACCCAGGCCCCTGCCTTAGAAAAGAAAGAAAAGAAAAGAAAGAAAATGAAGTCATTCAGTCATGTTGGACTCTTTGCAACCCCATGGACTATAGCCCACCAAGCTGCTCTGTCCCTGGAATTTTCCAGGCAAGAATACTGGAGTGGGTTGCCATTTCCTTCTCCAGGGGATCTTCCTGACCAGGGATCAAACCCCGGTCTCTCGCATTGCAGGCAGACACTTTACCATCTGAGCCACCAGGGAAGCCTGGTGCCTTGGGAGCATGGAATCTTAGCCACTGGATCACCAGGGCAGTCCCTACTTTTATGTCTTTAATCATATTACTATTATTAGATTTTTCTGGAATTTCTATGTGTTCAGAGTAAGAGTACGTAAGCGTACTTACATCATTTCAGTTTTCTATCTGAACCGGAAGCTTAAATAGATGATCCCTTGATCTCAACTGCTAGTATCAGGAAAGGAGGGGCTGACTGGCTAACACTTTATCCAGTCCCCCTGTGCTAGTAGTACCACACCATAAAGTAGAGATATGCTTGCCACCTCTGTGAGTGACATGATCAACCTCCTGACTGTTGGGTAGATAGTCCCGTACCATCTACCACAGTGACCTCAAGGAAGAATTTTATTATTTCTCTTCTCCATTTAGATTTATTCATCTAAAAGTTTCAAGATGGAAAATGCTCTGTTTATTACATATGCTAAATCTGACTTGCAACATGCTCAAAAAGACATGTCTCTGATCTTATATAACTTTAAAATCTTTGGCAAAATGAGGAAAATAACCATCTTTAGACATAAAACTTGGACTATCTGATAGTTTGGATATCCATGTAACAAGAATGAGCAGCATGTTCCTATTCCTACTTGATGATTAACGAAAGTATAGAAATAACAATACAGAAAAGATTCCTCTTAAGGTTTGCTGTAGATTTTGCTTGTTTTTCTTTGTTTTAGTCATTAGTAGTAGTTTCAAAACAGCCTAAACAATTGGTGAATGGAAGAGCTGGAATTACATGAAAGGGTCTAGTCATCAAATTAGTTATTGTCAGGAGAATGGTTTCAATTTAACATTCCAGAGTCCACATAACTGGATATCACCTTGTCTATAAAAAGAAAACTCATGCCTCGAGCTGAAAAATGAGTGTTTGCCTAAGCACTTAGGTAACAGAGCCACAAACCTTGTACACATATAGAGATATCAAGATGCCTTGGGAAACATGGCAGATATTCATCGCATTCCTAAGGGGATTCCTAAGTCCATTCACGTTGGCAGGCTCTTTGCAAAGCACCTATCATTAAACAAATTTAAGATCAACTTCTTAATATCTTATTCCTAAGAACTGAGAATTTGGTCCTCTATTTCTAACACAGCCTGTGCATTTCTTTAATAACACCCAATGGCTTTTGTCTGCTCACCTTAATTTCAAGTGTGCTTAGATGAATGTACTGTTGGAAATTTAAATAAGTCAGCAATACACATCAGGCAAAGAGTATACATTCACTATAAGCCTGTAATAACTGACGTTTGTAGAATTATTTTATTTTTCAAAACATCTGCTCATTTGGTCCTCATGGTAATACTGTAAGGGTTAATTTTTAAATTTATTTATTTTTAATCGAAGGGTAATTGTGTTGGTCTCTGTCATACATCAACATGAATCAGCCATAGGTATACACAGGTTCCCTGAAGAGAGGGTGGGCCAGAGGGAGAGCGGCATGGAAACACATGCACTTACCAAATGTGAACCAGACAGACATGGGGATTTGCTGTCTGACTCTGGGAACTCACACCTGGGCTCTGGGACAGCCTAGAGGGGTGGGATGGGGTGGGGCATGGAGGGCTTAAGGGTTAACTTTTATCGCTCAGTCTTGAAAGCTCAGAAGCCTTTAAGGCATTTAACCCACTAACATAATCTCCCGCTAAATATTTATTGAATGAATGAAGTAGCAGGAATATTAATTTGGAGTTTCATAGACTTATCTTGATCCTGGTCCACCAACTTAATATTTTTCCAACAGGTAAGTCCATTAATATTTCTAAATCCCAGTTTTCTCATTGATAAATAGAAATTAATGATACTTGATTCATATATGGCTTTAATGAACTATGGGATGTCAATGTCTCTTGTATAGGATCTGGCAGATGGTATATACTTAATACAAATTTGTTGAATAATTGAATTTACAACTAAGGATTATCTGAAAGCTGTAACTCCTCCATATTTAGCCTCGGGTTGGTCACAGTGTTTTCAGTTTTCTTCTATGCATCTGATAATTAACAATATGAATATTCTAGTCTTGTTCTCCTTCCTGGGCATTAAAGGTTTGGCTTTACCAATATGGCCATGAGAAGGGTCAAATACATGGAGGAATAAATTAAGTATGCTGATCTGAACACAGCTTCAAATAAATTTATTTCATGAATCAACTTCCAGCTACTATTGGCTATCTGGGGTATTGCATTGGGAATAATTCCAAGCACAATTTGGTTTAACAGGGGAAAAACTCCCATGTGTCTTCAGCAATAACTGCCATGGGTACGGGAATAGAAGCAGTAGCCTATCTTTGCCCTACCCATAATGGTAGGTATAAAGAACTGCTATAAAGAACTTGTGAGCTTTGTATAGCATGGGGAAGTCTGCTTAATATTCTGTAATGATCTAAATGGAAAAAGAATTTGAAGACTAGATACATGTATACGTATAACTGAATCTCTTTGTTACGTGTGCTTAGTTGCTCAGTCGTGTCTGTCTCTTTGCAACTCCATGGACTCCTCTGCCAGGCTCCTCTGTCCATGGGGATTCTCCAGGCAAGAATTACTGGAGATTATGGGTTGCCATGCCCTCCTCCCGGGGATCTTCCCAACCCAGGAATTGATCCCAGGTCTCCTGTATTGCAGATGGATTCTTTACCGTCTGCGCCACCAGGGAAGTCCAGTGTTTGGCATATTAGGGTCCTTGGACTCCTGGGTGTCTGTGAAGGTCCTCAATTTCTTCACGGTAACTAACCTTAACTTGGTATTTTTCTTTCTGATGATACTAATTTAATATATATGCTGGTTTACCTGAATGAGCACTTGAGTGTGGTGCTGAGATTTTAGTTTCCACATTGGTGTGTGTGTTTATAGCCATAAGGATGCCAAATAGCCCTGCTTTAATTGACTTCTGAGATCAAGAAAGAAACAGAGGAAGATTTACTAAGTAATGAAGCATTCAAGTCAAATGAAGTACAAGTGATCTCAAGGACCACTACATGGACTAACATTTCACAGTTGTTTGAATACAATACAGACAATAAAGAAAAGTCCCAGCAAAACAGCCCTTATATAGCTTATAGTAATATGCCATGGTAAATTAAAGAGAACAATGCAGAAGCAGTTATTAGCATATGGATATTGCAAGACAATGATTTAATTTCAACAAACATCATTTGTCACACTAAATTAATGACTTTCATTTGGATTGCATTTTTTGTAGTTTTGATTAATTTAAGGTATAAATCTGTCTTGATTTAAGAGCTGTATAGGAGCTATTAATACATGGAGCTTAAACAGTTTAATTTTATGCATATTTAAGTAATACAAAAATAATTCAGTTCAAATTTGGGAGTTCTAGAATTATGTTTCCTTTGTGAAGAGTATATTACTCCAGGTTAACAAACAGCGCTATTTTCTTTTATTCAACAATTGACATTTGCTGTTGGTAACAGAGCAGATGGATAATTAATATATTTAGAATGTCAACAGAGAAAAAAAGTGGCCCACCTCTACAGAATTTTAAGTCCCTTTCTATTGTTTGAGAATTTAATTTGATTCATTTTCAATAACTGAAAAAGAACTGGTAGTACATAAATGATTTCTAGTAATCATATGATATTTTAGTCTCATGAAAAGCTTCACAAGTTAGAAGCCATGGTTGTAACTAAAGGTTTTTTTATAGCCAGACTACTCTGAGTCAAAATTCCTAATGTGTTATTTATACCTGTGTGAACTTGGATAACATATGTACTTCTCAAAGAACCTCATTAAGATACAAAAACAATATTAGTACCTACTTCAGGCTGTTGTTATGAACATTACCAGGTGATTTATGTGAAATGATCCAGAAAAGAGAGTAAAGTATGGTTTTCTTTACTGTCCTTTTCTCTTTATGATTTGATAGAAAGTTGGATCATGGAAAAAGCAAGAGAGTTCCAGAAAAACATCTATTTCTGCTTTATTGACTATGCCAAAGGCTTTGACTGTGTAGATCACAATAAACTGTGGAAAATTCTGAAAGAGATGGAAATACCAGACCACCTGATCTGCCTCTTGAGAAATCTGTATGCAGGTCAGGAAGCAACAGTTAGAACTGGTCATGGAACAACAGACTGGTTCCAAATAGGAAAAGGAGTACGTCAAGGCTGTATATTGTCACCATGTTTATTTAACTTATATGCAGAGTACATCATGAGAAACGCTGTACTGGAATAAACACAAGTTGGAATCAAGATTGCTGGGGGAAATATCAATAACCTCAGATATGCAGATGATACCACCCTTATGGCAGAAAGTGAAGAGGAACTCAAAAGCCTCTTGATGAAAGTGAAAGTGGAGAGTGAAAAGGTTAGCTTAAAGCTCAACATTCAGAAAACGAAGATCATGGCATCTGGTCCCATCACTACATGGGAAATAGATGGGGAAACAGTGGAAACAGTGTCAGACTTTATTTTTCTGGGCTCCAAAATCACTGCAGATGGTGACTGCAGCCATGAAATTAAAAGACGCTTACTCCTTGGAAGGAAAGTTATGACCAACCTAGATAGCATATTCAAAAGCAGAGACATCACTTTGCCAACAAAGGTTCGCCTAGTCAAGGCTATGGTCTTTCCTGTGGTCATGTATGGATGTGAGAGCTGGACTGTGAAGAAGGCTGAGTACCGAAGAATTGATGCTTTTGAACTGTGGTGTTGGAGAAGACTCTTGGGAGTCCCTTGGACCGCAAGGAGATCCAACCAGTCCATTGTGAAGGAGATCAGCCCTGGGATTTCTTTGGAAGGAATGATGCTAAAGCTGAAACTCCAGTATTTTGGCCACCTCATGCGAAGAGTTGACTCACTGGAGAAGACTCTGATGCTGGGAGGGATTGGGGGCAGGAGGAGAAGGGGACGACAGAGGATGAGATGGCTGGATGGCATCACTGACTCGATGGATGTGAGTCTGAGTGAACTCCGGGAGTTGGTTATGGACAGGGAGGCCTGGCGTGCTGCGATTCATGGGGTCACAGAGTCGGACACGACTAAGCGACTGATCTCATCTGATCTTTCTAGACTAGGCACAAAAGATGTGCTCCTCTGTGGCTCTCTAATATAGTTTTGTGTAGCTCACTCAATATCCCAGGTTCCTCATCTGCAATATGAGGCTGTTAATCCAATGATTTTGCTACTTTCTCATGTGGCTAAATTGCTTAGTCCCCTGATATCTCTATGGGAAAGACCATATATCATTGAAATATAAGTCTGTCCTATCTTGTCTGAAATTCTGAGTCAACTGTGTTTTAGAATTCAGAAATGTTTGAATTTTAGAAAGGTTCACAGTATATGTACCAGGTATTAAATAATATACCCCAACAAGATCTGGAGCAAAAACTTATAATCAGATGCATCTGTATTTCTGCAATAAAAATATATGAATAATGATACAAAGTAGGATATATATATAAATCACCTCATATATATATAAACTATATATAAATCACCTCATATTTGCTTATGCTGAGTGTTTGCTACTAAATGAGTTTTGTTGAAAAAGTTACACAAAACTTTCATTTTTTCATAAGTTTTAGACTTGTTACAGATATATGTTTGTGGACCTCTGAATCTATTGTGTCTCTCACTGTCCAGCTGTGTGAAATCAAGTCACTCTGCCTCTATAGACCTCAGTCTCTTTATTTAGAAAATCAAAGTTTCAGTAAGATGTCATCTAGGGTTCCTTTTAAGAGTAATAGTCCATTCATTTTAAATGAAAAGAAACTGTGGGCACCATTAGTTTTCACTACAGTATAACTTAACTCATTTTTTCAATGAACAAATACTTATCAAGACTTATTACACATCAGCATGTTTCTATGTCTCATGGACCCTGTGGTGAACAATTCTGTTCTTATTGAACTTATCTTCTGGGTAGAAGGAAGCCTGGCAAACTAACAGATAGTGAAAAAGAGAGTTTCTAATATTGATAATGCTATCATGAAATAAAGGAGGATGGCATTATAGTGACTGATGGACACTCTATTTCCAGTTCACTAGTTAGGGAGACATCTGTGGAGGTGACACTTGAGCTGGGATCTGAAGGATGAAGAGCCAATTCCATGAAAATCTAGAGGCAGAGCATTCAGAAGGAAGAGATGGCCGAAGCCCAAAGACATGAAACAGGCCTGTGGAGCTAAAACATAGGAATCTAAGGAGAGAATGGCAGAAGGTGAAACTATAGGGAAGGGTGAAACTATAGGCAAGATGATGTTAGATTTTGCAGGTCATGGTAAGGAAGGAAGAATGAAATCAAACTTTTGCTTTAAGAATGCTTATATAAGACCTAATGATTTCAAGAGACCTGACTCAAAATAGAAAAACTTTAGCTCAAAAAGAGAGAAACTATAGCTCAGAAGAGAGAAACTTTTATTCTGTCTCAAGGAAAAGTTAAAATGATAATAGAATGCAATGATACCAAATAAAAACTTCAGTGAAAAATCAAATCAAGAGTCATAAGAAACAAATGCGATCAATCATATATTGATTGGGGTGCGAAAGCAAATTGCTTCCACTCATCTCTTAGACCACTGTATAGAAACAAACCATAAATATTCTTCATCAGCAACAATATTAGAATAACTCTCCAGAAGCACATATTCATGTATTACAGGTTAAGTCCAAGATTCAGACAAACAAAAGGAAAAACAAGAAGCAATATTACACTGGAAAGATTTGGATTTTAAACATTAGAAGACATCACTTAAATTCAACGTAGAAAATGTTTCTTCTGCTCTTAATAACACAGAGCTATTAATTCTTTTCTAAAAACACTTTATTGTCCATTACTAGTATTTATTGAATCATATCAATTTCACTCATACAATACTAAAAAATCATGAAAAATAAAACAGATTTTTAAATGGTCAGAACTCAAAAGATGGGGGCTATCATTGTGAAGCTCTATAAATGAAGCAGAGTTCACACAGCTTAGAAAAGAAACTGACATTCCAGAACCTATTGTTTACAAGATCCTTCCCTAGGGTCATGTGGTTGGCAAGTGACCAAAAGACCAGATTCAAGCCCATCTCTGTGCTGCCATAGTTCCCAAAGGAATCCCCTATACAAAGCTTTTCCCAGAAATCATGTGATTTCTTGAATTAACTTAACTCAACGAATTCTGACCATGAATCTAGAATTGTTCTCAGCATTATAAACAAGGAAAACAAGCCAGAGTACCTAAAGTCAAAAATATTTAAAATCTGAGGCAACAGGGCTAAAACAAATGAAACAATGATCGACACAATCTCAAATATATTTGAAGCTTGAAAATGTGACTGTGAGTAAAATGAAGATTTAGACTTCACTTTCTATGCTATAATAGCAACTGATCTTCTCATATGCCTTTCCTTAAAACAAAAGAATAATATATTTTCTCTCTTACAAAGACACAGTAAAAATAATCTTTCCAATCTGTGTTGTTATTGTTGTTCAGTTGGTAAGTCATGTCTGACTCTTTGCAATCTGTACCCACCAGGATGAAGACACACTGATAATATATTTAAGTTCTAGTAATAAAAGGATGTGTCAGCATCCTTACCACCTAAAGACCATAAATAGCACAGCCTGCTCAGTCTCCTGAAAGATGTTCTGAGAGTTCAAACCCAATTCCATTAAGCACCAGTCCCAACCTGATTTATATACGATTAGGAGATACACGTGTCCTTGGATTGTCCTCTCCCTAAAACATATTAATGAGCTGGTAAGGCAGCTCTACACTGCATCTTTCAAACCTTTTCTTCTATCATAATTTCTCTCTCCCTCCTACTTACATTGTCTAAAGGGAGAATAATTTCATTTATATATATGCTGAGCTCTCAACACTGACTCAAATGGATTGCTCCAAAATCCATCCTAGAACTTGACTCAGAGATCTATTTTGCAAGGTAATTCACTTATGGTCTTCCTCAAAGTCTAAATTTTGGCACGATGATTTATTCACATTGAAGGGAAAGAAAACAAACAAATAAGAAAGATGCTAATTGTTTTCTCCCCAAGGCAAAAACTTCTTTTATTTACTTTTTAATCATGTACTGAGACTAAGACACATTTTCTCATGCATTTTGCCTCATGAAGAAGTTTCTGAATTAGAAAAATCTAGTCTCTCAGAATTAAAAAAAAAAAAAATTGCTGATTCTCAACATAGGCACTATTGCCATTGTGTAAGTTGGTCTCACATATTTGAAGGGTATTTATTTTCCTTGGGCTTTAGCCACTAACTGCCAAGAATGTCTCCAGTCAGGGTGAAAACACACCACTCCCTTGCCACCTCCAAAGTACATTTCAAAACAACAGGGTTGTAATGATCCAGATTGAGAACCTTTCGGCTCAGTTCAGTACAGTCGCTCAGTCGTCTCTGACTCTTTGCGACCCCATGAATCACAGCACGCCAGGCCTCCCTGTCCATCACTAACTCCTGGAGTTCACTCAGACTCATGTCCATCGAGTCGGTGATGCCATCCAGTCATCTCATCCTCTATCATCCCCTTCTCCTCCCGCCCTCAATCCCTCCCAGCATCAGACTCTTTTCCAATGAGAACCTTTACAACTACCTAATTCAGAAATAAAGGAATAGAGACTAGGAAATATTTGATGTTTTGCTCAAGATACAGAGCAAGTAAATATAAAAACATGATTTTCCATTTAATGGTATTTCTATTTTTCTCTGCAGAGAACTATTTCATAAAATCTATCATACAGAGTGAAATGATATCTTGGGATGTAATCTAAGACTGATTCTACAGAGACATAACCCAAATTAAAAATAAAGAATACATTTGAATTAGTTATAATGAGGTGGATGAAACTGGAACCTATTATACAGAGTGAAGTATGCCAGAAAGAAAAACACCAATACAGTATACTAACTCATACATATGGAATTTAGAAATATGGTAACAATAACCCTGTATATGAGACAGCAAAAGAGACATTGATGTATCAGATCAGATTAGTCGCTCAGTCGTGTCCGACTCTTTGCGACCCCATGAACTGCAGCATGCCAGGCCTCCCTGTCCATCACCAACTCCCGGAGGTCACTCAGACTCACATCCATTGAGTCATTGATGCCATCCAGCCATCTCATCCTCTGTCGTCCCCTTCTCCTCCTGCCCCCAATCCCTCCCAGCACCAGAGTCTTCTCCAATGAGTCAACTCTTCACATGAGGTGGCCAAAATACTGGAGTTTCAGCTTTAGCATCATTCCTTCCAAAGAAATCCCAGGGCTGATCTCCTTCAGAATGGACTGGTTGGATCTCCTTGCAGTCCAAGGGACTCCCAAGAGTCTTCTCCAATACCACAGTTCAAAAGCATCAATTCTTTGGTGCTCAGCCTTCTTCACAGTCCAGCTCTCACATCCATACATGACCACAGGAAAGACCATAGCCTTGACTAGGTGAACCTTTGTTGGCAAAGTGATGTCTCTGCTTTTGAATATGCTATCTAGGTTGGTCATAACTTTCCTTCCAAGGAGTAAGCGTCTTTTAATTTCATGGCTGCAGTCACCATCTGCAGTGATTTTGGAGCCTAGAAAAATAAAGTCTGACACTGTTTCCACTGTTTCCCCATCTATTTCCCATGTAGTGATGGGACCAGATGCCATGATCTTCGTTTTCTGAATGTTGAGCTTTAAGCCAACCTTTTCACTCTCCACTTTCACTTTCATCAAGAGGCTTTTTCGTTCCTCTTCACTTTCTGCCATAAGGGTGGTGTCATCTGCATATCTGAGGATATTGATATTTCTCCTGGCAATCTTGATTCCAACTTGTGTTTATTCCAGTCCAGCATTTCTCATGATGTACTCTGCATATAAGTTAAATAAACATGCTGACAATATACAGCCTTGACGTACTCCTTTTCCTATTTGGAACCAGTCTGTTGTTCCATGACCAGTTCTAACTGTTGCTTCCTGACCTGCATACAGATTTCTCAAGAGGCAGATTAGGTGGTCTGGTATTTCCATCTCTTTCAGAATTTTCCACAGTTTATTGTGATCTACACAGTCAAAGGCTTTGGCATAGTACACTGATGTATAGAACAGTCTTTTGGACTCTGTAGGAGAGGGAGAGGGTGGGATGATTTGGGAGAATGGCCTTGAAATATGTATAATATCATATATGAAACGAGTCGCCAGTCCAGGTTAGATGCCCAATACTGGATGCTTGGGGCTGGTGCACTGGGACGACCCAGAGGGATGGTATGGGGAGGGAGGGGGGAGGAGGGTTCAGGATGGGGAACACATGTATACTATGGCAGATTCATTTTGATATATGGCAAAACCAATACAATATTGTAAAGTTAAATAAAATAAAATAAAATAAATATATATATATATATATATATATATCTTCAAAAACTGATGAAAACATGCGACTTTTCACTGACTCAGTGGATATGAGTTTGAGCAAATTCAGGAGACAGTGGAGGGCAGGGAAGCCTGGTGCACTGCAGTCCAATCACAAAGAGTCAGACAAGACTTAGCGACTGAACAATAACAAAAGTAACCTATGTAAAATTAGATTAGTAATGAATTGGAAAGAGTGAGAGAGCAAGTAAATATAGGTTAGAATATTTTCTTGGACTTTAAGTAGGTGTATGAACTTAAGGAATCCTTACATGATTTCTCATATCCCAGTTTCTCCATACTAAAATGACACATTTGAGTCATATTATTCTTAAAGACTTGCCCTCTGTTAGAAATGCCTGCCTTTATTCAAGACTGTCTTATACTATACAAAGATAATTAAGTGAATTTCATATTCTTACAAGACCCCTCTATTTATACAAAATTTTCTACTACAGACAGGGAGTAGTTTTCTGGTGAAACAAATAACCTGGAAAACAAGACTATATCATGTATATCCAATAGTACAATTCATTCCTTCATCAAACATTCGCATCAAACATTTGCAACGTTACACATTGTTGGCACACGTAGGAATTAGATACTTTCATTGATATCAAGGAAACCATAGCCTAACCAAGGGATTTTATATAAATATATATATATATATATATATATATATACACACACATACACACAAATTACTATAAGGCAAATAAACAGGTATTATAATTATAAATATAGTTAGTATACTAAGCAATACATTGTACTTACGACTAAACAATTATTTGCTGATTAAACAGATACATCATTATGGATATGAAATACCAAAATACTTTAGAAACAATAAAATTTTAGTTAATAAATAACTTAAGGTGATACAAGATCCAGTGAGCATTTACCCCCATAACTCCTGCCTGCTAAAGTGAACATAAAAATAATAATAATTATGGGTTTTAGAGTCAGAAAAAACTTGGATTGAATTCTAGCTTTCCCATTTAGAAGTTAGGTGGCCTTTGACAAATTCCATCACACTTATAGCTTGTATCATCATTTTTAAAGTAAGGAGAATTATTGAAAGCAATAAATAAACTCAGTCATATAAAGTGACAAGTTCACAGAATGTCCTTATAAATATTAAGTATCTTTCCTTTTTCAGTGTGGAAAAATTTAGTCTTTCATGTGCGTTCAGTAGTAGCATTTTTATGGAAGATTTTATTTTCCAAAAATACTTGTAATCTGTTTCTATTCCATATGCTCTTGTAGAATCTTGTCACTTTCCTATTAAGAAGTAGAGTCTATGTCCCCTCCTGTTGAACTTGGGCAGTCCTCTGTGACATGGTTCAATTAACAGAACATGATGAAAGTGATTCTATATTCAAGACAGTCTTACAAGGAGAGGTAGCTTCTGCCTGGCTTGCTCACCCTCTTAGAGTGTGTATCCTTGTACCCTAACAAAGAATACATAATATTTTTGATGCCCTGATGGAGCTATGGTGGAAAGACTGCATAGAGAAATTACATAAACTTAGAAACATCAAAAGAACTCAAGCTAGAAAAAGAAATTCAACAACCATTTTCCGACTTTCAGATAGAAATGTGCAAAACACTAAATGTTCTCATTGTGATTAACAGTCTAAGTCAAAGCACATAATAACAATAAGAAATAAACAGCTCTTCTCAGCTAATAATTTGAAAATTATCAGTGAAGTTGCTTTAAATAAGTGAAAACTTGGAGAATAAAACAAAAATCTTCAAATATAAAAGGAAAGAAATGCCCATAAGAGAAAAAAAGAATTTTGAAACAAAATTGTAAGTTTTCTATCCTTTTGTTCATATGTACCTTGCAGCTATTTTGTTAAGCTGTATTCACTATTGTTTTAGAAATGCAATGAAAAATATAAACTAATGTGATACACTAAGAGATAATATTTATGCAGGCAGAGGTAGGGAAAATACTGAATTACAAAAAAATACCCATGTTGTTACATTATTAGAAGCTTAAAACACTAGAGCAGGTAGTTTTTCTCCTCAAAAAAATTTGGTGGAAAATACACTAGAAGTTTATTACTCATGATGTCAGCACTTTTGCCTAAATTAATTTATATATCAAAATATGGCTTTTCTTCAAAATACAGGACTCCAATATCAAGAAACCTAGTATTTTCAATAAAACAAATAAACAACAAGAACAACTATAATAAGAATGGATTGGGAGAAGTACTAAAAATTATAAGTTTAGGAGTTAGGCTAGAGTTTAAATTATGGCTTCATTCAATGCCATCTGTGTAGCCTTGGGCAAGCTGCTTAACTTTTCTCAGATTTAATTTCCCACATAAAAGCAGTAAAATAATACCTTTACTCAACAGATTCTTGTAAAAAGTAAGTGGAAAATATATAAAGTTCTTACCATACAATGTAGTACATATTTGGAGCTCAATGTTTTAGTTCCTTTGAAGCTATCTCTATAGATGCAGAGTTTTTAACTCAGGAAAGACTAGGTATAACTTAAAGATGACTTTAAGGGGCTTCCCTGGTAGCTAAGCTGGTAAAGAATCAGCCTGCAATACAGGAGACTCCGGTTTGATTCCTGGATCAGGAAGATCCCCTGAAGGAGGGTGTGGCAACCCACTCCAGTATTCTTGCCTGGAGACTTCCCAAGGACAGAGGAGCCTGGCTACAGTCCATGGGGTTGCAAAGAGTCGGACATAACTGACTACCACACGGTGTGAAAAGATGACTTACTTTCACCAGAAACTTACACTGTGTCCAATTCACCAGTGAAATCATCAGATCCTGGGCCTTTTTCTCCTATTGAGAATTTCTGATTACTAATTCAGTCTCCTTACTTGAAAAGTTCTGTTCAGATTTTCCATATTTCCACATGATTGAGTAAGGTGTATGTTTCTGGGAATTTAGCTATGTCTTTTAGGTTATCCAGTTTGCTGGCACAATAGTCTCTCATGCTCTTTTGTATTTCTGTGGTATCAGTTGTCATGTCTCTTTTTTCACTCATGATTTTCAGTATTTGAGTTTTCTCTTTTTATTTTAGCCAATCACTTAAAGAAGAATTAAGGCAAATTCTTCTTAAACTCTTCCAAAAATTGAAGAGAAGGAAACACTCTCAGAATCATTCTACAAGTCCAGCACTCTTCTGCTTGAAAAGCAGATAATTATACTACAAGGGGAAAAAAACCTATAGTCCAATATGCCTGATCAGTATAGATGCAAAAATTTTCAACAAAATACCAGCAAACAAAATTCAACAGCACACTAGAAGGATCACACACTGTGATCAACTGAATCTTATGCAAGAATGGTTCAGCATATGCAATCAATAAATGTGATATGTCACATTAATATAATGAAAGATAAAAATGGTATGATAATCTCAACAGATGCAGAAAAGCACTTGGTAAAATTCACACCCTACCATAATATAAACACCCAAGGAATGGGGTATGGAAAGACTATACCTCAACATAATAAATCTCATATATGACAAATCCACAGTTAACATCATACTGAATGGTAAAAGGTTGAAAGCATTTCCTCAAAGATCAGGAGTAAAGATAAGAGTGTCCACTCTCACCACTCCTCTTCAACATAGTACTGGAAGTCCTAGCCAGATCAATTAGACAAGAGAAATGTTTAAAAGGCATCTAAATGGAGGAGCCTGGTGGGCTGCAGTCCATGAGGTAGCGAAGAGTCAAACATGACTGGTCAGACATGAATGAGCGACTTCACTTTCACTTTTCACTTTCATGCATTGGAGAAGGAAATGGCAACCCACTCCAGTGTTCTTGCCTGGAGAATCCCAGGGACGGCGGAGCCTGGTGGGCTGCAGTCTATGGGGTCACACAGAGTCGAAAACGATTGAAGTGACTTAGCAGTAGCAGCAAATTGAAAAAGAAGCAAAATTTTCTTTCTTTGCAGATGATATGATCTTATATAGAGGAAATTCTAAAGATTTCCTAAAAACTACTACTAAAGATTCTAAAAACTACTAGAACTAATAAGCAAATTCAGTTAAGTTATAGGACATAAAATCAACATACAGAAACCAATTGTATTTCTACACACTAACAACAAATACCTGAAAAAGAAACGAAGTAAACAATTCTGGGCATTTATCCAAAGAAAATGCAAACATTAACTTGAAAAGACACATGCATACTCAAGTCATTGCAGCACAGTTTACAATAGCTAAGACATGAAAATAACCTTAGTTTTCACTGACAAATCAACACATAAAGAAACTATAGTTTATACATAAAATAGAATATTACTCAGTCATAAAAAGAATGAAATCTTGACATTTGCAACAACCAAGATGGACAATGAGAGCATTGTACTAAGTGAAATGAGTCAGACAGAAAGACAAATGCCATATCATCTGAATTATAAGTGGAAGTCTAAAAACAATAACAATAACAACAACAACCAAGCTCACAGATACAGAGAGCAGTTCGCTGGTTGCCAGAAGTAGGGGTTAGGGGGAAGGTGAAAGGGGTGAAGGGAGTCAAAAGGTATAAACTTCCAGTCATAAAATAAATAAGTCTAAGGGACATAAGGGGAAGGCAATGGCACCCCACCCCAGTACTCTTGCCTGGAAAATTCCATGGACGGAGGACCCTGGTGGGCCGCAGTCCATGAAGTCGCTAAGAGTCGGACACGACTGAGCGACTTCACTTTCACTTTTTACTTTTATGCATTGGAGAAGAAAATGGCAACCCACTCCAGTGTTCTTGCCTGGAAAATCCCAGGGACGGGGGAGCCTGGTGGGCTGCCATCTATGGGGTCGCATAGAGTCGGACACGAGTGAACCGACTTAGCAGCAGCAGCAGCAGCAGCAGGGGACATAATGCACAGCATAACAGCTATAGTTAATAATAGTGTATTTCATAGTGGAACACTGTTAAGAAAGTAAATCTTAGAAGTTCTCATCAAAAGAAAATATTTTTATAACTATGTATGGTGATGGATATTAACTAGTCTTATTGAGGTGATCACTTTGCAATATAAATAAATATCCAACTATTATGCTATACACCTAAAACTAATATAATGCTATATGTTAATTATAATATCTCAGTTTTAAAAATAAAATAGTGCCATTCACAATATCCTCAAAAACAATAAAATAATTAAAAATAAATTAACTCAAGGAGGTGAAAGATCTATACTCTAAAAACTACAAGATATTGATGGAAGAAATAGAAAGCAAAAATAAATGGAAAGATATTCTGTGTTCATGGATAGGAAGAATTAATATTGTTAAAATGCCCATACCATCCAAAGCAATCTACAAATTCAATGCAATCCCTATTAAAATGCCAATGGCATTTTCCTGAAGTAGAAGAAACATTCTTAATAACTGTATGGAATGACAAAAGACACTGAATAGTTAAGACAATCCTAGAAAATAAGACTAAAACCAGACTGAAAAGTTATAGTAATCAAAGGTATGGTGGTGACATAAAAATAGAGACACAGCCTAATGAAGCAGAATCAAAAGCACAGAAATAAACAATAATCCCTTGTGTATATGGATAATTTCTATTTGACAAAGGAGTCAAGAATACTCAATGGGAAAAGGATAGCCTCTTTAGTAAATAGTTTTGGAAAAACTGGATAACAACATGAAGAAGAATAAATTTGGACCCTAATCTTTTACTCCTCACAAAAATCAACTTAAAATGATTATAGACACTTAAACATAAGACTTGAAATCATAAAACTACTAGAAGAAAAATATAAAATGAGATCATTGATGTTGTCTTGGCAATGATTTTTGGATATGATACCCAAATCACAAGCAATAAAAGCAAAACTTAATAACAAACTAAAAAACTTCTATACAACAAAAGAAATAATCAACAAAATGAAAATACAGCCTACAGAATGGGAACATTATTTTCAAATCATATATTTTATTAGGGGTTAATAACCAAAATCGGAGAAGGCAATGGCACTCCACTCCATTACTCTTGCCTGGAAACTCCCATGGACGAAGGAGCCTGGTAGGCTGCAGTCCGTAGGGTCGCTAAGGGTCGAATACGACTGAGCGATTTCACTTTCACTTTTCATTTTCACACATTGGAGAAGAAAATGGCAACCCACTCCAATGTTCTTGCCTGGAGAATCCCAGGGACAGCGGAACCTGGTGGGCTGCCATCTCTGGGGTCGCACAGAGTTGGATAAGACTGAAGCGACTTAGCAGTAGTGGTAGCGGTAATATCCAAAATAAATAAAGAATTCATACAATTCAATAGCAAATAATTAAATCAACAATTGATTTAAAAATTGGCAGAAGAATAGACATTTCCCCCCCCCCAAAAAAAAAAAAAAAACAAAAAACAAAACTCAGTAGTCAACAGGATTGCAAGCTGGTTTTAGAAAAGGCAGAGGAACCAGAGATCAAATTGCCAACATCCGCTGGATCATGGAAAAAGCAAGAGAGTTCCAGAAGAAACATCTATTTCTGCTTTCTTGACTATGCCAAAGCCTTTGACTGTGTGGATCACAATAAACTGTGGGAAATTCTGAAAGAGATGGGAATAGCAGACCACCTGATCTGCCTCTTGAGAAATTTGTATGCAGGTCAGGAAGCAACAGTTAGAACTGGACATGGAACAACAGACTGGTTCCAAATAGGAAAAGGAGTACGTCAAGGCTGTATATTGTCACCATGTTTATTTAACTTATATGCAGAGTACATCATGAGAAACGCTGGACTGGAATAAACACAAGTTGGAATCAAGATTGCCGGGAGAAATATCAATATCCTCAGATATGCAGATGACGCCACCCTTATGGCAGAAAGTGAAGAGGAACTAAAAAGCCTCTTGATGAAAGTGAAAGTGGAGAGTGAAAAGGCTGGCTTAAAGCTCAACATTAAGAAAATGAAGATCATGGCCTCTGGTCCCATCACTTCATGGGAAATAGATGGGGAAACAGTGGAAACAGTGTCAGACTTTATTTTTCTGGGCTCCAAAATCACTGCAGATGGTGACTGCAGCCATGAAATTAAAAGACGCTTACTCCTTGGAAGGAAAGTTATGACCAACCTAGATAGCATATTCAAAAGCAGAGACATCACTTTGCCAACAAAGGTTCACCTAGTCAAGGCTATGGTCTTTCCTGTGGTCATGTATGGATGTGAGAGCTGGACTGTGAAGAAGGCTGAGCGCCGAAAAAATGATGCTTTTGAACTGTGGTGTTGGAGAAGACTCTTGAGAGTCCCTTGGACTGCAAGGAGATCCAACCAGTCCATTCTGAAGGAGATCAGCCCTGGGATTTCTTTGGAAGGAATGATGCTAAAGCTGAAACTCCAGTATTTTGGCCACCTCATGCGAAGAGTTGACTCATTGGAAAAGACTCTGATGCTGGGAGGGATTGGGGGCAGGAGGAGAAGGGGACGACAGAGGATGAGATGGCTGGATGGCATCACTGACTCGATGGACATGAGTCTGAGTGACCTCTGGCAGTTGGTGATGGACAGGGAGGCCTGGCGTGCTGCGATTCATGGGGTCGCAAAGAGTCGGACGCTACTGAGCGACTGATCTGATCTGATCTGATAGAGAAAAGGGAATACTTCTGCACTGTTGGTGGGAAAATAAACTGGTATAGCCATTTTGAAACAGTATGGAGTTTCTTCAAAAAGTTAAAAGTGGAACTATCATATGATCCATCAACTCCATTTCTAGGTATATAGTCAAAGGAAAGAAAACAGAATACTAATACATCTGCACTCCTGTATTACTCACAATATTCAAAATATGGGGGAAAAACGAAGTGTCGTAAGTTCAGTTCAGCTCAGTCACTCAGTTGTGTCCTACTCTTTATGATCCCATGGACTGCAGCTCGCCAGGCCTCCCTGTCTATCACCAACTTCCAGAGTTTACTCAAACACATGTCCATTGAGTCAGTGATGCCATCCAACCATCTCATCCTCTGTTGTCCCCTTCTCTTCCTGCCCTCAATCTTTCCCAGTATCAGAGTATTTTCAAATGAGTCAGTTCTTTGCATCAGGTGGCCAAAGTATTAGACTTTCAGCTTCAGCATCAGTCCTTCCAATGAATATTCAGGGTTGATTTCCTTCAGGATGGACTGTTTGGATCTCCTTGCTGTCCAAGGGACTCTCAAGAGTCTTCTCCAACACCACAGTTCAAAAGCATCCATTCTTCAGCACTCAGGTTTCTTTATAGTCCAACTCTCACATCCATTCATGAGTACTGGAAAAAACCATAGCTTTGACTAGATGGACCTTTGTTGGCAAAGTAATGTCTCTGTTTTTTAATATGCTGTCTAGGTTGGTCATAACTTTTCTTCCAAGGAGTAGGAATCTTTTAATAAGCAGATAAATAGAAAAAGAAGGTGTCAGGTACACACAGTGGAATATTACTCAGCCATTAGAAAGTAGGAAATCCTGTAACATGCACCAACATGGATGGACCATGAGGGCATTACACTGAATGAAATAAGTCAGAGAAAAAGACTATATGATTAACACTTATGCATGGAATCTAAAACCTAAGTTCATAAAACAGAGTAGAATGGTGGTTGTCAGGAACTGGAAGGGTGGGAGAAATAGGGATATGTTAGTTAAAAGGTACAAACTCCCAGAAGACAAGTAAGTTTGGGGGCTGTAAGGTACAGCATGGTGATTATAATTAACAACACTGCATATTATCCTTGAAAGTTGTTAAGAGAGTAAATCTTAAATGTTCCTACTACAAAAAAGAAACAGTAACTAGTGTGGTCATGTTGGTGTTAGCTAATGCTAAAGTAGTGATAATTTTGCAATATATAAGTATATGAAATAGAAACGCTGTACGCCTTAAGCTTAGATAATGTTATATGTCAGGCACATCTAAATAAAGTTTGGGGATTGGGGAGAGGAGGAAGTAAAAAATATATAACAATAATGTTTATAGCTTCACCTGTGATATCTTAATTCAATCCCTGTCTCCAGCACACTCTGGAGAGTCACATGAGCCCTTTTTCTCAACATTTGTGACTCTACCCATGTGAAAGGGAGAAACTCCTACCCAGACATTAATAATGCAGTACTTACTTGCTTCTTTCTTTGGTTTTCCAGCTTAGATTCCCATAAGAGATAAATAAGTAAGTAAAAGGATTTATATTCAAAAGCCTCACCCTGAGCTCTAAGATCCCTTGGGTCCATATATCTCTCTTGGTGCACCCCAATCCTATCTTGATTCCATAATCAACATTCTCTACCTCTGTGTCAGGACTACTCTATGCTGTTGGAGAAAAACCAATGAATGAAAATCAAGTGAATTCAAGAATTCATTAGGAATTTGCACCAGACTTAGGCCATGCCCCTGCTAACTTCAGTGCTGTCTCCATCACTGACAAGGGATCCTGAGTCTTCTATTTCAGAAGATTCTGTGTTTCTAATACAGAAGACAAACTACACTGTTTGAAGTTATAAGGCAACTTCCTGCTTCCATACCTACATATCCATCCACACCCACAATCGTATGTAAATCCTTTCTTCTGGATTCAGAACAATGCTATCTATCTTCTTCCTTAAGGACAGTTAAAACTTTTATTTTCTGAAAATTGGTTATTTTTAGCCTCTAGTCAAAATAGTGTCAGAGGACATTGGTAATGCTTAGGGAAATCACCAATAAGGCTGAAAATGACTGAAATGAATATTTGTTAAAGTTACAAAAGGAGTAAATGCCAAAATCAAGTGTAAATTGACATTGTTCTTCAGACTGGCATATTTAAAAGTGTGTCCTTTTGTGACATGGTCCATTTTACCTCTGAAAATTCTTATTTACAATACCCACATTCATATACCATTTTACAATTTGATAAATTTAATTTTCTAAATACATTGTCCTACTTGTAGTCATAAAATTTAACAGTTTATATTGCTCCAACATTTAATGTTTAATTATAGAAGACTATCTAAACCACAAAATTCTATAAAGCAATTATCCTTCAATTTAAATTTTTTTTAAAGACTCTAATAAAAATGCATTTATTTCAATGAGAAACTACATTGTGGTATTTTTTTAAGCCACCTCCACTTGCTGTGCCAAGTAGCTGTTTTCAAGTGCCACCTTTCATAGTTTAGAGCATTAATTACTTGACCTCAAAACATATGTAAGACATTGTCTTAAATTCATAGGGTGGTGAGATAATTTATCATGCTTGATAAAAGGGTGGAAAGAATATAATTTACAAATTTTGGCAAAATTTAGGTCTCCAGCTTCAATAAACTTTCCCAAGTAAGATTATGAAGCTCAAAATGCAGAGCTTGGCATTCAGACAACACTAAGGAGGTATACTAAATAACTAGCTATTTTTCTCCTATGTCAAGAATTTTTCCCGAGTTTTGACCAAATGTTAAATGGAACTCCATACCATGAATTTACCTCTGGATAATCTTAAATTCAAAACTCTTTTAACACTTTATGGTAACTTATCTCATGGAAATAGTATGGAATAACAATGTTACTTTATTAACTCTATGAAATGAACTAGAAATATGAATTAAGAGTAGCTCTGAAAAAATACATTGTAATGAAACAATTAAATTTGTGATTAAAAACTAGTTTATTTCGGAAAGTAATTTTAAATAATAAAAAAGTTTTAAAAAATATATAGGTAAAATAAAATATTACAGATAAGTATCATTGTTAAATTACCATGTTGTTCTTAGTGAAATTAATTCAGGATTATGTCACATAATAATTACATTGTCAATGATTTCTATTCTTAATAGCCAAAATTCTAGAAGCTAGGAATATATAACTTGTGTAAGTATTTATTTCTTTGACATTTATTTCATTATCAGTCTCAGGCAGTAAGCTTCACTCGGGACAGCAATCTATCAAAAACTGTGTGTTGAACGTTTACTATGTTATTGTACTATTTTCCCCTCAATCTCTTAACAGTTCACTCCTTTTTTCACCTTCTGTTCTTCAGCCTCACAGAGATAGATATCTGGTGCCTTAATCTCTTCACTTTCTCTCACTTTACAGGTCCCTTTTGATCTTTTTCTTCTTATCCAGCTTGAACCTAATGGCTTTTCATTTGAACTGTTGTCTCACAAATATCTTTGATTCCTATTAGTTCAAATGTATCTGCTCAGCAAAGCCCAGACTCTCAGATCAATGCTGTGACTGCTCCTTGCACTCAGATGCTGAAGTTCTGTGGGAAACGGAGTCACCCTATTCCGCTAATAGTCAATTCTACATAGTCTTAGCTGTCCTAACCAGTTGGGCACTATCTTTATCAGCTTTCTCTCTCATTTCCCTCAAAACAAACAAACAAAAAAAGGTTTCTAAATCATCGCCATCTTCCCCCAAGTCCTTTATCACCATACTCGCTCATTTTGACATGCTAGAAAGTCCTCTCCCTTGCTGAGAAAGCTTGTGGCCGTTAGCTGTGTTCTCTCTGCACACACACACCACACTCAGACCTGGGAAGCTAACGGATGGCCACCGTCAGCCTCATCATACTCCCTTCCGTATTCTTTTCTGTTCTCCTCTGCCTCTCGTATTAGAGGCTGGCAAACTATGGCCCGTGAATCAAGTCTGGCTTGCTGCCTGTTTTTGTAAATAAAAATTTTGAAAGTAGCATGCCCATATTTTTTTTTTACATATTATTTATGGCTGCTTTTATTTTATAATGACAGACCTGAGTGGTTTCTACAGAGACAACATGGCCTGCAAAGCCTAAAATATTTATTATCTAGCACTTTATGGAAAGTTTGCTGCCCTCTGATTTACATAGTCAACATCTTCCCCTATTTGGATCTTTTTATTTAGCCTAAAATATGGCCCATCTCTTTTCTAGTCTAAAAGTGTTTGTTTGGGGTAGGGGAGCATTAGCTCAAAGTCTCTACAGTGAAAGTGAAAGTCACTCAGTCGTGCCCAACTCTTTGCAACCCCATGCACTATACAGTCCATGGAATTCTCCAGGTCAGAACACTGGAGTGGGTAGCATCTCCCTTCTCCAAAGGATCTTCCCAACCCAGGGATCGAACCCAGGTCTCCCACATTGCAGACGGATTCTTTACCAGCTGGGCCACAAACACTCTGCAGGCATATAGCAGTTTCTCCCCTCCCTTTCTAAAGAAACAAAGAACACTCAGGAAGAATGGCACATTCTCTTCCTTTATGTTTTTCATTTGTCCCTTTGCCATGTAATCTGACTTTTGCCCATACTCCCTTTTTGAAATTAATCACATGATATTAATGATGACCTTCTACATGCCAAGTTTAAAAAAATCAACTCTAATAACCCATCTTTAGGTATTTTCCCCTTAAAACTCTGTAACCTAATATTCTTAACAAAGAGTGCATATCAGGGTCATCTCTATAGGCATCCACACCTATGTCACAAACCAGAATTATTCTTTACTGCATTTTATTGCCTCTCAGGTAAGGGATTAATAATACTATTCCAATTGGGGAAAAAGTAGTCAAGTAACTGCAACAAAATACTGCAGAAAATAAGAGAAGACCTAGCCTAGATGTCTGTCAATATACAATCTCCATCCTCACCACACAGGATGCAAACAAACACTTGCCCTTGCAGAACACGTCTACCTTGACCACTATTCCTTCTCTCTCTTCGGAGTTACTGTCATCAATTAACTAAGAAAAAAAAGAAAAAAACTGACCAAAGGAAGTCTAGGACATCTTGGAGAACAAGATTTCTTTTCCATCATCTCCTGGAATGAAGAATAACGACATGCTGCTGCTGCTGCTGCTGCTACGTCGCTTCAGTCATGGCCGACTCTGTGCAGCCCCATAGACGGCAGCCCACCAGGCTCCCCCGTCCCTGGGATTCTCCAGGCAAGAGTACCAGAGTGGGGTGCCATCACCTTCTCCGGAATAATGACATATAAGGAACAAAAAGCCTTGTTTCTCTTAAAAATTGACACTCCCATAGATTAATTGCATACATGTATTTGGCAGAGACGTGAAATACCCTTCCAAGGATCTAGATAATGTATCAAAATTTTCACTCCTCATAATGACATTTGGTCTAGGATATGTTCATAAAAATTAAATCTCTATACCAACAATACATGCACACTTATTTCATATGTGATTCCCATATTTCTCAAGTTGAAATGAGAGAAGGCATAGTGAAGAAACATTATGTGCTTTCTTTTAGAGTAGGAAGGTGAATAGTCAGTAGGAAATTTAGATGATTAATCAAAATTTCTATTTCTCATGATGTTGATTGGTACAGGATATGCACACAGAAATTTTCTATTAAAGTGTCCATAAAAACAAAAAAGGACACACAAATATATAAAAGCACTGACATATCAACCAATAATTTACATCTAGGTAAGAGGAAAATATTCCCTTTATAGTTTCTAAATGGTGAGAACATATTGAGTGACTATCTCTATTGACATATGCTTTGACTTCTAAAACAGTACAAAATCAGATTAAAAGATCTGGTGGAAAGACACATATTTCAACTTCTACTCTGTATCTATACCAAAGATATGTGAGTCTGTGCCTCTAAAGAAATCGCCAATCTCACAGAGGAAAATTCTTTAAGAGTAGATCAGATTTATACCCTTTCCATACCTCTGCCTTCTAGTCTTTCATTCTCAAAATCATAATTTTATTGGGATACTTTAACATGCATCATTGTGCTCTGTTGATCCAAGCAAGTAAACTTAAGAGTTAAAGAACTGTAACAATATAATTCATAAACAAAATAGATTTAATAAACAAAAATATTTTTTATTCCGCAGAAAACATCCCTTCTTTTAACATAGTCATTGAACTCTACTAAAGTTTATTACTTGTTAGACCACAAAAATCAGTTACTTTAAAATGTAAAACTCAAAAAGGCAGTATTCTCTGATTGCAGGACTTCCCAGGTAGTACCAGTGGTAAAGAACCAACTTGCCAGCACATAAGGAAACATGGGTTTAATCCCTGGGTCAGGAAGATTCCTTGGAGGAGGGCATGGCAACCCCCTCCATAGAACCCCTTGGACAGAGGAGCCTGGATGACTACAGTAGTCCACAGGGTCGCAAAAAAGTTGAACATGACTGAAGCAACTTACCATGTACGCACAGTAATTTAAAAGTGAAAATTAAGAACGAATACATAGGAATAAAATTAAACAAGGGTAGCCTTTTCAAAATGAAGAAAAAATTTGAAACATTATTAAAAATTGTAACTTCATACGATGACAGAAGGTAACTAGATTTATCACCATGATTATTTTATAATGCAAAGAAATAAATCATCATGTTGCATACCCAGGAACTATCATTGTATCGTGGATCAATGCTACTTCACAAGCCAACAAAATAACTGTTAGAAAAAGAGACCAGATTTATGGCTAACAGAGGTGGGGAGTGCAGTGTATGGGAAATTGGACGAAGGCAGTAAGAAAGCACAAATTTCGTAAAATAAGTAAGTACTAGGGAGAAGGCAATGGTAACCCACTCCAGTACTCTTGCCTGGCAAACCCCATGGACGGAGGAGCCTGGTAGGCTGTAGTCCATGCGGTCGCTAGGAGTCGGATATGACTGAGCGATTTCACCTTCACTTTTCACTTTCATGCACTGGAGAAGGAAGTGGCAACCCACTCCAGTGTTCTTGCCTGGAGAATCCCAGGGACGGCGGAGCCTGGTGGGCTGCCGTCTATGGGGTCGCATAGAGTCAAACACGACTGAAGTGACTTAGCAGCAGCAGCAGGGATGCAAAATACAAAATGATAAATATAATTAACACTGCTGTGTGTTATATCTGACAGTTATCAAGAAAATAAATCCTAAACGTTCTCATCACAGATATTTTTTCTAGTTCTTTAATTTTGCATCTATACTACATGACGGATGGCCACCAAACTTACTGTGGTAATCATTTCATGATGGATGTAAGTCAAATCAATGTGCTATACACCTTAAACTTATACAACCCTGTATGTCAATTCTATCTTAATAAAACTGGAAGAAAAATATTATATAATAAGAAATAAAATTATTATTCTAGGCCATTTAGAAAAACCATAAAAATGGGAATATAATGTATGACTTTTATGGAGTTCTTTTATACATAGTCAGAGATAAGTTAATGGGCTTAAATGATTATTTTTTTAAAAAAGAAAGTAAGATGCATTTATATTAACATGTTAAGAAAAAGGCACTCAAAATAAAAATAAAATGAAAAGAAGAAAATCCCAAAAAGAAAATCTGAAACTAATGGGAACATAGAAAACTGAAAAAGAAAGAAAGCACTTGGTTCCTGGACTAGATAATAAAATTGATAAATGTTATGACCAACCTAGATAGCATATTCAAAAGCAGAGACATCACTTTGCCAACAAAGGTTCGCCTAGTCAAGGCTATGGTCTTTCCTGTGGTCATGTATGGATGTGAGAGCTGGACTGTGAAGAAGGCTGAGCGCCGAAGAATTGATGCTTTTGAACTGTGGTGTTGGAGAAGACTCTTGAGAGTCCCTTGGACTGCAAGGAGATCCAACCAGTCCATTTTGAAGGAGATCAGCCCTGGGATTTCTTTGGAAGGAATGATGCTAAAGCTGAAACTCCAGTATTTTGGCCACCTCATGCAAAGAGTTGACTCATTGGCGAAGACTCTGATGCTGGGAGGGATTGGGGGCAGGAGGAGAAGGGGACGACAGAGGATGAGATGGCTGGATGGCATCACTGACTCGATGGATGTGAGTCTGAGTGACCTCCGGGAGCTGGTGATGGACAGGGAGGCCTGGCGTGCTGCGGTTCATGGGGTCGCAAAGAGTCGGACACGACTGAGCGACTGATCTGATCTGATCTGATCTGATGGCAAATGTAACCAAGACAAAAATAAAAAAGAGATCATATGTTTCAGCACTAAGGAAAAGAACTTAACCACAAACACAAAAAAAGATATGTAAAACTATAAGAGAACTGTGTACATGTTACTGTCCCCATAAATATAAACAACAATAAGCGTAAAGTAGGCATTTTGTCACTAAAGACTTGTGTTTGAATGCAGACAAGACAGTGCAATAGTTACATAATCTTAAATTCCCTAACTGCTGAAATGTAAACCACATTTCATCCATCTATAAACGGGAACTTAAAACTATCCAAAGTAAGTACAAGTATTTTGAAAAGTATTGCTTATGTTATTGTCATCACTGCTGTCATGACCTCTTCATCCTCATTATTAGTACTATCTCTGATTAATGCTTAATATGTATTCAAACAAGTTAAAATATGAAAGATTTGCTTTTCTATTTTAATCAATATTTTAATTACTCCATAACAACCAGGCTCAGAACAGACTGTTTATTATTAATTTTCCACTGAATTGCAAGTATTGACAACATTCTTTACTTCAATAACATATCCTCTAGGCCAGGGGGTGGAGCGAGTAGAATCTTACCTGATTTACAAGACCTATCAGTTCAGTTCAGTTCAATTCAGTCGCTCAGTCATGTCCAACTCTTTGTGACCCTATGAATCGCAGCACGCCAGGCCTCCCTGTCCATCACCATCTCCCGGAGTTCACTCAGATTCATGTCCATTGAGTCAGTGTGCCATCCAGCCATCTCATCCTCCGTCGTCCCCTTCTCCTCCTGCCCCCAATCCCTCCCAGCATCAGACTCTTCTCCAATGAGTCAACTCTTCACATGAGGTGGCCAAAGTACTGGAGTTTCAGCTTTAGCATCATTCCTTCCAAAGAAATCCCAGGGCTGATCTCCTTCAGAATGGACTGGTTGGATCTCCTTGCAGTCCAAGGGACTCTCAAGAGTCTTCTCCAACATCACAGTTCAAAAGCATCAATTCTTTGGTGCTCAGCTTTCCTCTTTCTTCACAATCCAACTCTCACATCCATACATGACCACTGGAAAAACCATAGCCTTGACTAGACGGACCTTTGTTGGCAAAGTAATGTCTCTGCTTTTCACTAAGGATTCATAATGCAGTGCTTTTAGAGTTATATAATTGTCATTAAATAAATACACAGGCATCAAATTTATGAGAAAATGAATAACTTGAGGTAAACAAATTTGATAAAAAAAAATCAGGAATATTTTTTTCTCATTTTTACTAGTAAACAGGAAGGTCTCATGTAAACTTATGAGATCTGAAAACAAGAAGAGTGTTGTCCTTTTAAGTTCATAAATCTTAGAATGAGACAAATAGAAAACCATTAAGACTGGATCATATATATATACATGAAACATAAAATGAAGGTTGAACACCAAAAAATTGATGTTTTCAAACTGTGGCACTGGAGAAGGCTCTTGAGAGTCCCATGGACTGCAAAGAGATCAAACCAGTCAATCCTCAGGGGAAATCAACCCTGAGTACTCATTGGAAGGACTAATGCTGAAGTTGAAGCTCCAAAACTTTAGCCACCTGATGTGAAAAGCCAACTCACTGGAAAAAACCCTGATGCTGGGAAAGACTGAGGGCAAAATAGAAGGGGACAACAGAGGATGAGATGGTTGGATAGCATCACCAATTCAATGAACATGAACTTGGGTGAATTCTGGGAGATGGTGAGGGACAGGGAGGCCTGGCATGCTGCAGTCCATGGGGTCACAAATAGATGGACATTTAGTCGCTAAGTCATGTATATAGTATATATATATTATATATATAATATATATGTATAATATATCAGATCAGATTAGTCGCTCAGTCGTGTCGGACTCTTTGCGACCCCATGAACTGCAGCATGCCATATAACATGTATAATATATAGTATATATATAGTATAATACAATATATATATAATATATAGTATATATATAGTTTTCCTATATAATATATATATACTATATATAGAATATATATATAGTCTTCCTTTGGGTTTTAATGCAGGATATTACTGTCACAGCTACATTAGGTGAAAAAGTAAGATATAAAATTAAATTTGCAACTTCTGATATTCTCTTATGTTAGGCCAAAATAACAACCACTAGCTTAAAACTTGTGTAATGGAGTCCATCAGGGGCAAAAACAAATTGTTTTGTAGCATAATTGCAAAATGCCAAAAATAAAATACCATTGATCTTTGAACAAAAACAGGATTAGGGGTACAGACCCTCCACACAGAGCAGAAAGGGAATTAGAGATGCTGTCCCCCTCACAGCTGCAAATCCATGTAGAATTTATAGTCACCACTTCTCATATGCAGGCTGTCCATATCTAGGGCTCCTCATATCTCTGTTTCAGAGTCCACAGATTCAACCAATCACAGGTCAGGTACTGCTATAATATTAACAATTGCAAAAAATTCACATCTAAGTGTATTCATGCAGTTCAAATCTTTGTTGTTCAACGATTAACTGTAAAGGAAAACCCCACAAAACAAAAACTGGTAACTATGTCTACCCATCTTCTCGGATTAATCTATTTACACATTATACACACCTTAAATTCATTAACACAGTAAATATTTACAGCACACAAAAAAATCCAGAGCTTAAAATAAATACAGACACAAACAGTCTTCTACCCTCAAAGAACTCACTGTCTGAAAATTCAGAGGAAGAGTATAAAGATGAACAATTACAAAACTATATGATAGATATATGCTCTATCTATACATCTATTCTGTATCTATAACAGAGATACACTGATAATACTAGTAATTTATTGAGCATCAACATAAGTTGCTGGACACTTTAAAAGAAAGAAAGTGAAAGAAAGTGAAAGTGAAGTCGTTCAATCGTGTCCGACTCTTTGTGACCCCATGGACTGTAACCTATCAGGCTCCTCCAATCATGGGATTTTCCAGGCAAAAGTGCTGGAGTGGATTGCCATTTCCTTCTCCAGGGGGTCTTCCAGACCCAGGGATCGAACCCGGGTCTCCTGCATTACAGGCAGATGCTTTACCATCTGAGCCACCAGGGAAGCTGGATACTTTATCACTTTATAATTTTTGACATCCTCTCTAAATCTTTCTGTTAAGGAGTATCATGCCCATTTTACAAAGATAGAATTGAAGTTTATGGAGTTTAGATTGGTAAGTTGGTGAATGCCTGATTAATGTTTTCATTAAATTGAGATATCTGAGAAATTATCAGCATTTGAAGTGAAAACAGAATGCACTGGTCTAAGGTTCTGAATTCGCCACATCTTGGCTTCTTCTTCTGAAAGCTGTCACTAATCAAATTGGTCTCACTGATTTCATTAAGTTTTGGGGGAGATCAAACATGATAATTTATGACAAAGTTATTGAAAAGTAGACAATATTACACCATTTATAAAATGAGATACAAGGTTACAGAGATGACGGTCTGCCAGACTTTTAGAATCTAGATCAAACAACCAAAGAATCAGGAACTAGTACAGGATGGGAAATGAATCTGAAACAATTTTATTTATGTAAAACAATTTAAACATTACAGCCTTTGCAAAACAACCTCAAGGTAAATGGCACTGAAACTATGGTTTCTCTATTTTATTTGTGCTACAGTAACAATTAAAACACAAGCCAAGTAGAAAACAATCTAATTTTTCCTCTTAATTCAATCAGCAAAGATAAGGAATTTACATAATGTGGGCCCCCAAAGCAAAATTTTCCTTCCATAGTGTATTCCTGAGCCCAAAGAAAATGAACAATGGCCTTGACCCCTCACTGTATCTTGTCTATGCAGCCACCATCTGCCTCTAACATGCAGAGAGAGTCCCTTGTAGTAAAATAAAATCATCTAAGAGCTTTATAAGTCACTTGTTTCCCTCTCTATTTCTGTTGCTACACACTCTATACATTAGCTTAAGTTTCCTGAACTTACTTTCTTTGGAATTCGGACTTTCCTACAAACATTTCATTCTAAGTTTTGTTTTAGGCTTCCTTAACATATTGTCATAAATTCAGGTTTCTCAAAATGTCTGCCGAAGGATCTGGAGACACTCTTTCCATGGGGCAAGAGCATTATGTCAAAATAAATTATACACCAGAAACTAGAGAAATAAGAAAAATACGACAGCAAAATATACCACGGATTAAAAAAAATAATAATGTTTACTCAATTTCATTAAGTCATTACTTTGAAAACCACCACAGTACTCACATGCAAGCAACTTTTAATTATTCGGTCCTAAATTAAGTCCATATTTAGTTGTGAATTAACAACTATTGAGAAACATTTTAAAAGTAAATGTATTCTGTAACTGTTGACGGATTTTCCAGTGTGTACAGAACACACACACATACACACACCCACTATACCATGACAATACCACATCTTTTGTATATTTAAGTATACAAGGAGTACTGGCAAATTCATTTAATACAGAGGACAATAAGAAATTTCTTCCATTGATGCTTCAATTCTGAACACATAATACTGTTGACATCTGGCCTCAGGCCCTGACTAGAACAGTTATCATAAAAAAATATTGTTGGAGTTTAGCTTTCCTCAGTGAAATGTTAGAATCACAAAAGTCTAATAAAGCTTCATACATGATTAAATGCTAATAGTTGTTAACTAAGGCCAGACCACTTTGATACAAAATAATAATTTAGGAAATTTAGTTCCCCTAAATGAGGAAAACTATAACTTTATTGAAAGACACAAAATATGTAGAGACATAACATATTCTTATATAATATTACTTAATATAATTAAAATGTCCCTCATTACCAATTTAAAACATAAAGCTAATTCAGCTCTAATTAGAATTGCAAAAATACTTGACAAAATCATTCTGAAATTCATTAAGAATAACTGTTTGGTAAGTGCAGACGACTTCTGTAAAAGTAGACAAAGAAGAGAGTTTTGCACATTTCAATATTAATCTTATTCAAAAGCTACCTTGCTTAACTAGTATGGAACAAAAGTATGTCCATAGAACAAAATTTAGAAATAGTTCCAAATGTAGGTCGGGATTCAACATATTATTTGATGTGAATTCCACCCTGGACTGTGAAAAGATGATTTACTCAATAAAAGTTTTAAACACACATAGCTATCTGTTTGCTATAGACAAAATAAGATACTTCACACTTAATTCAAAAAGAAATTTAGGATGATTTAATGATATAAATGTAAATAATAAGACAATAAAGATTTTGAAATAAATGCCTGAAGATATTTTTATAACCTTGGTGGCATAGAAGACTGTCTTAAACATAATTAGAATCCAGAAGCGAAAAGAAAAATTAAAATTTACACATTTGACTACATAAAAGTTAAATTTCTCTGAGTTTAAAGTAAAAGGCAGCAAAAATCAGGTCAAACTACAAATAACAAACTGAAAGAAGCTACTTCTCAAACTTACAGTAGTTCAAAATAGTAAGAGTCCTAATACCAAGAACAGGGCAAGTTAGAAAAGAAAACTCTAGAAAAACAGACAAAAGATATGAACAGAAATTCTATAATAAAGAAATTATGGCTCCCAAGCACAATTATAGCAAGATATGTGAATTAAAATACTATAGTACTATTTTCTTAATAAAAAATTTAAAAACATTAGTTGCATCTAGCATTCTGAGAAATGTGTAGAAATGAAAAGTTTCATACGGCTTTAAAGTCTTACTGAAGGACAATCTGATACTATCTTTTAATATTTGAAAACAAGTACACTGACCTTGCAGTTTCGTTCCTAGGAATATGCTTTATGAAATCTTTTCCTATAAGCACAGAGCTGTAATTCTATGTTCAACATGATATTGTTCCCAATAGCAAAGTATTATAAATAATATGTGTTCATTAATGGAGAAATGTCTGAATAAACTGCAGCTTGGCCATATAAAATAATAGGTAGCTACAACTAAAAGAAAGCAGTAGGATTAATGACTTTAAAAGAGGGCTATGATATAATAAACACTTGAATAAAAAGTTAGAGAATAGCAAATCTAGTATGATCATGTAAACTTTATTTATTTTTTTTGCCAAGACTATATCCAGTAAAGAACTGGGACATAAAACTATAGAATTTGAAGACACATATGACATATACAAACCTTAAAAATAATGTTGTTAATAGATGAAGACTATTAATGTCAGAATATTGAATTATTTGCATATATTCATTTTTCTTTATCCAGAAGCAGTACACTTAATGAAAAGTTATTAATATTTACTTCTCTAACAGGGACAGCAAATACTTTAGTATTAGCTCAAAGGTCTTAAAATTATCAGAGTTAAGGGCAAGGGCAGCACATGAAAGTACAAAGCAATTAGTTCAAGTTTCAATTTGTTGGAGAAATAAATATCTACTAGGAAAAGATCACTAAAGTTCACCAGGTTATCACTAATTTTTTTAACAGGTCCAAGATGATTTGGGGGTCCAGTCGACATTGGAGAAACATCTGCTATGAAGGGACATGGTTAAAGTCAGAACCCTTATGATGTCTTTGGCAGATGCGCTGAAGATTGATAAATCTGTGCCCATTCAATATTTCAGGTAAACAATGCAGGCCTTACCATGCATTCGCATTTCTTCATTGGCAATTACAAGACAGAAACACAGAAAGGAGTGCTCTAACCTCCAACAGAACTGTAGTTTAGACTGCAAGATGAAAGAAGTTTGTTAAAACTGTTAAGAGACCTACACAAAATATAATTGTCTAAATATGAGATTCAGGAACCAGGTCTAGAAAATATCAGAAAGGAGAGTCAAGTTTCCAACATTTATGAGGCTCCTGCAATATGTGAGGCACTGGACTGTAGGTCTATGCTTATCTTTTCATTTGATGCTTTACTCATGGATCAGGGAGGTCAAAGGGTATTTTTGTTTGCTTATTTATTTTATTGCATAGGTATGTTAAGTTGGTAAATAAAGGATATTCAATTTTTATTGTTTTTAGCTTGTTTTGATGTTATGTTTCTACTCACTAGTGACTCTTTTGTCTAGCTAACTCATTTGTTTCATAGTGTATTCCTTTGCCTTTCTTGGAATTTCTAGGATTCTATGGTGTCACCTACTGATAATGCTAAGTTTCCTAATATTTAAAAGTTATACTGCTTATGCCATTATTATGTCTTACTGCATTAATTGAAATCATCAGAGCAATGATGACTAATAGTAGAAGTGGTCAGTTTAATTTTTTCTGATTTTACTGTTAAGGCTCTAAAAGTTTTAGATAACTCTAGTGTTTGCTGTTGTGTTAAATAACTGGTCTTCATCACAGTGAAAAAGTCTCCTTTAATACTATTTTACATCACATTTAAAAAAGTCAAGAATGGTCCCTTTTTAACTTTTTAAATGTACTTGAGTGTGTAGTTGTTTCGCCTTTCTTATTCTTAATACTGTGTTTTTTGTTTTCTTAATGATTGGCTAGTACCTTTATATTTTATGTATTTTCCAAAATATTTACCAGTTTTACTATTGTTTATATTTATGATATAAACTGTTGTTTATTTTGTTTCATTTATTTTCTCATATTGATTTCACCTTACACTGATATTTACTAATTTTTCTCATATTTCATTTTTATTCATTATTATTTCTTTTCCTTTTTGGTTTAAGTTTGGCTTTATTTTCAATTTTTATTTTTTAAGAGTAAAGGCATTTGTGTTTACAATTTTTTCTGAGAGCAGCTTTAGCTATACCTTAAGTTCCTAAGTAAAGTGTTATTCTTTAAGATTTCTGGGTAATCTATAATTTCAGATTTGTTTCTCTTTCATTTTTATATATAATGGCTATTTTTTAAAGTGTTATTTCATTTTCCAATAATTAAGGCACTTCGTATATTTCTTTGTTTTGGGCTTTGTATTATTTTATTTGTTATGCTATTTTCCTTTGGCCTTGAAATCAAATTGATCAGACAGTAATATTGCTTTTAGTTTGCTATTACCTGATATGTTACTTGCCTACACTCTTGTTAGGGAGGAAATACTATGTCATTTTTTTTTTTTTAGATAAGTTTATTTGTAAATGAAGTCTCCAGTCATGTCTGACTCTTTGCGACCCCATGAACTGTAGCCTACCAGGCTCCTCCCTCCATGGGATTCTCCAGGCAAGAGTACTGGAGTGGGGTGCCATTTCCTTCTCCAGGGATCTTCCTGACCCAGGGATCAAACCCTGGTCTCCCACATTCCAGGCAAACGCTTTAACCTCTGAGCCACCAGGGAAGCCTAAACAATGTATAGATGAATTTTATTTTCTAGACAAATCTTAGAGCTTATCCGTCCTTCCATAGGGTACTAACTCAATCCACTCACATTAATTTTGGCAACATACATGATGCTTTTATCTTTTTTCATATTTTTTATATTTGCTTTTTTATTGTTTCTTTTTTCTGCTTCCTTGCTTTTGTTAGATTCTTCTTAAGTATTCCTTTTGTTTTCCATTATAGTCCAGGTACTGTACCATACGTCTCAGTTAAATATAAATGATCTTTATTCTTTTAATTATCATATTAAACCTGTGGTCACAAAGAAAAAATAGTAGTAGCTGCACTCCTCTACCAACTGAATACTATTCCTCCATTTCCTTCACCACCCAACTCTTATTTCACTAAAATAATTTAGAATTGATGTCTCTCTTTATATTTTGACTTCCGAGAAATACTTGAAGCAAACTTTCTTGAAGCTATACATATTTCTGAAAATAAAATGTGATTAGAGCAATTCCTATTGTTTAGAAAATGCTCTCAAGTTTATCAATGTTGAAATGGAGCCTAACTTCCTTCCCAGTGTTCATTCATTGTTGTTCCAACAGCAATAATGCAGGAGAGTACACAGAAGAATCTTCCAGACAATTTCCTTTTAAACTTTTCAGTTCATCATTCATTTTCACCCAAACATTTTCTGTTTGTTTCCCTGCCATGTTTTATGCAGTTTGTTGAGTGTTTTCCTGAACTATGTAGAGAGAAGCATTATACATAATTTTAACAAAACCAACATTGTATCTTTCAAATAATGAATTCTAAAAAATAAAACCACCTGAAATCTCTAATTTGAAAGATAAATAGGTTCGATGCACGATACTGGATGCTTGGCGCTGGTGCACAGGGACGACCCAGAGGGATGGTATGGGGAGGGAGGAGGGAGGAGGGTTCAGGATAGGGAACACATGTATACCTGTGGCAGATTCATTTTGATATATGGAAAAACCAATACAATATTGTAAAGTTAAATAAAATAAAATTTAAAATGCTAAAAAAAAAAAAAGAAAGATAAATATGTGCCAAATAAGAATGTAATCTTAAAGCAATTCTCAATGATTGTCTGCCTGATGCTCAGGTTATATATTATTTCATTAGAGTATTACAATCTTTCTACTTTGTTCTTTATCATTAAATAACTAAAAGCAAGACTATTCAAAACTTCAAACATATTTTATCTAAGAGGCATGAAATTATAATACTCATTTCATCAGAGGCAGTATTATTAGCTATCCACTTAAGTGATTAAAAGAAATTATACTCCACCATTTCTTGCCTGGAGAATCCCAGGGATGGGGGAGCCTGGTGGGCTGCCGTCTATGGGGTCACACAGAGTTGGACACGACTGAAGTGACTTAGCATAGCATTTCTAATTTTGGGCCTCCCTTGTGGCTCAGCTGGTAAAGAGTCTGCCTGCAAAGTGGGAGACCTGGGTTCGATCCCTGGGTTGGGAATATCCCCTGGAGAAGGGAAGGCTACCCACTCCAGTATTCTAGCCTGGAGAATTCCATGGACTGTATAGTACATGGGGTAGCAAAGAGTCAGACACGACTGAGTGACTTTCACTTTATTTCTAATTTTAACCACATATATGGATGTGTATCTTAAAAATAAGTTTAGAGAAAGCAAAGATAAAAGAAAAAACTGGATGAAGACCACAAAGTGAAACAGTCAGAAGGAGGCAACCCCTGCTTACTTTTAATTCAGAGAGTGATGGGTGATAGAGATGCCTCAACAATCTACTCAGGATCAATTTCCTCACAAGGCTATCTCTAATGCCTTAAAAGCATCTGGCATCACATGCCCTATCAAATATGCTAATAACCGAGAAAAGAAAGCTTTCTGAATTTCATACAATGTATGCCAAATGGAAAGCAAATCATGCTTGATCTTGCAAAATGCAAAAGCAACAAAAACAATACTATTTACGTGTGTTTCGGTGTAAAAATCTCCCAACAGATAAACACTAACTGGGTTGTGAAGAAAATTATAAAATAAACAATTGAGGTTATCTATTTCATTACTGCAAAGAAATCCAGGTCTGTTAAATTTTAGTATTTTCAATGGAGGGAGGCAAGTTTCTCATGAAAAGATTTCACTTGAAGACTCTGATTAAACTACAGTGAATATCCCTCGAAAACCATCCTTAGTCAGAGACATCCCGCTGGAAATACAAGCTGGTAAGTGCTCCTTATTACGTTTCAAACAGTATATCCTAGAAAAAAAAAATTTCATACCAGCATTGGGGAAAAGTTAGAGTAGAAAATAATTTTATAAAACTGAGATCACCTCTTTGCCAATTTTGTGGTTCGATGGTGGTTTACTTGCTAAGTTGTGTCCTATTCTTATGACCCCATGAACTGTAGCCCACCAGGCTCCTTTGTCCATGGGATTTTCCAGGCAAGAATACTGGAGTGGATTGCCAGTTCCTTCTCCAGGGGATCTTTCTGACCCAGGGATTAAACCTGCATCTCCTGATTCTCCTGTACTGCAGGTGGATTCTTTACCACTGAGCCACCAGGGAAGCCTGATTTTTGTTGTTATAGTCTTCAAATCCTGTGGCACACTGGAGACTCAACCTTTTAGGGAGTCATAGTAGAGTAAGAAAGTCCTCCAGTGAACTCCACACAGACTCGTAACTGTTTGACCTTGGAAGAATCATTTAATCACTCTGAGCTTCAGTTCCTAAATGTCTAAGGGAAAGCCATTTGAAATATTTTACTTAAAGGATGAATATATGGCAAATAAGAATGAAAGAGAAAGAGCAATATTTAATGAGTATTTGAAGTTTAGATGATATATTATTTGACTGGAATGTAAGAATCTTTCTATTTTTTTTCTTTATCAGTAGATAAGTGAAAGATTTTTTTTAATCAAACATATTTTACTGTGGTAAGAAACTTTACTTCTCGTTTTATCAGAGGTTTTACTCTTCACAGATTTTAGTTTAATTGATGTGAAAGACTTTGGAGGTTTACTGTTTCTATCTCTAGGCACAGGAGAAAGCCCTTGGGTCCAGCTAATATTGTCCTGAAGAGTAGCAGATGTTCTCAGTTTCAGGCACAGAACTGAAGATGCAGAAGCAAAATACTCTGAGTTTTCAGGTCCCAAGGTAAACAGTATGAAGCATGATACTAAATAATCTGATGGTAAATTGGTAAATGAGAACGGTAAGCCAAGATTAAATACCTAGAGTACTTTAAATAAAGAAGTCAAGGCAGGAAGAGATGTTTTGAAAGCGGAAAAAAGGTGAGGGCTGGCAGAGTGCCTAAGGAGATCATTCTGAAGAAGGGAGAATGGCTCTTCATGAAGGTCTCAGAGTCTGGTCCTGAAAATGGAGTGGAGCAATGTCCAGGGAGAAGTTAAAACTGTAACAGGAATATGTTCTTGCCTTTTCCAAGCTTCCTCATAATCTACATCTTGTGACTCCCCTTTCCTGAGGCTTTAACTTCACAGCTATCTTATGGTCAAGTTTCTGCCTTTAGAAGTCATCAGTGTACTTCTACTTCCCAACTAAAGAAGAAATACCCCTTGCAGTAACCTTAATAAGAACTTCTTATCTCCAATTATCCATTTATTTCCCTGTGCTATCCATGTTTTTGTTTTTTTTTTTTAATCACTGAAATTTTACATATATTAGGGCATCTGTATTTAATTTAAAGTAAACTTCTAGGCCTCAAGCCAAAACAATCTGTTTCAATGAGACAACCACTAGAAAAATTAAAACAAATGTCTCTATCGATATGATATTTTCCTTTCTATCTCTCACAAAATACAGAAGCTGCTTTAGGGACATGTCTGCCTCTTCCTCTAATCCTGGCCCTGTGGTTTTGTCTGACGGTTTAGCTAATAGCAGTCAGCCAGGTAATCTTTTGCCCTACCTGTTTAGAATACTTGGCTAACCTCAGAGATCTGGTTGGAATCTTACAAATACTTTCAGAATCAGCAAGTAGAAGGTGTTGATGGGAAGCGAAACACTAATCCCTTTATTTATTTACTTACTTATTTTAATGGAGTATAATCGCTTTACAATGTTGAGTTCATTTTTGCTGTACAAGAAAGTGAATCAGCTATATATATTCATATATCCCCTCCCTCTTGAGTCTCCCTTCAACCTCCCTCCATCCCACCCCTCTAGATCATCACAGATCTCCAAGCTGAGCTACATCTACAACTTTTTTGAAAAGTGTTAGTCACTCAGTCATGTCCAGCTCTGTGACCCCATGGAATGTAGCCTGCCAGGCTCCTCTGCCCATGGAATTCTCCAGGCAAGAATACTGGAATGGGTTGCCATTCCCTTTACCAGGAGTCTTCCCAACCCAGTGACTGAATTCAGGTCTCCTGCATTGCAGGCAGATTCTTTACTGTCTTATCCACCAAGGAAGCCTCCTACAACTCTGTTAAGTAGCACTATTTCCTTACAGACAACACCAACAAACCAGCTCACTCAAACATTATCTGTGCAAATTGATCCTAAAAATTGATCAGGATCTGCAAACCCCAAAATGGTCATTATCATAAAAATTTTTTAATTGGGCTTGATGAGGCAGCTGTCAACTCAATAGCTTTGATTAAGCTAACAGTGTTGTCTTGAATTTTGCTAAGCTATCCACATCTCATGCATATTTGGCTTCCAAATGTGTAGAACAATCTTAAAGTAAATTTCTACTCTACTTGAGCTTTTTAAGCCTTTTTGAGAATAAATAAGGTTTTGAAATAAAAAGTTGGTGATTAGAACACAGGTTTAACTACGATCTCTGTCATTTTCTAGCTATTTGATATTTGCCTTTTCTGTATGATTTACTGCACTTAATATGACAACTGTGAACACCTTATTGCCAAATTCAGACTTAAATTGAACAAAGTAGGGAAAAC
Source organism: Tragelaphus eurycerus (assembly GCA_935064755.1). Classification (NCBI taxonomy): domain Eukaryota; kingdom Metazoa; phylum Chordata; class Mammalia; order Artiodactyla; family Bovidae; genus Tragelaphus; species Tragelaphus eurycerus. The sequence goes on from CAKXYN010000043.1 coordinate 17,187,486, forward strand.
CACTAGACCATTCAGGTATGACCTAAATCAAATCCCTTATGATTATACAGTGGAAGTGAGAAATTGATTTAAGGGCCTAGATCTGATAGATAGAGTGCCTGATGAACTATGGAATGAGGTTCGTGACATTGTACAGGAGACAGGGATCAAGACCATCCCCATGGAAAATAAACGCAAAAAAAGCAAAATGGCTGTCTGGGGAGGCCTTACAAATAGCTGTGAAAAGAAGAGAAGTGAAAAGCAAAGGAGAAAAGGAAAGATATAAGAAGAGTTCCAAAGAATAGCAAGGAGAGATAAGAAAGCCTTCCTCAGCGATCAGTGCAAAGAAATAGAGGAAAACAACAGAATGGGAAAGACTAGAAATCTCTTCAAGAAAATTAGAGATACCAAGGGAACATTTCATGCAAAGATGGGCTCCATAAAAGACAGAAATGGTATGGATCTAACAGAAGCAGAATATATTAAGAAGAGGTGGCAAGAATACACAGAAGAACTGTACAAAAAAGAGCTTCACGACCCAGATAATCATGATGGTGTAATCACTCTCCTAGAGCCAGACATCCTGGAATGTGAAGTCAAGTGGGCCTTAGAAAGCATCCCTATGAACAAAGCTAGTGGAGGTGATGGAATTCCAGTGGAGCTATTTTAAATTCTGAAAGATGATGCTGTGAAAGTGCTGCACTCAATATGCCAGCAAACTTGAAAAACTCAGTGGCCACAGGACTGGAAAAGGTCCATTTTCATTCCAATCCCAAAGAAAGGCAATGCCAAAGAATGCTCAAACTACCGCACAATTGCACTCATCTCACACGCTAGTAAAGTAATGCTCAAAATTCTTCAAGCCAGGCTTCAGCAATATGTGAACTTCCGGATGTTCAAGCTGGTCTTAGAAAAGGCAGAGGAACCAGAGATCACATTGTCAACATCCGCTGGATCATGGAAAAAGCAAGAGAGCTCCAGAAAAACATCTATTTCTGCTTTATTGACTATGCCAAAGCCTTTGACTGTGTGGATCACAATAAACTGTGGACAATTCTGAAAGAGATGGGAATACCAGACCACCTGATCTGCCTCTTGAGAAATCTGTATGTAGGTCAGGAAGCAACAGTTCGAACTGGACATGGAACAACAGATTGGTTCCAAATAGGAAAAGGAGTACGTCAAGGCTGTATATTGTCACCATGTTTACTTAACTTATATGCAGAGTACATCATGAGAAATGCTGGACTGGAAGAAACACAAGTTGGAATCAAGATTTCTGGGAAAAATATCAATAACCTCAGATATGCAGATGACGCCACCCTTATGGCAGAAAGTGAAGAGGAACTAAAAAGCCTCTTGATGAAAGTGAAAGTGGAGAGTGAAAAAGTTGGCTTAAAACTCAACATTCAGAAAACCAAGACCATGGCATCTGGTCCCATCACTTCATGGGAAATAGATGGAGAAACAGTGGAAACAGTGTCAAACTATTTTTTGAGCTCCAAAATCACTGCAGATGGTGACTGCAGCCATGAAATTAAAAGACGCTTACTCCTTGGAAGGAAAGTTATGACCAACCTAGATAGCATATTCAAAAGCAGAGACATCACTTTGCCAATGAAGGGCCATCTAGTCAAGGCTATGGTTCTTCCTGTGGTCATGTATGGATGTGAGAGTTGGACTGTGAAGAAGGCTGAGCGCCAAAGAATTGATGCTTTTGAACTGTGGTGTTGGAGAAGACTCTTGAGAGTCCCTTGGACTGCAAAGAGATCCAGCCAGTCCATTCTGAAGGAGATCAGCCCTGGGATTTCTTTGGAAGGAATGATGCTAAAGCTGAAACTCCAGTACTTTGGCCACCTCATGCGAAGAGTTGACTCATTGGAAAAGACTCTGATGCTGGGAGGGATTGGGGGCAGGAGGAGAAGGGGACAACAGAGGATGAGATGGCTAGATGGCATCACTGACTCGATGGATGTGAGTCTGAGTGACCTCCGGCAGTTGGTGATGGACAGGGAGGCCTGGCGTGCTGTGATTCATGGGGTCGCAAAGAGTCAAACATGACAGAGTGACTGAACTGAACTGAACTGAATATGACAATCTCCAGGTCCATCCAGTGTTGCTATAAATGGCATTATTTCTTTCTTTTATTATGGCTGAATAATATTTCACTGTGCATATGTGTATATTATATATACATATATGTGTATGTGTATATATATATCTCCATTCATGTTGATGGACATTGATCTGATGGACATTTAGGTTGTTTCCTTGTCTTGGCTATTGTAAATACAGCCATTGTGAACACTGAGGTATGTGCATTTTTTTGAATTATGAGTTTTGTCCGGATAGATGCCCAGGAGTGGGATTGCAGGAGCTTACAGCAATAATAATAATAGCAATAAAACTATAATTTTAGTTTTTTAAGGATCCTTCATACCGTTCTCCATAGTAGCTGCCCCGATTTACACTGTACAAACAGTGTACAAAGGGTTCCTTTTTCTCCACACCCTATGCAACATTTATTGTTTGTAGACTTTTCAGTGATATCAATTCTGACTGGCATGAGGTGTTACTTCATTGTAGTTTCAATCTGCATTTCTGTAATAATTAGCAATATTGAACATCTTTTCATGTGCCTGTTGGCTATCTGTATGCTTTCTTTGAAGAAATGTCTATTTAGATCTTCTTTTTTTTTTTTTTTTTTTTGCTTATTTTGTTTGGTTGGCTATTAAGCTGTATGAGCTGTTCGTATATTTTGAAAATTAATTTCTTGTTGGTGGCATCACTTGAAAATATTTTCTCCCAATCTACTGGTTGTCTTTTCATTTTATTTATGGTTCTCTTTACTGTGAAAAGATTTATGTGTGACTCAGTCCCATTTGCTCAATTTTATTTCCATTACTCTAGGAGACAGAGCCAAAAAATATATATATATTGCTACAGGTTATGTCAGTGAGTGTTCTACCCTTGTTCTCCTTTGGTAGTTTCCTAGTCTCACCTTTATATCTTTAATCCATTTTGAGTTTACTTTTGTATATGGTATAAGAGAATGTTCTAATTTCATTCACTTACATGCAGCTTTTCACAGCACCAGTTATTAAAGACAGTGAGTATCTTTTTCCCCACTGTATATTCTTGCCTTTGTCATAGGTTAACTGACCATAAGTGTGTGTGCTTATTCCTTGGCTTTCTATTCTGTTCCTTTGATCTAAATGTCTGTTTTTGTGGAAGCATCATGCTGTTTGCTGACTGTAGTTTTGTTGTGTAGTCTGTAGTCAGGGAGCACAACTCTTCTAGCTCCATTCTCCTTTCTCAAGATTGTTTTTGCTATTTGGGGTCTTTTGTCTTTCCACGCAAAGTTTGAAACGTTTCCTCCTAGGTCTGTGAAAAATGCCACTGGTAATTTGATAATAATTGCACTTAAATCCATGGATTGCCTTGAGTAGTATGGTCACTTTAGCAACATTGATTCTTTCCATCCAAGAACACAGTCTATCTTTCCATCTGTTTGTGTCATCTTCAAAACCTTAGGTAGGTTTATTCCTAGCTATTTTATTCTTTTTGACGTGATGGTACATGGGATTGTTACCTTAATTTTTCTTTCTGCTATTTTATTTTTAACACTTGGTTTCTTAATAAATGAAAGACTGAAAACAGAGTGGTTCATGCCTTCCAGCTCCTCTGGAAGTGATTAGCAGCCCTTTACAGTAGGATAAATAATTTCTGTTACTATCAACCAACCTAACTGAGCAATAGTTTTAGCATGCATCCATATGCCATCAGTTCCTGGTCTTTGCTGTCCTAAATTCATTGGATAAGGAATTATACAACCCAAAATATCACTTTGCTAGGTCTCTAGAATTCTGGTATGGTAGAAAGTGAATAGGCTTTGTAGTTAGGCAAATCTGAATTCGAGTACTGGCTCCATAACTCATCTGACCACCAGCAAAAGTTTTACCTTCTGACAGTCGGCTTCCTTTTCTATAAATTGGGGGTTAACATGCTTAGCTCAGACTTTTGTTGGTATTAATTAAGGGTCTGATGCTTGACTTAAAGTTAATGGGGTGAACCTCATCAGTTCTTTGTCATTGCTTCAGAAAAAGATTCATCTATGTGGGCATGATTCTCAGGAGAAGGCAATGTCAGCACAGTTTTGTGAGCATTGGGTCTTCTTATTACAAATATTGTCTGAACAATGCATCCAGGAAAAACTAATCTGGGTGGTGTCTTAAAATGTAAACCCACCCTTTAGAGATAAAATTAAAACATGTTATTTTGGGCATTTATTCATTCCTGATCAAAGCAGCTTGGAAAAATAACTTTAACCCAGTTAAAATATATGAGAATCTTAAAATTAACCTAAATTTACTGGTGAAGGAAAGGAGTTTCTAAAATAAGTAAAGACATATTAACCTTGTTCATTAATATAGATTGTATATTTCTGTCTGAATACATAATAGATCTGAAAATGTCAAAAAATAATATGGGTCAAGTCTAGGTATACGGTATTTTAGATATAATCTGGTTAATGAGTCAAACCGGGTCCTCAGTCAACAAACATACATTGAACAAAATTGCTAGGCTCCAAATTAAATCCCTCCAAAGAGGACTCTGGATGCCTTACTTGTCAATGAAAAATCATGTCAAAGCAGGTAAGTATTTTCTGTGTAAAGTCTGCATGTTATGACAAAGAAGCAAATCAAGGACAAGAATGCTCATGGGATATGATGATTTCAGACCTCATGATTCATTTCATACTTTGAATAGCCTGGGAAACTGGGATAACTATCAGCCACATCCTTCAGAAGAGTAAAAGATTCCTTTTTCATGCAAAAGGAAAACGTGATATCTACTGATCCTTCAGAGAGCTAGACAAATAATGGATCTTATCTTTTTGAAGATCCTTGAGACATGTGAAGTCACTTTTATGTGAAATTACCAAGTCACGATTTTTGTTATAGAAGAAACACAACCACATTTTAACAGAAAGAAATACATTTATTATAAATAGTAGTTACTGCTTGTTTGTTTCTGAATTATGTACATGCATTCATTCAGATAACTTCATTTAAGCCTCATAATAACCTTGTGAGAGAAGTATTGCTAGATTACATAGACAGATGAGGTAACTGAGGTACGGAGACGTTAAAGTAGAAGGAAGTATCAGTGTTCATACCCACCTGTGTCTTTTTCTGTATGACATTCCTGATTGTATTATGCATTATCTAGAGCCACTATGGAGAAGGTAATGGCACCCCACTCCAGTACTCTTGCCTGGAAAATTCCACGGACGGAGGAGCCTGATGGGCTGCAGTCCATGGGGTTGCTAAGAGTCGTACACGACTGAGCGACTTCACTTTCACTTTTCACTTTCATGCACTGGAGAAAGAAATGGCACCTCACTCCAGTGTTCTTGCCTGGAGAATCCCAGGGACGGGGGAGCCTGGTGGGCTGCCGTCTATGGGGTCGCACAGAGTCGGACATGACTGAAGCGACTTGGCAGCAGCAGCAGCAGAGCCACTATATCCACCTTACATAAGAACTCAACAAATTATTGCTTGGGAACACTGTTACTTTTAAGTGTTGTTCTAGTTATTTTAAAATACTTTTTTAATACCTCAAAAGGAAGGCATCAGTGAGGTAAAAAATTTAGAGAAAACAACTAGTAAAAGAACTATGTTAAAAGTTTCCATAAAGTAGATGTTACTACTCTGTAAGTTTCAGGTTGAATGAAGGTTGTGGAACTTAGTTGGACAAAGTCCAATTAAATTAGACATTTGCCATATGGTTAGAAAACCAAACTAATATCCAGTGTGTCCTTTAGGTTAAAACATAAAGAACTTTCCAATGATACAAAAAAACAGTATTTACTCTGCACAGTGCCCCCTGGAACACTGGGAATTGTGTGGAATTTGACAATTAATACTTGTTAATTCTATAATATCACTGTAGAAATAAGGCTAGATATATATTTACATAATTCTTTTCTCTCTTTTGTAAACTTTTGCCCTCTTTTAAAGATCACTTGTAGAATGATTTTAAATTAAGTAATCATTTCACGTTCTAATAGTTGTATATTGCTTGCCCTAAAATGTTGGAATTTTTGCTCTCTCCTTGCTTGCTGTCAAGTTTAGGTTTATTCACAGCAAGAGGTCTCAGCCTGGGGATTTTTCTCCCCAGTAATTCTTTGTCTATCAGACTTCAGAGGCATTTATGAAACATAGTCAAAGACCTATCTTCATCTCTAAACAAATTCCACACAAATGTCAAGATCCCTCAATTCTGGGAAAGTCTGCCATTTCCCAGAATTTACGTGAAATACCTGATATCTAATTCAGGCAATTAATCAGCACCAACCAAATAATGAAATAGTTCTTTACTCATTATATCTAAATACGAAGCAATGTAGCACTGTTATTATGAACAAGATCTTGGGCTTTAATTCCTTCTCATTTCTGAGCCTGTTTTCCTCCTCTATGTGGATATTAATAGCACCTACTTCATGGAGTTATTATGAAGATTAAATAACATATTGTATATAATAGCGCTCCAAGCATGAAATCTGCAACACAGTAAGTACTCAATTAGTGTTAACCATAGTGGTGATGATGATGTTTAAATTAGCATAAGAAACAGATGTTACATGGAAGAATGCTGGAAAATGGAAAAAATGCAACAATTTGGGTTTTCTTAATCACCTTAACTCATTTTATAAATATATTGCAAGTTCCCTGAGGGTATGTAACACTTCTTATTTGACCTTGAATCTCTAGTATTTATCACAATGCCTGGAAACCAGTAGGCATTCAGTGAAGGTTGGTTGAATGAATAAGTTCTCATGCTGCTGCTGCTAAGTCGCTTCAGTCGTGTTCAACTCTGTGCAACCCCATAGACAGCAGCCCACCAGGCTCTGCTGTCCCTGGGATTCTCCAGGCAAGAACACTGGAGTGGGTTGGCATTTCCTTCTCCAATGCATGAAAGTGAAAAGTGAAAGTGAAGTCGCTCAGTCACGTCTGACTCTTCATGACCCCATGGACTGCAGCCCACCAGGCTCCTCTGTCCATGGGATTTTCCAGGCAAGAGTACTCATAGGTGTCTAATTCACCTTAGCAGTACTTAGAAGTTCAAAGAACAAGAGCTATGCCTCTCTGAATTCCTTCTGGAAGATGATGAAATCACCCGAAGAAGGGGACAGGACAGGGGGAAAGCAGGTGACTCAGTGTTCTAGAGCAAAATCCTGTTGTATATCCCCAATCCAATATATGCTCTATAACACTTCTTATTTTGAAATCTCATTCAATTTTCAGCTTCTGAGACAGCTCCACAGACCATTTACTTGGAAAAAATTATACATTCTAACTCTATGAGAGACTAATTCTAAAAAAATTACTGGGTAGAATTTTCCCTTTGGAATCTACTAAGGATGAAAAGAGTTGTTGAATTTTCCTAAAGATGTCAATATTAATACACTTTTTAACCACTTTCTGTATATATTCAAGTCAAAGTACAACAAAACAGTACAAACCATAATACATGGTTCAAATATAACACAAATACCTATTTCATTGCCCACTACACCAGGTAATATCATGCTCTTCTCAGTGCGAGACAGAAGTACAAGTCACATCTCACTATGTGTGGTTCAAGCCAGGATATCTACTCATGGCACAACGGTAACTCAGCAGTACTACAACCTTGCCAAAGGAACACTTCAGAGGGTGGCCAGATAGTGATGCTTTCTCTAGAGGAATCTCTCATAAGATGAGTAGCAACCGACACACAGGCTCACACCACACACTGCACAGCTATTGCTCTGCCTTGTCAACTTTCAGAAACTTACTACGTATGCACACTGTCAGTCTGGTAACTGGTACCTGTTTAGAAACAAATTTACAGCCTGTCCCTCAGATAGTATAAAAGTACTAGTGCCAGAACTATTTTAAACACTTTAAATATGTTTGTTTCTCTAATCCTCATTTTTCAATCTCTATTTCATCTTTCCCTCCAGCATACAAACTCACTAAGAGGATTATATAAGGTTCTAAGTACAGTGACTGAAATTTAGTTAGGGCAATTAAGTAGAAAAACACTATTATCCCTATTTCATAGATAAGGGAACTGAGAGAAAGAGATTTTTAAAATTTGCTCACAATTTCCCAGCAAGTAATAGGCAGATTGGCTTGGGTTCTTAACTATTATTATATTTCCTCTTGGCTTCATGGCATACATTTTTAGGGAGTATCTCTTTTTCAAGGTAATTCTATGTCCCTAATTTTATTTTTATTTTATTTTCATTTTACCTAGAATTTTAAAATTACTTCTAATGTCCTAAGGGCTTCCTTTGTAGCTCAGTCGGTAAAGAATATGCCTGCAATGTAGGAGACCTGAGTTCGATCCCTGGGTGGGAAGATCCCCTGAAGAAGAAAATGGCAACCCACTCCAGTATTCTTGCCTGAAGAATCCCATGGACAGAGGAGCCTGGCAGGCTACAGTCCATGGGGTCACAAGAGTCGGACACGACTTAGCTACTAAACCACCACCACTAGTGTCCTGAATATTCACTGGAAGGACTGATGCTGAAGCTGAAACTCCAATGATATGGCAACCTGATGTGAAGAACTGACTCACTGGAAAAGACCCTGATGCTGGGAAAGATTGAAGGCAGGAGGTGAAGGGGACGACAGAGGATGAGATGGCTGGATGGCATCACCTTCTCGATGGACATGAGTTTGAGCAAGCTCCGGGAGTTGGTGATGGACAGGGAAGCCTGGTATGTTGCAGTCCATGGGGTTACAAAGAGTCAGACATGACTGAGCAATTGAACTGAACTGAATTAATGTGATCTTGTTAAAATTAAATATATCTTTATGCAGAACTCAGAGGACTTAAATAGCTTTTATTTGTATAACAGTGGTATAGTAGTGGATATATAAAATGTAGAAAGAGCCAGACTCCTTTGAGATGTGGAAACTGATTAGGTTTTCTTGCCACTGGTGAGAAAAAGATACTTACTATGGAAATAAGTGCCTCTTCATTGCTAGATTTTATATTTCCGAGTTTCTGCTCGGTCAGCCTATCTGATGCACTGTCACTAATGCAATACACTAAGCATAGCACTTTGACTCTCAGGCTTATTTCACTCTTCATAAAATACAGAAAAGGCATGTCAATTTCATGGAGATGTTGTGAGGATTAAACAAGGCAAAAGAGATTTTTAAGCAGCAGAGTGACATAATCAGCTTTGCATTTTAAAAGAACACTCTGGGCCACCACAGAGGAACTGTATTTAGAGAATAATATAGGAAATAAAAAGTCAGATTCAGAGATAAGTGACCTCAGTGAAAGATGAGGCTGATTTGCAATAGAGTAGTGACAATTAAGTTGGAGGGAAAATAATGGGTATGCAGTTGGACATTTATATATGGAATCAACAACATTTAATGATTACATGGAGTTAGGAATAGAAAAAAGAAAAGACCCGAAGCTTCTGATATCAGCAACTGAGTAAATCAAGGAACCAGTTACTATTCCTGATATGACTGAAGGATGAACACACCTCACTGGCAAAGAAAGTTGGAAACATGCTGAGTTTGAGTCTACAAGGTGTGATATCAAGTACATCACTGGATAAGTGGGTTTGAAGCTCAAAAAATGTATATATCTATAGCTAGATATACTTGTTTGGTACATTAGTAATATTTCAGGCCATGAAAACAAATGAGATTTCCTAGAGAAGAAATAGCTTGAAAAGAGAAAATAGAACCCAGCCCTGGGAACTTCAAACTTTGTTGTTTTACAAGTTTCTAATAGGTATTCAAAACTCACTTTGCACTAGGCATTATATTAAATATGTAACAAAGGTTATCTGAATCACAACAATCTAATTGTAATAGAAACTAAAACTTTAAATGGGTTAGGTGATCTACTTAAGATCATGTAGCTGGTAATTGAAAAAGCAGGGCTTTGCTCTCTGAAAAATGACTTAGTCTAAATCTTGAGAGTCCCTTGGACTGCAAGGAGATCCAACCAGTCCATTCTGAAGGAGATCAGTCCTGGGTGTTCTTTGGAAGGAATGATGCTAAAGCTGAAACTCCAGTACTTTGGCCACCTCATGCGAGGAGTTGACTCATTGGAAAAGACTCTGATGCTGGGAGGGATTGGGGGCAGGAGGAGAAGGGGATGACAGAGGATGAGATGGCTGGATGGCATCACTGACTCGATGGACATGAGTTTGAGTGAACTCCAGGAGATGGTGATGGACAGGGAGGCCTGGCATGCTGCGATTCATGGGGTTGCAGAGTTGGACACGACTGAGCGACTGAACTGAACGGAGCTGAATACTAGAGGAACTGCTGCTGCTGCTGCTGTGCTAAGTCGCTTCAGTCGTGTCCGACTCTGTGCGACCCCACAGACGGCAGCCCACCAGGCTCCCCCGTCCCTGGGATTCTCCAGGCAAGAAAACTGGAGTGGATTGCCATTTCCTTCTCCAATGCATGAAAGTGAAAAGTGAAAGTGAAGTCGCTCAGTCGTGTCTGATTCAGCGACTCCATGGACTGCAGCCCACAAGGCTCCTCCGTCCATGGGATTTGCCAGGCAAGAGTACAGGAGTTTATTAAATAAAGTATATGAAACTCAAAGAAGAGTGGTTGGTACATATTGGGTACTTGTTAAGTTATACTTACTGTTACTCATTTTTTAATATGGTAGGAAGTAAGCAAAAATGGATTGATCATATTCATAAGAAATCTATCATGTAAATGTTTTATCATCCCAAATAGATTGCTAGTTTAAAGATAGATTTAAAGTCAATTAAAAAATATACAAAGTTCAAATAATACTGTGGCATCTATTGAAGATATTTTAGAAAACAAAGATGGAAAATAACCAATCAGATCTCAAAGCAAAATCACATTTTTTGCAACCATTCTTAATATTTAGTACATTTTCTCTTTTCTATAAATAGAACTTTTTTGAAAAATAACTGGAACCATATAAAACATATAATTTTATATTTTTCTTTTTAAAACGTGACATTACATGATAAGCCTTTTTCTATTTATTATAGAACATAATATGAAAGTAAATATAATATGAAAGTTAAATTTCATTCCTATACTAACAGATTTCTCTAGTTTAATCATTAGCTTCTTATTGTACATTAAGGCTATTCAAAATTTTAGAACACTATACATAATCCTGTTATGAGTAACTTTCTTTGTTTCTCTCTCCACCTCTCCCTAACACCTCTGTCTCCTTCCTTCTTTTCTCTTTTGGTCTTTAACATTGTTTACTCAAGATAGAGTTCAGAACTCTAATTACTAACTAAAACATGTGCAATTTATTCTAGAATCTTGCACATGTTACACTGAGCTTACTTTTATTCCCCACAGTGTCTTATATAGAGTCACACATAAGTAGGTGCTTTTTAAATATATGTTGTTTAAATGACTAATAAAATAGATGGGAAAACTTCAACAAATGATTATTGTCACACTGGTTTAATCTATTAGCATAAATCAAATGGACAAAGTTAGCATCGTTGTAAATGTGTAACAAAAGAAGATTCACAGTAAAATAGAAGTATAATGAACTATATGGGCTTCCCAGGTGACACCAGTGGTAAAGAATCTTCCTGCCAATGCAGGAGTTGAGGGTTCGATCCCTGAACCAGGAAGATTCCCTGGAGAAGGAAATGAAAACCTGCTCCAGCATTCTTGCCTGGAAAATCCTATGGACAGAGGAGCCTGGTGGGCTACAGTCCATGGGGTCGCAAAGACTTGGAGCGACCGAGCATACACAGCACATAATGATATACAGGCACACAAAATGCTATAATTTAGATGTTTGGTTCTCTGATTTCTAGTGTATAGACCTTCAGCAGAACAAACAATACTTGAGCCTTCTTTACAATTCCTTACAAATGGGAAAAAAAATTCAGTATAACATAATTAAGTGGCTTTTCATGAAATACTTTAAAATAAATGTTAAAATCTACTTTTAAAAGCTCTATGTTTAATGGAAAAATCACATGTAAAGTATTGGTTTAATACAAAATGAAAATGAATATTCAATTTCCTAAATAGTATGCTCCAATCTTGTCTTCTCCTCCTGTCAGTTCCTCACAACCTAACCATACATTCTCATTGGTATATAATATTTTAATCTTAAATTCAAAGCTAAGTAAATCAGTTATATATTCAGAATATTTTGAATGAACACTGGTCATATTCCAGGCATTGTACTAGAAACTATTCTAAACTAACTGCAAGTTCCGAAATGCCCCGGCCCTTTCTCCTCTAGACCTCTATACGCACACTGCCACTCTGCTCCCCTCCTCTTGTTTAAGTGGGTCACTCCTACTTTTCTTTAAGTTTCCATTAGATGTACTCTCTACTACAAAGCTGCCCCTTCCACACCAAGAATGTGTTAGATGCCTCTCGTGTTGTGCTACTTCAACGTTTGTGATTATTCCTTATCATAAAGCGTAAGCGTAAGCGTAGTTGTACAATCGTGTCCGACTCTTTGCGACCCCGTGAACTGCAGCCCACCAGGCTCCTCTGTGCATGGGATTCTCCAGGCAAGAATACTGGAGTGGGTTGCCGTTTCCTTCTCCAGGGGATCTTCCCGACCCAGGGATTGAACCTGGGTCTTTCGCATCACAGGCAGATGCTTTACCCTACTATGTCATAAATGCCTGTTAACTTTTGTGTCTCCTCCTCTAGACTATAAATGCCTAGAGGATAGATGTTCTTATAAATTAAGAGGATTCAAATTATTTTGATAATGTACACTCTTGTGAGTGTGTTTTGCTTATAAATGTTAACTGTCTTGAGACTAGCTAGTATATATGATTCAGTTTCACAATTATAATTGCCCCTAGTTTCCTAAGCATTATATTTATTCCTCTGATTAAACTGAAAACTCCCTGGGGGTCAGGGTTCTTGTCTTAACCTTCTTCTGTAACCTCTAGAGTGCTAGGAGAGAATTCTCATTAATTAATTATTCATGAGTGGTCACAGTGGACACAATCACAACTCTAATACAACCATCACTGGTTTATAGTTTATAGAAGCCCAGTTTACTGGAAATATAATAACATGATTCAAATGCTTCTCTAGGAACCAGGAATTTGACGGCAAGGTAAATGGTGTAACCCACAAGAAAAGCGATTTCTTAATATTTTCCAAGGAACCAAAAAATCCATAGTTCAGAAATCTGCTTTCTCAGATCTCTCTAAATACATAATCTAAAACCCATAGACTACTATTGTCAACTTAAATAAAATGCACAATGTGAGAATTGCAAGTTTTATTTGGGGCAAAATGAGGACGGCAGCCTGGGAGACAACACTTCAGATAGCTATCTGGGCTCATAAAATCAACACCTGAAAATATCTAACTATCTGAAGACATGACTTCTCAGTTTTTCCCCAAGTGCAGGGGAAACCCTAACCCTAACCCTAATTTCTGCCTCATTTCTGCCCTCGACCCTGAACTCCTTTCAGTGGGTATTGAAGGTCAGCAGCTAGAGCAGGACATTATTTAATCCTTGCAGAGATAGATGGCGAGTACAGATTTGTAATTGACAGTATTTTCATGAAGATGTTTATAACAGTTTTATTCTTTTAACAGTTAAAGCTCAACCAAATGGAAGATGACTTCTTTCCCACATAGTATTTTCTTCCTATGTTCAGATCCTAGTTGGTATAAGTCCTGGCCTTTCTCTGCCCGTTAGTTCACCCCACCCAAAATGAGGAAGAAGGATGACTCACCTGTCAGTTTTGGCAAAAAGTAAACTAGGCATGTGTAGCCCACATGCACCCTTCTTCCTCTTGGGAGCAAGTGGGCCATAGAGAGCATCTTCTCCCCAAGGGTACAATCTTCATCACTGTTGAGATCGCTTATTGTCCATGACTGGTTGTAACTGGGGAGAAGGTAGCATGAGGAAGAAGTCTGCGTAATTGCAAGGTTTAGTGAGAGACCCAGCTGGCTCTTACAGTAAGCTCCATGTTCCAACCTGGCCTTAATCAGTAATAAAGGGAATATTTTGGCTCCATCTGCCACTCTTTTGTTTTATTTCTTCAATTATTCAAAGCCCAGGCAGAGAAGAGGAATGCCATTTATTGGCTCCCTTCAGAGAGCAACAGATGGGGATATGCAAAAGTGAAAATAACTTTACTGTTACAGTAGTGAAATATAAGCAATACTTACCTTCTACTTACCTAATTTTCATTATTTTGTTATAGCATTATTTTTTTAAAAGGAGTTGCAGGAAAGCTAATGTGACAACAAAATCAACAAAATCAAAGTAATTTCTGTACTATATACATTATCAGTTTAATCACTTATCACACCTGCTTGAAAATAATTAAGCTGAATTTCAAACGTAAAACAACATAATAAAAATAAAATTTTAAACACACACTAAAAGTGCAAAAATATTGTCTACTTTTAAAGTTCAGAATGTCTGAACTTAGGTGCTATGGATAGTTTCAATTTTTCAAAAGGGAAGATGAAATGTGATAATTCTTTTTTAACAATTCCAGAAGGCAAAACTTTTTGGAAGAAAAGGACCACTTCTCTTAGAGATATCTGTTCTTCTCAGCAGGATTTTAAATATCATTATCGCTAGTTGGCAGAGAAAGGCTCCAATATGTCACTGGAAAATATGTCCCTACATGAAGCAAATGATAGCAGAACAAGTTTGGTCTCAAACCAGACCTGCAGTTTGGCTTCCCTGAGGCTCAGGTCTGGTGGAAGAGCCAGACTTCCATCCTAGAACTCATCTCCCACAGCTCCTCTGCTTTCTCCATCTCATTAGTGCCCATAACCCCTCTTTCTGTGTCTTGAAAGTTTGACAGCTTCAGTTCACAGGATCTCAAAGAGAATTTACAAAAGTGTAACCCAATCCCTTCTATGTTAAAAAAGAAACTATTTACTGAGAGCTGTGTATTTACCACAGGGAAGGGACTTTAGGCAGAATCCGCTTAGCAGTATATTGACATTTGTCATACAACACTCCTTTATGAAATAAATCTCAGCAATTTTATTTTGCATTCTGATACAAGAAATACAATTAAATACATTTGAGCAGAGCAATGAAAGTATGAGAATAGGCTATAAACCTTTCAGATAGACAAGTGATTAGATTTTCTTGACTGGTGAAGAAAAAAAAATTATGAAAATATACCATACCCTGGCTTTTGAATTTTTATTTCACATTTTTGTTCTTTTAAACTGGTAGACCATCCCTAATGTAATCCATCAAGGAAGGCATTTTGATGGCAAGCATCAGCTTCATCATCTATGAAATGGAGACGGTATTTCACAGTGAGGTTTAAACCAGACAACTAAAGAAGGCTGGTACTGCTGCTGCTAAGTCACTTCAGTCGTGTCCGACTCTGTGCGATCCCATAGACGGCAGCCCACCAGGCCCCGCTGTCCCTGGGATTCTCCAGGCAAGAACACTGGAGTGGGTTGCCATTTCCTTCTCCAATGCATGAAACTGAAAAGTGAAAGTGAAGTCGCTCAGTCATGTCTGACCCTCAGCTACCCCATGGACTGCAGCCTTCCAGGCTCCTCCATCCATGGGATTTTCCAGGCAAGAGTACTGGAGTGGGGTGCCATTGCCTTCTCCAAAGAAGGCTGGTACAGTGTATACCTAACAGAAAGGATCCCAAAGTTCCCTTTATTATTTTACAATGTATAGGTGGCTTACTTTTGACCATCATATTAATACAAATGATTTCCATAAACTTCATATAACCTAAGTGCTACCCACTTGCACTTCAAATCACTTTAAATTCTTAACTCTTTTTCTACTGTATCCTTAATATATGGAGAAAATATATGTGTAATTACCTACATGTCCTCTTCTTCTCTTGGAAAATCACAGTGTATCTTAGCATATTAAACGCTCAGAGAGGCTCTGTAGTAAAGAAATGTGCTTTTTTGTGTGTGGTTCTTTAAATTTTATAAGAAGGTCTATTGTAGTATCTCCTTGGTTACTTTTCCATAGAACACAGTAGAAAGCAAGACACTAAAATATAGGAAGAATTAAAGTTTAGTGGCAGAACTGTAGGTTATCTTTGTTTTCTGCTTTTGTCTTTTTCATAATTTCTCCCTAAACACTAAATTTCCATAAATTTACAATCAGATAAATCATTATTTTTTAAAAAAGAGATATGAGGCACTAAGGCTGTATTTGCCAAGTGTTTGTTATCATTATATCTCTGTCCCTGGATCTTAGAATCTTAGTTTCCTCATTGAGTATCTTGGGCTTTTCATCAGTACAATGGACATATCATTTTCATAATACTTCTCAGGGTAAACATCTTTAAAAGCCAGTACAATGAAATGCTAACAGAAGCAGAGCATTTTGCTTTTAAGACTCCTTTAAAAATTTAAATCCAAGAGTCTATATACACAGTCATTATACTAAAGAATGATCAATTTGACTTTTCCAGGTTGAGGCTTTCTAATTCTGACTTCACGGCTCTTGGAGTGACAAGATTCAGCCTCTACGAATACTTGGGCTACTTCTCAGTTGTGTGATCTAGAACATAATGCATTGTGTAATTTCCCTGAGGATCCGTTTTCTTATCTGCAACATGAGAACAAGGTCACTCATGCCTTAGTGTTATTAACATAACAAAATGGGATAAGTCTCTGTGGAAATGCTTTGTAAGTGGAAGTACAAAATTCTGTACAGAAATTATTTATTTTTAAATCCTCTCCTTTTAATATCAGGCAGAAAAAACTAAATGAGAAACACAATGCCTCATGGTAACACTTGTCTTAAGTATATGTCCTAAGTACAGTCTTGCAAAAAATCACCAGTAGGTGTTAGAAAGACATTTCTTCTCTAACTGAAAGACATCCTGATCATTAGTAGGTGAAAATGTAGTTTCTACTAAGTGAGATATTTGCTGTTATCTCCACCCACATCCCTATCCTTGTTGCCTTAGAGGTCACTCTCCACTTTCATTCATAGTCAGTAAAATGTGCAAAGGTTGCCTTGGTAATAGTCTACTAACTTATTTTACTAAAGACTGATGATAGTTTTCTCAGCTTCTGTAGTGTTTTCTCACTTCTCATTAAGCAATACCTTTTCCTGACCTTTAATACATAATACAAAGCAATTTTTTGCTTTTCCAATATAAAAGCACCTATTGTCAAGCTGTCAGACTAACAGACTAGATTCTAAGATTAATGAATATTAATGAGAAAACTAGCAGTCTTTCTCCTCTTAATCATCTTTTGCAACATTCATCTTTCTTATAGCATGCCAAACCATAAGCCTAAATTCCTCAGAAATGGGTATATCCCATAGACAACACAAGAAGTACCCAGGAAATCCCAACCAAATTAAAGGAAGGATGGAGAAGAAAATATCACTTACTATCATGGATTCTCGGGGAAGACAATGGCACCCCACCCCAGTACTCTTGCCTGGAAAATCCCACGGATGGAGGACCCTGGTGGCCCACAGTCCATGGGGTTGCTAAGAGTCGGACACGACTGAGCGACTTCACTTTCACTTTTCACTTTCATGCATTGGAGAAGGAAATGGCAACCCACTCCAGTGTTCTTGCCTGGAGAATCCCAGGGAAGGGTGAGCCTGGTGGGCTGCCCGTCTCTGGGGTCGCACAGAGTCGGACACGACTGAAGCGACTTAGCAGCAGCAGCAGCATCATGGATTCTATTGCTAAGGCTGACCAGATAGAGGCTTAGCGATGCCTTCAGAATATGCAGTCACACACTGTCTTTTCTATTCTGCGGATTCCACAGAAATGTGAGAAATGACCTTTAGACTTTTCTATATTAATTATACATCAATTTTTTAAATCATTAGACAACTATATGTGTTACTCTGTAATTATTTGGTTAATCCATTCCACATCTCTGGTTTGTTTTTACATCTATAAATATAAAGAAGTTATAAATACCTATCAATAGAAAAAAAGTTTTATGTAAGCTAAGGTCATTCTAGAAAGTGGAATTTTAAGGAGCCATTAAAAGTGATAAGTGAAAATGTCAACAAAATGGAAACCAGACTTTTATAGGAGAAAAATCAGGATAAAAATTGCCTATGTACTACAGTTAGAATTATATATAAATGCATAAACGTAAGATAACAATCTGAAGAAGAACATGTAGAAATGAATGTTTTGTCATTTTCTCTGTTGCTACTTTTAGAATACCTAATACCTAAAGATCTTCCCCTTATCCAGTAAAATTAAATAAAGAATTTAAGCTACTGTGCTTAGGATTAAAATTCCATAACTCTACACTACAATGATGTGCATACATACAATAGTTATTAATAACTCTCTATATTAACTATGCTTAAGGATTTTCCATGCATCGATCTTTTCCTATGAATGCACTGTGACAATATTAAAGAAGAAATCCACGTGTTTTATCCCCTCTCAATCCTCTGCAACACTACTGAGCATCCTACAGAGAAAGCTAATTAGATGAAGGGATTCAGGGTTTGCAGCTTTCATCCTACGGTGACTTTTATTATTGACAGTCCCCTGGTACCAATTCATATCATATTTCAGAAGCCAGATCATAATCGTGTTTAGAAAAGGAATTAGCATATTTTAGCAGCACTGTTTGTTTAATGTATGTACCCCTAAAGAAGCTGCATTTCCACGTGGGTAGAGCTGTACCTGCTGCTGTATTATTAGACTATTGCTAGCATTTAGCACTATGTCTGCAATATGGAAGACTGGCCACAAGTATTCACTGTACCACTGAATCTAAGTTTTTAACCTGAACATTACTGATGTTTTTATTTCCTGTTGTGTGTATGCTGGGGGCAGTATATGTGGGATGTTTAGCAGCATCTCAGGTCTTTCCTCATTAGATCCTACCCCACCCCAGTACTTTTGCCTGGAAAATCCCATGGACGGAGGAGCCTGGTAGGCTCCAGTCCGTGGGGTCGCTAAGAGTCGGACACGACTGAGCGACTTCACTTTCACTTTTCACATTCATGCATTGGAGAAGGAAATGGCAACCCACTCCAGTGTTCTTGCCTGGAGAATCCCAGGGACAGGGGAGCCTGGTGAGCTTCCATCTATGGGGTCGCACAGAGTCGGACACGACTGAAGCGACTTAGCAGCAGCAGCAGCAGCAGCAGTAGCAGTAGCAGCAGGTTCTCCATAAACATGTAGTAATTGTCAAAATTACCAAAAATATTTGGTTGTGATACACAAGTGGTGGCAGAAGCGCTACCAGTACTTTCTGATGGCATGCAGTGTTAGATGATGCAAGCAGGAAAGTGAGCTTATATCTGCAAATGAAAATCACTGCCATCCCACTTGGTGGGTTTAGGCACCCACCAGGTACCCACAGTTGAAACAATTTCTACAAAGTCTTTGCGATGGCTCAGTGGTAAAGAACCCGTCAGCAACGCAGGAGATGCAGGAGACTCGGGTTCGATCCCTGGGTCAGGAAGATCCCCTGGAGAAGGGAATGGCTAACCACTCCAGTATTCTTGCCTGGGAAATACTATGGACAGAGGATCCCGGAGGGCTACAGTCCACAGGGTCACAAAGAGTCAGACACAACTTAGCAACTGAACAACAAAGGTTTTAAAGTGACTAAAGAGAGCAGCAGCAACAAAGAGAAATAAAGTTTGTAACTTAAGAGAAAAAAAAGGTGGAGGAAATATAATAAACTTGGCTATTTCAAAAGACTATAGTTAAAGGATTATAACAAGACAAAAAAAGTCATTAACTAATATCAATTTACTGCCAGATGTCTAATCACCATAATCACCTTTTTATACATAATTCACCTACTGCTGTGAACCTGCACACTTATGATAGGAACCTCTACCCATGAGGAATTGTTAGGAGTCTCTCCTCACTTTAGATACACATTCAGCCTTTCCAGTAATTAGTGCCCACATGGTTAAATTTTGGCAGATAAAGATCTTTCAGTAATTCCATCCTTCATGGGAAAACAGAACATATTCAGTATTGTCATCACATACACACTACAGAAATACTATATACCGAGGGTAAAAAGGTTCTTGACTGCATTGAGAACAAACAAAGAATTAACAAGGCATATTTAAAAACATTCCTAATAGAGGTCTATCCTAAAGCTCTCCCTGCACTTATACTCTGGTCACTGGGGCTCGGTATGCAGAGGAAAACATCTAGACTCTTCTTTTCCTAACCCAGAAAACAGCACTTTGGATCTAATGAAGAAGGCTTTGCTTTTCCTTTCTTTAGGCCTTATCTAAACCATCAAACTTTTTAAAGGTACCTCCCAAAAGAATGTTAAGCCAGAGCTAAGTTTCACCTCCAAAACTGCAGAGAGAGGAACAAGAAGCAAGCAGTTCCTTTCCAAAGGTTTCTGAATCCACTCCTCTCACCAAAGGCTTCAAACCCTCCCTGAAGGAGGTGGGGGAAGTTTCATTCAATATGGGATCACTAGTTGTAAGAACTGTGTTTTGTGAACCCTCCTCTTAGAGAAAGTATTAAGAGGGAATCAAAGATGTTTAACAAACAATGCTTACATGTGCTCAGTTGTGTCCAACTCTTGGCAACCTCATGGACTGAAGGCCTCCAGGCTCCTCTGTCCATGGGATTTTTCAGGCAAGGACACTGGAGTGAGTTGCCATTTCCTTCTCCATAACAAAACAGACATGAAATAATGTTACTTGTACGCCCCCAATGACTTGAAAGTGTTAGCTGCTCAGTCATGTCCAACTCTGCGAATCCGTAGACTGTAGACCACCAGGCTTCTCCGTCTGTGGAATTCTCCAGTTAAGAATAATGGAGTGGGTAGTCATTCCTTCTCTAAGGGTAGTCATTCAACCCCGACCTAGGGATTGAAACTGGGTCATCCGTCTTGCCGTCAGATTCTTCATCATGTGAGCCACCAGGGAAGCCCCTGTCCCTAATATATTTTAACATCAAACTGTATCATCACTGAATTTCCACCTGGATTTCAATCATGTGTAAATGCTGAAAACTGACTCATGCTTTTTCTACTTATCCCAGTAACTTGGGGTAAAGTTGAGCATTTAGCCTCTTTTTGTTCGGCATTAGCATTATTGACAGGCTTAATAGGTTTCTTTTTTCTTAGATAGCCTGGCCCACGTACCCAGTGAAAGGCTCAAGCCACGAGTGGCATCATTAATGCTACAATGATGAAGTGAAGACAGCCAAACACCAGTGCACCATGGAAAACAATGGGAGATTTCAGTTATCAACTCTGAAGCAACTGTCGTGCTTCTTAAAGAAGGCAAATGCATTCAGTTCCTATTATTTCCACATTTTGCAGGCAAATGCAGGCAGCTGTTTCTGGACCTTCAGTCATGCATCAGAACCTTAACTGGATGTTAGTAATGATAATTTTTACTTTATTACCAGTTTCAGTCCAGCAATACTGACTTAACTGTATTAGAAGAAATACATATTTTCAGCAAAACCAGAGATACCTATTTTTAACTCTGTAAAAAAAGTAGGCCATTGACACTTCCAAGGAACATCAACTTATCCACTTGTGGATACATATACCATGTAAATTCTTCATTAACATAAGGCTTAATAAATTTAAAACGTAGTTCATTTATTAATTCATCAATTCACTCATCTTACAAATTGTATGCATGTTTCACTATGTGCCAAACACCATGCTAAAGACTAGTAATGAACAAAATTGCCCCAGTACTCTGCTCTTGTTATAGCAAGGAATACAGATAGGTAGGTATGGCTGAGAAATTAGACTTGGGTTCAAATTCTAATTCCCAAGTTTATTACCTACATAAAATCAGCTAGTTTTTCTAAACCTCTGTTTTCTAATGGTTAAAATGGAGCTAATCATCTCTTTCTTCAGGGCTTATGGTAACGTAAGGAATACATTATATTATATGTGAAAGTATTAGGTAGAGTGAGAGACTTCACTTTCACCTTTCACTTTCTGGCATTGGAGAAGGAAATGGCAACCCACTCCAGTGTTCTTGCCTGGAGAATCCCAGGGACGGGGGAGCCTGGTGGGCTGCCATCTATGGGGTCGCTCAGAGTCGGACACGACTGAAGCGACTTAGCAGCAGCAACAGCAGCAGCAGCACCTAACAGACACTCAGTAGGGCTTCCCTGGTAGCTTAGATGATAAAAAACCTGCCTGTAAGGTGGGAGACCCAGGTTCAACCCCTGAGTCAGGAAGATCCCCTGGAGAAGGAAATGGCTACCTACTCCAGTATTCTTACCCGGAGAATTCCATGGATAGAGGAGGCATGGGGTCACAAAGAGTCTGACACAATTAAGCGACTAACACTTTCACTTTTCAGACACCCAATAAGTGTTGCCAGCCCCTCAAACCATCTGCTAACTCATGCTTTTTGAGTATCATTTGGGAACTCAATAGCTTTTGTGCTATAACAGATCAATCAAAATGGTCAATAAGCAATACATTTAAAATCATAAATAATTAATGCCACAACAGCTAGAAAAAGACACTTCACAGGAGAAGAAATTTTAGAATGGTTAGAATGTAGTTCTCTGGGATCAAGAAGAAAAGATTGAGCATGCTTGCTGTAGGACTGAAAATCAATATGCAAAAAAAGCAAAGAAAATGTTCCTTGATGTTGAAAATGTCATTATAAAGGCCAACGAGGTATAATGAAGGTTCCTAAGTGACAAGAATCAGATGAGCATGGGAATGAATGGAAAAATGAACAAGCACTGTCCTCGGGAGTTCACAGTCTATTTCTCAATATGAAAATTACATTCTATAATATGAAAATGAATCTTAATAACCAAAAATGGTTGTTTTTGAAATCATGGTCATCTCGGCCTTTGAAACTTAAAACTCACAAAGAACTTAAATATTAACTGACAAAACAGACAATTTTTTTTTTTTTTTAAATGGGGCTTCTCAGGTGGTAAAGATTCTGCCTGCCAATGAAGGAGACACAAGAGACACAGGTTCGATCTTTGGGTTGGGAAGATCACCTGGAGTAGGAAATGGCAGCCCACTCCAATATTCTTGCCTGGAAAATTCCATGGACAGAGGAGCCTGGCAAGCTACAGTCCACGGGACTGCAAAGAGCTGGACACAACTAACTGACTGAGCACATACACAGGCCTATGTGAAGAGACATACTTTTTATACATTTTTTAAAAAATGGACAATATTTGTTCATTTTAACCAAATAAGCAAAAAAGGAGATTTGGTAATAAATTTATAAGATATATTGGTGAATGTTTTGATTTACTTACAATTATTTAACAGCTGTTACAATGGTTTGGCAGTATAATGATTGATATAAAAACTAAAATAAATAATACTTATCTACTAGTATGCAAATTACTTAACAAGGAGCATACCTTTGAATCATCATTCCTTTGTGTTGCTGTGAGAAAAATTTTTTAAAAGCAAAAATTCATAAGCTTTCCAATTATCATTTTGGGAGAGCTAATAATTGCAATGTAGAATCTTCAGAAATACACTAGCTGTAGCTGCCTGTGACCTCTCAGGTAAATGGGATTCCAAAAACCTTCCTTCATTGTGTGTTCCTATGTTTAGTTATCTTTGGAGTTCAGAATCACTCTCTTGTATCTAAGTAAAGCCCTCCTTGAATCAATTTATTCAAGACTCTAAATTACATTCTACTTGGCCGTATTGATTCCACTACATTTAGCTTTAATTTTTTTTTTTTTTATCTACGTTGTCCTTTATGTTTTTGTTTGGCTTTATTCCTAATAAAAATAATGAAATGAATCAGGCCTAAGTTCTAGTACCAATGCAGTGATCTAGCAATGTGACTCTGAGTAAGCCACTGCACCTGTATGGCCACAGTTGTTTCTTTGTAAATTGACAGAATTGAACTAAATCATAATTGGGATGCCTTTCAATCCTGTCATTCCAAGATTTCCATAAGGCTTGATGAGTTGCCATCTGCTTTAGTAGTAGGAAAAAAGATTTTCAAGAAAGAGGTTGCAGATCGTAGTACAGGCACTGCTAACTTGGAAAAACTGTGTCACCTCTCTGAGAATAATTTAGCTCATTTCTCAAATAAGCATAATTAGGCCTGTCCTCTTACTTCACAGGGCAGATGATTCAGTGAGATGAAAATTCAGTTCAGTTCAGTCACGCAGTCATGTCCGACTGTTTGTGACCCCATGAACTGCAGCACACCAGGCCTCCCTGTCCATCACCAACTCCTGGATTTCACTCAAACTCACATCCATCGAGTCGGTGATGCCATCCAGCCATCTCATCCTCTGTCATCTCCTTCTCCTCCTGTCCCCAATCCCTCCCAGCATCAGGATCTTTTCCAATAAATCAACTCTTCGCATGAGGTGGCCAAAGTATTGGAGTTTCAGCTTTAGCATCAGTCCTTCCAGTGAACACCCAGGACTGATCTCCTTTAGAATGGACTGGTTGGATCTTCTTGCAGTCCAAGGGACTCTCAAGAGTCTTCTCCAACACCACAGTTCAAAAGCATCAGTTCTACCGGTTGGTAAAAAAAAAAAAAAAACTTTATCTTTACCACTCTTTTAATACTTGGCAAATATAGGTAGGGGAAAACATAATAAGTAGAAAAGCACATATTAGACAGTACAATGAGGAGAATCACAAACATCTGGATCAATTAGCTAACAAAAGGAGAAATTAATTTATCTCCCAAATGCCTGATACACATTTGAAGATCTTAACTGCATTAAAAGTAAAACAAGTTAAGTTTGACATCTGAGTATAATAATTGGAAGAGCAAAGAACAACAGACTTGATTCTAACACTATTTTTTTTTTCATAAATTAGATGAATGAATGACTTTGAGCAAATCATACTCTCATGTTCTTTTGTCAATATGGACACTTAAACTTATATAATCACATCTAGAAGAAAATTTTTTTTCATTATATATTTTATTTTTAAATACATGTTTTTTAAATTTGGAGAGACAGAGGGAGATAGAACTTCCATTTTTTACTATGATGGACTAGTTTATAAATTCCAAATCTTCTGTTGGGAAACATTCAAAAGGCTGTTTTATTATTTTTTAAAAAAGGTGTTTGAAGTCTTCAAAGAGCCATGAAGGCATCCAGGATTTGAAGGACCAGAATCCCTGAGAGAAGAAAACTTTGGTGGGCTCCATACTTCTTTTCTACTCAAAGCATTTTCCTATTTGTAACCAGGAGGCTGAGGAACTAAACACAAAGCTGTGCAGAAAATATCTGCTGAGTAAAGTGTTTGGCAGTCTCCAGAAAAAATGGAGTTGAGGGTTAAAATAAAGCTGGGACTTGAAGATTCAAGGTTCTGCACTAAAGGAAAAAGCAAAGAAAAAAGGTTAGTATGTGTGCTATTTTTTTTCTCTCAAGGCAATGCCTCAGCAGGGCAGGGACTGAGACTAAGAAACTGAGAAGAGAGAAGCTTCTGAGAAGCTAAGCAGAATTTTTAACATTCACACAGTGCTGGGGAGGCAAAAATTGGGCGTCAAGGCTCACCAATGAGGGACTGCACTGATAAACATCATAGGGTTAAGGTTAGGGTTAGAGCTAAGGTTATGGATAGGAATAGAGGCAAACTGAAAACAGAGCACCTTTATAAAAACTAAAACTCTGTCCTCTATTCAGCATAGTCCATAAATGGATGAAAATGATAGACACCCAATCTCCCTATATGTTAAAAGTAAAAGTAAAAGCTAATGCAAGATGATGTCATTCAGATTATCTATAATTCTTCATATATAATAAATGTCATTCATGGCAAATAGATGGGGAAACAATGGAAACAGTGACAGGCTTTATTCTCTTGGGCTCCAAAAGCACTGCAGATGGTGATTGCAGCCATGAAATTAAAAGACGCTTGCTCCTTGGAAGAAAAGCTATGACCAACCTAGACAGCATATTAAAAAGCAGAGACATTACTTTGTCAACAAAGTCAAAGCTATGGTTTTTCCAGTAGTCATGTATGGATGTGAGATTTGGACCATAATGAAAGCTGAGCACCACAGAATTGATGCTTTTGAACTGTGGTACTGGAGAAGACTCTTGAGAGTCCCTTGGACTGAAAGGAGATCAAACCGTTCAATTCTAAAGGAAATCAATCCTAAATAGTCATTGTAAGGACTGATGCTGCAGCTGAAGCTCCAATATGTTGGCCACCTGATGTGAAGAATTGATTCACTGGAAAAGACCCTGATGCTGGGAAAGATTAAAGGCAAGAGGAAAAGGGGACAACAGAAGATGAGATGGTTGGAAGGTATCACCAATGGACATGAGTTTCAGGAAGCTCTGGGAATTGGTGATGGACAGGGAAGCCTAGCATGCTGCAGTCCATGGGGTCACAAAGAGTCAGACATGACTGAGCAACTGAACTGATTCAATAAAAACATAATATCCTGCTAATAAACAAGAATATAAGAAAAAGTAGAAAACAGAACATACCCACAGTTTATCTAGATATTAGAGTTCTTAGAAATGGCACTTGAAGTAACAATGAATGGTTGTATGTTTAAGAAAATAAATGGTACTTTTAAGATGAGATACTTTCTATGTATATATTGTATGTCAAATAAAATGCATTTAAAAGATAATTTTGAAACATGAAAAGATAGAGAATTTCTCCAGAGTACACTACATATATGAAATCCTCTCAGATTCAGTGAAGTGAAGTGAAGTGAAGCTGTTCAGTCATGTCTGACTCTTTGCGACCCCATGGACTGTAGCCTACTATGCTCCTCCGTCCATGGGATTTTCCAGGCAAGAGTACTGGAGTGGGTTGCCATTTCCTTCTCCAGAGGATCTTCCTGACCCAGGGATAGAACCCAGGTCTCCTGCATTGTAGGCAGACTCTTTACCCTCTGAGCCACCAGGGAAGTCCATGACTGTCTCAGATTCAGACAATACTATAAAACTATAGTAATCAAAACATCATGGTTCTGGCAAAAAAAAAAAAAACAGACATATGTATCAATTATACAGAATAGAAAGACCAGAAACAAACCTATATACCTATGGTCGATTAATCTTCAACAAAAGAGAAAAGACAGTCTTCTTCAGTAAATGGTGTTAGGAAAGCGTGACAGCCACATGTAAATCAATTAAGTTAGAATACAACCTAACACAATACACAAAAATAAACCCAAAATGACTTGAAAACTTGAGTATAAAAACCCATAAACTCCTGAAAGAGAACATAGGAAAAACGTTCTCTAACATAAATCATACCAATGTTTTCTTAGGTCAATCTCCCAAGGCAACAGAAATAAAAGCAAAAATTAACAAATGGGACTTATTCAAACTTCTGGGCTTTTTACAGCAAAGGAAACCATCAACATAATACAAAGACAACCTACAGACTGGAAGAAACAATTGCAAACAATATGACCGACAAAGGTTTGTCTTTCAAAATATACAAATAGCTTAGATGACTCAACGACAAAAACACACACAAAAACAAACCAATTAAAAAACGTATGTGCATGTGCTCAGTTGTGTCCAACTCTGTGCAAACTCACGGACTATAGCCCACCAGGCTCCTCTGTCCATGGGATTCTCCAGGCAAGAATACTAGAATGGGTTGCCATTTCTGTCGCCAGGGAATCTTCCTGACCCAGGGATCAAACCCAGGTCTCCAGGTCTCCTGCACTGGCAGATTCTTCTACCACTGCACCACCTGAGAAGCCCCAAATGGGCAGAATACCCAAAGAGACATTTCTCCAAAAAAGACATACAGATGACCAACAGGCACACGAGAAGGTGTTCAATATTGCTAATTATTAAAGAAATGGAAACCAAAACTACAATGAGGTATCACTTCAGGCCTGTCAGATGGCCATCATTGAAAAAAATATCTGGTTGGATTTTTTTTTTTAACCAGACTGGTTGGAACTCCTGGCAGTCTAAGGGACTCTCAAGAGTCTTTTCCAACACCACAGTTCAAAAGCATATTGGAGTTTCAGCTTCTACATCAGTCCTTCAAATGAATATTCAGGGCTTATTTCCTTTAGGATGGACTGGTTGGATCTCCTGGCACTATGGTTTTTCCAGTAGTCACGTATGGATGTGAGAGTTGGACTATAAAGAAAGCTGAGCACAGAAGAATTGATGCTTTTGAACTGTGGTGTTGGAGAAGACTCTTGAAAGTCCCTTGGACTGCAAGGAGATCCAACCAGTCCATTCTAAAGGAGATCAGTCCTGGGTGTTTTTGGAAGGACTGATGCTGAAGCTGAAACTCCAATACTTTGGCCACCTTATACAAAGAGTTGACTCATTGGAAAAGACTCTGATGCTGGGAGGGATTGGGGGCAGAAAGAGAAGGGGACGACAGAGGATGAGATGGCTGGATGGCATCACCAACTCAATGGACATGGATTTGGGTGAACTCTGGGAGTTGATGATGGACAGGGAGGCCTGGCATGCTGCAATTCATGAGGTCATAAAGAGTCGGACATGACTGAGTGAATGAACTGAACTGAACTGATAGAGCTTCTCCATCTTTGGCTGCAAAGAAAATAATCAATCTGATTTCTTAGCAGCAGCAGCAGGATTCCATTGTAGAGAGGACTCTACACATGGACATCACCATACTGTCAACAATGAAATCACATTCTACTCAGCCATAAAAAATAATGAAATAATTTCATTTGTATCAATATGGTGGGACCTAGAGATTATTGTACTAAGTAAATCAGATACAGATACATCACACAATAGCACTTACATGTGCAATCTTAAAATAATGATACAAATGAACCTATCTGCAAAACAGAAGAGATTCACAGACCTAGAAAACAAACTTATGTTTACCAAAGGGTAGAGCAAGTGTATGGGTCATGGGGAAACAGATAGATATAACCATATATACACTACTATATTTAAAAGAAAATACATAGGTAAATCTAAATTAATATTGGGTACATGAAACAATAATTGTTACTTTAATTCCTTAGAAGAAAAGTTCAGCTGTAAATATATATCTTTTTTTTTTAATCTGAAAAATCAAATTTTCCAATTCAGAAATCTGGAAAAGCACAAGAATCAAAACCTTAAAAAAAAAATCAAGAAGATAAAAAGGATTTAAAAAAACAGTGACTAATGGAATATAAATGTAGAATTAAAAAAAAATCAAAACAACCTAAAGGTGGTAATTAGAAACGATTTTAAATTAAATTTATAACCACCTAGTGTGACTGATCAAGAAAATAAATGTGACAAATTACTAATATATGGAATGAAAAGTGGAACGTCATTTTGGATTTTATAGAAGACACTACGAACAATATAAAGTAAAGTGAAGTCACTCAGTCGTGTCCAACTCTTTGAGACCCATGGATTGTAGCCTGCCAGGCTCCTCTGTACCTGGGATTTTCCAGGCAAGAGTGCTAGAGTGGGTTGCCATTTCCTTCTCCAGGGGATCTTCCCGAACAATAAACTGCCAATTAAAGTTCAAAATTTAGTTAAAATGGAGAAATCCTCAGTGGGAAAAACGTATCAAAGCTAACATAAGACTAAACATAAAATGTGCATTTTCTGATGTCTAATAAAGAATTTGAATTATTAATTAAAAGCCTCTTTTAGAAAGAAATTGCCAACCCAAACTACTTCAAAGGTGAATTCTGTCAAATATAAAAGTAAGGATAAATGTCAATTTTAAACAAACTTCCAGAGGACAGGAGAAGATAAAACATTTCCAAATTTATTTTGAGGCCAGCATAACTGACACCAAAATAACAAAATAAAATTACAAAACCCAAAAATTACAGGCTAATTTTTCTCATTAATATGGAAAGAAAAAAAAAGCAGATCCAAAACATGTACATATAACACTTCATGACCAAGTTAGGTTTATTTAAGAAAAACACAGCTTGTTTCAACTTTCAAAAATCAACCAATGCAATTAACAGAACAGAGAGAATAAAAACATATGGTCATCTCAATAGATGCGGAAAGTGTATTTTATTAAGGTCAATACTCATTATTTTTTTTAAATCACAGTAAACTAGAAATAGAAATGATTTATATTAGCCTGAAAACACTTTTAAAACATTATATTAGTGTGAAATATTGAAATGATCTCTCTAGGAATAAATGTTTGCTATCATCATCTCTGTTCAGTATTATACTGAAACTTTAGCTGGTGCAATAAAATTCAAAAAGAGACTGAAAAACAGAAAACAAGACCATCAGTTTTCTCAACTAATTGGATTATGTAATAATAAATCTACTTTAGATATTTCATATAAGTGGAATCCTGGGATATTTGCCATTCTGTGACTGGTCTATTTCAATTAGCATAATGTCATCAAGCTTCAACCATGTTGTAGCATATGACAGAATTTCTTTATTTTTTAAGGATGAATACTATCCCATTGCATGAGTATCTCATATAATCCTTATCCATTCATTCATTCATAGGCATTTCAGTTGTTTTCACTTCTTGGCTCTTGTTAACAGTGCAATAAATATAGGGGTACAGATACCTTTCCAAGATCTTGATTTCAATTATTCTGAATAAGTACACAGAAGTACTGTATCATATGAGAGATCTACTTTTTAAATATTTTGAGAAACTTCATACTGTTTTCCATATTGGCTTCATCATTTTACATTCCCACCACCAGTGCTCAAGGAAGGGCTCCTATTTCTCTCACATTCTCATCAACACTTGCTCTTCTCTGGGATTTTGTGTTGCTTTGCTTTTTATAACATCTGTCCCAACAGGTGCCAGATGATATCTCACCATGGTTTTGATGATGTTGCGTATCTTTTCATATGATACTCACTGGACATTTATATGTCTTCTGTGGACAAAGATCTGAGTCCTTTGCCCATTTTTCAATCAAGTTAGTTGGCTTTTTGCTATTGAGTTGTAGGAATTCTTCATATATCTTGGATATTAATCCATTATATCAAATACATGGTTTACATATATTTTCCCTAGTGTTTTTCCCACTGTGTTCATTGTTTCCTTTGCCGTGTAGAAACTGTTTAGTTTGATGTAGTCCCATGTGACTATTTTGTCTTTCTTGCCTGTGCTCTCTTATTTAATTGAAATTTCTGTCTGGCTTACTGTGATTCTTCTCCTTCTGTAATGGCATCCCTTTTCTACAAACATTTTCAAGACTGGATACAAATGATTTGAATTATTTTGCTATGTTTTTCCCCACAAACTACTTGATCTGATTAGCTGCAAATACACAATTGGCAACTTAAGCTTTGACCCTAGCAACCAATACCCTTCTTCTGAGGAGGTATCTCTCAGGAGACAAAGTGTCATATTGCTTGAAGGGCAACAAGTCAGTCAAATCTTAAAGGAGAAAGGCAGTAAAAGCTGTAGAAATTTAATATCTCCTCCCAAAGGAGAAGCTGATGATTAGGATGTAAATATTTCACATTTTGTCCTTCCTAGCAACACATATTGGAGAAGGCAATGGCACCCCACTCCAGTACTCTTGCCTGGAAAATCCCATGGACGCAGGAGCCTGGTGGGCTACAGTCCATGGGGTCGCTAGGAGTCGGGCACGACTGAGCAACTTCAGTTTCATTTTTCACTTTCATGCATTGGAAAAAGAAATGGCAACCCACTCCAGTGTTCTTGCCTGGAGAATTCCAGGGACGGGGGAGCCTGGTGGGCTGCCGTCTATGGGGTCGCACAGAGTCGGACACAACTGAAGCGACTTAGCAGCAGCAGTAGTAACAGGAACACATATATAATTTTAAACCTCACTAACATGAATCCTGTTGGTCAAATTTTGAATAATTGTGAGCAACAAATATTATCATTAAGTTATCTCAATACATTTAAAATACATTTCTCTATTATATTTTTCTCATTTTTGTTTTGGTAGATTAAAAAAAATGTTAGAAAGTCTAAAACAAAAAGTAACTAAGCATTGACCCCATTAACTTTCCCAACAGTTTTGCTCTGAGTATTATTTCAATTAACTCTATTTTATCATTTCTTCCTCAGGCAAGTTCCAATGCCTCAGTCACTTTGCTTCTAACATATCACATGACACTAGAATTTTTCCCCATTCGGTACTTAGATGACTCAGCTGTAGTGTTTGAGGTTAGTACAACCAGATGATTGAAGATGAGCATAACTTATAAAAAGAGGGGTCACTCTGGAGGTTATAATATTTGCTGTTATTGTACTGATAAAACCTGAAATGGCCCCTTTTTCGATTTAGTTATCTGGAATTAAGCAGAGTTCAGACTCTATGTTCTTATAATGCTCTCTGAGCAATTCAGAACATAGGATAAGACTCTTCTATGTCATGTGTGCTCAGTCACTTCACTTGTGCTCGACTATTTGTGACCCTATGGGCCATAGCCCGCCAGGCTCCTCTCAGTGGGATTCTCCAGGCAAGAATACTAGAGTGGGTTGCCATGCCCTCCTCCAGGAGATTTTCACAACCCAGGGATCAAATCCATGTCTCTAGCATCTCCTGCATGGGTGGATGGGTTTTTTACCCCTAGAGCTACTTGGGAGCCCCAAAGATAAAGTTTGTTACTTATGGATGAAATGCTTTATCAATGCAACAACTGAAAAATGTAGGAAAAAAGTAAGGTTTAATTAACGTTTGATTACTACATTCCCCTATAAAAGTAATAAAATATTTTGTATTTAAATAGTGTCTTCTACTTTAAAGATGCATATGCAAATTAAGGCTAGTGGTTCCCACCTCACTCACAACACAGGGTTGTTAAAAAGATAATAATAATACAAGCACTTTTTATAGAAAGCCTATCATGTGCTAAACACTGTGCTAAATGTTTACCTCTTTGAGATAAGTAAGTAATATTACAGACCTGTAGAAAAACTGAGACTCAGAGAAGGTAAGTTATTATGCAAGGTCATACAGCTTGTTAGCTTGTATTTAGATTATTCTTGCTTTATATGCAAATCCATGATATGAACTCTTACTTCACAGAGATCTAATAAGGCAATAGAAATGAGTGCTTTGAAAGTTATATGTCACTAAATGAACTGAAGAGGCAGATCTGCTAAAATAAAAAGGGCACAGTCCATGGACCTGCCTTTAAAACACTTGAAGCCAGAAGTTAGAAACAGTGAATACTCTCATCACAATTAAGCTGTGGCTTCTGATCTGAGTAATCAGTATCACAGGAAAATAAGGACCCCAGCAACAGATCTACAGCAGTATACAACAGTTCAAAATTTTTTTAATAAGTCTGCCAGGAAGGGGTGGGAGTGCAGATGGAATTGGAATAATACATCATGAAATTCACTTATACATACATTAAATTAATTAAATACACATTTTAATCAAAGCATCTAGACATTAGACATGGAGAAGGAAATGGCAACCCACTCCAGTGTTCTTGCCTGGAGAATCCCAGGGATGGTGGAGCCTGGTGGGCTGCCATCTATGAGGTCACACAGAGTCGGACACGACTGAAGCGACAGCAGCAGCAGCAGAAGACATTAGACAAGTGAAAATCCTAAATTCTAAAATAGAGATTCTAAAATCTAAAATTTAGAATCTAAATTTCAAAAAATTCTAAAATTTAAAATTTAGATTCTAAATTCTAAAAATTGTAAATTGGAGAACAATGATAATTGTACAAAATTTTGAGGATTTGTGGTAAGCACTGATGTATATTGCATTCTAAATTCAGGATCAATGCACTCATTCCCCCAGATGATAGGAGTGTTCATTTTGCTAAGGTTCACAACTGAGTCCCTCTTTCTCAATGAAGTTACTTTGACAAAAATTATTCCCCCACCCCTAGGCAACCTGCATCCAATTACTAGCTGATGTGGCAGCACAGTGACTCAGCAGCAAACTTGCTTGATGATAACATGGTTATGAAGAGCCATTCCAGGATCAAAGCTCCTTGGAGGCTCGGCCAAGGCCTCTGTTACAACTGGATGCTGGTTCATCTCCCTTTGCCTAATTCTGGGTCCCTCCCGCCTCCCAGGTATAGTTCCTAGAGCAATCCCTCATAAACTCATGCATACAGATCTCAGAATTTTTGAGAATCTTTTCTGCAGAACCTGACCAATGACCAAAACTAATCCTAAATTTTTCTCTCGTCCACAGCTTAAGGTTCTTACTATTATTACAAAATATACACTCTCTATTTTCTCAATGTCAAGTGACAGAGTAGTAAATCTTTTATATGGAGCTGATATTACTTTGTGGAACTCCTTAAAAGTTTGATATAGATTCTACATGTAATGAAGCTATCATATTGAGAAATGGCACACTTACAACCAAAATGATTTTTAAAGGCTGATATGAATACCAGCTTAGTTATTTCTGCAAAACAAAACAGTTTTAAGTTATAAAGAATAGACTTCAGCACTAAAAGGCTATATATATGGCCCTCTTTAACTTACAGGCCATTCAATGAGCTTTTCCTATTCTTTCTTGAGTGAAATGTAAAATCTAGGCTGTGTTTTGGAAAAAATCCCCCATGCTTCACAAATGAATAAAAAGTGCTTTGATAAGAAGCAATGGTTTGTACTTATCAAAGAACTTTCACTTGTGTCACAACTTGCACTTCAACAAAGATTTTTGCTTCCCTGATGGCTCAGAGGGTAGAGAATCCACCTGCAATGCAGGACACAAGAGATGCAGGTTTGATCCCTGGGTCAGGAAGATTCCCTGGAGAAGGAAATGGCAACCTACTCCAGTATTCTTGCCTACAGAATTCCATGGACAGAGGAGCCTGGTGGGTTACAGTCCATGGGGTTGCAAAGAGTCAGACATGACTGAACAATTAAGCACACATATGCAAGGCACTCATCTGGGTTCTTTGGAAACAAATAAGGTGATTTTAGACCCTAAAAATTTGTTGACTTGGTTGTCACTATTTCTTTCCTTCATGAGCCCACAGTTCAGTTGAGAAGCAAGCAAAATAAAAAGGAATACTGACAGAAAGTTGACAGTGGTTAGTGCACATGCATGTTTGCTAGCAAGATAAATATGAGGGTGAAATTAAATGTCTGCAACAAAATTAACACTTTGTTCTCAGCAGATATATCCTATTGCATGTATTCAAGTAGTCGAAATATAATAGAAGCAAGAAAATATTTCCAGAAGCTCTTTCAAACATGGATGCTAAACGTGAGGAAGGCAATGGCAACCCACTAACTACCAGTAACTCTGGTACACTTGCCTGGAAAATCCCATGGACAGAGGAGCCTGGTAGGCTGCAGTCCCTGAGGTAGCTGCGATTTAGACATGACTGATCGGCTTCACTTTGCGCTTTCATGCACGAGAAGGAAATGGCAACCCACTCCAGTGTTCTTGCCCAGAGAATCCCAGGGATAGGGGAGCCTGGTGGGCTGCCGGCTATGGGGTTGCACAGAATCAGACGCGACTGAAGTGACTTAGCAGCAGCAGCAGCTAACCGTGAGTAAATCACACTATCACTGAGTTTATATAGAAACCATTTTCTCGTATATTTGCTTCATTTGCTATTATTTTCTCCCATTCTGTAGGCTGTCTTTTCATCTTGCTTATAGTTTCCTTTGTTGTGCAGAAGCTTTTAAGTTTAATTAGGTCCCATTTGTTTATTTTTTATTTTATTTCCAATATTCTGGGAGGTGGGTCATAGAGGATCCTGCTGTGATGTATGTCAGAGAGTGTTTTGCCTATGTTCTCCTCTAGGAGTTTTATAGTTTCTGGTCTTACGTTTAGATCTTTAATCCATTTAGAGTTTACTTTTGTGTATGGTGTTAGAAAGTGCTCTAGTTTCATTCTTTTACAAGTGTTTGACCAGTTTTCCCAGCACCACTTGTTAAAGAGATTGTCTTTAATCCATTATATATTCTTGCCTCCTTTGTCAAAGATAAGGCGTCCATATGTGCGTGGATTTATCTCTGAGCTTTCTGTTTTGTTCCATTGATCTATATTTCTGTCTTTGTGCCAGTACCATACTGTCTTGATGACTGTGGCTTTATAGTAGAGCCTGAAGTCAGGCAGGTTGATTCCTCCAGTTCCATTCTTCTTTCTCAAGATAGCTTTGGCTATTCGAGGTTTTTTGTATTTCCATACAAATTGAGAAATTATTGTTCTAGCTCTGTGAAGAATACTGTTGGTAGCTTGATGGGGATTGCATTGAATCTATAAATTGCTTTGGGTAGTATACACATTTTCACTATATTGATTCTGCCAATCCATGAACATGGTATATTTCTCCATCTATTAGTGTTCTCTTTGATTTCTTTCACCAGTGTTTTATAGTTTTCTGTATATAGGTCTTTAGTTTCTTTAGGAAGATATATTCCTAAGTATTTTATTCTTTTCATTGCAATGGTGAATGGAATGGTTTCCTTAATTTCTCTTTCTATTTTCTCATTATTAGTGTACAGGAATGCAAGGGATTTCTGTGTGTTGATTTTATATCCTGCAACTTTATTATATTCATTGATTAGTTCTAGTAATTTTCTGGTGGAGTCTTTAGGGTTTTCTATGTAGAGGATCATGTCATCTGCAAACAGTGAGAGTTTTACTTCTTCTTTTCCAATTTGGATTCCTTTTATTTCTTTTTCTGCTCTGATTGCTGTGGCCAAAACTTCCAAAACTATGCTGAATAGTAATGGTGAAAGTGGGCCCCCTTGTCTTGTTCCTGACTTTAGAGGAAATGTTTTCAATTTTTCACCATTGAGGATAAACAACTAATCTCAAAAATATACAAGCAACTCCTACAGCTCAGTTCCAGAAAAATAAATGACCCAATCAAAAAATGGGCCAAAGAACTAAATAGACATTTCTTCAAAGAAGACATACAGATGGCTAACAAACACATGAAAAGATGTTCAACATCACTCATTATCAGAGAAATGCAAATCAAAACCACTATGAGCTACCATTTCACGCCAGTCAGAATGGCTGCAATCCAAAAGTCTATAAGCAATAAATGCTGGAGAGGGTGTGGACAAAAGGGAACCCTCTTACACTGTTGGTGGGAATGCAAACTAGTACAGCCACTATGGAGAACAGTATGGAGATTCATCAAAAAACTGGGAATAGAACTGCCTTATGACCCAGCAATCCCACTGCTGGGCATACACTCCGAGGAAACCAGAATTAAAAGAGACACGTGTACCCCAATGTTCATCGCAGCACGGTTTATAATAGCCAGGACATGGAAGCAACCTAGATGTCCATCCACAGATGAATGGATAAGAAAGCGGTGGTACATATACACAATGGAGTATTACTCAGCCATTAAAAAGAAAACATTCTAATCAGTTCTAATGAGGTGGATGAAACTGGAGCCTATTATACAGAGTGAAGTAAGCCAGAAAGAAAAACACCAATACAGTATACTAACGCATATATATGGAATTTAGAAAGATGGTAACAATAACCCTGTATACGAGACAGCAAAAGAGACACTAATGTATAGAACAATCTTTTGGACTCTGGGAGAGGGAGAGGGAGATGGTGGGATGATTTGGGAAAATGGCACTGAAATATGTATAACATCATATATGAAATGAGTCACCAGTCCAGGTTTGATGCATGATACTGGATGCTTGGGGCTGGTGCACTGGGACAACCCAGAGGGATGGTATGGGGAGGGAGGGGGGAGGAGGGTTCGGGATGGGGAACACATGTATACCTGTGGCAGATTCATTTTGATATATGGCAAAACCAATACAATATTGTAAAGTTAAATAAAATTAAATTTAAAAAAAAAGAAACCATTTTCTCTTTTCAAAAGATTGTCTAATAAATTTTATTCAATTCCAGGTGTAACCATCAGAGAAACTTATGAATAAAAATGCTAAAGTATCAATGTAAAATGCACAGATGCTTGTATATAAATCTCATTACAGTCCACATCAAATCTACCCTTTTTTGCTTCTCCTGTCTAGGTGAAACGCACCACCATCTGCTCAGTTGCTCAAGTTAAAAATCTGGAAATCAACTCCAGTGTCTCTCTATTCCTTTCCTCATATGTTCGATCAATAAATTAATCTAATATATAGTACATCCTGCTATCTTTTCTCCTAAACCATGTATTCTCAACAGGGGTGATATCACCCCCAAGGGAGTGCAAATTGGTTCTTGGGGAGAGGGAGAGTGATGGTTAAATTTATGTAGCAACTTAGCTAGGCTATGGTACCCAGTTATTTGGTCAAACATTAGCCTAGATGTTGTTGTGATTATAACATTTATAATCAGTTGACTTTAAGTGAACAGTTTACCTTTATAATGTGTGGCCTCATCTTATCAGGTTAAGGCTTTAAGAGCAAAGACTGAAGAAGAAATTCTACCTCAAAATTGCAACACACACATTCAGTTGCTGACTTACCAACCCCCACAACCTTGTAAGCCAATTTCTTTAAATACATAGATCTCTCTCTCTGTGTACCTACCTAATCAAAAGGATAAAAATTATTCCCTATATAAAACACAATATTCATATTGTACATAAATAGATATTGCAGTATACCTGTAGCATTAACATTTCACTGAGCAGGGAGTCAGTTAGGATAAAATGTCTAAAAAGTCTCCTAGTCTCCTATGGTGGCAGTGATAATGAAAAAATAGCGAGAACCACTGGACTAAATATTTTTAAGCATGTCCTCTATTCTATATCTTTTATGCCACCACACTAGGGGAGGAAACTATTCATTATCAAGAACACTGCTTCTCACAGGCTCTCTGGGAATATATTTGCCCCCTCAACAACATCTTCCACACTGGCAGATTTTTGTAAACTGTAAATTTGATCATATCTCTCCCTTGTTTGAAACTCCTCGCTGGCTCGAGGTTTGGAACTTCTCATCTCTGCTTCCATAGAAACCCACAGGCAGGGCAAGTGCTCTCTCATCACAGAGGAGAACATGAGATCCAGTTAGCTGAATGACTTGCCCAAGGTTGCACAAGATGCGGAGGCAAATTCAGGATGTTAAACCAGACACTGCAATTCAGCTACCCAATTTTCTTCAAAGAACATGCTGTTTTATCACCAGGCTCACCAACATGTGGATACTCTCTATCTACTAACTAGTTTACGAGACTCTGAGCAAATTACTATGTAAGAGAGTTTTAGCTCCTAATCGGTAAAATACAGGTGATCTCCTCCTCTAGAAATTGATACTGGGATTAAATAGGCTAAGAGACATACCCACACATACACACACAAAGAAATATATATGGGCGGACATATGTACATGGATACACATAAATACCGTCCCAGGTGGCTCAGTGGCAAAGAATCCACCTGCCAAGCAGAAGGCGCATGTTTGATCCCTGGGTTGGGAAGATCCCCTGGAGAAGGAAATGGCAATCCACTCCAGTATTCTTGCCAGGGAAATCCCATGGACAGAGGAGCCTGGCGGGCTACAATCCACAGGGTCGCAAAAAAGTCAGATAAGATTTAGTGACTAAACACCACCACCACCATATATGTTTTTATGTGTATACACATACACACACACACACACACACATACACATGTAGAGAGAGAACACATCTAGAATATAATATCTGGCATTTTGGAAGTTACTGAGTAAACAGGTAGGTGGGGAGTTCTTTACCCTGTTATGCTACCTCTATCACAGGTTAAGATTAAGAACAGAGGTAAGCTATCATGAAATTCAGCTGGATTTTTTTTCTTTTTCCTAGCTTCATGCCAAAAAAAGAATAGCCTTACCCTCACTCCCACTTAACCTGTCACTGGACAACAATTAATCTGGACTAAAGTCAACACTAAGTCAAGCTTTTTAGGGATGCTTCTTCCCATTCGCCTCCTTTCTTTCCTCTCTGAATTTGCTCATGAACAAGACTGACTCTCCACACTCACCACTTTCCCCATCTTGGTTCAATGAAACCACTCCAGCCATTCTGTTACAACTGAAAATGAATACCCTTTCCCCATTATCCTTCTTTTATCTTTTTCAAACACTTGTTTAGTTATTTTAGGAATACCCACCACTTCATTCCAGGCAATCAGCCAAAAAGCCAGTCTAATCATGCTATAGAGTTTACTGGGATCCTATAAATCTTCAGTTCTCCTACCCACAAAGTAAGTCTCCTCTCTCCAGTATTTTAAGAAGTGTTCATCTCAACCCTTCTAGAATGTGACCAGTTAAGAGGAGAAGTTCACCATTCATTAGAGAAATTATTATTCATACTGAAAACACAGGATTTTTCATCCTTTTGTTCCCTAGATCATGCAGAATAAATCCTTCTCCTCTTCCACATAACACCCCTAAACAAACATTTACATCTTCTCTAGAATAAAAATCACATTCATGCTATGACTCTTTTTGCCTCACGGGATCCAGTTCACATATCCTGTTGTCAGTTTTCAGGATACACCCCAGTTTGTCTTCTGTTACTCTAAAAATGCACACATGCATACTAAGTCACATCAGTTGTGTCCGACTCCTTGTGATGCTATAGACTATAGTCCACCAGGCTCCTGTGTCCATGGGATTCTCCAGGTAAGAATACTGGAGTGGGTTGCCATTTCCTCCTCCAGAGGATGTTCCTGACCCAGGGATCAGACCTCGTCTCTTATGTCTCCTGCGTTGGCAGGTGGATTCTTTACCACTAGGGCCACATGAAAATATGGTACCTAAATAGCAACACATTGGTATCATTGATCTTAAAATGTAACTGTCATTTTTTAAAACACTGGCAAGAAGATAGATAAATATTTTGAATAATTAGTAAGAATTTTTTCACAATTATAGCTGAAATTATCACTTCTAATATTTGCCTTTAAATATTTACCTTCAGCCATGGTTTGTCCCTGGAACTCCAACCATATATTGTAAACCTCTAATTCAATATTTTTTTTTTGCTTGATTACCTTGTGGACTCAAATTGAACACCTCTCACATAAAACTCATTGTCCCCCTAAAGGTCAGATCTTCTTCCTGACTTCTCTATTTCTGTCAGCCCAGCAGTATATCACATCCTTTGTTGCCACTGTTGTTTAGTTGCTGATTCTTTGTGACCCAGTGGACTGCAGCCTGCCAGGCCCCTGTGTCCATGTGATTTCCCAGGTAAGAACACTGGAGTGGGTTGCCATTTCCTCCTCCAAGGGATCGTGCCAATCCAGGAAACGAACTTGCATCTCCTGCTTGGCAGACAGATTTTTTACCTCTGCGCCACCTGGGAAGCCTGTTTTCACCTAGATGGTCATAAATTTTCCCATCCAGCTATCAGGATTCTAAAGGCATCTCACCAGATTTCCTTCTTTTCAACTATGCTCAGCTTTCGCTGCCCACCCTATCTAACAAATATCCTGGCCCTTCCCTCTCCCTGAGTCCTCTCCAATTTATCTTGTAGACTGACAGCACTTTATTCAGAAACGTAACTTTCACATATTGTTGTTTAGTCGCTAGGTCATGTCCACCTAATTTTGCAACCCCATAGACTGTAGCCAGCCAGGCTCCTCTGTCTATGGGATTTCCCAGGCAAGAATACTGGAGTGGGTTATCATTTCCTTCTCCAGGAAATCTTCACGACTCAGGGATCAAACCTGTACCTCTTGCATTGTCAGGCAGATTCTCTACCACTGAGCCAACAGGGAAATCTTCACTATATATTTTATAAGGTGATAACACACACACACACACACACACACACACATAATATATATATAATCTCCTGATGAATATTACTACCACTTATAATAATATTAATACACAATGTTAATTGACAAACTAGGCTTAAATTTTTACATATTTCATTTTACTTACTCCTAATTTTATGGATGAGAAAACTGAGACAGAGTTTACACCACACACCCACACTCAAGTTATCTAGGGAGTAAGGGGTTGAACCAAATATATCTGCCAAGCCCTAAAATCTTAAGCATCAATAGACTTCTACTACTCTCTGATCACAAACCACGTTTTTACATCTCTCCATTATTCCCATACAGATCCTAGCTCTTCCATTACATCAGATGGCCTAGCCTCTCACATGATTCTGGAAGAATTTCTGCCTTCCTGATTTTTCTGGCAGCTGTTTCCAGGATCCCACCCATCTTTCTATCCCCAATCCTTCCAACTAAAAATAAGTCTTGTGAGATAGGTACTATTATTAATAGTTTATAGTTGAGAAAACTGATGCTATTTGCATAAGGTCCCATAGCTATGTGTAGGGACTGGAAATTGAAGCCAGGTCTGTTTTATTCCAAAGACTTCTTCATATAGTCTACATATATGTGCTACATATAGTCGGTTACTATTTACCCTCCAGAGAGCAAATCTTCTATCTGGTCTATCCCAAAGTTACTTTCCTTGCTCTAAATCTTTATAAAATATATAACTTTTGCTTTGTGAAATTTCTAATTATGTCATCAATTTTTAACTTTCATGTTGGTATTTAAGTTCCTGTGGAACTTTCTTCCTATTCAGAAGCAGGTTGGAGAGGACCACAAATAGCAATGAAGAGCATGGACTGGAACCAGCTTCCTAAAAATCTAATCCTAGCACCACTGTTTTTCAGCTGTGTGATCTTGAGAGAATTTCCTGATCTCTCTGTAACTCTTTTTTCTCATTTGTAAAGCGGCCATAACACTGCCTAATGTACAAAGTTGTTGCAAGGATTTAAAAAGTTTATCAAGTTCTCAGAACACTATCGAGCAACTATTCACTTAGCTATCGAGGGCAGGAATCTATTCTTACCTTCATCTCTTATAATACTACTTTCAAAACTTGGAAACTAGACTTTATTCTTCCGTGGCAGCCTAGGGTATGTGTATAAAAATAGAACTGATCATTAGAATGACACAGGCACTAAGATGGGGATTACTCTCATTTCATACGTTGACTCCAAGCCAGGCCAGGCAAAATGTCTCAAGGGTAAAGCAAATTGACTGTGGATCAGTTAAAAGAACTATTGTTTTGATGAAATGCAGTGTGTGAAAAACCACACTATAGATAGTAACATGGTAAATAAATGTCAACTATTATGTGAAAGTGACAAGATGATAGACATCTCAAGAACTGGATGTACTTTATTTATATAAATGCATCCAATTCTTAAACGTTACCTTCACTGAAAATGTGAAACTGCTTCACTGATGACGTTCATGGGCATGCCAAATCATTCCTATAAATTATGTGAAAAAGAAAGTGAAAGTGAAGTCGCTCAGTCATGTCCGATTCTTTGCGATCCCATGGACTGTAGTCTATCAGGCTCCTCCATCCATGGGATTTTCCAGGCAAGAGTGCTGGAGTGGATTGCCATTTCCTTCTCCAGGGGATCTTCCTGACCCAGGAATCGAACCCGGGTCTCCCGCATTACAGGCAGACGCTTTACCGTCTGAGCCACCAGAAACTCACCTGCAAAAAAAAATTTACTGTGTCTCTACTAAATGGAAGCAATCCAACCATAAACTGATCTCCATAACTTGAAAAGAAAAAAAAAGAAAAAAGAAGCACTCTAGGGAAGGAACATGCCTTAAAGTCCAATTTCAGAAGCAATTTAAATTCTGGAGATTCCTATGTTTGGAATAGACTGGACTAAGCCTTGAAGCTAAACAGTTGCATTAACTATCCTTACAATCTCTCTCCTTTACACAGAAATGGAAATGATTTCTCTAAAAACGTATTTCTAAAAAGAAGCAAGACATCCAACCCTGTTTTTCTGTGATCCACCATACAGATGAAAATTTTATCTGCACATAGTTCAGTCCACACCAGAACAAAAATGGAGTGGGAAGACATTTAACCTTAGCATCTCTACGTCACTCAAAGAAGGATTTATGAGCACTGGTGGATTTCCAATAAAATATGAATAGAAAATGATCTGCAGTTCACTCTACTCAGAGCAACAGTTGTACCTGGTATAGAAGCAAAAGCTATTGTTCTCTTTCATTCTAATTTTGAAAAGTGAAGATCCTGTTCATGCCCGTTATCTCTAAGGCAGGTCCTGGCACATGGCAGTCACTTATAAACGCAGCTGAACCAGAGCATAAGGCACTACGTCTCCATCTTCCCAGGGCTGTCCTCCTCAAACTTTGGTGTTCATGAGTTCTGTGAGTGAGTGCTTCTGTGCAAATCCTATGCTGACCCTCCCCACAGAGATTCTGAATCAAGAGTTCTGACTGGCACCCAGAAATCTGATTGTCTAAGCAAAGATTCTAGTCGATTGTCATGCAGGTATTCCAGTGACTACAGTGTAAGGACACCATCCTTCAGTTAATCTTTAAACTAATAATAGTAATGATAGCGGAGATATACTGAGCCCACTCTTCTTCTTGCCAAGGGCTCTACAGGCATTCCCTCATGTAATCCTCAAAATATTCTACAGAATAGACTTTGCTCTCATCAGCAATCTCTCATTGCTCTTTTGCAATGAGGAAATTAAGCCATAGAGAAGTCAAGTAATTTGTAGGAGGTCACAAGGCTCACAGAAGAGACAGGATACAAATTCAAGTCTGTGTGATTCCAAAGCCCATGCTTCTAACAAACACACCCTATTGCAAAAATCAAAGTCTACATGCTGTTAGTTTTTTCTTAGCAACATATCAGTAAACGCCATGCACAAATGTGGCTAAGAAAATTAATCAGTAATTCATATATATGACATTTCACCATTTGAATATCATCTTCAAATATTCTGGGTAATGGGTCACAAAGGTTTCATATTTCTTCAGGGCACAGAACAATCAACAGCCTAGCACATTCAAAATGAAAACATTCATTTCATGTTAGTGTCAAAAATGAGAGCTTTTTTTTTCTTTTGAAATAACAACAGAACTATTTTTAGATAATGTGTATTCTTCTGACTAAAACATGAGAGAAGGTAACCAAAAGAACAAAACTGATCATAGATATATTAAGTAAATATATTTGTTTCTAAATGTAAAAAAAAAAAAAAAAGATATTTTTTCCTTCTGCAACATTAACCAAGGAGAGATAAAGACAGATACATTCATGAAGACTCCGGGCCCCTAGTTTACTTTTCCCACATTCTGTGTGGCGTTAGAGTCTTAGGAAGACCCAGCATATGGAACAGAGTGGCTTCTCTG
The DNA here is from genome assembly GCA_935064755.1 of Tragelaphus eurycerus. Classification (NCBI taxonomy): domain Eukaryota; kingdom Metazoa; phylum Chordata; class Mammalia; order Artiodactyla; family Bovidae; genus Tragelaphus; species Tragelaphus eurycerus. The sequence goes on from CAKXYN010000043.1 coordinate 17,232,433, forward strand.
CCAGGTAGGTCCAGGAGCCCTCAGTCTCCTCTCTGATGGTGGCACTAATAGTGGATTTTCAGCTTCCCCAGCAATAGCCCAGAGGAAGAAGCCAGACAACAGAACCAGACAGACCTGCGTTAAAAGCCCATCTTAGCCACTGAGTAGTTATATATCCTTTAGCAAGTTCTTAAACTATCTCAAGTTCATTTATCTCCTCTGTAAAACTGGAATATCAATATCTACCTTACAAGGTTACCATGAGGATGACAGAGGCAAATGCAGACAAAACTCTTTCCAGTTCAGTTCAGTTGCTCCGTCATGTCCGACTCTTTGCGACCCCATGAACCACAGCATGCCAGGCCTCCCTGTCCATCACCAACTCCCAGAGTCCACCCAAACCCATGTCCACTGAATTGGTGACATCATCCAACCATCTCATCCTTTGTCATCCCCTTCTCCTCCGGCCCTCAATCTTTCCCAACTTCAGGGTCTTTTCCAATGAGTTGCATCAGGTGGCCAAAGTATTGGAGTTTCAGCTTCAACATCAGTCCTTCCAATGAAAACCCAGGACTGATTTCCTTTAGAATGGATTGGTTGGATCTCCTCACAGTCCAAGGACTCCCAAGAGTCTTCTCCAACACCACAGTTCAAAAGCATCAATTTTGCTGCATTCAGCTTTCTTTATATTCCAACTCTCACATCCAACATGACCACTGGAAAAACCATAGCCTTGACTAGATGGACCTTTGTTGGCAAAGTAATGTCTCTGCTTTTCAATATGCTATCTAGGTTGGTCATAACTTTCCTTCCAAGGAGTAAGCGTCTTTTAATTTCATGGCTGTAGTCACCATCTGCAGTGATATTGGAGCCCAGAAAACTCTTCCCAGAGTTCCTGGTAATAAATGGGTAGTGGATATTTTCTTCTTGTCTTCACATCCATGTGGCTCTGTTTGCTGTATGTATCTCATTAGCATCACTTGTAAATCTGGTTTGAGTTGTGTTTCTTGAACATATCATGTTATGATATACAACATGGCAATGAATACCAGCGGCACTAAACTAAATGCTTGACCAAGTCTTTCTGGTACAGAACATTCCCTCTGACATGTTACGACAAAGGATATTTGGGTTACCATTTCAACCACTCTGCTAGTGAATCAGCAAGTGCTTACAATCAGAAAGTGATGACTTGCCTTATACATGATAAACTGGGACAAAATTGTATCCTTAAGGATATAGGCTGGAATCATGAGATAATTTAACTATGCTTCTTTTTATTGGTTTGGGCAAAAAGTTTGTTTTGGTTTTAAGCAAAAATAAAAGACACATTTTTCATTTTCACAAAGAACTGTCTTGAACAACATACTCACTAACCAAATGAACTTTTTTGGCCAACTCAATATTTTGTAAATTCATAATAGCAATAAACATAACTTCCAGCAAAAGATTCATTCCTCTCTCTATATATATCTGAACAGCCTTAAACCACAAACATAAGACGGGTATTTATGTTACTGGTAGAAAAATACTGAATCTTCTTTTGGAGAAAAAAATGAGTAAAATATCAACAGCTTTGTAAAAGTTAGCAACGTTACTGTGAGAACTACTGTCAGGAATGTGGAAAGGAGTTTGAGCCGCTAGCTGATGCTTCCTGCTCAGGGTAAGGTTTGCGAGTAGAGAAACTATGACTGTTTCCTACTATTACCCCAGACCCAGCTTATGCTTGACACAGAGTGTGTGTTCAATATGAATTTGACTAATAAATGAAAGAATAAATGAACAAATAAACCAAGAGGGAAATGCTCCATGAAGACCGTTAGATTAAGGATTGAGGACAGGTTGGATTAAACCTAACTGAACCTAAATTGAGGTTGCCATGTGCTCCTTTCCACTGTTTATTAAGTTAGAACTAGAAAGGGAGGCAGAATACATATGGAAGAGAAAATAGAACTAGGAAATAAACACCTGAGAATGTTCAATCTTACAAGAGGAGTATTCCAAGATAAGTGAATTAAAACTTGTGGGATATCATTTCACCTAATCAAATTTGCAAATATCAAAAACTTTTATAAAATAAAATTGTGGTAAGGGTATGAGGAGGAGAAGGTGATGGCATCCCACTCCAGTACTCTTGCCTGGAAAATCCCATGGATGGAGGAGCCTGGTAGGCTGCAGTCCTTGGGATGGCAAACAGTCGGACACAACTGAGTGACTTCATTTTCACTTTTCACTTTCATGCATTGGAGAAGGAAATGGCAACCCACTCAAGTGTGCTTGCCTGGAGAATCTCAGGGACAGCAGAGCCTGGTGGGCTGCCGTCTATGGGATCACACAGAGTCGGACATGACTGAAGCGACTTAGCAGCAGCAGCAAGGGTATGAGGAAGTACATGTTGTTCACACTGTTAGTGGGAATGCTCATTGGTATTATCCATTTTGGATAATAAATTTGGTAGCAGCTCTTAAAACTTTAAATATGCACACTAAGGGATCTAACAATTCTAGTTCTAGTTCTAAAAGGAGAAAACCACATACATAAGTATGTGTGTCTAAGGATGTTCACTGCATCATTCCTTAAACCTTTGAAAACTTAAGAGCAATCTGAATTGCTTTCAGTAGGAAATAGGTAAAGTGTGTTAGGGCTGTACTACTTAGAATAGTATGTATGTAGTCAAAAATAATGTAGTAAATCCAACTATGCACATATGGAAAGATCTTAAACATACTATTGAGTGAGAAAAGCAAATTAAAAAAACATAATAATGTAATACTTTATTTAAATAAGTTAAATATGCACACACACATACAACTTCACTATATATTTTATAAGGTGATAAACACACACGCACACACACACATATATATATCCATACACACATGCATACAAACAGCTGACCCTTGAACAGGATGAGTTCAAACTTTGTGAGTCTGCCGCACATGGATTTTTTTCAATACTAAATACAGTACTACATGATCTGTGTTTGGCTGAACTCCCAGATGCAAAATGGCAAATACAGAGGGCTGACTATGGGATTGACTACTGCTGATTTTGTTATCTGCCGCAAGTCATGCAACCAATCCCTCACAGACACCAAGGGATGACTATATATGTTAATTTGCAAAAATCAAAGTATAGAAGAATACATACCAAACTGGTAATAATGATATCTCTGGAAATAAAACCAGTTAGGCATTCTAGTCAAGAGGGCCTTGACTGTAGCCCATTAATTATTACAAGGCAGATGTTTTCATGTGTTAGTTTATGAACTAAAAATTGCACCAAAAGGATACCAGAACGCTCACACCCCCTTGCCATTTCACTTAGTAATTTCACTTAAAATATCCCTCCCTCTGGTAATCTCATCTTCACATAAATGAATGTATTCATTCATACATTTGGCCTCTTGGTCACTATTTCATCAAAGTAGTTAATGACTATTTTCCATGTAACTAGAAAGTATGGTATAGCTGAGTTACACAAATGAGTAAGGTGTATCTAGAATCTCAAAGATCTCAGCAGTTTTACAAAGATTTATGGATTTCATTCAAAATATGCAGGAATCACAGTATTTTTCTTCACTGTGCTAAGAGACAACATGGGTTTGTCTGGATGGGCAAGTCAGGAAACTGTTGATTAAATGTACCATATGGAATCAAAACAGCTTAATTAAGAATTAATAATATCTGAAAATGGGTACACACTGGGAAGCACTTCCTGATTTCAATTTTCAGGCTTCAGTCAGGAAATAGCCAATTAACTTTCCAAACTTTCTTCACCCACCAGGAGGTGACATCCCTGAAATGTTTTGACAAATCCTTCAGGCACCAAACCTGTCCCAAATTTCAAGAGTAATTTCATGTGTCATGGACATGTAATCAAGGTGAGCAAGAGAACTGACATAAAGCATCAGCCCGTAAATGTGGCCCCTCCTCAGTGAAGCTCAGCATCTGCTGGGCAGCTAGTCATTCCTTGGTTCACTCAGCTGCTCAATATAGAGTATTTTTCTGCTAGTTACCTACATATGAAAACACACAAAAAAAGAGTCTCCAGAGAAGCATTGATAAAAGTTTAATTTGAGCCAAGAGGCCTTATAGATTCTCTGCTCAGTTTCTTTCTTTACCGTTGGCTTGTCTGAGAAACCAGAATGGATGATGGCTCTTTACCGACCACTGTTTACCTTCCACACAATACTGTTGAGCTTTCATTATGTGCCAGGCACTACTTTAAGCACTAGAGACACATTGACGATTCTGTTCTCAGGAACTCCTACTCTAACCAGGAGACTTGTCCATTCATTCTGCATGCATTTATTTAGGGTTGTGCTAATTAGCAGGCATGGGGCTTCCTTCCCTGGTGGCTCAGGGGTAAAGAATCCACCTGCCAATGCAGGAGACAGGGGTTTGATCCCTGGGTCAGGAAGATCCCCTGAAGAAGGAAATGGCAACCCACTCCAGTACTCTTGCCTAGAAATGTTCATAGAGAGAGGAACCTGGTGGGCTATAGTCCACAGGGTCACAAAAGACTCAGACATGACTTAGCAACTAAACAACAACAATCATCAGGCATAGAAAGATAAGAGCCTCTGTCACTGAACTTCAAAGAACTCACAGCCTAGTGAAGGGACAAAGTTACTGAGACCCATAGTCCCAGGACAATGCTCGACAAAGATTCAACAACTCAGTTTGTTGATATATATCAACGTAGCCAAGAAACTTTCTCTTTACAAAAACATAATCAATAGGATGTTCACCATAATGATAGTATGAAAAAGTGTTGTCGGTTAGGGTTTGGGAGAAAAGAGCTCCCACTCCTACCTATGGAGAAAAGTGACAGGGAAGACTCCTCATGGGAGGTTAAAGTTTCATCTGGGACATTATTTCTTTTCAGGAGCCCCTCATAGGAAATAAAAGGAGTGCTAGGAACAAATGTGGACCAGGAAATTGCTTTAAAAGCCTATATTGCTGGAGCCATTGGACAAGAAAATTTTCAAATGCCTATTTCCTAATTTTTTTTCCCCTCTAAATTCTCTGCTGGAATTTAAAGGAAATCAGCTCCAAAATTAAAAGTACAAAATTTAAATGCCACTGAATTCAAAGTTAAAGCCTCACTCAATATTAATGCAAATCTATAGGTTAAAAATACATTTAACATCATATTTGTCAAAAATTATACACAAAAATGAAAAATGTGCTACTGCACATATAATGCCATCTTTCAAGTTCAAGGCTGACACTATTTTTATTTCTGTGTGGGGAATATGTTAAGAAAAAGAAAATCCAACATTTTTTTCCCCCTGCCTTACATATGTAGACCAGTTCTTGGCTTGCAATTTCTGTTTCTATTTAGAGGGATAGTCTCCATTTTGTATGACTGAGACATGCCATCTCTGATTTCCCCAAGGCAAAGTTGGACCATCTATAAACATTATTTAGCAGCATTCCACAATCATGCAGAATCTAAGAAGCAATAAAAGCCAACACACTGTGGGCCTGCAGGCTTTTTTAAGTGGGTTAATATACATTATATGGCCTCCCTGGTGGTGCAGTGGTAAGGAATCTGCCTGCCAAGGCAGGAGACACAGGTTTGATCCCTGGGATAGGAAGATCCCCTGGAGAAGAAAATGGCAACCCATTGCAGTATTTTTGCCTGGAAAATCCCATGGACAGAGGACCGGGGCAGGCTATCGCCCAGGAGGTTGCAAAGAGTCAGAAATGACTGGGCAACTGAACAACAATATGCAGTATATTATTTTATCATCAGTCCAGTGTTGATGCAGATATTACTACCTTCATTTTAGAGACTTATTCATTAAAAAATCTATTGAACACTTGGTATGATTCAGGTACTATTTCATGCCCAGGGTTAAAACTCTATGAAACGGTGAATCAACTCACTGCCCTATAATACTATACAGAGTATAGTGCTCTATTGTGAAAAGTGGTTAAACAAATATATAAGATGATGGTAGTGATAAATGCTATGAAGGAAAAATAAAGCATGCTAAAAATGACAGGCAGCACGTGTCTGTTTATGTGTGGAGGAGTACTACATAGGGTCACTCAGGAAGTCCTCTCTAATACCATGTAATTTGATCTGATCAGAAGGAAGCCAGAGAATGTGCCATGTGGGTATCTAGAGGAAGAACATTCCAGGAAGAGGAAAAAGCTTTAGGAGGGTATCAGGCCTAGAATATTCTAGAAGGACGTGGTTATAGTGGAGTGAAGGAAAAGGGAAAATAGTAGATGAAGAAGGGGTATGTGCTGGGCTATATAAACAACTGAAAGGCTTCAGCTTTGGCCTCCCGTGAGATTGGAGTCCAGGAGAGAATTTACAGAGGAGTGCCATAATCAGACTTTCATTTTTTTGCAGGAGTACAGATTGTTGGAGATGAGCCAAAAAAAAAAAGGTACTTTTTTTAAGGTTAGGATGCTACTACAGTAATCCAGAAAAAGATGGTTTGGGCCAATGTGAAAGAACTATAGGTGGTAAGAAATGTTCCAATTCTAGAGACATTTCTAAGGTAAAGCCACCAGGGTTTGCTGACGTACAGGGTGAGAGAAAGAGAGAGGGCAAGGGTGACTTCAGTATTTTTGGCCTAAGCAAGTAGAAATAAAGGTTATCATTTACTAATATTTGAAAGACTGTGAGAGAAATGAATATAGGAGAAAATACACTAATTGAGTTTTGGACAAGTTTGAAATGCCAATTAGAGAGGCAAGAGGAGATGTTCAGTAGGCTGTTGAATATATAAATCTGGAGATCAAGTGAGCAGTCTAGATTGAAAACATAAATCTGGGCCTTATCAGTTTATAGACAGAATTTAAAGCAAAGGGACTAGGTGAAACATCTAGGGAATGAGCTTACATAAAGAAAAGAAGAAGTCTTAGAACTGAGCCTTGGAGTGTTCTGAAATTTAGAAATAAGGAGATGAGGCAGAACCCCTGAAAGAAACAGAGCTACAGTAGCTACTTGGGTAGGAATAGAACCAGGAGAGACAGAAATACCTCAAAGCAAAATGAAGAAAGTCTTTTAAGGAAGGATACTGAATGCGAATAAGTTAAGAACTGAGAACTCATCCATTGGATTTGTCATCATGGAAATCCTTGGTGACCCTGTCAAAAGTGATGTGGCAGCATATCAGAAACAAAACCCTCAACTGAGTCAGTTCAAGTAAGAATGGAAGACAAGAATGAAAGATATACAACAGAAGCGTGGATACTTGTGGATTTTGCTACAAAATGAAGCAGAGAAGTGGGGCAGCAGTGGGGAGGGCATGCAAGATAAAGTGATTTTTTAAAATGAAAGATAGTATAGCAAGTATCTAAAGGACATCCATAGAAAGAAAAAATTGATGCATGAGAGATAAAGAGTAGAGAATTTCCACAGAAACTGTCTTCAGAAAGGAAAGAGGAGATGAGATGAGATCTAGCAACAAGGGGTAGGAGGTGACCTCAAGTAGGGTCCTAGAAGTAAAGCTAAAATATGTGGGTACAGATGAAAGCAGGTCAGAGAGTTTGGGAATAGAACTTTATGAATGTTTCTGGTTGTTTCCACTTTCTCAGTGAAATAGAAAGCAAGAATTTCGGTTGAGAGTTAGAATGGAGTTTTGAGGAAAGTGAAGTGAAATAGTCATTATAGAGTTGAGACTGAATGGACTAGGAATATATAATAGAATTAAGGGTGGCCTTCAGAGATCCCTTGATATAAACAGTATGAAAAAAAAGTGAAATCAGTCATCATGGTTTGATCAGATGAGAAGTTTATGAACTAAATCTAAGCGATACAACTGGAGGAGAGCTATATGGATGCCTCTCTTGGCAGGGCAAGTCCATGTCTTTATCCATTACACTTCGACAATAGATAGGCATAACCTACCACTCCACCTCTGATGGGGAAAATGTCAACTCCTTAAGTGTAAGGACTGGTTCACCATGATGCTTCTAGTGACCAATACTTAGCATGTGAAAAAAAGTGAGTGTTAGTCACTCAGTCCTGTCTTACTCTTTGCGATCAAATGGATTGTAGCCCACCAGGGTCCTCTGTCCATGGAATTCTCCAGAAAAGAATACTGGAGTGGGTTGCTATTTCCTTCTCCAAGAGATCTCCCCAACCGAATTATCAAATCCAGGTCTCCTGCACTGACAGGCAGGTCCTTTACCACTAGAGCCACATGGGAAGCCTGCTTCGCACATATGTGTACTCAATAACATCTGAGAAAGGGATATTTTGTTTAGAAAGAACATGAACTGATGAAAATGATATGCTCTTGAATAACCAAATGAGCCCCTCAAAGCTCTGCAAATATCCTCAGAGCTACTAAAATAATGTGTTCTATGTAAATTGCTAGTTTGGTCTGGAGTGTGAAGGCATGGTGATCCCTACCATTCAGACTTTGGATATCTATCTGCCAAGAAACTTTTGACTCTTAATTCTATTGGTTACTTTTCTACAATTTTACTCCCAGATAATTGTTTAGGGACTAAAGCAGAAAGGGAACAAGATGACAACACTGTCCACTGCAACTAAGAAATACATAGTAGCATTTAGCATACTTGCTCTGGAACTGTACTGTACCTTGCCTGGACTGTCATCAATTTGTAGTGTCATCCTAACTCACAGAAGCAGTCCATCATTTCATACAAGTCTTTTTAGTTATGCATTTCTAAAATTAGTCTTAGGAATACAGAAACTCCTAGATCCTATCTCAAGGGCATTTGATGATACTGAGAAAGTGTTCTTGCCTTCTCTGAATATCTGCAGAGAAACTGTCCATAATTTTCTTTTGCAACTTAACATTTCCTGCCTATGATTTTCTTCATCCCTTTGTATTTTTATGTTTTGCCCTCTCAATTAGATCACACATTTCTAATACGGTAAATATCTAAGAGAGTGGTTGTATGTAGTTTGCTGATTATTACTTGTTAAGACACAAATTCCGTATTTCAAGGCCAAATTTGCCTGTTACTCCAGGTGTTTCTTGACTTCCTACTTTTGCATTCCAGTCCCCTAAAAAGAAAAGGACATCTTTTTTGGGTGTTAGTTCTAAAAGGTCTTGTAGGTCTTCATAGAACCATTCAACTTCAGCTTCTTTAGCATTACTGGTTGGGGCATAGACTTGGATTACTGTGATACTGAATGGTTTGCCTTGGAAACGAACAGAGATGATTCTGTCGTTTTTGAGATTGCATCCAAGTACTGCATTTCAGACTCTTTTGTTGACCATGATGGCTACTCCATTTCTTCTGAGGGATTCCTGCCCGCAATAGTAGATATAAAGGTCATTTGAGTTAAATTCACCCATTCCGGTCCATTTTAGTTCGCTGATTCCTAGAATGTCTACATTCACTCTTGCCATCTCTTGTTTGGCCACTTTCAATTTGCCTTGATTCATAGACCTGACATTCCAGGTTCCTATGCAATATTGTTCTTTACAGCACTGGACCTTGCTTCTATCACCAGTCACATCCACAACTGGGTATTGTTTTTGCTTTGGCTCCATCCCTTCATTCTTTCTGGAATTATTTCTCCACTGATCTCCAGTAGCATATTGGGTATCTATTGACCTGGGGAGTTCCTCTTTCAGTATCCTATCATTCTGCTTTTTCATACTGTTCATGGGGTTCTCAAGGCAAGAATACTGAACTGGTTTGCCATTCCATTCTCCAGTGGACCACATTCTGTCAGATCTCTCCACCATGCCCACCCGTTTTGGGTGGCCCCACAGGGCATGGCTTAGTTTCATTGAGTTAGACAAGTCTGTGGTCCTAGTGTGATTAGATTGACTAGTTTTCTGTAAGTATGTTTCAGTGTGTCTGCCCTCTGATGCCCTCTTGCAACACACACTATCTTACTTGGGTTTCTCTTACCTTGGACGTGCTTATTTAACTTATATGCAGAGTACATCATGAGAAACGCTGGACTGGAAGAAACACAAGTTGGAATCAAGATTGCTGGGAGAAATATCAATAACCTCAGATATGCAGATGACACCACCCTTATGGCAGAAAGTGAAGAGGAACTAAAAAGCCTCTTGATGAAAGTGAAAGAGGAGAGTGAATAAGTTGGCTTAAAGCTCAACATTCAGAAAACGAAGATCATGGCATCTGGTCCCATCACTTCATGGGAAATAGATGGGGAAACAGTGGAAACAGTGTCAGATTTCATTTTGGGGGGCTCCAAAATCACTGCAGATGGTGACTGCAGCCATGAAATTAAAAGATGCTTACTCCTTGGAAGGAAAGTTATGACCAACCTAGATAGCATATTCAAAAGCAGAGACATTACTTTGCCAACAAAGGTCCGTCTAGTCAAGGCTATGGTTTTTCCTGTGGTCTTGTATGGATGTGAGAGTTGGACTGTGAAGAAGGCTGAGTGCCGAAGAATGGATGCTTTTGAACTGTGGTGTTGGAGGAAACTCTTGAGAGTCCCTTGGACTGCAAGGAGATCCAACCAGTCCATTCTGAAGGAGATCAGCCCTGGGATTTCTTTGGAAGGAATGATGCTAAAGCTGAAACTCCAGTACTTTGGCCACCTCATGCGAAGAGTTGACTTATTGGAGAAGACTCTGATGCTGGGAGGGATTGTGGGCAGGAGGAGAAGGGGACGACAGAGGATGATATGGCTGGATGGCATCACTGATTCGATGGATGTGAGTCTGAGTGAACTCCAGGAGTTGGTGATGGGACAGGGAGGCCTGGCATGCTGCGGTTCATGGGGTTGCAAAGAGTCAGACATGACTGGAGTGACTGAACTGAACTGAACTGAAGATACAAATTAGCAACTGAACAATAACAAAGAGGGATCTTACACCCTTCCCCATCCACACCCCCAAGCAAAGTAAAAAACTATGCTATCATAGTAGCCCAAGATATAACATGTTTATATCCCTCTATTGAGAAATATATGTCTAATTTTAGGAGAGTAAGCCCACAAGTTTTTTGAAACACACAGGTGAAGGAATATTGATATAGAGTACATGGCAAAACTCCCTGCATTTATTCTCTGTCTCTCATGATGGAAAGCTAACACCAACTTTAGGCACAGTGTTCACTGCTGGGCAGTGATTCCAACACTGCCCAACCAAGGATGCCATATCATGACACAAATTGCTGAGGTGAGCTTAATGTATTTTCCTCTCATGTAATTTGTACCATGTATAGTAGAGACATCTTAGTTATACACAGCTGTCCATAATTTTTGGCTCCTATCTGCCCCTTCTTAGTAATCTCTGCAATTTTCAACCTTTGTTCTGGGTACTTAGAAAACATGTAGTTTCTTGCTATGCCATGCTACTGCAGGCTCTTGCAGGCCTTCATGCATCTACATATATATACATATATCTTCATGCATATACAAACACATAGACTGTGTTTGTATAGACAAAATAACAAGGACTAATGGGCATAATATGTGGTTGCAAGTGTGGGTTCAATAATAGAGTCAACAACAAAACGGCTGCCTTTCAAAGTACTAAGTGCCAGCAGTGTGACAGGGTGGTCAGCTTCTACTACCTTGTCTTATGCATCTTCTCAATACATTTTTTGAACTATATCTACATCAAAATTATTTAATTTAAATTTTATAATTATGATCTTACCATAAAATGTTACCTTTCCTAAAATAACCATATTTATTTAAAAAATAGGAATAAGCAAATGAACTAGACTAAGAGTGATTATTGTTTATCAAGTACTTATTCATGCCAGAATCTATGTTAAAAGTTTTATGCAATGTAATTTAATTGCATCAATGTGAAGAAAATACTTTCTTTCCATCTTCTTAACTCTTTCATAAAACTTATCACATAGGTGAATTAATAAAATTACATAAAAGATTAACTACAAGCTCAAGAGAAGACTCTACACATGGACATCACCAAATGGACGACGCTGAAATCAGACTGATTATATTCTTTGCAGCCAAAGATGGAGAAGCTCTTTACAATCAACAAAAACAAAAACAAAACTGGGAGCTGACTATGGCTCAGATCATGAACTCCTTATTGCCAAATTCAGACTGAAATTGAAGAAAGTGGAGAAAACTACTAGACCATTCAGGTATGATCTAAATCAAATACCTTATGACTATACAGTGGAAGTGAGAAATAGATTTAAGGGACTAGATCTGATAGATAGAGTGCCTGATGAACTATGGACAGAGGTTCATGATATTGTACAGCAGACAGGAATCAAGACCATATCCAAGAAAAAGAAATGCAAAAAAGCAAAATGGCTGTCTAAGGAGGCCTTACAAATAGACCTGAAAAGAAGAAAAGCAAAAAGCAAAAGACAAAAGGAAAAATACACCCATTTGAAAGCAGAGTTCCAAAGAATAGCAAGGACAGATAAGAAAGCCTTCCTCAGCAATCAATGCAAAGAAATATAGGAAAATAATAGAATGGGAAAGACTAGAGATCTCTTCAAGAAATTAGAGATACCAAGGGAACATTTCATGCAAAGATGGGCTCAATAAAGGACATAAATGGTATGGACGTAAAAGAAGCAGAAGATATTAAGAAGAGGTGGCAGGAATACACAGATCAGATCAGATCAGTCCCTCAGTCGTGTCCGACTCTTTGCGACCCCGTGAACCGCAGCACGCCAGGCCTCCCTGTCCATCACCAGCTCCCGGAGGTCACTCAGACTCGCATCCATCGAGTCAGTGATGCCATCCAGCCATCTCATCCTCTGTCGTCCCCTTCTCCTCCTGCCCTCAATCCCTCCCAGCATCAGAGTCTTCTCCAATGAGTCAACTCTTCGCATGAGGTGGCCAAAATACTGGAGTTTCAGCTTTAGCATCATTCCTTCTAAAGAAATTCCAGGATTGATCTCCTTCAGAATGGACTGGTTGGATCTTCTTGCAGTCCAAGGGACTCTCAAGAGTCTTCTCCAACACCACAGTTCAAAAGCATCAATTCTTCGGCGCTCAGCCTTCTTCACAGTCCAGCTCTCACATCCATACATGACCACAGGAAAGACCATAGCCTTGACTAGGCGAACCTTTGTTGGCAAAGTGATGTCTCTGCTTTTGAATATGCTATCTAGGTTGGTCATAACTTTCCTTCCAAGGAGCAAGCGTCTTTTAATTTCATGGCTGCAGTCACCAAGAAAATGCACTGGTCATAGCAAATACCCTCTTCCAACAACACAAGAGAAGACTCTATACATGGACATCACCAGATGGTCAACACCAAAATCAGATCGATTATATTCTTTGCAGCCAAAGATGGAGAAGCTCTATACAATCAGCAAAAACAAGACCAGGAGCTGACTGTGGCTCGGACCATGAACTCCTTATTGCCAAATTCAGACTGAAATTGAAGAAAGTAGGGAAAACTACTAGACCATTCAGGTATGACCTAAATCAAATCCCTTATGATTATACAGTGGAGGTGAGAAATAGATTTAAGGGCCTAGATCTGATAGATAGAGTGCCTGATGAACTATGGAATACACAGAACAACTGTACAAAAAAAGATCTTCATGACCCAGATAATCACAATGGTGTGATCACTCACCTAGAGCCAGACATCCTGGAATGTGAAGTCAAGTAGGCCTCAAGAAGCATTACTACAAACAAAGCTAGTGGAGGTGATGGAATTCCAGTGGAGCTATTTCAAATTCTAAAAGATGATGCTGTGAAAGTGCTACACTCAATATGCCAGCAAATTTGGAAAACTCAGCAGTGGCCACAGGACGGGAAAAGGTCAGTTTTCATTTCAATCCCAAAGAAAGGCAATGCCAAAGAATGCTCAAACCACCACACAATTGTACTCATCTCACATGCTAATAAAGTAATGCTCAAAATTCTCCAGGCCAGGCTTCAGCAATATGTGAACCATGAACTTCCTGATGTTCAAGCTTATTTTGGAAAAGGCAGAGGAACCAGAGATCAAATTGCCAACATTCTCTGTATCACTGAAAAAGTAAGAGAGTTCCAGAAGAAACATATATTTCTGCTTTATTGACTATGCCAAAGCCTTTGACTGTGTGGATCACAATAAACTGTGGAAAATTCTGAAAGATATGGGAATACCAGATCACCTGATCTGCCTCTTGAGAAACCTGTAGGCAGGTCAGGAAGCAACAGTTAGAACTGGACATGGAACAACAGACTGGTTCCAAATAGGAAAAGGAGTACGTCAAGGCTGTATATTGTCACCCTGCTTATTTAACTTATACGCAGAGTACATCATGAAAAACACTGGGCTAGAAGAAGCACAAGTTGGAATCAAGATTGCTGGGAGAAATATCAATAACCTCAGATATGCAGATGATATGGGGAAGGCAATGGCACCCCACCTCAGTACTCTTGCCTGGAAAATCCCATGGACGGAGGAGCCTGGTAGGCTCGTCCATGCGGTCGCTGAGTCGGACACGACTGAGCGACTTCACTTTCACTTTTCACTTTCATGCATTGGAGAAGGAAATGGCAACCCACTCCAGTATTCTTGCCTGGAGAATCCCAGGGACAGAGGAGCCTAGTGGGCTGCCGTCTATGGGGTCGCACAGAGTCGGACACGACTGAAGTGACTTAGCAGCATGCAGATGACACTACCCTTATGGCAGAAAGTGAAGAAGAACTAAAGAGCCTCTTGATGAAAGTGAAAAAGGAGAGTGAAAAAGTTGGCTTAAAGTTCAACATTCAGAAAATGAAGATCATGGCATCTGGTCCCATCACTTCATGGGAAATAGATGGGGAAACAGTGGAAACAGTGTCAGACTTTATTTCTTGGGGCTCCAAAATCACTGCAGATGGTGATTGCAGCCATGAAATTAAAAGATGTTTACTCCTTGGAAGGAAATTTATGACTAACCTAGACAGCATATTGACAAGCAGAGACATTACTTTGTCAACAAAGGTCCATCTAGTCAAGGCTATGGTTTTTCTAGCAGTCATGTATGGATGTCAGAGTCTGACTATAAGGAAAGCTGACAACAGAAGAATTGATGCTTTTGAACTGTGGTGTTGGAGAAGACTCTTGAGAGTCCTCTGAACTGCAAGGAGATCCAACCAGTCCATCCTAAAGGAGATCAGTCCTGGGTGTTCATTGGAAGGACTGATGTTGAAGCTGAAACTCCAATATTTTGGTCACTTGATGCGTAGACCTGACTCATTTGAAAAGACCCTGAAGTTGGAAAGATTGTAGGCAGGAGGAGAAGCTCACGACAGAGAATGAGATGGTTAGATGGCATTACCGACTCCATGCACATGAGTTTGGGTAAAATCTGGGAGTTGGTGATGCACGGGGAGGCCTGGCGTGCTGAGGTTCATGGGGTCACAAAGAGTTGGTCATGACTGAGCGACTGAACTGAACAGGTTCAAGGTCACAGCTAAGAAGAATCTGAACTACGACTCCAAAGTCAGTGCTCTTAAAACACTTTACTACACTACCTTCCTTAAAAAGTCCTTTGTTATAACACGCAATTCATATATGTCTACTGGATGAGGGAAAAGTCTCATGGGCGTTATTGTGAATTTTTTATGATTGGGCTGCAGAGAAAAAGACTACAGTTAAAACAAATCATGAGTATTTTCTATTTCATAATGCCTTCGTCAAAAAATCTTGTGCCTTTAGGACAACAGAAAATAATACCCTTATCCAGCTATGTGATTTTAATTCATCAAAGTATGTTACATTTAACTGCCTGGATTTCCATAATTCTGACATTCTCCTCATAGTTGAGGTCTAATTTAGGCTACAGTGTAAATCAGCAGAACCAAGATTCTGGAATTCATCAATTATAATAAATTTGAGCCTATTTTTAGCATAATGGAGTTGAAGTCACTTATCTACTTTTGTTAGGATTTTCCTCCAGTTCTTATACCATGCATAAAATTGTATTGGTCATGTAAGCTATTCTCAAGAATCCATAGTTTACAGAACACAGGATGAGAAACTATAGTTAAGAGGAATGAGAAAATTATTAGCTTTTTGATAAAAATATTACATTAGGTGGCCTTTGATATGAAATTTCAAAGCAAAAGCAAATCCAGATCACTAAAAAGAAATGAACAATTGAGTGAAGAAAGAAAAAGCAAGAGAAACAATAATACCAAATATTAGTTGTCATGAAGACATAGTAGCTCTTATGATCTCGCTGTCTAAAGATAAACAATTCAATTAAGCTAAAGTAGCACTCCACACATGCACTCCACATTCAAAAAGAAAAGGCACATCACACCTGTCTGCAAGATGCACACATCTTAACAGTAATAGTATGCATTACCATGCGCGCACACACACAAATACACAAGTCATCCAAAGGCCATAGGACTTGACTTTTATTAAGAACTTTGTTTCAATTAATTAACTATGGCATATCAGTAGCCTGCTTCTGAGCAAGAGTGACAAGAAAATCTATACTAAAAAAATGCTCTAAATCTTTATTCACAGCACAAAAGCAAACTAAAATATGAAGCAATGAAGCCATCCAGGATTTGGCAAATTTAATGTGTAAATACTTAATAATAACAAATTTGCTCTCCAAACTTCTTTGTGTTCATTTCTAACATACGTTATCCCTTCAATTACCCTGTGAGGTCAAGCTATCTTATTCTGCCTGCTTTATTCATTTATGCATTCATTCATTCTTATAAACTCATTAGATGCATCCAGGCAGTCATTCCTCAAACAAATATATAATGAACTCTATGCCACAGATACACTACAGTAAATAGAATAGACAAATTCCTGTCTGTTATAGAGCTTACAATTTATAATATAATAAGAAAGCAAATAATACAGAAATTGTGATAAGGGTTTATGAAGAAAAACAGTAAGTAAATAGCAGTAGAGAGAGAGAGAAATTCCCCAGGAGAAACCCATGGAAGGAGAAGACATCTCTGAAAAAGTAACGTTTAAGTTGAAATGTAAAGACCAAGCGGAGATGGTCAATAAGTGTAAAAGAATGTACTGGGTACACAAAACAATGATGACCAAGTTTCTTAGGTAGGAAGCCATTGGAGCCTTCTTAAAAAAAAAAAAAAGAATCATTGTAGCTAGAGCCAAAAAGTGAGGGGAAGACTGTCAAACTGGAGACAGGCAAAAGCAAGGACTTGACACTGCATTAAGGAGTTTGAAATACATCATTAGTGCAGTGGAAAGCCATTTAAAGGTTTTGAGTGTGGAAGGGGAGCTGAGATAATTAGAACTGCATTTTTTCAGATTATTTCAGCTGATGTATGAATACTCACTGGTTGGGGGAGGAGCAGATGAAAATGAAAGATCAAATTAAATTTTTGTAGTCCAAGTAAGATTGTGGTGACTTAGACACTAATGGTATCAGCAAAGTTGAAGAACTGAATTCTAGAAATATTTTGGAGGTAGATTTGACTAGAATGATGATAGATTGAATATGGAAGGTGAGAAAAAAAAAAAGAGAAGAATTAAAGGAAACTCTTCAGAGAGAAGAGAAAAACAGGTCTTCCTGGAATTGAAGTTAATCATAAGAATCAATATTGATTTCTGTTGTGTTCCTCTTTTGAATTCCATGCATCTCAATTTCAAGAACTTCTAATGAGCATCTTGTATATACTAGGCCCTAGGCAAGTCTTTTGGAGAAGGAAATGGCAACCCACTCCAGTGTTCTTGCCTGGAGAATCCCAGGGACAGGGGAGCCTTGTGGGCTGCCGTCTATGGGGCACACAGAGTCGGACACGACTGAAGTGACTTAGCAGCAGCAGCAGCAGTAGGCAAGTCTTTGGGAAATGAAAGCTAAGTAAGATTCAGCTACTTTGTACAAGTAATCAGACCAATGGGGAAGAGAATCATATGAACATTGAAATGTTCTTCAGTGTAAAAAATGCTATAATAACTCAGGTGCGAATCAACGACAGTACTTGAAGGTTGGGAGAAGCTTCAAAGTGACAACTCGTAGACCAAGTCTTCAAAGATAAAAAGAACTCATGTTTTCATTGAAAAAGGTGGGGATGACCATCTCTGCATTTTATCACATAAAACCATACATAAAATGAAAGTGAAAGTGGAGAGTGAAAAAGTGGGCTTAAAGTTCAACATTCAGAAAACAAAGATCATGGCATCCAGTCCCATCACATCATGGGAAATAGATGGGGGACCAGTGGAAATAGTGTCAGACTTTATTTTGGGGCTCCAAAATCACTGCAGATGGTGACTGCAGCCATGAAATTAAAAGATGCTTACTCCTTGGAAGGAAAGTTATGACCAACCTAGAGAGCATATTCAAAAGCAGAGACATTACTTTGCCAACAAAGGTTCGCCTAGTCAAGGCTATGGTTTTTCCTGTGGTCAGGTATGGATGTGAGAGCTGGACTGTGAAGAAGGCTGAGTGCCGAAGAATTGATGCTTTTGAACTGTGGTGTTGGAGAAGACTCTTGAGAGTCCCTTGGACTGCAAGGAGATCCAACCAGTCCATTCTGAAGGAGATCAGCCCTGGGATTTCTTTGAAAGGAATGATGCTAAAGCTGAAACTCCAGTACTTTGGCCACCTCTTGCAAAGAGTTGACTCATTAGAGAAGACTCTGATGCTGGGAGGGATAGGGGGCAGGAGGAGAAGGGGACAACAGAGGATGAGATGGCTGGATGGCATCACTGACTCGATGGATGTGAGTCTCAGTGAACTCTGGGAGATGGTGATGGACAGGGAGGCCTGGCATGCTGCGATTCATGGGGTCGCAGAGTCAGACACGACTGAGCGACTGAACTGAACTGATACATAAAACAAGGATTCATGTCTTTGCTCTGAGGTCACAGTATAGACTATCCATATTTGACATATGTTTAATAATCCCCTTTAGATTTATATGCTCTAATATCCTTATTACAGGCACAGTATTCTATTAGTTATCAAGGAGCCATGTTTTGTGCCCTTTATTTGCCCTCTTCTGTTGCAGAGATTAGACATGCATATAAGAAAGAGCCAGAGAATCATCCAATATGCAATGTCAGTTGGTATGATGTGATCAAGGATGCCTCTGTAGTGTAAGAGCTCTGAATTCAAAACTGAGACCACCATGCTGAGTGGGTTTGGTCAGAAAGCACTTTCCTTAAAGGAGTAAACTTTTACTTGCACCCTGAAGGAACTCTAGGCAATCTCACTTCCTCTCTCTGGTTAGTCATCCTCCCATTCTCTGTAGTGAGTTTCAACATTTGATACTCTTCTCTCCACCTCTCCTCTCACTCTCAGCAAACAAACTGATCCCTCATTTTCTATTTCAGAGAGAAAACAAGAGCCATCAGGCTGATATTTTTTTCAATTTCCCACCATAAACATGTACACATAGTAATATCTGCATACATTATACGTAAGCATATGCACTTAAATAAGAGATCAACAGTGGTACACTGTCTATGGATCTCATCCATCTCCAGCTTCCCAGGAAATATTTATAGTGATTAGGCTTTCTCTCTTACACATTTAACTCTCACTCTAATAATACCTTCCGTCAGCATTTTTCAATGAAGCACAAGATTTTATTAGCCTAAAGCATATATTGTAAACATCCTATTTTTCCAAAACTTCTTCAACACCAACCACTTTATTGAAACTACTCTATCAGTGACCTCTTTATTGAATAATATACTAAATTCTATTTAAACTGGAAAGGTTCTGCACAGAAAACAAAATCATGAACAGAACAAAAAGTCAGCATACAGAATACAAGAAAATATTTGCATACAATGAAACTGATAAGGGATTAATATCCAAGATATACAAACAGTTCATGCAGCTCAATTAAAAAACAAACAAAAAAAAATGTGCAGGAGATCTAAAAAGATATTCCCCCAAAGAAGACATACAGGTCGCTAATAGACACATGAAACTATGCTCAACATTGCTAATGATCAGAGAAATGCAAATCAAAACTACAATGAGGTATCACCTCACCTCAGCCAGAATGTCTATCATCAAACAGTCTACATATAGTAAATGCTGGAAAGGAGGTAGAGAAAAGGGGACCCTACTACCTCGTTGGTGGGAACATAAACTAATACAGCCACTATGGAGAATAGTATGGAAATTCCTTAAAAAAATAAAAATAGAGTTGCCATACAATCCTATGAAACCAACTCCTTGGCATATATCCAGAGAAAAACATAATCTGAAAAGATGCATGCACTCCCAATGTTCACAGAAGCACTATTTACAATAGACAAGACATGGAAGCAGCCTAAATATCCATGAACAGATGGACGGATGAAGAAGATGTGGTATATATGTACAATGGAATATTATTCAGCCAAAAAAGAATGAAATAATGGCATTTGCAGTGACATGTATGAACCTAAAGCTTATCACACTAAGTGAAGTAAACCAGAGAAAGACAAATATCATATGATACTGCTTATATGTGGAATCTAAAAAAAGAAAGGAATACAATCAGACGTATTTACAAAAAAATAGACTCATAGAATAGGAAACAAATTTATGGTTACCAAAGAAGGGGGAGAAAGAAGGACAAATTAAGAGTTTAGGATTAACATATACACATATATAATTTATAATATATAAAGTATATATAAAATGTATATTTTATATATAAATAAATATTTTATATACAGCACAGGGAGCCATACTCAATATCTTTTAAAACCTATAATGGAAGAGAGTGTAAAAAAAGCATATGTATATATAGATAGATGTGTCCATGGGGATTCTCTAGGCAAGAATACTGGAGTGAGTTGTCATTCCCTTTTCCAGGGAATCTTCCCAACCCAGGGATCAAACCCAAGTCTCCAGCACTGCAGGTGGATTCTTTACCATCTGAACCACCAGGGAAGCCCAAGAATACTGGTGTGGGTTGCCATTCCCTTCTCCAGGGGATCTTCCCAACCCAGGAATCAAACTGGTGTCAGCTGCACTGCAGGTGGATTCCTTACCAGCCCTATCAGGGAAGCCCAGATAAGCACAATGGAAGAGAATGTAAAAAAAAAGAATATGTATATACATGTAGATAGATATATCCCTGAGAGCTCAGTTGGTAAAGAACCCGCCTGCAATGCAGGAGACCCCAGTTGGATTCCTGGGTCAGGAAGATCCTTTGGAGAAGGGATAGGCTACCCACTCCACTATTCTAGCTGGTAAAGAATCCACGTGCAACATGGGAGACCTGGGTTTGATCCCTGGGTTGGGAAGATCCCCTGGAGAAGGGAAAGGCTACCCACTCCAATATTCTGGCCTGGAGAATTCCATGGACTGTATAGTCCATTGGGTCACAAAGAGTTGGACATGACTGAGTGATTTTCACTTCACTTCAGTTCAGATATAACTGAATCACTTTACACTTGAAACTAACACTTGTAAATCAACTATATTTCAATAATTTTTTAAAAAAACTAAAAACTCCACCAAAAAAAATTTTTAAGTAATGAACAATTCAGTAGTTATAGTTTACAAAGTTAACAAACAAAAAGTCAGTTGTGTTTCTATATACTAAAAACAAACCATCAAAAAATAAAAAAATAAACTAACCCATTTACAACAGCATCAAAAAAATAAAAGAGTGATAAATTTAACCAAAAAGATGAAAGATGTGTTAAAAAATAAACACACACACACATTATGGTTCTGGCACAAAAACAGAGATATATATGAATGGAATAGAATAGAGAGCCAGAAATAAAACTATGCACCTATGGTCAATTAATCTACAGCAAAGAAAGCAAGAATATACAAAAATGGAGAAACTTAATCTCTTCAGTAAGTAGTGCTGGAAAAATTGGACAGGTACATGTAAAAGAATTAAATTAGAACATTTTCTCACATCATAGTAACAAGAAAAATCTCAAAATGATTAAAACCCTAAAAGTAAGACCCGAAAACCATGAAACTCCTAGAAAAGAGCATCAGCAGAATGCTTCGTGACATAAATTGCAGCAGTATATTTCTGGATCTGTTTCTTAAGGCAAAATAAATAAAAGCAAAAATAAACAAATGAGACTTATTTAAATTTAAAAGCTTTTGCAGCCAAGGATTATCATCAACAAAATAAAAAACAATGTACTGAATGGGACAAAATAACTGCAAAAGATATGACCAACAAGGGGTTAATATCCAAAATACGTAAACAGCTCATGCAGTTCAATACCAAAAACAAACAACCCATTCAAAAAATGGGCAGAAGACAAGAATAGACACTTTTTCAAAGAATACATAACGATGACTAACAGGCATGGGAAAAAAAGATATTCAATATCACTAATTATCAGAGAAATGCAAATAAATCAAAACCACAATTTAAAAAAACACCTCAGACGTGTCAGAATGTCTATCATCAAAAAGTCTACAAATAACAAATGTTGGAGACACTGTGGAGAAGCCTTGTACAATGTTGGTAGGAATGTAATTAGGTGCAACTATCACAGAAAACAGTACAGAAGTTCCTTAAAAGAAATAAAAACAGAACTATCATATGATCCAGCAATTCCACCCCTGGCTATATATCCAGAAAAAATGAAAACACTAATTCAAAAAGATACACGCACCCCAATGTTAACAGCATTATTTACAAAAGCCGAGATAAGGAAGCAACCTGTGTGTTCATCAACAGATGCATGGATGAAGAAGATGTGGTATGTGTCATTGTGTGTATGTGCATATAACAATATTACTGAACCATTAAAAAGAAATCCTGCCATTTGCAACAACATGAATGAATCTAGAGGGTGTTATACATTCAGTTCAGTTCAGGCGCTCAGTCGTGTCCGACTCTTTGCGATCCCATGAACTGCAGCACGCCAGGCCTCCCTGTCCATCATCAACTCCCAGAGTTCACTCACACTCACGTCCGTTGAGTCAGTGATGCCATCCAGCCATCTCATCCTCTGTCGTCCCCTTCTCCGCCTGCCCCCAATCCCTCCCAGCATCAGAGTCTTTTCCAATGAGTCAAGTCTTCGCATGAGGTGGCCAAAGTACTGGAGTTTCAGCTTCAGCATCATTCCTTCCAAAGAAATCCCAGGGCTGATCTCCTTCAGAATGGACTGGTTGGATCTCCTTGCAGTCCAAGGGACTCTCAAGAGTCTTCAACACCACAGTTCAAAAGCATTAATTCTTCGGCGCTCAGCTTTCTTCACAGTCCAGCTCTCACATCCATACATGACCACTGGAAAAACCATAGCCTTGACTAGACGGACCTTTGTTATGCGTTATGCTTACTGAAATAAGTAGGACAAGTCAAATATTTAATCACTTGTATGTGAAATCTGAAAAATAAAGCAAATGAAAGAATAACAAAACAGAAACAGACTCTGGATTTAGAGAACAAACTAGTGGCTACTAGTGGGGGAAAAGCATGGACGAGGAGCAAGATAGGGGTAGGAATTAAGAGGTACAAACTAGTATGTATTAAGTGTACAAGCTACAAGGATGCATTATACTGCACAGGGAAATAGTCATTATTTTCTAATACCATTAAATGGAGTATGATCCATAAAAAAGTTAAATCCTTATGTTGTATACATGAAATGAATATATTATAAATCAACTGTACCTCATTAAATAAATGAATAAAATTAAAGTCTTCACACTTAACGTTATCCAGAATGAGTATTTTGATCTTCCTACAGAAATGAAGATTTTGTAGAGCTCTCAAATTCAGTAAATGATACTTCTACCCACGGTTTCACATAACACAGGTAATTGGGAGTCAACTTTGACTCTTTCTTATCACTCCTATTAGCAGTTCATATCTATGTCCTGCAATGTTCATACCTAAAAATCTCATATCTGTTCATTGTTCCTCCCTCTCCACCACCACCCTAATTCAAGCTACCACCATCACTCGCCTGGACTCCCATAAAAGCTTCATGAGTAGTTTTCTGTTTTGTTTTTAACCAGCTACTTTTTTCCCATCATCCTAACTGTTCTCCACATAACATCAAGAGTGAGGATTTCAAAATTCAAATATGACCATGTTACCCGCTTCACTCTCCTCTCTTCAATCTACTTAAAATAATTCAATGAAATTCTTAATATTAGATGGTTTGTGTCTTCTTTTCCAATCTTCTCTTACCAAGCTGCCCCTGTATTCTCTCCCTCCAGCCATGTTATACAGCTCCTTTCTCTTCTGAGACAGGATCCTTGTATATATGCTTCCCTTTTCCCAAATAAATCTCTTCTTCTTCCTTCCCCAATTTTGATCCTACTTTTAAAACTTAAGCTTAATTAGCGTACCCTTCGGAGAAGGCAATGGCACCCCACTCCAGTACTCTTGCCTGGAAAATCCCATGGATGGAGGAGCCTGGTAGGCTGCAGTCCATGGGGTCGCTAAGAGTCGGACATGACTGAGTGACTTCACTTTCACTTTTCACTTTCATGCATTAGAGAAGGAAATGGCAGCCCACTCCAGTGTTCTTGCCTGGAGAATCTCAGGGACGGCGGAGCCTGGTGGACTGCTGTCTATAGGGTCACACAGGGTCGGACATGACTGAAGTGACTTAGCATAGCATAGCATAGCGTACCCTTGGATGGTTAGATAGCATCACCAACTCAATGGACATGAATTTGAGCAAACTGCAGGAGGTAGTAGAGAATAGGGAAGCCTGGTGTGTTGCAGTCCATGCGGTGACAAAGAGTCGGACCGACTTATCAACTGAACAACATTAGCGTCTCCTTAGGGAATGCTTCTTTGACCTCCCTCTCTACATAAGGATGTCCTCAAAAGCATTCCCAGTGCACCATGTACATCTCCTCTGCAGCACCCACCCAAATCACTTTATCTTCATTTATAAGATTCTTTAATGCATTACTCCTCCCTCCTTGAGGGCAGGGACTGTGCATGTTTCCTCACACTATGAATTTACAGGACTTAGTACAGTGTCTGGGACATAGTAGGCACTCTGTAAATATTTATAGAATTAATGAAGGGAGGAAAGGCAGATGGATAAATAGGTTTTGATGAGCCTAAAAAATACTGGAGATGTGGCGCAGAAGACTAAGGTTTGTTTAAATAACACATGTTCAGATAATGAACTAGCTCTTTCTGACGACAGAAAATTTAAAATTTTCCTTACTTTCGATTGTTTCTTCTTTAAATAGACAGTTGTAAAGAGAACATTTCACTTTATCTACAAAAGGCCACATTTCTGTTGCCAAGGGCTTTCCTTGACAAGAATGCCTGCTCATGTTGACTTGCTGGGCAGTGCAGGCTCCTGTCTACATAGTTTAAGACTATCGAAAGCAAAGGAAGTCCCCAAACTAGGGATTGGAGGGGAAGAAACAAGTGATTTTCTACCTACTCTCTAATTGTGTGACATGTCCTTACACTCTTCAGCAGTGACCTAATTCATTGATGCTGAAGCTGAAGTTCCAATACTTTGGCCACCTGATGCAAAGAGCAGATTCACTGGAAAAGATTCTGATACTGAAAAATTGAAGGCAAAAGGAGCAGAGGGCAACAGAGGATGAGATGGTTGGTTCGCATCACCAACACAGTGGACATGAGTTTGAGCAAAATCTGGGAGACAGTGAAGGACAGGGAAGCCGGCTTCTTATAATGCTGTAGTCCATGGGGTTACAGAGTCAGACAGGACTTAGAAACTGAACAACAATAACAAATGATGGAGTAACAGCAAGTCAGTGGTTTTGGAAAACATCACAAATCATAAGAGAAGAAATTGAATGGTATGCAGGAGTTCTGTGTGTCATTTCATTCAATCCACACACATGGCTCAGAAGGAATTTCCCAAATCAAGTAAACAGTAAAGGCAGGACTCTAACCAGTTACAGGAGGTGCCAGAGTCCACGATCCTCCCAGGATCCTTCAAGCAGTGCAACCAAGAATAACCCTATGTACCCTGATTCTCCAGCACAGTGTCAGAAGAGGTTGTGTTCCCTTCCACAGCCTAGCTTCTTTCCCAGATTCTGTGGGGTGTCTTGATGCACAGAAATGGATGAGATTCTTTTGTTGGTGGCTTATAAGTCTTCCTATAGACCTCAAGCTTTCACAGAGTCATAAAGGTTCCGTTCTCTGTGTAATTAAGAAAACTGTTTTTGGATGAAGCCTTTGGACATTAAGTTTTAGCTCAGAAGACATTTCTGCTCCTGAGTTATAAACAGATCACAACTTTTAAATGAAAATGCTGATACAACCTAAAGAACAACAGTGTATGACCAAATACATTGCAGAAACAAACTGATTCTTTCAACAGCATAAGGATTAGCATATTTAGAGAGAAGATATTTATAGGATGTTTTAATTAAGCTGTGGATATTAAATTATGTAAATTTTTTACTTCACCAAAATGTGATCTAAAATAGCCCTCAAGATCAGCTAGCATTTCTTTCCCTGTGGTTGGGAGATTTAGCCAATCCAAACTTGAATGGCATTGATTTTTTAAATGAGGTGTTTGTTCTGAGTTGGTTGAAAATATATGGGTCAGTAAATGAAGTACTCAAATGTTTATATACATTTTCTCTCATTGCTATAAAGGAAGAGTGGTTGTTATGAAATAAGCTCCTTTGCCACCTCCTTCAACCATGCTTAGGTTTGGGGTTTTGATTAGATGCATTTGTTGTACCTTTTGTTGCTGAAGCCAGTTCATTAATCCAGGCTGGGAAGGGCTGCTTGTACGAGGCCGTCAGGGGACTAATGCTGCCTGCTGTCAACAGGACCTCCTTGAGGAGCTGCTGCAATTAATGTTCCCTTTCTGTGTCAAGCACTGTTAAAACTTTGCTCCAGGCCAAGTTTGTCCAAACATGTGTACAAGTCCACAGAGATCTGAAGTCGCTGGAGGCTGCTTCAAGAGGTTTGTCACTGACACCCGCTCTGCACTGGACGTAGGAAGCTGGCTGCTGCTACAGACGTGGCCTCATAGAATAGCTTGCCCTGTTTGGACTACCTGGGGCTAAATCTAATGAGGCAAGTCTGAGCAGGGGACAAGCACAATGAGAAGAGCAGCACAGAAAGTCAGAATGGTAAGCAGGTGTAAGAAAGTCTTTGACAAAAACACCTTCGTATCTTCTTTGTGTAATTCAATTATTTAAATAACATGGCTTTCGTGCTATGTCCTCGTATTTCTAGATTCATGAAAAATAATTTGTCTGTGTCATGTCCAACTCTTTGTGACACCATGGACTGTAGCCCACCATGCTCTGCCCATGGAATTCTCCAGGCAAGAAAACTGGAGTGGGTAGCCATGCCCTTCTCCAGGGGATCCTCTCTACCCAGGGGTCAAACCTGGATCTCTCACATTTCGGGCAAATTCTTTACCATCTGAGCCTCCAGAGAAGCCCAATAAATAATTTTTAATGTACAAAAAATACACAAAGAACAAATATTTTTAAAAGCCTATAAGCATCACTACATGGAATACCCTCATGCTCGTGTGTTATATGGCCTTCATTTAAATTTGTGCAATATACCCATCCCTTGAATCAAGGAGATGTGTGCAGTATGAGGTTTTCAAGGTAGGATTATTCACTTGGAAGAGCTTGTCATTCATGACTCATAACTGTAGCTGGTTTATGAACAGCACCAATACCCAAATCAATACTTGATAATGTCTCTATTTGGTCCACATGATCTAAAAACATCAATTAAAGGGGATAATATGATAGGTAGGGAAAGGAACCTAGAGGAGTTCATAAGACACTCATTTACCTTTTTACTGGAACAGGAAGGGAGATTTCATCATAACTGCACGACACAGCACTCCACAACCCAATCATGCATGTTTTAGAGGCAGCTTCACCCCTCAGTGCTGAAGCCCATTCTCTCATCATACTTTTTAGGAGTTCAAGTGGCCAAAAAATAATATAGCAAGGGTACTGAATTCACAAACAACTTTCAAAGACATAGAAATCGTATTAGAAATCACTGTCAAAAAATCAAACTTTTATGCTTTTGAAAATGAAATTCACTGATTTAAATATTCAAACTCTATACCTTTTCAGTTACATGTAAAATCTGTGGTACGATGAAAGTAGTTCATCCTACTGAAAGTTCACTGCTCAAATGCCTTGGTGGGGTAAATACAGATCTCAAGCTGTAACCATTTTCAGAATTCTACCGTGCCAAAGACAGAAATGCCATAATAATAACAAAATCAACATGCCTTTGAGTGCCTATTATGTGCTGCCATAATAGACACTAATTTAGGCATATCGTATATATTGTCTTTAATTCTGAAAATTGTCTTACAAGGTAGGTATCTATTTATTGTTCTTACTTCAGCTATGAGGTAAGGGAGACAAAGAGTTGTCGAAATGCTTACTGAAGTTCATATGGCTAGTGAGAGAAAGGAGATCTCAAGCTCTTCCTGACTCCAATACTCATGAGCCTGTTACTATGTAACTAACACTGCTTCCTTAAGTAATGAAGGCAAAGTTCAATAGGAAGAATGCTATCCCTACTAATGCCAACATGTGCCAAGACCTTATACTGCTAAAAATCAGTGACACTAGAAAACCCAAGGCCCGTCTTCCACGCATCACCAGGGCTCCCTGCTCTGCTGTCAGGCTCCCTCACTCCCTCAATGCCACCTCTGCCTGCACCACAAACTCAAATGACTAACTCAACTACTTAAGCTGAGAAGAAGAATCCACTGACCTGACAGTTTGTACACGTTGAAGCATGCCAGCTCCCTGCTCATCAACAAAACCATCAAAGAAAAAGGTGTTTTCAAACATGAATCTACCATATAATTAAAGTTTATCCTTTGCAGCATAATGTGTTTTTGTATTTTGAACATTTTTTTAAAATGTGCAAATGTTTCAGTAACTGCTATTAGAAGTCACAAAGGTAATTCTTCTCAAAAAAAAAAAAATATCATTGGATATAATTTTATATTTTGACTCCTGGCCAACATTTATGAATGTCAATTAAAATATCAAGTTGCAAAGAACCCATGCCTCACCACTCAGTCACCTCATAGAGTTTAAGGGCTTCTGCTTATTCTTAATGTTTACTTCTTTACTCACTGTTGTCTGACACTCCCCATGGATCCTAATATACCAGGCTTTATTAATGCTTTCTCCTGAATTTCCATATACCTGTTCTAATTATCTGGACCTTCTAATGGTTTAGACAGTATGTAGCCCGGATTATTAGGGTTTCCCTTGTGGCTCAGCTGGTAAACGATCTGCTTGCAATGCAGGAGACCTGGGTATGACCCCTAGATTGAGAAGATCTCCTGGAGAAGGGAAAGGCTGCCCACTCCAGTATTCAATAAGCCAGGATTATTAGAAATGTATCTAAATAGGCTCAGAAAAAAAAGGTATAATGTGTCTCTCTTGTTCAAACACAGGTGCCTGAGAAATAATAAGAAGTTCACACAGTGAGGTCACAAATAGGTAGGTGCCCTGTAAGTGAGCTGTGAGCTTTGAAATACTAGTTGACTTCAACATGATATTTACTTCCAGATGGTTCTCAGTTTATACTACATAATTGAGGTTATGGGATACTAAGTAAATAAAATGTTGTTCAGCAGATACAGCTACGGCTCCCTTAAGTCAATGTCAGAGGGAACAAAAACATTTTCCAGGGGCTTTTCTGAACACAGAGAAAAAGCCCTTGAATTAGAAAATACCTAGAACTATCACAGCATTGCTCTTAATCATTTATAAATAATGGAGGCACCATATTCTATATTAGCACCCTCTACAAGCCTGTGACAAACAACCCTGCAGCTTATAGATCATGGAATGATCTCTGAGAGAAAATTTCATATTTCATTCTTATGTCAAATGATGAAACCAAGAAAAATAAAGATAGAGCCTGGAAATCCTTTTAAAGAAAATTCATTATTAAGATTTCATTAGCTCTGAATGGAAGGACATAACTAAATTCCTAAATGGTCAGGTTTATTATAACTCTCTCTATAGTGGTTATCTATGTGGTGTTCTTCTCCAAATAAGTCATATGAGAATAGACATCCTGCTGGTGCTGTAAAGGAAGACCTTCAAAGGTGCTACTGTGGCTGCCAATATGGATGTCCAGCAATGCCATGTTACCCAGCATTCAGTGTACAGAATCCAGGTGGCACCTTTCATGACATAAGGCATAGATACTAAAAAACCAGTCTTTTTTGAATCCATTATTGTTCACAGATGGTTGGATGGCATCACCAACTCAATGGACATGAGTCTGAGTAAACTCTGGGAGTTGGTGATGGACAGGGAGGCCTGCGTGCTGCATTCCATGGGGTTGCAAAGAGTCAGACATGACTGAGTGACTGAACTGAACTGAATTGTTCACAGCAAACTCAAGAGAATATATTTGCTCAGAAGAGACAGTGAATTATGTCAGAAATAGCACCAGAGTGGGTACTTAAAAATACCAAAAAATATTTTTTTACAAGGTCAAAAAAATATTTCACTTCTCTGAACTTCAGTTTTCTTACCTGTCAAATAAGGGAAGAATTATCCTTTGGCAAAGCCAGGTGTAAACTATGAGGAAGTAGATTGTACTTGCAGGAATCCTAGACAAGTTTTGCACAGTGTTCTCAATAGAAAGTCAAGGCATTCTTACAGCACATGAAAATTTTAAGTATTAAAAACAAATGTCAAAAAAGCACACAAATAAACAAAATCCCTCTTTCAAGATAAAACATTCAACAAACTAGGACTCAGAGGGAACTTCCTTGAGCTGATAAAAGCCATGTATAAAAATCCCACAGCTAATAATATGTTTAATAATGAAACACTGAACTTTCCCCTAAAAGCAAGAACAAGACAAGAATGTCTGCTTGTCCCAATTTTATTTAAGATTGTACTGAATATTCTTGCCAAGGCAAGAAAATGAAATAGAAAGCATCCGGATTGAAAAGGAAGAAGCAAAACTATCCCTTTTTGCAGATAACATGATTTTGTACACAGAAGCTTCTAAGGAATTCACTGAAAAGCTATTAGAACAAAGAGGTTCAACAATATTACAGGGTGCACAAACAATAAGTAAATAATTTATTGTATTTCCATACACTAGCAATGAAGAATTTGAAAGTGAAATTAAGGAAACAAACATTTTATAGCATAACAAATAATAAAATGTTTGGTGACACATTTAACAAAAAATGCAAAAACTGGTACTTTGAAAACTATAAAACACTGTAGAAAGGAATTAAAGACTTAAATAAAGAGTAAAGTATTCACTGGACCAGAGAATTATACTGTTAAAATGGCAATATTCCCCAAATTAATCTACAGATTCAGAGCAATCGTTATCAAAATCCCAGATGACTCTTCTGTAAACTGACAAGCTGATTGTAAATTCATATAAAAATGCAATGGACCCCAAATATCCAAAACAATCTTGAAAGAACAGAATTGAAGATGTACACTTCTCAGCTTCAAACTTACTACAAAGCAAGTAGTCAAGATGGTATAGCACTGGAGAAAGATATAAATCAATGGAATAGAAATGAAGATCCAAAAATAAACCTTTACATTAATAGTCAATTGATTTTCAACAAGGATGTAAAGGCAGTTCAGTGGGGAAATAAAATACTTTTTAACAAATGGTTCAGGGACACTTAGCTATCCATATACAAATATACATAAAAATTAACTAGAAATAGGTCATAGACCTAAATGTAAGAGCTAAAACTAAAATTTTTAGAAGAAAAGACAGGAGTAAATCTTTGTGATCTTGTTACATGAAGCCTCCTTAGATATGACAGGTGACATGAAAAAAAGTAAACTGGACTTAATTTAAATTTTTTTGCTTGAAATGATGCAATTAAAAAATAAAAAGACAAACCATGGGATAGTACAAAATACCTGCAAATCATGTATAAAATAATGAACTAGTAGCAAGACATATAGAGAACTCTTATGAAAGAACTGAAGACCAAAAAAAAAAGAAACAAACTTAATATAAACAACTTAAATAGGCATTTCTCCAAAGACAAATGAATAGCCCAAAAGTACATGAAAAGATGCTCAGCACATCACTAATTATTAGAGAATGGCAAATCCCAAACCACAATGAGATACTACTGTATACACACTAGGAAAACTACAATAAAAAGGAAAGGTAAGAACAAACGCTGATGAGGATGTGGACAACTGAACCTTAATACATTGCTGGTAGGAATATAAAATTGTAAAACAGCTCTGCAAAACAATCTGGCCGTTCCTCAAAAAGTTAAACACAGTTACCACACAAGGCAATCATTCCTCTCCTAGGTATATACTCAAGAGAATTAAAGACATATGTCCATACAAAAACTTGCATGTGTACTCATGGCAGCATTATTAACAATACTGAAAAAAGGCAAACAACACAAATGCCTACCAGTTGATGGACAGATAAATAAGATGTAGTATGTCCATATAATGAAACATTATTCATTGAGACAAAGGAATAAGGAATTGACGCATGCTACAACATGGATAAACTTGGAAATATTCTAAGTGAAAGAATCTAGTCATAAAAGACCATATATTTTATAATTCCATTTATAGGAAATGTCTAGAATAAACAAATTCATAGAGATAGAAAGCAGATTAGTGATTGCCAGGAGCTTGAGGCAAAAGGAATGGAGATGACTGTAATGGGCTTGGGGTTCCTTTTAAAGACATGAAAATGTTCTAAAATTGATAGTTGAGTAGCACAACTCTGTCAATGTACTGAAATTACTGAACTGTGCATTTAAATTGCTGAATTGTTACAGTGTATGAATTATATTTCAGTAGATCTGTGACAAAATAAAAACACTGATGGAAAACAACAACACAAAATTCCAAATACATATAGGAAGAACTGTCATAAGGATTTATATTAATTCTGTGTGACCTATCAGATTCTTGGCTACATGTTATAAAAAGATAAAGTAGGAAGGGTTAGCTGAATGTGAAGGCCCTAAACTGGACATAGAACAACAGACTGGTTCAAAATCGGCAAAGGAGTACATAAAGGCTGTATATTGTCACCCTGCTTATTTAACTTAAATGCAGAATACATCATGCAAAATGCTTGGCTGGATGAAGCACAAGCTGGAATCAAGACTGCTGGGAAAAATATCAATAACCTCAGATATGCAGATGACACCACAATTATGGCAGAAAGCAAAGAAGAACTAAAAAGCCTCTTGATCAAAGTAAAAGAGGAGAGTGAAAAAATTGGCTTAAAACTCAACATTCAGAAAATGAAGATCATGGCATCTGGTCCCATCACTTCATGGCAAATAGATGGGGAAACAATGGAAACACTGAGAGACTTTACTTTGGGGGGCTCCAAAATCACTGCACCCATGAAATTAAAAGATGCTTTCTCCTTGGAGGAAAAGCTATGACCAACCTAGAGAGCATATTAAAAGCAGAGACATTACTTTGCCAACAAAGGTCCGTCTAGTCAAAGCTATGATTTTTCCAGTGGTCATGTATGGATGGGAGACTTGGACTATAAAGAAAGCTGAGCACCAAAGAAGTGATGCTTTTGAACTGTGGTGTTGGAGAAGACTCTTGAGAGTCCCTTGGACTGCAAGGAGATCCAACCAGTCCATCCTAAAGGAAATCAGTCCTGAATATTCATTGGAAGAACTAATGCCGAAGCCGAAACTCTAATACTTTAACTCTCTGATGTGCAGAAATGACTCACTGGAAAAGACCCTGATGCTGGGAAAGATTGAAGATGGGACGAGAAGGGGATGACAGAGGATGAGATGGTTGGATGGCATCACCCACTCAATGGACATGAGTTTGAGTAAACTCTGGGAGGTGATGATGTACAGGGAGGCCTTGTGTGCTGCAGTCCATAGGGTCGCAAAGAGTCAGACATGACTGAGGACTGAACTGAACAGACTGAAAATTAACTAAACTGGATAAAGTGGGAATTCTAGGGAAATATTAAAAGATGCAGAAAGAGGAAGCTGGAGATACAAACTTTGCTGGCTCCAGTTTTACTGTAGGCCTGCCTTTTGTTCCCAGATGGTTACCTACCATTCCTCTATTTAGCTTCTCAGATCTTGCCAGCAACCTCAGGACGTGAAACCTTCATCTCTGCACAGGCATGCTGGGTACATGTTTACATGTCTTTTGTTCTTTACTCTGTGTAGTTTTTATGTGTGCTCACTGGAAATGCCCTTTCCTCTCTCGCATGAACCAGTAGCCCCCGCAACCCCATAAATACCATGGGTTCCCTTTCTGAGTATGTTTCAAAGATCAGTGTACAGAGATTGAAGGAAAAAGGAGAATGAGGGTGGCAGAGGATGAGATGGTTAGATAGCATCACCGACTCAATGGACATGAACTTCGGCAAACTCTGGGAGATAGTTGTGAACAGGGAAGCCTGGTGTGCTGCAGTCCATGGGGTTGGACATGATTTAGCAACTGAGCAACAACCACAACTGCAGCTCCCAGAAGGCTCTTTCAAACCTAGAGAGGAAACTTATAAGCTGAAAGTACTGTAAGGGCCAGAAGAGAGGAGGAAAAGGAATGTCTCCATTGCGTCAGCCTAGTCCTCCTCATACTTTCTTGATTCAAAGCCCTAACTTCAACCAAGTTGGAATCCCAGCCGTTGCACAGAGCTGATATTTCTTAAAGTGCATTGTGATTTTTCTAAGATAATTTCCCCTCTGGATTCTTTTCTAATTCCATGGCTACCACCCCATGGCCAGATGCACTCTAATCCCAGTGTAGACCAATTTAAGGTCCTGTACTCTGTAATTTTCCATGATTTTCTTAAAGCTGTGATCATCTTATCCTAACATTTTGTTCTGTAAGGGAATTAACCACTGATAGTATGAAATCCCTGTCCTAAGAAATAAAAATCATATCCAGTCTTTGGAAGACTGTACCCATCAAAGCCATCCTGGGTAAAATTTCCCAGCAGCAGAGTTGGCCCAGCAGGTTCTGAGTGTTTCTGAAAACACTCATAAAACAGATATAACATTATTTATTTTATGACTGGGTTGGACATTTCTTAGTGCCATGATCTTGTATTTACTTGGGAGGTATACAAAATGAAGTCACATAAAGAACTGTGGAGGAAAGAAAGCGGGGGAGAGAGGAGCTACCAAAACAAAGTGAATAAAAGCTTTACACTAGTACAGCAGAGCTTATGCACATTGTATTAACTGGTTTCAATTAGAGCATATGATCCAACTGTGGGTAATGGGAGGCAGACTGGGAGAACATGCTGAAACAATTAACACTTTAAAAGAACATCTCCTCTGGTTTCTTAGAGGAAAGTCTGTTTTTATTGATTTCCCATAAAACAGAAAAATTACTTTCATAATCTAGAGAGGCATGGTAGGGAAATTGTTCATATGCTTCTAAATTAAAGAGAGTATCTAGCCCTACTCTTCAAAAATGGCTTTATATTATTCAAAATACAAACATCTCAATGTGACACTCCATATCATCAGTTCTTTCCTGTCAGAGGGCAAATGTTTATCTTCAAGAGCTTCAAGATTTCTCTTTTTATAGTCATAAAGAGTTGTGTATTAACTCATGGGAACTTCATGTCCCAGCCTGAATTCATTTCAAAAGAAAGTGTTAGCCACTCAGTGGTGTCTGACTCTTTGCAACCCCACGGAGTGTAATCTGCTAGTCCCCTCTGTCCATGGAGTTCTCCAGGCAAGAATACTGGAGTGGGTAGCCATTCCCTTCTCCAGGGAATCTTTCCAACCCAGGTATCAAACTTGTGTCTCCTGCATTACAGGAGGATTCTTTACTATCTGGACCACCAAGGAATCCCTTCAGAAAAAAAGAGCCCTCCTAAATAAAGAGCCCTCAGTTAATGATGATTTATTGCCTGTTTGTATGCTTTCTCTCACCAGTTCATCCCCCATCACTTTCTTCTAAAATGACCTATCTTTTTTTTCCTTTTACCAGTTTTCAAGCAATTACCATATGCCCAGTGTGTATTAACACTTGCTATGCATTATCTCATGTAAATCTCAAAATATCTTGTTACAGATGCAAACTCAGAGAGATTAAGCAAATTGTTCAAGGTTATAAAGACAAGTTAAGTGGCAGAATTCATATTTTAACACAAACTTTGAAGTGAAAACAGCAAAAGTGAGTCGCTCAGTCATGTCTGACTCTTGGTGACCCCATTGCAGGCAGATTCTTTACCATTTGAGACACCAGGGAAGCCCAACACAAATCTTATTCAGTTCTAAAGCTTTTATACTTAACTATCATCACATATTGCATCTTCTCTCTTCTAAAATCCATCTTGAGATAAATCTCCATTTGGAGAATTTATAGTTTTTTCTACAGACCATGGGCTTTCCAGGTGGTTCAGTGGTAGAGCATCCCCCTGCAATGCAGGAGATGAGGGTTCGATCCCTGGGTCAGGAAGATCTTCTGGAGAAGGAAATGGCAACTCACTCCAGGATTCTTGCCTGGAAAATCCCATGGATAGAAGAGTCTGGTGGGCTACAATCCATGAGGTCAGAAAGAGTTGGAAATGACTTTTTGACTCAGCATGCACTATAGACCATTATATAGCATGTAGTACACATTATAATGATTATATTCATGTATCTTTCCCCGTTTTATCCCGAGGAACTGAAGGGTCAGTTACAACTTATAAACTATGCTCAGTAAGTGCTTCTTGAATGAGTAAATAAGAATTGATATATTCAGAGTACAGTGTTCTAATATTTGCAAATGCTTAAACGATTTTTTAAAATATTTCCCATATCTATTTATAGGTGAATATTATATAACAATAGATATATGTAGATATAACAATATCCACGATAGGCTCCATAATAGCAGAGATTTTATTTTCAACTTAGCTTTTTGAAACTCCTCTCATGATACTCTTTTTAAATTTCCAGGAATTAAGGGGTGTGCAAGCACACAATTATTCTATGTATTGATATACCACATGTCCAATCAATAAAATAACATGTTACAGCCATTTCTGAGTAATGCTTAATAATTAAGGATTGTGTCTGGGGACATTCCTCGAGGTGACCCAACCCATACATAGGCCAGAGTCAAACTGAGTGGACCAGAGACCTGCCCTGAATAGCAGCAGCTGGTCAAGTCAAAGGTTCTTTATTTCCAACAGCCAAAAACTAATTCTTAGCCTATTTCACTCCAGATTCAGAGACATGCCTGTCTTCACCTGAGTCCCAGACCCAATGAGTCTCTTCTCATTTGTTAATAAGTGGCAGGGGTTCAGGGTTAACTTATTTGTTAATAAGTGTCAGGGTTAATAAGTGGCCACTGTGTTCATAGTTGTGATCATACAAACCAATGTGCATACAACCCAACTATATTTAAAGTACAGAGGTGAGGAAGGCTATCATTCTAGTGTTTAATATAGCTGTACAAGGAGAGTTAAGTAAACAATAAAACTGTGACACTTCTCACTAGAAAAGATATTTCACTTACAAGTATTCAGGAATTATAAATATGTCCAGGTTTCTATATAATTACTGGAGGTAAATTTTCTATCCAGCTTGAATCACAATCTGTACACTGTAATTGTATCTAAAAGGAAAAGTCTTTAAAAATACTTCTTGGTCCCATTATTACAGAGATGTGGAGTGCCAAAAAAGAGAGCCTCCTAGAAGAGAATGAGCAAGAAGTAATAGAAGTCATTTTTTAGGCAATAGGTAGCTGTTGTTAGGCATCTGCAAAGCAATTTGGAGGGATAAATTTTCTTGGAAAAACCAGTGACAAAAGCTCTGCATTTAAAATGAACCTGAGGGCAAATGAACACACAAAGATCAGGACTGTTCTGAAAAAAGCAATAAAGCCCAATTATAAGGATACAATCATCCTAGAACAAAACACCAAGAAAGAACGAGGCAATAGGGATAGAAATGTAGGAAAGAATCAAGTGAATTTTAAAAATGCACAAAGACAACAGAAACTATCTATTTATTATGAATGTAAGTATGTATTCATTTATTTATAACCTGCTTCAGCCCATGGGGGATTTGAGACTAATAAGACATTCTGTTAAACACAGGAGACTAAGATTTTCTCTATTTCTTGAGAGATAAGAAAATTAAAATTAAAACCAGAACTACTTTACATATCTTATACAGTTTTGTTATGTAAAGATGCTTTTTACTACCGTATAGTTAACTATTCATACTTTTCACTTTAGAATGTGGATTAAGTCATTACCAAATTATTCCTTGCTCATTTTTATGTACCCACCATATTGTATATAACCAAATACCAAAATGGATGGACTATTATAAATTATCAAAATCCCACAATTCTGAGTACTTATTTCTGTCTGAGATTACTACTCATTACGTCAACTTTAACTCTAGCGGGAGCTCCATAAATGTTGCTGACCAGGGGATACTAGTTAAGGGAGTTTTATTTACTTTTTGGCTACAAATAAATCAAAGAACAATAGGTTTCTCAAAACAAACAAAATAAAATCTAACATGGAACTCTGCTCAGTGTCATGTGCCAGTCTGGATTGGGGTGGGGGGCGGGTTTGGGGGAGAATGGACCTATGAACATGTATGGCTGAATCCCTTCGCTGTTCACCTGAAACTACCACAACATCGTTAATCAGTTATAGCCCAATACAAAATAGTTTACAGTTATCAAAAAATGCATATAACTTAATGGAAAAAGTTATCAGCAGATTATTGGGACCTTTTCACCAAATCAAAGAGAGATTTGAGTAAGCAAAACCTCAAAGGGCAAATACATGGCAGCTCAAGGAATTTTAGCAACTGAAGTTCATAGGTTGTTTCCCAAACTATTATCATTCATATGATTCAATATTGATGGCTATCAGTTTCATATCTCTCTGGTACAGATTTAAAATACCCAGGAGACAGAATCCAACTGGCTCATCTAGAATCAAATATTTAGCTCTGGATCAGTCAGTCATGGCCCGAGATAGAGTCAGAGAACCCAAACATGGCCGTGAGGTGCCTACCTTTGCAGAAAGGAGTTACTGAACAGAGAAAGTAGAATCATTATGGGTTGCACAATTCCTGCAGAAAGTGTCTGCCCCACTAAGATATTGTATTGAGTTCGCCAAAAAGTTTTTATGTAACATCATATGGAAAAACCCAAATGAACCTCTTGGCCAGCTCACTATTACTTTTAAGCAAATGGCAAAGGAAATCTATGTAACCAGCAGCTCCCAATTCTAAAGCAGGAGCAAGAAGAAACATCTTTTTGATGCCCTCACCTAACCATAGAACTGAACATCAGATTTCAATGTTGGCCCTTCACACTTGTGATCTTCAGAAAGGATCTTAAATGTAGTCATCTCCATATTTGATCTTTAGTGTCCTACAGCAGGAAGACAATCTGGGATTCTCAGATCCTCAATGGTCCAACCCCAAGGCAATAATGAAGACTCAACTGTTTTGTTAAACCATCAGACACAGAATTCTAATAATGGATTTTCCTGCAGTAAGACTATACAAAATAACTATAATGTCAAGTTTATTTTATTTGGAGCTGGAATTATCAGTATTCTGGAGGATCAGCTATTAACTGGAATACATGAATGTGTTTGATAAAATGCAATCACTATCTTATCTATCTTTCATCTTTAGCAATTGCCATAGTGCCTGGCACAGCTGAATCAAATGACAATTTTGTTTAGTATGAAAACAAAATTCCTCAAAACACACACTCTGAAGGAAAAAGTATAAAAGGACACCTGAAGGTCAGAAATGGAAACCACCTAAGAAAGTAAAATATATATTTATTCTTCTTCAGCAAGAAATATCAGGGTTGCAAAAAATTTACTGAAGCTTATATTATAAAGAGGAAATCAACAGACTGAAGATGCATTTATTAAATCTACACTCACAGAGCTCCTACCATGAACTCAGGGATTTACCTAGATGTAGGTATACTAGTACTCTGAAGAGTACATGATTTCCTTGGAGAAACAGACATATAAATCAGTAATTGTGAAATAATACCATCAGGGATACAATAAAAGCAGTGATTGATGAAGAAATAGAATTATTAAAGCTCATCTTTTCTCTGGCATCAGCAGAGTCCCTAAGCATACACTCCCTTCTGACCATCTGCTCACAAAAGTGTGACATTTTTATTCTCCAAGTCTCGAGCAAGTCTCAGCTGCTTCTACACTGCAAAAATGCCTCCAAATTTTACCACCATCATCTCTCCTTCATTAAAGCTGACCCCACCATCTCATCTTCCACAGACAAACAAAAGACAGAGAGACAAGCTTCCGTTTTCTCACGCAATCTGTGTGAGAAGCAAGCTCCCCCAGACCTACTGCCTTTTAACACAGTCATCAGTCATGCTACGATAGTGCAGCTGCGCCTTTCAGAAGCCTGTACCTCAACAAAAGATGAGGGTATTTATTAAAGAGTTCCACATATCACTTTACACTGCCTGCAAGGTGGGTCAAACGAGGGGAATGTCTCAAAAGGAACTTTTGAACTTTTTGTCCTCATCACACACAAATTATTTCATGACATGCAAACTGTCAGTTACAGCACACACAGTTCCCAGAGGAACCACTGTCCTTTCTATCGGGCAGTGTATGTATAAGAGAGAATCATATGAATCAGTCACTTTCTTCACTTATTCAGAGCACAGCTTAGCAGAGTGAGTTCACGAAAGGACAGTCAGGGTGTCCAGAATCTATTCCCAGACTTAGAATTCGTGCACTGTTCTTAGTTCCTCTGCATTTAAGTCTTCCATTTGCTACACAGGAATAATGACATAGTACCTGTTTGTTCCTAAGGCACTCGAAAATTCCGTGATGGAAGATTTCACACAAATGCAGAGTCTATTATTATAACATGAAGAGTTGAAAATTGCAAATCCGTGTACTCATCACCATTAAACAGTCAACACAAGAATGGAAGAAGAGAAAGAATCTTTCTCTAAGGCATCTAAAATCAAGTATTCATGAATATGCAGCTACTGAGAAAAATAAATGGGCAAATATATTCAATTCAAAGACTATTCAATTGTAAACCATCAATAATCCATTTAGACAAATCCTTTGCAATTTGCTTTCACTCCAAAAAGAAATACATGCAATCCCTAATCACAGGTGTTTCTTATAATGAAAAGCGTTCTTAGGAGACATTCTTTCTCCTTTCAAAAGGTCTGCTGAACTCTAGAATTTCAGAGTGTATTCTAGCACATTCCATGAAGGTTGTTACAAAATATAAAAATAATTATCTCTTAACCTGGACAATCTTAGAATAATCCAAGTAACTTACAGTACAGTGGTGAACAGGCATCCAAGCAGGACCTTCCACCGAACAGTTCTGGGCTGGACACTTGCCTTGGTTTTGCTGCAAATAAATAAAACTGATATTATGTTCTATATACTATGTGCAGCAATATACATCATTGATAGGTTTATCATCAACGTATTTATTGCCATATTTACAAGTACAGAAGAAATCTTTGAGGATGATTTTTTGGTGCAGTGCTGAAAGAAATGAGGTATGTTATTTTTATACTTATCAAGGCCTGAGAAACTATTCTTTGCTTTGTTGTATTACTCTAAATCCTGGGGTTTTGGAATCAGGCTTTCTCAGCAGCTGGTCTTTCAGATCCCGGTAGGAACCATCTGAGAAGCTTCCAAAGCCAGAGGCAGACCAGGTCTCTCCTCTGGGTTCCCCGAGGACCCTGATACATCCTGTATCCCTGTGAGACCACTTGAGCCAAGTAACAGAAAGATGTGTTTACTTATCTCCCCTTCCAGACTGTGAACTAGTAGTGAAGATCTCTCTAGGGCATTTCATAGAACCAGAGAAAGTAAAGTTGGACAAGATAGATTTTAGAGGCCTTTCTTGTCAGATCAGAGACTGAGGTGCAAAGAATTGAAACCAGGAGCAGAGAGATTTAACATTCTAAACCATTTGCCAGGCAGTACTTTTCATATAAGAGATATTTCACTTATGAGATACATAAGAAATGTCTCAGGCTAACCTATTCTTTTGTTGTAACTCCTATAAATTCAATGCTAATTGGCCTTTTAGAGAAAATGAAGTGCTTTCTTTTAACCAGCAATACAGCTCCATCCTGTAATAAGAGCTCTGATTAGTGCTAAAAGGGGAGGAAATGATTATAACAAAACTTTTATCATTTATTTTATTGCACACTCAAGTATAATACATAAAAATTACTAACAATATTAGCAATAATCATATAAACCACAGATGTGATTTACTGAACTACTAAATATGCTAAAGATTATTCTGGATTCAGTATTTTCTCACTCATTGCTAAAACAAATATGGACAGAAGTATTGCTATGCCCATTTGACAGAAGAGAAAACTGAGGCTCACAGAGGGGAAGAAACTCATCTATAAGTTATCCCACAGGAAAGCAGCATAACTGAGACTGCAGCAAAAATCTGACTGACTCTGCAGCCCATGCATGCTCCTTCTATGAGAAGCTCATATTTTTCATTTTCTGTTTAATGGAGCTTAAGACATGTCATCAACTAACATGATTTCATCTTATCAATGATCCTAACATGTCTAATTTAACTGGAACAAAGTATTGGATTCAGTACTTGTGTTAAGAATCTTATTTTGTGATTTGTAAGCTTTTCAGAGCAACCTTTATTTAGGTGATTTATT
This sequence comes from Tragelaphus eurycerus, assembly GCA_935064755.1. Classification (NCBI taxonomy): domain Eukaryota; kingdom Metazoa; phylum Chordata; class Mammalia; order Artiodactyla; family Bovidae; genus Tragelaphus; species Tragelaphus eurycerus. The sequence continues at coordinate 17,274,873 of CAKXYN010000043.1, forward strand.
TTTAAGGCATCACTAAACTCTGAAATGCTGTTTGAGTGATTATTGATAAAGTCACCATAAAAATACACTTAGATCATCAATCTCCAGGCTCAGTATTCTTGTTTAAATCAAAATATGACATAAAGTACCAACAGCATATATAAGGTACCCTGGACTGGTGTCAGGTGACCACAATTTCAAGCTAAGCTCTACCACACGCCTGCTGCCAGGAGGTGCTGTGAGTCTGGTAGTCACATCTGTAAAACAGAATTAGTATCTTGCCTAGTTCACAGGGCTCTCCAGGTGGTTCAGTGGTAAAGAATACTCCTGCCAGTGCAGAAGATGCAGGTTCAATCCCTGGGTTGGGAAGATCCCCTAAACAAGGAAACGGCTAACCTACTCCAGTATTCCTGCCTGGAAAATTCCATGGACAGAGGAACCCAGCGGGCTACAGTCAATGGGGTCACAGAGTCAGACATGACTGAGTGACTCAGCATATACAAATCCATAGGACTGCTCCCAGACGATAAAGATTTGCTTCAGATAACTATCACAATTTGCAAGGACTTTATGAAAAAGGACATGCAAAGTAAAAGGACAATTTTATTTTCTTTTTCTGATAGGATAAGTCAGATAAATATAATTTACCTACATATAAAGATAAGTTTTTTGAAATTTGAAAGCATTATTAAAATGCTAGCTATTATTTCTAATTATGAGAAGTTATACCAAATAATGTTAGTGGTGAAGAATGTGTCTTTTGTAGTAATTCATAATAGTTATTAGTAGTAATAATAAGCTCTTTTTATATCTAGATAATGTATATTTTTATGGAGCACATGGTAAAGAGGCAAAATTTAATAAATAAGTGAGCTGTGCTTAGATGTAGGAATATGAGTACTCATAAAATGTGATGGGGCATAAATAAGGAGTGTTTAAACTTCTATGGATACATACCATGGAGTAAAGAAAGATAGAACTCCTCTGAGTTTCTTGTCTCACTATTACCTGAGTTTCAGATATTAAGGCCTTCTCATTGCTGTTTTAAAAGTGAAAGTGTTAGACTCTCTGCGACCCCATGGGCTACTGTAGTCCACCAGGCTCCTCTGTCCATGGAATTCTCCAGGCAAGAATACTGGAGTGGGCTGCCATTCCCAACTCCAAGGGGTCTTCCTGACCCAGTGATCAAACCTGGGTCTCTTCCATTGCAGGTTTTTTTAAAGACTGAACCACCAGAGAAGCTCATTGGTGTTTTAACCATGAAAATTAACAATATGATCACACACAATATGTGATCATATTGTTAATCAGTGCTTTAATTACGAAAATTAACAATATGATCACACAGGGACAGATAACATAAAAAGGCCTACTTAAGACAGATGCTATGAAAACATATATTATTTTGTAATTTACAGTGTGTGACTAGAAAAAAATAAGATTGGAATAGAAGTTGGGATCTTAGATTTCATTAGTGTCTCCATGAATCTATTTGTGGAACTTTGGGAAAGTTACTTTAACACTTCAAACCTCATTTTTCTCACTTATAAACTGAGAGGATTTTATTTGATCCACTCCTATATCTACCCATGTGAGTGCCGCGTGTGTGCTCAGTCACTTCAGTCCTGTCTGACTCTTTGTGACTCTATGGGATTCTCCAGGCAAGAGAATCCCATAGGCTTGCTAGGCTCCTCTGTCCATGGGATTCTCCAGGCAAGAATACCGGAGTGGGTTGCCATCCCCTTCTCCAGGAATCGTCCCAACCCAGGGATCAAAGCCTGGTCTCCTGCATTGCAGGCAGGCAGCTCTTTGCAGCTGAGCCACTGGAGAAGAACACAGCCACCTATATTCCTCCCAATAATCTAATCTGTTTCCTCCTCCAGAGAGGTACATCCTCAGTTGAGGATCCCTATCATTCTGATCCACTGTTAGCACAGGATATGGTTACTTCTCTGTGAGTTTGCGTGATAATAAAGGTTAAGAGCTACTGAACCAAACACTCTCACAAGAGTTTTCCACTCAGTGTCCTTACTGAAAACCCCAACCTCAGGTTTTACCTACCTCTTTATTCTACTTCTAAAGAAGACAGAATCTAACATGGGTCAAGGGAATTGTCACAGCTAGGGAAGAAAAAGGTTAAAAATTCTCTTTTTCCTAGAATTTTTCCTTCTCCATCTTTAGTATTTTCTCTCTAATATTTAATGCGAGCAACAAAACAGAGTTTGAGGTTATTGGCTATGGGCTTCCCTGGTGGCTTAGAAGGTAAAGAATACACCTGCTATGAGGGAGACCTGGGTGTGATAACTGGGTTGGGAAGATTCCCTGGAGGAGGGCACGGCAACCTACTCTGGTATTCTTGCCTGGAGAATCCCCAGGCAAAGGAGCCTGGGGACAGAGGAGCCTGGTGGGCTACAGTCACAAAGAGTCAGACACCACTGCGCAACTAAGCATAGCACAGAACAGCCCTTAGAAGGCAGGCAAGAATCATTATAAATACTATATGAAAGGATAGTCTCTAGTCTATTTTTAAGTTAATTCTTAGGTCAAAAATCAAGAGAAAACATTAGAATTCCCTCAATGGCCAGTTTCTCTCCAAGTTAGAATTTAAGGTAGAAGTTGGTGACAAATTACCCTAAAGACAGATTTCACTTTCCCTTCTCCCTCTCATCCATCGACACTGAATATTTATGCCTCTAGACTGTTGATATATGACTTGACCAGAATTTAGGGATTTGAAAAGCTAACTCTGAAAAACATGTTTTCTTAAGAGACAAAACTATCTATTGAGTTTTGGTCTTTTTAAAATATTATGCTGTCTCCAGCTCTCTCATCGTTGGTTGTCTTTTTCTGACTTTAATTATCTTGACATATTTCATTCCAGAATATCCTGAGCAAATGAGCCAAATATGCTGGACAATTACATTTCAGATTGATTATATAAATATCTAACCATAAAGAATTTCAAGAAAACGCTATAAAGATTTTTTACTAAACCCATTCCATCCCCAGAGAGAGTAGAAATTTTTTGTGTATCAGAGGCTTACATTTGTTACAGTGTTTTAGAGTTTAGATCAGTCCTGGGTGTTCATTGGAAGGACTGATGTTGAAGCTGAAACTTCAATATTTTGGCCACCTGATGTGAAGAGCTGACTCATTTGAAAAGACCCTGATGCTGGGAAAGATTGAGGGTGGGAGGAAAAGGGGACAACAGAGGATGAGATGGTTGGATGGCATCACCGACTCAATGGACATGAGTTTGGGTAAACTTTGGGAATTGGTGATGGACAGGGAGGCCTAGCGTGCTGGGGTTCATGGGTTTACAAAGAGTCGGACATGACTGAGCTACTGAACTGAAGTGCCTGAATGGGCTTCCCCAGTGGTAAAGAATCCGTCTGCCGATGAAGATCTGGTCCCTGAGTCAGGAAGATCCCCTGGAGAACCAAATGGCAACCCACTCCAAGATTCTTGCCTGGGAAATCCCATGGATAGAGAAGCCCAGTGGGCAACTGTCCATTGGGTTGCAAAAAGAGTTGGACACAACTCAGTGACTAAATAACAACAACAAAGTGATATTTTAGTCGTTTAATCCTCAAAATAAGTTTGTGTGTGGTAGAATAAGAATTGATATAGCAAAATAAAATTTTGAGCTAAACGCTTCATTCAAAACAGCATGTTCTTCTAAAAGCAGAGAAAAAAACTAAAAACCTCTGTTGTTCTATTCATAATAAAATGATTCTCATATCATAGAATTTTTCCTGTGTTCAGAAGCATCATATAATAGTACTATATACATATTCTTCAGTTATTTATTCAGCCACTCATTTCTCATACATGCTTAGTGTATACAGAGATAACAGAATTTATAAATATTAAAATTTAAATCCTCTCTTAAAATGCACCCAAAATTTTAGGAGATATAATGCAATATGTTACTTTTAAAACAGGATTAAAAACTAGGTCTACTCATTCATTTAGTGAACAAATATTCATTAATAAATTAGCTATTGTATTATTTAGAAAAAAGGATGTATCAAGATTCAGTCTATGTCTGAGGAACAGCCACACAAGCTGTTGCCTCTTTATGAAACACCCACTGGGAGAAATAATCAGTCTGTGAGAGTTAATAAGCCTTTCTCTTAGCAAGAAATACAAAGAATCAAGGAGGATCTGGGATACTATTTAGAGGACCCAGAAAAAAATATATTAGACTTTTAAAGGTGTTACTCTGCTTTATGACCTCACTTGAAGGATGTGATGTATATCTTGGGACAAACGCTGACTCCCGAGTCAAAGACTCGAGTTTTGGGAAAAGCAGTTGCTTATGGAGATCCCTGGTGGCTTAGACGGTAAAGCGTCTCTCTACAATGTGAAAGACGTGGGTTCAATCCCTGGGTTGGAAAGATTCCCTGGAGAAGGAAATGGCAACCCACTCCAGTACTCTTGGCTTGAAAATCCCATGGATGAAGGAGCTTGGTGCAGGCTACTATCCATGGGGTTGCAAAGAGTCAGGTAGAACTGAGCGACTTCACTTTCATTTAGAAAAAAGAATATATCAAGATTCAGTTTATGTCTAGAGAATTCTCAATCCAAGGAAAAGGGCCACCAAAACACATGAAATTATAAAGCAACATGAAAGCTGGTATATGGTATTCAGTTCAGTGGCTCAGTCGTGTCCGACTCTTTGTGACCCCATGAACTGCAGCACGCCAGGCCTCCCTGTCCATCACCAACTCCCGGAGTTCACTCAGACTCACGTCCATCGAGTCAGTGATGCCATCCAGCCATCTCATCCTCTGTCGTCCCCTTCTCCTCCTGCCCCCAATCCCTCCCAGCATCAGAGTCTTTTCCAATGAGTCAGCTCTTCACATGAGGTGGCCAAAATACTGGAATTTCAGCTTTAGCATCATTCCCTCCAAAGAAATCCCAGGGCTAATCTCCTTCAGAATGGACTGGTTGGATCTCCTTGCAGTCCAAGGGACTCTCAAGAGTCTTCTCCAACACCACAGTTCAAAAGCATCAATTCTTCAGCACTCAGCCTTCTTCACAGTCCAACTCTCACATCCATACATGACCACAGGAAAAACCATAGCCTTGACTAGACAAAACTTTGTTGGCAAAGTAATGTCTCTGCTTTTGAATATGTGATCTAGGTTGGTCATAACTTTCCTTCCAAGGAGTAAGCGTCTTTTAATTTCATGGCTGCAGTCACCATCTGCAGTGATTTTGGAGCCTAGAAAAATAAAGTCTGACACTGTTCCCACTGTTTCCCCATCTATTTCCCATGTAGTGATGGGACTGGATGCCATGATCTTCGTTTTCTGAATGTTGAGCTTTAAGCCAACTCTTTCACTCTCCACTTTCACTTTCATCAGGAGGCTTTTTAGTTCCTCTTCAATTTCTGCCATAAGGGTGGTGTCATTTGCATATCTGAGGTTACTGATATTTCTCCCGGGCAATCTTGATTCCAGCTTGTGTTTCTTCCAGTCCAGCATTTCTCATGATGTACTCTGCATATAAGTTAAATAAGCAGGGTGACAATATATAGCCTTGACGTACTCCTTTTCCTATTTGGAACCAGTCTGTTGTTCCATGTCCAGTTCTAACTGTTGCTTCCTGACCTGCATACAAATTTCTCAAGAGGCAGGTCAGGTGGTCTGGTATTCCCATCTCTTTCAGAATCTTCCACAGTTTATTGTGATCCACACAAAGGCTTTGGCATAGTCAATAAAGCAGAAATAGATGTTTTTCTGGAACTCTCTTGCTTTTTCCATGATCCAGCGGATGTTGGCAATTTGATCTCTGGTTCCTCTGCCTTTTCTAAAACCAGCTTGAACATCTGGAAGTTCACCGTTCACGTATTGCTGAAGCCTGGCTTGGAGAATTTTGAGCATTACTTTATTAGCGTGTGAGATGAGTGCAATTGTGCGGTAGTTTGAGCATTCTTTGGCATTGCCTTTCTTTGGGATTGGAATGAAAACGGACCTTTTCCAGTCCTGTGGCCACTGCTGAGTTTCCAAATTTGCTGGCATATTGAGTGCAGCACTTTCACAGCATCATCTTTCCGGATTTGAAATAACTCAACTGGAATTCCATCACCTCCACTAGCTTTGTTCATAGTGATGCTTTCTAAGGCCCACTTGACTTCACATTCCAGGATGTCTGGCTCTAGGAGAGTGATTACACCATCATGATTATCTGGGTCATGAAGATCTTTTTTGTACAGTTCTTCTGTGTATTCTTGCCACCTCTTCTTAATATATTCTGCTTCTGTTAGATCCATACCATTTCTGTCTTTTATGGAGCCCATCTTTGCATGAAATGTTCCCTTGGTATCTCTAATTTTCTTGAAGAGATCTCTAGTCTTTCCCATTCTGTTGTTTTCCTCTATTTCTTTGCACTGATCGCTGAGGAAGGCTTTCTTATCTCTTCTTGCTATTCTTTGGAACTCTGCATTCAGATGTTTATATCTTTTCTTTTCTCCTTTGCTTTTTGCTTCTCTTCTTTTCACAGCTATTTGCAAGGCCTCCCCAGACAGCCATTTTGCTTTTTTGCATTTCTTTTCCATGGGGATGGTCCTGATCCCTGTCTCCTGTACAATGTCACGAACCTCATTCCATAGTTCATCAGGCACTCTATCTATCAGATATAGGCCCTTAAATCTATTTCTCACTTCCACTGTATAATCATAAGGGATTTGATTTAGGTCATACCTGAATGGTTTAGTCGTTTTCCCTACTTTCTTCAATTTAAATCTGAATCTGGCAATAAGGAGTTCATGGTCTGAGCCACAGTCAGCTCCTGGTCTTGTTTTTGCTGACAGTATAGAGCTTTTCCATCTTTGGCTGCAAAGAATATAATCGATCTGATTTCAGTGTTGACCATCTGGTGATGTCCATGTATAGAGTCTTCTCTTGTGTTGTTGGAAGAGGGTGTTTGTTATGATCAGTGTACTTTCTTGGCAAAACTCTATTAGTCTTTGCCCTGCTTCATTCTGCATTCCAAGGCAAAATTTGCCTGTTACTCCAGGAGTTTCTTGACTCCTACTTTTGCATTCTAGTCCCCTATAGTGAAAAGGACATCTTTTTTGTACCATATGATATAAATAAAATGTGACATGGACAGATGTAAAAGATCTATCTCATCCATTTTTAGGGTCAGGATTAAGGGATGAGCAAGGACCCTGAAAAATGGTGCAGAGTCACCGAGGCCAAAGGCTAGACTCTTGAACTGTGACTGGCTGAGTCAGGTATGGCTTTAAAGAGAAGATACTTCAGTTTTCTAGTGAAGATTTTAGGAGTGAAAGGATGAGTAGAGGGTCTTCCAGCTAAAGGTATGCCATGCACTAGCTGATAGTGAATCAAGGTGTCCTTGACTTGGTGAGGAACCCCTTGATTTTCAGTCACAGAAACCTAAAAATGAGGGCAAGTATCATTTTATGCTATAGGGAAAGCAGACTTCAGCCATTCCCCTCATTTATTTCTACTTCACAGCTTATGGACAGCAGGGAGTCCTGCCACAGAGTGGACCTGGAGGGATCCAGTCTTGATCCTGTAAAAACAAACAAAAACTCAAGAGGTTCTCATGAGTTTGGTCTCTGGAAAAGCACATAAGGTGTCTTTCCCAACTTTTCTGAAACTCTCAGGTGTTTGACAGATAAAGAAAAAGATAATTAAAACATGATGTTTCCAAGGGGCAAAATTAAGTCCATGGCAGAACTAAAATGACTGTACTACTGTGTTTGCAAATACACTGTGAGATGTAAAGTATGCTATAAATGTAAGGAATAATTCTATTTAAAGGATGAATTATTGTAAACATCATTATTTAAGAATTAATGCTTAGTCCATTCTAAAGGAGATCAGCCCTGGGAGTTCTCTGGAAGGAATGATGCTAAAGCTGAAACCTCTGTACTTTGGCCACCTCATGCGAAGAGTTGACTCATTGGAAAAGACTCTGACACTGGGAGGGACTGGGGGCAGGAGGAGAAGGGGATGACAGAGGATGAGATGGCTGGATGGCATCACTGATTCGATGCACATGAGTGTGGGTTAACTCTGGGAGTTGGTGATGGACAGGGAGGCCTGGCATGCTGCGATTCATGGGGTCACAAAGAGTCGGACACACTTGAACGACTGAACTGAACTGAGTAATATATGCTTTAGTATATTTACAAAAATTTCAAATAATTGGGGGAAAAACACAACTCTTAGGATACCTTCAAATCATTAATTTTATAGAGCTATATAATGTGTATGTATACATTCATCCATCCATACATGTTTGTGTATACATATATGTATTTAAATAATTGTATTTAAAGAAATAAAGATTTTCATCCAATTAGTTTCCTAATATGCCATAAAGATGCTTTGCTATCCATGAACTACAGCTTGCCAAGCTCCTCTGTCCATGGGATTTCACACTCAGGAATACTGGAGTGGGTCACCATTTCCTTCTCCAGGGGAGCTTCCTGCCCCAGGGACAAAACCTTGTCTCCTGGCATTGGTGGGCAGATTCTTTACCAGTAAGCCACCAGGGTAGCCCCACTGGAAATTTAGGCAGGCCCAGAAAGAGAAACTCCATAAGACCCACAATAGTGATGACCCAGAGTCTTTTACTAAACTCTCTTTGTCTCAGTTATGAAGATTAAAAGAATCAATACAAGTGCTTAGAATTATTTCTAGACATAATCAACATTACATAAGCATAAGCAATTTTCTTTGTTTTTGTTATTATCATTATGATGATGTCAGGCTCAGAGAGCAAAAAATATGACAATCCCAGAGTAATAACTTTACGCTCTCCTTTTTTTAAATTTCCCTACCGTACTTCAAACCTGGAGGGATCAATAACCAACTAGCAAATGAGAAAGAAGAAAAAAAAAAAACCCAAACCTAGCCCTACCTATAGCATTACCCCAAAGCAGATACTCTATCTGAAGACCCCATAGTAAGAAAAAGAGAATATTTAATCAAGAAAAGTGTCCAGAGTTCTGATTAATATTTGAGACTGGACAATTTTCATTACTTAATTGAGGCTGTATTTGTGATTTTAAGTGACTGTAGGACTTACAACTCTTTGCAAGTACCTGGAAAGTCATGGACTGCTTGAGTTTTCATCAAGACAGCAAAGTAGGGATCACTGACACTAAGAAGCTTTAAATGAACAATTTTGTATAAAATAAGCTACAAGGATATATTGTACAATACAGAAAATATAGATAATATTGTATAAAAACAGTAAGCAGAGTATAATCTTTAAAAATTGTGAATTACTATATTGTACACATATAATACACAATATCATTCATCAACTCTACTCTGATTTAAGAAGTTTTAAAGTAACAACGGAGAGCCCAAATAAGATCTCTAGTACTACATCCTGCTTGTTCAAGATATGTACTACAGATGATAAACCCACTCATGGTCAGCATTAACATTTGTCACTAAATTTTGGGCTTAATTCCTCAATATTCAACTTTATCCCATCCTGGGCTTATCTTCATACTTGCTTCCTTTCATTAGTATTTTCTCAGGTGTCAAAGATGTTTAAAATGAGTTGGCCTAACTAGTTTCTTAAGAAATCCTGAGTAAGATTGACATCGTGCTGGGAAATCATGCATTCCGCTCTTCTGCAAATGAGAAAAATGCTGCTGACCCATTCTCCAAAGGATGCTGAATGCTGAGAGAGAGTTTTTCAGTAGACAGTGATGGCAATGCTGAGTCATAATCACGTTTTCCAAAATCTCCTGTGACTCTCCAAGCAGGCATTTGCCTGGGTTAGCAGAGGTGCTAACCAATACATAAAAGGATTAAATATGCCATGTTAAAATATTATCTAATCATTTGGCTACTGGAGAAATTAACTAAGATGAGTTATATAAGCTCTGAATGTTCAAAGTAGACCACATTTAAATATTTATTATATATCCAAGTCACTGTTGTAACTTATTTTATGGCATCAATGGAGAGAGGGCCCTGGAAGAAGGCATTTCCCAGGTCTATAATAAAATAATATTTATTGAGTACTATTAGATGCCAGGTACTTGAAGTGAGTTGTTAGTTCATTCTAACATTAAATTACTTATCCTGAAAGGCAGTGGAAGAAAGCTTTAAAACAATGAGGAATCCATTGTTTTAGAATCCATATTTAGAATGCTAAATCTGTCACTTTTTAGCTCTGTGAATAAGTTTCTTAGACTCTGTGAATTTCAGTTTTCTCATCCATAAAGTGGAGAGAATAATACCCAGTTTAAAGGATTATTAGAAGGATTATATAAAATAATAATGGAATATATCTAACCCAGGGTCCAATATACATTCTAATCAGAAATGTATTTATTTATATAATAAAATATATTTATTAATTAGAGACATATAAGTTAATAAGATTAATCCTTATCTAATTAAACAGAGATTTTCCTCCTATCCCGCTTAGCTTCTTTAAACCTATTTTCTCAGCCCAAGTAAAAAATAATATGTATCTCACAAATTTCACACGTTCACTATGAAAATTAAATGAGAAAAACTATGAAAGTGAAAGTTGCTCAGTTGTGTCCGAGTCTTTGCAACCCCATGGACTGCCCATGGAATTCTACAGGCCAGAATACTAGAGTGGGTAGCCTTTCCCTTCTCCAGGGTATTTTCCCAACCCAGGGACCAAACCCAGGTCTTCCACTTATACAAAAGTACTTTATACACATCAGGAATTTTAAATCTAAGTTTTCAATTTAAGTTGGAAAGAGCATCTGAAATACTGCAACAGTTTTAGGATGACTAAATTTGGGAGCTAGAATTGACTCTGCAGTCTGGAATCACATATTTGAAATAAATGGTCTGTAAATATTTCTAAGAAATATATTATATTACAGAATTTTGTGGAAGCATCTTCCAATAATCCCTGAAGTTCTAGAAATCTTCAAAGTTGAATTATTGCTACGTAGAGTTAGATCCCATAGAGTAATTGAAGCTTCTAAACACGAGATTAAAAATACAGTCTTGTAAAGTACTTTAAATGACATTGATATTTGCATGCTGTCACTGCATCCTACTGACATAATAAGATGAGACAAGCGAAATGAACTACAATTGTACTTTTCTCCTTGCAAGAAAGAAACTTTGAACATTATCTACTACCACAGTCAATGAATATTTTTCATTGGCAGATCTATTATATCATAAACTACAAACTCCTGTGGAAACAAAGCCTGTGATTTTTAAAATAAGCTACATTTTTCTTCCTGACACATTTTAAAATTCATCTGTAAAAAACACCTCTTTTGAATAAATAGCTAATGAAAAATATCTAAAATCTCAGGTCTGCCAAATAAGGCCCATCGTTTGAGGAAAGAAATGCCATTCAGAAACAAGATCAAATAAATTCATTCTATTTTCACTGCTACCATAGAGACAAAGAAAAAACAGTGAAGAGTTTTAGCTGACTTAATTCTTCCTGAAATTTATAATTAACTACACAGGAAAGGGGACAATTACCACATTTCTAAAGAATAAAGGATTTAAAAAGTTGAGCTTTTGATAAGACATAATTATAACCTATTAAGTACGCAGTTCATATCAATTTGTTCTTATAATCTTCTTGAGTTTCCAAAAATTGCATTTACATTGGACAGTGTTTTCTGAAAAGTACACACAGAATGCCATCACTTTAAATGTACCTAGTTTTCTCTTGTCAGAGGTTTTTCTGAGATATTAAAAATTCTGCCAAAGCCTAACACAAAGATAAGGGGGGTAGATGGATATTATTTTTGTATGTGCCTTGTCTTTCTGACACCTATGAATATATGTTTTTGGACAAATGTTAATCAATGAAAGAATGTTCAGGCTTTTGTAGATCAGGCACCATAGCCAACATCAAGCAGTCAGCCACGAAGAACTAACAATTAGACCTGTCCTCAATTTAAATAGAACTTCAGATTGCTAAGTAAGTTACATGTGTATTAATTCAGGACAGTTTTATTTTAAAGGACTAGCAAGAAAGCACTATAGCTTGATATCCTAGAGGAGTCATAACAAAGACCAGGGAGGGAGAATTTCTTTTTTGTTTTTTTTGATAAAAGTATGTTTTCATTTATGGTGTCTTTAGCAAAGGATTTTCAAGTACTTTTTATTAGCAAGAAAATCTCTAACTCCTCTTCATATTTTCTATTTAGAACTATATTTGAAAATAAGCAATTTTTTTGGAGATACCATAAACACAATATGATAAATTATATATCTCTTTGTAAAAGTATGAACTATAGGAGAGGTAAGTTTTGCTTTAATACTATTTCAACTGTGTTTTATGGACCAAAACAATTCTTGCTGATACGGGTAATAAATGCTATGACTCATATCTTTAAAACTGACTTTGGAATTTTAAAAAATATGTGCAAGTGGTCTTCAGGGAGAATCTCTGTTGTCACCTTTATTGCTACGTGGAAAAGTGGTATATTTGATTATTCTGAGGCATTTCTGTCAAGGGTTTTCAGAATAATTTAAGAACATATTTGAAAATGACTGAAACCTTTAAGTCCTATCTCAACCACAAAATAACAGAATACCTATTTGGGGCTCCATTTGCATAGTACTAATGTCATCTTTATAGTTAGTTGGATAAATTCCAAGCAGTAATCATCATTATGTTTTTTTAAGTACCTTTTGGAGGCTACTTGGGGTAAAACCATTCAAAGGTACTGATACATTTTGTTCTCTAAAATGCAAAGCAATGCTAAAAAAAAAAAAAGGCAGAAGTGCTGTGAACTTACTTTCCGTTCCTAGACAAGTTTGTACCCTGAAAGCTGAGTGCAATCTAATGCATCCTGCTTTAGGGGGAAAAAAACCAACTTTTATTATTGCTTTAAGACAAATTTTATTGTTTTATACTAAAATATACTATATAATCTAAAAATTATTAGACCTTTATAATATATTTAGTATAAATATAAATACTATATATAATATATATATATATAATATATATAATAAATATATTATATACATATTATAAAGTCAAATAATTTCCCCTAAAACTAGGTTAAATATCATATCATACAGAATCTCTGAGAAGCTGAACAGATATAAGTTGGCCTTTTTTTTTTTTTTTTTTAATCAAACTGAAAATCTGATCTGGCTGCTTTAGCTTTTATTTAGTATTAACACAAATGTGCTACTGACCTACAAGTATTTTATATTTGACTCTTAAAGGTTTAAATGATGCTCATTTAAGCTGCTTTATCATAGATGTGATACAGTTGCCATTATTCTTGGAGCATGTGAGGACTTTTACCTCTTTTATACCATTTCTTTTGTACTAAAATGACATTTCAAGCATCATTTCAGGTCCAGCAATCATTCACAGAGAAGTTCACCAATCACCTGTCAACTGAACATTTTATTGATCAGAATACAAAGATACCTTTCACCAGTATTTCATGTGAAGTACATGCTATATAAACATACACATATGTGTGTGTATAATTTGCAGGAAGGAAGTGCTACCATCCACTTCCTTCCTAGTTCATTTACAATGTTTACCAAATGTCTGGTACATGAAAGAATCAATCAACACTTACAGTATACCTGTCAGCACCATACTAAATCAGTGGCTATAAACGTGACTAATAACTTCCCTACCACCTTCAAAGACATCACATTTTAGCAAGAGATATGCATGTGTAAAAACTAATTGTACTAGATGATGACTATTACACAGATAGGGGCTTTCCTCGTGGTTCAGCTGGCAAAGAAACCGCCTGCAATGTGGAAGACCTGGGTTTGATCCCTGGGTTGGGAAGATCCCCTGGAGAAGGGAAAGGCTACCCACTCCAGTATTCTGGTCTGGAGAATTCCATGGACTATATAGTCCATGGGTCAAAGAGCCAGACACTACAGAGCGACATTCACTTTCACACAGACACAGATCTCATACTTAGGACACAAAGATTGACTCGCTCAGATCAGGAGAACAGTATCAAGGAACATATTTACAGAGAAATCTGCATTTGAGTTAAGCCTAAAAGGTTAAAAAAAGCTTATTAAGAAAGCATAGGCTAGAGAGTTGAAAGGCATTCTAGACAATAAGAAAAGTAGGTATATAGAAACAGAACAGAATTCAGATTGTTTGGGGAACTAAATATAATTGACTACAGTTTAATCTAAGGTATGAAGAGTGATGGGATCGGAGACAGGAAAGTTAGACAAGGGCCAGAGGAAAGAGGGCCATGTATGTGAGGTTAAGCTAGTAAACTTTATCCAATAAGCCAATTCTTAAATCCAAGGGTGCAAAAGCAACTGAGTATACAAATCATCTAGTTATCTTGCTAAAACACAAGTTCTGACTCAGTAGTTCTAGCAAGGGACTCAAGATTCTGCATTTCCAACAAGCTCTGAAAGGATGCCATTGAAATTGGTCAACAGATCACACTTTAAATAATGAGGAAGGAGGGTACTGGGGGAGAAGGCAATGGCAACCCACTCCAGTACTCTTGCCTGGAAAATCCCATGGATGGAGGAGCCTGGTAGGCTGCAGTCCATGGGGTCGCAAAGAGTCGAACACGACTGAGTGATTTCACTTTCACTTTTCACTTTCATACATTGGAGAAGGAAATGGCACCCCATTCCAGTGTTCTTGCCTGGAGAATCCCAGGGACGAGGGAACCTGGTGGGCTGCCGTCTATGGGGTCACACAGTCAGACATGACTAAAGCGATTTAGCAGTAGCAGCACCAGCAGGGTACTGGGAACTCTTGAAGGGTACTAACCAGAATTGCAACATACATACAAAGTATACATACAGGTATGTGTGTGCATGTATTTTTATTTTGTAAGGAAGGTCCCAGTTAACAGTGTAAAAAATGTAGAGGGGTAAAAGGAGGGGGAAGGTAGGAAGAATGAATGGGAATTGGGATAGATTGAAATTTAGGGGAAAATAAAAACCAAGATCAATTCCCACTTTTCTAATGCTAACAATTGGGAAATGGCATTGTGGTAGGATAGAACAACTTGCATTTATCTAACCATAACAACTGAGAAAGGAGCATACCATTCAATGAGCAGATAACAGAGTAGGAGAATGATTTACGCTCAGAGGGCTCCAAAGAATGGTGGTTTTCCTGGAACTTTTGACTTAAGATTACTTAATGGGTAAATAGAACTCTAAATTCTAAGAATTTATTCATTTACTGTCAAACCACTTTTTCACAAAACCTGGTGTTTTCTGAAAGTTTAGTTCAAGAATTGAATTACTTACATGCAAAGAAATGGATATGTGTATGCAGGAATATTGGAATAGAGGTATTTGGGGGAGAATATTTTCATAGGCTTTCAAATCTGGTACAAATTTTGAATGTACACAAGAAAAAGTTAAAATATCTTGTCTCTTTTTCTCATCAATAAACACCTATTAACCTAGGAAAGATTCGTGAAAGCCCAGAGGAAATCCCCATTACCATGAATACGTAATAAAAGTTTTCCACTACAGTGGTAACTGACTTGTTGAGTTAGTGATCATAGTTTGAAATTTATCCTTAAGTGTCAGATTCCGTAAATAAGAGAAAAGGAAAGGTTGAAAATAAGGAGGAAAAACAAAAATGCACAGCTATACGGTGACCATACATTATGTATAGCTGGACACGACTGAGCGACTTCGCTTTCACTTTTCACTTTCATGCATTGGAGAAGGAAATGGCAACCCACTTCAGTGTTCTTGCCTGGAGAATCCCAGGGATGGGGGAGCCTGGTGGGCTGCCATCTATGGGGTCGCACAGAGTCAGACACGACTGAAGCAACTTAGCAGCATACTAAGCCCTATGTATATATTTACACTTGCTGTCCAGCTTGCCTACAACGTTCTTCCCAAGATCTTCATGAAGCTGGTCCTTTCCAACTTCTCTGACCGCCCTATCTAACATAGCACTGCTTTCTTTTATACTCATCTGTCTTTCTATATTCTACTTCTCAGCTTTTTAAATTATAGCAGCTATTGCTGCCATGTTTACTATCTGTGTGCCTATTAAGGGCCATTCTCTTCACTCTATCACGGAAGTTCTCTGAGGGCAGGGTCCACGTCTGCTTTATTCACTGTTACACCTCTACTGCTTACAGTACTGCCTGGCACATGTATGCACTCGGCAAATATTTGTGGAAGCAATGAATATTGTATTTAATCTTCACAACACCCCTTTGAAGTGCTTATTATTATTTCATTTTACAAATAAAGAAACTGAGATTTAGTCTAAGTAATTTGGCCCAGACAACAGAATTAATAATTGGCAGAACTAGGACTCCAGCAAGAATCTGACTCCAAAAGCTATGCTTCTGAATCCTATACTTTGCAGCCACTGTAAGCCAAATTGTTGTGGATGTCAAATGCTGTCAAAATGCGCAATATTCAGTTTTCTGGGAGACCTAATAATTCTAAGGCCAATTTGCTTGGGTCCCTGTAATTAACATAAAATTAGTTCTAACACATAGATGGATACAGCTCTCATTTTTTTTCCACCTCCCAGTATGTTAATGGTATAAAAGATTTCAATTTACTCTAAGATTTCCTCCTTTCAATAATTTTAGTCATCCTTTCCATGTCTAAAGTATTTTATAATTTTTAAATAAACTCATTTAATTCTCTACAATAATCCTGTGAAGGAAGTACGCATAAGTCAGTTTTATTATCCCCATTTCAGACTTGAGAAAATAAGACTCAGGGAGAGTAAACTGAATTTTCTAAAGTTACTAATATAAAAAATGGCAAATCCGCATCTATAACTTTATTTTCTGAACCTTGGTCAAACACACATTCCCAAATTGCCTTTGGTGAAACATGCATATGTGCAATGAGACAGGTCTCTCAGAAAGCTGTAATCAGTGATAATCTGCTTTAAGAAAATCTTATGTACAAACATTCAGATGAAAAAATGGGTAAATAATAAAAGGAAATGATAAATTATACTTTATAAAGACAGTTATGCATTTAAAAAATTTTGAACACAATAAATGTACTTAAATGTTATTTGACTTGCAAAATGTGATTTGCACTTGTTTCCTTTGCAAATCCACAGTTGTCTCATAAAATAAAATTTACCTAAATCCTCCCAAACTCACAGCTCTTCACAACACTCATAGCTTTTACTCATAGTGTCAAGAAAGGGCTGATGTTGTGAATAACATCCTGGTAATCAGGTTTGGCAGGAAAGACTATTTACTACAGCTGTATCAACAGATGACTGGTATGATTCATATGATACATTCTTATTCCATTTCTAAAAGTTTACTTTTACAAGCTACAGATATGCGTCCAAAAAATACAAACCTACAATCAATTATGAATAACTTTAAATTAACCATTATGTGGGTGCATTATTTTTATTTAATTAGATGTTTAGGTTGAGAGGAACCAAATCCAAAATGTAGTTTCACGAGCATGTTTTAACTACATTATAAACGTGAAGTTACTTAACCAAGAGACAATGATAGTGGATAGGAGCATGGACATCAGTGACAAAGACCTGGGTTTGAATCCCCTCTAGGAAACTGCTTTGCTCTTTCTTAGATGGTCTAAGGAATAGAGGAGTTAAGTTGTCTCTGTGTCAGATATGTCCCGGGTATTACATATACCAAATCTAACTGGAGATTTTAGGAAAGGTTATGGCATGAACAGCCAGACCTGTAAGATACGTAAGACTGAGACAGATGGATGAGGCCATCTAGACAGAGGACTAGTAAGTGTAAGTCTCCAAAGCAGAAACATGGCTAACTCCTTCAAAGACCAGAGTGGAGCCAGCAAGGCCAATGGGCCAATGAGTTAAGGAAGGACAGAAAACTAGCATAGATAAAGAAGTAGTCTGGTCCATGAATTTTTTTTTAACATTCCTGGAGTATAAAATACAAAGCTGAATAATGGAAGATGAGACAGGAGAAGAATTGAGGTGCTAGGTCCAGGAAGATCTACATACTAAGGTAAGAATCTGGACAATCACTCATCTTGAATTCAAGCAGGGCCTCCATGTGAGAGTTATACCACTGGAAGTTTATATTAGATTGATCATTCTGGGAGTTGTATGGAATACTTAATAAAGGAAATTTAAGCTATTATATTAATGTAATTAATATGCTAAAGCGTTTTATGCAATTAAAATGGTTAATCCCAGGTTACTAATGTAGTCATGAAATCTTTTCACATTGGCTCTTGTCCCTTCTTTTCTATACTAAAAGGCCAGAGTTTATTAAAATTTCCCTACTATCAGCTGTATTTCTGCCTCTCTCCGCCACCCAGCAGATTTTTCCTGATCATTAAGCCTCCTGTTCCAATTTCTATTAAGTGGGCCTGCCACATTGCAGATGCTTGGTTGAGATGCTATGTATCAGGATCAATGTCACTAGCAGGAAAGATATGAGAAGAGCATCATGAAAAGGCAAGAAGATGGGGAGACTGTGGCCCTTCACAGGGCCCCCCACTTGCACCATAATTAAATAAAAGTAACGCACCCCTACAACATAACATGCCAAGTACTTTGTAGTTCTTATTGTCAAAACAATCCTGAAAGATATAGACCATTTTATAGAAAGGAAAACTACATTTCAGGGAAGGTCATCCAGTTACTGAAAGGTAAAACCACTATTTTTACTGAACAGGTGTAAGGATGGGCAGAGGGGGATGTGGCAGATAATAGAAGAGAGCTATAGAGAAACAAAATGGGTAAGAAGTCAGGGCAAACTGGGATTTGAGACCAGGGTTAATGATGGAAGGAAAATTCTATTTCCTTTAAGATAATATCTCAACTTGATATTTATGACTGGGCCTCTACTCTTTCTGCATCCTTTGCTATCTTGCTACTCACAGTGGATACCGTACATCCAAGCCACACTGGGACATGCCATTCTCCCACTTTTCTCTTTTCTAGCAATCTGTCACATCTGGGACTTGACCTAAAACACTATTTTCCCCATTGTTCCCTCCATTCTGCATATCAGTCTAATTGTCAACTTTCTCAGAAAACCCTTTCCTGATATGAAACTCCTACCTGCCCTGTAATCCAACCCAGCAGATTCTTTAGGCAGCCCTGTGCTCATTTCAAAGCACCCTACACTTACCTCCTATCACACATTGTTACATCTATAATTGGTTGTTTTCCCATTAGACTAAAAGTTTCATGAGAACAGATTGTTCATTATATCCCCATGCCTTCCAGTGTCAGGCATATATTAAGCCTTCAGTAAATACTTGTTAAATGAATAAGATGAATGAATGGATGTGCCGCTTTAGCTGCATGAGAGCAGATGCAACTATATAACCACATGAATAAATAGCTATGTCGATGAAGACAGAGCCACTCAGAAAAAACATTTGTTGCCTCGGTGATTTGTTTCATTTTCTCTACATAAAGTTCTTCTGGAAAATAAAAATTATTTTAGTTGCCCTCAAAAAAAAAAAAACACAAAACCTATAGTTGGGAATACTTCCATGATTAATATACTTAAAAAAGTACAACATAACCCTTTTCCTATTAAAAATAATAAATAATACACATTAGCATTAGCAAAAATATCTTTCAAATGCCCAGCAACAGCTATTCCCTTTTAGAAATTCTAAAGGACTGTAACTCTTTTAAAAAGATGGTGGGTTGATGAATACAAAAAGTGTTATTTACAGAACAGATGTAGTATTGACATCAATAAAACCCTCTTTTATGCTGCCTGGTCCACATTTCATTCTGCCATTTGAATTTTATTATGCACATCAACCTGTTACACATATTAACAATCGACAGTACAATCATGTAATTATTTTTAAAATTACAGGAATAACAATATGGGTGTGAGTGCATGCACAGTTGTGTCCAACTTTGTGAGACCCTGTGGACTGTATCCCACCAGTCTTCTGTCCATGGAATTTTCTAGGCAAAAATACTGGAGTGGGTTCCCATTTCCTACTTCAGGGGATCTTCCCGACTCAAGGATCGAACCTGTGTCTCTGGATCGGCAGGTAGATTCTCTACCACTGAGCCACCACATTGCAACTATCTTTACAGATTTTTTAAAAACTTTTTTAAATGTCTAACTAATGGACACTTGAAATATGATTCACCCACTACTATTTTTTCCCCACTACTATTTTTTAAGATACTTAGTGTACATGAATAATTTTAGTTGCAGAGATAATATACTTTAGAATAACATTAGATTAGGATAGAAAAAGGAAGGACCTCAGAGATGCATTAATATACACTGTTTTACAGGAAGGGACACTGATGCCCAGATGCCTTTAGGTGTCCAAAGTTACAAAGTACAGATTTGCTTTGATTTTTTCACAGTTCCGCATTTCTTCTGTTCTTGTATCAAATCCCATATGCTATTACATATGATTCTTTAGAATTCCTACATAGCAGGAGAAAAATTCTACCAACTGTTCATATTTTATTAAATTTAGCCTAAAATATTCTGCCTGCTATCCAGAACTGATGTCCTATTGACCAATCATCTAACAGCATGTTTCTGGCTTAACAGAGGCTAACATTATTTTCCTTGTTTTCTATCTGTCAGGTGCTCAGTGGTGTCTAACTCTGTGACCCCATGGACTGTAGCCCACCAGGCTCCTCTGTCCATGGAATTTTCCAGGCAAGAATACTGAAGTGGGTTGCCATTCCCTTCTCCAGGAATAATGGAACCCAGGTCTCCTGCATTTCAGGCAGATTCTTTACTGACTGGGCCACCAGGGAAGCCTTGTATTCTAGCTATTATATCCCAATCATTGGGATTATTATATTTTAATTATTAAAGACATATGTAAGAACCGTCCATTCTATAAAAATATATATATCCAGTTACTAAATTGTGTTTATTGGGATGACCACATTTTTCTCAAGGACCATATTCAAAGAAAGGGATAAATTAAAGGTATATCTTGGGAGGTGATCAATAAATTATCCCTTAGGTGATTTTTTCACTATGCCAGATAGTGTGCTGGGTACTTTTAATACTCTCCTGCCACACCGCTTACATATAGGTAATATCATATCTTTTTCACAAATAAGGAAATTGAGATTCAGGTAAGTTAGAAACTTATTCAAGTCCTAACGTCAGTACATGTGAGAACAATGATTTAAATCTAAGTCTTGCACCAGAGCCCTGCTCTTCAACTAAGCTGTGTCACTTCTCTTTCCTCAGTAGTGACATTGTGACAAAAGGGCTAAAATGGAACCTGGACAAAAACACTCAAAAGAGAAGATTCAATCTTATACAAGTGACTGATCTTAACATCAGAAATGACCTTGGGATCCACGTGAAAGGAAATCTGAGTTTTCAGTTGCTCTGATGATTTTCTGGCCGAAAATATCTTACCCCAAAACTATAAGGTTCTGCAAATCAGCCCGGTCAGACTGGAGCACTTAAGACCTTAAGCAATCTGAGTCATATGGGTGAGATCTAGGATTACTATATCGGGGTGGGGGTGGGGGGAGTTAGATTATTATGAAACAGGCCATAATCATTTCCTGCCTTTTACATGCAGAAAAACGAAGAAGAAAAACACTTCTCTGGTATGTCTAATGGATCCTTTTATATTGCCATTATGCAGTGCCTTGTCTTGATTTGTCATAATCTCTCCTTTCATTAATCTTCTAACATTATTCTTAAGACTATAGAGCAAGCTATGAAGAGGAATTTATTTCCACAGTGTGTACAACAGAAGGGAGAATGGAGAGACCCAAGAGGTCATAGGATGTAAGGGGACAGTTAAGTGCATTTCATGCCAAGATGGGAAGGAAAGAAGAGAGCCAGTGGAAGTGCCCGTGCTTCCTGCCACTGAACTCACTGATAGGAGTGGTGGTCACATGTGCTCACTGAGTTGTGCCATAGATGAGGCTGAACCTGGACACACCAGAGAGTTAGTCAGCAGTTCCAGTCTCGCTGAAAGAGTCAACAGAGCAAAACTCGAAGAAAACCTCTCAGCCAGAAGTGCTAGAAGGTGGACTCCTTGGGGAGAAGAACGTGATGGGGGCTGAACTGAGATAGAATGAAAATTTCCGAGTTGTTGGCAAGTTTCCTGCCAAAAAGTCCCAGGAAAGTGGAACAAGGGCATCCAAGTACATAGTCACTTGGGGGAAAAAAAAAGAATATCAGTGGAGGTGGCTGAAGCGAATAGGATTTGCATTCTGAAGTCCCTGAGGAACTCTCCTCACCCATATGCAGCTTTTAAATCAATCATACATTAATTACCATTTAAACATCATAATAGGATTTTCCTGGTGGCTCAGACGGTAAAGCGTCTGCCTACAATGCGGGACACCCGGGTTCAATCCCTGGGTCAGGAAGATCTCCTGGAGAAGGAAATGGCAACCTGCTCCAGTATTCTTGCCTGAAAAATCCCATGGACCTGGTATGCTACAGTCCATGGAATCACAAAGAGTCAGACACGACTGAGCAACTTCACTTTCACTTTCAAACATCATAATATAACTTTGTTGTAAGTAGCTCTGTCCTAGAGAGGTGTTACATGTGCCACCCTAGAAATAGTCATGAACATAATTAATTCAGAATATTCATGAAATCTCACATGGATATTTATCCTGTTGAATTGTATAATTTACATGATAACTCAAAATGCTGTAGTAATAACATTTATTTCTGATACAGCATTTAAAGCAGAATAATAATGTTTCTTACCTTATACCTGTAGTCATTAATATTCTGATAAATGGATATATAGCACATGACATGTTTTTTAATTAGCTTATATTTTTCAAATTGAGGAGACCGATTTCAGTGTTGATTTACTTTGTTTAATGCAATAGATTTCCAGTTTTGAGTTCTAATTAATAAATTTTTATAACATTTTAAAGTACTAATTATGTTTTATAGTATTTTCAATTATTCTGATTTTGAAATAATTATGAAATATATGTAGGTCAGATTTGACAGCATTCTCTCAAGAACAGTAACACCAGGTGTAACACCTCAGAAAAAGTAAAACATATTTCAGAGACTATTTTCTGGATTATATAAGGAAATACAAATTCCCACTTACCTTTTCTAAAAAAATCATTTTAGTTTATTTTCATTGATGATTGGAAAAACTGAATGAGATGCTTGGCAATTTTTTTAAATAAAAGAAGGTATTCATCTAATTTTGAGGCCTGGTCTACTAACCCAACTGGCAGTTTTAAGCTTCAAGTCCATTAACATCATTTGAAGCTACCACGTGATACTAGGCCTTATAGGAAAATATCCCTTAAGATTTTCTGAAATATAATCTGTAAAAGTAAAAAACTTGAGATTATACTATGGAGAACTTGGTTGGTGGGTTCAAAATTAAATAATCTTTTCTTTAGCTATGAAAGGGGATCACAGCGAGAAATCTATACTTCTGAGTCTCATGCACTAAGCGATTGATTTTGTCATTTTTAATGGATGCCCAATCAATGTGAGATACTAAAAGATACAGCTCAAAATTAACTCATGTTATGCTTAAATGCAGAATGAAAAGGGAGCTAATGAATTAATGTGTTTTAATTAGTTTTTTCTAAAAATAATAGTAATTTCTATTCAAATAACCAATGATGATAAAATTGAAATACATTGTTCGGGACTGATAGAATAACATAAAATGGGCTTGAAATGTTTAGCTACTTTCTATAAACCCATAAGAGAATAGCCTATTGATTTTATTCCACTCCCACTTTTGTTGCTATTTCTCATAATACAAATACTTAATTTGCTTCTTAACACAATAGAAGCATTTCAATATTAAATATTGTGTTTGTTTCAAATCAGAATCTAAAGAATTTTTCCTTTAAAAAATCACTAAAATGCAGAATATCAGAATTCTCCAATCAGAAACAATATGTCAAGCCACAGTAAAGCTGATTGGCTTCCTCAAGCATAGAAGACATGGTCTTTAAATGAAAAGCTAATTAACACACTCAGAAAGACTACCCTGATGTGTTAAAATGATGTTTGAGCTACAATACTACTACAGATATTTTAATATTGAGCTATAAATAGATGCAAAAGCAAATCCTGCCGTAAAAAACACAGGCACATTCTCCTTTCATTTGTACAAACATACAATATCACTTTAAGAAGTTGAAAACCAATAAAGACAGGACCCTCAGACCCTCGTGGGAAACAAAATGCCCAGCAAAGTAAATTATACTAATCATTTTATCTCATGAACTGGCAGCACCAACCAGAGCTGTTTAATCACAGGACCAGAATAAGAATAGAAAAATGCTGCACACGACAACAGCTCTGCTTCCTATCCTACCTTTGTGGTGACAATGCACAGGCAATCCATCCTGGATCCCTACACAGGACTCAGTACATGAAAATCACACCAGCAAACCAGCAAAGGTGAGAAAAGCCTTTCGGTAAGGAGCACACAGAAAGAAGCACAGCCTGGATTCTGCACAGACGGCTTTTCCAAGGGGGCCCCTCATGGGAAACTCGAGCCCTCCTCCATAGAGCTCAAGGCATGCAGGATTCTCCTAGGCACCGGAAAATCCCCTAGAAATCAGCTCCGGCAAAACTTCCCGACGGCTTTCGGGGCTCCGCGGCTGCATGGTCCTTTAGTGGATTCCGTGATCGGAACAAGGCTCCCGGAGCGCCTCGCACAGTTCTAGCGTGGAGAGGAGTGTTACACCAAGCACCAGAGAATCACATTTCAGCTCTCGTTCCCGTTTCTGAATTCTGATCTGCGCCTTCAGTCTACCCATAAGATCTCCTCTGCCAAAGTCCCCCCTTAGCTGCCTTCCTCTTTGCTGCTAACAACTCTGAGTAAGCACAACACAAAAAACTCCGCGGCCCATCTATCAGAGGGCTGGCGTTCTACTGCCAGAATAGCGGCTTTGGGTAATAAAAAGCTATTTATTATGAGCATGATTCCCGGCAGTCTAAATGACTCGAAAGATGACTGAAAAGCGAAGGTGCGTGCCGCGCTGCATGCATCACACCTCAACTCACTTGCAATTACAAGGGCAACAGCTTACAAATGACTAACAGCTGGAAAAGGTACCGATTTAAAAAACTGAGGGTTTGAAGGCTTCACTTAGAAAATGTCAGCTTTCTTCTTTTATTTGTGTACCCATATGTGCCTTCTCTGACATATGAGCACACACAAACAACCTGAATATCTTGAAAAATAAGTATATTAGAAAATCGAG